>CM060920.1:1000593607-1003191107 GCA_030737875.1 Allium sativum | reverse complement strand
ACTGGTGCAACTCCATGTTCATCCAAAATATCATCATTTCTAATTCAGTCAATATACATGTGTGTGTATATACACACACATATATTCATTAAAATAATAATGTTACATATATGTTTAATTACATTTTAAATTTAATTCTTCATGGAAGTTGAATTTTCAAAGTAAAAGATGCTATAACATATAGATCTACATTTGTAATTTAAATGTGAATTCAAATGTATCTAATTTTATATTTAGGACAAATTTTTGTTTAGGGCTTGTTTTCGAAACAATTTCACGTTTGAGACTGATTTTCAAACTTATTACCAAACAGGGCTGCTTTGTGCACAGTCTGCAGTACAGTCAACACATTTTGTAACTGCCAGAATTTGGAGCAACTCATAGTTGCGTTTTTTTTTTCCTTTTTTTTAATAGGTGCAACTTTGAGTTGCGCCCATATGACTTACAAATTTTATTATACAACTGCCTTGCTTTTTTTTTCTTATTATATGGGCGCAACTTTGAGTTGCGCCTAATTGAACAAAAAAAAGCGTAACTTCGAGTTGCTCCAAATTCTGCAGTTACAAAATGCGCTGACGTGGCTGCTGACTGGGCAGAAACCAACCTAGTTTGCTAATAAATTTGAAAGTAGGCCTTAAACGCGAAATAGTTTCAAAAACTAGCCCATATAGAAAATTTGTCCAAATATTTATAAACATTATTTTATACTATATATGTATTTAGACGAACAACATAAAATTTATAATCTAATGATTGATGGCGTACTTTTTTTATAGAATAAAATTATCATTATTTAGAACTATTATAAATGTACACGGTATCTTTAGAATGTCATGCCTTTGCAAATCTTCAAAAACATTTAATGCTTACACATATATTAGAAGTTATTACTCCTTTTATATATGACATGATATCCAATAAGGCAAATTCTATTTGAACTCATAGAATCGCTGATTTGCCCCCTGATTTTCGTAAAATTGAAAAACTTGTTTCCCCCTTCTTTAATAAAAAGCCGAAAATACCCTCTTGACACTGTGTTGTACTCTGAAGTCACAACACAGGTATTGAAAAAAAAATTGAAATTTAAATTGAAATAGGAAAAAGGTAATTTTGTCTTTGAAAATTTTGGCTTTTTGGGGTGGGGGGTGGGGATGTGCGGGGCGCAACTGAGCAATTCCATGAGTGGCAATAAAATTTGCCATCCAATAAAGGACAGATTTCATTTTATAACTTAACATTGTACATATTTTTCTTGGAATGTGATCAAGATGGCAGGTTTTCTTTTTACAGGTACAAACTCTTTAAATAAGCTTTGTTTGGTGAGTCGGTGACCGGTGGATATACCACACAAATGAAGCCAGCGGTTCTACCTCGGTAAATAGGCCGTTATATGTTTGAATTCCTGGTGAAAACAGGTTTATATTAAAAAACGGTCATAGCATACCAGCAAGATCTTATCCCCAAGTAAATCAATAAATGATGATAGTTCAGAATCACAGAAAATAAACAAACATCAAACTGTACTTACATGAATTTTGGGAGTTGTCACACAAGCAGCAGAAACCTTCTGTGGACCGTCATCGGAGTGAATTGCAACAAAGCCCACCAAATCTTCAATATTCCAAATAACCCTGTTAATACGCAGATTTCCTCTTGAATCAAAAAACGATTACACTAGTTTTAATAGTTTCTTCCACGAAATTGCTGATGTTGCTGCGTTTAAATGAAAAGGTACTTACATTGAGTCAGTCAGCAGGTGCTTCGAAAGTGCAAACTGATTCCTCGAAGAAAGAATCCTTCAAATAATCTAAATCCTTCATAAAAGCGGCTGGACCTGACAGGAAGAATATCTTGCTGGTGTTCTTCACATATAACCTATTTCATTTTGACTTGTTTCTTCCATGGCCACTTATTTATTTTATTACATCAATCGATTTGGGTGCATTATGCAAAGAGGCTAGTTATCTCTGAAAATCATCGTTTCAAAAGGCACGCACTGAAATTTGACTTTCTACGCCGATTCCGACTGTTCGCACTTTTACGACGAGATTTTTATTTTAAGGAACTTTTTCAACTTACCCGTGTTTCAACTTACCCGTGTTTCTAGAATTTAAGTTAAAATAGTATCTATATTTAAGTACTAATATAAGGATGTTACTAGAATTCGATGGTTGGATTGAAAAAGCTGACTTTATTCAAATTTTTTCATCAAGATGATTAATTGATTTTGGTTTAGTTTCTTTATATTATTTGTTTTCGTATATGTTACTTCACACTTTTGCAAATTATTGAATGGCTTAGACATGGATATTGATTTTTATTTATCCATTTATGCATAACATCTAATAGTTTGACAATTGTATCTTGTTCAGTGCATATTTTTATTAGCTAGGAGTTCTTAAGTTAACAGGTTGAAAACATTTATTTTTGAATTTCCCTCATTTTTAAATATTAGATTCTTTATACGCTTGCATTGTATTGTATAATAAATAGATGCCCATTTTGATAAAAAGGGCACTACTATTAAGTACAATGGTTAAGATCTTTTTGTTTTCTTAGGAGATAACAATAATGCTTCTAAGGTATAATTATTACACTGATACAATGATTATGATATCATTAATGTATAATTATTACACTGATATTTGTTGCCGATTCTAGATTTATTTCTTTGACATCATGTTGATAGAAATTATGTGAATTTGTATTATTTGGTAACAATGGTAATGGACTTAAATACGTGTAAAAGTGCTAGTTAATGGATTTAAAATAGTAGGTGAAAAATCAAAATAGACATAACATAAGAAAACAAGGAACTTAAATTTATATAGCAGTACATGAAATGTATATAGCCTATTTTTATGCCAAGAATGACTATATATTAATAGATCATTAGAATATCGCGTTATCAAAAGAAAACCATGATTGTTGTACTTTTGGCAACTTTTGGAACAACTTTTTTACTAAAGAATCACATATGTTACTTTGGAAAGGATTCGGTACAAGTCATGTGTAATAACCCGGAAATTCTGGGCTAGTTTAAAATTTTTATTTTGGCTATTTTAGCGAATTTTGATTATTTAAAATGAATTATTTTAAATAATATCGACGAAAATCTATTTTGAATAGAATTCGAACGTATATATTATACGCGTCGTCGTTAGAATATAAATATTTATATATAATTATAAATAGAATTGAAAATGGCGCGGTAGTTCGATAATTCGATTTCAAACTTCAATTGAATGTACCGGGTGCAAAACAATCCGGATTTTAGTGAAACCAAAAATAATGGGATCTAATTGTGAATATCTTTCCAACGAATCCGAAAAATCGAAATTTCCTAACGGGAATCAAAAGATATGTCCAGTTGAAATTTCTGAATAGTCGCTATGGAATTCAGGCCCTTAAAAATGGAAATTTTGCAAATGACCTCGGATTTCGACGAAACCAGTTTTGTTGGGTCCGTGGTGTAAAGTTATGGCTAGGTTTCAAGTTTCATAATTTTCTGAATCAGTATGTGAGTGTGGCGAAGGAAAACGCGTTTGACCGGCTTTAGTTGATTTTAATCGACTGGAAATTGGCCATTTTTCTAACGGTCTCAGAATTCGACGAAACTAGTTTTGTTATGACCGTATCGTCAATACGAAGCTAGAAAATATTTTTCAGGAATTTTTAAAGTTCGTATGTGACCCCGGTAATTTGAAATGTACGTTTAAAATTCAATATAGTGATTTAAATGTAAATTAAACAGAAACTGATCGAAACAGTCGAATCAGCTTGCGATACATATCCCATTGTGTTCGGAATGGGGGTAAAACGTTAGGGACGACAGGCGGTGGACCTCGTTTCGAGGTCGTATGGAAAAGTACCTTTTTTGAAATTAAAATAATAAAATAATAATAATAATAATAATAATAAAAAATTAAAACCCTTTCTCCCTTTATCTTTCTGCCCCCCCCCTTTCGATTTCATTTCTCAGAATAAAAAAAAAACCACTGATGACCGCTCCTCCACCTCCCCCCTGACCGACGTCGCACCCCCTCCTAGAGCCCCGTTCTCCTCCTCCTTCATCGTCTCCCTCATCCTCCCTTCTCCGCTTCAGAAACCACGCCCCCTTTTCCCCTACGCCGCCGCGAAATCGAGACCCCCACCCTGCTCCTCCTCCTGCCGCACCTCCCAGCGACACCCCCCCCTCAAAGCCTGCCGCCGACCCTGACGTCACCCCCCCCTTTTCTTCGATTGTAACACCCCACCTCCGCCAGGGTCACTCGCAAGGGAATGCACTAGCTTTGGAGGGGCATTATTGGTAAACATGCATAATGATATAGCAAGGCAGGACATGACATATATATATATGTAAAACAACAGAGTAAGTAAATAAAACAGCGGAAGATTTTTAAACCATTTCAAAAACAAGTCTGGTACATCAAAATGTCAATTTCCCAAATAAACAAGTCTAGTACATGAAATAACATCATCTGAAACTGAAAAAGAAAACATAATAGTAGCTATCCCCAAAGTGGAAGAAACCATAGCAAGCCCAAGTCCAAAGCATACATGAGCTATCCAAGAAAGCAGCTAAGATCCAAGCTAGGCTCCTGTATTCCCTCCCTGAGAACCTGGGGGGGGGGGGGGAACGGAAGAAAAGAGGCGAAACAAAACAGGTCAGTCAAAAAGACTGAGTAAGCCCTGCTACGATCAGTCTATAAACTAATAAAGTTAACATCATGATGGGAACTGAGATGATCATAGATAACAACATACTGGCATGGTAAATTAACTACAAGATAGATAGAGGTGTCATCGCATAAAACAAGGTTAAGTTTTTGCACCACGGTGTACTAGCAACCCAACATAACAGATATTGATCCCTTGGCCCAAGCTTTGACCCAATAACATGAGGTGACCTTAATACAAGGTCCAGCCCAACGGTCTAGTCGATCGGCTCCCAATAAACCTAACACGTCAAGTGTTGGTGTCCATATGGCCCACGTATGGTTGTAGTTAGACTGTGCTGGGTCCCCCTTTGGGTGTATCAAGCCCTCGGATGTCAACCCCAGACACTTAAGCAATAATGCACAGCCCTAATCTACTGGTACCCGTGCCTCGAGTTTGTCCAACATCGGACTACGTGCACGTCCGTAGCCCGCCGGACCCGCACCGCTGTACCACTCGGCCATCGCCCTTTGGTCGTTTACATCCGTCCAGTAATCGTGCCCCGCCCTAGCCTAGTCTCTAGGGTTGTGATGATACCAAACTGGGATTACTGCCGGAACAGACCCGCTGCTAGGGTTTCCTAAGAGGGTTAAGTGTGATTTAACCCTTCACTAATGTGAAGACCCGCAACTTCCCCGTAAAGGAAAGCGTCGGATAGTTCGAGAACAAACCACAGCAGAACGCATACAGAAGAACATTTCATTGTATATTACAACAATGCATCAGATTACAAGAATATACAGAGTATGAACAAATAAATATTACACAGAAATATCAGAGATTTAAATTACATTTAAATACATCGCAGCGGAAAATAATAAAATACACAACTAGAAGGAGATATACGGATACAAAGCTTTCCGGATATCGTTCCAGCTGTAAACCAGGATCCTGTGAATATAAATCTGCAAAACCAAAACTACTAGCTGCCCGTGTCGAAAATAGGGGCACCCAGAGTTTAGGTTGAAACAATAAACTCCAGGTCAGTCATGTGACTGGTGTGAGAACTAAAACAGTTATTAATCTTTACTTTAAATCATTAGGTAAATCAAGGGACCACGCCGTATAACACGGAACGGGTTTCCTCCCAAGAATACCAGTGCATAAAACAAACAGCGCAATGCTAAGTAAAGAAAAATGAAGCTGTTATAAGACCCAGGTCCTATCACACAATGCAACGCAAGCCGGGGGATAGGGTTTTTACCTTATAACAGCCAAAGCATGCTTGATACGTTTAAAACAAATCATTTGATACTATTATAAGTGCATAGTGTATAAAACAACTTCAAATCATAAGTATCAATCATAGGCGGCATGAATGACCCATACCACTATGTCGCCATATATAGGTTTACAAATAAAACCGCAATTGTCACGTATTTGGAAATTGGATTTCCATCTATGAACCGAGGCAAGAGATAGTCCTCAACCGATTCGAGACGCTCTAGCCCGCCCCTCAGGCAAGCGCGCAGGCAAGCCTTGGATCGTCAGGGCCGGTCCACACGGAGTGGATTATTATGCCTGAACAATACGTCTCCCCACCCTATGGGGTGTAAGTCTGGTCCGTCAGCCGACCAGAATGCATTCGGCCGAAACCGATATAACCGAGGCGCCTCGCAACCGCAACAACCACATAAGTCAAACTCGTCAGGGCGTGTAAAACCACTGACGCCACTTCTAGCTAGAAAGAAACGCAAGTCCTCCCTGAGGTCCGTCTCCCGTTTTTGGTTCATACCGGGTGTGAAACACGCGAGGTAAACGTTACACAAAGCTACGCCACAAAGGCCGTGCTTTGATCATCACCACAAGACTTTGCTTTTCAACAGAAGCCTTGATCATTTGCATCTTAGCATGCCACACAGGCAAACCATCCTATGCAACCGATATCAGTCACACAGAATGAAATCCGATGTCAGACACACAGTCCATTTACAAGTCCGTTCTGGGTCTGAACGAAACCGGAGGCACCTAGTACCCCGCATATCCATCGATCTCCAAGTACGTCTGGACGATCACTAACTGTTTCCATCTTCTTGGGTGTACAGCCCAATCAAGATCATCAGTTATCCCCCAAACGACGTGAAGACCTCCGGTCTTCGACCATCGTCTTCATCTTCGACTTATCGTCGTATCAGTTATTCAGAATGGGATAAACCCGGTCTTTCCGAATAACTCGCGTATATATTATAAAAGTGTTACACAAACACAACATACGCCTCATTCCAACTCATTAGTCATTAACCGTAAATTAATCAAGAGAATAATTCCCCAAATATTAACCCCGAAGGCCGAAACCAACATCAGATCAATATCCAGAAAACCATTCTACTTAGCTAACCGACAGTTAGTTTCTAAATTCCACGTTCAAATCTAATTAAAGATTTAACTATCGCCTGGAGCAAAACTGGTGATACTCCATTCTCGATCTTTTCAATCTAATTAAAGATTCATTAAAACTCCACTTAGTTTTAATCTGTGACTGGGTTAAAGAATCAGTGTCATTTAAAACACGGTCCACGATAAACCCAAAGTCACATCCCATTAATTATCGGGTTAAAGAACAAGTGTTATTTAAAACACTGTTCACGATAAACCCAAAAATCAATATCCATTCAATTCCAATTAAATATTATTTAATTGGTACACTTCATTAAATCTAAATCAAAAGATTTAATCTTTTCTCAACTGGGTTCAAGAACAGTGTTAGTGAAGACACCATTCACGACAGACCCAAATCACATTCATTAATTATCGGGTTAAAGAACGAGCGTTATTTAAAACACTGTCCACGATAAACCCAAAAATCAATATCAATTCAATTCCAATTAAATATTATTTAATTGGTACACTTCATTAAATCTAAATAAAAAGATTTAATCTTTCCTCAACTGGGTTCAAGAACAGTGTTAGTGAAGACACCATTCACGACAGACCCAAATCACATTCATTAATTATCGGGTTAAAGAACGAGCGTTATTTAAAACACTGTCCACGATAAACCCAAAAATCAATATCAATTCAATTCCAATTAAATATTATTTAATTGGTACACTTCATTAAATCTAAATAAAAAGATTTAATCTTTCCTCAACTGGGTTCAAGAACAGTGTTAGTGAAGACACCATTCACGACAAACCCAAATCACATTTGATATTCAATATAAGGCTCTGAATAGAAAATATATCGGCTTATATTCAATATCAAATTCTACGATTAACAAATGTCGTATTGGAAATAACGATATAAATATATATCTTTCAAATTTCCGTAACAACATCCGTATAATCACAAATTCCAACATCGAAATATTCCGAAGACAATTTCGATTCAAATCCACTCCAATGCAATCATTGGAAATTTTGGTTATTTTCAAAACCCTTTTCAAATTCAATTTATTTATTTAAAAATAAATAGAATTATAATTCTAGTTCAAAACTAGTTCAATTCGATAAAAATCTATTTTTATCTTTTCAAATATGGAGTTTTTCATCCCAATCTTTTCTAAATCATTTCTTATGATTTTACACAAATTATTACTATTTTTAATAATTTTATCAAGGCCCCTACAGTCGATTTCCATCAATGGCCATCGAACTGCACTTACAGCGACCTTTTTCGAATTTGATTTGGACATAATTCCAAATCCAACCGTTAGATTTCTAATTTCTAATATTCATTAGAAAGCTCTTTTCGATACGAACCCAACGGTTCCGGTTTTAGGAGAATCCGACGGTCGAATCTCCCGTAAGGTCCGTTTGAAATAAATGGTCGAAATTCACGAACTACCGCGGCGCGGCGCGTTCTATTCAGGCCATTATATTATATATAATATATATATATAATATATATATATCGTCGATTTCTATTTAAAACGAATTATATAAATAGTTTTGAATTCGTTTCAAAAACATTTTCAACTTCCATTTCAATTCAAATCAAAATTGAATTCTTCTTTATAAATTCGTTTTAAAATCCATTTCTATTCAATTCAAATTTCAATTCAATTTGAATTTATTTCACTTCGCTTTCAATTCAATTCGAATTCGTTTTCAATTCAATTCATTTCGAAATCGTTTTCAATTCAATTCATTTCGAAATCGTTTTCAATTCAATTCATTTCGAAATCGTTTTCAATTCAATTCATTTCGAAATCGTTTTCAATTCTATTCATTTCGAAATCGTTTTCAATTCAATTCATTTCGAAATCGTTTTCAATTCAATTCATTTCGAAATCGTTTTCAATTCTATTCATTTCGAAATCGTTTTCAATTCAATTCATTTCGAAATCGTTTTCAATTCAATTCATTTCGAAATCGTTTTCAATTCAATTCATTCCGAAATCGTTTTCAATTCAATTCATTTCGAAATCGTTTTCAATTCTATTCATTTCGAAATCGTTTTCAATTCAATTCATTTCGAAATCGTTTTCAATTCTATTCATTTCGAAATCGTTTTCAATTCAATTCATTTCGAAATCGTTTTCAATTCAATTCATTTCGAAATCGTTTTCAATTCAATTCATTCCGAAATCGTTTTCAATTCAATTCATTTCGAAATCGTTTTCAATTCAATTCATTTCAAAATATTCGATTTCGAAATCACGTTTCAATATTCATTTTAAAATGAATAAAATCGATATAAATATCGTTCACGTCAAAATGGCGTCAATCTAATCCTCACGGCTTCACATATTTCTATTTTCAAATATTCTATTTCAAATATTTCTTTTTTTTCGAAACTGGAATGAGGCCCAATCAATTACCATATAATGTTAATTATATGGATTTTCTACAACACATGTATATATCTACAACGATGAATAATCAACCATCAACCAAAGTGCACTACACTGTATAAGCATCAAATATAGACATTTAACGCTTATAGCAGCTTGTCAATCAATCGATCGACATATTTAATCAATCAGGATGAGTGAACTTCAAATTTCATCCTAACACCCGTGTGGGGTTTCAAACAATCAAACACATATTTTATTTGTGCAGTTAGGCGATGTGTAAAATTTATCGACCCAATCAACGTCATTCAAATAGGTGTACATAAACAAACCGTCTGGTTTGTAAATGAATATTTATTTATTCACATTCACGTTAAAAATTATATTTTTAACGATAACACATTTTATTTTAACATATGAATTTCTATTCAGTTCATTCGTTAAATAAAATGCTATTTTTATTTTTCTAACTTATTTTAGAAAATTTCGGCGGCATAACGGCACGATACTAGAAACGGGACAAGGCCTAGCCTTATCCCCGGTCTAGTGAAGGCCCACGCCATTCACACATCAATCTAATCAATTCGTTATGCAAACCACAAAATTTGGAGTAAGAGTCTAACCTAGCCTTACTCCTTCGCCTTATAACGGCGCACGTCTAATCCTAACCAATTTATCGATTCGATTCTTTTCACACCACAAACCACATTCAAACCAATATCGCAATCAATCACCAAACAGTCAAACAAACAAGTCCATGGTCTGTGGACGATTGTGTCGGGTGCTACTAAGCACCGTCTGCATCCTAGTATATATATATAACTAGAAATAAAATAGAAAGGTGAGAAATTCTCACATATAGCTATCCTAGCTCCACGGCTCTTCATTTGCAGAAGTCTTCGTCGTTTCGCCATTTTTGAACCTCCGTTGTCCGCTTTCACTACCTATGTAAAAATCGAATTTTTACTTCGCTATTCCATATGTAAAAATCGAATTTTTACTTCGCTATTCAATACATAAAAATCACATTTTTAATTTCAAAAGCAATGAATATTATCAATTTCAAAAGCAATGAATATTTTCAATTTCAAAAGCAATGAATATTTTCAATTTCAAAAGCAATGAATATTTTCAATTTCAAAAGCAATGAATATTTTCAATTTCAAAAGCAATGAATATTTTCAATTTCAAAAGCAATGAATATTTTCAATTTCCAAAGCAATGAATATTTTCTTTCCTTTATCAAAATCCTATCATTGTTTTTATATTTTTCAAATCAAATTCTATTTTATATTTTTCAAGACATTATGATATACATTTTCAAAACAAATTATATACTTTTCAAAACAAATGATATACATTTGATATACATTTTCAAAACAAATTTTTATAAAGCTTTTTATAAATTAAAACAGATTTTTTTCTAGGTTATTCAAAACAAAACAAAAAAAAACAAAAATATTAAGAAATGCTCACTGGTTTTTTTTTTTATCACTTCTGGACCATCAAAAATCCCATCTGCACCCTATATGCTTCCTCCAGGCTTCGGCCATTTGAATGAACCCACCGCCAACATTCCCTTGCACAGGCCACCAGCGTCGACCGGACAAGGATCCAACAGCACACCCTCGACCTCCTTCGTGTCACCTCCCTCCACCAGCAGCCGCATCGAATTCGAGCCCCCACGCCGCCTGCAAATCGACTTCGAACGGACCGAGTTCATGACAGAAATTCGAGCAGGACGCTTGACTAAAATCGATCACACTTAGGGGGATTTGAAGAGCAAGGAAGGGACTTTGATTTTGTTTTAGTGAGGAGAGTTAATTCGTTTTGATTTGGGATAAATTGGGGATTAAGCATGGGAGAACGGGGGTCGTCGATTTTGGAAGGAGGCGGCTCCTTTGGGCTTTGACCGTGCAAGAAGAAAGTGAGGGCTTTGACCAATAACTTTGACCATATATATATTTTAACTATTTTATTCAACTTTAATGTTAAAACCCCAAACGGACTTTAAATCAAACCCTACGAGTGTCGCCCCTAGCTAAATACCCCCATTCCGAACACAATGGGATATGTATCATAAGCCAATTCGACTGTTTGAATCAGTTTCCGTTAAATTTACATTTAAATCACTATATTGAATTTTAAACGTACATTTCAAATTACCGGGGTCACATACTAACTAGAAAATTTTCAAAAAAATATTTTCTAGCTTCGTATTTACGATACGGTCCTAACAAAACTAGTTTCGTCGAATTCTGAGACCGTTAGAAAAATGGCCAATTTCCAGTCGATTAAAATCAACTGAAACTGGTCAAACGCGTTTTTCCTTTACCACGCTCACATATTGATTCAGAAAATTATGAAATTTGGGATCTAGCAATAACTTAACATCACGGACCCAACAAAACTGGTTTCGTCGAAATCCGAGGTCGTTTGCAAAATGTCCATTTTTAAGGGCTATATATTATATAAATTCCATAGCGACTATTCTGAATTTTCAACTGGACGTATCTTATCATTTCTAAAGTGAAATCCTAGTTTGTTAACTTCGTTAGAAAGATCTTGTTCATCAGATTCAAATATTTCTTGTTTCGCTCAATTCTGACTTATAACGAATTCTGTATATTCCTTTGAAATTAGAAATCGAATTTTCGAACTACCGCGCCATTTTCAATTCCTTTTATAATTATATATAATTATTATATATTCTAACGACGACGTATATAATATATACGTTCGAATTCTATTCAAAATAAATTTCTCGTCGATATTATTTAAAATAATTCATTTTAAATATTCAAAATCCGCTAAAATTGCCAAAATAAAATTTTCAAACTGGCTCGCATTTTACGGGTTGTTACAATCTCCCCCACTTAAAACTTTTCGTCCCCGAAAAGGAACAAAGTCGAAAGTGGTTTGATTATTCAGCTCTACATTCGATTTGGCTTCTATTCTCCAACTTTTCAGTTTCTGAGAATTTTCAAAATTTCAAAAATTTGGCTAACACCCTAAATTTTCGAAAAATTTCTGTGACGGCAAGGAATTTCGCTCGGTCCGAACCAGTCGTTAGACCGATCCAGGCCGTTCGAAACGCCCTATCGTTTGAGAACAAGCCACAACAGAACGCATACAGAAGAACATTTCATTGCATATTACAACAATGCATCAGATTACAAGAATATACAGAGTATAAATGAATATTACACAGAAATATCAGAGATTTAAATTACATTTAAATACATAGCAGCGGAAAATAATACAATACACAACTAGAAGAGATATACGGATACAAAGCTTTCCGGATATCATTCCAGCTGTAAACCAGGATCCTGTGAATATAAATCTGCAAAACCAAAACTACTAGCTGCCCGTGTCAAAATAAGGGCACCCAGAGTTTAGGTTAAAACAATAAACTCCAGGTCAGTCATGTGACTGGTGTGAGAACTAAAACAGTTAATCTTTATTTTAAAAGTTAGGTAAATCAAGGGACCACGCCGTATAACACGGAACGGGTTTCCTCCCAAGAATACCAGTGCATAAAACAAACAGCGCAATGCTAAATAAAGAAAAATGAAGCTGTTATAAGACCCAGGTCCCATCACACAATGCAACGCAGGCGAGGATAGGGTTTTCCCTTATAACAGCCAAAGAATGCTTGATACGGTTAAAACAAATTGTTTGATACTATTATAAGTGCATAGTGTATAAAACAACTTCAAATCATAAGTATCAATCATAGGCGGCATGGGTACCATATATCATGTCGCCATACTAGTTTTACAATTAAACCCGCAAATGTCACGTATTTGGAAATTGGATTTCCATCTATGAACCGAGGCAAAAGATAGTCCTCAACCGATTCGAGACGCTCTAGTCCGTGTCTCAGGACCCAGACACAGGTGGGCCCTTGGATCCTCAGGGCCGGTCCACCGATGTGGATTAAAATGCCTGAACACTACGTCTCCCCACCCTATGGGGTGTAAGTCTGGTCCGTCAGCCGACCAGAATGCATTCGGCCGAAACCGATATAACCGAGGCGCCTCGCAACAGCAACAACCACATAAGTCAAACTCGTCAGGGCGTGTAAAACCACTGACGCCACTTCTAACTAGAAAGAAACGCATGCCCTCCCTGACGTCCGTCTCCCGTTTTTGGTTCATACCGGGTGTGAAACACGCGAGGTAAACGTTACACAAAGCTACGCCACAAAGGCCGTGCTTTGATCATCACCACAAGACTTTGCTTTTCAACAGAAGCCTTGATCATTTGCATCTTAGCATGCCACACAGGCAAACCATCCTATGCAACCGATATCAGTCACACAGAATGAAATACGATGTCAGACACACAGTCCATTTACAAGTCCGTTCTGGGTCTGAACGAAACCGGAGGCACCTAGTACCCCGCATATCCATCGATCTCCAAGTACGTCTGGACGATCACTAACTGTTTCCATCTTCTTGGGTGTACAGCCCAATCAAGATCATCAGTAATTACCCAAACGACGTGAAGACTTCCGGTCTTCGACCATCGTCTTCATCTTCGACTTATCGTCGTATCAGTTATTCAGAATGGGATAAACCCGGTCTTTCCGAATAACTCGCGTATATATTATAAAAGTGTTACACAAACACAACATACGCCTCATTCCAATTCATTAGTCACTAACCGTAAATTAATCAAGAGAATAATTCCCCAAATATTAACCCCGAAGGCCGAAACCAACATCAGATCAATATCCAGAAAACCATTCTGCTTGGCTAACCGACAGTTAGTTTCTAAATTTCACGTTCAAATCTAATTAAAGATTTATCTATCGCCTAGAGCAAAACTGGTGATACTCCATTCTCGATCATTTCAATCTAATTAAAGATTCATTAAAACTCCACTTAGTTTTAATCTTTAACTGGGTTAAAGAATCAGTGTCATTTAAAACACGGTTCACGATAAACCCAAAATCACATTCATTAATTATCGGGCTAAAGAACGAGTGTTATTTAAAACACTGTCCACGATAAACCCAAAAATCAATACCAATTCAATTCCAATTAAATATCATTTAATTGGTACACTTCATTAAATCTAAATAAAAAAGATTTAATCTTTTCTCAACTGGGTTCAAGAACAGTGTTAGTGAAGACACCATTCACGACAAACCCAAATCACATTCGATATTCAATACAAGGCTCTGAATAGAAAATATATCGGCTTATATTCAATATCGAATTCTACGACTAACAAATGTCGTATTGGAAATAACGATACAAATATATATCTTTCAAATTTCCATAACAACACCTGTAATATCACGAATTCCAACATCGAAATATTCCGAAGACAATTTCGATTCAAATCCACTCCAATGCAATCATTGGAAATTTTGGTTATTTTCAAAACCATTTCAAATTCAATTTATTTATTTAAAAATAAATAGAATTATAATTCTAGTTCAAAACTAGTTCATTTCGATAAAAATCTATTTTTATCTTTTCAAATATGGAGTTTTTCATCCCAAACTTTCACAAATCATTTCTTATGATTTTACACAAATTATTACTATTTTTAATAATTTTATCAAGGCCCGTACAGTCGATTTCCATTAACGGCCATCGAACTGCACTTACAGCGACCTTTTTCGAATTTGATTTGGACGTATCTCCAAATCCAACCGTTAGATTTCAAATTTCTAACATTCATTAGAAAGCTCTTTTCGATACGAACCCAACGGTTCCGGTTTTAGGAGAATCCGACGGTCGGATCTCCCGTAATGTCCGTTTGAAATCAATGGTCGAAATTCGCGAACTGCCGCGGCGCGGCGCGTTCTATTCAGGCCATTATATTATATATATAATATATATAATATATACTTCGTCGATTTCTATTTAAAACGAATTATATAAATAGTTTTAAATTCGTTTTCAAAAGCAATTTCAACTTCCATTTCAATTCAAATCGAAATTGAATTCTTCTTTATAAATTCGTTTCAAAATTCCTTTCTATTCATTTCAATTCATTTCGAAATCGTTTTCAATTCAATTCATTTCGAAATCGTTTTCAATTCAATTCATTTCGAAATCGTTTTCAATTCAATTCATTTCGAAATCGTTTTCAATTCAATTCATTTCGAAATCGTTTTCAATTCAATTCATTTCGAAATCGTTTTCAATTCAATTCATTTCGAAATCGTTTTCAATTCAATTCATTTCGAAATCGTTTTCAATTCAATTCATTTCGAAATCGTTTTCAATTCAATTCATTTCGAAATCGTTTTCAATTCAATTCATTTCGAAATCGTTTTCAATTCAATTCATTTCGAAATCGTTTTCAATTCAATTCATTTCGAAATCGTTTTCGAGATTACTTTTCAATATTCATTTTAAAATGAATAAAATCGATATAAATATCGTTTACGTCAAAATGGCGTCAATCTAATCAACACGGCTTCATAAATTTCTATTTTCAAATATTCTATTTCAAATATTTCCTATTATCAAAATATTTGTTATTATCAAAATATTCTTTATTTTCACGATTGGAATGAGGCCCAATCAATTACCATATAAAGTTAATTATATGGATTTTCATACAACACATGTATATAATTACATTGAAAAATAATCAACCATCAACCAAAGTGCACTACAATGTATAAGCATCAAATATAGATATTCAACGCTTATAACAGCCTGTCAATCAATCGATCGACACATTTAATCAATCAGGATGAGTGAACTTCAAATTTCATCCTAACACCCGTGTGGGGTTTCCAACAATCAAACACAGATTTTAGTTGTGCAGTTGGGCGATGTGTAAAATTTATCGTCCCAATCAATGTCATTCAAATAAGTGTACATAAACAAACCATCTGGTTTGTAAATGAATATTTATTTATTCACTTCACTATTTTCATATTCACGTTAAAAATTATATTTTTAACGATAAAACATTTTATTTCAGCCTATGAATTTCTATTCAATTCATTTATTCAATAAAATGATATTTTTATTTTTCTAACATATTTTAGAAAATTTCGGCGGCATAACGGCACGATACTAGAAACGGGACAAGGCCTAGCCTTATCCCCGGTCTAGTGAAGGCCCACGCCATTCACACATCAATCAATCCATTCATTTCACCCAACAATTCAATTCATTTCATTATGCAAACCACAAAATTTGGAGTAAGGATCTAACCTAGCCTTACTCCTTCGCCTTATAACGGCGCACGTCTAATCCTAACCAATTTATCGATTCGATTTTTCACACCACAAACCACATTCAAACCAATATCGCAATCAATCACCAAACAGTCAAACAAACAAGTCCATGGTCTGTGGACGATTGTGTCGGGTGCTACTAAGCACCGTCTGCATCCTAGTATATATATATAACTAGAAAATAAATTGTAAGGTGAGAAATTCTCACATATAGCTATCCTAGCTCCACGGCACTTCCAATACAGGAAATCTTCACCGCTATCCCATCTTCGTCATCTTCGTTGCCCGTAGCCACTACATACATAAAAATCGAATTTTTACTTCGCTATTCAATATTTAAAAATCAAATTTTTAGTTCAAAGTTCAATATATAAAAATCGAATTTTTAGTTCAAAGTTCAATATATAAAAATCGAATTTTTATTTCAAAGTTCAATAGATAAAAATCGAATTTTTAGTTTGCTTTTCAATATATAAAAATCGAATTTTTAGTTCAAAGTTCAATATATAAAAATCGAATTTTTATTTCAAAGTTCAATAGATAAAAATCGAATTTTTAGTTCAAAGTTCAATAGATAAAAATCGAATTTTTAGTTCAAAGTTCAATATATAAAAATCGAATTTTTATTTCAAAGTTCAATATATAAAAATCGAATTTTTATTTCAAAGTTCAATAGATAAAAATCGAATTTTTATTTCAAAGTTCAATATATAAAAATCGAATTTTTATTTCAAATAGATTCCGCCTTTTCCATTTCAAAGATCTAATCTTTTCTTTTACTTTTCAAAGTTTAAATCTTTTACCTTTTAAAATTCAAATCTTTTAAAACCTTTTTCTTATATTAAAGTTAAAACCTTTTTCTTATATTAAAGTAAAAAAATTCAGTTTTTCTATACTTTTAAAATTCAGTTTTTAAAATCTTTTCTAAAAATTTCAGTTTTAAAATCTTTTCTAAAATCAGTTTAAAACCCTTTTAAAAATCAGTTTAAAAAATCATTTTAAAATTCAGTTTTAAAAATCAAATAAAAAAAACAGTTTTCAAAATAAAAAAAAACAGGTTTCATGTAAAATAAAATAAAAATAAAGTAAATAAATTAAAACTTACAGGATTTTGAAGAAAGGGGGGGGGGTGTGAAACTATCGTCGGCGGCACATCCAAAAAGGGGGGGGGGAATCGGCGGCTTCGTCGAGGGTTCGGAGGAGGGAGGGTCGTGCTCGAAGGGGGGAGGCGAAATGGAGAGGGAGGCGGTTGCTGAGGGGGAGGCGCGCCTCGCACGGCGGCGCGGTGGGCGGCGAACGCCCCTGGGCGGATCGCGATTCCCTCCCAGGGTTTTTTTTTTATTTTTTTATTTTTTTATTCAGTTTGGAAATGAGATCGGGGGGGGGGGGGGCCTGGTTAAGGGAGAAGGACTATCTTTTTTTTTATTTATTTATTTATTATTTTATTATTATTATAAGTTGACTTTTACATACGTCATCAAATCGAGGCCCACCGCCTGTCGTCCATAGCGTTTCACCCCCATTCCGAACACAATGGGATATGTACCGCAAGCTGAATCGACCGTTTCGATCAGTTTCCGTTGAATTTACATTTAAATCTCTATATTGAATTTTAAACGTACATTTCAAATTACCGGGGTCACATACTAACTAGAAAAATTCCAGAAAAATATTTTCTAGCTTCGTATTGACGATACGGTCCTAATAAAACTAGTTTCGTCGAATTCTGAGACCGTTTGAAAAATGGCCAATTTCCAGTCGATTAAAATCAACTGAAATGGTCAAAACACGTTTTCCTTTGCCACGCTCACATATTGATTCGAAAAATTATGAAATTTGAAACCTAGCAATAGTTTGACATCCCGGACCCAACAAAACTGGTTTCGTCGAAATCCGAGGTCATTTGCAAAATGTCCATTTTTAAGGGCCTGAATTCCATAGCGACTATTCAGAATTTTCAACTGGACATATCTCTCAATTTTTAAAGTGAAATCTCAGTTTCTTACATCCGTTAGAAAGATGTTATCAATTAGATCCTAATGTTTTTGGTTTCACTAAAATCCGGTTTGTTTTGCACCCGGTACATTCAATTGAAGTTTGAAATCGAATTATCGAACTACCGCGCCATTTTCAATTCTATTTATAATTATATATAAATATTTATATTCTAACGACGACGCGTATAAATATATTCGTTCGAATTATATTCAAAATAAATTTCTCGTCGATTTTATTTAAAATAATTCATTTTAAATAATCAAAATTCGCTATAATTGCCAAAATAAAAATTTTAAACTGGCCCAGAATTTACGGGTTGTTACAATCTCCCCCACTTAAAACTTTTCGTCCCCGAAAAGGAACAAAGTCGAAAGTGGTTTGATTAATCAGCCCTACGCTCGATCTGGCTTTCATTCTCCAACTCTTTAGTTTCTGAGAATTTTCAAAATCTCAAAAATTTGGCTAACACCCTAAATTTTTGAAAAATTTCGCCATAACCTCCCCTGCAATGGGAGCATCGGGGAATTTCAAATAGCTTCCCCGGTCCTTCAGATCTCAAAAAGAAAAAGAAAAAGCCAAGCGGCTAGCCAATAGGCTCACAAAATCATCATCACCCAAACAAAACAGGAAATTATGTAGTAAACATGTACCTATTTGTCGGGCAAACAAATTTTATTCTCTGGCTCTAGCCTCCTTGCTATGACCTGTTCAATGATATACATGTATATGCAAGCAGATGCGACCAAATTTCAATACAATTCAATATTTGGTTAAATTAGGCAAAATGGTTAAAATTTAGCAAACAAATAAACAAACCACACAAACATCAATCAATTAGTGAATTAGAGTTTCAAATTCATAATTTTGATACATATACAGAAAATCATGTTTTGGTGCCAATTCACAACAAAGTGTTCTAACTATATTAGTATTGGTTCTCACACCAGTCTAATGGAAACATATAGAAATCACACCTTCGATACACGAAAATAAATACTGGTGATGGCGCGCCATCATCAGAATCATGTCCGGGCGACTAGAGTGTGACTCTATATCTATCCAGTATATTAAAATTTCGAATACACGCGGATCAGACGTATACGCAAAATCTATATATACTGGATTGTCCATATCAATATAAATAAAAAAAAATCAAATACGAATAAGTGATTTAAATTTTCAAAACAAAATTTTGTTTTCATTTTCAAAAATATACTCTTCACACTCGTTCTAGGATACTACTGATCCTATCTCTAACGAGTCATTCCCATTGGATATTACTAACCCAATATCTGATGAATTCTTTCGTAAGGTTCTAATGTGTCTTGTTCTCTAGCTTTGTAAACCAAAGCTCTGATACCAACTGTGACGGCAAGGAATTTCGCTCGGTCCGAACCAGTCGTTAGACCGATCCAGGCCGTTCGAAACGCCCTATCGTTTGAGAACAAGCCACAACAGAACGCATACAGAAGAACATTTCATTGCATATTACAACAATGCATCAGATTACAAGAATATACAGAGTATAAATGAATATTACACAGAAATATCAGAGATTTAAATTACATTTAAATACATAGCAGCGGAAAATAATACAATACACAACTAGAAGAGATATACGGATACAAAGCTTTCCGGATATCATTCCAGCTGTAAACCAGGATCCTGTGAATATAAATCTGCAAAACCAAAACTACTAGCTGCCCGTGTCAAAATAAGGGCACCCAGAGTTTAGGTTAAAACAATAAACTCCAGGTCAGTCATGTGACTGGTGTGAGAACTAAAACAGTTAATCTTTATTTTAAAAGTTAGGTAAATCAAGGGACCACGCCGTATAACACGGAACGGGTTTCCTCCCAAGAATACCAGTGCATAAAACAAACAGCGCAATGCTAAATAAAGAAAAATGAAGCTGTTATAAGACCCAGGTCCCATCACACAATGCAACGCAGGCGAGGATAGGGTTTTCCCTTATAACAGCCAAAGAATGCTTGATACGGTTAAAACAAATTGTTTGATACTATTATAAGTGCATAGTGTATAAAACAACTTCAAATCATAAGTATCAATCATAGGCGGCATGGGTACCATATATCATGTCGCCATACTAGTTTTACAATTAAACCCGCAAATGTCACGTATTTGGAAATTGGATTTCCATCTATGAACCGAGGCAAAAGATAGTCCTCAACCGATTCGAGACGCTCTAGTCTGTGTCTCAGGACCCAGACACAGGTGGGCCCTTGGATCCTCAGGGCCGGTCCACCGATGTGGATTAAAATGCCTGAACACTACGTCTCCCCACCCTATGGGGTGTAAGTCTGGTCCGTCAGCCGACCAGAATGCATTCGGCCGAAACCGATATAACCGAGGCGCCTCGCAACAGCAACAACCACATAAGTCAAACTCGTCAGGGCGTGTAAAACCACTGACGCCACTTCTAACTAGAAAGAAACGCATGCCCTCCCTGACGTCCGTCTCCCGTTTTTGGTTCATACCGGGTGTGAAACACGCGAGGTAAACGTTACACAAAGCTACGCCACAAAGGCCGTGCTTTGATCATCACCACAAGACTTTGCTTTTCAACAGAAGCCTTGATCATTTGCATCTTAGCATGCCACACAGGCAAACCATCCTATGCAACCGATATCAGTCACACAGAATGAAATCCGATGTCAGACACACAGTCCATTTACAAGTCCGTTCTGGGTCTGAACGAAACCGGAGGCACCTAGTACCCCGCATATCCATCGATCTCCAAGTACGTCTGGACGATCACTAACTGTTTCCATCTTCTTGGGTGTACAGCCCAATCAAGATCATCAGTAATTACCCAAACGACGTGAAGACTTCCGGTCTTCGACCATCGTCTTCATCTTCGACTTATCGTCGTATCAGTTATTCAGAATGGGATAAACCCGGTCTTTCCGAATAACTCGCGTATATATTATAAAAGTGTTACACAAACACAACATACGCCTCATTCCAATTCATTAGTCACTAACCGTAAATTAATCAAGAGAATAATTCCCCAAATATTAACCCCGAAGGCCGAAACCAACATCAGATCAATATCCAGAAAACCATTCTGCTTGGCTAACCGACAGTTAGTTTCTAAATTTCACGTTCAAATCTAATTAAAGATTTATCTATCGCCTGGAGCAAAACTGGTGATACTCCATTCTCGATCATTTCAATCTAATTAAAGATTCATTAAAACTCCACTTAGTTTTAATCTTTAACTGGGTTAAAGAATCAGTGTCATTTAAAACACGGTTCACGATAAACCCAAAATCACATTCATTAATTATCGGGCTAAAGAACGAGTGTTATTTAAAACACTGTCCACGATAAACCCAAAAATCAATACCAATTCAATTCCAATTAAATATCATTTAATTGGTACACTTCATTAAATCTAAATAAAAAAGATTTAATCTTTTCTCAACTGGGTTCAAGAACAGTGTTAGTGAAGACACCATTCACGACAAACCCAAATCACATTCGATATTCAATACAAGGCTCTGAATAGAAAATATATCGGCTTATATTCAATATCGAATTCTACGACTAACAAATGTCGTATTGGAAATAACGATACAAATATATATCTTTCAAATTTCCATAACAACACCTGTAATATCACGAATTCCAACATCGAAATATTCCGAAGACAATTTCGATTCAAATCCACTCCAATGCAATCATTGGAAATTTTGGTTATTTTCAAAACCATTTCAAATTCAATTTATTTATTTAAAAATAAATAGAATTATAATTCTAGTTCAAAACTAGTTCATTTCGATAAAAATCTATTTTTATCTTTTCAAATATGGAGTTTTTCATATCAAACTTTCACAAATCATTTCTTATGATTTTACACAAATTATTACTATTTTTAATAATTTTATCAAGGCCCGTACAGTCGATTTCCATTAACGGCCATCGAACTGCACTTACAGCGACCTTTTTCGAATTTGATTTGGACGTATCTCCAAATCCAACCGTTAGATTTCAAATTTATAACATTCATTAGAAAGCTCTTTTCGATACGAACCCAACGGTTCCGGTTTTAGGAGAATCCGACGGTCGGATCTCCCGTAATGTCCGTTTGAAATCAATGGTCGAAATTCGCGAACTACCGCGGCGCGGCGCGTTCTATTCAGGCCATTATATTATATATATAATATATATAATATATACTTCGTCGATTTCTATTTAAAACGAATTATATAAATAGTTTTAAATTCGTTTTCAAAAGCAATTTCAACTTCCATTTCAATTCAAATCGAAATTGAATTCTTCTTTATAAATTCGTTTCAAAATTCCTTTCTATTCATTTCAATTCATTTCGAAATCGTTTTCAATTCAATTCATTTCGAAATCGTTTTCAATTCAATTCATTTCGAAATCGTTTTCAATTCAATTCATTTCGAAATCGTTTTCAATTCAATTCATTTCGAAATCGTTTTCAATTCAATTCATTTCGAAATCGTTTTCAATTCAATTCATTTCGAAATCGTTTTCAATTCAATTCATTTCGAAATCGTTTTCAATTCAATTCATTTCGAAATCGTTTTCAATTCAATTCATTTCGAAATCGTTTTCAATTCAATTCATTTCGAAATCGTTTTCAATTCAATTCATTTCGAAATCGTTTTCAATTCAATTCATTTCGAAATCGTTTTCGAGATTACTTTTCAATATTCATTTTAAAATGAATAAAATCGATATAAATATCGTTTACGTCAAAATGGCGTCAATCTAATCAACACGGCTTCATAAATTTCTATTTTCAAATATTCTATTTCAAATATTTCCTATTATCAAAATATTTGTTATTATCAAAATATTCTTTATTTTCACGATTGGAATGAGGCCCAATCAATTACCATATAAAGTTAATTATATGGATTTTCATACAACACATGTATATAATTACATTGAAAAATAATCAACCATCAACCAAAGTGCACTACAATGTATAAGCATCAAATATAGATATTCAACGCTTATAACAGCCTGTCAATCAATCGATCGACACATTTAATCAATCAGGATGAGTGAACTTCAAATTTCATCCTAACACCCGTGTGGGGTTTCCAACAATCAAACACAGATTTTAGTTGTGCAGTTGGGCGATGTGTAAAATTTATCGTCCCAATCAATGTCATTCAAATAAGTGTACATAAACAAACCATCTGGTTTGTAAATGAATATTTATTTATTCACTTCACTATTTTCATATTCACGTTAAAAATTATATTTTTAACGATAAAACATTTTATTTCAGCCTATGAATTTCTATTCAATTCATTTATTCAATAAAATGATATTTTTATTTTTCTAACATATTTTAGAAAATTTCGGCGGCATAACGGCACGATACTAGAAACGGGACAAGGCCTAGCCTTATCCCCGGTCTAGTGAAGGCCCACGCCATTCACACATCAATCAATCCATTCATTTCACCCAACAATTCAATTCATTTCATTATGCAAACCACAAAATTTGGAGTAAGGATCTAACCTAGCCTTACTCCTTCGCCTTATAACGGCGCACGTCTAATCCTAACCAATTTATCGATTCGATTTTTCACACCACAAACCACATTCAAACCAATATCGCAATCAATCACCAAACAGTCAAACAAACAAGTCCATGGTCTGTGGACGATTGTGTCGGGTGCTACTAAGCACCGTCTGCATCCTAGTATATATATATAACTAGAAAATAAATTGTAAGGTGAGAAATTCTCACATATAGCTATCCTAGCTCCACGGCACTTCCAATACAGGAAATCTTCACCGCTATCCCATCTTCGTCATCTTCGTTGCCCGTAGCCACTACATACATAAAAATCGAATTTTTACTTCGCTATTCAATATTTAAAAATCAAATTTTTAGTTCAAAGTTCAATATATAAAAATCGAATTTTTAGTTCAAAGTTCAATATATAAAAATCGAATTTTTATTTCAAAGTTCAATAGATAAAAATCGAATTTTTAGTTTGCTTTTCAATATATAAAAATCGAATTTTTAGTTCAAAGTTCAATATATAAAAATTGAATTTTTATTTCAAAGTTCAATAGATAAAAATCGAATTTTTAGTTCAAAGTTCAATAGATAAAAATCGAATTTTTAGTTCAAAGTTCAATATATAAAAATCGAATTTTTATTTCAAAGTTCAATATATAAAAATCGAATTTTTATTTCAAAGTTCAATAGATAAAAATCGAATTTTTATTTCAAAGTTCAATATATAAAAATCGAATTTTTATTTCAAATAGATTCCGCCTTTTCCATTTCAAAGATCTAATCTTTTCTTTTACTTTTCAAAGTTTAAATCTTTTACCTTTTAAAATTCAAATCTTTTAAAACCTTTTTCTTATATTAAAGTTAAAACCTTTTTCTTATATTAAAGTAAAAAAATTCAGTTTTTCTATACTTTTAAAATTCAGTTTTTAAAATCTTTTCTAAAAATTTCAGTTTTAAAATCTTTTCTAAAATCAGTTTAAAACCCTTTTAAAAATCAGTTTAAAAAATCATTTTAAAATTCAGTTTTAAAAATCAAATAAAAAAAACAGTTTTCAAAATAAAAAAAAACAGGTTTCAAGTAAAATAAAATAAAAATAAAGTAAATAAATTAAAACTTACAGGATTTTGAAGAAAGGGGGGGGGGTGTGAAACTATCGTCGGCGGCACATCCAAAAAGGGGGGGGGGGAATCGGCGGCTTCGTCGAGGGTTCGGAGGAGGGAGGGTCGTGCTCGAAGGGGGGAGGCGAAATGGAGAGGGAGGCGGTTGCTGAGGGGGAGGCGCGCCTCGCACGGCGGCGCGGTGGGCGGCGAACGCCCCTGGGCGGATCGCGATTCCCTCCCAGGGTTTTTTTTTTATTTTTTTATTTTTTTATTCAGTTTGGAAATGAGATCGGGGGGGGGGGGGGCCTGGTTAAGGGAGAAGGACTATCTTTTTTTATTTATTTATTTATTATTTTATTATTATTATAAGTTGACTTTTACATACGTCATCAAAACGAGGCCCACCGCCTGTCGTCCATAGCGTTTCACCCCCATTCCGAACACAATGGGATATGTACCGCAAGCTGAATCGACCGTTTCGATCAGTTTCCGTTGAATTTACATTTAAATCTCTATATTGAATTTTAAACGTACATTTCAAATTACCGGGGTCACATACTAACTAGAAAAATTCCAGAAAAATATTTTCTAGCTTCGTATTGACGATACGGTCCTAATAAAACTAGTTTCGTCGAATTCTGAGACCGTTTGAAAAATGGCCAATTTCCAGTCGATTAAAATCAACTGAAATGGTCAAAACACGTTTTCCTTTGCCACGCTCACATATTGATTCGAAAAATTATGAAATTTGAAACCTAGCAATAGTTTGACATCCCGGACCCAACAAAACTGGTTTCGTCGAAATCCGAGGTCATTTGCAAAATGTCCATTTTTAAGGGCCTGAATTCCATAGCGACTATTCAGAATTTTCAACTGGACATATCTCTCAATTTTTAAAGTGAAATCTCAGTTTCTTACATCCGTTAGAAAGATGTTATCAATTAGATCCTAATGTTTTTGGTTTCACTAAAATCCGGTTTGTTTTGCACCCGGTACATTCAATTGAAGTTTGAAATCGAATTATCGAACTACCGCGCCATTTTCAATTCTATTTATAATTATATATAAATATTTATATTCTAACGACGACGCGTATAAATATATTCGTTCGAATTATATTCAAAATAAATTTCTCGTCGATTTTATTTAAAATAATTCATTTTAAATAATCAAAATTCGCTATAATTGCCAAAATAAAAATTTTAAACTGGCCCAGAATTTACGGGTTGTTACAATTTCGCCATAACCTCCCCTGCACCGGGAGCATCGGGGAATTTCAAATAGCTTCCCCGGTCCTTCAGATCTCAAAAAGAAAAAGAAAAAGCCAAGCGGCTAGCCAATAGGCTCATAAAATCATCATCACCCAAACAAAACAGTAAATTATGTAGTAAACATGTACCTATTTGTCGGGCAAACAAATTTTATTCTCTGCTCTAGCCTCCTTGCTATGACCTGTTCAATGATATACATGTATATGCAAGCAGATGCGACCAATTTTCAATACAATTCAATATTTGATTCGATTAGGCATAATAGTTCAAATTTAGCAAACAAATAAACAAACAACACAAACATCAATCAATTAGTGAATTTAACGTTTCAAATTCATAATTTTGATATATATACTGAAAATCTTGTTTTTGATGCCAAATCACAACGATGAATTCTAGCTATATATAAGTTTGGGTTCTCACACCAGCCTAATGGAAATATATAGAGAATCACACCTTCGAGACACGAACATAAATACTGATGATGTCATGACAATCATCAGTACCATCTTCGGGCGACTAGAGTGTGATGCTATATCTATCTAATATATTAAAACTTTGAATATACGCGGATCAGACGTATACGCAAAATCTACATATACTGGATTGTCCACATCAATATAAATAAATAATCAACTACGAATAATTGATTTAAATTTTCAAAACAAAATTTGTTTTCACTTTAAAAATATACTCTTCACACTCGTTCTAGGATACTACTGATCCCATCTCTAACGAGTCATTCTCATTGGATATTCCTAACCCAATATCTGATGAATTCTTTCGTATGTTTCTAATGTGTCTTGTTCTCTAGCTTTGTAAACCAAAGCTCTGATACCAAATGTGAAGACCCGCAACTTCCCCGTAAAGGAAAGCGTCGGATAGTTCGAGAACAAACCACAGCAGAACGCATACAGAAGAACATTTCATTGTATATTACAACAATGCATCAGATTACAAGAATATACAGAGTATGAACAAATAAATATTACACAGAAATATCAGAGATTTAAATTACATTTAAATACATCGCAGCGGAAAATAATAAAATACACAACTAGAAGGAGATATACGGATACAAAGCTTTCCGGATATCGTTCCAGCTGTAAACCAGGATCCTGTGAATATAAATCTGCAAAACCAAAACTACTAGCTGCCCGTGTCGAAAATAGGGGCACCCAGAGTTTAGGTTGAAACAATAAACTCCAGGTCAGTCATGTGACTGGTGTGAGAACTAAAACAGTTATTAATCTTTACTTTAAATCATTAGGTAAATCAAGGGACCACGCCGTATAACACGGAACGGGTTTCCTCCCAAGAATACCAGTGCATAAAACAAACAGCGCAATGCTAAGTAAAGAAAAATGAAGCTGTTATAAGACCCAGGTCCTATCACACAATGCAACGCAAGCCGGGGGATAGGGTTTTTACCTTATAACAGCCAAAGCATGCTTGATACGTTTAAAACAAATCATTTGATACTATTATAAGTGCATAGTGTATAAAACAACTTCAAATCATAAGTATCAATCATAGGCGGCATGAATGACCCATACCACTATGTCGCCATATATAGGTTTACAAATAAAACCGCAATTGTCACGTATTTGGAAATTGGATTTCCATCTATGAACCGAGGCAAGAGATAGTCCTCAACCGATTCGAGACGCTCTAGCCCGCCCCTCAGGCAAGCGCGCAGGCAAGCCTTGGATCGTCAGGGCCGGTCCACACGGAGTGGATTATTATGCCTGAACAATACGTCTCCCCACCCTATGGGGTGTAAGTCTGGTCCGTCAGCCGACCAGAATGCATTCGGCCGAAACCGATATAACCGAGGCGCCTCGCAACCGCAACAACCACATAAGTCAAACTCGTCAGGGCGTGTAAAACCACTGACGCCACTTCTAGCTAGAAAGAAATGCAAGTCCTCCCTGAGGTCCGTCTCCCGTTTTTGGTTCATACCTGGTGTGAAACACGCGAGGTAAACGTTACACAAAGCTACGCCACAAAGGCCGTGCTTTGATCATCACCACAAGACTTTGCTTTTCAACAGAAGCCTTGATCATTTGCATCTTAGCATGCCACACAGGCAAACCATCCTATGCAACCGATATCAGTCACACAGAATGAAATCCGATGTCAGACACACAGTCCATTTACAAGTCCGTTCTGGGTCTGAACGAAACCGGAGGCACCTAGTACCCCGCATATCCATCGATCTCCAAGTACGTCTGGACGATCACTAACTGTTTCCATCTTCTTGGGTGTACAGCCCAATCAAGATCATCAGTTATCCCCCAAACGACGTGAAGACCTCCGGTCTTCGACCATCGTCTTCATCTTCGACTTATCGTCGTATCAGTTATTCAGAATGGGATAAACCCGGTCTTTCCGAATAACTCGCGTATATATTATAAAAGTGTTACACAAACACAACATACGCCTCATTCCAACTCATTAGTCATTAACCGTAAATTAATCAAGAGAATAATTCCCCAAATATTAACCCCGAAGGCCGAAACCAACATCATATCAATATCCAGAAAACCATTCTACTTAGCTAACCGACAGTTAGTTTCTAAATTCCACGTTCAAATCTAATTAAAGATTTAACTATCGCCTGGAGCAAAACTGGTGATACTCCATTCTCGATCTTTTCAATCTAATTAAAGATTCATTAAAACTCCACTTAGTTTTAATCTGTGACTGGGTTAAAGAATCAGTGTCATTTAAAACACGGTCCACGATAAACCCAAAGTCACATCCCATTAATTATCGGGTTAAAGAACAAGTGTTATTTAAAACACTGTTCACGATAAACCCAAAAATCAATATCCATTCAATTCCAATTAAATATTATTTAATTGGTACACTTCATTAAATCTAAATCAAAAGATTTAATCTTTTCTCAACTGGGTTCAAGAACAGTGTTAGTGAAGACACCATTCACGACAGACCCAAATCACATTCATTAATTATCGGGTTAAAGAACGAGCGTTATTTAAAACACTGTCCACGATAAACCCAAAAATCAATATCAATTCAATTCCAATTAAATATTATTTAATTGGTACACTTCATTAAATCTAAATAAAAAGATTTAATCTTTCCTCAACTGGGTTCAAGAACAGTGTTAGTGAAGACACCATTCACGACAGACCCAAATCACATTCATTAATTATCGGGTTAAAGAACGAGCGTTATTTAAAACACTGTCCACGATAAACCCAAAAATCAATATCAATTCAATTCCAATTAAATATTATTTAATTGGTACACTTCATTAAATCTAAATAAAAAGATTTAATCTTTCCTCAACTGGGTTCAAGAACAGTGTTAGTGAAGACACCATTCACGACAAACCCAAATCACATTTGATATTCAATATAAGGCTCTGAATAGAAAATATATCGGCTTATATTCAATATCAAATTCTACGATTAACAAATGTCGTATTGGAAATAACGATATAAATATATATCTTTCAAATTTCCGTAACAACATCCGTATAATCACAAATTCCAACATCGAAATATTCCGAAGACAATTTCGATTCAAATCCACTCCAATGCAATCATTGGAAATTTTGGTTATTTTCAAAACCCTTTTCAAATTCAATTTATTTATTTAAAAATAAATAGAATTATAATTCTAGTTCAAAACTAGTTCAATTCGATAAAAATCTATTTTTATCTTTTCAAATATGGAGTTTTTCATCCCAATCTTTTCTAAATCATTTCTTATGATTTTACACAAATTATTACTATTTTTAATAATTTTATCAAGGCCCCTACAGTCGATTTCCATCAATGGCCATCGAACTGCACTTACAGCGACCTTTTTCGAATTTGATTTGGACATAATTCCAAATCCAACCGTTAGATTTCTAATTTCTAATATTCATTAGAAAGCTCTTTTCGATACGAACCCAACGGTTCCGGTTTTAGGAGAATCCGACGGTCGAATCTCCCGTAAGGTCCGTTTGAAATAAATGGTCGAAATTCACGAACTACCGCGGCGCGGCGCGTTCTATTCAGGCCATTATATTATATATAATATATATATATATATAATATATATATATCGTCGATTTCTATTTAAAACGAATTATATAAATAGTTTTGAATTCGTTTCAAAAACATTTTCAACTTCCATTTCAATTCAAATCAAAATTGAATTCTTCTTTATAAATTCGTTTTAAAATCCATTTCTATTCAATTCAAATTTCAATTCAATTTGAATTTATTTCACTTCGCTTTCAATTCAATTCGAATTCGTTTTCAATTCAATTCATTTCGAAATCGTTTTCAATTCAATTCATTTCGAAATCGTTTTCAATTCAATTCATTTCGAAATCGTTTTCAATTCAATTCATTTCGAAATCGTTTTCAATTCTATTCATTTCGAAATCGTTTTCAATTCAATTCATTTCGAAATCGTTTTCAATTCAATTCATTTCGAAATCGTTTTCAATTCTATTCATTTCGAAATCGTTTTCAATTCAATTCATTTCGAAATCGTTTTCAATTCAATTCATTTCGAAATCGTTTTCAATTCAATTCATTCCGAAATCGTTTTCAATTCAATTCATTTCGAAATCGTTTTCAATTCTATTCATTTCGAAATCGTTTTCAATTCAATTCATTTCGAAATCGTTTTCAATTCTATTCATTTCGAAATCGTTTTCAATTCAATTCATTTCGAAATCGTTTTCAATTCAATTCATTTCGAAATCGTTTTCAATTCAATTCATTTCGAAATCGTTTTCAATTCAATTCATTTCGAAATCGTTTTCAATTCAATTCATTTCAAAATATTCGATTTCGAAATCACGTTTCAATATTCATTTTAAAATGAATAAAATCGATATAAATATCGTTCACGTCAAAATGGCGTCAATCTAATCCTCACGGCTTCACATATTTCTATTTTCAAATATTCTATTTCAAATATTTCTTTTTTTTCGAAACTGGAATGAGGCCCAATCAATTACCATATAATGTTAATTATATGGATTTTCTACAACACATGTATATATCTACAACGATGAATAATCAACCATCAACCAAAGTGCACTACACTGTATAAGCATCAAATATAGACATTTAACGCTTATAGCAGCTTGTCAATCAATCGATCGACATATTTAATCAATCAGGATGAGTGAACTTCAAATTTCATCCTAACACCCGTGTGGGGTTTCAAACAATCAAACACATATTTTATTTGTGCAGTTAGGCGATGTGTAAAATTTATCGACCCAATCAACGTCATTCAAATAGGTGTACATAAACAAACCGTCTGGTTTGTAAATGAATATTTATTTATTCACATTCACGTTAAAAATTATATTTTTAACGATAACACATTTTATTTTAACATATGAATTTCTATTCAGTTCATTCGTTAAATAAAATGCTATTTTTATTTTTCTAACTTATTTTAGAAAATTTCGGCGGCATAACGGCACGATACTAGAAACGGGACAAGGCCTAGCCTTATCCCCGGTCTAGTGAAGGCCCACGCCATTCACACATCAATCTAATCAATTCGTTATGCAAACCACAAAATTTGGAGTAAGAGTCTAACCTAGCCTTACTCCTTCGCCTTATAACGGCGCACGTCTAATCCTAACCAATTTATCGATTCGATTCTTTTCACACCACAAACCACATTCAAACCAATATCGCAATCAATCACCAAACAGTCAAACAAACAAGTCCATGGTCTGTGGACGATTGTGTCGGGTGCTACTAAGCACCGTCTGCATCCTAGTATATATATATAACTAGAAATAAAATAGAAAGGTGAGAAATTCTCACATATAGCTATCCTAGCTCCACGGCTCTTCATTTGCAGAAGTCTTCGTCGTTTCGCCATTTTTGAACCTCCGTTGTCCGCTTTCACTACCTATGTAAAAATCGAATTTTTACTTCGCTATTCCATATGTAAAAATCGAATTTTTACTTCGCTATTCAATACATAAAAATCACATTTTTAATTTCAAAAGCAATGAATATTATCAATTTCAAAAGCAATGAATATTTTCAATTTCAAAAGCAATGAATATTTTCAATTTCGAAAGCAATGAATATTTTCAATTTCAAAAGCAATGAATATTTTCAATTTCAAAAGCAATGAATATTTTCAATTTCAAAAGCAATGAATATTTTCAATTTCCAAAGCAATGAATATTTTCTTTCCTTTATCAAAATCCTATAATTGTTTTTATATTTTTCAAATCAAATTCTATTTTATATTTTTCAAGACATTATGATATACATTTTCAAAACAAATTATATACTTTTCAAAACAAATGATATACATTTGATATACATTTTCAAAACAAATTTTTATAAAGCTTTTTATAAATTAAAACAGATTTTTTTCTAGGTTATTCAAAACAAAACAAAAAAAACAAAAATATTAAGAAATGCTCACTGGTTTTTTTTTTATCACTTCTGGACCATCAAAAATCCCATCTGCACCCTATATGCTTCCTCCAGGCTTCGGCCATTTGAATGAACCCACCGCCAACATTCCCTTGCACAGGCCACCAGCGTCGACCGGACAAGGATCCAACAGCACACCCTCGACCTCCTTCGTGTCACCTCCCTCCACCAGCAGCCGCATCGAATTCGAGCCCCCACGCCGCCTGCAAATCGACTTCGAACGGACCGAGTTCATGACAGAAATTCGAGCAGGACGCTTGACTAAAATCGATCACACTTAGGGGGATTTGAAGAGCAAGGAAGGGACTTTGATTTTGTTTTAGTGAGGAGAGTTAATTCGTTTTGATTTGGGATAAATTGGGGATTAAGCATGGGAGAACGGGGGTCGTCGATTTTGGAAGGAGGCAGCTCCTTTGGGCTTTGACCGTGCAAGAAGAAAGTGAGGGCTTTGACCAATAACTTTGACCATATATATATTTTAACTATTTTATTCAACTTTAATGTTAAAACCCCAAACGGACTTTAAATCAAACCCTACGAGTGTCGCCCCTAGCTAAATACCCCCATTCCGAACACAATGGGATATGTATCATAAGCCAATTCGACTGTTTGAATCAGTTTCCGTTAAATTTACATTTAAATCACTATATTGAATTTTAAACGTACATTTCAAATTACCGGGGTCACATACTAACTAGAAAAATTTCAAAAAAATATTTTCTAGCTTCGTATTTACGATACGGTCCTAACAAAACTAGTTTCGTCGAATTCTGAGACCGTTAGAAAAATGGCCAATTTCCAGTCGATTAAAATCAACTGAAACTGGTCAAACGCGTTTTCCTTTACCACGCTCACATATTGATTCAGAAAATTATGAAATTTGGGATCTAGCAATAACTTAACATCACGGACCCAACAAAACTGGTTTCGTCGAAATCCGAGGTCGTTTGCAAAATGTCCATTTTTAAGGGCTATATATTATATAAATTCCATAGCGACTATTCTGAATTTTCAACTGGACGTATCTTATCATTTCTAAAGTGAAATCCTAGTTTGTTAACTTCGTTAGAAAGATCTTGTTCATCAGATTCAAATATTTCTTGTTTCGCTCAATTCTGACTTATAACGAATTCTGTATATTCCTTTGAAATTAGAAATCGAATTTTCGAACTACCGCGCCATTTTCAATTCCTTTTATAATTATATATAATTATTATATATTCTAACGACGACGTATATAATATATACGTTCGAATTCTATTCAAAATAAATTTCTCGTCGATATTATTTAAAATAATTCATTTTAAATATTCAAAATCCGCTAAAATTGCCAAAATAAAATTTTCAAACTGGCTCGCATTTTACGGGTTGTTACAACTAATCCTGGGTTAAACTGGTTAAGTGTGGCTTAACCCTATTCTAATCCCTTGAACTCCCAAATGGATTAAACTAGTTAAGTGTAATCAACGGTTCACAACTTAACCACATTCTAATCCCTCGAATCCCCAAATTGGTTAAGTATTAGTGGACCCTGACTTAACCCTAATCATGAGGCATTAATTAATTTAATGCACCTTAACCTCTCACATTAGACCTTGTTGTGGTTACTAGTTAGGCCGGGCGGGTCCGGTTAGGTTTACACCACAACTTAGTCTAACCTCGGGTTTTGGCACCACATGACCAACTTCTCACATTGGGTCCTATTGTTTGTAGCCACTAGTTAAGCCGGTCGGTTCCGGGTAGAATTACGCTACAAACTCAACCCAACCTCGAGTTGGCCACACTTTTGTTTTCTAAGTGTCATGTCCACTTTATTTCAAAACATAATCACAAGTCAAACAATTACTTGGGTAGACCTAACTTAATAGGTAAATTCCCAAGGGGTAGACCTAACTTAATAGGTAAATTCCCAATCTTATATTTTCATGTATTTTAAGTTTACCCAAAACCCCCAACGTCATTCTATCGCTTATATATTCGTAATAACGCATAAAGGATAGGAAGAGGGAACTTGGCACAACATACATGACAAACTTGCACAACGATCATGCATAACATGTTAGACTTGCACCACTTAGCATAGTGAACTTGCATATTACCATAAACATGTATAACATGTTAAACTTGCATAACTTAGCATAGTGAACTTGCATATTACCATTATCATGCATAACTTGTCGAACATGCACAACTTGTCATTTTAAACTTGCATAAACATGCACAACTTGTCAAAACATGCACAACTTGCCAAAACATGCACAACTTGTCATTTTAAACTTGCATAAACATGCACAACTTGTCAAAACATGCACAACTTGCCAAAACATGCACAACTTGTCATTTTAAACTTGCATAAACATGCACAACTTGTCAAATCATGCCCAACTTGTCAAAACATGCACAACTTGTCAAAATATGCACAACTTGTCATTTTAAACTTGCATAAACATGCACAACTTGTCAAATCATGCTCAACTTGTCAAAACATGCACAACTTGTCAAAACATGCACAACTTGTCATTTTAAACTTGCATAAACATGCACAACTTATTAAACATACAAATCATGGCTTAGCAAACTTGCATAAACATGCATAACTTAATAAACATATAAATCATGGCTTAACAAACTTGCATAAACATGCATAACTAAATAAACATACAAATCATGGCTTAGCAAACTTGCATGAACATGCATAACTTATAAATCTTGCAAATCATGGCTTAGTATACATGCATAACTCAATAGATTTGCAAATCATGGCTTAGTATCCTTGCATAACATGCACAACTCAATAAACATACATAAACCCCAACTTTCATCACACATTAACTTTAGAGTTTCCAAAATGAAGGTAAGAGGGCTTACAATGCTTGTGCGGACTCAAATGAGTATAACAAATGCAAGAAACCCCTTATGCAACTAATTAAAACCCCCAAATGCAAGCAAACTTGATCAAGACTCCTCCTTTATGATGCCAATAGAAAAACAAGCCTTTAATGCAAGCTAAGGAGGATCATACAAGCCTAAATATGCTTGTATGCATGGAAAATCACTTAGGAATTAAATTAGGAATTGTATGAAGAGGGTGGAGGCCATGAGAGTTTGGATTTTGGCATAGTTTAGTTACTAGGATGATTAATGGATGATTTAGGGTAGGTTAGGGTCTTATTTATAGATTAGGTTAGTAATTTGAACCATAGGATTAACCCTAGATTCAATTAGGTCCATCAGATCTCGGAACTCTCTAGAAACAGGCCACAAGACCCAACCCCAATCAGAAATGGTGCACCAGGCTAAGCAGCCCGTGCACCCCCTGTCGACAGGGCTGTCGACAGGGCAGTCGACATGCCTAGACCCCTGTCGACAGGCCTGTCGACATGGGGTCCTGGCGGGATTTTTCCCGCCTTGGCCCAGCTGGCCCAATTCTTTAAATTTGAATCTGATTTTAAACCTTGAATTTTCTGAAAACTTTGACGGGCCATATCTGGGCCATACGGACTCCGTTTTTCGAAAACTCGGACTCTATTTCGTGTATTTTTCCGAGACGAACGCAATGGCATAGCCCGTTTCCCTTGATTCAAATTTTTGAATTGAATTCTGCCTCGATTTATGTTATAACAGGTTATTGAAAATACGGGTTGTTACATCGATGCAGTAAGTTTTTTTTTTACTTTACTTTATTTTATTTTTATTTTTCAATTCTGAAATTCTAATTTTAAAAGCATTTAAAACTGTTTTTTTTTAAAGGGTTTAAAAACTGATTTTATTTTAAGATTTTAAATAGAAAAAGATTTGAATTTTAAATGGAAAAAGATTAGAACTTTAAAAGGTGAAAAGGTCGTATTTTGAAATGTGAGAAGATCGTATTTTTATATAGTTGATTTACAGAAAAGATAGGATTTTTATTTGTAGAAAGATAGGATTTTTATTTGTAGAAAAATATGATTTTTATATATTGAACTTCGAAGTAAAAATTCGATTTTTATATATTGAATAGCGAAGTAAAAATTCGATTTTTACAAGTATGAAGCAATTATAAAAATATGATTTTTAAATTTAAAGTGAATAAATAAAAATGTGATTTTTATTTTAAAGACATCAAAATATAAAAATGTGTGATTTTTATATATGTAGTGGCTACGGGCAACGAAGATGACGAAGATGCGATAGCGATGAAGATTTCTATCAATGAAGTGACGTTGGAATTGGGATAGCTATTGGTGAGAATTTCTCACCTTTCAATTTATTTTTCTAGTTATATATATATACTAGGATGCAGACGGTGCTTAGTAGCACCCGACACAATCGTCCACAGACCATGGACTTGTTTGTTTGGTTGCATAAATTAGTGATGATTTGATTTGGATTTGATTGTTTGGTGAATTTGATTGATATGTGAATGGCGTGGGCCTTCACTAGACCGGGGATAAGGCTAGGCCTTGTCCCGTTTCTAGTATCGTGCCGTTATGCCGCCGAAATTTTCTAAAATAAGTTAGAAAAATAAAAATATCATTTTATTTAGAGAATGAACTGAATAGAAATTCATATGTTGGAATAAAATGTTTTATCGTTAAAAATATAATTTTTAACGTGAATGTGAATAAATAAATATTCATTTACAAACCAGACGGTTTGTTTATGTACACTTATTTGAATGACATTGATTGGGACGATAAATTTTACACATCGCCCAACTACACAACTAAAATCTGTGTTTGATTGTTTGAAACCCCGCACGGGTGTTGGGATGAAATATGAATTTCACTCATCCTGATTGATTAAATATGTCGATCGATTGATTGACAGGCTGTTATAAGCGTTGAATATCTATATTTGATGCTTATACAGTGTAGTGCATTTTGGTTGATGGTTGATTATTTTTCAATGCTATTATATACATGTGTTGTATGGAAATCCATATAATTAATTTTATATGGTAATTGATTGGGCCTCATTCCAATTTGAAAAATAAAGAAAATTTGAAAATAGAAATTTATGAAGCCGTGTTGATTAGATTGACGCCATTTTGACGTGAACGATATTTATATCGACTTTATTCATTTTAAAATGAATATTGAAAAGTGATTTCGAAATCGACGATTTCGAAATGAATTGAAAACGATTTCGAAATTAATTGAATTGAAAACGATTTCGAAATGAATTGAATTGAAAACGATTTCGAAATGAATTGAATCGAAAACGATTTCAAAATGAATTGAATTGAAAACGATTTCGAAATGAATTGAATTGAAAACGATTTCGAAATGAATTGAATTGAAAACGATTTCGAAATGAATTGAATTGAAAACGATTTCGAAATGAATTGAATTGAAAACGATTTCGAAATGAATTGAATTGAAAACGATTTCGAAATGAATTGAATTGAAAACGATTTCGAAATGAATTGAATTGAAAACGATTTCAAAATGAATTGAATTGAAAACGATTTCGAAATGAATTGAATTGAAAACGATTTCGAAATGAATTGAATTGAAAACGATTTCGAAATGAATTGAATTGAAAACGATTTCGAAATGAATTGAATCGAAAACGATTTCGAAATGAATTGAAAACGAATTCAAATTGAATTGAAAGCGAATTGAAAATGAATTCAAATTGAATAGAAATTTGAATTGAATAGAAATGAATTTTAAAACGAAGTTATAAAGAAGAATTCAATTTTGATTTGAATTGAAATGGAAGTTGAAATTGCCTTTGAAACGAATTTTAAAACTATTTATATAATTCGTTTTAAATATAAATCGACGAAGTATATATTATATATATAATATAATGGCCTGAATAGAACGCGACGCGCCGCGGCAGTTCGTGAATTTCGACCATTTATTTCAAACGGACATTACGGGAGATCCGACCGTCGGATTCTCCTAAAACCGGAACCGTTGGGTTCATATCGAAAAGAGCTTTCTAACGAATATTAGAAATTTGAAATCTAACGGTTGGATTTGGAGTTACGTCCAAATCAAATTTGAAAAAGGTCGCTGTAAGTGCAGTTCGATGGCCATTGATGGAAATCGACTATACGGGCCTTGATAAAATTACTAAAAATAGTAATAATTTGTGTAAAATCATAAGAAATGATTTAGAAAGGATTGGGATGAAAAACTCCATATTTGAAAGGATAAAAATAGATTTTTATCGAAATGAACTAGTTTTGAACTAGAAATATAATTCTATTTATTTTTAAATAAATAATTTGAAAGTGAAAAGGGTTTTAAAAATAACCAAAATTTCCAATGATTGCTTTGGAGTGGATTTGAATCGAAATTGTCTTCGGAATATTTCGATGTTGGAATTCGGGATCATACGAATGTTGTTATGGAAATTTGAAAGATATATATATATCGTTATTTCCAATACGACATTGGTTAATCGTAGAATTTGATATTGAATATAAGCCGATATATTTTCTATTCAGAGCCTTATATTGAATATCAAATGTGATTTGGGTTTGTCGTGAATGGTGTCTTCACTAACACTGTTCTTGAACCCAGTTGAGAAAAGATTAAATCTTTTTATTTAGATTTAATGAAGTGTATCGATTAAATGATATTTAATTGGAATTGAATTGGTATTGATTTTTGGGTTTATCGTGAACAGTGTTTTAAATAACACTTGTTCTTTAACCCGATAATTAATGGAATGTGATTTTGGGTTTATCGTGAACCGTGTTTTAAATGACTCTGATTCTTTAACTCAGTTAAAGATTAAAACTAAGTGGAGTTTTAAGGAATCTTTAAATAGATTGAAAAGATCGAGAATGGAGTAGCACCAGTTTTACTCCAAGCGATAGTTAAATCTTTAAGTAGATTTGAACGTGAAATGGTAATTGAATTACCGATAACACTGTGGTGTTAGATATGAAGTACTACCAGTTTTACTTCATGGGATGAATAGGTTGGGATTGGGAAATAAAATAAATGATTACTTCGGTGTGGTTCGCTAATCCCGACTAGTTGGAATTGATATTCAAAGGAGATTAAAGAATAAATTTAAAGAATTTATCTTGGATAAAATTAATGGGAACTTTTTCCCAAAGTACAGGAATATTTGAATAAAAGAATATTCTGAATTGGAATGAGGAGTATGTTATGTTTGTGTAACACTTTTATAAAATATACGCGGGTTATTCAGAAAGACCGGGTTTATCCCATTCTGAATAACTGATTCGACGTGGTGTCGAAGATGAAGACGGTGGTCGAAGACCAGAAGTCTTCACGTCGTTTGGGTGATTACTAATGATCTTGATTGGGCTGTACACCCAAGAAGATGGAAACAGTTAGTGATCGTCCAGACGTACTTGGAGATCGATGGATATGCGGGGTACTAGGTGCCTCCGGTTTCGTTCAGACCCAGAACGGACTTGTAAATGGACTGTGTGTCTGACATTGGATTTTAGTCTGTGTGATTGATCTCTATTAAATATATATCTGTTTGGCGGCGGAGAATTTATTCTCTTGCTTAACGCCCTTCTCTGAGACGTACGAGCTCAGGGATTATATATTGATGGATATCAAACTCATGGAGTGAATTGCCTGTGTGGCATGCCTAAGTGGCAATTGATCGAGGCTTCTGTTGAAAAGCAAAGTCTTGTGGTGATGATCAAAGCACAGCCTGTGTGGCACAGCTTTGTGTAATGTGAGTTCGCGAGCCTCGCACCCCGGTTGTGAACCAAAAACGGGAGAGGACCTCAGGGAGGGCATGCGTTTCTTTCTAGCTAGGGTGGTGTCAGTGACCTACCAGCCCTGACATTTATATACTTTTCACCTGTGTGGTTGTTGCTGTTGCGAGGCGCCTCGGTTTGATCGGACGATCCGGGTCCGATGGAGTCATTCGTTGGCTCGTTTACGCCCCAAAGGGCGGGGAAACGTATTGTTCAGGCACTATAATCCACATCGGTGGACCGACCCTAACGATCCAAGGGGCAGTTGCGGCTGTTCCGGAGACATGGGCTAGATTGTCTCGAATCGGTTGAGGACTATCTTTTGCCTCGGTTCATAGACGGAAATCCAATTTCCAAATACGTGACATTTGCGGTTTTAATTGTAGAACTAGTATGGCGACATGATATATGGTACCCATGCCGCCTATGATTGATACTTATGTTTTGAAGTTGTTTTATACACTATGCACTTATAATAGTATCAAATGATTTGTTTTAAACGTATCAAGCATTCTTTGGCTGTTATAAGGGAAAACCCTATCCCCCGGCTTGCGTTGCATTGTGTGATAGGACCTGGGTCTTATAACAGCTTCATTTTTCTTTATTTAGCATTGCGTTGTTTGTTTTATGCACAGGTATTCTTGGAAGGAAACCCGTTCCGTGTTATACGGCGTGGTCCCTTGATTTACCTAATGATTTAAAATAAAGATTAATAACTGTTTTTAGTTCTCACACCAGTCACATGACTGACCTAGAGTTTATTGTTTTAACCTAAACTCTGGGTGCCCCTATTTTGACACGGGCAGCTAGTAGTTTTGGTTTTGCAGATTTATATTCACAGGATCCTGGTTTACAGCTGGAACGATATCCGGAAAGCTTTGTATCCGTATATCCCCTTCAGTTGTGTATTGTATTATTTTCCGCTGCTATGTATTTAAATGTAATTTAAATCTCTGATGTTTCTGTGTAATATTCAATTATACTCTGTATATTCTTGTAATCTGATGCATTGTTGTAATATACAATGAAATGTTCTTCTGTATGCGTTCTGTTTTGTTGTGTTCTCAAACGGTATGGCGTTTCGAACGGTCTGGGTCGGTTTAGCGACTGGTTCGGACCGAGAGGAATTTCCTGTCGTGACACGTGGTATCAGAGCTTTGGTTTACAAAGCTCAGAGAACAAGGCACATTAGAACCATACGAAAGAATTCATCAGATATTGGATTAGTAATATCCAATTAGAATGACTCGTTAGAGATGGGATCAGTAGTATCCTAGAACGAGTGTGAAGAGTATATTTTTAAAATGAAAACAAATTTTGTTTTGAAAATTTAAATCAATTATTCGTGTTTGATTAGTTATTTATATTGATTTTGGACAATTCAGTATATAAAGAATTTGCATATACGCCTTGCAAACGTATATTCAAAGTTTTAATATATTGGGTAGATATAGAATCACATTCTAGTTGCCCGGTGATGATTCTGATAATGCTGCAGCGTTACCAGTATTTATTTTCGAGTGACGAAGGTGTGATATCTATATATTTCCATTAGGCTGGTGTGAGAACCAAAACTTATATAGTTAGAACACATTGTTGTGAATTGGCATCAAAAACATGATTTTTTGTATATGTATCAAAGATAATGAATTTGAAACTCTAATTCACTAATTGATTGATGTTTGTGTTGTTTGTTTATTTGTTTGATAATTTTGAACCATTACGCCTAATTGTATCAAATGTTGAATTGTATTGAAATTGGTCGCATTTGCTTGCATATACATGTATATCATTGAACAGGTCATAGCAAGGAGGCTAGAGCCAGAGAATAAAATTTGTTTGCCCGACAAATAGGTACATGTTTACTACATAATTTACTGTTTCGTTTGGGTGATGATGATTTTATGAGCCTATTGGCTAGTCGCTTGGCTTTTTCTTTTTCTTTTTGAGATCTGAAGGACCGGGGAAGCAATTTGAAATTCCCCGATGCTCCCGGTGCAGGGGAGGTTATGGCGAAATTTTTCGAAAATTTAGGGTGTTAGCCAAATTTTTGAAATTTTTGAAAATTCTCAGAAATTGAAAAGTTGGAGAATGGAAGCCAGATCGAACGTAGAGTTGATTAATCAAACCACTTTCGACTTTGTTCCTTTTCGGGGACGAAAAGTTTTAAGTGGGGGAGATTGTAATAACCCGGAAATTATGGGCCAGTTTAAAATTTTTATTTTGCTATTTTTGCGAATTTTGATTATTTAAAATGAATTATTTTAAATAATATCGACGAAATTCTATTTTGAATAGAATTCGAACGTATATATTATACGCGTCGTCGTTAGAATATAAATATTTATATATAATTATAAATAGAATTGAAAATGGCGCGGTAGTTCGATAATTCGATTTCAAACTTCAATTGAATGTACCGGGTGCAAAAATAATCCGGATTTTAGTGAAACCAAAAATAATGGGATCTAATTGTGAATATCTTTCCAACGAATCCGAAAAATCGAAATTTCCTAACGGGAATCAAAAGATATGTCCAGTTGAAATTTCTGAATAGTCGCTATGGAATTCAGGCCCTTAAAAATGGAAATTTTGCAAAAGACCTCGGATTTCGACGAAACCAGTTTTGTTGGGTCCGTGGTGTAAAGTTATGGCTAGGTTTCAAGTTTCATAATTTTCTGAATCAGTATGTGAGCGTGGCGAAGGAAAACGCGTTTGACCGGTTTCAGTTGATTTTAATCGACTGGAAATTGGCCATTTTTCTAACGGTCTCAGAATTCGACGAAACTAGTTTTGTTATGACCGTATCGTCAATACGAAGCTAGAAAATATTTTTCAGGAATTTTTAAAGTTCGTATGTGACCCCGGTAATTTGAAATGTACGTTTAAAATTCAATATAGTGATTTAAATGTAAATTAAACAGAAACTGATCGAAACAGTCGAATCAGCTTGCGATACATATCCCATTGTGTTCGGAATGGGGGTAAAACGTTAGGGACGATAGGCGGTGGACCTCGTTTCGAGGTCGTATGGAAAAGTACCTTTTTTGAAATTAAAATAATAAAAAAAAAATAATAATAAAAAATTAAAACCCTTTCTCCCTTTATCTTTCTGCCCCCTCCCCCCCCCCTCCCCCGTTCGATTTCATTTCTCAGAATTAAAAAAAAACCACCGATGACCGCTCCTCCACCTCCCCCCTGACCGACGTCGCACCCCCTCCTAGAGCCCCGTTCTCTTCCTCCTTCATCGTCTCCCTCATCCTCCCTTCTCCGCTTCAGAAACCGTGCCCCCTTTTCCCCTACGCCGCCGCGAAATCGAGACCCCCACCCTGCTCCTCCTCCTGCCGCACCTCCCAGCGACACCGCCCCCCCCCCCTCGAAGCATGCCGCCGACCCTGACGTCACCCCCCCCTTTTCTTCGATGCAGTAAGTTTTTTTTTTACTTTACTTTATTTTATTTTTATTTTTCAATTCTGAAATTCTAATTTTAAAAGCATTTAAAACTGTTTTTTTTAAAAGGGTTTAAAAGCTGATTTTATTTTAAGATTTTAAATAGAAAAAGATTTGAATTTTAAATGGAAAAAGATTAGAACTTTAAAAGGTGAAAAGGTCGTATTTTGAAATGTGAGAAGATCGTATTTTTATATAGTTGATTTACAGAAAAGATAGGATTTTTATTTGTAGAAAGATAGGATTTTTATTTGTAGAAAAATATGATTTTTATATATTGAACTTCGAAGTAAAAATTCGATTTTTATATATTGAATAGCGAAGTAAAAATTCGATTTTTACAAGTATGAAGCAATTATAAAAATATGATTTTTAAATTTAAAGTGAATAAATAAAAATTTGATTTTTATTTTAAAGACATCAAAATATAAAAATGTGTGATTTTTATATATGTAGTGGCTACGGGCAACGAAGATGACGAAGATGCGATAGCGATGAAGATTTCTATCAATGAAGTGACGTTGGAATTGGGATAGGTATTGGTGAGAATTTCTCACCTTTCAATTTATTTTTCTAGTTATATATATATACTAGGATGCAGACGGTGCTTAGTAGCACCCGACACAATCGTCCACAGACCATGGACTTGTTTGTTTGGTTGCATAAATTAGTTTGATGATTTGATTTGGATTTGATTGTTTGGTGAATTTGATTGATATGTGAATGGCGTGGGCCTTCACTAGACCGGGGATAAGGCTAGGCCTTGTCCCGTTTCTAGTATCGTGCCGTTATGCCGCCGAAATTTTCTAAAATAAGTTAGAAAAATAAAAATATCATTTTATTTAGAGAATGAACTGAATAGAAATTCATATGTTGGAATAAAATGTTTTATCGTTAAAAATATAATTTTTAACGTGAATGTGAATAAATAAATATTCATTTACAAACCAGACGGTTTGTTTATGTACACTTATTTGAATGACATTGATTGGGACGATAAATTTTACACATCGCCCAACTGCACAACTAAAATTTGTGTTTGATTGTTTGAAACCCCACACGGGTGTTGGGATGAAATATGAATTTCACTCATCCTGATTGATTAAATATGTCGATCGATTGATTGACAGGCTGTTATAAGCGTTGAATATCTATATTTGATGCTTATACAGTGTAGTGCACTTTGGTTGATGGTTGATTATTTTTCAATGCTATTATATACATGTGTTGTATGGAAATCCATATAATTAATTTTATATGGTAATTGATTGGGCCTCATTCCAATTTGAAAAATAAAGAAAATTTGAAAATAGAAATTTATGAAGCCGTGTTGATTAGATTGACGCCATTTTGACGTGAAAGATATTTATATCGACTTTATTCATTTTAAAATGAATATTGAAAAGTGATTTCGAAATCGACGATTTCCAAATGAATTGAAAACGATTTCGAAATGAATTGAATTGAAAACGATTTCGAAATGAATTGAATCGAAAACGATTTCGAAATGAATTGAATCGAAAACGATTTCGAAATGAATTGAATCGAAAACGATTTCGAAATGAATTGAATCGAAAACGATTTCGAAATGAATTGAATCGAAAACGATTTCGAAATGAATTGAATCGAAAACGATTTCGAAATGAATTGAATCGAAAACGATTTCGAAATGAATTGAATCGAAAACGATTTCGAAATGAATTGAATCGAAAACGATTTCGAAATGAATTGAATCGAAAACGATTTCGAAATGAATTGAATCGAAAACGATTTTGAAATGAATTGAATTGAAAACGATTTCGAAATGAATTGAATTGAAAACGATTTCGAAATGAATTGAATTGAAAACGATTTCGAAATGAATTGAATTGAAAACGATTTCGAAATGTATTGAATTGAAAACGATTTCGAAATGAATTGAATTGAAAACGATTTCGAAATGAATTGAATTGAAAACGATTTCGAAATGAATTGAAAACGAATCAAATTGAATTGAAAGCGAATTGAAAATGAATTCAAATTGAATAGAAATTTGAATTGAATAGAAATGAATTTTAAAACGAAGTTATAAAGAAGAATTCAATTTTGATTTGAATTGAAATGGAAGTTGAAATTGCCTTTGAAACGAATTTTAAAACTATTTATATAATTCGTTTTAAATAGAAATCGACGAAGTATATATTATATATATAATATATATAATATAATGGCTTGAATAGAACGCGCCGCGGCAGTTCGTGAATTTCGACCATTTATTTCAAACGGACATTACGGGAGATCCGACCGTCGGATTCTCCTAAAACAGGAACCGTTGGGTTCGTATCGAAAAGAGCTTTCTAACGAATATTAGAAATTTGAAATCTAACGGTTGGATTTGGAGTTACGTCCAAATCAAATTTGAAAAAGGTCGCTGTAAGTGCAGTTCGATGGCCATTGATGGAAATCGACTATACGGGCCTTGATAAAATTATTAAAAATAGTAATAATTTGTGTAAAATCATAAGAAATGATTTAGAAAGGATTGGGATGAAAAACTCCATATTTGAAAGGATAAAAATAGATTTTTATCGAAATGAACTAGTTTTGAACTAGAAATATAATTCTATTTATTTTTAAATAAATAAATTGAAAGTGAAAAGGGTTTTAAAAATAACCAAAATTTCCAATGATTGCATTGGAGTGGATTTGAATCGAAATTGTCTTCGGAATATTTCGATGTTGGAATTCGGGATCATACGAATGTTGTTATGGAAATTTGAAAGATATATATATATATCGTTATTTCCAATACGACATTGGTTAATCGTAGAATTTGATATTGAATATAAGCCGATATATTTTCTATTCAGAGCCTTATATTGAATATCAAATGTGATTTGGGTTTGTCGTGAATGGTGTCTTCACTAACACTGTTCTTGAACCCAGTTGAGAAAAGATTAAATCTTTTTATTTAGATTTAATGAAGTGTATCAATTAAATGATATTTAATTGGAATTGAATTGGTATTGATTTTTGGATTTATCGTGAACAGTGTTTTAAATAACACTTGTTCTTTAACCCGATAATTAATGGAATGTGATTTTGGGTTTATCGTGAACCGTGTTTTAAATGACTCTGATTCTTTAACTCAGTTAAAGATTAAAACTAAGTGGAGTTTTAAGGAATCTTTAAATAGATTGAAAAGATCGAGAATGGAGTATCACCAGTTTTACTCCAAGTGATAGTTAAATCTTTAAGTAGATTTGAACGTGAAATGGTAATTGAATTACCGATAACACTGTGGTGTTAGATATGAAGTACTACCAGTTTTACTTCATGGGATGAATAGGTTGGGATTGGGAAATAAAACAAATGATTACTTCGGTGTGGTTCGCTAATCCCGACTAGTTGGAATTGATATTCAAAGGAGATTAAAGAATAAATTTAAAGAATTTATCTTGGATAAAATTAATGGGAACTTTTTCCCAAAGTATAGGAATATTTGAATAAAAGAATATTCTGAATTGGAATGAGGCGTATGTTGTGTTTGTGTAACACTTTTATAATATATACGCGGGTTATTCAGAAAGACCGGGTTTATCCCATTCTGAATAACTGATTCGACGTGGTGTCGAAGATGAAGACGGTGGTCGAAGACCAGAAGTCTTCACGTCGTTTGGGTGATTACTGATGATCTTGATTGGGCTGTACACCCAAGAAGATGGAAACAGTTAGTGATCGTCTAGACGTACTTGGAGATCGATGGATATGCGGGGTACTAGGTGCCTCCGGTTTCGTTCAGACCCAGAACGGACTTGTAAATGGACTGTGTGTCTGACATTGGATTTTAGTCTGTGTGATTGATCTCTATTAAATATATATCTGTTTGGCGGCGGAGAATTTATTCTCTTGCTTAACGCCCTTCTCTGAGACGTACGAGCTCAGGGGTTATATATTGATGGATATCAAACGCATGGAGTGAATTGCCTGTGTAGCATGCCTAAGTGGCAATTGATCGAGGCTTCTGTTGAAAAGCAAAGTCTTGTGGTGATGATCAAAGCACAGCCTGTGTGGCACAGCTTTGTGTAACGTGAATTCGCGAGCCTCGCACCCCGGTTGTGAACCAAAAACGGGAGAGGACCTCAGGGAGGGCATGCGTTTCTTTCTAGCTAGGGTGGTGTAAGTGACCTACCGGCCCTGACATTTATATACTTTTCACCTGTGTGGTTGTTGCTGTTGCGAGGCGCCTCGGTTTGATCGGACGATCGGGGTCCGATGGAGTCATTCGTTGGCTCGTTTACGCCCCAAAGGGCGGGGAAACGTATTGTTCAGGCACTATAATCCACATCGGTGGACCGGCCCTGACGATCCAAGGGGCAGTTGCGGCTGTTCCGGAGACATGGGCTAGATTGTCTCGAATCGGTTGAGGACTATCTTTTGCCTCGGTTCATAGACGGAAATCCAATTTCCAAATACGTGACATTTGCGGTTTTAATTGTAGAACTAGTATGGCGACATGATATATGGTACCCATGCCGCCTATGATTGATACTTATGTTTTGAAGTTGTTTTATACACTATGCACTTATAATAGTATCAAATGATTTGTTTTAAACGTATCAAGCATTCTTTGGCTGTTATAAGGGAAAACCCTATCCCCCGGCTTGCGTTGCATTGTGTGATAGGACCTGGGTCTTAAAACAGCTTCATTTTTCTTTATTTAGCATTGCGTTGTTTGTTTTATGCACAGGTATTCTTGGGAGGAAACCCGTTCCGTGTTATACGGCGTGGTCCCTTGATTTACATAATGATTTAAAATAAAGATTAATAACTGTTTTTAGTTCTCACACCAGTCACATGACTGACCTGGAGTTTATTGTTTTAACCTAAACTCTGGGTGCCCCTATTTTGACACGGGCAGCTAGTAGTTTTGGTTTTGCAGATTTATATTCACAGGATCCTGGTTTACAGCTGGAACGATATCCGGAAAGCTTTGTATTCGTATATCCCCTTCAGTTGTGTATTGTATTATTTTCCGCTGCTATGTATTTAAATGTAATTTAAATCTCTGATGTTTCTGTGTAATATTCAATTATACTCTGTATATTCTTGTAATCTGATGCATTGTTGTAATATACAATGAAATGTTCTTCTGTATGCGTTCTGTTTTGTCGTGTTCTCAAACGATATGGTGTTTCGAACGGCCTGGGTCGGTTTAGCGACTGGTTCGGACCGAGAGGAATTGCCTGTCGTGACATTATGCCCAAGTAGTAATGAAAACTATAGAATTCATGAAAGTTTAAATGTTAAGTTATTTAAGCACTATATTATACTATATATTGTATCAATTTGCTATGTTGGAAGATTCCAAATGTTCCTTTAATCGTTAGGCAAATGAAAAGAAGTATTTTGTACCTAACGTGGTGTAGTATTGCTAAAAGAAACACTAAAGTCATGGTTAAGTCTGAACATAAATTGTAGGTAAATATTCAAAAATATTTTGTACCCAACATGTATTGGAACTACTAAAAAAAGTACTAATTTCATAGCTGAAATTGAATAGGAATTGTTGCTTTTTTCTCCTTTTCAAATATGGATATGTTTTGCATGAGTCATATATATATACACACACACACACACATACATACATATATGTGTATATATGTATATATATATATATATGTATATATGTGTGTATATATATGTATATGTATATGTATATGTATATATGTGTGTATTGGAACTTCTTTTTATTTGGTTGTTTTATACCATTTATAACGCGTGTTTATTTTGGGCACTATTATTATAATTTTATTTTATGTCTAAATATATGCATATTAAATATGTTTACGTGTGTTCTCATTCTAGAATTAGGTTGTTATTTCCATTCTTCAACGTTATTTTCAATGTTTTTCTTTAAATGTCATTTATGTCCTGCATTGTCAATTAAAGGAAGTGCTTCTATTTCAATATTAATTTCTTTCCCTACCTTAATTTAATTCTTTCACACTCATTTGTTTTCGTGTTTACTAAATGGTTTAGTTTGTTAATACATCATCTCAGGTATGGTCATGTTTACAATTATTTTTACTCTTATGAAAATATAGTTTACTGATTTTCAAGCATAATTGAGTTTTTAGTGATTTAGTTGAAGCAATCTCAAAAGGGGAATTTATTGATTCTACTGAAGTTAATTAATTAGTAAATTTACTTACTATCAATTTTTAATTTTGTCACATTTCAGTCCATTTGTTTGATTTCCACCCAATTTTGATCTGATTTTGTTTACAAATCCGTATGTTCCTTTTTAGTTCCTTCTTCTTTTCCAAAAAGCAATTTTACAGCAAATCTTCCAACTTTGTTTCTTTTTCATAGCATGTATTTTCTTATTCCAAGCGAATCTTCCATGGTTTCATATGTTTTTGTTATGCTGACATTCTCAAGATTGGCTCGAATAATGCAAAAAGGTTGTTAAAAAAAAAATCTTTGGTTTATATCTTTTTGCATTTAAGTTATTTATCAAATAATTTTTTTACCTTAGAATTCATTCAAAAACTGTTCTTTGTATTCTATACAGAAGATGTATTTCTGTTTTTTCAATGTGTTAAATGATGCAAAAAAGTTATTGAAGATATTAGATTTCTTTCGTTTATACCTTTTTACATTTCAGTTTATTTCAGATAATTTTTTTACCTCAAAATTTATTGGCAACTGTGGATGGTATTCCTTCCTACTATATCATAGACGAGCTTAGCATATTCTGATCTCTTGAGTTTGATGCTGAGCAGTCTACTTTGGTTGTAATGGTATTTTCCAGCTTTACGTCGATCAATCATTTACAAGATATTGTCTTTGAGCTTTACAGTATCAATTCGAAGCAAACACAGGGAGGATGACATTTTGATTGTAGGATTTTTTAACTAATTAATGATTCAATCGATAATGATAAAATGTATAAAGTAACACAAGGAAAGCCTAACATGACTTATCTTCAATCTCTAAGATGGTTGCTGCATAACTGGATTATGTTACTTTCTTTTTGTGGGAGCAAAGGAAGAAAATGACCTAAATTCTTGATTGGCATTTTATTTTTTCGAGAGTGCCCACTTTTTATATTATTTATAAAGATAGGTTTTATTACAGTTTTAAATTACCTACAATAAATAACCTAATCTGAGATATAGTTTCACAGGGTAACAACAACAAAAATCTATGCATCGAAGCCACCCACTAGCATAAGTCAGCAAGTCTTAATTTCACCGGCACATCTTTTCTCTTATTTTTTTTGTCTTATCCATTAACTTTGGTCAAAATACTCTTTAATTGATATAGATCAGAAGTGCTTGGACCTTTTTGACTATAGTACATCTTATATGACATATTTTTCATAACATGAACGCACTAAATCATATAACTGCATTACTGATGATTTTGGATTCTAAAATAATAACAATGTGGATCAAAATTACTTGAATCTATGCAGATAATGGATAGACATCATTTTTTCCAGTTTATGCATGCATTTGTATGTATGTTTCTGTATATCTATTTATTTTGTAGTGTTATTTTGTTTTTAGCACAACAACCATTATATGGAATAAACCATGTACACAAGGGCTTATCAATATTTCAAATTCACTCAACTTCCATTTATAAAATAAGTGAATTATTTGGTTCCTTTTTTCTCTATATCTTAAATACAGCATCTTGAATGCAATTAATAAGCGGCTTTTGCTTCTATTTACTAAAATCAGTACATTTAAATAGAAAATGATTTTCAATTGCTTAATTTCTCGCTAATGTCAAACTGTTGCTTTTATGTTCTTGATCAATAAATGTGGTCATGTTTCACTAAAATTTATGGTCATTCAATACGAATTATGATTTTTTTTTAAGGGAAATTGACTTATTTTTTTTCATATTGTAAGCAGAATTGTTGTGTGTGTTATAGAGACAACAATCTAATGCAAATATTTTGAAGTTCCAAATCATAATATTTCATGAATTACTTTCAAAATTTTAACCAGTTAAACACGTATTTAACGCTATAATGGTTTATCTCGATGTTACTCAAGTGCTTCCTTATTTTAAAGGAGTCCATTGTATCATTTATATTATGATTTCTGTCAATGGCTACTATGGTTATATTATGTTCTCGATTTTCGTCCTATCTTTTTTAATTGCTACGATCCATATATCAACTAGCTGCGCCTTTTTACTGAAGATGCCTGCATGTCTTCTACATTTCCTATTTGGTAAGTAAGATGCCAAGAATACCTTGCTATCTGATGTAACATGCAACTGAAGAAAAAAAAAGTCGCCCTTTAGAGAGTTTCTTCATCACTATATTTATTACTCATTGTTCCAGTAATTGTCTTTATGAAAATAAGTCCGTTTTTTACGATATTTACTATTAATATTTTCACATCTTATAAGATTCTATTGTAGTTTCAATACCACGGTATAATTATTCATATCTCCATCACTATAAAACAGGATGTCAGACAATATAAACAAGAATAGTACATCAGATCCTATTATATAACAGACAGTTAGACATTTCGAACCCAACGATGCAAGATTTCGCACCCAGTGGGTGCGAGATTTCAAACCCATGCCCGGGTGCGAAATTTCGAACCCACGTCCGGGTGCGAGATTTCACACCCATGCCCGGGTGCGAAAGTTCGAACCCATGTCTGGGTTCAAAATTTTGCACCTAGTTGGTGCGAAATTTTGCACCTAAGACCGGGTTCGAAATTCTGAGGTGCGCGGGTGGCAGGTTCGAAATTCTGCTAGTGGTCCCTTATTTTTACCTACCCCTACCTAATCCTACCGACCCCCACTCCTATAAATAGCCCACGGCCTCACACTTTAAGGGGGTTGGATTTTCTTCACTTGAGACCTTCCTTGAGCTTCCTAGACCTCATTAATGGAAAATCCTATTTTAGGAAGAAGGAGAATTAAATATTCTTTTCCCAAATATCTAGCATATGACAATTATAAGAGTGAATGCAATGAGCATGACTCTGCCTTATAATTCTTGACTGATTAATAAAAGTTCAACATCCTTCCAAAGTGGACGTAGGCCTAATCCGCGGCCGAACCACTATAAATTCTCGTGTCATTTACAGCTTTCTCCTCCTTAGTTTTGCGACCAAATTAACTATTCCTAGTAATAGGAATCTTTGGTGTTTACGACATTTTTTTGCCGTCAACATTTGGTGCTTTCACTAAGAACTGAACTCGGGATTTGCATCTTTCGTCCATGTTATCATCTCGACTTTGACAAGCTTAAGGTTCCTTGCTCAACCTGCTGTCGAGTCCGCTTACGATGGTAAAGAAGTCAAAGAATGCAATGGTCGGCTCTTCAGCCGCAACCGAGGTCGGTACATCCCAACAACCTCAACCGGTAGATATCCCGGCCACTAATGAAACCGTCCCTCCTATCGTGGACCCCGAAGCTCCCGTTACACAAGCACAAATCCACACACTTAATGAAAGATATGAGAGCACCACGGGCGAGCTCAACCAAGCATTAAGGAATAACATCGACCTTATGCGGCAACTTCAAGAAAGTCAATGCGTCGTCGCTCGACTTCAACTAGCTCGGAACAATGCTCCCCCCCGACCAACTGCCTTGGAAACTTCCTCTTCGGAGTCAAGGGGCCCACACCAAAGGAGGAGGTTCAGCCTCATCAACAACGTCGTCGTTCGTACCAATTTCTATTTATACTTCTAATTATAGAATTATTTATATAAAATCTCATTTTATTCTTCTAACACTTATAATCCCATTCATAATCACCTTTATAAATGCTGCTCAAATTCCATTTAAAATCACCATTATCACCAAAACAAAAATCACCATTTAACTCCTCCCTTCAAACTCCACCATTCCATCTTTTCTTCGCCCAGTTCTAACCCATCTTGCAAATCGCGATTGTTGTATCACGCACAGTAGCCTGAAGAACATCAAACAAACTTATAACCGGAAACCACAAAAGTACCACTGACTTGGTCGACTCTATCCTAAGAACAAGTACCTAATCTCAAAAAACTCTCAAATTGCCTATACCGCTCACAACCTGTAGTAACCCGAAAATCCGGGGGAATTTGAGCTGACTAAATAACACAAGTCCAACCCAAATCGCACTGGAAATTCAAGAAAACTAATAGAAAGAAGACAGAGGGTGAGGATAGATAAGATAGAAACTTAGAATAGAAGAAGAAGAAGAACACAACATCAGAGTAACACGAACCTCACAGCGGAACGAATAACATATAGTAGATAACATAACTTTGAAATATAACAGTTATGTATACAACAGCACTTATCAGAGTACAGCACTTACAACACAGCGGAAATAACTAAAGCTATATGATCTTGAAGCCTCCTGCTCCACGCTCTTCCAGTATATCTGTAAATTCCTGACTACTCGACTGCCCATACAAAATTAGGCACCCAAGAGTTTAGGGAAAACAAAACAAATAAACTCCGGGTCAGTCACGGGACTGGTATGAGTAAAACAGTTTAAACGGGTATATGAACAAGTAAACGATATCTCATAAGACCACGCCGCAGAACGGAACGGGTTTTTCCCTTATGAAAATCCAAAATATCTTTATATCAAAAACCTTTTGATATTATAATAATGTCTATATACAAATAGATATCAACTAGCAGAAACGCTTTCATCTCACGTTCTACATATATAGTATACAATCAAAATCGCAAACACTTATTGGATAATGGATTTCCAACTATGACAAGGTATGGAACCACCTTCCGATTTGTGTACTCTAGGAACAATACACTGGAGTTCAACAAGAACATCTTATAACTCAGCCACACATGACCGACCACTCATTTCGCTTGAGTGTATCGAATGTACATCACCAACGGTTGGGATCAGCAACCGTTCCCGTATATATATGGGACATCATTGATAGATTTTAAGAAACAAATGAATATTCACTAGATAGGTGATTATACACCCTACTTCGGTGCGACCGACTTAGCCATGCTGCCTGCCCGATTTCTGTCATTTACCGGATTTGAGGCTAGAAGCTACGCTTTATCATCACAATAGATTCACTTCGAATGCCACATTGTCAGATCCATCGAAAATCACTAATTGACGTCTACAACAATACATTACGTGTCAGCTAAAAGAAGTTTCCTTCTCCGCTTCCACTCTTGGTATAGTTGAAGAAATCAATGTACGTGATCGTCTGGAAATACTATGTCAGACATCCATCTTCATTCACTTAGAAATGTCACATCGTCATACCCGCCAAATCACAAATTGACTTATCCAAAAATAACACGGGTATACAGCTAAGAGAAACGAATTCCTATGCCACCAAACGTGAATACGTTTGAACAGATCAACTTACGCGATCCATTTGATATACTCTATCAGACTTTCGTCCATACAAGTTGTCCTGGGACTGGACAAACCGAAGGCACTATTCTGTAAACAGGATAGCCCTTGCATTTTACTCCGTCTTCAATTATCTTTGACATATATGATTCGCGACGCTTATGCCAATACAGAGTGGTTCTTTGGATAATAATCCAACCGGTCTCTCCATATTAACAACGTTAAAATGGTCAAAACTTCGATAGTCGGGGAGTTAACTATCAAAGAAAAACAAGTGTGCAAACAACGATATTTTTTCCAAATGGAAATTATATCGAACAACCATCATTTAACATAAATCTCTTTAGTTCATTCATTTACTTATCTCATGTTTCCCTATATTCTAAATTCTCATTTTTCTTTTATCAGAAAACATTTCTGATTCTCGTTTGGAAAACATTTCCAAAACTCCTTTACGATCAAACCTTACCATTTCTTAGCTAAGAAGGAAGTCACTCAAGTTGGGGTATAATTACCTCTCAGACCTTAACTGAACAACGTTATAACTTCGAAATGGTCAAAGTTTATCTTTTAATCTTGAACAACTTCTTTATGCCTTTCTCGGATCCAATTTTACTAATCCACTTCTATATTTAAAACATTGGTTATAACGATAACGTTATAATCCCTCCATTCGAATTATCTAACTTAAAATATAACTTCTATTCTTATTAGTGAATAATTAACCTAACACTTATTTATTTATAAATAAATAAATCTCTATTTAGACACTGGAAAGTATAAGTACTTTCCCGCATTCGATATAATCAAATTTGCCGATTAACTCTCTTCGAGAAATTTCTATTTGATTAACTCTTCTTCGAATAACCTATATTCGATTAACTTCTTCTCGAATAAACGATATTCGATAATCTCTCTTCGAATAACTAATATTCGATGACTCTTCCTTTCAAATATCTCATATTTGAAAATCTCACTTCGATTAAACTATAATCGATAACTCCCTTCGATGGAACTAACATCGATAACTCCTTTCGATGAAACTAACATCGATTTATTTAACTCGACGAACTTAACTCGACTAACTTAACTTGACTCGACTAACTCGAATTACTTGGTTCGACCAATTCGATTCGATTAACTAGGCTCGACTAACTTGGTCGAACCATCCGATCAACCCAACTTATTTAACTTAACTTATTTCTCAACTCGATCAACTCGATTAACTCCTATCGAATAACTAATATTCGATTTAACTCCATTCGCTTGACTCTAGATCGCAGCGATCACAATGGTTATGCCTGACTCCCTCAGGAAACATCCGACCGCCGTAGACTATTTACAGCCCTGCGAATTACGCTGGCAGTCGTACAAGATGGCAACTTACCCTGAATACTATGTTTGACTAACTCTGTTTCAAATAACTATATTTGATTAACTCTAGTTCGTTTTAACTCTAATTGATTAACTCTAACTAATTAACTCCAACTGGTTAACTTTAACTGGTTAACTCTATTTGACTAACTCGACTTGACTAACCCCTTTCGAATAACATATTCGATTAACTAACTTTCGAATACCATATTCGATTAACTAACTTCGAATGTCTATATTCGATTAACTAACTTCGAATGTCTATATTCGATTAACTAACTTCGAATGTCTATATTCGATTAACTAACTTCGAATGTCTATATTCGATTTCTCCTTTCGAATGGCTATATTCGATTTACTTTATTCACTTTATAAAGATTTCCTTTTTAACAACGTTTTATTCATTGGAAAAGATTTACTTTTAAATAACGGTTCTACCCTTTAAAAATGATTTCCCTTTTTATAATGTTTCCTTTCCAATTCTATTTGTAAATGGTTTACAAATATTTCCTGTTCAAATTTATTCTTGAAATATTTTAACTCCTTAAATTCCCTGAAAAATTCGCTATAACCTCCTTTGTATCGGGAGCATCGGGAAAATCCCCAAACTCGCCACACAGCCCTTTCCATTTCAAAAAAAGAATGTTTTGAATTTATTTCCTTTTAAAATATCTCCTATTTATAAATATTCTTATTTATAAATATTCCTTATTTATAAATATTTAAAATTTATAAATATCTCTTATTTATAAATATTCCAATTTATAAATATTCTATTTTCAATATCACTTTGAAAATCCCCTTATCAACATTTCGGTATGTTATGGTATTTAATCACATCAAATCACGATGTTCAATATCGTCCATACACACACAATCAACAACAGGTTATAATTCACATCATATATCAAAATATATGAAAAACAATAAAATAGCTGTTGAGGAATCCAGTCGGATTCCTCCAACCTGTTTCCCTGCATCACAGATGTTAGACAGTATAGATAACATCACTTTCAGTTCCATATGATATATTGTAACAACCCGTATTTCGATAACATGTTAAAACGAGAATCAAGGCAGAATTTAATTTTAAATTCTGAATCAAGTAAAACGGGCTATGCCATTGCGTTCGTCTCGGAAAAATACGCGAAATAGAGTCCGAGTTTTCGAAATTCGGAGTCCGTATGACCCGATTAAGGCCCAACGAAGTTTTCAGAAAATTTCAAAGTAAAAACAGATTTCAAATTCAAGTTTGAAATTGGAAATTTGGGCCAGTTTGGGCCAGGCGGGAAAATTCCCGCCAGAGCACCCAAGTCGACAGCCCTGTCGACTTGGGAGTCGACTTGGTTGGACCCAAGTCGACAGCCCTGTCGACTTGGCTGTCGACTTGGTCCAGCCGGGCAGTTCTGCCTGGTGCACCATTTTGGGTTTGTGTTGAGTTTGGGGGCCAGATTCGGTTTTAAGGGCTGAGATTGCAACTAGGGTTTAATCCTATGGCCTAAAACACTTGCCTAATCTATAAATAAGACCCTAACCTAACCCTAAATCATCATTATTCATTCATACAACTAAACTATGGCAAAATTTTACCTCTCATGGCCTCCACTCTCTTCATAAAATTTCTAAATTGTTTCTATGAGAGATTTTCCATGCATACAAGTGTTTTCAAGCTTGTATGAGTGTCATTAGCTTGCATTCAAGTCAAGTTTCTATCTTTGCATCATAAAGCAAGGGTTTTGATCATTTTGGCTCAAGGGTTTTTATGTTAGAGCTTGCATTTTGGGTCTAGTTGATTACATAAGGGCTTTGTCATATCTTTTGTGCCTTCATAGCAATGTAAGCCCTTTCCCTACTCTTAGGAATTAACTATGAAGTTATATGTTCATGTTGCAAGTTTGGGTTTGATCATTTAGTATGATACATGCTATCATGTCATGCAAGTTTATGAAGTCATTATCTTGATCTTGTGGGCTAAAAGCTACAACCTTTATGTTGAAATGTTGCATTATGCAACATGAGAACCCTCATAACCTTTATGTCAACTTGCATATGAAGTCATAACCCTTATATGATGATATATGCGAGTTACTAGTCATCATTCCATGTCTTTTGTCACCATGATTCGCTTATGTGCCAAGTTTGGGTTTATACATGTTTTTGAGGCTTAAGAATGTAACATGCAAGTTAATGAACACATTTGTGCCTCATTTGCCACCATGATTAACTTTTGGCTTAATATCCATTTTTGCCATGCCTTTGCCAAGTCTCTTCTTTTAATCCATTACGTTGTTGCGAACGTATATGCGAGTTTAAAAGCGTTGGGTTATGTTATGGGTAATTTCTAATGACATGAAAATACAACTTGAAAACATGACTTGAAATATAACATGGAAGTTGACATGTGAGTATGTTCGAAAATATGAAATTGGGAATTTACCTATTAAGTTAGGTCTACCCATACTATGGAATTGGGAATTTACCTATTAAGTTAGGTCTACCCATATTCTTAAAAACTTGAATATGAACATGGCACTAGACTAAACATGAAAGTGACCAACTCGAGGTTGGGTTGAGTTTGCAACGTAAAACTACCCGGAACCGACCGGCCTAACTAGTAGTTGCAAACAATAGGACCCAATGTGAGAAGTTGGTCATGTTGTGCTTGAACCCGAGGTTAGACCAAGTTGTGGTGTAAAGCTACCCGGAACCGACCGGCTTAACTAGTAACCACAACAAAGTCTAATGTGAGAGGTTGAGGTGCATTAAGTAATTAATGCCACATGATAGGGTTAAGTTAATTTGATTAATGATTCTTAATCAAATATGACATGGACAAATGGGTTAAGTAATTTGATTAGGCTAATGATACTTAACAAAACATGACAAGGTTGGGTAGGTTAAGTAATTTGATTTGCCTAATGACACTTAACCATTTTTATACGACTAGTGGACGGGGTTAAGTTAACCAACACTTAATCAATCCAACACGATAATTTGGTAAGGTTAAGTAAGTTTTCTTAATGACACTTAACCGAAAAATACAGTTAATGGATGGGGTTAAGATTAGACTCAACTAGTCTAAACATGGAAATCGGATGGGGTTAAGTTAGCCAAGACTTAATTAATCCCACTTGGTAGCTTAATGTAGTTAAGTTAAACACTTAACTAATCTAACATGATGATTTGAGGTGGTTAAGTGACCTATACTTAACCAATCTAACTCGTGAATTTATTGAGGTTAAGTTAACCTATACTTAACCAATCTAACGTGAAAACATGATAAGGCTAAGTCACGAATCGCTTAAATACGCTTGACCGATTTGACTCAGTAATTTGATAGGGTCAAGTTAATATATACTTAACCAACTTGAGCATGGTTTGTAGGGTTAAGTCTTGAACTTGGATACTTAGCCAATTTTGACATGATTTGTAGACGGGTTAAGTCATGAACTTAAGTGACACTTAATCCATTATGTAAACCCTAGTTCTGAGGATTAGGTGGATAACCGTAGTTAACAAGGTTAACGGGAATAAGGCTAAGTGGTAAACCTTAGTTGAAGAATAACTAAGTAATGATTCTTAGTCAAGGAAATTTAGACCAGTTTATAGATAGATGAGTAACCTGATACGGTAGGTCATCGACTAAGTATACGAGTAGGAGCAAGTATCTGATTTAGATAAACGCTCCAGCGAACTGGGTAACGAAGCAGCGGCTTCGGGGAACGTGAGGATATTCTTGGTATCCCTCTGTGAGCTGCCAGGTGATCATACTAGGCTCATGAGAGGTTAAGATCTGCGTTAGAAGAACCAAGAGTATGCCTTGGTTGCTATACGAGCGACCTAAAGACGGGGATGGATAGGGGATAGTCGACGATAAACGGTCGTACCCTAGATAGCATTTCGTCAGGCTACCTACCATCTTTGGTCAAGCGTGTACGTACGGAAAGGTAGAGAACACCCAAAAGACCATAATTGCTATCTAATTATGGTTGCGGTAAGGCTAGGATTGTGGGTTGGCCAGTAGTGTGTTCTCATACAGGATTTATCTTGTCTTGTCTTTCACTAGTTGAGTGAGTGGTCTCGTGGGACCATAGCCACGTATAGAAAAAACAGACCTTAGCATCTGCATCGGCAGATAAACCAAAAGCTCCCGACCGAGTCCTGTATTTCCTGGTCTGCCCTGTGACAGGACTCGGATGGCATGATGTGATACATGTGCATACAGTCATGGAAAAACGATTCACGATGAATGCGTGGGAAAAAGGGCGCGGTTGACGGTTAGCGTAAATCCTAGTGGCCCTGGGTGGTTGAACCAAAACCGAGATACGAAAACGTGCAATAGGTAAGCATAATCCCTAGTAGTCCTAGGTAGCATAAGTCCTAGTTGTACAAACGATGATTTATGTTGAAAGACCCTAGTTAGATATAGGGTGACAGTCCCAAACGATCTTAAGGATCATGGAACTATGTTAAAGTAGTACAGAATCTCATAGGAAAGCCCGTATGGTCTACGGCAAGGGACTGAACATTTACATGGAATAAAACATACGAGTTGAGTAACCTATATATGCGATATATTAGGTTGACATGGACCATTACACGACTTTTCAGTAAGGGTCATTCATGGTTAACACATAATACGGTGGGGATACTAGTACGGTAGGTGCAGAGCTAAAAGACAGGATAGATACCATGGGATGTTATACGTCATAGATATCTTGGGGATATTATACTTGATAGGAACCTGACGATGGGATACCTTGTTTTATCTTGACATCGTAATTTATCATGACACCGTAGTTTATCTGAGTTCAGTAGTTCATCCTGTTATTTTGATTTAGCTTATCTATCTTGTCATCATGCTTATGTTCATCTCAGTTTCTCATGTCAGTTAACTTTACTAGTTTTTATGCTAATAGTAGATAGGGCTTACTCAGTCTTTTTGACTGACCCGTTTTGTTTCGCCTCTTTTCTTCCGTTTCCCCCCCAGGTTACAGGGAGGAAATACTGTTGTTTAGTTCGGACTTCTTCTGCTTGAAGGTCATCATGGATGGCTTGGACTTTTCTTGGCTATGGCTACTTTACTGTTTTTACTTGGGGAATAATTTATGAAAAAGTCTTTATGCTTCTTTATTATTGCAAGACAGGTTTTGATGTACTCTGATGTAAAAGGCTTTAGACCTTATTCATGTTATGAAAGTTTGATTTTACTTCCGCTATTTTATATGTTCTGTCTTGTAATATTTCTGTGCATGTTTACCAATAATGCCCCTCTAAAGCTAGTGCATTCCTTTGCGAGTGACCCTAGCGGAGGCGGGGTGTTACACGTGGTATCAGAGCAGAAGGTTACCAGACTGGGCAAAAGTTTTTAAAGACCTTCTGAAAACTATTTGAAAAACCGGTTACAAAGAAGCATTTTTTAAGAAAATTTTCTTTTAAAAGAAAAAGTCTATTCCCCAAAGGCCATTAGCACTATCCTTGTTTCCTTGATTGAATCTCTTTTCCTTTCTTTCCTCCATCTGTAGTCACAGTGGTTTTAACTGCGACTAGTCTTTTCTATCTACGAAAGTGTTTTCCATACGATGGAGGTGGTTCTCGAGAGACCAGTGGCCGCGTTATAAGAAAGGATAGTGAGAAAGAGGATAAAGGATACGAGCTTAAGGATGAGCAACTTATTGGTATGGCTTAGTCCTCAAAGGAGGGAGAAAGATGAACAATGAAATCCATGACGAGAGAGTACCTTTGGCATGGTAAAACGGGGCGGATAGTTAAGTATTATGGGACAAGGACAAGATCATCGGGAGGGCAGTAGTATGCTCTCATTTCTAGGGTACCTCGGAAGGAGGGTAACGATCTTGTTAAAGGTTTAGCTTTTCTTCTTTATCATCCCGTTAGGACTTCGTTTTTCGTATCATTTAAGTCTGCTTCGATAGTTGAGTCTCTGCACCTTAAGTACTAGCGTAATAGAGAATCCCATTTTTGTCTCAAAGTCCTATTGGAGAATCAGTCCATTTATACATGACTTGTTTGGATTTGAGAATGTCTATGCCAAGTGTTGAGTTTGGAAATAATGCTGTGGATGGATTCTAGGGATAAAGTGGTTATCCAGTAAGGGGTGCCACTATCGGTTTTGATAGGAGGGTAGTTAGACTTTTGACTTGCCTTGGTAATACCCTCGAAGTATCGTGTAACCTTTTGAGGTTCTGTCATGACTAGTTACTTAGAATCCCTTGATGCCTTTATTGGAAATTTGAAGCCCGATCGAGTGGTGTTCGCCGATAAGATGGATGGTTTACTTCATTTATGCATGGGTTATAGAGATCACCCTAGTAAGTGCGCTTGATAACCTGGTTGGCATCTGTTTACTTTCAAGAGGAAGTTCTTCTACGTTGAATACCTTGTGGTACGAGGTCCGAGATTCACTAGTGAATTTTGGAAAGCTTGCATGAGATCATGAGTACACAGTCATGTTTGCGTCAAGTATTCTAGGAAAAGGATAAGTGCAAGTGGAACGAGAGGCGACGAAGAAATGAGTTCCAGCTCATGTTATGGAAACAGGAAATAAGAAGCTACGAAATCGCGAAGTTAAAAGACGGTCAAGGCACAATGGAATTAAGCTCAAGGAAATACAACTTTGATGGTCAAAGACTAGATACGCGCATGATATCTCTTTTTGGGAGTATATCCTTGATCCCTGTTTCTGTGGAGCTTACTTGTAGGCTATCTTTTGTGGACATCCTCTCGGTCCTATTTTCTGTTACAAACCCCGTAAGGAGTTTGTCTTGTTTATCTTCTCGACCCTGTTTCAGGGAATCCTAGGTAGAACCCTATGGATGTAAACATGTATTTGAAACATGTTATGATTGATATGGTTGCAAGTGGTTGCAAATGGTTGCTCGTGGATGCGCGAATACACATTAGATACTAGCTCGACTCGGTCACATTTCATATTGCATATGCACGAGTATTTATACTTTTTTATGGAAGAAATCGAATGTATTATCATGCGGTTGTTGCATATGAATGAATGATTGTGCACGCATATAGTATCTATATGACTAGGACTATTTGCATACATGTTGGATTCATGGCACTATACATATTTTGCATTAGAAAGATTATTCAGGCATGATCATTAGCATTAGCTAAGGAACATGTACACACACGTTTTGCATATATTCATACAGCATTAGAAATCATCTAAGGACAATGGTTGCTTGTGGATGATGTTTTGAGTAGATGGATGATGGATGGTAGGATATGTTCTTCCTAACTTGGAGATTTCGGGGACGAAATCCTAAAAGGTGGGGAGAATGTAACAACCCGTATTTCGATAACATGTTAAAACGAGAATCAAGGCAGAATTTAATTTTAATTTCTGAATCAAGTAAAACGGGCTATGCCATTGCGTTCGTCTCGGAAAAATACGCGAAATAGAGTCCGAGTTTTCGAAAATCGGAGTCTGTATGACCCGATTAAGGCCCAACGAAGTTTTCAGAAAATTTCAAAGTAAAAACAGATTTCAAATTCAAGTTTGAAATTGGAAATTTGGGCCAGTTTGGGCCAGGCGGGAAAATTCCCGCCAGATCACCCAAGTCGACAGCCCTGTCGACTTGGGAGTCGACTTGGTTGGACCCAAGTCGACAGCCCTGTCGACTTGGTCCAGCCGGGCAGTTCTGCCTGGTGCACCATTTTGGGTTTGTGTTGAGTTTGGGGGCCAGATTCGGTTTTAAGGGCTGAGATTGCAACTAGGGTTTAATCCTATGGCCTAAAACACTTGCCTAATCTATAAATAAGACCCTAACCTAACCCTAAATCATCATTATTCATTCATACAACTAAACTATGGCAAAATTTTACCTCTCATGGCCTCCACTCTCTTCATAAAATTTCTAAATTGTTTCTATGAGAGATTTTCCATGCATACAAGTGTTTTAAAGCTTGTATGAGTGTCATTAGCTTGCATTCAAGTCAAGTTTCTATCTTTGCATCATAAAGCAAGGGTTTTGATCATTTTGGCTCAAGGGTTTTTATGTTAGAGCTTGCATTTTGGGTCTAGTTGATTACATAAGGGCTTTGTCATATCTTTTGTGCCTTCATAGCAATGTAAGCCCTTTCCCTACTCTTAGATATTAACTATGAAGTTAAATGTTCATGTTGCAAGTTTGGGTTTGATCATTGAGTATGATACATGCTATCATGTCATGCAAGATTATGAAGTCATTATCTTGATCTTGTGGGCTAAAAGCTACAACCTTTATGTTGAAATGTTGCATTATGCAACATGAGAACCCTCATAACCTTTATGTCAACTTCCATATGAATTCATAACCCTTATATGATGATATATGCGAGTTACTAGTCATCATTCCATGTCTTTTGTCACCATGATTCGCTTATGTGCCAAGTTGGGGTTTATGCATGTTTTTGAGGCTTAAGAATGTAACATGCAAGTTAATGAACACATTTGTGCCTCATTTGCCACCATGATTAACTTGTGGCTTAATATCCATTTTTGTCATGCCTTTGCCAAGTCTCTTCTTTTAATCCATTACGTTGTTGCGAACGTATATGCGAGTTTAAAAGCGTTGGGTTATGTTATGGGTAATTTCTAATGACATGAAAATACAACTTGAAAACATGACTTGAAATATAACATGGAAGTTGACATGTGAGTATGTTCGAAAATATGAAATTGGGAATTTACCTATTAAGTTAGGTCTACCCATACTATGGAATTGGGAATTTACCTATTAAGTTAGGTCTACCCATATTCTTAAAAACTTGAATATGAACATGACACTAGACTAAACATGAAAGTGACAAACTCGAGGTTGGGTTGAGTTTGCAACGTAAAACTACCCGGAACCGACCGGCCTAACTAGTAGTTGCAAACAATAGGACCCAATGTGAGAAGTTGGTCATGTTGTGCTTGAACCCGAGGTTAGACCAAGTTGTGGTGTAAAGCTACCCGGAACCGACCGGCTTAACTAGTAACCACAACAAAGTCTAATGTGAGAGGTTGAGGTGCATTAAGTAATTAATGCCACATGATAGGGTTAAGTTAATTTGATTAATGATTCTTAATCAAATATGACATGGACAAATGGGTTAAGTAATTTGATTAGGCTAATGATACTTAACAAAACATGACAAGGTTGGGTAGGTTAAGTAATTTGATTTGCCTAATGACACTTAACCATTTTTATACGACTAGTGGACGGGGTTAAGTTAACCAACACTTAATCAATCCAACACGATAATTTGGTAAGGTTAAGTAAGTTTTCTTAACGACACTTAACCGAAAAATACAGTTAATGGATGGGGTTAAGATTAGACTCAACTAGTCTAAACATGGAAATCGGATGGGGTTAAGTTAGCTTAGACTTAATTAATCCCACTTGGTAGCTTAATGGAGTTAAGTTAAACACTTAACTAATCTAACATGATGATTTGAGGTGGTTAAGTGACCTATACTTAACCAATCTAACTCGTGAATTTATTGAGGTTAAGTTAACCTATACTGAACCAATCTAACGTGAAAACATGATAAGGCTAAGTCACGAATCGCTTAAATACGCTTGACCGATTTGACTCAGTAATTTGATAGGGTCAAGTTAATATATACTTAACCAACTTGAGCATGGTTTGTAGGGTTAAGTCTTGAACTTGGATACTTAGCCAATTTTGACATGATTTGTAGACGGGTTAAGTCATGAACTTAAGTGACACTTAATCCATTATGTAAACCCTAGTTCTGAGGATTAGGTGGATAACCGTAGTTAACAAGGTTAACGGGAATAAGGCTAAGTGGTAAACCTTAGTTGAAGAATAACTAAGTAATGATTCTTAGTCAAGGAAATTTAGACCAGTTCATAGATTGATGAGTAACCTGATACGGTAGGTCATCGTCTAAGTATACGAGTAGGAGCAAGTATCTGATTTAGATAAAGGCTCCAGCGAACTGGGTAACGAAGCAGCGGCTTCGGGGAACGTGAGGATATTCTTGGTATCCCTCTGTGAGCTGCCAGGTGATCATACTAGGCTCATGAGAGGTTAAGGTCTGCGTTAGAAGAACCAAGAGTATGCCTTGGTTGCTATACGAGCGACCTAAAGACGGGTATGGATAGGGGATAGTCGACGATACACGGTCGTACCCTAGATAGCATTTCGTCAGGCTACCTACCATCTTTGGTCAAGCGTGTACGTACGGAAAGGCAGAGAACACCCAAAAGACCATAATTGCTATCTAATTATGGTTGCGGTAAGGCTAGGATTGTGGGTTGGCCAGTAGTGTGTTCTCATACAGGATTTATCTTGTCTTGTCTTTCACTAGTTGAGGGAGTGGTCTCGTGGGACCATAGCCACGTACAGAAAAAACAGACCTTAGCATCTGCATCGGCAGATAAATCGAAAGCTCCCGACCGAGTCCTGTATTTCCTGGTCTGCCCTGTGACAGGACTCGGATGGCATGATGTGATACATGTGCATACAGTCATGGAAAAACGATTCACGATGAATGCGTGGGAAAAAGGGCGCGGTGGACGGTTAGCGTAAATCCTAGTGGCCCTGGGTGGTTGAACCAAAACCGAGGCACGAAAACGTGCAATAGGTAAGCATAATCCCTAGTAGTCCTAGGTAGCATAAGTCCTAGTTGTACAAACGATGATTTATGTTGAAAGACCCTAGTTAGATATAGGGTGACAGTCCAAAACGATCTTAAGGATCATGGAACTAGGTTAAAGTAGTATAGAATCTCATTGGAAAGCCCGTATGGTCTACGGCAAGGGACTGAACATTTACATGGAATAAAACATACGAGTTGAGTAACCTATATATGCGATATATTAGGTTGACATGGACCATTACACGACTTTTCAGTAAGGGTCACTCATGGTTAACACATAATACGGTGGGGATACTAGTACGGTAGGTGCAGAGCTAAAAGACAGGATAGATACCATGGGATGTTATACGTGATAGATATCTTGGGGATATTATACTTGATAGGAACCTGACGATGGGATACCTTGTTTTATCTTGACATCGTAATTTATCATGACACCGTAGTTTATCTGAGTTCAGTAGTTCATCCTGTTATTTTGATTTAGCTTATCTATCTTGTCATCATGCTTATGTTCATCTCAGTTTCTCATGTCAGTTAACTTTACTAGTTTTTATGCTAACAGTAGATAGGGCTTACTTAGTCTTTTTGGCTGACCCGTTTTGTTTCGCCTCTTTTCTTCCGTTTCCCCCCCAGGTTACAGGGAGGAAATACTGTTGTTTAGTTCGGACTTCTTCTGCTTGAAGGTCATCATGGATGGCTTGGACTTTTCTTGGCTATGGCTACTTTACTGTTTTTACTTGGGGAATAATTTATGAAAAAGTCTTTATGCTTCTTTATTATTGCAAGACAGGTTTTGATGTACTCTGATGTAAAAGGCTTTAGACCTTATTCATGTTATGAAAGTTTGATTTTACTTCCGCTATTTTATATGTTCTGTCTTGTGATATTTCTGTGCATGTTTACCAATAATGCCCTTCTAAAGCTAGTGCATTCCTTTGCGAGTGACCCTAGCGGAGGCGGGGTGTTACATATATTCTGTTAAACATAATCAATATAGAAATTTAACTAACCGACTAGCAGTTCAATCAATCAACCAACTCCCAGTCAAACAGACAATTTCTAACAGTTCTAAAGATACAACATGAAATTATAAACTGTTTAGAGTTAGTGAGATTTACTCACATTTGGCAGTTCATCGTTGAAGAACGATAAACTGTTATTTGATTTGAATCAAACAATTTATTTCGCCGTAAATTCAGACGAGCTCAAATCCACTTCCATTCAGCTTCATTGTGAAGCTCTCGTCCATACGGTCCCAACGCAACTTACGGTTCGTGATTCTGATTTCATATGAATAACTTATTCAATCTCGATGTTTGTATAAAATTAAATAAAATAAAACTTGGAATTATAACTTGATACTGGGCCTTACTCCTCACATTAGGCCCGCCCAACATCCCCCCACCCGTAGAAAACCAGACCCGCCCAAATCGTCTTTCTCCCACACATTTTACGCGAGCTCCAGACCTTCTCAAATGGCCATTACCGCCCACTTAAACCCATACACCTCCTTCGATTGTCAACGATTTAACCTCAAACTAAAACAGATCTTCATCTCGTTCGACCCTCTCCACCACCAACCAATTTCCCTCAAACTCGCATCTACTTCCTGGTTCGCGACTTCCCTACCCAACCCGTAAGTATCCAGAACAGGATCGACCCTCATACTCACGAAATCATCTCAAACTTTCACAAATTCAACAACTTGGCGACCTAAACCCAAAACAAGTAACGAGAGCATGAAATCGAAGCCCCAACAACACCATCGATCAACCCTAGCCGACGCTGTACGAAATCTCAGCGTGAAAAGAAGAACGTCGATCTCCATGATTCATATACCAGAATAAAGAGAGACTAAGCACGAATCCAATCATATATAATTTGGGATTTATAGAATTTAACTTGAATTTCTTTTGATTTATTGAAGTGGATTTTTCCACGGTTTGGTTTCTTTCTGGAGAAAATGTGGCGGCTTGATTTTTGAGAAGTCTTTGACTTTTTTCCTAGGTTTAGAACATTTGAGGATTATTTATAGGAGGTTGAGATATTTCATATTTGAGTTTTATATTGCTTTATATCCAACCGCTCCTTGTTTTAGTCTTCTAAAAATTCCTATACTCACATGTGATACCCAAAAATCACGAAACTGGACATGCAGCTACAGTTCGACATTACGATCCCAACGAAACTGGTTTCATCGAATTCCGACTCCGTACGCTCACACTGCGTATTTTTAACTGTCGAAATACTGACTGTTTTCCACTCTAAAAATCCGTACGGCCACACACTGACTCTAAAAATCACGAAACTTGACCTCTAGCAATAATTTGACATTGCGGGTCCAACAAAATTAGTTTCGTCGAATTCCGACTTCGTTTGCAAAACTGGCTATTTTTAACGCTCTGAATGACCCATTTAAATATATAAATATATTTAAATATAATTAAATTAAATATAAATAAATTTATATTGTCGTATATATTCACAGTGGAATACCATACAGCTTCAGAAAAATTATATACTTGATATTCCAAGTCCAAGTTGAATCGATATTCAATTTATATTGAAAAATCCAATTATAACGTAAATAAAGCGTTACGAATTATAAAGCGATTTAACAGCGACTTTTCTGAAATTTGATTTGGACATAACTCAAAATCTACATGACGAAATCCCGATTTTTCTCTTCCACTAGAAAGATATACTCAACTAGCTCCACACGTTTCTTGTTTCACAGAAATCCGGCTTAAAACGAATCCTGTACATTCATTTGAAGTTCAAATCGCCAAATATCGAACTGCAGCGTCATTTTGAGCTCGTTTATAAATATATTATAAACTATACGTTCAACTATCGTCGATTCAATATAATCGTTATTATATTTCGAATCGAAACTCCACAAAATCTCGTATGCTATTCAATTCACATGATATTGTGAATTTCACTATTTCCGACTATTTCGACATTATAATATATTTATATATTATAATTATTAATTAAATATTCAATATTATTTAATTAAACGATCATTAACTTCTCTAAATCACCAATTATATAATTAAATTAATAAATTATTATCTTGCTAAAATGCAGGTCACTACAATCTTCCCCCCTTAATAAAATTTCGTCCTCGAAATTGCTAAGCTAGGGGACGACCCTATCTTCTGGGTAAAAATTTATCTGTTTACCTCTTGTCTCCGGTTTCAGCTGAACCAATTAATATCGATTAAAATACTAATTTATTCTGACTAACTAATTTTTTTTAAAAATCCTGAAAATTTTCTAACGCCTTAGCTTTCCGAAAAAATTTCGCCAGCACTTCCTTTGTACTGGTCAATATCTCAAACTCCAACTCGCCTATCTGGGCCTTCTTTATCCCAAAAGAAAATCAAAACGCCAAACGGCTTGCCAATTCGGCTCATAAATTCCAAATTCATATAAAATATAAACTTGTACCTTTTTGTCGGGCATATCATTATATCCCTTACATCTGCTGTTAATTCAGCATATACCAATGTATTTCCAATCAAACTCCAACCAGGTTATTCTTAACACAACCATTCGCTTATTCAAGCCGAATTCAATTTCAAATTCGAGTTTCAAATTCCAAACTCTTAACTTATCATTTCAAATCCCAATCCAGATTATCCGCTAATCAACTCCATTTTCATTTAACTTAGTCAAGGTTAAATTCTAATTTATTATTCACTTTCACCATTTAAATCCATTTAACTTCATAAGTTAAATTTAGACTTCAAATTTCAAATTCCTGAGTTCATTTCAAATTAATTTGAAATCACAATACCAATTCAAAACATTTGAATTTCCAAACAACTTGTTTTCTTAAAACAATTCAAATCAAAACCTCTTGTAGTAATCCACCACTTAGAAACTCGAAAACCACACCGATGATACTGCGCAGTCATCATCAGAATTATTTTCCAGCGACCCAAGTGACTTCAATACTATTTCATTTTCAAAACCATTACTAAATACTTCCATTTTGAAAACATTTCAAAATCTCCCAGGAACTTAAAATTTCCTTATTTTAATTCCAAATCTGATTTAAATTCATATTTAATTCATCTTATTTCATATACTTTACTTATATGAATTCTGATTGGTTACACATAACCATTTCACATTTTATATTCTTATCTGATTATAATTACTACCAACACATCCTATATATGATAATATATCACATATCCATACAGTGTCGGTACATCGTATTCAAGTGTTTGTTTACTCCTACCGATACAGTGGATCAAACTGATCGACCAGAACTCATAAACAACTCGGCCAATGAATCTCCACAATATAAAACCATTTTTATATCAAATACAAATACGCACTCGTATATATACACTCAAACTCAATCTAGGGTATTACTAACCCTATCTCTACCGAGTCACGCCACAGAGCCAAGGTAAATTCTTAACTTAAGCTCTGATACCAACTGTAGTAACCCGAAAATCCAGGGGAATTTGAGCTGACTAAATAACACAAGTCCAACCCAAACCGCACTGGAAATTCAAGAAAACTAATAGAAAGAAGACAGAGGGTGAGGATAGATAAGATAGAAACTTAGAATAGAAGAAGAAGAAGAACACAACATCAGAGTAACACGAACCTCACAGCGGAACGAATAACATATAGTAGATAACATAACTTTGAAATATAACAGTTATGTATACAACAACACTTATCAGAGTACAACACTTACAACACAACGGAAATAACTATAGCTATATGATCTTGAAGCCTCCTGCTCCACGCTCTTCCAGTATATCGGTAAATTCCTGACTACTCGACTGCCCGTACAAAATTAGGCACCCAAGAGTTTAGGGAAAACAAAACAAATAAACTCTGGGTCAGTCATGGGACTGGTATGAGTAAAACAGTTTAAACGGGTATATGAACAAGTAAACGATATCTCATAAGACCACGCCGCAGAACGGAACGGGTTTTTCCCTTATGAAAATCCAAAATATCTTTATATCAAAAACCTTTTGATATTATAATAATGTCTATATACAAATAGATATCAACTAGCAGAAACGCTTTCATCTCACGTTCTACATATATAGTATACAATCAAAATCGCAAACACGTATTGGATAATGGATTTCCAACTATGACAAGGTATGGAACCACCTTCCGATCAGTGTACTCTAGGAACAATACACTGGAGTTCAACAAGAACATCTTGTAACTCAGCCACACATGACCGACCACTCATTTCGCTTGAGTGTATCGAATGTACATCACCAACGGTTGGGATCAGCAACCGTTCCCGTATATATATGGGACAACATTGATAGATTTTAAGAAACAAATGAATATTCACTAGATAGGTGATTATACACCCTACTTCGGTGCGACCGACTTAGCCATGCTGCCTGCCCGATTTCTGTCATTTACCGGATGTGAGGCTAGAAGCTACGCTTTATCATCACAATAGATTCACTTCGAATGCCACATTGTCAGATCCATCGAAAATCACTAATTGACGTCTACAACAATACATTACGTGTCAGCTAAAAGAAGTTTCCTTCTCCACTTCCACTCTTGGTATAGTTGAAGAAATCAATGTACGTGATCGTCTGGAAATACTATGTCAGACATCCATCTTCATTGACTTAGAAATGTCACATCGTCATACCCGCCAAATCACAAATTGACTTATCCAAAAATAACACGGGTATACAGCTAAGAGAAACGAATTCCTCCGCCACCAAACGTGAATACGTTTGAATAGATCAACTTACGCGATCCATTTGATATACTCTATCAAACTTTCGTCCATACAAGTTGTCCTGGGACTGGACAAACCGAAGGCACTATTCTGTAAACAGGATAGCCCTTGCATTTTACTCCGTCTTCAATTATCTTTGACATATATGATTCGCGACGCTTATGCCAATACAGAGTGGTTCTTTGGATAATAATCCAACCGGTCTCTCCATATTAACAACGTTAAAATGGTCAAAACTTCGATAGTCGGGGAGTTAACTATCAAAGAAAAACAAGTGTGCAAACAACGATATTTTTTCCAAATGGAAATTATATCGAACAACCATCATTTAACATAAATCTCTTTAGTTCATTCATTTACTGATCTCCTGTTTCCCTATATTCTAAATTCTTATTTTTCTTTTATCATAAAACATTTCTGATTCTCGTTTGGAAAACATTTCCAAAACTCCTTTACGATCAAACCTTACCTTTTCTTGGCTAAGAAGGAAGTCACTCAAGTTGGGGTATAATTACCTCTCAGACCTTAACTGAACAACGTTATAACTTCGAAATGGTCAAAGTTTATCTTTTAATCGTGAACAACTTCTTTATGCCTTTCTCGGATCCAATTTTACTAATCCACTTCTATATTTAAAACATTGGTTATAACGATAACGTTATAATCCCTCCATTCGAATTATCTAACTTAAATTATAACTTCTATTCTTATTAGTGAATAATTAACCTAACACTTATTTATTTATAAATAAATAAATCTCTATTTAGACACTGGAAAGTATAAGTACTTTCCCGAATTCGATATAATCAAATTTGCCGATTAACTCTCTTCGAGAAATCTCTATTTGATTAACTCTTCTTCGAATAACCTATATTCGATTAACTTCTTCTCGAATAAACGATATTCGATAATCTCTCTACGAATAACTAATATTCGATGACTCTTCCTTTCAAATATCTCAAATTTGAAAATCTCACTTCGATTAAACTATAATCGATAACTCCCTTCGATGGAACTAACATCGATAACTCCTTTCGATGAAACTAACATCGATTTATTTAACTCGACGAACTTAACTCGACTAACTTAACTTGACTCGACTAACTCGACTTACTTGGTTCGACCAATTCGATTCGATTAACTAGGCTCGACTAACTTGGTCGAACCATCCGATCAACCCAACTTATTTAACTTAACTTATTTCTCAACTCGATCAACTCGATTAACTCCAATCGAATAACTAATATTCGATTTAACTCCATTCGCTTGACTCTAGATCGCAGCGATCACAATGGTTACGCCTGACTCCCTCAGGAAACATCCGACCGCCGTAGACTATTTACAGCCCTGCGAATTACGCTGGCAGTCGTACAAGATGGCAACTTACCCTGAATACTATGTTTGACTAACTCTGTTTCAAATAACTATATTTGATTAACTCTAGTTCGTTTTAACTCTAATTGATTAACTCTAACTAATTAACTCCAACTGGTTAACTTTAACTGGTTAACTCTATTTGACTAACTCGACTTGACTAACCCCTTTCGAATAACATATTCGATTAACTAACTTTCGAATACCATATTCGATTAACTAACTTCGAATGTCTATATTCGATTAACTAACTTCGAATGTCTATATTCGATTAACTAACTTCGAATGTCTATATTCGATTAACTAACTTCGAATGTCTATATTCGATTTCTCCTTTCGAATGGCTATATTCGATTTACTTTATTCACTTTATAAAGATTTCCTTTTTAACAACGTTTTATTCATTGGAAAAGATTTACTTTTAAATAATGGTTCTACCCTTTAAAAATGATTTCCCTTTTTATAATGTTTCCTTTCCAATTCTATTTGTAAATGGTTTACAAATATTTCCTGTTCAAATTTATTCTTGAAATATTTTAACTCCTTAAATTCCCTGAAAAATTCGCTATAACCTCCTTTGTATCGGGAGCATCGGGAAAATCCCCAAACTCGCCACACAGCCCTTTCCATTTCAAAAAAAGAATGTTTTGAATTTATTTCCTTTTAAAATATCTCCTATTTATAAATATTCTTATTTATAAATATTCCTTATTTATAAATATTTAAAATTTATAAATATCTCTTATTTGTAAATATTCCAATTTATAAATATTCTATTTTCAATATCACTTTGAAAATCCCCTTATCAACATTTCGGTATGTTATGGTATTTAATCACATCAAATCACGATGTTCAATATCGTCCATACACACACAATCAACAACAGGTTATAATTCACATCATATATCAAAATATATGAAAAACAATAAAATAGCTGTTGAGGAATCCAGTCGGATTCTTCCAACCTGTTTCCCTGCATCACAGATGTTAGACAGTATAGATAACATCACTTTCAGTTCCATATGATATATTGTAACAACCCGTATTTCGATAACATGTTAAAACGAGAATCAAGGCAGAATTTAATTTTAAATTCTGAATCAAGTAAATCGGGCTATGCCATTACGTTCGTCTCGGAAAAATACGCAAAATAGAGTCCGAGTTTTCGAAAATCGGAGTCCGTATGACCCGATTAAGGCCCAACGAAGTTTTCAGAAAATTTCAAAGTAAAAACAGATTTCAAATTCAAGTTTGAAATTGGAAATTTGGGCCAGTTTGGGCCAGGCGGGAAAATTCCCGCCAGAGCACCCAAGTCGACAGCCCTGTCGACTTGGGAGTCGACTTGGTTGGACCCAAGTCGACAGCCCTGTCGACTTGGCTGTCGACTTGGTCTAGCCGGGCAGTTCTGCCTGGTGCACCATTTTGGGTTTGTGTTGAGTTTGGGGGCCAGATTCGGTTTTAAGGGCGGAGATTGCAACTAGGGTTTAATCCTATGGCCTAAAACACTTGCCTAATCTATAAATAAGACCCTAACCTAACCCTAAATCATCATTATTCATTCATACAACTAAACTATGGCAAAATTTTACCTCTCATGGCCTCCACTCTCTTCATAAAATTTCTAAATTGTTTCTATGAGAGTTTTTCCATGCATACAAGTGTTTTCAAGCTTGTATGAGTGTCATTAGCTTGCATTCAAGTCAAGTTTCTATCTTTGCATCATAAAGCAAGGGTTTTGATCATTTTGGCTCAAGGGTTTTTATGTTAGAGCTTGCATTTTGGGTCTAGTTGATTACATAAGGGCTTTGTCATATCTTTTGTGCCTTCATAGCAATGTAAGCCCTTTCCCTACTCTTAGATATTAACTATGAAGTTAAATGTTCATGTTGCAAGTTTGGGTTTGATCATTGAGTATGATACATGCTATCATGTCATGCAAGTTTATGAAGTCATTATCTTGATCTTGTGGGCTAAAAGCTACAACCTTTATGTTGAAATGTTGCATTATGCAACATGAGAACCCTTATAACCTTTATGTCAACTTGCATATGAAGTCATAACCCTTATATGATGATATATGCGAGTTACTAGTCATCATTCCATGTCTTTTGTCACCATGATTCGCTTATGTGCCAAGTTTGGGTTTACGCATGTTTTTGAGGCTTAAGAATGTAACATGCAAGTTAATGAACACATTTGTGCCTCATTTGCCACCATGATTAACTTGTGGCTTAATATCCATTTTTGCCATGCCTTTGCCAAGTCTCTTCTTTTAATCCATTACGTTGTTGCGAACGTATATGCGAGTTTAAAAGCGTTGGGTTACGTTATGGGTAATTTCTAATGACATGAAAATACAACTTGAAAACATGACTTGAAATATAAATGGAAGTTGACATGTGAGTACGTTCGAAAATATGAAATTGGGGATTTACCTATTAAGTTAGGTCTACCCATACTATGGAATTGGGAATTTACCTATTAAGTTAGGTCTACCCATATTCTTAAAAACTTGAATATGAACATGACACTAGACTAAACATGAAAGTGGCCAACTCGAGGTTGGGTTGAGTTTGCAACGTAAAACTACCCGGAACCGACCGGCCTAACTAGTAGTTGCAAACAATAGGACCCAATGTGATAAGTTGGTCATGTTGTGCTTGAACCCGTGGTTAGACCAAGTTGTGGTGTAAAGCTACCTGGAACCGACCGGCTTAACTAGTAACCACAACAAAGTCTAACGTGAGAGGTTGAGGTGCATTAAGTAATTAATGCCACATGATAGGGTTAAGTTAATTTGATTAATGATTCTTAATCAAATATGACATGGACAAATGGGTTAAGTAATTTGATTAGGCTAATGATACTTAACAAAACATGACAAGGTTGGGTAGGTTAAGTAATTTGATTTGCCTAATGACACTTAACCATTTTTATACGACTAGTGGACGGGGTTAAGTTAACCAACACTTAATCAATCCAACACGATAATTTGGTAAGGTTAAGTAAGTTTTCTTAATGACACTTAACCGAAAAATACAGTTAATGGATGGGGTTAAGATTAGACTCAACTAGTCTAAACATGGAAATCGGATGGGGTTAAGTTAGCCTAGACTTAATTAATCCCACTTGGTAGCTTAATGGAGTTAAGTTAAACACTTAACTAATCTAACATGATGATTTGAGGTGGTTAAGTGACCTATACTTAACCAATCTAACTCATGAATTTATTGAGGTTAAGTTAACCTATACTTAACCAATCTAACGTGAAAACATGATAAGGCTAAGTCACGAATCGCTTAAATACGCTTGACCGATTTGACTCAGTAATTTGATAGGGTCAAGTTAATATATACTTAACCAACTTGAGCATGGTTTGTAGGGTTAAGTCTTGAACTTGGATACATAGCAAATTTTGACTTGATTTGTAGACGGGTTAAGTCATGAACTTAAGTGACACTTAATCCATTATGTAAACCCTAGTTCTGAGGATTAGGTGGATAACCGTAGTTAACAAGGTTAACGGGAATAAGGCTAAGTGGTAAACCTTAGTTGAAGAATAACTAAGTAATGATTCTTAGTCAAGGAAATTTAGACCAGTTCATAGATAGATGAGTAACCTGATACGGTAGGTCATCGACTAAGTATACGAGTAGGAGCAAGTATCTGATTTAGATAAAGGCTCCAGCGAACTGGGTAACGAAGCAGCGGCTTCGGGGAACGTGAGGATATTCTTGGTATCCCTCTGTGAGCTGCCAGGTGATCATACTAGGCTCATGAGAGGTTAAGGTCTGCGTTAGAAGAACCAAGAGTATGCCTTGGTTGCTATACGAGCGACCTAAAGACGGGGATGGATAGGGGATAGTCGACGATACACGGTCGTACCCTAGATAGCATTTCGTCAGGCTACCTACCATCTTTGGTCAAGCGTGTACGTACGGAAAGACAGAGAACACCCAAAAGACCATAATTGCTATCTAATTATGGTTGCGGTAAGGCTAGGATTGTGGGTTGGCCAGTAGTGTGTTCTCATACAGGATTTATCCTGTCTTGTCTTTCACTAGTTGAGGGAGTGGTCTCGTGGGACCATAGCCACGTATAGAAAAAACAGACCTTAGCATCTGCATCGGCAGATAAATCGAAAGCTCCCGACCGAGTCCTGTATTTCCTGGTCTGCCCTGTGACAGGACTCGGATGGCATGATGTGATACATGTGCATACAGTCATGGAAAAACGATTCACGATGAATGCGTGGGAAAAAGGGCGCGGTGGACGGTTAGCGTAAATCCTAGTGGCCCTGGGTGGTTGAACCAAAACCGAGGCACGAAAACGTGCAATAGGTAAGCATAATCCCTAGTAGCCCTAGGTAGCATAAGTCCTAGTTGTACAAATGATGATTTATGTTGAAAGACCCTAGTTAGATATAGGGTGACAGTCCAAAACGATCTTAAGGATCATGGAACTATGTTAAAGTAGTATAGAATCTCATAGGAAAGCCCGTATGGTCTACGGCAAGGGACTGAACATTTACATGGAATAAAACATACGAGTTGAGTAACCTATATATGCGATATATTAGGTTGACATGGACCATTACACAACTTTTGAGTAAGGGTCATTCATGGTTAACACATAATACGGTGGGGATACTAGTACGGTAGGTGCAGAGCTAAAAGACAGGATAGATACCATGGGATGTTATACGTGATAGATATCTTGGGGATATTATACTTGATAGGAACCTAACGATGGGATACCTTGTTTTATCTTGACATCGTAATTTATCATGACCCCGTAGTTTACCTGAGTTTAGCAGTTCATCCTGTTATTTTGATTTAGCTTATCTATCTTGTCATCATGCTTATGTTCATCTCAGTTTCTCATGTCAGTTAACTTTACTAGTTTTTATGCTAATAGTAGATAGGGCTTACTCAGTCTTTTTGACTGACCCGTTTTGTTTTGCCTCTTTTCTTCCGTTTCCCCCCCAGGTTACAGGGAGGAAATACTGTTGTTTAGTTCGGACTTCTTCTGCTTGAAGGTCAGCATGGATGGCTTGGACTTTTCTTGGCTATGGCTACTTTACTGTTTTTACTTGGGGAATAATTTATGAAAAAGTATTTATGCTTCTTTATTATTGCAAGACAGGTTTTTATGTACTCTGATGTAAAAGGCTTTAGACCTTATTCATGTTATGAAAGTTTGATTTTACTTCGCTATTTTATATGTTCTGTCTTGTGATATTTCTGTGCATGTTTACCAATAAAGCCCCTCTAAAGCTAGTGCATTCCTTTACGAGTGACCCTAGCGGAGGCGGGGTGTTACACGTGGTATCAGAGCAGAAGGTTACCAGACTGGGCAAAAGTTTTTAAAGACCTTCTGAAAACTATTTGAAAAACCGGTTACAAAGAAGCATTTTTTAAGAAAATTTTCTTTTAAAAGAAAAAGGCTATTCCCCAAAGGCCATTAGCACCATCCTTGTTTCCTTGATTGAATCTCTTTTCCTTTCTTTCCTCCATCTGTAGTCACAGTGGTTTTAACTGGGACTAGTCTTTTCTATCTACGAAAGTGTTTTCCATACGATGGAGGTGGTTCTCGAGAGACCAGTGGCCGCGTTATAAGAAAGGATAGTGAGAAAGAGGATAAAGGATACGAGCTTAAGGATGAGCAACTTATTGGTATGGCTTAGTCCTCAAAGGAGGGAGAAAGATGAACAATGAAATCCATGACGAGAGAGTACCTTTGGCAAGGTAAAACGGGGCGGATAGTTAAGTATTATGGGACAAGGACAAGATCATCGGGAGGGCAGTAGTATGCTCTCATTTCTAGGGTACCTCGGAAGGAGGGTAACGATCTTGTTAAAGGTTTAGCTTTTCTTCTCTATCATCCCGTTAGGACTTCGTTTTTCGTATCATTTAAGTTTGCTTCGATAGTTGAGTCTCTGCACCTTAAGTACTAGCGTAATAGAGAATCCCATTTTTGTCTCAAAGTCCTATTGGAGAATCAGTCCATTTATACATGACTTGTTTGGATTTGAGAATGTCTATGCCAAGTGTTGAGTTTGGAAATAATGCTATGGATGGATTCTAGGGATAAAGTGGTTATCCAGTAAGGGGTGCCACTCTCGGTTTGGATAGGAGGGTAGTTAGACTTTTGACTAGCCTTGGTAATACCCTCGAAGTATCGTGTAACCTTTTGAGGTTATGTCATGACTAGTTACTTAGAATCCCTTGATGCCTTTATTGGAAATTTGAAGCCCGATCGAGTGGTGTTCGCCGATAAGATGGATGGTTTACTTCATTTATGCATGGGTTATAGAGATCACCCTAGTAAGTGCGCTTGATAACCTGGTTGGCATCTGTTTACTTTCAAGAGGAAGTTCTTCTACGTTGAATACCTTGTGGTACGAGGTCCGAGATTCACTAGTGAATTTTGGAAAGCTTGCATGAGATCATGAGTACGCAGTCATGTTTGCGTCAAGTATTATAGGAAAAGGATAAGTGCAAGTGGAACGAGAGGCGACGAAGAAATGAGTTCCAGCTCATGTTATGGAAACAGGAAATAAGAAGCTACGAAATCGCGAAGTTAAAAGACGGTCAAGGCACAATGGAATTAAGCTCAAGGAAATACGACTTTGATGGTCAAAGACTAGATACGCGCATGATATCTCTTTTTGGGAGTATATCCTTGATCCCTGTTTCTGTGGAGCTTACTTGTCGGCTATCTTTTGTGGACATCCTCTTGGTCCTATTTTCTGTTACAAACCCCGTAAGGAGTTTGTCTTGTTTATCTTCTCGACCCTATTTCAGGGAATCCTAGGTAGAACCCTATGGATGTAAACATGTATTTGAAACATGTTATGATTGATATGGTTGCAAGTGGTTGCAAATGGTTGCTCGTGGATGCGTGAATACACATTAGATACTAGCTCGACTCGGTCACATTTCATATTGCATATGCACGAGTATTTATACTTGTTTATGGATGAAATCGAATGTATTATCATGCGGTTGTTGCATATGAATGAATGATTGTGCACGCATATAGTATCTATATGACTAGGACTATTTGCATACATGTTGGATTCATGGCACTATACATATTTTGCATTAGAAAGATTATTCAGGCATGATCATTAGCATCAGCTAAGGAACATGTACACACACGTTTTGCATATATTCATACAGCATTAGAAATCATCTAAGGACAATGGTTGCTTGTGGATGATGTTTTGAGTAGATGGATGATGGATGGTAGGATATGTTCTTCCTAACTTGGAGATTTCTGGGACGAAATCCTAAAAGGTGGGGAGAATGTAACAACCCGTATTTCGATAACATTTTAAAACGAGAATCAAGGCAGAATTTAATTTTAAATTCTGAATCAAGTAAAACGGGCTATGCCATTGCGTTCGTCTCGGAAAAATACGCGAAATAGAGTCCGAGTTTTCGAAAATCGGAGTCCGTATGACATGATTAAGGCCCAACGAAGTTTTAAGAAAATTTCAAAGTAAAAACAGATTTCAAATTCAAGTTTGAAATTGGAAATTTGGGCCAGTTTGGGCCAGGCGGGAAAATTCCCGCCAGAGCACCCAAGTCGACAGCCCTGTTGACTTGGGAGTCGACTTGGTTGGACCCAAGTCGACAGCCCTGTCGACTTGGCTGTTGACTTGGTCCAGCCGGGCAGTTCTGCCTGGTGCACCATTTTGGGTTCGTGTTGAGTTTGGGGGCCAGATTCGGTTTTAAGGGCTGAGATTGCAACTAGGGTTTAATCCTATGGCCTAAAACACTTGCCTAATCTATAAATAAGACCCTAACCTAACCCTAAATCATCATTATTCATTCATACAACTAAACTATGGCAAAATTTTACCTCTCATGGCCTCCACTCTCTTTATAAAATTTCTAAATTGTTTCTATGAGAGATTTTCCATGCATACAAGTGTTTTCAAGCTTGTATGAGTGTCATTAGCTTGCATTCGTCAAGTTTCTATCTTTGCATCATAAAACAAGGGTTTTAATCATTTTGGCTCAAGGGTTTTTATGTTAGAGCTTGCATTTTGGGTCTAGTTGATTACATAAGGGCTTTGTCATATCTTTTGTGCCTTCATAGCAATGTAAGCCCTTTCCCTACTCTTAGATATTAACTATGAAGTTAAATGTTCATGTTGCAAGTTTGGGTTTGATCATTGAGTATGATACATGCTATCATGTCATGCAAGTTTATGAAGTCATTATCTTGATCTTGTGGGCTAAAAGCTACAACCTTGATGTTGAAATGTTGCATTATGCAACATGAGAACCCTCATAACCTTTATGTCAACTTCCATATGAAGTCATAACCCTTATATGATGATATATGCGAGTTACTAGTCATCATTCCATGTCTTTTGTCACCATGATTCGCTTATGTGCCAAGTTTGGGTTTATGCATGTTTTTGAGGCTTAAGAATGTAACATGCAAGTTAATGAACACATTTGTGCCTCATTTGCCACCATGATTAACTTCTGGCTTAATATCCATTTTTGTCATGCCTTTGCCAAGTCTCTTCTTTTAATCCATTACGTTGTTGCGAACGTATATGCGAGTTTAAAAGCGTTGGGTTATGTTATGGGTAATTTCTAATGACATGAAAATACAACTTGAAAACATGACTTGAAATATAACATGGAAGTTGACATGTGAGTATGTTCGAAAATATGAAATTGGGAATTTACCTATTAAGTTAGGTCTACCCATACTATGGAATTGGGAATTTACCTATTAAGTTAGGTCTACCCATATTCTTAAAAACTTGAATATGAACATGACACTAGACTAAACATGAAAGTGACCAACTCGAGGTTGGGTTGAGTTTGCAACGTAAAACTACCCGGAACCGACCGGCCTAACTAGTAGTTGCAAACAATAAGACCCAATGTGAGAAGTTGGTCATGTTGTGCTTGAACCCGAGGTTAGACCAAGTTGTGGTGTAAAGCTACCCGGAACCGACCGGCTTAACTAGTAACCACAACAAAGTCTAATGTGAGAGGTTGAGGTGCATTAAGTAATTAATGCCACATGATAGGGTTAAGTTAATTTGATTAATGATTCTTAATCAAATATGACATGGACAAATGGGTTAAGTAATTTGATTAGGCTAATGATACTTAACAAAACATGACAAGGTTGGGTAGGTTAAGTAATTTGATTTGCCTAATGACACTTAACCATTTTTATACGACTAGTGGACGGGGTTAAGTTAACCAACACTTAATCAATCCAACACGATAATTTTGTAAGGTTAAGTAAGTTTTCTTAATGACACTTAACCGAAAAATACAGTTAATGGATGGGGTTAAGATTAGACTCAACTAGTCTAAACATGGAAATCGGATGGGGTTAAGTTAGCCTAGACTTAATTAATCCCACTTGGTAGCTTAATGGAGTTAAGTTAAACACTTAACTAATCTAACATGATGATTTGAGGTGGTTAAGTGACTTATACTTAACCAATCTAACTCGTGAATTTATTGAGGTTAAGTTAACCTATACTTAACCAATCTAACGTGAAAACATGATAAGGCTAAGTCACGAATCGCTTAAATACGCTTGACCGATTTGACTCAGTAATTTGATAGGGTCAAGTTAATATATACTTAACCAACATGAGCATGGTTTGTAGGGTTAAGTCTTGAACTTGGATACTTAGCCAATTTTGACATGATTTGTAGACGGGTTAAGTCATGAACTTAAGTGACACTTAGTCCATTATGTAAACCCTAGTTCTGAGGATTAGGTGGATAACCGTAGTTAACAAGGTTAACGGGAATAAGGCTAAGTGGTAAACCTTAGTTGAAGAATAACTAAGTAATGATTGTTAGTCAAGGAAATTTAGACCAGTTCATAGATAGATGAGTAACCTGATACGGTAGGTCATCGTCTAAGTATACGAGTAGGAGCAAATATCTGATTTAGATAAAGGCTCCAGCGAACTGGGTAACGAAGCAGCGGCTTCGGGGAACGTGAGGATATTCTTGGTATCCCTCTGTGAGCTGCCAGGTGATCATACTAGGCTCATGAGAGGTTAAGGTCTGCGTTAGAAGAACCAAGAGTATGCCTTGGTTGCTATACGAGCGACCTAAAGACGGAGATGGATAGGGGATAGTCGACGATACACGGTCGTACCCTAGATAGCATTTCGTCAGGCTACCTACCATCTTTGGTCAAGCGTGTACGTACGGAAAGGCAGAGAACATCCAAAAGACCATAATTGCTATCTAATTATGGTTGCGGTAAGGCTAGGATTGTGGGTTGGCCAGTAGTGTGTTCTCATACAGGATTTATCCTGTCTTGTCTTTCACTAGTTGAGGGAGTGGTCTCGTGGGACCATAGCCACGTATAGAAAAAACAGACCTTAGCATCTGCATCGGCAGATAAATCGAAATCTCCCGACCGAGTCCTGTATTTCCTGGTCTGCCCTGTGACAGGACTCGGATGGCATGATGTGATACATGTGCATACAGTCATGGAAAAACGATTCACGATGAATGCGTGGGAAAAAGGGCGCGGTTGACGGTTAGCATAAATCCTAGTGGCCCTGGGTGGTTGAACCAAAACCGAGATACGAAAACGTGCAATAGGTAAGCATAATCCCTAGTAGTCCTAGGTAGCATAAGTCCTAGTTGTACAAACGATGATTTATGTTGAAAGACCCTAGTTAGATATAGGGTGACAGTCCCAAACGATCTTAAGGATCATGGAACTATGTTAAAGTAGTATAGAATCTCATAGGAAAGCCCGTATGGTCTACGGCAAGGGACTGAACATTTACATGGAATATAACATACGAGTTGAGTAACCTATATATGCGATATATTAGGTTGACATGGACCATTACATGACTTTTCAGTAAGGGTCATTCATGGTTAACACATAATACGGTGGGGATACTAGTACGGTAGGTGCAGAGCTAAAAGACAGGATAGATACCATGGGATGTTATACGTCATAGATATCTTGGGGATATTATACTTGATAGGAACCTGACGATGGGATACCATGTTTTATCTTGACATCGTAATTTATCATGACACCGTAGTTTATCTGAGTTCAGTAGTTCATCCTGTTATTTTGATTTAGCTTATCTATCTTGTCATCATGCTTATGTTCATCTCAGTTTCTCATGTCAGTTAACTTTACTAGTTTTTATGCTAATAGTAGATAGGGCTTACTCAGTCTTTTTGACTGACCCGTTTTGTTTCGCCTCTTTTCTTCCGTTTCCCCCCCCCAGGTTACAGGGAGGAAATACTGTTGTTTAGTTCGGACTTCTTCTGCTTGAAGGTCATCATGGATGGCTTGGACTTTTCTTGGCTATGGCTACTTTACTGTTTTTACTTGGGGAATAATTTATGAAAAAGTCTTTATGCTTCTTTATTATTGCAAGACAGGTTTTGATGTACTCTGATGTAAAAGGCTTTAGACCTTATTCATGTTATGAAAGTTTGATTTTACTTCCGCTATTTTATATGTTCTGTCTTGTGATATTTCTGTGCATGTTTACCAATAATGCCCCTCTAAAGCTAGTGCATTCCTTTGCGAGTGACCCTAGCGGAGGCGGGGTGTTACATATATTCTGTTAAACATAATCAATATAGAAATTTAACTAACCGACTAGCAGTTCAATCAATCAACCAACCCCTAGTCAAACAGACAATTTCTAACAGTTCTAAAGATACAACATGAAATTATAAACTGTTTAGAGTTAGTGAGATTTACTCACATTTGGCAGTTCATCGTTGAAGAACGATAAACTGTTATTTGATTTGAATCAAACAATTTATTTCGCCGTAAATTCAGACGAGCTCAAATCCACTTCCATTCAGCTTCATTGTGAAGCTCTCGTCCATACGGTCCCAACGCAACTTACGGTTCGTGATTCTGATTTCATATGAATAACTTATTCAATCTCGATGTTTGTATAAAATTAAATAAAATAAAACTTGGAATTATAACTTGAAACTGGGCCTTACTCCTCACATCAGGCCCGCCCAACATCCCCCCACCAGTAGAAAACCAGACCCGCCCAAATCGTCTTCCTCCCACACATTTTACGCGAGCTCCAGACCTTCTCAAATGGCCATTACCGCCCACTTAAACACATACACCTCCTTCGATTGTCAACGATTTAACCTCAAACTAAAACAGATCTTCATCTCGTTCGACCCTCTCCACCACCAACCAATTTCCCTCAAACTCGCATCTACTTCCTGGTTCGCGACTTCCCTACCCAACCCATAAGTATTCAGAACAGGATCGACCCTCATACTCACGAAATCATCTCAAACTTTCACAAATTCAACAACTTGGTGACCTAAACCCAAAACAAGTAACGAGAGCATGAAATCAAAGCCCCAACAACACCATCGATCAACCCTAGCCGACGCTGTACGAAATCTCAGCGTGAAAAGAAGAACGTCGATCTCCATGATTCATATACCAGAATAAAGAGAGACTAAGCACGAATCCAATCATATATAATTTGGGATTTATAGAATTTAACTTGAATTTCTTTTGATTTATTGAGGTGGATTTTTCCACGGTTTGGTTTCTTTCTGGAGAAAATGTGGCGGCTTGATTTTTAAGAAGTCTTTGACTTTTTTCCTAGGTTTAGAACATTTGAGGATTATTTATAGGAGGTTGAGATATTTCATATTTGAGTTTTATATTGCTTTATATCCAACCGCTCCTTGTATTAGTCTTCTAAAAATTCCTATACTCACATGTGATACCCAAAAATCACGAAACTGGACATGCAGCTACAGTTCGACATTACGATCCCAACGAAACTGGTTTCATCGAATTCCGACTCCGTACGCTCACACTGCGTATTTTTAACTGTCGAAATACTGACTGTTTTCCACTCTAAAAATTCGTACGGCCACACACTGACTCTAAAAATCACGAAACTTGACCTCTAGCAATAATTTGACATTGCGGGTCCAACAAAATTAGTTTCGTCGAATTCCGACTTCGTTTGCAAAACTGGCTATTTTTAACGCTCTGAATGACCCATTTAAATATATAAATATATTTAAATATAATTAAATTAAATATAAATAAATTTATATTGTCGTATATATTCACAGTGGAATACCATACAGCTTCAGAAAAATTATATACTTGATATTCCAAGTCCAAGTTGAATCGATATTCAATTTATATTGAAAAATCCAATTATAACGTAAATAAAGCGTTACGAATTATAAAGCGATTTCACAGCGACTTTTCTGAAATTTGATTTGGACATAACTCAAAATCTACATGACGAAATCCCGATTTTTCTCTTCCACTAGAAAGATATACTCAACTAGCTCCACACGTTTCTTGTTTCACAGAAATCCGGCTTAAAACGAATCCTGTACATTCATTTGAAGTTCAAATCGCCAAATATCGAACTGCAGCGTCATTTTGAGCTCGTTTATAAATATATTATAAACTATACGTTCAACTATCGTCGATTCAATATAATCGTTATTATATTTCGAATCGAAACTCCACAAAATCTCGTATGCTATTCAATTCACATGATATTGTGAATTTCACTATTTCCGACTATTTCGACATTATAATATATTTATATATTATAATTATTAATTAAATATTCAATATTATTTAATTAAACGATCATTAACTTCTCTAAATCACCAATTATATAATTAAATTAATAAATTATTATCTTGCTAAAATACGGGTCACTACAATCTTCCCCCCTTAATAAAATTTCGTCCTCGAAATTGCTAAGCTAGGGGACGACCCTATCTTCTGGGTAAAAATTTATCTGTTTACCTCTTGTCTCCGGTTTCAGCTGAACCAATTAATATCGATTAAAATACTAATTTATTCTGACTAACTAAATTTTTTTAAAAATCCTGAAAATTTTCTAACGCCTTAGCTTTCCGAAAAAATTTCGCCAGCACTTCCTTTGTACTGGTCAATATCTCAAACTCCAACTCGCCTCTCTGGGCCTTCTTTATCCCAAAAGAAAATCAAAACGCCAAACGGCTTGCCAATTCGGCTCATAAATTCCAAATTCATATAAAATATAAACTTGTACCTTTTTGTCGGGCATATCATTATATCCCTTACATCTGCTGTTAATTCAGCATATACCAATGTATTTCCAATCAAACTCCAACCAGGTTATTCTTAACACAACCATTCGCTTATTCAAGCCGAATTCAATTTCAAATTCGAGTTTCAAATTCCAAACTCTTAACTTATCATTTCAAATCCCAATCCAGATTATCCGCTAATCAACTCCATTTTCATTTAACTTAGTCAAGGTTAAATTCTAATTTATTATTCACTTTCACCATTTAAATCCATTTAACTTCATAAGTTAAATTTAAACTTCAAATTTCAAATTCCTGAGTTCATTTCAAATTAATTTGAAATCACAATACCAATTCAAAACATTTGAATTTCCAAACAACTTGTTTTCCTAAAACAATTCAAATCAAAATCTCATGTAGTAATCCACCACTTAGAAACTCGAAAACCACACCGATGATACTGCGCAGTCATCATCAGAATTATTTTCCAGCGACCCAAGTGACTTCAATACTATTTCATTTTCAAAACCATTACTAAATACTTCCATTTTGAAAAAATTTCAAAATCTCCCAGGAACTTAAAATTTCCTTATTTTAATTCCAAATCTGATTTAAATTCATATTTAATTCATCTTATTTCATATACTTTACTTATATGAATTCTGATTGGTTACACATAACCATTTCACATTTTATAATCTTATCTGATTATAATTACTACCAACACATCCTATATAAGATAATATATCACATATCCATACAGTGTCGGTACATCGTATTCAAGTGTTTATTTACTCCTACCGATAAAGTGGATCAAACTGATCGACCAGAACTCATAAACAACTCAGCCAATGAATCTCCACAATATAAAACCATTTTTATATCAAATACAAATACGCACTCGTATATATACACTCAAACTCAATCTAGGGTATTGCTAACCCTATCTCTACCGAGTCACGCCACAGAGCCAAGGTAAATTCTTAACTTAAGCTCTGATACCAACTGTAGTAACCCGAAAATCCGGGGGAATTTGAGCTGACTAAATAACACAAGTCCAACCCAAACCGCACTGGAAATTCAAGAAAACTAATAGAAAGAAGACAGAGGGTGAGGATAGATAAGATAGAAACTTAGAATAGAAGAAGAAGAAGAACACAACATCAGAGTAACACGAACCTAACAGCGGAACGAATAACATATAGTAGATAACATAACTTTGAAATATAACAGTTATGTATACAACAGCACTTATCAGAGTACAACACTTACAACACAGCGGAAATAACTATAGCTATATGACTTTGAAGCCTCCTGCTCCACGCTCTTCCAGTATATCTGTAAATTCCTGACTACTCGACTGCCCGTACAAAATTAGGCACCCAAGAGTTTAGGGAAAACAAAACAAATAAACTCCGGGTCAGTCATGGGACTGGTATGAGTAAAACAGTTTAAACGGGTATATGAACAAGTAAACGATATCTCATAAGACCACGCCGCAGAACGGAACGGGTTTTTCCCTTATGAAAATCCAAAATATCTTTATATCAAAAACCTTTTGATATTATAATAATGTCTATATACAAATAGATATCTACTAGCAGAAACGCTTTCATCTCACGTTCTACATATATAGTATACAATCAAAATCGCAAACACGTATTGGATAATGGATTTCCAACTATGACAAGGTATGGAACCACCTTCCGATCAGTGTACTCTAGGAACAATACACTGGAGTTCAACAAGAACATCTTGTAACTCAGCCACACATGACCGACCACTCATTTCGCTTGAGTGTATCGAATGTACATCACCAACGGTTGGGATCAGCAACCGTTCCCGTATATATATTGGACAGCATTGATAGATTTTAAGAAACAAATGAATATTCACTAGATAGGTGATTATACACCCTACTTCGGTGCGACCGACTTAGCCATGCTGCCTGCCCGATTTCTGTCATTTACCGGATGTGAGGCTAGAAGCTACGCTTTATCATCACAATAGATTCACTTCGAATGCCACATTGTCAGATCCATCGAAAATCACTAATTGACGTCTACAACAATACATTACGTGTCAGCTAAAAGAAGTTTCCTTCTCCGCTTCCACTCTTGGTATAGTTGAAGAAATCTATGTACGTGATCGTCTGGAAATACTATGTCAGACATCCATCTTCATTCACTTAGAAATGTCACATCGTCATACCCGCCAAATCACAAATTGACTTATCCAAAAATAACACGGGTATACAGCTAAGAGAAACGAATTCCTCCGCCACCAAACGTGAATACGTTTGAACAGATCAACTTACGCGATCCATTTGATATACTCTGTCAGATTTTCGTCCATACAAGTTGTCCTGGGACTGGACAAACCGAAGGCACTATTATGTAAACAGGATAGCCCTTGCATTTTACTCCGTCTTCAATTATCTTTGACATATATGATTCGCGACGCTTATGCCAATACAGAGTGGTTCTTTGGATAATAATCCAACCGGTCTCTCCATATTAACAACGTTAAAATGGTCAAAACTTCGATAGTCGGGGAGTTAACTATCAAAGAAAAACAAGTGTGCAAACAACGATATTTTTTCCAAATGGAAATTATATCGAACAACCATCATTTAACATAAATCTCTTTAGTTCATTCATTTACTTATCTCCTGTTTCCTTATATTCTAAATTCTTATTTTTCTTTTATCAGAAAACATTTCTGATTCTCGTTTGGAAAACATTTCTAAAACTCCTTTACGATCAAACCTTACCATTTCTTGGCTAAGAAGGAAGTCACTCAAGTTGGGGTATAATTACCTCTCAGACCTTAACTGAACAACGTTATAACTTCGAAATGGTCAAAGTTTATCTTTTAATCTTGAACAACTTCTTTATGCCTTTCTCGGATCCAATTTTACTAATCCACTTCTATATTTAAAACATTGGTTATAACGATAACGTTATAATCCCTCCATTCGAATTATCTAACTTAAATTATAACTTCTATTCTTATTAGTGAATAATTAACCTAACACTTATTTATTTATAAATAAATAAATCTCTATTTAGACACTGGAAAGTATAAGTACTTTCCCGAATTCGATATAATCAAATTTGCCGATTAACTCTCTTCGAGAAATCTCTATTTGACTAACCCTTCTTCGAATAACCTATATTCGATTAACTTCTTCTCGAATAAACGATATTCGATAATCTCTCTTCGAATAACTAATATTCGATGACTCTTCCTTTCAAATATCTCATATTTAAAAATCTCACTTCGATTAAACTATAATCGATAATTCCCTTCGATGGAACTAACATCGATAACTCCTTTCGATGAAACTAACATCGATTTATTTAACTCGACGAACTTAACTCGACTAACTTAACTTGACTCGACTAACTCGACTTACTTGGTTCGACCAATTCGATTCGATTAACTAGGCTCGACTAACTTGGTCGAACCATCCGATCAACCCAACTTATTTAACTTAACTTATTTCTCAACTCGATAACTCGATTAACTCCTATCGAATAACTAATATTCGATTTAACTCCATTCGCTTGACTCTAGATCACAGCGATCACAATGGTTATGCCTGACTCCCTCAGGAAACATCCGACCGCCGTAGACTATTTACAGCCCGGCGAATTACGCTGGCAGTCGTACAAGATGGCAACTTACCCTGAATACTATGTTTGACTAACTCTGTTTCAAATAACTATATTTGATTAACTCTAGTTCGTTTTAACTCTAATTGATTAACTCTAACTAATTAACTCCAACTGGTTAACTTTAACTGGTTAACTCTATTTGACTAACTCGACTTGACTAACCCCTTTCGAATAACATATTCGATTAACTAACTTTCGAATACCATATTCGATTAACTAACTTCGAATGTCTATATTCGATTAACTAACTTCGAATGTCTATATTTGATTAACTAACTTCGAATGTCTATATTCGATTAACTAACTTCGAATGTCTATATTCGATTTCTCCTTTCGAATGGCTATATTCGATTTACTTTATTCACTTTATAAAGATTTCCTTTTTAACAACGTTTTATTCATTGGAAAAGATTTACTTTTAAATAACGGTTCTACCCTTTAAAAATGATTTCCCTTTTTATAATGTTTCCTTTCCAATTCTATTTGTAAATGGTTTACAAATATTTCCTGTTCAAATTTATTCTTGAAATATTTTAACTCCTTAAATTCCCTGAAAAATTCGCTATAACCTCCTTTGTATCGGGAGCATCGGGAAAATCCCCAAACTCGCCACATAGCCCTTTCCATTTCAAAAAAAGAATGTTTTGAATTTATTTCCTTTTAAAATATCTCCTATTTATAAATATTCTTATTTATAAATATTCCTTATTTATAAATATTTAAAATTTATAAATATCTCTTATTTATAAATATTCCAATTTATAAATATTCTATTTTCAATATCACTTTGAAAATCCCCTTATCAACATTTCGGTATGTTATGGTATTTAATCACATCAAATCACGATGTTCAATATCGTCCATACACACACAATCAACAACAGGTTATAATTCACATCATATATCAAAATATATGAAAAACAATAAAATAACTGTTGAGGAATCCAGTCGGATTCCTCCAACCTGTTTCCCTGCATCACAGATGTTAGACAATATAGATAACATCACTTTCAGTTCCATATGATATATTCTGTTAAACATAATCAATATAGAAATTTAACTAACCGACTAGCAGTTCAATCAATCAACCAACCCCCAGTCAAACAGACAATTTCTAACAGTTCTAAAGATACAACATGAAATTATAAACTGTTTAGAGTTAGTGAGATTTACTCACATTTGGCAGTTCATCGTTGAAGAACGATAAACTGTTATTTGATTTGAATCAAACAATTTATTTCGCCGTAAATTCAGACGAGCTCAAATCCACTTCCATTCAGCTTCATTGTGAAGCTCTCGTCCATACGGTCCCAACGCAACTTACGGTTCGTGATTCTGATTTCATATGAATAACTTATTCAATCTCGATGTTTGTATAAAATTAAATAAAATAAAACTTGGAATTATAACTTGAAACTGGGCCTTACTCCTCACATCAGGCCCGCCCAACATCCCCCCACCAGTAGAAAACCAGGCCCGCCCAAATCGTCTTCCTCCCACACATTTTACGCGAGCTCTAGACCTTCTCAAATGGCCATTACCGCCCACTTAAACCCATACACCTCCTTCGATTGTCAACGATTTAACCTCAAACTAAAACAGATCTTCATCTCGTTCGACCCTCTCCACCACCAACCAATTTCCCTCAAACTCGCATCTACTTCCTGGTTCGCGACTTCCCTACCCAACCCATAAGTATCTAGAACAGGATCGACCCTCATACTCACGAAATCATCTCAAACTTTCACAAATTCAACAACTTGGCGACCTAAACCCAAAACAAGTAACGAGAGCATGAAATCGAAGCCCCAACAACACCATCGATCAACCCTAGCCGACGCTGTACGAAATCTCAACGTGAAAAGAAGAACGTCGATCTCCATGATTCATATACCAGAATAAAGAGAGACTAAGCACGAATCCAATCATATATAATTTGGGATTTATAGAATTTAACTTGAATTTCTTTTGATTTATTGAAGTGGATTTTTCCACGGTTTGGTTTCTTTCTGGAGAAAATGTGGCGGCTTGATTTTTGAGAAGTCTTTGACTTTTTTCCTAGGTTTAGAACATTTGAGGATTATTTATAGGATGTTGAGATATTTCATATTTGAGTTTTATATTTCTTTATATCCAACCGCTCCTTGTATTAGTCTTCTAAAAATTCCTATACTCACATGTGATACCCAAAAATCACGAAACTGGACATGCAGCTACAGTTCGACATTACGATCCCAACGAAACTGGTTTCATCGAATTCTGACTCCGTACGCTCACACTACGTATTTTTAACTATCGAAATACTGACTGTTTTCCACTCTAAAAATCCGTACGGCCACACACTGACTCTAAAAATCACGAAACTTGACCTCTAGCAATAATTTGACATTGCGGGTCCAACAAAATTAGTTTCGTCGAATTCCGACTTCGTTTGCAAAACTGGCTATTTTTAACGCTCTGAATGACCCATTTAAATATATAAATATATTTAAATATTATTAAATTAAATATAAATAAATTTATATTGTCTTATATATTCACAGTGGAATACCATACAGCTTCAGAAAAATTATATACTTGATATTCCAAGTCCAGGTTGAATCGATATTCAATTTATATTGAAAAATCCAATTATAACGTAAATAAAGCGTTACGAATTATAAAGCGATTTCACATCGACTTTTCTGAAATTTGATTTGGACATAACTCAAAATCTACATGACGAAATCCCGATTTTTCTCTTCCACTAGAAAGATATACTCAACTAGCTCCACACGTTTCTTGTTTCACAGAAATCCGGCTTAAAACGAATCCTGTACATTCATTTGAAGTTCAAATCGCCAAATATCGAACTACAGCGTCATTTTGAGCTCGTTTATAAATATATTATAAACTATACGTTCAACTGTCGTCGATTCAATATAATCGTTATTATATTTCGAATCGAAACTCCACAAAATCTCGTATGCTATTCAATTCACATGGTATTGTGAATTTCACTATTTCCGACTATTTCGACATTATAATATATTTATATATTATAATTATTAATTAAATATTCAATATTATTTAATTAAACGATCTTTAACTTCTCTAAATCACCAATTATATAATTAAATTAATAAATTATTATCTTGCTAAAATACGGGTCACTACACAACCGCTAGCCCTAGACTCCTTGTTGTAGTTCGACTTCTGGAAAAAAAACCACCGAGTCTGATAATACACATATGAGCTTGAAGTTCTCTCTTCAACGATTCCAAATATATACCTCACGTGATTTATAGAAATTTCTTCGATTTGTTGTGGATTTCTAAAGTGTCAACTTATTTAGGAAATGGAGAAAATATGGCAGCTACGTTTTTTTTGATTGAGAAATAAAATGGTCTAGGGTTGGAGGATATCTAGTGTATTTATAGTGTAGTTTAATATTTTAATATTCGATTTAGTATTCGTTTTTAATTAACCACTGTTTGTATTTATCTTCTAAAAATCCATATGATCACATACAATATCCAAATTTGATAAAAATGGACATGCGGCTATAGTTCGACATTACGACCCATTGAAACTTGTTTCGTCGAATTCTGAGTCCGTTTGCTCACACAGCATATTTTTAAAGTCAAATTATTGACTGTATTTCACATTAAAATCCCGTACAGTCACATACTGACTCCAAAAATCACAGAAATTGAAATCTAACAATAATTTAATATTCCGGATCCAACAAAATTAGTTTCGTCGAAAATGGAGTTCGTTTGCAAAACTGGCTATTTTTAAAGCTTTAAATAAACCCATTTAAATATTATTATATTTAAAAATAATTAAATTTAGTATTAATAAATTAATATTATTGTATATATTCACAACAGAATATTATCCGACTTCAAAATATACATATCTGGATTTACAACTCCATATTTCAAATCCAATGTTAAATCGATACCCAATTTATATTAAAAATCCTTTTATAATATAAATAAATCATTATAAATTATAAAGGAATTCCATAGCGACTTTTCAAAAATTTGATTTGGACCAAACTCAAAATCTACACAACGAAATCCCGATTTTTCTCTTTCATTAGAAAAGTATACTTCACCAGCTACGAACGTTTCTTGATTCACAGAAATCCGGCTTAAAACGGATTCTGCATATTCGTTTAAAGCTCTAATCGCCAAATTACAAACTACCGCGCCATTTGAGGCTCGATTATAATTATAATATAAATTATACGTTCAACTGGCATTTAAAAATAAATTCGTTAATATAATTCAATTCTAAACTGAATTATATATTTTAATTTGTCCAATTCACACAATATTATGGACTCTGTTATTTCTGATTATTTCGGAAATAAATATATTATTCTGTTATTTATATCAATTAAATATTCAATATTATTTATTCAAATGACCATTTAAATCTCTAAACACTATTTTAAATAATTAAATTAATTAATTAATTTACCGTAGAAATACGGGACGTTACAGTCTCGTTACTTCTTCTGTATCTTCGATCCTTCTTTTCAAAGCATCTTGAGACTGTAGTGCTATTCTTTTAGTCCATTTGGAAGTAAAACGGTTGAAATCCCTAATTATTCCTTGCTCGAATACCGTTCATTTAATTTGCTCATGGATAACTGTAACGACCCGTGTTTTTCGACCATTTAAATATGAATATTTAAATTAGTTTTAAATATTATATTGGGAATATTAATGGAATTTAGTATTTAATTCGATAATAAAACGAAGATGAACGTTAATTTTATTTATATAATATAAAACGAGCTCAAAATGGCGTGCAGTTCGTAATATTTGGTTTTGAACTTCAACTGAGAATACAGGATTCGATTTAAGTCGGATTTCTCTGAAACAAGACACGTTGGGACCGTATTGACGATAGTTTTCATATGAAAGAGAAAGATCCAGATTTCGTGTTATAGATTGCGAGTTATGGCTAAATTGAATTTTGAAATAGTCGCTATGGAATATCATTATATAAAATATACACGTTAAAATAGCCATTTTGCAAACGGACTCAGATTTCGACAAAACCAGTTTCATTAGAACTGTATCGTTAAATTATTGTACAGTGATGAGTGGCGTGGCAAACCAATGTCGTATGTGGCCATGGTAGCCGTAAACGCCCGTTCATTTTCTATAGCGCGTGATTTATATAATAAAGGGATATTTGAGTGTAACTTGAGTAGACGATCGAATTAGGCCACGAAACCAGTTCCGTTGAGTTCGTATCATCGATTAGAGTCAGGATATGTATATAGTTTGTTATTTTTAGAGATCGAGAAATTTGGCGTTAAAAAGGGTAGGGCGGTTCGGGGTAAAAATAGCCTACCGGGGCAACAGTCTCAGAATGCGACGAAATTAGTGTCATTGGGTTCGTATCGAAAAGTTATTATCAGACTTCACAGTTTCAAGTTGATTTGATTTATCTGGTGACCGTGAAAAAATTAAACGCATGTTCATTTCTGGTTTTATAAAGGAAATTTTTTCATACGATGTCGGATTTCGATGAAACTTGCTCCATTAGTTCCGGAATACCTTTTTACATTAAGAATAGCTTTTTTATCAGTAAACAGGGATCATGTATAGTGGTTTTATTATGTTACTTTAGGACGAAGTTTCGAAAAATTTAAATAATATATTTCACACTATATATGTACATCTGCAAACCTACTTTCAAATAGCCCTTAACGACAGCTCAACCTATGACTAGTTTAAATCATGCCAACCTAAGAGCCGTCACCATGTCCCCTTCACTCTTCATATCACCGCAGCCTAAAAACACCACACTAACCTACCCTAAGTACCCTACCTGCATACATCTAGCATGTATTTCAATCAACAGCTTCCCTACGTTTTCCAATAGCTTTGCATATGCTAACCATACCATCCAGCTATGAAGTGAACAAACAGAGCAGACCTACACTGTCACCAATGCAGCCAACAAGATCAATTCATGCACAGCTAAGCTCCAGCTCAAGCTTATAGACCGACCCCTAAAATAAATTGGAAAGGGACACCCATCCCCATCAACACAAGTCACAGTCATACCTATATTTTGAAAGGGACGACTCACGCTGGACCTTTTCGTTTTTCTATACTATATATATGTATCTGCCCCCACTCTTGTTTCGGCAAACACTTCATCTGAGAACTCATAACTTCCCTTCTCTCCTTTATTTGCGACTCTTACTCTCACCAAAACGAACTCATGTAAATAAAATATATAAAAGGCTGAACGTGGAAAGGGGAAGAGCTGGAGAGGATGTTGGTAAGTTTCTGTATGGTTCGGTGCTAAAAACATTACGCTAATTCTACTGTCGCTCGTCGAGTGAGCTGTGCTCGCATATATGCATGGGAGGGAGGCAGCGTTAGGTACTGAGTGGTTTGGGGGGGGGGAGTTTTCATGAGCAACAGGAGAGGAGAGATGAAGAAGCAGTGGTTTTAACATGGAGACATGCGGATAAGGAAGCAAGGGAAGAAGAGTTGCGGTGGGGCTTTAAGCTTGTAACGTGGGCTGTTGTTTTACCTGGAGGGCTTTGGGCCGTTTCATTATATATATATATATATATATATATATATATAATGAAATGAATACGGTAGAAAGGAAGTGGTAGTTTCATGACAAAGGTGGTTTGATGGCACGATGGTTCCATGGTATGAAGAAGACGTCAACGGGCAGCAGCAGTACAGGGTTCATGCGGAAAATGATATGGCTCATTTGATTAAGTAAGGGCCCAATTTAATCATTATTTAGTTTAGTTTAATGTTACTAAGGTGTTAAACTATCCTAGCTACTTATAACATGCCTGATCGAAACTCAATATACCTAATAGAATTTCGTATGGGCCTAACCAATGTTTATCTTATGCCTAATGTTATCAAAAAGTCATGGACATTACCACTGTAAAGACTGCAGAAAGGAAATGAATCCATCCATTCTCTCTTAAAGGAAAAAAGTAGGTATTAAATTATGTGTAGCGAATAATGTTGGTATAAATACAGTATCCATATATATATATATTAGAGCATACATTAGAAAGCACCGTAAGCAAGATTCCGGTAAAATATTATTTTAAAAGGTTTTAATGATAATAATATACTAAAGTAAATACGGTATTAATTTACACCCTGTCATACAGTGACAGTACTCGATGAAACAGATGGCGTTGGAACCGCATCAACAAGCAGAATATTTTGAGGCTAGTCGGGACAGAGTTTAGCGCGGCTGAGGGTTTTAATTAAATTAAACATTTGTTTAATTTAATTAAAGCGGATTATTTTAGCAACGTACAAGAAGCAAGGTGAGTTAAACTCACTCAGTTACCCTATTTATATTTTATATTTTTATTTTGTATGCTTTGTTTGCTAATGGTTGCCTGTTTGCTGGTTATCTATTTATCTGTTGATTTAACCAATGAAATTAAACTGTGTTTAATTTCATTGAAATACCAAATCGTTTTTTTAACGATTGGATCCAACGGAGGTAACTTACCCTGTTGGTCACGTTTATTTATAAACGTGCTTAATTGTTGAATTGTTCTGATATTTGGTTGATGTTAAATGGTTGTTGGTTATTATCAGTTAAATGTGTTTGATTTGATTATTGATTATTGACTGAATATTCAACATCTGTTTGGGTTAGACCAATGAGCGGTGTTGGTTAAGTGTTCGGCAGAGTATGGCCTTTAAAATCAATCAGGTTATAGACAGTGATTCACCGTCAGGTGAATCGATAGAGTTGAAGTTATAAAATTTACTTTATAACTGGAGTTAGGTTTTGGAAAAATGTATTATTCTGAACAAAAGTTATTAAAGAGAATTAAATAAATGTTTTATTTATTCAAGATTTGATTTGTTAGTAATTTATTTTATAAAGTAAATTCTGATGTTAATCAGATTTACAAAGAATGAGAATAGAGTATGAATCGAATGGTTAAACTTTGATAATTGTTTTGAAAAGAAAACAATTAATGGAAATAATTTAAATTAATTATATTTTTAATTAATTTAAAGTGAAGGTTAATTGGAATTAGTTTACGAGATAATCGAATTTTGACTTGACAAAATTGACCATTTAAACTGGAATCGAATATCAAATTAGTTTGTTTCGAAATTGCGAAATGAAATAGTTGAAGAATATTGTTTTAACTTTAAATAAGATCTTTAAAAAAGGATTTTCTATTTATTTTAGTAAATAAAGAAATTAACTACTGAAGTAGTTAATGAGTAAAGAAAATTTTTGTTTTAATAAGAATTTAGAAGACTACTTTTGAAAAGTAATCGAAGAGAAGTATAATCCAAATTGGATTATGAAAGGAATCTATGAGCGGGTTTTATATTTAAAGCTAAGATGTTTATAATGATGTTAAAAAGAGGATTTCAAGCGAAGAGGATAACTTAAATTTAAGTGTTGTTTAATTATGTGAATTAAGGTAAAGGGTTTATATAAACCAGGGTCGTGTAAATGAGGTTTAATGTGTTAAGGCGTTAATTTTATTTAACGTTACTTGAAAACAAGATCAAGTATAAAGGAGAATTTTAAATGGGATTTCAAAATGGGAAAATGGTCGAATAGTTTTGAAAGGAGATTAGTAAAAGTGGATTTGGGTAACGAAGTGGGTTGTATAACCAAAGTCGAATTTAAATAAATCTGTTTTAACAAAGTTAGAAGTTTTAATTAAACAGAAGTGAATTAATTTGTTTAAATTAAAAGGCCAGGTGATGCCGAATACTGAACCAGTGAACTCATTTGGGGTGTCATGATTGAAACACTGTATACTTTGATAGTTAAAACACAGACTATCAAACCTGTCCAATACGATTGTTGGTGTGGAAAGACCGGGATCGAATTTATATTCGAAAACCATTCTGAACAACAAATACGTGAAGATATCAGAAGATGATCGAGGTGGAGCATTGAAGACTGTGGATTTTCATACACGGAAGAACTACTAATATTCTCTGCCTGGCAAGCAGAGATAAGCTGTGATTCTGTCGCGATTGGAATCTACGGGTTGCAAGGACTTCTCGCTACTGATCCATGGGGTGATTCCTATATTGGATGCAGTAGGGGAGTGCCTTCGGTTCATCCTGTTCTTGGATGACCTGTATGGACGGATGTCTGACAGAGTATTTCTGAAGGACCACGTACGTTGATTTCTTCAAACGTACGATAGTTGTTGGCGGAGAATCGCCGTTCTCTTAGCTTAACTGCTAGAGTATTTTTGTGGACGTCAATTAGTGATATCTGACGGATCTGACGATGTGGCATTCAAAGTGAATGGTGACCAGATGTTCAAGAATAAACTCTGACCTCAAGCCTCATCAACCGGGAAATGACAAAAATCGGGCAGGCAGCATGGCTATGTGGGTCGCTCCCATTAGGGTGTATAATCACCTATCTAGAGGAAGTTCTATTTGTTTCTCAAATCTATGTTTCGATGTTGTCCCTTTTCGGGAGACGGTTGCTGATCCCAACCGTCGGTGATATACATTCGATACACTCAAGCGAAATGAGTGGTCGGTCATGTGAGGGCCGGGTTGCAAGAAGTTCTTGTTGAACCCAGTGTATTCGTCTCTAGAGATACACTATCGGCAGGTGGTCCCATACCTTGTCAAGTTTGGAATCCAATCTCCAATAAGCGCCTGCGGTTTTGAATTGTATACTATATATGTGGAGCGTGAGATGCAAGCGTTCCACTACATTGATATTTACTTGTATTTAGACATTATTATAATATCAGACAAGATATTGGTTTCAAACTGTTTTGGGTTATCGTAAGGTAAAAACCGTCCGTGTTTATGTGTGGATTTGGTCTTACGATTATCCTTTTCTTTTGAAAAGATTTTGAACTTTAAAATCATGATGGGATAATTTACCCTTATTACTGTGCGAGTTTATCTCACTCTGGTTCACCAGACTGACCCGGTGTTTTGTAAATGCTCGGGTTAGACCGGGTTGGACAGGTTCAGGTTATCGACTGCTATGAAGAGACGAGCTGGAGTTGTTCGGACGTATGATATTACTACTATTCCGCTGTGTGTTGTATATGGGAACAGGCTATTATAACTGTCCCATGGTATGATGTACTCTGATACTGTAAGTATTTTAAAGCTTTCAATAAAGATTATTTCTGTATTATATTTTGTTCCGCTGCGATGTGAGACTCTGTGTGGTGTTTCTTCTTCTTCTTCTATTCAATATTTCTACCTTATCTATCCTCACCCTCTAACTTCTTTCTATTAATGATCTGGAATGTTCGATGTCTGAATGGTCAACATGGTAGTTTGATGTTGATTTTCGGAGTCGAAAATCCCAGTTCGTTACAGTAGTATCAGAGCTGAAGGTTAAGTGATTACCTTGGCTCTGTGGCGTGACTCAATAGAGATGGGGTTAGCAATACCCTAGATTGAGTTGAGTGTATATATACGAGTGAACGTATTTGTGGATTTTATAAAAAAAAAATTATATTGTGGAGATTTATTTGTTTGAGTTGTTTATGGATTCTGGTCGATCAGTTTGATCCACTGTATCGATAGGGGTTTATAAGCACTCGAATACGATGGGTCGTCACGATATGTTTTAAAAGAGGGTAAATGAAATAAATTGCCCAAATGATATTTTGATATAAAGAATATATATATATATTTGAATATTATAGTATATTGGATGTGTTGGTTGATTATAATTGAAATGGTTATATAAATAACCAGTCAGAATTCATATGGATATAATATATGGAATCAGATGAATTAAATCTGAAATTAAAATCAGAATTGGAATTTAAAATTCCTAAAAGTGAGAAAGTTGTTTGCAAATGGATTTGAATTGCATATATGAGAAATTTTAAATCCTGGGAGATTTTAAATTGTTTTACGAGCATTGTGTTTGGTATTTTGAAATAGATTTCAAAATGAAAATGTTTAGATGCTGTTTTGATAAATAATATAGTATTGAAATCACTTCGATCGCTGGGAAATAACTCTGAGGATGCTGGCCACATCATCAGTGTTCATTTCCGAGTTCTAAGTGATGGATTACTACCAAAATTTGTGTTTTGAATTGCTTTGAGAAAAAACGAGTTGTTTGAATCCTGGAAAGAAATATTTGATTTTTGAAAAGAGATGAACTGGTTAAAAAACTCCCTGGGAAATTGTTTGAACAAGAACAAAATTTAGTAGAAATTGGGAAAGAAAATATGAATTGAATTGAAACCAATTATCTGGAAATTTGGATCAGGATATATTATCTAGTAGAATCAGATTTTGACTAAGGAGATAGGAATCTGAAATGGTATCGGACTGGGAAGTTAAGAGTCGGAATTGAAATTGAGTTAAGAATGGGATTTGGCTGGGATGCGTGAACGAATTGGTTTGAGGAATTTCGTTTGGGGAATGCAGTTGTATATGCTGACAGAGTAGCAGACGGAGGGATATAATGATATGCCCGACAAAAAGGTACACGTTTACTTTATATGGGATTGGTGATTTATCAGCCTATTGGCAAGCCCCTTGGCTGTTTTATTTTCTTTTGGATTGGAGAAGGCCTAGAAAGGCGAGTTGTAGTTGTACCGATTGAGCTGTACAGAGGAGGTGCTGGCAAAAAATTTCAGAAATTTAAGGTTTTAGAAAATTTTCAATATTTTTGAAAATATATATTAATTGTATTGAATTGATTTTGATTTAAAATAAATTGAATTTGGAAGTTAATGAATTTATAACGTTCTTTCTTACCTTAGCAATTTCGAGGACGAAATTATTTTAAGGGGGGAAGAATGTAACGACCCGTGTTTTTCGACCATTTAAATATGAATATTTAAATTAGTTTTAAATATTATATTGGGAATATTAATGGAATTTAGTATTTAATTCGATAATAAAACGAAGATGAACGTTAATTTTATTTATATAATATAAAACGAGCTCAAAATGGCGTGCAGTTCGTAATATTTGGTTTTGAACTTCAACTGAGAATACAGGATTCGATTTAAGTCGGATTTCTCTGAAACAAGACACGTTGGGACCGTATTGACGATAGTTTTCATATGAAAGAGAAAGATCCAGATTTCGTGTTATAGATTGCGAGTTATGGCTAAATCGAATTTTGAAATAGTCGCTATGGAAAATCATTATTTAAAATATACACGTTAAAATAGCCATTTTGCAAACGGACTCAGATTTCGACAAAACCAGTTTCATTAGAACTGTATCGTTAAATTATTGTACAGTGATGAGTGGCATGGCAAACCAATGTCGTATGTGGCCATGGTAGCCGTAAACGCCCGTTCATTTTCTATAGCGCGTGATTTATATAATAAAGGGATATTTGAGTGTAACTTGAGTAGACGATCGAATTAGGCCACGAAACCAGTTCCGTTGAGTTCGTATCGTCGATTAGAGTCAGGATATGTATATAGTTTGTTATTTTTAGAGATCGAGAAATTTGGCGTTAAAAAGGGTAGGGCGGTTCGGGGTAAAAATAGCCTACCGGGGCAACAGTCTCAGAATGCGACGAAATTAGTGTCATTCGGTTCGTATCGAAAAGTTATTATCAGACTTCGCAGTTTCAAGTTGATTTGATAATTCTGGTGACCGTGAAAAAATTAAACGCGTGTTCATTTCTGGTTTTATAAAGGAAATTTTTTCATACGATGTCGGATTTCGATGAAACTTGCTCCATTAGTTCCGGAATACCTTTTTACATTAAGAATAGCTTTTTTATCAGTAAACAGGGATCATGTATAGTGGTTTTATTATGTTACTTTAGGACGAAGTTTCGAAAAATTTAAATAATATATTTCACACTATATATATACATCTGCAAACCTACTTTCAAATAGCCCTTAACGACAGCTCAACCTATGACTAGTTTAAATCATGCCAACCTAAGAGCCGTCACCATGTCCCCTTCACTCTTCGTATCACCGCAGCCTAAAAACACGACACTAACCTACCCTAAGTACCCTACCTGCATACATCTAGCATGTATTTCAATCAACAGCTTCCCTACGTTTTCCAATAGCTTTGCATATGCTAACCATACCATCCAGCTATGAAGTGAACAAACAGAGCAGACCTACACTGTCACCAATGCAGCCAACAAGATCAATTCATGCACAGCTAAGCTCCATCTCAAGCTTATAGACCGACCCCTAAAATAAATTGGAAAGGGACACCCATCCCCATCAACACAAGTCACAGTCATACCTATATTTTGAAAGGGACGACTCACGCTGGACCTTTTCGTTTTTCTATACTATATATATGTATCTGCCCCCACTCTTGTTTCGGCAAACACTTCATATGAGAACTCATAACTTCCCTTCTCTCCTTTATTTGTGACTCTTACTCTCACCAAAACGAACTCATGTAAATAAAATATATAAAAGGCTGAACGTGGAAAGGGGAAGAGCTGGAGAGGATGTTGGTAAGTTTCTGTATGGTTCGGTGCTAAAAACGTTACGCTAATTCTACTGTAGCTCGTCGAGTGAGCTGTGCTCGCATATATGCATGGGAGGGAGGCAGCGTTAGGTACTGAGTGGTTTGGGGGGGGGGGGGAGTTTTCATGAGCAACAGGAGAGGAGAGATGAAGAAGCAGTGGTTTTAACATGGAGACATGCGGATAAGGAAGCAAGGGAAGAAGAGTTGCGGTGGGGCTTTAAGCTTGTAACGTGGGCTGTTGTTTTACCTGGAGGGCTTTGGGCCGTTTCATTATATATATATATATATATATATATATATATATAATGAAATGAATACGGTAGAAAGGAAGTGGTAGTTTCATGACAAAGGTGGTTTGATGGCACGATGGTTCCATGGTATGAAGAAGACGTCAACGGGCAGCAGCAGTACAGGGTTCATGCGGAAAATGATATGGCTCATTTGATTAAGTAAGGGCCCAATTTAATCATTATTTAGTTTAGATTAATGTTACTAAGGTGTTAAACTATCCTAGCTACTTATAACATGCCTGATCGAAACTCAATATACCTAATAGAATTTCGTATGGGCCTAACCAATGTTTATCTTATGCCTAATGTTCTCAAAAAGTCATGGACATTACCACTGTAAAGACTGCAGAAAGGAAATGAATCCATCCATTCTCTCTTAAAGGAAAAAAGTAGGTATTAAATTATGTGTAGCGAATAATGTTGGTATAAATACAGTATCCATATATATATATATATTAGAGCATACATTAGAAAGCACTGTAAGCAAGATTTCGGTAAAATATTATTTTAAAAGGTTTTAATGATAATAATATACTAAAGTAAATACGGTATTAATTTACACCCTGTCATACAGTGACAGTACTCGATGAAACAGATGGCGTTGGAACCGCATCAACAAGCGGAATATTTTGAGGCTAGTCGGGACAGAGTTTAGCGCAGCTGAGGGTTTTAATTAAATTAAACATTTGTTTAATTTAATTAAAGCGGATTATTTTAGCAACGTACAAGAAGCAAGGTGAGTTAAACTCACTCAGTTACCCTATTTATATTTTATATTTTTATTTTGTATGCTTTGTTTGCTAATGGTTGCCTGTTTGCTGGTTATCTATTTATCTGTTGATTTAACCAATGAAATTAAACTGTGTTTAATTTCAGTGAAACACCAAATCGTTTTTTTAACGATTGGATCCAACGGAGGTAACTTACCCTGTTGGTCACGTTTATTTATAAACGTGCTTAATTGTTGAATTGTTCTGATATTTGGTTGATGTTAAATGGTTGTTGGTTATTATCAGTTAAATGTGTTTGATTTGATTGTTGATTATTGACTGAATATTCAACATCTGTTTGGGTTAAACCAATGAGCGGTGTTGGTTAAGTGTTCGGCAGAGTATGTCCTTTAAAATCAATCGGGTTATAGACAGTGATTCACCGTCAGGTGAATCGATAGAGTTGAAGTTATAAAATTTACTTTATAACTGGAGTTAGGTTTTGGAAAAATGTATTATTCTGAACAAAAGTTATTAAAGAGAATTAAATAAATGTTTTATTTATTCAAGATTTGATTTGTTAGTAATTTATTTTATAAAGTAAATTCTGATGTTAATCAGATTTACAAAGAATGAGAATAGAGTATGAATCGAATGGTTAAACTTTGATAATTGTTTTGAAAAGAAAACAATTAATGGAAATAATTTAAATTAATTATATTTTTAATTAATTTAAAGTGAAGGTTAATTGGAATTAGTTTACGAGATAATAGAATTTTGACTTGACAAAATTGACCATTTAAACTGGAATTGAATATCAAATTAGTTTGTTTCGAAATTGCGAAATGAAATAGTTGAAGAATATTGTTTTAACTTTAAATAAGATCTTTAAAATAGGATTTTCTATTTATTTTAGTAAATAAAGAAATTAACTACTGAAGTAGTTAATGAGTAAAGAAAATTTTTGTTTTAATAAGAATTTAGAAGACTACTTTTGAAAAGTAATCGAAGAGAAGTATAATCCAAATTGGATTATGAAAGGAATCTATGAGCGGGTTTTATATTTAAAGCTAAGATGTTTATAATGATGTTAAAAAGAGGATTTCAAGCGAAGAGGATAACTTAAATTTAAGTGTTGTTTAATTATGTGAATTAAGGTAAAGGGTTTATATAAACCAGGGTCGTGTAAATGAGGTTTAATGTGTTAAGGCGTTAATTTTATTTAACGTTACTTGAAAACAAGATCAAGTATAAAGGAGAATTTTAAATGGGATTTCAAAATGGGAAAATGGTCGAATAGTTTTGAAAGGAGATTAGTAAAAGTGGATTTGGGTAACGAAGTGGGTTGTATAACCAAAGCCGAATTTAAATAAATCTGTTTTAACAAAGTTAGAAGTTTTAATTAAACAGAAGTGAATTAATTTGTTTAAATTAAAAGGCCAGGTGATGCCGAATACTGAACCAGTGAACTCATTTGGGGTGTCATGATTGAAACACTGTATACTTTGATAGTTAAAACACCGACTATCAAACCTGTCCAATACGATTGTTAGTGTGGAAAGACCGGGATCGAATTTATATTCGAAAACCATTCTGACCAACAAATACGTGAAGATATCAGAAGATGATCGAGGTGGAGCATTGAAGACTGTGGATTTTCATACACGGAAGAACTACTAATATTCTCTGCCTGGCAAGCAGAGATAAGCTGTGATTCTGTCGCGATTGGAATCTACGGGTTGCAAGGACTTCTCGCTACTGATCCATGGGGTGATTCCTATATTGGATGCAGTAGGGGAGTGCCTTCGGTTCATCCTGTTCCTGGATGACCTGTATGGACGAATGTCTGACAGAGTATTTCCGAAGGACCACGTACGTTGATTTCTTCAAACGTACGATAGTTGTTGGTGGAGAATCGCCGTTCTCTTAGCTTAACTGCTAGAGTATTTTTGTGGACGTCAATTAGTGATATCTGACGGATCTGATGATGTGGCATTCAAAGTGAATGGTGACCAGATGTTCAAGAATAAACTCTGACCTCAAGCCTCATCAACCGGGAAATGACAAAAATCGGGCAGGCAGCATGGCTATGTGGGTCGCTCCCATTAGGGTGTATAATCACCTATCTAGAGGAAGTCCTATTTGTTTCTCAAATCTATGTTTCGATGCTGTCCCTTTTCGGGAGACGGTTGCTGATCCCAACCGTCGGTGATATACATTCGATACACTCAAGCGAAATGAGTGGTCGGTCATGTGAGGGCCGGGTTGCAAGAAGTTCTTGTTGAACCCAGTGTATTCGTCTCTAGAGATACACTATCGGCAGGTGGTCCCATACCTTGTCAAGTTTGGAATCCAATCTCCAATAAGCGCCTGCGGTTTTGAATTGTATACTATATATGTGGAGCGTGAGATGCAAGCGTTCCACTAAATTGATATTTACTTGTATTTAGACATTATTATAATATCAGACAAGATATTGGTTTCAAACTGTTTTGGGTTATCGTAAGGTAAAAACCGTCCGTGTTTATGTGTGGATTTGGTCTTACGATTATCCTTTTCTTTTGAAAAGATTTTGAACTTTAAAATCATGATGGGATAATTTACCCTTATTACTGTGCGAGTTTATCTCACTCTGGTTCACCAGACTGACCCGGTGTTTTGTAAATGCTCGGGTTAGACCGGGTTGGACAGGTTCAGGTTATCGACTGCTATGAAGAGACGAGCTGGAGTTGTTCGGACGTATGATATTACTACTATTCCGCTGTGTGTTGTATATGGGAACAGGCTATTATAACTGTCCCATGGTATGATGTACTCTGATACTGTAAGTATTTTAAAGCTTTCAATAAAGATTATTTCTGTATTATATTTTGTTCCGCTGCGATGTGAGACTCTGTGTGGTGTTTCTTCTTCTTCTTCTTCTATTCAATATTTCTACCTTATCTATCCTCACCCTCTAACTTCTTTCTATTAATGATCTGGAATGTTCGATGTCTGAATGGTCAACATGGTAGTTTGATGTTGATTTTCGGAGTCGAAAATCCCAGTTCGTTACAATAACCCTTCTTATGTGAGAGAATGTGGGTTATACTCCTTTGATGTAGAAAAACTTGAAGCCAAGGCCGGGATTCGTCCCATGTGGAAAGCGTTATTATTTCAACAATTAGGATCATATTGTTCAACTTCCTTTTTCCAATTGAGGGTTCGTAAGGCTTACATCCTCAATTTATGTTCTTTCATCACTCTCGGATTAGTAATATCTGACATAGCCATTTGAGATCTGGAAGATTCTTGTTGGGACCCTTTACCCATAGTCTTGCTCCTTCCAAGCTTAGTCCAATCCAGGATGGAACAACACAGTTGGAATTGTGGATGTTCACCACAAGGTCGGAGGTTCAAGCCCTCCTTTAGTGCCAAAATGTTAATGATATTTTTCATCAACACCGGAGATAGCTCTAAGGAAGTGGACCTAAGGATAGAGTTAGATTATTTAGTTCCCACGAGATTGAGTTAGTTCACTGTTTCCTAGATATAAAGGTTTAGAGCCCGAAGATTAGTTACTCTTCCATCAAGGGGTGAGTATCACGCTTACAAGACTCAACAACCAACAGTTACCTTGGGATAAGGGTTCCCTAAGCTGAACACAAGTTAGGAAGCTAAATGGCTTGTAGAAGGGCATTCTTGGTAATCCGGGTTTAGGTCGAAACTTGCGCATGAGGCATTCGATTGTTGAGAAGACATAGGGAAATAGGTGAAAGAAGTAATAAGGTAAATCATAGAAAATATGCTAAGTGTCGATTCGCTCATTATTGTTCATTGATTTGAGTACATAAGTATTTACAAAGGAAATCCACAAATTGATTAAGAAATTAGGGTTTACTCTATAAGAAATGAGTAAAAGATTGGGGAATGAGAAAATGTCCACTTTTGTCCTTGGTTCAGCAGTAGCGCTTTTAGGATGCGGCGGCTTGGTGTCGGACGCCTCTCATCTTTCTGGTTCCGGTTGCCTTGACTTAGGCCACCTTTCTAACATTGTTATCGGATATAATTTGGCCTTTGGTGTGTCAGTCTTGGCTTTCGGAAAACTGGTCCCGGTCATAGGAGGTTCTCTTTGATGTCGTCTCTACCTCCCGCATCGATACCAAGTCAGTTGGTATGGATTGCTTCGGGAGTGGCTTTCAGCAATAGGTTCCGGTTCTGCCTCCAAGTCTTCATAGTGTTTGCTTTCGTGTTACACTTTCTCATGACCTTGGAACCGTCACCCCTTTTGGTATCGACACTAACAAAATTAGTGTCGATAACCCTTCTTCTTATAAGCTTTGGTTTACTTTCGATGAGTCCTGAAAATTGGTTTCGGTCTTGCGGAAGCATGCTTTCGGTACATCTACGAATGGCTTTAGACGTTGTGTATCAGTATTCGACAAGCCTTGACTCCGACAGTTAGCTTTTATAGTGTTATCTTCGACTTTGATGTTTTTATTTTCCTTTGTATCAGCACTAAGTTAATTAGTATCGATAGCCCTTCGTCTCACTCTGCTTATGTTTTGGATAACATGGAGTCCTTTCTTTGTTTTAGGTCTCAGGTCATTAGCTTCCAGTTCATGCTCTTTTTTGCTTGTCTCCAACTCCTTGCGCTATGCTTTCGGAACTAAGTCATGTTGATCGCCCTCTGTGTCAGTATTGTTTTATTACGATCCCCTTTCGTATCGGTACCGGGCTTTTTTCTCTTATGTTGGTGCAGATAGCCTATTAACCAAAATGCTACTTTGATGCTTTAGGTTTTAGTTGTTTCAATAGTTTGTTGTGGGCTTTATGCTTCCAAATCATTCTTTTAAGCTGGTTGTGATCCGATACCCCTTTACGGATAGTAGGTTTCGGTGCCGGATTTAGTACTAACAACGTGTACACATGACTGAGATAAAACAAAACACAACCAACTCCACAAACATAAATGTAATTAAAAATACAAAAATTCATCTATTACATGAAATCAAACAACATGCAAGTGAAGACATTTTGCTAGCCCAAAACAAATAAGGAAATATTAGTTTTCTTAGTTTTGGATTAAGTTTTTCCAAATGTCTTACTTCCGCTCGCATTTCATGGGCACATACAAGTTCTCTTGCATGCATTGGATGTTCAATCCAATCGAAATAATAACATCATTCAATTTGAGTAGGGTTCATCTTGTTATCATTATACGAACAATATTAGTAAAATCTACATCATACAAACGACAATTACACAGTCATCTCTACAGCGACAAGCTGGATATGAATATTGTTCGCTTAGCATAGCTGGGCGAACATGACGTAGACGTTTGACCATATACAAACAAATGCAAATATTTTCATACAAACTTTGGTTAGCTAGGATTTCACGTAAACGAGCCTCTAAGGTTAATGTTGCACAATGGAATTTTTACGGTATTGGATCAAATTATATCTTCAAAACATAATCAACTCCACCATCAATGTGAGTCCCCGTGCAAAACTTCTTTGCATTTCAAATTCATCATAATATTTCATCAACGTTTTATAGTCTATTTCCCAATTATCCATGTTTAACTTCAGAATAAACAAAACAACAATAATATACATAATTTACCTAACAAAACAACCATGCTATACAAACTTAATAAACATCTAGGATCAACTCTTTTACCTTGCAAGACGTCTCAAACTATATATTATTTTGATTTAGAATGTAAATCGAGAATTAGAACTGGAACTGGATAATGTAAGGCAATAGTTTTGGTGAAATGAGGAGAAAGAGATGAAATGGAGACCAAAAGCGAATATTGTTTATTTTATTTGTGAAATGCGTAAGTAAAAGAAACAATCAAAAAAACAAAAATTTTGTACCTTACGCTTTCCATAAGCATGCATGCTATAGATAAACGAGCCATATTTATACAATAAGTTTACTCTTGAGTCCATACTTGCAGTGGGTATTTTTAATCTAGGGGTCATTTTAAAATTTTGTCCTAAAATTAATTAAGTATCAATTTGAAGAGGAGATGGAGATGATAATTTTTTTCCAAAGCAAAGTCGTAATGATAAAAACGGGCAACCTAGCAACATTGACTAAAAGAAGGCGATATGAGGAGATTGGAATGGCGAAGAACAGGGAGAAAGGGAATCAGGATGAAGATTTTTTTTCCGACATCTAGAAACTGCAAAATAATTGTCGGTGGAACATAGTGAGAGGAATTGATAAAATAATGAAGCAAACCGGGGCAAAAGTTTTGCTATCTTTCCACAGAATCCAAAATTAGCTGTTGTAGGCCACCATAATTATTTACTATGAAAGCAATGAGTTGTGCTGCTGTCAATGAAGCTTGCTAGAGCAAACCTTGAAATCAATATCAATCTCCACCAAAATACCCAATGGATGTTAAGGGTGTGTTCTTGGCGAACGAAAACGGGGTTATTTGAGCATGGCATTTGAACGAGATATTTGAACGTGGTACCGTAGCGAACGGGGAATGTTTGTTTAGCTATGAATGGGGTATTTGAACGTAGTATATGAGCGGGGTAATTAATTGTTAATTTTTTTATTTTGAATTAATTAAACACTAATTTTTAAATGGAGGCTAATTAGTTATTTGTTTGTTTTGAATTAGCGAATCTTGATTTTTAATTGGACCGTCAAATCTAATTAGCGAATGTGTTTATATCATTTTAAAAAATAATATAACCGATGCAAATACATTAACAGCATTGAGCATTAACAGTCTACAAAAAAAATGGATAAATGACATTAAAGCATTAATAAATAATATACAACAAAAAACTAATAATTAGGGTGAAGGTGGGATTTGATCCCTAGTCACCCACCAACTAACCATATGCATTTACCAACTAAGCTGTGTATAATTTTATTACTAAATAGGATCAGACGGTTTAATGAGCTTGCGTCCGATGCTAACTGGACAATTTTCAGCAGAGAGCAAACGTTCCACTTGAACAGAGTAAAATTTGTTGACGTCCGACGCGTCGGATGCGAGCACAAACCCCAGCGTGTCAAAAAATGACTGCGAACGGACTCTAACTTTTCTTCCTCTGTACATTTGCAAATTATTAAGTACTAACCCATTTCTTTTATTGGAATTTTCATTCCTGAAATGATAATTTGCAGTCAATCGGTCACTTTTTAACACCTGGGTGCTCACGATTCTCAGTTGCAACCAAGAATTGCTCTTCCAAACTTGTACAATTCTTCAAAAGATTTTCTAAGAATTGCAAGCAAACAATCTCTCATATTCAACATTTAACAATCGTCATTCAATATGGTCATTATTGCTGTTTAATTTTATAAAATAGTTCTCATTCAAAACTTTAAAAAACTAAATAAACGACTGTTTCAATAATTACCATCCAGTAATTTACGTTCAGTTTTAAACTATCAGCACTACAAAGGAATGTAATTTTTAAAAAAAATTTCATAAAATACAATACACAAATATGAAAAGAATAAGATATGAAAGAAATGAGTTGTGCTGCTATCAATGAAGCTTGCTAGAGCGAACCCTGAAATCAATATCAATCTCGACCAAATACTTAACTTGGTGGATATTATTTTTTCTTCTTTCCACTTTTTGTGACATTTGCAAATCATTTACCCTTTTTTCCATCAGCTGAATCTTCATTCCAAAATTGATAATTTGCAGTCACTATTAGCACGTGGGGGTACTCAGGATTCTCAGTTACAACCAAGAATTGTTCTTCCAAACTTATACATTTCTTCCAAAGATTTTCTCAGAATTGCAAGCAAACAATCATCTCAATATTCAACATTTAACGATCTGCATTCAATGCAATCATGATTGTTGTTTTATTTTATAAAAGAGTTCTCATTCAAAACTTTTAAAAACTAAATGAACGACTGTTTCAATACCTAGCATCCAGCAGTCAATGTTCTATTTTAAACAATCAGCACTATAAAGGAATGAAAGTTTTAATAAAATTTCATGAAATATAATACACAAATAAGAAAAGAATACGAGACATTGATCTTTTATAATGGTGAAAAAGATTTATAATAGAATCTATAACAACATCCATGAATCAGTTTCAATCTCACACAATTAGTGATCGAAATATATTGCTTCCAGAAGGTGCAGCACGTTACTATAAATTGGTTATGAAGAGTGATTACTATAGATGTTGATATGAAGCAGAATGTTATGAATGTACAGTAGTTCTCAACTCTTCAAACAACGCTGTCATATATTCAAATCGAGATGACATTTAATCCTTGGTCAAATCCAGTCTTTCTACATACAGGATCATTATGAGTATTCCATTAGCGAGCGAGAATACTTTATTGTCCCACATCATAGAAATTTCAAAATATTGTTTATCCAAAATACTGCACAGGACACCACTTGTTGAGCAATGAGGAAGCTGCTTATGTAGGTTGGTTTCCTGCATCATTCATTCAAGTTTGGATGATATAACAGCAATTCTGAGCTCATTTGTTTTTACTTTCTTTTTTTAAAAACCTGAAGTAACATACTTTTTCCCTCACCTACAAATATAACCAAGTAGTTAATACTAAACTGTTAGTTTCAATCAATTAGTTCCTGAGAGCAAAATTCAAGCATACATTAGTACAACCTTTGCTTTTCAGCCAACCCACTCCTCTTGTGTTGTATATTTTTAGTAACATTATTCAATGTGTGTGTAATTTTTAAAAGAATTTTCACTCATAAATCTAACCTGGTTGCAAGAAGATATTATATATGTCTGATAGAACTTATTCCCCTTTCTGTTATATTTTTCAGTCCAGATGTTTACTGACGCGCTAAAAATTATATGAATATAATGAAAATATATAATTTTGAGCAATTAATGCGTATTTAGTATGTATAATATAGACTTTCAAATTAACAAAATAATAAATTAACATATTTCATTATGTCAAAATGCACATAAACTATAATCATAAAAAAACAAATGGATAATTTTATGATTCGGACGTGGTTATATTTGCATCCACATCCATCCTTTCGGATATCGAATATTTATTCGATTTTCAGATGCGAATGCAGATGGATTTCAGATTTTGTATATTCATTGACAGGATTTCATATTTTTCGTATGTTCATCGACAGCCCTGTACATATGAAACTTGTGTCTCACATGGATAATATTAGTTAGTCATAAGCATGTTTCTTTTTACTCAAAGCAAACAAAATAAAGAATCAAACCTAGGCAAAATCAATTCATGTCCTACAGGGTTTCACACCATATAAAATTTATCCTATCCCATCAGAGACTAAGCTAGGAATGAGACCAAATATTCCCAGGTTCATAGAGAAGTACACAGCATAGAATTACATTAGATACCTGCAAACCTGCTATCTTACTGGCAGCAACACGGTGTGAAATGTGCCACATCAATTTTTGAGGATGTATTAAACTATTGCAATGCATGCTTTTACTAATTCGCTAGTGAACCCTAATAAAAAGGAGGAATATTAGATACATGCTAGTTATGTTTCCACGTCTGAGTTTCTCTCATGTTGATAAATGTCGCCAAATATATAGTTATCATCTGCGACGGGGTCTTCTCGTCACGTGATGATGATCGCTTCTGACTTCTGACTTCTGATGCATGCATGCATGCGTGTTTCTTTTATTTTAATGATTTTTTTTGTTTGTTGATTTTGCGTGGAGTGGAGATGCGGATCGCCTTTTGATGCGGGAGGCAATGATTGGATCTCGTAGGATGTGATCTTTTTGACTTAGGCAATGAGTGTGGTAGTTTAGTTCTGTGTGCAGTTTGCAAAGTGATTTTGTGCCCTGTTTTGATTTTTAGTTCAATGGGAAGCATTTGTCATCCAATGTTTGTGAATCAGTGAATGTTTCTCTCTTCCCCTTCTTGAAATGAACTCCTATGGTTTTGATGGTGTGACTTTATTCGTGAATAATATTATTCACTGTATCTTTGAAATATTCTATATTTAGTACGATGGAGACAGTACACATGACTATAGTGTTCTAATCTATTAAACAGCTAGTATGTAAACCTGCGTTGCACACAATGCATCGTATAAAAGTAATGCATTAAATATATTTAGAATATAATTTATAATGAGTGTATGGTAAAATTGATATATAGGATAAATGATATAAATTGAATTTATAATATTCTAAGAATTTTTATATTTGAGTAAAAATTAAATTATCATTTTTAAATATTGTATTTTTACATCTGAATAAAAACGATATTATTGTTTCTTTGATAAAAATTAGTTTCATATTGATTAATTATTATTTTTAGGTTTTTTGATAAAAAGATGTTATATGTTGATTTATTATATTATAGGGTTCAATATCTTATAAGAGAATAAATGAATAATAGCATCGTTATTTAATTTTGAAATCAATATTTTTATAAAATCATAAACAAAATATTCATGTATATTAATCTCAAGATTACATTTAGCTTTTGGTATATTTTACTAAAATAAAGATACGAATAGATTGAATTTAAAATGTTACTTGAGATAGCAAATAAAATGCCTAAATTTGGACTATAGTATTAATGAATCGACACATTTTTATGCACTAAATTTTTTTACAATGCATATCTCGAAAATGATTAGATGATACTATCAAAATAATAAATAAAATATTTGCTTAGCAACTAAAAATACTTAATGAAAATAAGATATAAAAGAATATGTGTCAAGTTGTCATTTTAATTATGTAAAAAAATTAATCTATTTCTTCATAACTTAATAATTTTAATTTGTAACAAAACCTTTTAAATATATTTAACATTTTCCTCAAAAGACAATGAAATACAAAAGGAAAATATATTCAATCAAAATAAAGTAAAACTTTTGCCCACTGCGTAACAAAAATTAGAAGATAATTGAAATTTCACCTTTTTACAAAAACATAATAAGTGAATTTATTTAATTATTTTCCAATATGCAAACTATAAGAATTTATTTAAAATAGACTTTGTTAATGAAAAAAAATCCACTTAACGTATCAATTTTGGAAAGAAAAAGTCAAAAACGTTGTATTTGTTTTTAGTGATATACAAATTTGAAAAGCAATTATTGCATATATATTTGTATGTAACGAAATTCGAACTTTAAAATGGAAAAAATATATTTCTTTGTATTAAATCCTAAATTTAAGAAAGTAACTTTATGAACTTGAACATAGAACAATATGAGAAAATTAAAGACACTTTTATATGTTTTGATTATGTGGACTTGAATGAAAAAATAACTTAACCATTTTTGTCCGAATGTAGTGTACCCAGAGTGGATTGTCATTTTTATGTTTTATTAGTCAAAATATAGATATTTGTTAATCAGACTTAAAATGTTTAAATTTAAGACCACTTGATAAATTTGTATATGAACACGAATGTAAAACAAATATGAGAAAATTTAGGAGAAGTCGACAAATAATTGTAATAGTTATTAAATTTTGATATCCAAAATTAAAGATACTTGAAAATACAGCAATAATTAAAAAATATCCAAAATTACATATAAACATAATTGCTTGTTCATACATATAAGCCAAAGGAATTTTAAATCAACTTGTGAAACTAGAAGATAACCGAAAAAAATCAGCTTGTGAAAATATCCAATTTAGAATAATGTTAATTCCTTGTGAACTTGCCAATATTACAAAATAGAATTAACTTGCCAAGAAACATAATGCATATATACTTAAACCAATATAACACAATGAAGTAATAAGTTCAAATAAAATGAAGGGCTGACGACAATCAGCCAAGTGATGAAGCCGTCAGCGACCCTGGGCATGCTCCGCTGCAAAATCCCAAATTTCTAGTAGAGAAAATCTTTAACAATACCTTGTAAACTATCCAGGCTACATATATTGAATAATGTTTATTATACTATTAAATCAAATATAAATTAGCTAGTACTAAACTAATGTTAGGTTTTCATTATACTTTTAACTTATATGGTCGATGCTACGAATCCAACTGCATATGCGGGTCCCTTAAGAATTCACTTCATAATATTGATTTCCATTTACAAATCTAACTGCATTCTACGAAATAACAACATGCACATAAATATTGTTAGTATTGTCTCGAATGTTGTTAAAGAGGAACAATGGTTTGGAATCGGAAAGCCCCACAACGTTAAATATCTTGGAGAAGTGTTGTGTAAGTATGAGTTAATAGGCATGTAACATTAAAGGATTTTTTTATTACAACAATATTTGTGTAAACTCACATGCATGCGTCATGTCGTTTCATAACAATGGTATCAGAGCCGAAGGTTACGGACCGGGTTGTGCAGATAAGGCAGTGCTCTAAAAAGTTACTTGAAGGGAAAGCGAGTCAAGGGACAGACTGTTAGGGTTGTCTTGCATGTTGTTAAGAAAGAACAACGGTTAAAATTAAAAAAGTCGGACGTCGCAAATACCACACAAAGAAGTATGATATTACACAACAAATATCACACAATACCAATACAGAAATATGATATTAACATTAAGGGGGAGTTTGGTCCGACCATCGTTACATAACAAATACCACACAAAGAAGTATGATATTACACAATATCTAAGACTCGATAAATGAAAAGATTCTAACTAGTCTTAACTGGAGCTACAACAACACAGCTAGCCAACAAACCATTAAAAAAATTATTAACTTTTTGAAATATCATCATTTTTAGTATATTGTATTGTTATTATTTAATTATATAGAAAATAACATAGATGCCAACTACTTACTTGAAATAGTCATTGAAATTATGTCACATGTAGGCAGCAGATCATATTAAACTTACTTGGTCATGGTTATCTGGATAAATAGTAAATCAAACATAAATTAGCTAGTAATTAACGAATGCTAACTTTTACAATACTATTTTTTATTTTTAGAAAATTAGATATTTTATCATACAATTATTTATATTATTTATTTATGGAAATTTCACTAATTAATTCATAATATATATATGTATAATAACATACTAAAATTCCAGTAAATTAAGATCTACATCCTTATTTGAACAGGAATATTAATAAAATAAAAAATTGTTTGTGTATATATATATATATACACACACACACATACGTATATATATGTATATATCTTGTTATACTACAAATTTACAATTAACTATAATTATTAAAGAAAAAAAACCCCACTCCAAAGAGTAGAGCTATGAAATTTGACTAGTCCACTCCAACCGACCCTTCGTTTAAGCTAAGCTCTTGCAGAGGCACTTTTCGTTCTGAAGACTTCCACTTATTTAAGAAATATTACATGCCTCTGCAAATAACAAGTCACCAAAGTATGACTGCCAAACATCGAACCCTCACCCTGTGCTGGGAGTTGGAAGCCATAAAATTCCACTAGAGTTGTGGACTTCTAAAGTTAATAATTATACCCACACACATCATAACTATTTTAATTTAATTCATATGTGATATAAGTTTATTTCCTTGAATTTACAATTTTATTTGCACACCCACATAAACACACATGTATGTCTCATTAGTATTTATAATATAATATATTTAATATTTTTCATGATATGTAATATATATAAATACTTGGATGTTTATACCTATAAGTATATGCATATATTTGAAAAAATACAACATATGTAGAATAAGTGAATGTGTCTGTTGCAATGTAAATCTCAACATTCAAATGCATGCATACACGGAATATCAAGTTACAAATGCACACACATATACATATGTATATGATACATATGGATACTTATACCTTAAGTGAAAAAAAAAATGATTTCAAACATTTCATAGACTTAAATAATGGAAACAACAATTGGGATATAAAATTAAACACAGAAATTGTGAATCATTAGATTTGTTTATCTTTACATAAAAGATAAAGATCTAATAGTTGGAATTTCTTGTGTTTAAATTTTTGTCTAAGTAGACTTCCCCATTAAATAATATATATGGTTTTATTTAAATCAAATTTAGAAGTGTTCTAAATAAATTAGACTTCATAGTCCCAATAATAATCAATTAGGGTTTAAATTTTTTGAAAGATCAGCTCACATCTTCTTTTGTGGGCTACCCAGTTTCCAACGATGAATACACGCTTTCATAAGTTCATTTCTTTTACACAAGGTCCAAAAATCACATAAGATCAGTTTTGATTTTTGTTTATGATATTATCGTACTAGGCATGTTACAGTTATGATAGTTTTAATCATTGCTAGATTGTTAGTAAATAAGAATAAACAAAATCAATGTATCAATATTATATGCATGTTAATTATAAATTTACAACATATACTTATTTTATTAATCTAGAACAATTGTTGCTTAAAATTAACATACATAAGATGATGTTTAACCTATTTCATGGTTTCGTAATCTTGTTTATCTTTACTTTTTTCTAATTCGACTTTTTTTTAAATCTTATATTTGTAACTTGTAAGTCATGCACATTTAATCAATTCAAATCTTATAACAATATAATGAAATGTAAATAAGTAGATCTTATAAGGTAAGTCCAAGAAACCTTTATGTTAGAATGTAAACAGTAAAACTAAATTATTACCTACCATCATTGATCAAATGGTAAATGACTTTTTAGTACACAATTTATCAGTTCGACGATAGAGGCGAGCAATATTCGATTAAAACCGAATTAACCAACCGAACGGATTCATTTCGTTGGTTGGTTTGATAATGAAACTAAATAAGCTTTTATTTTGACCAAATTGATCAATCTTTTATTGTATTATCCAAATTTCTAACATTGTAACAATGTTTTCAAAATCAGATCCAAATCATATATCGTAAAATTCAAACTATGAATCGAAACGGGATTTAAATCGTAAATCGTGGATTCAAAAAACATGCATTTTAAAGTTTGCACACATTTTGAAATTAATTTTGAAGTACAAACTTCTACATCTAAATTTAAAACATCATTTTCTCTCTTGTTCCAACTTTAATTTGTTTTTAAATGATTAAAATTGGAATTGTAAACCCAAATAAGTATATTAAATATATTAATTTGAATTGAATGATGTTTCTAAGTGTGATATTAGCTTGGTTTGAATCAAAATGTAAATTGAATCGTAAAAGGAGAGATTCAATTTAAAACGGGATTCAAATCGTAGAATTTTAAGATTTTTGACAATAATGCATTGTAATACTGTAAACAATTGGTTCAATAATAAAAAATAACCAATTGAAAATAGGTTAATTTTTTATAAGCATAAAAATATTTAATAAAATCTCTTCAATATTAGTTTGTTTTCCTTTGAATGAATCAACCATCTAAATAATAATTACTTTCTTAATTCGATGAAGTCAATATTAGATCGAACTAACTGAAATTAATTTGGTTTGATTCTGATTTTGCAGGGCTCCGATTCGTTTTGAGTTTTCTAGAGTAAAACCAACCAAAAGCCCTAACCTCATATATGTGAGAGTTAATGATACTGTTTTTTTTTTCTTCCTAATTTTGGTTTTTTATGGAACCGACATGTTAATGACCTTTTTAATTAGCAAATAGAACCATTGCTATAACAGCCCTGAATTACATAAATGAAACACAGAAAATAACTTCACGTGAAATGTCCCTGCAGCACATATTAAGAATAAAAATGTATTTGATCATATACTGAAAGATAAAATTATATGATGCTTTTGTAAATTAGACGGGTAAAGCACCCATTTAGTAGCAGGAGGTCTTGAGTTCAATTTATTTGACGGGTGTAATTTAAATGGAAAATGCTTTAGGAGAATAATTGAAATGGAAAACGAATCATTTGACCATTATAGCTTTTTGAAGAAGTCTAATCGATGGGTGTAATTTAAGTAATACTTTTGAGCTCCATTTGTACCATATCAAATTCATGTGATAGACAAATATATTCAAAATACTCTCATTCTTGTCTGCATAAAGACCGAAGTTTGAAGATTGTACGTGTTTGTGTAAATATAAGGATTTTTCATCATATTCTTCGTTACAAAATAAATAATTGCATAACTGTATAAGACATCATGAGAAGAAGATAAAAAAGATGGATTTTGTAAGTTATAGATGTAGAATTTGTAGATTTGGAATTTGCCTTCTCTCCCTTAGCCGTACTTTAGTTTTTGATATCTTTTCGATAAGACTTACAATGAATATAGTTATATTTATAGGCAGAGAGAAGGGCCAAAATCCTCTTAAGGATATAATCTCAACCGCTCATCAAGGTTGATAGTTAATAGAGAATATCCTTATTTATAAGAATATACCTTCCCATTTTGACTTTATCCTTATCAAATCAAATATTCCTTAAATGACATAATTTGATATATGGAATTATTTATTTTGATTGCAACCTTATACTGTTGGAGAAATAATTCCATATCTAACATAATTTATAATATGAAACAATATATACTGATTGCAATCTTATCCTTACGAAATAAATAATTTCATATTTGTTATATGGACTACACAATGAGAAGTATACAATTTCTTACGTTTTGTTGTGAAATTTATTCGATGTTTTATGAACGTGTAAAGAAAGAAACAATTACTATAGCTTTCAGGATTTTCATCGGTTCCAATGACGAAAAACATTACAATCTGATGTAATATTTTCTTTCTCCAATGATGCACGTTCAATATAACCGATCAAAAGGCAAAGCAAAACATGTATAAATGTAATTTGCATGCATGGTTAAGTCATTAGGTTTATAAATCAAAAATAAGACTGCGTATAAAAATTTGATAACATGTAATATTTTAGGTGATAAATATTTATATATGACAAGACAATCATCATTTTTGTGGATTTGTGGTTGGTTTTCTTGACTACCAATATATAGTGACCGATAAGAACAAAGAATCGGTTTATATACATTTGGTAGACAACAAAGAGGATATTCCTAAAAAAAGGTGGTGTCATCAATATTTTTAATTGGGTAGGATGAAGCAAGAACTTCATCCAAAATGGAATGTGGTTGCAAAGCGATACTGAACGTTGCAAAGCGATACTGAAACTCAAACAAGAGAAATATAGGCTGTAATCGGACTAGACAGGACCAAACCGATCGAAGGTATGTCATAATCCTATACTATGATAGATTCAAATGGACACAGATGGAGCAAGAATTAAGTTCAGACATTACTATGATACATATTAACAATAAAATGCATATATTCCTCTTGAAAAAATAAATTCATGTGAAGCTTTCATAGCTCAGATGGCTAGAGCACCTGTTTAGTAGGGTTGTCAATGGATACCTGAAAAATCCGAAATCTGTCCGCATCCGTATGCGAAAAGCGGATAAATGTCTGATATCTGGGAATGCGGATGCGAATATAGGCATATCCGCATCCGAAAAATATCCATCTGCTTTTTTTCCTAGCTATAACTTAAATTATATGTATTTTAATATAATTAAATATACTAATTTATTAATTTGCAAAATTAAAAGTTTACTAAACGTATGTTAATTGCTTAAAATTATATGTTATCCTCATATTTATTTATTTTTAGCACTTTAGTAATCAATTAGGTTGAAAAAGCTTAATATTAAGCTAAATAAATTCATTTATGTTCACTGATTTATCGATTGTTGGCGGAGCGGATAATTATCCGATATCCATCCATATCCGCAGATGCGGATATCTGAAAATGGTTTCGGATGCGGATATGGCACTATCCGTATCCGAAAGTATCCATTGACAGCCCTACCATTTAGTAAGCTGGGAGGTTCTGAGTTCAATTCTCAATGAAAGCATTTTTCATTATGAATAAAAATACTAAATTACTTTGGATCAAACAATTTTAATACTAATCCATACACCCCAGACATAATCATTCTAACCTTTTTCATTCTTCAAAACTTATTAACTTTAATTACTGCTATAGTAGTATTTTTTTATTTAAACAAATAATTTTGTGATGTAATTGTGATTAAGACAAAATTATGTTAACATCAATACAAACATACCAAACATAATCATCCTACCCTCTTTCATTCTTCGAAATTTGTTGACTCTAATTACTGCAATGACTGTGTTTTTTAATTATACAAATAATTTTATGACACTAAAATGATTAATGTATTTGATTTGGATTTATGAATTTTGATTGGATTAGTTTAGGGATACTAATGAACATTATGTTGAAAAAAGGTTGGTCGGTTAATGTTGCTGCTAGAGAAAAAGCAAGGAGAGACCTTTTTCAATAAACTACTACAGCAATTCAATGAGCATATGTCATAAATATCTTATGCCTATTATTATGGAATCTCCTTCAAGATTATTCATTTGAAGCAAGGGAGATGTCAATAAAAGAGAATATCAATCAACTCAATAAGTTGGTTAGGTTCGAGATGTAATTTTTTCTTCTTCTTTTCTTCCCCTTGTTGGCCAAAAATATCCATAACTTTCATCAATCAAGCCTTAAAAGATAAAATCAAATAAAATCAATGCAGTAGTATGTTAGATCTTTCTGAACTAATCTAAATTTAGAGTTAACATTCAATGGGTAATCTCTAGATAATAGTAAGGTAACAACATGTTTACTTGTGCCATATGTACATATTTATAGAAAGATAAAGGATCAAGAGCACATCAAACAGTATAGCACCCCTAAAAATCCCATTGATTTCCACCATATATTCACGTTTCACTCTTCCCCATGATATTAACTACATTTTGCGCTATAGCACGCGCTATTGCATTCAATATTTTTTAGAAAAAAAAAAGTAATCAAGTATATTTTGCCTAACTAAATTTTATTTTTGTTTTATGCATATTTTGCGTCATATCCAAACCATTCAAGACTCCAAATACAAGCACTACCATACTTTATGCATGTATTAAATATTTTTTGATGTGAAATGTAATTATATTACAAAAAATTGATAATTTCGTATTGTACATTCAAAATAATTGATGGATACAATATATATGTTCTTACAAAATTGAAATTTATTCGTATTCATCAACTATGATGATATAAACTCTAAGAAAAAATGCATGAAAATATACTTTTGTAGAAAAAAATTAAAAAACTAAATGGTAAGTTCTAAGAAAAATAAATAAATAAGAAAAGTTGTAAAGCGAAAATAAGATTGAATGAAAATAATAGATAAAGTCTACAATTATAAGATTTAAATAAACAAAAGTCAAACATGATTCAAGTGTACAATAACAAAACATAGAAATTATATAATACCTCTAAAATTTCAAAACCTAGTCACTAGTTTCATCTAAATCAAAATCATTAATCATTATTTAAACAACCATCAAATTCTTTTTCTTTCAAGTCATAATCTACGGCATTTTTCCTCTAAGACATTATAAGTATAATAACATGTTATTTAGGAATTAATTCACTGTCCAAACATTTAAACTAGAAACAAAAACAAATTAACGCGCTATTTTGTGCTATGCGCTTTGATAAAATAGCGCACTATTTTTGCGCTTATAGGGAATACATGCGCTATTGTAAGTACAATAGCGCAAGCAATGCGCTATGCGCCATTTGTCGCTATAGCACGTGTTTTGAAGGCATAAAATATATGATAGTATATATAATTGTGCAACTTACAATTAACATAAAATATTAATTTATATATACGCATATAACTATAACAACAACAACTAAGTCGTTAATACCAAACAAGTTGGAATTGGCTAGAGATGAAACCCAAAACCAAATGACAAAACAAACGGACCAGACAGGACCAAACTGATTGAAGGTGTGTCCTAATCCTACACTATAATAGATTCAAATGGACACTGATCGAGCACGAATTAAGTTCAAACATTACTATGATACATATTAAGAATAAAATGCATATATTCTTCATAAAAAGAAAATATTAAATTTATGTCAAGCTTTCATAGCTCAGATGGCTAGAGCACCCGTTTAGTAAGCGGGAGGTCCTGAGTTCAATTCTCAGTGAAAGCATTTTTTTCCATTATGAATAAAAATACTAAATTACTTTAGACCAAACTATTTTAATATTAATCCATAAACCCAGACATAATCATCCTAACCTCTTTCATTTTTCAAAACTTATAAACTTTAATTACTGCTATAGTCGTATTTTTTTTCACTTATACAAATAATTTTATGATGTTATTGTGATTAAGACCAAATTATGTGGAGAGTTTTCTCGAAACAACTGAAAATGGAGTTATCATCTTTTCCTAATACAAAATTTCAGCCAAGAAAGGATTTAAACCTAGATTCTGATCAAAGATCGTCTATACCTCCTGATTACAAATTTTCTAAGGTGCATGCAATTCGTTTGTGCTCTTCTAATCAAGGAAAGTTCTGTAGTCCCTATCTGAAATCCAAACTAAATTTTCCAGATCTAGTGTAGAATTCTTAAGTAAACGATTATACGAGTACTTCTCTTCAATCTAAGTCCTGCATCGATGCTGTTAGAGAATATAAATCACATCAAAACATTGTACAACTTTCCTATTATGAGCCTCTAATTCAAGATGGTCTTAAATTAGCGGTTATCAATGAGGATCTGGTTAAATTAGCTTGGGAAAAATGGTCAAATTCGATTGTTTTCTATGTTTATGGTAGTAAACCTTACTACAATTACCTGAAGGATTACATTGACAGAAATTGGAATTTAAAAGGTAATTATAGTCTGTATTCTCGAGACAATGGTTTATTTATCATTAAATGTGAATTTGAGCGAAGACTGTGATAAAATTTTAGCTGATGGGCCATATTTTTATAGTAAAAGATTGATTTTTATGAAAAAATGGGAACCTGGTATGAAATTAACAAAAGAATTGCTTAATTCTATTCCCATTTGGATTAAGTTACCCAATGTAGACTTGGATTTCTGGTCTGTGGAAGCTATTAGCAGGATAGCCTCTACTTTAAGTCATCCCATTAGATTAGATAAGTTACAGAGGACGTTTCTTGTATTTCATATTCTACAGTACAGGTTGAGGTAAATATTGACTTTAATTTCCCTGAGATGGTGCCTATTCAGTGTTTCAACGGGAATGTAGTTTAGCAGAAGATTCAATATGAGTGGACTCCTTCTGCATGTTTAAATTGTAGAGTGTTTGGTCACTCTAATGTTTTTTGTAAGTCAAATAAGGTCTGGATGCAAAAGAGTAGTATCAATAAAGATAATGGTATGGAGATTGATGAAGTTATTGATAAACAAATGAATGCTGATGTTGGTGAGCATAGGTTAACAACAAAAATTAATCCTGATATGTGTGAAAATGATAAAGGTGATTATCAGTTCATTTCATCTAATGCTTCTGACGTGCATGTTATTTCAAAGTCTGATAAGCATATGCATCAATATAATGTCATTGGAAGTTACAATCATGAGGATAGGCTTGCAAGTTATAAATCTGAAGTGCAGGGTGTTACTGAACAAGATAAAGTGGATTTTACTAATAATAGGATATCTAATGATGACCCAACTATTAAGCATGATAAAGAGATTAGCAATCAGGACGAGAAAGTTGATATTGTTAATATGGAGGTTATTGGTGATGGTAATGAGTTTCAAAATGATGAAGAAGCTGATAGTAAAGAGTGATTTATGAATGAATCTGATGGTTCATTTAGTTCCTCATGTAGCTTCAATAAAAGGAAAAATAGGATTAAAATCGGTAAGAGCAAAAAAGGTAAAATATTCGTAACTGACGAACCATTGGTGGAAATAAACCCAGAGTGGGTTAAGCTCATGTCACAATTCCAACCTCGATCAAAAACAAAAAAAGGGAAAGAAGGAGGAGGAAATCCGAGAGGGGTTATTAACGGACACATATCTAAAAAGTAAGCGTTTTCTATTTTATGTCATTTGCCTCTAAGTTATTAGTGTTTTCCAGTTATGGGATGGCTTCTTTCGACTGAATATTTTATCTGTGGATTGCTGTTTTGTTTCAGGTTATTTGATGTGTTGTTTTTGATGGTTTGGGATTTGCTCTTGTTTTGCTGGAGATGTAGTAGCTGAAGGTTCTGTGATTGATGTTAAGTTGAGTTTTGGTTTTGGTTGTTGTTGGAATATCACATCTGGTTTGGATTTGCATGAAGTTGTGATGTTGGATTTGTGGATTAGTGCATTTCTTGAAGTACGGGCATGACTGCGACTAGGGTTAATGCTTGTTGTTTGCTTTGCATGGCGCATGGATTGAATGTTGTTGTTTCTTGGAGTGTACTTTTGGAGCTGCTTTGATCCGGCTTTTGTGCTTTGGGAGTAGTGTTAAGTGGTGTTGTTCTGTGCTATTTGCAGTGGTTCTTTGTTTGTGTCTTTATTTCGTAGTGTTGTCTGTGTTATCTATGTAACTATGTCTGTTTTATTTGGGTTTTGAGCTGGATTTTTTCCTGTTGTATAGTATTCATTTTCCTAGGTGTTGTTTTTGTTTCAGCACTCAAAACCTTTTGTACTTCTCTTTATGTAATACAAGTACCCGTTTGTTCTAAAAATAAAAATAAGACAAATTATGTTAGCATCAATACAAACATACCAAACACAATCATCATATCATCTTTCATTCTTCGAAATTTGTTAACTCTAATTATCGTTATGACCTACTAAGCAGGGGTGCTTCAACTGTATGAAGAACTCCGCACCGATACGTATGGGGTGCGAGGGTGCGCGGGGGTATGGCGAAATATGTATGGGGTGTGCCACGTGGAGTGTCCCCGTATTTGATGGGCGGGGTGCATTTGAGTGTTGAAAGTGGGGTGCGTGAAAGATAAAAATATAAAAAAAAAAGACTTTCGATACATACTTACCTATGTTCATTTAAATCAGAAAACACGTAATAACTAATATGTAATTGATCAAGAACTTCTCGTGGCTCGTCGTTGGTTGAAGCCCTTACCCCACCGTTCTTTACTCATCCGTCTTCGTCATCGGCTCGTCGTTGGTTACTCTCGCCCTCATCGCTCCACAACCCTCACCCTCGTCAGGTAAGCGGTTTCGATTTTCTAGGGCATCGATTTTGTTTTTTCCTTGGGCATTGATTTTGTTTTTGTTTTTTTTTCTAGGGCATCGATCGATTTGTATATGCATCGATTTCGAATTTTTTTTCTAGTTGAGGCACGAACAATTTTTTTTAATTGGGACAGGAACTGAATTTTGGTTTGCTAAGGCAAATTTTTTTTGAGGCATGAACTGGGTTTTTTTTTTTTTTTTTTTTTTTTTGAGGCAAGGCACGAACTGTTTTTTTTTTCGGTAAGGCAGTTTTTTTTTTTTAATTAACACTTTTAGTTATGGAAACTACTTCATCAACAAATTCAACTGCAAATGTGGAAGCTTCTCTAAGCCAACAAAGTGATATTGAATATAGTTTATGGAAGCATGTTACAAAAGTTGCAAAATTAAAAGAAAGAGGCCGAAATGCTAAATTTAGATGCAATTTTTGTAACAATGAATTCACATGTTCATATTTTAGGGTAAAAGCACATTTGTTGAAAATTAAAGGGAATGGAGTTGCGGTTTGTTCAAAAGTCACTCCCGAACTTTTAAGTGGATTTCAAAAGGAGTTGACATAGTCCGAAGAGAGGAGGAAACCAATAGATATTCCACTACCTCCTTCAAATGTAAGTCAAACTCAATCTTGTAGTAATGCTTGGGGCAGAATTGAGAGGAATGCAAGTCAATTTGTAAGGATGATGAAATATGTATTTGGCTACTTAGGATGTTGAACTTATTTATTTGACTACTTTGTTTAATTAAAATGCATCTGTTGGATTATATTTATATATATAATATATTTTTAATATTTGTTGTATCCTCCCGCACCTGAATACTCATATTTTTTAAATTGCCGAATTCACGTATCCCCGTATCATGCACCGGCACCCGCGCACCCGCACCAATGCTTCCTAGGTTATGACTATATTTTTTGATTTATACAAATAATTTTCTGATGTTATCATGATTAATGTATTTGATTTAGATTTATGAATTTTGATTGGATTAGTTTAAGGATATTAATGAACATTATGGTAAAAAACCGGTTGGGAGGTTAATGTTGCTGCCGGAGAAAAAGCAAGGAGAGACCTTTTCAACAGACTAATACGGCAATTTAATGAGCATATATCATAAATATTTTGGAAAATTTTATACATACACCCATAATTCCATAACACACACCAACGTTTTAATATAAAAAAACTATGACTATATTAACCATATCCTTAGTTGCATTTTCAGTCCTTCTTTTATAATGCATCTAATTAAAACTTTAAAATCAATAATATTTGCTTAAATCTATAGAATTTTATGAAGTTAATGAAACCTGAAATATCAATTAAGACAGCTTTGACAACAAAATACTCTAATTTAAATATGTACAATCACTTAAAAATTATTGCAATGAATTCTTATTTTTGTGTAATTTAGTTTTAAATTAGAAAAAGCAAATTATAATAAAAATATAAGCGGGTAATTTTGTAAAAGACGGTGTATGAAATGAAATTTTTGGTGTATGCTATTTTATTTCATTTCACGGTGCATGTTAAAGAATTATGACTGTATGAACAGAATTAGCCAAATGTTTTATGCTATTATTGTGGAATCTCCTTGAGACGACCCGATTTCCCGTTCAGACGGAAACAAGGGTTATCTTAGGAATATAACACAGAAACAGATAATAGCAGAACAGAATTAAATAAATACACCAGATAATGAACAATAAAATATACTGGATAAAAGTATCATCAGAGTTACACAGTATACAGGATCTTACTTAGTACAAATACAGTTCAGCTATACATAAATGTCTACAGCGGAAATAAACAAAATATGTACAATAGGAGCTAAACAGCATAAAAAGAATAAATGATAGAATCCATCTTCAGCTCCAGCTATCCAGAAAAAGAACCAGCTAAACCTGAATACAAGGCTGCCCGTGTAGAAAAAGTGGCACCCGAGTTTGAAAGTGAAACAAACTACGAGTCAGTCATGGGACTGGTATGAGAAATCCACTCAACACATATATAATTGGCTAATCACAGGACCACGCCACTTTCGTGGAACGGGTTTACTCCATTGAATTGCCAGTGCTTTTAAAACAAATCTTTCTTTTAAACATCGCTATGCTTTTTATAAAAATGAAGCCATTATAAGACTCAGTTTCCATCACACAATGCAACGCAAACCGGAGGATAGAGTTTTACCTTATAATGGCCAAAATATGATTGATACGAATAAAACAAAGGCATTTGATATTATTGCTAGTGTTTATATGTTTTGAAAACAATTTCAAATCGTAACTATCAATCATAGACGACATGAGCGTCCCATGCCACTATGTCGCCAAATATATATACAATCGAAATCGCACGATGTCGTATTTGGAAATTGGATTTCCGTCATGAACCAAGGCAAAAGATAGTCCTTACCGAATTCGTGACTCTCTAGCCCGAGCCACAGGACCCAGACTCAGGTGGGCCCTTGGAGCGACAGGGCCGGTCCACCGATGTGGATTAAAATGCCTGAACAATACGTTTCCCCGCCCTTTGGGGCGTAAACGAGCCAACGAATGACTCCATCGGACCCGGATCGTCCGATCAAACCGAGGCGCCTCGCAACAGCAACAACCACATAGGTGAAAAGTATATAAATGTCAGGGCTGGTAGGTCACTGACACCACCCTAGCTAGAAAGAAACGCATGCCCTCCCTGAGGTCCTTCTCCCGTTTTAGGTTCATACCGTGGTGTGAGGCTCGCGAATTCACGTTATACACAAAGCTACGCCACACAAACGGTGCTTTGATCATCACCACAAGACTTTGCTTTTCAACAGAAGCCCTGATCACTGCATCTTAGCATGCCACACAGGCAATTCATGCCATGCGACTGATGTCCATCGATATACAACCTCTGAGCTCGTGCGTCTCAGAGAAGGGCGTTAAGCAAAAGAATAAATTCTCCGCCGCCAAACAGATGTATATTTAATAGAGATCAATCAACATAGAATAAAATCCAATGTCAGACACACAGTCCATTTACAAGTCCGTTCTGGGTCTGAACGAAACTGGAGGCACTAAATACCTCGCAAACCCTTCGATCACCACGTACGTCTGGACGATCACCACTCATTATCCATATTTCGGGATGCCTCCCAATCAGGACCTCGGTTACCATCCAAACGAGGTGAAGATCTCTGGTCTGCGACCACCGTCTTCATCTTCGAATTTCAATCGTCGGTCAATTATTCGAAATGAGAATTAACTCGGCCTTTTCGAATAGTTCACGTATATTTAGAATTCCAAATCGATTTATTTCAACGGTTAAATTATTCGACAACACCAATATTGTTCTTTAATGTAATTTTCACACCAAACACATTCAACCATCAAAAGCCACATAAATCGAGCAAATTCAGTTTATTTCCATTCCATATCGCTTATGATATTTTATAACTATTTATCGCTATTTTTATTTATTTTAAAATAGCCATTTTATTCAAAACGACGCTTCGGGCCATAAAGCGGCCGTGGCGCTGTTTTTCTTCAGATTTGATTTACACATATCTGAAAATCTAACCGTTGGATCTTCACAAAATTTACATCATTAGAAAGGTCTTTTCAAAACGAATCCAACGGTTCCAGTTTCGGGAAAATCCGACGGTCGGATCTCCCGGTACAATCGTTTGAAGTTTTGATTTCAAAATACGAACTGCAGCGTCGTTATTCGATTAAATATATAATTATATTTATATATATAAATACAATCGCTTCTGGCGCTGTTTTTCTTCAGATTTGAATTAAACATCCCGGACAATCCAACCGTTGGATTTTTACAAGGTTGGTGCCGTTGGAAAGATTATTCCAAGGCGAACCCGACGGTTGAGGTTTCGGGAAAATCCAATGGTCGGATTTCCGGCATTAGTTGTTTGAAATCACGGTTTCAAAATACGAACTGCACGGCTTCGTTTCGTTTTAATTTTATTTATATTTATATATATTTATATAAATATAGTTCATTCAATGATTTCCATATCGTTTTCACTTCAAATATTTTTCTAACACCTTAAAATTTTGGAAAATTTCGCCATAACCTCCCCTGCACCGGGAGCATCGGGAAATCGCAAATAGCGTTCCCGGTCCTTCTAATCTCAAAAAGAAAAAGAAAAAGCCATGCGGCTAGCCAACAGGCTCATAAAATCATCACCCAAACAAAGCAGTAAATGTGTACCTATTTGTCGGGCACAAAATTTTATTCCTCTTCTCTAGCCCCTTTGCTATAACCTGTTCAATGAATATGTATGTACATATATACACAGTTCTTATCATTTATCATTTTCTATTCGACTTCATATTTGATTTCTATTTGGTTTAAAAACACCATTCATTCTAATGTTACATAAATAGGTGCAAATCATTTCATTAGCTAATTAATGAATATTTCAACTCATATATGTTTATTTTGAACAAGTGGCTATTTTTAACACTTCACACTTCAACGATTTATGCATACAATAAAAATGTGATTTTTATTGTAAGACAATTCATTTCAAAACACTATTTTTCTATATAGTTCAAGTTGGTGATAAAATAGGATTTTTATCATCAAACAATTTATTTCAAAATATGAATACCATTCAACACATGAATTTCTAATCAACGAATGAATATCAATTCAACACATGAATGTTTCTATAGTTTTTATATATAGATAAAAATGTGATTTTTATTATCAAACAATTTATTTCAAAATATGAATACCATTCAACACATGAATTTCTAATCAACGAATGAATATCAATTCAACACATGAATGTTTTCTATAGTTTTTATATATAGATAAAAATGTGATTTTTATTATCAAACAATTTATTTCAAAATATGAATACCATTCAACACATGAATTTCTAATCAACGAATGAATATCAATTCAACACATGAATGTTTTCTATAGTTTTTATATATAGATAAAAATGTGATTTTTATTATCAAACAATTTATTTCAAAATATGAATACCATTCAACACATGAATTTCTAATCAACGAATGAATATCAATTCAACACATGAATGTTTTCTATAATTTTTATATAGTTTAAGCAAATGAAAATAATTCAAACACACGAATATGATTCAAAATTTCGGCAGCATAACGGCAGGGTAGTTAAAACCGGGACCGTCCCTAGTACGGCTCCTCGCTCTACCTTAAAATCTCGCGGTTTTTGACAATGGGGATCATGCATCTAGTTCGCACGCAGGCGGCATGTATATATTTATTTCATTTCCACAAACTAATCCTATGTGGTTTCAACCAAATATTTCAAATCACAAACCAATCCGAACCCAACGACTGTCGCCCCTAGCGTTTTACCCCCATTCTGAACACAATGGGATATGTTTCGAAGGCCCATTCGAATGTTTCAGTCAGTTTCCATTCAATTTAAAATATATAACATTCAATATTCGATTTGAACGTGCATTTCAATTTGCCAGGGCCACAAACTGATTCGAAAAATTATAGAAAAATATTTTCTAGCTTCGTATTGACGATACGGTCCTAACAAAACTAGTTTTGTCGAATTCTGAGACCGTTTGCAAAAAGGCCCATTTCTGGTCGATCCAATTTAATAGAAATTGACCAAAACACATTTTCTTTTGCCACGCTCACATACTAGCTTCAAAAATTATGAAATTTGAAACCTAGCAATAACTTCTCATCCCGGATCCAACAAAAGTGGTTTCGTCGAATTCCGAGGTCGTATGCAAAATGTCCATTTTTAAGGGCCTGAATTCCATAGCGACTATTCAGAATTTTCAACTGGACATATCTTTTGATTCCCGCTATCAAATTTCCATTTGTCAGATTCGTTAGAAAGATATCATCAATTAGATCCTAATGTTTTTGGTTTCACTAAAATCCGGATTGTTTTGCACCCGGTATATTCAATTGAAGTTTGAAATCGAATTATCGAACTACCGCGCTATTTTCAATTCTATATATAATTATAATTAATTATATTCGTTTTCAAATGTCGATTTAAACTCAGTTTTCATCGCTATTATTTAAAATATTTATTTTAAATATTTAAAATCCATTATTTTAGCCAATTTAAATTTTTTTAAATTGGTTCAGATTTTCCAGGTCGTTACACTCCTACAAGTGTATTTTGGCAAATTTTATACGTACACCCATAATTTCTTAACATACACCAGCGTTTTAATAAAAAAACTATGACTATACTACCCTTATCCTTAGTTGCATTTTCAGTCCTTCTTTTATACTGTAAGTCATTAAAACTTTAAAATCAATAATATTTGCTTAAATCTATAGAATTTTATGAAGTTAATGGAACCTGAAATATCAATTAAGACAAATTTGACAACTAAATACTCTAATTTAGATATGTTCAATCATCTAAAATTAGTGTTGATTTTTAAAATAAAAAAATCAAATAATTTACAATATTAGTGCCAGAAACCAAATAAAAAATTCTTTTAATGAATTTTATGTAAATTTATTGCAATGAATTCTTATTTTTGTGAAAAGAAATTATAATAAAAATATAAGCGGATAATTTTGTGAAAACGGTGTATGAAAAAAAAATCGGTGTATGTTATTTTATTTTATTTCACGGTGTATGTTAAAAAATTATGGCTGTATGAACAGAATTAGCCAAATGTTTTATGCCTATATTGTGGAATCTCCAACAAGTTTATTCATTTGAAGCAAGATTGATGTCAGTAAAAGAGTATATCAATCAACATAATAAGTTGGTTAGGTTCAAGATGGATTTTTTTCTCTTTTCTTCCTCTTGTTAGCCAAAAATCCATACCTTTTCATCACTTCAAGCCTTAAAACAAAAAATCAAAAAAAATAAAAAAAAATCAATGCAGTAGTGTGTCAGATTTTTCTGAACTAATCTAAGTTTAGAGTTAACATTCAATGTGTAATCTCTAAGCAATAGTATGGTAACAACATGTTTACTTATATCATATGTACATATCTATAGATAGAGAAAGGATCAAGAGCACCCCAAACAGTGTAGCACCCCCGATGATCCCCTTGATTTCCCCCACACATTCTCGTTTCTCTTTTTCGACTATCTCTCTCTTCCCGGTTATTTATTAATTACAAATGAATGGCTTAAAATGGGGTGAAAATTTAATGGGGGTGTTTTGGAACGTGCCACTACACACACCATATAATTCATCTACTATTTTACCATATGATTCATGTATAGTTAGATCAATTACATTATCTGAATCTTCATATATGCATGTTGCCTTTTTAGAACATACACACACATATACGCGTACTTTTGTTATTATATTGAGAGAAAAAAATCACCATTATATATATTTATATGTATATATATTATCGCAATGTATTATATAATATACATATACATATACATATATATATATATTCAAGAACTAAAATGACTTAAAAGAATTTTAAAACAAAATTGGATATATTAACAGAACTATTTGTATAAATTTGAAAATAAAATTGTACAATATATATTTTCATTTCTGAAAACATAATGTTTGTATATATAATTCGAATTAAATATATAATACACACATATAATTTAATTCTAAAATATAATATAATTAACCAATCTTTAAGTATATGATAAAGGTAAATGTGTGTGTGTATGTATATTAATTGCATAAAAAATTATACATTACAAAGTATGTTTTTTAAGAAATCCAACAATTTCCTATTTAAAAAACGAATAAATTTGAAAAGATTTGAACCAAAAAAAACTGCATTTTCCTAAATCTAATAAGGTCGAATAACAAGTATGCATAATATAATAAAATATATATGATTGTACAACTTACAATTAACTTAAAATATTAATTTATATATGCATATAACTATAACAACTAAGTCATTAATACAAAACAAGTTGGGGTTGGCTAGAGATGTAAATCAAAACCAAATGACAAAACAAACGGACCAGACATGACCAAACCGATCGAAGGTGTATCCTAATCCTATACTATAATAGATTCAAATGGACACAGATCGAGCACGAATTAAGTTCAAACATTACTATGATACATATTAAGAATAAAATGCATATATTCTTCATAAAAAGAAAATATTAAGTTTATGTGAAGTTTTCATAGCTCGGATGGCTAGAGCATCCGTTAGGGCTGTTAACGGGTACCCGAAAAATCCGATATCCGTCCGCATCCGTATCCGAAAATACGAAATATATCTGTTATCCGAGATGCAGATACGGATATCTGATATCCGAAAATCATTCCGGATACGGATACGGTTATAGTGGTATCCGTATCCAAAAAATATCCATCCGATTTTCTAATACGTGTATGTGCTTCTATGATTTATGTTTTGTTTTATTTTAGTCTTAGTAGGGTTGTGTATGTCATATTTTGAACACTTTATCTCTTAAAATATTTGTTGTAAGAAATTTATTTGATTGATATCCTGCTTGTAATTTTTAATTAGATGTATTCACAAGTTCAAAAAATATTTTATGAGCCAAATTTGCATGTGAGTGATGTATTTGTAAACTTTTATTGTTTTATTTTCGGATATTTTTTCGGATATTTTTCGGATATTTTAGGATAACCACATCCAATGCACAGTTTTAAGTTTCGAATACGGATATTTTCGGATATCTTCGGATATCCGTATTCGCTAAGGCGGATACGGATATTTTCGAATATCCGAAAATATCCGCGGATACGGATACAGATATTTTTAACTGGCATCCACGGATATCGGATACGGATTCAGATTTTTATTTTCGGATACGGATTCGGATACTGCACTATCTGTATCCGACTGCATCCGTTTACAGCCCTAGCATCCGTTTAGTAAGCGAGAGGTCCTGAGTTCAACTCTCAATGAAAGCATTTTTTTTCCATTACGAATAAAAATAGAACAATTTTAATACTAGTCCATACATCCCGGACAAAATCATCCTAACCTCTTTCATTCTTCAAAACTTATTAACCTAACCTCTTTCATTCTTCAAAATTTATTAACTTTAATTACTGCAATAACAGTATTTTTTATTTGTACAAATAATTTTATGATGTTATTGTGATTGAGACCAAATTATGTTAACATCAATACAAACATACCAAACACAATCATCCTATTCTCTTCCATTCTTTGAAATATGTTAACTCTATTTACTGTTATGATTGTATTTTTTGATTTATACAAATAATTTTATGATGTTATCATGATTAATGTATTTGATTTAGATTTATAAATTTTTACTGGATTAGTCTACGGATATTAATGTACATTATGGTAAAAAAAAAGGTTGGGCGGTTAATATTGTTACCGAAGAAAAAGCAAGAAGAGGTCTTCCTGATTTCGACTTCCTGATTTTGGGCTTCGGCTTCCTGATTTCGAATTCGACTTCCTGATTTAGGGCTTCGATTTCAAGATTTTGGGTTCAAGCTCGACTAATGGCAAGTTGACTCTTCCAGTCGATGCTCCAGTGTCGACTAGTCGACGACTATTTGGGATTAGTCGACCGCCGTAATAACAATGATCCATACTATTCATCAATTCAAGCCGTAAATAATAAAATCATATAAAATCAATGGTATTGTCTGTTATATCTTTCTGAATTAATCTGAATTTAGAGTTAACATTTAATGTGTAATCTCTACGCAATAGTAAGGTAACATGTTCACTTATATCATATGTACATATCAAATCCATACATCCTATCCTCTTTCATTCTAACCTCTTTCATTCTTTTAAACTTATTAACTTTAATTGCTGCTATAATAGTACTTTTTATTACAAATAATTTTATGATGTTATTATGATTAAGACCAAATTATGTTAACATCAATAAAATACAAACATACCAAACACAAACATCCTATCCTCTTCCATTCTTCGAAATTTGTTAACTCTAATTACTGTTATGGCTATATTTTTTGATTTATACAAATAATTTTGTGATGTTATCATGATTAATGTATTTGATTTGGATTTATAAATTTTGATTGGATCAGTCTAGGGATACTAATGAACAATGTGGTAAAAAAAAGGTTGAGCGATTAATGTTGTTGCCGAAGAAAAAGAAAGAAGAGTCCTTTTCAACAGACTACTACGACAATTTAATGAGCATATGTCATAAATGTTTTATGTCTATTTTAGTCAACAGACTTCGTACTCGACTTCAATTTCATGATTTGGGGTCGACTTCGTGATTTAAGGCTTCAACTTCCCGATTTATAGGTTCGACTTCCCAATTTATGGCTTCGACTTCGTGATTTATGGCTTCAATATCGTGATTTATGATTCGAGCTCGAGTAATGGCAAGTTGACTCTTACAGTCGATGCTCCAATGTCGACTAGTCGAGCGTCGTAATAATAATGATCCATACTCTTCATCAATTCAAACCTTAAAACATAAAATCATATAAAATCAATGCAATAGTGTGTTAAATCTTTCTGAACTAATCTGAATTTAGATTTAACATTTAACGTGTAATCTCTAGGCAATAGTAAGGTAACATGTTTACTTATATCATATATACATATCTAATCCATACATCCCAAACATAATCATCCTAACCTCTTTCATTCTTCAAAACTTATTAACTTTAATTACTGCTATAATATAATAGTATTTTTATTTATACGAATAATTTTATGATGTTATGGTGATTAAGACCACATTATGTTAACATCAATACAAATGTACCAAACATAATCAACCTATACTCTTCTTCTTCCAAATGTGTAAAATCTAATTACTGTTATGACTATTTTTTGATTTATACAAATAATTTTATGATGTTATCATGATTAGTGTATTTGATTTAGATTTATAAATTTTGATTGGATTAGTCTTGGTATATTAATGAACATTATGGTTAAAAAAAAGGTTGGGCGGTTAATGTTGTTTAGGTTGAAGCACATGTCATAAATAATTTACGTCTATTTCATTCCGTTGAAGCAAGGTTGATGTCAGTAAAAGAGTATATCAATCAACTTAATAAGTTGGTTAGGTTCGAGATGAATTTTTCTCTTTTTTCTTCCCCTTGTTAGCCAAAAAATCATACAAAGTCTATTACAGCGGCAAGTCGAGTCGATAAAGTTCCAACTAGTCGACTATTCGGACTAGTCGATAAATAAATAAATATATATTAATACATAATTGCAGTCGTTTAACACACGAATATAGATAAACCTTATTGCAATTAACCCGTCGGACTCCAGTTTCTTTCACAACCTGACGAACTGGAAGTCAATTTCGTGATTTGCAATCGTTGCCATCATGGTTCGACTTCGTACTCGACTTCAATTTCGTGATTTGGGGTCGACTTCGTGATTTAAGGCTTCGACTTCTTGATTTAGGGCTTCAACTTCGTGATTTAGGGATTCGACTTCATGATTTAGGGTTCGAGCTCGACTAATGGCAAGTCTACTCTTCCATTCGATGCTCCAATGTCGACTAGCCGACGACTAGTCGATCGCCATAATAATGATCCATACCCTTCATCGATTTAAGCCTTAAACCATAAAATCATATAGATTCAATGCAATAGTGTGTTAGATCTTTCAGAATTTAGAGTTAACATTTAATGTGTAATCTCTAGGCAATGGTAAGGTAATATGTTTGCTTATATCATATGTACATATCTATAGATGGAAAAAGGATCAAGAGCATCCCAAACAGTGTAGCCTATAATCCCCTTGGTTTCCACCAAACATTCTCGTTTATCTCTTTTTCCACTATCTATCTTCCCATTAATTTATTAATTATAAATGAATGACTTAAAATGGGGTGAAAATTGGATGGGGGTGCTTTGGAACGTGCCTCATATATATACATTCATACATACATACATACATACATACGTACATACATACATACATATATATGTGTATATATATATGTATATATATATATATGTATATATATAGAGACACACGCACGCGCGCGCGCACACACAGACACACTCTTATACATATACATATATATGCACACACATCATATAATTCATCTATTTTTTTCGCCATATGATTCATGTATAGTTAGATCGGTTACATAATCTGAATCTTTATATATCAAGGTTATCATGAGGCCATGTTGAGACACTACCGTCTAGAAGACTAATCGACAATTCGCCCGACTAGTCGTGACTAGTCGACAAGCCTTTTATATACATATATTTATTAGACTTAAATATATAATATAATTAGATATAATTATAAATTTATAATAAGCTCAAATTCAACAAAGATAACATAATAATAGGTTCAAATTCAACAAATATCCATAATGGATCCTAGTCACAACATAATAATATCCATAATATCCATAATAGATCAAAAAATGAGTATGAACTCAAGCAAAAATATCTATTTTAATATCATCTCTATCTCCTTCTTCAACATTGGCATTGCTTAGTTCGGGTAATGGTACACCATAATTATCCTCCACCTCATCATCAAGAGGAATTGGTTCTTCATCCGAGTCTTCATCAATTAATCCAAATCTCGAACTAGTGTTACGACGAGTGTAGACCAACATCTCACTAGTAGAACCAACTTGAGATCTCCATGGAAGATTGCGTCCCTCAAGCGCACGTGATGCACCTTGAGCTTCATCCACAGCACTCGAAAAAAGTATCCTCTTCATTGCTAATTCACTCATTATCCCACTCGAAGTCATCAAGTACAAGAGGAGCAGCGAAGAGGTGCGAGGAGAAGCAATTAGGTTTTTTTGCTATTGATGTTGTCGATCTCGTCTGGTACAAATATTAATTTCATCTTGGGTTTTATCGATGTCGATCAGAGAAATTGGGATTTTTGGGTCGGCTTAAGCCCACTCTCATCGAATTGAACAAGTTGACTGTCGTCGAACTTGATCGACCGACTGGTCGACTTGTCGTCCACTTGATAACAGTGTTATATATGCGTGTTTCCTTTTAGAACATACACACACATATACCCAAATCTATTGTTATTATAATGAGAAAAAATTACCATTACATATACGTATATATATATTATCGCTATGTGTGTGTGTGTATATATATATATATATTCAAGAACTAAAATGACTTAAAAGAATTTAAAATACTAATTTATATATACACATATAACTATAACAACAACTAAGTCATTAATCCCAAACAAGTTGGGGTTGGCTAGAGATAGAACTCAAAACCAAATGACAAAGTTAATTTAGAGGTAAAAGTAATAACAAGAGATTTAAAAGTGAAAGCATAAATAAAGATGTACTAAAATAAAATAATTAAATAATAATACTAACAATAACGAGTTAAAAAAACAAGGTGACTATAATGACCCGCATTTGGCAGAGGTATTATGATTAATTTATTTAATTATATCAATGGTGGTATAGTGAATTAATTGGTCGTGGAATTAAATAATGGTAAATATTTAATTAAAATAATAAATTAAATAATATATTTAATTCAGTAATAGTCAAAAATAGTGAAATTCACAGTATGGTGTAATTTGGGTTATCTAATATATATATATATATATATATCAGTTAGGAGTTAAATTATATTGACGAATATATCCAATCGACGACAGTTTGAACGTAGAATTTTAATATAATTAAAATAGAGCTTGAAATGGCGCGGCAGTTCGCTATTTGGCAATTTGAACTTCAACTGAATATACAGGGTTCGTTTTAAATCGGATTTCTGTGGAACAAGAAACATGTGGAGCTGGTGGAGTATATCTTTCTAGTGGAAGAGAAAAATCGGGATTTCATCGTGTAGATTTTGATGTACGTCCAAATCAAATTTCAGAAAAATCGCTGTGGAATTCCTTTATAATTTGCGACGCTTTATATACGTTATAAATGGATTTTCAGTATAAACTGAATATCGAGGTAATCGGGAATCTGAAATATCATACTGTATATTCTGATATGATATTCTGGAGTTGTACGATGTCATATGTGAAGATATACGATAATATAAATTTATTTATATATAGTTTAATAATATTTAAATATATTTATATATTTAAATGGGTCAATCAGAGCTTTAAAAATAGCCATTTTTGCAAACGAAGTCGGATTTCGACGAAACCAGTTTTGTTGGATCTGTAATGTTGAATTATTGTCAGATGTCAAGTTTCGTGATTTTTAGAGTCCATATGTGACCGTACGGATTTTTAGAGTGAAAAACAATCGATAAATTGACCTTTAAAAATACACTGTGTGAGCATACGAAGTCGGAATTCGACGAAACCAGTTTTGTTGGGACCGTAATGTCGAACTCTAGCTACATGTCCAGTTCGGTGATTTTTGGGTATCGTATGTGGTCGCAGGGATTTTTAAGGACCGCAGACGAGTATGAAATTGAGAAAATAAAATATATAAAGCAAAAATTAAATATCCAACATTTGTTCCTGGCCAAATTGAAAGCCACACAACCTCTCTCCTCAACCACAAAATTTACCTACCACAACAGCCTATATAATACCCCATTTGAACGAACACAGCAAGAAATTTCAAAGAAGAAAAATCAAGAGAAATCCAACCAAATTCCTATAAAATATATTACATATATATTTGCATTCACAAAGCAATTCTCTTCAATCCTGTACCAGTTGTGTGGTGTGCGACACCCTTTGTCTGATGCTCAAAATCGCACAGTAGGCTAGGGTTGAACATCGCGAGAGATAGGAGCCTCGATCTTCGAGGTTGAGTTTACTTTTGGATTGAGGGGTCTACGCTGGTTCGATGTGGGGCAGTTGCAGCCGAGATTAAGGGCCGAGGTGGAACGCGACAGGGGTTGTCGCTGGCTTAGGGCGCCAGTTCGATTTTTGATAGATGGGACCGAGGAGGACTTCAAGGTGGCGAATAGGAAGAGGGTGAGGCGTTGGATCCTTCGGCAGTGGTTGCGATGGAAGTAAGTGGCCGGAGCGATGGTGAGGCATGGTCAAAGGTACGGTCAAATGGGTGGGTGTACAAGGAGGTGTCGCATTTTTTAGAAGAGGAAGAAGGAATACAGAGAGGGTCGGGTTTTAAGAGGAGAGGTTTGGGCTGATGGGCCGATTTGAAGGGGGTGAGGCCCAATGTTAAATTCAATTTAAGTTTTAATTTAATTTAATAAGTGTATTTACTTTAAACGTTCGTAACTTCGCCATACGTAATCAAAATCAGACGAAACAAGTTGCGTTGGGATCGTATGGACGAGCACTCCACAATGGAACTGACCGCGAGTCAATTGGAGTCCGTCACAATTTATAGAAAAATAAATTGTCCAACTGAATCAAGCGATGGTTATCGTCATTGACGATGATCGTCCAAATGTGAGTAAATCTCACTAATTCTGAACAGTTTATAATATCATGTTGTATTTTTAGAACTGTTAGATATTGGATGATTGACTGTGTGTTGACTGTTTGATTGAACTGCTAGTCAGTTAGTTAAATTTCTATATTGATTCTGTTTTACAGAATGTATCATATAGAACTGAAAGTGATGTTATCTATATTGTTTAACATCTGTGATGCAGGGAAATAGGTTGGAGGAATGGATTCCTCAACATTTATTTTACTGTTTTCATATATTGTGATGTATGATGTGTTATATAATCTGTTATGGATTATGGGTGTTGGAATGATGTTGATCATTGTAACGTCCCGCATTTTGGTCAATTCGAATTTGAATATTTAAATCAGTTTAAATATTGAATTCTGAATATAAGTGGATTTATATATTAATTAAAACAAAGTTGAACGTATATAAATATATATTAATTATAATCGAGCTTAGAACGACCCTGCAGTTCTTAATTTAACGTTCTGAACTTCAATTGAGTGTACCAGACTCGTTTTAAATCAGATTTCTTCGAAACAAGAAGCTTTGGAATCTGTTGAACTGTATCTTTCTAATAGAAGTGAAAAATCAGGATTTCGCCGAAGATACTGCAAGATATGTCCAAATCAAATATTCGAAAAGTCGTTGTGAAATCATATATCAACCGTAACAGTTATTTGAATATAACTTGATATCGGTTACAAATCGGGACAAGGTTCTTTTGAGGCGCAGCGATAATTTAATTTTTAGAATTTTACTGTAATTTTTAATTAATTTAATATGCAACTTTTTATTTGGAGTATTGTGCACCCTGTATCGGTATTTCGGGATTTCAAAATATGGGTCAATCTACCGGTATTATTATATTTTTGGGATCGTGGCACCTCGCTGGACACGAGCGTGTTTTTATTTCTGTCTATAGCAGTCTGTAAATAAATATACATTGATATCCCTACTACCGACCTAAGCTAAACCAAAGAGAGAAATAAAAAGACTTCCTTTACAAATAATACATAACGATGAAAGACGGTAGAAAACACGAGCGGAGGAATTTGTTTGCATTGCATTGCATTGATGTAAAAGGATATTATGTCACTACCTATGCATGCATAGCTGGAAAAGAACCATACGCCTATTGTGCAAAACAACAAAATGTATATCTAAACATATCCAAGTCTTCATAGATACCACTGTGCTATGAATATCAATATCAGTGCCACCCATACCTTCATTAATATGAACGTGCCTACCCTAATACTCACGACATGCCTATTTGTACCGTCTATTGCTTAAAACTTAAGCTTCTTCTTCCTATATAAACGCAAGTTAGTTCTGAAAGAAAGGCACACTAATCCCACCCTCTCCTATTCAAACACTTATCGAAAATCAACAACGATTAATACATTGAATCCTGAAGCTTGCCTCTTCACTTAGATGCTTCATTTTTGGATCTATGGACCAGTGCTTCTCGTGAGTGCATGGAGTGCGTGAAGTATCAGCTTGCATGGGTTCTTGTGATTGGCGCGGGTTCTACTAAGAAGTGGGAAGGTGATCATTTCGGTCAGGGCACTGGAACCCGAACTCGAACGGTGAAGCCAAGGCTTTGGCAAGCATTGACGTAAAGGGAGGTTGGCGGTGTTTGGTGAATAAGGGTGACGGTGGACTGAAAAACATGGGTGCATGGTGAATGGTTATGTAGTAGAATGAGGTTCGATTGGATCCATACAATGCGTGAGTGAATAAAAAAGGGGAAGACAAGAAATACAAAGAGGGAGCGAACAAGCGGTGTATGGGCTGACGGTTGAAAGGAGAGCATAAGGGTATCAGTCATTTCAAATACGGTGGTACACAGATAATAAGGAGCAACGTCGGTTTGGTCTGGGAGCAACAACGTTCGATGGGATCAACGGAACGCAAATCGTTATTTAACGGTTAACGCGCGATGGTGAGTAAATTCACTCACTCTAATCTATTTAAAATATTTTATTTTATTTTAATATTTGATTAAATGCTGTGTGATGGACGTTTAGGTAGATTACAATTAAATTGGTTAAAAATATTTATATCGTTGCATATATTGATACTGATCCCCTCGATTATAATATTACATTATATGAAATTTGTGTTATTGGTATTGACTGACATCTGTGGATGGAGGAAACCGGTTAGAGGAATCAAATCGGATTCCTCATTATTTGTATGTACTGTTTGTTTTATATTATTTATATATACACGGTCTTAACCTAAATAACATTATTAAGAATTAAAAGTAAAATTCGACGAGGTCGAACGTATCAAAGTAAGTTATTTTAGGGATTATAATCTGATAGGATAGCTAATATTTAGATTTAAACCAACAAATTATAATAGGATATGAAACCAATATTTAGTAATAAACTTGATATTGATTTAATAAGAACCTGACTTAGAAATAGAGTTATTAGATGAAGAGGATATAGCAGCATATTACAGTAGCTATAAAATAGAATATAGCAGCATATTACAGTAGCTATAAAAGAGGATATAACAGCATATTACAGTAGCTATAAAATAGAATATAGCAGCATATTACAGTAGCTATAAAAGAGGATATAGCAGCGTATTGCAGTAGCTATAAAAGAGAATATAACAGCGTATTGCAGTAGTTAGAAAAGAGAATATAGCAGCGTATTGCATTAGTTAAATATAACGGTTTTAAAGTGAGTCGATAAGTTATAATGTTAAAGAAATTAGAACCCGTTGTACATTGGTTGAGTTGAGTAACTTTCGAGGCGTCAATCTGATGTTGGTTTCGGCCTTCGGGGTTGATACTTAGAAATTTATTCACTTACCGATTTATAATGAGGAACTAATAGAGTAGAAGTGAAGGGAAGTAAGGAAGAGTTTATAAAAATATGGGAAACTAGAAAGTTAGTGTTTGTGAATGGATGTTTGTTTTTACTTCGATAGTTAAATAACCGACTATCGAAGTGTTTTGACCATCGTTGTCAATACGGAGAGACCGGTTGGATATATTATCTGAAAACCACTCCGTATCGGCCTAAGCGCTGCGAATTAGATTATGCTGAAGATTTGAAGACGGAATGAAATGCAAGGGTCGTCCAGTTCCAAAATGGTGCTTTTTGTTTGTCCAGTCCCAGGACAACTTGTATGGACGAGTGTCTGACAGAGTATACCTGACAAATCACGTACAGTTGATCTCTTAAAGGTATTACGTCTGGTGGCGGAGGAATTCGTTCCTCTTAGCTTTTATACCCGTGATATTTTTAGAAATCGATTGGTGAATTGATGGGTTTGACGATGTGGCATTCAAAGTGAATGGTGATCAGATGTTCTGAAGATAGACGTAGCCTCTAGCCTCACAACCAGAAAGTAACAAAAGTTGGGCTAGGCAGCATGGCTAGTTGGGTCATCCCCAAGCAGGGTGTATTGTCATCGATCTAGAGAAAATTCATATTTATACTTCTTTTCGATTCTGTATCTTTGGATGACGGTTGGATGGCCTGCAACCGTGGTGGCAATATATTCGTGACACTCAAGCTAAATGAGTGAGCGGTCATGTGTGGCCGGGTTGCAAGACGTTCTTGTTGAACCCTGAGTGTATCCCCTCTAGAGTACACTATTCAGAAGGTGCTCCCATACCTTGTTTGTTGAAATTCAATCTCCAATAAGCGCCCTGCGGTTTATGATTTTATACTATATATATGTGGAACGTGAGATGCAAGCGTTCTGCTACTTGGATAATTATTTGTTTAGACATTATCATAATATCACTGTTTTTGATATCCAAGTAATTTGGGTTATAGTAAGGTAAAAGCCGTCCATGTTTATGTGTGGGCTGGTCTTACTATTATCCTTTTGTTTCAAAAGGATTTTCTTCAAAGTAAAACCGTATAGTTGGAATTTACTCACACCAGTCCCATGACTGACCCAGAGTTTATTTTGTTTGTTTTCCCTAAACTCTTGGGTGCCCAAATTTGTACGGGCAGTCAAGTGTTTCAGGCTTTGCAGATTCACTTGGAGGAGCTCAAAAGCAGGAAGCTTCACCATTAGTTATGTAGAGTTATTTCCGCTGTGATATGATGTATTGTACTCTGATAATGGTATGTATATACAATACAGTTTTGTATTCAAAGTTATGTTATATAATACATCTTAATTTGTTCCGCTGCGAGTTTCGTGTTACTCTGATTCTGTTCAGTTGTGATCTTCTTCTTCTTCCATTCTATTAGTTCTATCTTTTCTTTCTCACCCTCTAAATTCTTCTATTAATGTCCTGGTGTTTTCGATGCTTGAATAGTCAACAGTGTGTTTTTATGTTGATTTTTTGGGTCGAAAATCCCAGCCGTTACAGATGGTATCAGAGCTGAAGGTTAAGTTATTACCTTGGCTCTGTGGCGTGACTCAATAGAGATGAGGTCAGTAGTACCTTAGATTGAGTTTGAGTGTATATATATGACTGCGTATGTGTAAATTGATATTAAAACTGTTTTATATTGTGTTGACTGGTCAGTCGAGTGGTTTATGAATTCTGGTCGAGACGGTAGTGCAAACTGGATCGATAGGTGTTTCTAAACCCTCGAACAGAGTAATTCGACACAGTATGTTTTGAAAAGAGGGTAAATGAAATAATTTTACCCAAAATATATTTTGACATAAAAGAAGTATATATCTTGTGATTATTATAGTGTTGATCGTTATTATGATCAAATAAGATTATAATTGAGTCAGTTATATAAATAACCAATTGAAATATTATATAAGTATGACATGCAAAATCAGATGAGCTGAATCTGAATTAAATACCAGAAATGAAATAAAACTCTAGGAACTTGGAAAAGAATTGAAATTGAATTTGAATTAAATATATGGAATTTTAAGATCCTGGGTGAATTCAAAGATGATTTTCCAAGCATTTTGAAAGGAATATTTTGATGAAATTTCAAAATAAAGTGTTTGAAATGAGTTTTGAAAGTAATACAGTTCGATGGCTGGAAAATAAATTCTGATGATGACGGCCGCATTATCAGTGTTAATTTTCAAGTCTCTAAGTGACGGATTACTACCAAAGTTTTGTTTTGTATTGTTTTGAAAAAGTCAATTGTTCAGGAAATTCAAATGTTTTGAATAATATATGATTTCAAACTGATTTGGAATAAAAAAAAACCTCAGGAATTTGAATTCTGAAATTTAAAAATTTACCTATGAAGTAAATAAATATAGAATTTAACTAAAACAAATAAAATTGGAGTTGAATTGAAGCAAGTAGAAATCGTAATGGAATAAGGATTTGGCTTGGCAAAGTAGTAGAAACTGTGAATTAAGATTTGGAGTGAAACTAAGCTTGACTATGGAATTGGATTTTTGAGAAAGAAATTGAGGTTGAGATCAGAACTGGAAATTGAGATGAAATTTGACTGGGTAAAAGGCGAATGTTGGGGTTGAGGAGATCAACTGAGGTGATGGCAAATGAAAGGGATGAAGTTGAATGCCCGATAAAAATATACGAGTTTATATTTTTAATGAATACGAGATTTATGAGCCGGATTGGCCAGCCACTTGGCTATTTGATTTTCTTTTGGGTTGGAGAACGCCGAGAGAGAGAGCGAAGTGTAGTAGCACCAATTGAGCCATGTAGAGTAAAAGCTGGCGGAATTTCACGGAAATTTAAAGTGTTAGGAAATTTTCAGAATTTTTGAAAATATTCGAAATAAGAAGAAATTAATCTTTAATTTAAATTAATCAGTTCAGTTGACACTGAAGTTATGAAGTAAACCGAAAAGATCTTTAACCTGTTTATAACGGAGATTGTAACACTTTCCCTATCTTAGCAATTTCGAGGACGAAATTATTTTAAGGGGGAAGGACTGTAACGTCCCGCATTTTGGTCAATTCGAATTTGAATATTTAAATCAGTTTAAATATTGAATTCTGAATATAAGTGGATTTATATATTAATTAAAACGAAGTTGAACGTATATAAATATATATTAATTATAATCGAGCTCAGAACGACCCTGCAGTTCGTAATTTAACGTTCTGAACTTCAATTGAGTGTACCAGACTCGTTTTAAATCAGATTTCTTCAAAACAAGAAGCTTTGGAATCTGTTGAACTGTATCTTTCTAATATAAGTGAAAAATCAGGATTTCGCCGAAGATACTGCAAGATATGTCCAAATCAAATATTCGAAAAGTCGTTGTGAAATCATATATCAACCGTAACAGTTATTTGAATATAACTTGATATCGGTTACAAATCGGGACAAGGTTCTTTTGAGGCGCAGCGATAATTTAATTTTTAGAATTTTACTGTAATTTTTAATTAATTTAATATGCAACTTTTTATTTGGAGTATTGTGCACCCTGTATCGGTATTTCGGGATTTCAAAATATGGGTCAATCTACCGGTATTATTATATTTTTGGGATCGTGGCACCTCGCTGGACACGAGCGTGTTTTTATTTCTGTCTATAGCAGTCTGTAAATAAATATACATTGATATCCCTACTACCGACCTAAGCTAAACCAAAGAGAGAAATAAAAAGACTTCCTTTACAAATAATACATAACGATGAAAGACGGTAGAAAACACGAGCGGAGGAATTTGTTTGCATTGCATTGCATTGATGTAAAAGGATATTATGTCACTACCTATGCATGCATAGCTGGAAAAGAACCATACGCCTATTGTGCAAAACAACAAAATGTATATCTAAACATATCCAAGTCTTCATAGATACCACTGTGCTATGAATATCAATATCAGTGCCACCCATACCTTCATTAATATGAACGTGCCTACCCTAATACTCACGACATGCCTATTTGTACCGTCTATTGCTTAAAACTTAAGCTTCTTCTTCCTATATAAACGCAAGTTAGTTCTGAAAGAAAGGCACACTAATCCCACCCTCTCCTATTCAAACACTTATCGAAAATCAACAACCATTAATACATTGAATCCTGAAGCTTGCCTCTTCACTTAAATGCTTCATTTTTGGATCTATGGACCAGTGCTTCTCGTGAGTGCATGGAGTGCGTGAAGTATCAGCTTGCATGGGTTCTTGTGATTGGCGCGGGTTCTACTAAGAAGTGGGAAGGTGATCATTTCGGTCAGGGCACTGGAACCCGAACTCGAACGGTGAAGCCAAGGCTTTGGCAAGCATTGACGTAAAGGGAGGTTGGCGGTGTTTGGTGAATAAGGGTGACGGTGGACTGAAAAACATGGGTGCATGGTGAATGGTTATGTAGTAGAATGAGGTTCGATTGGATCCATACAATGCGTGAGTGAATAAAAAAGGGGAAGACAAGAAATACAAAGAGGGAGCGAACAAGCGGTGTATGGGCTGACGGTTGAAAGGAGAGCATAAGGGTATCGGTCATTTCAAATACGGTGGTACACAGATAATAAGGAGCAACGTCGGTTTGGTCTGGGAGGAACAACGTTCGATGGGATCAACGGAACGCAAATCGTTATTTAACGGTTAACGCGCGATGGTGAGTAAATTCACTCACTCTAATCTATTTAAAATATTTTATTTTATTTTAATATTTGATTGAATGTTGTGTGATAGACGTTTAGGTAGATTACAATTAAATTGGTTAAAAATATTTATATCGTTGCATATATTGATACTGATCCCCTCGATTATAATATTACATTATATGAAATTTGTGTTATTGGTATTGAATGACATCTGTGGATGGAGGAAACCGGTTAGAGGAATCAAATCGGATTCCTCATTATTTGTATGTACTGTTTGTTTTATATTATTTATATATACACGGTCTGAACCTAAATAACATTATTAAGAATTAAAAGTAAAATTCGACGAGGTCGAACGTATCAAAGTAAGTTATTTTAGGGATTATAATCTGATAGGATAGTTAATATTTAGATTTAAACCAACAAATTATAATAGGATATGAAACCAATATTTAGTAATAAACTTGATATTGATTTAATAAGAACCTAACTTAGAAACAGAGTTATTAGATGAAGAGGATATAGCAGCATATTACAGTAGCTATAAAATAGAATATAGCAGCATATTACAGTAGCTATAAAAGAGGATATAACAGCATATTACAGTAGCTATAAAATAGAATATAGCAGCATATTACAGTAGCTATAAAAGAGGATATAGCAGCGTATTGCAGTAGTTATAAAAGAGAATATAACAGCGTATTGCAGTAGTTAGAAAAGAGAATATAGCAGCGTATTGCATTAGTTAAATATAACGGTTTTAAAGTGAGTCGATAAGTTATAATGTTAAAGAAATTAGAACCCGTTGTACATTGGTTGAGTTGAGTAACTTTCGAGGCGTCAATCTGATGTTGGTTTCGGCCTTCGGGGTTGATACTTAGAAATTTATTCACTTACCGATTTATAATGAGGAACTAATAGAGTAGAAGTGAAGGGAAGTAAGGAAGAGTTTATAAAAATATGGGAAACTAGAAAGTTAGTGTTTGTGAATGGATGTTTGTTTTTACTTCGATAGTTAAATAACCGACTATCGAAGTGTTTTGACCATCGTTGTCAATACGGAGAGACCGGTTGGATATATTATCTGAAAACCACTCCGTATCGGCCTAAGCGCTGCGAATTAGATTATGCTGAAGATTTGAAGACGGAATGAAATGCAAGGGTCGTCCAGTTCCAAAATGGTGCTTTTTGTTTGTCCAGTCCCAGGACAACTTGTATGGACGAGTGTCTGACAGAGTATACCTGACAAATCACGTACAGTTGATCTCTTAAAGGTATTACGTCTGGTGGCGGAGGAATTCGTTCCTCTTAGCTTTTATACCCGTGATATTTTTAGAAATCGATTGGTGAATTGATGGGTTTGACGATGTGGCATTCAAAGTGAATGGTGATCAGATGTTCTGAAGATAGACGTAGCCTCTAGCCTCACAACCAGAAAGTAACAAAAGTTGGGCTAGGCAGCATGGCTAGTTGGGTCATCCCCAAGCAGGGTGTATTGTCATCGATCTAGAGAAAATTCATATTTATACTTCTTTTCGATTCTGTATCTTCGGATGACGGTTGGATGGCCTGCAACCGTGGTGGCAATATATTCGCGACACTCAAGCTAAATGAGTGAGCGGTCATGTGTGGCCGGGTTGCAAGACGTTCTTGTTGAACCCTGAGTGTATCCCCTCTAGAGTACACTATTCAGAAGGTGCTCCCATACCTTGTTTGTTGAAATTCAATCTCCAATAAGCGCCCTGCGGTTTATGATTTTATACTATATATATGTGGAACGTGAGATGCAAGCGTTCTGCTACTTGGATAATTATTTGTTTAGACATTATCATAATATCACTGTTTTTGATATCCAAGTAATTTGGGTTATAGTAAGGTAAAAGCCGTCCATGTTTATGTGTGTGCTGGTCTTACTATTATCCTTTTGTTTCAAAAGGATTTTCTTCAAAGTAAAACCGTATAGTTGGAATTTACTCACACCAGTCCCATGACTGACCCAGAGTTTATTTTGTTTGTTTTCCCTAAACTCTTGGGTGCCCAAATTTGTACGGGCAGTCAAGTGTTTCAGGCTTTGCAGATTCACTTGGAGGAGCTCAAAAGCAGGAAGCTTCACCATTAGTTATGTAGAGTTATTTCCGCTGTGATATGATGTATTGTACTCTGATAATGGTATGTATATACAATACAGTTTTGTATTCAAAGTTATGTTATATAATACATCTTAATTTGTTCCGCTGCGAGTTTCGTGTTACTCTGATTCTGTTCAGTTGTGATCTTCTTCTTCTTCTATTCTATTAGTTCTATCTTTTCTTTCTCACCCTCTAAATTCTTCTATTAATGTCCTGGTGTTTTCGATGCTTGAATAGTCAACAGTGTGTTTTTATGTTGATTTTTTGGGTCGAAAATCCCAGCCGTTATAATCATTTTTATTCGATATTTTAAATATCATAAAGACCCTGGGATGAAAAAAGAATTATTTCAATGTATATTGAAATAAAGGGATTTTATAAAATCAACAGATTTTATAAAAGGAAATATTTCGAAAATAAATAAAAAGGGAAAAATGTTTTAAAACGAATAGAGTTTTATAAAAGGGAAATCATTTGTAAAATGAAGAACTGTTACTAAAAGTAAATCTTTATAAATGAATAGTTTATTCGAAAAGTTAAAAGGAGTTAATCGATGTTAGTTAATCGATTAGAGTCAAAGTTAAAAGGAGCTAATCGATGTTAGTTTAATCGATTAATGTTAAAGCAAAGAAGTTAATCGATGTTAGTTTAATCGATTAGAGATAAAGTAAAAGAAGTTAATCGATGTTAGTTTAATCGATTAGAGATAAAGTAAAAGAAGTTAATCGATGTTAGTTTAATCGATTAGAGATAAAGTAAAAGAAGTTAATCGATGTTAGTTTAATCGATTAGAGAATAAAGTTAAAAGGAGTTAATCGATGTAAGTTAATCGATTAGTGTTAAAGTAAAAGGAGTTAATCGATGTTAGTTTAATCGATTAGAGTTAAAGTAAAAGGAGTTAATTGAATATAGATTATTCGAATAAAGTTATTAAATCGAATATAGTTTATTCGAAAGGGGTTAAGTGAATAGAGTAAATCAAAAAGAGTAAATCAAATAGAATAAATCGAATAGAGATTTATTCGAACGAGAGTTAAGTAAGGAAGTTAGTTAAAGAAATATAAAGTTAACTTTGCTAATTTCAAAGTTAGAAATGTTGTTCAGTTAAGGTCTGAGAGGTAGTTCTACCCCAACTTGATTGGCTTCGTTTTAACTAGGGAATAATTAAGGTTCGGCAGTAAAGGAAATAGTTTGAGTTGGCATCGCGATGGTTTGTTTAAACATCTGTCTAAGACCAATGAAGAAGATTTGGAAATGTTTTCCAATAAGAAACCCGAAATGTTTTCTAATAAAGAAAACAAGAAATGGAAATGTTTTCCATTGTTAATAACGTATATTTTCTAAATTTAGAAAATAAGAAATGTTGAATATAGGGAAACAGGAGATGAAAAATGAACTACGGAGATGAATGTTAAATGATGTTTGATCGATATAATTTCCGTTTGGAAATAATATCGTTGTTTGCACACTTGTTTTTATTCGATAGTTAAATCACAGACTATCGAAGTTTTGACCATTTTAACGTTGTTAATATGGAGAGACCGGTTGGATTATTATCCAAAGAACCACTCTGTATTGGCATAAGCGTTGCGAATCATATATGCCAAAAGAAATTGAAGACGGAGTTATGCAAGGGCTATCCTGTTTACAGAATAGTGCCTTCGGTTCATCCTGTTCCTGGATGACTTGTATGAACGGATGTCTGACAGAGTATTTCCAGACAATCACATATATTGATTTCTCCAACTGTACCAAGAGTGGAAGCGGAGAAGGAAACTTCTTTAGCTAACACATAATGTATTGTTGAGGACGTCAATCGGTGATTGGATGGATTTGATGATGTGGCATTCAAAGTGAATCTGGTATGATGATAAAGCGTAGCTTCTAGCCTCATCATCCGGTAAATGACAGAAATCGGGCAGGCAGCATGGCTAAGTCGGTCGCACCGAAGTAGGGTGTATAATCACCTGATCTAGAGTTTCATTTATTTCCAAAAATCTATTGTTGATGCTGTCCCATTCGGGAAACGGTTGCTGATCCCAGCCGTTGGTGATATACATTCGATACGCTCAAGCGAAATGAGTGGTCGGTCATGTGTGGCCGGGTTGCAAGATGTTCTTGTTGAACCCAGTGTATTCCTCTCTAGAGGTACACTAGCGAAAGGTGGTTCCATAGCTTGTCATAGTTGGAAATCCATTACCCAATACGTGCTTGCGGTTTTGATTGTATACTATATATGTAGGATGTGAGATGAAAGCGTTCTGCTAGATGATTATATATACTGTGGTTGATAGACATTATTATAATATCAAAAGGTTTTTGATATAAAGATATTTTGGATTCTCATAAGGGAAAAACCCGTTCCGTTATGCGGCGTGGTCTTATGAGATATCGTTACTTGTTCAACTGTTTTAAACGGTTTTACTCACACCAGTCCCATGACTGACCCGGAGTTTACTTTGTTGTTTTCCCTAAACTCTTGGGTGCCTAAATTTGTATGGGCAGTCAAGTAGTCGGGATTTTATAGATACACTTGAAGAGCTTGGAGCAGGAGGCTTCAGGATCATATAGCTATAGTTATTTCCGCTGTGTTGTAAGTGCTGTACTTTGATAATGATATGTATATTCAAGTACAGATTTGTATTTCAAATTTATGTTATGAAATATATTTATTCGTTCCGCTGTGAGGTTCGTGTTACTCTGATGTTGTGTTCTTCTTCTTCTTCTATTCTAATTTTCTATCTTATCTTTCCTCACCCTCTAATTTCTTTCACTAATTACCAGGATTGTTCAGTGTTTTGGTTATTGACATCGTGCTTATGTCGATAACCAAAGTCGCTAAAAATCCGGGTCGTTACAGTTGGTATCAGAGCTTAAGTTAAGAATTTACTTGGCTCTGTGGTGTGACTCGGTAGAGATAGGGTTAGTAATACCCTAGATTGAGTTTGAGTGCATACATACGACTGAACGTATTTGTTATTGATATAAAAAATTTGTTTTATATTGTGGAGATTCATTGGTTGAGTCGTTTATGAGTTCTGGTCGATCAGTTTGATCCACTGTATCGGTAGGGATTTTGTAAACACTTGAATACGATGAACCATCATGGTATGTTTTGAAAAGAGGGTAAACGAAATAATTTTACCCAAATTATATTTTGAATATATTGGATATATTGGTTGTTATTATAATTGAGTAAGATTATAAATTAAATGGTTATGTAAATAACCAATCAGAATTCATATAAGTGAAATACATGAAATCAGATGAGTTAAATCTGAAATTAAAACCAGAAATGGAGTTAAAACTCTGGAGAATTGGATAAGTGTTCGTAAATGGATTTGGATTAAAAATAAGGAAAATTTAAGATCCTGGGAGATTTAAATTGTTTTACAAGCAGTGTGAATTATATTTTGAAATGAATTTCAAAGTGGAAATATTTAGAAATGGTTTTATAGTATTGAACTCACTTCGATCGCTGGAAAATAGATTCTGATGATGACAGCTGCATCATCAGTATTCATTTTCGAGTTGTAAGTGACGAATTACTACCAGAGATACTGTTTTGAATTTGTTTTGGGAAAGACAAGTTGTGTTGAATTTCAAAATTGGATTTGAATAATAGAATTTTAAATTTTAAATAGATTTGAAATATTAACTTGTTTTAAAAGAAATAAAACGAGAAGTTCCTTTATAAACGAAGTTTATAAATAGTTCTTTTATAAACGAAGTTTATAAATGAAGTGAAGAGAAATTATCATTGGATAATTCAGAAATAAAAATCCAAGTGTGAAATTGAAAGGGAAATCTATTTTCCAAAGGTAGAAATATCGATTTCAAAAGGAATTGAAATCGAGACTTATGTAAAGAATGAACGAAGAAAGTTTGAAAAGGAATTTGGATAAAGGAAGTTCAAACATAGAATGTAAATAAGAAAATTCAAAGGGGATTTGAATATAGAAAATTCAAAGGGGGTTTGAATATAGAAATTCAAATGATATTTGAATAAAGAAGATTTAAATAATGGAAAAGTGAATATAGAATTTCAAAATAGAATTTAAAATAAGAAAATTGAATATAGAATTCATGTAGAGTAATAATAGAAATTGAATATAGAAATTCAAAGGGAGTTTGAATATATGAAATTCAATGGAATTGAAATAGAGTTTGAATATAGAAATTCAAATGGAATTCAAATATAGAATTTGAATATAGAAAATATAAAGGAATTCAAATATGGGATTTGAATATCGAAGGTGAAAATGAAATTTGAATAAAGAAGATTCAAATAGAATTGAATTTGAAATTTGAATATAGAAGATTCAAATAGAATTGAAACGAAATCGAAAATATAGAATTTGAATAAGGAAATTGAAACGAAATTCAAATATAAAATTTGAATAAGAGATTTGAAATGAAATTCAAATATAGAATTTGAATAAGAGAATTGAAATGGAATTTGAATATAGGAAATTCAAATAGAATTGAAAAGGAATTCAATTAGTTGATAAACAAGTTAAAATATATTTGAACATATTATACTCAAATATGAAGGTGAAATGGGCAAACCAGTAATTTGAAAATCACTTAACGAAATAAGTTAAAACGATTGGATTAAGTTGGAATTAATTAGAAATGTATGGATATACATGAGATAGGTATGGATAAGGTATGAAGGTATATAAATAGAATGCTCGACGGAAAGGTATGTATTTAATTCATATATGAGATTTTATGCGCCGAATAGGCTAGCCGCTTGGCTTTTCTTTTTCTTTTTGGATTGGTGAGGGCCATGGGAGGCTATTTGAAATATCTCGATGCTCCTGGTACAAAGGAGGCTATTGCGAATTTTTCTGGGAATTTAAGGAGTTGGAATATTTTTAAGATAATTCGATAGTTAGTAATCTATATATCAATATATATAGAAGTCGATAAGGAAACGAACTTAGAAATAGAATATTAAAATCAAAAAGGGAAGACTAGAATAAAATCTAGTAAGAATAGAAAGAGGAAGCGTATACGTGTTTAAAAGTGAATCAGTAGTTGTATGGTATTGATTATTCGAGTAAGTAGTCATATCTATTTTGACGTTATAAATTTTATTCAGTCAAGGTCTGAGAGGTAGTTATACCCCAACTTGATTGATTTCATTATTAACAAATAAATAGCAAGATTTCATGCTCGAAGATCAATGTTGAAAAGAGTTAGTTGAATATAGTATTTGGGTTATCGTAACAATGTTTTACACAACATCCGTTTTAACCCAAATAAGTGTAAGTTTGGAGATATAATAAAGAATATTTCCTAAGTATAGAAATGGACGAGATTGGAAAAGAGATAAGTAATTAGAGTATTTTCCAATTATAAATAGCATATATTTTCAAAAGTTTAGAAAATAAAGGAAGGCGATATTCGGAAATGTTTTCCAAATAACATAAAAGGCCAATAAGGTAATTGAAAATATTTGGTCAACAAATATTGATAAAGAAATAGAGAAGTGATTTAACTAATGGAATATTGATTATGGCTCAGTTGAATTTCAGAAAGGGAAAAATTTGATTTTTGAAAAGAGTAAACGGTTTAAAAACTCCAGGGAAAGACTGTTTAAATTAAAAACAAATTTAACAGAAATTTGTGAAAGCAGATTTGAATTAAAGTAAAGTCGGTTAAGTGGTAACTGAAGTTGAATTAAAATCGAATAAGATTGGATCTGTGAAATTAGAATCCGAAATGGTATTGGATTGAGGAGTTAAGGAATGGAAAATCAAGAATTGAACTTGAGTTGAAATGATATTTGGCTTGGATATAAGCGAATGGTTGTGTCGTGGATAAAAGCAGATTGGGATTTGATTGGGATAACCCTTGTATCCGCTAAATTGATAACAGGTGGAAAGGATATAATGATATGCCGACAAAAGGTACAAGTTTATATTTCTATACGGTATGAGATTCTGATAAGCCGAATTGGCAAGCCTCTTGGCTGTTTGATTTTCTTTTGGGTTGGAGATGGCCCAAAGAGGCGAGTTGGAGTTTGACGTATTGACCAGTACAAAGGAGGTACTGGCGAAATTTTTCGAAGAGTTAAGGCGTTAGAAAATTTTCAGGATTTTTGAAAATTTTCGTTGGTAAGAATTAATTAAGAATTTAATTGAAATTAAATTGGTTCAGTTGAAACTGAAGTTAAGAAGTGAACAAATATGTTCTAACCAATCGATAGGGTCGTCCTCTACCTTTTAGCAATTTCGAGGACGAAATTATTTTAAGTGGGGAAGATTGTAATGACCCACATTTGGCAGAGGTATTATGATTAATTTATTTAATTATATCAATGATGGTATAGTGAATTAATTGGTCGTGGAATTAAATAATGGTAAATATTTAATTAAAATAATAAATTAAATAATATATTTAATTCAGTAATAGTCAAAAATAGTGAAATTCACAGTATGGTGTAATTTGGGTTATCTAATATATATATATATATATCAGTTAGGAGTTAAATTATATTGACGAATATATTCAATCGACGACAGTTTGAACTTAGAATTTTAATATAATTAAAATAGAGCTTGAAATGGCGCGGCAGTTCGCTATTTGGCAATTTGAACTTTCGTTTTAAATCGGATTTCTGTGGAACAAGAAACGTGTGGAGCTGGTGGAGTATATCTTTCTAGTGGAAGAGAAAAATCGGGATTTCATCGTGTAGATTTTGATGTACGTCCAAATCAAATTTCAGAAAAATCGCTGTGGAATTCCTTTATAATTTGCGACGCTTTATATACGTTATCAATGGATTTTCAGTATAAACTGAATATCGAGGTAATCGGGAATCTGAAATATCATACTGTATATTCTGATATGATATTCTGGAGTTGTACGATGTCATATGTGAAGATATACGATAATATAAATTTATTTATATATAGTTTAATAATATTTAAATATATTTACATATTTAAATGGGTCAATCAGAGCTTTAAAAATAGCCATTTTTGCAAACGAAGTCGGATTTCGACGAAACCAGTTTTGTTGGATCCGTAATGTTGAATTATTGTCACATGTCAAGTTTCGTGATTTTTAGAGTCCATATGTGACCGTACGGATTTTTAGAGTGAAAAACAATCGATAAATTGACCTTTAAAAATACACTGTGTGAGCATACGAAGTCGGAATTCGACGAAACCAGTTTTGTTGGGACCGCAATGTCGAACTCTAGCTACATGTCCAGTTCGGTGATTTTTGGGTATCGTATGTGGTCGCAGGGATTTTTAAGGACCGCAGACGAGTATGAAATTGAGAAAATAAAATATATAAAGCAAAAATTAAATATCCAACATTTGTTCCTGGCCAAATTGAAAGCCACGCAACCTCTCTCCTCAACCACAAAGTTTACCTACCACAACAGCCTATATAATACCCCATTTGAACGAACACAGCAAGAAATTTCAAAGAAGAAAAATCAAGAGAAATCCAACCAAATTCCTATAAAATATATTACATATATATTTGCATTCACAAAGCAATTCTCTTCAATCCTATACCAGTTGTGTGGTGTGCGACACCCTTTGTCTGATGCTCAAAATCGCACAGTAGGCTAGGGTTGAACATCGCGAGAGATAGGAGCCTCGATCTTCGAGGTTGAGTTTACTTTTGGATTGAGGGGTCTACGCTGGTTCGATGTGGGGCAGTTGCAGCCGAGATTAAGGGCCGAGGTGGAACGCGACAGGGGTTGTCGCTGTCTTAGGGCGCCAGTTCGATTTTTGATAGATGGGGCCGAGGAGGACTTCAGGGTGGCGAATAGGAAGAGGGTGAGGCGTTGGATCCTTCGGCAGTGGTTGCGATGGAAGTAAGTGGCCGGAGCGATGGTGAGGCATGGTCAAAGGTACGGTCAAATGGGTGGGTGTACAAGGAGGTGTCGCATTTTTTAGAAGAGGAAGAAGGAATACAGAGAGGGTCGGGTTTTAAGAGGAGAGGTTTGGGCTGATGGGCCGATTTGAAGGGGGTGAGGCCCAATGTTAAATTCAATTTAAGTTTTAATTTAATTTAATAAGTGTATTTACTTTAAACGTTCGTAACTTCGCCATACGTAATCAAAATCAGACGAAACAAGTTGCGTTGGGATCGTATGGACGAGCACTCCACAATGGAACTGACCGCGAGTCAATTGGAGTCCGTCACAATTTATAGAAAAATAAATTGTCCAACTGAATCAAGCGATGGTTATCGTCATTGACGATGATCGTCCAAATGTGAGTAAATCTCACTAATTCTGAACAGCTTATAATATCATGTTGTATTTTTAGAACTGTTAGATATTGGATGATTAACTGTGTGTTGACTGTTTGATTGAACTGCTAGTCAGTTAGTTAAATTTCTATATTGATTCTGTTTTACAGAATGTATCATATAGAACTGAAAGTGATGTTATCTATATTGTTTAACATCTGTGATGCAGGGAAATAGGTTGGAGGAATGGATTCCTCAACATTTATTTTACTGTTTTCATATATTGTGATGTATGATGTGTTATATAATATGTTATGGATTATGGGTGTTGGAATGATGTTGATCATTTTTATTCGATATTTTAAATATCATAAAGACCCTGGGATGAAAAAAGAATTATTTCAATGTATATTGAAATAAAAGGATTTTATAAAATCAACAGATTTTATAAAAGGAAATATTTCGAAAATAAATAAAAAGGGAAAAATGTTTTAAAATGAATAGAGTTTTATAAAAGGGAAATCATTTGTAAAATGAAGAACTGTTACTAAAAGTAAATCTTTATAAATGAATAGTTTATTCGAAAAGTTAAAAGGAGTTAATCGATTTTAGTTAATCGATTAGAGTCAAAGTTAAAAGGAGCTAATCGATGTTAGTTAATCGATTAGTGTTAAAGCAAAGAAGTTAATCGATGTTAGTTTAATCGATTAGAGATAAAGTAAAAGAAGTTAATCGATGTTAGTTTAATCGATTAGAGATAAAGTAAAAGAAGTTAATCGATGTTAGTTTAATCGATTAGAGATAAAGTAAAAGAAGTTAATCGATGTTAGTTTAATCGATTAGAGATAAAGTAAAAGAAGTTAATCGATGTTAGTTTAATCGATTAGAGATAAAGTAAAAGAAGTTAATCGATGTTAGTTTAATCGATTAGGGAATAAAGTTAAAAGGAGTTAATCGATGTAAGTTAATCGATTAGTGTTAAAGTAAAAGGAGTTAATCGATGTTAGTTTAATCGATTAGAGTTAAAGTAAAAGGAGTTAATAGAATATAGATTATTCGAATAAAGTTAGTAAATCGAATATAGTTTATTCGAAAGGGGTTAAGTGAATAGAGTAAATCAAAAAGAGTAAATCAAATAGAATAAATCGAATAGAGATTTATTCGAACGAGAGTTAAGTAAGGAAGTTAGTTAAAGAAATATAAAGTTAACTTTGCTAATTTCAAAGTTAGAAATGTTGTTCAGTTAAGGTCTGAGAGGTAGTTCTACCCCAACTTGATTGGCTTCGTTTTAACTAGGGAATAATTAAGGTTCGGCAGTAAAGGAAATAGTTTGAGTTGGCATCGCGATGGTTTGTTTAAACATCTGTCTAAGACCAATGAAGAAGCTTTGGAAATGTTTTCCAATAAGAAACCCGAAATGTTTTCTAATAAAGAAAACAAGAAATGGAAATGTTTTCCATTGTTAATAACGTATATTTTCTAAATTTAGAAAATAAGAAATGTTGAATATAGCGAAACAGGAGATGAAAAATGAACTAAGGAGATGAATGTTAAATGATGTTTGATCGATATAATTTCCATTTGGAAATAATATAGTTGTTTGCACACTTGTTTTTATTCGATAGTTAAATCACAGACTATCGAAGTTTTGACCATTTTAACGTTGTTAATATGGAGAGACCGGTTGGATTATTATCCAAAGAACCACTCTGTATTGGCATAAGCGTTGCGAATCATATATGCCAAAAGAAATTGAAGACGGAGTTATGCAAGGGCTATCCTGTTTACAGAATAGTGCCTTCGGTTCATCCTGTTCCTGGATGACTTGTATGGACGGATGTCTGACAGAGTATTTCCAGACGATCACATATATTGATTTCTCCAACCGTACCAAGAGTGGAAGCGGAGAAGGAAACTTCTTTAGCTAACACATAATGTATTGTTGAGGACGTCAATCGGTGATTGGATGGATTTGATGATGTGGCATTCAAAGTGAATCTGGTATGATGATAAAGCGTAGCTTCTAGCCTCATCATCCGGTAAATGACAGAAATCGGGCAGGCAGCATGGCTAAGTCAGTCGCACCGAAGTAGGGTGTATAATCACCTGATCTAGAGTTTCATTTATTTCCAAAAATCTATTGTTGATGCTGTCCCATTCGGGAAACGGTTGCTGATCCCAGCCGTTGGTGATATACATTCGATACGCTCAAGCGAAATGAGTGGTCGGTCATGTGTGGCCGGGTTGCAAGATGTTCTTGTTGAACCCAGTGTATTCCTCTCTAGAGGTACACTAGCGAAAGGTGGTTCCATACCTTGTCATAGTTGGAAATCCATTACCCAATACGTGCTTGCGGTTTTGATTGTATACTATATATGTAGGATGTGAGATGAAAGCGTTCTGCTAGATGATTATATATACTGTGGTTGATAGACATTATTATAATATCAAAAGGTTTTTGATATAAAGATATTTTGGATTCTCATAAGGGAAAAAACCCGTTCCGTTATGCGGCGTGGTCTTATGAGATATCGTTACTTGTTCAACTGTTTTAAACAGTTTTACTCACACCAGTCCCATGACTGACCCGGAGTTTACTTTGTTGTTTTCCCTAAACTCTTGGGTGCCTAAATTTGTATGGGCAGTCAAGTAGTCGGGATTTTACAGATACACTTGAAGAGCTTGGAGCAGGAGGCTTCAGGATCATATAGCTATAGTTATTTCCGCTGTGTTGTAAGTGCTGTACTTTGATAATGATATGTATATTCAAGTACAAATTTGTATTTCAAAGTTATGTTATGAAATATATTTATTCGTTCCGCTGTGAGGTTCGTGTTACTCTGATGTTGTGTTCTTCTTCTTCTTCTATTCTAATTTTCTATCTTATCTTTCCTCACCCTCTAATTTCTTTCACTAATTACCAGGATTGTTCAGTGTTTTGGTTATTGACATCGTGCTTATGTCGATAACCAAAGTCGCTAAAAATCCGGGTCGTTACAGTTGGTATCAGAGCTTAAGTTAAGAATTTACTTGGCTCTGTGGTGTGACTCGGTAGAGATAGGGTTCGTAATACCCTAGATTGAGTTTGAGTGCATACATACGAGTGAACGTATTTGTTATTGATATAAAAAATTTGTTTTATATTGTGGAGATTCATTGGTTGAGTCGTTTATGAGTTCTGGTCGATCAGTTTGATCCACTGTATCGGTAGGGATTTTGTAAACACTTGAATACGATGAACCATCATGGTATGTTTTGAAAAGAGGGTAAACGAAATAATTTTACCCAAATTATATTTTGAATATATTGGATATATTGGTTGTTATTATAATTGAGTAAGATTATAAATTAAATGGTTATGTAAATAACCAATCAGAATTCATATAAGTGAAATACGTGAAATCAGATGAGTTAAATCTGAAATTAAAACCAGAAATGGAGTTAAAACTCTGGAGAATTGGATAAGTGTTCGTAAATGGATTTGGATTAAAAATAAGGAAAATTTAAGATCCTGGGAGATTTAAATTGTTTTACAAGCAGTGTGAATTATATTTTGAAATGAATTTCAAAGTGGAAATATTTAGAAATGGTTTTATAGTATTGAACTCACTTCGATCGCTGGAAAATAGATTCTGATGATGACAGCTGCATCATCAGTATTCATTTTCGAGTTGTAAGTGACGAATTACTACCAGAGATACTGTTTTGAATTTGTTTTGGGAAAGACAAGTTGTGTTGAATTTCAAAATTGGATTTGAATAATAGAATTTTAAATTTTAAATAGATTTGAAATATTAACTTGTTTTAAAAGAAATAAAACGAGAAGTTCCTTTATAAACGAAGTTTATAAATAGTTCTTTTATAAACGAAGTTTATAAATGAAGTGAAGAGAAATTATCATTGGATAATTCAGAAATAAAAATCCAAGTGTGAAATTGAAAGGGAAATCTATTTTCCAAAGGTAGAAATATCGATTTCAAAAGGAATTGAAATCGAGACTTATGTAAAGAATGAACGAAGAAAGTTTGAAAAGGAATTTGGATAAAGGAAGTTCAAACATAGAATGTAAATAAGAAAATTCAAAGGGGATTTGAATATAGAAAATTCAAAGGGGGTTTGAATATAGAAATTCAAATGATATTTGAATAAAGAAGATTTAAATAATGGAAAAGTGAATATAGAATTTCAAAATAGAATTTAAAATAAGAAAATTGAATATAGAATTCATGTAGAATAATAATAGAAATTGAATATAGAAATTCAAAGGGAGTTTGAATATATGAAATTCAATGGAATTGAAATAGAGTTTGAATATAGAAATTCAAATGGAATTCAAATATAGAATTTGAATATAGAAAATATAAAGGAATTCAAATATGGGATTTGAATATCGAAGGTGAAAATGAAATTTGAATAAAGAAGATTCAAATAGAATTGAATTTGAAATTTGAATATAGAAGATTCAAATAGAATTGAAACGAAATCGAAAATATAGAATTTGAATAAGGAAATTGAAACGAAATTCAAATATAAAATTTGAATAAGAGATTTGAAATGAAATTCAAATATAGAATTTGAATAAGAGAATTGAAATGGAATTTGAATATAGGAAATTCAAATAGAATTGAAAAGGAATTCAATTAGTTGATAAACAAGTTAAAATATATTTGAACATATTATACTCAAATATGAAGGTGAAATGGGCAAACCAGTAATTTGAAAATCACTTAACGAAATAAGTTAAAACGATTGGATTAAGTTGGAATTAATTAGAAATGTATGGATATACATGAGATAGGTATGGATAAGGTATGAAGGTATATAAATAGAATGCTCGACGGAAAGGTATGTATTTAATTCATATATGAGATTTTATGCGCCGAATAGGCTAGCCGCTTGGCTTTTCTTTTTCTTTTTGGATTGGTGAGGGCCATGGGAGGCTATTTGAAATATCTCGATGCTCCTGGTACAAAGGAGGCTATGGCGAATTTTTCTGGGAATTTAAGGAGTTGGAATATTTTTAAGATAATTCGATAGTTAGTAATCTATATATCAATATATATAGAAGTCGATAAGGAAACGAACTTAGAAATAGAATATTAAAATCAAAAAGGGAAGACTAGAATAAAATCTAGTAAGAATAGAAAGAGGAAGCGTATACGTGTTTAAAAGTGAATCAGTAGTTGTATGGTATTGATTATTCGAGTAAGTAGTCATATCTATTTTGACGTTATAAATTTTATTCAGTCAAGGTCTGAGAGGTAGTTATACCCCAACTTGATTGATTTCATTATTAACAAATAAATAGCAAGATTTCATGCTCGAAGATCAATGTTGAAAAGAGTTAGTTGAATATAGTATTTGGGTTATCGTAACAATGTTTTACACAACATCCGTTTTAACCCAAATAAGTGTAAGTTTGGAGATATAATAAAGAATATTTCCTAAGTATAGAAATGGACGAGATTGGAAAAGAGATAAGTAATTAGAGTATTTTCCAATTATAAATAGCATATATTTTCAAAAGTTTAGAAAATAAAGGAAGGCGATATTCGGAAATGTTTTCCAAATAACATAAAAGGCCAATAAGGTAATTGAAAATATTTGGTCAACAAATATTGATAAAGAAATAGAGAAGTGATTTAACTAATGGAATATTGATTATGGCTCAGTTGAATTTCAAAAAGGGAAAAATTTGATTTTTGAAAAGAGTAAACGGTTTAAAAACTCCAGGGAAAGACTGTTTAAATTAAAAACAAATTTAACAGAAATTTGTGAAAGCAGATTTGAATTAAAGTAAAGTCGGTTAAGTGGTAACTGAAGTTGAATTAAAATCGAATAAGATTGGATCTGTGAAATTAGAATCCGAAATGGTATTGGATTGAGGAGTTAAGGAATGGAAAATCAAGAATTGAACTTGAGTTGAAATGATATTTGGCTTGGATATAAGCGAATGGTTGTGTCGTGGATAAAAGCAGATTGGGATTTGATTGGGATAACCCTTGTATCCGCTAAATTGATAACAGGTGGAAAGGATATAATGATATGCCGACAAAAGGTACAAGTTTATATTTCTATACGGTATGAGATTCTGATAAGCCGAATTGGCAAGCCGCTTGGCTGTTTGATTTTCTTTTGGGTTGGAGATGGCCCAAAGAGACGAGTTGGAGTTTGACGTATTGACCAGTACAAAGGAGGTACTGGCGAAATTTTTCGAAGAGTTAAGGCGTTAGAAAATTTTCAGGATTTTTGAAAATTTTCGTTGGTAAGAATTAATTAAGAATTTAATTGAAATTAAATTGGTTTAGTTGAAACTGAAGTTAAGAAGTGAACAAATATGTTCTAACCAATCGATAGGGTCGTCCTCTACCTTTTAGCAATTTCGAGGACGAAATTATTTTAAGTGGGGAAGATTGTAATGACCCGCATTTGGCAGAGGTATTATGATTAATTTATTTAATTATATCAATGATGGTATAGTGAATTAATTGGTCGTGGAATTAAATAATGGTAAATATTTAATTAAAATAATAAATTAAATAATATATTTAATTCAGTAATAGTCAAAAATAGTGAAATTCACAGTATGGTGTAATTTGGGTTATCTAATATATATATATCAGTTAGGAGTTAAATTATATTGACGAATATATTCAATCGACGACAGTTTGAACTTAGAATTTTAATATAATTAAAATAGAGCTTGAAATGGCGCGGTAGTTCGCTATTTGGCAATTTGAACTTCAACTGAATATACAGGGTTCGTTTTAAATCGGATTTCTGTGGAACAAGAAACGTGTGGAGCTGGTGGAGTATATCTTTCTAGTGGAAGAGAAAAATCGGGATTTCATCATGTAGATTTTGATGTACGTCCAAATCAAATTTCAGAAAAATCGCTGTGGAATTCCTTTATAATTTGCGACGCTTTATATACGTTATCAATGGATTTTCAGTATAAACTGAATATCGAGGTAATCGGGAATCTGAAATATCATACTGTATATTCTGATATGATATTCTGGAGTTGTACGATGTCATATGTGAAGATATACGATAATATAAATTTATTTATATATAGTTTAATAATATTTAAATATATTTACATATTTAAATGGGTCAATCAGAGCTTTAAAAATAGCCATTTTTGCAAACGAAGTCGGATTTCGACGAAACCAGTTTTGTTGGATCCGTAATGTTGAATTATTGTCAGATGTCAAGTTTCGTGATTTTTAGAGTCCATATGTGACCGTACGGATTTTTAGAGTGAAAAACAATCGATAAATTGACCTTTAAAAATACACTGTGTGAGCATACGAAGTCGGAATTCGACGAAACCAGTTTTGTTGGGACCGCAATGTCGAACTCTAGCTACATGTCCAGTTCGGTGATTTTTGGGTATCGTATGTGGTCGCAGGGATTTTTAAGGACCGCAGACGAGTATGAAATTGAGAAAATAAAATATATAAAGCAAAAATTAAATATCCAACATTTGTTCCTGGCCAAATTGAAAGCCACGCAACCTCTCTCCTCAACCACAAAGTTTACCTACCACAACAGCCTATATAATACCCCATTTGAACGAACACAGCAAGAAATTTCAAAGAAGAAAAATCAAGAGAAATCCAACCAAATTCCTATAAAATATATTACATATATATTTGCATTCACAAAGCAATTCTCTTCAATCCTATACCAATTGTGTGGTGTGCGACACCCTTTGTCTGATGCTCAAAATCGCACAGTAGGCTAGGGTTGAACATCGCGAGAGATAGGAGCCTCGATCTTCGAGGTTGAGTTTACTTTTGGATTGAGGGGTCTACGCTGGTTCGATGTGGGGCAGTTGCAGCCGAGATTAAGGGCCGAGGTGGAACGCGACAGGGGTTGTCGCTGGCTTAGGGCGCCAGTTCGATTTTTGATAGATGGGGCCGAGGAGGACTTCAGGGTGGCGAATAGGAAGAGGGTGAGGCGTTGGATCCTTCGGCAGTGGTTGCGATGGAAGTAAGTGGCCGGAGCGATGGTGAGGCATGGTCAAAGGTACGGTCAAATGGGTGGGTGTACAAGGAGGTGTCGCATTTTTTAGAAGAGGAAGAAGGAATACAGAGAGGGTCGGGTTTTAAGAGGAGAGGTTTGGGCTGATGGGCCGATTTGAAGGGGGTGAGGCCCAATGTTAAATTCAATTTAAGTTTTAATTTAATTTAATAAGTGTATTTACTTTAAACGTTCGTAACTTCGCCATACGTAATCAAAATCAGACGAAACAAGTTGCGTTGGGATCGTATGGACGAGCACTCCACAATGGAACTGACCGCGAGTCAATTGGAGTCCGTCACAATTTATAGAAAAATAAATTGTCCAACTGAATCAAGCGATGGTTATCGTCATTGACGATGATCGTCCAAATGTGAGTAAATCTCACTAATTCTGAACAGCTTATAATATCATGTTGTATTTTTAGAACTGTTAGATATTGGATGATTAACTGTGTGTTGACTGTTTGATTGAACTGCTAGTCAGTTAGTTAAATTTCTATATTGATTCTGTTTTACAGAATGTATCATATAGAACTGAAAGTGATGTTATCTATATTGTTTAACATCTGTGATGCAGGGAAATAGGTTGGAGGAATGGATTCCTCAACATTTATTTTACTGTTTTCATATATTGTGATGTATGATGTGTTATATAATATGTTATGGATTATGGGTGTTGGAATGATGTTGATCATTTTTATTCGATATTTTAAATATCATAAAGACCCTGGGATGAAAAAAGAATTATTTCAATGTATATTGAAATAAAAGGATTTTATAAAATCAACAGATTTTATAAAAGGAAATATTTCGAAAATAAATAAAAAGGGAAAAATGTTTTAAAATGAATAGAGTTTTATAAAAGGGAAATCATTTGTAAAATGAAGAACTGTTACTAAAAGTAAATCTTTATAAATGAATAGTTTATTCGAAAAGTTAAAAGGAGTTAATCGATTTTAGTTAATCGATTAGAGTCAAAGTTAAAAGGAGCTAATCGATGTTAGTTAATCGATTAGTGTTAAAGCAAAGAAGTTAATCGATGTTAGTTTAATCGATTAGAGATAAAGTAAAAGAAGTTAATCGATGTTAGTTTAATCGATTAGAGATAAAGTAAAAGAAGTTAATCGATGTTAGTTTAATCGATTAGAGATAAAGTAAAAGAAGTTAATCGATGTTAGTTTAATCGATTAGAGATAAAGTAAAAGAAGTTAATCGATGTTAGTTTAATCGATTAGAGATAAAGTAAAAGAAGTTAATCGATGTTAGTTTAATCGATTAGGGAATAAATTAAAAGGAGTTAATCGATGTAAGTTAATCGATTAGTGTTAAAGTAAAAGGAGTTAATCGATGTTAGTTTAATCGATTAGAGTTAAAGTAAAAGGAGTTAATAGAATATAGATTATTCGAATAAAGTTAGTAAATCGAATATAGTTTATTCGAAAGGGGTTAAGTGAATAGAGTAAATCAAAAAGAGTAAATCAAATAGAATAAATCGAATAGAGATTTATTCGAACGAGAGTTAAGTAAGGAAGTTAGTTAAAGAAATATAAAGTTAACTTTGCTAATTTCAAAGTTAGAAATGTTGTTCAGTTAAGGTCTGAGAGGTAGTTCTACCCCAACTTGATTGGCTTCGTTTTAACTAGGGAATAATTAAGGTTCGGCAGTAAAGGAAATAGTTTGAGTTGGCATCGCGATGGTTTGTTTAAACATCTGTCTAAGACCAATGAAGAAGCTTTGGAAATGTTTTCCAATAAGAAACCCGAAATGTTTTCTAATAAAGAAAACAAGAAATGGAAATGTTTTCCATTGTTAATAACGTATATTTTCTAAATTTAGAAAATAAGAAATGTTGAATATAGCGAAACAGGAGATGAAAAATGAACTAAGGAGATGAATGTTAAATGATGTTTGATCGATATAATTTCCATTTGGAAATAATATAGTTGTTTGCACACTTGTTTTTATTCGATAGTTAAATCACAGACTATCGAAGTTTTGACCATTTTAACGTTGTTAATATGGAGAGACCGGTTGGATTATTATCCAAAGAACCACTCTGTATTGGCATAAGCGTTGCGAATCATATATGCCAAAAGAAATTGAAGACGGAGTTATGCAAGGGCTATCCTGTTTACAGAATAGTGCCTTCGGTTCATCCTGTTCCTGGATGACTTGTATGGATGGATGTCTGACAGAGTATTTCCAGACGATCACATATATTGATTTCTCCAACCGTACCAAGAGTGGAAGCGGAGAAGGAAACTTCTTTAGCTAACACATAATGTATTGTTGAGGACGTCAATCGGTGATTGGATGGATTTGATGATGTGGCATTCAAAGTGAATCTGGTATGATGATAAAGCGTAGCTTCTAGCCTCATCATCCGGTAAATGACAGAAATCGGGCAGGCAGCATGGCTAAGTCAGTCGCACCGAAGTAGGGTGTATAATCACCTGATCTAGAGTTTCATTTATTTCCAAAAATCTATTGTTGATGCTGTCCCATTCGGGAAACGGTTGCTGATCCCAGCCGTTGGTGATATACATTCGATACGCTCAAGCGAAATGAGTGGTCGGTCATGTGTGGTCGGGTTGCAAGATTTTCTTGTTGAACCCAGTGTATTCCTCTCTAGAGGTACACTAGCGAAAGGTGGTTCCATACCCTGTCATAGTTGGAAATCCATTACCCAATACGTGCTTGCGGTTTTGATTGTATACTATATATGTAGGATGTGAGATGAAAGCGTTCTGCTAGATGATTATATATACTGTGGTTGATAGACATTATTATAATATCAAAAGGTTTTTGATATAAAGATATTTTGGATTCTCATAAGGGAAAAAACCCGTTCCGTTATGCGGCGTGGTCTTATGAGATATCGTTACTTGTTCAACTGTTTTAAACGGTTTTACTCACACCAGTCCCATGACTGACCCGGAGTTTACTTTGTTGTTTTCCCTAAACTCTTGGGTGCCTAAATTTGTATGGGCAGTCAAGTAGTCGGGATTTTACAGATACACTTGAAGAGCTTGGAGCAGGAGGCTTCAGGATCATATAGCTATAGTTATTTCCGCTGTGTTGTAAGTGCTGTACTTTGATAATGATATGTATATTCAAGTACAAATTTGTATTTCAAAGTTATGTTATGAAATATATTTATTCGTTCCGCTGTGAGGTTCGTGTTACTCTGATGTTGTGTTCTTCTTCTTCTTCTATTCTAATTTTCTATCTTATCTTTCCTCACCCTCTAATTTCTTTCACTAATTACCAGGATTTTTCAGTGTTTTGGTTATCGACATCGTGCTTATGTCGATAACCAAAGTCGCTAAAAATCCGGGTCGTTACAGTTGGTATCAGAGCTTAAGTTAAGAATTTACTTGGCTCTGTGGTGTGGCTCGGTAGAGATAGGGTTAGTAATACCCTAGATTGAGTTTGAGTGCATACATACGAGTGAACGTATTTGTTATTGATATAAAAAATTTGTTTTATATTGTGGAGATTCATTGGTTGAGTCGTTTATGAGTTCTGGTCGATCAGTTTGATCCACTGTATCGGTAGGGATTTTGTAAACACTTGAATACGATGAACCATCATGGTATGTTTTGAAAAGAGGGTAAACGAAATAATTTTACCCAAATTATATTTTGAATATATTGGATATATTGGTTGTTATTATAATTGAGTAAGATTATAAATTAAATGGTTATGTAAATAACCAATCAGAATTCATATAAGTGAAATACGTGAAATCAGATGAGTTAAATCTGAAATTAAAACCAGAAATGGAGTTAAAACTCTGGAGAATTGGATAAGTGTTCGTAAATGGATTTGGATTAAAAATAAGGAAAATTTAAGATCCTGGGAGATTTAAATTGTTTTACAAGCAGTGTGAATTATATTTTGAAATGAATTTCAAAGTGGAAATATTTAGAAATGATTTTATAGTATTGAACTCACTTCGATCGCTGGAAAATAGATTCTGATGATGACAGCTGCATCATCAGTATTCATTTTCGAGTTGTAAGTGACGAATTACTTCCAGAGATACTGTTTTGAATTTGTTTTGGGAAAGACAAGTTGTGTTGAATTTCAAAATTGGATTTGAATAATAGAATTTTAAATTTTAAATAGATTTGAAATATTAACTTGTTTTAAAAGAAATAAAACGAGAAGTTCCTTTATAAACGAAGTTTATAAATAGTTCTTTTATAAACGAAGTTTATAAATGAAGTGAAGAGAAATTATCATTGGATAATTCAGAAATAAAAATCCAAGTGTGAAATTGAAAGGGAAATCTATTTTCCAAAGGTAGAAATATCGATTTCTAAAGGAATTGAAATCGAGACTTATGTAAAGAATGAACGAAGAAAGTTTGAAAAGGAATTTGGATAAAGGAAGTTCAAACATAGAATGTAAATAAGAAAATTCAAAGGGGATTTGAATATAGAAAATTCAAAGGGGGTTTGAATATAGAAATTCAAATGATATTTGAATAAAGAAGATTTAAATAATGGAAAAGTGAATATAGAATTTCAAAATAGAATTTAAAATAAGAAAATTGAATAAAGAATTCATGTAGAGTAATAACAGAAATTGAATATAGAAATTCAAAGGGAGTTTGAATATATGAAATTCAATGGAATTGAAATAGAGTTTGAATATAGAAATTCAAATGGAATTCAAATATAGAATTTGAATATAGAAAATATAAAGGAATTCAAATTTGGGATTTGAATATCGAAGGTGAAAATGAAATTTGAATAAAGAAGATTCAAATAGAATTGAATTTGAAATTTGAATATAGAAGATTCAAATAGAATTGAAACGAAATCGAAAATATAGAATTTGAATAAGGAAATTGAAACGAAATTCAAATATAAAATTTGAATAAGAGATTTGAAATGAAATTCAAATATAGAATTTGAATAAGAGAATTGAAATGGAATTTGAATATAGGAAATTCAAATAGAATTGAAAAGGAATTCAATTAGTTGATAAACAAGTTAAAATATATTTGAACATATTATACTCAAATATGAAGGTGAAATGGGCAAATCAGTAATTTGAAAATCACTTAACGAAATAAGTTAAAATGATTGGATTAAGTTGGAATGAATTAGAAATGTATGGATATACATGAGATAGGTATTGTTAGACCCAAAAGTGGTTCTAACACCCAAATCAATTAGAAACAAGATGAAATGAAACAAAAATAAAAATGAACACGCAGAATTTATAGTGGTTCGGCGAAGAAATGCCTACGTCCATTTATCTTTCACTATATTCAATAATTCAGTTGCAAATACAATGCAAGATTCACTCACCACTCACTTTTGATCACTCAATTGACTAAAACAGGAAATGAAAGATGATTTGGATTCTCCGGGAGTAATGGAGTTCGGATGATGGAAGTAATTGAATTCTCAAAATGCTGAAAAAAGATCCTTCTCTTTGTCTTCAGATGGGGTATTTATAGGTGTGAATTTGCCTGAAACTTGATCCGGGTCGGGGCCACATGTCATCCATCGCACTCTCTTCGGGTTCGGATGAACTATCATGTTGACAACGCATCAAAAGGAAGGACGTTATAGGTAGAAATTAGTCATAGCCGGTCCGGTTATCCAGGCGATTTTGCAGGAGAGTAACATGGATCATGGGTTCGGGTCGGAGACGTGCAGATAAGGGGTTCGGATCGGGATACCCGATCCGAACCGGGTTGGCTTGGGTGCGACTCTCCTTCTCTAACCTGTTCCACTCCGTTCCATTGTTGTGGCAAATAGGTAGCTTTCCGATCCATTCGAGATTCAGTTGCCTTCCGATCCGATTAGATATGCCTTACCAATCTACACAGTAAGAGATCACCGATCCGAACAGAGGACTCTATCCGATCCGAACCAATATGTTGCTCTGACCCGACCCGAACAACTGCAGCCATCAATCTGATTTGTAGTGTTTTTCTCCAATCCGAACCGAAGTCTTATAATTAAAAATTCCCTTCAATGTTTGGTTTCTTGGCTTTGTGTTGCCTAGTTCACAAAGTAGGCTAACATTTTGCCCCCTCAAAGGATGCTTCTGTTGCACGAAGCGTGCTTTGATGTCGTTTGAATGCTAGTCCTTGAATCAGAACAGTCAGGGGGAATGCACAGATTTCTATTCGGTTCGGATGCTAGAAGAATGCACAGATTTCAATCCGGTTCGGTGGCGCGACTCGGTTCGGTGTCCGACTCGAGCACCTTTCCTTCCTGTTTCGCTCTGCACTAGGTAGATGGGCCAGAAGACGTGGGCTGGCTTGGACTCGGTCCGAACGGAGTAAAATTCGGGGAATACAAATAGTCATCTCAAGTCTTATATAAGCTCACTCACCTAAGCTCTTCTATCTTTCTTTTACTCTCAGCTTTATACCGAAAAACTCTATCTCCTAAAAATTCCAAAAACTCTAAAACTTCTCGTTTCAATCTTCGAATAAAAACATCTAGGTATTTTGAATCTTCTGATTATTTACGTAATAACTAACTTTAGCTATAATTTGCGGTTAATTCGAACGATTGGAGTGTGGCATTTGTTGAACTCCGACGCCTGGATCTCCTCCACCGTTCATCATCGTCGTTGATGGCGTCTTCGCCGTCTCGAGGTAGCAACGGGGGTCGTTGGGATCCAGCGTTAAACGCTCAAGCACATACACATAATCACTTAACCTCGTTTGGGTCTGGTGACATTTGAAGACGAGAAAGGGGATAATAGGAACTGGGTTCGGTTCGGGGAAGGAAATGCTGGAGCAGCGGAGGAGAGGGCAAGTTCATATGTTAGGATCGGGTCGGAATGAAACGCGATGTGGAGAAAACCATGCTTGTCCGACCAGGTCGGGTCGGGGTAAGAGATAGAGAGATGAAAAGAACGTATGGATCCTTTCGTTTGCAGAGCCGCTCCGAATGCTTATTCCGATCCGGTTTTAAACTGTCAAATACGAACGTTTTCTCCGAACCAAACCATATGCAGATCCGATCCGATCCCAGCTTTATGCACGTCCGATCCGAACCGAACCATAAGCACACCCTACCCGAACTGAATGATATGCATATTCCAACTTAAAGCACTAGACTTTATCCAACCAGGGTTAATCAATGCTTGACATAATCTTCAATTCAATGAACAGTTAGGGTAGTGCCTTGCGGACATAAACGAGCATTAAGAACAACTCTGACAATCATTCTTTCTTCAAAGCTTCGTTTTACATTGCTGTACTTTTATTTCGCATTTCCCACATTTGCTGCACACATTCTAGTTCACACACATATACAGGGGGGCACGGGATAATTTACTCTAACCCGTGCTATTGCTTCTTCAATAGTTCTATGACAATGAGGCCCAGACGCTCTTCCCGTCTAGCTGAGAGGAAAGATGCCCCGGAAACTTCTAGCAAAATCACTCTTGAGGATATATCTTCTTCGTCCGATCCGGAATGGGACAGTGAGGGTCCAGATTACGGGGTTGGTCATCGGGAAAACGACGAGATGTCTTCAGAGAATGAAGTTTCTCTGGGTTTCGAAGAGGAAGGAGGGATTGGTGATAATCGAGCACCCGATGAATTTGAATCAGCCATCATATTGGAATCACCCTCGGACTCCGTTGAATCAACAGTTGACAACGATCGACTTGTTCGAATTTGTCTAAAATATGGAATAATGAAAAGGGACACCCTAGTGCCCTCACGCTCTGACCGTCCCCACAACCCTCCAGAAGGATATATGACGGTCACTCGATTGATGTGCATGGTCGGCGCCATTCCTCCATTCTCTCCTTTCATCGTTGATTTCTTAAGACAAATGCGGATTGCCCCCATGCAGTTGCATCCCAATTCATATGCCTATTTGCATACCTTGTACATAGCATATCGTGAAATCCTAGGCGTAGAGCTCACGTTTGATGATGTTCATTTCTTCTATAATTTCAAGCATCGGACTAGAGAAACTCCATCTTTCTGTTACTTTGAATCAGTCCCAAAAAGGAAGATAATCTCTACACCATTTAGCAGTAAAGATGGAGATTCCAGACTAGAATGGTTCTATATAAAGCAACAGTCTGGATGCGCCAGGAGATGGACAAAATCAAGTAAAGCGTTGATTTTCTGAACCCGGACTCTATACACTTGAATCATCACCCTGACCTGTTTTCCTTTTTGTTTGCAGTCGACAATCCCAAACAGATATCAGATCAGGTGTTCTTTGATCGGATGCACCGTCTTCTTAATGGCGATCAAAAATTCCTGACTATCGACGAGGTCCTTAAAGATGAATACCTTCATTTTCACGGGCTGCTATCCGTTTTCCGTAGCATCGGTCATGGGACGGTCCCTTATGCATACATTCCTCCAGTGGAGACAGTTCCAGAGATAGGAGAAGGCTCGGGAATTCCTACAGCTCCTCTTCAGACTTCACCTTCTCCCTCTTCCACACAAGACGATGAATTAGCTAATCTGGCCGAAAAACATCGTGAAGGGTACATTGCCCCCGAGGAAACTACTTCTCTAGACAAGTCAAAATCTTCCCAAGAGTCGCCACTTCACGCTTCCGAAGGGGATGTTCCTAGCGCTGATGAGCACATATTTCAGGGTTTGGGGGATCTCCCCTTACCTGAGACTATATATACTTCAGAGGATTTCAGGAAGGATCCTTTAGTCTTCACTTCTTCCGAAGAAACTACTCCCGCTAAGGCTAAAGAGCCTGCCCGCACTAGTCTAGCTTCAGACTCGGGTTGGTTGGGGGGAAGCACACCACTTAGGATACACTTTACACCACAGCATTAGCATTCATTGCACTTCTTTCTCCATGAATCCATTAATTCTAAACTTCGTTTATTTTATCGTGCAGGTACAATGTCTCGATCCTATTATGATATAAGAAAGCTTCGTCGCAGCATGTCCAATCCTCCTCAGGATGTCGAGTATGATCGCCGGGATGATCGTGGTAGGGAGGAGAGAAGACCTTATGATCCCTATCGATCTCGGCCCTCACGCTCCCGCTCACCAGTTCGACCGGAACAAGAGAAATACAAGAGCTATCAAGGTCGCAGGGAGGAGGATAGACCACCATCTAAAGACTCCACTTCCTCCCATGAAAAGCGGAGTAGAGAGAAAACTCCTCCAAGAGAAACCGGGTCTCGAAGTAAACAAAAGGTCCCTGCAACTAAGCGGCCTAGGTCAGATAAGGAGACTACTGAATCCTCTGCACATAGGAGCACCGAATTATCAATTCCCACTCCTCCCCCATTAGATGCGGGAACTGCAGTAAAGCTGGCATATTTAGAGGAGCAATTTCCCGAGCACTACTTCGAGACTCTGACCTTTCTACCTACCCTTGAACTTATTTCTTCTAATTGGGCAGATGAGGCCAAGGCAAAGATTGATTTGGTAGAAAAACAATATTCCGAGATGTTCAAGTATTCACGCAATCTTTCTAGAATCATCCGCACTCTAATGACAAATGCTAACTCAATGCAAAAGACCGCGGAAGAGGATGCTAAGGCCTTAAAAACCTTAGGAAAAGACTTGGAAGACACTCAAGCTCAACTAGCTGTCGCTCAAAAGAACGCTTCTAATTTCAAACAACAGTTTGAGGACATGCAAAAGCGTTATCATGACTTGCTTGAGTCCCATACTCAGGAGCGCTCTGAACTAAAAAAGCAAGCTGACAAGGCCAAGTCAGAAGCCGCTAAAACACACCTTGCTTATGCTGAGCTTAAACGGAAAAACGCCGAGTTAGCAAAAAGGAGTGCTGAATTAGAAAAGAAGAATGCTGACTTGGCTTCGACGCTGTTGGAGGCAGAAAACAGGGCTGCTCTGGCCGAGGGCAATGTGGAGTGTGCCATTAAATCTGCGGAGGAAGCCCGCAAGCAATTATCTGAGGCGGAGGTTGAGATTCAAAGTTTCGGCGAATTAATGATTGAATTCTTCGCACATATTATTCGTCGTCGAAACATTTCTTGGATCGAGGACCATCCATCCACTCTGGTCCAAGTATGGAATCAAATCGTTGAGTGGGAAAAAGAAGAACTTAAGGTCGATTCCCTTGATGAAGATAAGCTGATGGAGAAATACTTGAGAGATGATGAACCGGAGCGTCTAGCTGAAGGGCGCCGCCTCATCGCTGAGGCTATGGAAGAAGAGAGACGGAAGTCTAAACAAAAAACCATTCCCGAAGCTGGCTCCTCTTCTTCTGCTCCTGCAACTCCGGAAGTAGAAGGGTATGGTCCCGAAAATCCGGGAATTCCCCGGACAACTTTGCTATCTCCCATTCCTGAAATAACTCCAGAGGTAGTAGTCACCCCCGCTGAAAAGTCTTCGGAAGGTATCCCTATCTTTTCTCCTCAATTTGCCAAGGCTACTACTACCTTTGGCTACGTGATTGAACGTTCGATAAGAAACCCTTTGCTTTCGCCTAAGTTGGTAACCGATGTTTCTCATTCTGTAGGTGTTGAATCATCCGCAAAAACAGATGTAGCTCAAGGAGCTGTCGCTGGGACGAAGCCCGCTGATAGGGTCAAAGAAGGGGAAGACAAGGCTGCTTCCATAGACTTGGGGGAAGGAAGTGAGCCAACTAAGGTCACCACTCCCCATGATGAAGAAATGATTGCAGCTTTAAAAGACGACGGAGGAGATGAGGGGCATGATGAAGAACCGGAGGTTGCAATAACTGGGGAGTCGAAAAGCGCCGATGACGTTACCTTGGCTGCCATGAAGGCTGATCAAGACAAGCGCTTGCAATTAAAGGCCGAAGAACTAGACCCTGAGGTCCTCAAGCCCCTCGCAGTTGTGGATGCGGGTTCAAGGTTAGTTGTTAAGCTCTCAACTAGATCTATTACCGAAGAACTTGCTAAAAAATCTTCTCTTGATTCCATTGTTCTGCCCTCCGGGAAGAAATCTACTGGCTCCAGTACCGCATCTTCAGGGAAAAAGAAATCGAAACGAATCTTAACTGAAGCCGAGAAGGAAGCAATGGACGCGGAAAAAGCCGCCAAGAAATCTAAGGCTCATTCCAAACCCAAATAGTGGGTCCCCCTGTATCTTTTTAGCATCTTTGTGAACCAATAATTGCTGCTACAAAGGCAGCTCCTGCACTTTCTTTTTTAGCTATTTCCCTGTACAAATTCATTCATTGGTAAATAAAAATAATTCACTTTTTGCAATGTTTATTTGTTAGTAGTTCTGCGCTTATGTAAAAATGCATGTCTATAGTTATGAAACGAAGTTGTGGAGAGGGGAAATATGTGTATGCATATGTATCCCCAGTCAATTTCTATAAGTTATTCAATGCTTAACCATGCAATCTGAATGCTCCCAATTCTCTGACGGGATAGCACTTCCTGTGTCGTCAGTACCTGTCGTTTTTTCTGGCACTTCTTTTATACTCTCTCTCTTTCTCTTGAGAGTTAGAGTTCGAGCTTAGTCATCTATTCATTCCCCGGTCTCTCAACGGGGAAAGATTTCTTTCTCGGCGCTCAGTCGGAGACGCCTTTATACTCTCTTTCTCTCTGGAAAGTTAGAGTTAGGAGTAGAATTTCTTTTTCAGCGCTCAATCGGAGACGCTTTTATACTCTCTCTCTTTCTCTGGAGAGTTAGAGTTAAAAATAGAATTTCTTTTTCAGCGCTCAGTCTGAGACGCTTTTATACTCTCTCTCTTTCTCTGGAGAGTTAGAGTTAAGAATAGAATTTCTTTTTCAGCGCTCAGTCTGAGACGCTTTTATACTCTCTCTCTTTCTCTGGAGAGTTAGAGTTAAGAATGTCGTTTTCTCATTCTTTTACGTCTTATTTCACAAATAATCATTGTGCTTCTTTTTATGTCCAAACTGTTTTCAACCTTTTTTAGGCTCTGAGTTATCCTGTATTTTATAATCACAACAGAATAACTAATGAATGTAAATGCATAAAAGTAAATAACACACAATATTTTTATAGTGGTTCAGCTAAGTCGTAGCCTACATCCACTTTATAGTCCTTTATTCATATCATCAGATTTTCCCAAGGCAAGGCATGTCTTATTACAGAGTTCACAGAAAAAATAACAAAAAGTATAGCATTTCTAATCCAAATATCGCATTAAGTGTTGGGCATTCCATGCTCGAGGGACTTCTTCGCCATCTACGGTCGTTAACTTGAAGGTTCCTTTTTCAAGTTTCCGTTGGATGACAAAGGGTCCTTCCCATTTTGGGCCGAGGTGAGGAAGGGATGGAAAAACTCTCTTTAGCACCAAATCTCCAGGTTCAAAAGTTCTGAGGCGAACTTTTTTGTCATAATAGCGTGCCATCTGACGCCGATGTCTTGCTGCACGCAAGTCTTCTTCGTCCCTTTTCTCTTCGACTTCATCAAGGAACTCAAGTAAGAGTGCCCGATTCGTCATCGGGTCATAATATGTCACCCTGTGGGAAGGAACTTCCAGTTCAACTGGAATTACTGCTTCTGAGCCAAAGGAGAGAGAGAAAGGGGTATGATCGGTGGCTGTCTTGAATGTTGTTCGATATGCCCACAAAGCTAGGGGCAATTCGTCAACCCATCTTGCCTTTGCACGTTCCAACCGTTTCTTGAGGATGGATTTTATAACTTTGTTTATTGCCTCTACTTGTCCATTCGATTGCGGATAGGCAACTGCAGTATATCGCTTGTCTATCTTAGACTCTTCTGACAGAAATTTCTGAATTCAGTACTATCAAATTGGGTTCCGTTGTCGGTTATGATCGTCCTTGGAATCCCGAATCGGCATATAATATTTCTGACCACAAAACTTATCACCTTTCTTGTTGTGATCTTGGTCAAGGGCTCAGCTTCCACCCATTTCGTAAAATAGTCCACAGCCACTATTGCATACTTAGCTCCTCCTTTAGCAATCGGTAAAACTCCAATGATATCAATTCCCCATGTGGCAAATGGCCAAGGACTCACCATCGATTTAAGCTGGGTTGACGGTGCCCTGGCGATTTTGGCGAATCTCTGGCACTTATCGCAGCGTCGTGAATAATCAGCTGCATCTCTGTTGATCGTAGGCCAGAAGTATTCGTACCGCAATATTTTCTTTGCTAAAGTTTGACCTCCTGTATGATCTCCACACTCACCTTCGTGTACTTCTCTTAGTACACGCTTGATGTCGTCGTGTGCGATACATCATAACAGGGGCATAGAAAATCCTTGTCTATAGAGAGTATCGTCTTGTATAACATATCTGGTAGCTTTGCGAACTACAGCTCTTTTCTCACTCTTCTTCGATGGGAGTGTCCCATTCTTAAGAAAATTCTTAATTGGAGTCATCCATGACTCCTCTGGTTCCACTTCAAAAGCGAATTCAATTTCCATTGACTCAAAGCTCGGCGACTCCAACGTTTCAATTGGAATTATCTCAGTCTCTTCTGGATTGTCAGAACTAGCCAGTTTTGCCAGTCTATCCGCTTTCTGGTTTTCAACTATGGGAATATGTGTTATGTTGTACCGCTCTAAGCTATTCAATAGCTCTTTCACTTTCTTGAGGTAGGCGATAAGCCGAGGTCCTCGAGCCGCAAATTCCTCTCGCACTTGGCAAACAACAATTTTAGAGTCGCAGAATACATCTAACATTTTTACTCCAAGGTCTTTAGCAAGTTTCAGCCCGGCAATCAGGGCTTCATATTCAGAATCATTGTTAGTTGCCGAAAATTCTAATCGCAGGGCGTAATATAACGACCGCCCCTCGGGAGTAACTAAGACAATTCCAGCTCCGGACCTTCGGTCATTCTTAGCTCCATCTGTATATAATTTCCACGGATTCATCTCTATCTCATCCTCGGATTTAACCACTCGGTCATTGATTATTTCCTCTTCTGGAATGGTGAACTCCGCAATAAAGTCTGCTAGGGCTTGCCCCCTGATCGACTTTCGAGGTTGAAAATTCAAATCAAACTGACTTAGTTCTATGTTCCATTTGATCAACCTCCCCGATGCTTCGGGTCTCTGCAACACCTGCCTTAAGGGCTGGTCGGTGTATATGGTTATTGGATGAGCTTGGAAATAATGACGAAGTTTTCGGGACGCGATCAGGAGGCTGTAAGCGAGCTTCTCAATTTTTGGGTAGTTGCGCTCTGCCGCTGCTAATTTCTTACTCACATAGTACACCGGCCTTTGTACTTTGTCTTCTTCTCGAACCAGGGTTGTGCTGACAGCTTGAGCCGAGACTGCCAAATAAACAAATAATTCTTCGTGATCTACGGGCTTTGATAAAATTGGCGGTTTCTCTAGCAGCTCTAACAGATTTTGAAAGGCCTCAACACAATCGGGAGTCCATTGGAAGTTCTTCTTTCCCCTTTTTATCAAATCAAAAAACGGAACACATTTATCGGTGGCTTTGGAGATGAATCTACTCAGCGCCGCTACCTTCCCTGCCAGACTTTGGACGTCTTTAATTCTCCTCGGTTCTTCGATGTTTCTAATCGCTGCTATCTAGCTAGGGTTGATTTCAATTCCTCGGGAACTCACAATGAAGCCAAGGAACTTTCCCGACGCCACTCCAAATGAACATTTTAAAGGATTCAATTTCATACGGTACTTTCGCAAGATACTAAACATTTCCGCTAAGTCTTGCGTATGGCTGGAAGACTGCTTTGATTTAACAAGCATATCATCTACATAAACTTCCATAGTTTTTCCTATTTGATCATAAAACATTCTATTTACCAAGCGCTGATAAGTAGCTCCAGCGTTTTTTAACCCGAATGGCATTACAACATAGCAATATAGCCCCAAATTCGTAATGAAACTCGTATGTTCTTGGTCTGGTACGTGCATAGGAATTTGGTTGTATCCAGAATATGCGTCCATGAAAGAAAGAAGTTCATGACCTGCTGTCGAGTCTACAAGCTGGTCAATCCTGGGAAGTGGGAAACTATCTTTCGGGCAAGCTTTATTTAAATCTGAAAAGTCAATGCAAGTCCGCCACTTTCCGTTTGGCTTCTTTACTAAGACGGGATTCGATATCCAGTCGGGATAAGTCGAATCTCGAATAAATCCATTCTGCTTCAACTTCTCTACTTCCTCTTTGAGAGCAGCCGACCTCTCTGGGCCCAGCATGCGTCTCTTTTGCTTCACAGGCGGATGCTTCGGATTTACATTCAATTTGTGACTTATAATGGAAGGTGATATCCCACACATGTCAGCATGGGTCCAGGCGAACACATCTAAGTTTGCCTTCAAGAAGTCCGTCAGTTCTTCAGCACGACGTGGATCCAATTGAGAACCAATCTTCAAAACTTTCGTCGGATCAGCTTTATCAATGGGAGTTTCCACTGTCGCTTCGTTAGGAGTTGCATTCCTAGCCTCTAGTTCCTCGTCTTTTCTGGGATCCAGGTCTTCAGGCGTTCCTTTGGGCAACTCCCTCGGGTTCAATCTCCCTAATTGCTATGCCGAGTCCCCCTTTGAGGGAGACGAGGCATCCTTACTCTCAGCATTAACTCCTTTCATCAACATCTTCAGTTCGGCCACATAGCAGGCCCGTCCAGAAACCTGATCCCCTCTCATTACTCCAGTCCCGGCTTCGGTTGGGAACTTTAGTAACAAGCACCAAGGGGCGATACAAACTCTAAATTCAGCGAGGGCAGGTCTCCCTAAAAATGCGTTATATGGCGAATCTACGTCCAATACTACGAACTGAAGCATTCGCACTCTTCTACGTTCTCCTTTCCCTAGGGTCACGGGCAACTCTATATATCCCATGGGAGCTGTCGTCGCTCCGTTGAAGCCTCTAATCCATCCTTCACAAGGTTTCAGATCTTCGGGCTCAAGCTTCATCTGATCAAATGACTTCTTGAACAAAGTATTAACGGAACTTCCGTTGTCTACTAATACCTTATGGACCAAGGCCGGCCCAATGGTGGTAGTAATAACCAACGGATCATTGGTGGGTGATTGAATCCCAGTATTGTCTCGGCTTCGAAATACCACGTCGTCGAACATGGTCTTCTGTTGTTTTATGGGGGCGACATCTTCCAAATCGTCACCTTCATTCACATCTAGATGCTTGGCAGCATTCACATATTGGTCCATTGACCTAAAACTTCGGATTGCCGGGTGAGGTCCGCCTACAATGGAGTTGATGACAATTCCTTTACCTTTCTGCTGCGCTGTAGGCTTGGGAGCAGGTAGAATCTGTTTTGGAGCCTGCTCACTTTGCCCCCTGTCTCTCGGGGCAACCTTGTACTCATCCAACTTCCCATCACGCAACAATTTCTCAATCACATCCCTCAAATGTCGACATTCATTAGTTGAATGCCCGTGTGTTCCGTGGAACAAACAAAACTTCCCTGTCGCCATTTCTTTCTCGGTCGAATCACGAGGTGGCGGTCTCTTGTACTGTAACACATTGTACGTATCCAGATAAATATTTTCCAGGGTGTCGTTCAATGGCGTATAATTCTCGTAGTTCTGGAATCGAGGTCTTTTGTTAGGGTCGCTTCCCCTATTTCTGTTTCTTCTATTACCGCTCGAATTACGGTTATTGTTGTTGTTTCCTCCACTTCCAGTATTGCTATTTCCACCCTTGTTTCCTACATTTACTTCAACCTTGCGAGAATTCTCCCCCGACTGCTTCACGGCGATATTACTCTGCACATTCTCCTTTGAAGCCGTTTCAGACTTTCTCTTCCGGTTTGCCCTGGTGTAACACCCCACACCCGCTATAGTCACTCACTAAGGGAATGCCATAGCATCGGTGGAGTATTTTAAGTGAGTATAGAACAGTAAAATTACAACAAGACAGATATAATGTAATACTTGAAAATTTAAAACATCATCTCATAGCAGCGGAAAGTAAAACATGTTTGGTTACATCATAAAACCATAACAAGAGTCAAGTACAAAATATCCATCCTGAATAAAATAAGTACATAATCCCACTACTCATAACAAATAGCCATAACAGAAAAGATAAGATAAGCTGAGCTCTACATCTACGGTCCAAGCTCCAAGAGATAGATAAAGCAAACTGATCAAAGCCCACTAGCACTAGGCCCAACCTGAGGACCTGAAGGAAAAAGATAAAAACAACGGGGGTCAGACATAAGCCTGAGTGAACCCTATCTCCTTAATAATACAATTATTAAAGTAATTAGGGTATGATATGAACTCGGTATGGTATCTTTGGGGATAATGACTACACTAAGTTGCCCACGAACACAGGACGAACTAAGATAACCGTAAAGACGCATCTACCCACCCAAGGATAATTACTAACTGCACCACACCAGTCACTCCTACTCAAAGGTTGATCCCACCCAAGGATATCAAAGATAGATATAACCAGTAGTTTCCTGTACCCTAGTTGACTACATAGGTGCCGTCTGCCCCTATCTCTACTAGGTGTACCCCACTACCCCAAGCGATCGGCTCCCTAACGTAGGTATCCGTGCTGGGCCCACAGTGGGGTGTATCATTCCCCAAAGTGGCAACCCAAAAGCAACACCGGTGCACGGGTTATACCTACACGATGCAACAACGTCTTACCTCCCAGTCCCGGGCCCACACACGCATATGAAACCCGATGGGCCTGCGTTGCCACCGCTAACCCCGTTTTGGCCACTTATAGACAAGCCCAGTATGCGTGTCCCGTCCTCGGCTTGGGCCGAGCTACAAAGATACATATGGGATACTGGTTGTAATGGGCCCTCCACAAGCTACCCACCAGAGCTTGTTATTAATCTAGTGTTCCCCACTTAACCCTTTAATCATGTTTAATTACATGTTTCACTTGGTTAAGTATTCTAATCGTATTTTCTATTGCCACCCAAGGCAACCCACTAGATTCCTCATGCCACCCAAGGCACCCACTTAACCCCTCATGTCCAACTACATGCTAATATGGTTAAGTGTTTCTTAATTAATTAAGACCGTGATTCCCCATAAAGACCTCCCACATTAGACTGGCTGTTATGACCGCCTGGTTAAGCCGGTAGGGTCCGGGCAGTCTTACGTCATAACAGAGTCTAACCTCGTGTCTTTACTTTAATCACGTATTTAATTTGTGCCTAAGACCTCTCACATTAGACTGGCTGTTATGACCGCCTGGTTAAGCCGGTAGGGTCCGGGCAGTCTTACGTCATAACAGAGCCTAACCTCGTGTCTTAGTCGATTAATTACACCTAATTAATCACCCCCATATTAATTATCCCTAATTAATATCAATTTATTCATAACATGGGTAGACCTAACTCAATAGGTAAATTCCCATGGGGTAGACCTAACTCAATAGGTAAATTCCCACTTATGTTAATTAATTTTTTATGGTATGCTTAATCATACCCATTTCAACATACTTTTAATTAACATATTAATTAACCCCATCGTTCCCCACGTAAATCGTCATTATGACATAACATAATAAAGGGAAGATTTACCACACATAACATGGGTTTAGCATATAACTTTATCATGGGTTAAGAGGATGTCAACTTGCATATATGAGCATGTATTAACCCAACTATATTCAACCCAAACTTGCATATTATCAAACATGTGTCTTACATAACATGTTGCATATGAACTTACATATCATCAAACATGTGATTTGCATAACATGTTGCATATGAACTTACATATCATCATACATGTGATTTGCATAACATGTAGAACTTGCATTTTAGCATATACTTAACTTGCATAAGCACTCACATACTTGCATAAGCATTCATATACTTGCATAAGCTTGCATATCATGTTAAACTTGCATTTCAACATATACATAACTTGCATAAACATTCACATACTTGCATAGGCTTGCATATTATGTTAAACTTGCATTTCAACATATACATAACTTGCATAAACATTCACATACTTGCATAGGCTTGCATATTATGTTAAACTTGCATTTCAACATATACATAACTTGCATAAACATTCACATACTTGCATAGGCTTGCATATTATGTTAAACTTGCATTTCAACATATACATAACTTGCATAAACATTCATATACTTGCATAAGATGTTAAACATGCATATAAGCATATACATGACTTGCATAAGTACTCACATACTTGCATAACATGTTTGCATAATGGATCCATATTCACTTAGTGTTTTGCATCATAAACATCATGAAACAACTTGCATAAAAATATCATGATTACATATTATGAAACTTGCATGACATAAGGCATATAACTTGCAAAACACATAATATTCACTACATCAAGCTTGCATAAATATATGGATCCACAAACATAGCCATACTTTATCACATCTTATCATAATCAATTCAATAATTGATTATTAAGGGGATAGAAGCTCACCAAAACAAGATTAGCAAGTTAAATGAAGCAAATCCCAATGATTAAGTAGAAGAAGATGTAGATTAGCTTGCAAACCCTCTTAGGATTTTTAGTGGAGGCTCTCCAATTTTCTAAGTGGTGGCATAATGGCCTTAGATCTATTTTTGGTAAGGATAAGGGGGGTATTAGGGTGTATATATAGATTAGTTAGATGTTTTAGGACCATAGGATATACCCTAGAACCAATCCTAGCCTTTAAAGCATGTCTTGGGGAAGAAGTCAAGTGTAGGAACCATTTAGGGCCCAAAAAAAACAGCCCAAAACTCATCCCGGGCCTCAAAACATGAGCAGTTTTTGATTTTTCGTGAAACTTTGACGGGCCATAACTTGGTCATACGGACTCCGATTTACGAAAACTCGGACTCTATTTCGCGTATTTTTCCGAGACGAACGCAATGGCACAGCCCATTTCCCCTGATTCAGAATATTAAATTTAATTTTGCTCTGATTTATGTTATAACAAGTTATTTAACATACGGGGTGTTACATTCTCCCCTACTTAAAGGATTTCGTCCCCGAAATCTCTAAGTCAAGAAGAACGTATCCTACCAACCAAACAACCATCTACTCAACCATCAAACACTGGCATCCATTGTCCTTAAAGTTTCTAATGTTGTATGAACATATGCAAAAAGTGTGTGTATATGTTCCCTATCTAATGCAAAATCAGGCGGTCTACTGATTCAGTTGACCTCCTTAATGCAAACCATGATAGTGCCATGCATCCAATATGTATGCGAAAGAACCCTATCGACACATACTATTTCTACATGCGTGCACAATCATTCACCGAATAAATGCATCATCCATATGATAGCACAACCATCATACATCCATTAATATAGCTACCTACACACATTTATATGCAATATGCAATATGAAGTGATTGAGCCGATCTAGTGCCTAAAGTGTGTGTATATGCATCCACGAGCAACCACTAGCAAACACTTGCATCCACTTGCATCCATCAATCATAACATGTCTCAAACACATGTTTTAACCATAGGTTTACCCTATCTAAAAGGTCAAAGGTGCTAACGAGAGGACATACTAAGGACAAGATAAGTACAAGATAGGCAATAAAGGAGAAGTTAAAGAACATACTCTCGAAAAGAAAAGGGTACAAAGAACGCATCTTCGCTTCCGTCTCCCAAGTAGCATTGCTCTCGTCATCTCCCCATTGCACTTTGACTAGCTGAACCTCTCTGTTTCTCAACTTCTTAATCTCTGACCCAAGGATGCGAGTAGGAGCTCGTCGAATCGTCGCATCACGCTCTACTTCCACTTCTCTAAGCAAGCTCGGCTCTACCACCTCTGCGGTCTCATGTAGGCACTTCCTCAAATGTGACACATGGAAAACATCATGTATACCACTAAGTCTGTCTGGCAACTCCACCCTATATGCCATCCGTCCAATTTTTTCCTTGACAGGAAACGGTCCTACAAACCTCGGTGCTAACTTCCCAGCGGATCCAAAGCGAACAACATTCCGTAATGGAGACACTTTGACAAAAACCATGTCCCCAACTTCAAACTCAAGATCAGTCCTCCTCTTATCTGCATAAGATTTCTGTCTGTCTTGCGCTGCTTTCATCCTTCTTCGAATCAAATCAACCTTCTCTGAAGTCTCTCTAACCATATCGGGCCCTAGCAAGATCTTATCCGTAGATTCCCACCAACATGTAGGTGATCGACAAGGCCTTCCATAAAGAGCTTCAAAAGGTGCCATGCCAATACTAGACTGGAAGCTGTTGTTATATGCAAACTCCACCAAAGGAAGATGCTCTTCCCATGTACCTCCAAAATCCAAGATACAAAGCCTCAAAAGGTCTTCCAAAACACGGTTCACCCTCTCGGTCTGGCCGTCTGTCTGAGGATGATATGCGGTGCTCAAACACAACTGAGTCCCCACCGCCTCCTGTAAACTCTTCCAAAACTCACTAGTGAAGATAGGATCTCGATCACTCACTATGCTGGAAGGTACCCCATGCAATCGAACTATCTCTCGAACATAGACTGAAGCAAGCCATGGAGCAGTCCTCTTACTCTTTACGGGTATGAAATGGGCGCTCTTAGTAAGTCTATCAACCACGACCCAAATTCCTGTATTGCCCTTCCTCGATCTCGGTAAACCATCAACGAAGTCCATCGAGACACTATCCCACTTCCATATCGGAACTTCCAAAGGATGAAGCAACCCACCTGGCTTCTTTTGCTCTGCTTTTACTTGTTGGCGCACCAAGCATCTAGCAACATACTCGGCCACATCTTTCTTCATACCGGCCCAAAAGAAAACTCGCCTCATGTCTTGGTACATCTTATCCCCACCGGGATGTATGGTCATCCTCGAACGATGTGCATCATCAAGTATAGCCTTCCTCAAGTCTTCATCTTGCGGTACACAAAGTCTACCATCTCTACGCAACCACCCCCTATCATCTAGGGTGTACCTATTCAAATGGCTGGACGACTCCCCCCTTATGAGCTTCTCTACCAACTCAACCAACTGTGGGTCGTCTCGCTGTGCCTCGCCAACTCGTCCCAAAAGAGTAGGTCTAACCTCTAAGGATGCTAGCAAACCGGGTACCAAGTCAACAGAAGGTCTGAAGTCAAACATCGAGATAAACTCCAAGCTTCTCCGTTCCACAAACAACGGACTCAAGGACAACCTTTTTCTGCTTAAGGCATCTGCCACCACGTTACCCTTGCCAGGGGTATATGCTATCTCGAAATCATAGGATGCTAAGAACTCCATCCACCTTTGCTGTCTCAAGTTCAAATCCTTCTAAGAAAACAAGTACTTCAAAGATTTGTGATCGGTGAACAACTCAAATCTCTCACCAAGAAGATAATGGCGCCAGATCTTGAGCGCAAAAACGATAGCGGCCAACTCTAGGTCATGGACAGGGTAATTTTTCTCATGCGCCCTCAACTGCCTCCCACCATAGGCTATTACCCTTCCCTCTTGCATCAAGACTGCGCCTAGTCCTGTCCCACAAGCATCAGTATAAACAACGAACGGCTTACTCCCATCTGGCAGCACTAAAACTGGAGCAGTGGTTAAAGCTCTCTTTAACCGTCGGAATGCATCCTCACAATCCACATCCCATGTGAAAACCTGATTCTTCTTTGTCAAGCGAGTTAATGGGGCTGATATCTTCGCGAAGTCCTTGATAAACTTCCTATAGTAGCCAGCCAACCCCAAGAAACTCCTCACCTCGGTAGCATTCTTCGGAGCCTTCCAATCTTGGATAGATACTACCTTTGCAGGATCCACAGCTATCCCTTCCTAAGAGACCACGTGCCCTAAGAATCGCACTTCCTTCCTCCAAAAGTGACATTTAGAAAACTTAGCCTTCAGGCTATGCGCTCGAAGAGTCTCCAACACTTCCCTAAGATGTAGGGCATGCTCTTCCTCACTCTTGGAGAAGACCAAGATGTCATCCACAAAGACCACCACGAACTTGTTAAGATACTCCCTGAACACCCTACTCATCAGATCAACGAAATATGCAGGGGCGTTCGTCAAACCAAATGGCATCACAAGCCACTCATAAAAACCATCCGGAGTCCTGAAGGCAGTCTTCTCTACACTATCCTCAGCCACTCTCAACCGATGAAACCCCGTGGCTAAGTCCAACTGCGAAAACACTGAAGCGCCAACTAACTGATCGAAGAGATCATCAATCCTCGGCAATGGGTGTTTATTCTTCTTTGTGAGCTTGTTGAGTTCTCTATAGTCAACACAAAGTCTGAGGGACCCATCTGCCTTTGTAGCAAAAACCACCGGAGCACCCCACTCCGATATACTTCGTCTTATGAACCCCTTCTCAAGCAACTCCCCTACTTGCTTATTGAGTTCCCTCCTTTCACGAGGAGCCATGTGGCGCACTGGCAAAGATACTGGTTTAGCATTGTCCACAAGATAGATTCGGAAGTCAATCTCCCGCTTCGGAGGTAAGCCCTTCACCTCCTCAAACACATCCGGATATTCCCGGACCACTCTGACAGATTGCAGACTCTCGACCGAAGCATCGAGCGATTCAAGATAACTTAGCATAACAGACTCCATGGGATTACAAGAGATCTCGAGAGTGTTACCCAAGCGGGTCATCAGCCTAACAACTCTCCTTTCACAATCAAGAACGGCACCATTACTGGATAACCAGTCCATGCCCAAAATCAACCCATAGCCCGTGAAGCCCAAAACAAAAGCATCACATCTAAACTCAACGCTAAGTATAGAAATCTTCAAACCCAAACACATCATGGACAAATAAGTGGAGCCTCCAATTGGGTTTGAAACAACCAAGGGATCATCTACTAGACTGGTGTCTAAGTGCAGTGACTCAACTAAAGATGATGAGATAAACGAATGAGATGCGCCAGAGTCAAACAAAGTACGGACGGGATGATCTAACAGATAAACTAGACTTTCAACAGAAATAGTTCTACCTCTTTCCTGAAGTGGTGGAACCGCGAGAGCCTGAACTTGCCCCCTTGCCTGACCCGGTGCCATAAGAGCTTGCACCTGTCCTCCTGAGGTAGATCCCGTCCTCTGCCCCTTCTTAGGATAGTCCTTCACCAGATGCCCTGCTTCGCCACAGTGGAAGCAGCCAGTCTTCTTCTTCTTGCGACAATCCTTGCTTAGGTGGCCTGGTGTCCCACAATTGAAGCACTTCTTCTTCTTCCCCTTGCCACCATTGCCTTTTCCATTCTTGTTTTGCTGTTGCTGTTGAGGTCTCTTCTGATCTCCTTTCTTCTCGGGTGCTTTACTAGTATTGGGACCCTTCTCTTCCTCATACATAAGTGCCATGTCAACTAGCTTCTCAAAGGTAGCCCCCATAGGAATGTGAGTCATAGCCAATCCATGCATCGGTTCGTTCAAGCCCCTAACGAACCTCAAAGCTTTCTTCTCCGGGGTATTCACCATATCTATGCCAAACCTTGCCAACTGATTGAACTTGTTGACATACTCCTTCACTGATAAGTTCCCTTGCTTCAAGTTCAAGAACCTTTCCATATACAGATTTTCTTCTGCCCTTGAGAGAAACTTTGCCACAAACCTCTGTCTGAAATCCGCCCAAGAATCAACAAGGCGCTCTCCATTAGTGACCTCCCACCAGAACGAGGCCTCTCCCTTCATTAACCAAGCAGCTAACTTAACTTTCTTTGCTTCTTCCATCTCAAAGATGTCTATCAACTCTTCCACCTCCTTAAGCCAATCCCTAGCTTCCACAAAAGTCTCTGATCCTAGAAAAGGTTTCCCTCCCATAGTCTTGAATTCCTTACAAGTCTTAGCAAAAGTAACCACACGAGGAGGATGAGGAGGAAGATCGGGTATAACTGGTGGTGGAGGAACATTAGCTGGCCCTGCAGCGGCGACCCTAGCCTCCATCAATCTCCTATACCATGCTGGTATTGCTACACCCTCCGGAAAGTTAAGATCTTCAGCCATGCTGAAACGAAAAAAAGGAAAGATTCAAACGGAGAATTCGAAAGATAGAGATATGGCTATCTGGGATTATGCTTTTCTTTCAAAATCTTTACTCTTAAAAGACATGTTTTTGAAAATACTTTCTTCTAAAATATTCTTAGAAAATAGTTTTTCTTAAAAAATTTATCTGTTCTGGTAACCTTAAGCTCTGATACCACGTGTAACACCCCACACCCGCTATAGTCACTCACTAAGGGAATGCCATAGCATCGGTGGAGTATTTTTAGTGAGTATAGAACAGTAAAATTACAACAAGACAGATATAATGTAATACTTGAAAATTTAAAACATCATCTCATAGCAGCGGAAAGTAAAACATGTTTGGTTACATCATAAAACCATAACAAGAGTCAAGTACAAAATATCCATCCTGAATAAAATAAGTACATAATCCCACTACTCATAACAAATAGCCATAACAGAAAAGATAAGATAAGCTGAGCTCTACATCTACGGTCCAAGCTCCAAGAGATAGATAAAGCAAACTGATCAAAGCCCACTAGCACTAGGCCCAACCTGAGGACCTGAAGGAAAAAGATAAAAACAACGGGGGTCAGACATAAGCCTGAGTGAACCCTATCTCCTTAATAATACAATTATTAAAGTAATTAGGTTATGATATGAACTCGGTATGGTATCTTTGGGGATAATGACTACACTAAGTTGCCCACGAACACAGGACGAACTAAGATAACCGTAAAGACGCATCTACCCACCCAAGGATAATTACTAACTGCACCACACCAGTCACTCCTACTCAAAGGTTGATCCCACCCAAGGATATCAAAGATAGATATAACCAGTAGTTTCCTGTACCCTAGTTGACTACATAGGTGCCGTCTGCCCCTATCTCTACTAGGTGTACCCCACTACCCCAAGCGATCGGCTCCCTAACGTAGGTATCCGTGCTGGGCCCACAGTGGGGTGTATCATTCCCCAAAGTGGCAACCCAAAAGCAACACCGGTGCACGGGTTATACCTACACGATGCAACAACGTCTTACCTCCCAGTCCCGGGCCCACACACGCATATGAAACCCGATGGGCCTGCGTTGCCACCGCTAACCCCGTTTTGGCCACTTATAGACAAGCCCAGTATGCGTGTCCCGTCCTCGGCTTGGGCCGAGCTACAAAGATACATATGGGATACTGGTTGTAATGGGACCTCCACAAGCTACCCACCAGAGCTTGTTATTAATCTAGTGTTCCCCACTTAACCCTTTAATCATGTTTAATTACATGTTTCACTTGGTTAAGTATTCTAATCGTATTTTCTATTGCCACCCAAGGCAACCCACTAGATTCCTCATGCCACCCAAGGCACCCACTTAACCCCTCATGTCCCACTACATGCTAATATGGTTAAGTGTTTCTTAATTAATTAAGACCGTGATTCCCCATAAAGACCTCCCACATTAGACTGGCTGTTATGACCGCCTGGTTAAGCCGGTAGGGTCCGGGCAGTCTTACGTCATAACAGAGTCTAACCTCGTGTCTTTACTTTAATCACGTATTTAATTTGTGCCTAAGACCTCTCACATTAGACTGGCTGTTATGACCGCCTGGTTAAGCCGGTAGGGTCCGGGCAGTCTTACGTCATAACAGAGCCTAACCTCGTGTCTTAGTCGATTAATTACACCTAATTAATCACCCCCATATTAATTATCCCTAATTAATATCAATTTATTCATAACATGGGTAGACCTAACTCAATAGGTAAATTCCCATGGGGTAGACCTAACTCAATAGGTAAATTCCCACTTATGTTAATTAATTTTTTATGGTATGCTTAATCATACCCATTTCAACATACTTTTAATTAACATATTAATTAACCCCATCGTTCCCCACGTAAATCGTCATTATGACATAACATAATAAAGGGAAGATTTACTACACATAACATGGGTTTAGCATATAACTTTATCATGGGTTAAGAGGATGTCAACTTGCATATATGAGCATGTATTAACCCAACTATATTCAACCCAAACTTGCATATTATCAAACATGTGTCTTACATAACATGTTGCATATGAACTTACATATCATCAAACATGTGATTTGCATAACATGTTGCATATGAACTTACATATCATCATACATGTGATTTGCATAACATGTAGAACTTGCATTTTAGCATATACTTAACTTGCATAAGCACTCACATACTTGCATAAGCATTCATATACTTGCATAAGCTTGCATATCATGTTAAACTTGCATTTCAACATATACATAACTTGCATAAACATTCACATACTTGCATAGGCTTGCATATTATGTTAAACTTGCATTTCAACATATACATAACTTGCATAAACATTCACATACTTGCATAGGCTTGCATATTATGTTAAACTTGCATTTCAACATATACATAACTTGCATAAACATTCACATACTTGCATAGGCTTGCATATTATGTTAAACTTGCATTTCAACATATACATAACTTGCATAAACATTCATATACTTGCATAAGATGTTAAACATGCATATAAGCATATACATGACTTGCATAAGTACTCACATACTTGCATAACATGTTTGCATAATGGATCCATATTCACTTAGTGTTTTGCATCATAAACATCATGAAACAACTTGCATAAAAATATCATGATTACATATTATGAAACTTGCATGACATAAGGCATATAACTTGCAAAACACATAATATTCACTACATCAAGCTTGCATAAATATATGGATCCACAAACATAGCCATACTTTATCACATCTTATCATAATCAATTCAATAATTGATTATTAAGGGGATAGAAGCTCACCAAAACAAGATTAGCAAGTTAAATGAAGCAAATCCCAATGATTAAGTAGAAGAAGATGTAGATTAGCTTGCAAACCCTCTTAGGATTTTTAGTGGAGGCTCCCCAATTTTCTAAGTGGTGGCATAATGGCCTTAGATCTATTTTTGGTAAGGATAAGGGGGGTATTAGGGTGTATATATAGATTAGTTAGATGTTTTAGGACCATAGGATATACCCTAGAACTAATCCTAGCCTTTAAAGCATGTCTTGGGGAAGAAGTCAAGTGTAGGAACCATTTAGGGCCCAAAAAAAACAGCCCAAAACTCATCCCGGGCCTCAAAACATGAGCAGTTTTCGTTTTTGATTTTTCGTGAAACTTTGACGGGCCATAACTTGGTCATACGGACTCCGATTTACGAAAACTCGGACTCTATTTCGCGTATTTTTCCGAGACGAACGCAATGGCGCAGCCCATTTCCCCTGATTTAGAATATTAAATTTAATTCTGCTCTGATTTATGTTATAACAAGTTATTTAACATACGGGATGTTACACCTGGCCTCCTCTCGCCGTAAATAAATATCGGCTTTTTCGTAGAATATCTCCCTTGTGGGGGGTGTCTTCCCAGAAAGGTAGTCTCCAAACTCAGATTCAGGATCAACTCCTTCCTTCAATGCCATGAGAATAGTGGGCTCATGCGGGTCACTGACCTCAGTTACAGCTTGGTTAAAACGATCAAGATATGCCCTTAGAGATTCTCCTGGTGCCTGTTTGATTCTCGATAATTCAATAACACTCTTGGACTTTCGGGCATGTAGTCGGAACTGGTTCATGAAACGCTCGCTTAGTTCCTTGTAATTAGAAATCGAACGAGGAGGAAGTCGGGTAAACCAGAACAATGCCACATCTTCTAGGTAGATTGGGAATGCTTTGCACTTCACTTCATCAGGGGCAGCAGCGGCATTCATGAGCCACGAATACCGCATCAAATGCTGTCCCGGGTCAGTCCTTCCGTTATACTTGTCCATCTGTGGCAAGTTAAAGCGTCGGGGAAACTGGAAGTCGAGGATATCGTCGGTGAACGGAGTATGGCTTCGCTCAATGCCATAGTCTTCATTTGTATAATTCCGGCTCTCGGACATAATTCGGCGAACCATTGCCTGTACATCAGCACTAGTTAGGGGCTGCTCAGGTTCCCTGGCCCTAGTATCCGAGTTCCTTCTGGGCTCTTGCTCAGGAGATGCCCTTCTTCTTCGAGCTGCCTCTGCTCGATTCCGTTCCCTGCGTTCCCGGTCGATCTCGGGAAGAGGGGACTGGAGTCTTTTCCCCCGAGTAGGGTCATCGTTTCCTAATGCTCGTGCGATATCCTCGCGAGATCCCAAAGATCCAAATGTCAGCTGCTCCACATTCTGAGGTCGTTCGAGGGGCCTCCGTTCACGGGGCCTCTCTTCCTCGGAAGATGAAGATTGATCTACTGGTGTGTGACGAACCGGTGATGGAGTTCTCTGTCGACGGAGCTCACTGATCTCCTGACTCATGAGCCTCATATTTTCCTGCATCATGAGATTAGTGCGCTCGTGAACTTTCATGGCCTCCCTCGTGCTCTCAAGCATATCAAGCAAGCGCGAGAAATCTCCTTGGGTGATGGGCGCAGATGGATTGACCTGATCACCAAACCTGGTAGCTGGAATTGGAGCATTCGTAGGGACTCGAGTAGAGGTTCCAGCCTCACCAAGCATCGGGTCGGATCGGAAGTAGGAAGTCGGATCGGATCGGAGCTGGGGTGCCTGGTCGGATCGGAGTGCAGCGGGCAGTTCGAGTCGGTTCAGATTGGGGGAATGCACTGCTTCAGAGTCTCCTACCCGGATCGGATCGGAGCTCTCCCCCTGCTGGCGGCTCGGATTTCCTGCATTGATTCTTCCTGCTGCTGAACTCTGCCCCCGAGACCTTGTTACAACAGCATTTTGCTGATCTTCGCCAGCTCCATTTCCTCGAAAAGACTGAACTTCCTTGCCTTTTCCTTTGGCCATGAGTTTTTAACAATCACTTTAACGAATGTAAAAAAGCGGAGAAACTTAAGGATTCACTTCTTTGAACTCAACGGTCCAAAAAGTAGAAAGAGATCCCGGAAAATAAGGAATTTATATGAGGACTCTCAGTGAAAGCACCAAAATGTTAGACCTAAAAGTGGTTCTAACACCCAAATCAATTAGAAACAAGATGAAATGAAACAAAAATAAAAATGAACACGCAGAATTTATAGTGGTTCGGCGAAGAAATGCCTACGTCCACTTATCTTTCACTATATTCAATAATTCAGTTGCAAATACAATGCAAGATTCACTCACAACTCACTTTTGATCACTCAATTGACTAAAACAGGAAATGAAAGATGATTTGGATTCTCCGGGAGTAATGGAGTTCGGATGATGGAAGTAATTGAATTCTCAAAATGCTGAAAAAAGATCCTTCTCTTTGTCTTCAGATGGGGTATTTATAGGTGTGAATTTGCCTGAAACTTGATCCGGCTCGGGGCCACATGTCATCCATCGCACTCTCTTCGGGTTCGGATGAACTATCATGTTGACAACGCATCAAAAGGAAGGACGTTATATGTAGGAATTAGTCATAGCCGGTCCGGTTATCCAGGCGATTTTGCAGGAGAGTAACATGGATCATGGGTTCGGGTCGGAGACGTGCAGATAAGGGGTTCGGATCGGGATACCCGATCCGAACCGGGTTGGCTTGGGTGCGACTCTCCTTCTCTAACCTGTTCCGCTCCGTTCCATTGTTGTGGCAAACAGGTAGCTTTCCGATCCATTCGAGATTCAGTTGCCTTCTGATCCGATTAGATATGCCTTACCAATCTACACAGTAAGAGATCACCGATCCGAACAGAGGACTCTATCCGATCCGAACCAATATGTTGCTCTGACCCGACCCGAACAACTGCAGCCATCAATCTGATTTGTAGTGTTTTTCTCCAATCTGAACCGAAGTCTTCTAATTAAAAATTCCCTTCAATGTTTGGTTTCTTGGCTTTGTGTTGCCTAGTTCACAAAGTAGGCTAACAGGTATGGATAAGGTATGAAGGTATATAAATAGAATGCTCGACGGAAAGGTATGTATTTAATTCATATATGAGATTTTATGCGCCGAATAGGCTAGCCGCTTGGCTTTTCTTTTTCTTTTTGGATTGGTGAGGGCCATGGGAGGCTATTTGAAATATCTCGATGCTCCTGGTACAAAGGAGGCTATGGCGAATTTTTCTGGGAATTTAAGGAGTTGGAATATTTTTAAGATAATTCGATAGTTAGAAATCTATATATCAATATATATAGAAGTCGATAAGGAAACGAACTTAGAAATAGAATATTAAAATCAAAAAGGGAAGACTAGAATAAAATCTAGTAAGAATAGAAAGAGGAAGCTTATACGTGTTTAAAAGTGAATCAGTAGTTGTATGGTATTGATTATTCGAGTAAGTAGTCATATCTGTTTTGACGTTATAAATGTTATTCAGTCAAGGTCTGAGAGGTAGTTATACCCCAACTTGATTGATTTCATTATTAACAAATAAATAGCAAGATTTCATGCTCGAAGATCAATGTTGAAAAGAGTTAGTTGAATATAGTATTTGGGTTATCGTAACAATGTTTTACACAACATCCGTTTTAACCCAAATAAGTGTAAGTTTGGAGATATAATAAAGAATATTTCCTAAGTATAGAAATGGACGAGATTGGAAAAGAGATAAGTAATTAGAGTATTTTCCAATTATAAATAGCATATATTTTCAAAAGTTTAGAAAATAAAGGAAGGCGATATTCGGAAATGTTTTCCAAATAACATAAAAGGCCAATAAGGTAATTGAAAATATTTGGTCAACAAATATTGATAAAGAAATAGAGAAGTGATTTAACTAATGGAATATTGATTATGGCTCAGTTGAATTTCAAAAAGGGAAAAATTTGATTTTTGAAAAGAGTAAACGGTTTAAAAACTCCCAGGGAAAGACTGTTTAAATTAAAAACAAATTTAACAAAAATTTGTGAAAGCAGATTTGAATTAAAGTAAAGTCGGTTAAGTGGTAACTGAAGTTGAATTAAAATCGAATAAGATTGGATCTGTGAAATTAGAATCCGAAATGGTATTGGATTGAGGAGTTAAGGAATGGAAAATCAAGAATTGAACTTGAGTTGAAATGATATTTGGCTTGGATATAAGCGAATGGTTGTGTCGTGGATAAAAGCAGATTGGGATTTGATTGGGATAACCCTTGTATCCGCTAAATTGATAACAGGTGGAAAGGATATAATGATATGCCGACAAAAGGTACAAGTTTATATTTCTATACGGTATGAGATTCTGATAAGCCGAATTGGCAAGCCGCTTGGCTGTTTGATTTTCTTTTGGGTTGGAGATGGCCCAAAGAGGCGAGTTGGAGTTTGACGTATTGACCAGTACAAAGGAGGTACTGGCGAAATTTTTCGAAGAGTTAAGGCGTTAGAAAATTTTCAGGATTTTTGAAAATTATCATTGGTAAGAATTAATTAAGAATTTAATTGAAATTAAATTGGTTCAGTTGAAACTGAAGTTAAGAAGTGAACAAATATGTTCTAACCAATCGATAGGGTCGTCCTCTACCTTTTAGCAATTTCGAGGACGAAATTATTTTAAGTGGGGAAGATTGTAATGACCCGCATTTGGCAGAGGTATTATGATTAATTTATTTAATTATATCAATGGTGGTATAGTGAATTAATTGGTCGTGGAATTAAATAATCGTAAATATTTAATTAAAATAATAAATTAAATAATATATTTAATTCAGTAATAGTCAAAAATAGTGAAATTCACAGTATGGTGTAATTTGGGTTATCTAATATATATATATATCAGTTAGGAGTTAAATTATATTGACGAATATATTCAATCGACGACAGTTTGAACGTAGAATTTTAATATAATTAAAATAGAGCTTGAAATGGCGCGGCAGTTCGCTATTTGGCAATTTGAACTTCAACTGAATATACAGGGTTCGTTTTAAATCGGATTTCTGTGGAACAAGAAACGTGTGGAGCTGGTGGAGTATATCTTTCTAGTGGAAGAGAAAAATCGGGATTTCATCGTGTAGATTTTGATGTACGTCCAAATCAAATTTCAGAAAAATCGCTGTGGAATTCCTTTATAATTTGCGACGCTTTATATACGTTATAAATGGATTTTCAGTATAAACTGAATATCGAGGTAATCGGGAATCTGAAATATCATACTGTATATTCTGATATGATATTCTGGAGTTGTACGATGTCATATGTGAAGATATACGATAATATAAATTTATTTATGTATAGTTTAATAATATTTAAATATATTTATATATTTAAATGGGTCAATCAGAGCTTTAAAAATAGCCATTTTTGCAAACGAAGTCGGATTTCGACGAAACCAGTTTTGTTGGATCCGTAATGTTGAATTATTGTCAGATGTCAAGTTTCGTGATTTTTAGAGTCCATATGTGACCGTACGGATTTTTAGAGTGAAAAACAATCGATAAATTGACCTTTAAAAATACACTGTGTGAGCATACGAAGTCGGAATTCGACGAAACCAGTTTTGTTGGGACCGTAATGTCGAACTCTAGCTACATGTCCAGTTCGGTGATTTTTGGGTATCGTATGTGGTCGCAGGGATTTTTAAGGACCGCAGACGAGTATGAAATTGAGAAAATAAAATATATAAAGCAAAAATTAAATATCCAACATTTGTTCCTGGCCAAATTGAAAGCCACGCAACCTCTCTCCTCAACCACAAAGTTTACCTACCACAACAGCCTATATAATACCCCATTTGAACGAACACAGCAAGAAATTTCAAAGAAGAAAAATCAAGAGAAATCCAACCAAATTCCTATAAAATATATTACATATATATTTGCATTCACAAAGCAATTCTCTTCAATCCTGTACCAGTTGTGTGGTGTGCGACACCCTTTGTCTGATGCTCAAAATCGCACAGTAGGCTAGGGTTGAACATCGCGAGAGATAGGAGCCTCGATCTTCGAGGTTGAGTTTACTTTTGGATTGAGGGGTCTACGCTGGTTCGATGTGGGGCAGTTGCAGCCGAGATTAAGGGCCGAGGTGGAACGCGACAGGGGTTGTCGCTGGCTTAGGGCGCCAGTTCGATTTTTGATTGATGGGACCGAGGAGGACTTCAGGGTGGCGAATAGGAAGAGGGTGAGGCGTTGGATCCTTCGGTAGTGGTTGCGATGGAAGTAAGTGGCCGGAGCGATGGTGAGGCATGGTCAAAGGTACGGTCAAATGGGTGGGTGTACAAGGAGGTGTCGCATTTTTTAGAAGAGGAAGAAGGAATACAGAGAGGGTCGGGTTTTAAGAGGAGAGGTTTGGGCTGATGGGCCGATTTGAAGGGGGTGAGGCCCAATGTTAAATTCAATTTAAGTTTTAATTTAATTTAATAAGTGTATTTACTTTAAACGTTCGTAACTTCGCCATACGTAATCAAAATCAGACGAAACAAGTTGCGTTGGGATCGTATGGACGAGCACTCCACAATGGAACTGACCGCGAGTCAATTGGAGTCCGTCACAATTTATAGAAAAATAAATTGTCCAACTGAATCAAGCGATGGTTATCGTCATTGACGATGATCGTCCAAATGTGAGTAAATCTCACTAATTCTGAACAGTTTATAATATCATGTTGTATTTTTAGAACTGTTAGATATTGGATGATTGACTGTGTGTTGACTGTTTGATTGAACTGCTAGTCAGTTAGTTAAATTTCTATATTGATTCTGTTTTACAGAATGTATCATATAGAACTGAAAGTGATGTTATCTATATTGTTTAACATCTGTGATGCAGGGAAATAGGTTGGAGGAATGGATTCCTCAACATTTATTTTACTGTTTTCATATATTGTGATGTATGATGTGTTATATAATCTGTTATGGATTATGGGTGTTGGAATGATGTTGATCATTTTTATTCGATATTTTAAATATCATAAAGACCCTGGGATGAAAAAAGAATTATTTCAATGTATATTGAAATAAAGGGATTTTATAAAATCAACAAATTTTATAAAAGGAAATATTTCGAAAATAAATAAAAAGGGAAAAATGTTTTAAAACGAATAGAGTTTTATAAAAGGGAAATCATTTGTAAAATGAAGAACTGTTACTAAAAGTAAATCTTTATAAATGAATAGTTTATTCGAAAAGTTAAAAGGAGTTAATCGATGTTAGTTAATCGATTAGAGTCAAAGTTAAAAGGAGCTAATCGATGTTAGTTAATCGATTAGTGCTAAAGCAAAGAAGTTAATCGATGTTAGTTTAATCGATTAGAGATAAAGTAAAAGAAGTTAATCGATGTTAGTTTAATCGATTAGAGATAAAGTAAAAGAAGTTAATCGATGTTAGTTTAATCGATTAGAGATAAAGTAAAAGAAGTTAATCGATGTTAGTTTAATCGATTAGAGATAAAGTAAAAGAAGTTAATCGATGTTAGTTTAATCGATTAGAGATAAAGTAAAAGAAGTTAATCGATGTTAGTTTAATCGATTAGAGAATAAAGTTAAAAGGAGTTAATCGATGTAAGTTAATCGATTAGTGTTAAAGTAAAAGGAGTTAATCGATGTTAGTTTAATCGATTAGAGTTAAAGTAAAAGGAGTTAATAGAATATAGATTATTCGAATAAAGTTAGTAAATCGAATATAGTTTATTCGAAAGGGGTTAAGTGAATAGAGTAAATCAAAAAGAGTAAATCAAATAGAATAAATCGAATAGAGATTTATTCGAACGAGAGTTAAGTAAGGAAGTTAGTTAAAGAAATATAAAGTTAACTTTGCTAATTTCAAAGTTAGAAATGTTGTTCAGTTAAGGTCTGAGAGGTAGTTCTACCCCAACTTGATTGGCTTCGTTTTAACTAGGGAATAATTAAGGTTCGGCAGTAAAGGAAATAGTTTGAGTTGGCATCGCGATGGTTTGTTTAAACATCTGTCTAAGACCAATGAAGAAGCTTTGGAAATGTTTTCCAATAAGAAACCCGAAATGTTTTCTAATAAAGAAAACAAGAAATGGAAATGTATTCCATTGTTAATAACGTATATTTTCTAAATTTAGAAAATAAGAAATGTTGAATATAGGGAAACAGGAGATGAAAAATGAACTAAGGAGATGAATGTTAAATGATGTTTGATCGATATAATTTCCATTTGGAAATAATATCGTTGTTTGCACACTTGTTTTTATTCGATAGTTAAATCACAGACTATCGATGTTTTGACCATTTTAACGTTGTTAATATGGAGAGACCGGTTGGATTATTATCCAAAGAACCACTTTGTATTGGCATAAGCGTTGCGAATCATATATGCCAAAAGAAATTGAAGACGGATTTATGCAAGGGCTATCCTGTTTACAGAATAGTGCCTTCGGTTCATCCTGTTCCTGGATGACTTGTATGGACGGATGTCTGACAGAGTATTTCCAGACGATCACATATATTGATTTCTCCAACCGTACCAAGAGTGGAAGCGGAGAAGGAAACTTCTTTAGCTAACACATAATGTATTGTTGAGGACGTCAATCGGTGATTGGATGGATTTGATGATGTGGCATTCAAAGTGAATCTGGTATGATGATAAAGCGTAGCTTCTAGCCTCATCATCCGGTAAATGACAGAAATCGGGCAGGCAGCATGGCTAAGTCGGTCGCACCGAAGTAGGGTGTATAATCACCTGATCTAGAGTTTTATTTATTTCCAAAAATCTATTGTTGATGTTGTCCCATTCGGGAAACGGTTGCTGATCCCAGCCGTTGGTGATATACATTCGATACGCTCAAGAGAAATGAGTGGTCGGTCATGTGTGGCCGGGTTGCAAGATGTTCTTGTTGAACCCAGTGTATTCCTCTCTAGAGGTACACTAGCGAAAGGTGGTTCCATACCTTGTCATAGTTGGAAATCCATTACCCAATTCGTGCTTGCGGTTTTGATTGTATACTATATATGTAGGACGTGAGATGAAAGCGTTCTGCTAGATGATTATATATACTGTGGTTGATAGACATTATTATAATATCAAAAGGTTTTTGATATAAAGATATTTTGGATTCTCATAAGGGAAAAAACCCATTCCGTTATGCGGCGTGGTCTTATGAGATATCGTTACTTGTTCAACTGTTTTAAACGGTTTTACTCACACCAGTCCCATGACTGACCCGGAGTTTACTTTGTTGTTTTCCCTAAACTCTTGGGTGCCTAAATTTGTATGGGCAGTCAAGTAGTCGGGATTTTACAGATACACTTGAAGAGCTTGGAGCAGGAGGCTTCAGGATCATATAGCTATAGTTATTTCCGCTGTGTTGTAAGTGCTGTACTTTGATAATGATATGTATATTCAAGTACAGATTTGTATTTCAAAGTTATGTTATGAAATATATTTATTCGTTCCGCTGTGAGGTTCGTGTTACTCTGATGTTGTGTTCTTCTTCTTCTTCTATTCTAATTTTCTATCTTATCTTTCCTCACCCTCTAATTTCTTTCACTAATTACCAGGATTTTTCAGTGTTTTGGTTATCGACATCGTGCTTATGTCGATAACCAAAGTCGCTAAAAATCCGGGTCGTTATAGTGACGATGATGATATTACCAGTAGTAATATATACCGAAGATCAATGCTATGCCTTATGCCCCTATTCACTAATCCTATAATCATAAAACTCCATCCAAACTAACTTAAACTCACAGTTCTAATAAGTGAATCATTAACTTCCATTCGCTTTTCCATTATGAATAAAAATTCTAAATCACTTTAAACCAAACTATCTTAATACTAATCCATATACCCCAGACATAACATCCTATCCTCATTCGTTCTTCAAAACTTATTAACTTTAATTACTACTATTACAATTTTTCTATTTATACAAGTAATTTTATGTTGTTATTGTGATTAAGACCAAATTACGTTAACATACATCCAAACATCCCAGCCACAATCATCTTTCATTCTTCAAAATTTATTAACTTTAATTGCTATTGTGAATGTATTTTTTTATTTATACAAATAATTTTATGATGTTATCATGATTAATGTATTGATTTGGATTTATGAATTTAAATTGTATTAGTTTAGGATATTAAAGAATATTTGGTAAAAAAAGGTTGGGAGGTTTATGTTGCTACTAATGAAAAAGCAAGGAGAGACCTTTTTCAACAGACTACTATGGCAATTTAATGAGCATACATCATAAATATTTTATTCCTACTACTGTGGAATCTCCTTCAAGTTTAATCTTTTGACGCAAGGGAGATGTCAATAAAAGAGTATGCCAATTAAATCAATGAGTTGATAAGGTTCGGGATGGATTTTTCGTCTCTCTTCTTCCCTTTCCTGGCCAAAAACATCCATACCCTTCATCAATTCAAGCCTTAAAACACACAATCATAGCAATGCTGTGTTAGCTCTTTCTGAACTAATATGAATTTAAGGTTAACATTCAATGTGTAATCTCTCGGCCTTAGTAAGGTAACGACATGTTTACTTATACCATATATATATATATACATGTGTGTGTGTATGATCAAGAGCACCTCCAAACAGTGCATGATTTCTTATAATTCCCTTGATTTCCACCATACATTCTCGTTTCTCTCTATTCTCACGAATTCTCTCTTCTCATTAATTTATTTAATTATAAATGAATGGGGTTAAAATGGAGTGAAAATGGGATGCCACCAAATATGGATGTTTTGCAACGTGCCTCTCATATATATATATATATATATATATATATATATATATATATATATATATATATATAGACACACACACACACACAGAGAGATACATATATATACATATATATACACACACATACATACCTACATACGTACATATATATATATATATATATATATATATATAGATAGATAGATACACGACGGTTTGAAATTTCGGTTTTTCTATTCTGCTCCGGTTAGTTAAAATATAAGAATTTCGGTTCCATTTCGAAAATTACGGAAAACCCATTATTTTTCTGGTTTAGGATTTTATATACATTTTTCAAGTAAAAGTATCAATAATTATCACAATTTTGCATTAAACACTAAATATATATATATATATATATATATATATATATATATGCGCCCTTAAGTTATGTTATCATTTTGATCGGTTTGATTGACTGATTAAAAATTAGAGTACAAATCTAAATGTAACCATACAATGTTTTGAACACAAATCAAATGAATGTCATTGGTCCTTTAGAACAGCCCATAATAAGAACAGCCTACTAACTTATAATTTCTGTAGCCAACCCTTCTTCCACGTAAAACATACGCAGCCCGAATGTCTTTTTCCTCAAACTCATGCAACTTCAAAATCATTCCATCTAATTAACACGCAAGCAACATATTATTGAAGCTCGATACAAGATGCAAACTTTGAGACAGGTTTGTTTTCCTCCGTTTTCCATCCCGAATCTCTCAATTTCTTCTTTCATTCTTCTATTCATTTTTTCTTCACTGTCAACCAAAACGAAACGGTTTTCTTCCCAAATTCCAACCCGCTCAAGTCGAAACTGGAACGAAAAGGATGGATTTCCGCTCTGCCGGTCGGAATCTCCAACCATGAGATAGACACACACATCCACTATATATTCATCTATTTTTTCATGATATGATTCATGTATAGTTAGATCGATTATATTATCACGAATCTTTGTACACGTGTGTTTCCTTTTTAGTACAAACACATATAATTAATTTTAAAATATATTACAAATAAACCAATTAAGTATATGATAAATGTAAATGTGTATATATACGTATGTATATTAATTGCATAAAATCTTAATACATTACGAAGTATGTTTTTAAATATCCAACAATTCCCTATTTAAAAAATGAATAAACCTGAAAATATTTAAATAAAAAAAATGCCTTTTTCAAAATCTAATAAGATCGAATAGCAAGTATGAATAATATAATTATATATATATATATATACTAGTACACCCGCACGCCCGATGGCCGTGTGCGTAGATGTACTTGACCAAAGCAGAAATTCAAGTTTGAAGAGCAGCCACAAAGACTGTTTGTGCGTATAAATCAATTCTGTACATGTAATAGGAAAACAGAGAATACTGTATTCCACGTTTATTTCAGTTACAAATTAAAAACATGCGTCAGTACAGAATTAAGGAACTATTTATTACATGCAAAATACATGCAGCAAGTGTTTATTACATAGCTCTTAGCAGGTACTGCTATTTATTTGGTAGCAGATAGCTAAAAAAGAACAACATGTTTGAAGAAAAAAAAAGGAAGTCAAGGAAAGAGCATAGCAGAAGCAAGAGCAGCAGGAATCATGAACGTGAACGTGAACGGCTTTCAAGCTCAGCAAAAACCCTATCAATTTGTGCCAGCTGTTAATTATGGAAAAAGTGAGTTAATCGTTAGGATTCTATACTTATAGTATGGTAGAAAAAAGAAATTTTGATTAAGTTAAAAATGAAGCTCACCAGTGCCGGGTCATTCCAGTGCTCGTCATCATAAAAGTCAGCGGTGTCATTGTGAACAGAGTCGTGTGAAGTGGCATCATTGTGGTTAACTTGGTTCTCAGTAGGTGTGTGAGTTTGAGTGCTGTTGCGGTCGAAGTCGACCGGGATTTCAGCAGGCGTGTCGTAGGTTGTAGTAGTTTGTTTCTTTGAATTACGGGAGCTTTTACGTGTCTGCATTTCAGTAGGAGGCGTTGCCAACTCTTTACCTTTAGCTGAACCGTTGGGCTGTGTTTAACGAAAGTAGGAAACAGTATGTAAAGTGAGCAAGAAGAAAGAGTAGTGAAAAAAAAACAGTAATAATGGAAGTGAAAGGGGTGTAGTACCTTTGGCATTTTGTAGTTATGAAAGTGCAGTTGTAGTCGAAAGTAAAGAAGAGTAATGAATGTAGGAATAAAGCAGTGCATGTGGATACATATATATAGGAGTAAAACAGTATGGTTGCAAACGTACTAAATAGGTGTAGCAAAAATGGGAAGTGGAAATGAGGGAAAAAAGGAGATCGTTGAGGAAAGAAGTTAAGAATTGGTAATTTGTGGAGAAAAAATAGGATGTAAACGTGGTAAACCAATTCAATGAGAAAATATTCGATATTTGTGAGTGAGTGTGTGTGATCAGTGCAGTGAGGTATTTTGGAAGCAAATAATAAAGGAAGGAGTCAAAATGTGGATTAAAAGTAGGAGAAAAAGGGGGGGTGGTTATTAGGTGGTCAGTTTGTTACCAATATATGAGTTGGCATGCAGTAAGAATATGGATCCACGAAACACAGATGCAAAAATAGTAGCCTTGGAATAAATGCAAGCTTAAAGGACGTAAAATAAATAAGATATTATTCAAAATACTTATGAGCATATGATAACATATAAATAGAGATTTATGGATGGACTAAGAAGATTTTAGGATATATTCATAGAAATATAAACAAATATAATGGTAAAAAAAAATTGCACCTGTTTGGCCAGCATCTCAGTTTCATAAGCATTTTTCTTTTGTCTATAAGTGTCATGACTTTAAGCTTACTTGCATAACTGGCAAAATAGAAAGTGAAAGCCAAATATATATAAAGTGGTGATATGTTTTGGTCAAGGTTTCCTGGAAATACAGATATCAGTACAGTAAAAAGCTTGAAAGTAAATGTTGTAGTTAAATTTTTAGTTTAAGTTGAAATTAGATAGTCTGCCACGTTGTAAGTACTGAGATTCATACAATTTAAAGGTAGAAGTTCGTGTGAGTAAAAAAAATATATAAGACTAATATGATTTTAATCAACATAAGTTTCCAGTTGTTTGTTATCTAAAATGAAGCAGGTCTAATGATAATTCATAAACATGCATTGTCTGTTGGTTAGGTGGAAAAGAATAGAATTAATAAAAATAGGAAGAAGCTGGAGTTTTGTTTGGCTTTAATTACTAAAAAGTTGTCAACAACATCTGTTGAAGTAAACTAACTATAGGTGTGATTTTGTTAAAAATACCGGTAAATTATAGAGCAATTTACTAAATATATATACATAATATTTTGTGATAAGCTGCCAATTTTTTGGCTCTGATTAGAACAGGCATTAATGTAGAATACCTTGTTTGTCTAGCTCCTGCTCCTCCAACGGATTGTTTTAGCTCCGGTAAAAAAAAAAAAAAAAAAAATCTTAAGGAATGAAAATACTACAGGAGTAAGATGATGATTTATAAGAAGCAAAGCAAGGATTGAAAGAATCAAAATTAACAAATTAGGGAAAAGGGAGCTTATCTAATTCCATTGCAAAAAAGAGTCGTCCATCGATGATACATTCAGCTAAGAAGTTTACCAAGGTCTTCTTCATCTGCACCCCCAATTTATTTTTCCAAACCCATATTCTGTTAGTACATAAATATAATATAAAACTTGATGCAACAAAATAATCAATAAACCACTTAAATTTATATCATCTGACTTTGTAGTCTTGTTTTCACCACATCAAAAGTGGTAGTAAAGGGAGAAGTAGTTGATCCAGCAATTTGTCCGCAGGCGGGCAGCATGTCTTATAATTAGATGTACATTTTTTCTAGTAAATACGTTTTTTCAAGAATGAAAGCATATCCGAAATATTTCCTAATTTTACACCTTTTTTGAGAAAGCATAATATAAATAAATACGCATAAAACTCTGTTGGACGTAAACTTGTGGGTTTCAAACCAATTTGAAACTCGATTCTGGTACAATGTAGAGAAACGTATGTTAAATATTTTGTTTCTATAGCTTCGTTGATTAAATGAGAAATAATATGACTAAAAACATCGGCAACAACAATATTGTCCCCAAGGTAGCGCATGTGGTTGGTCTTGCCAGACGGCGTTACAATGACAGTCTTCCAAAATAAAAAAAAGCAAGAGCAAAAGGCAAGGCCATCCGAAACAGAAGCATAAGTTTTGGATGAGGAGTTTGAATGACGCTAGTGGTTGTGTGTAGTTGCTTAGGCACTAATCAATAAAATTAGAGATTTTATGGTGCAAAAAATCAGAGCTTTCCATCGTGCAACATGATGAGGATAGTGAAAGAAAATATGATGAGGATAGTCAAAGAAAGCTTCTATTTGCATAGCTGTAAAAAAAATATGATGAGGATAAAATGTGATTAAAATGTAGTGTTTGTAAAATATGATATGATGAGGATAGTCAAAGAAAGCTTCAATTTGCATAGCTGTAAAAAAAATAAAAAAAGTAACAATCGTGCAACAATGAATTTGAGTAAGTAAATAAAAGCAGTATAGCACATAAAAATGCATATCACTTATCAACTGTACTACATGATTCAACTACCGGAATAATGAAAATAAGATTGTAAGAAAATGATGTATAATTAGAAAATATGACTCATATGATTGCAACCTTGTAAACGAATTAATTTTGATAGGAGAAAATAAGCATTATGTAATCATTTATGGTAGAATGATAAGACAATAAGTGTTGTTGGACAAACAACATGTATGATAAACGAATTATCCATAATCATTTTACCTCTATATAATAGGCACTAAAAAAATTGGTGAGTGCACTCTACGTCGTCATCGTGTCCGTAGATCTTTCCATCCCTACTTCTGTACTTCAAGCGCTAGGGTAAAATCGAAAATTTGGAGTGGACTTTCAAAAAAGATTCGTCATACTCATGTTAATGAGTAATCAGTTTATTTGTCCAGAACAGTGGAGTAATGACAAAAATGTAGTGTAAGTGGGAGTTATTGCAAAGTAACGACATTTCAGAATTGTATGTAACACAATTTAAGGAAATTAATTGGTAAATATATGGTAATTTGGTTAAAGTTATGTAAAACAATGAAGATATGACTTAATTTATGGCGAAAACATCGCATTTAACAAAATTCTTATCAGTGAACAAATGTGTAGTGAAAATGGGTTTTAAATACGTAGTATGGAGATTTAAATAAGGAAAGGTATTTAAATCCGTTAAAAAATAAAGGGAGTAAAGGAATTTATTTTGGCAGGAATAAAAGAGAATACTGTTTTGGCAGCATGAACAGTGTAGTAAAAAGGGGATACATAAATAACATGTCGAAGCAGATAGGAGGTAAAAAAAAAGAATGTTTAGTACTAAAAAATATACAGTACCTGAAATTGAATGTCGAAAGGAGAAAGCAAGATATCCGGGACTCCATCATCTTGAAGCCTGCATAAATAGGAAGCAGACAGAAGGATGTGAAGAATATAAGTATGTATGACTAAGAAATGGAATTGTGAATTAGGTAGATAGTGAATAACACCGTAAAGTTGAGTTAAGGGTAAAATAGGTTACCTTGTTTCCTTTCCTCCTTTATCCGGGCTGGAGACCGGCATCTACATGACAAAAGCACCGTAGATGGCAGAGTTAAAAACGGTGTAAGGGATTTTACGATGTGTACATGTGTTGTAGTTACTGAAATAGTTATGTTAGGTAGTTGGAAGACGTGAGGTGATGAATAATTTATACATATCGTAAAATCCCTTGTATGGAGTATTATTACTGCAGGTATGATTAATAATGTAAATTGAGGTTGTTTAATATGATAATGTTAATTAATAAGCTGAGAACACGTAGACAGAACATCAGTGTACACAACGTTTTTGGTGTGTGTACCTGGTCGGCGATGTAGTTTTCCGTTTTTAACCAAAATTTTCGTTGATGTGCTTGAAATTCCCCGAGATAAAGCAACGTAAAGTTGTCCGTGGGTGAAAACGTGGTCAGGAAGATAAATTCCAACATGTGGTGTAGTAACCCGAAAATCCGGTGGAATTTGAGCTGACTAAATAACACAAGTCCAACCCAAATCGCACTGGAAATTCAAGAAAACTAATAGAAAGAAGTTAGAGGGTGAGGATAGATAAGATAGAACTTATAGAATAGAAGAAGAAGAAGAACATCATCATCAAAGTAAACACGAATCTCACAGCGGAACGAATAAAATATAACATAACATATCTTTGAAATAACATCAGTATATGTATACAATAACACTTATCAGAGTACAACACTTACAACAACAGCGGAAATAATAATAGCTATAGAATCCTGAAGCCTCCTTCTCCAAGCTCTCCAAGTATACCTGTAAATCCTGACTACTTGACTGCCCGTACAAATTTAGGCACCCAAGAGTTTAGGGAAAACAAAATAAACTCCGGGTCAGTCATGGGACTGGTGTGAATAAACTCAAATCATTTAAAACAGGTATATGATATCTCATAAGACCACGCCGTGAATATGGAATGGGTTTTTCCCTTATGAGAATCCAAATAACTTTTCAAAGCAATATCATTTTGATATTATAATAATGTCTAAGTTCAAATAAATATCAATCTAGCAAAAACGCTTGCATCTCACGTTACTACATATATAGTATAAAATCAAAATCGCAAGCACGTATTGGATGATTGGATTTCCAACTATGACAAGGTATGGAACCACCTTCCGATCAGTGTACTCTAGGAACGATACACTGGAGTTCAACAAGAACATCTTGCAACTCAGCCACACATGACCGACCACTCATTTCGCCTGAGTGTATCGAATGTACATCACCAACGGTTGGGATCAGCAACCGTTCCCATATATATATGGGACAACATTGATAGATTTAAGAAGCAAATGAATATTCTCCAGATAGGTGATTATACACCCTACTTCGGTGCGACCGACTTAGCCATGCTGCCTGCCCGATTTCTGTCATTTACCGGTTGATGAGGCTAGAAGCTACGCTTTATCATCACATCAGATTCACTTCGAATGCTACATTGTCAAATCCATCGAAATCACTAATTGACGTTTTACAACAGTACATTACGTGTCAGCTAAAAGAAGTTTCCTTCTTCGCTTCCACTCTTGGTACGGTTGGAGAAATCAATGTACGTAATCATCTGGAAATACTCTGTCAGACATCCATCTTCATTCACTTAGAATGTCACATCGTCATACCCGCCAAATCACAAATTGACTTATCCAAAAATAACACGGTTATACAGCTAAGAGAAACGAATTCCTCCGCCACCAAACGTGAATACGTTTGAACAGATCAACTTACGCGATCCATTGGATATACTCTGTCAGACCTTCGTCCATACAAGTTGTCCTGGGACTGGACAAACCGAAAGCACTATTCTGTAAACAGGATAGCCCTTGCATTTTACTCCGTTTTCAATTATCTTTGGCATATATGATTCGCGACGCTTATGCCAATACAGAGTGGTTCTTTGGATAATAACCCAACCGGTCTCTCCATATTAACAACGTTAAAATGGTCAAAACTTCGATAGTCTGTGATTTAACCATCAAAGAAAAATAAGTGTGCAAACAACGATATTATTCCCAAATGGAAATTATATCGAACAAACATCATTTAACATGAATCTCTTTAGTTCATTTATTTACTTATCTCCTGTTTCCCTATATTCTAAATTCTTATTTTTCTTTTATCAGAAAACATTTCTGATTCTCGTTTGGAAAACATTTCCAAAACTCCTTTACGATCAAACCTTACCATTTCTTAGTTAAGAAGGAAGTCACTCAAGTTGGGGTATAATTACCTCTCAGACCTTAACTGAACAACGTTATAACTTCGAAATGGTCAAAGTTTATCTTTTAATTTTTAACAACTTCTTTACGCCTTTCTCGGATTCAATTTTACTAGTCCACTTCTATATTTAAAACATTTGTTATAACGATAACGTTATAATCCCTACTTTCGCATTATCTAACTTTAATTATAACTTCTATTCTTATTAGTGAATAATTAACCTAACACTTATTTATTTATAAATGAATAAAACTCTATTTAAACACTGGAAAGTACAAGTACTTTCCCGAATTCGATATAATCGAATTTGCCGATTAACTCTCTTCGAGAAATCTCTATTTGATTAATTCTTCTTCGAATAAGCTATATTCGATTAACTTCTTTCGAATAAACGATATTCGATAATCTCTCTTCGAATAACTAATATTCGATAACTCTTCCTTTTCAAATATCTCATATTTGAAAATCTCACTTCGATTTAACTATAATCGATAACTTCCTTCGATGAAACTAACATCGATAACTCCTTTCGATGAAACTAACATCGATAACTCCTTTCGATGAAACTAACATCGATAACTCCTTTCGATGAAACTAACATCGATAACTTTAACTTGACTAACTTAACTTGACTCGACTAACTCGACTTACTTGGTTCGACCAATTCGATTCGATTAACCAGGCTCGACTAACTCTATTGGTTTAACTCTAATCGATTAGTTATATGGTTTTACCCAAATCGATTAATTCTATTTGACTAACCCTATTCGGCTAACTCGACTAACTTGGTTCGACCGACCAGGTTTGACTAACCTAACCCATTTGGTTTGGCTGACCATGTTTGGCTAACCTGACCCATTTGGTTTGACTGACCAGGTTTGGCTAACCTGACCCATTTGGTTTGACTGACCAGGTTTGGCTAACCTGACCCATTTGGTTTGACTGACCATGTTTGGCTAACCTGACCCATTTGGTTTGACTGACCAGGTTTGGCTAACCTGACCCATTTGGTTTGACTGACCATGTTTGGCTAACCTGACCCATTTGGTTTGACTGACCAGGTTTGGCTAACCTGACCCATTTGGTTTGACTGACCAGGTTTGGCTAACCTGACCCATTTGGTTTGACTGACCATGTTTGGCTAACCTGACCCATTTGGTTTGACTGACCAGGTTTGGCTAACCTGACCCATTTGGTTTGACTGACCAGGTTTGGCTAACCTGACCCATTTGGTTTGACTGACCATGTTTGGCTAACCTGACCCATTTGGTTTGACTGACCAGGTTTGGCTAACCTGACCCATTTGGTTTGACTGACCATGTTTGGCTAACCTGACCCATTTGGTTTGACTGACCAGGTTTGGCTAACCTGACCCATTTGGTTTGACTGACCAGGTTTGGCTAACCTGACCCATTTGGTTTGACTGACCATGTTTGGCTAACCTGACCCATTTGGTTTGACTGACCAGGTTTGGCTAACCTGACCCATTTGGTTTGACCACTGGGCTTGACTACTTGGTTCGACCACTTGGTTTGACCATTTGGTTCGAATACCATATTCGACTAACTCCTCTCGATTCATTAAAACCGATTAACTCATCTCGATTGACTAAATCAATTAACTCCTATCGATTAACTAAATCGATAAACTCCTTTCGATTAACTAAGTTTGATTTACTCGACTCGACTGACCAGGTTCGACTAACTTGACCAGCTTGGTTGTACTGACCAGGTTCGACTAACTTGACCAGCTTGGTTGTACTGACCAGGTTCGACTAACTTGACCAGCTTGACTCGATTGGTTCGACTCGACCATCTCGACTCGGTTGGTTTGACTCGACTATCTTGACTCGATTGGTTCGACTCGACCATTTGGTTCGATTTGGTTCGACTCGACCATTTTGACTCGGTTGGGTTCGACTAGCTTGACTAGTTTGGCTCGACTAGCTTGGCTAGTTTGGTTTGACCACTTAACTAACTTGATTCGAATATTTATATCCGACTAACTAACTTTTCTTTTATTTCTATTTATTTTAACTTCTATTTATCTCCTAAATAGATTTCCTTTTGTATAATCTATTTATTTTCCTAAATAGATTTTTCCTTTATAACTCTAATTATTTAATCCCTAATTAAATATCCTTTATTCTATTTATTTAATCTAAATAAACATTCCTTTATTTAATTTATTTATTTCTAAATAAATATCCTTTTATAAAATCCTTCGATTTTATAAATAGATTCATTTTCAATATAAATATTGAAAATCCCCTTTTCTACATTTTCAGTGTTTTCTATTGTTTTTAAACAACCAACTGTCAATGATCAATATCATTCAAACATATACAATCAACAACAGATTATATATCACAGTATATATCACAATATACAAATAACAGTAAAATAAATGTTGAGGAATCCAGTCGGATTCCTCCAACCTGTTTCCCTACATCCACCGATGTTAAACAACGTATATAACATCACTTGCATTTCTATTGAAATACATTGATAACAAAATCACCGTTTAATAACGATATATATATATATATGTAGATATATATATATATATATCCATACTGTTTTCAATCAATTATTTAACAGTCCAATCTACAGTCCAATTTAACCATACAACTTAACAGTCCAAATTAACAGTACATAACTAGCAGTCAAATACATAAATAAAATACAATTTATATTAAAAATATATATTTGAGGAGAGTTAGTGAGTTTTTACTCACATTTTGACGATCATCGTCAATGACGATAACCATCGCTTGATTCAGACAATTTATTTTTCCATAAATTGTGACGGACTCCAATCGACTCGCGGTCAGTCTCATTTGGTAGCTCTTGTCCATACGGTCCCGACGGATCTTGTTTTGCCCAATTCTGATCACGTATGACGAAGTTATGTATTTTTCTAAGTTTCGACATACAAATAAAAAAATAGTTTTAAATTATTAATTATACATTAATTACTTCATTACCCGTAAATCACGTGATTACCACTCTAACCCGCCTCCTCATTACTTCTTCATCCCGAAACCGATAATGGCCATTATCCCCAGCCATTTTCGAAAATTCTTCAACCCGTAAACCTTTCGTCACTTCACCAAAAACCTCAAACCGTGACTCCCCTTTTCCATCTCTTCGACTCCTCTACCCAGTCGGCTCCCTCCTGCTCAACTCGATCCTGACGTTGAAGCTGCGGCTCCCTGGAAATCTCGCGATGTACAGTTAAGACATCGACACAAAATGTCATCGAAACCCACAAAAATCTCCTACTAGATGCTAATCCATCCCAGAAACATGAATACGAACTCAAAACTCCCATTCGATGCTTCATTTTCAACAAAACCGGAACCCTAGGTTCCCTGTAGCAAATCGCGAACCCGAACTTGACGCCGCACAATACGAAACAGCCACAGAACTGAAGAGAAAGACTTTCGGATCATAAGTATATTAGTTTCCTGATTTTAGAGATTTTATTTTGATTTTCTAGATATTTACTTCTCACGTTTAATTTTCCTGAGATGGAGAAAAGAAACGCGGCACATTTTTTTGGTGTTGACTTCCGAGGAGATTGAGATTAGGGTTAGAGAGTTAGAGGCATTATATAGGATGATTAAATGATTTTTTTTATATTGAATTTTATATTGAATTTAAAGCCAACGCTATTTTTATTTCGTCCTCTAAAATTCCTAAGGTCACATACTATAACCAAAAATCATGAAAATTGACATGCAGCTACAGTTCGACATTACGGTCCCAACAAAACTGGTTTCGTCAAATTCCGACTTCGTATGCTCACACAGCGTATTTTTAACTGTCGAAATACTGACTGTTTTACACTCTAAAAATTCGTACGACCACATACTGCCTCTAAAAATCACGAAAACTGACATCTAGCAACTATTTGACATTGCGGATCTAACAAAATTAGTTTCGTCGAATTCCGACTTCGTTTGCAAAATCGGCTATTTTTAAAGCTTTGGATGACCCATTTAAATATATAAATATATTTAAATATAATTAAATTAAATATAAATAAATTTATATTATTGTATATCTTCACATATGATATCGTACAGCTCCAAAATATTATATCAGAATATACAGCTTGATATTTCAGATTTTAGATTTATCGATATTCAGCTTAGAATGAAGAATCGATTTTCAACGTATATAAAGCGTCGCAAAATATAAAGGAATTCCACAGTGACTTTTCTGAAATTTGATTTGGACATAAATCAAAATCTACACGACGAAATCCCGATTTTTCTCTTCCACTAGAAAGATATACTCCACCAGCTCCACGCGTTTCTTGTTTCATAGAAATCCGATTTAAAACGAATCATGTATACTCAGTTGAAGTTCAAATCGCCAAATAGCGAACTGCCGCGTCGTTACGCGCTCGAATTTAATTATATTATAATTATTAATTAAATATTCAATATTATTTAATTCACGTTCTCGATATCGATAAATCGATATTTAATAATTAAATAAATAAATTGTTCAACAGCTAAAAATGCGGGTTACTACAATCTTCCCCCCTTAATAAAATTTCGTCCTCGAAATTGCTAAGCTAGGGGATGACCCTATCTTCTGGGTAAAAATTTATTTGTTTACCTCTTGTCTCCGGTTTCAACTGAACCAAATAATATCGACTAAAATATTAATTTATTCTGACTAACTAAATTTTCAAAAATTCTGAAAATTTTCTAACGCCTTAACTTTTCGAAAAATTTCGCCAGCACCTCCTTTGTACTGGTCGATATCTCAAATTCCAACTCGCCTTTCTGGGCCTTCTTTAACCCAAAAGAAAATCAAACAGCCAAGCGGCTTGCCAATTCGGCTCATCAAAATCTCAAACTCATATCAAATATAAACTGGTACCTTTTTGTCGGGCATATCATTATATCCCTTCAATCTGTTATCACTTCAACATATACCGATGCCATTTCAATCAACTCAAATCGATTTATTCTCAAATCCAATCATTCGGTTATATTAAACCAAATTCCATTCAAACTCCAATATCAATTTCAAATTCTTAACTCATCAATGAAATTCCATTCAAGATTATTTTCCAATCAAACCTGTCTTATTCAACTTAGTTCAAGTTAAATTTAAATTTATTTATTCATTTATACCATCTCAATCTATTTAACTTCATTAGTTAAATTTTAAGTCCAAAATTTTAAATTCCTGAGTTCATTTCAAATCAATTTGAAATCATAACACCAATTCAAAACATTTGAATTTCTAAACCACTTGTTTTCTCAAAACAATTCAAAAACGAAGCCTTTGCTAGTAATCCATCACTTACAAACTCGAAAATGAACACCGATGATGCACCATCGGAGTTTATTTTCCAGCGAACAAGTGAGTTCAATACTATATCATTTTCAGATTGAAAAACATTCTCAAAATCTCCCAGGAACTTAAAATTTCCTTATTTTAATTCCAATCTGATTTAAATTCAGATTTCTCTTCATTTTATTTCATATACTTTACTTATGAATTCTGATTAGTCATTTATAATCATTTTACCTTTTTATAATCTTACTCGATTATAATAACAACCAACACAACCAATATACTATATCAAATATATTCGGGTAAAATTATTCCCTTTACCCTCTTTCAAAACATACCATGACGGTTCATCGTATTCGAGTGTTTAGTAACCCTTATCGATACAGTGGATCAAACCGATCGACCAGAATTCACAAACAACTTAACCAATAAAACTCCACAATAAAAAATCATTTTATATTAACTAACAAATACGTTCACTCGTATATATACACTCAAACTCAGTCTAGGATATTACTAATCCCATCTCTACTGAATCACGCCACAGAGCCAAGGTAATAACTAAACCAATGCTCTGATACCAACTGTAGTAACCCGAAAATCCGGGGGAATTTGAGCTGACTAAATAACACAAGTCCAACCCAAATCACACTGGAAATTCAAGAAAACTAATAGAAAGAAGTTAGAGGGTGAGGATAGATAAGATAGAACTTATAGAATAGAAGAAGAAGAAGAACATCATCATCAGAGTAAACACGAATCTCACAGCGGAACGAATAAAATATAACATAACATATCTTTGAAATAACATCAGTATGTGTATACAATAACACTTATCAGAGTACAACACTTACAACAACAGCGGAAATAATAATAGCTATAGAATCCTGAAGCCTCCTGCTCCAAGCTCTCCAAGTATACCTGTAAATCCTGACTACTTGACTGCCCGTACAAATTTAGGCACCCAAGAGTTTTGGGAAAACAAAATAAACTCCGGGTCAGTCATGGGACTGGTGTGAATAAACTCAAATCATTTAAAACAGGTATATGATATCTCATAAGACCACGCCGTGAATACGGAATGGGTTTTTCCCTTATGAGAATCCAAATAACTTTTCAAAGCAATATCATTTTGATATTATAATAATGTCTAAGTACAAATAAATATCAATCTAGCAGAAACGCTTGCATCTCACGTTACTACATATATAGTATACAATCAAAATCGCAAGCACGTATTGGATGATTGGATTTCCAACTATGACAAGGTATGGAACCACCTTCTGATCAGTGTACTCTAGGAACGATACACTGGAGTTCAACAAGAACATCTTGCAACTCAGCCACACATGACCGACCACTCATTTCGCTTGAGTGTATCGAATGTACATCACCAACGGTTGGGATCAGCAACCGTTCCCGTATATATATGGGACAGCATTGATAGATTTAAGAAGAAAATGAATATTCTCCAGATAGGTGATTATACACCCTACTTCGGTGCGACCGACTTAGCCATGCTGCCTGCCCGATTTCTGTCATTTATCGGTTGATGAGGCTAGAAGCTACGCTTTATCATCACATCAGATTCACTTCGAATGCTACATTGTCAAATCCATCGAAATCACTAATTGACGTTTTACAACAGTACATTACGTGTCAACTAAAAGAAGTTTCCTTCTTCGCTTCCACTCTTGGTACGGTTGGAGAAATCAATGTACGTAATCGTCTGGAAATACTCTGTCAAACATCCATCTTCATTCACTTAGAATGTCACATCGTCATACCCGCCAAATCACAAATTGACTTATCCAAAAATAACACGGGTATACAGCTAAGAGAAACGAATTCCTCCGCCACCAAACGTGAATACGTTTGAACAGATCAACTTACGCGATCCATTGGATATACTCTGTCAGACCTTCGTCCATACAAGTTGTCCTGGGACTGGACAAACCGAAAGCACTATTCTGTAAACAGGATAGCCCTTGCATTTTACTCCGTTTTCAATTATCTTTGGCATATATGATTCGCGACGCTTATGCCAATACAGAGTGGTTCTTTGGATAATAACCCAACCGGTCTCTCCATATTAACAACGTTAAAATGGTCAAAACTTCGATAGTCTGTGATTTAACCATCAAAGAAAAACAAGTGTGCAAACAACGATATTATTCCCAAATGAAAATTATATCGAACAAACATCATTTAACATGAATCTCTTTAGTTCATTTATTTACTTATCTCCTGTTTCCCTATATTCTAAATTCTTATTTTTCGTTTATCAGAAAAATTTTCTGATTCTCGTTTGGAAAACATTTCCAAAACTCCTTTACGATCAAACCTTACCATTTCTTAGTTAAGAAGGAAGTCACTCAAGTTGGGGTATAATTACCTCTCAGACCTTAACTGAACAACGTTATAACTTCGAAATGGTCAAAGTTTATCTTTTAATTTTTAACAACTTCTTTACGCCTTTCTCGGATTCAATTTTACTAGTCCACTTCTATATTTCAAACATTTGTTATAACGATAACGTTATAATCCCTACTTTCGCATTATCTAACTTTAATTATAACTTCTATTCTTATTAGTGAATAATTAACCTAACACTTATTTATTTATAAATGAATAAAACTCTATTTAAACACTGGAAAGTATAAGTACTTTCCCGAATTCGATATAATCGAATTTGCCGATTAACTCTCTTCGAGAAATCTCTATTTGATTAATTCTTCTTCGAATAAGCTATATTCGATTAACTTCTTTCGAATAAACGATATTCGATAATCTCTCTTCGAATAACTAATATTCGATAACTCTTCCTTTTCAAATATCTCATATTTGAAAATCTCACTTCGAATTAACTATAATCGATAACTTCCTTCGATGAAACTAACATCGATAACTCCTTTCGATGAAACTAACATCGATAACTCCTTTCGATGAAACTAACATCGATAACTCCTTTCGATGAAACTAACATCGATAACTTTAACTCGACTAAATTAACTTGACTCGACTAACTCGACTTACTTGGTTCGACCAATTCGATTCGATTAACTAGGCTCGACTAACTCTATTGGTTTAACTCTAATCGATTAGTTCTATGGTTTTACCCAAATCGATTAATTCTATTTGACTAACCCTATTCGGCTAACTCGACTAACTTGGTTCGACCGACCAGGTTTGACTAACCTAACCCATTTGGTTTGGCTGACCATGTTTGGCTAACCTGACCCATTTGGTTTGACTGACCAGGTTTGGCTAACCTGACCCATTTGGTTTGACTGACCAGGTTTGGCTAACCTGACCCATTTGGTTTGACTGACCATGTTTGGCTAACCTGACCCATTTGGTTTGACTGACCAGGTTTGGCTAACCTGACCCATTTGGTTTGACTGACCATGTTTGGCTAACCTGACCCATTTGGTTTGACTGACCAGGTTTGGCTAACCTGACCCATTTGGTTTGACTGACCATGTTTGGCTAACCTGACCCATTTGGTTTGACTGACCATGTTTGGCTAACCTGACCCATTTGGTTTGACTGACCAGGTTTGGCTAACCTGACCCATTTGGTTTGACTGACCATGTTTGGCTAACCTGACCCATTTGGTTTGACTGACCAGGTTTGGCTAACCTGGCCCATTTGGTTTGACCACTGGGCTTGACTACTTGGTTCGACCACTTGGTTTGACCATTTGGTTCGAATACCATATTCGACTAACTCCTCTCGATCCATTAAAACCGATTAACTCATCTCGATTGACTAAATCAATTAACTCCTATCGATTAAATAAATCGATAAACTCCTTTCGATTAACTAAGTTTGATTTACTCGACTCGACTGACCAGGTTCGACTAACTTGACCAGCTTGGTTGTACTGACCAGGTTCGACTAACTTGACCAGCTTGGTTGTACTGACCAGGTTCGACTAACTTGACCAGCTTGACTCGATTGGTTCGACTCGACCATCTCGACTCGGTTGGTTTGACTCGACCATCTTGACTCGATTGGTTCGACTCGACCATTTGGTTCGATTTGGTTCGACCCGACCATTTTGACTCGGTTGGGTTCGACTAGCTTGACTAGTTTGGCTCGACTAGCTTGGCTAGTTTGGTTTGACCACTTAACAAACTTGATTCGAATATTTATATTCGACTAACTAACTTTTCTTTTATTTCTATTTATTTTAACTTCTATTTATCTCCTAAATAGATTTCCTTTTGTATAATCTATTTATTTTCCTAAATAGATTTTTCCTTTATAACTCTAATTATTTAATCCCTAATTAAATATCCTTTATTCTATTTATTTAATCTAAATAAACATTCCTTTATTTAATTTATTTTTTTCTAAATAAATGTCCTTTTATAAAATCCTTCGATTTTATAAATAGATTCGTTTTCAATATAAATATTGAAAATCCCCTTTTCTACATTTTCAGTGTTTTCTATTGTTTTTAAACAACCAACTGTCAATGATCAATATCATTCAAACATATACAATCAACAACAGATTATATATCACAGTATATATCACAATATACAAATAACAGTCAAATAAATGTTGAGGAATCCAGTCGGATTCCTCCAACCTGTTTCCCTACATCCACCGATGTTAAACAACGAATATAACATCACTTGCATTTCTAATGAAATACACTGATAAAAAAATCACCGTTTAATAACGATATATATATATATATATGTAGATATATATATATATATATATATCCATACTGTTTTCAATCAATTATTTAACAGTCCAATCTACAGTCCAATTTAACCATACAACTTAATAGTCCAAATTAACAGTACATAACTAGCAGTCAAATACATAAATAAAATACAATTTATATTAAAAATATAAATTTGAGGAGAGTTAGTGAGTTTTTACTCACATTTTGACGATCATCGTCAATGACGATAACCATCGCTTGATTCAGACAATTTATTTTTCCATAAATTGTGACGGACTCCAATCGACTCGCGGTCAGTCTCATTTGGTAGCTCTTGTCCATACGGTCCCGACGGATCTTGTTTTGCCCAATTCTGATCACGTATGACGAAGTTATGTATTTTTCTAAGTTTCGACATACAAATAAAAAAATAGTTTTAAATTATTAATTATACATTAATTACTTCATTACCCGTAAATCACGTGATTACCACTCTAACCCGCCTCCTCATTACTTCTTCATCCCGAAACCGATAATGGCCATTATCCCCAGCCATTTTCGAAAATTCTTCAACCCGTAAACCTTTCGTCACTTCACCAAAAACCTCAAACCGTGACTCCCCTTTTCCATCTCTTCGACTCCTCTACCCAGTCGGCTCCCTCCTGCTCAACTCGATCCTGACGTTGAAGCTGCGGCTCCCTGGAAATCTCGCGATGTACAGTTAAGACATCGACACAAAATGTCATCGAAACCCACAAAAATCTCCTACTAGATGCTAATCCATCCCAGAAACATGAATACGAACTCAAAACTCCCATTCGATGCTTCATTTTCAACAAAACCGGAACCCTAGGTTCCCTGTAGCAAATCGCGAACCCGAACTTGACGCCGCACAATACGAAACAGCCACAGAACTGAAGAGAAAGACTTTCGGATCATAAGTATATTAGTTTCCTGATTTTAGAGATTTTATTTTGATTTTCTAGATATTTACTTCTCACGTTTAATTTTCCTGAGATGGAGAAAAGAAACGCGGCACATTTTTTTGGTGTTGACTTCCGAGGAGATTGAGATTAGGGTTAGAGAGTTAGAGGCATTATATAGGATGATTAAATGATTTTTTTAAATTGAATTTTATATTGAATTTAAAGCCAACGCTATTTTTATTTCGTCCTCTAAAATTCCTGAGGTCACATACTATAACCAAAAATCATGAAAATTGACATGCAGCTACAGTTCGACATTATGGTCCCAACAAAACTGGTTTCGTCAAATTCCGACTTCGTATGCTCACACATCGTATTTTTAACTGTCGAAATACTGACTGTTTTACACTCTAAAAATCCGCACGACCACATACTGCCTCTAAAAATCACGAAAACTGACATCTAGCAACTATTTGACATTGCGGATCTAACAAAATTAGTTTCGTCGAATTCCGACTTCGTTTGCAAAATCGGCTATTTTTAAAGCTTTGGATGACCCATTTAAATATATAAATATATTTAAATATAATTAAATTAAATATAAATAAATTTATATTATCGTATATCTTCACATATGATATCGTACAGCTCCAGAATATTATATCAGAATATACAGCTTGATATTTCAGATTTTAGATTTATCGATATTCAGCTTAAAATGAAGAATCGATTTTCAATGTATATAAAGCGTCGCAAAATATAAAGGAACTCCACAGCCACTTTTCTGAAATTTCATTTGGACACAAATCAAAATCTACACGACGAAATCCCGATTTTTCTCTTCCACTAGAAAGATATACTCCACCAGCTCCACGCGTTTCTTGTTTCACAGAAATCCGATAACGAATCCTGTATACTCATTTGAAGTTCAAATCGCCAAATAGCGAACTGCCGCGTCGTTACGCGCTCGAATTTAATTATATTATAATTATTAATTAAATATTCAATATTATTTAATTCATGTTCTCGATATCGATAAATCGATATTTAATAATTAAATAAATAAATTGTTCAACAGCTAAAAATGCGGGTTACTACATGTGGAATGGTTTGGCCCTGTGATTTGTTGATAGTTAAAGCGAAAGCTAAACATATTGGGAATTGTTTTCAGATTAGGTTGAAAGGAAGCTTTAAGTTTTCAGAAGGTTTTAGAGGTATTCGTGGAATAAATACTCTTGTACCTTGAAATTGACCAAATGAAATTTCAGCGTCAATAACGTTTCTGTGAAAACCTCTACATGATAGTCTCATGCCGTTACATAATCCAATACGTGGATCCGAATTTCGTAGTAACATAATTGGAGATCCAAGTTTTAGTGTTAATTTATGTGGTGGCATACCACCTGGAGTTAGTGAGTTGAGAAATTCGGGTTGATATAAGTTATTTGTGTCATCCTCAACTCTGTCAAAAGAGTAGTAAATGTGTTCATCACTAGGAAATTCATTTATTATCATGTTATTAATTTCATTTGCTATTTCGTTACGTGGTGATAATATAGCTCTGTTTAATATGTATCTTATGTTTGAGTAATTATGAGATAATGAAGGGTAGATGTTCGCAATCAACGTATGTAAAGAACTTGTATCCTCCCAAGATATAACAATATCATCAGGTAGTCTAATAATATCATTTTGTACGGTGCTTTCGGTTCCATTTCCAACTCGTAGGACAAAATCAGCATAGGACATATCATTTCGTGCTCGCAAATTAGTTGTTAAACGAATTATTTTAACTGAGGACCACAAATAAGAGCGTAGTATACATGTATCAGTCGTTTGAGCTCTAGTTGCTCCTTGAACAACTGGTAAACTTGACGGAAATCTCCTCCTAGGATAACAATTTTTCCACCGAAAGGAATATCAGTAGAGGTCAAATCTCTTAAGGTTCTGTCCAATGCCTCAAATGCGTGACAGTGAGCCATGGTAGCTTCATCCCAAAGTAAAACAGTTGCAGCAGCTAGAAGTTTTGTAGTATCGGATTGCTTAGAAATATTGCAGGTGGATGCAGAGTGTAAGTTAATAGGAATTTTAAAACGTGAGTGTGCAGTTCTACCACTGGGTAAAGCGATAGAAGCTATCCCAGAAGTGGCGGTTGCAAGTGCAATAAGACCTTGGTTTCGTAGATGAGCTAAAATTGATTTGTCTAAAAAAGTTTTTCCCGTACCTCCGGGACCGTCAATAAAGAAAATGGAGGGGGTTTTACAATTTACTGATTGTAAAATCATATCAAATGCTGCCTTTTGTTCATTGTTTAAATCATTAATTGAGTGCAAATCAGATGGCGATACAGGTATTGCTTGTTCATCTAAAATAATCGTTGGAATAGCATGGTTTTGTTGTGCGCGTAGCGAGTTATGTGGTAAATCGTAATCATAAATTGTTTTGTTGTGCTGTTTTAAAAGATTGTTAATATCTGATAGGCATCTGTTGGTTACAAAAGCATGTGGGACGGAGGACGAATATGTAGGTTGATAATCTTCTGTTAAAAAAGGCAAAAATTGTTCCCATATTTCACGTACAACACATGGTTCACAATAAACTAAAATAGTTACAAATAAACGTCTTAAAGCTTTGGGCATGTGAGTATGTGAAGCATCAGTTAAACAGTCATGAATACTATTATCATTTTCCAGCAAGCCTCTATGCTCTGCAGCTTGTTTGAATGTGGGATATTGAGTTCCGTTAATGGTTTTTAAGTTATCAAAAGACACGGGACCTTTAACATGGGTTAGAAGTAAACGTAAGTAGTAACGATCGCCTTCGGTTGGAGATACGGTATAAATCCGACCAATAACTTTACGATTTTGAATTCTTGGTATCCATTTTTTCGGGGTGGAGTTCCACCAATAATGTTCTGGAATTTCGTGATATAGATATTGACGTGCTTCGTAATAAAATGAGTTAAGTTCGAAATAGCCCGTGAGCATAGTTTTAGATCTATGTTCATCGGTTAAGATGGTTTGTAAGCTTTCATGTGGTTGAAAATTAAGTTGTTGCATATTAGGTAGGTGTATTTGTAATCCAATAACTGATGGACACATGTTGCTAAGTTGAAACTTAAAGATTCGCCATAGCGACTCAGGTGCACAAATCCATCTAGCATTAACGAATTGAGAAATTTCATCATTGTCATTAACTGTAGAAGATAGTTCCATAGAGACGCGATCCGAGCCTTTATAAACGTACTTATAAAGATATTTTACCGATTTAATACTTGAACAAACTTCAACATTTATATGACAGTCGTATTTTAGCACTAAATATGGGTTATAAGGAACAATCCAATGGTTGTCAATTGTTGTGTTAGATGTTTGATTTTGTAAAGGCATTTCGCGCCTTCTGTAAATGGGGTATGAATCATTACCTTTTATGGTAGAAGGGGCAAAAGGTTTTGGAAAACCACTTTTACATATGTTGTCTTTCATGCAGTTAGCATGAGGGTTGATACGACCGCATGGATGATGAATCATATGTTTCATAACAACAGTATACAAATCAGGTTCTTCAATTTGGTTTGGTATTTCTGCTTGAACTATAGAATCATAATCATCAGGACTGGTAAGTTTGTCTGTTTCATGAAGAATAATTAGAATATGGGCGTGTGGCAGACCCCTTTTTGGAACTCAATTACATGAACATGTGCAATGACTTTGCCTAGGACGTGCTTGTCAAATAGATTTTCTTTAAGTTGTTCTAGTTTTGCACGGAAAACTCTAGTTGTTAAATCAGGTCGGTCAAAAGGTTGTTGATAGGGTAGCAACTCTCGAGTTATTTCTACCCAATTAGGATTACATGTTATAGTGATAAATAAGTCGGGTTTTCCATACCTTCGTACTATTGCCATTGCGTCTTAATAGCGTTGATGCATGTCGCGAGGGCTTCCAACATGAGAGGACGGCAAAACTCTTCTAACACCAACGTTGCCTAAATATAGTAAAAGGGAGTACGTAACTGAAGTAGATATGTATTGCAAGGATGTTGGAAAAGAAGAGAAGAAGGTGCTTACTGGCATGTGTCTCCCCTGTTGCGAGAGCATCTTGTAGACCCTGATATAATTCAGCTCGAATAGTATGCTGATGGTCGCGAATATATCGAAGGCGCATAGTTTCAATTTTGAAAAAAGTGTCAACAACAAATTGTTGAAGTAGACGACCACCATGAAGTAATAGAGATATTGACAAAGGTCGTATCTACATGAGAAGAATAAAATAGTGTGAACTATAGATGAGATGAAGCGTATGTGTGGAAGAAAATAATGTGTAATGGTTTAAAAAAATATACCTGTAATATATGAGAGTAATAAGCTCTACAACTGATTGTGTTGTCACCGGAATTATGGATGTTTAGGTCCCAACCTTGTTCACCAAATGGAAAAAGAAGAGGATATTGTAGTGGATCATAAAATCATGTTGTGTCGGGTACTCGTTGCAGAGTTCCTGATCTAGTTTGAACTACAATATCCCTTTCATTAATATTGTCAGAGTCGTCATCTCCAGCAACAATTCCTGCAACTTGAGAGGACGTTGGTAAGCTATGAACATGTCGATCCACAGTAACTTCCTTTATAATAAGCTTGCATTCAGCTACATTAGCACTTTGTCCGAAATGTCTGAACACATGGACGTAAGGGTTGTACGCATCTAACATATTTGTTAGTGTTTGTAAGATGTCGGGCCGTAGGAGTGCGTTATCCTGACGTCTATTTTCAATCTCATGATCAGTATCGTAGATGTAGAGCTGAAGATATCTTGGCCTATTTCCCGGCATGGGTAAAACACTTCCAATGCTATGGTAGATAGAACCTTGTGCACGATAAGAGTATACTCCATCTCCCGCATTTGCTAAGTTTTGATCAATATTAGCACCCATTGAAGTAAATGCAAAAGCATTGTTATACGATCTTATGTTTGTGCGAAAATGCGAACCACGTTCTCTAGCAGAGGTGAATAAAGTGAATAACTCAGAAGCTGGCATGGATTGAGTGGAGACGATTTTACCATTGGAACAACAGTTATTACTTGTCTCACGAATGAATAATTTTGCATTACAGTGTTGACAGTACGTGGGTTGGGGCAACGCGTGAGGGAGAAATTGTTGAGATGCAGTAAAATTTCTACCGCAGTTATATAGTGTCATAATTTGGGATGGAGTAATCAATTGGGAGTGTTGCACACGTTGTTGTTCTCTCCGGTTGTCCAATTGGAGTTGTCGTTCTTCGGATGATTGTCGAGCACGTCTAGCTCGTTGTGACACCTGCCTCTGTTCTCGACGTTGTTCATTCATTGGATTAGTGGAGAAATCAGACAGTAGAATTGTATGAAACAGGTGCAGAAGCAAATTAGAGATAAATTTTCGATGTATGCTTCACGATATAAATGCTGGAGAAATGATAAATGAGGAAGAAAGATAAAATGTAATTTACGAACTTGTTGTGTTTGTAACGGTGTGTATGAAAGGTCAGGAAAGAAGGAGACAATCAAGGAAGCGTAGGAATGTGTTGATTAAGTCAAATGTGAAGAATTAACCGCAGCTACAGTGATGTTGCAGCAAATAATCACAGGATATTTGGAGATATTTACAAAAAGGTTAAAATTGGAGCAGTCAACTGCTGACTGGGTTAAAACTGTTTTGAATACCCACTAAAACTGCCGTAAATAAGTCCTAAAGCAGCAGTAAAATTGGATTAAATGTTGGTACTATGCATTTTATATTACAGTGCGTATTGTAAGGATAATCTTGGTAAATTTAAAATGGATTACGTCCGTAGAAATTGAAATTGATGTCTCCATCTTATGAATCCATTAGTTAGAGATGTGTATAAACTAATGAATGTGTAAAAAAAATGAACATGAAGGGGAAATTTTTTCTGTACAATGCAATAAAAACAGAAAAAAAAACGTTTTTTAATATCATGCCAACCTAAGCATGTGATTATTGATGCACCTGAGCATTAAAAACTCCACATTAAAGACTCGTAAATTGGTTCAAATACATGTGCAAGTCACCTCAAACTAATGATTATTACATTGAATCACGTTTAGAAAAACCGAAAATAGACGTCATTGACCATGCAAAAGTTGCAATTATATAGAGTAAAAGAAGAAACATACCAAGTCTCCACCTATGTTTCAGTGCTTCAAAGACAAAGCTTCACACTTATATTGTTGAACTTGCCATTAAATCATGTCAGCTACATGACACTCTGTCCTTTTTACCACCTGCTCGTACAATTGTAATAAGGTAGATGGCGATGATGTTAATGCCTCTTATGATTATGTGTTTGAAATTTGTACCAATGAAACAGTTTTAAGTATAAATATCCTGAGTTACCTGCCTATATCTGATCGTGGTGATGCCGTACCCATTTCGTATGATGCAGATGGCTGTCAGGGTGTAGCACTTCCATATCAGCGTTGCAATATCTGTATTGGTAACATGTCAGTTTTTTGTAAATTCATCAGGGATTATAAAGTAAATAACAATTTCTGAAGTATGTATCAGTATACAAATGTTTGATACTTGACAGAATTTGTTGTTGTTTCTTTCCTTCTGTCTCAGCTCAGCTGAAGAAAACGTGGTACGCTGCAGCGATATTTATATAGAGATTAAAGATATTATTATCGGCAGTTGCAATGCATTAAGATATAGAACTTGAAATAGGCGATATTTGATTGCTGAAAAGGTCAGTGAAATGAGCGCATATCAGTGAACAAAATAGAAATACAAACGGATTCTCTTCTTTTGAACGCTGAAAAAGTATGTTTTCAGAAGTATATTCAGTGGCACTTGATTTAAAAAAAATGATAGGTAAATTTTTTATTTATAGAGGAAAGGTTCAATGTATTCGATGTAAGTATAGGGAGGTTCCATTTTGACAAAATGCAATTAATAGTAAAAACCAAATATATATATATATATGTGTGTGTGTGTGTGTGTGTATATATAATGGCTATACTATAGTTAGTTTTGATGGAAACTACTGACTGTATATTGGGGGCGCATTTACCTATTTAATCCCATAAGCGTGTACTTAAAAATTCTCTAACTTTGTTATTGCAGAACATATTTTTTAAGTAATAATTCACTTTCCACATGTTTCAGTTTCCATAAGATTCAGTAGTATCAAGTAGATTAATTTCATTGATTACTTGTAAAATGTGTTCAGAACATATATTTATTTTGCAAGTACCTGTCTATAATCCCAGTGTGACAGCAAGGTTATCAGCTACCCCAATTGTTGCAACCGACATAGGGTATGAGTGCTGACATAAAATAGTGCAGAAAATGAAGGTCGGTACATCAAAGTAAATAAAGAAAAATAAGAATGGTTCAACAGGAAACAATAAAGTTGATTCTATAAAAGTTGATAAAAAATAAGTGATGTCTTTAAGCAAACCAATTATTACTGCTGTGGAATAAAATTATAGTTAATTAGTGTCAGAATAGTAACAGATGAAAAGTAAACGACTATCCTTCATTGCAGAACGACTAATCAGTACATCAGAGTTAGGACTGGAAACAGTGGGAAAAAACAGCGTAATAAATGGGGAGTACTAAGGTATAATATGAAAAATTAGTGCCGAAACAGAAGTGATGTTGCACCTTTAAGTAAAGTTATAAGCTTGGTCAACCCAATTTCCAGTTTCGTCATCTGATTCGTCGAACACTGTCGAAAAGGTAGTAAGAAGCAAAAGCTATGGATATGTGAATGTGTTCGTGTGTACAAAGGGAGCTATACATATTTGAAACAGGTATAGTCTGAAAGCTCGTTATGTTCGACGTATATATACAATCAAAGGTTGTCAACATCATAGACGTATCGAGTTATGAAGATAAATAAAGATTTCTGTATTGGGTTAGTGTCGTGCATGTAATTTCGGTAACATTTAGGGAAAAAGTGTAAAATAACTACAGAAAAAATGTGAATGCACACGCCCATCGGGCTTTTTTTTTCATGACCATCCGTGCATCATTATGCTTTATGAAGTAACAATTTAGTAAATTGAATGTCTGATTTGTATTCAAAATATACAGTGTTATGCATATTTATATATATGTGTGTGTGTCTATATATATATATATATATATATATATATATATATATATATATATATATCAGTCTTATTTGCAGTCTTTTGCATTTATATATGTTATATATATATATGTCAGTGTATTTTTTACATGTAACCTGAGACACTGGCTAACCTATTGTAACTTAGTTTCATAACAGTATGATGCTACAATGTAGCAGAACTTGTAGGTATGGCAGTAAAAGAATCAAAAGTGGATGATTATACTCAATTACGTATACATCAATATATATATATATATATATATATATATATATGCATCATATGCAGATTTGAGTAAGTACAGGCTGTCCAACTAAAAATTTGGTTTCTACGTTTACCCACTCAACTCGTAAAAGACTCGTAAATTGCTTCAAATACATGTGCAACATCGTGTCAAATTAATGATTATCAGGTTGAATCATGAATAGAAAAGCAGAAAATGGAATAATCTAAGCATCTAAGCATCGTAGATACACATGCAATAATGTAAGCATCGTAGATACACAGCGAACAAAATAAGAACAACCAATTTGACAGCAAGTGAACGAATTTTGTAGTAGTACAGAACAACAGGTTTGGGACATTCAACGAATTTACCTCAGCCGTACTCGTCGACGCGGAATATGAGTTGATCCAGTAGCATATGCAAGGAGAGGTAGTAGATCTGGGAAAAAAAATCAGTAATTAGTAGGAACGAACAAACTGGCAAAAGAATTTACCTGAGATGTGGTGGTGGAGGAGTACCGGTTGATTGAAGCAGCAGAAGGGAAAAGTAGTGATAGATCTGGGGAGAAGGGAGAATGGCTTTCAAGCTCAGCAAAAACCCTGTCAATCTCTGCAAGCTGTTAATTATGAAAAAGGGAGATACACGTTTGAATTACATAATGATAGTATGGTAGGAAAAAAAAGTGATGAAGTCAAAATTAAAGTTCACCACTGCCGGGTCATTCCAGTACTCGTCATCATCAAAGTCAGCAGTGTGAATGTGAACAGAGTCGTGTGAAGTGGCATCACTATGGTTAACTTGGTTCTCAGTAGGTGTTTGACTTTGAGTGCTGTCGCGGTCCAATTCGTCTGGGATTTCAGCAGGCGTGTCGTAGCTTGTAGTAGCATGGTTTATTGAGTTACGGGAGCTTTTACGTGTCTGCTTTTCAGCAGCAGGCATTGCCAACTCTTTTCCTTTAGCTGAACCTTTGGGCTGTGTGTAACGAAAGTAGGCGACAGTTTGTAAAGTCAGCAAGAAGAAAGAGTAGTGAGAAAATAAAATAAAATAGTATTAATGGAACTGAAATGGTTGTAGTACCTTAGTCATTTGATTACCTCGATCTGGTATGACACGCATGTAAAGCCGGTCCCTTGTCGTATTGTATGTGTACGGACAGGTGGAGCAATGTCCGTTGGCAACTTGGTAGGTATGAAGAGCATATGTCAATTGTGTGCAAGCAGGAAAAAATGTGTAGTGAGAAAAAAGATGCGGAATGCGCGAAAACTGTGCATGGTGTAGTATATCGTCCGGTAAGAAAAATTGAAGAAAGTAACGTTATCACTTAATTTTTTAGCCATAATGTGTTGTGTAAATGACACAGTGTGGTAAAGTGTACACAAAAAAAGTGAAGTGATAATATGTTGAATTAAGTTTGGTTAATTATTTATGAATACAGTTTTTTTTCATCAACATTGATAACAATCATTGCCCATTGGTATATGCAATTTACTGGTAGCTGAAAACCGCGATGCATGAAAACCAAAAGACGTGAACCATATTATTTAATCCAAAGCATATGCTTTCGTACCATGCATGCTCGTGGAAGTCCATCATTGTACGCATGTGAGCATTTGAAATTGTATTCATACGTGGAAAGTCGCAAATACAATTAAAATGATACTGCATAAAAACGCATGTACATGTGTAAATATCACAAATTTGTTTCACCAGTTCATTTAAAATGAAAATGATTGGAGCATGCTTAGCTTGACAGAATAGTTGTTGCAGGTATCATTTAAAAATTAGGAGAAGTAGATTAAACGTTAAATGCAAAAGTTGAGCAGTAAAATAATATTTTCAATCATGATTCACAAAATATAAATGGATGAAGCAAGGCATTGTATGAAGTAACCGAAGGCAAAATAATTTTTAAACCGGATCCTTTAAGGATGTAAAGATGATGCTTTTAAATTTGTAACAGTTGATAGCAGTTAGACCTTTACAGCATGACAGCAGTTGATTTAATTTTTAAAAATGGATATTAAATATATGATCATAATAACAATGAGACAGAGTGTCGAGTTCGCAATTGTATGAAAAAAAAAAGTGTAAAGCTAGTACAAACTGTAAAAAGTGCCAAACAGTAGATAAAGTTAAAAAAACAACAAAAAAGAATATTATTTGTTTACCTAAATGTGTATGTGACACATGTAAAGCCGGTCGGTTGGCATACTGTATGTGTACAAAAGAGGTGGAGCAATGTCCTTTGGCAGCTTGACAGGTAGGAAGAACATATATGTGCTGTGTGCAAACAGGAAAAAAATGCGGAGTCAGGAAAATGATGTGGAATCCAGAAAAACTGTGCATGTTATATAATATGGTTGATACAAAAAAATTGAAGACAGTAACATTATAAGTTCATGTTGTAACATTAGCAGTTCATTTTGTAAATCTGATTTAGGAATGTACAAAAAGATAACTAAGATAAAAAGATAAAAGCTAAAAATATTATGTTTCAACAAAATGTATGTAAATCTCTATTAAAAAATTGATTGATTATATAACAAAATTTCCGTAATGGTTATTTATTTGAACATGAAGTATGAGTATAGTTATCAATATGGCAGAATATATATGATTCGTACTCATCAATTTCGATATGAACTTATAATTGCAAACACCACCTTTATTGTCAAATAGCAGAAACTAATTTAGTTCACTAAATTTGTTTAACTAAATTAGTGGCTAAAATATGTTGTAAGATGAAATGATTTCGCTCCAATTAAGTAAATGTATATCTGTATAACATAATTTGTATAAAAATTTAATTGATTTCAGAATTAAATTTCCATAATAATTTATTATTTAAACACAAACTTTGAAAACTCGACTAACTAAAAAATAATCATAACAAACTCTGTCAGCTGAATACTTTTTGCTAATAGATACATGAAGATGTAATAGCTGTTTTCAAACATAATGAGTATCATATTTACAAATAAAAAGGTTGAAAACTAACTTTACTTTTCCATAATAATATATTATTTAAACACAAACTTTGAAAAGTCGACTAACTAAAAAATAATCATAGCAAACTCTGTCAGCTGAATACTTTTTGCTTATAGGTACATGAAGATGTAATAGCTGTTTTCAAACATAATGAGTATCATATTTACAAAAAAAAAGGTTGAAAACTAACTTTACTTTTTATTTTTATAAATATTTTGGAAATAGTATATTGCATTTAGAAGCCGTGTACAACAAAGTAGTATGTTGAGACTTTTCAAGTTTAACATCACCTTAGTTGATTTGTGACTTTTATATGTTGATTTCAAACATGGCTGCAAAATTCGAGTGTAGAGCACATGCATTTAGATAGTTTAAGCAGGATATCCAATCTCATGTACTGGGAACAATTCAATGGAGATACCCTATGTTTGGCAACGTATGATAAGCGTGGCCCAGTAGATAAAAAATGAATTGCATTAGAAAACAAACCACAATGGCTTTATTCAAAACTGGTTACACTTTTGTCTGGAAAGAAACAAATATTGAAATGTATCGTTGGTGTAATAATAACACGTTGAATGTAATTTACGAATAAGAAACATTATCGCATATATGATTGTTAACTAAATCAGTACCTTTATCGATAGCCACACAACAAAAATTCATGACGTCTCCAGGCATTACATCTATGTTAGAAACATTACCTTTTCACAGAGGACATTGTCCCTTTAATGTAGCAGCTTCTTTATCATCTTTCCGGTCTTCCTCTACATGTAAAGCAAAATTATCATAGTAAATGTATACTACAGACTATCTTGCTAGATAATAAACTACATGAATGAGATGACAGAAGAAAATATTGATGTATGTGCCGTTAAGTTCATTAATCAAGCTGTAGATAGCTGTATGTTGCTGGCAGAAGAAAATATTGAGCATATACTTTTTTTATGCAAAATTAAAAGCAACAACCTAGACACTACATAAAAAAAACGTACAACTATGTAAAACTTGACACAATTTTGTACATGGCTGTCCGTCTGTTTCAGACTTTCAGAGGTCGTCAATAAAATTAAGTATTGGATCGCATAAATATGAGTGTTCAATTGCATAAATATGAGTGTTAAATTGCATACAAATAATGACAGAACAAAAAATAATTAACCATTGAATTCCAAACCGCAAATAACTAAGCATTTATATTTGAGTGGTAAAAAACGAAGACCTTACACATGTTTTTGGCTGTAGTATCAGCTGGTCAAAGAGTGATAATCAGCAATATTAGTAATAGATCTGGAAAGGAAGACTGAGATGAAGGGGTAAGTGAGAACGTACAGCATCAGATCTGAAAAAATAAAACGTAGAAAATTAAAACGTAAATAAATCAGGATGACGGACGGCAATATATACCTATTTCAGCTGTGAAGTCGTCATGGAGGTGGACATAAAAGCGTTTCTGACAACCGGTGAGGACCGGAGGAGGGTACGAACGAAGGCGAAGTCTCAGATCTGAAGGACCGATGGAAGTAATAGATGAGAGGGGAAGGAAATAAAGTGGAAACGAAATGGCCGTTGAACATTAATGACAGGAAGAAGAAAGCTAGGGTTGGGAGAAAGAAAAGGAATTGACGGCAGGAAAAAATTGAGGAGAATGTGGAGAAGGAAAGGAGAAAGGCGGTGGAAACGGAAGGAAAAGGAAACGTGTGTGAGTGGGTTATAGAAATGGGAATGAAAATGTCCGGACTGCCCTCTAGTGTACCATTCCGATTGTATGAAATGCGTGGACGTATAAGGCCAGTTCTGGAAGGTGAAAAAGCTTCACCAAAATTCAAGAATTTGCATTGTAGTAGAAGATATATATATGTATATATATATATATATATATATATGTGTGTGTGTGTGTGTGTGTGTGTGTGTATGATTGTACAACGGTTTTTTATTACAATTAACTTAAAATGATAATCTATACACACACACACATACACACTGACACACGCGTATAACTACATCAACAAATAAGCTATTAATCTCAAACAAGTTGAGGTAGAGTAGAGATGTAACCAAGACTAAATTACAAAGTTAATTTATAGGTAAAAGTAATAACAAGAGATTTAAAAATGAAAACATGAATAAAGACGAAATAGAATAATATAATAATAATAGCAATAATAACGAATAAACAAAAAAACCAAGGTGATGATGATAATACTAGTAGTAATGTATATCGAAGATTAACACTACGCCTTAAGCCCACATTCACTAATCGTATAATCATAACACTCCCTCCAACTAACTTAAACTCACGATTATAGTACATTAATTGCTAACTTCCATACGCTCCAATTTGACACTAGCTCTTCAGATATATTCTAATTTTTTAAATCTTTTTTTATTACTATGCCTCGTGGCATCCTTGATCGACATCCACATTTCTTCGAACTTTCGGTGCGGTCTATAATTCCAACGTGCACAGATGCATCATAAGGTCTCCATTGAAGATGTCCAAACCATCTTAAACGGCGTTAAACCAGCTTCTCTTCAATTGGTGCAACTCCAAGTTCATCCAAAATATCATCATTTCTAATTCAGTCAATATACACGTGTGTATATATATACACACATATTCATTAAAATAATATTGTTACATATATGTTTACTTACATTTTAAACTTAATTCTTCATGGAAGTTGAATTTTCAAAGTAAAAGATGCTATAACATATAGATCTACATTTGTAATTTAAATGTGAATTCAAAAGTATCTATATTTATATTTAGGATAAATTTTCGTTCAGGACTTTTTTCGAAACAATTTCGCGTTTGGGACTGATTTTCAACCTTATTACCAAACAAGATTGCTTTGTGCACAGTCAGCAGTACAGTCAACACATTCTGTAACTGCCAAAATTTGGAGCAACTCATAGTTGCGCTTTTTCATTTTTTTAATAGGCGCAACTTTGAGTTGTGCCCATATGACTTGCAAATTTTAGTATACAACTGCCTTGCTTTTTTTTTCTTAGGACAAATTTTCCTTTAAGGCTTGTTTTAAAAACAATTTCGTGTTTAAGGCTGATTTGCAAACGTATTACCAAACAGGGCTTGTTTGGGCCAACTCAGCAGCCATGTCAGCAACTGCTAACCGCTTTCGAAGGCACAACTATGAGTTGCGCTGGAATTTATTTTTTAACTTTCCTTTGGCGCTTGTATTAGTAGCGCGACTTGGGTTTTGATTAATTTTTCTACTGCGCTACTTTCAGGTGCCAAATTCAGACATATTCAAACAAAAACCCTATAATTTTTCAACAGTAGGACAAATTAGAGATAAAAAAGGGTCAGTTTAAAATACAAGAAGATTCTTCATTGTTTCTTCAACTTCAACCTTAGTTTTCTTGGAAAAAGCGTTCAAATCAGTTTGAAAAATTAGCGGTGTATGCTCAGTCGATTTTGGCCTTAAAGTGGTAAAGCAATTTTTATTTGTAACCAAAATTTTATCTTCCATACCCCACTAATTTTCATAGTTCTTCATATAATTTTTTCTTTTCTTTTAGTAATACACTTCTTTCCAAATCTGTATCTTCCTATTGTAAAATCCTTACAAAAATCATTACTTCTTCCTTTTCAAAATCATCAAAATGCGTCAAGGAATAAATAACCCATCATACCATCACACAATAGTACCAAGCGTGAGCAGATTCCAACCACAACCCAACTAGAACTAATGATAATTCATTCTTGATTTAGTTTTAAAAAAAGAGTAAAATTAGCAAGTTTATCTATAAAATTAGCATGTAGATGACTTGATGATTGTAATTTTTCAATAGAAAGATCGAGAGTTCAGGGTTTAGTTTCAGGGATTAATTTTTTACATGGAAGTGCCATTTTAAGCAGGAGCATGGAAAATGGAAGCTTCATTTCAAAAAAAAAAAAAAAAAAAAAACAGTGCAACTATAAGTCGCACAAAAGAAATATTAATCCAAAACCATGCGGCGCAACTAACACATGCACTATAGAAAAGTTCAGAAAAAATCCCAGCGCAACCCATAGTTGCGCCTCCGAAAGCAGTTAGCACATTGCTGACATGGCTGCTGAGTTGGCCGAAACAAGTCATGTTTGGTAATAAGTTTGCAAATCAGCCTTAAACGTGAAATTGTTTTTAAAACAAGCCTTAAAGGAAAATTTGTCCTTTTTCTTATTATATTGGCGCAACATTGAGTTGCGCCTAATTGAACAGAAAAAAGCGCAACTTTGAGTTGCTCGAAATTATGCCGTTACAAAATGCGCTGACGTGGCTGCTGACTGGGCAGAAACCAACCTAGTTTGCTAATAAATTTGAAAGTAGGCCTTAAACGCGAAATAGTTTCAAAAACTAGCCCATATAGAAAATTTATCCTTAAATTTATAAACATTATTTTATACTATATATGTATTTAGACAAACAACATTGTCAAGCCTGTAGGGACAACCATTCTTGTGTTTAAGACCTTCAGCACATTTGATGCATCAGACATGGAAATAGTTTTTTTGGGGATGCGGGGCCACTTTAAGAGAAATGTCCCATCCAAAAGCAAATAGAACCATCTTAGGCCTTATTAAGGCAATTATCTTATCGTAGACAAAAACATAAAATTTATAATCTAATGATTAATGGCATACTTTTTTTAAAGAATAAAATTATCATTATTTAGAACCATTATAAATGTACACGGTATCTTTAGAATGTCATGCCTTTGCAAATCTTCAAAAACATTTAATGCTTACACATATATTAGAAGTTATTACTCCTTTTATATATGACATGATATCCAATAAGGCAAATTCTATTTGAACTCATAGAATTGCTGATTTGCCCCCTGATTTTCGTAAAATTGAAAAACTCGTTTCGCCCTTTTTTAATAAAAAGCCGAAAATACCCTCTTGACACTGTGTTGTACTTAGAAGTCACATCGCAATGCCACTGCGTGGTGATCTGAAGTTATTGAAAAAAAAATGAAATTTAAACTGAAATAGGAAAAAGGTAACTTTATCTTTGAAAATTTTGGCTATTTGGGGTGGGGGGTTGGGGGGCACAACTTAGCAATTCTACGAGTGGCAATAAAATTTGCCATCCAATAAAGGATGGATTTCGTTTTACAACTTAACATTGTACATATTTTTCTTGAAATGTGATCAAGATGGCAGGTTTTCTTTTTACAGGTACAAACTCTTTAAATAAGCTTTGTTTGGTGAGTAGGTAACCGGTGGATATACTGTTAGGATTTCAGTACACTTAAACAATATCCAATTGTGAAACCCTAGATCCAAATATGTAATCCATATTGATTTATTGAGAACAAATCAGAAAATAGATAACTTAATTGGTGGAAGAGTACCTGAATCTATATTTAATCAGTGCAATACCTGAATCCGTAGTTGGTTGTTAAACGAGAAGATGAATTAGGTTTGGTCTTCCAAATTGACACAAACCTTAGATCCGAAATCAACTCTCCGTGGAAGAGGTTAGAGAGTTGCTAAGGCTTCTGTAATTCGGGGACCATAACCCTTTATTTATAAAGTTGGCATTTTGTAATTCGGCCCTTCAACAAATTATAAAATGCCCTGGTATCTACACATTAGGCCCATGATAACTTAAACTTTAAGCCTATTAATTCTAATCGAAAATTAGATCACTTTAATTAGGCTATACACCAAAATAGCACAACACATTTTATTTTACATATGTGACCCAATTGTCGAAATATTCCAACAATCTCCCCCTGGGCCACATATGAAATAACCTTAAAATGTGTTTAACTTTATGAGCTCCAAAATTTGCAATTTATAACATATGGTGTATCTAAAACAATCTCGTCCATTAATTGCATTGACAAAGGATCAAAGCGGCATTCGTTACATTTATCGTAACTAAACCCATCAATGGTCACATATATCAATACAATCAAATGACATAGATCAATCATGGATGCGTAGCATGGAAATTACATGAAATGTGATCCATACATGTCTATTTCCAACTGGTCCTTCTTTAGTGAGATCAAAACATTTAATATTAAACAACCTAAGTGCAAAGAAAACTTCATTACTTTATTTATGATCAGAAAAAGAACTTGATTTACATATATCTGTAACCGAAACATAGAGCAGTGAGTCATACGACAATACCAAATACAAACTCCCCCTGAACCAAAATATCCTTACATAAAAGTTACACCAATTGAGCTATATGCTCATGAAAGACCATAGGTGATAGTCTTTTGGTAAGCGGATCCGCCATAATGGAGTTTGTCTAAATATGCTCTATGATTTACAATATATTTTGCACTCTTCCCTTATTGGAAAATAATATATACTTTACTGTCATAATATTACTTGGTCTTTCAATTCTTTATCAATAACCGGAGTCTTGTGACAAAATTTCATTGTTATTTTCCATATTTGGATGTCTTATAATTAACCAAAGACGATATTTTCAAAGTGGTGAAAACTATAAGTGCCTAAGTGACACTTTTCCCTTATATAGTTTCACCCATAAAATATATTATCATTGCTAGTAGTGGATCTTTAACAGTAATGACATCCAAAATATCCGGATCGTAATTCTTTATGATCTCCACCCGATCCGATCTTTTATCTATGAGCATATAATCTTTTATTTTGTCTTTTAAAGATATATAATATATATCATTTTTGGCTACTAAAACATTGATCCACTTTTAATATCAGTAAGATATCTGCCCAATAATACACACATATCCATATGTGTATATACATTAATATGCATTAGAATTCACACTGCAATTGCATGAGAAATCTTTTGCATTTCTTTAATTTCAAGGATGGTAGCATTTATCTGTTTGGTAAAACAAAAACAACTGAATCGCAGTTTACATACCAAATCTTTTAAGCATTTATCTTCCTAATTCTTTTGTAATAATCCAAATATCACTCCATAAAAAATAATGGTGTATTTGAATCCCAAATACAAAAGACTAATCCATAAATGAGTTTCTTAAGTTGTTTCACCAATGTCTCCATTGAGAAACATAACTTTAATCTCCATTAGATAATGCTCAAAAGTACAAAATGTAGTAAGTTCCAAAGCGGTCGATTCTAAAGAATCATTTACTAAGTCCAAAATGAAACATTCTTTAAAGAAAATAAAATTTCCTTTTAATAATAGTGATTTCAATAAAAGTGCCTTATAAAATTCAATATTACCCACTTGATCCTTTTTGGCTTTGAATAGTTATTCATAACCAATGATCTTATTACTTAAGTTAGAGGGAGATTTCAAACTTTATTATCCATATAGATTTATGCTATATGTTCATTTCTTAAATCCACATTTTAAATTAATACCTTACATGGATTGATGTAAGTCCATAGCATCATCTTTGTCAATCCATTATTTATCTTTATGAAGAAATACTACACAATAATCTGAAATAGCATTTCTTCCCATTTAGGTGGATTTCCATAGTGATCTTGCATTTTGAGATTGTTGAGTTTGTTTTCTTGAAACAGTAAGCTTAGATTATAGAAAAAAAATATCTTCAACATCGTCTTATTATGGTTCTTAATTTACTTCTTCTTAATAAATCTTAAACTTTAAGCGAAGAAGCAACCTCGTGGCATCCTTTGTTGAAGGGCCGAAATACAAAATGCCCCGGTATCTACACATTAGGCCCATGATAACTTAAACTTTAAGCCTATTAATTCTAATCGAAAATTAGATCACTTTAATTAGGTTTTACACCAAAATAGCACAACACATTTTATTTTACATATGTGACCCAATTGTCGAAATATTCCAACATATACCACACAAATGAAGCCAGCGGTTCTACCTCAGTAAACAGGCCGTTATATGTTTGAATTCCTAGTGAAAACAGGTTTATATTAAAAAACGGTCATAGCATACCAGCAAGATCTTATCCCCAAGTAAATCAATAAATGATGATAGATCAGAATCAAAGAAAATAAACAAACATCAAACTGTACTTACATGAATCTTGGGAGTAGTCACACAAGCAGCAGAAACCTTCTGTGGACCGTCATCGGAGTGAATTGCAGCAAAGCCCACCAAATCTTCAATATTCCAAATAACCCTGTTAATACGCAGATTTCCTCTTGAATCCAAAACGATTACGCTAGTTTTAACAGTTTCTTCCACGAAATTGTCGATGCTGCTGCATTTAAATGAAAAGGTACTTACATTGAGTCAGTCAGTAGGTGCATCGAAAGTGCAAACTGATTCCTTGAAGAAAGAATCCTTCAAATAATCTCAATCCTTCGTAAAAGCGGCTGGACCTGACAAGAAGAATATCTTGCTGGTGTTCTTCGCATATAACCTATTTCATTTTGACTTGTTTCTTCCATGGCCACTAATTTATTTTATTACATCAATCGATTTTGGTTCGTTATGCAAGGAGGTTGGTTATCTCTGAAAATCATCGTTTCAAAAGGCACGCACTGAAATTTGACTTTCTACACCTATTCCGACTGTTCGCACTTTTAGGAGGAGGTTTTTATTTTAAGGAACTTTTTTCAATTTACCCGTGTTTCAAGAACTTAACATAAATATTGGTCATTTCTTAGATTATTTAAGTTTGCAACTCTGTTTTGACCGATTCAACAGTGTGTCCGTTATAGTAGATTGTTTAGGGGATTGTTAGATGGACTTCACTTTTGACGGAAGAGGAGACAATTTTAAGGGGACTTCATTTTAAAAAAAATTTGTTAGTGGACGGTTTGGTTTTTATTTTATTTTAAAATAAGCATGGACTAGACTGCACAACGTAAGCTTAATTAGACATGCAATGATTAACTATATTTTAATTTGTTAATTACTTCTCATAATTCCAGGCTGAGTTTTGGATATGTTTGGTATTGACTTTCTTCGGATACTTGCGTAGACTCATCTACGTTATTTATATCATCACCAAATATAAGGTGCATGCAACTGTAATTATTGCTTTTTATTTTCTCAATTATTTATTTATTTATTTATTTATATGAGTGTTAAAAGCATGATTTAAACTGAAATACTGAGATTATATGAACTTTATTTGAATTAGGGGTAGTTAAAAGAGGTGGATCTTTGTCTGATTGTTATTTCTTTTTATTTTCCTTTTTAGTTGAATTATAGAAGGTCAGTGTATATTATTTCTAAATTTATTTTGTAATTTGAAGAGTTAATTATTCACGTATCTTATTAGACCAAGAAATGTTAATAAGTGATGGTCTGACTTATGCTTAAGTGTTTGAATTCATGCAAATGTGGTCTGACTTATGCTTAAGTGTTTAAATTTATATAGTTATTTGCAGATGTACATTAGTTTTGCTCTATTAGGAGAGCTTATGTGTTATGTATTTGTATGTACATGGGTAATGCTGGTGTGAGTTCATGTGTATGTATATGTGCAGGTATAAGAGGATTATAGGGATAGTACCGGAATTTTTTATTATATGATTAAGTGGGGGGCCAACATATTTTGTCCCCTCTTAACAATTCGTCAAAATTGGAAAATTGCCTCTCCCTTAAAAAAAATGGAGTCCCTTTAACAATCCCCATTTTTTATTACACATGGACACTGACGCAATTTGAAATTGCGACAGTGTATATCTTATGTTTTTTATTAAGACAATAACGACACAATTCAAATTGTCGCTTCAATGCGTTTTGGCCAACTCAATCTGAGTTGACCAAAATAAGACTATGAACGTAAATAATTTTAAAATCAAACTAATTTTATAATAAGTTTTGAAGTTGGGAAAAGCTGAGAAAAATCCTTATTCTGAAGAAAAAAATGTGATAAATAACTAGGTAACTAAAGCCTTGGTTTTTTTTCCTTTGAAGGACAGACCCTATGGTACATTCTAAATCTAAAGCAAAGCTCTACATTTTTGTTTCACTGCACTCATCGTCATCTTAGTTTTCTAACTTTCTCTCATATTCAGTTGAACAACCTAAATTCATTGCCTCAGTAAAAGAATAAAGAACTAAATTCACTTTGATCATGACAATTAAAACGAATGGAAAATCATTTTTAATAGAACTGCAAATATCCTCTAATAGCGGACAATGACAGATTTAGCACTAATCGCCGAATCACGAAATGGAAAATGTAACTCCACATACAGTTCAACAGCAATACTCAACTACAGAAAACGAAAACCAAGATGAAGGAGAGATTCAACAATAATCCTCAATTCGATATACAAAAACAGATTAGAATGATCGAAGTACAGTAGTCATGTTATATATAGGGCTGGCCCTGGGCTTGGGCTAGCCGGGCGACGGCCTAGGGCCCAATCCGTTGGAAGGGACCAAAATTGTTATTTTTACTAATGTTCCATTAGCACCTATGAAAGAAAAATCGGACCATTATGTATTACCACAAATAAGGATGTGGCTGAATGGAAGCGTTGATCCTTTTGCAACTAAATGGTTAGGGTTCGATTCTTGATAGCAGCAACTTTTCATTTTGCAACCTTTTTGTTTAAGGCATAATGAACTGGTTTTTTTTCTTTGTAACTTGTTTGCCCAGGGCCCAAATTTGCTTTGGGTCGGGCCTGGTTATATAATACGATGCATTAATCTAATTTTTTAGTTTGTTGCCATGCATAACAAAAAATGATACCAAAACAATGCAAACCAGTAGCTAGTAGGCCTTTTATTCGAATTCATGCTAGGTTATTATGTAAGTTAATTTAAATGTTATTTTGAACAAAACTGACACTTGTATATATGCAAAAGTAATCTATATAATAATAATAATCTATATAATAATTACCACTAATCTTTATTTGGTCCGACCGTAAAATTCCCATGTTACCCTCTCCACATTCATTTCTTTTGTTTTAAGTCTTTCTTTTCTATGTGATTTTTGTTCCGAGTGGTATGGTCTACACATAGTTTTTGGATAACATAGCCTATTTTGGGAACCTTTCATTTAACTTTAGACTTGCTAATTTTTTTACAAATTTAAGTTAAAATAGTATCTATATATAAGTATTAATATAAGGATGTTACTAGAATTTGATGGTTGGATTGAAAAAGCCGCCTCTATTCAAATTTTTTTCATCAAGATGATGATTAATTTTGGTTTAGTTTTTTTATATTATTTGTTTTCATATATGTTATTTCACACTTTTGCAAATTATTGAATGCTTCAGACATGGATATTGATTTTTATTTATCCATTTATGCATAACATCTAATAGTTTGACACTTGTATTATGTTCAGTGCATATTTTTATTAGCTAGAAGTTCTTAAGTTAACAAATTGAAAACATTTTTTTTTAAATTTACCCATTTTTAAATATTAGATTCTTTATACCATTGCGTTGTATTGTATAATAAATAGATGCCCATTTAGGTAAAAAAGGCACTACTGTTAAATACAATGGTTAAGATCTTTTTGTTTTCTTAGGAGATATCAATAATGCTTCTAAGGTATAATTATTACACTGATACAATGGTTAAGATATCATTAATGTATAATTATTGCACTGATATTTGTTGTCGATTCTAGATTTATTTCCTTGACATCGTGTTGATAGAAATAATGTGTATTTGTATTATTTGGTAACAATGGTAATGGACTTAAATACGTGTAAAAATGCTATTAGTTAATGGATTTAAAATTGTAGGTGAAAAATAATGTAAATTCAGTCTTATATATTCTGTTTATCAAATGATAAATATTTTATTTAATTTATAAAATATTATTTATAAATTAATCTTCTAAATCTATTTGTTAAAACAGATTTCTAATTAATATCCACTTTAAACAATCTTCTCATAATTCTTTTATATCCCGTCAAATATACCTATATTCACATTCCAGCATTTCTTATGGTATTTAAAATACCAAATAACCATGATCAACATCATCTACACACCCATAATCAATCACAGATTATATATCACAATATATGAAAACAAACAGTATTATAAATATTGAGTAATCCTGTTGGATCCCTCCAACCTGTTTCCCTGCATCACAGATGTTAAACAACATAAATAACATCTCTTTCATTTCAATATAGAATATTCTGATAAACAAAATAAATATTTGATCAATGATTTATATATATAATTATATTTATATTTTCAACCAATAAGTCAACAATTCAACCAAACAATCAACACACAGCAATCAATCATCATTAATCAACACTAGATTATATTTATAAAAATATAAACTGTACAAAGTTAGTGAGAATTACTCACATTGGACGGTCATCGTTAAATAACGATAACTGTCGGTTGATTCAGACAGACAATTTATTTCACTATAAATTGTAACGAGCTCCAATTCACTCTCAGTCTATTCCATTGTATAGCCACCGTCCATACGATCCCAACGGACCTTGGTTTGCTGAATTCTGATCATGTATGAAAAAGTTGTTGATTTTACAAGATTGAACGGATAATAAGTTAATTAATAATTTCATTAAATTCCCTAATCACCTTATTAAATATGGATAACCTTAATTGCAGTCAATCTTATTTATTCCTCAACGAATTAAAACCGCACTCCCTTTGTTTCTCAAACCCGACATTTCCAGCTCTGATTCTCCCTTTATCATTCAACTTCTCCAACCCTTTTAAATTCAACAAGAAAATCACCCAAATTCACTTCAACTCCTCTTCAAATCCTTACTCCACGTTTTAAACACCGCTTATTGTCTTCCTCAATTTAATCCTCCCCGTAACTTCTGCTGTTCCTCACGAAGAAAACAAAACCATAACAGAACTCTTCTTCTACCAATCGCTCCCTCCATACACCACTATCACCAAAACAAAAATCACCATTTAACTCCTCCCCTCAAACTCCACCCTTCCATCTTTTCTTCGCCCAGTTCTAGCGCATCTTGCAAATTGCGATTGTTGTATCACGCACAGTTGCCTGAAGAACACCGAACAAACTAATAACCAGAAACCCACAAAAATACCACTGACTTGCTCGCCTCAATCCCAAGAACAAGTACCTAATCTCAAAAACATCTCAAATTGCTTATACCGCTCACAACCGCTAGCCCTAGACTCCTTGTTGTAGTTCAACTTCTGAAAAAAAACCACCGAGTCTGATAATACCCATACGAGCTTGAAGCTCTCTCTTCAACGATTCCAAATATATACCTCACGTGATTTATAGAAATTTCTTCGATTTGTTGTGGATTTCTAAAATGTCGAATTATTTAGGAAATGGAGAAAATATGGCAGCTACGGTTTTTTTGACTGAGAAATAAAATGGTCTAGGGTTGGAGGATACCTAGTGTATTTATAGTGTAGTTTAATATTTTAATATTCGATTAATATTTGTTTTTAATCAACCGCTATTTGTATTTATCTTCTTAAAATCCATATGATCACATACAATATCCAAATTTGATAAAAATTGACACGCAGCTATAGTTCGACATTACGGACCCAATGAAACCTATTTCTTCAAATTCCGAGTCCGTTTGCTCACACAGCATATTTTTAAAGTCAAATTATTGACTGTATTTCACATTAAAATGCCGTACGGTCACATACTGACTCCAAATATCATGAAAATTGAAATCTAACAATAATTTAATATTCTGAATCCAACAAAATTAGTTTCGTCGAAAACGGAGGTCGTTTGCAAAACTGGCTGTTTTTAAAGCTTTAAATAAACCCATTTAAATATTAATATATTTAAAAATAATTAAATTTAATATTAATAAATTAATATTATTGTATGTATTCACAACAGAATATTATCCGACTTCAAAATATACATATCTGGATTTACGACTCCATAATTCAAATCCAGTGTTAAATCGATACCCAATTTATATTAAAAATCCTTTTTTAATATAAATAAATCATTATAAATTATAAAGGAATTCCATAGCGACTTTTCGAAAATTTGATTTGGACCTAACTCAAAATCTACACAACAAAATCCTGATTTTTCTCTTCCATTAGAAAAATATACTTCACCAGCTTCGAACGTTTCTTGTTTCACAGAAATCCGGCATAAAACGGATTATGTATATTCGTTTAAAGTTCTAATCGCCAAATTACGAACTACCGTGCCATTTGGAGCTCGATTATAATTATAATATAAATTATATGTTCAACTGACATTTAAATATAAATTCGTTAATATAATTCAATTCTAAACTGAATTATATATTTTAAATTGTCCAATTCACACAATATTGTGAACTCTGTTATTTCCGATTATTTCGGAAATAAATATATTATTCTATTATTTATATTAATTAAATATTCAATATTATTTATTCAAATGACCATTTAAATCTCTAAACACTATTTTAAATAATTAAATAAATTAATTATTTTACCATAGAAATACGGAACGTTATAGTCTCGTTACTTCTTCTGTATCTTCAATCCTTCTTTTCAAAGCGTCTTGAGACTGTAGTGCTATTCTTTTAGTCCATTTGGAAGTAAAACAGTTGAAACCCCTAATTATTCCTTGCTCGAATACCGTTCATTTAATTTTCTCATGGATAACCCTTCTTATGTGAGAGAATGGGTTATACTCCTTTGATGTAGAAAAACTTAAAGCCAAGGTCGGGATTCATCCCATGTGGAAAGGGTTATTATTTCAACAATCAGGATCGTATTGTTCAAATTCCTTTTTCCAATTGATGGTTCGTAAGGCTTCCATCCTCAATCTATGTTCTTCCATCACTCTCAGATTAGTAATATCTGACATAGCCATTTGAGATCTGGAAGATTCTTGTTGGGACCCTTTACCCATAGTCTTGCTCCTTCCAAGCTTAGGCCAATCCAGGACAGAACAACACAGTTGGAATTGTGGATGTTCACCACAAGGTCGGAGGTTCAAGCCCTCCTTTTAGTGCCAAAATATTAACGATATTTTACATCAACACTGGAGATAGCTCTAAGGAAGTGGACCTAAGGATAGAGTGAGATTATTTAGTTCCCACGAGATTGAGTTAGTTCACTGTTTCCTAGATATCAAGGTTTAGAGCCCGAAGATTAGTTACTCTTCCATCAAGGGGTGAGTATCACGCTTACAAGACTCAACAACCAGCAGTTACCTTGGGATAAGGGTTCCCTAAGCTGAGCACAAGTTAGGAAGCTAAATGGCTTGTAGAAGGGCATTCTTGGTAATCCGGGTTTAGGTCGAAACTTGCGCATGAAGCATTCGATCGTTGAGAATGCATAGGGAAATAGGTGAAAGAAGTAATAAGGCAAATCATAGAAAATATGCTAAGTGTCGATTCACTCATTATTGTTCATTGATTTGAGTACATAAGTATTTACAAAGGAAATCCACAAATTGATTAAGAAATCAGGGTTTACTCTATAAGAAATGAGTAAAAGATTGGGGAATGAGAAAAAGTACACTTTTGTCCTTCGCTCAGCAGTAGCGCTTTTAGGATGCGGCAGCTTGGTGTCGGATGCCTCTCACCTTTCTGGTTCCGGTTGCCTTGACTTCGGTCGCCTTTTCAACATTGTTATCGGATATAATTTGGCCTTTGGTGTGTCAGTCTTGGCTTTCGGAAAACTAGTCCCGGACATAGGAGCTTCTCTTTGATGTCGTCTCTACCTCCGGCATCGATACCAAGCCAGTTGGTATGGATTGCTTCGGGAGTGGCTTTCAGCAATAGGTTCCGGTTCTGCCTCCAAGTCTTCATAGTGTTTGCTTTCGTGTTACACTTTCTCATGATCTTGGAACCACCACCCCTTTCGGTATCGACACTAAGAAAATTAGTGTCGATAACCCTTCTTCTTATAAGCTTTGGTTTACTTTCGATGAGTCCTAAAAATTGGTTTCGGTCTTGCGGAAGCATGCTTTCGGTACATCTATGAATGGCTTTAGACATTGTGTCTCAGTATTCGACAAGCCTTAACTCTGACAGTTAGCTTTTAGAGTGTTATCTTTGACTTTGATGTCTTTATTTTCCTTTGTATCGGCACTAAGTTAATTAGTGTCGATAGCCCTTCTTCTCACTCTGCTTATGTTTCAAATAACATGGAGTCCTTTCTTTGTTTTAGGTCTCAGGTCATTAGCTTCCAGTTCATGCTCTTCTTTGCTTGCCTCCAACTCCTTGCGCTATGCTTTCGGAAATAGGTCATGTTGATCGCCCTCTGTGTCAGTATTGCTTTATTACGATCCCCTTTCATATCGGTACCAAGCTTTTCTCCCATATGTTGGTACAGTTAGCCTATTAACCAAAATGCTACTTTGATGCTTTCGGTTTTAATTGTTTCAATAGTTTGTTGTCGGCTTTATGCTTCCAGATCATTCTTTTAAGTTGGTTGTGATCTGATACCCCTTCACCGACAGTAGGTTTCGGTGCTGGATTTAGTAGTAACAACGTGTAAACATGACTGAGATAAAAAAATAAATAACCAGCTCCACAAACATATATGTAATTGAAAATACAGAAATTCATCTATTACACGAAATCAACCAACATGCAAGTGACGACATTTTCCTAGCCCAAAACAAATAGGGAAATATTAGTTTTCTTAGTTTTGGATCAAGTTTTTCCAAATGTCTTACTTCCGCTCGCATTTCAGGGGCAAATACAAGTTCTCTTGCATGCATTGGATGATCAACCCAATCGAAATAATAACATCATTCAATTTTAGTTGGGTTCATCTTGTTATCATTATACGAACTATATTAGTAAAATCTACGTCATACATACGACAATTACACAGTCATCTCTACAGTGACAGGCTGGATATAAATATTGTCCGCTTAGCATAGCTGGGCGAACATGATGTAGACGTTTGACCATATACAAAAAAATGCAAATATTTTCATACAAACTTTGGTTCGCTAGGATTTCACGTAAACGAGCCTTTAAGGTTAATGTTGCACAATGGAATTTTTACGGTATTGGATCAAATTATATCTTCAAAACATAATCAACTCCACCATCAATGTGAGTCCCCATGCAAACTTCTTTGCATTTCAAATTCATCATAATATTTCATCAAGTTTAATAGTCTATTTCCCAATTATCCATGTCTAACTTCAGAACAAACAAAACAACAATAATATACATAATTTACCTAACAAAACAACCATGCTAAACAAACTTAATAAACAACTAGGATCAACTCTTTTACCTTGCAAGACGTCTCAAACTATATATTATTTTGATTTAGAATGTAAATCGAGAATTAGAACTGAAACTGGGTAACGTAAGGCAATGGTTTTGGTGAAATGAGGAGAAAGAGATGAAATGGAGACCAAAAGCGGATATTGGTTCGAAGTAGAGAGAGAGGCGATCTTCTTCGGATAACCAGTATATTAGTTTCAGTTGGCTCCGCTCTGAAAACTGACTGACAAGAATATGTCTTCACAAACCTTCGAAACTGCCCCTTAAGCTGATAAAGCTGCTGATCACTCTGGTCACCCGGATATAAACGAGCCATATTTATACAATAAATTTACTCTTTAGTCCATACTTGCAGTAGGTATTTTTAATCTAGGGGTCATTTTAAAATTTTGTCCTAAAATTAATTAAGTATCAATTTGAAGAGGAGATGAAGATGATAATTTTTTTCCAAACCAAAGTCGTAATGATAAAAATGGGAAACCTAGCAACATTGACAAAAAGAAGCGATATGAGGAGATTGGAACGGCAAAGAACAGGGAGAAAGGGGATCAAGATTAAGGTTTTTTTTTCTGACATCTAGAAACTGCAAAATAATTGTCGGTGGAATATAGTGAGAGGAATTGATAAAAGAATGAAGCAAACCTGGGCAAAAGTTTTGCTATCTTTCCACAAAATCCAAAATTAGCCGTTGTAGGCCACCATAATTATTTACTATGAAAGCAATGAGTTGTGCTGCTGTCAATGACGCTTGCTAGAGCGAACCTTGAAATCAATATCAATCTCGACCAAAATACCCAATGGATGTTAAGAGTGTGTTCTTGGTGAACGGAATCGGGGTTATTTGAGCATGACATTTGAGCGGGGTATTTGTGTGTGGTACTATAGCGAACGGGGAATGTGTTTTTAGCTATGAACGGGGTATTTGAGCGTGGTATATGAGCGGGGTAATTAGTTGTTAATTTTTTTGTTTTGAATTAATTAAACACTAATTTTTAAATGGGGGCTAATTAATTATTTGTTTGTTTTGAATTAGCGAATATTGATTTTTAATTGGACCGTCAAATCTAATTAGCGAATGTATTTTTATCATTTTAAAAAATAATATAATTAATGTGAATACATTAACAGCAATGAGCATTAACACTCTACAAAAAAAAAATTTGAAAAATGACATTAAAGCATTAATAAATAATGTACAGCAACAAGCTAATAATTAGGGTGAAGGTGGGATTTGATCCCTAGTCACTCACCAACTAATCATATGCATTTACCAACTAAGTTGTGTATAATTTTATTACTAAATAGGATCAGACGGTTTAATGAGCTTGCGTCCGACACGTCGGACGCGTCGGACACCAACAGGACAATTTTCAGCAGCGAGCAAACATTCTACTTGAGCAGGGTAAAATTTGTTGGCGTCCGATGCGTCGGATGCGAACACAAACCCCAGCGTGTCAAAAAATGACTGCGAACAGGCCCTAACTTTTCTACTTTCCACTTTATGTGACATTTGTAAATTATTAAGTATTAACCCATTTCTTTTATTGGAATTTTCATTCTTCATATGATAATTTGCAGTCAATCGGTCACTTTTTAACACCTGGGTGCTCACGATTCTCAGTTGCAACCAAGAATTGCTCTTCCAAACTTGTACAATTCTTCAAAAGATTTTCTAAGAATTGCAAGCAAACAATCTCTCATATTCAACATTTAACAATCGACATTCAATACGGTCATAATTGTTGTTTAATTTTATAAAAGAGTTCTCATTCAAAATTTTAAAAAACTAAATAAACGACTGTTTCAATAATTACCATCCAGTAATTTACGTTCAGTTTTAAACTATCAGCACTACAAAGGAATGTAAGTTTTAATAAAATTTCATAAAATATAATACACAAATATGAAAAGAATAAGATATGAAAGCAATGAGTTGTGCTGCTATCGATGAAGCTTGCTAGAGCGAACTCCGAAATCAGTATCAATCTCGACCAAATACTTAACTTAGTGGATATTATTTTTTTCTTCTTTCCACTTTTTGTGACATTTGCAAATCATTTACCCTTTTTTCCGTTAGCTGAATCTTCATTCCAGATATGATAATTTGCAGTCACTATTAGCACCTGGGGGTACTCACGATTCTCAGTTGCAACCAAGAATTGTTCTTCCAAACTTATACAATTCTTCCAAAGATTTTCTCAGAATTGCAAGCAAACGATCATCTCAATATTCAACATTTAACGATATGCATTCAATACAGTCATGATTGTTGTTTAATTTATAAAAGAGTTCTCATTCAAAACTTTTAAAAACTAAATGAACGACTGTTTCAATATCTAGCATCCAGCAATCAATGTTCTATTTAAACAATCAGCACTATAAAGGAATGAAAGTTTTAATAAAATTTCATGAAATATAATACACAAATAAGAAAAGAATACGATACATCGATCTTTTATAATGGTGAAAAAGATTGATAATAGAATCTATAACAACATCCATGAATCAGTTTCAATCTCACACAATTAGTGATCGAAATATATTGCTTCCAGAAGGTGCAGCACGTTACTATAAATTGGTTATGAAGAGCGATTACTATAGAGGTTGATATGAAGCAGAATGCTATGAATGTACTGCAGTACTCAACTCTTCAAACAACGCCGTCATATATTCAAATCGAGATGACATTTAATCCTGGGTCAAATCCAGTCTTTCTACATACAGGACCATTATGAGTATTCCATTAGCAAGCGAGAGTACTTTATTGTCCTGCATCATAGAAATTTCAAAATATTTTTTATCCAAAATACTGCACAGGACACCACTTGTAGAGCAATGAGGAAGCTGTTTGTGTAGGTTGGTTTCCTGCATCATTCATTCAAGTTTAGATGATATAACAGCAGTTCTGAGCTCATTTGTTTTTACATTCTTTTTGTAAAAACTTGAGGTAGCATACTTTTTCCCTCACCTACAAATATAACCAAGTAGTTAATACTAAACTGTTAGTTTCAATCAATTAGTGCCTGAGAGCAAAATTCAAGCATATATTAGTACAACTTTTGTTTTTCAGCCAACCCACTCCTCTTGTGTTGTATATTTTTAGTAACATTATTCAATGTGTATGTAAATTTTAAAAGAATTTCCACTCATAAATCTAACCTAGTTGCAAGAAGATATTATAGATGACTGATAGAACTTATTCCCCTTTCTGTTATATTTTTCAGTCCAAATGTTTACTGACGTGCTAATAATTATAGTAATATAATGAAAATATATAATTTTGAGCAATTAATGCGCATTTAGTATGTATAATATAGACTTTCAAATTAACAAAATAATAAATTAACATATTTCATTATGTCAAAATGCACATAAACTATAATCATAAAAAAACAAACGGATAATTTTATGATTCGGACGTGGTTATATTTGCATCCATATCTGTTCTTTCGGATATCAAATATTTATCCGATTTTCAGATGCCAATGCAGATGGATTTCAGATTTCTTATAATCACTGACAGGATTTCAGATTTTTCGTATATTCATTGACAGCCCTGTACATATGAAACTTGTGTCTCACATGGATAATATTAGTTAGTCATAAGCATGTTTCTTTTTACCCAAAGCAAACAAAATAAAGAATCAAACCTGGGCAAAATCAATTCATGTCCTAAGGGTTTCACACCATATAAAATTTATCCTATCCCATCAGAGACTAAGCTAGGAATGAGACCAAATATTCCCAGGTTCATAGAGAAGTACACAGCATAGAATTACATTAGATACCTGCAAACCTGCTATCCTACTGGCAGCAACAAGGTGTGAAATGTGCCACATCAATTTTTGAGGATGTATTAAACTATTGCAATGCATGCTTTTACTAATTCGCCAATGAACCCTAATAAAAAGGAGGAATATAAGATGCATGCTAGTTATGTTTCCATATCTGAGTTTCTCTCTTTGCGACATGAGCAGTCCATAAAATGTGAACTAAATGTGAGTTATCTCTACTGTTTCTATCAATGAAGCTTGTTACAGCAAACCCTGAAATCAATATCAATCTCGACCAGACACCTGGTGGATATTATCTTTTCTTCTTTCCACTTTTTATGACATTTGCAATTTATTTACCCTTTTTTTCATTGGAATCTTCATTCCAGATATGATAACTTCCTGTCACTTGGTCACTTTTCGCGCCTGGGTACTCACGATTCTCAATTGCAACCAAGAATTGCAAGAAAAACAATCATCTCAATACTCAACATTTATCAATCAGAATTCAATATAGTAATAATTGTGGTTTAATTTTAGAAAAGAGTTCTCATTCGAAACTTTATAAATAAACTAGATAAATGATTGTTTCAATACCTGGCATCCAATAATCAATGTTTAGTTTTAAACAATCAGCACTATAAAAGGAATGAAAGTTTTAATAAAATTTCATGAAATATAATACACAAATAAGAAAAGAACAAAATAAATCTTTTATAATGGTGAAAAAGATTGGTGATTGAATCAATAACAACATCCATGAATCAATTTTAACCTCACACAATTAGTGATCGAAATATATTGCTTCCTGAAGGTGCAACACTTTACTATAAATTAGTTATGAAGAGTGATTACCATGGACACTGATATGGAGTGGAATGCTATGAATATACTGCGGTACTCAACTCTTCAAATAACGCCGTCATATATTCAAATTGAGATGACATTTAGTCATGGGTCAAATCCAGTGTTTCTACATACAAGACCATTATGAGTATACCATTAGCGAAAGTACTATATTGCCCCACATCATAGAAATTTCAAAATAATTTTTATCCAAAATATTGGAGAGGACGCCACTTGTAGAGCAATGAGGAAGGTGCTTGTGCAGGTTGGTTTCTTGCATCATTCATTCAAGTTTGGATGATATAACAGCAATTCTGAGCTCATTTGTTTTAACCTCATTTTTGTAAAAACCTGAAGTAGCATACTTTTTCCCCCACCTACAATAATCAAGTAGTTAATACTAAACTGTTAGTTTCAATCAATTAGTACAACTTTTTGTTTTCAACCAACCCACTCGTCTTGCTGTTGTATATTTTATTGTAACATTTATTCAACGTGTATGTAGGGGTGTAAATCAGTCGGACCGGACCGGACGGGACGGAGGTGTGTTCAATTTCTGTCCTAAAAAAATTCGAACCGAACACGGACCAAACGAAATTTTTACTCGAACATAACTTCTTGTCCTAACTCGTGTCCTAAATAAAATCGGTCGGACACGGACACGAGCAGACTCGATCAGACATAGCTATTTATATCATATTTTGTACATTTTATTAGGTTTTCTATCAACTATATATCAAATTACAAGGAAATCGGACGAATTCAAATGAACTGGGACCAAACGTGATTTTTTCTCTTACAAACTTTGTTGTCCTAAGTCGTGTCCTAAATGAAAATCGTACGTACTCGGACGGACGTATTTCGGTCACGGACACGAAAGGACATCGGACATTTGTAAAAAAATTACAGCACCACGTGTATGTAACTTTTTAAAGAATGGGTGCTGCTATTGGGACCCCAATTTACTCTTATGGCCACCACATAAAATTTAATAAACTTGATTATACTTTTAACACTTCTGGCCGCCACATCATTTTTCTTCATTCGGCCATAATCAAACGAATTAACAATATAAATTCGGCAGGATGTAACCGTATGGCTACTATCAACCGAAATATGATTGTAAATTCGGTAGGAAGAAACCAAAGCTTTCATACCGTATTGGGGTGCTTGTTCATATTAAGATTTTTAACGTATGGTGGCCGAATGAAGGAAATGATATTCTTCAAGGTGGCCTTTAGTTTTGGTGGCCGAAAAAGGAAAATGGGGTACCAATAGCAACACACTTAAAGAATTTCCACTCATAAATCTAAGCCGGTTGCAAGAAGATATAATTGATGTTTGATAGAACTCATTCCTCTTTCAGTTGTATTTTGCTGGTAAAATTTAATTTACTTCCATAACATTTGTCCAAGGAGATGCATGTATGTAATTTTTAAATGAATTTCTACTTATCAATCTACGATCACTGCAAGAAGATGTAATTAATGTTTGATAGGCTAGATCTCATTTGTCATATTACTAAAGGGTGCGACTATTTGCATCTCGACTTCCACTTCTGACCACCACAAAAATATGTTTGGTGGTGAACGGTCGAACAACCTTCACGTTGTTCGGTCGTTAACGGCCGCCGAACAATTCATTTTTTCAAAATGTCGTTCGGCGGTGAACGGCCAAACGGGGTGTGATTGTCGGAAGTGGAAATCCAGGTGCAAATAGTAAAACCCTTATTAAATGAATTTCTACATAATCCAAAATTATTTGTCAAATTATTAATGACGTTGCTATTGATCCAATTTTTCTTGAAAAAAGACTTTAAATAGAAAAAAAACAATTTAATGAAAATATTCAGTTTGATGATAAAGGCGAACAATATTCGGTTAAAACCGAATTAACCAAACGAACTGATTCATTTCATCGGTCTGATTCAGTAACGAAACTAAATAAGCATGAATTTAGTTTTAATATATATATTTTTTGTTTGTTAATTTGACCAAATTATTAAATCTTTTATTGTATTATCCAAAGTTCTAACATTGTAATACTTTAATAATTGGTTCAATAATAAAAAATACCAATTGAAAATAGGTTAATTTTTGAGGATTTTCTTTTGAAGGACAAACTTTGCAAAAAAATTGATGAAAAGTATGGAAAGTTTCAAAATTAGGAAGAATGACACATTTACACTAAAAGTGGAATTTAGGAGGCCCACTATCCTTTCTCCATTTACACTAACATTTGTCATTCTAACTAAATTCTAAACTTCCCATACTTTTCACCAAATTTTTTGATATGTTTGTCCTTCTTCCTATTTTCCACTTAATTTTTTATAATCATAAAAATATTTAATAAAATCTCTTTAACATTAATTTGTTTTCCTTTGAATGAATCAATCATTTAAATAATGATTACTTTCTTAATTCGATGAAGCCAAAATTCGATCGAACTAACTGAAAATAATTTGATATGATTCTAGTTTTTGGGGGTTTTGATTCATTTTGAGTCTTTCTACGGTAAAACCAACTAAAAGCCTATTCTTGTATACGAGTGTTATGTAACGACAGTCGGAACAAAATCCCCTCCTCCTTGCGCAGGGCGCACGCATATGAGTTGACCGACACATCCTTATAACAAAAGGAATCCCTAATGTTACGTGCCTACCGACCCATATTCGTGCTTCACTTCTTCAATTTATTCTGTGATCTGAGACTGTTTATGCAAATATAAGAATAACGATATTTTTTTCCCCCTTAACTTTGGTTTACTATAGAATCGGTACGTTAATGACCTTGTTTACTAGCAAATAGAACCATTATTATAACGGCCCTGAACCACACATAAAAGAAACACGGAAAACAACTTCATGTGAAATGCCCTTGTAGGATACGTATTAAAATAAAAATGTATTTGATCATATAATGAAAGATAAAATTATATGATGCTTTTGTAGATTAGGAGGCGAGAGCACCCGTTCAATAGCAGGAGGTCCTGTGTTCAATTTATTTGATGGGTGTACTTTAAACGGAAAATGCTTTAGGGGGAATAAATGAAATGGAAAATGAAACATTTGAGCATTATAAACTTTTAAAGAAATCCAACCGATGGATGTAATTTAAGTAATACTTTTGTGTGCCTTTTTTACCATATCAAATTCATGTGATGGACAAATATATTCAAAATACTCTCATTCTTTTCTGCTTGAAGACCGAAGCTTGAAGATAGTACAAGCTTGTTGTGATATTTATTCGATGTTTTATGAACATGTTTAGAAAGAAACAATTCCAATAGCTTTCAGGATTTTTAATTCGTTGGTTATGAATAACATTATAATCTGATGCAATATTTTCTTTCACCAAAGATGCACGTTAAGTCTAATCGATCAAAAGACAAAGCAAAACATGTACAAATATGCATGCATGGTCAAGCCATTAGGTTTATAAATAAAAAATAAGGTTGCATATAAAAACATGATAACATGTAATATTTTAGGTGATTGATATTTAAATATGAAAAGACAAATCATTTCATTTTTGTTGATTTATGGTTGGTTTTCTTGAGTTTCAATACATAGTAACTGATAAGAACAAAGAACCGGTTCATATACAATTGGTAGACAACAATAAGGATATTCCTGAAAAAAGATGGTGTCTTCAATATTTTTAACTGGGTTGGATGAAGCAAGAACTTCAACCAAAATGGAACTGGTTGCAAAGCGACACTGAAACTCAAACAAGAGAAATGTAGGTTGTAATTGAACTAGACGGGAACAAACTGATCGAAGGTTTGTCTTAATCCTATACTATAATCGATTCAGATGGACACAGATCGAGCAAGAATTAAGTTCAGACATTACTACGATAGATATTAAGAATAAAACGCATATATTCTTCTTGAGAAGAAAAGATTAAATTTATGAGAAGATTTCATAGCTCAGATGGATAGAGCACCCATTTAGTTAGTGGGAGGTCCTGAGTCTAATTCTCAGTGAAAGCATTTTTTTCCCATTATGATTAAAAATACTAATTTATTTTAGGCCAAACTATTTTAAAACAAATCCATACACCCCAGACATAATCATCCTAACCTCTTTCATTCTTCAAAATTAGATAACTTTAATTACTGCTATAACTGCATTTTTTATTTATACAAATAATTTTATGATGTTGTTGTGATTAAGACCAAATTATATGAACATCAATCCAAACAAACAGACACAATCATCCTATCCTTTTTCATTCTTCAAAATTTATTGACTCTAATTAATGTTTTAACTGTAATTTATGATTTATACAAATAATTTTATGATGTTATCATGATTAATGTATTTGATTTAGATTTATGAATTTTAAATGGATTAGTTTAGGGATGTTAAAGAACACCATGGTTAAAAAAGGTTGGGTGGTTTATGTTTCTACCAGAGAAAATGCAAGGAGAGACCTTTTTCAACAGACTACTATAGCAACTTAATGAGCATATGTCATAAATACTTTATGCTTATTATTGTAGAATCTCCTTCAAGTTTATTCATTTGAAGCAAGGGAGATGTTAGTAAAAGAGTAAATCAATCAACTCAATAAGTTGTTTAGGTTTGAGTTGGATTTTTTCTCTTTTCTTCCCTTTCTTGACCAAAAATATCCATACCCTTCATCAATTCAAGCCTTAAAACATAAAATGAAATAAAATCAACGTAATATTATGTTAGATCTTCCTGAACTAATCCGAATTTAGAGTTAACATTCAATGCGTAATCTCTTGGCAATAGTAAGGTAACAACATGTTTACTTATATCACACACAAGCGTGCGCGTGCACACACACACCTCCCCCTCCCCCCCCATATATATATATATATATATATATAGAGAGAGAGAGAGAGAGAGAGAAAGAGAGAGAGGATCAAGAGCACCCCAAACAGTGCACCACCACCTATAATTCCCTTAATTTCCGCCATAAATTGTCGTTTCTCTCTCTTTCCACTAACTCTCCCTTCCTATTCATTTATAAATGAGTGGCTTAAAATGAGGTGAAAATGGAGTGTTACCTAATAAGGGCGTCTGGTAACTTCCTCATTCGTATGGCGTCAAACTACCGTTTTGCAGTTCAGTTCGATAAGGAAGATGACTACAACAATGCCATGGAGAGCAGTACGTATTCTTACTATGGTAAGCTTCTACTTGTTGTCGTCTGGAAGCTGGACTACGACTACTCGACAGTTTCAATAAGTGATGTACAAATCTGGGTTCGCCTCTATAACCTAAAATTGAAAATGTGGACAGATGATGCCCTACAGATGATTGCGGGCTTCTTTGGGATCCCACTTAGTATTGATGAGAAAATTACAGAAAGAAATTATACCAAATACACAAGGATATAGTTAGCTATCAATGTAACCACAGAGTTGAAGGCTACCATTCCTATTTTACTTCCAAATGGTACAAAACATGATGTAATGGTTGAGTACGAGTACGTACCTTTCAAATGTGATAAATGCAAAGTGTTTGGTCATATAACTTCATCATATGCAATGAGAAATGAGCCATAGTGGGATAAGAAAACAATGGACCAAGCTTCTTCTTCTCACATCACTGACCAACCAAGCCATGTTGATGGTACGCCTACAACACCTAATTTATCTTTTTTAGATGCAGAATTATCTGGCAATCTGCATCAAGATCCAATGTAGCATGTTGTTGATGATATAACCGAAGACTCTACTCAACGGGAAGAACAAACAGATGTGTCAGGCTTTATTTCCAAAAATGATTCTTACTTGCAACAATGCATAAAATCCACTCCCGAAGCTCCTCCTCCTAAAATAAACTTAACGAGTTCTTCTTCAATTAAGTGACCATCATAACATGGAACGTTTGGGACACGAACACATCGACCTGTATGAACGATGTATACAAGCACCTATCACAATTCAAACCAACTATAATTGGTTTGCTCGAGAACAAATTAAATATGTCTAATATGACTAATTTTGCAAAGAAATTACCTTCTTACTGGAATTACGTAACTAATAGCACATCTGAGTGTGTAGGGTGTATCCTTCTACTATGGGACACATCAGTTTGTATGTTACAACCACTATTTTCCTCTTCCCAACATATGACTGTCTCAGCGGAAAACACTGGAGGTTTTTCCTTCCTGCTTACTGTTGTACTCCCTGCTATCCATATTATATGATGTTTTGCAATTCTTCACGGAGATTAAGGCAACTAAAATGTGACTTCTTTACCCTTCAGTTTATCTTCTCTCATTAATTGCATTGTTAACATTCTATCAAATAAAAGCAGCAAGTGTTGTTTGTTTTACTTCATCCCCTACCACTAAAATTTCAAATGGAGCCAAATTTTTTGAAAGTAAATTATTTCAACCTAACTAAAATTTCAAAATGGAGCCAAACTTGAAGTTTATTGTTCCCCATTCCCTGCTCTGATTTTATATATAAAACACATGAAATTTTTTGTTTTAAACTACTTTGTCATGGCTTGTAAATTTGATCAAAATCTTCCTCCTTCAAATAATGATGAAGTTTTTAACATTGATTTAAATTTTCCTATGCTGTCCAACATAGACGAAGAAGAGACAATCACATTGATAGTTAGACAATCTTCTAATAGAACACCCATACCAGATTCAAGGTTTTAAATCTCGGATATCGATCGCGTTTCGTCTCGGGAATTTTACAGACTCGGTCTCGTATCGGGGGAGATCTCGGACGAGATGAATCTAACTCGAGAGTTCATCTCGGATTTTCATCTCGGGTCTGAAAGTTCATATCGGAACAATCTCGGGGTACATGATATGTTAAAAATGATATTTTAACAAAATGATTTTTATGAATGCTATCAAAAACATAGTAACTTAAACTTAAAATGCAAAATAACTCTATTATTCTTTATTTTGTGAAACATCGTTCATACTCTAAATTGTAATATGCTTAAAACAGGAATATTGTTAGAAAGGAAAGATTAAAATGATCCAAAACATTAAAAAATCCAGCATAAATAGACCATGAAATACATAATTTACTAAGTAACATGTATGTTAAAAGACGAATATGAAAATCATAAGCATTGTAAAACATGTACGAACATACAATATAGTCATTTAACGTGCAAAATGTAAAATAATAAAAGATTGATATGGCTAGATTTGTGTTTTTTAATTATAGTTCTAATTCGGGCACAAATTTAAATTTTAACCAAAAAAACTAAGATCCCGGACGATATTCTAGTATTTCGTCTTAGTCGATATATCATTCGATATTGTAATATCTCGGGCGATATATTCGAAAGGATATTTAGAGTGATACTTGCTGTTTAGTTTCGAAAGGAGCCAAAAATGAGTTCTCGGAGGAGATCTCGGGCGATATTTGCGAGATTTGAAATAGTGACTAGATTTGAAATGTCGACCCAAACCAGGAGTCTGAATCTCCATTACTTGAACTACATGTTGACCGGTTGCATAAAGAAGACGAAGAAAACATAACCATTGATCCAAATCAAGAGTTGGACTCTTCATTGCGTGAAGAAGATAACGAAAATATTGCAGCAAATTTAGGTACTTGAAACTTTACCTATACATGTAGTTGCATTATTTTTCATGGTCTAGTATATAGTTAATAAGTACTTGAAACTTTACATTTACTCGTGCATGGCCTATATTAAAATAATTGTCCCGTTTGTACTCAGTAGATAGTCAGTTCTCACTTATAGCAGTAGGAGTATGTCCGTGTTAATTTCACAGAGCATTTGCATTATAGTAGTAGGAGAATAATGGAAAATCCATTGTCCCTTTGAAATTACATTTATATATATGTATATGTCACAGAGCATGATTGTTGAGCAAAATTTAGTCATGTATACACTTATACTGGTCATGTAAAAAGAAGTCATGTTTTAAATTTAGTCATGTGTATAGCATCTTAGGTGGTTCCATCACTGTGCTGGAATTTAGTAATGTGTATAGAATTTGGTGAATTTTTACAATGCATGTGTATTGCATTTTTACAGTGCATGTGTATAGCATTTTTACAATGCATGTGTATATCATTTGATGAATTTAGTCATGTGTATAGCACTTTTACATAGCATGTGTATAACATTTGGTGCTTGTGTATAACATTAATTTTTACAGTGCATGTGTATAGCATTTTTACGGTGGATTGTTTTTTAACATGTAGAGACCGTGGCAACGCAACTCAAGGAAAAAATAGTTCTAACAAATGAGCAAAGATGGACTATTTATCGGGCTTTGTTAGAGAAAAGTGTTAATGGAAAGTAAAAAAAAATTACAAGAGAAGTTTTCGAACAGTTTTTGATACCCATACGAACAATACAACGGATTTGGCGATAGATAAAAGAAACTCAAAATGGAGCAGTAGCTGATGTTTCACACAAGAAAACGAAGAATTGCGGCCGGAAAAGAATCCATGTTGATTTAAACCTAGTATGTAAAATTCCTTTACACCGATGAACAACCTTGAAAGCACTTGTCGAAGCTTTGAACGTAAGTTACACTACATTACTACACCAGAAATGCCAATTAGGCAGTGCTCATGTCTGTATCTAAATCGCTTTGGCAGTGCTCTAGGATGTATCAAAAAATGACAGACGTCTCTGTCAATTTGATACGGTCTTAAGCCGTATCAATTTACAAATTTGATACGGCTTAAAACCGTATCAAATTCATATATTGATACGGCTTAAAACTGCATCAATACAGGAATTTGATACGGTTTTAAGCCGTATCAATCTATGAATTTAATACAGCTTTAAGCTGTATCAAATTTGTAAATTGATACGGCTTAAGACCGTATTAAAGTAACAAATAGATACGGCTATGACCCATATCTAATTGACAAATAGATACGGCCGATGGCCATATCTAATTTAAAAAAAAATACAATTAGCTTTCACTAATGGTACATGATGTTTCAAAATTCAGCAGTTCATACATAACAGTTCAGTTCATACTTTAGTAATGAACGGTGCAATACATTACAAACGTCATTAGTTCATACAATTAGTTAGAAAATACAAATTCTTCTTCCTTCTGCAATATTTAACAAGAGATATGCACTTTAGATAGTTATATAGCTATGTATTATGACATTCCCTACATTGGTATTTCGTACGAAATCAAAAGGAACCATGCATAGCCCTAAGATGTTCCTCACTACATTTGTGACTCTAAGAATTGTCGTGAAGACTTGTTGCTCATTTCTGGTGATTGTTTGATCAGGTCCATCATAGGAAACAGAGGTAAGAGGTATGTCTTTGCTGGTTGAATCAAGTAACCCCACTGTAATTGGCAAAAACATCGGTTCTTTTCAGGGTTAACCTGACATTAGAGGTACACTTCTTGACTGGCAGCAACATGGGAATAAAGCAATTGTTAGATCGAAATTTGGACCTAACACCCAAATTGTTATGAACTGTAGAGAATTCTAAATGAGGGACAAGGAAAAAGAAAATAACACTCAGAATTTATAGTGGTTCGGCGTTAACGAGCCTACGTCCACTTTATATCTTATTGATTATGCTTTACAAGCTAGTACAACAGTGATTTCTCTCAATATTTCAGTGGTTTGACAACAATGGCGGACTCAGTATTCACTATTGCTCAAAAAGATCCCGAAAAATGCCAAGCTCTGGGCTATTTATAGCTGATTTTGTCGGACGGATCGCGGACACGTGGCACGAATCCCGAGATTTTCGGATCGCATCGCCACCATTGAAGAAACAGTCAAACTAGCCGTTGTGAACAGGTGTCGTCAGCTCCATGCGATTCGGATCGCTGAAGACCAGCTCGTGGTTGAACGGGTCAGGGGGTTCGGTTCGTTACAAGGGATCGGATCGCCTGGAGGTGGCGTTCGTTGACGAGATGAGAGCGATCCGTTCCTGGGCGAGTCGATAGAGCGCGATCCATTCCTGGGCGAGACGATGGCGTGCGATCCATCCCTGGGCGAGACGATGGCGTGCGATCCATTCTTCCACTTTCCTGGGGGACTTGGTTTCCTGATTTCCTTTCATGAATGATCCTGGATGGCTTGGTCAAAAAGCGAGCCAACATTTTGCCCCCTCGAAGTATGTTTTATTGATGATGAAACATGCTTCGAAGATACTTATTGACTCTCTCCTGAAAGGATGCAAGCTTACAGTCGCATTGGTTCAAATTGACACATGGATGGATCGGATCACCATAGGACGACACGGTCCGATTTGGTCATCTGCTCGTCGCGTGCTGAGTTCTTAGGGTCTTGTGCGATACGGGGCGCATCTTCCTTCGAGTCGTATCGGGCTCTGAGTTTTGTGGGCCATCATTTCAAAGCGATCCGTTGGCTTCTTTGCGATTCCATCTCTGGATCGTCGCCTGTGGGGCGCTTCGTGGACCGAATAAGACAAAGGAGGGGAGACAAACGGTCACCTTCTTTGCCTATATAAGCTGACGCTCCCCTCTTCATTCTCCTTCTTTCTCTTCTCTGCTGAATCGTCTCGCGCGAGCTATCGAAAAACGAATCCAACCTTTTAAAACTTTCAAAAATCCAAGAACTCTCTTAGCTTTTAGAAAGGTAACTTTATAGAAAGCACTCTCATACTTCTCTCCTGAATTTCTACAGCTGATTCTAGAGAGAAACAAAAACAAATCCGCTACTTTCCGAATAAATCACCAAGTCGCCATGGCCATTTAGCGTGGAGCTCGGAACTTGAGGACGGGAATGAGATGAGGAAGAAGAAGGATGCAGAAGGAGAAGGAAGGCCGACTCGGATCGTGGTCAATGGTCGAGGACGGAAGCAAATGGCGAGACGAAAGATCGAGATGGCAACCAAGGGTCGTATCACGGCAGTTGCAACGGTTCGTGACGGAACCTTCCCTTCGTCCGGCGATTCGATGAGGGGCGAACTCTCTGCTCTACGATTCGGAAAGGGGCGATCCCTCTGCCATGCGAGTCGGAGGGGGCGATCCCTCTGCTATGCGAGTCGAAGGGGGCGATCCCTCTGCTATGCGATCCATCTCACGGCTGGTGATACGAAGAAATTTCAGTCTTTAATCAGCGCCTTGTCGCTACAAAACTCTGGACAGTTAGGATAGAGCCTTGACGTTGATCTCTCTGGACTAAGTGACTTCATGATTTGACTGCATATGACGACTAACGACCTTTAATAACCTCGACTGCTTTCATGTTTTATTATCGTTTTTAATAATGCGCACACACAAGCACACACAGCAGCACTTGCACACACGGGGGACAGGTAGTGTTGATCTTATCGTTCATATTTTCTCGTCCTAGCAGCAATGTCGAACGACCACTCTTCCTCAAGATCTGTAGCCGAAACGGAATCCGAGATTCCTGAACAGCATAATCCTCAAATTCCTCCAATCAATCCAGAAGGTGAAGATTCTGGGTCTGAATATGAAGCCACAGAATTAGATCCGACAGAAAGCACGTCATCCAGCAACAACTCCGAGTCTGACGAGCGAGCTCCGGACGAAATTCCAGGCGCAGTCGGGATAGATAAATTCTCTGACTCTTTAGCGTCCAAGCTTGACGAGATAAAACTCAAGAGAATCTGCTTAAGACACGACATTCCTTGGGACGATGTCTTAACACCTGGAAGCGAAGACAGACCCCATCTAGCACCGGAAGGGTATATGTCGATCAGTCGGACAATGTGCCTAGTAGGAGCTATTCCTCCGTTTCCTCCAATTGTCATTGAAACTCTGAGACGATTGGGCATTGCCCCGATGCAGCTTCATCCAAACGCCTACGCGTCTCTATACTCTTTATACGTTGCTTATGCGGAAATCTTGCACGCCGAACTCAAATTCAGAGACCTGGTGTTCTTCTTTCTCTTCAAGCACCGTTCTTCTGCAACTCCCAACTTTTCCTTTTTTGAATCAGTGGCGAACAGGAAAGTTCTGTATGACGGATACAGCAACATCGGGGATCCTAAGTCTGACTGGTTTTACATAAGAAGACAGGCTGGATGCTCACGGAGATGGCTCAAATCAAGTAAATTTTGATCGCCTAGTTGAATATCTTGCCTGGGGAGTCTAAGTAATAACACTCTTCCGCTTTTTCCTTTGTCTTAAACAGATCATGTCTTCCCGAAAACAGAGGGTGCATTATACAACAACCGGTTATCCATTCTTTTGCAAAGCAGATCCGACTTTTTAAGGATTAAAAAATGCATTACGGACGACAACCTTCATAAGCATCGCCTCTTGGATAGGAAATTTGGACTTGGAACTGGCGGCAAACCTTATAAATATGTGCCCCCGACGGAAGGAGAGGGAACTTCACAGGCGGTGGAAACAATCAAATTTCACAAAAGTCCTTCTCCGATAGTCATCCAAGACGACGAAGACTTGAATGTATACAGGGGGGATGAGTCCCGTGGTGATGTGTCGAAGGAAATCCCTACCTCTGCTCCAATGGAAACCGTCGGTGATGACGAATTGACAGAAGAACAGTTATTCGACGAGCTGAATAAAATCCCTCTGCCCGACATTGAATACACGGAAAAAGACTTCGGCGAGGAGCCTTTCTTTTCTGCTCCCGAAGAGGCGACTGATTCAACAAGGGGACGTGAAGCGGGCCAGACGAGCCTGTCTCCAGGCCCGGGTCTGTTAGGGGGAATTATATGGGATGCACACCTCACACACACTGCCTGACCGTGCACTATTATGCTGTGGATATTCAATGTGATAATATGCTCTTCTTTTTTTTTACAGGAGCGATGTCGCGTAGGAAATCTTATTCGTACCGTTCTCTTCGCAAAGGCACCCCCAGCCTTCGTTCGGGTACTGAGCGCCCTCGCGGTCCTTCTCACAAGCCGAGCTCTTCGCAACCTCGATCTCCACCCAAACCAACTTCTACCAGGCCTTCGAGTCATCCAACAATTCCGACCGGGGGGAAGACACTTCCAAAAGAGTTGACTCCTCCAAAGAGTGCGCCTTCCCACAGTCGGTCGTCCAAAAGGCGTCACGAATCCAAAGATGGGGACAGAGATTCATCCAAAGACACTGAGCAAGAGAGGAGTAACATTGTCCCCACCAGCCAACCAGAATTAGCTGCCTCCGGTTCACAGGACTACGTTCACGGTCCTGAAATCCAAGGTAGGCTGGAAAAGTTACGGGAACAATTTCCAGGAATGTTCTTCGATAGGATGGTCTTTGTTCCTGCCTTGGAACCAGTTCCTAAAAACTGGGATAAAGAAGTTATCGGGCATATCCGTCACGTGGCCAAGCAGTACGAGGCGATGAAGAAGCACGCACTCAACCTTTCGGAGGTTATCCGAACACTCGAAATAGAAGCTCACAGGTCTAAAGCAAGACTCGAAAATAATGAAAGGGCTAGGACAAAATTAGAGAAGGACCTGGAAGACGCTCAAGCCCAGCTTGCTTTGGCACAGAGAGACGCCGCAAACTATAAAACTGAATTAGAAAATGCCAAGCAGCGCTTTCATTCAGAACTGGATTCCAATAGCCAGGAAAAAATGGCCTTAAAAAAGGAAGTTGAAGACCTCAGAATGGCCAACATCGAATTGGTAACGGCACAAGGCCATTTTTTGACGGAGAAGGCTGCTTGGGAGGCGGAAAAAGCGAGCCTAAAAGAAAGGTTGGCTCTGGCAGAGGCGGAAAAAGTGATTTTGAATGATCAGGTGGCAGACGCGGAGGGACGGGCAGCTCTTGCCGAAAAGAACGTTGAGAACGCCATTGAAATGGCCACTGCCTCCAACAACAAACTCCTTGAAAGAGAGAAAGAAATCGAGGGGTTTGAGGAGATGATCTTTGATTTCCTCGGTCAGGTTCTCAAGACTCGCAATATCTCATGGATCCCGGATTATCATTTCACTTTGGCCAACTTATGGGATGCCATCGTCGAAGGTGAAAAACATAGACTAGGGGTCGAAGAGATCAATGAAGATGAATTGATGAAGAGCATCCTAAGGGACAACGAGCCTGAGGATCTGGCAGAGGGTCGTCGCTTAATCCTGGCGGAAATGGAGAAGGAGAGAACCATGGCTAAAGGAAAAAGCAAAATTGATGAAGGTTCCAGCTCCGCCCCGAAGTCTAAAACCTCTGGAGTTGAGGAGTATCACCCTGACGATCCGCTAATTCCCTTAGGCTTAACTCCCGTGGTTGTTGGAGCATCCGGATCTACTCAAGAAGGAGTATCTGCTGAAGGTACCTTTCTCTTTTCCCAACAATTTTGCTAAAGCGATTGCGAATTGTCGTCGTCTAACCGGACAACCCATTGAATTAGTAATGTGTGTCTCTCATAATGCAGGTGGCGAGCCCGCCGACAAGGGTGTTGGAAAGGAGAGAGAAGAGGAAGAGGGGATCGTCCTGCCGGGTGCTGAAATCGATGTTTCAGGGCGAGTCGAGGCCGCAACAGCTGAAGGAAGCATCTCGGTGCCTAGCGTCGACCTATCCAAAGATGCTGAGACTATCGAGGCTTTAAAAGACTTGGATGGTCGGCATGTGGATGACGAAGAAGATACCACCGGCACCAAGAAGGCCGACGATGATGATGATGATGAGGAACCCCTGGCCAGCCGAAAAGCCGGACAAGAGAAAGAGTTGGCTTTGAAGAAGGTGGGGGATGAGGCTTTGGATGTGGTCCCTCTTGCAGAGTTCGATCCCAAAACTGGGATGATCATGAAAATTCAGTCCAAGTCCATCAGCCGGCAACTTCACTTTGCAAACCCTGATGACTTCCGGGCTTCCCTCTCCGGCAGAAGCAAGGGAAAAGATGGGGGAGAGGAGACCTCAGAGGAGTCAGATGCTCCCCTCGTGGACAAACGAAAAAGGAAGAAGGGGGATCCATCCGAAGCCGACAAGGAGAGGCTGGAGAGGCAGAAGCGAGAGAAGATATCAAAGCATAAATAGGATGTTTATTGATATTTTGTCTTTTAAGTTTCCCACTGGCCAGGAAGTGTAATTGTGAGACTGGTCCTCACTTTTGTTTCTAACTTGTTTTCACTTTGCTGATTTGCAGTACATAAACAAGGATTTGTTTCTTCTTACATCATTGTGTACCTGTATTCATAGAAACTTTCCACGTTTAGTCGTTAGCCAACTATTAATAATTATAAGTCAGTCAATCAACAGGAAGAAGAATGTTCATGCTATGTTACACTTGCTATATCAAAGTTTAGTGTCCGCATAGGAGTGCATGATGCCCCCTAATCAATTGTTAGAGTTTTATGCTTGGCGATTCGTTCGTTCCCCGATCCTTCAGCGGGGAAGGAGCTATTTCTCAGCGCTCAATCGGAGACGCCTTTATACTCTCTCTCTCTCTGGAGAGTTAGAGTTCGAGCTCAGCGATTCATTCGCTCCCCGATCCTTCAACGGGAAAGGAGCTCTTTCTCAGCGCTCAATCGGAGACGCTTTTATACTCTCTCTCTCTCTGGAGAGTTAGAGTTCGAGCTCGGCGATTCATTCGCTCCCCGATCCTTCAGCGGGAAAGGAGCTCTTTCTCAGCGCTCAATCGGAGACGCTTTTATACTCTCTCTCTCTGGAGAGTTAGAGTTCGAGCTCGGCGATTCATTCGCTCCCCGATCCTTCAGCGGGAAAGGAGCTCTTTCTCAGCGCTCAATCGGAGACGCTTTTATACTCTCTCTCTCTCTCTCTGGAGAGTTAGAGTTCGAGCTCGGCCGTCTGCGATCATGCATGCTCCTCAAACTCGTCTCAGGCTTACGTTTTAATCCAAGCTCCGAGGATTAAAACCAGTCGGACAAGGAACTAGAGCATTTACCAAGGCTTTGGGTTCCTCTGGTTAGTTTACGATAGGAACTGTCGGCACCGGACTTCGGGTACCTGCAATATTCACACTGATTTTCATAGGCAAATAAATAAAGACGCAGTAAAGGTAAATGACACACAGTATTTTTATAGTGGTTCGGTCGAATCATGACCTACGTCCACTTTATAATCTCTTGCTTTAAGAAATCAGACTGTTCTAGGCAAGTCATGCCCTGTACATAGTTTTTTTTTTTAACAAAACAAAAGAATAGATTTGAAACTTCTCATGTTAGATATGGCCGTAGATGTTGGGCATTCCACACTCTGGGGATCTCCTTTCCATCTACGGTTGCCAGCTTGAAGGTTCCGTTATCAAGCTTGCTGAGAATAGAATACGGTCCTTCCCACTTCGCTCCCATATGAGTTGGGGGTGGAAAGACACGTTTCAGAACCAAGTCTCCGGGTTCCAAGGTTCGGGCTCGGACCTTTTTGTTGTAGTATCGGGCGACCTGTTGTTTGCATCTCAGAGCACGCAGGTCGGCTTCATCCCTCTTCTCTTCGATCATATCCAGGGACTCAAGGAGCAATTCATTATTGGACATCGGATCATAATAGGTCACCCGATGAGAAGGTACCTTTATCTCAATCGGGATGACTGCTTCTGTTCCAAAAGCAAGGGAGAACGGGGTATGTCCTGTTGCTGATTTATATGTCGTCCTGTAGGCCCATAGTGCCAAGGGCAATTCGTCAGCCCACATGGCTCTAGCCCGCTTCATTCTTCTTTTCAGAATAGACTTAATTACTTTATTCACAGCTTCGACTTGCCCGTTCGATTGTGGGTGTGCCACAGATGTGTATCGATTCTCGATGTGGTATTTTTGGCAGAAGTTTCTGAATTCAGCACTATCAAATTGAGTTCCGTTGTCTGTTATCACAATTTTTGGAATCCCGAATCGACAGATGATGTTTCTCACGATGAAGTTGATCACCCGTTTAGTTGTGATTGTAGTTAATGGTTCTGCCTCGACCCACTTAGTGAAATAATCTACAGCCACAATGGCGAACTTTGCTCCACCTCTTGCTATGGGGAGACTTCCAATGATATCAATTCCCCACATAGCAAATGGCCACGGGCTCATCATTGTTTTTAACTGGCTTGGAGGCGCTCTGGGTATCTTTGAAAATCTCTGGCATGCGTCACATCGTCGTGCATATCTTACTGCATCCTTGTTTATGGTAGGCCAGAAGTAACCATGCCGTAATATCTTTTTTGCCAAAGTTTGCCCCCCGGTGTGGTCGCCACATTCGCCTTCGTGGACTTCTTGCAGCACACGTTTGACGTCATCGTGGGCTATACACCGAAGGAGGGGCATTGAATACCCTTGTCTATAAAGGACTCCGCCTTGCAGTACGTATCGGGCGGCTTTACGAATCACTTTACGCCTCTCGCTTTTCCTGGTCGGAAGCGCTCCATCCATTAGGAAATTCTTTATAGGGGTCATCCACGACTCCTTTTCTGGTTCCGTCTCTAGAACTAGGTCGATTTCCATCTGATCAATGCTGGGAGACCGAAGTACTTCAACGGGGGCTAGCCCTATCACTTCAGGATCGTTAGAACTAGCTATCTTTGCCAACTTGTCTGCCTGCTGATTTTCTGACCGCGGAATATGAGATATGCTGTAGTGATCAAACTCATTTAGCAGTTCTTTCACTTTCTTTAAGTATAAAACCAATCTTGCACTTTTAGCTTGGAATCTCCCAGTAACTTGGTTCACAACTAACTTGGAATCGCAGAAGATGTTTAGTTTTGTGACTTCTAGCTCCTTTGCAATCTTTAATCCGGCTATCAGAGCTTCATATTCAGAATCGTTGTTAGTGGCCTGAAACTCCATTCGGATGGCATAAGTTATCAATCGTTTCTCGGGGGTTTCAAGCACTATTCCAGCGCCGGATCTTTCGTGATTTCTAGCACCGTCAGTATATAGTCTCCAGACATTAGGGTCGAAAAGTAACTTTGAGGGTTCCACTTCTTCGTTTGCTATGTCTTCTTCAGGAACAGTGAATTCTGCTATGAAGTCAGCTATCACTTGCCCCCGAATTGATCGTCTGGGCTGAAAGTTCAAGTCAAATTGACTTAACTCAATATTCCATTTGAGTAATCTTCCAGACGCCTCTGGTCTCTGTAGAACTTGCTTGAGTGGGTGATCAGTATATATGATAATAGGATGTGCTTGAAAGTAGTGCCGAAGTTTTCTGGAGGCAATCAGTAAACTATACGCCAGTTTTTCTATCCGTGGATAATTACGCTCTGCCGCTGTTAATTTTTTACTCACGTAATACACAGGTCTTTGGACCTTCTCCTCTTCCCTTACCAATGCTGAGCTGACTGCATGAGATGATACTGCCAAATACACGAATAAATCCTCGTGGTCTATTGGTTTGGATAGAATTGGAGGTTTCTCCAAGTGTTTGAGCAAGTTCTGAAACGCTTCCACGCAGTCAGGTGTCCATTTAAAGTGGCGTTTTCCCCGCTTTATTAATTCGAAGAATGGGACGCACTTATCCGTAGCCCTGGAGATAAATCTGCTTAGTGCGGCCACTTTTCCAGCAAGGCTCTGCACGTCCTTAATTTGCCTAGGTTCCTGAATGTTCTTGATTGCCGTGATCTGGTCCGGATTAATCTCGATACCGCGCGAACTGACAATGAATCCTAAGAATTTTCCAGAAGCAACACCGAATGAACATTTGGTGGGATTGAGTTTCATCCCATACTTCCGAAGAATGCCAAACATCTCTGCCAAGTCATTAGTGTGTTGAAAGGATTGCTTGGATTTAACCAACATATCGTCGACGTATACTTCCATTGTTTTCCCGATTTGGTTATAAAACATTCTGTTGACCAGACGTTGGTACGTAGCGCCTGCATTCTTCAAACCAAAGGGCATTACTACGTAACAATATAATCCCAGATCAGTGATAAAGCTAGTATGCTCTTGGTCCGGAACGTGCATCGGAATTTGTTTGTATCCTGAATAAGCGTCCATGAATGAGAGAAGCTCATGACCCGCCGTCGAGTCTACCAACTGGTCAATTCGAGGTAATGGGAAACTATCCTTTGGGCAAGCTTTGTTTAGATCTGAGAAGTCGATACACGTTCGCCACTTTCCGTTGGCCTTCTTTACCAGGACTGGATTCGAAATCCAGTCTGGGTAAGTGGAATCTCTGATAAACCCATTACTCTTTAGCTTTCCAACCTCTTCTTTCAAGGCAGCGGACCTCTCTAGGCCCAGCATTCGCCTTTTTTGCTTCACTGGAGGATATTTGGGATTAATGCTCAAAGAATGGCTCATGATTGATGGGGATATCCCGCACATGTCCGCATGGGTCCAAGCGAATACATCCAAGTTGTTCTTTAAGAAAGTCGTCAATTCTTCGGCAAGAGTCGGACTTAACTGGGATCCAATCTTAAGGACCTTCTCCGGATCACTGTCATCGATTGGCACATCCACAGTTGCTTCGTTGGGAGTTGCCGTTCTGCCCCCGGGTTCTTGATCCTCTCTGGGATCTATATCCTCGGGCATCACTCTAGGCAACTCTCCAACAATTATCCTCTTTGATTGCTATAAGGTTTCCGCCCCCAAAGGGGGAGGAGTGCCTTTAGTTTCGATATCCCCGCCGTTGCGAAGCAACTTTAACTCGGCAACATAACATGCTCGCGCAGCAACTTGATCCCCTCTGACGATACCAATGCCGGCTTCTGTGGGGAACTTCAATAGCAAGCACCAGAGGGCTATACAGGCTCTGAATTTTGCGAGGGCCGGCCGGCCCAAGAAGGCATTGTATGGCGATTCGACATCCAAAACCACAAAGGGAAGGATTCTCACTCTCTGGCGTTCTCCTTCCCCAAGTGTAACTGGCAATTCTACGTAACCCATAGGTGCGGTGGATGCTCCGTTGAATCCACGAATCCATCCTTGGCAGGGCTTCAAGTCTTTTATCTCAAGATTCATCTGGTCAAAGGCTTTTTTGAAAAGGATATTAACGGAACTCCCGTTGTCCACTAGTACCTTATGAACAGTGGCTGGCCCAATGGGTATTGTGATTACAAGTGGATCTTCAGTTGGAGCATGGACCCCAATGCTTTCTCGCTCTCGGAAAACAACATCATCAGTCATCATCTTTTGCTGCTTCACCGGAACACTGTCCTCGGGGTTGCTACATTCCCCCACTTCGAGGTGTTGTTTGGCTGCGTTGACATATTGATCTAAAGCTTTGGAACTGTGCCCAGCAAGGTAAAGTCCACCGATCACGGTGTTGATTACAATATTCTTTCCCTTTTGCTGAGCAGTTGGCCTAGCAGCAAGTTGATTTTGATTCTGATTCGGGGCCTGCACTGCTTGCCCCCTGTCCCTAGGCGCTACTCTGTATTCGTCTAGCTTCCCTTCTCGAAGCAACCTTTCGACTACGTCCCTTAGGTGACGGCATTCATTCGTCGAATGGCCGTGAATTTGATGAAAGAGGCAGAACTTTCCTGTCTCACGCTCTTTTTCTGTCGACTCTCTAGGAGGTGGCCTCTTATTCTGGAGGACTTCATACGCATCCATGAAGATATTCTCCAGAGTATCATTTATGGGTGTATAACTTTCAAAGGCCCTGGGACGAGTTCTTCTCTGGGAGTCGTTCCCTCGGCCCCTCTTCCGGCTGTTGCCGTTAGCATTGTTATTGTTGTTACCCGGTCGGCGACCACCCTGGTTCTGATTTCCGACGTTAGCCTCAACTTTCCCCGGGCTGTCTCCAGTCTGTTTGATGGCGACATTACTCTGAACTTCTTCCTTATCAGTTGTTTTAAGCTTTCGGTTCGCGTATACCTCTTCCCGGCGTAGATGTACGTTGGCTTTCTCATAGAATAATTCTATGGTGTGGGGTGGTTTGCCTGCCAAGTACCTCCCGAATTCAGTGTCCTTATCCACCCCATCAATTAGTGCTGCGACAATGGTCGGCTCATGAGGATCTTTGACCTCAGTGGCGGCCAAATTGAAACGATCCAGGTACATCTTTAGACTTTCGCCTGGTCGCTGTTTGACAAGAAATAGATCGATCACGCTTTTCGTCTTCTGTGCGTAGATACGGAATTGCTCTACGAACTTCTCGCTTAGTTCCCTGAAGCTAGAAATCGATCTGGCCGGCAGGCGAGTAAACCATAGCAAAGCCACGTCTTCCAGGAATATGGGAAACGCTTTACACTTAACCGCGTCAGAAGCGGCGGCAGCAGTCATCGACCAAGAGTATCTCATTAGGTGCTGAACAGGATCAGACCTCCCTGCATATCGGTTCATTTGTGGCATGTTGAAACGCCTTGGAAAAGTTGCATCTAAAATATCATCAGTAAAAGGAGTATGACTGCGGTCAATCCCCCAATCTTCGTTCCGCTGTCCACGGCTGTCAGCCAAAATCTGGCGAACCATGGCTGCAACGTTTGCACTAGTCAAAGGAGGTTCGGGGTCAGTGCCTCTGGCCCGACGAGGTTCTCTGATCTCTCTTCGGGGAGTAGCTACAAAGTCCGGGGCTTGGACGGGGCCTCGCTGCCCCCTGTTATCATGAGTGTACGTACGGTGATGGGGCTGAGGTGGTCTGTCACGCACAGGACTGTTCACACCTCGAGTCCTGAGGGTCGTTGCTTGACCATCCATATTACGGTCTGAGGTTCTTGCCCCCAATTCTTCTTCTTCTTGTGAGGGCAGGGTCCCGAACCGAAGCTGTTCTATGTTTTCGGCTCTTTCATACGGTCGCCGCGGAGGTCTCGGCGATCCTTCAGATAAAGAGGAATATGCTGGAGTGAGTGGACGAACTGGCGATGTTCTTTGCCTTGTTAACTCGTCAAGTCTTCTATCTATAGCCGTCAGGTTTTGCCGTAGGATAGAACTTTCCTGCCTTTGGGCGGCTAACTCATCAAATAACCTATCCCACATTTCGACAAAGCGGGAAAGATCCCCCTCAGTGACAGGAGCAGCAGGATCGTAGTGGTCATCATCATCCTCTCTTATGGGCAAAGCGCTCGGACCGGGTCGAGCAGAAGCGCCAGGACGATAGGAGTGGGTCATAGGTTCTTTTCCAGGTCGAGTGGTGTTCTGACCATCAGTTCGGGTAGTTGCGGTTCATGGAGGGCGGTTCGCTGCGCCCCCTGAGATCGACTTGTGGTCGTAGTGCGCGGAGGCTGCGAGGTATTGCCCCGGGATCGAGTAACGACCCCCTCAGTAGCACGGATCGTCTCGTTCTCATCGACTCGGAACGAGGTGTTTTCATCGGATCGGATCGCCCCCTGCGCTCCGCGATCCAGAATCTCTTCGTTGCCCAGCTCGTGTACACTCTCCTCGATCGTTTCGTTGGTCTGCGAAACTTTAGATCTTTTTCCAACCATGATATTCGAATCACTGGAATCTTCAAGAAAACGAATGACGAAACTTTAAGACTGAGTTTCTCAGTGAAAGCACCAAAAATGTTAGATCGAAATTTGGACCTAACACCCAAATTGTTATGAACTGTAGAGAATTCTAAATGAGGGACAAGGAAAAAGAAAATAACACTCAGAATTTATAGTGGTTCGGCGTTAACGAGCCTACGTCCACTTTATATCTTATTGATTATGCTTTACAAGCTAGTACAACAGTGATTTCTCTCAATATTTCAGTGGTTTGACAACAATGGCGGACTCAGTATTCACTATTGCTCAAAAAGATCCCGAAAAATGCCAAGCTCTGGGCTATTTATAGCTGATTTTGTCGGACGGATCGCGGACACGTGGCACGAATCCCGAGATTTTCGGATCGCATCGCCACCATTGAAGAAACAGTCAAACTAGCCGTTGTGAACAGGTGTCGTCAGCTCCATGCGATTCGGATCGTTGAAGACCAGCTCGTGGTTGAACGGGTCAGGGGGTTCGGTTCGTTACAAGGGATCGGATCGCCTGGAGGTGGCGTTCGTTGACGAGATGAGAGCGATCCGTTCCTGGGCGAGTCGATAGAGCGCGATCCATTCCTGGGCGAGACGATGGCGTGCGATCCATCCCTGGGCGAGACGATGGCGTGCGATCCATTCTTCCACTTTCCTGGGGGACTTGGTTTCCTGATTTCCTTTCATGAATGATCCTGGATGGCTTGGTCAAAAAGCGAGCCAACATTTTGATGTAATACTATAAAATAGACGCATAATAGACAGTAAAGAAAAAAGCAAGCTATAGAAAAGGAATGCACAAACCGTTATCACTTCCTCAGATCCCATATCATATCCACCATAAATTAGAAGTTGCCCTCCTTAATCAGATGCAGCAGCATTAGCAGACCATTTCAACACAATGACAGGTAGCTTGCGACTTCCAGAACAGTTGACATGGCATCAAATATAAATTGTATTTGATTATCATAAGGTACCAATAGCAGAGTGATTTCAGTATGAGAATCCATGGTTCCTGCAACAGTCAACAATATAACATGAATACAACACCACAAATTTTCGGTTTGTTAATATTATTCATATTTGTTCAGTAGAAGAAGTAATTACTTGTAAAATTGACTAATTGTGAAGGGTATACACTTTCTGCTGGTGCATATAAGCAGCTTAAAATAATATAGACAATTGATTAGATAGTTGACATGGCATGTTCATTCATGCGTAATTAATTCAATTATATCATGCTAAGTAAGACGTTGAATTGTAGTGTTTAGGTGTCATTCATCTTTTATATTATAGTATTCAAAGTCAAAAATTATTGAGAATATCGCGACTGTGTGCAATGTATGTAATTAACATCAACACTGTCTGAGAATCTTCTTTGTAAATTGGCTTGTAACATTCACCCAGCCCTTACAATAAAAGTCAGCTTTAGTATTTGAGTTTAATTTGTTAAATAAGTAGAATTAACAAAAATAAGATAACCAAAGGAAAAAGAAGATTCGTGGGAGAAAGGAACCAATAGGCAAGTGTCATTCCTCCAATACATATACATTAAGCCAAGAAACCAATGTTCTGTTTAATGATTATTCAGTTCTTTCAATGTTTGGTGTTAATTTCCCATGTATATGTGACAAATTGTTTAATTTAAAAAAATTATTCCTATCTTTATAATGCTCATACAAGGACTAAAATGAAATTTGAATCACTTTCATATGGCGGAATGGTGCACAAACACCAAAGGAGACACTTTGAAAATGAAATTTATGTTATTTTTCTCAGCTATGTGTTCTACTGTTTGTTGACCATTGCAAAAAATATGTTAAGAGATGTTTGTTTGGCAATTCATATGCTGGCCTGCATACGACTAATCAGCAATCAAATTACATCATATAAACGGTGTAAGCAACGTCTTCTCCATACAAAAATTACTTGTAATATAGGTTCACTTTTGTTGTAAAACTGTCTAGTAACGCAACATTTGTATCTTAAAATTTATAAATAATCTATGATGTTGGGAAACAGGTGAAGTGAAGAAAATGTTGTGATTTGTGACATGAAATCACATATGTTGATGAAGATGAGGCGTGGATGTGCTTGGCAATAGTGTAGATGGAGCAGCGGCAGGAAGAAGGAAAGAAGGAGCAGTTTTGTGCTATGTTTCAGCACAGATGTCTGAGGGATCTTGGTCAGAAGTCTGTGCCTACAGGGTTTTGAAACCCGAGAGTGTGGACAACGTCTGACCAATCTGGGTCAGACGTCTGACTTGTTAGGGTTCAGAACCCGAGAGCATGGACAGACATGTGACATATATTGGTCAGACGTCTGAGCGGATTTTCTGCGGTTTTGACTTGGTCTTTCTGTGACTTATTCTGCAAGTAATGAAGGGGCAAATTGGGTATTTGCCTAGGCCTTCTATTCTCTTATAAAAGCAACATCTAGGGTTGGATTAAAAGTATGGGATTGAGACCGAATTAATTAATCCAAGGATTTGCCTTCGTTCTTCATTGTTCTCCTTCCTCAACAAAAATGTCAGTCATTTATATATTCTTTCCCTTTCTTAATAAGGTTATTGATTCTTGTAATTTGTTTATTGTTGGTTATTGAACTAGTGAGTGTAAACAAAATTTGTTTTTGTGAATCAATAGAGAGGGTGATTGGGTGGAATATCTTGTGTTTGTGCGTGTGATTTCATACCTGTGTTTGTTTCCATAGAAATCATCTTTAAGTAACTGGGTGAAGAAGATCCCGGTCGCTTCCGCAAAGGTGAAGTTTTCATAACAGTTGGTATCAGAGCTAGATCATCGCAAAGCTTAGAGTGATTTTGGATTGGAATTTTTTTGATGTCGGATATGATGTCGTTTCCGAAGATGACTATTTTTGATGGAAGAAATTAGGGGATTTGGAAGCCTAAGATCGATGATGTGCTTTACCTCAATGATCTTCATGATCCGATTGATGGAGATGGTAAAAAGCCCTCGGGTGTGGATGAGGTAAATTGGAAGAAGATGGATAAGAAGGCTATTGCCTTGATTCGGCAGTACCTTGATGATTTGGTATTCCATCATATGGCTAATTGTGAATCTGCGACAGGTTTGTGGGACAAGTTGGTATCTTTGTATGAGTCGAGGAGTGCTACAAGTAAGGCTTTTCTGGTTCGAAAGCTTGTTCTGCTGAGATTGGGAGAGGAGAAGTCTGTTGCAGAGCACCTGAATGAGTTTCAAGATGTGATCAATCAATTGGCAAATCTGAAGGTCAATTTTGATGACGAGTTGCAGGCTCTTTTGCTGATGAGTTCGCTTTTAGAAAGTTGGGAGACTTTAGTTGTTTCATTGAGTAACTCCAATGTTGGTGTAGCCATCTCTTTGGAAACTGTTCGAAGCAACCTTTTGAATGAGGAACTAAGGAGAAAAGGGTCGGGTTTTAAATCAGTTCAAGGTGAGGCCATGGTAGCAAAGGACTCGGGGAAAGATACAAGAAGAAAGAAGAAAGGGGCTAATGGTAAAGGTGCTTGTTATTATTGTGGTAAGGAAGGTCACATACGCAAGAATTTTTATGCTTATCAGAGGGATAAGAAGAAGATTGCAGATGGTGATGGAAGTAATGAGGCACAAGCAGATATTGCTGCAAGTTCCATTAGCGGTACTTCTAGTGATGTCCTGTTTAGCGAAGTTAATCCTTGGAAGATGGATTCAGGAGCCAGTTTTCACATTTGTAAGGATGTGAAGTGTTTCTCTTCTTGTGAAAAGAATATCGATGTGATTAGAACAACCAATGGAGTAGAGCTACCAGTTTGTAGTATTGGATCTATCCGGTTTTGTATGCATAATGGTATGGTAAGGGAAGTCTCTGGAGTTAGATATGTACTCGCTAGTTCGCATAACCTCATTTCTCTCGGTCAGTTGGATCGTCGTGGTTGCACTTATGCTACTCGAGGTGGAGTTTTGAGAGTGAAGAAGGGTGGTCGTGTTGTGATGAGAGGCGCCTTGAAGGAGGAAAACCTGTATAGATTGGTTGGTTTTATGGTCGATAGTGGAAGGCGAGTGACAGTTGAAGAAACTAGTCCACAGCAAGGTGGAGAGGTAAATTTGGTCACTGCTTGTGTGTTAGACAGAGGTCTTCATGTTGATGGTGCTCGAAGGATCCGGGGTGATCAAGGAATGAACTTAGATCAAGTGGTAGACGGGTGTCGATGCAGAAAATCCACAAGGCGGAGATCCTCGTGGTATTACAAGAATTTTTAGACCATTAGTGTTGCATGGTGCATCTCGGGGGAAGATGCATCGTTACTAGATAGTGGGTTGTGTTTGTAATGGTTTAATTTAGAGTAGGTTTCGTTGAAAGAGCTAGATGACTTGTGTGTTGGAAGATCGTTTGATGTGATGCGATTTCATATCAAGGTGGAGTGTTGTGATTTGTGATATGAAATCACATACGTTGATGAAGACGAGGCATGGATGTTCTTGGCGATAGTGGAGATGGTGCAGCGGCAGAAAGAAGGCAAGGAGGAGCAGTTTTGTGCTATGTTTCAGCACAGACGTCTGAGGGATCTTGATCAGACGTATGTGCCTACAGGGTTTTAAAACCCGAGAGTATGGACAGACGTCTGACCAATCTGGGTCAGACGTCTGACCTGTTAGGGTTTGGAACCCGAGAGCATGGACAGATGTCTGACATATATTGGTCAGACATCTGAGCGGATTTTCTGCGGTTTTGACTTGGTCTTTCTGTGACTTATTCGGCAAGTAATGAAGGGGAAAATTGGATATTTGCCTAGGCCTTCTATTCTCCAATAAAATCAGCATCTGGGGTTGGATTAAAAGTATGAGATTGAGATCGAATTAATTAATCCAAGGGTTTGCCGTCGTTCTTCATTGTTCTCCTTCCTTAACAAAAGTGTCGGTCATCTAGATATTCTTTCCCTTTCTGAATAAGGTTATTGATTCTTGTAATTTGTTTATTGTTGGTTGTTGAACCAGTGTGTGTAAACAAAATTTATTTTTGTGAATCAATAAAGAGGGTGGTTGGGTGGAATATCTTGTGTTTGTGCATGTGATTTCATATCTGTGTTTGTTTCCATAGAAATCATCTTTAAGTAATTGGGTGAAGAAGATCCTGGTCGCTTCCGCAAAGGCGCAGTTATCTCAACAGAAAATAAATTAGGGAGTAGTTAATTTTTCTCCCTATTCAAAATGTCGGAAATAAATAAGCAGTGATAATAATATAAAATTTCTTAGTCTGGCATACCCTTTTTAGAAATAATACACAAAATTGTAATGGTAAACATGGGCGCATCAAAAATCATGGATTAAGCAGGCATGATAAATCGAGAAAAACACTAAAATAAAATATGACTACTTCGGAAGACGATGGATGGCAGCCACCCAATTTAAGATCATGAATATATGTCAAAGATTGGTAATCCAAATTCATGAACATAAAATCGCACATCGATTTTGAGGTGTAGTTTTCCTATGTGAAAATAAATAACATTACACTGGTAGTTTAAGGTAGCCTCTTTTAACATAGAAAGAAGTAAAATAGTAACAATACCCGACAGTTTGTAGTCCTCAACTCTTCTTGTAGACGGGCAGTATTTGATGTGATATGATATATACCAGCGTTACCATGGATATTCTGGTTGTTATTGAATATTGCAATTTTTGTGGTCGCTGCATCGACATCACTGAAAATAAGGAAATAGAGATATTCAGTTAACCCGAATAAGGCGCATGACAATTAACACCTAATAATAATTATTCATGTTTAGACTGTAAGATCACAATACAACTGTTGTATGCACATCATTTTTTTGGGGTGCATAATTATTTCATAAAGTAATGCATATACCATATTATTATTTGGATAAATACTGCATGAAGGTTAGCAGTTAGATTAAAACTGTTGGAAGGCAATCATTTATTTAAAATTAGAAGGAAACCATTTATTTAAATTATATAAATCATATGCTTATGATTGGACTTTTGCATTAATATTCTTTTTCAGTTCAAAATAAAATAAAAATACTTCAGTTTATTTAGCAAATTTCTTAAAAATGATTATCTAAGATCAAAAGGAAAATGAAATTCACTAGATATTTTAAGTGGCTATTTTAAAAACATATGAATGTAAGAATTCTTTACAGTGATAACTTAAAGGCTTTTTGGCCAATTAAGTAATAAGATATACCACTGTTTTAGCTGTGTCAAGGTAATAAAATAATTCTATCTGCTCACTGAACATAATTCTCTCTCAAGTAATATTTAAAAATCAATGGCAATGAGATCTGTACTTGGTAAAAATCTTAACTTCTCAATTGAAGAATAAGATTGAAAAGAATAAGAAAATATTGAGGAAGCTGAAGATTTTATTGATAAATATTATTTTTTATACAAAGAGTAATGTAAGAATGGTATGCTTATATAGAGAAGCATTGTAACGGCTCTATTGTCTTTATTACATACTAAATATGATAAAACATGTTCACACACTAACAGCTCTATTGTAACGGCTCTATTGTCTTCATTATGCCCCCTCAGTTCGAACTAGGGTTTCCTTTTTCATTTCCGCCTCCACCAACTACCTTCAGCTCCTCTCTCAATCTCACAAAATTCTTGGTTGATAATGCTTTTGTAAGAACGTCAGCTCGTTGGTAGTAAGCAGGAATATGACAGATGACAAGCTTTCCATTCTGCGTTCTTTCTCTGACGAAATGAAGATCGATTTCAAAATGCTTTGTCCTTGAATGTTGAATTGGATTGAGGGAAAGAGAAACCGTACTCTTGTTGTCGCACCAAATGACAGATTTTCATGTTAGACTCAGCCCTAATTCTTCCATCATCGTTTCAATCCAAGATACTTCTACAGTTGCACTTGCGAGAGCTCTATATTCGGCTTCTGTACTGGACCCTGGATGTAGTCTGCTGCTTCTTAGTGCACCAGGAAATTATGTTGTCTCCAAGGTAAACGCAGTATCCTGATACATATCGTCTATCATCAACATCATTTTCCCAATCAGCATCGCTAAAGCATTGTAAGGAAAAATGTTTCACTGATTTTAAAATTATTCCTAAATTCTTTGTGCCTTGCAAATATCTTAGAACCCTTTTTAAAGCAATCCAATGTTCCGATAATGGATTTTGCATAAACTGGCTAAGCTTGTTAACACTATAACAAATATCTAGGCGAGTGATTGTTGCATATTGAAGTGCTCCTATTAAACTTCTGTACTGTTTTGCATTTGTGATGGCCTCCCCTTTATGTTTAGATAAGCGTAGATTACTTATCATTGGTGTTGGTAGATGTTTGGCATATTGCATATTGGCCCTGTGCAAAATTTCAGAAATATAATTTTCTTGGGATAAAATCAATTTTCCTTCACTGTGTTTGGTAATTTGAATCCCAAGAAAATATTTTAACTCTCCTAAATCTTTAATAGAAAATTGTTGATCCAATAATTTTATGACTTTGCTTATCTCTTGATCATTATCTCCTGTGATTAACATATCATCCACATATACTAAAATAAAGATAGTTCCTTGCCTACTCCTTTTCATGTATAATGAGTTGTCAGACTTGACTTGAATAAAACCTAAATTTAATAATGTCATCTTGAGTTTCTCATACCAAGCCCTTGAAGCTTGCTTGAGTCCATAGATTGCTTTATAAAGCCTGCAAACCCTTTTATCATCAGAATTGTATCCTTCAGGTTGTTGCATGTAGACTTCTTCAGTTAATTCTCCATTCAGAAAAGCATTGTTCACATCAAGTTGTTTTATATTCCACCCCTTACTTAAGGCAACAGTTAAAATTATCCTAATAGTAGTGGGTTTTATAACTGGAGAAAAAGTTTCATTGAAATCAAAACCAAATTGTTGTGCATAACCTTTAGCTACTAGTCTGGCTTTATATTTGTCAATAGATCCATCGGCCTTTCTTTTTATCTTATATACCCATCTACAACCAATTACATTCTTGTGTGCTGGTGGTACAACAAGTTCCCAAGTTTTGTTTTTTATAAGAGCTTCATATTATGTATCCATGGCCTTTTTCCAATTTCTTGACTTTAGTGCTTGAGTGAAATTAAGTGGTTCAGTTTCAGTGATGGCCACATTGTAGACTTTTGGTTTAAAAATACCGCTTTTTGATCTAGTAGTCATGTGATGTCTGCTTTGATGTTGTTGTTCCTGTTGTGATTGCTGTTCCTTTTGTGATATCCTTGTACTACTGTTGCTTTGCCTGCTACCATCATCATCAGTGTTGTGCATGTTATTATCATCTTGACTTATTTCTGTGTCATCTGAATTTCTTTCTTCTGATCCACTGATGTGTATACTTGTTTCTCTTCTATCCTCAGCTTGTGTGCATGAATGTTCATTGTCTGTAATTGTTTCAAGAGTAACTGGTCTAAACTCCACAGTCTTGATAGATTCCACTCTATCGTCTTCTTTCGAAATATGTCTATCTGCATAAGGAAATTTACTTTCATCAAATATCACATGTCTTGAGACATAAATTCTACCGTTCTTGTCAAGACATTTATAACCTTTTTGATTTTGAGCATAGCCTATAAATGTGCATAGACTTGATCTCATACTCAATTTATGTTTATTATAATCTCTCAGACATGGAAAACACAGACAACCATATATTTTTAGAAACTTATAGTCTGGTGTAACATTGTATATCATCTCATGTGGAGTTTTATTATCTAGGATCTTAGTGGGTAACATGTTAATAAGAAAAACTGAAGTAAAAAAGGCTTCATTCCAATACTTCATGGGTAATGAGCTTTGTGATAACAATGTTAAACCAGTTTCTACAATGTGTCTGTGTTTTCTTTCAACCAGGCCATTCTGCTCAGATGTGTGAGGACATGTTAATCTATGTTTAATTCCTCTTTTAGCAAAATAATCAGCCAAAGGTTTGAATTTTGCCCCACCATCTGTTTGCAAAATTTTGACATCACAATTAAGTTGCTTTTCAACATGAGTTATAAATTGTATAACTGTGTTAGAAGTTTCAGATTTATTTTTTAGCATATATATCCAAGTATATCTCGAATAGGCATCTACAAAAGAACGATAATACCTGTGCCCCTGATATGAATTTAGAGGTGCTGGCCCCCATAAATCTGCAGCTACAAGCTCCAATGGCTTGTTATACCTGGTTTCAGAATTACTAAAAGGAAGCTTGTGGCTCTTGCCAAGCTGACAATGTGTACATGTGTGTTTAACAGATGCATTTTTAAAAGCAATATTATTAATAGATAAAAAAGTTCTGACAGTTTCAAAATTTGGATGACCAAGTTTCATATGCCATAAAGTAATATTATCTAAAACATTATTTCTATTACAATGCTCATTACTATTGCAATCATTATTACTACAAGCATCCACGTTGTTGCACCAGAGTTCACCACTTGAATTTCCAGTCTTCAAGTTGTTAAATCTGTAAAGTCCATTATGTAGACTACCTTGTAGTAATATTTCATGACTTAGAATATCTTTGACTAAGCAAAATTTTGGATGAAACTCAAAATATACACAATTATCACTGGCAAATTTTGATACACTTAAAAGATTTTTATTTATGGTAGGAACCCTTAGCATGTTATTTAGTTGAAGTTGTCTTTTACCAAAAATAGTTCCTTTGCCAGTATGTGTTATATTTGCAGTATCACCATTGCCCATATATAAATATTTCATACCTGAGTAATCTTTGCTACCAATGTTTAAATTCTGAAGATTATTTGTAATATGATGGGTTGCACCTGAGTCTGGATACCATTCCTCAAAGTTACCATCAATACCCTTATCAGCATTATTACTGCTTTGACTGCTTTGAGAACTATTATCTGGATTGTACCTGAAGTAACATTTATTTGCCATATGACCAAATTTTTGACAAATTTGACATTTTACACGATTGTTATTATTCCATCGGCTTCTTCCACGGCCTCTCAGAGACTGGAAACCTCCTCTTTGTGCTTGAAAACCTCCTCTTTGTGATTGGAAACCTCCTTGAAAATCTCCTCTTTGTGATTGAAAACCTCTTGAATACTGACTTTCTTGTCTGTTTGAATCATTGTTGTAGTTGTTTCTTTGTTGATTACTTTTAGCTGCTGCATAGTTGACAGAAAAATCACCTTGTATAGTTTTTCTTTGTTCAATCCTTCCTTCATGAGCAAGTAGAGCGGATCGAACAAACTGCAAGTCAGCTAATGTTTGCTGAGTAGCAATAACAGTTATTAATGAATCATATTCTTCATCAAGTCCACCAGTGATAATCAATATTTGTTCACTATCACTTATCTTATGCCCAACAGCATTTAATCTATCACAAGTATTTTTAATTTTTGCTAAATATTCTTTTATACTCATGCCTTCTTTTCTGGAGTTTTGTAAACCCCTTCTATACTGCATTATCCTAGCTGCAGACTGAGAACTAAAAATTTGCTCAATAGATGACCAAATTTCATGAGAATTGTTACATCCTACTATCTGTGATAACAAATTTGAACTTATAGAAGACATAAGCCATGAAGATAATAGATTATCCTGCTTTTGATATATAACATAAGCTGGGTTTGAAATAGTTTTACCATCTTGACCCAAAGTCATGAGTGGTGGTATAGTTATGGTTCCATTGATGTATTCCAACAGTCCATAACCTTTTAAGGCAACTTCCACTTGATATTTCCATAATATATAATTGTCTTCATCAAGAGATGTGGTAATAATTTGACTTTTGGGTTTTATCAGGTTATGGCTGTTAGGTGGTGGATCAGTGTTAGTGTTGACCATTGATGTAGACATGGCTTCATTACTGTTCGCGATAATTAATCAGAAAAAAAATGGCGAGGCAGAAGTAGGAAAATGCAGGCAATGTAATCTTAGATAGAAAGAAATCGAAAAACAATAAGAAGGTATATTTTGTATGCCTGACATGCAATATCAAATTTTGTAGCCGTCTTTGTGCTTGGAAAATCAAGAATGATATTTTTTTTTGCCGCTACAAAAATACTTATGATTTATGAGAGGGAGAATAAACTAGCAACCAGTTGATCTAGGCGTGGCTAGTTTACAAACCGATGATCCAAAACAATCAAGAATTGGATGTCCTTTTGCTAAAATCTACAATTATGAGAAGAAGAAAAAAAAAACTGAGGAGAAAGAATAAAATAAAACAACTCTTGGTTGATAGAAAGCCTTTCGGCAATTTGCTCTGATACCAAATTGAAGAATAAGATTGAAGAGAATAAGAAAATATTGAGGAAGCTGAAGATTTTATTGATAAATATTATTTTTTATACAAAGAGTAATGTAAGAATGGTATGCTTATATAGAGAAACATTGTAACGGCTCTATTGTCTTTATTACATACTAAATATAATAAAACATGTTCACACACTAACGGCTCTATTGTCTTCATTATTCTCCAACTTTGTTATAATTGAGCCATCCATTAATGCCAGAAATTCGCGCTTTTCTAGTGGAAAGATTCTGAATGAAAAAGAGAAAGCTGATGAGAACATTTACATTAAGAAAATGGAGAGGGAGAAGGCAGAGAAAATGAAGATTAAAATGGAGAAGGAGAAAGCTCAGCTGGAAAAGGAAACGGAAGAGAAGAAACCTGATGAAGCTAAATAAGCAGTTGGAACAGCTACGTGTTCATCTGCTAAATGATCTGCTTCACCTTAAAGTCAATTAAAATTTTATCAGAACACTTGAATGGAAACATAGACATAACAAAGCATCCGATAATATAAAAAATAACAAAGCATTCGATAATAAAATATCTACACCAAAGGCAAGTCAACCAGAAACGAAGCCAAACCTTCAACTTCAATGCAAAAACACAGTCACATTCAACAAACTGAAAAATAATTAGAATACTATGTTTCTGTTAATATTTGCAGGTGATAGTATATGTGGATCATAGAAAATGAATTATGTTTTTATCAATTAGTTCCTTGGTTAGAAAGATACTGTCACTTTTGTATCTATTGATCAAGAAGGCAAACTGGTTCGGAGAAATTAATTAGTGTAATGCAATGTTCATTCTTGACAAAAAAAATTACCTTTACTATGCGCTCGTACATAAGAGCACAACCAACAATGGATTGTTCAGTTACTAAACAAGCCACGGAGCAACCAGGTGTGGCTTGTTCACTCACCCGTGGCTGGTCTGTGGCTAGTTTTGAGCTCCTCCGTGGCTGGTTCACCCAACAGAGACTGGTTCTTATAACGGAAAACACTTTGCCGTTATAAGATTATAACGGCAAAGTGTTTGCCGTTATAATCTTATAACGGCAAACAGTTTGCCGTTATAATCACTAGCCGTTGCAACCCCAACGGCTAGTTCACTTCCTCCCTATAAACCACCCTATCTCCTTCTTCTTCCTCCTCCACACAACCACTCCACCTTCCCAACTTCTTCATCAACAAAATGTCTTCGTCTGCACCCAAGCGAAGCGGGAAAAAAACCATAAACAAGAAACTCATGTCCCAACCGCACTCGTCATCGTATGCGATGCAACGGTCAATCCAACAACAGCAATCGTTGCAGCCATCTCACGAATATGGCTACTCGCCGTATTCAAATTATCCATACTGTCCACCGTACCAACCGCTCGGTCCTCCTAATTTTCCTCCCATCCAATCGTCCGTCCCGCCACAGTTTTACCAACGACCGCCCGGGGTAGGCGTGTACGACGATCATTCGTCGTATATGTCAATGATGATGCAGACCGAGCAAAGTCAACAACCTCACCTAACTCCGCAACAGACCGAGGTTCGTGACCGCGAAGCGATGCAAAATCTGCAAAGACAGTTTTCGTATGGGTATGTCTCTCCTACTACCGAAGAAAATGTTGGGACTTCTACGGAGGAGGAGGAGGAAGATGCAAATGAGGAAGTAAATGTTACAAATTCTGAAGAATTGAATGAAGAATACGTTGCACCTATCAGTCCCGAATATAACCAAAAGAAGAAGAAGAAGGTGAAGTCTTTAAGGAGCATTTTCAGTAAACGACACCAAACCGAAGTTGAATCGGAGCCGAATCACGGAATAGAAGATATTGAGGATGATAATGCTGAAGGGGAAGATATACCAGCGGATGGAAGAAGAAAACAATGTAAGTTTACTTCCGAGCAGTACGTTTCACTTGCTAAATCGTGGATACGCATTTCACAAGACAGCATTGTTGGAAATAATATGAAAGGTGAGAAATTTTGGGAAAGAGTAGCAGAGTTCTACAATTCGTTGGAAGCGAGGAATAGAACATGGGCATCACTTAGAGGCGGTTATAGAGTTATGAATGCCACGTGTCAGAACTATCTTGCAATACTAACAGCCTTGGAGAACAGACAGCAAAGCGGTGTTGCACCTTATGACGTTGTAAGTACCGTAGATTACTTTGAAAAATAACTTACTATACTATGATCGATTAGTTAGAAATGACATACGCTCATACAATATCCACTTTGTGTTACAGATTGAAGAGTCACGAAAGGCCTACCAGCAAAAGTATGGTCATCCATTTAAATTCCAAGACTGTTATGAGCTTCTATCTAGGTTGCCAAAGTGGAAGAACCCCAGCAACTTCATGTTTGAGCATCAGAACAAAGCTAGAAGGATGAACTACTCTGATTCTAGTCCAGGAAGTGGCCCGAGTTCGCAAGAAAGAAACCCTTTATTTGGAAGTAGTGATGGACGACCTGTCGGCAGATCCAAGGCAATTCAGCTGGAGCAACGAGGTGCAGAGTTTGCTAGATTTATGGAAACAATGGAGAGTTCATCTAAGGCAACAAAAGAGCATAGAGCTCGATTTTCGGTGGAAAGAAACCGTAGCGACGAAGATTTCCAAAAGGCAGTAAGGGATGATCGAGAGCTCCGCAGACAAGAACATGCGGAGAAACAAGCCATGGAAGAAAAGAAGGTGGAGGAGCAGAAAGCTTTGGCGCGAGAGAATAATTATGTTAAAATGATTACATGTGATTTTAGTAAGCTTACCCCTCTACAGCAAGAACTAGTAGCCGAGCAGATTGGAGAGTATAGAAAAAACAAAGGAAGCCGAAGCGGAAGCGTTAGTGGCTCGTATATGGACTAGCTATGTATGTTGGGTTAAGTTGTAATATGATTGTGAACTGTTTGTAGTATTTATGTGCTGGTGGGTGTTTATGTACTAGCTATATATGTTGGGGTGAGTTGTAATATGATTGTGACCTGTTTCTAGTATTAATGTAGTAGTTGTTGTTTATGTACGAGCTGTATATGTTGGGTTGAGTTGAAATAATGATACAATCTACAATATGATTGGAAACCACATTTATTGACTCAAGTACGCACTGATAGATAGTTCAAATGATACATAGTACACGACTACACACTGATACATAGTTCTAGTACCAACTACTGATTCCGACTATTCCTTCCTTTACGCGCCCACAAATGTTCCACCAACTGGTCACGCAATTGGAAGTGTGCAGCTTGATCTTCAATGTGTTGAACCATATCAACATATTCTTCCATTGAGTTTACATCTTTATGGGGTTTTGCATTTGAGCCCGTAAACATGTCAGGATAATTAGACTTTTGATTCTTATATCCGCCTCTTTCAGACTCCACAATCATGTTATGTATTATTATACAAGCATACATGATTTCTGAAAGCACTCTTGCATCATGAAAACGAGTAGGATTTCGTAAAATATGAAATAAGGCTTGTAAAACACCAAACGTACGTTCGATGTCCTTTCTGTAGCTAGCTAATTTTTCAGTGAAATACCTTTCTTTATCATTTGATGGAACTTTGTACCCTTGCATCAAAGTTCTCCACTTTGGGTATATTCCATCGACTAGGTAGTACCCAGTTTTGTGTTCGATATTACCAAGTTTATATGAAACATCTGTTGACAATCCGTTAGCAAGTTCTGTGAAAAGATATGATTGTTTTAAAACATTTATATCATTCAATGAACCTGGGACTCCAAAAAAAGCATGCCAAACCCATAAATCGTCTGTTGCTACTGCTTCAAGGATCATTGATGGCACTTTCTTATGTCCGGTGAACATTCCTTTCCATCCCCTTGGGCAGTTTTTCCAAGCCCAATGCATGCAATCTAAACTTCCAATCATACCTGGAAATCCTCTGGCTTCTGCCCTGCGTAGTATCCTGGTTATATCGTTAGGTCCAGGCGTCCGTAGATACTCCTTCCCAAACTCTGCAACAACTGTTTTACAGAATTCTTTCAGACACTCTATTGCTGTTGATGCTGCGATTCTGAAATATTCATCCATTTGATCGCCAGATGTTCCATAGCTTAACATCCTCAACGCCGAGGTGATTTTGATGTGTGGTGAATGGCCGATTTCTTGTGCTCCGTTCAGTCTATAAGTGAAATATGGATTTGACTGGTGAAGTTTAAGATATATTTTTGAGAAAATAGCCGGACTCATACGGTAACGACGGCGGAACAAAGTTATATCAAAGGTTGGATTGTCGATGAAGTAATCCCTAATTAGTCTTTCATGTCCATCCTTGTAGTCTCTCTTATACCGTCGGTCAATCCGGCCATGCATGCTACCCCGATGGTTGCTAGTTGAGCCTTCAGCGAAATAATTGGAATACGCAACCATTGCGTGCTGTTCCAGCTCCTCCTCCGTCTCTTGCTCCACTTCTAGTTCGGAATTATCAGTTTGATTCTTCTTGTTTTTGTAGTAATGGTAGTATAGATTTGGATCCATTGCTTGCTTTTTTATAAGTTGAGTTTCGTTGTTATCTCTAAGCGTATCCGAACGAGAGATATATATAACCAGGGATGGTAAACTAAATATCTCTGACATAGAGTACATGTAGGCAATAATGGGTGGCAATAATAGTTCCAACATGATGGTTCTGTCATTGAGTAGTCAATTCAGATAGTTGTTGTGATGTGAAAGGTTGGCACTAAATGGTTGGCAATAATGGTTCTGTCATTGAGTACTCAATTCGGACTGTTGTTGTGATGTGAAAGGTTGGCACTAATTGGTTGCCAATAATGGCTCTGTCATTGAGTAGTCAATTCGGCCAGTTGTTGTGATGTGAATTTTGGACATTTAAAATAGAATATTTTAAATAATATCGACGAGAAATTTATTTTGAATATAATTCGAACGTATATATTATATACGTCGTCGTTAGAATATAAATAATTATATATAAGTATAAATAGAATTGAAAATGGCGCGGTAGTTCGATAATTCGATTTCAAACTTCAATTGAATGTACCGGGTGCAAAACAATCTGGATTTTAGTGAAACTAAAAACATTAGGATCTAATCGAGAATATCTTTCCAACGAATCCGAAAAATCAAGATTTCATAGCGGGAATCAAAAGATATGTCCAATTGAAAATTCTTAACAGTCGCTATGGAATTCAGGCCCTTAAAAATGGAAATTTTACAAACGACCTCGGATTTCGACGAAACCACTTTTGTTGGATCCGTGATGTCAAGTTATTGCTAGATTTCAAATTTCATAATTTTTCGAATCAATATGTGAGCGTGGCAAATTTCATAATTTTTCGAAGGTGTTTGAGTGTGGTAAGTTGTGACTAAGTAACATATGTATATATAGATGCAATATTAGTTATGGTGTGAATGGTCACTAGCTACACTTTGTGATTTTCAAAGCTTGTGTAGGTAAACAAACAAAATACTGATGTAACCGGTCACTGGTACGACTGTAGGGAACACTGTAGGGAATCTGCTTTTTAGTGATAAAGTGTATCAAGGACGACCCCCTGTGGCTACAGACTGAGAGCTGGACTATATTCCAATAACTCTCGACAAAGAGTGACATGACGCCACTGTCACATAAAAGATGACTGCACTATGCGAACTGTGCAAGACGTGACCAGTCAATGTGCTACAGTCCGTCGACCAACTACAGATGGTTACGAAACGTTAATACATTTCAAACAACACATACAGGAACTAGAACAGCAGAACATAGTAACATCAAATAACGATACAAGTTGTACAACCCAACGGCTACTTAAACGGTCGCAATCCCTCCCATTATATATCAACCTACCTCCTCCTTCTTCCACACTAACACACTACCTTTTCAACTTCAAGTTGTACAACCCAAAAAATGTCTTCTTCTGCACCCAAGCGAAGCGGAAAAAAAGGTGTAAGCAACAAACCCCTATCCCAACACCAACAGTATTCAAATGACGATGCTCATTCCGTTTATCAAAGAGCTGGAAAAGAAATTGTATGCGAAGGGAAGGTTTCCGAGCCACTAGGGACGATTGGATCCAACCCTGTTTGCTATTGTGGACAAGTGTCGGTCGTTGTTGTTGACGAGACCGAAACAAATGCCGGTCGTCGATTTTTCGGTTGTGAAGCCTTCAACGACCACATGAATTATCCTGATGCCATTGATTGTTGTTGCTTTAAGGAGTGGATTGACCCTCCCATTTGCGAACGTGGACGTCAGTATGCACTCGAAGCACAAGAAGAAATAAGACGCTTGAGCAAGATTAATGCCGGTAAGACAAGAGATGGTCCTTTCCCTAAACCATGGTAGGTGTACGTGTTTGAATTTGATGCTGGTGTGCTCAGTTGTTATAGTTTGTATGATTATGGTTTGGCATTTCCTTCTGTTCTACTAGTTGTCATTGTTCTAGTTGTTTTAATTGCTCAATAGTTGTACTAGTTGTTGAAGTTTGTATGATTATGGTTTGTCAATAGTTCTACTAGTTGTCATGATATTATAGTTGTTTTCATTATGTCGCAAGCAGAAATAAGGCACCTGGGAACGGCCCATTTTTCGTAACCATTTCGTGAATTGAAATGGTTAAAGCACTGGTGGACGACCCTTTTTTTGGTGCTGGTAGTCTCTTCCGAATTAAATGACAACAGTATACGAAATTAATAGTAATGGCACCATTTTTCGTTCTGCAATGATGTGACTAGACAATGTAGAGAATCTAACATAATATCACGAGGTTAATAGTACATGCCAACATTTCTTGTGATGGCACCATTTATCGTGCTGCAATGATGTGACCGGACACTGTAGGGAATCTAACGTAATATCATGAGATTAATAGTAAATGCCAACATTTCATGTGATGGCACCATTGAAATAGTTCATACAGACACAACAACTGACGATAGTACATGCGAACTAGCTCAATCAAAGCATGGAGTAGGAATTAGTAACTTCATTAAAATGCATTTTACGTTTAGTCTTACGGGCGTCGCCTAATGTTCAATCGCAACTGCTCATTATCACTTCGAACACGTCTATTTTCCCGTTCGAGTTCGTTACAATATGCTATTCCCCGAGGACACAAAGGTTGGTCTATCCATTCCGTGTAATTGCAACCATTTGGAAAGGCTGGGCATCGCTGAATGCGCCGACCTATATTGTTTCCCTCTGCTTGAACCACAACTTCAACCGCGTACCCGCAGTAGCAATGAACTGGATAGGAATCAACTATTTGTTCCTGCAGTGGTACACGAAAGAACTCTGCTTCCTGAGTTGACTGAGTGACAGCTTGTTCAGATGATACTTGAACAGGTGGGACTTGAGTTTCATATGGAGGTTGAACGTTCAGCTGTTCGTACGACGGTTCAGTTTGCGGTCTAATTTGGTTTAGGAACTGAAATTCGTCTTGAAGCTCCTGTAGCCTTATTTCGTTGTACGCCTGTTCCTCGGAGTCTGTAGAAGATGACCACGAAGACATCTTCAGTGAGTTCTAATAGAAGGATGTGCTCTAAGAATGAGAACGAAGGTGTTTGAGTGCGGTAAGTTGTGACTAAGTAACATATGTATATATAGCTGCAATATTAGTTATGGTGTGAATGGTCACTAGCTACACTTTGTGATTTTCAAAGCTTGTGTAGGTAAACAAACAAAATACTGATGTAACCGGTCACTGGTATGACTGTAGGGAACACTGTAGGGAATCTGCTTTTTAGTGATAAAGTGTATCAAGGACGACCCCCTGTGGCTACAGACTGAGAGCTGGACTATATTCCAATAACTCTCGACAAAGAGTGACATGACGCCATTGTCACATAAAAGATGACTGCACTATGCGAACTGTGCAAGACGTGACCAGTCAATGTGCTACAGTCCGTCGACCAACTACAGATGGTTACGAAACGTTAATACATTTCAAACAACACATACAGGAACTAGAACAGCAGAACATAGTAACATCAAATAATGATACAAGTGATACGATACAAGCGATACGATACAAGTGATAGGATGCGTAACGATACAGTACATATTAGCATAATATAAAATATTTAAATCCTAATTTAATCCACGTTGGAGTCGATAATTTGAATTACTTAGGTCGTTAACTTGATTTCGCAGCTTTCTTATTTCTTCCTCTAGTTCCAAAGCATACGTAATTGCAATGATGTGACCGGACATTGTACAGAATCAACCATAATAACACGAGAACCCTGTAAACCGTATTCAAGTATGTTGAATTGTAAATGTTGGTCGTACATTGCCCTTATAAGTACTCCATATCTGATAATCCATCTCATACCTTCTACAGCTTCAAGCAGCACCGTTGTAGAGTAAAGGGAGAAAATTTATTTTCTTGTTTTCTTAAAGGTAACGTTTATTATCAACAAAATTCGTACTTCTAGTTACTCTACTAATTCTACTGATGCACAGGTTACATGGACAATTCAAAAATAAGTGATGAAGAAATGGGAAGGATTTTTGATGAGTACGAACGAAACTTAGTGAACGATAACGAAAAGGGTTTAGTTCATGATACACAAGTTGAAGAGGTGCCCGTCGCGATTCAGCATCGAGCGGTTACAGCTCCGCGTCCTTCTCCAGTAAATCAACGACCTAGTAATAGTGCTTGTAGTAATTCTCCTACTCCAGATTTTTCGTCTAAGGATTTGCTGGCCCTCGTAAAATCCTATATTGAGGTTGAAAAGAGAGATGAGTTGCTAATGCAAAGTGGAGGGGGTTTAACATATGAAGAAAGATGGGCAATGATCACGAGGCTATACAACAACCATCGTTCCCGGCCCACTACACGAACATCGGTTGAAATCCAAATGGCTAATCGTCATTTTGCAGAAGCTTGTGATCGGTACACAAAGATTATCGAAACTGTTGAAGACGAGAACATATTTAAAACAAATCAAGCAACATATGATTCTCGTTACCTTTTCGAGTATGGTGAGGAGTTCGTTGGTTACGAAGCGTATAAACTACGCTACAGTTGGTTGACCCGCTATGGAACTGAGTAGGCTTATGGTATTGTGATTTTATTGTTGTTTTACTGTCTATTTACTTTGCTGTTTGTGCGTAGAATATGGAGTTATATGTAAACCTTGTTATGTTGGCGTGCTGTTTAAGAATTTTTCATTTCTACACGAGAAGAGGGAAACCTTGTTCAACATCAAATTCAAACGTTATTACATTCCAAATAACTCTTACAGGAACTAGAACAACAGAAGATACCGGCTCTACACAAAAACATTCTCTACACATAAATACAGTGTCTACACATAACCAAATGTAGTCTCTACACAGAAACATAATCAAAACGTACACAAAATACATCGAAAGCACATAATAGCGGTAGTCAACAAATACAGAACGCATACCCAAACAATAGGAACATACAACTGACAACTGCGAAAACGTAAAACATCGAAAGTACATAATCATGGTAGTGAACAAATACAGAACGTCTACTCAAACAACAAGAACAGACAACTATCAACTAGGAATACGTAGAACAACAAAAGTACATAACAGTGGTAATACAACAAAAGTACATAACACTGGTACTCAAAAAATGCAGAATGTCTACTCCAACAGTAGGACCATACACCTGACAACTGCGAAAGTACATAAAAGTGATAGTAACTCACTCGTCCGAGTCATCTGAATGTGTACGTGGACGTGTGCGGCGCCGATGACGTCTCTCATGATCACCAACATCTGGAGGCTGACTGGACCCAGCACTAGACCTATGGTGGTAATACATCTGCAAGTCCTGAAGTCTCTTGCGCTCTGCCTCAAGCTGGGCCTCTAAGTGCGCCTGCTGCTGTCGTGCCTCCTCTGCAACACGACGTAGCTCACCATCATAGTAATCTAGGCTACGCCTATGCTCTATATAGCCCGTATGCCTAATCCCCATCTGCATATCATACAGATCATGATATGATACCTTTGTAGGATCCGGGTAATCGTGATGGGCCGGAGGATGAAACACGTCAACGTAACGATCCGGTCCAATGGTGGGCACTGCCATGGTCCATCCAAAATGACTGGCGGCCGCCACATGATCAGCTGCACGAAAACTCTGACTGGACTGGGTAACATCCTCGACAACAGGTGGACATATGCCGTGTCGTATAGCAGATGGCCCTACTAAATCAATCGATGCTGCATGCCTAATCGTATCTGAGGACCCGGTGAAAAATCTACGCCAGAAGGTAAGGTAACACTCCCCGATAATAACAAAGCTCTCAGCCGTCCACCAGCCTGCTGTCCTGGCTATATCTAGCTGCTCCGTCGGGTAAATCATACACTGATAAGTATGTGGGTGTGGATCATCCGGAATAGCATCGAAGTCATACAACTGTCTCCAACACCTCTCACCAAGATACCAATAAGCACCTAGCGCTACGGGACAAGATATAAGTGGAAATCTCCGTCCGGCAAGCATCCTAGCAATCTGTATGATCTCAAGATTGATGGATGTACTCTGCTCAAATGGATGCCATAGAATCTGATCCCTATACATCCTCAGATCAATCTGGTTATGGGCAACGGGAAACACATGGCGTGACTCATTATCTCTGGGTCCGCGGTTGTCCGCAGTCCAAAAGCATATACGGGGGAAAAAGGTCGATGGGTCAGCAATACTGGTGATAAAATGAAAGTTCCTAGAGTACTCAAAGTACCAATACTGTAACAACTCCCAGAATCCAAATAAAGAAACCTGAGAATCAGTGATGGTGCACTGCATGTCGAGACATCTGTATAGGTATGCAAGGATAGGTGTGCCCCAATCATATAAAATCGCCCCATCGGCATTTATCTCAGCCGCGACCGCAAAAAACCCCACAGGAACGCTACTGCTCGAAGAACTAAAGAAAAGGTTACCCATAAGGTATAACACAAATAATCGAGCAAGCTCCAAGTCGTCATCAACAGAGTAGTGCTCGAGTATCCTGTCCATAGCCGAACGGATCGCACTCACTCTAATAGCGCCTTCTGCCTGATACGACGTAGCAGAAACATCCAAATGAGGCAGTAGATCATGAACAAGTGCACGATCACGCCATCGACCATCGTCATAAGGCAGTTGGGGATAAGCACTTACTCCAATGCTAATACCAGTAAGCATGGAGAAATCAAGCGGTGTAAGTCCTAACTCACCACAAGGAAAGTGAAATGTGTGGGTGGTTTTGTACCACCGTAGAGCAATGGCCGCACACAATTGGACATTGGCATTTATAACATGGTTTATTCCTAAAATAGCAAATCGCACAATAAGATAAAATATGACTACTAAATTATCCACTTATTTCATTAAAAGGTCTATAATATTACCTAGAAAAAATTGAAATCCAAGAGCATGTAACAGTCCTGCGACCCCCTCCTTACCCGCCAAGTGTGCATGATAATATCTAAGTGTGGTCGCTAACGAACCACGTGGACGTATATTCCGCGACTGTTAACGGTTCAACAAAATGTTATACCATCTACCCAATATATAACACTCAAAGAATACTATGTAAATAATACTAAAAATACTTACAGCCAAACTCGACTGCGTGCTAACGTGTACTTCGTCATCTGGAAGAATGCGAAAGTTGGATAGCGCAGGAAGCTTCGCGGCGCTGAGGTTCATATCCACATAGCCATCGAGTTGGCCCTCTCTAGCGGCAACTGATCCAACACCCCTACGTGCCCTGCCTGCTCGTCCGCCTCTACGCCTGCCACGTCCCCGATGACCGCCTCCCTGTTGCACCTCTCCTTCTTCGTTCTCCATGTTTTCGGCGGCTACAAGTAAGTCTTCTATTCCGAGCACTGGCTGTTGGCTACTACCACCTTCACCACTCCCGCCGGCGCCACGATCGTCGCCGTGCATGAATTTTTTGGCGAATTTTTTTAGTAATATAGCCATATTTTCGAACTAATATCTCACACAAGCTAGTTAATTTGGTTAAAAACTGACGGATTGGTGAATTGGTGGAGAAAATTGGGTGAAAAATGGGGGAGGGAAATGAGTTTTCGGGTTTGAAGAAGGAGAAGGAGAAATGGAGCTGAGGGGGGTAGCGGCGAGGGTTTTGGGGGGGGGACATTATAACGACAAACACTTTGCCGTTATAATGTTATAACGGCAAAGTGTTTGCCGTTATAATATTACAACGGAAAAGACTTTGCCGTTGTAATATTTATAACGGCAATATCTTTGTCGTTGTATCCCCACTCCCCAACCAGTCCGTGGCTGGTTCTCCCCTTCTGGGTGCTCGACTCGTTGGACCAGTTTCAGAACATGAGAGAGAATAACTGAACAGAACGGATGGTTGGTTATGGTCTAACGTGCAACAACTGATAGGACATAAACCATTCACACTCATGAGATTTTTAGTCTTTGAATAAAAATGATGTTTGTTAACCATTCATAAGTTTCCCAGGGTTGAAATAATAGCAGATAGCTTTTCATCTAAATTGCAGTATTTTTTCGCATTGGTGTTTGAGAAATATATTGTGTGCTAGTTAAATTGTTCAAATTTTATTTGACTTAAACATAATGTAGTCCAAATTGATGACATAGACAACAAAAGAAAACTGCTTGATGTATGGAACCAAAACAAAGAAAGAGCATTCATACTATTCGCCAAAAAAATCTCTTAACCTATTCATATTTTTAACTATTTGATGATTTTGGCACAAGATTTACAAACCAGATTAATGAATTCGAGATGAAGTGACAGGTACAATACATTTTCCTCAGATATAATGGATGCTTTCCATGGATAAGCATCACTTACATTCAAATCTGTAGTTATCAGGTGAATTAGTTCTTACCAGCATGTAAATCAACCCATGGAAATTGGCTGACAGTTAATTAAAATCTGTTAACCTACATATGTAACAATATATTAAATTCTTATATATAAATATAATATTATATTTTCATTCCTTGTTATTGACTTGGTAGTTGATATTAAGTAATGTTAGAACACGTACAAATAAAACCTACGTGTTCCAACACATTCTGTTCCCCTCTTTTCTTTTCGTTTTTTTATCACCATCCCCAACAAAATAAAATTTCTTTTCCAAATAAAAACCCTAACCAACCATGACTTCTTCTCTTCTTTGATTTTATGAGTAATGGATGAAAATAGCTCATGCTTACTTCGTTTCTCTCTTCTTCTGTCCGCTAGCTTTTTCAGTCCAGGTAATTGATTCGTTGTCTTAATTTATATTCTTATCTATTTTGATTGGATTTCTTTCATTACTTTCTTGTGCATAGATCTAGGATTAAACTAAGATCTGTATGGCGATTTACGTAGTTAGTTTGGATTATGTTGTTAGTCGAAGTTAATTGCAGAAATATAACTCCTTATTCAATCCTGGATGTTAAATTTAGTTTTTTTTTTAAATCCCATACTCTGTGTTTGTTGCCAAAGTTTTTTTTTTACACTAGGCCTTACATGGAAGGAGCAGTAGCTACATTTATTATAATTTTAATGAACATTGGAATAATTCATCTCAGCCAAATTGGAATTTTTTTGGTAAATTTGCCAAGAGAGGAAATCGGATTTTGGGATTGTATGATACAGGGACTGTGAGAAATGAAAGACATCGGCCAAATTGGAGAGGGCTAAAACATGAGGATTTGATACGGACCAAAGTTGTATCAAATGAAGTGGTCCGAGGCATTGAAGATATACGATTAGATTTCAGATGTTGGGAGTGACGCGGATTACAAAAAGAAGTTTGATACGGGTATGAGCCCTACCAAATTTGATACGGTTTAAAGCCGTATTAAATCTCTACATCCTAGTGTGCCAAATTTGTTGTTTTGGTGTATTCAACTTTTGAATCAAGTTATTCTTCAATGCCATACGAATGCTATTGAACCGTATTTGAAAACAGAACATAAAATAGCACGTCTCAAATTTTGCATATCATTGTTAGACCCAAGCAGCTTATCTTACGAGCCAAAGTTTGTCGGCATGTATAACATGGTACATATCGATGAGAAGTGGTTTTATACGACCAAAAAGAAACAGACGTGTTATTTACTTCAAAATGAAGAAGTGCATTTACGTATATGTCAAAGTAAGAATTTTATAGGAAAAGTTATGTTTCTAGTTGCTATGGCTCGCCCAAGGTATAATGATGATGGAAATGAAGTGTTCTCAAGAAATTAAGCTGCCATGTCATCAAAGTCTATGTCTTCAATACTTAATCTCACAAATCATCAAGCCATGTAATTCTTTTCTTCTCTCTAGTTGGTCGAGTTTGAATTTGAGCTTCATCTTGAGATTGATCGTCTGTCCTCTCCTTATCAACTTCAGTGTTATTGGATTCATCATTTTTACTTGTATGGAAGTCTGATGATCTACCTTGGTTTGGTATTTTTGATATGTCCACTCAACATCATCATTAACTAAAGAAAAAGATTTCACCTTCAACATAGCCTTCTCATCAAATGTAACATGCCTACTAGTAACAATCTTTTGGCTAGTAGGACACCACAACTTATAACCCTTAATTCTTTTCTTATAGCTAAGAAAAATACACTTGCGCGATCTTGAATCCAACTTCCTTTTACTCTCATGCACATAAGCTGCACAACCAAACACTCCAAGAAAGGAATATGAAACATGCTTTCCCTTCTATACTTCTTCAGAAATCTTTATATCTATGGCGGTAGAAGGTGTGCGGTTGATAAGGAAATTCGTTGTAGATAATGCATCTGCCCAAAATCACTTCTTTAATCCCGCAGTCAGACGTAAGCAACGAGTTTTCCAACAAAGTTTGATTCATTTTCTCTGCAATCCTGTTTGACCAAGGATACCCTGGCATGGTGTAGTGTCATTTGGTTCCCTCGGACTCACAAAATTTGTTGAATTTTTTGAGAAGTGAATCCGCCACAATTATCTGAACGAAGAACCTTGACTTCCTTTCCAGACTGCTTCTCAACAAGAAATTTCTAACTTTGAAACCTATCAAAAGTTTCATTTTGGACTCAATAAAGTGAACCCATACGTTTCTAGAAAAAATCATCAACAAATGAAACAAAATACCTAGCTCCTCCAAAAGACAAGCATGGTGCGGGCCCCAAACATTAGTGTGAACATACTCTAAAACATGTTTAGACTTATGCTCCGCACTGCCAAAAAGAAACCTTCATCTGCCATCCAAGTGCACATCCTTCACAAAAGCCAAGTTTTGAATGATGAACACTGTCAATGAAACCTTGCTTTCCCAATACCTCCAAATTGCGCTCTTTAAAGTGACCCATACGAAAATGCCACAATCTGGTAGGATCAAAATCAATAGAATCAACAACCGAAGTAGCCTCCGCAACAGTTGTTGTACTATTCAACAAATATATTTTTCCAGGTTTTACCTATTCTTTGCTATCAATGACCCATTTGTTATTTTTAATGAATCTTTTTCTATTACGCACTTTAAGCCAAAATAGCACAATGCTCCAATGGAGATCAAACTACACCTTAAATCAGGCGCATGCCTGACATCACATAAAGTACGAACAACAACATCAAACATCCCGATTTTCACCGTTTCAACATCAACCATGCGACAAGAAGCATTATTTTTCATGAGGACTTCTCCTCCATCAAACCGATGATAAGTGGAAAAAGATTGTCTATCAGGTGTCATGTGATAGAATGCTCCCGAGTCAATAATCCACATGGAACTCTTCATTAAAGAGGCAGAAGCCATAAAAATGTGAGGATCACTTTCTGAATCTGATATCTCCACAGTAAAAGCTAAAGCCTTTTGGGGAACAACTTTGTTTTTATTCTCCAACTAGTGGCAACTTGCAATATAATGTCCAGGTTTTCTACAATAATGACAAACTCTCTTCCAAGCTCCCTTGACTGAGATCTAGATTTAGCTCTATCTCCACCATATTTGGGTCTACTCTTACTTCGTCCTCTTTGTGTAATAAGGCTTTTGAAATCATTCTCCATGCTCATGTTTGCTAACTTTCGCCTCAACGTCTCGTTATGCAAATTTATCTTCACATCCTCCAAGAAAATAGATAAATGCTCATAGATAATAGAGCCAACAAAAGTGTTATAGTCTACAGGAAAAGAACATAACAGAATAACAGATTGCGCTTCATCCTCGATCTTTATGTCAACTGCTTGAAGATTCATGATAAGCGTGTTAAGGGCATCCACGTGAGCAAATACATCGGTTCCAGGCTTCATCTTGAATGAATAAAGTTATTGTTGTTGGATGATGCGGTTAGTGAGAGACTTGTCGTAGAACTTTCTCTGAAGAGCATCACATAGTTCCTTAGCAGTTTTCACATGACAAAACTCTCTAAGTACTTCATCAGAAAAGCTAAGTTAGATTGTAGTAAGAACATCCTCTTCTAATTCTTCCATCTCCTCAGGTGCAAGATTCCTTAGTTTCTCTGGATCTGAGACAACCTTAAATGTCCTCTCTTTCTTCAAAATCGCTTCCAACTTCATCTTCAATGTACCAAAGTCTCTTTTTCCATCAAATCTAGCAACTCTATAATTTGTAGCGCTTCAACCACTATTATTTTATGTAAGATTAAAACATAGCTGAAATAGTCTTTGAACAGACCAACAAGCTCTGATACCAAACTATAGTGAAAAAAACAGTGATTTAGGCAGCGAAAGAAGAACACCAGCATTCTAGCCTGTCGATAATCTCAGTAATGTCAATCCAACAAAGATGATAAAGAAAAACAAATGGCTCAAATTAAAGAGAAAAACAAAAATAGAAAAGGGAAAGAGTACACAAATATAACGAGGTTCGACCATGCCTACGTCCTTGTACCCAACAATATTTTATTTCTCTACTTCAGGAGGAGGTACAATATGAGAAGAAATACACAACTCAATACAACTTTCTCACCCTACAATAGATATAGAAATATGGATCTTATTGAAGAAGATGTATGGAGAGAGTTGTCTTCTTGTGTGTTGAAAATATAAGCAAATGTTTGCGTATATATAGGAGGAAGGACGAAGAATGCTTCATAGAAAAGGATGAAATATTTCCACACCGGTTCCACCAAAAATCAGACACATTTTAAATTACTTCCACCTATATCAATATTTGATTGATTCCTTAAATCAAATATATATCTTCTCCATATTAATATATTTTCTCCCCGATTTGACTTGATTATGAGAATCAATTAATTTCTCCTTATTAATATATTTAGAACGTCCAAATTTAACAAATGATACCATAACTATTTATAGCCACAACTGAAACTAAAAGCATGTAAAATCCTACGGTAACACAAAACAAACATTTATGGATATATAAAAATTATACTCAATCATTGTGTTATATAATGTGATGCACTTATAAATTTAATTATTTAATCCATTGTCATTCATGACAAAACTGAAGCCAAATCAATAAAACCTCATGTGAAGTAGCTGTTTAATTCGAATTTGTGCTTGCGTATTTTATTAAAAAAAGCAATTTTCAACAAAACTGATCTTTATATGCAAAACAATACCCAGGAGCAGTTTTGTTTAGTGTGATGCTCTATAAATTTAATGACCTGGTTCACCATCATGCATGATAAAAAATATGATATTAAACAATGCACACTCATATCTAGCATAATTTTGATTAGAATTCACACTCAGGTACAATATAAATTAACCTTGTTATTTCCCACAAAAATGATACATGTATATATTCAAATTTTGGGTTTTGTGATTAGTTTATATATGTGAATCTATCTAAAATATAAAATGGTAGATGCTAAACGTTAATAGAAAATTATGTAAATGTTGAAATGTTTATATCAAAATGCAAAAGGATAGAAGAAGTAAAATAATGTGTGAGAAATAGTAAATAAGTATAAAGTTATAAACTAATTTAAAATTAAATAACCGAATTAAGGGGAGGGCAAAATTTTTTTAAGGACAAATTAGTGTAATATTTTATTCATAAAGACACCACTTTAATATTTTATCCTAAAGGACAACTTTTAGCCCAGCCCAAAACAAACCCAGTATTTCATTTTTTTTCGTTGTCGTCATGTTACTTTTACAATCCGCCGTAATTTAGAAATGGAGAAAGAAATGCGCCCAACTCAATCGCCGCCTACCCAGTGCTCTAATTTAGACGTAAACCCTAACATCACTAGTCAAATCGATGAAATGGATATGATTGTCGAAAGAAATTTAGAAACCCTAGTTGAAGCTGCAGTATTGTCTCAAGCCGGAGTTGAATCCCTAGTTACCGATCCTCAAAATCAAACGGATAAAATCGCAGGGGATAGTGAAAATGATAACGTTGGTTCCCAATTTGATGATGAAAGAGGAAATAGTGGAAAAACTGATAATCTTGACACTGGAATGGTGGATCAATTGAAAGTTGGAATAGGAAGTGATTTATTAGATGGAAGAAATGACGGAAAAAAACAAATTACAGAAAGCAGTACAGTTTTGAGAAGGGAGACTCGTTCGAAACGGAAAAATGACCCAAAATTTGTTGCAGCAAAGAAGAAGAAGAAAATTAGAGTCAATAAAGAGAAGGTAAATATTATTAGTAGCTAGAAATTTCAGTACTCTTTATTAAAATTTAGTAATAAAAGTTAGAAATATTCATAAAAGGTATTCATATTAAGAATTTTAGAATAATATTTGTTTTAATCTTTGTGTTTGAATAAGTAGTTATATTTTATAAGGCTTTGTAGGGTGCATTATGTGTTGTGACCATGTGTTGAATTTTTGTAGTTATCATTTTTTTAATTTTTTGAGGGTCATATTTTCTTTAATCTCAATTTCAGTGTCCATAGTTATATCTTTTTGTTCAATGCAGTTATCATTATTGTTTAGCAATTTTAAATGCAGTTTATAGTTATCATTTTTCAATGTTTGCAGATATCATTTTTTTTAAATGAGTATCATTGCACAGATTCTGGGCATCAATGTATGAAGATTCTATGGTACATGTATTAAATTTTGTAACAATTAATGTTTATTTTGTGTAGGTCAAAGAAGGATCAAAACCAAAAATAATTGTAGAGAAGGATGCTGACACCAATGAAGAAAATTCTGTAAGCAAAAAATGCTAGGTTAATTGATATATAAATGGTAATTACAATTTTGTTAAAATGATAAATTGAGTACAGATTTATATTTAAAATGATACTGTATATATGCAAAAAAAGATCTCTTGAGTAAGAAAGTAATTTTTAACTTGATTTTAACTAAGTTCAATAAAAAATGATAATTTAGAATCCAAGGCATTATTGTTAAATTGATATGAACTAAGTAAATTGTTAATGTAACTGATAAGTAGATTAATTATTTTTTTAAATGCATTATTGTCTATTGTGTCACTGATTTATATTAACATTTTCTGTAAAAAAAATTATTAAAACTAGGATGATGATTTTCAGAATCCAAGGCCTCGAGAAACTAAGTCTGGTATTTCAGTGCGAAGTAAAGAAGATTTAGTTGTAGTTGAAAAAACAAGTTGTGCTTCAGCTTACAGAAGTGGGTTGCAATCGTCGTACAAAACGATATGTATGTTGAGAGATAAAAAAGCTTTGACTAGCAAGCAAATTGAGTATTTGAAAAGAACTCCGTTTTATGATTTCTTTTCTGTTTTTTATGAGAAACAAATTTCACTAACAGAGTGCAAGAAAAAAGCAGAAAATTTGGATGTAGTTTATTCATGCTACTCAGTGGAGAAAGAATGCTTTGTTTTTGGTGAAAGTGAAATGGAAATTTGCGCAGAAGATATAAGTTTGCTCTTTTACATGCCTTTAGAAGGTATTGATATAGATGACACTCCAAAAATGACTTGTAAAACAATACCGACAGATTGCAAGGAATTTGTGGAAAGAAACTTTGGAAAAGCGAAAAGCATTGTAAGGGGATTAATTGAAAAAGGAATTAAAGATATAGTTGGGAAGAAAAAAAAGGGGTTTGAGGAGGACTTGCCACGTCTTTTGATTATGTTAATATTGCTCACATTTTTCTTTCCCAACAACCAACAAAAGTTTAGGTGGGGTTTTGTTCCATACGTTGTAGATGTGAAGAAGTTTAGTTCAGTGTCATGGCCGAAAACAATTCATTCGAGTTTTAAAAAGTTTGTAAAAAGCTCTGTTAAAAATCCACGGGATATGGCTGGCTGTTCAATGCTACCTTTGGTAAATATTTTCATATAGTATTTTTTCTGTATATGCTATCTAGTAAGAATGAAGTCAGGTTTAACATTAGTTTATATGTTATGCAGTATGTATTGTGCGAGAAGGTAAATCTAATTGCGCAAAGGAAGAAGTTTGAGAACAAAATCCCTCGATTTGCTAGGTGTGATTTGAGGAAATTGAATAAAATATTGAACAAGGAATTTTTGGACAATTTTAAAGCCGGACAGGTAAAAATATCATTACTGCAGTGTATTTGTTGCACACATGGATATTATTTTTCTGCCATCAATTTAATAATTTTTTAGGATTTTTTTTTCCATTTTTGTTAGAAAAAAAGGACATGGGTATCTTTTTTTCTTCACTGCAGTTATCGTTTTTTTTTTTAAATTCTAAATGCAGACTTTGGTTATAGTTTTTTATATATTTTAGTTATCATTTTTTTAATTCTTATCACTAAACAGATTCTGGATATCTTTTTTTTTTGAATATGTAGTTATCATTATTCTCACTTTTGTTGATTACACATAATTTATGCGCAAAAAAAAATAGTAGCCAAAAATAATGTTGTCAGTTTAGTTTTTTATCATTCAATTTAATGAAGACACTAGTTGATGTAATGACACAATGGGTTATTTTTTTCAATTTAATATGTTGAGTATTTAACATATAATAGTCCTAAGTTATCAATTGTTTAACTTTTCAGTTATTATTTAATTTATAGCAATGTTTGATCAGCTTTTGATTATCAATTTTTATCTATTGTTGGTATCATTTTTTCCTTTCGTAACCACTAAACAGTTTTTGTATATTATTTTCTGGTTGTTTTAATTATCATTTTTAACATGAAGAAAGATATCATCAATTGTGCACATGTACAAAATATTGCGAATTTAAAAAAAAATTGTTATAAATTCAGTCATTTCCATTACAATTCAGGAATGTGGCAAATATGCTGATTGATTCGTATAATGTTTATTCATGTATAGGTAATGGGGTTTGGAAGAATTGAATTGCATGAGGCGTTGCTGTTAGAGTGTAAGGAAAGTTTGGCAAATAGAGCTGCAATAAAAGGGAAAGCTGCGCAATCCAAAAAAAGAAAGCGTGGGCAGCAAGTCCAAGAAATAGAAAAAGTTGATATGGACATGGAAAATAGAGTTCTGAATTATCGCATCATAGAATTGGAGAAAGAAAACAAGGAAATTAAAAGGAAGTGGATGGAAGAAAGAAATTTTAGAAGAAAAGTCGAAAAGGAGTTATGCAGACTTAAAGATCTGTTGAAAAATCAGAAAGATGAAATGCAAAATGAGAAAACGGTTGATAAAGTTAATTTAGAAACGACACTTGATGATGCGCATACAGATGAAAACAAGACAAGTAATGAAATAAGTAAAAATGAGGTGAATAATGAGAGTCAGGACCAGAATAAAATGAACGATAGCATGCCGATTGATGATGAAAGAATTTGTGGAGAAGAAAACATGGCTGATGGAGTAGAGAATGAAACAACGCCAATCGCAGTTCAAGATTCTATTGATAACAGTGGGACAGGGAAAAAGAGTGTACAATCAATTGACGACATTGATCCTCCAAACTTTAGTTTTAATTTGACTGCAGAGATTGCGAAGATCAGAGTCAAAAAAGGGAATCAGCAAAAAACAGTTAAAAAAATGTTTAAAAAATCATCTTCCAGATCAAATAGCGCAAAACCACCTTCATACATACTCAGAATGAGAGAAAGAAGAAGAAAACAAAATAGAAAAGAGGAGTACGAATATTATGTAAAAGCAACGAAGAAAACACGGGTAACAGAAAAGAAGGAGACTAAAGGTTCATGCGAACGGAAAAATGATGAGTTTCAACTTGCATTGGTTCCATTTGATAATGAAAAATGCAGGGGAAAAAAAGTTATTGAAGATAACGTAGAGCAGGAACAAAATCTTAATCTTGTAGAGCCAATAAATGTTGAAGAACCTTCATGGAAAGACTTGAAGTTAGAAAAATGTAAAAAAGTGATAAAACATTTCAATGATGAGGTAGCCAGAGTTGTAAGAAAGTTTTATTCCATGTCAATAGCTGAAGATAAGTGAGTATAATATTTTCATCTGTACTAAGACAATATTGAAAAAAAATTATTAACTGGTTGACATGTAAATAATTGACAGTCCAATAGCATGGGAAGATGATGATCTGGCAAGGGGAGGATGTATTATTACGAAGGATATGCTGACAGAAGTGATGAGAGGTTCATTAACAGATGGGCAGGTAAACATATGTACAAAAAATTGTTACTGATTTTCATTGTTTTTAAAAAAATGATAACTATATTTTTTATTTTTAGTATGGACAGCATAATCACTAAGGTAATGATTCATAAATAAAAATTAAAATGATAATTAGATATCTTTTTTTTAACAAATCAATAATCTTTTAATTTCTTGTAATGGTTATTTAGCTTTTGATTATCATTTTATATATATTGCAGGTATCATTTTAGGATATGTTATCTACGTTACACTTTTTAGATATCATTTTCTTGCTGTAATAGTTATCATTTTTTATATTAGGAGAGCTACCGTAGACTGTGCAAACATGATTAGGATATATGATGGTGTATCATGTTTAGTTACTTTATGTAATATATTGCTGTCAATGTATTTTCAGATAATCGACTGGTGCACTCTTAAATGTGATTTAGTCGATTACAATTACGCAATGTCTACACTCATGACAGTAAGTTGATTCAAAGTTTTTTTTAATAAAATTGTTATAGAATTCATGTTTTCATTAGTAATTAAAATAAATTTTACATTGTACAGAAAGGAATTATGGAAGGCAGAAGTTCAATTATTAATTGTTTGGTTACTCCTTTCTTAAAAGAAGCAGCTTTGAAGAATTATACGGAAAAGATTTACTTCCCATTACATTTTGACAACCATTGGACGCTGCTGACATTAGCATATGCAAACATGCAATGGGTTCACTTTGATTCGATGAGACCAAGAAGATCAAACAAGTTGAATAATCTTCATTTAAATGAAGCATATGAAGTGGTAAGAAAATTCAAATGTCCTTATTGTTGGTAAATTAGTACTAATAATTGGTAAATACAGAGAAAGAAAGTTGAAGAAATTCTGCAAAAAATATGGGTTGAAAATAAAATTGAAGATAAGAAGATTAGTGAAGGAGAGATTTTTCAGGAACCATGTGCACAGCAACACTCTGACAGGTAAATATTTTAATATGTTTTAAAGTTTTTTTGGATAATTTGGTAAATACAAAAGATGAAATAATTTATAATGATAATTGATTGTAATCGACATAATTGAGTATCAAACGCAAACAAAAAATAACTGAAAAATGTTCTTTATATTTTCTAAAAAAAATTGATTTTGATTTATGCAGACTGGACTGCGGGATATTCGTCATCGTAAATATAATTTCAGACAACAGGGCTGAAATTCCTTTAAAGGTATCAAAAGAGAAAATGGATAAAATAAGAGCAATGATCGTACATGAAGTTATATCGAATCATGCATGCTGCTGGAATTTGGTTCGTTTCGTCACTGGACTGACCAAGAAAAAAAAAATGAAATAAAAAATGAGTGAAACAGTGCAGTATGATGTAGTTGGTTAGAAAACACTGTATTTCCTTTTAGTTTGAAAAGTATGCAAATGTTAATGTTTTTAATTTCAGTAAAGAGTGGGTGTATGAATGAACTACTAATCTTGCATGAATACATTATGATTAATCTGAAAAGTTGAAATATTGCAAAATTTGATTGGAAAGGATTGAATGTATGTTATTGTTTTTTGTATTCTCAGTATTGTGTATGTGTGCAATAGTGATGTAACTAGAAAAAGTTTAAAAATGATAACTACAAGAGTAAGAAAATGATAACTAGAAACTGTATGTTTAAAAAAACCCAAAAATGATACCTGCATTAAAATAAAAATGATAACCAGAAACTGAGTAATTATTTGTTGAACAAAAATGATAGCTACACTAAATTTAAAAAGATAACCCGAAACTTTGTATTTGTTTGAAAATCCAAAATGATAATTGTAGTCTTAAAAAAATGATAATCAGAAACTGAGTATATATTTGTAATACAAAAATGATAACTGCATGCTTAAAAAAATGATAATCAGAAACTGAGTATTTATTTATAATACAAAAATGATAACTGGGTTCTAAAAATAATGATAATCAGAAACTGGGTATTTATTTGTAATACAAAAGTGATAACTGCATGGTTTAAAAAATGATAATCAGAAACTGAGTATTTATTTGTAATACAAAAATGATAACTGGGTTCTAAAAAAAATGATAATCAGAAACTGGGTATGTATTTGTATTACAAAAATGATAACTACATGCTTAAAAAAATGATAATCAGAAACTGAGTATTTATTTGTAAAACAAAAATGATAACTGTGTTCTAAAAAAAATGATAATCAGAAACTGGGTATTTATTTGTAATACAAAAATGCTAACTGCGTTCTAAAAAAAATGATAATCATGGAATTTAAAGATGATAACTGCATAACACACTAAATCGTACTGACTAATTCATTGAATTAATAAATGCATTAGTTTAATAAACAATTTTTTTGATTAAACAATGAAATGACAAAAAATATCGGACCATAATTTTGAATTTGTAGCAAAAAGGTAATAGTAACATGCTAAAGGATAAAACTAATTTTAGCACATTGAATTTAATTGAACAGGACAGCAGCAAATCACGTCATATCAACAACACAGCAGTATAAAAATTAAACAAAAACAAAATAATTGAAGAAGTGGTTTTATTACAAATGTAGAATATTCGGTACATGTGAAGAGTATCAAACACTAAGTTGCGAACGTATACAAATATACTGAAGAAGTATGCATGGAAATACATTTGATCCCAAGAGAAAAATAAAATAAAAATCAGTTTTTTATTTTTTGCCACCTTGACAATTGCGCTTATTATGGCCATATGCATTACACACTCTACATCTATTTTGCTTGTTATGGAAATATGCAAATCCACCTTTCCTTTTTGATGAAGGTCTACCGGCACCACGTTTATCCTTTGGTGGCTTAATTATTGCTTCATTACTTGATTCAACATCCGGTTTGTCATATGTTGGTATCGGATTAATTGTATGGCTATAAGAAGATCGGTAAGCTTCGGCAGTGAAATAGTGCTCAATGAAATCATACACATTTAACTTCATTTTAGTAATGCATTTTATCGCATGAGCACATGGAAATCCCATAACTTTCCACTGGTTACAACTACACGTCCAATCTTTTAGATCAACACGATGAGAAATTGGTGATCTAACTTCAAAAAGGTGTTGAGAAGCGCGTAATACATCCCAACCAAAACCTTCCTCAACTAGTACTTTTAATCGGTTTTCCATGGCTGGACACAAAAAGGTAGTCCATAAACGGGATTCTTCACGACGTTTAGCCATTTGTTCCATAATTTTTATTCTTATCCCGTCCAAACAAGATGTAATTGGTAAGGCCCGTTCTTCTAAAATCCAGCTGTTGAAACTTTCAGCCACATTTGAACTGTACTCCCCATACCTTTTACCACGGAAAAAAAAATCAGCCCATTTGTCAAAGGGTTTGTCTTTCAAAAAAGTAACCGCTGCAGCACCACCAACTTGTAAAAATTTAGAATGGGAAACTTGAAACTCATGAACATTAGATGCTCTAGAACATCTGTGGAACAATTCTACAATCGAAATGTGCGCATTTTTGGACTTAACAGCAGACAGCAAATTTTGTTCCATGTGTAGATAGCAATAACTATGGTATGCAGATGGAAAAACATCGTGAACTCCCGAAATAAAACCTTGATGTCGATCGGAAATAAAAACCAAATTGCGATCTTCGTTAATCATTTTCTTCAAATGATATAAAAACCAACTCCAATTTTCCACATTTTCAACTGAAACTATGGCCATAGCTAGAGGGAAGAAACATGCAGAAAATTTTGAATGTTTGATAAAAAATGATCCCTATATATGTATTAAAATGATACCAACATACAGTAAACTGGAAACAGAGAAGAAAATGAAACCTTAGTGACAATAAAAATGATAACTTAAATCTGCTTAAAGAATGTTTGATTAAAAATGATCCCTAGATACGTAGTAAAATGATACCTTCATACAGCACACTGGAAACAGAGAAGAAAATGATACCGCAAACAAAAAAAAATGATAACTTAAATCTGCTTAAAGACTGGTTGATAAAAACTGATACCTAAATACGTAGTAAAATGATATCTACATGCAGTACACTGCTAACAGAGAAGAAAATGATACTGTACTCTGAATAAAAATGATAACTTAAATCTGTTTGAACTGATAAATCAGAAAATGTACTAAAGAAAACTGATCCCATAGAGACCAAGTGGTACTTTATGTATATGTAAATCATATAAAATTAGTATAAAATAATACCTTGGTTGCCATTCTTAGCTGTAGCACCCATCAAGACTCCTGGCCTCCCCTTCAAATGGGTACCGTCTAAAAATATCATAGGCCGACAATATTTGAAGCCAAGAATACAAGCACCAAAACCAACAAACACTCTCTCAAACTGATTAGTAGAAGAGTCAACATCCATTGCGACATAAGAACCCGGGTTGTGAGTCTGTAGTGCACCTAAATACCAAGACAAATCATTGTACGACATTGCATCATTGCCATACAATTCCGTTAAAGCTAGTTGCTTTCCTTTATACGCATAACGGTAAGACAAAGTCAGGTTAAACTCTCTTCGAAAATCAGCCATTATGTCTTTCGGTTTCTTATTTGGACGATCTCTAATTTCATCAATTATCAATGACTTAACAAACTCGCTAGATAGAGAAGGTTTATTCGAATTTGTTAGACCACCTCCGCAAGAATGGTCAGCAATCAAATTTCTAATGAAAAACCTACTAAGTTGCCCAACATCAGAAGAGGCATGCACTTTAAACAAACAACTAGAAGACGACGATGAACAAATAGCTGTGATCCTGGTAGCACTGTTCTTAAGAAATTGTAAATCATGACCTGATTTAATTTGGTAGGCCATTAAGAATTGTCTGAACTCAGTAGCGCCTTCAAAACAAAAACCGGTAAAATCAGAAATTTTCAATGTTGATCCGTTTTTCACAAAATCTTTTAAGTAACTCTTCCTATGTACAACAATGTTCGCATCCAAACACTGAACAGAAGAAGAAGGAATTGAAACATTGGTAGAAAGTGCCGAGGAACCATCAATCACATTTTCTAACAGAAAGTCTTTCAACTTCACATTAAAGCAGAAAAAAGCAGTCCTCTTATGTAATTGAAATAAAACGATACTTTGAAGATCAGAGTCAGTCTCAACGATTTTAGTTCTGCCCTCAAGCACATAGCTTAGTTCAAAAGACTTAGGAGTAAGTTGAGACCAATATGTACAAATTTCGTTTTGCAAAGCGTACAGTGAACAATTATCAGACAACCGAGTACTAAAAGAGGTATCGTTGAAGACAAGAACGATAAGGAGAGTATCTTCACCACTGGAACAAATAATTCTGGTGAACAATTCAGTTAGTCAAGTAAAAATATGTAAGCATATAAAACAAATCAATAAAACGTGCATAACACATTAGAAATGATACCTACAAAATATTTAAAATGATACCTACAGAATGCTACACATTCAAATGAAAGGGAAGAAAATGATAACTATAAAAATACTAAAATGATAACTAAAACCTGCTGTGGTGTATTAATCATGAAATCAGAAGTAAAGAAAATTGTAAGTCAAAACTAACATGTATACTTTCTGAATCAAAAATTGTTTTCATACAAAACAATATTAATTCAGCATTGCATTTACAAACCGTTTACAGAATTTAAAAAAAGGAAAATCGAGATTAAAAATAATAAAAACAGAGATTTGAAAAAAAGAAAAACCAATACCTGGTAGTATCACAACGAGAATCCATTACTGATCTGTATTAAAAAGCACAAGAAATGGTTGAAATAAGCAATTGAGTTTTTTCTGTATGATTGGCAAAAGATCAAATCTCAGTTGAAGAATTGTGCACTGATCTAGGGTTTCAGATGTCGTTGCGATCAATGACGGCGATGTAGATTCGAAAATATGGAAGAAAGAAACGAGATCAATGGCGGCGAGATTCTGAAAACGATTCAACGACGAAAAACATTTTATTGATCAGGAAATTGCGCGCGTGATATGCGGAATAAAATTCCAACGGATAACAGAAACTCAGCGCACGTGAGACAATGAAAGGAGGGTGTTGTCCTTATGAGTAAAATTTAATTGGGCTGTCCTTATGGAGAAAAAAGCCTTTAATCTTGTCCTCCTAAAAATTTTTCTGTTAAGGGGAAGGGAGAAAACTCTTAGAATTAAGGAAATAGCTCTAAAAGGATATGCTTTGCTATTATTTTATAGATGAACTAAATACTCTCCAAGATTATTCAAATAAACAGAATTTAAGGTTTCATGAGTACTTTGAACATATGGACTGAAATATAAAATATCACAATCGAATTGAGGAGGTTCAACAAATAGTTGTAGAAATGCTAAAATGGATTTTTTTTAATTATGATATATTTATTGAAATAAGTGAACAACATATTAATTTTTTTAATATTGTTTATATATATTATGACTTTTTTAACTTTGTATTTGAAAAAAAAACTAATTTTGCCAATTTCATTGATATTAATATGGTGTACATTTTAAAACATCACATCTAGCGTTAATTAGATGAATTAACAATAATATATTGATTGAATTCATTTGTTTAATCCAAAATCACATAATTAATTCAAACATATTGACTTAAATGTACAATGTTAAGTGATATTGTGCAGTGTTTTGTAAATAACTAAATAAAATTTAAAATGTAGGCGTTTGACACCGGTATTACAATGCAATACACAACAAATATATCGATGTTAATGAGTTCAACTTTGAACTTATGATAATATTTATGTGCATAATTTATGTTATGTGATTGACTTGTTTATATATTTGATTTTTTTCATTTTTGTCAATATAAGAATATAGTTAATCTTGATGTGATTTATTAAGTAAATCAGTGAATAATAGTTTTCTATAGTTATTTAAATATTTTTAATATTAAGTAATTAATTGTAAATTATGGTACTAAATATTAGAAAAGAATTGAGAGAGACTTAAATTATTATAGAAAATTTGAAATGTAGGTATTTAAAGTCGAAAATACATAATTTTGTCATTTCCAATATATAAAAGAAATACTAGTTAATTGAATTTATTTAAATAAACAGGAAAATACCGTGAAGGATAAAATGAACAAAGAATTATTCCATAAGGACAAGGGGGCAAAATTTTATCCATAAGGACAAGTGTTAGTGTAAAGGGATGAATTATAGTGGGCCCCTGAATTCCTCCCTTTACACTAAATTTTGTCCTTGAGGATAAAATTTTTCCCCCTTATCCTTATGGAATAATTTTTTGTTCCTTTTGTCCTTGAGGGTAAAAACCCCTTATTTAAATTACTTAAATTTTGGTTTTGTAATTAATTTTAGTATGTGGACTTAAATATAAGATATTAGAAGCTAACTGTTAATAAATAATTATGTAAACTTTGAAATGTCCATATCAAAATGTAAAATGACAAAAGAAGTTATATAATGCGAGAGAAATAGTAAATAAGTGTAAAGCAATAATTTAATTTAAAAATAAAATATTCGGAGAGGATTAAAGAGAAGAGAGAAAACTCCGGAAATTGAGGAGAGAGCTTTTACAGGCTTTTACAGGTCCCGCTTTACTATTATTTAATGGATTCATGGATCCTTTTGCTATAAATACATACAACATCTTTTCCAAAAAATCCAAAGTTTACTGTTGTGGGCCACTATAATTATTTACTATGAATGCTAACAGTTGTGCTACGCAAGAGCGACTGTGCATCCAATAATCAATGTTCAATTTTAAACAATCAGCACTACAAAAGGGAAGAAAGTTTTAATAAAATTTCATGAAATATAATACACAAATGAGAAAAGAATAAAATAAATCTTTTATAATGGTGAAAATGATTGATGATAGAATTTATAACATCCACGTATCAATTTCAACCTCACACAACTTGCGATCGAAATATATTGCTTCCTAAAGGTGTTGCACTTTACTATAAATCAGTTACAAAGAATGATTACAATGGACATTGATATGGAGCAGAATGTTATAAATGTACTACAGTACTCAACTCTTCAAACAACGGTGTCATATATTCAAATCGAGATGACATTTAATACTGGGTCAAATCCTGTCTTTCTACATACAAGACCATTGTGAGTATTCCATTAGCGAGTACTTTATCGTCCCACATCATAAACATTTCAAAATATTTTTGTTAATGATATTATTATACTAGGCGTGTTGCAGTTATGATAATTTTACTTATCACTAAATTATTAGTAAATAAGAATAAAGAAAATCAATATATCAATATTATAGGCATGTTAAAGATAAATTTACAACATATGCTTATTTTATTAATCTAGGTCAATAATTGTTGCTTAAAACTAACATATATAAGATGATGTTTAACCAATTTCATGGTTTCGTAATCTTGTTTAAATTACTTTTTTTAACATGATTTTTAAATAAAAATTTCGTATATTTGTGAGTCATGCATGTTTAATCAAATTCATAATCTCATGGCTATATAATGAAATATAAATAAGTAGATCTTATTATTGTGCAAAAATTGCACAAATGCAGAAGCAATGAAAAAGAGCATCTAGCTTGTTGATTAATTATCAACTCAATGAAAAAAATAACCACCAACAAAACAAAATAGAAGAAGAGTAGAAGACACAAAAATTTAATGTGGTTCGGCTATGCCTACTCCACGGACCTAGTAACTGTTCATTATATCACTGAAGAGAGTACAAAAGAGAACACAAGAGAGAAATCACAAAATTATAGGCAATAGATGGAGAGACTGGTCTATAATTACAAATTGAATAATCAATTTCAACACAGACTTTTATGCACTCAAAACCCCTAATTGATTAACAACAAAAATTAGGGTATACTGAAGAAGAGGATAATGGTGGATGCTCTCATACATTCATGCTCCACAAATATGAAAATATAAATAGGCTTTAGGATGAAAGGTTTATTAGAGATGAAGAAAACAATTTCCTCATTGCCTTGGAATCTTTCCAAATCTCCATGATGTGATTGCAACGTAAATGGAAAGAGAAGATCTTAATTTCCATATGTTTCCTTCCTTGTATGATTCTCCAAGCCAATCGATTATCTCTTCATATTGCAAAATCAGTTAATATACATATTTCACTATTTATAAATCATTGATTAATTAATTGATTATGTAATCAATTAATACCCTACCAAAATATCCTCTCATATATTTCCATATATAGCACACTTAATTGATTGAATCAATTAGCTAATTTTTTTCCCTCTTATCAAATATTTGAATCACAAATATTCAACACTTATAAGGTAAATCCAAGTAACCATTACCTCAGAGTGTAAACGTAAAACTAAATTATTACCTCCTCTAATCTAATGTAAAGATACCATCACTAATCAAACGATAAATGACATTTAAGCACACAAATTATCAATTCGACAATAGAGGCGAACAATATTCGGTTTAAATCGAATTAGCCAACTGAACAGATTCATTTCATCGGTCAGATTCAGTAATGAAACTTAGTAAGCTAGAATTTAGTTTTAAAATATATATTTTTTGTTTGTTAATTTAACCAAATTAATAAATCTTTTATTGTATTATCCAAAGTTCTAACATTATAATACTTTAAAAATTGGTTCAATAATAAAAAATAACCAATTGAAAATGGGTTAATTTTTTATAAGCATAAAAATATTTAATAAATTATCTACAACATTAATTTATTTTCCTTTGAATGAATCAATCATTTAAATAATAATTACTTTCTAAATTTGATGAAGTTAATATTAGATCGAACTAATTGAAATTAATTTGGTATGATCCTAATTTTTGGAGGCTTCGATTCGTTTTGAGTTTTCTACGGCAACACCAGCCAAAAGCCCTACACTCATATATGAGAATAATGATATTGTTTTTTCCCTAATTTTGGTTTACTGTAGAATCAGTACGTTAATGACCATTTTTACTAGCAAATAGAACCATTATTATAACAGCCCTAAATCACACACAAAAGAAACACAAAAAATAACTTCATGTGAAATGTCCTTGCAGGATACATACTAAGACTAAAAATGTATTTGATCATATACTGAAAGATAAAATTATATGATGCTTTGCTAGAGCATCCATTCAGTAGGAGGAGGTCCTGAGATTAATTTATTTGACGGGAGTAATTTAATGGAAAATGCTTTAGGAGAATAAATGAAATGGAAAATGAATCATTTGAGCATTATAGCTTTCTAAAGAAATTTAACCGATCGGTGTAATTTAAGTAATACTTTTGAGCGCCTTTTTTACCATATCAAATTCATGTGATAGACAAATATATTCAAAATATTCTCATTTTTGTCTGCTTGAAGACCGAAGTTTGAAGATTGTATATGTTTGTTGTAAAATTTATTCGATGTTTTATGAACATTAATTTATAGAAAGAAACAATTCCAGTAGCTTTCAGGATTTTCATTGGTTACGAATAACATTATAATATGATGTAATATTTTCTTTCTCCAAAGATGCATGTTCAGTCTAATCGATCAAAAGGCAAAGCAAAACATGTATATATGTAATTTGCATGCATGGTTAAGCTATTAGGTTTACAAATCAGAAAAAAGACTGCATATAAAAACATGATAACATGTAATATTTTAGGTGATAGATATTTAATGATATTTAACATAAATAGTGATAGATATTACATGGTTAAACTAAAATATTTCAAAGTGAAGACAGGAACAAACCGATCGAAGGTATGTCTTAATCCTACACTATAATAGATTCAGATGGACACAGATCGAGCAAGAATTAAGTTCATACATTACTATGATCGATATTAAGAATAAAATGCATATATTCTTCTTGAAAAGAAAAGATTAAATGTCTGTAAAGCTTTCATAGCTCAGATGGCTAGAGCACACATTTAGTAGGCGGGAGGTCTTGAGTACAATTTTTGGTGAAAGTATTAGCTTCCCGTTATGATTAAAAATGCTAAATTAATTAAGACAAAACTATTTTAATGCTAATCCATACACCCAGACATAATCATCCTAACCTCTGTCATTCTTCAAAACTTATTAATTTTAATTACTGTTATAACTGTATTTTTTTAATTTATACAAATAATTTTATTATGTTAACATCAATCCAAACATACTAAACAAAATCATCCTATCTCTTATCATTCTTCGAAATTTGTTAACTCTAATTACTGCTATGACTGTAAATTTTTTATTTATACAAATAATGTTATGATGTTATCATGATTAATGTATTTGATTTAGATTTATGAATTTTAACTGGATTTATTTAGCGATATTAAAGAACATTATGGTGAAAAAAGGTTGGGCGGTTTATGTTTCTACCAGAGAAAAAGCAAGGAGAGACCTTTTTCATCATACTACTATGGCAATTTAACGATCATATGTCATAAATGTTTTATTCCTATTATTGTGGAATCACCTTCAGGTTTATTCATTCGAAGAAAGGGAGATGTCAGTAAAAGAGTATATCAATCAACTCAATAAGTTGGTTAGGTTTGAGGCGGATTTTTTTTCTGTTCTTGCCTCTATTGGCCAAAACTATCCATACCATTCATCAATTCAAGCCTTAAAACATAAAGTCAACGCAATATTTTGTTAGTTATTTCTGAACTAATCTGAATTTAGAGTTAACATTCAATGTGTAATCTCTAGGCAATAGTAAGGTAACATGTTTACTTATATGACACACACGCGCGCACACACACACATATCTATATATGTTAAGAAAACATATATAAATATTACAAAAGGGGAAATCTAGCCATTCTCCAATGGCTCTCAAAAATAGGTTATGTAGAAATGGCTACATAATCTGTGCACACAAACATGAATAAAAGCTCAGAAATACAACAAAATACAACCAAAGAAAAAACGAGACAGGAGAGTCTAATCCAAGCAGACCCTCTATAGTCACTCGCCAAACACGAGGAAGATGCCATAGCCTCCACAGATTCTTTATATGTATGTATGTATGTATGTATGTGTATATATATGTATATGTATATGAGAAGCATTCAGTGACACCCAAATAGTGAGCACACCAAAAGGCCTCCTATAGAAACCAAGCATTTATATTAGTTTAAGTTAGTGGAAGGTGAGAGAATGAGCGACGGGATATGCGGTGGAAATCAGAGAGCATTTTGGGTGCTGCAATGCTTCGAGTGCCATTGAAAGCTCATGTATATATATACAATAATTATATTCATCTGAACTCCAGTCGATTATAGTCCTAATGAACTCTCATGCAACAGTTGACACACAAGTCAAGAGGTCGTAGTTATTGCGAATTTCCACCTCCCGTTATTTGATCGTACTAGTCTTTTATTTCTAGGAACCAAATGATTCATATACATATGTGTGTGTATATATATATAGAGAGGGAGAGAGAGAAAGGTTCAAGAGCACCCCAAAAAGTGCAACACCACTTATAATCCCCTTGATTTCCACCATACATTATCATTTCTCTCTCTCTTTCCACTAACTCTCTCTTCCCGGTAATTTTCGATCATTTCCCCTAAAATGTGACCCCAAGGGTCTTATTTATAGATAAATCGAGACCACTTTTGTCCTTGGTTCAGCAGTAGCTCTTTTAGGATGCGACAACTTGGTATCGACCACCTCTCACCCTTCCGGTTCCGGTTGCCTTGGCGTTGGCCGCCTTTCTAAAATTATTATCGGATATAACTTGGCCTTTGATGTGCCGGTCTTGGCTTTTGGAAAGCTGATCCCGGTCTTAGGAGCTTCTCTTTGATGTCATCTCTTCCTCCCCTATCGATACCAAGCCAGTTGGTATGGGTAGCTTCGAGAGTGGCTTTCGGCAGTGGGTTCCGGTTCCGCCTCCAAGTCTTTAGAGCGTTTGCTTTCGTGTTACACTTTCTCATGACCTTGGAACCGTCACCCCTTTCGGTGTCCACACTAAGTAAATTAGTGTTGATAGCCCTTCTTTATATAAGAATTGGTTTACTTTCGATGAGTCCAAGAAATTGGTTTCGGTCTTGCATAAGCATGCTTTCGGTACATCTACAAATGGTTTTAAACGTTGTGTCTCGGTATTCGGCAAGCCATGACTCTGACAATTAGCTTTCGGAGTGTTATCTTTGACTTTGATGTCTTTATTTCACTTTATTTCGGCACTATGTTAATTAGTGTCGATAACCCTTCATCTCACTCTGCTTATGTTTCGGATAATATGGAGTCTCTTCTTTGTTTCGGGTCTTGGGTCATTGGCATCCGGTTCTTTCTCTTGTTTACTTGTCTCCAACTCCTTGTGTTATTCTTTTGGAACTAAGTCATGTTGATCGCCCTCTGTCTCGGTATTTCTTTATTATGATCCTCTTTCATATCGGTACCAAGCTTTTCTCCCTTATGTTGGTGTTGATAACCTATTAACTGAAATGCTACTTTGATGCTTTCAGTTTTAATTGTTTCATTTTTTTAGTGGGATTTATGCTTTTAGATCATACTTTTACGCTAGTTTCGATCTGATAACCCATCACCGACAGCAGGTTCTAGTACTGGATTTGGTAGTAACATTTCCCCCCCTTGTGAAGGGATATTTTCAGTTTTTTAAGTCAAATATTTTGGTTGTCGTCCTTTTTTGCCTACAAATACTTGCTTCATTTCCCTTTTGCTTGTTTCCTTTGCATCCTCCCTCTTTTTCCTGGAATCATGGGAAAGAAAAATGTTGCAGCCAAACACGTCAACAACTTTGTTTCATCACTGGACTCTTCTCCTTCAAAGAAGACCGGTGCTACCGAAAAGCATTCTTTAATTAATTCACAAGAGTAAGTTGACGCCATCCTCCGAGATTTTAACATCTTTGATATGGAATCCATTCCTCTATGTAAGGCCATCACTATAGCATCCCCTCTAGAATGCTACTTTGCTTACTCCGCTATTCATATCAGGCATGGGGGCTTTGTTCCTTTTCCTGATTTTATTTCCCGATTCCTGTAACACTTTAGAATTTCCCCTATCCAACTTTCCCAAAATACTTATACTTACGTTTTAGGCTTAGAACTCCTATCCTTAGATTCAGGAAACCATCTTTAAGCCCTTCTCTTCTTGACTACTTAGTTCGCCCTTCCAAGCTTAGCCCAGATGAATCCCACAAAGAAACTATTATCTGATGGAATAGTGAGATTCAAAGATCGGGAAACTCAATTTTTCTTTATACGATGTTCTCATGGCATTTCTGTAGTTTAATGCCTCAAGTATGAAATTTGAGCCTTTTTTTCTTGTCTTCCTTAAACTTTGTTTATAAACATATATGGTTGCTTTCATTCTATAATTTATTGCATATGTAGCCCCCAAACTTCCCAGTTTTTCGGATAAAGAGCTGGTGGATCTTCTTTGTGTTGCTTCGGAAATATTGTGTAACAGTTCCTCATTGCTGACCTCTACTATTCTTTGAAGGCACTCTCTTTTTCCCCTGGTCAATCTATTATTGGGAAACCTCCTTTAACAAAGGAATTATTTCTTTATCTCTAGGGAGAAAAGCTCCTTTTCCCCCTAACTCTCCTATATTTTCTGATAACCCAGGCATGCTTTTTTGCATCCAGATTTGACATTATAGTATAATAATGGTTCCAATTGTTCTAACATTAGAGGTTATTTATTCTGGATCTAATAAAACTGACGTATTTTTCTTAGTTTAAAGAGCAGGGGCTTCATCCTTTAGAGATGCTTTGTTCAAGTCTAGAGAAAATGTTAAGAGGAAGCGCATGAGTATGGACTTGGCGGGTTCTCTATTAAAAAGGTCAAAGGGTTCCGCGGGTCAGACTCTTTGCCTTACGACAATTTATGATCCTCCCATAATCATCTCTCCAAGGATGACACTTCTTATAAACGCTCAACTTTCTGAGTCTCTTGAGTTTTTCAATGCAATGCACCATGCAATGGGTTTTTCCTCTTCTTAAGAGGACCTTATTCCCTAGGATCTTCCTAACCCTCCTTCTAACGAGGGAGTTAGTCAAACAGATCATCTCCACTTCCACATTTTCCAATATTGCTCTTCCATTTGATTCCTCCAGTCCTCACTGCGTTTTGGTTGAGAAACTGCTCTTGTATGAACTTCTCCTTCTTGTCTTTCCATCTTTTTGTTTGTTTTACTTGCGGTTGTTATACTTTTTATTTCTCCTTGGCCATTAAATGGTAGTTCTTAATTCAAGAGGGGGTTCTTAAACCTGCTGCTGATTTGTTGAAATAAAGAAGAGATCTCATCCTTGAGGAAGGAAAATAGTGTTCTTCTTAACACCAAGGAGAACATGGGGAAAGAGCGATGAGAGCTTAAGACGGCTCTTGCTAAAGCGAAACAAATGGCTATCAAGGAGAAGGAAATTAATTGGGTTATATCCGAGGAAAACTGAGCCTTGAAGGTGACTTTGAAAAAGTCCAAAAATGAGATTTCTATGCTCGAATCACATTGTTCTGCTTTACAACAACAAAACTCTCTTCTTGAGGAGGAGAATGCTTCTCTCAAGAACAAACTTGATAAGAAAAAGGTCTCCCTAAGAAAAGCTGTTGAAGTGGTTAGGGACGCTAAGTAAAGGACTTCTTTCTTTCTACAGACCACCTTGGATGAAATCATGATTAATTCTTTTGAGGATGATATTTTACTCATCTATGCAAACAACAAATGACCAGATTTAAACTTTTCTTCACTCGACTCATTTTTGGTTAAAAGAGAATTTCCAAGATAACCAAAACGAAGGAGGGAAGTGCCTTTCTTGAGAAGGCGGAGATTAATGTATCCAAACTTCTATTTATAGAGGATATCCCTTTAAATGAGTCGGGTGCTGATGATGGGGAAGATATTATTATAGCATCAAAAGTTGTTTGTATTACAGATGATGATGGCCCTGGGTTTCTAACTGCTAATGAAGATAAAGGCATTGGTTATGATGTCCCTACGGATGCCAACGGTGCTCCCCCAGCTTTTGTTGATTATGGTGAAGCACTTAACAAAGGTCCTGAAATTTTTGAGATTCCCTAGGATTCTACTCCTATTTCCAAGGTATGGTAGCTTCCTCGCTGTCCTTTGGGCTTCTATTTTCAATAATTGTCTTTTTTTCATAGACATAAAGGGTAAAATTAGCTTTTAAGCATCACCTTCTCGAAAATACACAATCGAAATTGGTCTTTCTTACTAGAGAGCTAAATAAACAAACACACTAATATAATGTTTTGCCAGATAGATATCATCTCCTCGACAAAAGTGCAGCGAAGCTATTGTTTTGAAAGAGAGGGAGGTTGAACCTAGGTTGAAAACTACTCAATTGCGATGTGAAAGACTTTTGAGAGAAAATGTTGAACTCATGACCCTATTCTGGATGTAAATTGAAGACAGGGACATAATAGTAGACTTTTTGTATTGAATTTATAATAGATATGAAACGGTGGTTTTTTCCTTTTTTAGGTGATCATAAAGGTGGATTCAATCTTATATGATATGTAAGTTGGATATATATGGTAAGTAGTCTATGGCATGAAGTAGCACGTGTCTTATATTCGCATGATAAACGAATGCATGGCGGAGTAATATGTTTACTGATATTTTATGTTTTGGGAATAATCATCTTGCTTAACATAAATTCTTCTAAGAATGGTCTCATGCGAAGTGTTAAAGAGAGTATAACCCCTCTTATACTTTCTCTGTAATGAAGTAGCGTGATTATTTGTATGACATATTTTATTTGAATAACACGCAAGAAAATCATGCATATGGGTTAAAAAAAAATCTCCCTAAGCAATATGGAATATCACTATCTTCGTTTGAAGGTTTTGAGGTAGAAGACTCGGGTCATCGTCTTGAGTATTGAGAACAGACCCCTTCTCAAGAAAAAGAATTAGAATCTTGTGGCCCTGATGAGGATATTAGTAAGGAAAGTCCAAAACACCACTTCTGGCAATAATTAGAAATCCTGATTCATAACCCAGATTTGGGTACTTGATGGTAGAAAAGGTGCCCACATATGGTATCAATTTAAATCCCAAATTAACTCAAACAAGAAATTCCCCTTTGGTAATAATTAGAAATCCCGTACCAACCTAGATTCGGGTATTTAATGGAAGACTAGAAATCCTCTTTTGGCAAAGATAAAGGTCCCGAACCAACCCAGATTTGGGTACTTGATAAAAGCCTAGAAATTCTCTTCTGGTAATTGTTAAAAATCCCGAACCATAACCCATATTTGGGTACTTGATGGAAGACTAGGTACGCACATCTGGTAACAATTTAAGTCTCGAATTGACTCTAACCAGAAATTCCCCTCCGGTAATAATTAGAAATCCTAAACTAACCCAGAGTCAGTTATATAATGGAAGACCAGAAATTATCTTCAGGCAATAATAGAAGTTCCGAACCAACCCAGATTCGAGTATTTGATAGAAGACTAGAAACTCACTTCTGGTAATAATAGTTGTGTAACCCCCATCGGGTTTATCTTGCAAAGCAGAGGATGTACGTGCTTTGTTATCCACTCTCCGGGCTTGTGATTGTTAAAGCAGAGGGTGTACGTGCTTTGTTGGCCAGTCTCTGGGACTGTGCGCTTGGCTAGCTTATTCTCAAGTAGGGCCACCCGAACACTCTCCAGGAAGCGCCTTACCCTGACCATTGTAGGCAGTGATAATGGCTTAGATGCTTTAACCGGGCCATCGTAGGCGTGACTTAAAGGCTTACTCTTTCGATGCTACCCTGGCCATCGTAGACGGTGATAGCGGCTTACACTCCACCCCCTCCAAGGTGTGCCTTAACCTGGCCATCATAGACCCAGATAAGGGTTTTCGTTCCCTTCATCGGGTAATGAGGAACATAAGGAGAGGTAGGACGTGCTCTTCTACGTGCTAATTGGATGCTCTGTCCCGACCATTTCTAGCGTGGATTGGAGGCTTATGCTTTTAATGCTTTAACTAGGCCCTTTCTAATTTGAGCCCGGAGAAAGGCTTACACATCACCCCCTCCCTCCGAGGGGTGCCTAACCCTATACACCTTAGCGGTAACAAGGTTTTTTATCCATTTATTTGGCCCATCTTGCGTTATTCCGAGTTTTGAGAGGGATTCCATGCCTTTAGCTATGTAAAAAATCCTTTTTAGAGAAGATTCTTTATTGGACTTAGTTCGATTCTTTCACGAAGTCTTGCAATTGACCTTGATTAAAGAACTTGATAATAATTCCTTCAAGAACTCTGCAATGGTTAGTTTCATATCCATTCATCATATGATAGTAACAGTAAGGCCTTGCCGATTTCCATTTGTATTTGGGCTCCTTCTTTGTAGATGGCCAGAGGTAAGGAGGTAGATATCTTCCATTAAAGTGGTAAAGTGACCTTCTTTCGGTAACCTTAAAACGAAATGCTCTCTTTGTCTTTGGATTTTAGCCCTTTTGTTACTTAGTCTCGTGACTTCTTCTGTATCTTCGATCCTTCTTTTCAAAGCGTCTTGAGACTGTAGTGCTATTCTTTTAGTCCATTTGGAAGTAAAGTGGTTGAAATCCCTAATTATTCCTTGCTCGAATACCGTTCATTTAATTTTCTCATGGATAACCTTTCTTATGTGAGAGAATGGGTTATACTCCTTTGATGTAGAACCACTTAGAGCCAAGGTCGGGATTCGTCCCATGTGGAAAGGGTTATTATTCCAACAATCAGGATCATATTGTTCAACTTCCATTTTCCAATTGATGGTTCGCAAGGCTTCTATCCTCAATCTATGTTCTTCCATCACTCCCGGGTCAGTAATATCTGACATAGCCATTTGAGATCCGGAAGATTCTTGTTGGGACCCTTACCCATAGTCTTGCTCCTTCGAAACTTAGTCCAATCCGAGACACAACAACACAGTTAGAATTTTGGATGTTGAACACAAGGTCGGAGGTTCAAGCCCTCATTCTAGTGCCAAAATGTTAACGATATTTTTCGTCAACACCGGAGAGAGGTCTAAGGAAGTGGACCTAAGGATAGTGAGATTATGTAGTTCACACGAGATTGAGTTAGTTCACTATTTCCTAAATATCAAGATTTAGAGCCCGATGATTAGTTACTCTTACCTCAAGGGGTGAGTATCACGCTTACAAGACTCAACAACCAGCGGTTACCTTGGGATAAGGGTTCCCTAAGAGGAACACAAGTTAGGAAGCTAAATGGCTTGTAAAAGGGTTTTCTTGGTAATCTGGGGTTGGGTCGAGACTTGCGCATGAGGCATTCGATCATTGAGAATACATAGGGAAATACGTGAAAGAAGTAATAAGGTAAATCATAGAAAATATGCTAAGTGTCGATTCACTCTTTATTGTTCATTGATTTGAGTACATAAGTATTTACAAAGGAAATCCACAAGTTGATTTAGAAATTAAGGTTTACTCTATAAGAAATGAGTAAAATATTGGGGAATGAGAAAAAGTCCACTTTTGTCCTTGGTTCAACAATAGCTCTTTTAGGATGCGCCATCTTGGTGTCGGACGCCTCTTACCTTTCCGGTTCTGGTTGCCTTTACTTCGGCCGCCTTTCTAACATTATTATCGGATATAACTTGGCTTTTGGTGTGTCGGTCTTGGCTTTCGGAAAAATGGTCCCGGTCATAGGAGCTTCTCTTTGATGCCATCTCTACCTCCCATATCGATACCAAGCCGTTGGTATGGATAGCTTCGGGAGTGGCTTTTGGCAATAGGTTCTGGTTCTGCCTCCTAGTCTTCATAGTGTTTGCTTTCGTGTTACACTTTCTCATGAGCTTGGAACTGCCACCCCTTTCGGTATCGACACTAAGCAAATTAGTGTCGATAACCCTTCTTCTTATAAGCTTTGGTTTACTTTCGATGAGTCCTGAAAATTGGTTTTGGTCTTGCGGAAGCATTCTTTCGGTACATCTACGAATGGCTTTAGACGTTGTGTCTCGATATTCGACAAGCCTTGACTCCGACGGTTAGCTTTCATAGTTTTAGCTTTCAGAGTGTAATCTTTGACTTTGATGTCTTTATTTCCCTTTTTATCGGCACTAGGTTAATTAGTGCCGATAGCCCTTCGTCTCACTTTGCTTATGTTTCGAATAACATGAAGTCCATTCTTTGTTTTGGGTCTCGGGTCATTAGCTTCCAGTTTATGCTCTTCTTTGCTTGTCTCCAACTCCTTGCGCTATGCTTTCAGAACTAAGACATGTTGATCAACCTCCGTTTCAGTATTGCTTTGTTACGATCCCCTTTAGTATCGATACCAAGCTCTTCTCCCTTATGCTGGTGCAAATAGCCTATTAACCAAAATGCTACTTTGATGATTTCGGTTTTAATTGTTTCAGCAGTTTTTGCCGGCGTTATGCTTCCGGATCATTCTTTTAAGCTGGTTGTGATCCAATATCCCTTCACCGACGGTAGATTTCGGTGCTAGATTTGGTCGTAACAACGTGTACACATGACTAAGATAAAACAAAACAAAACACAACCAGTTCCACAAACATATATTCAATTAAAAATACAGAAATTCATCTATTACATGAAATCAAACAACATGCAAGTGGCGACATTTTCCTTGCCCAAAACAAATAAGGAAATATTAATTTTCTTAGTTTTGGATTATGTTTTTCCCAATGTCTTATTTTGGCTTGCATTTCAGGGGTACATACAAGTTCTCTTGCATGCATCGGATGATCAATCCAATCAAAATAATAACATCATTCAACTTGAGTAGGGTTCATCTTGTTATCATTATACGAACTATATTAGTAAAATCTACGTCGTACAAACGACAATTACACACTCATCTCTACAGTGACAAGCCGGATATACAGTACACCATATCAGCGAATTTGGCACATAGGGATGTGGATAAACAATTCATCTATAAGCCGTATCAAATTTGATAGTACACAAAGCCGTCTCAAACTACATTTTTCGATCCGCACCACCCCAAACACCCTTACTCTGACCGTCCATCGACGAAGCCCCAGATCAGTTGATTTGATACGGCTTTGGACCATATGAAATGCGTATCAAACTTTCATCCATACCTCCACTCAGGCACAATCGACTTTTGCCACATCAAAACTTTCGGCCGAATTATCCTCTTTTTATTTTGCAAAGGCGACCATCGAATACCCAAATTAGGGTTTTGGTAATCGACCGACTTCCCTTGTCAATAAGTCATCCACGGCAGTCCATGAGTTATCGTCACCTCGCGCTGCCTTCAGCTGACCGGCGAAGCCTCAGTCCACCGTTGTCCATCCTTCTCATCACCACTGGACGTGAGTACTAGATCACAGTTAAATTTAAATATGAATTGGGTTTAATCTGGATTCGAATTGGGTTTAATTTGAATTTCCATTCCTTATTTCAAAAATATGAATGATAGATAGTTGCATGTGCTTGTCTACTTCGAATTCATGCTGCTATTGCATTTAAATTGGGTATTATCCCCAGTTTTATAGTGCGGTAGTGTATTTGTTATGATTTACTTATGTTGTATTTGTCTACCTTGAATTCAGACACTTTTACTTGTGTTGCCCTGCTAATTTGTGTGTATTATTGCACCATGTACACTGATCCTTACTGATATGAGGTTGAAGCTTTGACTAAAGGAGAGATTCTTACTGTAAAAGGATTGAATCAAGAAACGAGTTTACAACGACCTAATGATACTCGATGGGGATCATACTATGGTACACTTATTAGATTTCTTACTATGTTCACTTTTATGCATGAGGTGTTAGAAATTATTGTGGATGACAGTATTAGTTCAGAATAAAAGGTCAATTCACAAGTTTTGCTAGACATAATACACTCATATGACTTTTTGTTTACCATGCACTTAATGAGAAATATCTTAGGAATAACTAATGACTTGTCATTGACATTGCAAAAAAAAGATCAAGAGATTGAAAATGCGTTGTATTTAGTAAAAAATATCAAAAATGCGCCTACAAGACATGAGATGTAATGATGTGAAGTGGGAATATTTGTTAGAGGAAGTGTTATTATTTTGTTCTTTGAATGGAATTGTTGTACCTATCATGAATGATGAGTATGTAGCTCGTAAACGTTCAAGACGGAGAGCTGAAAAAATTACAAATTTACATCACATACGATTCGACGTTTGCTACACCGTCATAGATTTGCAACTTTCGGAACTAAACAATTGGTTTACAGAGCAAAATAGCGAGTTTCTTTTGTGCATGGGAAGTCTTAATCCAATCAATTCATTTTCTGCTTTCAACATTGCAAAGTTGATTAAATTTTCTTGATTTTATCCAAAAGATCTTTCTATGTATGATATTGTGGTACTTGAGAATCAACTTGAAACTTATATTATGAATATGCGTGCAGATGATGAATTTTTGTTTATCAATATATAACTTTTTCATGGATGATTGTTGTTGCCTCTTCTCATATATATTCCTGTATTCGCCCCTGACTATTATAACATGTGTGTGCATGCAGTAGCCTCCGTCATTTGGATGAAGCTAATAAGCATGGATTTGGATTAAGCTAATAAGCATGGATTTAGTTGTCGGTTTTCTCTGCTTTGAGTTTTAGTTGCTGGCTTTTGGATGAAGCTAATAAGCTTGGTTCAGCTAGTGGTTCTTGTTTGGTTTTGAGATTACCTTGGTATTGTTTTTTGATAGAATGCAATGTTGCTTGGCTAGTTTATGATCTTTTGTCTGTTTTGGAGGATGTTCATCTTGAAGGAAACATTGATTCAACATGTGGCTGCATTTTAATGTATCTTCTTTAATGTAATGAAACAGCGTGTATCTTATTTATTGTAATGTAATCAAATAACATATATCATTATATATTGTAATGTAATGAAATTTTTTGTAACGACACGGATTTTGCCCGACCTTAATCGATCGCAAAATCGACCAAGACCGTTCAAAACTCGCATACGTTAACTTTGGGAATACAATACATTAGAACAATAACAGCAGACTTTTATTACATTATAATAATGTTACATCAGAGTACAGAATATATCAGAGTACATCGATAAATAATACAGCGGAAGATACATTTAAAATAAATTAAATACATTGCAGCGGAATTAATCTCAGCGGAAGGCCATCAATATTCTGGACCCAGCCTCAGACTTCAATCCAGGATCCTGCTAAAAGAATAGATATCTGCAAAAAGCTACTCGACTGCCCGTGTGGAAAAGAGGGCTCCCGAGTTTGCAAAGTGAAACAAACTACGAGTCAGTCATGGGACTGGTGTGAGAATTCTAAACTAATATAACTAATAAGACAAATCCAAGGACCACGCCACTTTCGCGGAACGGGTTTACTCCTATGGATTGCCAGTGCATAAACCAAAGTAAATCGAGAAATAACGCAATGTCTTTTTGGAAAAATGAAACCATTATAAGACCCAGGTCCCATCACACAATGCAACACACACCAGAGGATAGGGTTTTACCTTATAATGGTCAAAAGATGCTTGATACGTATAAAACGGATTTGATATTATTATTAGTGTATATATGTTTTAATAAAAAGATTTGAATCATAAGTATCAATCCTAGACGGCATGGTTACCATATAGCATGTCGCCAATACTAGTTCTACAATCAAAACCGCAAGGGCGTATTGGAAATTTGGATTCCATCATGAGTCGAGGCTAGGGGCAAGATCCTCTCCGATTCGAGACACTCTAGCAAATGCCTCAGGATTCCCCGCAGTGAACCCTTGGAAGCGGTAGGGCCGGTCCCCGCCTATGGGCAGTGGATTAGTTATGCCTGAACACACGTTTCCCGGTCCCTTTGGACCTATAGTATGACCACCAACGGCCTATAAAAAAACGAGGCGCCTCAAAATCCATCATCCACATAAGTAAAATGTCAGGGCTGGTAGGTCACTGACACCACTCTAGCTAGAAAGAAACGTGTGCACTCCCTACGGTCCATATCCCGTTTTTGACTCATACTGGGGTTTGAGGCTCGCGAAGTCACGCTATACACAAAGCTACGCCTAAACAGGCCGTGCTTTGATCATCAACCACAAGGCCTGCTTTTCAACAAAAGCCTTGATCAATGCATCTTAGCATGTCACATTGTCAGTCCATACTATACCATTGATTTCTACCAATATATAACCCCTAAGCTCGTACGTCTCAGAGAAGGGTGTTAACCACCAAACAGATATATATTAAGAGAGATCAACGAATGTAGTATAAGAGACTACAACGTTAGACATACATTCCATTTATAAACTTATGCCCTGGGTCTGAGCGAAAGTCAAATCCGTGCAATCAACACTACGTCCGGACGGCTACTACTGTCGCCCTTTCAAGGTAGCTACTCCCATCATGGGTCTCAATAGCAACACACCCATTCGATGTGAAGATCGTCGGTCTTCAATCACCGTCTTCAACTCTTCGAACGTCGTATCATTATTTGGAATGAGAGTAAACTCGGACTTTCCAAATAATTCTCGCATATATAAATTTGCAAACCATTCTATATCGTTATTTATTCTTTTATAAATATAAATATCGTCCATTCATTTCATGCATTTCATATGCGACTTCATGCTTTTAAATCATGTTTCATTTCATATTTTTATATTTTTATTCGCATGTGAAATGTAAATAAAAATTCCCTTCTTATTTTCATCTTTTTATTTACATGTGAAAAGTAAATAAAAGTTTCATTCTTATTTTTATCTTTTATTTACATGCGAAATGTAAATAAAAGTTTCATTCTTATTTTCATTCTTTTATTTACATATGAAATGTAAATAAAAGTTTCATTACTTTTATTTATATAAAATATATAAATAATATAACCATTTCATGTTTTCATTCATTTATTCATTTATAACATGAAAATATTCACTGCTTTATGGTTCCTTTCCATTTTCGATCACTTTCTTAATTCAGTGATCTTAACTACTTAATTCCCTTTCAAAGTTATAATCTTTGTAAACATAAACAAAGTTTCATTTTTTCTGAACAACAATGAAAATTGTAACTTTTATTTAAATATAAATTTCCATACATTTTAAATAAATAAATAAAAATGAATTTATCATTTACATCATGTACATCGTTTCTATTGATTCAACAAATTTCATCAACAGTGTATGCAACAACAATTTGTCCATAATAACCCAAACAACTATCACCAATTCTCAAACAGACATCATACATCATCAATCCACAATCATGTACATACAAACATCAAAACCACAAGAAAAATAATTTAAATTTAATTAATTATAAAATAGAATCTCACATTGATTTTTGCTGAAAATTTGACTGTCTCGGATTCAGCTCTGGTCTGCGCCATCGCGAAGAGCTCGGAAAGACGAGTCCAACGCAATTTACGGTTCGTCAATCAGACCTCGTACGAGAGAGTTATGATTTATTAAAGTTGGACATAATTAAATAATTAATTAATATTCGTGAAAAATACCTAAAAATTTCACTGTCTCAGAATTGGACAAAATTAGTGTCCACGCGTCCATCTCGTCGCCACGATCCCAACGCACCTGAAATCGTCGATTTTCGACTTCGTATGAGTGAGTTATGCAATTTTAAAGTTCTGGAAATTAATTAAATAATTTAAAAATAGAATAGAAAATACCCTCAGCCCGTTGACCGAAAAACACTGTTCACCGCCGAACTTTGACCGCACTTTGCCGCTGCCTCGGGCCACCTGATGCCACGGGACCACCGCCAATGTCTTCGCCTTGGCAAGACGCACCACCACCAGAAAGAGCCGCACCTAAAGCTTCTCCGATCATCGGGAAATCGCCTAGAAAGGATTTCGCCTCGCGGGTCCCACAGGCCGCCTCACACCTCCAAACTGCCTGAAATTTTCTGAGCATCTTCGTCTTGCGTAGACGAAGAACTTCCGTGTTCGTGACTTCGTCTAATTCTTCCTCGATTCACGGGAATTTCTTGATTTACGTTTTGAGTTTCTGAATTTCGAAAACAGCGAGCTTTAAGACGAGATTCCGGCGAATCCGAGCGCTGTTTGACAAAACCGACTACACCATTAGCTTCGTATCGTCGAGACCTTCGAGAAAACATATAATTTGCTATGGTGTGAAGAGATTTTATTTTTTTATGAATTTTAGAGGAAGAGGGAGCCGCCATGGAAATTGAGAAAAAATGATGGAAAAGAGAGTGGCTGCTGTGCATTTCGAATTTCAGCCCTAAAACTCAGAAAAAAGATAATATATACCATGGGTTTAATTTTGGTTTGGGCCCAAATATCATTATGTGCCCAATTACTCAATTTTCAACTGTTTTCTTCAGTTCAAAAATTCTTATAAATACATGCTGATTTCAAAATTAATAAAATTATAAATATAATTATTTCAGGTCATTACAAATCCAACGAACCTGATTTCGTAATTTTCCGAGTCCGTATGAATTTATTATGAATTTCCGAAGTCTGAAAATATGCTATTTTTCCACTGTAAAAATTATACAGGCCACAAAATAATTCCAAAAATTATAAATTTTAGAATTTACCCTTATTTTAATATTCCGAATCCATAGAAACTGGTCTTGTCGAATTCGGAGTTCGTTTGCAAAAATTCTATTTTTCAGGCGTATATTTTTAATATTTAAAAATACCAAAAATAGTGGAATTTTTTCGAAACTCAAAAATACAAGTTCTTATAGTCATTTTTATATGTAAACAACATTCTAAAACCAATGGAGATGGTTTCGGGTCCTAATTCCTTATTCTGCAAAATGTAGCATTTTGGCCCTTATAAATTTCATAGCGACCATTCTAGATTTTAATTTTGACATAACTTTTGATTCCCGTTATGAAATTTCGATTTTTCGGATTCGTTGGAAAGATAAATTTAAATAGATTCTAATATTTTTGGTTTCACTAAAATCCGTTAAATTTTGCATCCTGTACGGTCAGTCAAAGTTCAAGTTTGACTTTTCAAACTACCGCGTTATTTCTAACTCTTTTTATAATAAAAATTTAAATCATTCATTCTAACTTCGATTTGAATCAAATTTGTGATCATTATTATTTAAATAAATTATTTTATATTGTCAAAATTCATTAAAATTTTCTAAAATAAAATTTTTAAATTGGTCCTGATTTTTGCGGGTTGTTACAATCGCCCCCACTTAAAATCTTTTCGTCCTCGAAAAGGAACTAAGCTAAAGGTAGTTAAATTAACTAACTAAATTTTAATTTTAATTTTAATTTCATTTGTTGGCTAACTTATCAAATATACATACTCTTTTATATATTCAAAAATCTTATTTTCAAAAATAGATTATATAATCAAAAATACGCTAATTATAAGCTTATCACTCTGAACTCATTCTAGGGCATTACTAACCCCATCTCTAATGAGTTTTCTCATTCTAGGATACTGCTGATCCTATCTCTAATGAGTATTCTTACTGGACATTACTAATCCAATTCTCTGATGAGTCTTTTGTTCAGTTCTAACGAGTTGTACCCCAAAGATTTGAGCTAACCAGAGCTCTGATACCACCTGTAACGACACGGATTTTGCCCGACCTTAATCGATCGCAAAATCGACCAAGACCGTTCAAAACTCGCATACGTTAACTTTGGGAATACAATACATTAGAACAATAACAGCAGACTTTTATTACATTATAATAATGTTACATCAGAGTACAGAATATATCAGAGTACATCGATAAATAATACAGCGGAAGATACATTTAAAATAAATTAAATACATTGCAGCGGAATTAATCTCAGCGGAAGGCCATCAATATTCTGGACCCAGCCTCAGACTTCAATCCAGGATCCTGCTAAAAGAATAGATATCTGCAAAAAGCTACTCGACTGCCCGTGTGGAAAAGAGGGCTCCCGAGTTTGCAAAGTGAAACAAACTACGAGTCAGTCATGGGACTGGTGTGAGAATTCTAAACTAATATAACTAATAAGACAAATCCAAGGACCACGCCACTTTCGCGGAACGGGTTTACTCCTATGGATTGCCAGTGCATAAACCAAAGTAAATCGAGAAATAACGCAATGTCTTTTTGGAAAAATGAAACCATTATAAGACCCAGGTCCCATCACACAATGCAACACACACCAGAGGATAGGGTTTTACCTTATAATGGTCAAAAGATGCTTGATACGTATAAAACGGATTTGATATTATTATTAGTGTATATATGTTTTAATAAAAAGATTTGAATCATAAGTATCAATCCTAGACGGCATGGTTACCATATAGCATGTCGCCAATACTAGTTCTACAATCAAAACCGCAAGGGCGTATTGGAAATTTGGATTCCATCATGAGTCGAGGCTAGGGGCAAGATCCTCTCCGATTCGAGACACTCTAGCAAATGCCTCAGGATTCCCCGCAGTGAACCCTTGGAAGCGGTAGGGCCGGTCCCCGCCTATGGGCAGTGGATTAGTTATGCCTGAACACACGTTTCCCGGTCCCTTTGGACCTATAGTATGACCACCAACGGCCTATAAAAAAACGAGGCGCCTCAAAATCCATCATCCACATAAGTAAAATGTCAGGGCTGGTAGGTCACTGACACCACTCTAGCTAGAAAGAAACGTGTGCACTCCCTACGGTCCATATCCCGTTTTTGACTCATACCGGGGTGTGAGGCTCGCGAAGTCACGCTATACACAAAGCTACGCCTAAACAGGCCGTGCTTTGATCATCAACCACAAGGCCTGCTTTTCAACAAAAGCCTTGATCAATGCATCTTAGCATGCCACATTGTCAGTCCATACTATACCATTGATTTCTACCAATATATAACCCCTAAGCTCATACGTCTCAGAGAAGGGTGTTAACCACCAAACAGATATATATTAAGAGAGATCAACGAATGTAGTATAAGAGACTACAACGTTAGACATACATTCCATTTATAAACTTATGCCCTGGGTCTGAGCGAAAGTCAAATCCGTGCAATCAACACTACGTCCGGACGGCTACTACTGTCGCCCTTTCAAGGTAGCTACTCCCATCATGGGTCTCAATAGCAACACACCCATTCGATGTGAAGATCGTCGGTCTTCAATCACCGTCTTCAACTCTTCGAACGTCGTATCATTATTTGGAATGAGAGTAAACTCGGACTTTCCAAATAATTCTCGCATATATAAATTTGCAAACCATTCTATATCGTTATTTATTCTTTTATAAATATAAATATCGTCCATTCATTTCATGCATTTCATATGCGACTTCATGCTTTTAAATCATGTTTCATTTCATATTTTTATATTTTTATTCGCATGTGAAATGTAAATAAAAATTCCCTTCTTATTTTCATCTTTTTATTTACATGTGAAAAGTAAATAAAAGTTTCATTCTTATTTTTATCTTTTATTTACATGCGAAATGTAAATAAAAGTTTCATTCTTATTTTCATTCTTTTATTTACATATGAAATGTAAATAAAAGTTTCATTACTTTTATTTATATAAAATATATAAATAATATAACCATTTCATGTTTTCATTCATTTATTCATTTATAACATGAAAATATTCACTGCTTTATGGTTCCTTTCCATTTTCGATCACTTTCTTAATTCAGTGATCTTAACTACTTAATTCCCTTTCAAAGTTATAATCTTTGTAAACATAAACAAAGTTTCATTTTTTCTGAACAACAATGAAAATTGTAACTTTTATTTAAATATAAATTTCCATACATTTTAAATAAATAAATAAAAATGAATTTATCATTTACATCATGTACATCGTTTCTATTGATTCAACAAATTTCATCAACAGTGTATGCAACAACAATTTGTCCATAATAACCCAAACAACTATCACCAATTCTCAAACAGACATCATACATCATCAATCCACAATCATGTACATACAAACATCAAAACCACAAGAAAAATAATTTAAATTTAATTAATTATAAAATAGAATCTCACATTGATTTTTGCTGAAAATTTGACTGTCTCGGATTCAGCTCTGGTCTGCGCCATCGCGAAGAGCTCGGAAAGACGAGTCCAACGCAATTTACGGTTCGTCAATCAGACCTCGTACGAGAGAGTTATGATTTATTAAAGTTGGACATAATTAAATAATTAATTAATATTCGTGAAAAATACCTAAAAATTTCACTGTCTCAGAATTGGACAAAATTAGTGTCCACGCGTCCATCTCGTCGCCACGATCCCAACGCACCTGAAATCGTCGATTTTCGACTTCGTATGAGTGAGTTATGCAATTTTAAAGTTCTGGAAATTAATTAAATAATTTAAAAATAGAATAGAAAATACCCTCAGCCCGTTGACCGAAAAACACTGTTCACCGCCGAACTTTGACCGCACTTTGCCGCTGCCTCGGGCCACCTGACGCCACGGGACCACCGCCAATGTCTTCGCCTTGGCAAGACGCACCACCACCAGAAAGAGCCGCCCCTAAAGCTTCTCCGATCATCGGGAAATCGCCTAGAAAGGATTTCGCCTCGCGGGTCCCACAGGCCGCCTCACACCTCCAAACTGCCTGAAATTTTCTGAGCATCTTCGTCTTGCGTAGACGAAGAACTTCCGTGTTCGTGACTTCGTCTAATTCTTCCTCGATTCACGGGAATTTCTTCATTTACGTTTTGAGTTTCTGAATTTCGAAAACAGCGAGCTTTAAGACGAGATTCCGGCGAATCCGAGCGCTGTTTGACAAAACCGACTACACCATTAGCTTCGTATCGTCGAGACCTTCGAGAAAACATATAATTTGCTATGGTGTGAAGAGATTTTATTTTTTTATGAATTTTAGAGGAAGAGGGAGCCGCCATGGAAATTGAGAAAAAATGATGGAAAAGAGAGTGGCTGCTGTGCATTTCGAATTTCAGCCCTAAAACTCAGAAAAAAGATAATATATACCATGGGTTTAATTTTGGTTTGGGCCCAAATATCATTATGTGCCCAATTACTCAATTTTCAACTGTTTTCTTCAGTTCAAAAATTCTTATAAATACATGCTGATTTCAAAATTAATAAAATTTTAAACATAATTATTTCAGGTCATTACGAATCCAACGAACCTGATTTCGTAATTTTCCGAGTCCGTATGAATTTATTATGAATTTCCGAAGTCTGAAAATATGCTATTTTTCCACTGTAAAAATTATACAGGCCACAAAATAATTCCAAAAATTATAAATTTTAGAATTTAACCTTATTTTAATATTCCGAATCCATAGAAACTGGTCTCGTCGAATTCGGAGTTCGTTTGCAAAAATTCTATTTTTCAGGCGTATATTTTTAATATTTAAAAATACCAAAAATAGTGGAATTTTTTCGAAACTCAAAAATATAAGTTCTTATAGTCATTTTTATATGTAAACAACATTCTAAAACCAATGGAGATGGTTTCGGGTCCTAATTCCTTATTCTGCAAAATGTAGCATTTTGGCCCATATAAATTTCATAGCGACCATTCTAGATTTTAATTTTGACATAACTTTTGATTCCCGTTATGAAATTTCGATTTTTCGGATTCGTTGGAAAGATAAATTTAAATAGATTCTAATATTTTTGGTTTCACTAAAATCCGTTAAATTTTGCATCCTGTACGGTCAGTCAAAGTTCAAGTTTGACTTTTCAAACTACCGCGTTATTTCTAACTCTTTTTATAATAAAAATTTAAATCATTCATTCTAACTTCGATTTGAATCAAATTTGTGATCATTATTATTTAAATAAATTATTTTATATTGTCAAAATTCATTAAAATTTTCTAAAATAAAATTTTTAAATTGGTCCTGATTTTTGCGGGTTGTTACATTTTTCATACATTTTTTTCGTTTACTGTTACAATTAAGAATTAGTGCATCCTGTATTATATATGCTTTGTGTTACAAATAATATGTGCTGTGGTTTCTGCTTATATACATCGTTAATCCACGAATACATGAGCTTGGCAATTGTCATAATAGCAAAAAAGAAAAGTCTACAGAACTAGAAGCTTTCTTGGATGATATCATCCAATGATTAAGATATCTCATATCGCATTTTGTGCCACTGCTGACTAAAATGAATTTTCAATATATACACATCGGCACACTCTGTATGTGCCTATATATACATATATAGATGAACACTCAATGATACAATTTGATTTAAATAATAACACTTTGTTTGTCACAACAGTATGTCATTATTTAAATCAGATTGTATAGTGGAAATCGACGAGAAGTACAGAAAAAATTGAGTGTCATTGAACATTTTTCTAGTAAATACATGGTAAGGATCGGCTTTTCTCACTTTTGCAACACCTCAAAATTATTTGATATCAACCCTTGTTCCAATTAAAATAAAATATTTTCTCTCTCATCTCAATCTACGAGATAGAAACCATTTTATTTAGTCTCGAACAGCTACCTTATTTAGTTTGCAACATGTGCCATAGAAATTAGATGAGATTTAAGGTGTATCTGGAAAGAGAGGGCCTGATCCATGCCCATACATACAAATGAAACTTATGGCTCACATGGATAATGTTAGTTAATCATAAGCATGTTTCTTTTTACTCAAAGCAAAAATAATTGTAACATGAAACAATGGATAAAATAATGAAGCAAACCTGGGAAAAATCAACCAATGTCCTACAGGGTTTCGCACCATATAAATAAAATGTAATGAAATAGACTACGCACTTAAACTAGAAATTAGTCCTAATCCAACTCATTTTAATGTAAAATCATGAGATAAAGTATAACATTAAAATAAAATATTCTTTACATACACATGATTCATACTTCCTTTTGCTATCTTTCCACTATAATTATTTACTATGAAAGCAATGAGTTGTGCTTTCAATGACCCTTGCTGGAGCGAAATCTGAAATCAATATAAACCTCGACTAAATACTTATGGATATTATTTTTTCTTCTTTCGACTTTTTGTGACATTTGCAAATTATTTACCCTTTTTTCCATCAGAATTGATAATTTGCAGTCACTATTAGTACCTGGGGGTACTCACGATTCTCAGTTGCAACCAAAAATTTCTCTTCCAAACTTATACAATTCTTCCAAATATGTTCTCAGAACTGCAAACAAACAATCATCTCATATTCAACATTTAACAATCAACATTCAATATAGTCATAATTGTTGTTTAATTTTATAAAAGAGTTCTCATTCAAAACTTTTAAAAACTAAATGAATGACTGTTTCAATACCTAGCATCCAACAATCAATGTTCTATTTTAAACAATTAGCACTATAAAAGAATGAAAGTTTTAATAAAATTTCATGAAATATAATACACAAATAAGAAAAGAATAAGATACATCGATATTTTATAATTGTGAAAAAGATTGATTATAGAATCTATAACAACATCTATGTATCAGTTTCAATCTCACACAATTAGTGATCGAAATATATTGCTTCCACAAGGTGCAGCACGTTACTATAAATCAGTTATAAAGAGTGATTACTATAGACGCTGGTATGAAGCAGAATGCTATGAATGTACAGCAGTACTCAACTCTTTAAACAACCCTGTCATATATTCAAATCTAGATGACATTTAATCCTGTGTCAAATCCAATCTTTCAACATACAGGACCATTATGAGTATTCCATTAGCGAGCGAAAGTACTTTATTGTCCCACATCATAGAAGTTTCAAAATATTTTTTATCAAAAATACTGCAGCGGACACCACTTGTCGAGTATTCAGGAAGGTGCTTGTATAGGTTGGTTTCCTGCATCATTCATTCAAATTTGGATGATATAACAGCAATTATGAGCTCATTTGCTTTTACCTCCTTTTTGTAAAAACCTGAAGTAGCATACTTTTTCCCCCACCTACTAATATAATCAGTAGTTAATACTAAACTGTTAGTTTCAATAAATTAGTACAACTTTTGGTTTCCCCCACCTACAAATATAACATTTGTCCAAGGAGATACATGTATGTAATTTTAAAATGAATTTCTACATATCAATCTAAGGTCATTGCAAGAAGATGTAATTAATGTCTGATAGGCTAGATTTTATTTGTCATATTACTAAAGGGTGCGACTATTTGCACCCCGATTTCCACTTCCGACCACCACAAAAATATGTTTGGCGTTGATCAGTTGAACAGCCTTCACGTTATTTGGCCGCTAACGGCCGCCGAACAGTTCATTTTTGCAAAATGTCGTTCGACGGTGAACGGCCAAACGGGGTGTGATGACCGGAAGTGGAAATCCAGTTGCAAATATTAACACCTTTATTAATGGAATTTCTACAGAATCCAAAATTATTTGTCATTTAATTAATGGCGTTACCATTGATCCAACTTTCCTTTAAAAAGGACTTCAAATAGAAAAAATCAATATAATGAAAATATTGTAGAGAATGATAAAGACTTCAAATAGAAAAAAACAATTTAATGAATATATTATAGAGAATGATGATAGACAATCACTTGAAGAGAATTTCAGAGTTAATTATTTGCTATATTTAATCGATCAAGCTTTAACTTCACTTAAAGACCGGTTTGACCAATTAAACATTATGAAGAAACATTTAGTTTTTTGTTAAATTTCAAATTCAAATTTCTTAATGAGGAGAAGTCTGAAGGACTATTGGATGAACATAGGAAAAAAAATTAACCCACGATGAAGCGCAAGATATTTGTGTTAATTAGTTGTTCTTTGAGCTTCGATAATTAAAAGAAATTCGACCATTGCAAGTGATCACATTAGTTGGTGTTCTTGAATTTTTAAGGTCTTCTCGAGATGTAAGTAGATTTCTCAATGTTTGAGTTACTTATCTAAAATTAATGACTATCACCATTACGGTTGCTTTGGCGAAAATGAGGTTTTCAAAATTGAAATTGACAAAAACATACCTTCAGACTACTATGTCACAAGAAGGACTAAGTGGACTAACTGCGATTTCAGTCCAAAAAGAATACTTAGATTTTCTTAATTATGAAGAGATTATAGAGAAGTTGCTTTCGATGATATTGATTGCTATAATCTATTATGCTGACATGTAGATTGTTTTTTTTCGTACGTAATCTAAATGAGTTTGTTAGTCTATATTTTGTAACTAACCTTAAGTTTTATAATGGAGTTTGAATTTTATTTTGACCATATATAATTATTACTGTTTATTAAATAATGGAACAACAAAACCAATTTCTTTTCATATTAGACTAGAAAAACCAGTATGCTGGGATCGACACTGGATTCATTTAAAACTTGTTACTTATGTCCCACATGGATAATATTAGTTAATGATACGCATGCTTCTTCTGACTCAAGGCAAAAATGATTTGACATGAAACAATCTATAAAATAAAGAATCAAACCTGTGCAAAATCAATCAATGTCCTATAGGATTTCAAACCATATAAAATGTGATGTGCAAAACTGCGCCTTTGCGGAAGAACAATAAGCAGGATCTAGATTTGCCAATTGAACATCAATCTAATCTGATAGCAATTATTCTATTACATCAACAAAATAGTAAATAACTATAGCAGAGAAACAAAAAGACACAATATTTATACTGGTTCCACTATCATCATAGTGTACGTCCAGTCTAACAGAGAGAGATTTTATTCCACATGAGAGAATTACAAGAGATTACAAAATAAGAGTTTACATATCCAAACCTCAATCAGGTTTAACAAGAAGAGACACCATTGGGGATCACTGGCTCTAGGCCAGGATGGGTTTACACTAAAGTCTACCCCTCAATATATAGCCAGTGCAAATCTATGTGAGTCATCAATTAAATTACCAACATATGGTAATAATATAATAGAGGCAAATTACCATAACAACAAATGTGCAAACATAGGAAGTAAATCAATCCGTTTCTTTAGCATAGATGGAAGAAATTAATCCCTTCATTTATTTCTCTACCACCTCATCAAATGCAATTAATGCATTACCATAATAAAAATATTTACTTTCCATTCTTTGCAAATTTGTTCCAATCAATTTGTGATTTTGTATCACCAAATTTAACACTCCACCTTGATGCAAAATCACATATCTACAACACCCCATCTCCAGTAAAATTCTCTTCACATCATAAAACTCTTCAACAGAACTCCACCTTCAATAAAAATCTCACAATGAGACAGAAATCAAAAATGAATATTTTCTTAATGGGTTCCAACAAAGCTACCCCCCATCACACAATTGTTAACAAGGTCAGACTACGTCCCCGCCCGCCAACAAACTATTGCAAATATCCAAAATAACAAAGAAGGCAGACACCAACGTAATCTCAACACCGCCAAGGCCAAAAATAGTTCTCTCAATTAAAACCAATTCAAATACAGAGCCAAAATACAAATCGCTGTACTCACCAAAAATCTCTCTCCTGCCACTTAATCAAAACCATTACAAGCTTCACCCACCGCCTGCAAAAGATGCATCTACCACCATGAGCTGCACCACGCATAAACCAACGGTCTAAAAGTGCTTGCAATACACATCGACACCCGTCTTACACTTGACCTGAGCTCCTTCCTCGATCATCCCGGATCCCTCGAGCATCATCAACGTGAAGACCCATGTCTAAACCACAATGATCTCTGTCTTGACACCCGTCTATCACTTGACCTGAGATCCTTTCCTGATCATCTTGGATCCTTCGAGCATCATCAACATGAAGACCCCTGTCAGAAACATGATCAAAACTTCCCAAATCCAGTAGTCCCTTCAACACAGTAAACTCCATATCACGTCAAAGTTCCCAGATTGGAACGCTCTTTTCTCTCAGCATAATCTCCTCCACCAAAGTCTCATTTTCTCCAAAATAGTAATAGCATAATCACCATTGAATCTACCAACCTTTGTAGAAATAATTGATGCACAATTTAAAACAAATCACCTCGCTCTGATACCAATCTGATGTGCAAAATTGCGCCTTTGCGGAAGAAAAATAAGCAGAATCTAGATTTGCCAATTTAACATCAATCTAATCTGATAGCAATTATTCTATTACATCAACAAAATAGTAAATAACTATAGCAGAGAAACAAAGAGACATAATATTTATATTGGTTCCACTATCATCATAGTGTACGTCCAGTCTAACAGAGAGAGATTTTATTCCACATGAGAGAATTACAAGAGATTACAAAATAAGATTTTACATATCCAAACCTCAATCAGGTTTAACAAGAAGAGACACCATTGGGGATCACTGGCTCTAGGCCAGGATGGGTTTACACTAAAGTCTACCCCTCAATATATAGCCAGTGCAAATCTATGTGAGTCATCAATTAAATTACCAACATATGGTAATAATATAATAGAGGCAAATTACCATAACAACAAATGTGCAAACATAGGAAGTAAATCAATCCGTTTCTTTAGCATAGATGGAAGAAATTAATCCCTTTATTTATTTCTCTATCACCTCATCAAATGCAATTAATGCATTCCCATTATAAAAATATTTACTTTCCATTCTTTGAAAATTTGTTCCAATGTGATTTTGTATCACCAAATTTAACAAAATGTTCTAAAGTTAACAAAAGAAGATAGATCTCCATGTCAGAAGCAACTAGTTGCATAACTTTCATAGCTCAGATGGCTATTTGCTATCCTACTGGTAGCAACATTGTACGAAATGTGCCCGATCAATTTTTGAGGATGTACTAAGCTATTGCAATGCTTTTACTAACTCTCAAGTGAACCCTAATAAAATGGAGGAATATTAGATACGTGCTAGTTATGTTTCCACATCTATGTTTCTCTCATGTTGATGAATGTCGCTAAATATATAGTTATCATATGGAGTAATTTCCATATCATTGTACACTTTTGGATTTCGCTAAATATATAGTTATCATATGCAGTAGTTATCATATGCAGTAATTTTCATATCAGTATCAATCTCGACTAAATACTTGGGGGATATTATTTTTTCTTCTTTCCACTTTTTGTGACATTTGCAAATCATTTACCCTTTTTTCCATTAGAATCTTCATTCCATATATGATAATTTGCAATCACTATTAACACTTGGGGGTACTCACGATTCTCAGTTGCAACCAAGAATTGCTCTTCCAAACTCATACAATTCTTCCAAAGATTTTCTCAGAATTGCAAGCAAACAATCATCTCATATTCAACATTTAACAATCAGCATTCAATATAGTCATAATTGTTGTTTAATTTTATAAAAGAGTTCTCATTCAAAACTTTTAAAAACTAAATGAACGACTGTTTCAATACCTAGCATCCAACAATCAATGTTCTGTTTCAAACAATCAGCACTATAAGGGAATGAAAGTTTTAATAAAATTTCATGAAATATAATACACAGATAAGAAAAGAATAAGGTACATCGATCTTTTATAATGGTGAAAAAGATTGATGATTGAATCTATAACAACATCTGTGTATCAGCTTCAATCGCACACAATTAGTGATCAAAATATATTACTTCCATAACGTTATACCAAATGCTTTTAAAAAATAACCTTTTTAAGCATTGCATTAAATATTAATTTCGCATTTAACTCCAAGAGGTTATTTTATGTATTTCACATTGTTGACTCTACCATGTGGAAACAAGCTTTATATAGTAGAAATTAATACTAATGTTATATTTTTGGGTCACTATAAACCTCAAGTGCAGATAAGCGCAATGAATTTCCCTTTTTAAATACTTATATGGGTACATGCACGTTCATGTGAGTCTGCATTTAATTACACTGCATAACATTAATTCAACAATGCACTTGTGTACAGTGGCGGAGTTAGCCAAATAGTTTAGATAGGGCAGCATTTAAGAAAAAATGCAAAAAAAAAAAAAAAAAAAACAATGGTTATTATTCATAAATTTCTTGATGCCTATAGGTTAGTACTTCCATATTAGGATGTAGGATGATGTTAGCATGGAACACAATAAAAATGGGTTTCCTTATCCGATTTACATCAGCAAAGACCCAGTTTAAATTACAACAAGGGCTAAATTTGTATTTGAGGTGGGGCTATCTCTTGCAACCTACTACTTTGTGCCAATTTTTATTTTTTTCACCAAGGGCCATAGACCTAGCTGAGCCAAACGTGGCTCTGCCCTTTCTTGTGTAGCATGTTTCCAGGCATATGTAATGTTTTTCTAAAGCACAATGAAGCATTATTGAGCAAAATGCTATATAGCAGTCTAATCGTAATTTAATAATGGTTCATATTGAAGAAGCATCACCAACTCTCTCGAAGTTTCTAGAGATTAACTGTATAAATATATCATTTTGGGTCAAGCCATTATAATAAGAAATGGTTAATTTTTGTGAAAGTTTCAAAATTATTTTTGGCAACATAACTAGTTAGAATTTTCTAGAATATTATAGTTGGCTCTTTTTGAGTAGTATAAATAGGGACCTTGGGTCCTCAAGTTTTTTATCCAAAAAAACAAGTGTGTTCCAAAAGTGTATCCTGAAAGTGTGAGTATCAAGGTTAGAGAGAGTTTAGTGTGTATCGTGATCAAGTATTATGTCTAAGTTTTGGTGTAATTGCTTTTGTAATAATAAAGTAATTACGTTTTCACGTGTTGGGTTCTTCAATAAGTGGTATCAGAGCAAGGTTAGGATCATTTCGAAAGAGTTATTTATTGAGTTTCTTAGGGTTTAAAAAGTTTGAGAAATTTTCTCATATCTCTCGTTGTGGGCTAGCCAGTTTCCAACGATTAATATACGCTTCATAAGTTTATTTCTTTTACACAAGATCCAAAAATCACATAAGACCGGTTTTGATTTTTGTTAATGATATTATCATACTAGGTGTGTTACACTTATGATAATGCTCATTATGAAATTATTAGTAAATAAGAATAAACAAAATCAATATTATATTGTTAATGATAAATTAACAACATACACTTATTTTATTAATCTAGATCAATAATTGTTGCTTAAAACTAACATATATAAGATGATGTTTTACCTGTTTCATGGTTCGTAATCTCTTTTATCTTTACTTTTATCTAACTTGATTTTTAAAGAAAATTTCTTATATTTGTAAGTCATGCATGTTTAATCAAATTCATAATCTTATGACCATATATAATGAAATGTAAATAAGTAGATCTTATAAGGTAAATCTGAGTAACCATTATGTCAGAGTGTAAACGTAAAACTAAATTATTACCTACTCTAATCTAATGTCAGTTTACCATCACTGATCACAGTAAATGACTTTTAAGTACACAAATTATCAGTTTGATGATAGAGGAAAACAATATTCAGTTAAAACCGAATTAACTAACCGAACCAATTCATTTCATCGGTCTGATTCAGTAACGAATTTAATAAGCTTGAATTTAGTTTTAAAAAATATATATATTTTTTACTTGTAAATTTGACCAAATTAAAAAATCTTTTATTATATTATCCAAATTTCTAACATTGTAATACACAATTGGTTCAGTAATAAAAAATAACCAATTGAAAGTAGGTTAATTTTTCATAATCATAAAAATATTTAATAAAATCTCTTCAACATTAATTTGTTTTCCTTTGAATGAATCAATCATTTAAATAACGATTACTTTCTTAATTCGATGAAGTCAATTTTAGATCGAACTAACTGAAATTAATTTGATATGATTCTAGTTTTTGGGGGCTTTGATCCATTTTGAGTCTTTCAATGGTAAAACCAACCAAAAGCCCTACCCTCGTATACGAGTGTTATGTAACGGCAATCGGAACAATGCCCCCCTCCTCCTTGCGCAGGGCACGCGCATATAAGTTGACCCACATATCCTTGTAACAAAAGGAATCCCTAATGTTACATGCCTACCGATTCATATTTGTACTTTACTTCTTCAAATTATTCTGTGATCTGAGACTATTTATACAAATATAAGAATAATGATAATGTTTTCCCCCTGTTTTGGTTTACTGTAGAATCGGTACGTTAATGTCCTTTTTTACTAGCAAATAGAACCATTATTATAACGGCCCTGAATCACACACAAAAGAAACACAAAAATAACTTCATGTGAAATGTCTTTGCAGGATACATATTAAAAATAAATATGTACTTGATCATATACTAAAAGATAAAATTATATGATGCTTTCGTAGATTAGAAGGCTAGAGCCCCGTTTAGTAGCAGGAGGTCCTGTGTCCAATTCATTTGACGGGTGTATAAATGGAAGATGCTTTAGGGGGAATAAATGAAATGGAAAATGAATCATTTGAGCACTATAGCCTTTTAAAGAAATCCAACCAATGGATGTAATTTAAGTAATACTTTTGTGCGCCTTTTTTACCATATCTGTAACGACCCGGAAATCTGAGCCAATTAAAATTTTTTATTTTGGCAATTTTAGCGAATTGTTAACATTTAAAATGAATTATTTTAAATAATATCGACGAGAAATTTATTTTGAATAGAATTAGAACGTATATATTTATATACTTCGTCGTTTGAATATAAAAATTTATTTATATATATATAAAAAAGGAATTGAAAATGGCGCGGTAGTTCGATAATTCGATTTCAAATTTCAAATGAATGTGTAGGATTCAAAATAAATCGGATTTTAGCGAAACCAAAAATATTTGAACCTAATAGAGAATATCTTTCCAACGAATCCGAAAAATCGAAATTTCATAGCGTAGATAAAAAGTTATGTCCAGTTGAAATTTCAGAATAGTCACTATGGAATTCTGGCCATTGAAAATAGCCATTTTGCAAAGGACCTCTTGTTTTGGACGAGACCACTTTTGTTGGATCCGTGATGCCAATTTATTTCTAGGTTTCAAATTTCATAATTTTTCGAATCAATAAGTGAGTGTGGCAAAGGAAAACGTGTTTTGACCATTTCAGTTGAATTTAATCGACTGGAAAATGACCATTTTTCAAACGGTCTCAGAATTCGATGAAATTAGTTTTGTTAGGACCGTATTGTCAATACGAAGCTAGAAATAATTTTTATGGAATTTTTAGAGACAGTATGTGGCCCCGGTAAATTAAAATGTACGTTTAAAATTGAATATATAGATTTATATTTTAATTTAAATGGAAACTGATCGAAACAGCTGGATCAGCTAATGAAACATATCCCATTGTGTTCGGAACGGGGGTATTACGCTAGGGGCGACAGTCGTTGGGCCTCGTTTGGTGGTCGAAAGAAAAGTCAACTTTTAAAAAGAGAAAAATAATAATAAATAATAAATTAAAACTTCCTCCCCCTTTACACCCTCTCTCTCCCTCCTCGCTTTCTTTCTTCCATTTATAAAAAAACAAATCGCAATGGAACCCTAGCCGCCAGGGGATCGCCGTCGCCCCCCAAGCTCCGACGTGCCGCACCTCCAACTGGCCCACTCCCTCTCTCCCCTGTCCATCGATCTTCCCCCCCGGATTCAATGACACCGCGAGACCCCCAAAAGCTCCGGCGCCCAGAAACCGATGCTCCACTACCTGAGAGCCACCCTCCGGCCACCGTACGACCGGCGCAAACCCCCCTGTGCCGCCAATTCGACGCAGTAGCCCTCCCCCAAATATGATGCCGTAAGTTTTTTTCATTAATATGTATTTATTCAATGTTTTAGATTATAAAACTTATGATTTACAGTTTATAAATTCATATAGGTTTTAAATATATGAATTTATGGTTTTAAACATATAAAGTTTTGATTTTTATTTATTTATATAACATATAAAAGTTTGCATATATATTTTGGCACGATAAAAATGTGATCTACATATAGAAAGAAGTGATTCTTGAGATATGAAAATATAAATTCTTTGATTAGAAAATTTTGACTTTTAAAACGTAGAAAGATTGAATTTTTACATGTAGAAAGATTGAATTTTTATAAAATAGAAAGTTAAAAAATTTCATCATATAAAGAAGTGATTTTTATAATGAAATGGCGAATGTAAAAATTTGATTTTTATATATACAATAGAGAGGTAAAGGTATCATTTTTATTTATACAATAGCATAATAAAAATATGATCTTTATTATGTAAAAGGTGTTATAAAAATATAAACTTTTATATGTGTGAAGTGGAAATAAAAATATGTTTTTATTTATGTAGCGATATTAAAAAACTATAATTTTTATACAAGTAGCGTTATAAAGATATAATTATATATATATATAATATAACGTATAAAAATAGCGATTTTTACATATATGAACATCATATTAAAAATGTGATTTTTAATATGAAATTCGTGAAACAGATCTCTTTGGAGACGCGACGAAGATTTCCTACATATGAAAAGTCATGGCGTTTGGGTTAGCAATTGGTGAGAACTCCTCACCTTTGATTTTATTTTCTAGTTTAAATTATATACTAGGATGCAGACGGTGTTTAGTAGCACCCGACACCCGTCATCCACATTCCACAGACCATGGACGACTTGTATGCTTGTTTGTTTGATTTTGGATGTGTAGTTGATTGTGTAATGTGATGTGAAATGAAATAAAATATTTATATAGTTAAAAATAGAATTTTTAACGTATATATGAAATCAAATAAATATTTATAAACAAATCGGAGATTTTGTTTATGTACACTGATTTGATTGATATTGATTGGGACGATAAATTTTACACATCGCCCAACTGCACAAATAAAATCTGTGTTTGATTGTCTGAAACCCCACACGGGTATTGGGATGATATATGACATACACTAATCCCAACAATTAGTTGTATGTCGATCGATTGATTGACAGACTGTTATAAGCATTAAATATTTATATTTGATGCTTATACAATGTAGAACGCACTTTGGATGATGGTTGATGATTTATCGTTGCTGTTATATACGTGTGTTGTAGAAAATCCATATAATTGACATTATATGGTAATTGATTGGGCCTCATTCCAGTTTTGAATAGAAATATTTGAAATATAAATATTTGAAAGAGAAATATTTGAAATAGAAATATTTGAAAAAGAAATATTTGAAATAGAATAATTTGAAAATAGAAATATATGAAGCCGTGTTGATTAGATTGACGCCATTTTGACGTGAACGATATTTATATCGATTTTATTCATTTTTATAATGAATATAGAAAAGGAAGTGATTTCAAATTCTGATATTTTGAAACAAATTGAATTCGAATTGAAATTGACTAGAATTGAATTCGAATTGAAATTGAATAGAATAGAATTCGAATTAAAATAGAATTGAATTGAATTCGAATTAAAATTGAACAGAATAGAAATTGAAATGAAAATGAATTAAAATTGAATTAAAACCGATTTGAATTGGAATCAATTTGAATTGAATTTGAATTGAATTGAAAATGAATTGAAATTGAATTAAAATCGATTTGAATTGATATCAATTTGAAATGAATTTGAAATGAATTGAACTGAATTGAAAATGAATTGAAATTGAATTAAAATCGATTTGAATTGAAATCAATTTGAAATGAATTTAAAACCAATTTATATTGGAAAAATTCAATTTTGATTTGAATTTGAAATGAAGTTGAAATCGTTTCGAAAACGAATTTAAAACGATTTATAAAATACGTTTTAAAAGGAAATAGACGAAATATATATATAATATATATAATGGCCTGAATAGAACGCGCCGCGCCGCGGTAGTTCGCGAATTTCGACCATTGACTTCGAATGGACATTGCGGGAGATCCGACCGTCGGATTCTCTTAAAACCGGAACCGTTGGGTTCGTATCGAAAAGAGGTTTCTAACGAATATTAGAAATTTGAAATCTAACGGTTGGATTTGTAATTATGTCCAAATCAAATTGGGAAAAGGTCGCTATAAGTGCAGTTCGGTGGTCATTGATGGAAATCGTCTGTACGGGCCTTGATAAAATTATTAAAAATAGTACTAATTTGTCTAAAATCATAAGAAATGATTTGTGAAGAATTGGGATGAAAAACTCCACATTTGAAAAGATAAAAATAGATTTTTATCGAAATGAACTAGTTTTGAACTAGAATAATAATTTATTTGTTTTTAGAATAAATAAATTGGATTTAAAATGGTTTTGAAAATAACCCGAATTTCCAATAATTGCATTGGAAGGGATCTGAATCGATATTGTCTTCGGAATATTTCGATGTTGGATTTCGTGATTATACAGATATTGTTATGGAAATTTGAAAGATATATATATCGTTATTTCCAATACGATATTTGTTGGTCGTAGAATTTGATATTGAATATAAGCCGATATATTTTCTATTCAGAGCCTTGTATTTAATATCAAATGTGATTTGGGTTTGCCGTGAATGGTGTCTTCATTAACACTGTTCTTAAACCCAGTTGAGAAAAAGGTTAAATCTTTTTATTTAGATTTAATGAAGTGTACCAATTAAATAATATTTAATTGGAATTGAATTGGTATTGATTTTTGGGTTTATCGTGAACAGTGTTTTAAATAACACTTGTTCTTTAACCCGATAATTAATGAAATGTGATTTTGGGTTGTCGTGAACGGTATCTTCAATAATATTGTTCTTAGACCCAAAAAGAAATTAAGAAAATCAGAAACTAACTGGAGGTTAGTTAAGTTGAATGGTTTCTAGGGTATTAATCTGATGTTGGTTTCGGCCTTCGGGGTTAATACTTAGGGAACTGCTCACTTGCTAATTTACAGTTAGGGACTGATTGAAATGTGATGTGATTTTGGGGTTTATCGTAAACCGTGTTTTAAATGACACTGATTCTTTAACCCAGTCAAAGATTAAAACTAAGTGGAGTTTTAATGAATCTTTAATTAGATTGAAAAGATCGAGAATGGAGTATAACCAGTTTTGCTCTAGGCGGTAGTTAAATCTTTAATTAGATTTAAACGTGAAATGGTAATTGAATTTACCGATAACACCGTGGTGTTAGATATGAAGTATTACCAGTTTTACTTCATGGGATGAATAGGCTGGGATTGGGAAATTAAAACAAATGATTACTTCGGTAAGGTTCGTTAATCCCGACTAGTTTGAAGTGATATTCAAAGGAAGGTCAAAGAATAAATTTAAAAGAATTTATCTTTGATAAAATTAATGGGAATCTTTCCCTAAGAAATGTGAAATTTAGAAACTAACTGTAGGTTAGCTAAGCAGAATGGTTTTCTGGGTATTGATCTGATGTTGGTTTCGGCCTTCGGGGTTAGTACTTTGGGAATTATTCTCTTGTTAATTTACGGTTAGTGGCTGATGAATTGGAATGACGCGTATGTTGTGTTTGTGTAACACTTGTTTATTATATACGCGAGTTATTCGGAAAGATCGGGTTTATCCCATTTTGAATAAATGATACGACGATGAGTCGAAGATGAAGACGGTGGTCAAAGACCGGAGGTCTTCACATCGTTTGGGTGATTACTGATGATCTTGATTGGGTTGTACACCCAAGAGGAGGGAGTCAGTTGGTGATCGTCCAGACGTACTTGGAGATCGATGGATATGCGGGGTACTAGGTGCCTCCGGTTTCGTTCAGACCCAGAACGAACGTGAAAATGGACTGTGTGTCTGACATTGGATTTTAGTCTGTGTGGTTGATTTCTATTAAATATATATCTGTTTGGCGGCAGAGAATTTATTCTCTTGCTTAACGACCTTCTCTGAGGCGTACGAGCTCAGGGGTTATATGTTGATAGATATCAAACGCATGGAGTGAATTGTCTGTGTGGCATGCCTAAGTGGCAATTGATCAAGGCTTCTGTTGAAAAGCAAAGTCTTGTGGTGATGATCAAAGCACGGCCTTTGTGGCGTAGCTTTGTGTAGCGTTGATTCGCGAGCCTCACACCCCGCTGTGAACCAAAAACAGGAGAGGACCTCAGGGAGGACATGCGTTTCCTTCTAGTTAGAAGTGGCGTCTATGGTTTTACACGCTCTGACGAGTTTGACTTATGTGGTTTTTGCTGTTGCGAGGCGCCTCGGATATATCGGTGACTTTGTGAAGCCGATGGAGTCATTCGTTGGCTCATTGACACCCCAAAGTGTGGGGAAACGTAGTGTTCAGGCATAATAATCCACATCGGTGGACCGGCCCTGACGATCCAAAGGTCACTCGAGCTCTGACCTGAGACACGGACTAGAGTGTCTCGAATCAGTTGAGGACTATCTTTTGCCTCGGTTCACAGATGGAAATCCAGCTTCCAATACGTGACATGTGCGGTTTTAATTGTAGAGCCTAGTATGGCGACATAGTAGCATGGGATGCTATGCCGTCTATGATTGATACTTATGATTTGAAATTGTTTTGGACACTATACACTTATAATAGTATCAAATAATCTGTTTTTAAACGTATCAAGCTTTCTTTGGCTATTATAAGGTAAAACCCTATCCCCCGGCTTGCGTTGCATTGTGTGATAGGACCTGGGTCTTATAATAGCTTCATTTCTCTTTATTTAGCATTGCGCTGTTGTTTGTGCACTGCTATTCCTGGGAGGAAACCCATTCCGTGTTATACTGCGTGGTCCCTTGATTTACCTAACTTTAAAATAAAGATTAATAACTGTTTTAGTTCTCACACCAGTCCCATGACTGACCTGGAGTTTATTGTTTTAACCTAAACTCTGGGTTCCCTTATTTTGACACGGGCAGCTAGTAGTTTTGGTTTTGCAAATTTATATTCACAGGATCCTGATTTACAGCTGGAACGATACTCGGAAAGCTTTGTATCCACGTATTACTTCTAGTTGTGTATTGTATTATTTTCCGCTGCTATGTAATATATTGTAATCTCTGATATTTTCTGTGTAATATTTATTCATTTATACTCTGTATATTCTTGTAATCTGATGGAATTGTTGTAATATACCATGAAATGTTCTTCCGTCTGCGTTCTGATTTGTCGTGTTCTCAAAGCGATCAGGGGTTTCGAACGGTCTTGGTCGGTTTAGCGACTGATTCGGATCGAGCGAAATTCCCGGTCGTTACATTTGGTATCAGAGCTTTGGTTTACAAAGCTCAGAGAACAAGACACGTTAGAACCATTCGAAAGAATTCATCAGACGTTGGATTAGTAATATCCAATGAGGAATGACTCGTTAGAGATGGGATCAGTGGTATCCTAGAACGAGTGTGAAGTGTATATTTTAGAAAGTAAAAACAAGTTTTGTTTTGAAAATTTAAATCAATTACACATATTTGATTATTTATTTATATTGATATGGACAATCAAATATATAGAGATTTTAGTATACGTCTGATCCACGTGTAGTGAAGCCTCAAATATATTCGATAGATATAGAATCACACTCTAGTCGCTCAGACATGATTCTAATGATTGACGCGACAACATTAGAATTTATTTTCGTGTTTCGAAAGCGAGATTTCTATATATTTCCAATTGACTGGTGTGAGAACCAAAATTAGATAGGGCCTATTGTTGTGATTTGGCATCAAAAATATGATTTTTGACTATATATCAAAATTATGGATTTGAAACGTTAATCAACTAATTGATTGCTGAATGTGTTGTTTGATTATTGTTTTGATTAATTAGAATTTTGAACCATTATGTCAATTTGGACCAAATAGTGAGTTGTATTGAAAATTAGTCGCATTTGCTTGCATATACATGTACTTACATTGAACAGGTCATAGCAAGGAGGCTAGAGCAAAAGAATAAAATTGTTTGCCCGACAAATAGGTACATGTTTATTGTATTTCTTGAGTTTTGGCTGATTTTGTGAGCCGATTGGCTAGCCGCTTGGCTTTTTCTTTTTCTTTTGGATTGAAGAAGGCCATAGGAGGCTATATGAAACATCCCGAAGTCCCCGGTGCAGGGGAGGTTATGGCGAAATTTTTCGGAAATTTAGGGTGTTAGCCAAATTTTTGAAAAAATTGAAAAGTTCTTAGAAACTGAAATGTTGAAGAACTTAAGCCGTAACGAAAACAATGGAAGTTGAGTTGATTAGTTAAACAACTTTCGGCTTTGTTCCTTTTCGGGGACGAAAAGTTTTAAGTGGGGGAGATTGTAACGACCCGGATATCTGAGCCAATTTAAAATTTTTATTTTGGCAATTTTAGCGAATTGTGAACATTTAAAATGAATTATTTTAAATAATATCGGCGAGAAATTTATTTTGAATAGAATTAGAACGTATATATTTATATACGTCGTCATTAGAATATAAAATTTTATTTATATATATATAAAAGGAATTGAAAATGGCGCGGTAGTTCGATAATTCGATTTCAAATTTCAAATGAATGTGCAGGATTCAAAATAAATCGTATTTTAGCGAAACCAAAAATATTTGAACCTAATAGAGAATATCTTTTCAACGAATCCGAAAAATCGAAATTTCATAGCGGGGATAAAAAGTTATGTCCAGTTGAAATTTCAGAATAGTCGCTATGGAATTCAGGCCATTGAAAATAGCCATTTTGCAAACGACCTCGGTTTTCGGCGAAACCACTTTTGTTGGATCCGTGATGTCAATTTATTGCTAGGTTTCAAATTTCATAATTTTTTGAATCAATATGTGAGCGTGGCAAAGGAAAACGTGTTTTGACCATTTCAGTTGAATTTAATCGACTGGAAAATTGCCATTTTTCAAACGGTCTCAAAATTCGATGAAATTAGTTTTGTTAGGACCGTATCATCAATACGAAGCTAGAAATAATTTTTATGGAATTTGTAGAGACTGTATGTGGCCCTGGTAAATTGAAATGTACGTTTAAAATTGAATATATAGATTTATATTTTAATTTAAACGGAAACTGATCGAAACAGCTGGATCAGCTGATGAAACATATCCCATTGTGTTCGGAACGGGGGTATTACGCTAGGGGCGATAGTCGTTGGGCCTCGTTTGGTGGTCGAAAGAAGAGTCAACTTTTAAAAAGAGAAAAATAATAATAAATTAAAACTTCCTCCCCCTTTACACCCTCTCTCTCCCTCCTCACTTTCTTTCTTCCGTTCATAAAAAAAACAAATCGCAACGGAACCCTAGCCGCCAGGGGATCGCCGTCGCCCCCCAAGCTCTGACGTGCCACACCTCCAGCTAGCCCACTCCCTTGCTCCCTCTCTCCCCTGTCCATCGATCTCCCCTCCCCCCTCCACGATTCAATGACACCACGAGACCCCCAAAAGCTCCAGCGCCCAGAACTCGATGCTCCACTACCTGAGAGCCACCGTACGACCGGCGCAAACCCCCCCTGTGCCGCCAATTCGACGCAGTAGCCCTCCCCCAAATATGATGCTGTAAGTTTTTTTTCATTAATCTTTATTTATTCAATGTTTTAGATTATAAAACTTATGATTTACAGTTTATAAAATCAAATAGGTTTTAAATATATGAATTTATGGTTTTAAACATATAAAGTTTTGATTTTTATTTATTTATATAACATATAAAAGTTTGCATATATATTTTGGCATGATAAAAATGTGATCTACATATAGAAAGAAGTGATTCTTGAGATATGAAAATATAAATTCTTTGATTAGAAAATTTTGATTTTTAAAATGTAGAAAGATTGAATTTTTACATGTAGAAAGATTGAATTTTTATAAAATAGAAAGTTAAAAAATTTCATCGTATAAAGAAGTGATTTTTATAATGAAATGGCGAATGTAAAGATTTGATTTTTATATATACAATAGCGAGGTAAAGGTATGATTTTCATTTATACAATAGCATAATAAAAATATGATCTTTATTATGTAAAAGGTGTTATAAAAATATAAACTTTTATATGTGTGAAGTGGAAATAAAAATATGTTTTTATTTATGTAGCGATATTATAAAACTATAATTTTTATACATGTAGCGTTACAAAGATATAATTATATATATATATAATATAACGTATAAAAATAGCGATTTTTCCATATATGAACATCATATTAGAAATGTGATTTTTAATATGAAATTCGTGAAACAGATCTCTTTGGAGACGCGACGATGATTTCCTACATATGAAGAGTCGTTGCGTTTGGTTTAGCAATTGGTGAGAACTCCTCACCTTTGATTTTATTTTCTAGTTTAAATTATATACTAGGATGCAGACGGTGTTTAGTAGCACCCAACACCCGTCGTCCACAGACCATGGACGGCTTGTATGCTTGTTTGTTTGATTTTGGATGTGTAGTTGATTGTGTAATGTGATGTGAAATGAAATAAAATATTTATATAGTTAAAAATAGAATTTTTAACGTATATATGAAATGAAATTAATATTTATAAACAAATCGGAGATTTTGTTTATATACACTGATTTGATTGATATTGATTGGGACGATAAATTTTACACATCGCCCAAATCTGTGTTTGATTGTCTGAAACCCCACACGGGTATTGGGATGATATATGACATACACTAATCCCGATAATTAGTTGTATGTCGATCGATTGATTGACAGACTGTTATAAGCGTTAAATATTTATATTTGATGCTTATACAGTGTAGAACGCACTTTGGATGATGGTTGATGATTTATCGTTGCTGTTATATACGTGTGTTGTAGAAAATCCATATAATTGACATTATATGGTAATTGATTGGGCCTCATTCCAGTTTTGAATAGAAATATTTGAAATAGAAATATTTGAAAGAGAAATATTTGAAATAGAAATATTTGAAAAAGAAATATTTGAAATAGAATAATTTGAAAATAGAAATATATGAAGCCGTGTTGATTAGATTGACGTCATTTTGACGTGAACGATATTTATATCGATTTTATTCATTTTTATAATGAATATAGAAAAGGAAGTGATTTCAAATTCTGACATTTTGAAACAAATTGAATTCGAATTGAAATTGAATAGAATTGAATTCAAATTGAAATTGAATATAATAGAATTCGAATTAAAATTGAATAGAATTGAATTCGAATTAAAATTGAAAAGAATAGAAATTGAAATGAAAATGAATTGAAATTGAATTAAAATCGATTTGAATTGAAATCAATTTGAAATGAATTGAAAATGAATTGAAATTGAATTAAAATTGATTTGAATTGAAATCAATTTGAAATGAATTGAATTGAATTGAAAATGAATTGAAATTGAATTAAAATCGATTTGAATTGAAATCAATTAGAAATGAATTTAAAACAAATTTATATTGTAAAAATTCAATTTTGATTTGAATTTGAAATGAAGTTGAAATCGTTTCGAAAACGAATTTAAAACGATTTATAAAATACGTTTTAAAAGGAAATAGATGAAATATATATATAATATATATATTATATATATAATGGCCTGAATAGAACGCGCCGCGCCGCGGTAGTTCGCGAATTTCGACCATTGACTTCGAATGGATATTGCGGGAGATCCGACCGTCGGATTCTCCTAAAACCGGAACCGTTGGGTTTGTATTGAAAAGAGCTTTCTAACGAATATTAGAAATTTGAAATCTAACGGTTGGATTTGGAATTATGTCCAAATCAAATTGGGAAAAGGTCGCTATAAGTGCAGTTCGATGGTCGTTGATGGAAATCGACTGTACGGGTCTTGATAAAATTATTAAAAATAGTAATAATTTGTGTAAAATCATAAGAAATGATTTGTGAAGAATTGGGATGACAAACTCCACATTTGAAAAGATAAAAATATATTTTTATCGAAATGAACGAGTTTTGAACTAGAATAATAATTTATTTGTTTTTAGAATAAATAAATTGGATTTGAAATGGTTTTGAAAATAACCAGAATTTCCAATAATTGCAATGGAAGGGATCTGAATCGAAATTGTCTTCGGAATATTTCGATGTTGGATTTCGTGATTATACAGATATTGTTATGCAAATTTGAAAGATATATATATCGTTATTTCCAATACTATATTTGTTGGTCGTATAATTTGATATTGGATATAAGCCGATATATTTTCCATTCAGAGCCATGTATTTAATATCAAATTTGATTTGGGTTTGTCGTGAATGGTGTCTTCATTAACACTGTTCTTAAACCCAGTTGAGAAAAAGGTTAAATCTTTTTATTTAGATTTAATGAAGTGTACCAATTAAATAATATTTAATTGGAATTGAATTGGTATTGATTTTTGGGTTTATCGTGAACAGTGTTTTAAATAACACTTGTTCTTTAACCCGATAATTAATGAAATGTGATTTTGGGTTTTCGTGAACGGTATCTTCAATAATATTGTTCTTAGACCCAAAAAGAAATTAAGAAAATCAGAAACTAACTGGAGGTTAGTTAAGTTGAATGGTTTCTGGGGTATTAATCTGATGTTGGTTTCGGCCTTCAGGGTTAATACTTAGGGAACTGCTCACTTGCTAATTTACGGTTAGGGACTGATTGAAATGAGATGTGATTTTGGGGTTTATCGTGAACCGTGTTTTAAATGACACTGATTCTTTAACCCAGTCAAAGATTAAAACTAAGTGGAGTTTTAATGAATCTTTAATTAGATTGAAAAGATCGAGAATGGAGTATAACCAATTTTTCTCCAGGCGGTAGTTAAATCTTTAATTAGATTTAAACGTGAAATGGTAATTGAATTTACCGATAACACCGTGGTGTTAGATATGAAGTATTACCAGTTTTACTTCATGGGATGAATAGGCTGGGATTGGGAAATTAAAACAAATGATTACTTCGGTAAGGTTCGTTAATCCTGACTAGTTTGAAGTGATATTCAAAGGAAGATTTAAGAATAAATTTAAAAGAATTTATCTTTGATAAAATTAATGGGAATCTTTCCCTAAGAAATGTGAAATTTAGAAACTAACTGTAGGTTAGCTAAGCAGAATGGTTTTCTGGGTATTGATCTGATGTTGGTTTCGGCCTTCGGGGTTAGTATTTTGGGAATTATTCTCTTGTTAATTTACGGTTAGTGGCTGATGAATTGGAATGAGGCGTATGTTGTGTTTGTGTAACACTTGTTTATTATATACGCGAGTTATTCGGAAAGACCGGGTTTATCCCATTCTGAATAATTGATACGACGATGAGTCGAAGATGAAGACGGTGGTCGAAGACCGGAGGTCTTCACATCGTTTGGGTGATTACTGATGATCTTGATTGGGCTCTACACCCAAGAGGAGGGAGTCAGTTGGTGATCGTCCAGACGTACTTGGAGATCGATGGATATGCGAGGTACTAGGTGCCTCCGGTTTCGTTCAAACCCAGAACGAACGTGAAAATGGACTGTGTGTCTGACATTGGATTTTAGTCTGTGTGGTTGATTTCTATTAAATATATATCTGTTTGGCGGCAGAGAATTTATTCTCTTGCTTAACGACCTTCTCTGAGGCGTACGAGCTCAGGGGTTATATGTTGATAGATATCAAACGCATGGAGTGAATTGTCTGTGTGGCATGCCTAAGTGGCAATTGATCAAGGCTTCTGTTGAAAAGCAAAGTCTTGTGGAGATGATCAAAGCATGGCCTTTGTGGCGTAGCTTTGTGTAGCGTTGATTCGCGAGCCTCACACCCCGCTGTGAACCAAAAACAGGAGAGGACCTCAGGGAGGACTTGCGTTTCCTTCTAGTTAGAAGTGGCGTCAGTGGTTTTACACGCTCTGACGAGTTTGACTTATGTGGTTGTTGTTGTTGCGAGGCGCCTCGGATATATCGGTGATTTTGTGAAGCCGATGGAGTCATTCGTTGGCTCATTGACACCCCCAAAGGGTGGGGAAACGTAGTGTTCAGGCATAATAATCCACATCGGTGGACCGGCCCTGACAATCCAAAGGTCACTCGAGCTCTGACCTGAGACACGGACTAGAGCGTCTCGAATCGGTTGAGGACTATCTTTTTCCTCGGTTCACAAATGGAAATCCAGCTTCCAATACGTGACATGTGTGGTTTTAATTGTAGAGCCTAGTACGGCGACATAGTAGCATGGGATGCTATGCCGTCTATGATTGATACTTATGATTTGAAATTGTTTTGGACACTATACACTTATAATAGTATCAAATAATCTGTTTTTAAACGTATCAAGCATTCTTTGGCTATTATAAGGTAAAACCCTATCCCCCGGCTTGCGTTGCATTGTGTGATAGGACATGGGTCTTATAATAGCTTCATTTCTCTTTATTTAGCATTGCGCTGTTGTTTATGCACTGGTATTCCTGGGAGGAAACCCGTTCCGTGTTATACGGCATGGTCCCTTGATTTACCTAACTTTAAAATAAAGATTAATAACTGTTTTAGTTCTCACACCAGTCCCATGACTGACCTGGAGTTTATTGTTTTAACCTAAACTCTGGTTGCCCTTATTTTGACACGGGCAGCTAGTAGTTTTGGTTTTGCAGATTTATATTCACACGATCCTGATTTACAGCTGGAACGATACTCGGAAAGCTTTGTATCCGCGTATTACTTCTAGTTGTGTATTGTATTATTTTCCACTGCTATGTAATGTATTGTAATCTCTGATATTTTCTGTGTAATATTTATTCATTTATACTCTGTATATTCTTGTAATCTGATGGAATTTTTGTAATATACCATGAAATGTTCTTCCGTCTGCGTTCTGATTTGTCGTGTTCTCAAAGCGATCAGGGGTTTCGAACGGTCTTGGTCGGTTTAGGGACTGATTCAGATCGAGCGAAATTCCCGGTCGTTACAATATCAAATTCATGTGATGGAAAAATATATTCAAAATACTCTCATTCTTGTCTGCTTGAAGACCGAAGTTTGAAGATGGTACATGTTTTTGTGATATTTATTTGATGATTTATGGACATGTATAGAAAGAAACAATTCCAATAGCTTTTAGGATTTTCGTTGGTTACGAATAACATTATAATCTGATGTAATATTTTCTTTCTCCAAAGATGCACATTAAGTCTAATCAATCAAAAGTCAGAGCAAAACATGTATAAATGTAATTTGCATGCATGGTTAAGCCATTATAATTACAAATAAAAAATAAGGTTGCATATAAAAACATGATAACATGCAATATTTTAGGTGATTGATATTTAAATATGAAAAGACAAATCATTTCGTTTTTGTTGATTTATGGTTGGTTTTCTTGACTTCTAATACATAGTAACTGATAATAACAAAGAACCGGTTCATATACAATTGGTAGACAACAATAAGGATATTCCTGAAAAAAGATGTTGCCTTCAATATTTTTAATTGGGTTGGATGAAGCAAGAACTTCTTCCAAAATGGAACATGGTTGCAAAGCGATGCTGAAACTCAAACTAGAGAAATGTAGGTTGTAATCGAACTAGACGGGAACAAAACGATCGAAGGTGTGTCTTTATCCCATAATATAATAGATTCAAATGGACACAGATCGAGCGAGAATTAAGTCCAGATATTACTATGATAGATATTAAGAATAAAATGCATATATTCTTCTTGAAAAGAAAAGATCAAATTTATAAGAAGCTTTCAAAGCTGAGATGGCTAGAGCACTCGTTTAGTAAGCGGGAGGTCATGAGTTCAATTCTCAATGAAAGCATTTTTTTCCATTATGATTAAAAATACTAAATTACTTTAGACCAAACTATTTTAATACTAATCCATACACCCCAAACGTAATCATCCTATCCTCTTTCATTCTTCGAACTTTGATAACTTTAATTACTGCTATAACTGCATTTTTTTACTTATACAAATAATTTTATGATGTTATTGTGATTAAGACCAAATTATGTTAACATCAATCCAAACATACTAGACACAATCATGCTATCCTCTTTCATTATTCGAAATTTGTAAACTCTAATTAATATTATAATTGTAATTTTTGACTTATACAAATAATTTTATGATGTTATCATGATTAATGTATTTGATTTAGATTTATGAATTTTAATTGGATTAGTTTAGGGATATTAAAGAACACTATGGTTAAAAAAAGGTAGGGCGGTTTATGTTTCTACCGGAGAAAAAGCAAGGAGAGACCTTTTTCAACAGACTACTACGGTAACTTAATGAGCATACGTCATAAATGCTTTATGCCTATTATTGTGGAATCTCCTTCAGGTTTATTCATTTGAAGCAAGGGAGATGTCAGTAAAAGAGTACATCAATCAACTCAATAAGTTGTTTAGGTTTATGATGGATTTTTCCCTTTTCTTCCCTTTGTTGGCCAAAAATATCCATATACTTCATTAATTCAAGACTTAAAACATAAAATGAAATAAAATCAACGCAATATTATGTTGGATCTTTCTGAACTAATCGGAATTTAGAGTTAACATTCAATGAGTAATCTCTAGGCAATAGTAAGGTAACAACATGTTTACTTATATCACACTCGGGCGCGCGCACATACACACGCGCGCGCGCGCACACACACACATATATATATATATATATATATATATATATATATATATATATATATATATAGAGAGAGAGAGAGAGAGAGATGATCAAGAGCACCCCAAACAGTGCAACACCACCTAAAACCCTCTTAATTTCCACCATACATTCTCGGTTCTATCTCTTTCCACTAACTCTCTCTTCTTATTTATTTATTTATAAATGAGTGGCTTAAAATGAGGTGAAAATGGAGTGCTTCCAAATAAGGGTGTCTAGTAACTTCCTCATTCATATGGCATCAAACTATCGGTTTGCAGTTCAATTCGATAAGGAAGATGACTACAACAAGGTCATGGAAAGCACTACGTATTCTTACTATGGTAAGCTTCTACTTATTGTTGCCTGGAAGCCGGACTACGGTTACTTGATAGTTTCAACAAGTGATGTACAAATCTGGGTTCACCTCCATAACCTAAAATCGGAAATGTGGACAGATGATGCCTTACAGATGATTGTGGGTTTCTTTGGGACCCCTCTTCGTATTGATGAGAAAACTACGAAAGAAATTATACCAAATACGCAAGGATTCAGTTAGCTATCAATGTAACCACAAAGTTGAAGGCTACCATTCCTATTTACTTCCAAATGGTAGAAAGCATGATGTAACGGTTGAGTACGAGCACTACCTTTCAAATGTGATAAATGCAAGGTGTTTGGTCATAGAACCTCGTCACATGCAATGAGAAATGAGCCACAGTGGGTTAATATAACAACAGAACAGGCTTCTTCTTCTCACATCACTGACCAACCAAGCCATGTTGATGTTACGCCTACAACACATGATTTATCTTTTTTAGATGTAGAATTGCCTGGCGATCTGCATCAAGATCCAGTGCAGCATGTTGTTGATGCTATAACCGAAGACTCTACTCAACGGGAAGAACAAACAGATGCGTTAGGCTTTATTTCCAAAAATGATTCGTACTTGCAATAACACAGAAAATCCCCTCCCGAAGCTCCTCCTCCTAAAATAAACTTAACGAGTTCTTTTTCAATTAAATGACCATCATAACGTCGAACGTCTGGAACATGAATACATCGACCCGTATGCACGATATGTACAAGCACCTATCACAATTCAAACCAACTTTAATTGGTTTGGTTGAGAACAAATTAAATAAGTCTAATATGGTTATTTTTGTAAAGAAATTACCTTCTTGCTGGAATTATGTATCTAATAACACATCTGAGTGTGCAGGGCGTATCTTTCTACTGTGGGACACGTTAGTTTGGATGTTACAACCACTATTATCCTCTTCCCAATATATGACTATCTCAGCGGAAAACACCGGAGGTTTTTCCTTCTTGCTTACTGTTGTACTTCCTACTATCCATATTATATGATGTTTTGTAATTCTTCACGGAGATTAAGAAAAATAAATGTGGCTTCTTTACCCTTCAATTAATCTTCTCTCATTAATTGCACTATTAACTTTCTATCAAAATAAAGCAACACGTGTTGTATGTTTAACTTCATCCCCTACCACTAAAATTTCAAATGGAGCCAAATCTTTTGAAAGTAAATTATTTCAACCTAAATAAAATTTCAAAATGGAGCCAAACTTGAAGTTTATTGTTTCCCATTCCCTGCTCTGATTTTATATATAAAACATATGAAAATTTTGGTTTTAAACTACGTTGTCATGGCTTGTAAAAGTAGTCATAACTTTGATCTAAATCTTCCTCCTTCAAACAATGATGAAGTTTTTAACATTAATTTAAATTTTCCTGCGCCGTCCAACATAGAGGAAGAGGAGCCAATCCCATTGACAGTTAGACAATCTTCTAGTAGAACACTTATACTAGATTGGAACATCGACTCAAACCAAGAGTCTGGATCTCCATTACTTGAACTACATGTTGACCGGTTGCATGAAGAAGACGAAGAAAACATAAGCATTGATCCAAACTAAGAGTTGAACTCTTCATTATGTGAAGAAGATGAAGAAAATATTGCAGTAAATTTAGGTAGTTGAAACTTTACTTATACGTGTAGTTGCATTATTTTTCATGGTCTAGTATATAGTTAGTAGGTATTTGAAACTTTACATGTACTCTTTTATGGCCATATTTAAATAATTGTCCCTTTTAACTCAATAGATAGTTAGTTCTCACTTATGGCAGTAGGAGTATGTCCTTGCATTATTCTCCATTGTCTTTGCATTATAGCAGTAGGAGTATGTCCATGTTAATTTCTCGGAGCATTTGCATTATAGTAGTAGGAGAATAATGGAAAATACATTGTCCCTTTTGAAATTGCATTTGTATATATGTATATGTTACAGTTCATGATTGTTAAGCAAAATTTAGTTATGTATACACTTATACTGGTCATGTTTTAAATTTAGTCATGTGTATAGCATCTCAGGTGGTTCCATCACTGTGTTCTGGAATTTAGTCATGTGTATAGTATTTGATGAATTTTTATAGTGCATGTTTATTGCATTTTTATAGTGCATGTGTATAGCATTTTTACAGTGCATGTGTATATCATTCGGTGAATTTAGTCATGTGTATCGCATTTTTACAGAGCATGTGTATAACATTTGGTGCTTGTGTATAGCATTAATTTTTACAGTGCATGTGTATAGCATTTTTACAGAGGATTGTTTTTTAACATGTGGAGACCGCGGCAACACAACTCAAGGAAAAACAATAGTTCTAATAAATGAGCAAAGATGAACTATTTATTGGGCTTTGTTAGAGAAAAGTGTTAAAGGAAAGTTAAAAAAAATTACAAGAGAAGTTTCCGAATAGTTTTCGATACCCATACGAACAAAAGAAACTCCAAATTGAGTAGCAGTTGATGTTTCACACAAGAAAACAAAGAATTATGGCCGAAAAAGAATCCATGTTGATTTAAACCGAGTACATGAAATTTCTTTACACCGACAAACAACCTTGAAAGCACTTGCTGAAGCTTTGAACGTAAGCTACACGACATTATTTCGACTTTTGAAACAAGGTATTCTTCGACACCATACGACTGCTATTAAACCTTATTTGAAAACAGGACTTAAAATAGCATGTCTCAAATTTTTCATATCAATCTTAGACCCAAGAAGCTTACCTCATGAGCCAAAGTTTGTCGGCATGTATCACATGGTACATATTGATGAGAAGTGGTTTTATACAACCAAAAAGTGCAGTTGTATTATTTACTTCCAAATGAAGAAGTACATTTGCGTATATGTCAAAGTAAGAATTTTATAGGAAAAGTTATGTTTCTAGTTGCTATGGCTCGCCAAGTTATGATGATGATGGAAATGAAGTGTTCTCAGGAAATTAAGTTGTCATGTCATCAAAGTCAATGTCTTCAATACTTAATCTCACAAAATCATCAAGCCATGTAGTTCTTTTCTTCTCTCTAGATGGTCCAATTTGAATTTGAGCTTCACCTTGAGATTGATCGTCTATCCTCTCCTTATCAACCACGGTGTCATCAAAATCATCATTTTTACTCGTATGGAAGTCTGATTATCTCCCTTGTGTTTGGTATTCTAAATTTGTCCTTTCAACATCATCATTAACCAAAGAAGAAGAATCCACCTTCAACATAGCCTTCTCATCAAGTGTAACATGCCTACTAGTAACAATCTTTTGGCTTGTAGGACAACAAAACTAATAACCCTTAATTCTTTTCTTATAGCTAAGAAAAATACACTTGCGCGATCTTGGATCCAATTTCCTTTTTCTCTCATTCACATAAGATGGACAACCAAACATTCTGAGAAACGAATATGAAACATGCTTTCCCTTCCATACTTCTTTAGAAATCATTATATCTATGGCGGTAGAAGGTGTGCGGTTGATAGGGAAATTCCCCATAGATAATGCCTCTGCCCAAAATCTCTTCTTCAATCCCGCAGTCAGACGTAAGCAATGAGTTTTTTAACAAAGTTCTATCAATTCTCTCTATAATCCCATTTGACCAAGGGTACCATGGCGTGATGTAGTGTCGTTTGGTTCCCTCGGACTCACAAAATCTGATGAATTTTTCAGAAGTGAATCCACCAAAATTATCTGAACGAAGAACCTTGACATCCTTTCTAGACTGCTTCTCAACAAGAAATTTCTAACTTTGAAACCTATCAAAAGTTTCATTTTGGACTTAATAAAGTAAACCATACATTTCTAGAAAAATCATCAACAAATGAAACAAAATACCTAGCTCTTCCAAAAGATAAGCATGGTGCGGGGCCCTAAACATCAGTGTGAACATACTCTAAAACATCTTTAGACTTGTGCTCCACACTGCCAAAAAGAAACCTTCGTCTAGTTTCCAAGTACACATCCTTCACAAAAGCCAAGTTTTGAATGATGAACACCGTCAATCAAACCTCGCTTTCTCAATACCTCTAAACTGCGCTTTTAACATGACCCATACGAAAATGCCACAATCTAGTAGAATCAGAATCAACAGAATCAAGAACCGAAGTGGTCTCCGCAACAGTAGTTGTACCGTTCATCAAATATAGATTTCCATCTTTTACCCCCTTCTTTACTATCAATGACCTATTTTTTATTTTAAATGAATCTTTTTCTATTACACATTTTAAGCCAAAATTGCACAATGCTCCAATGGAGATCAAACTACGTTTTAAATCAGGCACATGCCTGACATCACATAAAGTATGAACAATACCATCAAACATCCTGATTTTCACCATTTCAACACTAACCATGCAAAAGAAGCATTATTTTTCATGAGAATTTCTCCTCCATCAAACTGATGATAAGTAGAAAAAGGGTGTCTATCTAGTATCATGTGATAGGATGCTCCTGAGTCAATAATCCACATGGAACTCTTCATAAAGAGGCAGAAGCTGTTAAAATGTGAGGATCACTTTCTAAATCTGATATCTCCGCAGTAGAAGCTGAAGCCTTTTGGGGAACAACTTTGTTTTTATTCTCCAACTTGTGCAACTTGCAAAATAATGTCCAGGTTTTCTACAATAATGACAAACTCTCTTCCTAGGTCCCTTGACTGAGATCTAGATTTAGCTCTATTTCCACCATATTTGGGTCTACTCTTAATTCCTCCTCTTCGTGGGATAAGGATTTCGAAATTATTCTCCATGCTCATGTTTGCTAACTTTCCCCTCAACGTCTCATTATGCAAATTTATCTTCACATCCTCCAGGAAAATAGATAAATGCTCATAGATAATAGAGTTAAGAAAAATGTTATAGTCTACAGGCAAAGAACATAATAGAATAACCGCTTGCGCTTCATCCTCAATCTTTACATCTGCTGCTCGAAGATTGATGACAAGCATGTTAAGGGAATCCACATGAGCAAATACATCAGTTCCAAGCTTCATCTTGAGTGAATAAAGTTATTGTTGTCGGATGATGCGGTTGGTGAGAGACTTGCCGTAGAACTTTCTCTGAAGAGCATCACATAGTTCCTTAGCAGTTTTCACATGAGAAAACTCTCTAAGTACTTCATCAGAAAACTAGGTTGGATGGTAGTAAGAGCATCCTCTTTCAATTCTTCTAACTCTTCAGGTGCAAGGTTCCTCAATTTCTCTGGATCTGAGACAACCTTAAATGTCCTCTCTTTCTTCAAAATCGCTTCCATCTTCATCTTGCATGTACCAAAATTTCTTTTTCCATCAAATCTAGCAAATCCATAATTTGTAGCGCTTCAACCACTGTTATTTTTTGTGGAATTAAGACATAACTGAAATAGTCATTGAATAGACCAATAAGCTTTGATACCAAACTGTAGTGAAAAAACAGTGGTTTGGGCAGTGAAAGCAGAACACCCAGTAATCTAGGCTATCGACAATCTCAACAATGTCAATCCAACAAAGATGATAAAGAAAAACAAATGAATCAAATTAAAGAGAAAAACAAAATTAGAAAAGGGAAAGAATACACCAATATAACAAGGTTCGACTGTGCCTTCACTTCAAGAGGAGGTACAATATGAGAAGAAATACACAACACAATACAACTTTCTCACCCTATAAATAGATTCAGAAATATGGATCATATTGAAGATGATATATGGAGAGAGCTGTCTTCTTGTGTGTTGAAAATGTGAGCAAATGTCTGTGTATATATAGGAGGAAGGATGAAGAATTCTTCATAGAAAAGGATGAAATATTTCTAATTGACTCCCCCGCAAATCTGGCACAGTTTAAATTGTTTCCACCTATGACAATATTTGGTTGATTCCTTAAATCAAATATATATCTTCTCCATATTAGTATATTATCTTTCCGATTTGACTTGATTACGAGAATTAATTAATATCTCCTTATTAATATATTTAGAACATCCAAATTTAACGAAAGATACCATATCGTTTTATAGCCGCAACTGAAACAAAAAGCACGTAAAATCCTACAATAACACAAAACTGATATCTATGGATATATAAAAATTATACTCAATCAGTGTGTTATATAACATGATGCACTTATAAATTTAATTATTTAATCCATTGTCATTCATGACAAAATTGATGCCAAATCAATAAAAACTCACGTGAAGTAGCTGTTTAATTCGAATTTGTGCTTGCTTATTTTATTAAAAAAAAGTAATTTTCAACAGAGCTGATACTTTATATGCAAAACAATACCCAGGAGCAGTTTGATTTAGTGTAATGCTCTGTAAATTTGATGACCTGGTTCACCGTCATGCATGATAAAAAAATGATATTAAACAATGCACACATATCTAGCATCATTCTGATTAGAATTCACACTCAGGTACAATATAAATTAACTTTGTTATTTCCCACAAGAAATGATACATGTATATATTCAAATTTTGGGTTTTGTGATTTATTTATTATGTGGATCAGACTTAAATATAAAATGTTAGATGCTAACCATTAATAAAAAATTGTGTAAACGTTGAAATGTTTACATCAAAATGCAAAAGGATAGAAGAAGTAAAATAATGTATGAGAATTAGTAAATAAGTATAAAGCGATAAACTAATTTAAAATTAAATATCTGAATTAAGGGGGAGAGAGAAAACTCTTAGAATTAAGGAAATAGCTCTAAAAGGTTATGCTTTGCTATTATTTTATAGATGAACTAAATACTCTCTAAGATTATTCAAATAAATAGAATTTAAGGTTTCACGAGTAGTTTAAACATATGGATTGAAATATAAAATATCACAATCGAACTGAGGAGGTTCTGCAAATAGTTGTAGAAATGCCAAAATGGATGTATTTAAAATGGAATTTTTTTATTCAATTATGATATATTTATTGAAATAAGTGCACAGTATATTAATTTTTTTAATATTGTTTATATATATTATGTAAACTATGACTTATTTAACTTTGTATTTGAAAAAAAAAAACTAATTTTGCCATTTTCTTTGATATGAACATGGTGTACATTTTAAAACATCACATCTAGCGTAAATTAGATAAATTAACAATAATATATTGATTTAATTCGTTTGTCTAATCCAAAATCACATAATTATTTTAAACATATTGACTTAAATGTACAATGCTAAGTGATATTGTGCAGTGTTTTGTAAATAACCAAATAAAATTTAAAATGTAAGCGTTTAACACCGGTATTACAATGCAATACACAACAAATATATCGATGTAAACGAGTTCAACTTTGAACTTGCGATAATATTTATGTGTATAATTTATGTTATGTGATTGACTTGTTTATATATTTGATTTTTCTTCATTTTTGTCAATATAAGAATATAGTAGTTTTGATCTGATTTATTAGGTAAATCAGTGAATAATAGTTTTCTATAGTTATTTAAATATTTTTAATATTATGTAATTAATTGTAAAATATGGTACTAAATAGTAGAAAAGAATTGAAAGATACTTAAACTATTATATAAAATTTGAAATGTAGGTATTTGAAGCCAAAAAACATAATTTTGTCATTTCTAGTATATAAAAGAAATATTAGTTAATTGAATTTATTTAAATTACTTAAATTTTGGTGTTGTAATTAATTTTAGTATGTGGACTTATATATAAAATATTAGAGGCTAACTATTAACAAATAATTATGTAAACTTTGAAATGTCCATATCAAAATGTAAAATGACAAAAGAAGTTAAATAATGCGAAAGAAATTGTAAATAAGTGTAAAATGACAAAAAAACTTAAATAATGTGAAATGTCCTTGCAGGATACATACTACGACTAAAAACATATTTGATCATATACTGAAAGAAAAAATTATTCGATGCTTTGCTAGAGCACCCATTTAGTAGGAGGAGGTCCTGAGTTTAATTTATTTGACGGGTGTAATTTTAATGGAAAATTCTTTAGGAGAATAAATGAAATGGAAAATGAATCATTTGAGCATTATAACTTTCTAAAGAAATCTAACCGATCGGTGTAATTTAAGTAATACTTTTGAGCGCCTTTTTTACCATATCAAATTCATGTGATAGACAAATATATTCAAAATACTCTCATTTTTGTCTGCTTGAAGACCGAAGTTTGAAGATTGTACATGTTTGTTGTAAAATTTATTCGATGTTTTTTGAACACGTATTGAAAGAAAAAATTCTAGTAGCTTTCGGGATTTTCATTGGTTAGGAATAACATTATAATATGATGTAATATTTTCTTTCTCCAAAGATGCATGTTCAGTCTAGTCGATCAAAAGGCAAAGCAAAACATGTATAAATGTAATTTGCATGCATGGAAAAGCTAGTAGATTTATAAATCAAAAAAAAGATTGCATATAAAAACATGATAACATGTAATACTTTAGGGGATAGATATTTAAATATGAAAAGACAAATCAATTCAGTTTATGTTGAATTTTTGTTGGTTTTCTTGACTTCCGATACATAGTAGTTGATAAGAACAAAGAATCATTTCATATACATTTGGTAGACAACAATGAGAATATTCCTGTAAAAAGGTAGTGTCTTCAATATTTTCAATTGGGTTGGATGAAGCAAGAACTTCATCCAAAATAGAATGAGGTTACAAAGCAACACTGAAACTCAAACAAGAAAAATGAAGTTATAATCAAACCAGACAGGAAATATGAACATAGATCGAGCAAGAATTAATTTCATACATTACTATGATGGATATTAAGAATAAAATGCATATATTCTTCTTGAAAAGAAAAGATTAAATTTTTGTGAAGTTTTCATAGCTCAGATGGCTAGAACATCCGTTTAGTAAGCGGGAGGTCTTGAGTTCAGTTCTTATTGGAGGTATTATTTTCCCATTATGATTAAAAATAATATATTAATTTGGATGAAACTATTTTAACGCTCATCCATACACCCAGACATAATCATCCTAACCTCTTTCATTCTTCAAAACTTAATAACTTTAATTACTGCTATAACTGTATTTTTTTATTTATACACATAATTTTAATATGTTAACATCAATCCAAACATACCAAACACAATCATCCTATCCTTTTTCATTCTTCGAAATTTGTTAACTCTAATTACTGTTATGACTGTAGTTTTTGATTTATACAAATAATTTTATGATGTTATCAAGATTAATATATTTGATTTAGATTTATGAATTTTAACTAGATTAGTTTAGCAATATTAAAGAACACTATGGCGAAGAAAGGATGGGCAGTTTATGTTTCTACCAGAGGAAAAGCAAGGAGAGACCTTTTTCAACAGACTACTATGGCAATTTAACGAGCATATGTCATAAATGTTTTATGCCTATTATTGTGGGAATCACCTTCAGGTTGATTCATTCGAAGCAAGGGAGATGCCAGTAAAAGAGTATATCAATCAACTCAATAAGTTCGTAAGGTTTAAGATGGATTTTTTTTCTGTTCTTCCCTTTGTTGGCCAAAACTATTCATACCATTCATCAATTCAAGCCTTAAAACATATAATCAAATAAAATCAACTCAATATTGTGTTCGTTAATGTGAGGACCCGAACTTCCCCGTAAAGGAAAGCTCGGATTGAGTTGAGAACACGACAAATCAGAACACAAACAGAAGAACATTTCATTGCTTATTACAACAATTTACATCAGAGTATAGAATATACAGAGTATGAATAAATAATATACATTTGATAAATATCAGATATTTACAAATTATAGTGCAGCGGAAAGTTATACAAAAAAAACTAAAAAGAATATACGGATACAGAGCTTTCCGAATATCATTCCAGCTGTAAACCAGGATCCTGTGAATATATATCTGCAAAACCAAAACTACTAGCTGCCCGTGTGGAAAATAAGGGCACCCGGAGTTTAGGTTAAAACATTAAACTCCAGGTCAGTCATGTGACCGGTGTGAGAACTAAAATAGTTATTTAAAACATTACTTTAAAATCAGATATATCAAGGGACCTAACACGGAAGGGGTTTCCTTCCAAGAATACCAGTGCATAAAACAAATAGCGCAATCCGTACACCCAAACATAATCATCCTAACCTCTTTCATTCTTCAAAACTTATTAACTTTAATTACTGCTATAACTGTATTTTTTTATTTATACACATAATTTTAATATGCTAACATCAATCCAAACATACCAAGCACAATCATCCTATCCTTTTTCATTCTTCGAAATTTGTTAACTCTAATTACTGTTATGACTGTAGTTTGTGATTTATACAAATAATTTTATGATGTTATCAAGATTAATGTATTTGATTTAGATTTATGGATTTTAACTAGATTAGTTTAGCGATATTAAAGAACACTATGGCGAAGAAAGGTTGGGCGGATTATGTTTCTACCAGAGAAAAAGCAAGGAGAGACCTTTTTCAACAGACTACTATGGCAATTTAACGAGCATATGTCATAAATGTTTTATGCCTATTATTGTGGAATCACCTTCAGATTTATTCATTCAAAGCAAGGGAGATGCCAGTAAAAGAGTATATCAATCAACTTAATAAGTTCGTTAGGTTTGAGATGGATTTTTTTTCTATTCTTCCCTTTGTTGGCCAAAACTATCCATACCATTCATCAATTCAAGCCTTAAAACATAAAATCAAATTAAATCAACTCAATATTGTGTTCGTTAATGTGAGGACCTGAACTTCCCCGTAAAGGAAAGCCCGGATTGAGTTGAGAACACGACAAATCAGAACACAAACAGAAGAACATTTCATTGCTTGTTACAACAATTTACATCAGAGTATAGAATATACAGAGTATGAATAAATTACATACATTTGATAAATATCAGATATTTACAAATTACAGTGCAGCGGAAAGTTATACAAAACACAACTGAAAAGAATATACATATACAGAGCTTTCCGAATATCATTCCAGCTGTAAACCAAGATCCTGTGAATATAAATCTACAAAACCAAAACTACTAGCTGCCCGTGTGGAAAATAAGGGCACCCAGAGTTTAGGTTAAAACAATAAACTCCAGGTTAGTCATGTGACCGGTGTGAGAACTAAAACAATTATTTAAAACATTACTTTAAAATAAGATATATTAAGGGACCACGCCATATAACACGGAACAGGTTTCCTTCCAGGAATACCAGTGCATAAACCAAGTGGCGCAATGCTTTTTTGAAAAATGAAGCTATTATAAGGCCCAGGTCCCATCATACAACGCAATGCAAGCCGGAGGATAGGGTTTTACCTTATAATAGCCAAATAATGCTTGATACGCGGAATTTAATCTTTTATTATTACTATAAGTGAAGAAATCAACTTCAAATATAAATATATCAATCATAGACGGCATAAGCGCCCCATCCCACTATATCGTCATAAATAGGATTACAACTAAAAATCGAAATGTCACGTATTGGAAGTTGGATTTCCATCATGAACCAAGGCAAGGGTCGTCCTTAACGCTTCGAGACTCTTTAGCCCGAGCCTCAGGACCCAGACACAGGTGAGCCCTTAGGAGCCACAGGCCGGTCCACACTTACGTTAGTGGATTATAATTCTTGAGCAATGCATTTCCCCGCCCTATGGGGCGTAAACTGGTCATATACCAACCAAACCATACATCGGCACCGTACTGACCGATATAAACGAGGCGCCTCGCATTCCAACAACCACATAGGTAAAAATATACAAATGTCAGGGCGTGTAAAACCCTGACACCACCCATAACAAGAAAGAAACGCATGTTCTCCCTGGATCCTCTCCCGTTTCTAGTTCATACCAGAAAGTGAAGCTCGCGAATTAACGCTATACACAAGGCGGTGCTATATTAAAGCTATGCTTCGATCATCAACCACAAGACTCTAATTTTCAACAGAAGTCCTGATTATTTGCCACTCAGACATGCCACATAGGCAATTCACACCATGCGACTGATGTCTATCGATATACAACCTCTAAGCCCGTACGTCTCAGAGAAGGGTGAAGTAAGAGAATAAATTCTCCTTCACCAGACAGATGTATATTTAATAGAAATCAATCAACACAGAATAAAATCCAATGTCAAACACATCGTCCATTTACAAGTTCGTTCTGGGTCTGAACGAAATCGGAGGCACCTTATTCCTCGTCCCATATGTCCAATACAGGAGAGAGGTCCTCGCATATCCGGTCGATCTCCAAGTACGTCTGGACGATCACCACTTATTACCTTGTCTTGGGTGTACAGCCCAATCAAGACATCAGTAATCATCCAAACGATGTGAAGACCTCTGGTCTTTAACCACCGTCTTCATCTTCGACTAATCGTCGTATCAGTTATTCAGAATGGGATAAACCCGGTCTTTCCGAATAACCCGCGTATATAATAAACAAGTGTTACACAAACACAACATACGCCTCATTCCAATTCGGAATATTCTTTTATTCAAATATTCACATCATTAGGGAATAGGTTCCCATTAATTTTATCAAAGATAAATTCTTTTAAATTTATTCTTTAATCTTTCTTTGGATATCAATTCAAACCATATTAAGGTTTATCCAAAATTAGTCGGGATTAGCGAACCTTACCGAAGTATTCATTTATTATATTTCCCAATCCCAACCTATTCATCCCATGGAGCAAAACTGGTAATAATCCATATCTAACACCATGGTGTTATCGGTAAATTTAATTACCATTTCACATTCAAATCTAATTAAAGATTTAACTATCGCTTGGAGCTAGACTGGTGATACTCCATTCTCGATCATTTCATAAATTCGATAATTCAAATTATCTTATTCACTTTCCAATCTAATTAAAGATTCATTAAAACTCCACTTAGTTTTAATCTTCCCAAAAATCAATATTAATGATTATATAACTTGGGAAATCATATACTGTCTTTAACTGGGTTAAAGAACCAATGTCATTTAAAACAAGTTCACGATAAACCCAAAATCACATTCCATTAGTTATGGAATCTTCACGAAAAAACAAATCAATATATAATCGATATCAATTTCTGTATCCAACTAATAATTCAAATGGAATAACGACAAAGCCTTTTAAATTCCATATACAGTAACAGTCTTCCTCCATAGAAACTCACTTTGATTATTATCAAATCGAATTCCATTCAATTCTAATTTAATATATTAAATTGGAAAACTTAACTTTGGAAAATCTCCTTTAAATCTTAACAAAAGATTTATAAATTCCAAATAACATTTCACTGTAAATCAAGTTAAAGAACGAATGTTGTTAAAAACACAGTTCATGATAAACCTAGTTCACATTCCATTTCAAATCCAATTAAATGTTAATCAATTGGTAATTCTTCTCTACATCTTAATTAAAAGATTGATTCTTTTCACACGGGGTTTAAGAACAGTGTTACTGAAGACCCCATCCCATCAGTCTCTAACCGTAAATTAGTAAGAGAACAATTCCCTAAGTATTAATCCCGAAGGCCGAAACCAACATCAGATCAATACCCAGGAAACCATTCAACTTAGCTAATCTCCAGTTAGTTTTTAATTTCCTAGCTTCATTGTGTTTAAGAACAGTATTATTAAAGATACCATTCACGACAAACCCAAAATCCAATTTGATATTGAACATAAGGCTCTAAATAGAAAATATATGGGCTTATATTCAATATCAAATTCTACAACCAACAAATATCGTATTAGAAATAACGATATAAATATATCTTTAAAATTTCCATAACAATATCTGTATAATCACGAAATCCAACATTGAAATATTCCGAGGATAATTTCAATTCAAATCCATTCCAATTCATATACTGAAAATCCTGGTTATTTTTAAAACCATTTCAAAAATCCAATTTATTTTATCTAAAAATTATTGGATTTCAAATCTAGTTAATAACTAGTTCATTTTGATAAAAATATATTTTTATCTTTTCAAATATGGAATTTTTCATCTCTATTCTTTCTAACTCATTTCTTACGATTTTACACAAATTATTAATATTTTTAATAATTTTATCAAGGCCCGTATAGTCAATTTCCATAAACGGTCGTCGAACTGCACTTACAGCGACCTTTTCCAAATTTGATTTGGACATAATTCCAAATCCAACCGTTAGATTTCAAATCTCTAATATTCGTTGGAGAGCTCTTTTCGATACGAACCCAACGGTTCCAGTTTTAGGAGAATCCGACAGTTGGGTCTCCCGTAATGTCCATTAGAAGTCAATGGTCGAAATTCGCGAACTGCCGCAGCGCGGCGCGTTCTATTCAGGCCACTAAATATATATATTATATATATTTCATCTATTTCCATTTAAAACGTATTTTATAAATCATTTTAAATTTGTTTTCAAAACGATTTCAACTTCATATTCAATTTCAAATCAAAATTAAATATTCCATATCATTAATATATAAATGATAATATTTTCAAAACATTAGATTTGAATTTTTTTCCTTTTCGATATTCATTATAAAAATGAATAAAATCGATATAAATAACATTCGCGTCAAAATGGTGCATATTTAATAAACATGGCTTCATATATTTCAATATTTTCGTGTTCATCCCAAATCGGACATCAAAATCATATTCTGATTCTTTTTTGAATATTACTTCAAAATATTCGTTATTCTAAAATATTCGTTATTTTAAAATATTCATTCTTTCTGAACTAGAATCAGACACAATCAATTACCATATAATGTTATTTATATGGATTTCATACAACACATGTATACAAGATCAATGATAAACAATCAACCATCATCCAGAGTGCATTCTAAACTATATAGGCATTAAATATAAATATTTAACGCTTTCAACAGTCTATCAACCAATCGATTGACATGCAACTAAACAATTGGGATTAGTGTATGTCAAATATCATCATAATACCCGTATGGGGTTCAACCAACAAATACTGAATATTATTTGTGCAGTTGGGCGATGTGTAAAATATATCGTCCCAATCAATATCAGTTAAATGGGTGTACATAAACAAATCGTCCGATTTGTAAAGGATATTTATTCTCGTTCATATACATTAAAAATTATATTTTTAACAATAAAATATTTTATTTCAACACGTGAATATTTTATACAATCCATTTATACAATACAAATGATATCTTTATTCTTCAAATATTTTATTCAACATATGAATATTTTATAAAGTCCATTTCACATCACAATCAATTTCAACAACACAATACAACCAAATAAACAAGTCGTCCATGGTCTGTGGATGACGGGGAGCAATTCATATATGCAGTTATAAAATAAATAATTGTACAGAAATAATTCTACTGAGAAGTTCTCACCTTGGGATCCACTCCATCAGTTTTTATCTGAATTTGCATTCTGTTTGAATTCGAATTTGCCTGAGATTTCGATTTGCTCCATTTTGACTCTAGTTTGTTCCATTGTGAAGCTCTCGTCCCCACGTTCGCAATGGATCTGAAATCGTTCAATTCTGATAAGAATTGAAAAAGATATAATAGTTTATACTTTAATTATATAATTAAATTAATTAATTACATCTCTAACACTAATTACTCTATTAATTATATTCTTCCCCCTTTTTGTTTTTCGGGAACCCATTGTTACCCCTTTTAAACCATCGCCAACGCCTCTATCGTTGATCGGTGTTCCACACCAGGCCGCCGCGGGTGGCCCAGGCCTCGCCGCCCCCAATGCCACCAACCCTATCCCCTATGGTGGCCAGCAGCCCCCCGTAAAACCTAACCAACTCCACCTTCTTCGATGCAGGAATCCCTCCGCCGCTGTGCTCTGATGGTTGAGCCATGACCATCGATTGGCACCCCTTCCCACGTCGATCAACTTTGCCTTTGGACCCGGAACCCAATAACGCATGGATTGGCCAATCGATCCTTGGCCGTTGATTTTTTTGAATGGAGGCGGCTTGGGTAGATAAGGAATTAGGGTTTCCTTTTTGACTGGTCAACTTGGTGTATTTATAGCCCTTTTTATTTTTATATTTATTTTCTTTTAATTCACTAATTAAATGTTTAACGTTCCAACCTCCAAACGAACACCAACGACTACCGCCCCTAGCTAAATATCGCCATTCCGGACACAATGGGATATGTTTCATAAGTCAATTCAACTGTTATGATTAGTTTTTCCCAAAATTAAAATATAAATCAATATATATTTAATTTAAACGTACATTTCAATTTACTAGGGCCACATACTGACTTCAAAAATTCCAGAAAAATAAATTTGGCTATGTTTTGATGATACAGTTCTAACAAAACTAATTTCATCAAATTTGGAGACCGTTTGAAAAATGGCCATTTTCAGGCCGATCCAAATTGACTGAAACTGTCGAAACACGTTTTCTTTTGCCTCGCTCACATATTGATTTCAAAAATTATGAAAATTGGAATCTAGCAATAATTTGACATTCCAGATCCAATAAAAGTGGTCTCGTCAAAATGGAGGTCGGTTGCAAAATTTCTATTTTTAAGGGATATAATTCCATAGCTACTATTCTGAATTTTCAAGTGGGCATAACTTTTTATTCCCGCTATGAAATTTCAATTTTTCAGATTCATTGGAAAGATATTTTCAAATAGATTCAAATATTTTTAGTTTCACTAAAATCCGGTTTATTTTGAAGCTTATACATTCAATTGAAGTTTGAAATCGAATTTTCAAACAACCACGCCATTTTCAATTCCTTTTATAATTAAAATAAGTATTTATATTCTAACTTCGATGTAAATAAATTTATATGTTCTAATTCTATTCAAAATATATTTCTAGTCGTTTTATTTAAAATAAATCATTTTAAATATTCAAAATTCATTAAAATTGCCAAAATAAAAAATTTAAATTGGTTATGATTTTCCGGGTTATTACAGTTAATTTTGAACTAATCTGAATTTAGAGTTAACATTCAATGTGTAATCTCTAGGTAATAGTAAGGTAACATGTTTACTTATATCGCACACGCATACACACACACAAATATATATATATATATATATATATATATATATATATTAAGAAAACATATATAAATATAGCAAAAGGGGAAATCTAGCCATTCTCCGATGGCTCACAAAAACATATTATGTAGAAATGGCTACATAATCTGTGCACACACACAAACATGAATAAAAGCTCACAAATACCACTAAAGAAAAAACGAGACAGGAGGGTCTAATCCAAGCGGACCCTCTGTAGTCACTCGCCAAACGCGAGGAAGATGCCATATCCTCCATAAATCCTTTATATGTATATATATGTGTATGTATGTGTGTGTGTGTGTATATATATATATATATATATATATATATATATATATATATATATGAGGAGCATTTGGTGACACCCAAATAGTGGGCACCCCAAAAGCCCTCCCAATATTAGTTTAAATTAGTGGGAGGTGAGAGAATGAGCGATGGGAGAGAGAGAAACAGGATATGTGGCAGAAACCAGGGGGTATTTTGGGGTGCTGCAGTGTTTCGGGTGCCATTGAACGCTCGTGTGTGTGTATATATATACACACAATAATTATATTCATCTCAACCCCAGTTGATTATAGTCCCAGTGAACTCTCATGCAACAGTTGACACACTAGTTAAGAGGTCGTACTCATAGGGAATTTCCATCTCTTGTTAGTTGATCGTACTAGTCTTTTATTTCTAGGAACCAAATGATTCATATACATACATATATATATATATATATATATATATATATATAGCGAGAGAGAGAGAGAAAGAGAAAGGTTCAGCAGTAGCTCTTTTTGGGTGCGACAACTTGGTGTGGACCGCCTCTCACCTTTCCAGTTCCGGTTGCCAAGGCTTCGGCCGTCTTTCTAAAATTGTTATCGGATATAACTTGGCATATGGTGTGCCGGTCTTGGATTTCGAAAAACTGGTCCCGGACTTAGGATCTTCTCTTTGATGTCATCTCTTCCTCCCCTATCGATACCAAGCTAGTTGGTATGGGTACCTTCGGGAGTTGCTTTTGACAATAGGTTCCAGTTCCGCGTCCAAGTCTTTATGGAGTTTGCTTTCGTGCTACACTTTCTCATGACCTTGGAACCGTCACCCCTTTCGGTGTTGACACTGAGCAAATTAGTGTTGATATCCCATCTTCTTATAAGCTTTGGTTTACTTTCAATGAGTCCAGGAAATTGGTTCCGGTGTTGCATAAGCATGCTTTTGGTACATCTACAAATGTCTTTAAATGTTGTGTCTTGGTGTTCGGCAAGCTTTGCTCCGACAGTTAGCTTTCAGAGTGTTATCTTTGACTTTGATGTCTTTATTTCACTATGTTTTGGCACTAAGTTAATTAGTGCCAATAACCCTTCATCTCACTCTGCTTATGTTTCGGATAATATGGAGTTTCTTCTTTGTTTCGGGACTCGGGTCATTGGCACCCGGTTCTTTCTCTTCTTTGCTTGTCTCCAACTCCATGTGCTATTCTTTCAGAACTACGTCATGTTGATCGCCCTCTGTGTTGGTATTTCTTTGTTACGATCCCCTTTCATATCGGTACCAAGCTTTTCTCCCTTATGTTGGTGCTAATAACCTATTAACTAAAATGCTACTTTTATGATTTCAGTTTTAACTGTTTCAGTAGTTTTTTGTCGGCTTTATGCTTCCAGATCATACTTTTAAGCTCTTTGCGATCTGATACCCCTTCACCGACAGTAGGTTCTGGTGATGGATTTGGTAGTAACATTTGCCTCCCTTGTGAAGGGTTATTTTCGGCTTTTGAAGTCAAATCTTTTGGTTGCCGTCCCTTCTTGCCTACAAATGCTTGCTTTATTTCCCTGTTGCTAGTTTCCTTTGCATCCTTCCTCTTTTTCCTGGCATCATGGGAAAGAAAAATGTTGCAACCAAACAAGTCAATAACCCTATTTCATCACTGGACTCTTCTCCTTCAAAGAAGATCGGTGCTACCGAAAAGCATTTTTTAATTACTTCACAAGAGGAAGTTGATGCCATCCTCCGAGATTTTAACATCTCTGATGTGGAAGCCATTCCTCTATGTAAGGCCAACACTATAACATCCCCTCTGGAATGCTACTTTGCGTACTCCGCTATTCATATCTGATATGGGGGCTTTGTTCCTTTTCCTGATTTTATTTCCCGATTCCTGTAATACTTTAGAATTGCCCCTATCCAACTTTTTCGAAATACTTATACTTACGTTTTAGGCTTAGAACTCCTATCGTAAGAGTCAGGAAACCCATCTTTGAGTCCTTATCTTCCTGATTACCTAGTTCACCCTTCCAAACTTAGTGATGTGAACCCCTAAATCTTTCGGACGAATCTTACAAAGAAACTATTATCTGACATAATAGTGAAATCCAAAGGCCGGGAAACTCAAATTTTATTTATACGATGTCCTCCTGGCGTTTCTGGTAGCTTTAATACCCCAAGTACGGAATTTGAGCCTATTTCTTCTTGTCTTCCTTAAACTTTTTTTTATAAACATATATGGTTGCTTTCATTCTATAATTTATTGCAGATGCAGCTCCCAAACTTCCCAGTTTTTCGGATAAAGAGCTGGTGGATCTTCTTTGTGTTGCTTCGAAAAGATTGTGTAACAGATCCTCATTGCTGACCTCTACTATTCTTTGAAGACACTCTCTTTTTCCCCCTAGTCAATCTATTATTGGGCAACCTCCTTTAATTTCTTTTAGCAAAGGAGTTCTTTCTTTGACTCTAGGGTGAAACGCTCCTTTTCCCCTAACTCTCCTTTATTTTCTGATAATCGAGGTATGCGTTTTTGCAACCAGATTTGACATTATAGTACAATATTGGTTCCAATTGATCTAAGTTTCTTTTTCGATACATTAGAGGTTATTCATTCCGGATCTAATAAAACTGACTTATTTTTCTTAGTTCAAAGAGTGGGGGCTTCATCCCTTAAAGACGCTTTGCTCAAGTCTAGAGAAAATGTTAAGAGGAAGCTCATGGGTATGAACTTGGTGGGTTCTCCATCAAAAAGGTCAAAGGGTTCCGCGGGTCAGACTCTTTGCCTTACTGCAATTTCCGATTCTCCCGCAACCATCTCTCCAAGGATGACACTTCTTACAAACGCTCACCTTTCTGAGTCCCCTAAGGTTTTTAATGGGCTGCACCATGCAATGGGTTTTTCCTCTTATTTAGAGGACCTTATTCCCCTGGATCTTCTTCACCCTCCTTCTAACGAGGGCTTTGATGAGTTAGTCAAATGGATCATCTCCTCTTCCACATTTTCCAATATTGATCTTCCATCTGATTCCTCCAGTCCTCACTGCGTTTTGGTCGAGAAACTACTCTTGTATGAACTCCACCTTCTTGTCTTTCCATCTTTCTGATTGTTTACTTATGGCTGTTATACTTTTTATTTCTCCTTGGCCATTAAACGGTGGTTCTTAATTCAAGAGGAGGTTCTTAAACCTTCTGCTGATTTACTGAAATTTAAAGAAGATATCTCATCCTTGAGGAAGGAAAATAGTGTTCTTCTTAACACCAAGGAGAACATGGGGAAAGAGCGATGAGAGCTTAAGACGGCTCTTGCTGAAGCGAAACAAATAGCTATCTAGGAGAAGGAAATTAATCGGGCTCTCTCCGAGGAAAACCAAGCCCTGAAGGTGACTTTGAAAAAGTCCAGAAAAGAGATTTCTATGCTCGACTCCTGTTGTTCTACTTTATGACAACAAAACTCTCTTCTTGAGCAGGAGAATGCTTCCCTCAGGAACAAACTTGATAAGAAAAGCTGTTGAAGTGGTTAGGTATTCTAAGTACAGGATTTCTTACTTTCTGCAGACCACCTTGGTTGAAATAATGGTTAATTCATTTGAAGGTGATCTTTTACTCATCTATACAGACAACAAATGACCAGATTTAAATTTCTCTTCACTCGACTCATTTTTGATTAAAAGGGAATGTCCAAGATAACTAGCATGAAGGAGGGAAGTGTCTTTCCAGAGAGGGAGGAGATTGATGTATCCAAACTTCTATTTATAGAGGATATCCCTTTAAATGAGCCTGGTGCTGATGATGGGGAAGATATTATTATAGCGTCAAAACTTATTTGCACTACTGATGATGATGGCCCTGGGTTTCCAAATGCTAGTGAAGACAAAGGCATTGGTGATGATTTCCTTATCGATGCCAAAATGCTCCCCCAGCTTTTGTTGATTATGGTGAAGCACTTAACAAAGATCCTGAAACTTTTGAGATTCCCCAGGATTCTACTCTTATTTCCAAGGTGTGATAGCTTCCTCGGTGTCCTTTTGGCTTCTATTTTCAATAATTGTCTTTTTTCATAGACACAAAGGATAAAATTAGGTTTTAAGCATCACCTTCTTGAAAAGACACATTCGGATGTGGTCTGTCTTACTAGAGAGCTAAATAAACAAACACACAAATATAATGTTCTGTCCGATAGATATCATCTCCTCGACAATAGTGCAGCGAAGCTATTGTTTTTCAAAGAGAGGGAGGCTGAACCTAGGTTGAAAACTACTCAATTGCGATGTGAAAGACTCTTGAGAGAAAATGTTGAACTTGTGACCCTATTATGGATGTTAATTGAAGATAGGGACATAATAGTAGACTTTTTGTATCGAATTTACAACAGATATGAAACGATGGATTTTCTTTTTTAGGTGATCATAGCGGAGGCTTGCTTAGGTGTCTGCATAGAATATGTCTAGATAAATGCGGCGTTGACCTTCATCTGGGTGCTTGCTGGAATCTTTCACGAGTTTCCTCGATTCCCAGAGAACTACCATTAGAAAACTCAAGTTTAATAAAAATCGATTTGTGTTTGAAACTTTAAAGAGATCTGTTTTGTATGAACATTGGGATTATTTGTAATGTGTATATTCTCTCAATTTTCAATGTTATGGGATTTATCTTTTCCTAATTCCTCAATATTCTCTTCAGAATTTGTCCCCTACTATGGATTTTCTTTCTAAGGACTTTCTAGGAGATTATGTTAGGTTGAAAAGGGAGTACTTCAAGAAATCTCTTCTCATTAAATCTTCAACATTAGCGCGGTACTATTTTATCCGAGACCTTGAGAATGCTAGCGGCCAAAGCTGTCAATCTCTTGATGTCTTCAGTGACGAGAAGGATAAATTCTTAAAAGAGATCCAAACGTATTGATTGAGGTTGACTCGAGGTGTGACAGTCCTCCATCCGAGGAATGAGATCACTGCAAGTGCCCTCCGGTTTATGCACCAGAAGGGTTTGGGATTCCACATGATTCCACGCTTCCCTTTCTGCTAACTCTTTGAGTAAAGTTAAGAGAGCTTCTTCTTTCCCTGAGAATTGTTCGAATAACTTGTAAATGATATTTTTGAGAACTTGACTATGGTTATATTTGAGTTTTAATGTTAAAACTTGATCGTTTCCCCCGCTAAAGGCATATGTACTTAGTAAAAAAAAACTCTCTTCTGAACAAATATGTAGAATGTTGGGTACTCGGTATTACTACACATTATATATGATGATTTGCATAGATAATGCCATAAACAGGGTTGTGAGATATAAGGATATCACCTGACGTGTAACCTTTGCCTTTGCCAAGGATGTTCTTTCATTTTAGTCCAATTGCATCATCCTGATCAAACTTAACATATATTGTTTGGGATTCAATCTTGTAGGATATGTATGATGGATATATATGGCAAGTAGTCTATGGCAAGAAGTAGCAGGTGTCTTATATTCTCATGATAAACGAATGCATAGCAGAGTAATATGTTTACTCATATTTTATGTTTTGGGAATAATCACCTTGCTTAACATAAATTCTACTAAGAATGGTCTCATGCAAAGTGTTAAAAAGAGCATAACCCCTCTTGTACTTTCTTTGTAATTAAGTAGCATGATTATTTGTATGACATATTTTATTTGAATAACGCGCAAGAAAATCATGCATATGGGTTAAGAAAATCTCCTCGAGCAATATGGAAGATCACTATCTTCGTTTGAAGGTTTTGGGGTAGTAGACTTGAGTCATCATCTCGAGTATTGACAACAGAACCCTTCTTAAGAATAAGAATTGGAATCTTGTGGCCATGATGAGGGTACTAGTAAGGAAAGTCCAAAACATTACTTCTGGCAATGATTAGAAATCTTGATTCATAACCCAAATTTGGGTACTTGATGGTAGACCAGGTGCCCACATCTGGTATCAATTTAAATCCCAAATTAACTCAGACAAGAAATTCCCCTTTGGTAATAATTAGAAATCCCGAACCAACCTAGAGTCTGGTATTCAATAGAAGACCAGAAATCCTCTTCCGGCAAAGATAAAAGTCCCGAACCAACCCAGATTCGGGTATTTGATAGAAGACTAGAAATTGTCTTTTGGTAATAGTTAGAAATCCTAAACCATAACCTAGATTTAGGTACATGATGGACGACTAGTTACACACATCTGGTATTAATTTAAGTCCCGAATTAACACTGACCAGAAATTCCCCTTCGGAATAATTAGAAACCCTGAACCAACCCAGAGTCGGGTATTTAATGGAAGACCAAAAATTAGCTTCTGGCAATAATAGAAGTTCCGAACCAAACCAAATTCGAGTATTTGATAGAAGACTATAAATTCTCTTCTGCTAATAATAGTTGTGTAACCCCCTTCGTGTTTATCTTGCAATACAGAGGATACGTGCTTTGTTAGCCACTCTCCGGGCTTGTGATTGTTAAAGCAGAGGGTGTACGTGCTTTATTGGCCACTCTCTAGGACTGTGTGCTTGGCTAGCTTATTCTCAAGTAGGGCCCAAGGACTTACCCGACCTCCCTCCAGGAAGCGCCTTACCCTGGCCATTGTAAGCGGTGATAAAGGCTTATATGCTTTAACCGGGTCATCTTAGGCGTGACTTAAAGGCTTACTCTTTCGACGCTACCCTGGCCATCCTAGGCGGTGATAGTGGCTTACACTCCACCCCCTCCAAGGGGTGCCTTAACATGGCCATCTTAGACCCGGATAAGGGTTTTCGTTCCCTTCTGCGGGTATAAGGAACATAAGCAGAGGTAGGACGTGCTCTTCTACGTGCTAATTAGATGCTCTATCTCAACCATTTCTGGCATGGATCGGAGGCTTACGCTTTTGATGCTTTAACCTGGCCCTATTTGATTTGGGCCTAGAGAAAGGTTTACACAATACCCCCTCCCTTCGAGGGTTGCCTTTTCCCTAGCCATCTTGGTGTTAACAAGGGTTTTTATCCATTCATTTGGCCCATCTTGGGTTATTCCGAGTTTTGAGAGGGTTTCCATGCCTTTAGTTATGTAAAAAAAAAATCTTTTTTTGAGAAGATTCTTTGTTGGATTAGTTCGATTCTTTCATGAAGTCTTGCAATTAAATTTGATTAAAGAACTTGATAATCATTCCTTCAAGAACTCTGCAATGGTTAGTTTCATGTCCATTCATCAGATGATAGTAGCAGTAAGGCCTTTCTGATTTCCATTCGTATTTGGGCTCCTTCTTTGTAGATGGCCAGAAATTAAGTTCATGTTTGGTAAGGAGGTAGATATCATCCATTGAAGTGGTAAGGTGACATTATTTCGGTAACCTTAACACGAAGTGCTCTCTTTGTCTTTGGAATTTAGCCCTTTTGTTACTTAGTCTCTGTAACAACCCAGGTTTTTGAGATCCTAAGTAACCGACATAAACTTAATGTCGAATATCCAAGCATCGAAAGTACTAGATAGTTAATGAAAGAAAATAGAGGGTGAGATAAGAAAGAATGAAAGTTAGAATAGAAGAAGAAGAAAAAGATCACAACATCAGAGTAAACACGAATCTCACAGCAAAACGTATAAATATATTTCATAACATAACTTTGAAATAAAACAATATCTGTATACAATACCATTATTAGAGTACAACACTTACATAACAGCGGAAATAAACAATAGCTATAAAAACGCTGCTGAAGCCTCCTGCTCTAGATCCTTCTAGTGCATTTGTAAATCCCGACTACTTGACTGCTTGTACAAATTTGGGCACCCAAGAGTTTGGGGAAAACAAAACAAAACAAACTCCGGGTCAGTCATGGGACTGGTATGAGTAAAAAATTTAAAACAGTTTGACAAAATAACGATATCTCATAAGACCACGCCGTATAACAAGGAACGGGTTTTTCCCTTATGAGAATCCAAAACACTTGGTCCAACATTCAAAAACCTTTTGAAAGGAACGATAATATTTATATCAAACTCAATTGATATTATAATAATGTCTATTAACCATAATATAATAATCATCTAGCAGAACGCTTTCATCTCACGTTCCACATACATAATATATAATCAAAAACCGCGGGCGCTTATTGGGAAATGAATTCCAACTGGCAAAGTATGGGACCACCTTCTGACAGGGTATCTCTAGAGAGGAATCCACCGGGTTCAACAAGAACATCTTGTAACCCAGGCTAAACATGACCGGTCACTCATTTCGCTTGAGTGTATCGAATGTATTATCACTAACGGTTGGGATCAGCAACCGTTTCCCGAAAAGGATAGCATCAAAATTGATTATAGAAGTACATGGAATTTCTCTAGATCAGGTGACAATACACCCTAATTGGCAGCTAACCACTTAGCCATGCGACCTACCCGATTTTATACCATTTCCTGGTTGTGAGGCTAGAGGCTACGCTTTTCTCTGACATATCACACATTTATTCACTTTGAATGTCACATCGTCATATCCGCCAAATCAAAAATTGGTTTCCCCAAAAATACCACGGGTATTTAGCTAAGAGAAACGAATTCCTCCTCCACCAAACATAAATACGTTTGAAGAGATCAACTTACGCGATCTATCAAATGTACTCTATCAGACATTCTTCCATACAGGTCGTCCTGGGACGGGACAGACCGAAGGTACTATTCTGTAAATCCATCTTAGGCAATTTTCTACCTAGGATTTAATGAAAAGCCCTTGCATAATTCCGTCTTCAACTATCTTCATCATATTTGATTCTCAACGCTAATGCCATACGGAGTGGTTTTCGAATAATATATCTGATCCTGGTCTCTCCGTATTAAAAACGGAAATGGTCAAAATCTTTGATAGTCGGTGATTTAACTATCAAAGGAAAACATGTGTACAAACAAAGGTCGTATTCCCAAATTGAAACCTTACCGATCAATCATCATATCATTTCCCAATTTCGCATTTATCGTTTCCATATATTCATAAATTCCTTATTTTCTAAAATTAAAAAATATATGTTATTAACTTTGGAAAACGTTTCCATTTCTGATTCACGCATCAATATCTTCCCACCTCTATCTGTCTCAAACTGTAAACTAGTAAGAGAACAACTTCCCAAGAATAAACCCCGAAGGCCGAAACCAACATCAGATCGATACCCAGAAATCCATTCAACTCAAGTAATTTCCAGTCAGTTTCTAATTTCAGTAATTCCATTTAAATTCCTAATTCAAACCCCAAATTCCTTTATAATATTTTATTCTGCAAAATATTCATTTAAATCCTTCATTCACATTAAATGTGTATAATATTTCTTCTTTGAAATCAAAACAGTTTGATTTCGTATTTAAAAACAATATCCCAAATCCAGTTTCTATTTATACTTCTAAATATAGAATTATTATATAAAATCTCATTTTATTCTTCTAACACTTATAATCCCATTTATAATCACCTTTATAAATGCTGCTCAAATTCCATTAAAAATATCGGTGTTAAAATCGATTCCTACTTCTCTATATAAATTCAGTCTTATATATTCTGGTTATCAAATGATAAATATTTTATTTAATTTATAAAACATTATTTATAAATTAATCTTCTAAATCTATTTGTAAAACAAATTTCTATTTAATATCCACTTTAAACAATCTTCTCATAATTCTTTTATATCTCGTCAAATATTCCTTTATTCACATTTCGGTATTTCTTATGGTATTTAAAATATCAAATAACCATGATCAACATCATCTACACACCCATAATCAATCACAGATTATGTATCACAATATTTGAAAACAAATAGTATTATAAATATTGAGGAATCATGTTGGATCCCTCCAACCTGTTTCCCTGCATCACAGATGTTAAACAACATAAATAACATCTCTTTCATTTCAATATAGAATATTCTGATAAACGGAATCAATACTTGATCAATGATTTATATATATATTTATATTTATATTTTCAACAATAAATCAAAAATTCAATCAAACAATCAATACACATCAATCAATCATCATTTATCAACACTAGATTATATTTATAAAAATATAAATTGTACAAAGTTAGTGAGATTTACTCACATTGGACGGTCATCATTAAATAATGATAACTGTTAGTTGATTCAGACAGACAATTTATTTCGCTATAAATTGTAACTAGCTCCAATTCACTCCTAGTCTGTTCCATTGTATAGCCACCGTCCATACGATCCCAACGGACCTCGGTTTGCTGAATTCTAATCATGTATGCAAAAGTTGTCGATTTTACAAGATTGAACGGATATTAAGTTAATTAATCATTTCATTAAATTCCATAATCACCTTATTAAATCTAGATAACCTTAATTGCAGTCAATCTTATTTCTTCCTCAACAAATTAAAACCGCACCCCTTTATTTCTCAAACCCGACATTTCCAGCTCCGATTCTCCCTTTATCATTCACCTTCTCCAGACCTTTGGAATTCAACAAGAAAATCACCCAAGTTCACTTCAACTCCTCTTCAAATCCTTACTCCACGTTTTAAATACCGCTCATTGTCTTCCTCAATTTAATCCTCCCCGTAACTTCTGCTATTCCTCACGAAGAAAACAAAACCATAACCAAACTCTTCTTTTACCAATAGCTCCCTACATACATCACTATCACCAAAATAAAAATCACTATTTAACTCACCCCCTCAAACTCCACCCTTCCATCTTTTCTTCGCCCAGTTCTAACCCATCTTGCAAATCGCAATTTCTGTATCACGCATAGTATCCTGAAGAACATCGAACAGATTAATAACCTAAAACCACAAAAATACCAATGACTTGCTCGCCACAATCCCAAGAACAAGTATCTAATCTCAAAAACCTCTCAAATTGCCTATGCGGCTCACAACCGCTAGCCCTAGACTCCTAGTTGTAGTTCGACTTCTGAAAAAATCCCACCGAGTCTGATAATACCCATACGAGCTTGAAGCTCTATCTTCAACGATTCCAAATATATACCTCACGTGATTTATAGAGATTTATTCGATTTGTTGTGGATTTCTAAAGTGTCGAATTATTTAGGAAATGGAGAAAATACGGCGACGACGGTTTTTTTGATTGAGAAATAAAATGGTCTAGGGTTGGAGGATACCTAGTGTATTTATAGTGTAGTTTAATATTTTAATATTCGATTTAATATTCGTATTTAATCAACCGCTGATTGTATTTATCTTCTAAAAATTTATATGATCACATACAATATCCAAATTCGATAAAAATGGACATGCAGCTACAGTTCGACATTATGGACCCAACAAAACATGTTTCGTCGAATTCCGAGTTTGTCTGCTTACAAAGTGTATTTTTAAAGTCAAATTATTGGCTTTATTACACATTAAAATCCCGTAAGGTCACATTCTGACTCCAAAAATCACGAAAATTGATATCTAACAATAATTTAATATTCCGGATCCAACAAAATTAGTTTCGTCGAAAACGGAGTTCATTTGCAAAACTGGCTATTTTTAAAGCTTTAAATAAACCCATTTAAATATTAATATATTTAAAAATAATTAAATTTAATATTAATAATTAATATTATTGTATATATTGACAACAGAATATTATCGGATTTCAAAATATACATATCTGGATTTACAACTCCAAATTTCAAATCCAGTGTTAAATCGATACCCAATTTATACTAAAAATCTTTTTATAATATAAATCGTTATAAATTATGAAGGAATTCCTTAGCGACTTTTCGAATATTTGATTTGGACATAACTCAAAATCTAAACAACGAAATCCTGATTTTTCTCTTCCATTAGAAAAATATACTTCACCAGCTCCGAACGTTTCTTGTTTCACAGAAATCCAACTTAAAACGGATTTTGTATATTCGTTTAAAGTTCGAATTGCCAAATTATAAACTGCCATGCCATTTGAAGCTCGATTATAATTATAATATAAATTATACGTTCAACTGACATTTAAAAATAAATTTGTTAATATAATTCAATTCCAAACTGAATTATATATTTTAAATTGTTCAATTCACACAATATTAATAATTCTGTTATTTCCGATTATTTCAGAAATAAATATATTATTCTATTATTTATATTAATTAAATATTCAATATTATTTATTTAAATGATCATTTAAATCTCTAAACACTATTTTAAATAAATAAATAAACTAATTATTTTACCGTAGAAATACAGGACGTTACATTCTTCCCCCCTTAAAATAATTTCGTCCTCGAAATTGCTAAGGTAGAAAACAAAGCCTATTAACTGGATTAACAATTATTTTTTTCCTTATTAACTTCAGTTTTAACTGAACCAATTTATTTTAAATAAATTATTAATTCATTCCGACTAAGTAAAATTTCCAGAAATTCTGAAAATTTTCTAACACCTTAAATTTTCAGAAAATTTCGCCAGCAGCTCCATTGTACGGCTCAATCGGTACAACTACAACTCCCCTCTCTAGGCCCTCCCCAGCCCAAAAGAAAATCAAACAGCCAAGCGGCTTACCAGACAGGCTCATAAATCACCAAACTCATATATAAATAAACTTGTACCTTTTAGTCGAGCATATCATTATATCCTTCCCTCTCCTACCAATTCAGCATATACCAATATAATTCCAATCAAACTCCGATCAATTTATCCTTAAAACCAAATCACTCGCTTATAACCAAGCCAAATTCCATTCTCAAATCCAACACTTAACTTATCAATTCAACATAAGTCCGGATTTCTCCCAATCCAATTTAATTCGATATTTTCTATTACAATACAATTTCCACTTAACTAGTTTCAATTCCTGTTTGTCTCCACAAATTTCTACTCAATTTGTTTTTGATTTTAATCATCTCTTCCTAGAAGTTTTAAACAGCCTACTCTTTTCAAAAATCAAGTATTCCCTTTTCGGAATCAAAACAACTCGTTTCTTCAAAACAATTCAAAAACAAAATATTTGGTAGTAATCCATCACTTACAACTCGAAAATGAACACTGATGATGTGGCCAACATCACAGAGTTATTTCCCAGCTATCAAAGTGAGTTCAATACTATTTCACTTTTCAAAACCATTTCTTAATCATTTCTATTTTGAAATTATTTCAAAATATCCTTCTCAATGCTTGTAAAACAATTTAAAATCTCCCAGGATTTTAAAATTCTCATATATTTAATTCGATCCATCTACAAACACCATTCCAAATTTTCAAGGTTTTAATTTCAATCCTGATTTAAATTCAGATTTAATTCATTTCGATTTCATATATTTCACTTATATGAATTCTGATTGGTTATATATAACCATTTCAATTATAACCTTATCTGATTATAATAACAAACAACACATGCAATATACTATAATATTTCAAATATCTATACTTTATTTATATCAAAATATATTTTGGGTAAAATTATTTTATTTACCCTCTTATCAAAACATACCATGTCGGTTCATCGTATTCAAGTGTTTAGAACTCCTACCGATACAGTGGATCAAACTAATCGACCAGAACTTATAAACAACTCAAACCAATAAGTCTCCACAATATAAAACAATTTTTATAAAATCTACAAATACGTTCACTCGTAATATACACTCAACTCAATCTAGGATATTGTTAACCCTATCTCTACTGAGTCACGCCAAAGAGCCAAGGTAATTACTTAACCTTCAGTTCTGGTACCAATTGTAATGACCCGGGTTTTCGCAATCCTGAGTAATCGACATAAAATCAATGTCGACTATCCAAGCCTCGGAAATACCCGATAGTTGATGAAAGAAAATAGAGGGTGAGGTAAGAAAGAAAGAAAGTTCGAATAGATGAAGAAGAAGAAGAAGAAGAAGAAGAAGAAAAAGATCACAACATCAGAGTAAACACGAATCTCACAGCGGAACGAATAAATATATTTCATAACATAACTTTGAAATAAAACAGTATCTGTATACAATACCATTATTAGAGTACAACACTTACATCACAGCGGAAATAAACAATAGCTATAAAAACGCTGCTGAAGCCTCCTGCTCCAGCTCCTTCTAGTGCAATTGTAAATCCCGACTACTTGACTGCTCATACAAATTTGAGCACCCAAGAGTTTGGGGAAAACAAAACAAAACAAACTCTGGGTCAGTCATGGGACTAGTATGAGTAAACAATTTAAAACAGTTTGAGAAAATAACGATATCTCATAAGACCACGTCGTATAACATAGAACGGGTTTTTCCCTTATGAGAATCCAAAACACTTGGTCCAACATTCAAAAATCTTTTGAAAGGAACGATAATCTTTATATCAAACTCATTTGATATTATAATAATGTCTATCAGCCACAATATAATAATCATCTAGCAGAACGCTTTCATCTGACATTCCACATACATAATATATAATCAAAAACCACGGGCTGTTATTGGGAAATGAATTCCAACTAGAAAGGTATGGGACCACCTTCCGACAGTGTATCTCTAGAGAGGAATATATAGGGTTCAACAAGAACATCTTGTAAATCAGGCTAAACATGACCGGTCAATCATTTCGCTTGAGTGTACCAATGTATTATCACCACCAGTTGGGATCAGCAACCGTTTCCCGAAAGGGACAACATCGAAATAGATTATAGAAGTAAATGGAATTTCTCTAGATCAGGTGACAATACACCTTAATTGGCAGCTAACCACTTAGCCATGCGACCTACCCGATTTTATACCATTTCCTAGTTGTGAGGCTATAGGCCACGCTTTTCTCTGATAGATCACACATTTATTCACTTTGAATGTCACATCATCATACCCGCCAAATTACAAATTGATTTCCCTAAAAATACCACGGGTATATAGCTAAGAGAAACGAATTCCTCCGCCACCAAACGTAAATACGTTTGAAGAGATCAACTTATGCGATCTATCAAATATATTCTGTCAGATATTCTTCAATACAGGTCGTCCTGGGACTGGACAGACCGAAGGTACTATTCTGTAAATCCATCTTAGGCAATTTTCTACCTAGGATTTAATGAATAGCCCTTGCATAACTCCGTCTTCAATATTCTTCATCATATTTGATTCGCAACGCTAATGCCATATGGAGTGGTTTTCAGATAATATATATGATCCCGGTCTCTCCATATTAACAACTGAAATGGTCAATACCTTTGATAGTCGGTGATTTAACTATCAAAGGAAAACATGTGTACAAACAACGGTTATATTCCCAAATGGAAATTTTAACGATCAATAATCATTTCATTTCCCAATTTCCCATTTATCGTTTCCATATATTCATAAATTCCTTATTTTCTAAAATTAAAAAATATACGTTATTGACTTTGGAAAACGTTTCCATTTTTGATTCACACATCAATATCTTCCCTCCTCTATCAGTCTCTAACTGTAAACTAGTAAGAGAACAACTTCCCAAGTATAAACCCCGAAGGCCGAAAACAACATCAGATCGATACCCAGAAAGCCATTCAACTCAAGTAATTTCCAATCAGTTTCTAATTTCAATAATTCCATTTAAATTCCTAATTCAAACCCTAAATTTCTTTATAATATTTTATTCTACAAAAAAATTATTTAAATCCTTTATTCACATTAAATGGGAATATTATTTCTTCTTTGCAATCAAAACAGTTTAATTTCGTATTTAAAAACAATATCCCAAATCCAATTTCTATTTATACTTCTAATTATAGAATTATTTATATAAAATCTCATTTTTTTCAACTAACACTTATAATCCCATTCATAATCACCTTTATAAATGCTACTCAAATTCCATTTAAAATATCGGTGTTAAAACTGATTCCTACTTCTCAATATAAATTCAGTCTTATATATTCTGTTTATCAAATGATAAATATTTTATTTAATTTATAAAACATTATTTATAAATTAATCTTCTAAATCTATTAGTTAAAACAAATTTCTATTTAATATCCACTTTAAACAATCTTCTCATAATTCTTTTATATCTCGTCAAATATTCCTTTATTCACATTTCATTATTTCTTATGGTATTTAAAATACCAAATAACCATGATCAACATCATCTACACACCCATAATCAATCACAGATTATATATCACAATATATGAATACAAATAGTATTATAAATATTGAGGAATCCTGTTGGATCCCTCCAACCTGTTTCACTGCATCACAGATGTTAAACAACATAAATAACATCTATTTCATTTCAATATAGAATATTCTGATAAACAGAATCGATATTTGATTAATGATTTATATATATAATTATATTTTCAACCAATAAATCAACAATTCAACTGTGACGACCCGCCCCACACCAGCCGACATTTCTTTCGAAAGTGCGCTGTACACATGCCCGACTAGCACGGAATGGTCGCCAAAGAAAGGAAAGAAGAGAATGAACTAATCAAGAACTTGTAGAATGTCTCATAGCGCATGGAATAAAAAATAATAATAACATACTTAACATAAAATAGGCGAGACAGTGCATAAGCTGGAAACTAAAACTAGACATCATAGCAGCGGAAATCCAAACACAGCTTATGTTCACATCATCATTATTACAACTTTTCAACTGTCTCTAAAGCAAAGCAAAGGAAAAGGTACACTACTAATGCCCAAAGTAGTGACCCGTAGCGACACAGGGAGAATATCTATATATATCATACGTGGAAGCCTCATGCTCGTCTCCGGTACACCTACTCGTGCATCACCAGCTAACCTGTCTCTAGTCTGCTCGTGAGAGAACCCAGAGTAATAAGAAGAGACATAAAACTCCGGGTCAGAAAAAAAGTTTGGTATGAGCGATAAGCAGCAAGACAGAACAATAACAGGTATACTAAACCATACCTGAACCTGGACCTGCAACCAAAGAGTTAGCACTACATACCGTACAATACTCTAAGGTGCCACTAAACAAATGGTGTAAAGATAATGGGGATGGGGGTGTGCATGTCATAGTGATGGAAAACAAATCAAGTATGGCAACCATCCTCACGCCTCTCACTCGGTGCGTAAAGCATACGATGTCCACCACTCTCAACCACTAGACCCATTGAAGTAGTGACGGAGTTCGACTTGTACAACCACTGCTTCCACCAAGCTTAACCCACGGAGTCATGACTAAATCTTTTCAAATGGCCCCGCCTCATTGGTCTATAGCCCATTAGTCGTACCTAGACCACTGTGGTCCTGAATCCATTCACGTACCCCCTACACATAGTGATCCAAAGTTATAGACATCGACAACCCCTTAGCACACATCCCGCAGCAAAGCCCAATCATGAAGTTAACTCGTTGGTTTCCAACTGGATCCTGAGTACAAACTTCTTACTTGGACTACCTTTGCATCTCGGGTTTTGGTCTTCTCCGGATCGGATCGGTCCTTCACATCGCTTCGGATCGTGATCGTCCATCAGTTCATTCTCCATCTAGTTCGATCGTGATGCTATAGGTGTGGTGCTTTGGTTTTGAGGTGCGGTTCAGGTCGTGATCCCCATCCATACATCGGATCGGTCCGTCCTTGAGGCGCCTTTGGTCCAGTCAAGTCCTACGGTTCGGGTCGGGTGCTCGCTTCGGATCGTGCCACCATGCTAGGGTTGGATCGGATGAAGCAGTTCGTGAGTGGCGTCGGTTCGAATCGGAGCTCCTTCTCTTAAGCGATTCGGAACGTGGAACTTCCAGGGCGAGCGGGTCGGATCGTGCTTTCCCCCTCCGATCCGGTTCGGGTAATTTCCTGCACTTCTTTCCAGCGACAGTTTTACTCCATTCAACGGCGTTTTCGACCAATCTAACTTTTCTAGACAATTACAAAACATACCATACAGTCATAGCAACAAATAGAAGTGACCACAAACACTAAAACAACAACTTGATAGGTTAAAATGGATCAAACATAGCCAAAACCCCATATTTTCCCTTAAGCATATTTGATCAAAACTAATGATAGGATTAGTAAAACTTAACCAAATTAACCAAATTTTCTAACAGAGGCCTAAAACAATATTTTGAAATTTATCAATATTTTTCAAGTTTTTTACATGTATAAATTCGCTAATTATCACTAATTACCCTTAATTAGCCATAATTATTGAGAAACTATGCAAATCGCTCAACTTTACCACAAATAAACTCTAGATCTGAAATGATTCTCTGTTTGGGCGTGAATACCAAGGCAATACAACAGCTCTACCTTGATTCTTGTGCTAATCCTCTTTGATTTGATATAGATTTGGCTTAATTAGCGATTAGAAGGTGATTCGAGGTGTTTTAGCAAGTGGAGGCCATTGTTACGTTCTAAGAATGAAAGTGGCGGCTGTGAAAGTGAGAAAAAGGGTGTTCTCTAAACCCTAACAGCCCTCTTATACTCTTAATCTCGAAATTCCCCAGTGGGCCTAGCTATTAACCACCTGGTTAAGCCCAATTAAGCTGTTTTTCACCTTCTGAAACTTGTTTCAGCCATATCTCACAAACGGTGAGTCCGTTTGGCTAATGTGACCACTCTACGGAAAGGTAAACCATGATCTATATCTGATGTAAGTGGTTTCAGGTCAAAACTCCATTCCAATCAAAAGTTATGGCCAAAGCAAGATCAGCTAGCGACAAAACGGTCATCTAAAAATAGGCAAAAACCATGAACATGGGAAATGACCACAATAGTCGTCTCCCAAAGTTACATGACCATACAACCCTCTATGACGATGAAATAAATATTCTACGATCCTATGATGCGTAGAATGCGGGTCGTTATACTCTCCCCTCCTTAAGAAATTTCGTCCCTGAAATTCCTTAACCCAAAACATACAAAGGATCCTACATGCCTACCAGCCATATACAACAATCAAACATGCAAAACAAACAAAACAAACCTATCCTAGCATGTAGAAAGACTAAATCGAAACTAAATCTTACCAGGCGAAGAGTTCTGGATACGTTTTCCTAGTGCTCTCCTCTATCTCCCAAGTACAGTCATTGTCATTCTCGCCCCACTAAACTTTGACTAATTTCACCGCCTTCCTTCGAAGCTACTTCGTATCGTTCCCAACAATACGCTTAGGCCTGCGGTTCCCAACTGCCTCGGGTTCAACTTCGATATCATCCAACTGATTAGGTGAAATAGTCACATCGGGGTCGTGCACGAATTTCCTTAACTGGGAAACATGAAATACGTTATGAGCTCTTGCCAACTTATCTGGTAATTCAACTTTATATGCCAAATTCCCAATTTTCTCAAGAACTGGGAATGGACCAACAAATCTTGGTGCTAACTTGCCTCTCCTGCCAAATCGTATCACGCTCTTCAATAGAGAAATCTTGACAAACACCAAGTCGCCAATGGAGAACTTCAATTCTCTTCTCCTCTTATTAGTATAACTTTTCTGCCTATCTTGGGCAGCCTTCATTCGCTGTTGGACAACCTTAATATTAGCTGAAGTTTCTCTTATCACATATGGTCCAAGCGCAAACTTCTCACCAGTTTCTAACCAACATGACAGTGAGTTGCACGGTCTTCTGTACTAAGCTTCAAATGGAGCCATACCAATACTGGATTGATAATTATTATTATATGCAAACTCTACAAGATGCAAATGATCATCCCATGATCCACCAAAGTCTAATATGCAAGCTCTCAAAAGATCCTCTAATACTCGAGTCACCCTCTCTGTCTGTCCGTCAGTTTGAGGATGATACGCGGTACTGAGATGTAATTCTGATCCTAACACCTCTTGTAAGCTCTTCCAAAATCCACTAGTGAATAACGGATCTCGGTCACTCACAATGCCTTTGGGTATTCCATGAAATCTCACTACCCACTTTACATATAGTTCAGCTAACTTAGCTGCCGTCCTGTTTGACTTGACGGGTATAAACCTTGCACTCTAAGTCAATCGGTCCATAATCACCCAAATGCTAACATGGCCCGATCTAGTCCTTGGTAACCCATCAATGAAATCCATTGAGACTTGTTCCCATTTCCATTCTGTAATTTCTAATGGTTGTAACAAACCACTAGGCTTCTTTTGCTCAGCTTTAACCAGCTGGCAATTCATGCATTTGGATATAAACTTCCCAACGTCTCTTTTCATCCCTTCCCAGCAGTAGGTCTGCTTCATGTCTCGGTACATCTTGTTACCACCGGGATGTATAGTCAGTTTTGAGTGATGACATTCTCTAAGAACTTCATCTCTCAATCCATTGACATTAGGCACAACAAGTCTTCCATTCTTTCTAAGCCATCCATCTCAATTAAGCCCATACTTGTTTATCTCTCCGTCGATTCCCATCTCTAACTTTGAGATGATTTCCAGTAGGTTAGGATCGTTCTTCTGACTGGAACCAATCCGCTCAATCAAAGTGGGTCTGATCGTCAAACTTGCTAAAATTTTTGGATCCAATTCGCACTTTGGTCTAAAATCATACCCAGCGATGTACTCTAATTGCTTCCATTCTAGAAACATAGCCCCTAAACTGGCATGTCTTCTACTCAATGCATCAGCTACCGTATTGCCTTTTCCTGGTGTGTATGCGATATCGAAATCATAAGAAGCCAAGAATTCTAACCATCTTTGTTGTCAGAGATTTAGATCCTTTTGAGAGAAAAGATACTTTAATGACTTATGATCAGTAAACAACTCGAGTCTTTCTCCCAAGAGATAATGTCTCCATATCTTCAATGCGAATACGATCGCTGCTAATTCCAAATCATGGGTAGGGTATCTTCTCTCATGTGGTTTCAATTACCGACTTGCATAAGCTACAACCCTACATCCTTGCATCAATACAACACCTAGTCCGGTACCACATGCATCTATGTATACCGTCATCTCTTCATTCCCCTTAGGAATGACTAACACTGGTGCACATGTCAACTTTTCCTTTAGATTCTTAAATGCATTCTCGCACTTTTCGTCCCAGACGAAAGCTTGATTCTTCTTGGTCAACTGAGTCAACGGTGCTGCTATCTTGGAGAAGTCTTGGATAAACTTACGACAATATCCAGCTAATCCCAAGAAACTTCGTATGTCCGTTGCATTCTTAGGCATAGACCAATCTTGTATTGCAGCCACCTTCGTGGGGTCCACTACGATGCCATTTTCTGAAACAACATGGCCCAAGAATCTCACTTCCCTCCTCTAGAAGTGACACTTAGTGTTTTCTTAACACCTCCATCACTATCCTCAAGTATTCTTTGTGTTCTTCCTCTGTCCTCGAATAAACAAGGATATCGTCCACGAACACAAGAACAAATTTATTCAACTGATCTCTGAATACCCTATTCATAAGATCCACAAAATATGCTGGTGCATTGGTTAACCCGAATGGCATGACCAACCACTCATAAAATCCAGATGGCGTCCGAAATGCCATTTTAGCTATACTTTCAGCTTCCACTCTAAGATGATGAAAACCTGTCGCGAGATCCAACTGGGAGAATACTCTCACGCCACTCAACTAATCAAACAAATCATCAATCCGCGGTAGAGGATATTTATTCTTCCTCGTCACCTTATTCAATACGCGGTAGTCCACACACAAACGAAGGGAACCATCTGCCTTGGTAGCAAACACAACTGGTGCTCCCCACTCAGAAACACTTCTTCTGATAAATCCCTTCTTCAAAAGATCGCTTACTTGCACCCCCGAGCTCTCGCTGCTCCCTTGGCGCCATACGACAAAGGGGCATCACTATAGGTCTGGCATCTTTCACCAAATCAATACGGAACTCAATCTCTCGGTGTGGTGGAAGCCCGGTCACCTCCTTGAAGACGTCCGGATACTGGCCAACCACGGGAAAACCTGACAACTTATCATGCGGGATGTCGAGGGAATTTAGAAAACTAGCCATTACCCCATCACTAGGTAGGCCACCAAACTCAACCCTCCGCCCATCATCCGCTCTAACTGTCACCAAAAATCCCTCATAGTCTACCACCACCCTGTATTTTTGGAGCCAATCGACTCCCAAAATAATGCCAAACCCAGTAAAGCCGAAAACAAAGCAACCACAAACAGACATGCATCCATGACTCGATAAGACCACATTACGACAAATCATGCTAAGGCTAGTCGAACCACCAATCGGGTTCGTCACTACTAAAGGTCTATCGACAATCTCGGGCTCCAATCCCAACCTATCTACCAGGTCACTAGATATGAAAGAACTGGAAGCTCCGGTATCAAATAAAACTCTAACAGGAACATCATAAACAGAAAGCATACCTTGAATAATGACATTCTTTCCCTTCTCCGCCGCAGTTGGGGCATTCGACGAAGAAGGAATAGCGTTAAGGGCATATGCTTTCACCATCTGCTTTTCTTTAGGGGGTTGCAGACATTTGTCTTTGTGATGTCCCATTTGGCCACAGTTGAAGCACTTCCTGTCTGCTGTCTTTGCTCGACAATTACTAGCATAGTGGCCCTTCCTGCCACAGCTAAAGCACTAAACATCTTTCTTCTTCTTCTGGCCATTCTTATTCTGGTTCTGCTTCCTCTTATTCTGAGAACCACTCTTGCCTCCACCGCTTGCTTGCGGTTTTGGCTCCTCTGCAGATGCGACCTCAGTCTTCGACTTAGGGTAAAGACTTTCCGATCTTAAAGCTTTCTCCACAATCAATTCAAACGTCACATCGATGTGGTTAATAAGCCTTCCCCCCAAGTATCCATCTAAGCCAGTTATGAACTTCTCGTTCTTCTTCTCGGCAGTATCTATTAGGGATAACCCATATTTCGACAAAGTGTCGAATTCGGCAATATACTCCAAGACAGCTCTGCCATTCTGCTTGAGTTCCAAGAATCTCTTAAACAACACTGACTTCTGAGCAACTGGAATGAACTTATCGCTAAAGCGAGCCTTAAACTGATCCCAAGTAATCTGATCCTCAGGAGTAACTGCCTTTATAGCATTCCACCAATTCATTGCCCGTCCTTGCAGCTAACGGGATGCTAGCCTTCTCTTCATTGCATCCTCGATACCCAAGTCTTCGAAGATACGCTCGCAGCTATCCAACCAATCCTGAACATCCATAGCCCCGTTCCGTGGAACGGCTTTCCACCAAGACTAGTATAATCCTTGTTCAGCTTGGCGAAATCGACCCTAGGCACCTGCACTGCTGGACCACCACCATTACCAGCATTAGGAGCTGCCCTCTGAACTTCTCTAAGCATCTCCCTCATGAGGTCAGTAAACATCGTCCTCATATCAGCAGTATTCCCATTACTGGCTCCTCTACCGGCACTCCTTGCGTATCGGCTCATCGTTCAATCTGTAAAGAGAAACGATTAACCATCCTCTTTGTGGTGTCAGTGCAGTGCAACTTCATCCTTAGCTATACGAATAGTATATATATAGCTTTTAAAAACCAAAATAATCACAAATACGCGCTCTCATATACGTATACTATCTCTCCTTGATAACTTCCCTAAGTTAACTACGCAACCTAGAGCTCTGATACCAAGTGTGACGGCCCGCCCCGCACCAGCCGACATTTCTTCCGAAAGTGCGCTGTATACATGCCCGACTAGCACGGAACGGTCGCCAAAGAAAGAAAAGAAGAGAATGAACTAATCAAGAACCTGTAGAATGTCTCACAGCGCATGGAATAAAATATAATAATAATATACTTGACATAAAAAAGGCGAGACAGTGCATAAGCTGGAAACTAAAACTAGACATCATAGCAGCGGAAATCCAAACACAACTTATGTTCACATCATCATTATTACAACTTTTCAACTGTCTCTAAAGCAAAGGAAAGGAAAAGGTACACTACTAATGCCCAAAGTAGTGACCCGCAGCGACACGGAGAATATATATATATATCATACGTGGAAGCCTCCTGCTCGTCTCCGATACAGCTACTCGTGCATCACCATCTAACCTGTCTCTTGTCTGCTCGTGAGAGCTGTTTGTATATAACGGTGTTGTATACACAATTATTTGATTTTTGTTTGATGATAACAAACAAGTATATATTATTTTAAATGTGTTTGTTATTGTACTGTTATATCACATTACAGACATGAATATAATATTTATATTTAAGTGAAATACTACTGTACAGAAGCTCAAATATTAACACAGTATTTTATTTAAATAGAATATTTTATTTCAATATTCAAACAGTACAAATTTTTTAACTCCACTATTTATACATCTCTGTATTACATATCAAATACAATTTCATATACAGTGTTCTCCACTACAACACTCTATCTTTCAGTTACAGTTTCACTCATTCATTCATTTACACAGACTCGTATACATATACACTTTTTCACACTGTCCTTATCTTCAATCTTCTGTCTTCACTGCTTCTCTGTCAAACCTGTCTTCACTGTCAGTCCAGTCACCATCCGCTTACCTGTCACACATGAAACAGAAACACACAGTATACTGCAATAGAAATAATACTGAATATATGCAAATATAAATTTTATTTTTAAAATTTCATCTGCCTCAGATTTCTGGTGTGTTTCTCATCATTTTTCATGACTTGATCTGAATTATAAAACCATCAATCTGTGTCTAGACAGCTTGTGATATTCACAGTGATACACTGTAAATACCACAAGGCAGACAACATATATATTTCAATGCAGGGACAGGGACAACTCGTCTGATGGCTGCATGTACACACGTGTATACACGTGTGCACTGCCCCGCCGATCAGCGTGCAACTGAGAAGTAGCCACAAGGACCTTCTCGACTCAGTGCAAATATCAATACAAATCCAAAATGGTCAAGTACAAAGTTCAAAAGTAAGAGTGATCATGGCAGCAAACATGTGCAGCTACACAATCATCAAGACAGTAAGCAATTTCATTGAAGCATGATGGTGAGAGGTGCAATAGTACAAGCACGTGAATATGGTATACACAGTAATGCAACAGCAATGTCAACATTGTCTCAAATGGTCGAGACAACTCAAAAGTGGTACGGCTGTACGGCTCAACATGGACATGCATGTGTTCATCAAGCTCAGTGTGAAGGCAGCATGGATGGAACAGGGGGTGATGCATACAAGTATTCAGGAGCAGGAATAGTAAAGCATAAGTGAGCATCATCATGGTTAGCAAGTATGTACATATGTGTGATTACATAGAAGCATGTTCACACAATCCAAATGGATGACATAGCAGCGGTAAGTGCCAAAGTGATCGAGGACAAAATCTGGTGCATATTTACACAGACATGATCACATAATTAAGGTGGCCAAAACAAGTACTCAGCAAAACAAGTTCAACTCAAGTTCAAGCGAACCGCTCAGGTGGAAATTATATATGCAGCAACTCGAGTGTGGTGCAAAAGCAATGATCAAGCAGCATGTTCATGCCAATACAGGTGATCAAACAACAAATGTAAATGGACATGAGATTCAGACCAAAGAACAGACCAAAATTCAAAGAAGTCGAGCATGCAAGAGAACTGAAATGTGCAGCAATCAAGTGACAGTGCAAACATGATGACACAGTCTCAAGCCTGTTCAGTTTTAAAAATTGGCAAACAAATCAATTTTTTCTTGGGACAAAATTGTTTCCAGACTTTCTAGAAAAACAAGCAGGTTTAAGTAAAGTTTTTATATGGCAAATCATTTTTGCTATTTTCATCACGAAGCTGTCATGATTCAATCAAAGCCGTGGAAATCAATAATGCAAGAACATTTAAGGAAATACTTCATAAGCTATTTGAAGAGAAAATTGTTTGTGGAAGCAATTTCAGAAATTGTTCAATCAAATGATTCACACCAGAGAAATCTTCCAAGGGACCACAGAGACATTTAAATTGTTTTCATATATGAGCAAGTATTTCTCAGCAAATTCTGCAATCGAAATATGGCATGAATCACGCAAGGAATAATTGCAAGGGAACCACAAAACCAACTTATTATTTTCCAGAAATCAGCAATACATATTTGGCAATAGGTTCATCAATTAGTCTCGGCAACAAATATGGCAAGAAATTCATTTCACAGAACTGAAATGATTTAGTTTTTTGATCAAGGTGCTTTCAGAAACAATTTCAGGAACCAAAAATGGCAAGAATTGCCAATGGATTTTTCAATATATGCTCGGCAAGTTTTTATAACAATTCAATCAAGAAATTCACGCACAAACATTAAAAGCCGAGAATTTTAAAAAGGGAAAACATCAAAATTTCAGGCCAAGCCATACGATGGAAATCAGAGATTTAAAAGGATTTTGAATCCTATTTGAACACGTATAATCACAGGCAAAGGTAACTGAGAAAATCGAAAAACCAAAGCAGAAATTGCAGAGCAGAAATCAGTTAAAACAAAACAACTCACTATTGTTTTTCGATCTACCCCAAATCGACGAGACAAAGAGCCAGAGAGCATTTCCAAATCGGACGAGCAAAGCCATCAAAGAATCAAGCTTCAGAGTTATCACAACATCATTTGATCAAGCCATCGATCTGATTTGGGGAGAAAGCAAGAAACCCTAGTTTGATATCGGCCGCCATTTTTATTCTCAGAGGATAAGAGACATCGAGCTAAATAAAAAAGGAAAGGGGCCGGCCTAATGGAGTTAAACCTAGGCAAGTGTTTTAATAAGGGGATGACCCTTTGTTTCTAACTCCTAGGGTTTTAATTTTGTTTCTACTTTGTGTCATTTTAAATTGTGTTGTAAAATCGATCAAACAGTTTCTAGAAGTCTGTAAAATTCTAGGATTCAGTTAAGGGTAACTGACAGTTTCAGAGTCTGTAAAATCTGGGTTACTGATTACAGGGTTGTAATCAGGGGAAATCTGATCGAGTGGAAATTGGTCAGTCTAGGGATTTGAGCGTAGGATTAGAATAGGAACAGGGTTTGCAAGTGTACATGGTCTTGTATGCGGGATCTGTTCTATCACCTAGTAGAAACCTTAGAAAAGCAGCAGTAGGCAGGGTTTTGCCGAAGCTGGGTATATCTGTGTGTGATTTATTTTCTGCATTTCTGTTTCTGCTATAATCTGTGATCTATTTATTATTTTAATATCTCATTAGAATTTTAATTCAGTTAAAAACTGTGATAAACCCTATTCACCCCCCCCCCTCTAGGGTTAATCTAGATCCAACAAGAGCACCCAGAGTAATAAGAAGAGACATAAAACTCCGGGTCAGACAAAAAGTCTGGTATGAGCGATAAGCAGTAAGACAGAACAATAACAGGTATACTAGACCATACCTGAACCTACAACCAAAGAGTTAGCACTACATACCGTACATTACTCTAAGGTGCCACTAAACAGATGGTGTAAAGATAACAGGGAAGGGGGTGTGCATGTCATAGTGATGGCAAACAAATCAAGCATGGCAACCATCCCCACGTCTCTCACTCAGTGCATAAAGCAGACGATGTCCACCACTCTCAACCACTAGACCCATCGAAGTAGTGATGGAGTTCGACATGTACAACCACTGCTACTACCAAGCTTAACCCACGGAGTCATGGCTAAATCTTTACAAATGACCCCGCTTCATTGGTCTATAGCCCATTAGTCATACCTAGACCACTGTGGTCCTAAATCCGTTCACGTACCCGTACACATACTGATCCAAAGTTATAGACATCGACAACCCCTTAGCACACGTCCCGCAGCAAAGCCTAATCATGAAGTTAACTCATTGGTTCCCAACTGCATCCTGAGTACAAATTTCCTACTTGGACTACCTTTGCATCTCGGGTTTTGGTCTTCTCCGGATCGGTTCGGTCCTTCACGTCGCATCGGATCGTGATCGTCCATCAGTTCATTCTCCATCTAGTTCGATCGTGACGCTCTAGGTGTGGTGCTCCGGTTCGGAAATGCGGTTCGGGTCGTGATCCCCTTCCATACATCGAATCGGTCCGTCCTTGAGGCGCCTTTGGTCCAGTCAAGTCCCACAGTTTGGGTCGGGTGCTCGCTTCGGATCGTGCCACCATGCTAGGGTCGGATCGGATGAAGCAGTTTGTGAGTGGCGTCGGTTCGGATTGGAGCTCCTTCTCTCAAGCGGGTCGGATCGTGGAACTTCCAGGGCGAGCGGGTCGGATCGTGCTTTCCCCCTCCGATCCGATCCGGTTTGGGTAATTTCCTGCACTTCTTTCCAGCGACTTTTTACACCATTCGACGGCGTTTTCGACCAATTTAACTTTTCTAGACAATCACAAAACATACCATACAGTCATAGCAACAAATAGAAGTAACCACAAACACCAAAACAACAACTTGATAGGTTAAAATGGATCAAACATAACCAAAACCCCATATTTTCCCTTAAGCATGTTTAATCAAAACTAATGATAGGATTAGTAAAACTTAACCAAAATAACCAAATTTTCTAACAGAGGCCTAAAACAATATTTCGAAATTTATCAATATTTTTCCATATTTTTAACATGTATAAATTAGCAAATTATCACTAATTACCGTTAATTAGCCATAATTAGTGAGAAACTATGCAAATCACTCACCTTTACCACAAATAAACTCTAGATCTGAAATGATTCTCTGTTTGGATGTGAATACCAAGGCAATACAGCAGCTCTACCTCGATTCTTGTGCTAATCCTCTTTGATTTGATATAGATTTGGCTTAATTAGCGATTAAAAGGTGATTCGGGGTGTTTTAGCAAGTGGAGGCCATTGCTAGGGTTCTAAGAATGAATGTGGCGGCTGTGAAAGTGAGAAAAAGGGTGTTCTCTAAACCCTAACAGCCCTCTTATACTCTTAATCCCGAAATTCCCCAGTGGGCCTAGCTATTAACCACCCGGTTAAGCCCAATTAGGATGTTTTTCACCTTCTGAAACTTGTTTCAGCCATATCTCCAAAACGATGAGTCCGTTTGGCTAATATGACCACTCTACGGAAAGATAAACCATCATCTGAATCTAATGGAAGTGGTTTTAGGTCAAAAATCCTTTCCAATCAAAAGTTATGGCCAAAACAAGATCATCTAGGGGCAAAACGGTCATTTAAAAATCGGCAAAAATCATGAACATGGGAAATGACCACAATAGTCGTCTCCCAAAGTTACATGACTATACGACCCTCTATAAAGATGAAATAAATATTCTACGATCCTGTGATGCGTAGAATGCGGGTCGTTACAGATGTTTAACAACATAAATAACATCTATTTCATTTCAATATAGAATATTCTGATAAACATAATCAATATTTGATCAATGATTTGTATATATAATTATATTTATATTTTCAACCAATAAATCAACAATTCAACCAAAACAATCAACACACAGTAATCAATCATCATTTATCAACACTAGATTATATTTATAAAAATATAAACTGTACAAAGTTAGTGAGATTTACTCACATTGGACGGTCGTCGTTAAATAGCGATAACTGTCGGTTGATTCTGGCAGACAATTTATTTCGCTATAAATTGTAACAAGCTCCAATTCACTACGAGTCCATTCCATTGTACAGCCACCGTCCATACGATCCCAATGGACCTTAGTTTGCTGAATTCTGATCATATATGCAAAAGTTATCGATTTTACAAGATTGAACGGATAATAATTTAATTAATAATTTCATTAAATTCTCTAATCACCTTATTAAATCTGAATAACCTTAATTGCAGTCAACCTTATTTCCTCCTCAATGAATTAAAACCGCACTTCCTTTATTTCTCAAACCCGACATTTCCAGCTCCGATTCTCCCTTTATCATTCACCTTCTCCAAACCTTTTGAATTCAACAAGAAAATCACCCAAATTCACTTCAACTCCTCTTCAAATCCTTACTCCACGTTTTAAATACCGCTCATTGTCTTCCTCAATTTAATCCTCCTCGTAACTTCTATTGTTCCTTACGAAGAAAACAAAACCATAACCGAACTCTTCTTCTACCAATCGCTCCCTCCATACACCACTATCACCAAAACAAAAATCACCATTTAACTCCTCCCCTCAAACTCCACCCTTCCATCTTTTCTTCGCTCAGTTCTAACCCATCTTGCAAATCACGATTGTTGTATCACACACAGTAGCCCGAAGAACATCGAACAAACTAATAACCGGAAGCCATAAAAATACCACTAACTTGCTCGCCCCAATCCCAAGAACAAGTACCTAATCTCAAAAACCTCTCAAATTGCCTATACCGCTCACAACCGCTAGCCCTAGAATCCTTGTTGTAGTTCAACTTCTGAAGAAAACCCACCGAGTCTGATAACACCCATACGAGCTTGAAGCTCTCTCTTCAACGATTCCAAATATATACCTCACGCGATTTATAGAAATTTCATTGATTCGTTGTGGATTTCTAAAGTGTCGACTTATTTAGGAAATGGAGAAAATATGGCAGCTATTGTTTTTTTGACTGAAAAATAAAATGGTCTAGGGTTGGAGGATACCTAGTGTATTTATAGTGTAGTTTAATATTTCAATATTCGATTTAATATTCGTTTTTAATCAACCGCTGTTTGTATTTATCTTATAAAAATCCATATGATCATATACAATATCCAAATTTAATAAAAATGGACATGCAATTATAGTTCGACATTACGGACCCAACGAAAACTTGTTTCATTGAATTCCGAGTCTGTTTCTCACACAGCATATTTTTAAAGTCAAATCATTGACTGTGTTTCACATTAAAATCCCGTACGGTCACATACTGACTCCAAAAACCACGAAAATTGAAATCTAACAATAATTTAATATTCTGGATCCAACAAAATTAGTTTTGTCGAAAACGGAGTTCGTTTGCAAAACTGGCTATTTTTAAAGCTTTAAATAAACCCATTTAATTATCAATATATTTAAAAATAATAAAATTTAATATTAATAAATTAATATTATTGTATATATTCACAACAGAATATTATCCGACTTCAAAATATACATATCTGGATTTACAACTCCATATTTCAATTCCAATGTTAAATCGATACCCAGTTTATATTAACAATCCTTTTATAATATAAATAAATCGTTATAAATTATAAAGGAATTCCATGGCGACTTTTCGAAAATTTGATTTGGACCTAACTCAAAATCTACACAACGAAATCCTGATTTTTCTCTTCCATTAGAAAAATACACTTCACCAGCTCTGAAAGTTTCTTGTTACACAGAAATCCAGCTTAAAACGGATTCTGTATATTCGTTTAAAGTTCTAATCGCCAAAATACGAACTACCGCGCCATTTGGAGCCCGATTATAATTATAATATAAATTATACGTCAACTGACATTTAAAAATAAATTCGTTAATATAATTCAATTCTAAACTGAATTATATATTTTAAATTGTCCAATTTACAAAATATTGCGAATTCTGTTATTTTCGATTATTTCGGAAATAAATATATTATTCTATTATTTATATTAATTAAATATTCAATATTATTTATTCAAATGACCATTTGAATCTCTAAACACTATTTTAAATAATTAAATAAATTAATTATTTTACTGTATAAATACGGGATGTTACAGTCTCGTTACTTCTTCTGATCTTCGATCCTTCTTTTCAAAGCGTCTTGAGACTGTAGTGATATTCTTTTAGTCCATTTGGAAGTAAAACTTTTGAAATCCCTAATTATTCCTTGCTCGAATATCGTCCATTTAATTTGCTCATGGATAACCCTTCTTATGTGAGAGAATGTGGGTTATACTCCTTTGATGTAGAAAAACTTGAAGCCAAGGCCAGGATTCGTCCCATGTGGAAAGGGTTATTATTTCGACAATCATTATCGTATTGTTCAACTTCCTTTCTCCAATTGATGGTTCGTAAGGCTTCCATCCTCAATCTATGTTCTTCCATCACTCTCGGATTAGTAATATCTGACATAGCCATTTGAGATCTGGAAGATTCTTGTTGGGACCCTTTACCCATAGTCTTGCTCCTTCCAAGCTTAGTACAATCCAGGACGACACAGTTGGAATTGTGGATGTTCACCACAAGGTCGTAGGTTCAAGCCCTCCTTTTAGGGTCAAAATGTTAAAGATATTTTTCATCAACACCGGAGATATTTCTAAGGAAGTGGACCTAAGGATAGAGTGAGATTATTTAGTTCCCACGAGATTGAGTTAGTTCACTATTTCCTAGATATCAAGGTTTAGAGCCTGAAGATTAGTTACTCTTCCATCAAGGGGTGAGTATCACGCTTACAAGACTTAACAACCAGCAGTTACCTTGGGATAAGGGTTCCCTAAGATGAACACAAGTTGGGAAGCTAAATATCTTGTAGAAGGGCATTCTAGGTAATCCGGATTTAGGTCAAAACTTGCACATGAGGCATTCGATCGTTGAGAAGACATAGGGAAATAGAAGAAAGAAGTAATATGGTAAATCATAGAAAATATGCTAAGTGTCGATTCACTCATTATTGTTTATTGATTTGAGTACATAAGTATTCAAAAAGGAAATCCACAAATTGATTAAGAAATTAGGGTTTACTCTATAAGAAATTAGTAAAAGATTGGGGAATGAGAAAAAGTCCACTTTTGTCCTTGGTTCAGCAGTAGCGCTTTTACGATGCAGCAGCTTGGTGTCGGACGCCTCTCATCTTTCTAGTTCCGGTTGCCTTGACTTCGGCCGCCTTTCTGTCTTGGCTTTTGGAAAACTGGTCCCGGTCATAGGAGCTTCTCTTTGATGCCGTCTCTACCTCCCGCATCGATACCAAGCCAGTTGGTATGGATTGCTTCGGGAGTGGCTTTCAGCAATAGGTTCTGGTTCTGCCTCCAAGTCTTCATAGTGTTTTCTTTCGTGTTACACTTTCTCATGACCTTGGAACCGCCACCCCTTTTGGTATCGACACAAAGAAAATTAGTGTCGATAAACCTTCTTCTTATAAGCTTTGGTTTACTTTCGATGGGTCCTAAAAATTGGTTTTGGTCTTGTAGAAGCATGTTTTCGGTCTTGCGGAAGCATGCTTTCGGTACATCTATGAATGGCTTTAGACGTTGTGTCTCAGTATTTGACAAGCCTTGACTCCGACAGTTAGCTTTTAGAGTGTTATCTTTGACCTTGATGTCTTCATTTTCCTTTGTATCGGTGCTAGATTTCGTAGTAACAACGTGTACACATGACTGAGATAAAACAAAATATAACCAGCTCCACAAACATATATGTAATTATAAATACAGAAATTCATCTATTACATGAAATCAAACAACATGCAAGTGACGACATTTTCCTAGCCCAAAACAAATAAGGAAATATTAGTTTTCTTAGTTTTGGATTAAGTTTTTCCAAATGTCTTACTTCTGCTCGCATTTCAGGGGCACATACAAGTTCTCTTGCATGCATTGGATGATCAATCCAATCGAAATAATAACATCATTCAATTTGAGTAGGGTTCATCTAGTTATAATTATACGAACTATATCAGTAAAATCTATGTCATACAAGCGGCAATTGCACAGTCATCTCTACAGTGACAAGCTGGATATAAATATTGTCCGCTTAGCATAGCTGGGCGAACATGATGTAGATGTTTGACCATATACAAACAAATGCAAATATTTTCATACAAACTTTGGTTTGCTAGGATTTCACGTAAACTAGCCTCTAGGGTTAATGTTGCACAATGGAATTTTTACAGTATTGGACCAAATTATATCTTCAAAACATAATCAACTCCACCATCAAAGTGAGTCCCCATGCAAAACTTCTTTGCATTTCAAATTCATCATAATATTTCAACATTTTATAGTCTATTTCCCAATTATCCATGTCTAACTTCAGAATAAACAAAACAACAATAATATACATAATTTACCTAACAAAACAACCATGCTAAACAAACTTAACAAACAACTAGGATCAACTCTTTTACCTTGCAAACTATATATTATTTTTATTTAGAATGTAAATCGAGAATTAGAACTGAAACTGGGTAATGTAAGGCAATGATTTTGGTGAAATGAGGAAAAAGAGATGAGATGGAGACCAAAAGCGGATATTGTTTATTTTATTTGTGAAATGCGGAAGTAAAAGAAATAATCAAAAAAAAAAAAAATTGTACCTTACGCATTCCATAAGCGTGCACGCTATATATAAACGAGCCATATTTATACAATAAGTTTACTCTTGAGTCCACAGTATGGTATTTTTAATCTAGGGGTCATTTTAAAATTTTGTCCTAAAATTAATTAAGTATCAATTTGAAGAGGAGATGGAGATGATAGTGTTTTTTCCAAAGCAAAGCCGTAATGATAAAAACGGGCAACCTAGCAATATTGACAAAAAGAAGGCGATATGAGGGGATTGGAGCGGCGAAGAACAGGAAGAAAGAGGATCAGGATTAAGGTTTTTTCTGACATCTAGAAACTGCAAAATAATTGTCGGTGGAACATAGTGACAGGAATTGATAAAATAAGTGTGTTGCTATTCACACACCCATTTAGACTACTGGCCACCTATACTAAAGGTCACCTCTTTTTTGTACCTCTCTTCTTCTTTACACCACCTAAATTATTCAACTTCTAATCGGCTACCAACTTTGTCTTTAATTCTACATCGTTCCAACAAAAAAGTCTTCTTTCTGAAATTATCTCCATTGCTCTACAAGCTTGAAGATTTCCCTAAATTATCAACGCAATTTCAAGTGTCCGATCAGTTAATTAACACCATCGAATCGCTCTACAACAGCATTCAACTTTTTCTACATTGTTTTACACCATCGAATCAGCGCGTTCTGCGAATCAAATACCTGAAATCACATCGTTTAACAAAAAAATTAACATACTTCCAGTTTTACATGAATAAAAGTAATTGTAAATTAAATACAAACTACATACTTCATCTGTTGTAAAATGATCTGTCAAATCAACTTTTGTGTCTTCAACGGCATTTGACCGATCACCTTGTGGCCTATTGCTATCACCCACATAGTTATCAAGTTTATTGTAAATCACATTATCTTCCTATAAAAATCAAATAAAAATAATTAAAATGAATTTTTTTTTGTAAATTTTGACATATAAATTGTTGTTGTATGAAGAAAACCTTAAAATTTAATAACTTACAATGTCATTCTCTTTTACAACGTCATCGAAATTAATGTCATCCAAACATGAAATAGAGAGAAGGGTGAAAGAAAGCTCCTAGAAAAATTAATACAAAACCCTTAAAAAAAATTCTATAACAACAGAATAGATTATGTAGCATGAAATACAAAACTATCATCTTTTTTGTCTTTATCTTCCATCATCTACTCAGCCAATTTTTTTTTCCTTATGCTTTTGGGTTTGATATCTGAGAATTTACGTTGTTTGAGAAAGAAGAGACAGTACGGCTGTTGTTGACTAAGTGAAAAGAAATAAAGTGGTGGTAGGAAGTAGGTCAAAAATAATACAATCTATTAACTTTTTAAAGGTGGCCAGTAGTCTAAATGGGGGTGTGAATAGCAGCACACTAAAATAATGAATCAAACCTGGGTAAAAGTTTTGCTATCTTTCCACAAAATCCAAAATTAGCTGTTGTAGGGCTGCTGTCAATGAAGCTTGCTAGAGCGAACCTTGAAATCAATATCAATCTCGACCAAAATACCCAATGGATGTTAAGGATGCATTCTTGACGAACGGAAATGGGGTAATTTGAGCATGACATTTGAGCGAGGTATTTGAGCGTGGTACTGTAGCGAACGGGGAATGTGTTTTTAGCTATGAACGGGGTATTTGAGCGTGGTATATGAGCAGGGTAATTAGTTGTTAATTTTTTTGTTTTGAATCAACTAAACACTAATTTTTAAATGGGGGCTAATTAGTTAATTGTTTGTTTTGAATTAGTGAATATTGATTTTTAATTGGACCGTCAAATCTAAATAGCGAATGTGTTTTTATCATTTAAAAAAACTAATATAATCAATGCAAATACATCAACAGCATTGAGCATTAACAGTCTACCAAAAAAATTGAAAAATGACATTAAAGCATTAGTAAATAATGTATAGCAACAAACTAATAATGAGGGTGAAGGTGGGATTTGATCCCTAGTCACTCACCAACTAACCATATGCATTTACTAACTAAGCTGTGCATAATTTTATTACTAAATAGGATCAGATGGTTTAATGAGCTTGTGTCCGATGTGTCGGACGCCAACTGGACAATTTTCAGCAGCGAGCAAACGTTCCACTTGAGCAGGGTAAAATTTGTTGGCGTCTGACGCGTTGGATGGGAACACAAACCCCAGCGTGCCAAAAAATGACTGCAAACCGACCCTAACTTTTCTTCTTTCCACTTTATGTGACCATTGCAAATTATTAAGTACTAACCCATTTCTTTTATTGGAATTTTCATTCCTGATATGATAATTTGCAGTCAATCAGTCACTTTTTAACACCTGGGTGCTCACGATTCTTAGTTGCAACCAAGAATTGGTCTTCCAAACTTGTACAATTCTTCAAAAGATTTTCTAAGAATTGCAAGAAAACAATCTCTCATATTCAACATTTAACAATCAGAATTCAATATGGTCATAATTGTTGTTTAATTTTATGAAAGAGTTCTCATTCAAAACTTTAAAAAACTAAATAAACGACTGTTTCAATAATTACCATCCAGTAATTTACGTTCAGTTTTAAACTATCAGCACTACAAAGGAATTTAAGATTTAATAAAATTTCATAAAATATAATACACAAATAAGAAAAGAAAAAGATATGAAAGCAATGAGTTGTGCTGCTATCGATGAAGCTTGCTAGAGCGAACCCTGAAATCAATATCAATCTCGACCAAATACTTAACTTAGTGGATATTATTTTTTCTTCTTTCCACTTTTTGTGACATTTGCAAATCATTTACCCTTTTTTCCATCAGCTGAATCTTCATTCCAGATATGATAATTTGCAGTCACTATTAGCACCTGGGGATACTCACGATTCTCAGTTGTAACCAATAATTGTTCTTCCAAACTTATACAATTCTTCCAAATATTTTCTCAGAATTACAAGCAAACAATCATCTCATATTCAACATTTAACAATCAACATTCAATATAGTCATAATTGTTGTTCAATTTTATAAAAGTGTTCTCATTCAAAACTTTTAAAAACTAAATGAACTGACTGTTTCAATACCTAGCATTCAACAATCAATGTTCTATTTTAAACAATCAGCACTATAAAGGAATGAAAGTTTTAATAAAATTTAATGAAATATAATACACAAATAAGAAAAGAATACGATACATCGATCTTTTATAATGGTGAAAAAGATTGATAATAGAATCTATAACAACATCCATGTATCAGTTTCAATCTCATACAATCAGTGATCGAAATATATTGCTCCCAGAAGGTGTAACACATTACTATAAATCGGTTATGAAGAGTGATTACTATAGATTCTGAATGTACTGCAATACTCAACTCTTCAAACAACGCCGTCATATATTCAAATCAAGATGGCATTTAATCCTAGGTCAAATCTAGTCTTTCTACATACAGGACCATTATGAGTATTCCATTAGCGAGCGAGAGTACTTTATTGTCCCACTTTATAGAAATTTAAAATATTTTTTATCCAAAATATGGTACAGTACACCACTTGTCGAGCAATGAGGAAGATGCTTGTGTAGGTTGGTTTCCTGCAGCATTCATTCAAGTTTGGATGATATAACAGCAATTCTGAGCTCATTTGTTTTTACATTCTTTTTGTAAAAACCTGAAGTAGCATACTTTTTCCCTCACCTAAAATATAACCAAGTAGTTAATACTAAACTGTTAGTTTCAATCAATTAGTGCCTGAGAGCAAAATTCAAGCATATATTAGTAAAACTTTTGGTTTTTAGCAACCCACTCCTCTTGCGTTGTACATTTTTAGTAACATTATTCAATGTGTATGTAATTTTTAAAAGAATTTCCACTCATAAATCTAACCTGGTTGCAAGAAGATATTATAGATGTCTGATAGAACGTATTCCCCTTTCTGTTATATTTTTCAGTCCAGATGTTTACTGACGTGCTAAAAATTATATGAATATTATGAAAATATATAATTTTGAGCAATTAATGCGTATTTCGTATGTATAATATAGACTTTAAAATTAACAAAATAATAAATTAACATATTTCATTATGTCAAAATGCACATAATTTAAACTATAATCATAAAAAAAGGGATAATTTTATGATTCGGACGTGGTTATATTTGCATCCACATCCGTTCTTTTGGATATCAAATATTTATCCGGTTTTCCGATGCGAATGCAGATGGATTTCAGATTTCGTATATTCATTGATAGGATTTCAGATTTTTCGTATATTCATTGACAACCCTGTACATTTGAAACTTGTGTCTCACATGGATAATATTAGTTAATCATAAGCATGTTTCTTTTTACTCAAAGCAAACAAAATAAAGAATCAAACCTGAGCAAAATCAATTCATGTCCTAAGGGTTTCATACCATATAAAATTTATCCTATCCCATCAGAGACTAAGCTAGGAATGAGACCAAATATTCCCAGGTTCGTAGAGAAGTACACAGCATACAATTACATTAGATACCTGCAAACCTGCTATCCTACTGGCGGCAACACGGTGCGAAATGTCCCACATCAATTTTTGAGGATGTATTAAACTATTGCAATGCATGCTTTCACTAATTCGCCAGTGAACCCTAATAAAAAGGAGGAATATTAGATGCATGCTAGTTATGTTTCCATATCTGAGTTTCTCTCTTTGCGACATGAGCAATCCACAAATGTGAACTAAATGTGAGTTATCTCTACAGTTTCTATCAATGAAGCTTGTTACAGCAAACCCTGAAATCAATATCAATCTCGACCAGACACCTAGAGAATATTAACTTTTCTTCTTTCCACTTTTTATGACATTTGCAAATTATTTTCCCTTTTATTCATTGGAATCTTCATTCCAGATATGATAATTTGTTGTCACTTGGTCACTTTTAGCACCTAGGTACTCACGATTTTCAATTTCAACCAAGAATTGCAAGGAAAACAATCATCTAAATATTCAACATTTATCAATCAGCATTCAATATAGTCATAATTGTTGTTTAATTTTATAAAAGAGTTCTCATTCGAAACTTCATAAATAAACTAGATAAATGACTGTTTTAATACCTGTCGTCCAATAATCAATGTTCAGTTTTAAACAATCAACACTATAAAAGGAATGAAAGTTTTAATAAAATTTCATGAAATATAATACACAAATAAGAAAAGAACAAAATACATCTTATATAATGGTGAAAAAGATTGGTGATTGAATCAATAACAACATCCATGAATCAATTTCAACCTCACACAATTAGTGATCGAAATATATTGCTTCCTAAAGGTGCAACACTTTACTATCAATTAGTTATGAAGAGTGATTACCATGGACACTGATATGGAGCAGAATGCTATGAATATACTGCAGTACTCAAATCTTCAAATAACGCCATCATATATTCAAATCGAGATGACATTTAATCCTGGGTCAAATCCAGTGTTTCTACATACAAGACCATTATGAGTATTCCATTAGCGAAAATACTATATTGTCCCACATCATAGAAATTTCAAAATATTTTTTATCCAAAATATTGGAGAGGATGCCACTTGTTGAGCAATGAGGAAGCTGCTTGCGTAGGTTGGTTTCCTGCATCATTCATTCAAGTTTGGATGATATAACAGCAATTATGAGTTCATTTGTTTTTACCTCCTTTTTGTAAAAACCTGAAGTAGCATACTTTTTACCCACATACAAATATAATCAAGTAATTAATACAAAACCGTTAGTTTTAATCAGTTAGTACAACTTTTGGTTTTCAACCAATCCACTCACTTGCTGTTGTATATATAACAGCAAGAGATCTGCTAGCAACAGTCGCCTAGGCGACTGTTGCTAACAGTCGCGGGCCCCCCTGAGTGGAAATTCGGGGGGCCAAGTGATTTTTTTTTAAAAAAGCAGCCCTTACTATTTCTTCTCAGTGGGGGACCCGCGAGTGTGGCACAGTCGCGTTTTCCCCGACTGTGCTTAGCATTTGTGTAACAGCAATCCTGAGTCCATTTTTTTTACCTCCTTTTTGTAAAAACCTGAAGTAGCTTAATTTTTTCCCCACCTACAATTATAATCAAGTAGTTAATACTAAACTGTTAGTTTCAATCAATTAGTACAACTTTTTGTTTTCAACCAACCCACTCGTCTTGCTGTGTATATTTTATTATACTAAACCGTTAGTTTCAATCAAGTAGTTAATACTAAACTGTTAGTTTCAATCAATTCTCGGTGGAACATAGTGAGAGGAATTGATTAAAAAGTGAAGCAAACTTGGGCAAAATCAACCAATGTCCTACAGGGTTTCGCATCATATAAAAAGTACTGAAATAGACTACGCACTTAAACTAAAAATTAGTCCTAATCCAACTCATTTTCATGTAAAATCATGAGACAATGTATTACACTAAAATAAAAAGTTCTTTACATACACATGATTCTTACATCCTTTTGCTATCTTTCCACAAAATCCAAAATTAGTTGTAGTAGGCCGCTATAACTATTTACTATGAAAGCAACGAGTTGTGCTGCTATAGATGAAGCTTGCTAGAGTGAACCCTGAGATCAATATCAATCTCGACCAAATACTTAGTAAATATTATTTTTCCTTCTTTCCACTTTTTGTGACATTTGCAAATCATTTACCCTTTTTCCCATCAGAATCTTCATTCTAGATATGATAATTTGTTGTCACTATTAGCACCTGGGGGTACTCACGATTCTCAGTTGCAACCAAGAATTGCTCTTTCAAACTTATACAATTCTTCCAAATATTTTCTCAGAATTGCAAGCAAACAGTCATCTCATATTCAACATTTAACTATCAGCATTCAATATAGTCATAATTGCTGTTTAATTCTATAAAAGGGTTCTCATTTAAAACTTTTAAAAACTAAATGAACGACTATTTCAATACCTAGCATCCATGAGCCAGCAATCAATGTTCTGTTTTAATCAACCAGCACTATAAAGGAATGAAAGTTTTAATAAAATTTCATGAAATATAATACACAAATAAGAAAAGAATAAGATACATCGATCTTTTATAATGGTGAAAAAGATTGATTACTATAGACGCTGATATGAAGCAGAATGCTATGAATGAACTGCAGTACTCAACTCTTCAAACAACACCGTCATATATTCAAATCGAGATGGCATTTAATCCTGGGTCAAATCTAGTCTTTTTACATACTAGACCATTATGAGTATTCTTTTAGCGAGATTACTTTATTGTCCCACATCATAGAAATTTCAAAATATTTTTTATCTAGAATATTGCGTAAAACACCCCTTGTCGAGCAATGAGGAAGCTGCTTGTGCAGGTTGGTTTCCTGCATCATTCATTCAAGGTTGGATGATATAACAGCAATTCTGAGCTCATTTGTTTTTACCTCCTTTTTTCCCCACCTATAAATATAATCAAGTAGTTAATACTAAACTGTTAGTTTCAATCAATTAGTGCTTGAGAGCAAAATTCAAGCATATATTAGTACAACATTTGGTTTTTAGCCAACCCACTCCTCTTGCGTTGTATATTTTTAGTAACATTTATTCTATGTGTATGTAATTTTTATAAGAATTTCCACTCATAAATCTAACCTGGTTGCAAGAAGATATGATAGATGTCTCATAGAACTTATTCCCTTTCTGTTATATCTTGCTAATACTTTTCTTCCACAACATTAGATAAATTGCTTTAAAAAATAACTTTTTTGAGCATTGCATCAAAGATTAATTTCGCATTTAACTCCAAGAGGTTATTGTACGTATTTGACGTTGTTGACTCTACCACGTGGACACAAGCTTTATATAGTAGAAATTAATACTAATGATATATTTTTGGGTGACTATAAACCTCATATGCAGATAAGGGCAATGTAATTTCCCTTTTTAAATACTATGTGGGTATACGCACATTCATGTGAGTCTGCATTTAATTACATTGCACAACGTTAATTCGACAATGCACTTATGTGTAGTAGCGGAGTTAGCCAAACAGTTTAGATAGGGCAACATTTAAGAAAAAATGCAAAATAAAAAAATGAAAAAGCAATGGTTATTATTCATAAATTTCTTGATGCCTATAGGCTAGTACTTCCATATTAGAATTTAGGATGATGTTAGCATGGAACACAATAAAAATGGGTTTCCTTTTCAGATTTACATCAACAAAGACCCAGTTTAAATTCCAGCTAGGGCCTAATTTGTATTTGAGGTAGGGCTACCTCTTGTAATCTACTACTTTGTGCCAGTTTTTATTTTTATTTTCACCTAGGGTCATGGCCCTAGATGTGCCAAACATGGCTCCGCCCTTGCTTGTGTAGCATGTTTCCAAGCATATGTAATGTTTTGCTTAAGCAGAATGAAGCATTAATGAGCAAATTGCTATGTAGCAGTCTAATCGTAATTTAATAATGGTTCATATTGAAGAAGCATCACCAACTCTCTCGAGTTTTCTAGAGATTAACTGTATAAATCTATCATTTTGGGTCAAGCCATTATAATAAGAAACGGTTTAGTTTGTGAAAGTTTCAAAATTATTTTGGAAACATAACTAGTTAAAATTTTCTAGAATATTATAGTTGGCTCTTTTTTAGTATATATATATATATATATATATATATATGGGACCTTGGGTCCTCAAATTTTTTATCCAGAAAAACAAGTGTGTTCCAATATCCTGAAAGTGTGAGTATCAAAGTTAGAGAGAGTTTAGTGTGTATCGTGATCAAGTATTGTATCTAAGTTTTGGTGTAATTGCTTTTGTAATAATAAAGTAATTACGTTTTCACGTGTTGGGTTCTTCAATAAGTGGTGTCAGAGAAAGGTTGGGTTCTTTTCGAAAGAGTTCTTTATTGAGTTTCTTAGGGTTTAAAAAGTTGGAGAAATATTTTCATATCTTTCCTTGTGGGCTGGCCAGTTTCCAATGATGAATATACGCTTTGTAAGTTTATTTCTTTTACACAAGATCCAAAAATCACATAAGGTCGGTTCTGAATTTTGTTAATGCGGCGTGTTACACTTATGATAATTTTGCTCATTACTAAATTATTAGTAAATAAGAATAAACAAAATCAATATTATACATGTTAATGATAAATTTACAGCATACACTTATTTTATCAATCTAGATCAATAATTGTTGCTTAAAACTAACATATATAAGATGATGTTTAACCTGTTTCATGGTTTGTAATCTCGTTTATCTTTACTTTTATCTAACTTGATTTTTAAAGAAAATTCCTTATATTTGTAAGTCATGCATGTTTAATCAAAATCATAATCGTATGACCATATAATGACATGTAAATAAGTAGATCTTATAAGGTAAATCTACATAACCATTATGTCAAAGTGTAAACGTAAAACTAAATTATTACCTCCTTTAATCTAATGTCAATTTACCATCACTGATCATGGTAAATGACTTTTAAGTACATAAATTATCAGTTTGATGATAAAGGCGAACAATATTCGTTTAAAGCCGAATTAACCAACCGAACTGATTCATTTCATCGGTCTGATTCAGTAACGAAACTAAATAAGCTTGAATTTAGTTTTAAAATATATGTTTTTTGTTTGTTAACTTGACAAAATTCTTAAATCTTTTATTGTATTATCCAAAGTTCTAACATTGTAATACTTTAACAATTGGTTCAATAATAAAAAATACCAATTGAAAATAGGTTAATTTTTGAGGATTTTCTTTTAAAGGACAAACTTTGCAAAAAATTTGATGAAAAGTATGGAACGTTTCAAAATTAGGAAGAATGAAACACTTACACTAAAAGTGGAATTTAGGAGGCCCACTAACCTTTCTCTATTTACACTAACATTTGTCATTCTCACTAAATTCTAAACTTTCCATACTTTTCACCAAATTTTTTGATATGTTTGTCCTTCTTCCCATTTTCCACTTAATTTTTTATAATCATAAAAATATTTAATAAAATCACTTCAACTTTAATTTGTTTTCCTTTGAATGAATCAATCATGTAAATAATGATTACTTTCTTAATTCGATGAAGTCAAAATTAGGTCGAACTAACTGAAATTAATTTGATATGATTCCAGTTTTTTGGGGGCTTTGATTCATTTTGAGTCTTTCTACGGTAAAACCAACTAAAAGCCCTATCCTCGTATACGAGTGTTATGTAACGACAGTCGGAACAAAATCTCCTCCTCCTTGCGCAGGGCACACGCATATGAGTTGACCGACACATCCTTGTAACAAAAGGAATCCCTAATGCTACATGCCTACCGACTCATATTTGTGCTTCACTTCTTCAATTTATTATGTGATCTGAGACTGTTTATACAAATATAAGAATAATGATATTGTTTTTCCCACTAATTTTGGTTTACTGTAGAATCAGTACGTTAATGACCTTTTTTACTAGCAAATAGATCTATTATTGTAACAGCCCTGAACCACACATAAAAGAAACATAGAAAATAACTTCATGTGAAATGTCCTTGTAGGATACATATTAAGAATAAAAATGTATTTGATCTTATACTAAAAGATAAAATTATATGATGCTTTCGTAGATTAGAAGTCTACAACACCCATTTAGTAGCAGGAGGTCCTGTGTTCAATTTATTTGACGGGTGTACTTTAAATGGAAAATGCATTAGGGGGAATAAATGAAATAGAAAATAAATCATTTGAGCATTATAGACTTTTAAAGAAATCTAACCGATGGATGTAATTTAAGTAATACTTTTGTGCGCGTTTTTTACGATATTAAATTCATGTGATGGACAGATATATTCAAAATACTCTCATTCTTTTCTGCTTAAAGACCGAAGTTTGGAGATAGTACATGCTTGTGATATTTATTCGATGTTTTATGAACATGTATAGAAAGAAACAATTCCAATAGCTTTCAGGATTTTCGTTGGTTACGAATAACATTATAATCTGATGCAATATTTTCTTTCACCAAAGATGCATGTTAAGTCTAATCGATCAAAAGACAAAGCAAAACAAGTATAAATATAATTTGCATGCATGGTTAAGCCATTGGGTTTATAAATAAAAAATAAGTTTGCATATAAAAACATGATAACATGCAATATTTTAGGTGATTGATATTTAAATATGAAAAGACAAATCATTTCGTTTTTGTTGATTTATGGTTGGTTTTCTTGACTTTCAATACATAGTAACTGATAAGAACAAAGAATCGGTTCATATACAATTGGTAGACAACAATAAGTATATTCCTGAAAAAAGATGGTGTCTTCAATATTTTTAACTGGGTTGGATGAAGCAAGAACTTCAACCAAAATGGAACATTGATGCAAAGCGACACTGAAACTCAAACAAGAAAATTGTAGGTTGTAATCGAACTAGACGGGAACAAACTGATCGAAGGTGTGTCTTAATCCTATACTATAATTGATTCAGATGGACACAGATCGAGCAAGAATTAAGTTCAGACATTACTACGATAGGTATTAAGAATAAAATGCATATATTCTTCTTGAAAAGAAAAGACTAAATTTATGAGAAGCTTTCATAGCTCAGATGGCTAGAGCACCCGTTTAGTAAGCGGGAGGTCCCGAATTCAATTCTCAATGAAAGCATTTTTTTTCCCATTATGATTAAAATACTTATTTACTTTAGGCCAAACTATTTTAATACTAATCCATACACCCCAGACATAATCATCCTAACCTCTTTCATTCTTCAAAATTAGATAACTTTAATTACTACTATAACTGTATTTTTTTATTTATACAAATAATTTTATGATGTTATTGTGATTAAGACCAAATTATGTGAACATCAATCCAAACAAACAGACACAATCATCTTATCCTCTTTCATTCTTCGAAATTTATTAACTCTAATTAATGTTATAACTGTAATTTTTGATTTATACAAATAATTTTATTATGTTATCACGATTAATGTATTTGATTTAGATTTATGAATTTTAAATGGATTAGTTTAGGGATGTTAAAGAACATCAGGGTTAAAAAAGGTTGGGTGGTTTATGTTTCTGCCGGAGAAAATGCAAGGAGAGACCTTTTCCAACAGACTACTATAGCAACTTAATGAGCATATGTCATAAATACTTTATGCTTATTATTGTGGAATCTCCTTCTGGTTTATTCATTTGAAGCAAGGGAGATGTCAGTAAAAGAGTACATCAATCAACTCAATAAGTTGGTTAGGTTTAAGATGGATTTTTTCTCTTTTCTTCCCTTTCTTGACCAAAAATATCCATACCCTTCATCAATTCAAGCCTTAAAACATAAAATGAAATAAAGTCAATGCAATATTATGTTAGATCTTCCTGAACTAATCCGAATTTAGAGTTAACATTCAATGCATAATCTCTAGGCAATAGTAAGGTAACAACATGTTTACTTATATCACACACATGTGTGCGCGTGCATACACACACACCCACCACACACACACACACACACAGAGATATATATATATATATAGAGAGAGAGAGAAAGAGAGAGGTTCAAAAGCACCCCAAACAGTGAAGCATCGCCTATAATCCCCTTAATTTCCGCCATAAATTGTCGTTTCTCTCTCTTTCCACTAACTCTCCCTTCCTATTTATTTATAAATGAGTGTCTTAAAATGAGGTGAAAATGGAGTGCTACCTAATAAGGGTGTCTGGTAACTTCCTCATTCATATGGCGTCAAACTATCGGTTTGTAGTTCAATTCGATAAGGAAGATGACCGCAACAAAGTCATGGAGAACAGTACGTATTCTTACTATGGTAAGCTTCTACTTGTTGTCGGCTGGAAGCTGGACTACGACTACTCAATAGTTTCAACAAGTGATGTACAAATCTGGGTTCGCCTCCATAACCTAAAATTGAAAATGGGTACAAATGATGCCCTGCAGATGATTGTGGGTTTCTTTGGGATCCCTCTTCGTATTGATCAGAAAATTACAGAAAGAAATTATACCAAATACGCAAGGATATAGTTAGCTATCAATGTAACCGCAGAGTTGAAGGCTACCATTCCTATTTTACTTCCAAATGGTACAAAGCATGATGTAACGGTTGAGTACGAGTATGTAGCTTTCAAATGTGATAAATGCAAGGTGTTTGGTCATAGAACTTCATCACATGCAATGATAAATGAGCCATAGTGGGTTAAGAAAACAATAGACCAGGATTCTTCTTCTCACATCACTGACCAACCAAGCCATGTTGATGGTACGCCTACAACACCTAATTTATCTTTTTTAGATGCAGAATTATTTGGCGATCTGCATCAAGATCCAATGCAGCATGTTGTTGATGATATAACCAAAGACTCTGTTCACCGAGAAGAACAAACAGATGCGCCAGGCTTTATTTCCAAAAATGATTCGTACTTGCAACAATGCAGAAAATCCCCTCCCGAAGCTCCTCCTCCTAAAATAAACTTAATGAATTCTTCTTTAATTAAATGACCATCATGACGTGGAACATTTGGGACACGAACACATCGACCCATATGAACGATGTGTACAAGCACCTATCACAATTCAAACCAACTATAGTTTGTTTGCTCGAGAAAAAATTAAATAAGTCTAATATGACTAATTTTGTAAACATATTACTTTCTTGCTGGAATTACGTAACTAATAACACATTTGAGTGTGTAGGGCATATCCTTCTACTATGGGACATATCAGTTTGGATGTTACAACCACTATTTTCCTCTTCCCAACATATGACTGTCTTCGCGGAAAACACTGGAGGTTTATCCTTCTTGCTTACTGTTGTACTCCATGCTATCCATATTATATGATGTTTTGTAATTCTTCATGGAGATTAAGGCAACTAAAATGTGACTTCTTTATCCTTCAGTTGATCTTCTCTCTATAATTGCACTGTTAACTTTCCATCAAATAAAAGCAACAAGTGTTGTTTGTTTTACTTCATCCCCTACCACTAAAATTTCAAATGGAGCCAAATTTTTTGAAAAATAAATTATTTCAACCTAACTAAAATTTCAAAGTGGAGCCAAACTTGAAGTTTATTGTTCCCCATTCCCTGCTCTGATTTTATATATAAAACACATGAAATTTTTTGTTTTAAACTACTTTGTCATGGCTTGTAAAAGTAGTCATAACTTTGATCTAAATCTTCCTCCTTCAAATAATGATGAAGTTTTTAACATTGATTTAAATTTTCCTGCGCTGTACAACATAGAGGAAGAAAAGACAATCTCATTGATAGTTAGACAATCTTCTAATAGAACACCCATACTAGATTTGAAATGTCAACTCAAACCAAGAGTCTGAATCTCCATTACTTGAGCTACATGTTGACCGGTTGCATAAAGAAGACGAAGAAAACATAACCATTGATCCAAATCAAGAATTGGACTCTTCATTGCGTGAAGAAGTTGATGAAAATATTGCAGCAAATTTAGGTACTTGAAACATTACCTATACGTGTAGTTACATTATTTTTCATGGTCTAGTATATAGTTAATAAGTACTTGAAACTTTACATTTACTCTTGTATGGCCTATATTAAAATAATTGTCCTGTTTGTACTCAGTAGATAGTCAGTTCTCACTTATAGCAGTAGGAGTATGTCCTTGCATTATTCTCTATTGCCTTTGCATTATAGCAGTACGAGTATGTCCATGTTAATTTCACGGAGCATTTGCATTATAGTAGTTGGAGAATAATGGAAAATCCATTGTCTCTTTTGAAATTACATTTATATGTATGTATATGTCACAGAACATGATTGTTAAGCAAAATTTAGTCATGTATACACTTATACTGGTCATGTAAAAAGAAGTCATGTTTTAAATCTAGTCATGTGTATAGCATCTTAGGTGGTTCCATTGCTGTGCAGGAATTTAGTAAAGTGTATAGCATTTGGTGAATTTTTACAGTGCATGTTTATTGCATTTTATAGTGCATGTGTATAGCAATTTTGCAGTGCATGTGTATATCATTTGATGAGTTTAGTCATGTGTATAGCATTTTTACATAGCATGTGTATAACATTTGGTGCTTGTGTATAGTATTATTTTTTACAGTGCATGAATTTTTACAGTGCATGTGTATAGCATTTTTACGGTGGATTGTTTTTTAACATGTGGAGACCGTGGCAATGCAACTCAAGGAAAAAAAATAGTTCTAACAAATGAGCTAAGATGGACTATCTATCGGGCTTTGTTAGAGAAAAGTGTCAATGGAAAGTTAAAAAAAATTACAAGAGAAGTTTTCGAATATTTTTTGATACCCATACGAACAATACAACGGATTTGACGATGGATAAAAGAAACTCAAAATGGAGCAGCAGTCGATGTTTAACTCAAGAAAATGAAGAATTGTGGCCGGAAAAAAATCTATGTTGATTTAAACCTAGTATATGAAATTCCTTTACACCGATGAACAACCTTGAAAGTACTTGTCGAAGCTTTGAACGTAAGCTACACGACATTACTACACCAGAAATGCTAATTAGGCAGTGCTCATGGCCGTATCTAAACCGATTTGGCAGTGCTCTAGGCTGTATCAAAAAATGATGTCTCTGTCAATTTGATATAGTCTTAAGCCGTATCAATTTACAAATTTGATACGGCCTAAAACCGTATCAAATTCATATATTGATACGGCTTAAAACTGTATCAATATAGAAATTTTATACGGTTTAAGCCGTATCAATCTATGAATTTAATACGGCTTTAAGCCGTATCAAATTTGTAAATTGATAGGCTTAAGACCGTATTAAAGTAACAAATAGATACGGCTATGACCCATATCTAATCGACAAATCGATACGGCTCATGGCCCTATATAACTTAAAAAGAAAAATAAAAAAAAATACAATTAGCTTTCACTAATGGTACATGATGTTTCAAATCTCAACAGTTCATACATAACAATTCAATTCATACTTTGGTATTGAATGGTGCAATACATTACAAACGTCATTAGTTCATACAATTAGTTAGAAAATACAAATTCTTCTTCCTTCTGCAATTTTTAACAAGAGATATACATTTTAGATAGTTATACAGCTATATATTATGACATTCCTCACATTGGTATTTCGCAGGAAATCAAAAGGAACCATGTATAGTCCCAAGATGTTGCTCACTACATTTGTGGCTCTAAGAACTGTCGTGAAGACTTGTTGCTCGTTGCTTGTGATTGTTTGATCAGGTCCATCATAGGAAACAGAGGTAAGAGGTATGTCTTTTTCTGCTTGAATCAGGTAACCCCATTGTAATTGGAAAAAATATCGGTTCTTTTCAAGGTTAGCCTGACATTGGAGGTACACTTCTTGACTGGCAGCAGCATGGGAATAAAGCAATAAATGTAATATTGTAAAAGAGATGCATAACAGACAGTAAAGAAAAAAATCGAGCTATAGAAAAGGAATGCACAAACCGTTATCACTTCCTCAGATCCCATATCATATCCATCATAAATTAGAAGTTGCCCTCCTTAATCAGATGCAGCAGCATTAGCAGACCATTTCAACACAATGACAGGTAGCTTGCGACTTCTAGAACAGTTGAACTGGCATAAAATATAAATTGTATTTGATTATCATAAGGTACCAATAGCAGAGTGATTTCAGTATGAGAATCCATGGTTCCTGCAACAGTCAATAATATAACATGAATACAACACCACAATTTTCGATTTGCTGATATTATTCATATTCGTTCAGTAGAAGAAGTAATTACTTGTAAAATTGACTAATTGTGAAGGTTACACACTTTCTGCTGGTGCATATAAGCAGCTTAAAATAATATAGACATTTGATTAGATAGTTGACATGGCATGTTCATTCATGCGTAATTAATTCGATTATATCATGCTAAATAAGACGTTGAATTGTGGTGTTTAGGTGTCATTCATCTTTTATATTATAGTATTCAAAGTAAAAAATTATTGAGAATACCACGACTGTGTGCAATGTATGTAATTAACATCACCACTATCTGAGAATCTTCTTTGTAAATTGGCTTGTAACATTCACCCAACCCTTACAATAAGCCAGCTTTAGTATTTGAGTTTAATTTGTTAAATAAGTAGAATTAACAAAAAATAAGATAACCAAAGGCAAAAGAAGATTCGTGGGAGAAAGGAACCAATAGGCAAGTGTCATTCCTCCAATACATATACATTAAGCCAGGAAACCAATGTTCTGTTTAATGATTATTCAGTTCTTTCAATGTTTGATGCTAATTTCCCATGTATATGTGACAAATTGATTTAATTTAAAAAAATTATTCCTGTCTTTATAATGCTCGTACAAGGACTAAAATGAAATTTAAATTACTTTCATATGGTGGAATGGTGCACAGGCACCAAAGGAGACACTTTGAAAATGAAATTTATGTTATTTTTCTCAGTTATGTGTTTTACTGTTTGTTTACCATTGTAAAAAATATGTTAAGAGAAGTTTGTTTGGCAATTCATACGCAGGCCTGCATACGACTAATCAGCAATCAAATTACATCATATGAACGGTGTAAGCAACGTCTGCTCCATACAAAAAGTACTTGTAATATAGGTTCGCTTTTGTAGTAAAACTGTCTAGTGATGCAACATTTGTATCTTAAAATTTATAAATAATCTATGATGTTGGGAAACAGGTGAAGTGAAGAAAATGTTGTGATTTGTGACATAAAATCACATATGTTAATGGAGACGAGGCGTGAATGTGCTGGGCGATAGTGGAGATGAAGCTGCGGCAGAAAGAAGGCAAGGAGGAGCAGTTTTGTGCTATGTTTCAGCACAGACGTCTTGAGGGATCTTGGTCGGACATCTGTGCCTACAGGATTTTGAAACCCGAGAGTGTGGATAGACGTCTGACCAATCTGTGTCAGATGTCTGACCTGTTAGGGTTTGGAACCCGAGAGCATGGACATATGTCTGACATATATTGGTCAGACATCTGAGCGGATTTTCTGCGGTTTTGACTTGGTCTTTCTGTGACTTATTCTGCAAGTAATGAAGGGGAAAATTGGGTATTTGCCTAGGCCTTCTATTCTCCAATAAAATCAGCATCTAGGGTTGGATTAAAAGTATGGGATTGAGAGCGAATTAATTAATCCAAGGGTTTGCCGTCGTTCTTCATTGTTCTCCTTCCTCAACAAAAGTGTCGGTCATCTAGATATTCTTTCCCTTTCTGAATAAGGTTATTGATTCTTGTAATTTGTTTATTGTTGGTTGTTGAACTAGTGTGTGTAAACAAAATTTACTTTTGTGAATCAATAAAGAGGGTGGTTGGGTGGAATATCTTGTGTTTGTGCGTGTGATTTCATATCTGTGTTTGTTTCCATAGAAATCATCTTTAAGTAATTGGGCGAAGAAGATCCTGGTCGCTTCTGCAAAGGCGCAATTTTCATAACAGTTGGTATCGGAGCTAGATCATCGCAAAACTTAGAGTGATTTTGGATTGGAATTTTTTTGATGTCGATTATGATGGTATTTCCGAAGATGACTATTTTTGAAGGAAGAAATTGGGGGATTTGGAATCCTAAAATGGAGGATGTGCTTTAACTCAATGATCTTCATGATCTGATTGATGGAGATGGGAACAAGCCCTCGGGTGTTGATGAGGGAAAGTGGAAGAAGATGGATAAGAAGGCTATTGCCTTGATTCGGCAGTACCTTGATGATTCGGTATTCCATCATGTGGCTAATTTTGAATCTGCGAAGGATTTGTGGGACAAGTTAGTATCTTTGTATGAGTCGAGGAGTGCTACAAGTAAGGACTTTCTGGTTCGAAAGCTTGTTCAACTGAGATTGGGAGAGGAGGAGTCTGTTGCAGAGCACCTGAATGAGTTTCAAGATGCGATCAATCAATTGGCAAATCTGAAGGTCAATTTTGATGATGAGTTGCAGGCTCTTTTGCTGATGAGTTCGCTTTTAGAAAGTTGGGAGACTTTAGTTGTTTCATTGAGTAACTCCAATGTTGGTGGAGCCATCTCTTTGGAAACTGTTAGAATCAGCCTTTTGAATGAGGAACTAAGGAGAAAAGAGTCGGGTTTTAAATCAGTTCAGGTGAGGCCATGGTAGCAAAGGACTCGGGGAAAGATACAAGAAGAAAGAAGAAATGGGCTAATGTGCTTATTATTATTGTGGTAAGGAAGGTCACATACACAAGAATTGTTATGCTTATCAGAGGGATAAGAAGAAGGTTGCGGATGGTGATGGAAGTAATGAGGCACAGGCAGATATTGCTGCAAGTTCCATTAGCGATAATTCTAGTGATGTCCTGTTTAGCGAAGTTAATCCTTGGAAGATGGATTCAGGAGTCAGTTTTCACATTTGTAAGGATGTGAAGAGTGTCTCTTCTTATGAAAACAATGTCGACATGATTAGAACAACCAATGGAGTAGAGCTACCAGTTTGTGGTATTGGATCTATCTGATTTCGTATGCACGATCGCGTGGTAAGGGAAGTCTCTGGAGTTAGACATGTACCCACTAGTTCGCATAACCTCATTTCTATCGGTCAGTTGGATCACCGTGGTTGCACTTATGATACTCGAGGTGGAGTTTTGAGAGTGAAGAAGGGTGGTCGTGTAGTGATGAGTGGTGTCTTGGAGGCGGGAAACTTGTATAGATTGGTTGGTTTTGTGGTCGACAGTGGAAGGCGAGTGATAGTTGAAGAACCAAGTCCACAGCAAGGTAGAGAGGTTAATTTGGTCACTGCTGATGTGTTAGACAGGGGTCTTCATGTTGATGATGCTTGAAGGATCCGGGGTGGTCAAGGAAGGAGCTCAGATCAAGTGGTAGACGGGTGTCGGTGCAGAAAATCAACAAGGTGGAGATCCTTGTGGTATTACAAGCATTTTTAGACCGTTAGTGTTGCGTGGTGCATCTCGGGGGAAGATGCATCGTTAGCAGACGGTGGGTTGTGCTTGTAATGGTTTAATTTAGGGTAGGTATCGATGAAAGGGCTAGATGACTTGTGTGTTGGAAGATCGTTTGATGTGATGCGATTTCATATCAAGGTGCAGTGTTGTGATTTGTGACATGAAATCACATATGTTGATGGAGACGAGGCGTGGATATGCTTGGCGATAGTGGAGATGGAGCAGCAGCAGAAAGAAGGCAAGGAGGAGCAGTTTTGTGCTATGTTTCAGCATAGACGTCTGAGGGATCTTGGTTGGACATCTGTGCCTACAGGATTTTGAAACCCGAGAGTGTGGACAGACATCTGACCAATTTGGGTCAGACGTCTGACTTGTTAGGGTTTGGAACCCGAGATCATGGACAAACGTCTGAGATATATTGGTCAGATGTTTGAGCGGATTTTCTGCGGTTTGACTTGGTCTTTCTGTTACTTATTCTACAAGTAATGAAGGGGCAAATTAGGTATTTGCCTAGGCCTTCTATTCTCCTATAAAAGCAGTATCTAGGGTTGGATTAAAAGTATAAGATTGAGATCGAATTAATTAATCCAAGGGTTTGCCGTCATTCTTCATTGTTCTCCTTCCTCAACAAAAGTGTCAGTCTTCTAGATGTTCTTTCCCTTTCTCAATAAGGTTATTGATTCTTGTATTTTTTTTATTGTTGGTTGTTGAACCAGTGAGTGTAAACAAAATTTGTTTTTGTGAATCAATAAAGAGGGTGGTTGGGTGGAATATCTTGTGTTTGTGCATGTGATTTCATATTTATGTTTGTTTCCATAGAAATCATCTTTACGTAATTGGGTGAAGAAGATCGTGGTCACTTCCGCAAAGGCGCAGTTATCTCAATAGAAAATAAATTAGGGAGTAGTTAATTTTTCTCCCTATTCAAAATGTCGGAAGTAAATAAGCAGTGATAATAAAATTAAATTTCATAGTCTGGCATACCCTTTTTAGAAATAATACACAAAATTGTAATGGTAAACATGGGCGCATCAAAAATCACGGATTAAGCAGGCATGATAAATCGAGAAAAACACTAAAATAAATTATGATCACTTCGGAAGATGATGGATGGCAGCCACCCAATTTAAGATCATGAATATATGTCAAAGATTGGTAATCCAAATTCATGAACATAAAACCGCACATCGATTTTGAGGTGTAGTTTTCCTATGTGAAAATAAATAACATTACACTGGCAGTTTAAGGTAGCCTCTTTTAACATAGAAAGAAGTAAAATAGTAACAATACCTGACAGTTTGTAGTCCTCAACTCTTCTTGTAGACGGGAAATATTTGATGTGATATGCTATATACCAGCGTTACCATGGATATTATGGTTGTTATTGAATATTGCAAATTTAGTGGTCGCTGCATCGACATCACTGAAAATAAGGAAATAGAGATATTCAATTAGCCCGAATTAGGTGCGCGACAATTAACACCTAATAATAATTATTCATATTTAGACTGTAAGATCACAATACAGTTGTTGTATGCACATCATTTTTTTGGGGTGCATAATTATTTCATAAAGTAATTCATATACCATATTAGCAGTCGGATAAAGACTGCAGGAAGGTTAGCAGTTAGATTAAAACTGTTGGAAGGCAACCATGTATTTAAAATTGTAAGGCAAACATTTATTTAAAATTATATAAATCATATGCTTATGATTGGACTTTTGCATTAATATTCTTTTTCAGTTCAAAATAAAATAAAAAATACTACAGTTTATTAAGCAAATTTCTTTAAAATGATTATCTAAGATCAAAAGGAAAATGAAATTCACTAGATATTTTAAGTGGCTATTTTAAAAACGTATGAATTTAAGAATTCTTTACAGTGATATTAAACTTAAAGGCTATTTGGCTAATTAAGTAACAAGATATACCACTGTTTTAGCTGTGTCAGGGTAATAAAATGTTTCTATCTGCTCACTGAACATAATTCTATCTCAAGTAATATTTAAAAATCAATGGCGATGAGATCTGTACTTGGTAAAAATCTTAACTTCTCCAGCTTTGTTATAATTAAGCCATCCACTAATGCCAGAAATTCGCGCTTTTCTACTGGAAAGATTCCGAATGAAAAAGAGAAAGCTAGTGAGAACATTTACATTAAGAAAATGGAGAAGGAGAAGGCAGAGAAAATGAAGATTAAAATGGAGAAGGAGAAAGCTCAGCTGGAAAAGGAAACGGAAGAGAAGAAACCTGATGAAGCTAAATAAGCAGTTGGGACTCCTACGTCTTCATCTGCTGAATGATCTACTTCACCCGAAAGTCAATTAAAATTTTATCAGAACACTTGAATGGAAACAAAGATATAACAAAGCATCCGATAATAAAAAAATTACAAAGCATCCAATAATAAAATATCTACACCAAAGGCAAGTCAACCAGAATTAAACAAAGCCAAACCTTCAACTTCAATGCAAAAACACAGTCACATTCAACAAACTGAAAAATAATTAGAATACTATGTTTCTATTAATATTTGCAGGTGATAGTATATATGGACCATAGAAAATGAATTATGTTTTTATCAATTAGTTCCTTGGTTAGAAAGATATTGTCACTTATGTATCTATTGATCAAGAAGGCAAACTGGTTCCGAGAAATTAATTAGTGTAATGCAATGTTCATTTTTGACAAAAAAATTACCTTTACTATGCGCTTGTACATAACATGCAACAACTAATAGGACATAAACCATTCACACTCATGATTTTTAGTCTTTGAATAAAAGTGATGTTTGTTAACCATTCATAAGTTTCCTGGGGTTGAAATAATAGTGGATAGCTTTTCATCTAAATTGTAGTATATTTCGCATTGGTGTTTGAGAAATATATTGTGTGCTGGTTAAATTGTTCAAATTTTATTTGACTTAAACATAATGTAGTCCAAATTGATGATATAGACAACAAAATAAAACTGCTTGACGTATGGAACCAAAATAAAGAAAGAGCATTCATACTATTCGCCAAAAAAACTCTTAACCTATTAATATTTTTAACTATTTGATGATTTTGGCATAAGATTTACAAACCAGATTAATGAATTCGAGATGAAATGATAGGTACAATACATTTTCCTCAGATATAATGGATGCTTTCCATGGACAAGCATCATTTACATTCAAATCTGTAGTTATCAGATGAATTAGTTCTTACCAGCATGTAAATCAACCCATGGAAATTAGCTGACATTTAATTAAAATCTGTTAACCTACATATGTAATAATATATTAAATTCTTATATATAAATATAATATTATATTTTCATTCCTTGTTATTGACTTGGTAGTTGATTAGTAAGTAATGTTAGAACACAGACAAATAAAACCTACGTGTTACTTTTTTTTTGCAGCCAATATCATATTTCAACCATTAACATAATAAATAATTTATTCATAAACGGCATAAGTAAAAATTAAACATGCTGAAATGCTACTGAAGTGGGATGTGTATTTCTACTTCGATAATATAATAAGCAATGAAAATTGCCGATTCGGACAAAGCAGGATTTTTCCGAAAACAAGAAAGCATGAAGTTTGCTTGGATTCCAACAGTCATACCATTCAGTAGCTACTTTTTGCTCTATGGATGTTTAACCAAAAAGGTTTCAAAGTATCCTCATCAAAAACCAGGAAGGAATACTTGGAGGTTGAAAGGAAGGCCCGGTTTACATGGTGATATTCTAAACATAAGCCAGTGAACAACAAGATGATTAAATCTTTGGCTTTTTTATACTATGTGATTTAAGCCAAATATTTGATGTAGTGCAACTGAAAGAAAACAAATCGAACATATTTTTTCTGCAAAGTGACATAGAATTACAGTTAGTTTCATATGGATATGTAGCTAATATAATCCCATGCATATATTCCACAAAAGATAATGATCACTGGGTTCCCATAATCAGTTATATGATAGAAGAAACACTACTCTTTATACTCTTTTTGCTAAAATGGTATTCTGTTGGGAAACAATGGCTGAGTCGCGGACTAGGTCGCTTTCTTGAAGACGATTCGACGATCTGGTCAAAGGTGCAAACCAGTCGTTTTTTATCACCATCGCCTCTAGGATAAAACAGCCTCTACAAGTAATAACTGATTTGCTTGCACAACAAATCAGTGCAGATTTGCACTTTCAAATAGAATTTAACTGCTTGTTCTAAATTTATTTTGAGGAATTTTAATGGTAGAAGAAGACGAAGTGACGACAGATAAATAAAAAGGTGTATTTTTTTCTTCTGAGGAAACGTGATAATATATTTGTGGAGGAGTCAGTTCAGATCTAAAAAAATGGATCTGAATTTACCAAGTCAAATAAAAGACTGGTTCAAAATACAAGGTATTTTTGGCTAAAAAACAAAAGTGTCTACACCACTAAGCCCGAGCCCAGGCCCGAGCCATCCTTACACTTATTCAAATTTTTAAATAATTCATCTTTAGATAAATGAACCATTTTTCCAACAATCCCCCACTTGAATTTTTAAAATATTTCGAGCAGTTTCTAGAAACATAAGATTGTGCATAAGCAAAGGTGTCATCCGACTTGAACCTTTGCATAGTGAATAAGATTCAGTTTTTACTAGAGTGACACGTAGTCTTGAACTCTATTCCTGACATCAGACTACACACAACCCTTTCTATAGTGCAATCAAATAAGCCCGTGCATTAATGGCCATGCACGTCTATCCCGGTTTAGTGAACGCTCTAGAAGTTTTGCCCAAAACTTCATAGGAAACGACCACAATTCCACATTCACAAAGGTGAGTCTATCAAGAGCACTCCTGAAGGTAGGTACTCGACTCCAAATAGAGTATAGATCTCATTAAGAGTTTTTATTAACTCATCCTCTAATCACTTCAGGAATACATGCTTTATAATATATAAATTTAGCATGTTCATCTACTTTCACTACACAACTTGTTTTTACCCATTGAACCTAGTTCTTGGGATCTCCAGTCATTTAGGTAGGGTTACCATCGTGCGTGATTCCACAATCTCTGGGCAATAGTCCCATTCTTTTAGAATCATTAAGAACTTTCTTTCTGGTCAATCCTTTCATCAAAGGATCTGCCAAATTGTCATCACTTCATAAGTGATGTTCTCTAATAATACTATGCATACGACTGTCATTTCTTACCGTTGTAATATCGGTTCTATCCTTCTTTCAATAGTCGTCAAATTTTCATCACTATGTATGTGATGTTCTCTTACAGTATTGTACTTACAACGGTCGTCTTTTACCATTGTAATAACGGTTCTATACTTTTTGCAATAGCCTTGGTACTATCGCAATCGATTACACCACTGATGTCTATTTTTCCCATATATGGATCTCAACTAACAGGTTTCTTTAGTTCTCTGCTTCTTCACTAGCTGTGGCTAGTGCTATTATCTCAGTCTCTATAGTAGACTGAGTCAAAATAGTATGTTTCCTGAATTTTTTCAAGAAACAACTTCTCTAGTAATGCTAAATATATAGCCACTGGTAACTTTTGAATCATCATATAAAGTATTCCAGTCTGCATCGGAATAACCTTTTACAACAGTTAGAAACTTTTCATATTGTAATTCAAGGTTCAAGGTTTATTATAGGCATCTCATCATCCTCTCAATAACAAGTTAATGCTCTATACTAGGTCTACTAGTAAACTTGCACAATAATCCCACGACATAGGCAATGTCGGGTCTAGTACAATCAGTGGCATCCACAGGCTGCCAATGATGCTCGCTTACTTTGACTGTCTTACACCTTCACCGGTGTTCTTAAATGTCTTTACACTGGGATCATATGGTGTACATGCAGGTTTACAGCCAAAGTAATTGTCTTTCTTTAGAAACTTTTCAATATAATTAGATTGATCCAAAGAAAGTCTCTTTTTACCTAGTAATCTTAATATCAAGGATTATACTCGCCTCACCTAGATCTTTCATATCAAAATTGGCACTTAATAAAGATTTGACTGAGCTTATGGCATAAATATTTGACCCAAAAAAATGAGTAGGTCATCTACATAAAGTCATATAATAGTGAAAATGTCATTCTCAGATTTGTAATAAATGCATTTGTCACTTTCACTAACGTTAAAACCATGTGAAATGATAAAGTTATCAATTTTTTTTGTACCATAGCTTAGGTACTTGTTTTAAACCATATAATGATTTATCTAATTTGCATACTTTATATTCTTGATTGTGTACTACAAATCTTTCAGGCTGGTCCATATAAATTTCTTCTTCTTATTCACCGTTCAAAAATGTGGTTTTTATATCCATTTGGTGTATTAGTAAATTATGAATGAAAGCAAGTGAGATTAATATCCAAATGGATGTAATTCTATTTACTGGTGAAAAAGTGTCAAAGAAACCTATATTTTCTTTTTGCTTAAAACCTTTAGCTACTAGTCGTGCTTTATATTTATCAATAATGCCATCAGGTTTTAATTCCTTTTTAAGTACCCATTTACAACCTATAGATTTACAACCGGGGGGTAAATCTACCAAATGCCAAGTCTTATTGGATTCTAGAGAATCCATCTCATCATTTATAGCCTCTTTCCAAAAATCGGCATCTAAAGAAGATAAGGCCTCTTGGAGGTTCAAGGGATCCTCCTCTATAGTAAAGCACAAAAATCCGAACCAAAGTCTTTTACGGTTCTTGCTCTTTTACTTCTTCTAGGTTCAGCTTCAGAATTTTCGTTAAATTCTGTTCTAATAGGCATACTTGAAGTGCCCCCACTATTCCTTAATTTAAAAGAAAATTTTGTTTCATAACAATCGGCATCATTTGTTCCAATTATATTATGTGTATTTAGGTCATAAAATCTGTATGCTTTGGCATTAATAGCATAGCCTATAAATACACATTCATATGCTCTACTTGCCAATTTTATTCTCTTAGGGTTTGGAATATGAACATATGCTAAACAACCCCAAGTTCTATAGTATGAGAGACATTGAGTTTATAATTCTTTAAAATTTCATAAGGTGAAATTTTATTCTTAGATTTGAGGATTATATTCAAAACATAGCATTCGGTTAACAATATATCCCTTCACCAATGTTTTGCTACACCAAAATTTAATAAAATGGCAATTACTAATTCGGTAAAGGTCCATTTTTTTAGCTTTACCGTTCATTTTAGGTGAACAGGGTGCAGTTCTCTCATGTACTATACCATGTAATTTATAAAAATTCAGAATAAAACTACATTCATATTCTGTTCCTCTATAACTTAGAAGTATCTTAATTATCTTATTTGCTTGATTCTCAATTTTAATTTTTTGAATTTAAACATGTTAAATGCGTCACATATTTCAGAATTACTGTATTTCCAATTGTAAGCTTTATTTCCACATTACAAATCTCTGCAGCTTTAGTGGAGTGAGGATCTCCTAACAACACTTTCTGATCATCAACAACCGTGTATATTGTGATTATATCACGATCATCGCAGACACTGTGAGAAACAACAGTGTCTACCCACCAACCCTCTAATCCACCAACAAGGTGAATCTCAGTAATCATAGCCGTAAGATGCTCCTCAGTCAGGTTAGCCTACGGTGCAGGGTCTGGCCTGTTCCGACACTTTCGTGCCATATGACTTGGTTTTTCATAGTTGTAAAATAGAAACAGCTGTCCAGAATCATTCCTATGGTTGGTTGTTGCTGTCCTTTATGGTTTCTTTGTAGATTCTCATTTTGTTCTCTACTGACCAGCTGTGGAAGCTTACTATTGTTTAAGATGTGAGACAATAAATGACGTCAGTGTATTTACTTTATAGCAACAATTCAAAATGAAAGTTGATAGCTGACGCATAACTCACTGTTAAATATTGAAGTTAATCAATAACTCATACACCAATCTCGGATAACCGTGCAAACTCTTGCTTACATGCATCATAATATCATTCATTATTTTGTTTTATCAACTAGGCACCCAAAAATTTACTTAGTTGTTTATAACCGTATAGAGGTGAATGACAATCGGAAAACAAAGATGCATGTTGAGATCTGAAGATTCAAATTTCTACTTAATTGCTTTTTATTAATTAACATAAACCGTTCAAATGCTAAAAGGTCTATTTCAATTTAATGACCTTGTCATATCTGCCCAAATAATGGGTACACATCCTACAAAATCAACGGCTTAGTCCATAACACAACACTAGTTACTAGACGCTCTAACACAGTACTAGTTACCTTAATGAATACCTTAACAATGCGGAAACAAGCATCGGTACTTCATTATTTAGGCATTAAACGGTATTAACAGCAATTATTAACAAATTACGAGTTGCAGAATTATCAATACATCTGAATATTATTCATGGTTAACGTGTAGACTCATAATTATACCGAATTAGTATTTCCAGAATAGCATTTTCAATCCGATAAAAAAGCAAACGAATTACCTCCTCCGAGAAAGCAGTGAGTAAAGATCGAGCTGCATACTGAAAATATTTCTTAAGATTGGATTATCTCAAACTGATAGGAGCAGATTTCCTTGACGTTGCCATTGGATTCAAAACTCCAAACCCAGGGATGCTTAGCACTACCGCCCTTGTTAAACAAGCTCAAACCTTCCTTTAGCGGCAGGTTCGAGATCCAAGCCACATAATAAAGAACCCATCATGATCGCACTTCCTAATGTCACAGCGCCTCGCCATGACACTCGAATACATCTGCGTGAATAATTCCCAGGTCGCAACTTTATCATGCTTTGAACTTCATCACAGTCGCTTGTCCCTAACATCGAGTCTTGCTTCAGAAATTGACGCGCACGTCGCGACTAATAACCTCAGCCTCGTAAACACGACAACGCCTCTCGCTCGCTCCACATATCGAGATGCACGAGGCCCCCTTTTTTTCTCGGACGATTGATGAATTTGGAGTAACGAAAGTTCGGTTTTCTTTGGAACAAGGCAGGCTGTTTTTTTTATGAAATTGGCAACGGTGGTAGCGATTTGGATGTTTACTGTAATTTAGGGTTGTACTCGCCATTGTTTCAATATCCTCTTCAAATTGTTGGGAAACAATGTCTGAGTCACGGACTAGGTCGCTTTGTTGAAGACGATTCGGCGATCTGGTCAAAGGTGCAAACTAGTCGTTTTCTATCACCGTCGCCTCTAGGATAAAACAACCTCTACAAGTAAAAACTGATTCGCTTGCACAACAAATCAGTGCAGATTTGCACTTTCAAATAGAATTTAACTGCTTGTTCTAAATTTATTTTGAGGAGTTTTAATGGTAGAGGAAGAAGAAGTGATGACAGATAAATAAAAGGGTGTATTTTTTTCTGAGGAAAGGTGATAATATATTTGTGGAGGAGTCAGTTCAGATCTAAAAAAATGGATCTGAATTTACCAAGCCAAATAAAAGACTGGTTCAAAATACACGGTATTTTTGGCTAAAAAACATAAGTGTCTACACCACTAAGCCCGAGCCCAGGCCCGAGCCATCCTTACACTTATTCAAATTTTTAAATAATTCATCTTTAGAGAAATGAACCATTTTTCCAACATATTCACATGGCACGAAACATAAATTTTAAAAATGCATATTTTCTGTTAAATGATAGAACTTAAAATTTCACCATTATTCATAGTCGATAAGGCAAGAAAGCGCAAGGCCTGTTGTCTTGCACTTTTACGTGCTCGCTTTGAACACCCTATTTTTCGGGGCATGTTTTCAGCAAACATTTCAACAATTGAATCTGTGACTAAAAATTAAGTTTGCATGATAAAAACCTATGTATACAAATAATTATGAGAATAAAACATCAATTTTTCATCACAAATCAAAAAAACAAACTGCAAAAAAAAAAAAAAACATGTCAGTTTGAGATTTTAAAGAAGGCAATTCAACTGCATTTAACAGACTTTTGCCATTGAGTAATTTTCTAAATAAAATAATTTTAATGATGTTAGCTGTCTCAAACAGAGTTTGTATTCATTTTTTGAGCAACGAAGAAGTTTTAACTTTTTTGGGGGTAGTATGATAGTTCTAGCTTCATTTTTTTAGCAATAAGACAACTTTACTGCCTTTTGAAGAAGACAATTCAACTGCATTTTGAGAGAAAAGTAGTTTAGCCTCCATTTTAGCAATAGGGACAGCTCTCTGGAAACAAAATAAAACACAAATTGTGACAGGGTAAACCTTAAAAAACGAATTGTGACAGGGTATACTACTTTTCTCTCAAACATCTTTAAAGCACAAATTGTGACAGGGTAAACCTTAAAACTTGCTCAAATCTTATAGTTTACTTCGTGCAAGCATTCTTAATAGAAATTCATTGCAACTTAAATAATTAAATTCTGAATTTAGCCACCATAGATTATCTTTCCATATTTAGAGGTTAATCCCTCAGAAATCTATAATGTATTTTGAATCTTTTGTCGTTAAAGTAAAGGAATAATGATGCATCTACAGCATTAATGAATGTGATAGTCCTATAGCACATAAAGTAATGATGAACATACTTTGGATGCCCAAATATAAAATAAAATGATGGTCCAACTATGGTACATTAACAATAGGTAAAGCATGATTTGGATGAAAAGAAACCACGCCTTCCGAGAATTAGTCAAACAGAAACCTGAACAAGTTGCAAACATAATTCTTGATAGTTATAGAAATGAACATAAAAATATCTTCTAATCATGAATAGGTTGGTCTAATGCTACAAATAAGGAAACTAATGTATTTCCACAGGATGCAAATTCGTACCCGAAGCACATCCTTTTGAACTTTTCTTATAAAAGACTAATTTCCAATGGAAACCCACAGTGTATGAATAACTTGAAAGTGTAAGCACAAAAGGAACGACAAAATTTACCTGATTTCATTCATATATCATGTGATTTCTTTTTAAGTATTTGTATGTATCATGTCCATTTCCAGGCCTGGCTTGGTCAATGGGACCAATGATATCTATAATTTGTGCTAGAAGAGTAGTAAAGGAATCATTCTGGAACAAAACCTGCATAGATGTAATCATTAAATAAAAAATTTCATAAATGACAGGTTATAGCACCTTATGGCTCATCGGATTGTTCATTTGCATGAGAATTAAAAGGTTGATAATATTTTAAAGCTATCTATGGATCATTGGGTTATACCAGCATATTGAGCATTAAGAGGCCTTGATAGTTTATTTTGGGATGTTTTTCACACATCCTTAAAAAAAATAGATTTTACAAAAACTCATGGAAAATGTTTTAACGAAAACCAAAAAAATAGAATTTAAACTAAATGCATTTGTGGTTAGAACTAATGTTTGCATCCTTCGTCGTAAATAATTGGATTTAATTGCACTTTTTTAAATGAAATTTTGCAGTCTACACCGTAAGAATGCGCATTGCACATTTTAACATTTGCAGTCCACATTGCAAGTATTTATTTACAAATATGTGCATTTTAAACTGCGCATATATGCACTTTAAATGACAAAAATATGTTGTTCTAACAATTATATGCAGTTTAATAGCATTGAAAATCTATTGGTTGAGATTACTGTATCACCAACTTGTACCCCGGTTGAAATACAAGTTAGCAATAAAGTAGTTTTACTAGGAAAATCGTACGCTTCTACTCAAGGAAGTAAAGAAAACATCATAGAACTGAAATAACATCATGTGGTACAATAGCACAAGTATTATGAAAACAACAATCGCTGTGTTCTATAGATAAGCGGATAATACTATTATCATTCTTGAATAATCTAGAGGAAAAGGTTACCAGCTTTCTCGATTTTTGTCCTTAGCTTCCTTCTCATATTTCTGAATGGTTCTATCATCGACCTGACCACTAAGGAGAATGCGATTCACACAATATCAAGCAAGAGGTGGAGGTAGCGCTTATGTCGGAGGCTGAGAAAATAGGAGAAAACCAGTAGGGTTTGCAGGAGCTCGAAACCTAACAACGATGGTGAAAAGGGGAAAAAACAATTGGGAAATTTCCTAGGAGACGAAGATGGAGCATGTAACTAAAAAGAGGAATTTTTTTTTGGCAAATTTGCCAAGAGAGGAAATCGGATTGAGGGATTGTATGATACGGGGACTGTGAGAAATGAAAAACATCGGCCAAATTGGAGAGGGCGAAAACATGAGGATTTGATACGGACCAAAGTTGTATCAAATGAAGTAATCCAAGGCATTGAAGATATACGATTAGATTTTAGATGTTGGGAGTGACGTGGATTGCAAAAAGAAGTTTGATACGGGTATGAGCCGTACCAAATTTGATACGGTTTAAAGCCATATTAAATCTCTACATCCTAGTGCGCCAAATTTGCTGTTTTGGTGTATTCGACTTTTGAATCAAGGTATTCTTCGATGCCATGCGAATGCTATTAAACCGTATTCGAAAACAGAACTTAAAATAGCATGTCTCAAATTTTGCATGTCATTGTTAGATCCAAGCATCTTACGTTACAAGCCAAAGTTTGTCGGCATGTATAACATGGTACATATCGACGAGAAGTGGTTTTATACGACCAAAAAGAAACAGACGTGTTATTTACTTCCAAATGAAGAAGTGCATTTATGTATATGTCAAAGTAAGGATTTTATAGGAAAAGTTATGTTTCTAGTTGGTATGGCTCGCCCAAGGTATGATGATGATAGAAATGAAGTGTTCTCAAGAAATTAAGCTGTCATGTCATCAAAGTCTATGTCTTCAATACTTAATCTCACAAATCATCAAGCCATGTAATTCTTTTCTTCTCTCTAGTTGGTCGAGTTTGAATTTGAGCTTCACCTTGAGATTGATCGTCTATCCTCTCCTTATCAACTTCAGTGTTACTGGATTCTTCATTTTTACTTATATGGAAGTCTGATGATCTACCTTGGTTTGGTATTTTTGATCTGTCCTCTCAACATCATCATTAACTAAAGAAAAAGACTCCACCTTAAACTTAGCCTTCTCATCAAATGTAACATGCCTACTAGTAACAATCTTTTGGCTAGTAGGACACCACAACTTATAACCCTTAATTCTTTTCTTATAGCTAAGAAAAATACACTTGCGCGATCTTGAATCCAACTTCCTTTTACTCTCATGCACATAAGCTGCACAACCAAACACTCCAAGAAAGGAATATGGAACACGCTTTCCCTTCTATACTTCTTTAGAAATCTTTATATCTATGGAGGTAGAAGATGTGCGGTTGATAAGGAAATTCATCGTAGATAATGCCTCTGCCCAAAATCACTTCTTTAATCCTGCAGTCAGACGTAAGCAACGAGTTTTCCAACAAAGTTTGATTCATTCTCCCTGCAATCCCGTTTGACCAAGGATACCCTGGTGGTGTAGTGTCATTTGGTTCCCTCGGACTCACAAAATTTGTTGAATTTTTTAGAAGTGAATCCGCCATAATTATCTGAACGAAGAACCTTGACTTCCTTTCCAGACTGCTTCTCAACAAGAAATTTCTAACTTTGAAACCTATCAAAAGTTCCATTTTGGACTCAATAAAGTGAGCCCATACATTTCTAGAAAAAATCATCAATAAATGAAACAAAATACCTAGCTCCTCCAAAAGACAAGCATGGTGCGGGGCACCAAACATTAGTGTGAACGTACTCTAAAACGTCTTTAGACTTATGCTCCGCACTGCCAAAAAGAAACCTTCATTTGCTATCCAGGTACACATCCTTCACAAAAGCCAAGTTTTGAATGATGAACACTGTCAATCAAACCTCGCTTTCCCAATACCTCCAAACTGCGCTCTTTAAAGTAACCCATATGAAAATGCCACAATCTGGTAGGATTAGAATCAACAACCGAAGTAGTCTCCGCAACAGTAGTTGTACCGTTCAACAAATATACATATTTCCATCTTTTACCCTCTTCTTTACTAGCAATGACCCATTTGTTATTTTTAATGAATCTTTTTCTATTATGCACTTTAAGCCAAAATTACACAATGCTCCAATGGAGATCAAACTACACCTTTAATCAGGCGCATGCCTGACATCACATAAAGTACAAACAACACCATCAAACATCTCGATTTTCACCATTACAACATCAACCATGCGACAAGAATCATTATTTTTCATGAGGACTTCTTCTCCATCAAACCGACGATAAGTGGAAAAAGAGTGTCTTTCAAGTGTCATGTGATAGAATGCTCCCGAGTCAATAATCCACATGGAACTCTTCATAAAAGAGGCAGAATCCATAAAAATGTGAGGATCACTTTCTGAATCTGATATCTTCGCAGTAGAAGATAAAGCCTTTTGGGGAACAACTTTATTTTTATTCTCCAACTAGTGGCAACTTGCAATATATTGTCCAGGTTTTCTACAATAATGACAAACTCTCTTCCAAGCTCCCTTGACTGAGATCTAGATTTAGCTCTATCTCCACCATATTTGGGTCTACTCTTACTTTTTCCTCTTTTTGTAATAAGGCTTTTGAAATCATTCTCCTTGCTCATGGTTGCTAACTTTCGCCTCAACGTCTCGTTATGCAAATTTGTCTTCACATCCTCTAAGAAAATAGATAAATGCTCATAAATAATAGAGTTAACAAAAGTGTTATAGTCTACAGGAAAAGAACATAACAAAATAACAGATTGTGCTTCATCCTCGATCTTTATGTCAACTGCTCGAAGATTCATGACAAGCGTGTTAAGGGATTCCACGTGAGCAAATACATCGGTTCTAGGCTTCATCTTGAATGAATAAAGTTATTGTTGTTGGATGATGCGGTTAGTGAGAGACTTGTCGTAAACTTTCTCTGAAGAGCATCACATAGTTCCTTAGCAGTTTTCACATGACAAAACTCTCTAAGTACTTCATCAGAAGAGCTAAGTTGGATGGTAGTAAGAACATCCTCTTCCAATTCTTATATCTCCTCAAGTGCAAGATTCCTCAGTTTCTCTGGATCTGAGACAACCTTAAATGTCCTCCCTTTCTACAAAATCGCTTCCAACTTCATCTTCAATATACCAAAATATATTTTTCCATCAAATCTAGCAACTCCACAATTTGTAGCGCTTCAACCACTTTTATTTTATGTAGGATTAAAACATAGCTGAAATAGTCTTTGAACAGACCAACAAGCTCTGATACCAAACTATAGTAAAAAAACGGTGGTTTACGAAGCGAAAGCAGAACACCATTAATCTAGCCTGTCGATAATCTCGGTAATGTCAATCCAACAAAGATGATAAAGAAAAACAAATGGCTCAAATTAAAGAGAAAATCGAAAATAGAAAAGGGAAAGAGTACACCAATATAACAAGATTCGACCATGCCTACGTCCTTGGACCCAACAATCTTTTATTTCTTTACTTCAGGAGGAGGTACAATATGACAAGAAATACACATCTCAATACAACTTTCTCACCCTATAATAGACATATAAATATGGATCTTATTGAAGAAGATATATGGAGAGAGTTGTCTTCTTGTGTGTTGAAAATATGAGCAAATATTTGCGTATATATAGGAGGAAGGAGGAAGAATGCTTCATAGAAAAGGATGAACATTTCCACATTGATTCCACCAAAAATCTGGAACATTTTAATTATTTCCACCTATATCAATATTTGATTGATTCCTTAAATCAAATATATATCTTCTCCATATTAATATATTATCTTCCCGATTTGACTTGATTATGAGAATCAATTAATTTCTCCTTATTAATATATTTAGAACGTCCAAATTTAACAAATGATACCATAACTATTTATAGCCACAACTGAAACTAAAAGCACGTAAAATCCTACAGTAACACAAAACTAATATCTATGGATATATAAAAATTATACTCAATCATTGTGTTATATAATGTGATGCACTTATAAATTTATTTATTTAATCGATTGTCATTCATGACAAAATTGATGCCAAATAAATAAAAACTCACGTGAAGTAGCAGTGTAATTCGAATTTGTGCATGCTTATTTTATTAGAAAAAAAGTAATTTTCAACAAAATTGATACTTTATATGCAAAACAATACCCAGGAGCAGTTTTTTTTAGTGTGATGCTCTATAAATTTGATGACCTGGTTCATCGTCATGCATGATAAAAAAAATTGATATTAAACAATGCACACTCATATCTAGCATCATTTTGATTAGAATTCACACTCAGGTACAATATAAATTAACTTTTTTATTTCCCACAAAAATTATACTTGTATATATTCAAATTTTGGGTTTTGTGATTAATTTATATATGTGAATCGGACTAAAATATAAAATGTTAGATGCTAACCGTTAATAAAAAATTATGTAAATGTTGAAATGTTTATATCAAAATGCAAAAGGATAAAAGAAGTAAAATAATGTGTGAGAAATAGTAAATAAGCATAAAGTTATAAACTAATTTAAAATTAAATAACCGAATTAAGGGGAAGAGAGAAAACTCTTAGAATTAAGGAAATAGCTCTAAAAGGATATGCTTTGCTATTATTTTATAGATGAACTAAATACTCTCCAAGATTATTCAAATAAATAGAATTTAAGGTTTCATGAGTACTTTAAACATATGGACTGAAATATAAAATATCACAATCGAATTGAGGAGGTTCAACAAATAGTTGTAGAAATGCTAAAATGCATGTATTTATAATTGAATTTTTTTTATTTAATTATGATATATTTATTGAAATAAGTGTACAACATATTAAATTTTTAATATTGTTTATATATGTTATGTAAATTATGACTTTTTTAACTTTGTATTTGAAAAAAAAAACTAATTTCGCCAATTTCATTGATACGAATATAGTGTACATTTTAAAACATCACATCTAGCATTAATTAGATGAATTAACAAAAATATAATAATTGAATTCATTTGTTTAATCCAAAATCACATAATTAATTCAAACATATTGACTTAAATGTACAATGTTAAGTGATATTGTGCAGTGTTTTGTAAATAACTAAATAAAATTAAAAATGTAGGCGTTTAACGCCGGTATTACAATGCAAGACACAACAAATATATCGATGTAAATGAGTTCAACTTTGAACTTGTGATAATATTTATGTGTATAATTTATGTTATGTGATTGACTTGTTTGTATATTTGTTTTTTTTTTCATTTTTGTCAATATAAGAATATAATTAATCTTGATGTGATTTATTAAGTAAATCAGTGAATAATAGTTTTCTATAGTTATTTAAATATTTTTAATATTATGTAATTAATTGTAAATTATGGTACTAAATATTAGAAAAGAATTGAGAGAGACTTAAATTATTATAGAAAATTTGAAATGTAGGTATTTAAAGCCAAAAAACATAATTTTGTCATTTCCAGTATATAAAAGAAATATTAGTTAATTGAATTTATTTAAATTACTTAAATTTTGGTTTTGTAATTAATTTTAGTATGTGGACTTAAATATAAAATATTAGAAGCTAACTGTTAATAAATAATTATGTAAACTTTGAAATGTCCATATCAAAATGTAAAATGACAAAAGAAGTTAAATAATGCAAGAGAAATAGTAAATAAGTGTAAAGCAATAATTTAATTTAAAAATAAAATATTCAGAGAGGATTAAGGAGAAGAGAGAAAACTCCTGAAATTGAGGAGAGAGCTTTAACGGGTCCCGCTTTACTATTATTTAATGGATTCTTGGATCCTTTTGCTATGAATACGTACTACATCTTTTCCACAAAATCCAAAATTTACTGTTGTGGGCCACTATAATTATTTACTATGAACGCTAACAATTGTGCTACGCAAGAGCGACTGTGCATCCAATAATCAGTGTTCAATTTTAAACAATCAGCACTACAAAAGGAATGAAAGTTTTAATAAAATTTCATGAAATATAACACACAAATAAGGAAAGAATAAAATAAATCTTTTATAATGGTGAAAAAGATTGATGATAGAATTTATAACATCTACGTATCAATTTCAACCTCACACAACCTGCAATCGAAATATATTGCTTCCTAAAGGTGTTGCACTTTACTATAAATCAGTTACGAAGAGTGATTACCATGGACATTGATATGGAGCAGAATGTTATGAATGTACTACAGTACTCAACTGTTCAAACAACGATGTCATATATTCAAATCGAGATGACATTTAATACTGGGTCAAATCCAGTCTTTCTACATACAAGACCATTGTGAGTATTCCATTAGCGAGTACTTTATCGTCCCACATCATAAACATTTCAAAATATTTTTGGTAATGATATTATCATATTAGGCATGTTACAGATATGATAATTTTACTTATTACTAAATTATTAGTAAATAAGAATAAAGAGAGTCAATACATCAATATTATAGTCATGTTAAAGATAAATGTACAACATATGCTTATTTTATTAATCTAGGTCAATAATTGTTGCTTAAAACTAACATATATAAGATGATGTTTAACCAATTTCATGGTTTCGTAATCTTGTTTATCATTACTTTTTTTTAACATGATTTTTAAATAAAAATTTCGTATATTTGTGATTCATGCGTGTTTAATCAAATTCATAATCTCATGACCATATAATGAAATATAAATAAGTAGATCTTATTATTGTGCAAAAATTGCACAAATGCAGAAGTAATGAAAAAGAGTATCTAGCTTGTCGATTAATTATCAACTGCCAACTCATTGAAAAAAATAACCACCAAACAAAACAAAATAGAAGAAGAGTAGAAGACACAAAAATTTAATGTGGTTCGGCTATGCCTACGTCCACAGACCTAATAACTGTTAATTATTTCACTGAAGAGAGTACAAAAAAGAACATGTAAAGGCCCGTAAATCCATACCAATTGGAGCTGACTAATATCCTACAACTTCAACTCAAAGTGCACGAAAATGCAGATCTTTAATAGACAGAAATTGGAGGATGAGATAGGAAAGATAGAACTAATAGAATAGAAGAATAAGAAGAACATCAGAGTCAGAGTAAATACGAATCTCACAGCGGAACGAATAAAATATATATAACATAAATTTGAAATACAAAACTGTATTGTTTATACATAGCATATCAGTGTATAACAGTTATACATCACAGCGGAAATAATCTCTAAATAACTAGTGGTGAAACCTCCCGCTTCGAGCTCCTCCAAGTGTATATGTAAAAGCCTGAAATAATTGATTGCCTGTACAAATTTGGGCACCCAAGAGTTAAGGGAAACAAACAGAATAAACTCTGGGTCAGTCATGGGACTGGTGTGAGTAAATTCCAACCATATCATTTAACTTTGAAAATCCTTTTAAAAGAAAAGGATAATAGTAATACCCACCCACACATAAACATGGACGGTTTTTACCTTACTATAACCCAAAATATTTTGATATCAAAATCCACTGATATTATAATAATGTCTAATCAAATAAATAACCAAATAGCAGAACGCTTGCATCTCACGCTCCACATACATAGTATAAAATCAAAAACCACAGGGCACTTATTGGAGATTTGATTCCAACTATGACAAGGTATGGGTCCACCTCCCGATCAGTGTACTCTAGAGGGGATACACTGGGGTTCAACAAGAACATCTTGCAACCTGGCCCACACATGACCGACCACTCATTTAGCTTGAGTGTATCGAATATATTGTCACCCACGGTTGTTGACACGACCCAAACTTCCCTGTGAAGGAAAGCCCGGATTGACTTGAGGATAAGACGAATCAGAACACAAACAGAAGAACATTTCATTGTTTATTACAACAATTCCATCAGAATACAAGAATATACAGAGTGAATAAATAAAATACATTCGATAAATATTAGAGATTACAATAAATTAAATAGCAGCGGATAATAATACAAAACACAACTTAAAGGAATATGCGGATATAGAGCATTCTGGATATCGTTCCAGCTGTAAATCAAGATCCTGTGAATATAAATCTGCAAAACCAAAACTACTAGCTGCCCGTGGAAAATAGGGGCACCTAGAGTTTAGGTTAAAACAATAAACTCCAGGTCAGTCATGTGACTGGTGTGAGAACTAAAACAGTTATTAATTTTTATTTTAAAGTTAGGTAAATCAAGGGACCACGCCGTATGACATGGAATGGGTTTCCTCCCAAGAATACCAGTGCATAAAACAATATCGCAATGCTAAATAAAGAACAATGAAGCTATTATAAGACCCAGGTCCAATCACACAATGCAACACAAGCCGGAGGATAGGGTTTTACCTTATAATAGCCAAAGAATGCTTGATACACTAAATTTCATCTTTTATTATTACTATAAGTGTATAGTGTCAAAACAATTTCAATCATAAGTATCAATCATAGATGGCATAAGTGCCCCATACCACTATGTCGCCATACATAGGTTCTACAACCAAAACCGCAAAGTCACGTATTGGAAGTTGGATTTCCATCTGTGAACCGAGGCAAGGGATCGTCCTCACTGCTTCCACACGCTCTAGCCCGCCCCTCAGGCAAGTACTCAGTCAAGCCTTGGATCGTCAGGGATGGTCCACCAATGTGGATTAAAATGCTTAAACACTGCGTTTCCCCGCCCTTTGGGGCATAAATGAGTCCTATGACTCCATCGGCTCCACATAGTCACTGATATATCTGAGGCGCCTCACAATCCAACAACCACACATGTGAAAATAATAAAAATGTCAGGGCTGGTAGGTCACTGACACCACCCTAGCTAGAAGGAAACGCATGCCCTACCTGATGTCATCTCCCTTTTCTGGTTCACAACCGGGGTGTGAGGCTCGCGAATTAACGTTGTACACAATGCTACGCCACAAAGGCTGTGCTTTGATCATCAACCACAAGACTCTGCTTTTCAACAGAAGCCTTGATCATTTGCATCTTAGCATGCCACACAGGAAATTCACGCTATGAAACCGATATCAATCACACAGAATGAAATCCGATGTCAGATACACATCCATTTACAAGTCCGTTCTGGGACTGAACGAAACTGGAGGAACCTTCTTCATCGCATATCCATCGATCTCCAAGTACGTCTGGACGATCACCAACTGATTCCCTCCTCTTGGGTGTACAACCCAATCAAGATCATCAGTAATTATCCAAATGATGTGAAGACCTACGGTCTTCAACCACCGTCTTCATCGTCGACTTATCGTTGAATCAGTTATTCAGAACGGGCATAAACCCGGCCTTTTCGAATAACTCCGTATATAATAAACAAGTGTTACACAAACACAACATACGCCTCATTCCAATTCAGAATATTCTTTTATTCAAATATTCACATCTATAGGGAAACGTTCCCATTAATTTTATCAAAGATAAATTCTTTTAAATTTATTCTTTAATCTTCCTTTGGATTTCAATTCAAACCAAATTATGGTTTATCCAAACTAGTCGGGATTTACGAACCTTACCGAAGTAATCATTTGTTTTAAATTTTCCAACCCCAAACTATTCATCCCATGAAGTAAAACTGATAATACTTCATATCTAACACCACGGTGTTATCAGTAAATTCAGTTACCATTTCACGTTCAAATCTAATTAAAGATTTAACTATCGCTTGGAGCAAAACTGGTGGTACTCCATTCTCGATCATTTCAATATAATTAAAGATTCATTAAAACTCCACTTGGTTTTAATCTTCCCAGAAATCAATATTAATGATTGTTTAACTTGGAAAATCATATCCTGTCTTTAACTGGGTTAAAGAACCAATGTCATTTAAAACACGGTTCACGATAAACCCCAAAATCACATTCTATTCCATCAGCCTTTAACCGTAAATAGCAAGTGAACAATTCCCTAAGTATTAACCCTGAAGGCCGAAACCAACATTAGATCTATACCCAAGAAACCATTCGACTTAACTAATCTCCAGTTAGTTTATGATTTTCTTAACTCTTTTGGGTCTAAGAACAGTATTATTAAAGATACCATTCACGACAACCCAAAATCACATTCCATTAACGATGGAATCTTCATGGAAAGCCAATCGATATATATAATCGATATAAACTTCCATATCCGACTAATAATATAAATGGAATAACGGAAATGCCTTTTAAGTTCCAGATATATTAGCAGTCTTCTTCCACAGAAATTCACTTCGATTATTATAAAAAAAAAATGAATTCCATTCCATTCCAGTTTATTTTATTAAATTGGAACACTTTACTTTGGAAAACCTCCTTTAAATCTTATTAAAAAGATTTATAAATTCCAAATCCCATTTCACTGTAAATCGGGTTAAAGAACGAATGTCGTTAAAACATAGTTCACGATAAACCCAAGTCACATTCCATTAATTATCGGGTTAAAGAACATGTGTTATTTAAAACACCGTTCACGATAAACCCAAAAATCCATTCCAATTCAATTCCAATTAAATATCATTTAATTGGTATACTTCATTAAATCTAAATAAAAAGATTTAATCTTTTTCTCAACTGGGTTTAAGAACAATGTTAATGAAGACACCGTTCACGACAAACCCAAATCCTATTTGATATTAAATACAAAGCTCTGAATAGAAAATATATCGGCTTATATTCAATATCAAATTCTACGACCAACAAATTTCGTATTGGAAATAACGATATAAATATATCTTTCAAATTTCCATAACAATATCTGTATAATCACGAAATCCAACATCGAAATATTCCAAAGACAATTTCGATTCAAATCCATTCCAATTCAATTATTGGAAATTCTGGTTACTTTTTTAACCCTTCAAAATCCAATTTATTTATTTCAAAAATAAATGGATTATAATTCTAGTTCAAAACGAGTTCATTTCAATAAAAAACTATTTTTATCTTTTCAAATATGGAATTTTTCATCCCAATTCTTTCCAAATCATTTCTAATGATTTTACACACATTATTGCTATTTTTAATAATTTTATCAAGGCCCCTACAGTCGATTTCCATAAACGGCCATTGAACTGCACTTACAACGACCTTTTCCAAATTTGATTTGGACATAATTCCAAATCCAACCATTAGATTTCAAATCTTTAATATTTGTTAGAAATCTCATTTCGATACAAACCCAACGGTTCCGGTTTTAGGAGAATCTGACGGACAGATCTCCCGTAATGTCCATTCGAAGTCAATGGTCGAAATTCGCGAACTACTACAGTGTGGCACGTTCTATTCAGGCCATTATATATATATACATAATATTATATATATTTCGTCGATTTTCTTTTAAAACGTATTTTATAAATCATTTTCAATTCGTTTTCAAAACGATTTCAACTTCATATTCAATTTCAAAACAAAATTGAATATTCCATATCATCAATATACAAATGATAATATTTTCAAAACATTATATTTCGAAATCGTTTCCTTTTCGATATTCATTATATAAATGAATAAAATCGATATAAATATCGTTCACGTCAAAATGGCGTCAATCTAATCAAAAGCGGCTATATATATTTAAATATATTCGTGCCCATCCCAAATCGGACTTCAAAATCCTATTTTGATTCTTTTCTGAATATTGTTTGAAAATATCTGTTACTTTTAAAATAACCGTTATTTTAAAATATTCATTCTTTCTGAACTGGAACCAGACACAGTCAATTACCATATAATTTGATTATATGGATTTCACACAAGAAATGTGTATAACTACAATGAAAACAACAATCCATCATCTAGAGTGCATTCTACACTGTATAAGCATCAAATATAAATATTTAACGCTTATAACAGCCTGTCAATCAATCGATCGACATGCAACTAATTATTGGGATTAGTGTATGTCCAATATCATTCCAATACCCGTGTGGGGTTTCAAACAATCAAACACTGTTTTATTTGTGCAGTTGGGCGATGTGTAAAATTTATCGTCCCAATCCATATCAGTCAAATGTGTGTACATAAACAAATCGTCCGATTTGTTTATATTTAATTATTTTATACACACGTTAAAAATTATATTTTAACTATAAAATATTTTATTCCATTCCACATCCCACAATCAATATTCACACCACAAACAACAAACAAACAAGTCGTCCATGGTCTGTGGACAACGAGTGTCGGGTGCTGCTAATGTAACGGCTGGAAATTTCCGACTCCTCGAGAGTCGGAAATTCCGAGACGTTAGTGAAAGAATTTAGAAGGTGAGAAAGAAAAGATAGAACTAATAGAATAGAAGAAGAAGAAGAACATCAGAATCATCAGAGTAACACGAATCTCACAGCGGAACGAATAACATATAATATATAACATAGCTTTGAAGTAAACAGTTATATATATACAATAGCACTTATCAGAGTACAACACTTACAACACATCGGAAATAACTATAGCTATAGAATCTTGCAGCCTCCTGCTCCAAGCTCTCCAAGTATATCTGTAAATCCCGACGACTTGACTGCCCGTACAAATTTAGGCACCCAAGAGTTTAGGGAAAACAACAAAATAAACTCCGGGTCAGTCATGGGACTGGTATGAGTAAAACAGTTTAAAACAAGTATAGGGTATGTCATAAGACCACGCCGTGAATACGGAACGGGTTTTTCCTTATGAGTATCTGAACAACTTTGACAAGCAATATCATTGTGATATTATAATAATGTCTAAGTACAAATAGATATCAATCTAGCAGAAATGCTTGCATCTCACGTTCTACATACATAGTATAAAATCATAAACCGAAGGGAGCTTATCGGAGAATGGATTCCAACAGACAAGGTATGGGAGCACCTTCTGAATAGTGTACTCTAGAGGTGATACACTCAGGGTTCAACAAGAACGTCTTGCAACCCGGCCACACATGACCGCTCACTCATTTAGCTTGAGTGTCGCGAATATATTGCCACCACGGTTATAGGCCATCAAACCGTCATCCGAAGATACAGAATCAAAAAGAAGTATAAATATGAATATTCTCTAGATCGGTGACAATACACCCTGCTTGGGGATGACCCAACTAGCCATGCTGCCTAGCCCAACTTTTGTTACTTCCCGGTGTGAGGCTAGAAGCTACATCTATCTTCAGAACATCTGATCACCATTCACTTTGAATGCCACATCGTCGTACCTGCCAAATCATAAATTGACTTATCCAAAAATAACCCGGGTATATAGCTAAGAGAAATGAATTCCTCCGCCACCAAACGTGAATACGTTTGAACAGATCAACTTACGCGATCCATTGGATATACTCTGTCAGACCTTCTTCCATATACGTTGTCCTGGGACTGGACAAACCGAAGGTACTATTCAGTATATCCATCTTAGTCACTGTTATCTAAGACTTATACAACAGCCCTTGCACTTTACTCCGTCTTCAATTTACCTTTGGCAGATATTGCTCGCAACGCTTATGCCAATACAGAGTGGTTCTTTGGATAATAATCCAACCGGTCTCTCCATATTAACAACGTTAAAATGGTAAAAACTTTGATAGTCTGTGATTCAACTATCAAATGAAAACATGTCGGTGTACAAACAACGATCTTATTTCCAAATGGAAATTTGATCGATCAATCATCACATGTTCATAATTCCTTATTTCATATATTTAGAAAATATATGTTATTAATCATTGGAAAACATTTCCATAGCTTATTTTCACATCACTATTATTTCGCAACTATCAGTCTCTAACTGTAACTAGTATGAGGACAATTCTCTAAGTATCAATTCGGAAGGTTGAAACCAACATCAGATCGTTACTTAGAAAACCGTTCAACTTACCCTCTCCAGTCAGTTTCTGAATTTGCTTAACTCTATTTCTTAAATTCTTATCATGAAAACATTTCATTTTCTATGTTTAGAAAACATATCTGACTATATTTGGAAAACGTTTCCAAAACTCATTTACGGATTTCAAATGAACGTTGTATAAAACATCATTTCGCTTAATCCATTTATCGCTTATTCCTTAGCTTTATTCCTAATCAACCTTTTAGATCGAACCACAACTATTCCTTTGTCAATTCTGAAGTCAATCAAGTTGGGGTATAATTACCTCTCAGACCTTAATTGAACAACGTCCTTTACTGTGAAATAGATGAAGCTCGTCACTCACTTTTTCCCATCATCTGTTTACGCAAATTCTCGGATTCAGGTTACGAATCTACTTCTTATATGAAAACGTTTGATTATAACTATAACGTTATAATTCCTACTTCTGCAATGTCTAACCTAAATTATAACTTTATCTCCTAACTCGAATAATTTAACAGACACCTAATTTCTAAATCAATAACTAAATCTTGATTTAAACCCTGGAAAGTAAATAGTACTTTCCCGAATTTGCTATAATCGAATTCGACGTATAACTCTCTTTCGAGTAATCTTTATTCGATTAACTCTCCCTTTTTAATAACTTATATTCGATAAACTCTATTTCAATTAACTCCTATCGAATAACTGATATTCGAATAACTCTTCTTGGTTGGCTCTATTTCATTAACTCTTATCGAATAACAAATATTCGATTTTCTTAAGTGTGTCAATTCTTATCGAATAACTAACATCCGATTTAACTTAAATGGATTTACTCTTATCGAATAACTTATTCGATTAACTCAACTTGATTTTCTTAACTCGATTATCTCAACTCGATTTCTTAACTTGATTACTTAACTCGATGAATCTTAAACTTAACCCAAATCGATTAACTCAACTATAATCGATTAACTTAATTTGATTTACTCCTTCGAATTAACTAACTTCGAATAACTCCTTTGGATTAACTAACTTCGAATAACTCCTTTGGATTTACTCTTCGACTAACTCCTTCGGATTAACTCTTCGATTAACTCCTTCGGATTAACTCTTCGATTAACTCCTTCGGATTAACTAACTTTGAATAACTCCTTTGGATTAACTAACTTCGAATAACTCCTTTGGATTAACTAACTTCGAATAACTCCTTTGGATTAACTAACTTCGAATAACTCCTTTGGATTAACTAACTTCGAATAACTCCTTTGGATTAACTAACTTCGAATAACCAATATTCGATAACTACTCTTCGAATAAATAATATTCGATAACTCTTCTCAAATGAATCACATTTGATTTCTCCACTCGAATAAACTATATTCGATAACTCTTCTCAAATGAATCACATTTGATTTCTCCACTCGAATAAACTATATTCGATAACTCTTCTCAAATGAATAACATTTGATTTCTCCACTCGAATAAACTATATTCGATTTCTCTTCTCTCGAAAACACTATATTCGATAACTCTACTTCGGATAACTCTAACTGATCAACTCTAACTGGTCAACTCTAATTGGTCAACTCTAACTGGTCAACTCTAACTGGTTAACTCAACTGGTTAACTCTAACAGATTAACTCTAACTGGTTAACTCTAACTGGTCAACTCAACTGGTTTAACCTAACTGGTTAACTCTAACTGGTTAACTCAACTAGTTAACTCTACTGGTTTAACCTAACTGGTTAACTCTAACTGGTCAACTCTAACTGGTTAACTCAACTGGTTAACTCAAATGGTTTAACCTAACTTGATTTACTTGTCTTGATTAACTGAACTAACCCACTTAGTTTAACTTAGTTAATTCACTTTGATTAACTCTAACCGATTTACTTAGTTTAACTCAGCTAATTCACTTTGATTAACCCAACTAATTTTACTTCGATTAACCAATTAGTTTAACTTGACTAATTCACTTAGTTTGACGCAACTAATTCACTTTGATTTACCAATTAGTTTAACTTAACTAATTCACTTCGATTAACCGCTTAGTTTATCTTAACTAATTTACTTTGGTTAACCTAACCAATTACTTTGATTAACTCGACTAACTTGCTTTGGTTAACCTAACAAATTACTTTGTTTAACTCTATTCGAATAAGTAATTCGAATCACTCTAATGTGTTTAACTCTATTCAAATATCTAATTCGAATAACTAATTGATTAACTCGACCAATTCACTTGGTTAACTCGACCAATTCACTGGATCAACTCCTATTTATTTAACAAATAAATATCTCCTTTAGTTTAATGCTATTTATTTAATCTCTAAATAAATATCCTTTATATTTCTTTTAACGAATATAATTCCTTTATATTTTGATTAACAAATATATCCCCTTATATTCGATTAACATACATATTCCCTTGTATTTGATTTACAAATACAATTCTTTTATATTTGTTTTACCAACTATATTCCTTTATATTCAGAATCCTTTTTCTTATATATATATATATATAATCCCTTGATTTTATATAAATAAACTATTTTCAAAATATACTTTGAAAACCCCTCTCCTACATTTTGGTATTTCTCATGGTATTTAACACACCATATAACAACGATAAATATCGTCCCACCACACATAATCACACAGATTATATACATCACATTATATATCACAATATAAAAATCACAGTAAAATAACTGTTGAGGAATCCAGTTGGATTCCTCCAACCTGTTTCCCTGCATCCACAGATGTTAGACAACACCAGTATAATATTCTGATAAACAGAATCAACATATAACTATTTGATGGTTTATATATATAAATATATACGTAAATATATATATATATATATATATATATATAATTTCTACTAACTGACTAGCAGTTCAATCAACAGTCAACACACAGTCAAACAACAGATAATTAAAAGTTCTAAGAACACGTTGTAAAAATAGAACTGTATAGAGTTGGTGAGTTTTAATCACCGTTTCGCGTTAATCGTTGAATAACGGTTTGCGTTCATTTGACTGCGACGGACAATTTATTTCGCCATAAATTGTAACGAGCTCGGATTCACTCCCGGTCAGTCTCATTTTGGTTCTCTCATCCATACGATCCCAACGCAACTTACGGTTCGTCAATCTGATATCGTATGATCAAGATATGATTTATACAAGATAAGATACTATTTTGAATTTAAATTAAAATTATATTTTAATTTAAAGTTGGGCTTTACCCTATTTTCGGCCCACTCACCCTATGTTTAGCAGACCCGACCCGCTCCCTTATATCCACGTCTTCCCCTTATCCACTCACCGCTCTCATGTGACCAGCACCATCCCTCTTTCTTCCTTATTCCCTCTACAGCCAAATAAACCATGGCCTTCCCCGTAACTACCATGTCCACTCCTTCATATAACAATACACACATTCATCTCATCTACTTCTTCAGTTCCTTGCATCCCCATCACCGCATGCTTCTCACGTGAGTCCACCTTCCCCAGTTAAACAGCCGTGCCTTCTCTATGAACACACACGCCATTTTTAAATGCCATAACCGATTGTCTTCATCCCCATAGTACTGCTGCTCGCGTGGTGCCTCGGCCATCCCATGTTTCCCATGCAACCTCGTCTGACTTCAGCATGTCCTTAAATGCACACAACAGCCATACTCCTTACCGACTTCACATCCCCTACGTGAACACACACTGTGAAACCCCATTCACAGCTTTTCCTACCTTTTTCTTTTTCCCTTTTCACTGCCGTATGTCATTCATGGCCATTCTCTAAACTTGGAACACCATACTCGCCCCACTCCGAACGAAATGCCACTTCCAGTATGTATCAATGCCATAGCTGGTCTTTAGATCCTTCCCTCCACGTCATCTGTTCACAAAACTCCACCAATTTTTCATCATCAATCTCAAACAAACACCACCCGCATATGTATGTTTAGAAATTTATAGTGGAGTATTTCTTTTTATGCGTGAGGAAGGTTTTGGGGAGGATTGTTTTTGTTCTATATATTTGAGAGGATGACGGTGTGTTTGCTTATTTTGTTTGGTGCTATATGGTCCCTTTTGAAACAGCTGAGAAAACGCTTGTGGTGATTTGTATCTATACGTGGATGAACTAAGGCCTAAGGAAGATAATATCTAATATATATATATATAATATACTTAACGCTTTAGAATTTGTAAGGTACCATTTGAATCGAAAGTTCGTGGATCAAAGTACACTGCATATATAACGAAGGTCACTCTGGAATTATCTCTAGGGTGTTTTATATATTTGTTTGTTTAGGGTACCTTACCGCGAAATATCTCGTTTGCTTACTGACTCTTAACGACAGAATTTAAAATACCATTGTGACGAGCAGTGTGCCACGATCCCAAAAATGTAATAATACCGGTAGATGAAATCATATTGTGAAACCCGAAATGTCGATACAGGGTGCCAAATACTCCAATTAAAAATTCGCTTATTAAATTAATTAAAAATTTCCATAAAATTCTAAAAATTAAATTATCACTATGTCCCAAAAGAACCTTGTCTAAATTCAATCCCGATCTCTAGTTATTTCAAATAAATCGTTACGGTCGATAAACGAATCTATAGCGACTATTTTAAAGTTTGATTTGGACATATCTCAAAATCTACACGACGAAATCTCGATTTTTCTCTTCCATATGAAAAATATACTCCACCAGCTCCACACGTTTCTTGTTCCACAGAAATCCGGCTTAAAACGAATCATGTACATTCAGCTGAAGTTCGAATCGCCAATTTACGAACTGCAGCGACGTTTCAGGTTCGTTTTAATTATAATTATAAATTATAAGTTCGAACGTTGTACTTTAAGTTATCGATATCGCCAAATCGATATATTAATAATTAAATTAATTAATTATTCGACAGCTAACAAAACGCGCCATTACAGCTAAGCATCGTCTGCATCCTAATATATATTTCAACTAGAAAACAAATTATATTTTGATTTCAGTCGATACCATCACCATCTTTTCCTGCTGTTCACAGTAAAAATCATATTTTTATCGCTTTATCCCAATAAATAAAAATCATATTTTTATTTCAATTTCATATATTTTACAGCGCTTCTTTCTATATAAAAATGAAGCATATTTTTATATCGCTCTCTTTATAATAAAGATCATATATATATATATATATATATATTCCAATGCTGTTTACTTTTAACAATCATGCTTTTGTATTTTTAAAACAATGCCTTCTTATATTTTAAAAACAATGCTATTTTATATTTACAAAAACAATTTTTATTTATATTTTTCAAAATAATACTATTTATATTTCGAACAACAATGTTATTTTGAAAAATAATGCTAATTTTATTTTATTTTAAAACCATTATTATATATAAAATATAAAATTCAGATTTTTTTTAAAACAATGTTTTATACATAAATTAATTCACCTTTTAAAACAATGTTGTATAATTTCTATAAGGTAAATAATAAATTAAATGAATTATATACCTCCTATCTTCACGTTCAAACCTTCCAGGCCTCCATCGTCTCACGTTCGAAACTAGGGTTAAGAATAACCACCGCCTCCGACCTTGTGAACCCCATCGGAGACCTACCCGTCCACCACCTACGAAAACCGCACCCAACCCCTAAGCCTCGGCCAACTCGAAGTCCCCATTGGCCCGGAAACTGACGTCGAACATAGCCTGTTTGGGCTCGAATTCCTCCCTGCTCCTAACACAAAAGTGGATCAATTTGGTATGGCCTTGATGATCGTAACAAGCACTACGATTTCCCCTTCGGAATCACCATCATAATCGAAGGAGGTTAGGAGAATTTAGAGGATTAATTTAGGACGAATTTAATCGTTTATTCGCTGATGGAGGCGCAGCCGTTATGTTGACCGAGGTGGAAACGTTTTAGGGTTTGATCCATTCAAAGTGGATATATATAATAAATTTAAATTATATTTTTATTTTCTATTAAAAAAAATTAGTTATTCATCGATCCGAACTCCAAATCAAACCCAACGACTGTCGCCCCTAGCCAAGTACCCCCATTCCGAACACAATGGGATATGTTTCGTAAGCCAATTCAGCTGTTATGATCAGTTTTCATCAAAATTGAAATATAAATCCTTATATTGAATTTTAAACGTACATTTCAACACTACAAAAAATATACCATATTACAACAGTGCAAAAAAGTTGTAATATGTTTTTACAACGGTGGAGCCACCGTCGTGTTTTAAGAAGTTGTAATATACTTATATCTTTTACAACATTTCTGCACCGTTGCAACACCGTTGTGAATTAGGATATTTTACAAGTATTACTCACTGTTGTAATAATTTTTATTACAACTTCTATTCCCCGTTGTTGTAAATTCAGTTGTAACGTCAGAGCATATGTAAGACAACTGGGGATTACAGTTGTGACTTTCATAATATTGCAACTATTTCACACCGTTGTAAAATGTTTTATTACAACTTTTTTTACTATTGTAACTTATATTCACCTTACTAATATAAAGAATTCATATATATTAATAATAATATGATTCAAATTTCAATGCAAAAAATATAACTATATGGAATCATTCATATATATTAATTAACATAATATTCGATCAACATACACATAGTACATCACCAACTAAACCCGTCACAAAAAACATAACCGTTTCAAAATACATACATCGATCTAACACAAAAAATACATAAGAAAGATAGAAGTTTTGTCCACAAAAGATACATAAGCATACCCTACGTGGCCGACGATCATCCATCCATAAATGTGCATATTGTTTTCCCTGAGTACCAAGTGAGAAAATTAGAGTGGAAATATGCTGAAAGAGATAGCCAAAAAAATCAACGTGGCCGACGACCATCCATCCATAAATAATTCCCCACCACTCGCAAGATCTCGATCTGGATCTCAATTCAGAAACGAGCCTCTCCATCAAACGTACGAAGCCTGCAGCTCCAAATCAGTCACTCGATTTCAAACCTACATTAAAAAGACTTGCATTAAAAAGGGGCCTATAGAAAATGAGCAATGTCAGCCATTTGGTTTCAGCAATCGAATGTTACATAGAGCATATAAACACACAAAGGAGTCATGGAGGTAGCATACATAAAGAAAATGATAAGCAATAAATAATTTGATAAGGTAAAACCAGATATTGTAATTTGATAAGTGCAGAAGAAGCCATAATATAAGGTATGAATATAATATATAAGACGCAAAAATCAAATTGATATAATGAAAACTTAGACTCAACGAAATCTGTGTCCTACGGTCAACATTGCTAGAATCTGTGTCTTACGGTCAACATTGTTGTTAAAAAACATTACTAATAACCAACTTTTGCTACCAATTAAGACAAATAATGGTGTCTCAATAGTAGAAGGGGCAATGCATCAGCATGCAACTAAATAAAAATTATATTTATGTGCTAATAAAACGAAATACAAAGAAGGGGCAAATACTGTAAATAGCAAATATGTGGGTGCCATTTTTTATACCAGATATTTCTCAAGCCTGTAGAATCGCCTGTTCTTTTTTATAGAAGGTACTATTAGAATCTTTTTCCATTTCCAACTATAAAATCAAAACTTCATTTTAGGACATTAGTAATAATGCATCCCATTCCTTATTAATAATAGCGATAGTGTCCAGCTATCAGGAAAGAACCAGACACCGCATTTACAGTTGAATCCAAGCGATACACTTGAAAATGCAAGAAATATATTCCAGTAGGGTAAACCTTCCATCTTTTTACTTTCTTCTTGCAGTTCAGCAAAATCGAATGATAATGAAATTAATGGGTACAATCACAACAGTCAACAATGATACATTGCGCAAGTAATTAAGAAGCTTTGTAGAATCTCTAATTTGAGTTATGAAGTAAACTATTTGTAGACTAATTCTAAATCATAAAATTGGAGGATATCAAACAGTCAATGGCATACTGTTTGATGGTAATATTTAGCCATTTATCCATATGGATAAAGCAGAGGATCGATTCTTGTTGTCACTAAAACAGATTATACTGAAGTCCGTGTTAATAAGATCCTGAACTAATTAATAGATCCTGAGTACTAATGGTGACTAATTATTGATGGATTCCCAAAATCACCTCAGTAAGAATCTTCGATTTCACAAAATTAATAGGTGGACAACAGAGGATAGGATAAAGATTATTCATCTGACTGAACGTCATCTTATTCTCATGATTCATTTTCCTTCTCTTCAATATCTAACATATATGTATATGTATGTGTATATATATATATTATACCTGAAATATAAAAAATATAAACCTGAAAAACCAATATTTCACAAACTTATTCACGGATTGCAAAACAATTGTCCAAAAGAGCTCACATGCTAGTACTGCTTGTACTATTTGTAAAATGCAAAGGCAAAATAAGTTCACTAGTTGACAATTCATTGTAAATAAGGAAGACTGACTTAACCCATAAACTAAACTTTCATATTTAAGCAAGCCAGCCATCATTGTCTCACCAACTTGGTTGGTGCTTTTTTGAATCTCCTGCAAATATCAGCCTATCTTTTATTACTGGTTCAATGATCTACATGTTTCAAATATACTGGTTTACTTATGGGATACAGTTTTTTCACTTTTTCCTTGATGCATTGGAAATGATTAAAAGGGATAAACACAAGGAATTTAATTATGTATTAAATCAGCATGCCATACATGAAAATTGCAATTACAATATAATTTACAGCCATATACAGGCAACATGCCACATACAATTCCTATATAGGAAAATATGAAAATGGTTTCAGGCTGCCAACAGATTATTAGATAAATGGCATGTTTAAAGCAAAAGCATCTACATTATCTAATAATATTGCAAAACTAGGCATGGTAAAGGAACCCGCAAGAAAAAATGTGTTGCCGATAGTTCAACTATAGGATGGAATACTTACAAATTGCTTTAAGCGTAGGTGCAGCCATCCAGCAGCTATGGCGTTAACTGTAGCAATTAATTCAAGACCACCAGAAGAACCAAGGCAATGTCCAATCATACAAAACACTAGAATAGGGTAAACATAAAAGGAAAGTCATCAACTTTAAATATGCAGAGTTTTGTTGTCATAAGTTTTGGACTGGAACATGGAGGGAGTTCATACAAGAGGACAAAAATAAAAGAGTGCATGAAATAACAACACTTCAAATAAACTTGAGTCCAACAGTTCGCTTAAGACTAACATTGAAAGAAAAAATAATTAGCGATTCAACACAATCATTAGGGGAAAACTTCCAAATTGATATTAACTAGCAGTTCATGCATTAAAACTCTTTTTCAATTGGTTAAAACAAAATAATGTTTTATAGAAGTTGGGATATTGGCAGGTTATGGTAGGTGCTAATTATATTGACAATTAAACTTAAAAGATCAAGAATATTACTGCTTGCTTTTATTCTATGCTCTTTTCCGTAAAATACGAATAGATGATAACATATATTTTATGGATGCAAATTTTTTTTGTTTTCCACTACTTTATTTAAAACATCATTTTTTTCTTTTTTGTGATATATATAACTTTGGATAAATCTGCGATGACTGAATCAGAATTAAGCTACAAGAATATAGGAGAAAATATACCCATTTGGAGTTGAGTGCTTAACTGATAAATAGCCATAGTCCTGGCTTTAACATATATTTGATCCTTCAACATGCATGTTTTACAAAATGTAATTTATGTGGATATGAGTTTGATGTTATACCTATCTTCTGTATTTATTAACTTGGAAAAGGAGAAATACTACATAAAAAATAACACAGGACAGGATGAGAACAAACAAAGAAAGATTGCTATATCCGTCATTAATTGACATAAATCTACATATCAAGAGAAACACTATAATCTTTTGCTGTTGCACAAAGCAGGGATGCGGTGATTATACAAAGCACAGTTTCCAAATGCACCACATTGAAATCAAGTATCATTTTTTTAAAGCAATGTTGAAGCCTAGAAGGATGTTATAGCTTTTACAAGTGACAATTTGGACATAAGAAAGATAGTCAGTGACAGTTTTAACATAAGAAAGATAGTATTCACCTATAAATATTAAATGTAGATAAAATTTGGCAGCTTTATAAATAGGTTGCAAGAACACAGTTAATTGATGACTTTGATAGATTATGATGTTATAGCTATCAGACTTGACTTTTAAACCTCACCAGTTTGAATGAAACTCCGCAAAGAATACACATCGAGATGCTCCTTAGGTATCTGACTACTCCATGGCACTCTCTGGTACACATTCGCCCCTGGGCCCTTGCTTTGACTACTCCATGGCACTCTCTGGTCCACTCCACATAGAATACACATCGAGATGCTCCTTAGGTATCTGACTACTCCATGCCTGTAACATTGGTAATGTAGAGTCTAAAGGACATTCCGTCTACAACCTGATTAGTGGTATTAGCATACTTGAGAGAAGATCATACTGGTAAAGTAACGCAACACTTCCCCAAGCCCTAGCATCCGCTAACAATCCTTTCCCCATCGCTTTCTCCACCATCGACAATCTCTTCTCCGTCAACCCCAGAAATATCAAACAGCTCTCCGCTGCAGTTGTCATGTTCAGATCCTTCCCCTTCGAACCTTCCAGAATGCTCTGTGCTTTCTCTTCCGCTATCTTCAAACCCGCCTCAGATGAATCCATCGTGGTGCGGATGAATTTGATCGTTGTCGGATTTGCCGGAAGAGACTTACTCTACGACAACGTCGCCATACAAACGGAGGTGTATCGTGTGGCTTAGCAGGCACCCTGGACCGATGATGACTTGGTTGGCGATTTTCAAGGGTTGGGACACAAACTTGCGGTTAGGGCACAAAATTGGAATAGAGGAGGTTGATGGTGGTTAGGTCAGGTTAGTGGTAGGCAACGGCTTGGAGGAGGAGTAACAAGAGGTGGTGGAAATAGTTCGATAGTCATCGAATTTAGATGGTTGGGTCGGCGGTGGAAGAATCAGTTTACATCTGAAGGTCAATTTGATGAATTGGGGATTTTTGATGGAATGGTAGGAACATTGAGTAAGAAGTTAATACAAATTAACAGCAGGAAGGGGCTAAAAATTCGCTGCTGGAGCCAAAAATTTGGATTAGCGGGATGTTTCCTGAAATTAAAACAATGTTCCATTGTTTAGACTAGGAAAAACGCGTGTTAGTATTGTTCAGAATACATTCAGAACTAAAATTTTTGCAAATTAATGTTATGCTTTTCGAATATTGAATTATTTCAGTGCTTATGATTTTCTAAAATTTTGAATACTTCATAAAAAAATTATCTTTTTATTTCTTGAAGTTATGAAAAATTTAAATTTTTGTTTTTAATTTTATTTAACTTTTACTTATTTCTACTTAGATATAATCGATTAATAATTATTAAAAGCTTATAATGTATGTTACTAATTATTGATTAATAAGCAGTTAACATACATTAACTATTAAAAATAAATTACTACTTATTAAATATGAATTATTTTTAATAAATATTATTGATTCCTAAGTTTATTATTAATTATTACATATTATTAAATATTAATATAATTAGTTATTAAATATAAATATTGTAAAAATGAAGTTTGTAATAGGCATCTATTACAACTAACAAAATGAAAAGTTGTTAAAAACACGTTTATTACAACTTTAGGCAAATGAAAGTTGTAAAAAACATTTATTACAACGGTGCTTTTACCACCGTTGTAAAATTAAAGTTGTAATATGGTGTTTTTGTTGTAGTGCAATTTACCGAGGCCACATACGGACTCTAAAAATTACCGAAAAATATTTTCTAGCTTCGTAATGACGATACTGTTCTAACAAAACTAACTTCGTCAAATTCCGAGACCGTTTGAAAAATGGCCATTTTCTGGTCGATCGAAATTGACTGAAACTGTTAAAACACGTTTTCCTTCGCCACGCTCACATATTGATTCAGAAAATTACGAATTTTGGATTCTACCAATAACTAGACATCCCAGATCCAACAAAAGTGGTTTCGTCGAAAACTGAGGTCGTTTGCAAAATTTCCATTTTTAAGGGCTAAAATTTCATAACGACTATTCTGAATTTTCAACTGGGCATATCTTTTCATTCCCGCTATGGAATTTCAATTTTTCGGATTCGTTGGAAAGATATTTTCAAATAGATTCTAATATTTTTGGTTTCGCTAAAATCCGGTTTATTTTGAATCTCGTACATTCATTTGAACTTTGAAATCGAATTTTCGAACAACCGCGCCATTTTCAATTCCTTTTATAATTTAAAATAAATATTTATATTCTAACGTCGATTCAAATAAATATGTACATTCTAATTCTATTCAAAATAAATTTCTCGTCACAATTATTTAAAATAATTCATTTTAATTACTCAAAATTCGCTAAAATTGCCAAAATAAAAATTTCAAATTGGCTCGGATTTCCGGGTTATTACAATCTCCCCACTTAAAACTTTTCGTGCCCGAAAAGGAACAAAGCTGAAAGTTGTTTTACTAATCAACTCAACTTTCAGTTTTTTCATTATGGCTTAAGTTCTTTAACTTTTCAGTTTCTGAGAACTTTTCAAATTTTTCAAAAATTTGGCTAACACCCTAAATTTTCGAAAAATTTCTCCATAACCTCCCCTGCACGGGAGCAAGGGGAAAATCCCAAAATTGCTATATAGGCCTCTCCAGTCCAAAAAGAAAAAGAAACAACCAAGCGTCTAGCCAATCGGCTCATAAAATCATCCAATACCCAAGAAATACAATAAACATGTACCTATCTGTCGGGCAAACAATTTTATTCCTCTTCTCTAGCTTCCTTGCTATGACATGTTCAATGGATACACATGTATATGCATGCAATTTCAAACAATTTTCAATTCAGTTCAATATTTGATCAATTTGGTTATATGGTTCGAATTATAATTAATCAAAACAATAATCAAACAACACAATCAACAATCAATTAGTTGATTATCTTTTCAAATTCATAACTTGGATACATAGTAAAAAAATCACATTTTTGATGCCAGATCACAACAATAAGCCCTATCTAGTTTTGGTTCTCACACCAGTCAATTGGAAATAAATAAATATCCCACCTTCGAAACTCGAACACAAACTGTTGATGCTACGTAGTCATCAACAGAATCATCTCTGGGCGACTAGAGTGTAATTCCATATCTATCCAGTATATTAAAACTTCAAATACACGTGGATCAGACGTATATGCAAAGTCTTTATATATTGGATTGTCCAAACCAATATAAAAATAATATTCAAATACGAATAATTGATTTAAATTTTCAAAACAAAAATCATTTTCATTTTTATTTGAAAACAACACCCTTCACACTCATTCTAGGGTACTACTCATCCTATTTCTAACGAGTCATTCTCATTGGATATTACTAATCCAATCTCTGATGAATTCTTTTGTTTGGTTCTAACGTGTCTTGTTCTCCGAGCTCTGTAAACCAAAGCTCTGATACCAAGATGACACGACCCAAACTTCCCCGTGAAGGAAAGCCCGGATTGACTTGAGGACAAAACGAATCAGAACACAAAAAGAAGAACATTTCATTGTTTATTACAACAAGTCCATCAGAATACAAGATTATACAAAGTGAATAAATAAATACATACGATAAATATTAGAGATTACAATAAATTACATAGCAGCGGAAAATAATACAAAACACAACTGAAAGGAATATGCGGATACAGAGCTTTCAGGATATCGTTCCAGCTGTAAATCAGGATCCTGTGAATATAAATCTGCAAAACCAAAACTACTAGCTGCCCGTGGAAAATAGGGGCACCCAGAGTTTAGGTTAAAACAATAAACTCCAGGTCAGTCATGTGACTGGTGTGAGAACTAAAACAATTATTAATTTTTATTTTAAAGTTAGGTAAATCAAGGGACCATGACGTATGACACGGAATGGGTTTCCTCACAAGAATACCAGTGCATAAAACAACAGTGCAATGCTAAATAAAGAACAATGAAGCTATTATAAGACTCAGGTCCCATCACACAATGCAACACAAGCCGGAGGATAGGGTTTTACCTTATAATAGCAAAAGAATGGTTGATACGCTAAATTTCATCTTTTATTATTACTATAAGTGTATAGTGTCAAAACAATTTCAATCATAAGTATCAATCATGGACGACATAAGTGCCCCATACCACTATGTCACCATATATAGGTTCTACAATCAAAACCGCAAAGTCACGTATTGGAAGTTGGATTTCCATCTGTGAACGGAGGCAAGGGATCGTCCTCACCGCTTCGAGACGCTCTAGCCTGCCCCTTAGGCAAGTTGTAACACCCCGGATTTTTAAATAATCGAATTAACTAAAATAAAGAATAATTAATCTCAGACGTGAGAATTAAGGGAATGGGGTTGCGCCATTGTGTTCGTCTCGGAATTCTGGTTGAAATAGAGTCCGAGTTTGCGGGAAATGTGTACCGGATGAAGGAGTTATGGACGAACGAAGTTTGGTGGCAAAAGAGAAAAAATATATTTGCACTGACGCACTTGGGAAGTGCGCCAGTACAAATTTGCACTGGAGCACTTACCAAGTGCGCCCAGGCCGAGGCAGCAGGCCTGCACAGCTTTCTGGTTCAGACTGACCCATGTTGCTAAGTCATTTCTGACTCCTTGCTGAGTCATTAGGGCTGAGGTGTCACCCTATCATGACTGAATGGTTTTGATTAACCCTAAGATCATCCGACAGCTTAAATTAATTCAAAACTCTATAAAAAGACCCATAGACTCAAACCCTAAATCAGAATTAAAAATGAAACTATGGCCGTCATGCTGTCGTCTTGAACCCTAGAGTAGCCGCCACCAATAGAGAGGAAGAACAGCAAATCAAATCAGTTCTATTCAACCCTAACAACGAATCTTCTTCAAATGAGAGCTAATTCAACTTTAGAAATCAGAATTCAGAACTCAAGACCACATTTGAGTAGTGAGCTCGATAGTTTTAATAAAATAATTAGTAAATTAATTAGATTGAGTTATGATGCGGATAATTTGGATATGATGTGAATTATTGACTGCATGTTGTAATTATGTTGTAGAATTGTGTTGTAATTTTTATGATGTTATGTTATGATGCTATCATTTACGATATAAAGTTATGATGCTATCACCCATGTTATAATCCTATGATTGGCTTATGTCTAGTTGAATCATCATGTTTCATATGCTAATTTGGTTATGTTGATTCATATGATAAATCATATATATGCAAGTTTTGATTTTGATTTGAACATGAATCATATACAAGTTGGGTAAAATTATAGGTGACCTTACATGGTTATGACATCTAGTTTATGTGAAAATTTGATTAAAAGTTAGGCTATGACATGTGTGAGTTATGTGCTAAATTCTACATGATACTTTACATGTTAGATGTAAGTTTAGACCATTGTTATGATGCATAAATCACATATGCAAGTTTGTATAAATATATGAGTTTGGGATGTGAATCATGTTATGCAAGTTTAGGTTTATTGCCTATGCAAGTTTACACCTTTAGATGTAGATCTACGACATACATGATTTATGCAAGTTTGTGACCATTATCTCAACAAGTTCACACCTTTAGATTTGGATTTATGACATATGTTGTTTATGCAAGTTGTAACTTTGGCCTATGCAAGTTTTAGATGTAGAACGTCATTCACACATGCAAGTTCACCCCTATGTTTAGATTTATGTTTTAATTATGTGTATATTGTGATGTTTTCTCTTTATTCCATGAGTTAGACTATTCGAGTCTAACGTATATTTTACGTTAAATGAACAAACGTACAACGTTGGGTAAAGGGGATAATATTAAAAGATTTAATTGGCATAAATGCCTTAAAAGGCATAAAATAAAATTGTGGTGAAAATTGGTATGATTTTACATACCATAAATGGGTGGACATAATTGAGTCAATTATGGACATCGTTAAATTTGGAATTGATTGATAATTTGAATAGGGAAAGTAATTCAAATTGGGGGAATGATTAATTAGGTGTAATTAATCGTCTAAGACACGAGGTTAGGCTCGTTTGTGGTGTAAGACTGCCCGGACCCGCCCGGCAAATCCAGCTGCCACAAATGCCAGTCTAATGTGAGAGGTCTTAGGCACAAATTAAATACGTAAAAGTTGTAAAGACATGAGGTTAGATTCGTTTGTGGTGTTAGACTGCCCGGACCCGCCCGGCAAATCCAGCTGCCACAAATGCCAGTCTAATGTGAGAGGTCTTTATGAGGTTACGGTCTTAATGAATTAAGAAACACTTAACCAGATAAACATGTAGTGGGACATGAGGGGGTTAAGTGGGTGCCTTGGGTGACATGTGGAATCTAGTGGGTGCCTTGGGTGGCATTTGGAAATATGATTAGAAAGACTTAACCAAAATTGAAACATGTAATTGAAACATGAATAAGAAGTGGGTTAAGTGGGATGTACTAGAGGGGACCAAGCTTAGGTGGATAGCTTGTGTCAAGTAATGGGGGCCCGTGTCATCCAGTAACCCATACATATCTTTGTGGGCTCGACCCAAGTCGAGGACGGGACACGCATACTGGGCTTGACTGTAAGAGGCCAAAACGGGTTAGCGGTGGCAACGCAAGTGCAACGGGTTCATATGCGTGTGTGGATCCGGGCTGGTAGGTAAGACGTTGTTGCATCGTGTAGGTATTGTAACGACCCGCCTTTTAGCCCAATTCTTGCCGGTAATTAAACCGACTCAAATCGTTCAAAAAGACGAATTGTTATAGGTGCATACATATATTGAACAAAATAACAGAATTTTTCATTGCGAAATACAATGTTACATCAGAGTTACATAAAATATCAGAGTTACAACACATACAGCGGAAGAAAAGAAAATATACTCTCAGCGGAAGAAAATCATATGAAATAGCAGAAGCTCCAAACTCTTGTGTGAACTCCAACTCTAAAAGCGCTCTGAATCCTGCTCCAACGATCTATAACTGCAAACTAAACTACTAGCTGCCCGTGAAAAATTATGGGCACCCAGAGTTTAGGTGAGGGAACAATAAACTCCAGGTCAGTCGTGGGACTGGTGTGAGAACTCAAAACAGTTATTATTAGGTTCATTTTAAAGTTTGGAATTTCACCGGACCACGCCGCTAACGCGGAACGGGTTTACTCCAAGTGAACACCCGTGCATGTAAATTCGCGATGACTTTTGGAAAATGAAGCAATCATAAGCTCGTCCCACATCACACAATGCAAGCGCACACCAGATGGGCGAGTTTTATCTTATGATAACCAAACATGCTTTAATACGGGAAAATCCTCTTATAATATTATCATATAGTGTGGAAATCAATTTCGCAATTAAATGTATTAATCCTAGACGGCATGATACCCCATAATATATGTCGCCATATATATATACAATAAAAATCGTCTGGCTCGTATTGGGGATTTGGATTTCCAACTTGATGATTCCTGGCACGAAAGGTCAATCGGAACTCAAGCGAAATGTAATCACGGGTTTTTCATCCAGACGCGGACACCAATACAAGTCGCGAGGCAGATCAACGGTTTTCGACCAGACGCGGCCCCCCGAACATACCCTATTCCAGTTCATAAGTGGTTTTACCCACTTCTGCAGCGGTCATCATCAATTCATATATAAGTATAAAACCTAACCGCCAGTTTCTCATCAATCCGGGTGTGAGGTTTGTCGATGTCACGTCATACTCAAAGCTATGCTTCGATAAGCCATTCTTTGATCATCACTAGCTCGTTACCTAACTTGGGTATGTCACATTGACAATTCACGACATATCACTGATTTCAATCAATGCATACCCTCTAAGTTCCTATGACTTAGAGACGAGGATAATATATTACCACAAATCAGATATTCATTAACGGAAATCAGTGCTATGCAGTCAATTTCAATGTCAGACACACCATCCATACAAGACCGTTCTGGGTCTGAACGGAACAACCCGAAAATACTTAAATTTGTTCAGGTCTCATGCAACTCACATCTCGTATCGGGTGGCCTACCCAACCGAGACATTAATCAACAATCAATCTAAACAATTCAAATATTCCCGATCTTCATTCGTCGTTTACCAAGTCCTGAATTGCTTCATAACGTCGTATTATTACTTGGAATGGTTTTCGAACATATGCTCGATCCCGGTCCTTCCAAGTAATAAGCGTACTTTAAACAGTAGTTATGGTTCACACAGGCTTTTCAATTCAAATCTCCTTCCACATAGTTATCAATTCATTTACAACTAAAGATTTGAATTTCTATAATTTCATACATCTCGTTATCATCTTAAATTCTTCTTTGAAATCAAAGATTATACCTTCGCTTTAATTTCTTATCTTTAATTTCCTCGAATCAAAGATTTGGTTAAATCCCCAATTACGACATGAATTTCCACCATTCAATCTCATCGGTTTCAAGAATGATATTATTGAAGATACGATTCATGACAAAACCCAAGTCAAATTGATTTTTGAATCATAAATTACACAAAAATTTATCCACTTATATTCGATATAAATTCTCATAATCAACGAATACTATAAGTAGAATAACGATATAATAATATCTTTCAAATTCCCCAGATAGTATACATTTACATCATGAGGTTCATACCAAATATCGAAGATTATTTCTATCTAGCTTATTTAAATCAAGGTGAGAACCCGTATCTTAATTGAAAGGTTTATTCAATTCTTTGACATTAGATCTGGATAGAGATACCATCAACTTATCTTCAATATAAATTTTCGTATCCAACTCATATTATAAGCGGAGTAACGGTGAAATACCCTTTTAAATTCCTCAGATAATAAGAGTTTTCATTTACCGAACTAATATCAAACATCCGAAGATTTATCTCCAACCATATCCAATTATTTAGTATTAAAAACCCGTATTAGTATAAATCTAAATTCCGTATAAATATTTCTAATACTCTTAAACCTTTGAAAACATTCCACGAATCATTACTTATAGTTCGGAACATCGTTTACGGGTTAAAACTTCAAAATAGATTGTTTTCGAAGAAAGCGTTACAATAGCGTTCCAAAAGTGTTACAAAACAGTTATCTTAACTATTTTGATCAAAATATCGTTTATCTTAGCCAAAACTTAAACTTTACAATTGAAAACACCTTTTCATAATTTGTAATGATTTTACAATTTTTTTCCATATTTTTAAATAATTTAAAAATAGCTGTTTATAGTTATGGGCAACAATTGTTCTTACATCGATCTTTTCCAAAACGGTTTCAAACATAACTTGAAAACTATAACCCGAAATTAAAATCTGCTTTCACTCGTTTGAAAGCTCTCGTAAATAGGAATCAAACGTTTTTCATTTCGTGGAAATCCGATTTAAATTGGAAAAGTTATAAGCATTTACATATTGCCATAATGCGACAAGCTCTAATTTTGACCAAAATAATCATTATTCTTAAATACTTCAAATTACCTTAAAAATCATTATAAACTTATATAAATCATTTAAATTGACTTTTCAAATTATTTAGATTTAAAACACAACTTTTTTTCTTCTAATTAAATCACCATTCAAATAATTTCAAATGAGATTTTTTTATTTAACCATCCCATCCGTCGGATCAGTTAGGGATAGCTAGGGAGAGCAGGAAACTGATTTTCCAAACCCAAGCCTAGACACTATCCTCTCTGTCATCCTAGAACGTTCTGGTATAATAAAATATTATACTTAAATTTCCAAACCCTATCAAATTAAAATTTCACTTAAAAGAAAAAATATTTCAATATTTGAAAAATAAATCTTCATTTACATGGAAGGAGATTTTAATCGATTACCTGCATGATTCCACAACCATAGTGTTGTGTGTGCATCATGCAAAATAAATCAACCATATAAATCGGATGATCATAAAATTATAATCATCACCTGTACACATACAATTCAGTTGTGCACAAGCGTTACGGTCAATAACGCTTCAGTGTTCAGTGTCATCTAATTACACGCACATCCATTCACACAAGAACATCCATATCCAACCAACAATTAACTATAATTAATCTCAACTAATTATAATTATTCAATAACAACTAATTATTTAATCACTACTAATTTAAATAAATAATTTAATTAGAAGTTCTCACCGAACAGCTTTCCAAAACTTCACGGTAGGTGAGCCTAGTTGAGTGAATCGTCGGACAGTATTTCGGCGCAACGTCTTCTTCACAAAATATATATAATATAATATACACTAATTTCTCTTTATATTATAAGAGGAGAAAGAGGAGAAATGACGAACTTTGGCAAGGTGGTGGTGGGAAGGAGGAAGACTTATGCCATGGAAACCATGGCCATAAGCTTTAAGAAGAAGAGAAAGAAAAGAAATGAGAATGAATGAAAAAGTGGAAGGAAAGGGTGGTATTTATAGGAAAGGAGGAGTAAGGAGAGAGTGACACATCATAGGACAAGTGGCAATCATGCATGAAAGGGAGCATGCATAAAGACATGTGTCTTAACACTTGTCTTAAGAAGAGAAGGTGAACTTTTGGTAGCATTTCCCTTAAATGCTATGAAAACTAAAGGCAACACTTAATTCTAACGCTACTAATTCATGTTATAGTTTGACAAATGCGATCGAACGACAAATAGTATCAACAAATCCAAACTTATTAATAATCATTCTCATTTATAATTCAAGTAAAACTTATCATATAACTTATCAAAATAAATAAAATAATAATTATTATTCTTGTAAAATCATAAAATAAATTATCCTTTACCAAATTCATATTTTACAAATCAATATTATCAAAATCAGAAAATATCATTACTTAAACATAAATCTTATAATTAAAAAAAAATTCAAAATAAGTTTTCTTATAAAAATCATAATAAAAACAAAATACATATACAAAGTTAAAATTCATATTTAAACCTAATAAAATCAATTTATATTCATAAAATCAAAAATTAAATAAATAAAAATCCAAATCAAACATAGTTAAAATTCTGGGATGTTACATTCACCCCCCCTTAGAAACTTTTCGTCCTCGAAAAGGAATTCGAGTAAATTTAAACTCCTTCACAATTTTAAATTCCAATTTCTCTCTCAACATATCAGAAATGTAATGGTCAGAACCAAGGTTCACATCATTCTCAGGGTACTCTGTCTGATTCTCACTAAAGGTAGAGTCTAATGATACTTCCATGATCTCGTGATTACTAGGGTCGTCACGGGTCTTGTTTAAAAATCGCATCCTCTGAGTTAGACTCAGAGCTGCTATCCTACCATTAAGGAGAACTGGGATAGATATTATCTAGTACTTAGAGGTCTATGACCGTAAGAAAATTATCTTTCTAACTTACTCTTACGGAACCCATGGTTTTCTTATCAATTATAAGACTAAATGCTCAAATTAGAAATTTCAATCCAAGTTCTCAAATAAAATTTTCCCTAATCGTTCAATTATCTTACAATATAACATCTTGGCTAAATTCAGTATTAGAAATTCTATTGCTCTCAACACAAATCAAGTTCAATTTTAGAGATAATTCAAATACTGGTTTCAAATCTCAATTGGTTCACCTCTCCAAGGCTTTATCTGAGCAGGGAAAAAGGAAGAATTCCGAAATAAAGTTGAACAATGACAATTCGGGGTGATATTCAAAATATGACAATGGGTCGAGCAAAACCCAACGACAAGGGAAGAGATAGAATTATATTTTCGAAATACTCATTCTATTTCAAATTTTTATTTCAATCGTTTCCAGATTAACCCATTTATAAGTTAACTTTTATACTCATTTAATATTCAAATTTTTGTTTTCATATTCACCTAATCGAACTTTAAAATTCAAAATATATAAAATCTCTTTTTCATTCTTGTTAAAATATCATGTCTTGTTTAGAAACATTTTCTTACTTAACTAGCCGTACAATCTCTTAAAACAGTTTTATTTAAAAAAATACCATCATGCTTCCTCTGCGCACTCTGATTATGCGTATATTCAAACTAGTATTGGTAAAACATCCCAAAACATAGACTTCAAAATTTCCGGAACCAAATCCTCAAAATTAATATTTAAAAATCCAAATTTTCTTCCATAAGTTGGATTCTATATTTCAAAGAAAGCTCATTTATTGAGGTTTTGTTACAAAATATCTTGGACAAGTTAAAGTTATCGACACAGTTTCACACGGCACAAAGAGGCATACATAGATCAAATCAAAATTCCATGTGCTCAAGTCAAGTAAAGATGCATAGAAGTTCCATGCTAATTTGTGCATGAAAGGTATACATAGACCAAATCAGGTTTCATGAGCTTGGAATAGAAATCCAACATCTAATGAGCATCAATAGGTGCAAAGGTTTGAATCAAATACTTGGCCAAATGCACATGATACAAAGGTACGAATGACACTACTCAATAGCAGATGGTTGGAATTTAAATGGACAGTCTAGCCCAAGATGGGAACTCACATGCAAACAAGGATACATATTCTAACAGTTTAATCATGGGATACTCGTTAAATTTTCATAATTTTCCTCTTGAATAAATCTTACTTTAACAACTTCATTTTCTTCCTTTGTGCTTCAAGTGAATACTTGTTGATAAATTTTCGTTTGACCTACTCGTTCATGCCGGTTTCTCTTAACAAGGGAAAATATAAAACTCAATCGATTTGTTCAATACATATCCCATTTTATCATATTAACCTTGTTTTCTCAAAATTCGTATAGCTTCAGGTGGGAAAATCGGTCTTCTCCCCCACTTAAGACATTTACCATAATTTTATTGAATTGTATCGTCAAAATCGAAATATGGGGTGAACCAAGCTCGCTAAATTTCACTTTTCAGTTCTTCAAGTGAGATTAGCTTCTAAAATATATCCTTGCGGTTTTGACAAAATAGTCTGATTCACGCTTCTAATTATCAGTTAAGTATGCATTTAACTTAACTACCTTATGTTAAATTCATTTTTTCGCATATCCCATTTCATAACATAATACATTCAATACTTCGAAAGTCATTTGTAAAATCAATTTTACAATTGTGAGGACGTCGCAAAACACTTTCGATTGTTTATCTATACAGCTTTAAGTACTTCTTGACGTACCGATCAGAAACATATAGTCATCCCACTTTCGAAACCCAAAAATAAGACTGATGATGATCGATCAATCACCAGAATTATCTCCAAGCGACTAGAATGTGATTCTATATCCATCTAGTATATATTGGACTTCATATATACGTTAGCTAGGCGTATATGCAAAATCCTTACATACTTGATCGTCCAACCTTGACGTCAAATAAATACTCGCAACCATTTTTATTACACGCTGATTATCTTTCAAATCTATAGCTTTGAATTAACGATCTTCTTATCTCAATCCTTTATATATAGGCTGCAAAATATTTTGAAATTCTCATTCCAAGCTCGAAGTTTTTTTTTCCAATACGCTTGTTAAAGCCAATTCACTAATCGCTTATTTCTCGATAACTCCGAACAGATCGATGCTGGATTTTTCGAAGTTTTATCACAAAGAGCCCTTTTTATTTTGAAAGTATTTCCTTTAAAAAACTTATTTTCAAATCTTCTTCAAAATATTTTATTTCAAATAATTATTATTTTCAAAAATGATTTACTTGTACAAAAATACCTTATATAGATTTCAAAAATACACCCTCTCATCATAATATTCCGAAATCTCATTCTAGGGCATTTCTAACCCTATCTCTAATGAGATACTATAGCTCTGATGAGTCCTATCCTTTGTTCAAAATATGTTGTACCCGATAGCTTTGTATAACCAAAGCTCTGATACCAACTTGTAACGACCCGCCTTTTAGCCCAATTCTTACCGGTAATTAAACCGACTCAAATCGTTCAAAAAGACGAATTGTTATGGGTGCATACATATATTGAACAAAATAACAGAATTTTTCATTGCGAAATACAATGTTACATCAGAGTTACATAAAATATCAGAGTTACAACACATACAGCGGAAGAAAAGAAAATATACTCTCAGAGGAAGAAAATCATATGAAATAGCAGAAGCTCCAAACTCTTGTGTGAACTCCAACTCTAAAAGCGCTCTGAATCCTGCTCCAACGATCTATAACTGCAAACTAAACTACTAGCTGCCCGTGAAAAATTATGGGCACCCAGTGTTTAGGTGAGGGAACAATAAACTCCAGGTCAGTCGTGGGACTGGTGTGAGAACTCAAAACAGTTATTATTAGGTTCATTTTAAAGTTGGGAATTTCACCGGACCACGCAGCTAACGCGGAACGGGTTTACTCCAAGTGAACACCCGTGCATGTAAATTCGCGATGACTTTTGGAAAATGAAGCTATCATAAGCTCGTCCCACATCACACAATGCAAGTGCACACCAGATGGGCGAGTTTTATCTTATGATAACCAAACATGCTTTAATACGGGAAAATCCTCTTATAATATTATCATATAGTGTGGAAATCAATTTCGCAATTAAATGTATTAATCCTAGACGGCATGATACCCCATAATATATGTCGCCATATATATATACAATAAAAATCGTCTGGCTCGTATTGGGGATTTGGATTTCCAACTTGATGATTCCTGGCACGAAAGGTCAATCGGAACTCAAGCGAAATGTAATCACGGGTTTTTCATCCAGACGCGGACACCAATACAAGTCGCGAGGCAGATCAACGGTTTTCGACCAGACGCGGCCCCCCGAACATACCCTATTCCAGTTCATAAGTGGTTTTACCCACTGCTGCAGCGGTCATCATCAATTCATATATAAGTATAAAACCTAACCGCCAGTTTCTCATCAATCCGAGTGTGAGGTTTGTCGATGTCACGTCATACTCAAAGCTATGCTTCGATAAGCCATTCTTTGATCATCACTAGCTCGTTACCTAACTTGGGTATGTCACATTGAAAATTCACGACATATCACTGATTTCAATCAATGCATACCCTCTAAGTTCCTATGACTTAGAGACGAGGATAATATATTACCACAAATCAGATATTCATTAACGGAAATCAGTGCTATGCAGTCAATTTCAATGTCAGACACACCATCCATACAAGACCGTTCTGGGTCTGAACGGAACAACCCGAAAATACTTAAATTTGTTCAAGTCTCATGCAACTCACATCTCGTATCGGGTGGCCTACCCAACCGAGACATTAATCAACAATCAATCTAAATAATTCAAATATTCCCGGTCTTCATTCGTCGTTTACCAAGTCCTGAATTGCTTCATAACGTCGTATTATTACTTGGAATGGTTTTCGAACATATGCTCGATCCCGGTCCTTCCAAGTAATAAGCGTACTTTAAACAGTAGTTATGGTTCACACAGGCTTTTCAATTCAAATCTCCTTCCACATAGTTATCAATTCATTTACAACTAAAGATTTGAATTTCTATAATTTCATACATCTCGTTATCATCTTAAATTCTTCTTTGAAATCAAAGATTATACCTTCGCTTTAATTTCTTATCTTTAATTTCCTCGAATCAAAGATTTGGTTAAATCCCCAATTACGACATGAATTTCCACCATTCAATCTCATCGGTTTCAAGAATGATATTATTGAAGATATGATTCATGACAAAACCCAAGTCAAATTGATTTTTGAATCATAAATTACACAAAAATTTATCCACTTATATTCGATATAAATTCTCATAATCAACGAATACTATAAGTAGAATAACGATATAATAATATCTTTCAAATTCCCCGGATAGTATACATTTACATCATGAGGTTCATACCAAATATCGAAGATTATTTCTATCTAGCTTATTTAAATCAAGGTGAGAACCCGTATCTTAATTGAAAGGTTTATTCAATTCTTTGACATTAGATCTGGATAGAGATACCATCAACTTATCTTCAATATAAATTTTCGTATCCAACTCATATTATAAGCGGAATAATGGTGAAATACCCTTTTAAATTCCTCAGATAATAAGAGTTTTCATTTACCGAACTAATATCAAACATCCGAAGATTTATCTCCAACCATATCCAATTATTTAGTATTAAAAACCCGTATTAGTATAAATCTAAATTCCGTATAAATATTTCTAATACTCTTAAACCTTTGAAAACATTCCACAAATCATTACTTATAGTTCGGAACATCGTTTACGGGTTAAAACTTCAAAATAGATTGTTTTCGAAGAAAGCGTTACAATAGCGTTCCAAAAGTGTTACAAAAGCGTTACAAAACAGTTATCTTAACTATTTTGATCAAAATGTCGTTTATCTTAGCCAAAACTTAAACTTTACAATTGAAAACACCTTTTCATAATTTGTAATGATTTTACAATTTTTTTCCATATTTTTAAATAATTTAAAAATAGCTGTTTATAGTTATGGGCAACAATTGTTCTTACATCGATCTTTTCCAAAACGGTTTCAAACATAACTTGAAAACTATAACCCGAAATTAAAATCTGCTTTCACTCATTTGAAAGCTCTCGTAAATAGGAATCAAACGTTTTTCGTTTCGTGGAAATCCGATTTAAATTGGAAAAGTTATAAGCATTTACATATTGCCATAATGCGACAAGCTCTAATTTTGACCAAAATAATCATTATTCTTAAATACTTCAAATTACCTTAAAAATCATTATAAACTTATATAAATCATTTAAATTGACTTTTCAAATTATTTGGATTTAAAACACAACTTTTTTTCTTCTAATTAAATCACCATTCAAATAATTTCAAATTAGATTTTTTTTATTTAACCATCCCATCCGTCGGATCAGTTAGGGATAGCCAGGGAGAGCAGGAAACTGATTTTCCAAACCCAAGCCTAGACACTATCCTCTCTGTCATCCTAGAACGTTCTGGTATAATAAAATATTATACTTAAATTTCCAAACCCTATCAAATTAAAATTTTACTTAAAAGAAAAAATATTTCAATATTTGAAAAATAAATCTTCATTTACATGGAAGGAGATTTTAATCGATTACCTGCATGATTCCACAACCATAGTGTTGTGTGTGCATCATGCGAAATAAATCAACCATATAAATCGGATGATCATAAAATTATAATCATCACCCGTACACATACAATTCAGTTGTGCACAAGCGTTACGGTCAATAACGCTTCAGTGTTCAGTGTCATCTAATTACATGCACATCCATTCACACAAGAACATCCATATCCAACCAACAATTAACTATAATTAATCTCAACTAATTATAATTATTCAATAACAACTAATTATTTAATCACTACTAATTTAAATAAATAATTTAATTAGAAGTTCTCACCGAACAACTTTCCAAAACTTCACGGTAGGTGAGCCTAGTTGAGTGAATCGTCGGACAGTATTTCGGCGCAACGTCTTCTTCACAAAATATATATAATATAATATACACTAATCTCACTTTATATTATAAGAGGAGAAAGAGGAGAAATGACGAACTTTGGCAAGGTGGTGGTGGGAAGGAGGAAGACTTATGCCATGGAAACCATGGCCATAAGCTTTAAGAAGAAGAGAAAGAAAAGAAATGAGAATGAATGAAAAAGTGGAAGGAAATGGTGGTATTTATAGGAAAGGAGGAGTAAGGAGAGAGTGACACATCATAGGACAAGTGGCAATCATGCATGAAAGGGAGCATGCATAAAGACATGTGTCTTAACACTTGTCTTAAGAAGAGAAGGTGAACTTTTGGTAGCATTTCCCTTAAATGCTATGAAAACTAAAGGCAACACTTAATTCTAACGCTACTAATTCATGTTATAGTTTGACAAATGCGATCGAACGACAAATAGTATCAACAAATCCAAACTTATTAATAATCATTCTCATTTATAATTCAAGTAAAACTTATCATATAACTTATCAAAATAAATAAAATAATAATTATTATTCTTGTAAAATCATAAAATAAATTATCCTTTACCAAATTCATATTTTACAAATCAATATTATCAAAATCAGAAAATATCATTACTTAAACATAAATCTTATAATTAAAAAAAAATTCAAAATAAGTTTTCTTATAAAAATCATAATAAAAACAAAATACATATACAAAGTTAAAATTCATATTTAAACCTAATAAAATCAATTTATATTCATAAAATCAAAAATTAAACAAATAAAAATCCAAATCAAACATAGTTAAAATTCTGGGATGTTACAGGTATAAGCCGTGCATCATTGGTGGTATCGGGTTGTCACTTTGGGGAGTGATACACCCCACTGTGGGGCCAGCACGAGTATCTACAAGTTAGGGAGCCGATCGCTTGGGGTAGTGGGTACACCTAGTGGAGATAGGGGCAGGCGGCACCTATGAAGGCAGTTAGGGGTGCACGAAACTACCAATATCATTATCAAGTCTGTAGGCGGGATCAACCTTAGGGTGACTAGTGGTGGTGCAGTATAGCAATTATCCTAAAGTATTGGTGTAGTTTAGTAATTATCTTATAGTGGTTTAGGTGCACTTTAACGATATCGTTGTTCACCTTGTTTCCTTATTTACTCTGCAATACTCAATGGTTCATGGTCATTTCCTTATTTTCCAACTTATGCCTTAGCCTAGTTACTTTGTTAATTATATTGTTAAAGTTATCGCACTCGCCAGACTTTATGTCTGACCCCCTTTGTTTCCTCCTCTTTTCTTCCTTTCCCCCCAAGGTGCTCAGGTTGGAACTAGCACCAGTGGAGCTTGATTTTGGACTGCTTTTAGAAGATTGCTTGGATCGCTGAAGTAAAGTTCAGCTTCTCTTTTATTTATGGCTATTTTGTATTGGGGATTATGTCTTTCAATTTATGTACTCGGATTTAGTCAAGATGGATATTTTGTACTTGACTCTAGTTTTGATGATGTAATCAAACATATGTGTTTTCCGCTGTAATGAAATAAAGTTTTAAATTTTCAAGTACTGTTTATATTTGTCTTGTGGTTAAGTTTATGCTCTATACTTACTTAAAACGCTCCATAGAAGTTAATGCATTCCCTTTGTGAGTGACATTAATGGACGTGGGGTGTTACACAAGTACTCAGTCAAGCCTTGGATCGTCAGGGTCGGTCCACCGATGTGGATTAAAATGCCTGAACACTGCGTTTCCTCGCCCTTTGGGGCGTAAATGAGTCCTATGACTCCATCGGCTCCACATAGTCACCGATATATACGAGGCGCCTCGCAATCCAACAACCACACAGGTGAAAATAATATAAATGTCAGGGCTGGTAGGTCACTGACACCACCCTAGCTAGAAGGAAACGCATGCCCTCCCTGATGTCCTCTCCCGTTTCTGGTTCACAACCGGGGTGTGAGGCTCGCGAATTAACGTTATATGCAAAGCTACGCCACAAAGGCCGTGCTTTGATCATCAACCACAAGACTCTGCTTTTCAACAGAAGCCTTGATCATTTACATCTCAGCATGCCACATAGGAAATTCACGCTATGCAACCGATATCAATTACATAGAATGAAATCTGATGTCAGACACACATCCATTTACAAGTCCGTTCGGGGTCTGAACAAAACCGGAGGAACCTTATTCCCCGCGTATCCATCGATCTCCAAGTACGTCTGGACGATCACCAACTGATTCCCTCCTCTTGGGTGTACAACCCAATCAAGATCATCAGTAATTATCCAAACGATGTGAAGACCTCCGGTCTTCAACCACCGTCTTCATCGTCGACTTATCGTCGAATCAGTTATTCAGAATGGGTATAAACCTGACCTTTCCGAATAACTCGCGTATATAATAAACAAGTGTTACAAAAACACAACATACGCCTCATTCCAATTTAGAATATTCTTTTATTCACATCTATGGGGAGAAGTTCCTGTTAATTTTATCAAAGATAAATTCTTTTAAATTTATTCTTTAATCTTCCTTTGTATTTCAATTCAAACCAAATTATGGTTTATCCAAACTAGTTGGGATTTATGAGCCTTACCGAAGTAATCATTTGTTTTAAATTTCCCAACCCCAAACTGTTCATCCCATGAAGTAAAACTGGTAATACTTCATATCTAACACCACGGTGTTATCGGTAAATTCAATTACCATTTCACGTTCAAATCTAATTAAAGATTTAACTATTGCTTGGAGCAAAACTGGTGATACTCCATTCTCGATCATTTCAATCTAATTAAAGATTCATTAAAACTACACTTGGTTTTAATCTTCCCAGAAATCAATATTAGTGATTGTTTAACTTGGGAAATAATATCCTGTCTTTAACTGGGTTGAAGAACCAATGTCATTTAAAACACGGTTCACGATAAACCCCAAAATCACATTCTATTCCATCAGCCTTTACCTGTAAATTAGCAAGTGAACAATTTTCTAAGTATTAACCGCGAAGGCTGAAACCAACATCAGATCAATACCCAAGAAACCATTCAACTTAACTAATCTCCAGTTAGTTTCTGATTTTCTTAACTCCGTTGGGTCTAAGAACAATATTATTAAAGATACCATTCATGACAACCCAAAATCACAATCCATTAACGATGTAATCTTCATGGAAAACAAATCGATATAAACTTCCATATCCAACTAATAATATAAATGGAATAACGACAGCGCCTTTTAAATTCCAGATATATTAGCAGTCTTCCTCCATAGAAATTCACTTCGGTTATTACCAAATCGAATTTCATTCCATTCCAATTTATTTTATTAAATTGGAAAACTTTACTTTGGAAAATCTCCTTTAAATCTTATCAAAAAGATTTATAAATTCCAAATCCCATTTCAAATCGGGTTAAAGAACGAATGTCGTTAAAACACAGTTCACGATAAACCCATTCACATTCCATTAATTATCGGGTTAAAGAACAAGTGTTATTTAAAACACCGTTCACGATAAACCCAAAAATCAATTCCAATTCAATTCCAATTAAATATCATTTAATTGGTATACTTCATTAAATCTAAATAAAAAGATTTAATCTTTTTCTCAACTGGGTTTAAGAACAGTATTAATGAAGACACCATTCACGACAAACCCAAATCCCATTTGATATTAAATACAAGGCTCTGAATAGAAAATATATCGGCTTATATTCAATATCAAATTCTACGACCAACAAATATCGTATTGGAAATAACGATATAAATATATCTTTCAAATTTCCATAACAATATGTGTATAATCACGAAATCCAACATCGAAATATTCCAAAGACAATTTCGATTCAAATCCATTCCAATTCAATTATTGGAAATTCTGGTTACTTTTAAAACCCTTCCAAATCCAATTTATTTATTTCAAAAATAAATGGATTATAATTCTAGTTCAAAACTAGTTCATTTCGATAAAAATCTATTTTTATCTTTTCAAATATGGAAATTTTCAAATCATTTCTTATGATTTTACACAAATTATTGCTATTTTTAATAATTTTATCAAGGCCCGTACGGTCGATTTCCATAAACGGCCATCGAACTGCACTTACAGCGACCTTTTCCAAATTTGATTTGGACATAATTCCAAATCCAACCGTTAGATTTCAAATCTTTAATATTCGTTAGAAAGCTCTTTTCGATACGAACCCAATGGTTCCAGTTTTAGGAGAATCCGACAGTCGGATCTCCCGTAAAGTCCATTCGAAGTTAATGGTCAAAATTCGCGAACTGCCGCAGCGCGACGCGTTCTATTCAGGCCATTATATATATAATATATATATTATATATATTTCGTCGATTTCCTTTTAAAACGTATTTTATAAATCGTTTTCAAAACGATTTCAACTTCATATTCAATTTCAAATCAAAATTGAATATTCCATATCATCAATATACAAATGATAATATTTTCAAAACATTATATTTTGAAATCGTTTCCTTTTCGATATTCATTATATAAATGAATAAAATCGATATAAATATCGTTCACGTCAAAATGGCATCAATCTAATCAACACGGCTATATGTATTTAAATATATTCGTGCCCATCCCAAATCGGACATCAAAATCCTATTTTGATTCTTTTCTGAATATTGTTTGAAAATATCCGTTATTTTAAAATAATCGTTAATTTAAAATATTCATTCTTTCTGAACTAGAACCAGACACAGTCAATTACCATATAATTTGATTATATGGATTTCACACAACAAATGTGTATAACCACAATGAAAACAGCAATCCATCATCTAGAGTGCATTCTACACTGTATAAGCATCAAATATAAATATTTAACGCTTATAACAGCCTTCAGTCAATCGATCGACATACAACTAATTATTGGGATTAGTGTATGTCCAATATCATCCCAATATCCGTGTGGGGTTTCAAACAATCAAATACATGTTTTATTTGTGCAGTTGGGCGATGTGTAAAATTTATGGTCCCAAACCATATCAGTCAAATGTGTGTACATAAATAAATTGTCCGATTTGTTAATATTTATTTATTTTATATACACGTTAAAATTTATATTTTAACTATAAAATATTTTATTCCATTCCACATCCCACAATCAATATTCACACCACAAACAACAAACAAACAAGTCGTTAATGGTCTGTGGACAACGGGTGTCAAGTGCTGCTAAGCACCGTCTGCATCTTAGTATATATTTCAACTAGAAAACAAATTAAAAGTGAGGAGTTCTCACCGAGGGTTCCACTCCTCCGTGCTTTCCTTCTGAACTGTTCGGGTTTCGTTTTGATTTCAGTCGATACCATCGCAATCTTTTCCCGCTGTTCACAGTAAAAACCATATTTTTATCGCTTTATCCCAATAAATAAAAATCGTATTTTTATTTCAATTTCATGTATTTTACAACGCTTCTTTCTATATAAAAATGAAACATATTTTTATATCGCTCTCTTTATAATAAAGATCATATATATATATATATACACACACACATTCCAATGCTATTTACTTTTAAAAATCATGCTTTTGTATTTTTAAAACAATGCCTTCTTATATTTTAAAAACAATGCTATTATATATTTACAAAAACAATTTTTATTTTTATTTTTCAAAACAATACTATTTATATTTCGAACAACAATGTTATTTTGAAAAACAATGCTAATTTTATTTTAAAACCATTATTATATATAAAATATAAAATTCAGATTCTTTTTAAAACAATGTTTTATACATAAATTAATTCACCTTTTAAAACAATGTTGTATAATTTCTATAAGGCAAATAATAAATTAAATGAGTTATATACCTCCTATCTTCACGTTCAAACCTTCCAGGCCTCCATAGTCTCATGTTCGAAACTAGGGTTAAGAACAACCACCGCCTCCGACCTTGTGAACCCCATCGGAGACCACCCCGTCCACCATCTACGAAAACCGCACCCAGCCCTTAAGCCTCGGCCAACTCGAAGTCCCCATTGGCCCGGAAACTGACGTCGAACATAGCCTGTTTGGGCTCGAATTCCTCCTTGCTCCCAACGCGAAAGTGGATCAATTTGGTATGCCCTTGAAGATCGTAACAAGCACTGCGATTTCGCCTTTGGAATCACCATCTGAATCGAAGGAGGTTAGGAGAATTTAGAGGATTAATTTAGGACGAATTTAATCGTTTATTCGCTGATGGAGCCGCAGCCGTTATGTTGACCGAGGTGGAAACGTTTTAGGGTTTGACCCATTCAAAGTGGATATATATAATAAATTTATATTATATTTTTATTTTCTATTAAAAAAAATAGTTATTCATCGATTTGAACTCCAAATCAAACCCAACAACTGTCGTCCCTAGCCAAATACCCCCATTGCGAACACAATGGGATATGTTTTGTAAGCCAATTCGGCTGTTATGATCAGTTTTAATAAAAATTGAAATATAAATCCTTATATTAAATTTTAAATGTACATTTCAATTTACCGAGGCCACATACGGACTCTAAAAATTCCCGAAAAATATTTTCTAGATTCGTATTGACGATACGGTTCTAACAAAACTAACTTCGTCAAATTCCGAGACCATTTGAAAAATGGCCATTTTCTAGTTTACCGAAATTGACTGAAACGGTTAAAACACGTTTTCCTTCGCCACACTCACATATTGATTCAGAAAATTAAGAATTTTGGAATCTAGCAATAACTAGACATCCCGGATCCAACAAAAGTGGGTTCATCGAAAACCGAGGTCGTTTGCAAAATTTCCATTTTTATGGGCCAAAATTCCATAGCGACTATTCTGAATTTTCAACTGGGCATATCTTTTTATTCCCGCTATGAAATTTCAATTTTTCGGATTCATTGGAAAGATATTTTCAAATAGATTCTAAAATTTTTGGTTTTGCTAAAATCCGGTTTATTTTGAATCTTTTACATTCATTTGAACTTTGAAATCGAATTTTCGAACTACCGCGCCATTTTCAATTTCTTTTATAATTTAAAATAAATATTTATATTCTAACGTCGATTCAAATAAATATATACGTTCTAATTCTATTCAAAATAAATTTCTCGTCGCAATAATTTAAAATAATTCATTTTAAATACTCAAAATTCGCTAAAATTGCCAAAATAAATTTTTTAAATTGGCTCGGATTTCCGGGTTGTTACAGTTGTTGGCCATCCAACCGTAATATGAAGATACAGAAATGAAAGAAGAACAAATATGAATTTTCTCTAGATCGGTGATAATACACCCTGCTTGGGTATGACCCAACCAACCATGTTGCCCGCCCGATTTCTGTCATTTCCCGGTTGTGAGGCTAGAAGCTACGTCTATCTTCAGAACATCTGATCACCATTCACTTTGAATGCCACATTGTCAAACCCGTCAATTCACTAATTGATTTCCAAAAATATAACGAATATAAAAAGCTAAGAGGAACGAATTCCTCCGCTACCAGACGTAATACCTTTAAAAGATCAACCATACGTGATTTGTTAGGTATACTCTGTCAGACACTCGTCCATACAAGTTGTCCTGGGACTGGACAAACAGAAAGCACCATTCTGGAATATAACGACCTTTGCATTTCACTCCGTCTTCAATTGTCCTCAGCAATATCTAATTCGCGGCGCTTATGCCTATACGGAGTGGTTTTCGGATAATAAATCCCACCGGTCTCTCCGTATTGACAATGATGGTCAAAACACTTCGATAGTCGGTTATTTAACTATCGAAGTAAAAACAAACATTCATTCAAATGTACAACTAAACATCACACAACCATGGGCACTTTTTATTTAACATTCGTTTTTATTATTCGAATTCCCATATCTTACTAGATATTTCTCAAATCCCGTTTTAGCCTTTTTCACACTTCTTGGGAAAACATTTCTAGTTATTATAAACTCTTATCCTCCCATGTTCCAGAAATATACGTTATTTACATTCGAAAACATTTCCATTCTTCTTACGTTCTTTATTTTCTACACTTGGATAATATACCCTATCTACATTGGAAAAATATTTACAATTTCATTATAAATATTTTAATCTGCCAAACGTTCGCTTTTAAAACATTATTCACTTTAAAATGTGAATATCATACCTATTGTAGAAATCTGAACACTTTTATCAAATAACTCTTTATTCAAGTAATAGATACCCTTATCTTGTTTACCGAAATCTCTTCCTAATTTTATATTTCCATTCTCCTTTATAAACTCGGTTTCTAAGTCCACTTCTTGTCAATATCAAGGTGATAACTATATATTGATTACATATCATTATTCTAATCTATTGGTTTAAACTAAAAATTAACTATCCTATTAGATTATAATTCCAAAAAAATATTTTACTTTAATACATTCGACATCGTCGAATTATAGTTCCAATTCCTAGTAGTGTTATATATAAAAATCATGCTTAAGCATGGTCAACAACGTTAATTTATCGTTACAGCTCAAAACTTGTCATACGCTGTAATATTCTCCTTTTGTAAATAATCTCGACATAGCAGTCACGCTTAAGCCTAATCAACAATGTTATTTTATTGTTACAGTTCAAAGAATTACAATACGCTACTATATTCCATTTTACTTTGTGCAAGTAATATCTCATCACCAATCTAATAACATCTTAAATGGGGTCCATTTAAGGAACAATTATCTAATTAAATAATATTTTACTTCATTATTGCTGAAGTAAACAATTTACTTCATCATTAATCTAAAATAGATTGGTTGCTTACGGTATATAAACAATAACTAATTATATTGGTTAAACAATTATTTAATACCACATTAATTTAAAAAGGGTAATTAAGAAGGAATCTTCTTATTTTTTGATCAATTTATCGCTAAGTTATTTTCATTAGATTAATTGAAGACTAATTAATCTAATAATTATTTTCCAAATAAACAGTTGATTTAATTAACTTCATTACATCAGTAAATTCGTTAATTGATTTTAATTACCTCTTAACATTAATATAATTAATCTAATAATATTTCTTAGCTGTTTGCTATTTTCTTAATTGATATCGTCTATTTATTAAATCAACATAACGTTGAATTTCCATTCAACATGGTTCAAATAGTGCATATATAAAACAAACAGTACATATAAATATTGAGGAATCCGGTTGAATTCCTCCAACCGGTTTTCCGCATCCACAGATGTTAGTTAACACAAATCACATAAATTCCATAATATGGAATATTTTAATCGATAGAATTGGTATCCATCTAATGATGTATATATGCAACGATATATCTATAATTCAACCAATTTAACTGTAATTTACCTAAACGACCATCAGACATCATTCAACCACTATTAAAATATAATTATAATATTTTAAAATAGATCAGAGTTAGTGATTTTACTCACCTTTGCGCGTTAATCGTTAAATAACAATTTGCGTCGGTCGATTAAACCAGGCGTTTTATTCTACCATGAATTGAAACGATCTCTAAATCTCTTCAGACTAGTTCAGTCGTGTAGCCTACTTCCATACGATCCCAACAACATATCAGACTGCTCGTGATTCCATTTATACGCTTAGCCCAATATCGTACGTGCCCTGCCTCCTTTGATTACGCTCTGAACTAGTTTATGCAACCGCCTCATTTTTACTGTCACGCCAATCTTCACATGAGGCTCCATACTGCACCACTCCCATAAATAAAATTTGTTTAAATTCTCCTTTTACCTTTCCTTTTCTTTTCTTTTATATAAATGGGCCCAACTCATTATCTCGGCCCACGCTTTCACCCACTTAAAACCCCAGACCCGGATGGACAGTGTATTCGTCTTCCTCCTAAGAGCACTCAGCCACTTCTTCCTAGAAATTTAAAGAACGTGATAGATATATTTTTAATTTTTAAACCTGTTAACTGGCCATTTACGGAGCTTCTCCCTTTCGTTCATCTTAATGTCTCACCCAAACTTCATGTAGATACACAGCCGGCCCTCAGCAGGTGCTAACAGTGCGTGAGCACTGGGCAGCAAGCCCATTAGGGCATCAAATTTCTAACAGCCTTTACAGCCAAATAAAAAAAAGCACGAGAGAAACTGAAAACGCGAACAACGGGAGAAAGGGCGGATCACGCAGATAGAACAAGAAGCGGCACAAAACATCAAATCAATCTTCAGCGGAAAAAATTGCCAAGCTCTGGAAAACAATTTTAATTTGTCAATTTCTGAGGTATGCTTGCGGTCTGTAAGTTTGTACATAAGTCTATATATGATCACAATTCCTAATTATCTGTCAGTTCGTGGTATAAATCAATCACTGTGGTAAATCACAATCCTTAATTATCGATTGTTAACAGTAAATGAAATTGTTGTTATGATTTATAAAACTGGTTCAAATTGGTTGTTGTGATATACCGATTGTTTACCCTAATTACTAATTAGGGATCCCTGAGATATACAATCCCTATTTGATATGCTAATTTTTGATGCCTTTCAATTAATTTGTTTCTAGGTATATCACAATCCCTAATTGGTTGTTGTGTTGTAATTTAGCTACCAAATTCATGATTATAACACCACAAAATAAAAATGAAATGAGTAAATTATATCATGATCGTAGCTGACTACTCCTAATTTGTTTTCTTATTTCACCTAATAAAAAAAAGAAAAAACATTTTTTTTTTTTGTGCATCTACGAGTGTGGAGGAGAATTTGATTTTGGGTACATATGTTAGAAATTCGAAACGCTGACTATTTTAACAAATTATCATTTTTTATCTATAAGTTTGACGAACAAAATTGTTAACAACAAATTTTTTTTATTACAATTTTTTTTTTTTTTTTTGCATCTACGAGTGTGGAGGATAATTTGATTTTGGGTACATATGTTAGAAATTCGAAACGCTGACTATTTTAACAAATTATTATTTTTTATCTATAAGTTTGATGGAAAAAATTGTTGTTAAAAACATTTTTTTTTAATTACAAAAATTGTTTTTTTTTCAACAGGAGACATATTTTCAATTTTGAAAATATAAAAGGTAGTTGAAATGTTTCCACGAAAGCAACCATCTGGAAGTTCAAACAGAAAAAAAACAAAAAAGAAACGAAGAGATAGCCAAATCATTAAGAGGGTCTCTTGGCAAATATTTTTCAAAAACGACAGATTCGGTTGATAATGTAGATCAACCTTGTGATTCTGAACATAGAATTGGTTCCGAAGATATAATAGAAAATGAGCCTGCGGTCAATGAAGAAATTAACGATATAGAAGAAACATCACATGATATTGAGATTTCATCGCAACAAATAGTAGACGAAAGTGATGTCCATTGTTTAGAACAATTGGATGAGACTAAAAACATATCGTCGGAACAAGATTTGAATATATATGATCCAGCGGTTTGGGATAATATGGATGGAAACAGAAGAGATTCACTTGTTGAAAAGGGTCCTATTAGGGAGTTAAATATAACTTACCCTCAAGATGAAAACTATAGGCATTTCTCTACAATTTATTACAAGAGACAAATGAGTAATGGAGAATATCATGATAGAAGATGGCTTGTTTATTCTAAGTCGGCAGATAAAGTTTTTTGTTTTTGTTGTAAGCTGTTTAGTGTAATGAGTTCAAAAAGTCAATTAGCAAAAGATGGAATTAGAGATTGGAGGCATCTGAGTGAGAGACTCACACAACATGAAAGAAGTAAAGAACACAATCTTAACTGCGCTGCCTGGGTTGAGTTGGAAAAAAGGCTACAATGTAATCAAACAATTGATAAAAATATGCAAGATCTTATTCAAAAAGATAAAGAACATTGGAAACATGTCATGCTTAGAATAATTGCGATTGTTAAGTGTCTTGCTGTTAACAATTTAGCTTTTCGTGGATCAAATGAGAAAATTTATGAGAACTCTAGTGGTAATTTTTTAGGCTTAGTTGAAATGATTGCTGAGTTTGATCCAATAATGCAACATCATCTTCGTCTCATTCAAGATAAACAAATTCATTATCATTATCTTAGCCATAAAAGACAAAATGAGCTGATTGAGATTATTGGATCCAAAGTAAAAAATACAATCATTTCAAAAATCAAAGAGGCAAAGTATTATTCTGTTATACTTGATTGCACTCCTGATGCAAGTAATAAAGAGCAAATGACTTTGATCATACGATGTGTAGATGTGAAAAGTAGTCCAATTAAAGTCGAAGAATTTTTTCTGGAGTTTTTGAATGTTGAAGAAACAACTGGGTTGGGGCTTTTTACGGAATTGAAAAATGCATTAGACTCATATGAACTTTACATTGATAATGTGAGAGGGCAAGGATATGATAATGGCTCAAATATGAAAGGAAAAAATCTTGGTGTGCAAAAAAGATTACGCGATATTAACCCGAGAGCTTTTTACATGCCTTGTGGTTGTCATTCTCTTAATTTAGTTATTTGTGATATGGCAAATTCTTGTGTTCGAGCAAAATCTTTTTTTGGAGCGTGTCAATGCATATATACAGTATTTGCTAATTCTTCTAAGCGGTGGGCTATTTTATTAGAATATGTTGACAACCTCACTTTGAAATCTTTATCGACTACACGCTGGGAAAGTCATGTAGAAAGCGTCAAAGCTATATTACATCAAGTTCCTCAAATTAGAGATGCGTTGTTTAAATTAGCAGAGATAAGTGATGATGCAAAATTATGTCGAGATGCTGAAATTTTAGCAAATCAAGAGCTATCAAGTTTTGAGTTCATCTTAAGTTTAGTTATTTGGTATGAAATTCTCGCAAAAGTTAATATGATCAGCAAAAAATTACAATCTGAAGATATGAGCATTGATATTGCAGTAAAATCATTGCAAGGTCTCATTTCTTTTTTTGAAAACTATAGAGAAAATGGATTTGATTCTGCAAAAAATCAGGCAAGAGAAATTGCTTGTAAAATGAATATTGATCCGATATTTTATTTGAAACGTCAAGTTCGTAGAAAACGTCAATTTGATGAAACTGCAAATTCTGAAAGAGAGCAGCAGACTGGTGAAGAATCATTCAGAACTTATTATTTTATTGTTATTGTGGATATTGCTCTTTCAGAATTAAAAGAGAGATTTGAGCAATTAAATTCACTTCAGTCAACTTTTGGTTTTTTGTTCGATGCCTTGAAATTAAAATCATTGGATGATGATGAATTAAAAGATTGTTGTGAAAAAGTAGATTTGGCTTTGAAAAATGGAAGTGACTCGGATATTGATGCAAAAGATTTACTTTCAGAGCTACAAATATTACAACTTACATTACCTCGTGAATCATATAATGTGAACAAGCCATGGACGACCATTAAAATTTTGGATTTTTTGAAAAGTATGGATTTGTTTCCAAATGTGATGATTGTATATAGGATTCTTTTAACTCTTCCAGTGACAGTTGCATCCGCAGAGCGAAGTTTTTCAAAATTGAAATTATTAAAGTCGTATTTGCGAACAACAATGAGCCAAGACAGACTTAATGCATTAGCAATCATATGCATTGAAAAGGATATCTTGAAAGACATTGAATATGAAGACATCATTGATGATTTCGCTTCTAAAAATGCAAGAAGAAAACATTTTAAATGACACATTTTGCAAAGAGGAAAAGAAGGTACTTGACACACTTCTTCACACGTTGTTTACTTTTATTATTTATTATTAAAATAACATTATATTATGTTTATTACTTCATAAAAATATTTTTCATAAATGACCGAGTTTACATATCATAATTTGCAGATATATGGAGTGCTAGCATTCGAGTGGTACAAAAGAAGCAAATGTTGATTTCTAGTATTTGAAATAGATCATGTCTTGTATGTAATTTTTTTTTTTTTTTCATATTTAGACTTATTATTATGATTTTTTGCATTATGACCACGTTATTTTTATTTTTAATGCATGCGTTATTATCCCATAATAGCAATATTGAATATTCTAATATTAATGTCTTACAGCATGTCTAAATTATATAGTATTTTTTTATTTTTTTTACCTTGGGGCATCACTTGGCATACTCATAAGTCTCAGGACCGGCTCATAAGTCTCAGGACCGGCTCTGTGTAGATAACATATTCGACAACACTATGTCTTCACGCACACATGCATAGCCTCACGCAAATACTCTCCATCCTTTATCCTTTTATTATTTATACAAATATACCCTTCATTTATCTCAATCTCCTGTTTAAGAACCGCATTTTCCAGAAAATACAACCAAGCTCCACGTCCATGTTAACAAATTTTCACCATTCTTTAAACCATACCTTGAACAAACGTAACCAATCCACTTCACATGAAAAATCCTTTCCATATTTAACAGTACATGTTCATTGGATAACTAAATCATGAAACAACTGATCACTTTCTTCCCTATTTAACTGTACTCATCAGCACAGTGACTCTCCTTCACCGAAAATAAGCAACTCCAGCTCCTCCTATTTACTGAAACCATACGCGAGCTATCACCACCCTCTTACGTCAATAGCACAGCTCCTCACCCGCCATTCACTTCATTTTCAATTGCCGTAAACTTTACACCTATCAACACAAGTTGCCACTTTCCCAATGCAGCCACCTCCGCCTTACATTCACGTTTTCAGGCAAGACACCATAGAAGACTTTCCTTCTTCTTTATTCTAAAAGATACCCATATATTCGAGCCCTTTGCTGAAACAAAACATCAGCACTCTCCCTTGCCATACTCCCTACCATATTCCGTCCAGTTAAAGCCCCCACCGAGCCTCGTCAACACCAGTAGCGCGGACTCTTAATCCACTGCGGTTTCGCCACACAATCCGACACCACCATATAACCCATCATCGACCTCGTCCTTTTACATACCCGCACCCTCTTCTCTTTCAAACGTAAGTGCTGCTCCTCCAGTCGAGAACCCCTACACGCTCTTCACCATATTCTCCACGTCTTTCCATACTTCCAACGTGCCTCCGCATGCACTAGCAAAACCCGTACATAGGAATGAAAGAAGAAGAAAGGTAGAGGATAAAGAGAACGGGATGTTTTGTTGTTGTGTAAACAAGAAGGATGGAATACTCTGTATTTATAGGAGAAGTTGCTTAAGGGTTAAGCAGTAGGTTGTAGAGTGGTGTTCGCAGGTAGGTTATGGGTTATGATGTACCATTACTTAGCAGAAAAGTAAGAACTAAGAAATAAATATAATAGTTTAATGTATATAGACTATGTAGATTGTAAACTAGCATGTGTGTTAATGCTGTTCATTCATGCTATGATTTAATTAGGCGTAGCTTGTATTTCCAAAGTTTACCACTGTGCGAGAGCAAGGTCTGTATTTCCTTGTCTCCACTGTTAAGTATGGGAATAAAAGACAAATGAAAAGGTCCACTGTTGTGTGAAATTAAGAATAATCTGCCAAGAAGAAAACGCCACCTTCCCTTAACTCATGCGTGTACTAATAATATATATATATATATATATATATATATATATATATATATATATATATATATATCAGAAAATTTTATTGCTAAGCTATGTCTATGTAAAACTAACATGCAAACAATTTAATGCGAAGTCCGGTTTTATACTTTTAAAATTAACGTACCGCGCTATGTAAGGTTATATTCATGTCAGAGCAGCTAGGAACAGAAATAAGGATACGGTTGTGTCCAGTGAGGTGTCACGATCCCACAAATATAATAATATCAGTAGGTTGACTCATATTGTGAAACCCCAAAATATTAATACAGGGTGCAAAATACTCCAAATAAAAAGTTGTGTATTTAATTAATTAAAAATTACAATAAAATTCTAAAAATTAAATTATAACTGCGTCGCAAAAGAATCTTGTCCAGATTTGCAACTAGTATCTAGTTATATCAAATAAATTGTTACGGTCGATAAACGATTCTATAGCGACTATTTGGAAATTTGATTTCGGCATAACTCACAATCTATAACACGAAATCTTGGTTTTTCACTTCTGTTAGAAAAATACAGTTCAACAGATTCCAACATTAATTGTTTCGAAAAAATCCGGTTTATAACGGGTCGTGTACACTCAGTTGAAGTTCAGAACGTTAAATTACGAACTGCCGCGATATTACGGGCTTGATCATATTTAATTTATATTTTTATATGTTCAACTTTGTTTTAATTAATATATAAATCCACTTATATTACGAATTCAATATTTAAACTGATTTAAATATTCAAATACAAACCGATAAAAATGTGGGATGTTACAGAACACAAGAGAGAAATCACAAAATTATAGGCAATAGATGGAGAGACTACCCTACAATTACAATTTGAATAATCAATTTCAACACAGACTTTTATGCACTCAAAACCCCTAATTGATTGACAACAAAAATTAGGGTATACTAAAGAAGAGGATAATGGTGGATGCTCTCATACATTCATGCTCCACAAATATGAAAATATAAATAGGCTTTAGGATGAAAGGTTTCTTAGAGATGAAGAAAAACAATTTCCTCATTGCCTTGGAATCTTTCCAAATCTCCATGATGTGATTGCAATGTAAATGGAAAGAGAAGATTTTATTTTACATATGTCTCCTTCCTCGTATGATTCTCCAAGCCAATCGATTATCTCTTCATATTACGAATCAGTTAATATACATATTTCACTATTTATAAATTCATTGATTAATTAATTGATTATGTAATCAATTAATACCCTATCAAAATATCCTCTCATATATTTCCATATATAGCACACTTAATTGATTGAATCAATTAGCTAATTTCTTTCCCTCTTATCCAATATTTGAATCAAAAATATTCAATACTTATAAGGTAAATCCAAGTAACCATTACCTCAGAGTGTAAACGTAAAACTAAATTATTACCTCCACTAATCTAATGTAAAGTTACCATCACTAATCAAACGATAAATGACATTTAAGCACACAAATTATCAATTCGACAATAAAGGCGAATAATATTCGGTTAAAATCGAATTAACCAACTGAACATATTCATTCCATCGGTCAGATTCAGTACCGAAACTTAATAAGCTAGAATTTAGTTTTAAAATATGTAATTTTTGTTTGTTAATTTGACCAAATTAATAAATCTTTTATTGGATTATCCAAAGTTCTAACATTGTAATACTTTAAAAATTGGTTCAATAATAAAAAATAACCAATTGAAAATAGGTTAATTTTTTATAAACATAAAAATATTTAATAAATTATCTACAACATTAATTTGTTTTCCTTTGAATGAATCAATCATTTAAATAATAATTATTTTCTGAATTTGATGAAGTCAATATTAGATCGAACTAACTGAAATTAATTTGGTATGATTCTAATTTTTTGGGGCTTTGATTCGTTTTGAGTTTTTCTACGGTAACACCAACCAAAAGCCCTACACTCATATATGAGAATAATGATATTGTTTTCCCCCTAATTTTGGTTAATGACCTTTTTTACTAGCAAATAGAACCATTATTATAACAGCCCTAAATCACGCACAAAAGAAACACAAAAAATAACTTCATGTGAAATGTCCTTGCAGGGTACATACTAAGACTAAAAATGTATTTGATCATATACTGAAAGATAAAATTATATGATGCTTTGCTAGAGCATCCATTCAGTACGAGGAGGTCCTGAGTTTAATTTATTTGATGGGTGTAATTTTAATGGAAAATGCTTTAGCAAAATAAATGAAATGGAAAATTAATCATTTGAGCATTATAGCTTTTTAAAGAAATCTAATCGATCGATGTAATTTAAGTAATACTTTTGAGCGCATTTTTTACCATATCAAATTCATGTGATAGACAAATATATTCAAAATACTCTCATTCTTGTCTGCTTGAAGACCGAAGTTTGAAGATTGTGCATGTTTGTTGTAAAATTTATTCGATGTTTTATGAACATTTATAGAAAGAAACAATTCTAGTAGCTTTCAGGATTTTCATTGGTTATGAATAACATTATAATATGATGTAATATTTTCTTTCTCCAAAGATGCATGTTCAGTCTAATTGATCAAAAGGCAAAGCAAAACATATATAAATGTAATTTGCATGCATGGTTAAGCTATCAGGTTTATAAATCAGAAAAAAGGTTGCATATAAAAACATGATAACATGTAATATTTTAGGTGATAGATATTTAATGATATTTAACGAAGATAGTGATAAATATTACATGGTTAAACTCAAATATTTCAAAATGAAGATAGGAACAAACCGATCAAAGGTATGTCTTAATCCTACACTATAATAGATTCAGATGGACACAGATAGAGCAAGAATTAAGTTCATACATTACTATGATAGATATTAAGAATAAAATGCATATATTCTTCTTGAAAAGAAGAGATTAAATTTGTGTAAAGCTTTCATAGCTCAGATGGCTAGAGCACCCATTTAGTAAGCGGGAGGTCTTGAATACAATTTTTGGTGAAAGTATTTGTTTCCCGTTATGATTAAAAATACTAAATTATTTAAGACGAAACTATTTTAATGCTAATCCATACACCCAAACATAATCATCCAAACCACTTTCATTCTTCAAAACTTATTAATTTTAATTGCTGCTATAACAGTATTTTTTTTTTAATTTATACCAATAATTTTATTATGTTAACATCAATCCAAACATACCTAACAAAATCATCCTATCCCTTTTCATTCTTCGAAATTTGTTAACTCTAATTACTGCTATGACTGTAATTTTTTATTTATACAAATAATGTTATGATGTTATCATGATTAATGTATTTGATTTAGATTTATGAATTTTAACTGGATTTGTTTAGCGATATTAAAGAACATTATTGTAACACCCCACCTCTGCCAGTGCCACTCTTGCAAGGACACTGACTTTGGAGGGGCGTTTAAATCAGGTAATCATGCATGCAGATATCACAAGACAGAACATATAAGTAAAAACAGAGTAAGTATAGCAGCGGATAAAAGCTAGCATATCAAATCCATAGGTTAAGTTACAACACAGTACTTAATTATTTTCCATAAACAAAGTCTAGAAACATAAAACTTGTAACTGAAAAGGAAAACATGAAGTAGCTATCCCCAAGTAGAACACCATAGCAAGCTCAAGTCCGAAGTATACATGAGCTATCCAAGAAAAGCAGCTAAGATCCAAGCTAAGTGCTGGTATTCCCGCCCTGCAAACCTGGGGGGGGGGGGACGAAAGAAAAGAGGCGAAAGAAAACGGGTCAGTCAAAAGACTGGTAAGTCCTATCTACAATTGTACAACAACTAATAAAGTTAACAGTATATATAAACAAGGATAAGTCATAGGATGATAACTGGCATGGTAAGAAGTCAACAAGATAGATCAAATGTGGTACCGCATAAACAAGATTGAGGTTTGCACCAAGTGTACTAGTATCACAAGTCGTGTCAAGTGTAAACAAGAGGTGATCCCCAGGCCCAAGTTTGGCCCACCATCATGAATGACCTAAATCAAGGCCCAACTAGCACGGTCTAGTCGATCGGCTCCCTACAGCCTAACTCGTCAAGTGTCGGTGTCATACGGCCCAACTACGAAGTGTTGCTAAACTGTGCTAGGTCCACCTTAGGGTGTATCAAGTCCTAGGGTGTCAACCCCTGACACAAACCAAGCACGCACAGTTTAAACCTACTGGTGCCCGTGCCTGCTTTTTCAACTCCGGACCATGTGCACGACCATGGCCCGCCTGAACCTACACCGGCGCACCTACACAGCCGTCGTTTTAGTCACTTACATGTCATCCCAGTAATCGTGCCCCACCCTAGCCTAGTCCCTAGGGTATCATGATACATCCAAGAGGGTTACTGGTGCAAAGGACCACGTAACTAGGGTTTCCTTAATGGGTTAAACGTGGTTAACCCAACTCATCTAAGTACCAAGTTGGTTAAGTGTACCCAAGGTTCCTGACTTAACCCTACCAACCCATCGTGTTTAATTGGTTAAGTATTCAAGCGGTCCATGACTTAACCCTACCATGTGGCATTAATTAATTTAATGCACCCAACCTCTCACATTAGACCTTGTTGTGGTTACTAGTTAGGCCGGGCGGGTCCGGGTAGGTTTACACCACAACTTAGTCTAACCTCGGGTCTTACGTGCGATATGACCAACTACTCACATTGGGTCCTATTGCTTGTAGCCACTAGTTAAGCCGGTCGGTTCCGGGTAGGTTTATGCTACAAGCTCAACCCAACCTCGAGTTGGCCATTCTCATGTTTTCTAAGTGTCATGTCCATCACATTACAAGTTTTCAAGCAATTGGGTAGACCTAACTTAATAGGTAAATTCCCAATGGGTAGACCTAACTTAATAGGTAAATTCCCAATGGGTAGACCTAACTTAATAGGTAAATTCCCAAGCTTATGTTTTTATGTCTTTTAAGTTTACCCAATCCCAAACGCAATCCCATCGCTTACATATCGCAATAGCGCATAAAGGATAGAAGGAGGGAAACATGGCATAATCATGACATAGAGGGGTTGGAGCCACAAGTAAAACATGGTGGCATGAGACAAAGATGTGATCATAAACTTGCATATCATGTTATCAACTTGCAAAATATTCATAAGCATGCATAACATCATACTTGGCAAATAGATGGAACATGGCCATAGATAGCATGAGATAAGGGCTAGTAACATGCATATAACATTGTATGCATGTTAATGCAAGGGTCATGAGAGTTTCAAAGTTGCATTATGCAACATTTCCAACCAAAGATCATATCTTTCTATGCATAAAGCCAAGGTAATGACTTTACTAACATGCATAGAGTAATCTTATGCATAAAATCATAAGATCAAAGCACATATCATGATTAACCCCAAACTCAAACTTGAAACATAACATATTAACTTCATAGTTAAAATACAAGGGTAGAAATAGGCTTACAATGCTATGAAGACTCAAATGAGTATAGCAAATGTAAGAAATCCCTTATGCAACTAATTAAAACCCCAAAATGCAAGCAAACTTGATCAAGACTCCTCCTTTATGATGCCAATAGAGAAACAAGACTTTAATGCAAGCTAAAAAGGATCATACAAGCCTAAACACACTTGTATGCATGGGAATCTCTTGAAAATTGATTTAGGAATTTATGAAGAGAGTGGAGGCCATGAGGGGATTGATTTTGCCATAGTTTAGTTGTAGGATAGATTAATGAGGATTTAGGGTAGGTTAGGGTCTTATTTATAGATTAGGCTAGTGATTTAGACCGTAGGATTAAACCCTAGTTCTCATCTCTGCCCTCCAAATCGAATCTGGCCCCCTAGCTCAACACATTCCCAAGATGGTGCACCAGGCAGGACTGGGCGTCTGAGCCAAGTCGACAGCCAAGTCGACAGGGCTGTCGACCTGGTCAGACCCAGTCGACTCCCAAGTCGACAGGGCTGTCGACTTGGGTACTGTGGCGGGAATTTTCCCGCCTTGGCCCAACTGGCCCAATTTCCAAGCTTAGATTTGAATTTGAAAATCTGTTTTTTATTTAGAAATTTTCTGAAAACTTTGTTGGGCCTTAATCGGGTCATACGGACTCCGATTTTCGAAAACTCGGACTCTATTTCGCCTATTTTTCCGAGACGAACGCAATGGCATAGCCCGTTTCCCTTGATTCAGATTTTATTATTTAATTCTGCCTTGTTTTGTGTTATATCTTGTTATTAAAATACGGGTTATTACATTCTCCCCTCCTTAAAGGATTTCGTCCCCGAAATCTCTAAGTTAGGAAGAACGTGTCCTACCATCCATCATCCATCTACTCACCACATCACCCACGAGTAACCATTGTCCTTAACAATTTCTAAATGCTGTATGATCATATGCAAAGGTGTGTGTATATGTACTTATCTAATGCGAAAATCAGGCGGTTACTGATTCAGTACACCTCCTTAATGCGAAGTATGCTAGTGAAATGCGTCCATATGTATGCAAATTCCTAGCCTAATTTTATAATTTCTACATGAGTGCACATAACATTCATCCATATGCAACATCCATGAGATAGCACAACAAGTTTCAGCCATGAATAAGTATAAGCACTCATGCATATGCAATATGAAGGTGTGTGAGCCGATCTTAGTGCCTAATGTGTATCATGCATCCACGAGTATCCACTTGCAAACACTTGCAACCACTTGCAACCATCAAGCATAACATGTTTCAAATACATGTTTCATCCAAGGGGTTTCTACCTAAGGTTCTCATGACGAAGTTACAAGATAAACAGGATAAACATGGATAGCAAAAGAAAGATATGCTAAAGAGGAAAAGAGATCGAGAATGTACCCTCAAAAAGGAATGGATAAAGCCTAAACATCTTCTCCTATGTCTCCCAAGTTGCATCCTCTTCGGCTTCACTCCACTGAACTTTCACCAATTTGACCTCTCGATTCCTTAGCTTTCTGATCTCCGTTCCCAAGATACGAATCGGAGCTCTCCTCAAGGTTGCCTCTTTCTCTACTTCCACGTCTTCAAGAATGCTAGGTTCAACCACCTCAGCGGACTCATGTAGGCACTTTCGGAGATGCGAGACATGAAAGACATTATGCACTCCGGACAGCTTCTCGGGCAATTGCACTTTATAAGCCATCTTCCCAATTCTCTCTATGATAGGGAAGGGTCCTACGAATCTGGGTGCCAGCTTCCCAATTGCTCCGAAGCGAACCACATTACGCAAAGGAGAAACCTTCACGAAAACCATGTCTCCAACTTCGAACTCCAAATCTGTCCTTCGCTTATCAGCATAGGATTTCTGTCTATCTTGGGCCGCTTTCATCCGTCTTCTCACCAATTCAACTTTCTCAGATGTGTCTCGTATCATATCGGGCCCAAGTACAAGCTTATCTGTTGTCTCCCACCAACAAGATGGTGACCTACACGGCCTCCCATATAAAGCCTCAAATGGTGCCATCCCTATGCTAGCTTGATAGCTATTGTTGTAAGCAAACTCCACAAGAGGAAGGTGGTCTTCCCAAGTACCACCAAAATCAAGAACACAAAGCCTCAGAAGGTCTTCTAGCACTCTATTCACCCTTTCGGTTTGGCCATCCGTCTGGGGGTGATAGGCTGTACTCAGATTCAATTGCGTACCCATTGCTTCCTGCAAACTATTCCAGAATTGGCTAGTGAAGATTGGGTCACGATCACTGACTATGCTAGAAGGAACCCCATGCAATCTCACTATTTCTCGAAGGTAAACAGATGCCAGCCATGATGCAGTCCTTTTGCTCTTTACTGGGATAAAGTGAGCACTCTTCGTAAGTCGATCAACGATGACCCATATGCTCGAATTCCCTTTTCTTGATCTAGGCAATCCATCCACGAAGTCCATAGAGATGCTCTCCCACTTCCATTGCGGGACCTCCAATGGATGTAATAGCCCACCTGGTTTCTTCGACTCAGCTTTCACTTGTTGGCACACCATGCACTTTGAAACATAGTCTGCCACATCCTTCTTCATTCCAGGCCAAAAGAAAATGCGCTTCATATCCCTATACATCTTATCTCCACCGGGATGTATAGTCATCTTTGAGTGGTGTGCTTCTTCGAGAACTTTATGCACCAAGTCTCCCACTTGTGGAACGCAGAGTCTTCCATCACGCCTTAGCCAACCCTTGTCACCAATAGTATATCTAGCAAGGTGACTAGACGTCTCACCACGAATCAACCTATCCATGATCTCCACTATTTGTGGGTCTTCCTTCTGCGAAGTCCCTACTTGATCCAGAAGCGTGGGTCTAAGCTCGAGAGATGCTAACGATCCTGTCATCGACTCAACTGCTGTCGTGAAATCAAAGGTTGCCAGGAACTCTAGGCTCTTCATCTCAACAAACAAGGGACTCAAAGCCAACCTTTTTATGCTTAGTGCATCAGCCACAACATTACCCTTGCCAGGGGTATAAGCTATCTCGAAGTCATAAGATGCCAAGAATTCCATCCACCTTTGCTGCCTGAGATTCAGATCTTTCTGCGAGAAGAGATACTTGAGTGATTTGTGATCAGTGTACAACTCAAACCTTTCGCCTAAAAGATAGTGGCGCCAGGACTTGAGTGCAAAGACAATCGCCGCTAACTCCAAGTCATGAGTGGGATAGTTCTTCTCATGAACTTTAAGTTGCCTACCCCCATAACATATCACCCTTCCTACCTGCATTAGAACAGCGCCTAACCCTGTGCCACATGCATCAATATACACGGTAAACATCTTACCGCCATCGGGTAATGCCAAGACTGGAGCTGTGGTAAGGGCCCTCTTGAGCCTTTGAAAAGCAAGCTCACACTCTAAGTCCCATGCAAAGACTAAGTTCTTCTTCGTCAATCTAGTGAAAGGGGCCGAAATCTTAGCGAAGTCTCTAATGAACTTCCTATAGTAGCCTGCCAGGCCGAGAAAGCTTCGCACTTCGGTTGCATTCTTACGAGTCTTCCAGTCTTGAACTGCGACCACTTTCGTGGGATCCACAGCTATACCCTGCTTAGAAACTATATGCCCAAGAAATCGGACTTCTTTTCTCCAAAAATGGCATTTGGAGAACTTGGCTTTCAACTGATGGGTTCTAAGCGTATCCATCACCTCCTTGAGGTGTCTAGCATGTTCTTCCTCGTCTTTTGAAAAGATCAGAATATCATCCACGAAGACAACAACAAACTTGTTAAGGAACTCCCTGAACACCCTACTCATCAAATCTACGAAGTAGGCGGGTGCATTAGTCAAGCCGAATGGCATGACAAGCCATTCAAAGAATCCGTCCGGAGTCCTAAATGCAGTCTTATCAATGCTGTCTTCGGCCACTCTAAGATGATGAAATCCGGTGGCTAAATCAAGCTGAGAGAAAACAGAAGCACCAACAAGCTGGTCGAAGAGGTCATCTATCCTCGGTAATGGATGCCTATTCTTCTTGGTCAGCTTGTTCAGCTCTCGATAATCAACACATAGACGAAGCGAGCCGTCTGCCTTAGTAGCGAACACCACCGGAGCACCCCATTCGGAAATGCTTCGCCTAATAAAATTCTTCTCAAGAAGCTCCTTGATTTGCTTACTGAGCTCTCTCCTTTCCCGTGGGGCCATGTGCCTAACTGGTAAGGAGACTGGCTTAGCATTATCAACCAGATAAATGCGGAAATCTATCTCTCGCTTAGGGGGTAACCCCTTAACTTCTTCAAAAACATCAGGGTATTCTCGAACCACCCTTACAGATTGCAGATCATCGATAGACGAGTCAAGAGATTCAAGATAACATAACATGACGGGATCTAGCGGGTTGCAAGAAATCTCTAGGGTATTGCCAAGGCGAGTCATGAGTCTCACCACCCTATGCTCACAATCGAGAATGGCTCCATAGCGGGGCAACCAATCCATGCCCAAGATCAACCCGTATCCCATGAACCCGAGAACATAAGCATCACACGAGAATTCTACGGTCAAGATAGAAATCCTCAAATCCATACAGATCATAGACAAATGGGCTGAACCCCCAATCGGATTTGAAACACTAACGGGATCCTCAACAAAACTAGTACTTAGGTGCAAACTTTCAACAACATCAGAGGAAATAAAGGTATGTGATGCGCCAGAATCAAACAAAGTGCGAACAGGAAAACCAGAAATATAAACAAGACTCTCCACAGAAATAGTACCTCGGTCCTGAACTGGAGCGGTGTTGAGAGCATGCACTTGCCCTCCAGATGAACCTGCGCGCTGAGTTTGTCCATGCCCCTGCTTCTTAGGGCAATCCTTGCTAAAATGTCCCGTCTCTCCACAATGAAAGCATCCACCCAATTTCATTTTCTTCTTCCTACAGTCCTTGGCTACATGCCCAACAATCCCACAGAAGTGGCACTTCCTTGTGTCCTTTGCCTTGTTCTTGTTGCCCTTGTTGTTCTTGTTGTTCTGATTACTCTGATTTCCTCCCCACTTGGAGTCCGTCTTCTTAGGCTGAGTTTCATTGGGCTTGACTTCCTTCTTCCCATTCTTATCCTCTCCCTGCAGCAATGCCATGTCTACCAGTCTCTCGAAAGTGGCCCCCATGGGTATGTGTGACATAGCTAGACCTTGTAATGGCTCATTTAACCCTCGTGCAAAACGTAGAGCCTTCTTCTCGGGAGTATTGACCATGTCCAAACCGAATCGGGAAAGCTGGTTGAACCTATTCACATACTCTCTCACTGTCATGTCTCCTTGCTTCAAAGCTATGAACTTCTCTAGTTGCAAATTTGCCTCTGCAGATGATAGAAACTTAAGCCCGAACCTTGCCCTAAAGTCGGCCCAGGTTTCTACAGGCCTTGTAGCATTGGTGACCTCCCACCAATAAGAAGCTTCCTCCTTTAGTAGCTAAACCGCCAACAGAACCTTTCTATGGTCCTCTATATCAAAGATGGCAAAAAGATCTTCGGTCTCATTCAACCAATTTCTTGCTTCCACGAAAGTCTCTGTCCCAATAAATTTTTTGCCACCCATGGCCTTGAAGTCCTTGCAAACCTTGGCGAAATCGGCTTGTGGTTGCTGAGGAGGAGGAGGAGGTGGAACCTCAGTGATAGTGGGAGTGGTTGCTGGACCTGGATTATTGGCCCTAGCTTCCAAGTACCTCCGGAACCATCCGGGAATGGTGACTCCCTCAGGAAGATTGAGATCGGCCATGCTGAAAAAGGAAAAGATAGATTTAGAACGAGGAAACGAAGGATAGTGCTTATGGCTCTTGGGGGATAGCCTTTCAAAATAAACTAGACTTTTCTTTGGAAAATACTCAATTGGTTTTGAAAATAGCTTTTAAAAGTAACTTTAAAACCCTTTTTTCTCCAATCTCGTAAACCTTATGCTCTGATACCAAATGTAACACCCCACCTCTGCCAGTGCCACTCTTGCAAGGACACTGACTTTGGAGGGGCGTTTAAATCAGGTAATCATGCATGCAGATATCACAAGACAGAACATATAAGTAAAAACAGAGTAAGTATAGCAGCGGATAAAAGCTAGCATATCAAATCCATAGGTTAAGTTACAACACAGTACTTAATTATTTTCCATAAACAAAGTCTAGAAACATAAAACTTGTAACTGAAAAGGAAAACATGAAGTAGCTATCCCCAAGTAGAAAACCATAGCAAGCTCAAGTCCGAAGTATACATGAGCTATCCAAGAAAAGCAGCTAAGATCCAAGCTAAGTGCTGGTATTCCCGCCCTGCAAACCTGGGGGGGGGGGGGGAACGAAAGAAAAGAGGCGAAAGAAAACGGGTCAGTCAAAAGACTGGTAAGTCCTATCTACAATTGTACAACAACTAATAAAGTTAACAGTATATATAAACAAGGATGAGTCATAGGATGATAACTGGCATGGTAAGAAGTCAACAAGATAGATCAAATGTGGTACCGCATAAACAAGATTGAGGTTTGCACCAAGTGTACTAGTATCACAAGTCGTGTCAAGTGTAAACAAGAGGTGATCCCCAGGCCCAAGTTTGGCCCACCATCATGAATGACCTAAATCAAGGCCCAACTAGCACGGTCTAGTCGATCGGCTCCCTACAGCCTAACTCGTCAAGTGTCGGTGTCATACGGCCCAACTACGAAGTGTAGCTAAACTGTGCTAGGTCCACCCTAGGGTGTATCAAGTCCTAGGGTGTCAACCCCTGACACAAACCAAGCACGCACAGTTTAAACCTACTGGTGCCCGTGCCTGCTTTTTCAACTCCGGACCATGTGCACGACCATGGCCCGCCTGAACCTACACCGGCGCACCTACACAGCCGTCGTTTTAGTCACTTACATGTCATCCCAGTAATCGTGCCCCACCCTAGCCTAGTCCCTAGGGTATCATGATACATCCAAGAGGGTTACTGGTGCAAAGGACCACGTAACTAGGGTTTCCTTAATGGGTTAAACGTGGTTAACCCAACTCATCTAAGTACCAAGTTGGTTAAGTGTGCCCAAGGTTCCTGACTTAACCCTACCAACCCATCGTGTTTAATTGGTTAAGTATTCAAGCGGTCCATGACTTAACCTTACCATGTGGCATTAATTAATTTAATGCACCCAACCTCTCACATTAGACCTTGTTGTGGTTACTAGTTAGGCCGGGCGGGTCCGGGTAGGTTTACACCACAACTTAGTCTAACCTCGGGTCTTACGTTCGATATGACCAACTACTCACATTGGGTCCTATTGCTTGTAGCCACTAGTTAAGCCGGTCGGTTCCGGGTAGGTTTATGCTACAAGCTCAACCCAACCTCGAGTTGGCCATTCTCATGTTTTCTAAGTGTCATGTCCATCACATTACAAGTTTTCAAGCAATTGGGCAGACCTAACTTAATAGGTAAATTCCTAATGGGTAGACCTAACTTAATAGGTAAATTCCCAAGCTTATGTTTTTATGCCTTTTAAGTTTACCCAATCCCAAACGCAATCCCATCGCTTACATATCGCAATAGCGCATAAAGGATAGAAGGAGGGAAACATGGCATAATCATGACATAGAGGGGTTGGAGCCACAAGTAAAACACGGTGGCATGAGACAAAGATGTGATCATAAACTTGCATATAATGTTATCAACTTGAAAAATATTCATAAGCATGCATAACATCATACTTGGCAAATAGATGGAACATGGCCATAGATAGCATGAGATAAGGGCTAGTAACATGCATATAACATTGTATGCATGTTAATGCAAGGGTTATGAGAGTTTCAAAGTTGCATTATGCAACATTTCCAACCAAAGATCATATCTTTCTATGCATAAAGCCAAGGTAATGACTTTACTAACATGCATAGAGTAATCTTATGCATAAAATCATAAGATCAAAGCACATATCATGATTAACCCCAAACTCAAACTTGAAACATAACATATTAACTTCATAGTTAAAATACAAGGGTAGAAATAGGCTTACAATGCTATGAAGACTCAAATGAGTATAGCAAATGTAAGAAATCCCTTATGCAACTAATTAAAACCCCAAAATGCAAGCAAACTTGATCAAGACTCCTCCTTTATGATGCCAATAGAGAAACAAGACTTTAATGCAAGCTAAAAAGGATCATACAAGCCTAAATACACTTGTATGCATGGGAATCTCTTGAAAATTGATTTAGGAATTTATGAAGAGAGTGGAGGCCATGAGGGGATTGATTTTGCCATAGTTTAGTTGTAGGATAGATTAATGAGGATTTAGGGTAGGTTAGGGTCTTATTCATAGATTAGGCTAGTGATTTAGACCGTAGGATTAAACCCTAGTTCTCATCTCTGCCCTCCAAATCGAATCTGGCCCCCTAGCTCAACACATTCTCAAGATGGTGCACCAGGCAGGACTGGACGTCTGAGCCAAGTCGACAGGGCTGTCGACCTGGTCAGACCCAGTCGACTCCCAAGTCGACAGGGCAGTCGACTCCCAAGTCGACAGGGCTGTCGACTTGGGTACTGTGGCGGGAATTTTCCCGCCTTGGCCCAACTGGCCCATTTGAAAATCTGTTTTTTATTTAGAAATTTTCTGAAAACTTTGTTGGGCCTTAATCGGGTCATACGGACTCCGATTTTCGAAAACTCGGACTCTATTTCGCCTATTTTTCCGAGACGAACGCAATGGCATAGCCCGTTTCCCTTGATTCAGATTTTATTATTTAATTCTGCCTTGTTTTGTGTTATATCTTGTTATTAAAATATGGGTTATTACAATTATGGTGAAAAAAGGTTGGGCGGTTTATGTTTCTCAAGAGAAGAAGCAAGGAGAAACCTTTTTCATCATACTACTATGGCAATTTAACGAGCATATGTCATAAATGTTTTATGCCTATTATTGTGGAATCACCTTCAGGTTTATTCATTCGAAGCAAGGGAGATGTCAGTAAAAGAGTATATTAATCAACTCAATAAGTTGGTTAGGTTTGAGATGGATTTTTTTTTGTTCTTGCCTTTGTTGGCCAAAACTATCCATACCATTCATCAATTCAAGCTTTAAAACATAAAGTCAACGCAATATTGTGTTAGTTATTTCTGAACTAATCTGAATTTAGAGTTAACATTCAATGTGCAATCTCTAGGCAATAGTAAGGTAACATGTTTACTTATATCGCACACGCACACACGCACACACATCTATATATGTTAAGAAAACATATATAAATATTACAAAAGGGGAAATCTAACCATTCTCGAACGGCTCTCAAAAATAGGTCATGTAGAAATGGTTACATAATCTGTGCACACAAACATGAATAAAAGATCACAAATACAACTAAAGAAAAAACGAGACAGGAGAGTCTAATCCAAGCAGACCCTCTGTAGTCACTCGCCAAACACGAGGAAGATGCCATAGCCTCCACAGGTTCTTTATATATATGTATGTATGTATATATATGTATATATATGTATATGTAAATGAGGAGAATTAGGTGACACCCAAGTAGTGAGCACACCAAAAGCCCTCCTGTAGAAACCAAGCATTTATTAAGTTAGTGGGAGGTGAGAGAATGAGCGACGGGGTATATGGTAGAAATCGGGGGGGGGGGGGGGGAGGGGGGCATTTTGGGGTGCTGCAATGCTTTGAGTGCCATTGAAAGCTCGTGTGTGTGTGTGTATATATATATATGTATATACAATAATTATATTCATCTGAACTCCAATCGATTATAGTCCTAATGAACTCTCATGCAACAGTTGACACACAAGTCAAGAGGTCGTAGTCATTGCGAATTTCCACCTCCTGTTGGTTGATCGTACTAGTCTTTTATTTCTAGGAACTAAATGATTCATATACATATACGTACATATACATATATATATACATATATATATATATGTATGTATGTAGAGAGGGAGAGAGAGAAAGGTTCAAGAGCACCCCAAAAAGTGCAACGCCACCTATAATCCCCTTGATTCCCACCATACATTATCATTTCTCTCTCTTTCCACTAACTCTCTCTTCCCGATAATTTTCGATCATTTCCCCTAAAATGTGACCCCTAGGGTCTTATTTATAGACCAATCGAGACCCCTTTTGTCCTTGGTTTAGAAGTAGCTCTTTTAGGATGCGACAACTTGGTATCGACCGCCTCTCACCCTTCCGGTTCCGGTTGCCTTGGCGTTGGCCGCCTTTCTAAAATTATTATCGGATATAACTTGGCCTTTGGTGTGTCGGTCTTGACTTTCGGAAAGCTGATCCTGGTTTTAGGAGCTTCTCTTTGATGTCGTCTCTTCCACCCCTATCATTACCAAGCCAGTTGTTATGGGTAGCTTCGAGAGTGGCTTTCTCCAGTAGGTTCCGGTTCCGCCTCCAAGTCTTTATAGCATTTTCTTTCATGTTACACTTTCTCATGACCTTGGAACCGTCACCCTTTTCGGTGTCCACACTAAGCAAATTAGTGTTGATAGCCCTTCTTCTTATAAGCATTGGTTTACTTTCGATGAGTCCGAGAAATTGGTTTCGGTTTTGCATAAGCATGCTTTCGGTACATCTACAAATGGTTTTAAACATTGTGTCTCGGTATTCGGCAAGCCTTGACTCTGACAATTAGCTTTCAGAGTGTTATCTTTGACTTTGTTGTCTTTATTTCACTTTGTTTCGGCACTATGTTAATTAGTGTCGATAACCCTTCATCTCACTCTGCTTATGTTTCGGATAATATGGAGTCTCTTCTTTGTTTCGGGTCTTGGGTCATTGGCATCTGGTTCTTTCTCTTATTTGCTTGTCTCCAACTCCTTGTGTTATTCTTTTGGAACTAAGTCATGTTGATCGCCCTCTGTCTCGGTATTTCTTTGTTACGATCCTCTTTCATATCGGTACCAAGCTTTTCTCCCTTATATTGGTGCTGATAACCTATTAACTAAAATGCTACTTTGATGCTTTCTGTTTTAATTGTTCCATTTGTTTGTAGTCGGCTTTATGCTTCTAGATCATACTTTTAAGCTTGTTGCGATCTGATAACCCTTCACCGACAGTAGGTTATGGTACTGGATTTGGTAGTAACATTTTCCCCTCTTATGAAGGGATATTTTCAGCTTTTTAAGTCAAATCTTTTGGTTGTCGTCCTTTCTTGCCTACAAATATTTGTATCATTTCCCTTTTTCTAGTTTCCTTTGCATCCTTCCTCTTTTTCCTAGCATCATGGGAAAGAAAAATGTTGCAGCCAAACATGTCAACAACTTTGTTTCATCACTGGACTCTTCTCCTTCAAAGAAGACTAGTGCTACCGAAAAGCATTCTTTAATTACTTCACAAGAGTAAGTTGATGCCATCCTCCGAGATTTTAACATCTCTGATGTGGAAGCCATTCCTCTATGTAAGGCCAACACTGTAGCATCCCCTCTAGAATGCTACTTTGCTTACTCCGCTATTCATATCTGGCATGGGGGGTTTTTCCTTTTCCGGATTTTATTTCCCGATTCCTGTAACACTTTAGAATTGCCCCTATCCAACTTTCCCCAAATACTTATACTTAGTTTTAGGCTTAGAACGCCTATCCTTAGATCCAGGAAACCATATTTGAGCCCTTCCCTTCTTGATTACTTAGTGCCCCCTTCCAAGCTTAATGATGTGAACCCCCGAATCTTCCAGATGAATCCCACAAAGAAACTATTATCTGACGGAACAGTGAGATTCAAGGATCGGGAAACTCAATTTTTCTTTATACGATGTCCTCTTGGCATTTCTAGTAGCTTTAATGCCTCAAGTATGAAATTTGAGCCTTTTTTTTCTTGTCTTCCTTAAACTTTGTTTAAAAACATATATGGTTGCTTTCATTTGATAATTTATTGCAGATGCAGCTCCCAAACTTCCCAGTTTTTCGGATAAAGAGCTGGTGGATCTTCTTTGTGTTGCTTCGGAAAGATTGTGTAACAGTTTCTCATTGCTGACCTCTACTATTCTTTGAAGACACTCTCTTTTTCCCATGGTCAATCTATTATTGGGAAACCTCCTTTAATTTTTTTTAACAAAGGAGTTCTTTCTTTGTCTCTAGGGAGAAACGCTCCTTTTTCCCCCAACTCTCCTTTATTTTTTGATAACCCAGGTATGCTTTTTTGCATCCAGATTTGACATTATATTACAATAATGGTTCCAATTGTTCTAACATTAGAGGTTATTCATTCCGGATCTAATAAAACTGACTTATTTTTCTTAGTTCAAAGAGCAGGGGCTTCATCCTTTAGAGATGCTTTGTTCAAGTCTAGAAAAAATGTTAAGAGGAAGCGCATGGGTATTTACTTGGCGGGTTCTATATTAAAAAGGTCAAAGGTTCCACGGGTCAGACTCTTTGCCTTACTACAATTTTTTATCCTCCCACAATCATCTCTCCAAGGATGACACTTCTTACATACGCTCACCTTTCTGAGTCTCCTAAGTTTTTCAATGCACTGCACCATGTAATGGGTTTTTCCTCTTCTTCAGAGGTCCTTTTCCCCTTAGATCTTCCTAACCCTCCTTCTAACGAGGGAGTTAGTCAAACAGATCATCTCTACTTCCACATTTTCCAATATTGATCTTCCATCTGATTCCTCCAGTCCTCACCGCGTTTTGCTTGAGAAACTGCTCTTGTATGAGCTGCTCCTTCTTGTCTTTTCATCTTTTTGATCGTTTTACTTGCGGTTGTTATACTTTTTATTTCTCCTTGGCCATTAAATGGTGGTTCTTAATTCAAGAGGAGGTTCTCAAACCTTCTGCTGATTTGTTGAAATAAAGAAGAGATCTCATCCTTGAGGAAGGAAAATAGTGTTCTTCTTAACACCAAGGAGAACATGGGAAAAGAGCGATGAGAGCTTAAGATGACTCTTGCTGAAGCGAAACAAATGGCTATCAAGGAGAAGGAAATTAATTGTGTTCTATCCGAGGAAAACTGAGCCTTGAAGGTGACTTTGAAAAAGTCCAAAAATGAGATTTCTATGCTCGACTCACGTTGTTCTGCTTTACAACAAAACTCTCTTCTTGAGGAGGAGAATGCTTCCCTCAAGAACAAACTTGATAAGAAAAAGGTCTCCTAAGAAAAGCTGTAGAACTGGTTAGGGACGCTAAGTAAAGGATTTCTTTCTTTCTACAGACCACCTTAGATGAAATCATGGATAATTCTTTTGAGGATGATCTTTTACTCATCTATGCAGACAACAAATGACCAGATTTAAACTTTTCTTCACTCGACTCATTTTTGGTTAAAAGAGAATTTCCAAGATAACCAGCATGAAGGAGGGAAGTGCCTTTCTTGAGAAGGAGGAGATTAATGTATTACTTCTATTTATTGAGGATATCCTTTTAAATGAGTTGGGTGCTGATGATAGGGAAGATATTATTGTAGTGTCAAAAGTTGTTTGTATTACAGATGATGATGGCCCTGGGTTTCTAACTGCTAATGAAGACAAAGGCATTGGTGATGATGTCCCTACGGATGCCAACGGTGCTCCCCCAGCTTTTTTTGATTATGGTGAAGCACTTAACAAAGGTCCTGAAACTTTTGAGATTCCCTAGGATTCTACTCCTATTTCCAAGGTATGAGAGCTTCGTCGCTGTCCTTTTGGCTTCTATTTTCAATAATTGTCTTTTTTTCATAGACATAAAGGGTAAATTAGGTTTTAAGCATCACCTTCTTGAAAATACACAATCGGAATTGGTCTGTCTTATTAGAGAGCTAAATAAAGAGACACACAAATATAATGTTTTGTCCGATAGATATCAGCCCCTCGACAAAAGTGCAGCGAAGCTATTGTTTTCAAAGAGAGGGAGGTTGAACCTAGGTTGAAAACTACTCAATTGTGATGCGAAAGACTTTTGAGAGAAAATGTTGAACTCATGACCCTATTTTGGATGTTAATTGAAGATAGGGACATAATAGTAGACTTTTTGTATTGAATTTACAACAGATATGAAACGGTGGTTTTTCCCTTTTTAGGTGATCATAACGGTGGATTCAATCTTGTAGGATATGTATGTTGGATATATATGGTAAGTAGTCTATGGCATGAAGTAGCACGTGTCTTATATTCGCATGATAAACGAATGCATGGCGGAGTAATATGTTTACTGATATTTTATGTTTTTGGAATAATCATCTTGCTTAACATAAATTCTTCTAAGAATGGTCTCATGCGAAGTGTTAAAGATAGCATAACCCCTCTTGTACTTTCTCTGTAATGAAGTAGCGTGATTATTTGTATGACATATTTTATTTGAATAATGCACAAGAAAATCATGCATATGGGTTAAGAAAAATCTCCCCGAGCAATATGGAAGATCACTATCTTCGTTTGAAGGTTTTGAGGCAGTATACTCGAGTCATCGTCTCGAGTATTGAGAACTGACCCCTTCTCAAGAAAAAGAATTAGAATCTTGTGGCCTAAATGAGGATATTAATAAGGAAAGTCCAAAACACCTCTTCTGGCAATAATTAGAAATTCTGATTCATAACCCAGATTTGGGTACTTGATGGTAGACAAGGTGCCCACATCTGGTATCAATTTAAATCCCAAATTAACTCAAACAAGAAATTCCCCTTTGGTAATAATTAGAAATCCCGGACCAACCTAGAGTCGGGTATTTAATGGAAGACCAGAAATCCTCTTCTAGCAAAGATAAAAGTATCAAACCAACCCAGATTTGGGTATTTGATAGAAGACTAGAAATTCTCTTCTGGTAATTGTTAGAAATCCCGAACCATAACACATATTTGGGTACTTGATGGAAGACTAGGTACTCAAATCTAGTAACAATTTGAGTCCCGAATTAACTCTAACCAGAATTTCCCCTCCGATAATAATTAGAAATCCTGAACTAACCCAGAGTCGGTTATATAATGGAAGACCAGAAATTATCTTCAGGCAATAATAGAAGTTCCGAACCAACCCAGATTCGAGTATTTGATAGAAGACTAGAAACTCTCTTCTGGTAATAATAGTTGTGTAACCCCCATCGGGTTTATCTTGCAAAGAAGAGGATGTACGTGCTTTGTTAGCCACTCTCCGGGCTTGTGATTGTTAAAGCAGAGGGTGTACGTGCTTTGTTGGCCACTCTCTAGGACTGTGCGCTTGGCTAGCTTATTCTCAAGTAGGGCCCAAGAACTTACCCGAACTCCCTCCAGGAAGCGCCTTACCCAGGCTATTGTAGGCGGTGATAAAGGCTTAGATGCTTTAACCGGGCCATCGTAGGCGCGACTTAAAGGCTTACTCTTCCGATGCTACCCTAGCCATCATAGGCGGTGATAGCGGCTTACACTCCACCCTCCTCCAAGATGTGCCTTAACCTGGCCATCATAGACCCAGATAAGGGTTTTCATTCCCTTCATCGGGTAATGAGGAACATAAGCAGAGGTAGGACATGCTCTTCTACGTGCTAATTAGATACTCTGTCCCGAGCATTTCTGGCGCGGATCGGAGGCTTACGCTTTTGATGCTTTAACCTGGCCCTTTCTGATTTGAGCACGGAGAAAGGCTTACACATCACCCCCTCCCTCCGAGGGGTGCCTAGCCCTATACATCTTGGCGGTAACAAGGGTTCTTATCCATTTATTTGGCCCATCTTGGGTTATTCCGAGTTTTGAGAGGGTTTCCATGCCTTTAGCTATGTAAACAATCCTTTTTCGAGAAGATTCTTTGTTGGACTTAGTTCGATTCTTTCATGAAGTCTTGCAATTGACCTTGATTAAAGAACTTGATAATCATTCCTTCAAGAACTCAGCAATGGTTAGTTTCATATCCATTCATCATATGATAGTAACAGTAAGGCCTTCCTGATTTCCATTCGTATTTGGGCTCCTTCTTTGTAGATGGCCAGAAATTAAGCTCATGTTTGGAAAGGAGGTAGATATCTTCCATTAAAGTGGTAAGGTGACATTCTTTCGGTAACCTTAAAACGAAGTGCTCTCTTTGTCTTTGGATTTTAGCCCTTTTGTTACTTAGTCTCGTGACTTCTTCTGTATTTTCGATCCTTCTTTTCAAAGTGTCTTGAGATTGTAGTGCTATTCTTTTAGTCCATTTGGAAGTAAAGCGGTTGAAATTCATTTAATTTGCTCGGTTGAAATCCCTAATTATTCCTTGCTCGAATACTGTTCATTTAATTTGCTCATGGATAACCCTTCTTATATGAGAGAATGGGTTATACTTCTTTGATGTAGAACCACTTAGAGCCAAGGTCGGGATTCGTCCCATGTGGAAAGGGTTATTATTCCAACAATCAGGATCGTATTCTTCAACTTCCATTTTCCAATTGACGGTTCGCAAGGCTTCCATCCTAAATCTATGTTCTTCCATCACTCTCGGGTCAGTAATATCTGACATAGCCATTTGAGATCCGGAAGATTCTTGTTGGGACCCTTTACCCATAGTCTTGCTCCTTCAAAGCTTAGTCCAATCCGGGACGGAACAACACAGTTAGAATTGTGGATGTTCACCACAAGGTCAGAGGTTCAAGCCCTCATTCTAGTGACAAAATGTTAACAATATTTTTTGTCAACACCAGAGAGAGGTCTAAGGAAGTGGACCTAAGGATAGAATGAGATTATTTAGTTTTCACGAGATTTAGTTAGTTCACTGTTTCCCAGATATCAAGAATTAGAGCCCGGAGATTAGTTACTCGTACCTCAAGGGGTGAGTATCACGCTTACAAGACTCAACAACCAGCAGTTACCTTGGGATAAGGGTTCCATAAGAGGAACACAAGTTAGGAAGCTAAATGGCTTGTAGAAGGGCTTTCTCGGTAATCTGGGATTGGGTCGAGACTTGCACATGAGGCATTCGATCGTTGAGAATACATAGGGAAATATGTGAAAGAAGTAATAAGGTAAATCGTAGAAAATATGCTAAGTGTCGATTCACTGTTTATTGTTCATTGATTTGAGTACATAAGTATTTACAAAGGAAATCCACAAATTGATTTAGAAACTAAGGTTTACTCCATAAGAAATGAGTAAAATATTGGGGAATGAGAAAAAGTCCACTTTTGTCCTTGGTTCAACAGTAGCTCTTTTAGGATGTGGCAGCTTGGTGTCGGACGCCTCTCACCTTTCTAATTCTGGTTGCCTTGACTTCGTCCGCCTTTCTAACATTATTATCGGATATAACTTGGCTTTTGGTGTGTCGGTCTTGGCTTTCATAAAAATGGTCTCGGTCATAGGAGCTTCTCTTTGATGCCATCTCTACCTCCCGTTTCGATACCAAGCCAGTTAGTATGGATAGCTTCGGGAGTGGCTTTTGGCAATAGGTTCTGGTTCTCCCTCCAAGTCTTCATAGTGTTTGCTTTCATGTTACACTTTTTCAAGACCTTGGAACTGCCACCCCTTTCGGTATCGATACTAAGAAAATTAGTGTCGATAACCCTTCTTCTTATAAGCTTTGGTTTACTTTCGATGAGTCCTAAAAATTGCTTTCGGTCTTGCGGAAGCATGCTTTCGGTACATCTACGAATGGCTTTAGACGTTGTGTCTCAGTATTCGACAAGCCTTGACTCCGACAGTTAGCTTTCATAGTTTTAGCTTTCAAAGTGTAATCTTTGACTTTAATGTCTTTATTTCCCTTTGTATTGGCACTAAGTTAATTAGTGCTGATAGCCCTTCATCTCACTTTTCTTGTGTTTCGAATAACATGGAGTCCTTTCTTTGTTTCGGGTCTCGGGTCATTAGCTTCCAGTTTATGCTCTTCTTTGCTTGTCTCCAACTCCTTACGCTATGCTTTCAGAACTAAGTCATGTTGATCGCCCTCCATGTCAATATTGCTTTGTTACGATCCCCTTTCGTATCGATACCAAGCTTTTCTCCCTTATGTTGGTGCAAATAGCCTATTAACCAAAATGCTACTTTGATGTTTTCGGTTTTAATTGTTTCAGCAGTTTTTGCCAGCGTTATGCTTTCGGATCATTCTTTTAAGCTAGTTGTGATCCAATACCCCTTCACCGACAGTAGATTTCGGTGCTAGATTTGGCCGTAACATCGTGTACACATGACTAAGATAAAACAAAACATAACCAGTTCCACAAACATATATGCAATTAAAAATACAGAAATTCATCTATTACATGAAATCAAATAACATGCAAGTGACGACATTTTCCTTGCCCAAAACAAATAAGGAAATATTAGTTTTCTTAGTTTTGGATTATGTTTTTCCAAATGTCTTACTTCGGCTCGCATTTTAGGGGTACATACAAGTTCTCTTGCATGCATCGGATGATCTATCCAATCAAAATAATAACATCATTCAACTTGAGTAGGGTTCATCTTGTTATCATTATACGAACTATGTTAGTAAAATCTACGTCATACAAATGATAATTACACACTCATCTCTACAGTGACAAGCTGGATATACAGTACACCATATCAGAGAGTTTGGCACATAGGGATGTGGATATACAATTCGGCTATAAGCCGTATCAAATTTGATATTGCTCAAAGCCGTCTCAAACTACATTTTGCGATCCGCACCACCCCAAACACCCTTAATCTGACCGTCCATCGACGAAGCCCCAGATCAGTTGATTTGATACGCCTTTGACAGTATGAAATGCGTATCAAATTTTCCTCCATACCTCCACTCAGGCACAATCGACTTTTGCCACATCAAAATTTTCCGCCGAATTATCCTCCTTTTATTTTGCAAAGGTGACCATCGAATACCCAAATTAGGGTTTTGGTAATCGACCGACTTCCTTTGTCAATAAGTACTCCACCGCAGTCCATGAGTTATCGTCACCTCGTGCTGCCTTCAGCTGACCGGTGAAGCCTTAGTCCACCGCTGTCCATCCTTCTCGTCGCCACTGGAGGTGAGTACTAGATCACAGTTAAATTTAAATATGAATTAGGTTTAATTTGGATTCAAATTGGGTTTAATTTGAATTTCCATGCCTTATTTCAAAAATATGAATGATAGATAGTTGCATGTGCTTGTCTACTTCGAATTCATGCTGCTGTTGTGTTTAAATTAGGTATTATCCCCAGTTTTATAGTGCGGCGGTGTATTTGCTATCATTTACTTGTGCTATATTTGTCTACCTTGAATTCAGACACTTTTACTTGTGCTGCTCTGCTAATTTGTGTGCATTATTGCACCATGTGCACTGATCCTTACTGATTTGAAGTTGAAGCTTTGACTAAAGGAGAGATTCTTACTGGAAAAGGATTGAATCAAGAAACAAGTTTACAACGACCTGGTGACACTCGATGGGGATCACACTATGGTACACTTATTAGACTTATTACTATGTTCACTTCTGTGCGCGAGGTGTCATAAATTATTGTGGATGACGGTATTAGTTCAGAATAAAAGGTCAATGCACAAGTTTTTCTGGACATAATGCACTAATATGACTTTGTGTCTACCATGCACTTGATGAAAAATATCTTAGGAACAACTAATGACTTGTCATTGACATTGCAAAAAAAAGATCAAGAGATTTAAAATGCATTGTATTTAGTAAAAATATCAAAAATGCGCATACAAGACATGAGATGTAATGATGTGAAGTGGGAATCTTTGTTAGAGGAAGTGTTATTATTTTGTTCTTTGCGTGGAATTGTTGTACCTAACATGAATGATGAGTATGTAGCTCGTAAACGTATAAGACGGAGAGCTGGAAAAATTACAAATTTACATCACATACGATTCGACGTTTGCAACACCGTCATAGATTTGCAACTTTCAGAACTAAACAATTGGTTTACAGAGCAAAATAGAGAGTTTCTTTTGTGTATGGGGAAGTCTTAATCCAATTGATTCATTTTCTGCTTTCAACATTGCAAAGTTGATTAAATTTGCTCGATTTTATCCAGAAGATTTTTCTATGTATGATATTGTGGTACTTGAGAATCAACCTGAAACTTATATTATGGATATGTGTTCGGATGATGAATTTTTGTATATCAATATATAACTTTTTCATGGATGATTGTTGTTGCCTCTTCTCATATATCTTCCTGTATTCTCCCCTGACTATTGTAACATGTGTGTGCATGCAGTAGCCTCCGTCATTTTGATGAAGCTAATAAGCAATGATTTGGATTAAGCTAATAAGCATGGATTTAGTTGTTAGTTTTCTCTGCTTTGAGTTTTAGTTGTTGGCTTTTGGATGAAGCTAATAAGCTTGGTTCTGCCAGTGGTTCTTGTTTGGTTTTGAGATTACCTTGGTATTGTTTTCTGATAGAATGCAATGTTGCTTGGCTAATTTATAATCTTTTGTCTGTTTTAGAGGATGTTCATCTTGAAGGAAACATTGATTCAACATGTTGCTGCATTTTAATGTATCTTCTTTAATGTAATGAAACAGTGTGTATCTTATTTATTGTAATGTAATCAAATAGCATATATCATTATATATTGTAATGTAATGAAATATTTCATACATTTGTTTCGTTTACTGTAACAATTGTGAATTAGTGTATCATGTATTATATATGCTTTGTGTTACAAATAATATGTGCTGCGGTTTCTACTTATATATATTGTTAATCCATGAATACATGAGCTTGGAAATTGTCATAATAGCAAAAAAGAAAAGTCCACAGAACTAGAAGCTTTCCTGGACGATATCATCCAATGATTAAGATATCTTATATCGCATTTTTTGCCACTGCTGACTAAAATGAATTTTCAATATATACACACCGGCACACTCTGTATGTGTCTATATATACATATATAGATGAACACTCAATGATACAATTTGATTTAAATAATAACACTTTGTTTGTCACAACAATATGTTATTATTTAAATCAGATTGTATAGTGGAAATTGACGAGAAGTACAGAAAAAATTGAGTGTCATTGAACATTTTTCTCATAAATACATGGTAAGGATCGGCTTTTCTCACTTTTGCAACACCTCAAAATCATTTGATATCAACCCTTGTTCCAATTAAAATAAAATATTTTCTCTCTCATCTCAATCTACGAAATAGAAACTATTTTATTTAGTCTCGAACATCTACCTTATTTAGTTTGGAACATGTGCTATAGAAATTAGATGAGATTTAAGGTGTATCTAGAAAGAGAGGGCCTGATCCATGCCCATACATACAAATGAAACTTATGGCTCACATGGATAATGTTAGTTAATCATAAGCATGTTTCTTTTTACTCAAAGCAAAAATAATTGTAACATGAAACAATGGATAAAATAATGAAGCAAACCTGGGAAAAATCAACCAATGTCCTACAGGGTTTCGCACCATATAAATAAAATGTAATGAAATAGACTACGCACTTAAACTAAAAAATAGTCCTAACCCAACTCATTTTCATGTAAAATCATGAGACAAAGTATAACATTAAAATAAAATGTTCTTTATGTACACATGATTCATACTTCCTTTTGCTATCTTTCCACTATAATTATTTACTATGAAAGCAATGAGTTGTGCTATCAATGACGCTTGCTGGAGCGAAACCTGAAATCAATATAAACCTCGACCAAATACTTCGTAGATATTATTTTTCGTATTTCGACTTTTTGTGACATTTGCAAATTATTTACCCTTTTTTCCATCAGAATTGATAATTTTGCAGTAACTATTAGCACCTGGGGGTACTCACGATTCTCAGTAGCAACCAAGAATTGCTCTTTCAAACTTATACGATTCTTCCAAATATTTTCTCAGAATTGCAAGAAAACAATCGTCTCATATTCAACATTTAACAATTAGCATTCAATATAGTCATAATTGTTGTTTAATTTTACAAAAGAGTTCTCATTCAAAACTTTTAAAAACTAAATGAACGACTGTTTCAATACCTAGCATCCAACAATCAATGTTCTGTTTTAAACAATCAACACTATAAAAGAATGAAAGTTTTAATAAAATTTCATGAAATATAACACACAAATAAGAAAAGAATAAGATACATCGATCTTTTATAATGGTGAAAAAGATTGATGATAGAATTTATAACAACATCAATGTATCGGTTTCAATCTCACACAATTAGTGATCGAAATATATTGCTTACAGAAGGTGCAGCACGTTACAATAATTTGGTTATGAAGAGTGATTACCATGGACTCTAATATGAAGCAGAATGCTATGAATGTACAGCAGTACTCAACTCTTCAAACAATGTCGTCATATATTCAAATCGAGATGACATTTAATCCTAGGTCAAATTCAGTCTTTCTACATACAAGACCATTATGAGTATTCCATTAGCGAGAGTACTTTATTGTCCCACATCATAGAAATTTCAAAATATTTTTTATTTAAAATACTGGAGAGGACATCACTTGTCGAGCAATGAGGAAGCTGCTTGTGTAGGTTGGTTTCCTGCATCATTCATTCAAACTTGGATGATATAACAACAATTCTAAGCTCATTTGTTTTTTCCCCTTTTTGTAAAAACCCAAAGTAGCATACTTTTTCCCCCACCCACAAATATAATCAGGTAGTTAATACTAAACTGTTTGTTTCAATCAATTAGTATAATTTTTTGTTTTCAACCAACCCACCCGTCTTGCTGTTGTATATTTTATTGTAACATTTATTCAATGTCTATGTAATGTTTTAAAAAATTTCCACCCATAAATCTAAGCTGGTTGCAAGAAGATAGAACTCATTCCTCTTTTAGTTGTATTTTGCTGGTAAAATTTAATTCACTTCCACAACATTTGTCCAAGGAGATGCATGTATGTAATTTTTAAATGAATTTCTACTTATCAATCTAAGGTCGTTGCAAGAAGATGCAATTAATGTTTGATAGGCTAGATTTCATTTGTCATATTACTAAGGGGAGCGATTACTCGCACCCCGATTTCCACTTCCAACCACCACAAAAATGGGTTTGGCGGTGAACGGTCAAAATCCTTCACCTTGTTTGGCCGTTAATGACTGCCGAACAGTTCATTTTTGCAAAATATCGTTCGGCGGTGAATGACCGAACGGGGTGTGATGGTCGCAAGTGGAAATCCGGGTGTAAATAGTAACACCCTTATTAAATGAATTTCTACAGAAATTATTTGTCATATAATTAATGACGTTGCCGTTGATCCAATTTTTCTTGAAAAAAGGACTTTAAGTAGAAAAAAATTATGATGACTATCACCGTTACAAACATCATGTTGAGTCACTTGATAAGGATCTAGCTCATCCATTCACCCATCATGCTGAGTCACTGGATAAGGATATAGGTCACTCATACACACATCATGTTGCGTCACTGTCTCATCCATACATACATCATGCTGAGTCACTAGATAAGATCCAGCTCATAATATATTATTTTTCCTTTTATAAATTGTTACCGTTACATTGTTAATTCAGCCACCTCATGTACTCTATCTATATAAAGCACTGTACCGTACACATCTTGTAATCAATTCTTTATAAATAATATTACAAACTTGTATCTATTCTACAACCTCTCTCTCTATCAGAAAATCAAACATGGTATCAGAGCCTTAACAATTAGCATCTTATCCACTGAAGTTTAACAGCTTACTCTTGAATCCTCCTCTATTATCCATTCTTTCTGTTTTGCTATGCTACACAATGGGTGACGAAAACTTATCATCAATGTCAGCCTCGAGGGTGTCTCAAAATACTCAAGAGGCCACTCTCGACCTGATAAAAGCCATAATTAAGCCTCAGTCTAACCCGTCAGATAGCTGGTCACAGATGCCTTTGACCTTGAGCAGGTATTCATTCATTGTCATGTTGTCTTTCCTTATATTGTTTAATTGCCACTTAAAGTGCAGTATATGTGGTGAAATTCCTTTCTACTGCTTCTCACACATCATGTGTTGTTTTGCAACCAATGATTTGTGGTAACAGTGATGTGCTGATGGTTGACATCAGCAATGAACAGACTAGACTGTCTTGTCGCTGGTGAACTGTGTACTCTTGGTTTGTTATTAACTTGTCATTACCATCTTTTATGGATTTGCCTGGAACTTGCTTGGTTCCTAAGACGTAATCTTCAAGACTGTAACCTCTAAAGGTTGTTTCAACTTGCAATTTCCATAACAGGTACTTCGAGTCATCTAGATGGACCGAGATCAGATTAAACTTAGGCTTAGTGATGGCTTTTATCAGGTCGAGAGTGGCCTCTTGAGTATTTTGAGACACCCTCGAGGCTGACATTGGTGATGAGTTTTCGTCACCCATTGTATAGCATAGCAAAGCAGAAAGAATGGAAAATAGAGAAGGATTCAAGAGTAAGTTGTTAAGCTTTGGTGGATAAGATGCTAAGTTGTTAAGGCTCTGATACCATGTTTGATTTTCTGATAGAGATAGAGGTTATAGAATAGATACAAGTTTGTAATATTATTAATAGAGAATTGATTACAAGATGTGTACGGTACAGTGCTTTATATAGATGGAGTACATGAGGTGGGCTGAAATAACAATGTAACGGTAACAATTTATAATAAAAGGAAAAATAATATATTATGAGCTGGATCCTTATCCAGTGACTCAGCATGATGTATGTATAGATGAGGCAATGAAGCAGCATGATGTGTGTATGAGTGAGCTATATCCTTATCCAGTGACTCGGCATGATGTGTGTATGGATGAACCAGATCCTTATCCAGTGACTCAGCATGATGTATGTATGGATGAGCTAGATCCTTATCAGACATGCCTTCCTGACCAAATGGGTTAGTCGAAGAATTAGGTGAGCAGGTACATAATAGAATGCAAGCCATTAGTTGTCCTTGTTTTGTTTTTTTAATTTCCTTCAAATTCACGTGTACATATCACTGTTCTCTCCTTTATTTTGTCCCCATATCAATGTTTTGTAAACCCATTTAAAATTCAAGATACATTATAAGAATTGATGATATCATGCAGCAAAGAAAAATTCAATTAAATGAAATCAACTAACTTAATCCATAAATTAAAGATACCTGAAAATACAACAATAATTAAAAAATATCCAAAATTACATATAAATATAATTGCTTGTTCGGATACATACAAACCAAAGGCATTTTAGATCAACTTGTGAAACAAGAAGATAATCGAAAAAAATAAGCTTGTGAAAATATCCACTTTAGAATAATGTTAATTCCTTGTGAACTTGCCAATATTACAAAATAGGATTAACTTGCCAAGAAACATAATGCATATATACTTAAACTAATATAATATAATGAAGTAATAAGTTTAAATAAATAAAATGAAGTGCCGACGGCAATCTGCCAAGTGAAGAAGCCATCAGCGGCCCTACGTATGCTCCGCTGTCCCAAATTTCTAGTAGTGAATATCTTTAACTATGCCTTGTGAACTATCTAGACTAAATATATTGAATAATGTTTATTATACTATTAAAACAAATATAAATTAGCTAGTACTAAACTAATGTTAGGTTTACATTATACTATTAACTTATATAGCTATGAACTTACACGGTCAATGTTACAAATCCAACTGCATATGCGGGTCCCTTAAGAATTCACTCCATAATATAGATTTCCACATAAAAATCCAACTGCATTCCACAAAATAAACACATGCACATTGTAACAACCCGTAAATTCTGGGCCAGTTTAAAATTTTTATTTTGGCAATTTTAGTGAATTTTGATTATTTAAAATGAATTATTTTAAATAATATCGACGAGAAATTTATTTAGAATATAAATCGAACGTATATATTATACGCGTCGTCGTTAGAATATAAATATTTATATATAATTATAAAAGGAATTGAAAATGGCGCGGTAGTTCGAAAATTCGATTTCTAATTTCAAATGAATATACAGAATTCAATATAAGTCAGAATTGAACGAAACAAGAAATATTTGAATCTGTATAACTATATCTTTGTAACGAAGTTAACAAACTGAGATTTCATCTTAGAAATGATAAGATATGTCCAGTTGAAAATTAGAAATAGTCGCTGTGGAATTTATATATATTTTAATATAATATATGGCCCTTAAAAATAGCCATTTTGCAAACGACCTCGGATTTCGACGAAACCAGTTTTGTTGGATTCGCAGTGTAAAGTTATTGCTAGATTCCAAATTTCATAATTTTTCGAATCAATATGTGAGCGTGGCAAAGGAAAACGCGTTTGACCAGTTTCAGTTGATTTTAATCGACTGGAAATTGGCCATTTTTCAAACAGTCTCAGAATTCGACGAAACTAGTTTTGTTAGGACCGTATCGTCAATACGAAGCTAGAAAATATTTTTCTGCAATTTATAGAGTTATTATGTGACCCCGGTAATTTGAAATGTACGTTTAAAATTCAATATAGTGATTTAAATGTAAATTTAACGGAAACTGATTCAAACGGTCGAATCAGCTTACGATACATATCCCATTGTGTTCGGAATGGGGGTAATTCGCTATGGACGACAGGCGGTGGGCCTCGTTTCGAGGTCTTAGGTAAAAGTCAACTTTATGCAATTAAATTAATAATAAAAAAAAAAAATATCTTTCTCTTTTATCCTCCAGGCCCCCCCCCCCCGTTCAAAAAATTAAATTTCAGAATAAAAAAAAAAAAGAGGGCGGAGCCCTAAAACCGCTCGACGGAGCCACATCGCGCGAGGCGCTGCTCCCCCCATCTCCGACAACTCCTCCGCCGCCCTCTCAGGTGAACCCCCCCTCGTGAAAACAACCGAGCGCCTCCCCTTGAAGCCCTCGACGCCGACGAAGAAGCCGCGCCACCCCCCCCCCCCTCGAAGCAGCCCCTCCTGCCACCACCGATCGAAGACCCAAGCCGCCGACGAACTGCGAAGACCTCCCCCCCCCTCTCAGTAAGAATTTCTGTTTATTTTATTATTATTATTTTTTTTTTTATTTTTTTTAAAAACCGATTTTAATAATGATTTTGTTTTAAAAATAAAAACTGAAAATGTTTAAAAGTAAAAAACTAAATATTTTTAAAGGTATAAAACTGAATATTTTTAAAAGGAATTTTTAAAAGTAATAAAACAGGAATTTTTAAAAAGTATTAAAAACTGGAATTTTTAAAAGCATTTTAAAAACCTGAATTTTAAAACATAGAAAAAAAACTGATTTATTTATAAAGTATTAAAAACTGAAATTTTTATAAAGTATAAAACTGGATTTTTTTTATAAAGTATTAAAACTGAATTTTTTTTAGAAATAAAAACTGGTTTTTGAAATAAAGGATAAAAACTGAATTTTATAAAAAAAAAAATAAAAACTGATTTAGTTTTAAAGGTAAAAGCTTTAACATGGGAAGAAAGGTTTGAACTTTCAAGCAAAGTAAAAATCATATTTTTATATGGTGAAAGCAAAAGTAAAAATCATATTTTTATGTGTTGAAAGTCGAAATAAAAATCATATTTTTATATGTTGAAAGTCAAAGTAAAAATCATATTTTTATATATTGAATAGCGAAGTCAAAATTCGATTTTTACATATTGAGTAGCATAGTAAAAATTCTATTTTTACATATGTAGAGGATACGGGCGAAAGCGACAATAGGCGAAGATTTCTATTAAGAAGAGTCTTGAAGTTGGATAGCTATTGGTGAGAATTTCTCACCTTTCAATTTATTTTTCTAGTTATATATATACTAGGATGCAGACGGTGCTTAGTAGCACCCGACACCCGTCCACAGACCATGGACTTGTTTGTTTGACTGTTTGGTGATTGATTGTGATATTGGTTTGAATGTGGTTTGTGGTGTGAAAAATCGAATCGATAAATTGGTTAGGATTAGACGTGCGCCGTTATAAGGCGAAGGAGTAAGGCTAGGTTAGACCCTTACTCCAAAGTTTGTGGTTTGCATAACGAATTGATTTGATTGATGTGTGAATGGCGTGGGCCTTCACTAGACCGGGGATAAGGCTAGGCCTTGTCCCGTTTCTAGTATCGTGCCGTTATGCCGCCGAAATTTTCTAAAATAAGTTAGAAAAATAAAATTAGCATTTTATTTAACGAATGAACTGAATATAAATTCATATGTTAAAATAAAATGTGTTATCGTTAAAAATATAATTTTTAACGTGAATGTGAATAAATAAATATTCATTTACAAACCAGACGGTTTGTTTATGTACACCTATTTGAATGACGTTGATTGGGTCGATAAATTTTACACATCGCCTAACTGCACAAATAAAATATGTGTTTGATTGTTTGAAACCCCACACGGGTGTTAGGATGAAATTTGAAGTTCACTCATCCTGATTTATTAAATATGTCGATCGATTGATTGACAAGCTGCTATAAGCGTTAAATGTCTATATTTGATGCTTATACAGTGTAGTGCACTTTGGTTGATGGTTGATTATTCATCGTTGTTGATATATACATGTGTTGTAGAAAATCCATATAATTAACATTATATGGTAATTGATTGGGCCTCATTCCAGTTTCGAGAAAAATAGAAATATTTGAAATAGAAATATTTGAAATAGAAATATTTGAAATAGAAATATTTGAAATAGAAATATTTGAAATAGAAATATTTGAAATAGAAATATTTGAAATAGAATATTTGAAAATAGAAATATGTGAAGCCGTGAGGATTAGATTGACGCCATTTTGACGTGAACGATATTTATATCGATTTTATTCATTTTAAAATGAATATTGAAACGTGATTTCGAAATCGAATATTTTGAAATGAATTGAATTGAAAACGATTTCGAAATGAATTGAATTGAAAACGATTTCGAAATGAATTGAATTGAAAACGATTTCGAAATGAATTGAATTGAAAACGATTTCGAAATGAATTGAATTGAAAACGATTTCGAAATGAATTGAATTGAAAACGATTTCGAAATGAATTGAATTGAAAACGATTTCGAAATGAATTGAATTGAAAACGATTTCGAAATGAATTGAATTGAAAACGATTTCGAAATGAATTGAATTGAAAACGATTTCGAAATGAATTGAATTGAAAACGATTTCGAAATGAATTGAATTGAAAACGAATTCAAATGGAATTGAAAGCGAATTGAAATGAATTCAAATTGAATTGAAATTTGAATTGAATAGAAATGAATTTTGAAACGAATTTATAAAGAAGAATTCAATTTTGATTTGAATTGAAAAGGAAGTTGAAATTGCTTTTGAAACGAATTTAAAACCATTTATATAATTCGTTTTAAATAGTAATCGACGAAATATATATTATATATATTATATATATAATATAATGGCCTGAATAGAACGCGCCGCGCTGCGGCAGTTCGCGAATTTCGATCATTTGTTTCAAACGGACATTACGGGAGATCCGACCGTCGGATTCTCCTAAAACCGGAACCGTTGGGTTCGTATCGAAAAGAGCTTTCTAATGAATGTTAGAAATTTGAAATCTAACGGTTGGATTTGGAGATACGTCCAAATCAAATTCGAAAAAGGTCGCTGTAAGTGCAGTTCGATGGCCGTTAATGGAAATCGACCGTACGGGCCTTGATAAAATTATTAAAAATAGTAATAATTTGTGTAAAATCATAAGAAATGATTTGTGAAAGTTTGGGATGAAAAACTCCATATTTGAAAAGATAAAAATAGATTTTTATCGAAATGAACTAGTTTTGAACTAGAATTATAATTCTATTTATTTTTAAATAAATAAATTGAATTTGAAATGGTTTTGAAAATAACCAAAATTTCCAATGATTGCATTGGAGTGGATTTGAATCGAAATTGTCTTCGGAATATTTCGATGTTGGAATTCGTGATATTACAGGTGTTGTTATGGAAATTTGAAAGATATATATGTATATCGTTATTTCCAATACGACATTTGTTAATCGTAGAATTTGATATTGAATATAGGCCGATATAGTTTCTATTCAGAGCCTTGTATTGAATATCGAATGTGATTTGGGTTTGTCGTGAATGGTGTCTTCACTAACACTGTTCTTGAACCCAGTTGAGAAAAGATTAAATCTTTTTATTTAGATTTAATGAAGTGTACCAATTAAATGATATTTAATTGGAATTGAATTGATATTGATTTTTGGGTTTATCGTGAACAGTGTTTTAAATAACACTTGTTCTTTAACCCGATAATTAATGGGATGTGACTTTGGGTTTATCGTGAACCGTGTTTTAAATGACACTGATTCTTTAACCCAGTCACAGATTAAAACTAAGTGGAGTTTTAATGAATCTTTAATTAGATTGAAAAGATCGAGAATGGAGTATCACCAGTTTTGCTCCAGGCGATAGTTAAATCTTTAATTAGATTTGAATGTGAAATTTAGAAACTAACTGGCGGTTAGCCAAGCAGAATGGTTTTCTGGATATTGATCTGATGTTGGTTTCGGCCTTCGGGGTTAATATTTGGGGAATTATTCTCTTGATTAATTTACGGTTAGTGACTAATGAATTGGAATGAGGCGTATGTTGTGTTTGTGTAACACTTTTATAATATATACGCGAGTTATTCGGAAAGACCGGGTTTATCCCATTCTGAATAACTGATACGACGATAAGTCGAAGATGAAGACGATGGTCGAAGACCGGAAGTCTTCACGTCGTTTGGGTGATAACTGATGATCTTGATTGGGCTGTACACCCAAGAAGATGGAAACAGTTAGTGATCGTCCAGACGTACTTGGAGATCGATGGATATGCGGGGTACTAGGTGCCTCCGGTTTCGTTCAGACCCAGAACGGACTTGTAAATGGACTGTGTGTCTGACATCGGATTTCATTCTGTGTGACTGATATCGGTTGCATAGGATGGCTTGCCTGTGTGGCATGCTAAGATGCAAATGATCGAGGCTTCTGTTGAAAAGCAAAGTCTTGTGGTGATGATCAAAGCACGGCCTTTGTGGCGTAGCTTTGTGTAACGTTTACCTCGCGTGTTTCACACCCGGTATGAACCAAAAACGGGAGACGGACCTCAGGGAGGGCATGCGTTTCTTTCTAGCTAGAAGTGGCGTCAGTGGTTTTACACGCCCTGACGAGTTTGACTTATGTGGTTGTTGCTGTTGCGAGGCGCCTCGGTTATATCGGTTTCGGCCGAATGCATTCTGGTCGGCTGACGGACCAGACTTACACCCCATAGGGTGGGGAGACGTATTGTTCAGGCATAATAATCCACTCCGTGTGGACCGGCCCTGACGATCCAAGGCTTGCCTGCGCGCTTGCCTGAGACATGGGCTAGATTGTCTCGAATCGGTTGAGGACTATCTTTTGCCTCGGTTCATAGATGGAAACCCAATTTCCAAATACGAGACTTTGCGGTTTTGATTGTATATCCTATATATGGCGACATAGTGGGATGGGGCGCTCATGCCGCCTATGATTGATACTTATGATTTGAAGTGTTTTATATACTATGCACTTATAATAGTATCAAATGATTTGTTTTAAACGTATCAAGCATTCTTTGGCTGTTATAAGGGAAAACCCTATCCTCGACTGCGTTGCATTGTGTGATGGGACCTGGGTCTTATAACAGCTTCATTTTTCTTTATTTAGCATTGCGCTGTTGGTTTTATGCACTGGTATTCTTGGGAGGAAACCCGTTCCGTGTTATACGGCGTGGTCCCTTGATTTACCTAATGATTTGAAATAAAGATTAATAACTGTTTTAGTTCTCACACCAGTCACATGACTGACCTGGAGTTTATTGTTTTAACCTAAACTCTGGGTGCCCCTATTTTCGACACGGGCAGCTAGTAGTTTTGGTTTTGCAGATTTATATTCACAGGATCCTGGTTTACAGCTGGAACGATATCCGGAAAGCTTTGTATCCGTATATCTCATTCTAGTTGTGTATTGTATTATTTTCCGCTGCTATGTATTTAAATGTAATTTAAATCTCTGATATTTCTGTGTAATATTCATTTATACTCTGTATATTCTTGTAATCTGATGCATTGTTGTAATATACAATGAAACGTTCTTCTGTATGCGTTCTGCTGTGGTTTGTTCTCGAACTATCCGACGCTTTCCTTTACGGGGAGGTTGCGGGTCGTCACATTTGGTATCAGAGCTTTGGTTTACAAAGCTCAGAGAACAAGGCACATTAGAACCATACGAAAGAATTCATCAGATATTGGATTAGCAATATCCAATGGAATGACTCGTTAGAGATAGGATCAGTAGTATCCTAGAACGGGTGTGAAGAGTATATTTTTCAAATGAAAACATTTTGTTTTGAAAATTTAAATCAACTATTCGTATTTGATTATTTGTTTATATTGATTTTGGGCAATTCAGTATATAAAGAATTTGCATATACGCCTTGCAAACGTATATTCAAAGTTTTAATATACTGGATAGATATGGAATCACATTCTAGTCGCCCGGAGATGGTACTGATGATTGTCATGACATCATCCGTATTTATATTCGTGTTTCGAATGTGTGATTTTCTATATATTTCCATTAGGCTGGTGTGAGAACCCAAAACTTATATAGTTAGAATTCATTGTTGTGATTTGGCATCAAAACATGATTTTTTGTATATGTATCAAAATTATGAATTTGAAACTCTAATTCACTAATTGATTGATGTTTGTATTGTTTGATAATTTTGAATCATTATGCCTAATTGAATCAAATATTGAATTGTATTGAAATTTGGTCGCATTTGCTTGCATATACATATACTTACATTGAACAGGTCATAGCAAGGAGGCTAGAGACAGAGAATAAAATTTGTTTGCCCGACAAATAGGTACATGTTTATTACATAATTTACTGTTTTGTTTGGGTGATGATGATTTTATGAGCCTATTGGCTAGCCGCTTGGCTTTTTCTTTTTCTTTTTGAGATCTGAAGGACCGGGGAAGCTATTTGAAATTCCCCGATGCTCCCGGTGCAGGGGAGGTTATGGCGAAATTTTTCGAAAATTTAGGGTGTTAGCCAAATTTTTGAAATTTTGAAAATTCTCAGAAACTGAAGAGTTAGAGAATGGAAGCCAGATCGAGCGTAGAGTTGAATTATCAAACCACTTTCGACTTTGTTCCTTTTCGGGGACGAAAAGTTTTAAGTGGGGGAGATTGTAACAACCCGTAAATTCTGGGCCAGTTTAAAATTTTTATTTTGGCAATTTTAGTGAATTTTGATTATTTAAAATGAATTATTTTAAATAATATCGACGAGAAATTTATTTAGAATATAAATCGAACGTATATATTATACGCGTCGTCGTTAGAATATAAATATTTATATATAATTATAAAAGGAATTGAAAATGGCGCGGTAGTTCGAAAATTCGATTTCTAATTTCAAATGAATATACAGAATTCAATATAAGTCAGAATTGAACGAAACAAGAAATATTTGAATCTGTATAACTATATCTTTGTAACGAAGTTAACAAACTGAGATTTCATCTTAGAAATGATAAGATATGTCCAGTTGAAAATTAGAAATAGTCGCTGTGGAATTTATATATATTTTAATATAATATATGGCCCTTAAAAATAGCCATTTTGCAAACGACCTCGGATTTCGACGAAACCAGTTTTGTTGGATTCGCAGTGTAAAGTTATTGCTAGATTCCAAATTTCATAATTTTTCGAATCAATATGTGAGCGTGGCAAAGGAAAACGCGTTTGACCAGTTTCAGTTGATTTTAATCGACTGGAAATTGGCCATTTTTCAAACAGTCTCAGAATTCGACGAAACTAGTTTTGTTAGGACCGTATCGTCAATACGAAGCTAGAAAATATTTTTCTGCAATTTATAGAGTTATTATGTGACCCCGGTAATTTGAAATGTACGTTTAAAATTCAATATAGTGATTTAAATGTAAATTTAACGGAAACTGATTCAAACGGTCGAATCAGCTTACGATACATATCCCATTGTGTTCGGAATGGGGGTAATTCGCTATGGACGACAGGCGGTGGGCCTCGTTTCGAGGTCTTAGGTAAAAGTCAACTTTATGCAATTAAATTAATAATAAAAAAAAAAATATCTTTCTCTTTTATCCTCCAGGCCCCCCCCCCCCGTTCAAAAAATTAAATTTCAGAATAAAAAAAAAAAAGAGGGCGGAGCCCTAAAACCGCTCGACGGAGCCACATCGCGCGAGGCGCTGCTCCCCCCATCTCCGACAACTCCTCCGCCGCCCTCTCAGGTGAACCCCCCCTCGTGAAAACAACCGAGCGCCTCCCCTTGAAGCCCTCGACGCCGACGAAGAAGCCGCGCCACCCCCCCCCCCCCTCGAAGCAGCCCCTCCTGCCACCACCGATCGAAGACCCAAGCCGCCGACGAACTGCGAAGACCTCCCCCCCCCTCTCAGTAAGAATTTCTGTTTATTTTATTATTATTATTTTTTTTTTTATTTTTTTTAAAAACCGATTTTAATAATGATTTTGTTTTAAAAATAAAAACTGAAAATGTTTAAAAGTAAAAAACTAAATATTTTTAAAGGTATAAAACTGAATATTTTTAAAAGGAATTTTTAAAAGTAATAAAACAGGAATTTTTAAAAAGTATTAAAAACTGGAATTTTTAAAAGCATTTTAAAAACCTGAATTTTAAAACATAGAAAAAAAACTGATTTATTTATAAAGTATTAAAAACTGAAATTTTTATAAAGTATAAAACTGGATTTTTTTTATAAAGTATTAAAACTGAATTTTTTTTAGAAATAAAAACTGGTTTTTGAAATAAAGGATAAAAACTGAATTTTATAAAAAAAAAAATAAAAACTGATTTAGTTTTAAAGGTAAAAGCTTTAACATGGGAAGAAAGGTTTGAACTTTCAAGCAAAGTAAAAATCATATTTTTATATGGTGAAAGCAAAAGTAAAAATCATATTTTTATGTGTTGAAAGTCGAAATAAAAATCATATTTTTATATGTTGAAAGTCAAAGTAAAAATCATATTTTTATATATTGAATAGCGAAGTCAAAATTCGATTTTTACATATTGAGTAGCATAGTAAAAATTCTATTTTTACATATGTAGAGGATACGGGCGAAAGCGACAATAGGCGAAGATTTCTATTAAGAAGAGTCTTGAAGTTGGATAGCTATTGGTGAGAATTTCTCACCTTTCAATTTATTTTTCTAGTTATATATATACTAGGATGCAGACGGTGCTTAGTAGCACCCGACACCCGTCCACAGACCATGGACTTGTTTGTTTGACTGTTTGGTGATTGATTGTGATATTGGTTTGAATGTGGTTTGTGGTGTGAAAAATCGAATCGATAAATTGGTTAGGATTAGACGTGCGCCGTTATAAGGCGAAGGAGTAAGGCTAGGTTAGACCCTTACTCCAAAGTTTGTGGTTTGCATAACGAATTGATTTGATTGATGTGTGAATGGCGTGGGCCTTCACTAGACCGGGGATAAGGCTAGGCCTTGTCCCGTTTCTAGTATCGTGCCGTTATGCCGCCGAAATTTTCTAAAATAAGTTAGAAAAATAAAATTAGCATTTTATTTAACGAATGAACTGAATATAAATTCATATGTTAAAATAAAATGTGTTATCGTTAAAAATATAATTTTTAACGTGAATGTGAATAAATAAATATTCATTTACAAACCAGACGGTTTGTTTATGTACACCTATTTGAATGACGTTGATTGGGTCGATAAATTTTACACATCGCCTAACTGCACAAATAAAATATGTGTTTGATTGTTTGAAACCCCACACGGGTGTTAGGATGAAATTTGAAGTTCACTCATCCTGATTTATTAAATATGTCGATCGATTGATTGACAAGCTGCTATAAGCGTTAAATGTCTATATTTGATGCTTATACAGTGTAGTGCACTTTGGTTGATGGTTGATTATTCATCGTTGTTGATATATACATGTGTTGTAGAAAATCCATATAATTAACATTATATGGTAATTGATTGGGCCTCATTCCAGTTTCGAGAAAAATAGAAATATTTGAAATAGAAATATTTGAAATAGAAATATTTGAAATAGAAATATTTGAAATAGAAATATTTGAAATAGAAATATTTGAAATAGAAATATTTGAAATAGAATATTTGAAAATAGAAATATGTGAAGCCGTGAGGATTAGATTGACGCCATTTTGACGTGAACGATATTTATATCGATTTTATTCATTTTAAAATGAATATTGAAACGTGATTTCGAAATCGAATATTTTGAAATGAATTGAATTGAAAACGATTTCGAAATGAATTGAATTGAAAACGATTTCGAAATGAATTGAATTGAAAACGATTTCGAAATGAATTGAATTGAAAACGATTTCGAAATGAATTGAATTGAAAACGATTTCGAAATGAATTGAATTGAAAACGATTTCGAAATGAATTGAATTGAAAACGATTTCGAAATGAATTGAATTGAAAACGATTTCGAAATGAATTGAATTGAAAACGATTTCGAAATGAATTGAATTGAAAACGATTTCGAAATGAATTGAATTGAAAACGATTTCGAAATGAATTGAATTGAAAACGAATTCAAATGGAATTGAAAGCGAATTGAAATGAATTCAAATTGAATTGAAATTTGAATTGAATAGAAATGAATTTTGAAACGAATTTATAAAGAAGAATTCAATTTTGATTTGAATTGAAAAGGAAGTTGAAATTGCTTTTGAAACGAATTTAAAACCATTTATATAATTCGTTTTAAATAGTAATCGACGAAATATATATTATATATATTATATATATAATATAATGGCCTGAATAGAACGCGCCGCGCTGCGGCAGTTCGCGAATTTCGATCATTTGTTTCAAACGGACATTACGGGAGATCCGACCGTCGGATTCTCCTAAAACCGGAACCGTTGGGTTCGTATCGAAAAGAGCTTTCTAATGAATGTTAGAAATTTGAAATCTAACGGTTGGATTTGGAGATACGTCCAAATCAAATTCGAAAAAGGTCGCTGTAAGTGCAGTTCGATGGCCGTTAATGGAAATCGACCGTACGGGCCTTGATAAAATTATTAAAAATAGTAATAATTTGTGTAAAATCATAAGAAATGATTTGTGAAAGTTTGGGATGAAAAACTCCATATTTGAAAAGATAAAAATAGATTTTTATCGAAATGAACTAGTTTTGAACTAGAATTATAATTCTATTTATTTTTAAATAAATAAATTGAATTTGAAATGGTTTTGAAAATAACCAAAATTTCCAATGATTGCATTGGAGTGGATTTGAATCGAAATTGTCTTCGGAATATTTCGATGTTGGAATTCGTGATATTACAGGTGTTGTTATGGAAATTTGAAAGATATATATGTATATCGTTATTTCCAATACGACATTTGTTAATCGTAGAATTTGATATTGAATATAGGCCGATATAGTTTCTATTCAGAGCCTTGTATTGAATATCGAATGTGATTTGGGTTTGTCGTGAATGGTGTCTTCACTAACACTGTTCTTGAACCCAGTTGAGAAAAGATTAAATCTTTTTATTTAGATTTAATGAAGTGTACCAATTAAATGATATTTAATTGGAATTGAATTGATATTGATTTTTGGGTTTATCGTGAACAGTGTTTTAAATAACACTTGTTCTTTAACCCGATAATTAATGGGATGTGACTTTGGGTTTATCGTGAACCGTGTTTTAAATGACACTGATTCTTTAACCCAGTCACAGATTAAAACTAAGTGGAGTTTTAATGAATCTTTAATTAGATTGAAAAGATCGAGAATGGAGTATCACCAGTTTTGCTCCAGGCGATAGTTAAATCTTTAATTAGATTTGAATGTGAAATTTAGAAACTAACTGGCGGTTAGCCAAGCAGAATGGTTTTCTGGATATTGATCTGATGTTGGTTTCGGCCTTCGGGGTTAATATTTGGGGAATTATTCTCTTGATTAATTTACGGTTAGTGACTAATGAATTGGAATGAGGCGTATGTTGTGTTTGTGTAACACTTTTATAATATATACGCGAGTTATTCGGAAAGACCGGGTTTATCCCATTCTGAATAACTGATACGACGATAAGTCGAAGATGAAGACGATGGTCGAAGACCGGAAGTCTTCACGTCGTTTGGGTGATAACTGATGATCTTGATTGGGCTGTACACCCAAGAAGATGGAAACAGTTAGTGATCGTCCAGACGTACTTGGAGATCGATGGATATGCGGGGTACTAGGTGCCTCCGGTTTCGTTCAGACCCAGAACGGACTTGTAAATGGACTGTGTGTCTGACATCGGATTTCATTCTGTGTGACTGATATCGGTTGCATAGGATGGCTTGCCTGTGTGGCATGCTAAGATGCAAATGATCGAGGCTTCTGTTGAAAAGCAAAGTCTTGTGGTGATGATCAAAGCACGGCCTTTGTGGCGTAGCTTTGTGTAACGTTTACCTCGCGTGTTTCACACCCGGTATGAACCAAAAACGGGAGACGGACCTCAGGGAGGGCATGCGTTTCTTTCTAGCTAGAAGTGGCGTCAGTGGTTTTACACGCCCTGACGAGTTTGACTTATGTGGTTGTTGCTGTTGCGAGGCGCCTCGGTTATATCGGTTTCGGCCGAATGCATTCTGGTCGGCTGACGGACCAGACTTACACCCCATAGGGTGGGGAGACGTATTGTTCAGGCATAATAATCCACTCCGTGTGGACCGGCCCTGACGATCCAAGGCTTGCCTGCGCGCTTGCCTGAGACATGGGCTAGATTGTCTCGAATCGGTTGAGGACTATCTTTTGCCTCGGTTCATAGATGGAAACCCAATTTCCAAATACGAGACTTTGCGGTTTTGATTGTATATCCTATATATGGCGACATAGTGGGATGGGGCGCTCATGCCGCCTATGATTGATACTTATGATTTGAAGTGTTTTATATACTATGCACTTATAATAGTATCAAATGATTTGTTTTAAACGTATCAAGCATTCTTTGGCTGTTATAAGGGAAAACCCTATCCTCGACTGCGTTGCATTGTGTGATGGGACCTGGGTCTTATAACAGCTTCATTTTTCTTTATTTAGCATTGCGCTGTTGGTTTTATGCACTGGTATTCTTGGGAGGAAACCCGTTCCGTGTTATACGGCGTGGTCCCTTGATTTACCTAATGATTTGAAATAAAGATTAATAACTGTTTTAGTTCTCACACCAGTCACATGACTGACCTGGAGTTTATTGTTTTAACCTAAACTCTGGGTGCCCCTATTTTCGACACGGGCAGCTAGTAGTTTTGGTTTTGCAGATTTATATTCACAGGATCCTGGTTTACAGCTGGAACGATATCCGGAAAGCTTTGTATCCGTATATCTCATTCTAGTTGTGTATTGTATTATTTTCCGCTGCTATGTATTTAAATGTAATTTAAATCTCTGATATTTCTGTGTAATATTCATTTATACTCTGTATATTCTTGTAATCTGATGCATTGTTGTAATATACAATGAAACGTTCTTCTGTATGCGTTCTGCTGTGGTTTGTTCTCGAACTATCCGACGCTTTCCTTTACGGGGAGGTTGCGGGTCGTCACACACATAAATACTGTTAGGATTGTCTCGAATGTTGTTAAAGAGGAACAATGGTTTGGAATCGGATAATCCTACAACGCTAAATATTGTGGAGAAGCGTTGTGTAAATAAAAGTTGATAGGCATGTGACATTAAGGGATTTTTTCGTTACAACAATATTTATGTCAACTCACATGCATGTGTCACGTCGTTACATGTAGGAACCCCCAATTTACAGGAGATCATATTAAACTTACTTGGTCATGGTTATCTAGATAATATTAAATCAAATATAAATTAGTTAGTAATTAACTAATGCTAACTTTTAAAATACTATGTTTGATTTTTAGAAAATTAGATATTTTATCATATGATTATTTTATATTATATATTTATGACAATTTAACTAATTATTCATAATATATGTATAATAGTATACTAAAATTCTAGAAAATTTAGATCTACATCGTTATTTGAACTGGAATATTAATAAAATAAAACATTATTTTTTTAATATATACATAACTTATTATAATACAAATTTACAATTAACTATCATTATTAAAAAAAATTCAATCCGAAGAGTAGAACTACGAAATTTGACAGGTCAACCCCAACCGACCCTTTATTTAAGCTAAGCTCTTGCAGAGGCACTTTTCGTTCCAAAGACTTCCACTTATTTAAGAAATCGTACATGCCTTTGCAAATAACAAGTCACTAAAGTATGACTGTCAAACATCGAACCCTCTCCCTATGCAGGGGAGCGGGGAGCCCTTGTCCATTCTGCTAGAGTTGCGGACTTATAAAATTAATAATTATATATATACACACACACACCATAATTATTTTAATTTAATTCATATGTCATATATATATAATAATTTATTTCCTTGAATTTATGATTTTATTTGCACACCCACATACGCGCACATGTATATGTATATGTATCATTATTATTTATAATATAATATATATAATATTTTTATGATATGTAATATATATGATTATTTGGATAGTTATACCTAGAATTAAGTATATGCATATATTTGAAAAAAATATAATATATATAGAGAGAGAATGAGGTAATGTGTTTGTTGCGATGTAAATCTCAACATTTATATATATGCATACACGGAATATCAAGTTACAAATGCACACAAATATACATATGTATATGATACATATAGATACTTATACATTAAGTGAAAATAAAAAAAAATGATTTCAAACATTTTATAGACTTAAATAATGGAAGCGACATTTGGGATATAAAATTAAACACACAAATTATGAACCATTGGATTTGTTTATCTTTACATGGAAGGTGAAGATCTAATAGTTGAAATTTCTTGTGTTTATATTTTTGTCTAAGTAGGCTTTCCCGTTAAGTAATATATATGGTTTTATTTAAATCAAATTTAGAAGTGTTCTAAATAAATTAGACTTCATTGATCCAATAATGATCAACTAGGTTTTAAAATTTTTGAGAAATCTTCTCACATCTTCTGTTGTGGGCTGCCCAGTTTCCAACAATGAATATACGCTTTCGTAAGTATATTTCTTTTACACAAGGTCCAAAAATCACATAAGATCAGTTTCGATTTTTGTTTATGATATTATCATACTAGGCATATTACAGTTATGATAATTTTATTCATTACTAAATTATAAGTAAATAAGAATAAACAAAATCAATATATCAATATTATAGGCATGTTAATTATAAATTTACAATGTATATTTATTTTAGATTAATTGTTGCTTAAAACTAACATATATAAGATAATGTTTAACCCGTTTCATGGTTTCGTAATCTCGTTTACCTTTACGTTTTTCTAATTTGATTTTTAAAGAAAATTTCTTAGATTTGTAAATCATGCACGTTTAATCAAATCATAATCTTAAAACAGTATAATGAAATGTAAACAAACAGATCTTATAAGGTAAATCTGAGTATGTAAACGTAAAACTAAATTATTACCAACTCTAATTTGATTGCAAATTCACCATCACTGATCAAATGGTAAATGACTTTTTAGTACACAATTTATCAGTTTGACAATAAAGGCGAGAAATATTGGTTAAAACCGAATTAACCAACTGAAATGATTCATTTCGTCAGTTTGATTCAGTAATGAAACTAAATAAGATTAAATTTAGTTTTTAAAATATATTTTGTTTGTTTGTTAATTTGACCAAATTAATCAATCTTTAATTGTATTATCCAGATTTCTAACATTATAATATATTAATAATTGGTTCAATAATAAAAAATAACTAATTGAAAATAGGTTATTTTTTATAAGCATAAAAATATTTAATAAAATCTCTTCAACATTAATTTGTTTTCCTTTGAATGAATCAGTCATTTAAATAATGATTACTTTATTAATTTGATTAAGTCAATATTAGATCGAACTAACTGAAATTAATCTGGTCTGATTACGTTTTGTTGGGGCTCCGATTGGTTTCCAGTTTTACTACAGTAAAACCAACCAAAAGCTCTAACCTCATATACGAGAGTAATGATAATGTTTTTTCCCAAATTTTTGTAAACTGTAGAATCGGTATGTTAGTGACCTTTTTTACTAGCAAATAGAACCATTACTATAACAACCCTGAATGATTGTATTTAACATGTACTCATGTTGGGATTATTCCATTTGAATGATTGTATTTTGTTTGAATTGCTTCGAATGCTTTATGGTTTTTACTTAGTACATCACATTTGATGTTATTCCATATGAAAAATAAGTATGTGTTGCACTTTTTTTTACCTAAAAGACTTACGCCTCGCCTCACGGACCCGAAAATGCCTCACGTACGCCTTTTGCATTTTAAAACATTGGTTCATATACATTTCATAGATAACAATGAGTATGATCCTGGGAAAAGGTGGTGTCTTCTATAACATCCCGTAAATTTCAACCATTTAAGTTATTGAATAAATTTTATTATTTAATTTAAAGTGGTCTTAAAATAAATTATATGATGTTATTTATGAATGATTTCAAACTTATTTCTAATAAACAACGATTTGTAATTAGATAAATGGTGATTTATAAAAATTGAAATTATTATCAAATTGTATGTATAATTATAATAATTAACTTCAAACTATTGATAATAAATAAATTAATTTTTCCAGTTTAAATTGTATAATAGAAATTGTAATGAAATGGATTGTCAACGGTATACAATGCATGTTTTAACTAGCATAGTTAACGAAAATTAATGTTGACATTAATAATCAAATAAATCAACACATAATTTCTTTGCTCATTCACATTTCATGCAAGTTTAATTTTCTTTACTCTTCTTTTTTCTACTTTACTCAAATTCACTATCTCCTTTCTCTCCACTCTTTTTCTCCGTTAATTACGCATTCATTTCTTTCCTTTACCTAATAATTTTTTTCCCTTTATTCTATTAATTTGTTTCCCTTCATTCTTTTTTCACACATCCTATTTTATTTACGTACTTTCATTCATTAAATTTACACTCTTATTTCTCCTTATTTTCAAATTTTCAAATTTTCAATTTCCAATTTGCTGCTTAGAATTGGTCGTTGTCCGTGTTTGTTTTTTATCTTCATCATATCCATGCGGTGAGTTTACTCACGATTTACTTTATGCAAGTTTTTCAACATCGGTAAAAATTGAAAGATAATAGTTGATACTTTGTTTGTTGTTAAAGCCATGCTTTTTGGTTGTCTTTTATTGTTGTCTCTTTGCTTTTCAATTTCATGTTATCATTGTGCCTTTGTCACCATGTTAATGCTAATGTTAATAATGTTGTCTTGATGTATGTCTCATACCCTATTGAAGTACACATGTTGATATACCCACCTTGCCTTATTGTATAAAGCTGAAATATGTTAGTATGCACACTTGTTTTGTTTTATTAAAACATGTCATGCTTTGTTGCATTACTTTGATTTCTAGATAAAATTTTATGATGACCATGATCTCTTGAAAATTTGGACAAATATTCGACTGTTTAGAAGCTGCTAATACAAGTTAGGGTTAACTGTTACATTTAGTGTTTTATTGAAGTTGATTTACTTGAATAAAATTAATCCTGACTCGATCGTTTTGTATTTTCCATAAACGCTCAGGTCAGACCGATTGTTGCAGCTAAAGATTTAAACTACAGAAGTTCGAGACTCGTGAAGACGCACTCGCTTTTGATTCAGTTATTTTTTTTTTAAATTTCAAAATTTGCGTATTTCCGCCATGTAAAAAAATATTGTATAACTATGATATTTTGTATAAAATTATTCCGATGTGAGACATTATAGTTTATTTATTATGTGATTTCTGCGTATGATTCTGTTTAAACTCATAAGCTAAATAATAATCTGTCATTTCGACCGGTTTAAGTTGGCTTAATTATCGGCTTAAAGCGGTCAAAAAGGCAGGCCGTTACAACTTCAATATTTTAAACCGGGTAAGATGAAGCAAGAACTTCATCCATAATGGAACGCGGTCGTAAAGCGATACTGAAACTCAAACAAGAGAAATGTAGGTTGTAAATAGACCAGACAGGACCTTACCGATTGAAGGTGTGTCCTAATCCCACACTATAATAGATTCAGATGGACGCAGATTGTAACGGCGCGATTTTCCATGCCTCGAGAGTTGTGTCATTATTGAAAGAATTTAGAAGATGAGATAGAAAAGATAGAACTAATAGAATAGAAGAGTAAGAAGAACATCAGAATTACACAGCGGAATTAATCTCACAGCGGAATTTCACAAAATACATAATATATTACATAACAGAGTTTGTTACATTAGAGTACATCATTCGAATACAACATCATACTTGATACTGGCCCAATACACAAACTGGATACTTAGATATAACTTCTAGACTGGTTCTTGAACTCCTACTCTACGATACTTCAAAAGAGTTCCATTAGATACCTGGATCACTTGTCTACTCATAACAAGTGTTATGAGTACCCAAGAGTTTAGGAAACACAGAAAATAAACTCTGGGTCAGTCAAGGGACTGGTGTGAGTAAACACAGTTAAAAAATGTAAACAGGGAAGTAAGAAAAAATAAGGTTTTCCAGATTCATTTACTTTAGAAAATCTTTAGACCAATCCATAACTAATATATGGATAATGACCCAAGTACTTTATATCAAAACGTTTGATATTACGATAGTTTTTATCAAATAAATAATCATCTAGTGAAACGCTTGCATCTCACGTTCACGTATATAGTATAAATTAAAAGTTGCAGAGCGCTTATTGGAGATTGGATTCCAACAAACAAGGTATGGGAGCACCTACCGATCAGTGTACTCTAGAGAGGATACACTGGGGTTCAACAAGAACGTCTTGCAACCCGGCCACACATGACCGTCCACTCATTTAGCTTGAGTGTAACGAATATATTACCACCCCTACGGTTGGTACCAACATAACCGTTCCCGGGAGATACGGAATTGAAAAGAAGTAACAAATATGAATATTCTCTAGATGTTGATAATATACCCTACTTGGGTATGACCCAACTAGCCATGCTGCCTAGCCCAACTTTTGTTACTTCCTGGTTGTGAGGTTTTAAGGTCACGATTATTCTTCTGACAGATTTATTTCTTCAATTACTTTAAATGCCACATCGTCATATCCGTCAGAAACACTCATTCGATTAACCAAATATATTGCGGGCAATAAAGCTAAGAGAAACGAATTTCTCCGCCACCAACGTAATATACTTACGTAAATTCGATGTTTAGAATCTAATTAATATACGTTGTCAGACACTCGTCCATTCGGGTTTGTCCTGGGACTGAACAGACCGAAGGTACTATTTAAAATAGTCCTTGCATAACTTCGTCTTCATTATTTCTGACATGCGTCATATACTTCGAGTCGAAGTGGAATATTTATTCCGGACTCTTCGAAACGATGTACGAAATGTCTTTTATAGTCAATGAACAGTTATCAGCTTAATCATGAATATTATTCAGTTTACACATTAATTATCATCACACAAACAATATATGTTTATCTTGTTCGTATCTGGATATTAGTATTTTCCTTTTAAAAATGAAAAGTTAAAGTGTGTGCGTTGCACACGGTATTCTATTCAGTTTTACTCATTATTTAGAAATGGATAAATAAAGCACGTGCTTCGCACACGGTATTTTGCTTTGTTCATTGTCGATGTTTAGACGAAGTTCAATACTCCATTTCTTCTGGTAAGTTATTTTATTACTTCTAATTCATCATAAATAAATTAGTTTAATAATTTATTTAAATTATTTTCTTTAAATTCTAAAGTTTCACACTCGTTGAACTTCTTCGATCAACTTCTGTACTTGATCTTCTTGCCATTTTTCCTCTTTCCACTTGCCTATGTCAAATTTAAATAAAAATTCTATTTTTATTTAATTATTAATTTATTCTTTAATTTTATTTAATTTTCTATTTAATTAAAATAAATTTTAATTAAAACTTCGTTCGGAAACTCATTTTCAAACGTATTGACTAAAGTACCAGTTTGCTAGTCACCGCGCGTTCCTTCAAATTTTTCTTGCCACGACCGTATTTTCCTATTTTACCAAAGTACCACTTGGTACTTTGCAAAGTACCAAGCTCCATCTCTCGAAATCACTTGCCACGACCGATCGTTCACTACCCAGTCACCATGAAAACTTGATGCCCATTTCCTGATGTGCACGCCAGTGTATGTGCATGTGCACGGACGGTCGAACCACCATCCACCCCTCATGATCATCCATCCAAGTCGTTCGTCACCTCCGGATCTCGTTCCTCAACTCTGATCCGACCATCGACTTCACTACAGTGTTTCTCTATTCTACTTCTTCATTTTCTTTAATACTTGCGGTTTCTTCTGTGCTATAACAGTGCAAAATGGTGCACGCTGTGCACAGCACCACTGATGACCAGATGACAACTAAGACACATTGCCACTATTTCTAATTAAATCTACAGTTCCCCTATATAACTCAGTCCTCACATGCGCCAGCTCACCCTTCTTACTTCTCTGTTTTAACTCTTCTTCTTTTCTGTTCTAGTTCTTCTTCTTGGCATCTCTAAGCATCTGACAATGTTGGTGCAAGTAAAACCGCTCCTTTCACTCTTTCCTATGCCTGATGATCGGACCTAAACGAAGCTACAATCTGGTATACAAATATAAACGTGGTCCACTTGTTTTACTCAGCGTGAACACGTTACAATTGGTGCCCCTTCTTTTAGACTGGAACAAAACAACACTGTGCCACTTTGATCGCCTCTTCGTCTTTCCAAGTTGCGCCTCCACCCCGTCAATACAATTAGTCCCAAAACTTGGTTCAGCTTTCGCAACATCTGACTTTACACATGCATTAAGATAATGCATGCAATCCAGCTTTCCCATCCCCTCTACACGTTCCGCTAAACTCCCATTATTCTTCTACCGCCCGCCCGCTCTCCTTCCTTTCTCTATACAGACTATACTTTCTAACTTTCTCTTTGGTTTTTATTTTCTGTTCTTTTTTTTTCATTTTTCCTTCATTTGTTCGGATCTGTTCTTCTTTTGCCTCTATGTTCTTTCCTTCCCTTCTTCCTATTCTTGCATGAACTCTCGTACTCATATAGCCCAGCACTTTACAAGTCCGTGCTACTCAAATGAACCGCACAACCAAGCAAGCATTGACCCAAGCACCTCTTTTCTATTTCTTTCTAATCTCCTTTTTCCGTTTCCTTTTTAACATTCTTAATTGTTTCGCATATTTTATTTAATATGGTACTAGTATGTATAAATAGACATCAATTCCTCTGTTTCACTTTTTCTTCTCTATTCATACTCCAGGTTTTTCTATTTTGGTCTCGTATATGACATATAAATTTGGTTCCAGAACATTATTTAAAAACATAGATTTGCACCATATAATATATATATATATATACATACATATATATATATATAATCCGTAACTGATGGGAAGGTTTTACTCACAGGTAAGTCTATTATCCTAAACTGGTTTTAAATCTTAACTTACAGCAAAGGGATATATACGCAGTTCTAAGACTCATAACAATACTTGCATAAACTCATCAATGGCACAGAAACTTTAAAAATTTAGATTGCACAAGTTTAGTTTACTCACCGATAAGCTTTCCGTGTCTTAAGTTTTCCTCTAGTTTTCCCCTGCTTCATGCTTTCTAGATCTCAAATGTTTTGTAAACTTTAGTGGTTTGTTTGTGAGAGGAGAACGCAAGTTCCAGTGGGTATTTATAGTTGAACTCAAGTGTTTAAAAATCATTTGCCTCACATGCTTCCTACAGTGATTTTAAGCTTTAGCCTCACCCCTCTTCCCTTAGTTCCTACGGCTAGTTTGTGAAATCAAGGCATGAAAATATTTGTTTACTTAGAAATCTATCCAATAGCCTTGTCCTAGGTTTGTGCTTCTAGAAGCACATCCATACTTTCATTAAATGCTTGTCCTTTCATGCATTATAAAATAGGTTTCTTCATCCTTAAGTGTAGAGATATTTTACAAACAATCGTTTTATATATGCAAGTTGCATGAGGTTCTTAGGTGATAGCTTATATCCTATTTTTAGCCTTTCTATTCACGGCTGATCCCATTAATGCTTATTGACTTTGCTTCCTTTGTTCAATGTATATTTATCTTTATACTTTGCTGAGTCATTCTACAGAACATGTTGTGTGCGTGTTGTCTCATATGTTAATGTTCATATAAATGGCCGAATTCATTTTCAAGGGAATAGCTAAAGTTTCTTTGCCAGGTTTACTTTGTTGCACTTATGTTATGTTTTCAAGTTTAAAACATAATCAAATATACACATTATTAGTGTACTTATCTTTATACATATATTTATAATTGCTTTTAGTTTGTTAAGTAAATCTTATTTTATGATTTAATTACCCTATTAAATCAATATTTATCATTAACAAAGACTAGCTAAAAAACGGGACATTACACAGATCGATCAAAAATTAAGTTCAGACATACTATGATACATATTAAGAATAAAATGCATATATTCTTCTTAAAAAGAAAATATTAAATTTACAGGAAGCTTTCATAGCTTAGATGGCCAGAGCACCCATTTAGTAAGCAGGAGGTCCTAAGTTCAATTCTCGGTGCAAGCATTTTTTCCATTATGAATAAAAATACTAAATTACTTTAGGTCAAACTAACTTAATACTAATCTGTACACCCTAAACATAATCATTCGAACCTCTTTCATTCTTCAAAACTTATTAACTTTAAATACTACTATAACAATAATTTTTTTATTTACACAAATAATTTTATGATGTTATCGTGATTAAGACCAAATTATGTTAACATCAATACAAACATACCAGACACAATCATTCTATCCTCTTTCGTTCTGCGAAATTTGTTAACTTTAATTACTATTATGACTGTATTTTCTTATTTATACAAATAATTTTATAATGTTATCATGATTAATGTATTTGATTTTTATCTATGAATTTTGATTGGATCAGTTTAGGGATATTAATGAACGTTATAGTGAAAAAAGGATGCACGGTTTATGTTACTGTCGAAGAAAAAGCAAGGAGAGACCTTTTTTTAACAGACTACTATGGCAATTTAATGAGCATAAGTCATAAATATTTTATGCCTATTATTGTGGAATCTCCTACAAGTTCATTCATTTGAAGCAAGGGAGATGTTAGTAAAAGAGTATTTCAATCAACTCAATATGTTGGTTAGGTTCCGGATGGATTTTTTTTCTTCCCTTTGTTGGCCAATAATATCCATACCCTTCATTAATTCAAGCCTTAAAGCATAAAATCAAATAAAATCAATGCAAAAGTGTGTTAGATCTTTCAGAACTAATATGAATTTAGAGTTAACATTTAATGTGTAATCTCTTGGCAATAGCAAGGTAACACCATGTCTACTTATATCATATATATAGAGGAGGGGGGGGGGGGGGGGAGAAAGGATCAAGAGCATCTCGAACAGTGCAACACCCCCAACAATCCCCTTGATTTCCACCATACATTCATGTTTCCCTCTCTTTGCACTTACTCTCCCTTCCCATTAATTTATTTAATTATAAATGAGTGGCTTAAAATGGGGTGAAAATTGAGGGATGCCTTGGAATGGGCCTTATATACACACACAATATATATAATTCATCTATTTTTCCACCACATGATTCATGTATAGTTAGATTGATTACATTATCTGTAACAACCCAGAAAATCAGAATCAATTTAAATTTTTTATTTTGGCAATTTTAATGAATTTTGAATATTTAAAATGAATTATTTTAAATAATAACGACAAGAAATTTATTCTGAGCAGAATTAGAACGTATATATTTATTTGAATCGATGTTAGAATATAAATATTTATTTTAATTATAAAATAAATTGAAAATGGCGTGGTAGTTTGAAAATTCGATTTCAAATTTCAAATGAATGTACAGGATTCAAAATAAACCGGATTTTAGTGAAACCAAAACATTAGAATCTATTTGAAAATATCTTTCCAATGAATCTGAAAAATGAAATTTGATAGCGGGGATTAAAAGTTATGCCCAGTAGAAAATTCAGAATAGTCGCTATGGAAATATAGCCCGTAAAAATAGCCATTTTGCAAACGACCTCCGTTTTCGACGAAACAACTTTTGTTGGATCCGGGATGTCAAGTTATTGCTAGATTCCTATTTTCATAATTTTTGAAATTAAGATGTGAGCGTGGCAAAAGAAAATGTGTTTTGACAGTTTAAGTCAATTTGGATCGATTAGAAAATGATCATTTTTCAAACGGTCTTCAAATTTGACGAAATTAGTTTTTTAGGACCGTATAATCAATACGAGGCTAGAAATAAATTTTCTGGAATTTTTAGAGTTCGTATGTGACCCCAGTAAATTGAAATGTACGTTTGAATTGAATATATATATATATATATATATATTTATATTTGACTTTAAACGGAAATTGATCGAAACGTTAGAATTGGGTTACGGGACATATCCCATTACGTTCGGAATGGCGGTGATGAGCTGGGGGCGACAGTCGTTAGGTCTCGTTTGGAATTCGAATAAAAATTCACCTTTATGCAGAAATATATATATATATATATATATATATATATATATAAAATAAAATCCCCTTTTCTCCTTAACACACCCCCGGTGACTTCAATATTGAAGAAAGAAAAAAATAAATAAAACCTAAATCTAAACTTCGATCCCTCCCGAACCTCACGCTGCCTCTGTTAGCCTCCCCCCCTCATTCTCCGACCGATCAGCCATCGCGATCCTCCCCTGTAACAACCCGGAAAATACGAGCCAATTTAAAATTTTTGAATTGGTCATTTTAAAGAAATTTAAACAATTGAAATAGAATATTTCAATAAAATAAAGAGTTAGAAATGGTGCGGCAGTTTGAAAATTTGAATTCAAACTTTGACTGACTGTACCGGGGGCAAAATAAAACGGATTTTAGTGAAACCAAAAATATTTAAATATGTTTATGAATATCTTTCTAACGAATCTGAAAAATCGAAGTTTCATAGCGGGAATCAAAAGTTATGGCCAAATGAATTTTCAGAAAGGTCGCTATAGAGAATATATAGCCCTTGAAAATAGACATTTTGCAAACGACCTCGGAACGAAACCACTTTTGTTGGATCCGGGATGTTAAATTATTGCTATGTTTCAAATTTCATAATTTTTGAAGCTAGTATGTGGGCGTGGCAAAAGTAAATGTGTTCGGTCAATTTCTGTTAAATTGGATCGACCAGAAGATAGCCATTTTTCAAACGGTCTCAGAATTTGACGAAACTAGTTTTGTTGGGACCGTAGCGTCAAAACATAGCTAGATTTATTTTTCTGGAATTTTTCGAATCAGTTTGTGGCCCTGGCAAATTGAAATGTACGTTCAACGCGAATATTGAATGTTTTATATTTTAATTTGAAGAATAAATGACTGTAACAGTCGAATAGGTCTACGAAACATCTCCCATTGTGTTCGGGATGGGGGTATTTAGCTAGGGATGATAGTCGTTGGGTTTGGATTGGTGTTCGTATGAAGAAACACTATTTTAAAAATTAAATAAAGCCTCGGCCAATGAAAAAATTCCATTCATAATTTAAAATAAAATAAAAAACTTTAGAAAACCCCCCGCCGCTCTCGACTTCGATGACGCACGATCTCCCCCCTTCCCGTCCATTTTCCAACCGCCACAACCACCATTAGCCCCACCCCCAGTTCAACTTTTTGTAGCTCACCTCCTCCTCTTCAAATCCATACCCTCCTCGCCCAATAACGTTGACCGGTTCTCGAGTTTCGCCCCACCGAAGCTGCGCCGTTCGAAGCCCTGTCGTCGCTCCGATCTGCCACCGCACCTGACCACCCTACCATTGTTCTGCGCGCCTTCCGACGCTCTAGGTGGTGGTACAACCTGATCGTGTCCAAACCTCGCGGATTTTACAAAAATCCGTGACCTAGATTTGAACTCCTTTGCTGAGGTACGGCAGTGTTAATTTTAAATAGATTATAACACTTTTAAGTGTTGCAAACTTTGAAAAATCGTATCTTTATCGTGTATTAACGAAATTCGATGAAACAGGAAACATCGTGACCGCAAGGACACTCTCTACAGTCTAGAAGTGTCAAGGAATTTTTCTGAGCTTGTTATGATTTTTAGAAAAGCAACAAATCAATGTGAGATTTCTAAACTGAAATGTGAATAGAAATGTGTTGTATAAATTATATAAGTGAAATATAAATTATATACGTGTTGTATACCTCATGTACATGCGCTGTATAAGTTATATGAGCGAAGTATGAATTATACATGCATCGTATAAATGATATGTGTGTTGGAAGGGAAATAAAATATATTTATATAATATATATATATATATATATATATATATATATATATATATACTTCCCTCGTCCATAAACCATGGACGATATTTATTGATTGTGAATTGGCGTGAAAAATTTGGTGAATAATGCGAATGGTTGATAGGATTGTTTGTGGTTGATGTTGTTTGGATTATGGTTGAAAAATACCATTGTGGTTGAAAAATACCCATTTGTGGTTGAAATAAAATTAGAATAAATTGTAGAAAAGAAAATCATACTCGCCTGCATACGAATTAGATGTATGAAATTCCCATTGTCAAAAACCGCGAGGTTTTAAGGTAGAGCGAGGAGCCGTACTCGGGACGGTGCCGGTTTTAACTACCCTGCTGTTATGATGCCGAAATTTTCAATAATATTCATGTATTAGAATTATTTTCATATGTTGGAATTATTTTCATGTGTTGAAACCATATTTATGTGTTGAAACTAAAGTCATGTGTTGAAACTAAACTCATGTGGTGAAACCATATTCATGTGTTGAAAAATATATTCATGTATAGAACAAATTCTTTAAACAATAAAAATAACATCTTTAACATAAGTAGGAAGTAAATAATGCTCATGTGTTGAGAAGTACATGTGTTGAAAAATAAATTCATGTGTTGAATAAATAAATTGTTTTAACAATAAAAATCACATTTTTATTATATATATGAAGTATGTAAAATATTCGCGTTTTAAATAAATTGTTTCAATAATAAAAATCACATCTTTCTTATATGTACGAACTATATAAAATATTCATGTGGAAATACTCATGTGTTGAGAAGTTCATGTGTTGAAAAATAAATTCATGTGTTGAATAAAAGATCGAACAATAAAAATTTCATTTTTATTGATAATATGAAGTGTTAAAAACATTCATGTGTTAAATAAATATTTTTGATGATAAAAATACCATTTTTATCATGTATATGATTGGCTAAAAATATACAAGTGTTGAAATAAATATTTGTTTGCTATGAATATTATTTTTAACATGTGTAGGAACTAAATAAAATAGTCATGTGTTGAAATATATTTTATTTCGCTAAAAATATCATTTTTAAATGAATTATGTAGTGTCAAAATAACCACTTGTTCAAACAAATATTCATGAGTTGGAAATATTCATTAGTTGGCTAATAATGTGATTTTCAGCTTATGTATGCAACATTGGAATGAATGGTAACATAAAACCAAATCAAATCAAATATGAAACTAAATTGAAAATTGATAAGTGATTAGATTTGCACGCATGTACATGCATATTTATTGAACAGGTTATGGCAAAGAGGCTAGAGAAGAGGAATAAAATTGTGTGCCCAACAAATAGGTACATGTTTACTGTTTTGCTTAGGTGATGATTTTATGAGCCGATTGGCTAGCCTCTTGGCTTTTTCTTTTTCTTTTTGAGATGAGACACCCATATGGTTGTTTGGGAATTTTCCCGACCCTTCCCGTACAAAGGAGGTTATGGTGAAATTTTCCAGAATTTAAAGGCGTTAATGAAATATTTCAAGTGAGAACGATATAGAAATCGCCGAATGAATTATATATATGTATATAAATATAAATTAAGTTAAAACGAATCGAGGCCGTGCAGTTCACGTTTTGAAATCGTAATTTTAAACGATTATACCGAAAGATCCGACCATCGGATTTTGACGAAACTGGAACCATTGGGTTCTTTTTTGAGAGATCTTTACAACGATATAAACTTTGTTAAGATCCAACGGTTAGATTTTCAGATATATGTAAAACAAATTTAGGGAAAAACAACGCCAGTGCCTTAGCACGACCTGAAACGACGTTTAATTAAATAAGGCCGTTTTTAAGTAAATAAAAATTGCGATATATCGTTATAAAATATTATAGATGATATAGAATAGAAATAAACCGATTCTGCTTGGTTTGCTTGATATTTGATGGTTGAACGTGTTTGACATGAAAATTATACTAAGGAACTGAAATGTGAATGTTGAATAATTTAACCATGTGAAGAATTGATTTGAAAATCTAAATATATGTGGATTATTTGAAAAGGCTGAGTTCATTCTCATTTCAAATAATCGATCGACGGTTAGAAGTCGAAGAGTTGAAGATGTTTCAAGCCGACAATCTTCAAATTGGATGGATGGGCGCTACTGATGCTCATGATTGGAGTAGCTACCTTGAAGGAGCTGAAGTGGTAGCCGTCTGGACGTATTGTTGATTGTACGGATATGCGAGGATTATGGTGCCTCCGGCTTCGTTCAAACCCAAAACGAACTTGTAAATGGACTGTGTGTCTGACATTGGATTTTGTTCTATGTTGATTGATATCTATTAAATATATATCTGTTTGGCGGCGGAGAATTTATTCTCTTACCTAACGCTCTTCTTTGAGACGTACGAGCTCAGAGGTTATATATCGATAGAAATCAGTCGCATGGAGTGAATTGCCTGTGTGGCACGCCTAAGTGGCATATGATCAAGGCTTCTGTTGCAAAGCAAAGTCTTGTGGTTGATGATCAAAGCATGACCTATATGGCGTAGCTTTGTGTATAGCGTTGATTCGCGAGCCTCACACCTCGGTATGAGTCAAAAACGGGATAAGGACCGCTGGGAGAACACGACGTTTCTTTCTAGCTACGGTGGTGTCAGTGACTTACCAGTCCTGACATTTATATATACTTTTCACCTGTGTGGTTGTTGGAATGCAAGGCGCCTCGATTATAGGTCTGTAAGGACCGGGAAACGTGTGTTCAGGAATTGCCAATCCTCAAAAGTAAGAGAGGACCGGCCCAGCCGATTCCAAGGATCGCTGTGTGTGATCCTGAGACATTTGCTAGGGTGTCTCGAACGGAGAGGAGCTTGCCCCTTGCCTCGACTCATGATGGAATCCAATTTCCAATACGAAATTGCGGATTTGATTGTATTACTAGTATGGCGACATAGTGGTATGGGTCACTTATGTCGTCTATGATTGAATTTGCTTTTGAAACATATATACACTAGTAATAATATCAAACACTTTTGTTTTACATGTATCAAGCATTTCTTGGCCATTATAAGGTAAAACTCTATCCTCCGGCTTGCGTTGCATTGTGTGATGGGACCTGAGTCTTATAATGGCTTCATTTTTATAAAAAAGCATTGTGATGATTTAATAATTTACTTTATTTCATGCACTAGCAATCATTGGAGTAAACCCGTTCCGCTAAAGTGCCGTGGTCCTTTGATTTGCCTTATTATCGTTGTTTAATTAGTTAAGTAGATTTCTCATATCAGTCCCATGACTGACTCGTAGTTTGTTTCACCTTGCAAACTCGGGTGCCCTTATTTTCACACGGGCAGCCTAGTATCAGGTAGCTGGCGTATTTTGGCTTTGCACCGTAGCAGAGGTGCATATTTTGGTTCATGGCGAGGCTTGACTACACAGTGTTGACTATTGATTTTTCCTCCATTATTATATATGTATATGATTCCGCTTATGGCGATGTAGACTGATGTTTCGTTATGTACTCTCTATGTATATGCACCGCTTGTGGCGATGTAGACTGATCATGTATTTTTATGCACTAAGTTGTATCCTGCACTGTGCTCTCTGATGTTGTGATATGTATGATTCTGCTATCATATTTGTGTAAATTATTCTATTTCCTGTTTATGCTATTATCTGTACTCTGCTAATGATGATTAATGTGTTATATTTCAATGATTATCCTTAACACCATCGTACGGGTTTTGGGATCGTCACAGGTGGTATCAGAGCTTTGGTTAACCTTAATTCTGGAATTTAACACATTAAACACCTCGTCAGAATGGAATCAGTGGTATTCTAAGGCGAGTGGCTCATTAGAGATAGGACAAGTAATGTCCTAGAATGAGCAAAGCAGAATAGAAAAAATAATAATTTGATCAGTACATCGTTGTCTTTCCTTAAGTTCTTCTGCTGTATCATACAATAAAATTTTCATTTCTGAGGGCTAACTCTTTTCTAGCTTATACAGAACTTGAAAAATGGCTACCAGAGCAGCAGCAGGTAGAGGAGGCCGAGCTGGCCGAGGCAAAGGACGAGGAGATGTCCCCGCTGTAGAAGGACCATTAATACAACCCTCAGTCGCTTAGCCATTCGAGCTCGACCGTGTGGCCAAAAGATATAAGAATCTAGGAGGCAAAACCTTCTCAGGAACGGGCACAGTGATTGAGGCCTTAGCATGGTTGAAAACGTGCGAAAAGATCTTGGGAGGCCTGAGGCTCGGAGCTCAGGACAAAGCATTTATGGGTGCCTGGCTTTTGCAAGACGAAGCAGAATTATGGTGGGAAGCCATCACCGCAGAGAACTGAAATCCAGGGAGAACATGGGATGAGTTCAAAGATTTGTTCAAGGAGAAGTTCATCCCAGAACAAGCAATTGAGTGCTTGCATGACGAATTTGCAAACCTCCAAAAAGGAGACCTCTCTGTGCAAGACTACCGCAATAAGTTTACACAGTTATCCCGCTATGCTCCAGAGCTCATCGCGACTGCCAAGTCCAAGAACAAAAGGTTCATCCACGGGCTAAAGCGTAAGTACCAAGACAGGGCAATGAGCCACATCAAACTAGCATTTTCAGACTTAGTGGAGATGGCCTGTAATTATGAGGACCTAGACCAAAGAAACCTTGATCTGGACCGTGCCAAGAGCCAAGCGGGGAATAAACGCAAGCCCTCTACAAATCAGGCTGAGTCAAGCAACGCGGCACCCATAAATCAGCAGACTAGTAAGCCGCCAAAGGGAAGCTGCTTTAATTGTGGCAAGATGGGGCACTACTCTAATGTGTGCACAGCCCCAAAACGGCAGAAGACCAACTCTCAAGGCTCAAGCCAGAGCTCTCAGAACCCTCATTCATGCTTTAACTGCTGCAGAACAGGAAATCTTGTCAAAGATTGTCCCTTGCTTAAGAAAGCAGAGGTTGCTCATGTGTATAACGGGGCGAACCCGCCGGCTGCTTCCGATGGGGCAGGTAAACCCTATGTTTAGGGAGGTACCCTTACAATTAAAAATATTCCTGTTTCTATACTATTTGACACGGGTGCATCACGTAATTTTATTGCAAGTAACACGGTTCACAAATTAAAGTTAAAACAAAGAAAGCTTAAAGAATCGGTTAAGGTTCATAATCCAATAGGGGGTTCTATTATTCTTAGTTCATATTGTAAAGTACCTGCTTCTTTTTCTCGATACCGATTTCCTTTTGATCTAGTCATTATGGATTTTCCTGAGTTTGATATCATTCTCGGGCTAGATTGGTTAACGAAATACGAAGCAGAAGTAAATTGTGTGGAAAGAATAGTAAAAATTAAAACAAAGCTTGGATATATTACTGTACGATGCCATGGTTCAAATCCAGATAGAAAGGAATTTTGGTCTACGCTAGAAGGTATCCCCACTTCCTTAGAAAAGATTCATGTTGTTAAAAACTATGCGGATGTGTTTGAAGAAGTCGAAAACTTACCACCGCAAAGAGAAATTGAATTCAGAATCGATCTAATTCCAAATGCCAAACCAGTGGTACATCCAATTCGAAGAATGACTCCAAAGGAAAAAGAAGAATTAGGCGATCAAACTCGTCAACTACGATGGAAGGGCCTGATCAGACCTAGCTTTTCTAGTTGGGGTGCAGCTGTAGTGTTTGTCCCTAAGTCAGACGGTACACTCCGATTGTGTGTTGATTACCGAGACCTTAACAAACAGACTCTCAAAAACAAATACCCGTTACCCCGCATCGATGATCTGTTAGACCAATTAAATGGGGCGATAGTATTTTCCAGAATGGACCTAGCTACAGGCTTCCATCAACTGAGAATTGCTGAAGAGTGTGTTCCTTTGACAGTTTCAGAGGTCCTGACATATTTTATGAATGGTTAGTAATGCCGTTCGGCTTATGCAACGCTCCGGCATACTTCGTCGATCTAATGAATAGAGTGTTCAGGGAAGTTCTGAATAAATTTGTCCTGGTATTCATCGATGAAATTTTAATCTACTCAAAATTAAAGCCCGAGCATGAAAAACATTTAGAATAAGTATTGGGGATTCTGAGAAAGAACGTCTTCAAAGCCAAATTCTCTAAATTTATCTTCTGGCAAGAATAGGTGAAGTTCCTTGGCCATGTCATGTCAAAGGAAGGAATTTCTGTAGATCCGAGAAAAATTACAGCAATTCAAAACTGGAAACAGCCTACTACACCCACAAAGGTCTGAAGTTTTATGGGATTGGCTAGTTATTATCGAAAATTCGTTAAGGATTTTTCGAAGATATCCGGTCCATTAACAAAGCTTACAAAGAAGCACGAGAAATTTAAGTGGACTTCCGACTGTGAGGAAGCTTTCCAGGAATTGAAATCAAAATTGACAACCGCTCCAGTATTAACCATTATCGATGGCAATCAGGATTTGACGGTTTGGATGGATGCTTCTATTAGAGGTCTTAGTGCAGTGTTAATGCAAAGAGGCCAAGTAGTCGCTTATGCTAGCCACCAGCTGAAACCGCATGAGAAGAATTATGTAACTCATGATCTTGAGTTACTAGCCATCGTTTTTGCTATGAAAATCTGGAGACATTACTTATTGGGGGAGAAATTCGAACTGTTTACAAATCATCAATCATTGAAGTATTTATTCACCCAGAAAGATATGAACTTGAGACAGCAGCGTTGGCTAGAATTTCTTGCAGCGTATGATCTAGATATCCTGTATAAGCCGGGAAAGGCTAATGTAGTAGCTGATGCGCTCAGTAGAAAGAATGAAATCATCGCCAGTTTTATCGTTACGTCTTCATTGAATGACAAGATCTCTGTTCTTCAGAAAAACGACAATTTTGTTAAAGAGATGATCAAAAGAATTCAAAAAGGCGAAGACTCCAGTTTCCAAGTGGATAGTGAGGGAGTTCTGAGATTAAATGGAAGAATTTGTGTTCCCGACATCCCTGAGCTCAAAAGAGAGGTGCTAGATGAATGCCATAAGTCCAAACTTTGCATTCATCCTGGAGTGAGTAAAATGTACAACGATATCAAGCGCACTTTCTGGTGGAAGGCGATGAAGAGGGACATTTCTTTATATGTTAGCAAGTGCCCTACTTGCCAACTAGTCAAGAGCGACCAACAAAAGCTAGCCGGATTGTTGCAAACATTGGAAGACCCAGGTTGGAAATGGGAATAGATTTCCATGGATTTCATAGATGGTTTGCCCCGAACCAAGAAAGGTAATGACAGTATTTGGGTGATCGTAGATCGCTTCACGAAGACCGCCCATTTCATACCTGTCAGATCCAATAGAACCGCCCAAAGTCTAGCACAGATTTATTTCAAAGAAATTATTAAGCTGCATGGAGTTCCCATCAGCATAGTGATAGAGACCCTATATTCGCTAGCAAATTCTGGGAGGCATTCCAGACAGAATTGGGAATAAAACTGAACCTGACCACCGCTTATCACCCTCAGACAGATGGCCAAACCGAGAGGGTGAACAGAATTTTAGAAGATTTACTGCGGGCTTGTATTATTGATTTTGGCGGGTCATGGGAAGAACACTTGCATTTGGCAGAATTCTCATATAACAACAGCTATCAAGCAAGCTTGAAAATGTCGCCATTTGAAGCATTATATGGTAGACCATGCAGATCTCCCGCATATTGGGTAGAACCTGGCAAAAAACTTGTGTTGGGACCCGATATGATTCGAGAAGCATCTGATAAAGTCGATTTCATCAAGAAACCATTGAAAACCGCGCAAAGCCGATAGAAAAGTTATGTGGATTCTAGAAGAAGAGATTTGGCATTCACTGTGGTGATTATGTTTATTTGAAAATTTCTCCGATGAGGGGGGTAATCCGATTCGGTAAAACTGGGAAGTTGGCACCCAGATTTATTGGCCCCTTTCTTATAATTGAACGAATTGGAACTCTTGCTTATAGGGTTCAATTACCTGATTGGTTGTCTGGAGTGCATAATGTGTTTCACGTATCTCAACTTAGAAGACATGTGCATGATCCGGATCTTGTTGTAGAAGAAGCAGCGCAACAGGACCTGGAAATTACTCCAGAATTAGCAGTCAGAAGAGAGACGTTAAAAATTGTTGGCAAAGAAACTAAAGAGCTAAGGAGCAAGAAGGTTCATTTAGTTAAAGTGCAGTGGAGTAGTGATCCTAGAGACTGTACTTGGGAGACTGAGGAAAGCATTAAGCAAGCCTAGCCCAAATGCAGAGTGGACATCTCTGACTAACTCCAGTGCAAGGTACCTTCACAATACTTTGCATTTCCATTTTTGTTTCCTACTGTGCTGTTTTTTCCTTTTCGAGGACGAAAAGTTTTAAGTGGGGGAGACTGTAACAAGCCGGAAAATACGAGCCAATTAAAAAAATTTAAATTGGTTATTTTAAAGAAATTTATACAATTGAAATAGAATATTTCAATAAAATAAAGAGTTAGAAATGGTGCGGCAGTTTGAAAATTTGAATTCAAATTTTAACCGACTGTACCGGGGGCAAAATAAAACGGATTTTAGTGAAACCAAAAATATTTAAATCTGTTTATGAATATCTTTCTAATGAATCTAAAAAATCGAAATTTCATAGAAGGAACCAAAAGTTATGGCCAAATGAATTTTAGAAAGGTCGCTATAGAGAATATATAGCCCTTGAAAATAGACATTTTGCAAACGACCTCGGAATTCGACGAATCCACTTTTGTTGGATCCGGGATTTTAAATTATTGCTAGGTTTCAAATTTCATAATTTTTGAAGCTAGTATGTGGCGTGGCAAAAGTAAATGTGTTTGGTCAATTTCTGTTAAATTGGATCGACCGGAAAATGACCATTTTTCAAACGGTCTCAGAATTCGACGAAACTAGTTTTTTTGGGACCGTAGCGTCAAAACATAGCTAGATTTATTTTTCTGGAATTTTTCGAATCAGTTTGTGGCCCTGGAAAATTCAAATGTACGTTCAAAGCAAATATTGAATGTTTTATATTTTAATTTGAAGAATAACTGACTGTAACAGTCGAATGGGCCTACGAAACATATACCAATGTGTTCGGGATGGGAGTATTTAGCTAGAGACGACAGTCGTTGGGTTTGGATTGGTGTTCGTATGAAGAAACACTATTTTAAAAATTAAATAAAGCCCCGGCCAATGAAAAAATTCCATTCACAATTTAAAATAAAAAAAAACTTCAGAAAACCCCCCGCCTCTCTCGACTTTGATGACGCACGATCACCCCCCTTCCCGGCCATTTTTCGACCGCCACATCCACCATTAGCCCCACCCCCAGTTCAACTTTCTGTAGCTCTCCTCCTCCTCTTCAAATCCATACCCTCCTCGCCCAATAACGTTGACCGGTTCTCGAGTTTTGCCCCACCGAAGCTGCGCCGTTCGAAGCCCTGCCGACGCTCTGATCTGCCACCGCACCTGACCACCTTACCATTGTCTGCGTGCCTTCCGACGCTCTAGGTGGTGGTACATCCTGATCGTGTCCAAACCTCGCGGATTTTACAAAAATCCGTGACCTAGATTTGAACCCCTTTGCTGAGGTACGGCAGTGTTAATTTTAAATAGATTATAACACTTTTAAGTGTTGCAAACTTTGAAAAATCGTATCTTTATCGTGTATTAACGAAATTCGATGAAACAGGAAACATCGTGACCGCAAGGATGCTCTCTACAGTCTAGAAGTGTCCGGGAATTTTTCTGAGCTTGCTATGATTTTTAGAAAAGCAACAAACCAATGTGAGATTTCTAAACTGAAATGTGAATAGAAATATGTTGTATATATTATATAACCGAAATATAAATTATATACGTGTTGTATACCTCATGTACATGCGTTGTATAAGTTATATGAGCGAAGTATGAATTATGCATGCATCGTATAAATGATGTGTGTTGGAAGGGAAATAAAATATATTTATATACGAATATATATATATATATATATATATATATATATATGTACATATATATATACTCCCCTCGTCCACAAACCATGGACGATATTTATTGATTGTGAATTGGCATGAAAAATTTGGTGAATAATGCGAATGGTTGATAGGATTGTTTGTGGTTGATGTTGTTTGGATTGTGGTTGAAAAATACCATTGTGGTTGAAAAATACCCATTTGTGGTTGAAATAAAATTAGAATAAATTGTGGAAAAGAAAATCAGACTCGCCTGCATGCGAATTAGATGTATGAAATACCCATTGTCAAAAACCGCGAGGTTTTAAGGTAGAGCGAGGAGCCGTACTCGGGACGGTGCCGGTTTTAACTACCCTGCCGTTATGCTACCGAAATTTTCAATAATATTCATGTGTTGGAATTATTTTCATATGTTGAAATTATTTTCATGTGTTGAAACCATATTCATGTGTTGAAAGTAAAGTCATGTGTTGAAACTAAGGTCATGTGGTGAAACCATATTCATGTGTTGAAAAATATATTCATATATAGAACAAATTCTTTAAACAATAAAAATAACATCTTTAACATAAGTAGGAAGTAAATAATGCTCATGTGTTGAGAAGTACATGTGTTGAAAAATAAATTCATGTGTTGAATAAATAAATTTTTTTAACAATAAAAATCACATTTTGGTTATATATATGAAGTATGTAAAATATTAGTGTTTTAAATAAATTGTTTCAACAATAAAAATCACATCTTTCTTATATGTACGAACTATATAAAATATCCATGTATGGAAATACTCATGTGTTGAGAAGTTCATGTGTTGAAAAATAAATTCATGTGTTGAACAAAAGATCGAACAATAAAAATTTCATTTTTATTGAGAATATGAAGTGTTAAAAACATTCATGTGTTGAATAAATATTTTTGATGATAAAAATACCATTTTTATCAGGTATATGATTGGCTAAAAATATACAAGTGTTGAAATAAATATTTGTTTGCTATGAATATTATTTTTAAAATGCGTAGGAACTAAAAAAAATAGTCATGTGTTGAAATATATTTTAGTTCGCTAAAAATATCATTTTTAAATGAATTATGAAGTGTTAAAATAACACTTGTTCAAACAAATATTTATGAGTTGGAAATATTCATTAGTTGGCTAATAATGTGATTTTCAGCTTATGTATGCAACATTGGAATGAATGGTAACATAAAACCAAATCGAATCAAATATGAAACTGAATTGAAAATTGATAAGTGATTAGAATTGCACGCATGTACATGCATATTTATTGAACAGGTTATGACAAAGAGGTTAGAGAAGTGGAATAAAATTGTGTGCCCGACAAATAGGTACATGTTTACTGTTTTGCTTGGGTGATGATTTTATGAGCCGATTGGCTAGCCGCTTGGCTTTTTCTTTTTCTTTTTGAGATGAGACGCCCGTGTGGCTGTTTGGAAATTTTCCAGACCCTTCCCGTACAAAGGAGGTTATGGCAAAATTTTCCTAAATTTAAAGGCGTAAGTGAAATATTTGAAGTGAGAACGATATAGAAATCACCGATTGAATTGTATATATATATATATATATATATATATATATATATATATATATATTAAATTAAAACGAATCGAGGCCGTGCAGTTCGCGTTTTGAAATCGAAATTTTAAACGATTATACCGAAAGATCCGACCATCGGATTTTGACGAAACTAGAACCATTGGGTTCGCTTTTGAGAGATCTTTCCAACGATATAAACTTTGTTAAGATCCAACGGTTAGATTTCCAGATATGTGTAAAACAAATTTAGGGAAAAACAGCGTCAGTGCCTCGTCACGACCTGAAACGTCGTTTAATTAAATAAGGTCGTTTTTAAATGAATAAAAATGGCGATATATCGTTATAAAATATTATAGACGATATAGAATAGAAATTAACCAATTCTGCTTGGTTTGCTTGATATTTGATGGTTGAATGTGTTTGACATGAACATTATACTAAGGAACTGAAATGTGAATGTTGAATAATTTATCCATGTAAAGAATTGATTTGAAAATCTAAATATACGTGGATTATTTGAAAAGGCCGAGTTCATTCTCATTTCAAATAATCGATCGACGGTTAGAAGTCGAAGAGTTGAAGACGGTTCAAGACCGACGATCTTCACATTGGATGGATGGGCGCTACTGATGCTCATGATTGGAGTAGCTACCTTGAAGGAGCTGAAGTGGTAGCCGTCCGGACGTATTGTTGATTGTATGGATATGCGAGGAATATGGTGCCTCCGGCTTCGTTCAAACCCAGAACGAACTTATAAATGGACTGTGTGTCTGACATTGGATTTTGTTCTGTGCTGATTGATCTCTATTAAATTTATATATATATATATATATATGTTAGGTGGTGGAGAATTTATTCTCTTGCTTAACGCCCTTCTCTAAGACGTACGAGCTCAGAGGTTATATATCAATAGAAATCAGTCGCATGGAGTGAATTGCCTGTGTGGCACGCCTAAGTGGCATATGATCAAGGCTTCTGTTGCAAAGCAAAGTCTTGTGGTTGATAATCAAAGCATGGCCTATGTGGCGTAGCTTTGTGTATAGCATTGATTCGCGAGCCTCACACCTCGGTATGAGTCAAAAACGGGATAATGACCGCTGGGAGAACACGACGTTTCTTTCTAGCTACGGTGGTGTCATTGACTTACCAGCCCTGACATTTATATATACTTTTCACCTGTGTGGTTGTTGGAATGCGAGGCGCCTCGATTATAGGTTTGTAAGGACCGGGAAACGTGTGTTTAGGAATTGCCAATCCTCAAAAGTAAGAGAGGACCGGCCCAGCCGATTCCAAGGATCGCTGTGTGTGATCCTGAGACATTTGCTAGAGTGTCTCGAACGGAGAGGAGCTTGCCCCTTGCCTCGACTCATGATGGAATCCAATTTCCAATACGAAATTGCGGATTTGATTGTATTACTAGTATGGCGACATAGTGGTATGGGTCACTTATGCCATCTATGATTGATATTTATGATTGAATTTGCTTTTGAAACGTATATAAACTAGTAATAATATCAAACACTTTTGTTATACACGTGTCAAGCATTTGTTGGCCATTATAAGGTAAAACTCTATCCTCCGGCTTGCGTTGCATTGTGTGATGGGACCTGAGTCTTATAATGGCTTCGTTTTTATAAAAAAAGCATTGCGATGATTCAATAATTTACTTTATTTCATGCACCAGCGATCATTGGAGTAAACTCGTTCCGCTAAAGTGGCGTGGTCCTTTGATTTTCCTTATTATTGTTGTTTTATTAGTTAAGTAGATTTTTCATATCAGTCCCATGACTGACTCGTAGTTTGTTTCACCTTGTAAACTTGGGTGCCCTTATTTTCACATGGGCAGCCTAGTATCAGGTAGCTGGCGTATTTTGGCTTTGCACCGCAGCAGAGGTGCAAATTTTGGTTCATGGCGAGGCTTGACTATACAGTGTTGACTATTGATTTTTCCGCCATTATTATATATGTATATGATTCCGCTTATGGCGATGTAGAATGATTCTTCATTTATGTACTCTCTATGTATATGTACCGCTTATGGCGATGTAGACTGATCATGTATTTTTATGCACTAAGTTGTATCCTGCACTGTGCTCTCTGATGTTGTGATATGTATGATTCCGCTGTCATATTTGTGTAAATTATTCTATTTCCTGTTTATGCTATTATCTGTACTCTGCTAATGATGATTAATGTGTTATATTCCATTGATTACCCTTAACACCGTCATACGGGTTTTGGGATCGTCACATCCCCCACCTCCACCGATGCAACGCCGCCCCTCCCCCTCTTCTTTTCCACCTCGCGTACCCTCTCTACCTCGCCCCATCGAAGAACCCTCCGCCGCGATAGCCCAGACCCCCCTTCCATCGCAAACCGTGACCTAGACCGCACCAGAGCGCGCCTCCCAGTCGAGACCTCGTCGAGCCAGAGCCGCCACCAATCCCCCTCCGCTGTCCGCCTACGTTCGTTGTTTCCAGGATTGGGAAAAGCAACAAATTTCGAGCAACCCCCTCCTTTCTGATGATCGAGATTGGTGAGTTATTCTCAGTTTTTATTCTATTTCATTATGAATTTATTTTCAGTTTTATATAAATTAACATCGATTTAAAAATGGGATTTTTATTTATAAAAATCGGATTTTTAGATGTATGTAGAGGAAATAAAGATTTGATTTTATATAATTAGGATCTTTATTTTTGAAAAGATTTGATCTTTATTTTTGAAAAGATCGGATTTTTTAAAAAATAGGAAGTTAGAATTTTTTAAATAGGAAGTTAGATTTTTTTAAATAGAAAGTTAGATTTTTTTAAATAGAAAGTTAGATTTTTTAAATTGAAAGTTAGATTTTTAAAATTAGAAAGGAGAGATTCTTCAAAAAACAAAATGAGATTTTTATCGTATGAAAGAAAATATTTTTAAAGATATAAAAATTAGATTTTTATATATATAAAGCATATAAAAATTTGATTTATATACATATGCTGTAACAGTATAAAAATGTGATTTTTTTAATAATCAACTGCGTGAAGCAGATGGCAATGGATCAGATTGAAATCAAAACGAAATCCAAACCGTTCAGATATAAAGAGTGGAGGAGTGGAACCCAAAGGTGAGAACTCCTCTCTATAATTTTTTTTGTACAGTTATTTTTTTTTATAACTGCATAAATGAACTGCTCCCCGTCATCCACAAACCATGGACGACTGGTTTGATTGTTTAGTTTGGTTGATTTATTTGGTTGAATTGGTTTGAGATGTGAATGAATTGATATAATTTGGTTTGTGTATGGCGCGAGCCATCATTAGGCGAGGGATAAGGCTAGGCCTTATCCCGGTTTTAGTATCGCACTGTTATATGCCGCCAAAATTTTCTAAAATATGTTAGAACAATAAAAATATCATTTTTATTGTATAAATGAACTAAATAGAATATTCATATGTTGAATAAAATATTTTATCGTTAAAAATATATTTTTTAACGTTGATACGAATAAAATAAATATTCATTTACAAATCAGACGATTTGTTTATGAACACCCATTTTACTGATATGGATTGGAACGTTAAATTTTACATATCGCTCAACTGCACAAATAAAAATTAGTGTTTGTTGTTTGAAACCCCACACGGGTATTGGGATGATATATGACATACACTAGTCCCAATAATTAGTTGTATGTCGATCGATGGGTTGACAGACTGTTGTAAGCGTTAAATATTTATATTTAATGCTTATGCAGTGTAGAATGCACTCTGGATGATGGTTGACTGTGTTTGATTATTGTTGTATACATGTGTGTATGAAATCCATATAATCAACATTATATGGTAATTGACTGTGTATGATTCCAATTAAGAAAGAAGGAATATTTTAAAATAACGAATATTTTAGAATAACGAATATTTTAAAATGAATATTAGGCTCACATCCCTATTTCCAAACTTAATTCACCTCACATCCGGTCAAAGTATCACATACGTTTCCGGTCCCTAAAAATGAGATGCCGCTCCACTTTTCTACCAAGTTCCGCCTGTTTTGCTTCTACCCTTTGCGTTTTACTGTTTTGAAAAAAAAAATTGCGCTATGGCATTAAAAAAAAATTTGCTAAATTCTGGAAACATCTCCAGAAGGCCACGTAAAGAAAAAAAATAGTTGCATATATGTATGCAACTATTGCCTATAGTTGCATACATATATGCAACTATTTGAATACACATGCACATATTTACGCATGCCTGTTTAATTATTACATATATATATATATATGTATTTTTTTCAGTATAATTGCATATATGTGTGCATATAAGTCAAAATATGTGCAAAACTAAACAAACTATACGTATGTATTTATTTTTTAAATAAATGCATCAGAAGATGCATGTTTTCAAAGTATGTGCATACGTTTATGCATTTACACTGCAGTTTAGAAGCGAAACTGAAATAAATGCATACATGTATGCATATAATTAAATTATATGCATCTTTTGATGCATTTTACTGCATTTCGTTGTTTTTATGTAATTTTTGATTTTGACGTTGTTTTTGATGTTTTTTTGATCTGATTCTTTTTAGAATTATTTGTTTTAATTAATTACGAATTTACGTGATTTTTTTATATTTTTTTTTTTGTGTAGTTTCAGAAAATAGGGACCTAATTTACAATAAGTTTATGACCGGATGTGAGCCTAATTTAAAACCTTAATAGGGACCTGTAAAAAACGCACCCTATTTTAAAATAATATTCAAAAAAGAATCAAAATATGATTTTGATGTTTGATTTGGGATGGACACGAATATATTTAAATATATAAAGCCGTGTTGATTAATTTAACGCCATTTTGATGTAAATGATATTTATATCGATTTTATTCATTTTTATAATGAACATTGGAAAGGAATTGATTTCAAAATCTAATGTTTTGAAAATACTATCATTTATATATCGATGATATGGAATATTCAATTTTGATTTGAAATTGAATATGAAATTGAAATTATAAAATACATTTTAAAAGGAAATCGATGAAATATATATATATATTATATAATATAATGTCCTGAATAGAACGCGCCGTGCTGCGGCAATTCGCGAATTTCGGCCTTTGACTTTGAATGGACATTACAGGAGACCCGACCATCGGATTCTCTTAAAACTGGAACCTTTGGGTTCATATCGAAATGTGCTTTCTAATGATATTAGAGATTTAAAATCTAACGGTTGGATTTGGAATTATGTCCAAATCAAATTTGGAAAAGGTCGCTGTAAGTGCAGTTCAATGGCCGTTTATGGAAATCGACTTTACGGGTCTTGATAAAATTATTAAAAATATCAATAATTAGTGTAAAGTCATAAGAAATGATTTGAAAAGAATTGGGATGAAAATTTTCATATTTGAAAAGATAAAAATATATTTTTATCAAAATGAACTAGTTATTAATAAGAATTATAATCCAATATTTTTAAATAAATAAATTGGATTTGAAAGGGTTTTAAAAATAACCAGGATTTCCAATATATAAATTGGAATGGATTTGAATCGAAATTGTCTTCGGAATATTTCGATGTTGGATTTCGTGATTATACAGATATTGTTATGGAAATTTGAAAGATATATTTATATCGTTATTTCCAATACGATATTTGTTGGTTGTAGTATTTGATATTGAACATAAGCCGATATAATTTCTATTCAGAGCCTTGTATTTAATATCAAACGGGATTTTGGGTTTGTCGTGAATGGTGTCTTCAGTAACACTATTCTTGAACCCCATGTGAAGAGGATAAATCTTTCAATTAAGATTGTTAGAGTTTCCAATTATATTTAATAATTGGAATAAAATGGGATGTGAATTGGATTTATCATGAATTGTGTTTTTAACAACATTGTTCTTTAACCCGATTTACAGTGAAATGTGATTTGGAATCTATAAATCTTTTGTTAAGATTTAAAGGAGGTTTTCCAAAGTAAAGTTTTCCAATTTAACATATTAAATTGGAATTAAATGGAATTCGATTTGGTAATAATCGAAGTGAGCTTCTATAGAGTAAGACTGTTAATATATATGGAATTTAAAAGGCTTTGTCGTTATTCCATTTATATTATCGGTTGGATATGGAAGTTTATATCAATTATATATATTGATCTGCTTTCCGTGAAGATTCCATTGTTAATGAAATGATATTTTGGGTTTATCGTAAGCTGTGTTTTAAATGACATTAGTTCTTTAACCAAGTTAAAGATAAGATTAGTTTCTTAACTTTTAATAATCATTAAGTAATGATTTTTGGAAATTAAAACTGAACAAGAGATTAATTGAATCTTTAAATAGATTGAAAGGTGAATTTGATAACTAAAATTATCAAATTTTAAGAAATGATCGAGAATGGAGTAGCACCAGTTTTACTCCAAGCGATAGTTAAATCTTTAATTAGATTTGAACGCGAAATGGTAATTAATATTTACCGATAACACCGTGGTGTTAGATATGAAGTATTATCAGTTTTGCTTCATGGGATGAATAGGTTGGAATTGGGAAATTTAATAAATGATTACTTTGATAAGGATCGCTAATCCCGACTAGTTTGAATAAACCATAATTTGGTTTGAATTGAAATCCAAAAGAAGATTAAAGAATAAATTTAAAGAATTTATCTTTGATAAAATTAATGGGAACCTTTCCCAAAGTATAAGAATATTTGAACAAAGGAATATTCTGGATTGGAATGAGGCATATGTTGTGTTTTTATAGCACTTGTTTATTATATACGCGAGTTATTCAGAAAGACAGGGTTTATCCCATCTGAATAACTGATTCGACGATAAGTCGACGATGAAGACGGTGGTTGAAGACCGGAGGTCTTCACATCGTTTGGATGATTACTGATGTATTGATTGGGCTGTACACCCAAGACAAGGTAATAAGTGGTGATCGTTCCAGACGTACTTGGAGATCAACCAGATATGCGAGGGTCTCTCTCATGTATTGGACATATGGAATGAGGAATAAGGTGCCTCCGGTTTCGTTCAGACCTAGAATGAACTTGTAAATGGATGTGCTTCTGACATCGGATTTCATTGTGTGATTGATAGACATCGATTGCATAGCGTGAATTGCCTGTGTGGCATGTTGAGATGCAAATGATCAAGGCTTCTGTTGAAAAGAAGAATCTTGTGGTTGATGATCAAAGCACAGCTTTAATATTGCATAACTTTGTGTAGCGTTAATTCGCGAGCCTCACACCCCGGTTTGAACAAGAAACGGGAGAGGACTTCAGGGAGGGCATGTGTTTCCTTCTAGCTAGGAGTGGTGTCACGTTTTGCAAGCCCTGACGTTTTACTTATGTGGATGGTGGATAGTGAGGCGCCTCGGTTATTTCGGTCTCTGCGGAGCCGATGGATGGTTTTTATACAGACTAGATTAACGCCCCATAGGGCGGGGAAACGCAGTGTTCAGGCATTTTAATCCATTCCGTGTGGACCGGCCCTGACGATCCAAGGGTCACTCAAGCTCTGATCCTGAGACATGGGCTAGAGCGTCTTGAAGCAGTAAGGACGATCTCTTACCTTGGTTCATAGACGGAAATCAAACTTCCAACACGTGACATTTGCGGTTTTGATTGTAGAGCCTAGTATTGGCAACATGATATATGGTACCCATGCTGTCTAGGATTAATACATTTATATTTGAAGTTGTTTTAAACACTACGCGCTTAGAACAATATCAAATGATTTATTTTAAACGTACCGAGCATGTTTAGCTATTATAAGGGAAAACCCTATCATGCGGGTTGCATTGCATTGTGTGATGGAACCTGGGTCTTATAATAGCTTCATTGTTCCAAAAAGCATTGCGCTGTTTTGTTATATGCACTGGTATTCTTGGGAGGAAACTCATTCCGTGTTATACGGCGTGGTCCCTTGGTATATCTGATTTTGAAGTAAAGTTTTAAATAACTGTTTTAGTTCTCACACCAGTCACATGACTAACCTGGAGTTTATTGTTTTAACCTAAACTCTGGGTGCCCTTATTTTCCATACGGGCAGCTAGTAGTTTTGGTTTCGCAGATTTATATTCATAGGATCCTGGTTTACAGCTGGAATGATATTCAGAAAGCTATGTATCCGTATATTCCTTTCAGTTGTGTTTTGTATTAGTTTCCGCTGCATTGTAATTTGTAAATCTCTGATATTTGTCTGATGTATAATATTTATGTATACTCTGTATATTCTCGTACTTTAATGGAAAATGTTGTAATAATGATATGAACTGTTCTTCTGTTTGTGTTCTGATTTGTCGTGTTCTCAAGTCAATCCGGGCTTTCCTTCACGGGGAAGTTCGGATCGTCTCATTATCTGAATCTATATATATATGTGTTGCCTTTTCAGAACACACTCACACATATACACAAATCTATTGTTATTATAATGAGAAATATATATATATATATATATATATCATCGCCATGTATTATAATATATATATATATATATATTCAAGAACTAAAATGACTTAAAAGAACGTTAAAACAAAATTATATTTATATTAAATGAACTATTCATATAAATTTGTAAATAAAACTGTATAATATATATTATCATTCCTAAAACAACATAATGTGTATATACAATTTGAATTAAATATATAATACACACATATAATTTAATTTAAAAATATAATACAATAAACCAATCTATAAGTATATGATAAATGTAAATGTGTGCATATGTATATCAATTGCATAAAAATTTATACTGTACAAAGTATGTTTTTTGAGAAATCAAACAATTTCCTATTTAAAAATAAATAAATATGAAAATGTTTAAACAAGAAAAACTGCATTTTCCAAAATCTAATAAGGTTGAATAATAAGTATGCATATAATAATATATATATATATATATATGATTGTACAACTTACAATTAACTTAAAATATATATATATATATATATATATATATATATATAAACACACACACACAACTATAACAACAACTAAGTCGTTAATCCCAAACAAGTCGGGGTTGGCTAGAGATAGAACCCAAAACCAAATGACAAAACAATCGGACCAGACAGGACCAAACCAATCGAAGGTGTGTCCTAATCCTATACTATAATATATTCAGATGGACATAGATCGAGCAACAATTAAGTTCAGACGTTACTATGATACATATTAAGAATAAAATGCATATATTCTTCCAAATTTATGTGAAGCTTTCATATATCAGATGGCTAAAGCACCTGTTTAGTAAGCGAGAGGTCCTGAGTTCAATTCTCCCTCTGTATATCTTTTGTGATTTCATCCATCACTAGTGCAAAAATATAGGGGCTCAAAGCCGAACCTTGATGTAACGCTATGTTAATTGGAAAGTCTCGGGTCTTATCATCGCATGCCCTAACACTAGTCATAATCCCCTAACTCTGAACAGTTTATAATTTCATGTTGTATTTTTAGAACTGTTAAATATTGGCTGATTGACTGTGTGTTGACTATTTGACTGAACTGCTAGTCAGTTAGTTGAATTTCTATATTGATTCTGTTTAACAGAATATATCAAATGGAACTGAAAGTGATGTTATCTATATTGTTTAACATATGTGATGCAGGGAAACAGGTTGGAGGAATCCAACTGGATTCCTCAACATTTATTTTACTGTGATTCATATATTGTGATATATGATGTGATATATATAATCTGTTGTTGATTGTGTGTGTTTGAGTGATATCGATCATTTGATATGGTATGTTAAGTACCATAAGAATACCAGAATGATATAAGGGGATTTTCAAAGTATAATTTGAAAATAATTTATTTATATAAAATCAATGTATTTTATATATAAAAGGAAAAAGGATTTTTAAAAGGAAATATATTATAAAAATCCAAAGAGTTAAAAAGAATATATTTGGGAAACAAATATAAGGGGGAAAATATTTGTAAAACAAATATAGAGGAAAAATATTGGTAAAACAAATAGAATAGAGATACAAAGGAAATATTTGTAGAACATTTACAAATAGATAAAATGGGATTTATTTATTTATTTAGGGAATAAATAAAATAAAGGATTATTTATTTATGGAATAAATATAAGTATAAAAGGATCATTTATTTATAGAAAATAAATAAAAGAGAAAGGGTTATTTATTTAGGAAATAAATTGTAACGACACGGAAATCCGTACCAATTTGAGCTGATAAATATCCTATACATTCAACTCAAAGTGCACGAAAATACAGATCATTAATAGAAAGAAATAAGAGGATGAGAAAGATAAGATAGAACTAATAGAATAGAAGAAGAAGAAGAAGAAGAAGAACACAACTGAGCAGAATCAGAGTAAACACGAATCTCACAGCAGAACGAATAAAATGTATTATATAACATAACTTTGAAATACAAAACTGTATTGTATATACATACCATTATCAGAGTACAATACATCATATCACAGCGGAAATAATCTTTAAATACTAACGGTGAAGCCTTCTACTTTTAGCTCCTCCAATTGTATCTGTAAAAGCCTGAAATACTTGACTGCCCGTACAAATTTGGGCACCCAAGAGTTTAGGGAAAAACAAACAAAATATACTCTAGGTCAGTCATGGGACTGGTGTGAGTAAATTCCAACCATACGGTTTAACTTTGAAAATCCTTTTGAAACAAAAGGATAATAGTAAGACCATTCCACACATAAACAAGGACGGTTTTTACCTTACTATAATCCAAAATATTTTGATATCAAAATCCAGTGATATTATAATATTGTCTAATCAAGTAAATAACCATATAGCAGAACGCTTGCATCTCACGCTCTACATACATAGTGTAACACCCCACCTCCGCCAGGGTCACTCACAAGAGAATCCCCAAGTAAAACGGTAAAGCAGCCATAGCCAAGAAAAATCCAAGCCATACATGATGACCTTGAAGCAGAAGAAGTCCGAGCTAAATAACAGTATTTCCTCCCTGAAAACCTTGGGGGGGGGGGACGGAAGACAAAGAGGCGAAAGAAAACGGGGTCAGTCATAAAGACTGGTAAGTCCTATCTACTTCCAGCATAAAAACAGGTAAATGTAACATGACATGCATAAACTGAAAGTAAACATAAGGATGATGACAAGATAGACAAGCTAAACCAAGGTAACAGGATGAACTACTGTATCAAGATAAACTACGGTCACTATGAATCAAGTATAACATCCCAAGGTTCTATCGAGTATAAAACCCAAGGTTCTATCAAGTATATTTGCCCTGCACCTTCTGTACTAGTATCCCAACCCGTGTCATGTGTTAGCTACAAAATGTCCCTTGCCCAATGTCATGAAATGGTCCATGTCAACCTAATGTAGGTTTTCCCCACTCGTATGTTTCTTTCCATGTATATGTTTAGTCCTTTGCCGTAAATCCTATGGGCTTCCTCACGTAGTTCTATACTACTTCAATGTAGTTCCATTATCCTTGAAATCGTTTGGACTGTCACCCTTGATCTAACTGTATTTTCTTACCATGAATTCTCGAATGTTTGGCTAGGATTTATGCCACCTAGGACCACTAGGGATTATGCTACCTACTAAACATTTTCATAACTCGGTTTGGGTTTAAGCCACCTAGGACCGCTAGGGATTACGCTACCCGTCAACCACGCCCTTTTTCCCACGTATGTATCGTGAATCGTTTTTCCATGTCTAGAAGCACATGTATCTAAATGTGCCATCCGAGTCCCGTGACAGGGCAAATCAAGAAATACAGGACTCGGTCAGAGCTTTAGGTTATCTTCCGATGCAGATATCAAGGTCTGTTTTTCTACCGGTGGTTATTGTCCCACGTGTCCCCTCCCTCAACTACTGAAAGGCAATCCAAGAAAATCATGCACGAGAACTATACTCCAGCCATCCATGCCCCACTTTCCTAATGGCCAACCTCACCCATAACTAGATAGCAAGTATATGGTCTGTTGGGAGTTCTCTGCCTTTCCGCATACGTACACGATTGACTAAAGATGGTAGGTAGTCGACGATGTTCTATCACAGGGCCAAACTAAGTATCGCCGACTCCACGCTAATCCACCCCAGTCTTTAGGTTGCTCGCACAGCAACCAAGGCATACCCTTGGTTCTTCTACCATAGACCATAACCTCTATGAGCCCAGGCGGATGATCTGCAACCTCACAGAGGGATACCAAGAGTACCCTCACGTACCCCGAAGCTACCGCTTCGTCACCCAGTTCGCTGGAGCCTTTATCTAAGTCAGATAAACATTCGCTCCTCCTCGTGTGTTTGTTTAAACGATGACCTACCGTATCAGGTAACTCATCTATTTGTGAACTTGTCCAATTCTCTTGACTAAGAATTATTACTTAGTTATCCTTAACTAAGGTTTATCACTTGGTTTCCCTTCCGTTATCCTTATTAACTACGATTTTCCACTTAGTCCCCTGAACTAGGGTTTTGTCTAATGGGTTAAGTGTTGTCATTTGAGTTCATGACTTACCCCGCCTACGAATCATGTCAAAATTGGCTAAGTATTCAAGTTCAAGACTTAGCCCTACAAACCATGTATCAAGTTGGTTAAGTATATCAAGAAGTTCTTGACTTAACCCTAGATTATCGTGTCAGATTGGTTAAGTGTAGGTTAACTTAACCCTATCAAATTACCGTGTCAGATTGGTTAAGTATAGGTTATCTTAACCTCATCAAGCTACCGCGTAAGATTGGTTAAGTATAGGCTGTCTTAACCTCATCAAATCATCAAGTAAAATTCGTTAAGTGTAGGTTAACTTAACCCCATTAAATTATCGAGTCGGATTGGTTAAGTATAGGTTAACTTAACCCCATTAAATTATCGAGTCGGATTGGTTAAGCATATTTAAGAGGTTCGTGACTTAACCCTATCAAATCATCAAGTCAGATTGGTTAAGTGCAAGTTAACTTAACCCCATCAAATTACCGAGTCGGATTGGTTAAGTGTAGGTTAACTTAACCCCATCCACTAGTCGTATTTATACTGGTTAAGTATCATTGTTGTGGGTTTACTTAACCCTACCACGCATCGCGTTATCTCAGTCGGGTGTTATCAACCCATTTAGGTTAAACTAACTCATCCGCTAATCGTGTTATATGGTTAAGTGTCTTTAAGTAATTAAGTCCGGTCTTACTTAACCTACCCATTCATGTCATATCGGTTAAGTGCCATTAGTCAAACTAACTTAACCTTATCACGTGGCATTAAGTAAATTAATGCGCCCCAACCTCTCACATTAGACTTTGTTGTGGTTACTGGTTACGCCGGGCGGGTCCGGGCAGCTTTACACCACAACCTAGTCTAACCTCGGGTTTTAAGCGCGATATGACCAACTACTCACATTGGGTCTTATTGTCTGTAGCTACTGGATTTGCCGGGCGGTTCCGGGCAGGTTTATGCTACAAACTCAACCCAACCTCGAGTTGGCCACTTTCATGTTTTCCTACTTGTCATGTTCATGTCAAATTTAGGCCACGACAAAGTCCACATTTTCCACTTATGCCCATTGTCCCATTTTCTTAATTCATGTTAAGTTTCATAGCCCATCTCAAGTTTGCCTAAACTACCCAAGGCGTATTCCCAACGCAAGTGAAAGCGAGTCAGCATAGTAGGAAAAATATGACAACATATTGGCCTCAAACATGTATGATAGCATAAAGGGATTGGCCTCAAACATGTATGATAGCATAAAGGGATTAGCCTCAAACATGTATGATAGCGTAACACTAGGTTCATCATCCTAGGCATGTAAATGGTCATGAGGGGTTTAGGTTCTTTTACATGCATAAGCCCCAAGTCAAGTTCATATGAATGTTCCACAAGTCAAATTGTTCTAAGGGTTCATGCCAACATTCTACAAGTCAAGATTCAATCTTGCATGATAAACTAGGTCAAACACAACATGAGTGGCATGATTTAATCACTAAGAAATAGCCCAAAGTCATAGGTTCAAGAGAGTGGCAAGACTAGATTCACATAGACTAACATACTTAGATTTCATCTCATTTTATTCCATGTCAACATTAGAACTACCGTTTAGATCTAAAAGTAGCTAGAACTTACAAAGCGTGGCTAGAGATTTATGAGCAAGCATTTGTCGTAGAACGGTGTTGAGATGATGCTCTACTTCCTTGATTCGATGTAGAAAGCTTGCTCCTTTGACTTGAATCTAGTTTGCATGCTTAAGCCTTTGAAGTTGAAGATGGAGGCCATGATCAAGAGACATTTGTGCAGCACTTCATTGTTAGGATGGTTTGTAGTGAATTAGGCTAGGTCTTAGGGTGTTTTTATAGAAGTTAGGACTAGTTTAGGCCCTTAGATTAACCCTAGTTTAGATCTGAACCATCCAATCTCGCCACAGGCCAACCGAACAGAACCAAAGGAGCAAGCAGGTGCACCAGGCCAACCTGGCCCGACCAAGGAGGTCGACACCCAGGTCGACTCCCTAGTCGACCTGGTCCTGGGGGGTCGACCTGGTCCTGGGGGGTCGACTCCCCAGTCGACCTGGGGCTGGGCGGGAAATTTTCCCGCCCAGTCTGTTTAGGGCTAAATTCGAAATTTGGAAATCTGTTTTCGTTTTCTGATTTTTCGTGAAACTTCTAGAGGCCATATCTCGGTCATACGGACTCCGATTTACGAAATTTCGGACTTGTTTCCAACCAGAATTCCGAGACGAACGCAACAGCACAACCCTTCTCTTGATTCTTATTTTAAAATTTAATTCTGCCTCGATTCTTGTCTTAACACGTTATTAAAATTTGGGTTGTTACATTCTCCCCTCCTTTAAGGATTTCGTCCCCGAAATCTCTAAGTTAGGAAGAACGTATCCTACCCTCCATCGTCCATCTACTCAAGACATCATCCACAAGCAACCATTGTCCTTAAAATATTTCTAATACCATATGAACATATGCAGAAAGTGTGTGTACATGTTCCTTATCTAATGCAAATGATCAGGCCTGATTGATCATCTAAATGCAAAATATGTTTAGTGCCATGAATCCACATGTATGCAAATAGTCCTAGTCACATAAACACTATATGTGTGCACAACCATTCATCCATATGCAATATTCACATGATAACACATTCAAATTCATCCATAAACAAGTATAAACACGTATACATATGAAATATGAAATGTGACTGAGCCGATCTAGTGCCTAGTGTGTATTCGTGCATCCACGAGTTACCACTTGCAACCACTTGCAACCATATCAATCATAACATGTTTTCAAATACATGTTTACATCCACAGGGTTCTACCTAATGTCCTCAAGATAGGACCGAGAAGATAAGCAAGATAAACTCCTTTTGGATTACAAGAAATCCCTTTCTAAACCCAACCCATATCCTATAAAGCCCAAAAGGTTTAGTCAACCTAACGGACACCTTCAAACCCTGACATGTATTATTAACCGATGAGTCATACCCCCTATGGAGTTTGCAACAGAAATAAGATTGAGAATAGGACTGAGAGGATATGCATAAAAGATAGCATGCGGGTAAGCTCTACAGGAAAACAAGGATCAAGAATATACTCTTAAACAGAGATATGATGCGCGTATCTTGTCTTCAATCTTCTAAATCGCATTTCCTTGAGCTTAATTCCATTGTGCTTTGACCATCTTTAACTTCAAGATTTCGTGGCCTCTTAACTCCTATTTCCAAATATGAGCTGGAACTCACTTCATTGTCGCCTCTCGTTCCACTTTTACTTATTCTCCCTCTAGTATACTTGTCTCAACCATATCCGTGCACTCATGGTTTCATGTAAACTCTCCAAAATTCACTAGTGAATCATGGATCTCGTTTACTCACTCTACGACATTCCACGCAGAAGGACTTATCTCTTGAAAACAAACAGAAGCCAACCATGTTACCGAGTGTACTTACTAGAGTGATTTCCATAACTCATGCACAAGCGAAATGAACCATCCTCCTTATTGGTGAACTTTACTCGAACGGATTACCAACAAATTCATCAAGAGATTCTAGGTAACCAATCATGATAGAACCCTAAAGGTTACACGAGATTTCGAGGGTATTACCGAGGCAAGTCAAGAGCCTAACTACCCTCCTTTCAGAACCGAGAATGGCACCCTTACTAGATAACCACTCCATTCTTAGAATTCAACCCATAGCTTAAAAGCATAAGCATTATTTCCAAATGTCATAGGCGTCCTCAAATCCAAACAAGTCATGAATAAATGGACCGATTCCTCAACAAGATTTGAGACAAAAAATGGGATCCTCTACTATGCTAGTACGAAGGTGTAGAGACTCAACTATCGAAGCAGACTTAAATGATGCGGTGATCAAAGCAAAGTCCTGACGGGATGATAGAGAAGAAAATCTAAACCTTTCACAGAAACGTTACCATCCTTCTTAGGTATGCTAACAGTGAGAGCATACAATTGCCCTCTCGATGATCTTGTCCTCGTCTCATAATACTTGAATATCTTTCCCTTTTTACCCTACTAGAGATACTCTCTCTTGTCATGGGTTTTATCATTCACCCTTTTCCTCCTTTGTGGATTAAGCCATACCAACGAGTTGCTTGTCCTTAAGCTTGTATCCTTTATCTTTGTTCTTACTATCCTTTCTTATAACGCGGTAACAGGTCTCTCGAGAACTGCCTCCATCGTACCGAAAACACTGACGTAGTTAGAAAAGGATTAGTCGCAGTTCAAACCACTGTGACTACAGGTGGAGGAAAGAAAGGAAAAGAGATTAAATCAAAGAAACAAAGGATAATGCTAATGGCCTTTGGGGAATAGCCTTTAAAAATAAAACTTTCCTTGAAAAATGCTTCTTTGTAAACGGTTTTCAAATAGTTTTCAGAAGATTTTAAAACTTTTGCCCAGTCTGGTAACCTTCTGCTCTGATACCAAATGTAACACCCTACCTCCGCCAGGGTCACTCACAAGAGAATGCACTAGCTTTGGAGGGGCGTTGTCTAGGTAAACATGCACAGAAATATTACAAGACAGAACATATAAAACGGAAGAAAAACCAAATTTCATTACCTCATAAAATTATAAGGTCTAAAGCCTTTTACATCAAAATGCCTTTAAAAGGCATTACATTGAAAACCTGTCTTGCAATAGTTAAAGAAGCATAAAACCACAGTCATAAAATATTCCCCAAGTAAAATGGTAAAGCAGCCATAGCCAAGAAAAATCCAAGCCATACATGATGACCTTGAAGCAGAAGAAGTACGAGCTAAATAACAATATTTCCTCCCTGAAAACCTAGGGGGGGGGGGAACGGAAGACAAAGAGGTGAAAGAAAACGGGGTCGGTCATAAAGACTGGTAAGTCCTATCTACTTTCCAGCATAAAAACAGGTAAAGGTAACATGACATGCATAAACTGAAAGTAAACATAAGGATGATGACAAGACAGACAAGATAAACCAAGGTAACAGGATGAACTACTGTATCAAGATAAATTACGGTCACTATGAATCAAGTATAACATCCCAAGGTTCTATCGAGTATAACACCCAAGGTTCTATCAAGTATATTTGCCCTGCACCTTCCGTACTAGTATCCCAACCCGTGTCATGTGTTAGCTACAAAATGTCCCTTGCCCAATGTCATGAAATGGTCCATGTCAACCTAATGTAGGTTTTCCCCACTCGTATGTTTCTTTCCATGTATATGTTTAGTCCTTTGCCGTAAATCCTACGGGCTTCCTCACGTAGTTCTATACTACTTCAACGTAGTTCCATTATCCTTGAAATCGTTTGGACTGTCACCCTTGATCTAGCTGTATTTTCTTACCATGAATTCTCGAATGTTCGGCTAGGATTTATGCCACCTAGGACCACTAGGGATTACGCTACCTACTAAACGTTTTCGTAACTCGGTTTGGCTTTAAGCCACCTAGGACCGCTAGGGATTACGCTACCCGTCAACCACGCCATTTTTCCCACGTATGTATCGTGAATCTTTTTTCCATGTCTAGATGCACATGTATCTCAATGTGCCATTCGAGTCCCATGACAGGGCAAATCAAGAAATACAGGACTCGGTGGGGAGCTTTAGGTTATGTGCCGATGCAGATATCAAGGTCTGTTTTTCTACCTGTGGTTATGGTCCCACGTGACCCCTCCCTCAACTACTGAAAGGCAATACAAAAAAATCATGAACGAGAACTATACTCCGGCCATCCATGCCCCACTTTCCTATTGGCCAACCTCACCCATAACTAGATAGCAAGTATATGGTCTTTTGGGAGTTCTCTGCCTTTCCGCATACGTACACGATTGACTAAAGATGGTAGGTAGTCGACGACGTTCTATCTCAGGGCTAAACTAAGTATCGCCGACTCCACGCTAATCCACCCCAGTCTTTAGGTTGCTCGCACAGCAACCAAGGCATACCCTTGGTTCTTCTACCGTAGACCATAACCTCTGTGAGCCCAGGCGGATCATCTGCAACCTCACAGAGGGATACCAAGAGTACCCTCACGTCCCACGAAGCTACCGCTTCGTCACCCAGTTCGCTGGAGCCTTTATCTAAGTCAGATAAACATTCGCTCCTCCTCGTGTGTTTGTTTAAACGATGACCTACCGTATCAGGTTACTCATCTATTTGTGAACTTGTCCAATTCTCTTGACTAAGAATTATTACTTAGTTATCCTTAACTAAGGTTTATCACTTGGTTTCCCTTCCCGTTATCCTTATTAACTACGATTTTCCACTTAGTCCCCTGAACTAGGGTTTTGTCTAATGGGTTAAGTGTTGTCATTTGAGTTCATGACTTACCCCGCCTATGAATCATGTCAAAATTGGCTAAGTATTCAAGTTCAAGACTTAGCCCTACAAACCATGTATTAAGTTGGTTAAGTAAATCAAGAAGTTCTTGACTTAACCCTAGATTATCGTGTCAGATTGGTTATGTATAGGTTAACTTAACCCTATCAAATTACTGTGTCAGATTGGTTAAGTATAGGTTATCTTAACCTCATCAAGCTACCGCGTCAGATTGGTTAATTATAGGTTGTCTTAACCTCATCAAATCATCGAGTAAAATTGGTTAAGTGTAGGTTAACTTAACCCCATTAAATTATCGAGTCGGATTGGTTAAGTATAGGTTAACTTAACCCCATTAAATTATCGAGTTGGATTGGTTAAGCATATTTAAGAGGTTCGGTACTTAACCCTATCAAATCATCAAGTCAGATTGGTTAATTGCAAGTTAACTTAACCCCATCAAATTACCGAGTCGGATTGGTTAAGTGTAGGTTAACTTAACCCCATCCACTATTCGTATTTATAATGGTTAAGTATCATTGTTGTGGGTTTACTTAACCCTACCACGCATCGCGTTATCCCAGTCGGGTGTTATCAACCCATTTAGGTTAAACTAACTCATCCGCTAATCGTGTTATATGGTTAATTGTCTTTAAGTAATCAAGTCCGGTCTTATTTAACCTACCCATTCATGTCATATCGGTTAAGTGCCATTAGTCAAACTAACTTAACCTTATCATGTGGCATTAAGTAAATTAATGCGCCCCAACCTCTCACATTAGACTTTGTTGTGGTTACTGGTTACGCCGGGCGGGTCCGGGCAGCTTTACACCACAACCTAGTCTAACCTCGGATTTTAAGCGCGATATGACCAACTACTCACATTGGGTCTTATTGTCTGTAGCTACTGGATTTGCAGGGCGGTTCCGGGCAGGTTTATGCTACAAACTCAACCCAACCTCGAGTTGGCCACTTTCATGTTTTCCTACTTGTCATGTTCATGTCAAATTTAGGCCACGACAAAGTCCATGTTTTCCACTTATGCCCATTGTTCCATTACTTAATTCATGTTAAGTTTCATAGCCCATCTCAAGTTTGCCTCAACTACCCAAGGCGTATTCCCAACGCAAGTGAAAGCGAGTCAACATAGTAGGAAAAATATGACAACATATTGGCCTCAAACATGTATGATAGCATAAAGGGATTGGCCTCAAACATGTATGATAGCATAAAGGGATTGTCCTCAAACATGTATGATAGCATAACACTAGGTTCATCATCCTAGGCATGTAAATGGTCATGAGGGGTTTAGGTTCTTTTACATGCATAAGCCCCAAGTCAAGTTCATATGAATGTTCCATAAGTCAAATTGTTCTAAGGGTTCATGCCAACATTCCACAAGTCAAGATTCAATCTTGCATGATAAACTAGGTCAAACACAACATGAGTGGCATGATTTAATCACTAAGAAATAGCCCAAAGTCATAGGTTCAAGAGAGTGGCAAGACTAGATTCACATAGACTAACATACTTAGGTTTCATCTCATTTTATTCCATGTCAACATTAGAACTACCGTTTAGATCTAAAAGTAGCTAGAACTTACAAAGCATGGCTAGAGATTTATGAGCAAGCATTTGTCGTAGAACGGTGTTGAGATGATGCTCTACTTCCTTGATTTGATGTAGAAAGCTTGCTCCTTTGACTTGAATCTAGTTTGCATGCTTAAGCCTTTGAAGTTGAAGATGGAGGCCATGATCAAGAGACATTTGGGAAGCACTTCGTTGTTAGGATGGTTTGTAGTGAATTAGGCTAGATCTTAGGGTGTTTTTATAGAAGTTAGGATTAGTTTAGGCCCTTAGATTAACCCTAGTTTAGATCTGAACCATCCAATCTCGTCACAGGCCAACATAACAGACCCAAAGGAGCAAGCAGGTGCACCAGGCCAACCTGGCCCGACCAAGGAGGTCGACCCCCAGGTCGACACCCAGGTCGACTCCCCAGTCGACCTGGTCCTGGGGGGTAAACTCCCCAGTCGACCTGGGGCTGGGCGGGAAATTTTCCCGCCCAGTATGTTTAGGGCTAAATTCGAAATTTGGAAATCTGTTTTCGTTTTCTGATTTTTCGTGAATCTTCTAGAGGCCATATCTCGGTCATACAGACTCCGATTTACGAAATTTCGGACTCGTTTCCAACCATAATTCCGAGATGAACGCAACGGTGCAACCCGTTTCTCTTGATCCTTATTTTAAAATTTAATTCTGCCTCGATTCTTGTCTTAACACGTTATTAAAATTCGGGTTGTTACACATAGTATAAAATCAAAAACCGCAGGGCACTTATTGGAGATTGGATTCCAACTAAGACAAGGTATGGGACCACCCTCCGATAGTGTATCTCTAGAGGCGAATACACTGGGTTCAACAAGAACGTCTTGCAACCCGGCCCACACATGACCGACCACTCATTTCGCTTGAGTGTATCGAATGTATATTACCAACGGTTGGACTCAAACCACCGTTTCCCGAAAAGGGACAGCATCGAAATAGATTAAAGAAGTAAAAGGGATTTCTCTAGATAGGTGATTATACACCCTAATGGGAGCGACCCCCATAGCCATGCTGCCTGCCCGATTTTTGTCATTTCCCGGTTGTGAGGCTTGAGGCTACGTCTATCTTTTAGAACATCTGGCCACCATACACTTTGAATGCCACATCGTCAAACCCATCAAATCACTAGTTGATCTTCCCAAAAATATTACGGGTATAAAAGCTAAGAGAAATGAATTTCTCCACCACCAGACGTAATACCTTGAAAAGATCGTCTTGTGTGACCATTAGGAATACTCTTTCAGACATTCGTCCATACAAGTTGTCCTGGGACTGAACAAACATAACAGCTCTTGCATTTCACTCCGTCTTCGATTATCGTCAGTATAATTTAATTCGCAACATCTATGCCTATACGGAGTGGTTTTCGGATATTAAATCCAACCGGTCTCTCCGTATTGACAACGATGGTCAAAACACTTCGATAGTCGGTTATTTAACTATCGAAGTAAATAAAAGCATTCATTCAAATGTACAACTAACACCACACAATCACTAGTCCTTTTTACTTTCCCAAATTTTCATATCTTTCCAGATATTTTCCAAGACCCATTTCGCCCTTTACATCTCTTGGAAAACGTTTCCTGTTATTATGAACCTTTATTCGTCTTTGTTCCCACCCCAACATAATACTCCTATATTTCTTTGGACAAACATCGTTACTTATTTCTTTAGAATAAGTGGATTCAAACCAACTGTTTCCATTCCCTATAGAGTAGTGTTATATATAAACATCACGCTTAAGCTTGGCCAATGGCGTTAATTTAACGTTATAGTTCAAAATTGTCATACGCTGTAATATTCCCCTTTATAACTAATCTTGACATCTCTTACCGTTACAAAAATCTTGAAATCTCTTTTCGTTACAAAAATCTTGACATCTCTAATTCAATAACATTTTAAATGAGGCCCACTTAAGAAACAATTATTTAATTAAAAATAATTAACTAATGTTTTACTTTATAAAATGAACTATAAAGTACCAGTTTAGAATAGAATTTCTATTACAGTTTAAAGCTTCACTTTAATTATAAAAATCTAAATTTTTATAATCGACTACGTTGATTTGCCTGACGGCCAATCAACTTCTTAACTAAAAGATGTATTTATGGTCATCTGCTACCACTATCTTAATTTATATCGTCTATTGATTAAATCAAAACAAATGTTGAATTTCTATTCAACATCAATATTCACACGGGGCTTTAATGTCATTTGGGTTCAAGCAGTGCATATATAAAACAAACAGCGCATATAAATATTGAGGAATCCGGTTGGATTCCTCTAACTGGTTTTCTCCATCCATAGATGTTAGTCAAACAATTAACATTGATTCCATACTAGGGAATATTAAAATTGATGGAATCAGTATCCAACATATGTAACGATATACATATTTGAACAGATTTAATTGTAATCTACCTAAACGACTATCACACAACATTCAACCAACATTATAATATTTTAAAATAGATCAGAGTTAGTGAATTTACTCACCTTTGCACTTTAACTATTAAATAACGATTTGCATCAGTTGATTACACTGGGCGTTCAATTCTGCCATAAATTCAAATGTGCTTCCAATTGCCCCAAACTGACTTCATAGTGTCGCCAGCTTCCATACGACTCCAAGCGACGGACGGTTCGTAAAGCACTTAATTTCCGACCAACTACCCAATAAAAATCTACCGCCGTCACCTTTAGTTCCCCATGGTCTTATGTCTCCGCCATCTCAAGTTTTCAAAACCAACATTGGAGCACCTCACACTCACGTTTTCCCCACTTCTTCTATATCCTTTTTTTCTTTTCTAATTCCTTTTAAACACTCCAAAGGCCCAATACAGCCCGTCACCACTCCTTATAAATCTTCGGCCCAATGCTTCCAAAAATCAACTACCCGTATGTGTCAGTAGCTCTTCACCATTACGCACCCTTAACCGCAACTTTCCCCATGCGGTTATCTTCCTTTTCCATACAAATATACACAGACAATCCCACCTTATTCATGAACCAACATCCCATTTCTTCTGACCCTTTTCACGTTAATTACCGTGCATCCCCTTCATGTTCTCCATGCTCACATCAGTTCCCTTGCTCACGTTTTGCTCTCCCCATGTACCAAACATTTGCGCCATGCTCAACTTCTCTTATTATTATATAATATGGTTTATACCTTAATCACCAATTAAGCTTTTAAATCCACGTTTAAGTCCACACTCTCCCTTCCAGACTTTCCATGCACCATTTACACTTCATGTTGTACACACATACACCCAGAACGTCCCCTCCAATGAATGTTCCCCTTCACGTCGGCCCAATGGCACCACACCCGAACCAATGTACCTAAAAATCCCTATAGCTCCTCTCATGCACCATCCCCATCCATTCTTGAATGCCCTTCCACCCTTTACAACCGCAAGGAAACAGTGTCTCCTTCCTTCTAAATAGAACAATGACTTGAAGGCTTACACCCTGTTAATATTATAGCCGACCACTTGAATCCCTGTTTCCATCTCACACAACACTACACTAAATACCTGTAGCTGTAGCACCATCTTCTCGTCACTGACTCTACCTACCCACCACGTTCAGCTCTTTTTTAAACACTCCCTACCCACTTCAACAGATCCGCCTCACCGTACTTCGTATGCCATCAACCCAACACCTTGGTACCTGGTTTGAAGCTCCACCCAGCATCAGATCGTCACTTGCTATGAAGACTTGGACCCCCCCCCCCCCCCGAAAAGTTGCGTCGCGTCAAGATGCTCATATCACAAATTAAACATGTTTAAGGATTTGTATTTTGATTTTTGTTTTGATTTTCGAACGCCATTTAAAACTCACGGCGGTTAACTGGAGAGGAAAGAAGCATCGAAGTCACCCAGTATATACACAGTTAAAATACTTGGCTGTAAAGTAATAGGTTACATATTGATCTTAGGGTAGGTTGGCTGTAGTGATTTGAAAACACACTGAATTTAGCTGTTCATCGTCATAGGCTCCTGCTGATGATTTGAATATAGGCGTATGGAGCTTTAAATATGGATCTGTCATCTTTTCGTAGGCATGTGCGCTTCACTCAGCTATGCCTGCTATGACCATTCTATTTACACGCTAAGTTTGTGCACTTGTTTCAAGTGTATTGTATTGTTTATATTTTTCTTAGTTATTAAGTCATAGGCGCCAGGCGGTAGCTACTCAAAAGGTTGTAGGCTGTCTTTGAATGGGTACGATCCTTGGTAAAAAAAGGAACCGTAATAATATATTTTCTGCGTGTGCTTCCTTCTCTAAGCTGTTGTAAATAGGAAGTGGATCGGCAGGCAAGAGAGGCTTCATTTGGTGGAGGCTTAAGCATAAGCAGGGAAGGCACGAATAGGCTTCAGAATAGAGGGTGACTTGACTGCATATAGACTGCTATGATATTTCTTGGTGTGTGAAAAGTGATCTAGGTATTGTTTGATTAAAGAAGGCTTTGTACCTGCTACGCATATAGTTGCTTAGGTAGGTTGGAGTTCCGAGGTTTGCATGTGCTTTGGAGAAGCATAGTTGTGCACAATTTGGCAGCCAAGGAGAAAGAAACGTATAATATTAGACTCCACATTAAGCCTTGACCGTATGTAAGTTGTTTATTTAATGGTCTTATTTTTTATTTTTTTTAAATCATACTGTCGTACGGACAGAAGTAAGGGTACAGTCGTGCTCAACGAGGTGTCACGATCCCAAAAATATAATAATCTTGGTAGGTTAACTCATATTGTGAAACCCCAAAAATGTTGTTACAGGGTGCAAAATACTCCAAATAAAAAGTTGCATATTTAATTAATTAAAAATTACAGAAAAATTCTAAAAATTAAATCTTCACTAAGTCTCAAAAGAACCTTGTCCAAATTTGAATCTGATGACTAGTTATATCGAATAAACCGTTATGGTCGATAAACGATTCTATAGCGACTATTTGGAAATTTGATTTGGACATAACTCATAATTTGTAACACAAAATCTCTGTTTTTCACTACCATTAGAAAGATACGGTTCAACAGATTCCAACGCTCCTTGTTTCAAAGAATTCCGACTAATAACGGGTCCTGTACACTCAGTTGAAGTTCAAAACGTTAAATTACGAACTGCCGCGATATTACGGGCTCGATTAAAATTAATATATATTTTTATACGTTCAACTTCGTTTTAATGGATATTAAATCCAATTATATTACAAATTCAATATTTAAATTGATTAAATATTCAAATACAAACCGATAAAAATGCGGGACGTTACATTCCTTTCCCCTTAAAATAATTTCGTCCTCGAAATTGCTAAGAAGTGAAGATACTCTAATTCTAATTCCTCACAACCTGCTCGGTTGAAATTTCTTACTTCACATTCCCACAACTCAATCCTTGGTTGATCTCCCATCAATCCATTCTCAGACCAATCTTTCGCTTTTCCTAAGCCAAATTTCTATTTCAACTCCAGCTCCATTTCAATTCCAAACTCTTTCTTAACCATCAAATTCTATTTCAATTCAAAATCCTTATTCCAGTATGGTTTCCACTTACTTGGCTCCAATTTAACTCCAATTTTATTTGACTTAGTTAAATTGTCTATTTATTTACTTCATAAGTAAATTTTTAATTTTAGAATTTAAATTCTTGAGGTTTTTATTTCAAATCAGTTTGAAATCATATACATATATATATTCATAGCAATTCAAAACACTTGAATTCCGAACAACTTATTTCAAAACAAGATCTTTGGTAGTAATCCGTCACTTAGAACTCGAAAATGAACACCGATAATGGTCGACTTCATCATCAGATTTTATTTCCCAGCGATCAAAGTGAGTTCAATACTATATCACTTTCAAAACTCATATTCAAATACTTTTATTCGAAATTTACTTCAAAAATATCTTTTTGAAACTTGGATAATATTTTAAAATTTCCCCAGGATCTTAAAATTCCATATATCTAATTCAAAATTCATTTACAAATAATTTCATGTTCAAGTCCAATTCTGGTTTAAATTTTAGATTTAATTCATCAGATTTTATACCTTATACTCATATGAACTTCGATTGGTTATTTACATAACTGACCCACTTATAATCTTATTCGATTATAGTGACGATCAACACACCCAATATACTATAATGATCTCAAGATATATAGTTCTTTTTATGTCAAATTATATTTTTCGGTAAAATTATTTCATTTACCCTCTTTTCAAAGCATACTGTGTCGAATTACTCTGTTCAAGAGTTTAGAAAAACCTATCGATACAGTTTGCAATCCAGTATCGACCAGAATTCATAAACCACTCGCCAAACCAATCAACACAATATAAAATAGTTTTTATATTAATTTTCAAATACGCGCTCATATATATATACACTCATACTCAATCTAGGGTATTACTAACCCCATCTCTATTGAGTTACGCCACAGAGCCAAGGTAATCACTTAACCTTCGGCTCTGATACCAACTGTAACGACTCGGAAATCCGTACCTATTTGAGCAGATAAATATCCTATACATTCAACTCAAAGTGCACGAAAATACATATCATTAATAGAAAGAAATAAGAGGATGAGAAAGATAAGATAGAACTAATAGAATAGAAGAAGAAGAAGAACACAACTGAGCAGAATCAGAGTAAACACGAATTTCACAGCGGAACGAATAAAATATATTATATAACATAACTTTGAAATACAAAACTGTATTGTATATACATACCATTATCAGAGTACAATACATCATATCACATCGGAAATAATCTTTAAATACTAACGGTGAAGCCTTCTGCTTTTAGCTACTCCAAGTGTATCTGTAAAAGCCTGAATCACTTGACTGCCCATACAAATTTGGGCACCCAAGGGTTTAGGGAAAAACAAACAAAATAAACTCTAGGTCAGTCATGAGACTGGTGTGAGTTAATTCCAACCATACTGTTTAACTTTGAAAATCCTTTTGAAACAAAAAGATAATAGTAAGACCATTCCACACATAAACATGGACGGTTTTTACCTTACTATAATCCAAAATATTTTGATATCAAAATCCAGTGATATTATAATAATGTCTAATCAAGTGAATAAACAAATAGAAGAATGCTTGCATCTCACGCTCTACATACATAGTATAAAATCAAAAACCGCAGGGCGCTTATTGGAGATTGGATTCCAACTATGACAAGGTATGGGACCACTCGCCGATAGTGTATCTCTAGAGGAGAATACACTGGGTTCAACAAGAACGTCTTGCAACCCGGCCCACACATGACCGACCACTCATTTCGCTTGAGTGTATCGAATGTATATTACCAACGGTTGGACTCAAACCACCGTTTCCCGAAAAGGGACAGCATCGAAATAGATTAAAGAAGTAAAAGGGATTTCTCTAGATAGGTGATTATACACCCTAATGGGAGCGACCCACATAGCCATGCCGCCTGCCCGATTTTTGTCAATTCCCGGTTGTGAGGCTTGAGGCTACGTCTATCTTTTAGAACATCTGGCCACCATACACTTTGAATGCCACATCGGTAAACCCATCAAATCACTAGTTGATCTTCCCAAAAATATTACGGGTATAAAAGCTAAGAGAAACAAATTTCTTCACCACCAGACATAATACCTTGAAAAGATCGTCTTATGTGACCATTAGGAATACTCTGTCAGACATTCGTCCATACAAGTTGTCCTGGGACTGGACAAACATAACAGCTCTTGCATTTCACTCCGTCTTCGATTACCGTCAGTATAATTTAATTCGCAACGACTATGCCTATACGGAGTGGTTTTCGGATATTAAATCCAACCGGTCTTTACGTATTGACAACGATGGTCAAAACACTTCGATAGTCGGTTATTTAACTATCGAAGTAAAAACAAACATTCATTCAAATGTACAACTAACACCACACAATCACTAGTCCTTTTTACTTTACCAAATTTCCATATCTTTCCAGATATTTTCAAAGACCCATTTAGCCCTTTACATCTCTTGGAAAACGTTTCCTGTTATTATGAACCTTTATTCGTCTTTGTTCCCACCCCCAACAAAATACTCCTATATTTCTTTGGACAAACATCGTTACTTATTTCTTTAGAATAAGTGGATTCAAACCAACTGTTTCCATTCCCTATAGAGTAGTGTTATATATAAACATCACGCTTAAGCTTGGCCAACAGCGTTAATTTAACGTTATAGTTCAAACTTGTCATACGCTGTAATATTCCCCTTTATAACTAATCTTGACATCTCTTACCGTTACAAAAATCTTGAAATCTCTTTTCATAACAAAAATCTTGACATCTCTAATTCAATAACATTTTAAATGAGGCCCACTTAAGAAACAATTATTTAATTAAAAATAATTAACTAATGTTTTACTTTATAAAATGAACTATAAAGTACCAGTTTATAATAGAATTTCTGTTACAGTTTAAAGCTTCACTTTAATTATAAAAATCTAAATTTTTATAATCGACTTCTTGATTTGCCTGACGGCCAATCAACTTCTTAACAAAAAGACGTATTTATGGTCATCTGCTGCCACTCTCTTAATATATATCGTATATTGATTAAATCAAAACAAATGTTGAATTTCTATTCAACATCAATATTCACACGGGGCTTTAATGTCATTTGGGTTCAAGCAGTGCATATATAAAACAAACAGCGCATATAAATATTGAGGAATCCGGTTGGATTCCTCTAACCGGTTTCCTCCATCCATAGATGTTAGTCAAACAATTAACATTGATTCCATACTAGGGAATATTAAAATTGATGGAATCAGTAACCAACATATGTAACGATATATATATTTGAACCAAATTAATTGTAATATATCTGAACGACCATCACACAACATTCAACCAACATTATAATATTTTAAAATAGATCAGAGTTAGTGAATTTACTCACCTTTGCGTTTTAACCGTTAAATAACGATTTGCATCAGTTGATTACATTGGGCGTTCAATTCTGCCATAAATTCAAATGTGCTTCCAATTGCTCCAAACCTACTTCATAGTGTCGCCAGCTTCCATACGACTCCAAAGCGACGGACGGTTCGTAAAACACTTAATTTCCAACCAGCTACCCAATAAAAATATACTGCCATCACCTTTAGTTCACCATGGTCTTATGTCTCCGCCATCTCAAGTTTTCAAAACCAACATTGGAGCACCTCACACTCACGTTTTTCCCACTTCTTCTATATCCTATTTTTTTCTTTTCTATTTCCTTTTAAACACTCCAAAGGCCCAATACGGCCCGTCACCACACCTTATAAGTCTTCGTCCCAATGCTTCCAAAAAGCAACTACCCGTATGTGTCAGTAGCTCTTCACCATTATGCTCCCTTAACCGCAACTTTTCCCATGCGGTTATCTTCCTTTTCCATACAAATATACACAGACAATCCCACCTTTTTCATGAACCAACGTCCCATTTCTTCTGACCCTTTTCACGTTAATTACTGTGCATCCCATTCATGTTCTCCATGCTCACATCAGTTCCCCTGCTCACGTTTTGCTCTCCCCATGTACCAAACATTTGCGCCATGCCCAACTTCTCTTATTATTATATAATATGGTTTATACCTTAATCACCAATTAAGCTTTTAAATCCACGTTTAAGTCCACACTCTCCCTTCCAGACTTTCCGTGCACCATTTACACTTCATGTTGTACACACATACACCCAGAACGTCCCCTCCAATGAATGTTCCCCTTCACGTCGGCCCAATGGCACCACACCCGAACCAGTGTACCTAAAAATCCCTGTAGCTCCTCTCATGCACCATCCCTGTCCATTCTTGAATGCCCTTCCACCCTTTACAACCGCAAGGAAACAGTGTCTCCTTCCTTCCAAATAGAACAATGACTTGAAGGCTTACCCCATGTTAATACTATAGCCGACCACTTGAATCCCTGTTTCCATCTCACACAGCACTACACTAAATACCTGTAGCAGTAACACCATATTCTCGTCACTGACTCTACCTACCCACCACGTTCAGCTCTTGTTTAAACACGCCCTACCCACTTCAACAGATCCGCCTCACCGCACTTCGTATGCCATCAACCCAACACCTTGGTACCCGGTTTGAAGCTCCACCCAGCATCAGATCGTCACTTGCTATGAAGACTTGGACCCCCCCCCCCCCCGAAAAGTTGCGTCGCCTCAAGATGCTCATATCACAAATTAAACATGTTTAAGGATTTGTATTTTGATTTTTGTTTTGATTTTCGAACGCCATTTAAAACTCACGGCGGTTAACTGAAAAGGAAAGAAGCATCGAAGTCACCCAGTATATGTACAGTTAAAATACTTGGCTGTAAAGTAATAGGTTATGTATTGATCTTAGGGTAGGTTGGCTGTAGTGATTTGAAAACACACCGAATTTAGCTGTTCATCGTCATAGGCTCCTGCTGATGATTTGAATATAGGCGTATGAAGCTTTAAATATGGATCTGTCATCTTTTCGTAGGCATGTGCGCTTCACTCAGCTATGCCTGCTATGACCATTCTATTTACAAGCTAAGTTTGTGCACTTGTTTCGAGTGTATTGTATTGTTTATATTTTTCTTAGTTATTAAGTCATAGGCGCCAGGCGGTAGCTACTCAAAAGGTTGTAAGCTGTCTTTGAATGGGTACGATCCTTGGTAAATAAGGAACCGTAATAATATATTTTCTGCGTGTGCTTCATTCTCTAAGCTGTTGTAAATAGCAAGTGGATCGGTAGGCAAGAGAGGCTTCATTTGGTGGAGGCTTGAGCATAAGCAGGGAAGGCACGAATAGGCTTCAGAATAGAGGGTGACCTGACTGCATATAGACTGCTATGATATTTCTTGGTGTGTGAAAAGTGATCTAGGTACTGTTTGATAAAAGAAGGCTTTGTACCTACTACGCATATAGTTGCTTAGGTAGGTTGGAGTTCCGAGGTTTGCATGTGCTTTGGAGAAGCATAGATGTGCACAATTTCGCAGCCAAGGAGAAAGAAACGTATAATATTAGACTCCACATTGAGCCTTGACCGTATGTAAGTTGATTATTTAATGTTTTTATTTTTTATTTTTTTTTAAATTATACTAGCGTACGGATAGAAGTAAGGGTATAGTCGTGCTCAACGAGGTGTCACGATCCCAAAAATATAATAATCTCGGTAGGTTAACTCATATTGTGAAACCCCAAAAATGTCGTTACAGGGTGCAAAATACTCCAAATAAAAAGTTGCATATTTAATTAATTAAAAATTATAGGAAAAATCTAAAAATTAAATCATCACTACGTCTCAAAAGAACCTTGTCCAAATTTGAATCCGATGACTAGTTATATCGAATAAACCGTTATGGTCGATAAACGATTCTATAGCGACTATTTGGAAATTTGATTTGGACATAACTCATAATCTATAACACGAAATCTCTGTTTTTCACTACCATTAGAAAGATACCGTTCAACAGATTCCAACGCTTCTTGTTTCAAAGAATTCCGACTAATAACGGGTCATGTACACTCAGTTGAAGTTCAGAACGTTAAATTACGAACTGCCGCGATATTACGGGCTCGATTATAATTAATATATATATTTATACGTTCAACTTCGTTTTAGTGGATATTAAATCCAATTATATTACAAATTCAATATTTAAACTGATTAAATATTCAAATACAAACTGATAAAAATGCGGGACGTTACATAAATAGAAGGATAATAGAAATATCTATTTGTTGAATAAATAGAAAAGATAAAAGAAATATTTATTTAGAGAATAAATAGAATTATAAAAGAAATATTTATCTGGGAAGATAAATAGGATTGGAAGGTAATCATTATAAGTGAATAAACGCTGTTAAAAGGAAATCATTATAAGTGAATAAACGTTGTTAAAAGGAAATCTTTATAAAGCATATAAAGTTAGTGAATAAGGGTAAATCGACAGGTAGAGTTAATTGAATATCAGTTATTCAATTAGAGTTATCAAATTAGTTATTCGACAGGAGTTAAGTGAAGAGAGTTAATTGAATATAGTTATTCGAAAGAAAGGTTAAGTAAGGAAGTTAGTTAAAGAAATTTAAAGTGAAATTTGCCTATTTCAAGGTTAGAAATGTTGTTCAGTTAAGGTCTGAGAGGTAGTTCTACCCCAACTTGATTGCCTTCGTTTTTAACTAAGGAATGGCTAAGGTTCAGCAATAAAGGATGTAAAGTGAATTTAGTAATTAAAGGAAATGGTTGAGTTGACATAGCGATGTTTTATCTAAACATCTGCTTAATCCAAACGTAGGAGTTTTGGAAATGTTTTCCAAACAAGAATCAGAAATGTTTTCTAATACAGAGAACAAGAAATGGAAATGTTTCCAATGTTAATAACGTATATTTTCTAAATATAGAAAATAGCAAATGTTAAATGTAGGGAGACAGGAGATGTAAAATGAACTAAAGAGATTAATGTTAAATGATGTTTGTTCGATATAATTTCTACCTGGAAATAGTATCGTTGTTTGCACACTTGTTTTTCTTTGATAGTTAAATCACAGACTATCAAAGTTTTGACCATTTTAACGTTGTTAATATGGAGAGACAGGTTGGATTATTATCCAAAGAACCACTCTGTATTGGCATAAGCGTTGCGAATCATATATGCCAAAGATAATTGAAGACGGAGTAAAGATAGGGCTATTGTATAAGTCTTAGATAACAGTGCCTAAGATGGATATACCGAATAGTACCTTCAGTTCATCCTGTTCCTTGGTGACTTGTATGGATGAATGTCTGACAGAGTATTTCCAGACGATCACGTATATTGATTTCTCCAACCGTACCAAGAGTGGAAGCGGAGAAGGAAACTTCTTTTAGCTAACACATAACGTATTGTTGAGGATGTCAATCGATGATTTGATGGATTTGATGATGTGACATTCGAAGTGAATCTGGTGTGATGATAAAGCGTAGCTTCAAGCCTCATCATCTGGTAAATGACAGAAATCGGGCAGGCAGCATGGCTAAGTCCGTCGCTCCGAAGTAGGGTGTATAATCACTTGATCTAGAGTTTCATTTATTTCTAAAAATCTATTGTCGATACTGTCCCATTCGGGAAACAGTTGCTGATCCCAACCGTTGGTGATATACATTCGATACACTCAAGAGAAATGAGTGGTCGGTCATGTGTGGCCGGGTTGCAAGATGTTCTTGTTGAACCCAGTGTATTCCTTTCTAGAGATACACTAGCAAAAGGTGGTTCCATACCTTGACAAAGTTGGAAATCCATTACCCAATACGTGCTTGTGGTTTTGATTGTATACTATATATGTAGAACGTGAGATGAAAGCGTTTCTGCTAGATGATTATTATGTTGTGTTGATAGACATTATTATAATATCAATAGGTTTTTGATATAATGAAAATTTGGATTCTCATAAGGGAAAAACCCGTTCCGTTATAAGGCGTGGTCTTATGAGATATCATTTACCTGCTTGAACTATTTTAAAACGTTTTACTCATACCAGTCCCATGACTGACCCGAAGTTTATTTTGTTTTGTTTTCCCTAAACTCTTGGGTGCCCAATTTTGTACGGGCAGTCAAGTAATCTGGATTTACAGATATACTGGAAGAGCTTGGAGCAGGAGGCTTCAGGATTATATAGCTATAGTTATTTCCGCTGTGTTGTAAGTGTTGTACTTTGATAATGATGTATATTCAAGTACAGATGTATATTTCAAGTTATGTTACATATATTATATGTTATTCGTTCCGCTGTGAGGTTCGTGTTACTCTGATGTTGTGTTCTTCTTCTTCTTTTCTATAAGTTTCTATCTTATCTTTCCTCACCCTCTAATTTCTTTCATTAATTACCGGGATTTTTCGATGTTTTGTTGTCGACATCGAGTTTATGTCGATAACCAAAGTCGTCAAAAATCCGGGTCATTGCAATATCGATCATATATGGCATAGCTACCATATACTATGTCGCCATACTAGTTCTACAATCAAAACCGCGTGGGTCGTATTGGGAGTTGGATTTCCATCATGAACCAAGGCAAAAGATATCCTTACCGAATTCGAGACAATCTAGCCCATGTCTCACGAACAGAACGCATCATCCCTTGGATCTTCAGGGCCGGTCCACCAAAGTGCAATGGTTGGATTAGTAATGCCTGAACAATACGTTTCCCCCCTATGGGGCGTAAATAGAGCCACTAGGGACTCAAATTACCGAGGCGCCTCATTCCATCATCCACATAAGTAAAAACGTCAGGCCTTGTAAAAATCATGACACCACCTCTAGCTAGAAAGAAACGTATGTCCTCCCTGCAGTCCTTACTCCCGTTTCTGGTTCATACCAGGGTGTGAGGCTCGCGAGCTTTACACAAAGCTATGCTAAATTAAAGCTGTGCTTTGATCATCAACCACTAGGCTCTGCTTTTCAACAAAAGCCTTGATCATATGCATCTTAGCATGCCACATTGTCAATCCATACCATACCATTGATTTCTGCCAATATATAACCTCTAAGCTCGTACGTCACAGAGAAGGGTGATAGACACCAAACAGATATATATTTAGCAGAGATCAACAAATACAACATAAAGGAATACAACGTCAGACATACATCCATTTACAAGTCCGTTCTAGGTCTAAACGAAATCGAAGACACCTTATTCCTATCCCATATGTCCAATACAGGAGAGAGGTTCTCGCATATCCATCGATCTCCAAGTACGTCTGGACGATCACTACTTATTACCTTGTCTTGGGTGGCCTCCCAATCAAGACACCAGTAACCATCCAAACGATGTGAAGACCTCCGGTCTTCAACCACCTTCTTCATCTTCGACTCTTAATCGTCGTATTAATTATTCGGAATGGGTTAAACTCGTTCTTTCCGAATAACTGCGTATTTTATAATCAATAATAAAATACTGTAAAAGCACATCCAACGGCTCATTCTAATTCAGAATATTCTTTTAAATAAATATTCACATTATTGGGGAAATGTTCCTATAATTGAGTTAAAGATTTATAATTTCCAAATTATACTTCACTGATAATTGAGTTAAAGGACAAATGTCATTTAAAAACACAGTTCACAATAAACCCAATTTACCTTTCAATTTATCCCAATTATTAAATATAATTGAAAAACTCTAAAGTCTTAATTAAAAGATTTATTCTTTTATTCAATTCCAATTAAATATTAATTAATCAGAAAACTTAACTAAATCTTAATTAAAGATTTATTCTTTTCATACGGGGTATAAGAACAGTGCTATTTAAGACACCATTCACGACAACCCAAAAATCCAATTTATTTAACCTAATTCCAATTAAATATGGATGAATTGGAAAACTTCATTAAATCTTAATTTCAAAGATTTATTATAGTTAATAACTAGTTCATTTTGATAAAATATATTTTTATCTTTCAAATGTGGAATTTTCATCCAAAATCTTTCTAAATCATTTATTATGATTTTACATAATTTTTCCATATTTTTAATAATTTATTAAGGCCTGTACAGTCGATTTCCATAAACGGTCATCGAATTGCACTTACAGCAACCTTTTCTGAAATTGGTTTGGACATAATTCCAAATCCAACCGTTAGATTTCAAATCTCTTATATTCATTTAAAAGCTCTTATCGATATGAATCCAACGGTTCCGGTTTTGTGAAAATCCGACGGTCGGATCTCCCGTTACGCCAATTTGAAGTTAATGGTCGAAATTCGCGAACAGTCGTTGCGCGGCGCGTTCTATTCAGGCCATTAAATAAATATATATAATATATATCGTCGATCTCCATTTAAAATGTATTTTATAAATTATTTATAAATTCAATTTAAAACGGTTTTAACTTCATTTTCAATTTTAAAGCGAAATTGAATATTCTATATTTTTATCATATTAAAATAATAGTATTTTTAAAATATTATATTTTAAATCACTTCTTTTTATATTCATTATAAAATGAATAAATCGATCGATAAACCCATTTGGGTTAAAAATGGCTTTTGCTACTTGATTCGACTTCACATCTTTCTTCTTCACTGAATATTATTTAACATATTTATTATTTTAAAATATTCTTTATTCTAAAAGATTCTTTATATAAAAATGTTTTTATTTTAAAATATCCTCTATATAAAAGATATTCTAAATCAGAATGCGACTCGATCAATTACCATATAACTTCGGTCATATGGATTTCATACATTACATATGTATACAGCAATAATGATAAGTACTCATTAAACAATCAATTCACATTGAGAGTGAAATTTATAACTGTGCGAGAATTAAAATAAATAAATAACGCTCATCACAGACTGTCAATCTATCGATTGACATACAACTAAATATTGGGATTTGTGTACGTCAAGTATAATCCCAACACCCGTGTGGGGTTTTCAAACAACAGTTCATATACATACATCATTGTTTAATAAATTTAACTAATTTTCAACATTTAAATTATAAATAAATATTTATAATTTAATTCCAACAAAACATGTATTTTAACAAGTAATTATTTTCTTCTTGTCTAGTCTACATACATTTTTTCTAATTCTAGTGACGAATTAAAAGGGAAATTTTGTCATATGTATATGTCTATAATTCTAGTGACAAAATAAAAAGGAATTTTTGTTTGTTGGCAACTCTAATTCAACTAAACCCACTAAAGTGATATTTTTGTCTTGTCGACAATTCTAATTCATCTCAACAAATAAATGTGATATTAACATGACAAATAAAAATAATGTTTTTATTTGTTTACAAATTTATTTTAACATAACAATAAAAATGATATTTCTAAATGAACATTTTTATCTTGCCAATTCTAATGCAAAAAAAGGGACATTTCTATTATGTCAATTCTAATGCAACCAAATGAACATTCCTAAATAAAATGATGTTTCATATTAATATGGTATTTCTAAATAAAATGACATTTCATATTAACATGATATACAAAAAAAATATAATTTCTTTTCCTAATGCAACATTTATATGAAAATGTTATATCTTTTCTAATATAACATCTCTAACTAAAATGTTATTTCTTTTTCTAATATAACATTTATATGAAAATGTTATTCCTTTTTCTAATGCAACATTTATAACAAAAATGTGATCTTTATTCCTAATATAGCATTTTTAACCAAAATGACATTTCTATTTACAATCTATGATTCTAACTAAATGTCATATTTTACTTACAAACTATGATTATACTTAGATGTCATATTTGATTTACAAAGTATGATCCTAAATAAATGTCATGTTTTATTTACACAATAAGTTTCTAACATAAATGTCATGTTTATCGCTATCATAAATGACAAATTTATTGCTAATCATAAATAATAGTTTGTCACTAACAAAAATGACAATTTGTCGCTAACATAAATGACAATTTATCGCTAATCATAAATGACAATTTATCGCTAATCATAAATGACAATTTATCGCTAACAAAAATGACAATTTATCGCTAATCATAAATGACAATTTATCGCTAACAAAAATGACAATTTATCGCTAACAAAAATGACAATTTCTAAATAATAGACATTTTTTTTAACATACATGACATTGTCTAAATAATAGACAATTTCTAAGTAATAGACATTTTTATAGAATGACATTTCTAATTCAATAAAATGATAATTTGATATCATCAATTCTAATTTCAACAAAATAACAAATTTTATTTTGTCATTTCTAATTTCAATAAAATGATATTTTAATTTCAACGAAATTTTCCTATGCAATTCGATGACAAACAAAAGAGTAATTATTTGCATACATATTCTATGTTTCGTTTGTACAAATAAAAATGAGAATTTTATTTACACCACAAATTTCTATTATAATGTATACAATAAAAGAATAATTTTATTGTACGATCAATTCTAACATTTCCAATTAGATCCAACAAACAATATCAACCAATTCATATCACATATAATACAAACAATCGAATATTGACAGCATATGTAAAATTTTCCAATGAAATAATAATTAATTTTTTTATTTAAAAAAAGAAATCACACAATGGTATTTATCTGAATTTCCAACAGTCCCCGTTTCAGATCTGGTTTGCTCTGAGCTGTAGAGCTCGATTTTACGATTCCAACACTTCCGGGTTTGCAATTTTATGATATCGTATGAAGAAGATACACGCGATTAAACATTTGAATTACATTGATAAAATTAATAATATAATTAGTTAATCTAATTACATTAACTAATCCCTCTTCCCTCAGAATGCACTGCCAACACCGTAACCCATGACCTCGACATTGTTGACCACTCGCAGCTCCACCTCGGTTCATCCAGTCACCGATCCGTCGCCGCCATAGTGAAGAGCTACGAAAACCGTGCCTCCCCATTGAACCTTATCGCGTTTGATCCCCCTTAGAGCCCCAGATCCAGCTTCGAAACCCGCGGCTTTGAGCCAAAAATCCTGACGCCTCAACTACCTAGAACCGATCATGACCGTACACCCTGAAGATCTCGATATGCTCTTTAATTTCCTTTTTGAAATTCCGAAATTTGTTGAGTGAATTAGAAGAGAAAGGAGGGAGAAGATGGGTGCGTTTCTGCCATTCATTTCCTCTGTGGCGGCTGGAATAAGACGCTAGGGTTTAGTGTATACGGAAATACTGTATGGCGTATTTATAGTGTATTCATAACGTATTTTATTTTAATTAATTAATTCAAGAAAATAACTTGTCAAACCCTCCGAACTCGAAATGAGGACCAACAAGTGTCACCCCTAGCTAATAACCCCCATCCTTGACACAATGGAATATGTCTCGTCAGCCCATTCGATCGTTTCAGCCCACTTTTCTTTAAATTACAATTTAAATCATTTAATATTAAATTTTGATCGTACATTTTAAATTACCGGGGCCACATCTCTAAAAATTCCAGAAAAATTATTTCTAGTTATGTTGTGATGATATGGTCCTAAAAAAACTAATTTCGTCGAATTCCGAGACTGTTTGAAAAATGGGCATTTTCTGGTCGATTAAATTTGACTGAAATTGACAAAACACATTTTCTTTTGCCACGCTCACATATTAATTCTAAAAATTATGAAAATTGAAACCTAACAATAATTTGACATTCCGGTTTCAACAAAAGTGGTTTCATCAAAAACGGAGGTCATTTGAAAAATGGCTATTTTTAATATTAAAATATATATATATATATATATATATATAAATTCTATAGCGACTATTCTAAATTTTAAACTGGACATAACTTTTGATTTCCGCTATGAAATTTCAATTTTTCAGATTCGTTGGTAAGATATTTTTAAGTAGATTCTAATATTTTTGGTTTCACTAAAATCCGATTTATTTTGCACTCTGTATAGTCAGTCAAAGTTCAGATTCAAAATTTCAAACTACCGCGCTATTTCTAACTCCTTTTATAATTAAAATAAAATTTATTCGTTCTAACTTCGATTAAAATAAATTTTAATCGTTATTATTTGAAATAAATTATTTTAACTATTCAATTTCCATTAAAATTTCTAAAATAAAAATTTTAAATTGGTTACGAAATTGCGGGTTGTTACAGCTGAGATACCCAAAATCTGAGCTAAGTCATCGTCAATGAACTCGATAGGGGTGCCCATAACCTCAGATCTGATGACGCAAGACTCGTCATCGATGTTGGCATTCATCTAGGCATCAAACAGACGGACGCATTGTGGATATAGGTCACGTTTAAAAGTGTCGAAGCGCAGGATCAGCGCTAAGCCTACAGCGACAAAAAGCTCCTCCAAACCAAAAGTGGCGAAGTCGGCGAACTTCACCGATCGACCAACCTGAACCTCGAATCTGGCCGAGGTTAAGTAGTTCTTGATCTTCACTTCATTGCGATCTAACCAAGCGGCTTCCTGAGGCATGAGACCAGGGTGTTGCAAGCGAGGTTCCGTGGAGGAATCGACGAATTAGGCAAGAAAAGTTGCAAATCTGAAGTATAATTAGGTAGAAACCTGCATGAGAAGGATTTTGGTGGTAATTATGGACGAAACAGAGTGGGGTTGCTCGGATTGGAGAGGAGGGTTTGGGTACGGTGGAAATTTTGGGTTGGAGAAGAAAGATTCAGCTGGAACGATATATATATATATATCATTTCAGCAGATTCGGGTCGGGTCGGGTCATTGTCAATTTGGGGAGCGGTCGACCTGGCCCTAAGAGGGCGGTCGACCGCATAACGATCGACCTCTTTCCCCTTAGTGGGCGCGGTTTGAATCCCGGCCCAACGACCTGAATAAATTATATATAAAGAAAAAAAATTCCATTTACGTCGAAACAACTTCCGTTCCCAACTAAACCCTCGTATCGAGTTCCACCACTCATCGAGTTAAGAATTTTAATTTTCCAATGTCTTTTCCCTGCCTCTAAAAAGGTTGTGACCACCAAAATGAACGAACTTAAAATAGGAAATCAGCTAGAAATCCGAAACAAAATTTAAAATGGACTTTCCCCTTACTAGCCGACAAAACTAAATGATTCAAAATCAAATACCCCAAAATCTGAACAAAGGATTTTCTTTGGCCTTTTCGAAGAAAAATCTAAACTTTTCCAAAAATGGAATTTTATTATGAACTAATGGTTTCGTGCTTAAAAATCCATTTTTTTTTTATATTCCAATTTTTATTTGAAACTGAAAAACCTTTTCGTGTTCAAATAGTTTGGAGCTTTAAAATCTCGAGGATTAATTGTGATAATTTCAATAAATTATCCAATATATGTAGGATAAGGGATACTAAAAATCAAAAGGAATAGATATTTATTATTCATAAGGATAAGGGATACTGAAACCTTTTCCTTGTCATTTCCAATTCCTTCCTTCCTACCAACCAGATTATATTTATTAAAATTATAAAAAGCCCTGATAATTTTGAAACACAAATAGATAAAAATTTGGAAATCATATCTTTATAAAACTCGGCCTTTATAAAACCCTTTTCTGAAACTGTATTTCTTAAATTTCAAAGCCCATTTTTTTTCCTCCAAATAGTTTTTAAAAAATAAAATTTCCTCAAATACAAGGCCAAGACTCAAATAAATGTTTCAATAAAGGTAGATTCGAAAGTTCAACGAAGTAACAAATGAATAAACCTCGTGATTATATTTTCTGAAATGGATGCGACATAATAACATGGTCTTTTCCCATTTTAGATAGAGTAATGGTCCTAACCGGAACTGCTAACGAAACCAAAATCCAAAAATTATGACTATCTCGGTTGTAGCTAGATTTTTATGTTATATATATTATACCAGTCTCCGAACTTGAATCAACGGCATTCACCATATGCCGTCCTCATGATCATTACGATGAGATTGCCAACGTACTGTGGGGTAAGACAGAATTGGCTAGAAACCCAAACTCAACATATTTCAACTCTTAGTCGCTTAAAGCCCATTTTTACTATAACTAGGCCCACAATTAATTCATAATTGAAATAAATTTAAGCCAAGTAAGAAAGAGGAAGAAAAATAGAAAAGAAGATCGGAATACGTTCTCTCACGAGTCCTAATTAAACTAATTCCTCTGATCGTCTAACCTGATGCTCTGATACCAAATGTAACACCCCACACTTTTCTACGCCCAGATTTTGACAAAAATCAAAACTTGAACACATCTAAGATAGAGCATGTATACCTGGTACCTGCAATAAATGAGCATGAACATAATCAGAGTACGATAAAAGAAAATTCATAGTGGAAACAAAATAGGATAACTAGTATTAACATAAGTAACTACCTTTTTCAAAGTAAGCCACTTTGCTAATACCGAGCATGAAAGAGAACGAGAACTGAAAGCCAAAGTAAAACACCTGTGAGAACCCGACCTTCTCTAGAAAACCTCGGTGGTTGTAATGAGAGGGGGGGAGGGGTCAGAACAATATAGATTCTGAACAGAAAATGTACAACACATATTATAATTCACAGATGTATTCCTTTTGGTTTAACCAAAGATGTATGCCTACCAAGGTTAGTGATTCTAACCTAACCTTGTAAATGTTTATGCATGACCCTACTACTGTTCCCAAGGTAGCATTTCAAGATATAATACCAAGATAGGACGTTTACATATATATTTGCGAAGCCTTTCATCATTTGTTGCCTCACTATTAATGATAACTAGGGTGGATTTTCTCTGATCGCTTAAGACCCAAGATGGACTTATTGGTCACTTATTAATTCTCAATAATTTATTTAACATTGATATAAACTAGAGGGCACTAGCTACGGGCCCTACTAGTTAAGGCTTCCGTCATTCACGCATATACCCTTCCCTACATAAGGTGACAGATGGTACTTTATCTCTTGTTATACCATCTAGCCGACCTTATTAGATAACCCTCTTAGTCGCTTATTATTCCCGTATGATGGGTAGCCATATCTGACATTTTTAGTTTCCAGGTTTGGGTAGGCCCACACACACCTGCCATTTAAGATCCCTAAACTGAAAGACTTATTCCGATATGGACTCTTTAACCCCATCCGCTTAAGACCTAGGAAGAGGACTATACATGAAGGTTATTAGGTTCGTACCCTGTTAGCCTTTAATACTTTTCCCTATTGGGATAAAGTGGGCTACGTTATGAAATCATTCCCTTTTAGTCTCTCTTCACGAAAATATTATCCGCGCATGATTTATTATCGTCATAGGTTCCTATGGTTAAAAATGTTTCCCATTACTAACCTATCAAATCCAATTCTAACTTTAACTATAAGTTCTATATTATCCAATTATAAATAAGGAAAATTATATCCTCCTTACTCTAGGATATTTATTTAATTATTTCCCTAATTGGATTAGTGTATAATCAATATCTATTAATCCGCTTATTACACCTATTTACCGCTTATTACTTTGTTTGTTGCCCCTTTTATGACCATAACGGACATATTTTCCTAAGGCAACCATTTATCAGTCCCAAAGTATCTACTTGTTGTACCCCAACAGACATATTATTATCTATATATTTATTTGTTGCTTTATATATATATATATATATATATATATTTGTGAACCAGACCTCTTATATTAAGTTGACCACTTGTGGATGCTGGGTTTACCGGTTGATTCCTTGCAGAGTTCCACCACAAGTTGAACTTAACCTTGTGTCTTGGTACATTTATATTTATGCATTTCACCACTTACATTAAGTTGACCACCTGTGGATATTGGATTTGTCGGTCGGTTTCGGGCAGACTTCTTCCACAAGTTAAGCTTAACCTCGTGTCTAAATGCGGTTATAATTAAAATTTTCCTACTTGGGGTGTACAACATTAATCTTAATTAATTTTGGAATTGTAACCACTATCCCATTATATTCACTTTCCCCAATAAACATTGGTTACAATTTTTATTTATTGACTTGCAGTCCAATTTATAACAATTAATTATAGGATTAATTGACCGGAATAATCCGAAGTTTGACGTGTCTTCCTAAATTAATCCGAAGTTTGGATTATTTTTAAATAATCCCAAGTTTAGGGGGGGGGGTCCCTTCCCATATTGATCCCGATCACTTATTAACTTGTTGTGGCCGGTTATTAAACTTAAATTCGTCTTCCCCAAACGATTTTTATGGAGTGGGAAACTAGTTTGGGGAAGACGAATTTAAGTTTTATAACCGGCTACAGCAAGTTAATAAGTCATCGGGATCAATATGGGGAGGGAACCCCCAAACTTGGGATTAATAAAAAATAATTCAAACTTCGGATTAATATGGGAAGACACGTCAAACTTCGAATTATTCCTGTCAATTTATCCTTGATTATATTGATTGCTATAAATGGTCACCACAAATATATTAATTCAACATGGATTACATTTTCATATAATTCCATAATTGAACATTATTCAAACATTTAAACATCAAGTATATTTTTTACCGTTTTGCGCTGATTTGGATGAATAATATGTATATGTTTATTTATTTATTTCGTACGGTCAACGTAGTTATCTTTTATTATTATTGTTAAATTTAACGATTTGGTTTAATCAATAACCAAACATTCCTTTTTTACATTCAATCTCGCAAAAGGTTTCACTCTTCCAAAAAGACCGTTAGTTGTAATTATTGTAAATTATGCCTGATTTGTGGAATAGTCATATTTCAAATTCACAAGAAATATATATGTTTATATATATATATATATATATAATTGGAGTAGTTGATGCAAATTACACACAAATATTTATATTTATATTTATATGTACGTTTGCACCAATTTTCCTTTTTAATCTTTTTGTCATATCTCTTGTGAATTCAAAATAATATCTTTTGTTCAAAAAGAGGAAAAATGGCATATTTTTAACAAATAAGCCAAAACCCAACAATATTGAATACAAACAGGCTTATTTCTTTTAAAATTACAATCACACAAATTTAACATTTTATCCACTATTCACATAATTCATTATTCAACAATGAAAATGGTGATCTGGAATGTAACTATGTCTAAATGGTGTTTAATGGGACTGATTTGCAGATATACGGTGGTTTGCAATGTCCACAATACATTTTACAACATAATTATAGGAAATAGGTATAAACAAATTTATGAATCCCACAATTAATATTATGCCTAACCACAATTCATAATATACAAAATTTTAACAATGTTTACAATGAGATCTAATGGGTGTCAATCCAATTACTTTAATTTAGTGAACAGATCCTATAGAAATAGGCATAAAAATTTAGATCTAGTTCAAATGAAATAGATAGGCTATTATAACTGTATTCATAAATTTCCCACTCACCTTAAAGCGTCCAAATCCAAAGTTTGAACATTTTTGACCTACAATTCCCAAATTATTATAGATCTACAATTTATCTTAAAAGGGGATAATTTCAGATCTGTAGAGATGTAAGAAAATAGGAAGAGCGGAGTGAATCTGATTTTGAGGGTCAATTTGCATTATTTACCATTGGATCTGATAATCCTCTCAATTCTATATGATTTGGATTTGATTTATTGTATATGAATATATTTTTATCTTAGAAATTAGGTTAGAAGAGGGAGGGAATTGGTAGAGCTCCACTGCTGTTATTGATTTGTGTGGAAAAGAATGGGGCCTTACCCCTTTATTTATAGGAGTGGAGTTGGCTTTGGACCATTTGATCTATTTTAATTAACATTCGTCCATTCATTTTTAATATATTATAAACTAACCTTATCAACCCTAGCCGTCACTGGGCGATCTGACGCCCAGTGGTTCGACCATCGGTCGACCGCCTAGGTCGTCAATTGCCCAATGAGACTATTTAAATAAGGTAATATAATATTTATAAATTCTGATCTATTTATTTTCCGTCCATTATTGTATTTCGTCCGTAACTTTTTCATACGAACTTCATTCGCGAAACTCCAAACATGGAAGTCGACTAGAATTCCTAGTCGAATGCATCGGTTAAAGTTTCGTGGTCAAATTCCATCATTTGCAGAAATTCCTATTTTTGAAATTCTAATAATTAATTCTTATTGCTAAAATTCCATGTTGTTATATTTGTTCTCTCAACATCATCATTAACTGAAGGAGAAGGCTCCACCTTCAATATAGCCTTCTTATCAAATGTAACATGCCTACTACTAACAATCTTATGGGTAGTAGGACACCACAACTGTGATGACCGCCCATAACCCCCGCACTATACAAGAGAAATAATGCGCTGAAAAATGTGCAAGGCTGTCATGGACGATCATCAGAGAAGGTAAACCCAAGCAGAACCTGTCGTAAAACTCACAGCGCAAGGATAAAATATAATAGAACATATAGAATAGGTAGTAATAGTGAAGCAGAAACACTGGACTTTCATGCAACTAGAAAGTAATATCCACAAACTTGGAAATAGTGTTTATACAAAGTTGCCTCACTACATCATTCAGAAAAGCAAACAGCGGAAATCTAATTATTGGCTAGAGTAAAACTGGTACGTGAGCCTCCTGCTGGCCATCGATCAGCATCGTCGTTTGTCGTCCTCACTAAAGCATTACCTGTCACCAGTTACTTAGTCTGCCCATCTAAAATCGGATGAACAGCCCAAGGTAATAAGAGGATACATAGAACCTTGAGTCAGACAACAGTCTTAATGAGCGATAAAACAACTAACAAACTTCAACAATAAAGTGTATGAAAGAGGATAGATAAACATACTAATCTACCCACGACACCAGAGAAGAACTCAACCTTATCTTCCCCACATCGAACAGTGATAGCCTTTACAATCCATTCAACCAAAGGAATAACAATTCACACATGGAAACCAGAACAACCATTCAATCATGGAAAGCACACATAACATCCAGATTATACAAGTCTCACATAGAAAAACCAATCATCTATGACTGACTCTGGCTATCACCACCAATCCTGCTTTGAAACGATCGTTAACCGTATGATGACCAACCTTGCCATATGTCAAGGGCTAATGGTAACCCCAGTTCTAGCATAAAATCCATATGTCCAACCTTGACAACTAGGCCTTTCAACGATACCCAAGGTACTCGACCAACAACCTTCCGGTCTATTGGGTACCCACATCGTACCCCTGCTTTGAGCCTGCTAGAGCTTACGACAACGATGACTTCTCGGCCTTCGCATCTCTAGTCGTCCAACATTGACGGATATTTACTACTCAAGCGACCTTCTCGAGCAACCATTATCCACCAACTCACGACCTTTGAGTTTTCTGTCTAATCATTGCTTTTCACCGATCAACGAACATATCACATCACTTCGAACATCCCCTTCTGTACTCTTGTCGAAGCCACCACCATCGTTGAACCAACCAACATCTTTGTAAGGTTCAAAGCAATCCATAGCATTATTTCAACACCTCCTAACTTCCCAATTGAACTCACTTTGAAGTCACATCATCACTGGAAGTGTCCGACCAGAAATAGCTGACCAAAAATGGCAGATCAGAAATGGCTGTTCAGAACAGCCCGGCCCGAGCCACTTTGGTCCAACCCGACCCCCTTTTGTCCGACCCGACCCACCTTGGTCTGATCCAAAATGGTCCAATCCACTTTAGCCCGATCCAAAATGGTCTGATTCACTTTAACCCAATCCAGAATGGTCCAACCCGACCCCCTTTAGTCCAACCCGACCCCCTTTAATCTGACCCGAGCCACTTTAATCCGACCCGAGCCAACTTTGACTTGTCCTCCACGACAGAATTTGTTCCCGACCCGAGCCACTTTGGTCCGACCTGAGCCACTTTCTGCACATCTTCAATTCTACTCCGATTTCGATCGAAACTTCGCCAAACGATGAATCCGACGAAACCAACTCAACCAAACTCATCAAACACAATCATAAACATATCATAACATTACTAACCACATGAATATGACGATTACCATAAAAACGATGTAAATCTCACCAAAAACCATTAAAATGAACCTATGATCAAAATGAGAGATCTAACTAACATAAACCTGTTAAATGACATGAAATTATCGAGTGAAACTTGCTAGATAAGATCATAGGTAGATGCATACGAAAATGAACATGTAATGGTGTAAATCTATGGTAAAACATCTCAATTTGATGAGAAACATGCACAAACACTCATATACTTCATTGCATTCATGTGGGAGATGTAAATCACTCACCGATTCTCCAAAACAAGCTAAAATGATAGAATTATGAATCCGGACAGTGAGCAATTCGAACCAATCTCCTTGATCCGATGAATTCACCTTTGAAATGATGTAGATCTAGCCTCTAATGGTGTAGATCTATGATTTCCCTCCTTAGATTTGGATTTTTAATGGTGGAAAGGTGTTAGAGGAAGAAGGAGATCAATGCCTTCAAAATGAGAGAATGGGAAAGTAAACTTTTTCCCTCCACTCTCACCCCCTATTTATAGGATTCCACCATCCCAGTAATGGGCCTTCCCAATTCAGCCCATTAGGCTCTCTAAATCTGAACAGCCAATTGAAAAACCTTAAAAAAGCGATTTCTCCCAAACCGCTGAGCCAAATCCTTAATGTAACCACTCCACGGAAAGGTAACCATTAATTCCTTTCTAATGGCACAGGTCTCACCCTCTGATTCGATCTGAGTCAAAAGTTATGCCCTGTACAAGGCTAACAGGGGCAAAATGGTCACAAACAAAATCGGTAAAAATTATGGACATGTCTCACATCCCCATAAGCAACATATTAAAAGATGAGAATGATCCAACCCTCAGAGAATGAAATAAAAATATTTAACAATCTTTTGATACGTAAAATGCGGGCTATTACAACAACTTAAATGTAACGACCCGGATTTCTGATCGATTAATTTTAAATATTTAATATCGTTTTAAATATTGAGTTGATAATATAAAAGAGTTTTTATATTGAGTTATCGATTTAATAATCGAATATAATTTAATTTAGAATATATTAAATTATCATAATACGAAATATAATTGAAATCGAAGTTAAAAACTGAATCAAAACAATTCAAATGATCAGTATTAATTGTATTTGAATATAGATCATAATAAAAATATTTTATTTTCAGAGAATTAACGGTTTCTGAATTTAAATTATATTAATTTGATATGGTATATACGTTCAAATTTAATATCAAAATATATTCAGTTCAGTTCAGAATAACGCAATGATATTGAAATGTCAGTCCGTACGCTAAAACAGCTGTTCATGATTTAAATTAACGGACCTCGAGATACTAGATTAGTGGATAGGCTTGAAATCAAATCAGAATCTATCTAAAAGAAATAAAAATCTCTTTATTTCAAATCGTATTAATTAGCAATCACATTAAAATCTTTTTAAAATATTTCAAAATCTTTAAAGTACTGGAGCCGACCTATTTCTTTTACTCTTCGCAGACCTACGCACTCATTTATTCTATAAATATAACCACGAATCCTTTGTATTTCTTCATTCAGCAATCAGATTAAAGGAAATCGAAAGCTTCAAATAAAGGGAAAAAATGGCTACTGCATTATATGAAATCGAATTCTACCATATTCCTAAAACTAAAAACCGCGTAAGGCTCGTCCTCCTGATTTTAAAATCAACGCATTTCCCCTTTCCTTCAATTCAAAATCGACAGCTTCGAAAAAAAAGAATAATCGAAATCGATTTCGAATCTGATGCTCGAGTTCTGCTAAATGCGAGTTGGGGATTTTCGATTTCGAACCAACAAGCAGTAGTTTTGGGGTCGTGATTTCGGGTTCGAAGTGGATGAGTTACAGGTTGCCATGAGGCTGGTAGGTGTCTTCTTAAGTAGGCGAGTCGAAGGGGATCTCGTTGGTGGATCCGATGGTTCAAGGGGCGGGCGTTGGTTGTTCAGAGTAGGTGAAGCAGTAGATATCAGATTTCAGAAGGGGAAACAATGCGATTTCTTTTTGTTGGCTCAAGTGCACGAGTTTTGCTGTAAGAAAGTGGAGCAAGGTTGATTTGGGGAGGGTGCTGGTCTTCAGCAGCTAGTGGTTTGAGGGAGATTGGTCTCTGGTTTTTGGAAATGGACTATAAATTTTAAAAAGGTTGACTGTAGTGAGGAGCCAAGGGATTTTAGGAACAAATACCATGGTATTATAGTGATGTTGATCGGATTCAGGATGATGTTTCGATGTGGAAGCAGTTAGGAGGAGGAGAACCTATGTGACTAGAGCAGGATCGTGATTTGGTGAAAAGGGTTTAACGTGCTTAAGGTAATTTATTTGTTAATAAGGTAATTAAGTTATTCGTTTAATTTTAATTAACAAGTGAAAATTTTAAACTTAAATTGTTAAGCAATTAAAAACTAGGAAGTTCAGTAAAAGAAAAACTTAATGTTATTATATTTTAACATAGAACCCTGTCAAGAAATTTCATTTAGCTTATTTATAAAAATTGGATTTTTCTTAGCCGAAGAAAAATCAATCGGAATCATCCGTGTGGAGTTCGAAGACTCGAAAATTGATGAATATAAACTGAAATTGATACAAGTGCAAACTGAAAACCCTGGTGAGTAAATCTCACTCAAATTTACTGTTTAGAATTATTTTTAATTGTTAAAAATAATTGTTGGTTGCTTGGATGCGTTTAAATATTTTTGTGGATATTATATATTAGTTATTTAGGTTTGTTGTGGTTATTATATATATATATATATATATATATATATATATTGATGATTGGTTGGATTCCCACAGTACCATTAGCGGATGACCCTATACGCCCCACGCTATGATAGTGGATGACCTTCTATACCACGATATCCTGCCAGGAAGCAGGATGGGTATTATTTCTGTTGGGTAACGTCTGTGGATGCAAGAAAACATGTTTGAAGGATCCAACTGGATTCCTCAAAAATATTATTATTTGTTTGTTCTACATATATTATCATATATGATGTGTTGATTGATAATTGAGTGGTTTGATTGTTTAAATATCACTGGGGCCAAAATATTGATATATAAAAATATCATGAAAAGGATATTTGAGATTTAAAAAGGGGAATCTATTTTTCTAAAATAGAATTTGAATTTCAATTGGGCTATAAATATATTAACTTAATTGACTACATAAAAACAATTAGTGAATTTATAAACATTGTTTATAAATTAATAATACGAGATTTGAAGTGAAATTATAAACAGTGTTTATAAATAAAGTGGAAAAATTATCATTGGATAATTTGAATATTTAAATTCAAATGTGAATTTAAAAATAGAAATGGGGAAATCATTTTAAAGAAATAAACGATGGAATTTATTCTAATGTTCAGAATATAAATTGAACTAAAATAAATCCATAAGGATTTATGATTTGAATTCGATTAATTCGAATTTATTTAAATAGAAGTTAAATTGAATATGAAAATAAATTGGGTGTTATATATATATATATAAGTTATTATAAATAGAAATTTCCAAAATAAGATTTTAGTTTTAAATAGATTTCGAAATAGACTTGTGTAAATATAAAACAAGGAAATTTATAAAATGGTGCTTATAAGTATAATGAATTAATTATCAAGAGATGATTTGAATATTTAGATTCAAATAAGAATTTAAAAATAGAATTTGAAATCATTCGAAAGGGAACAACGGTTTTATTCCGCAATTCGGAATATCAAAGGGATGGAGTTTCAAATAGAAATTTGGAAAGGGAAGTTGTTTAAATATATGAAACAAGGAAATTGAATTTATAAATAGTGTTATAAAATTGGTGAAATAAATTATCATTTGGATAATTTAGACCATTAAAATTCAAATAGGAATTTAAAAGTAAATTGGGAAGTGTTTTGAAACAAAACAATTGATTATATTTCAGAATTCGGAATATAAGCTGAATTGAGAAAAAATCAATGGGTTTATAATTGAAATTCGATTTTATAGAATTTTATAAACAATTTATTTATAAAAGGAATTGGAATTAAATATAGAAGATCGAAGTATAAATAAATATATTACCGAGTAAGGAAAAATCGACATTTATAGATAAATCGAAAATATTATGTTGAATTGTGTAAAGGCCCGCAAATCCGTGCTATCTGAGTTGACTAAATACACCACACGTCCAACCCAAATAACACAGAAATACGACTCATTATTAGAAAGAAGTTAGAGGATGAGAAATAGAAAGAAAGAAATATTAGAATAGTAGAAAAGCGAAGATCACAACTCACAGCGGAACGAACAAAATATATTATATAACATAAGCTTCGAAATACCAATCTGTTTTGTACATATATACATACCATCATCAGAGTACACATAACATTTGATCCAGCGGAAGTAACTCTTAATAACTAATGTTGAAGCCTCTTGCTTCAAGCTCCTCCAAGTGTATCTGTAAAAGCCTGAAACACTTGACTGCCCGTACAAATTTGGGCACCCAAGAGTTTAGGGAAAACAAAACAAAATAAACTCTGGGTCAGTCATGGGACTGGTGTGAGTAAACTCCAACCACTTGTTTAACTTTTAAAAATCCTTTCAAAAGAAAAGGTAATAGTAAGACCAGCCCACACATAAACATGGACGGTTTTTACCTTACTATAACCCAAAACACTTTGATACGGAAATCTAGTGATATTATAATAATGTCTACATCAAGTAAATAACCAAATAGCAGAACGCTTGCATCTCACGCTCCACACATATTATAAAATTAAAAACCGCATGGCGCTTATTGGAGATTGGATTTCCAACATGACAAGGTATGGAACCACCTTCCGATGATGTATCTCTAGAGGCGAATACACCTGGGTTCAACAAGAACGTCTTGCAACCCGGCCCACACATGACCGACCACTCATTTCGCTTGAGTGTATCGAATGTATATCACCAACGGTTGGACTCAAACCACCGTTTCCCGAATGGGCAGAATCGATAGATTTAGAAACAAAAGGAATTTCTCTAGATAGGTGATTATACACCCTAATGGGTGCGACCCACATAGCCATGCTGCCTGCCCGATTTTTGTCCTTTCCCGGTTGTTGAGGTCTGAGGCTACGCATACTTACCATTCATTGATAGCACAATCACTTTGAATGCCACATCGTCAGATCCGTTAATCACTAGTTGAGTTTGCACAAATATTCTGGATATTATGCTAAGGGATAAATCCGTTGCAACCATATATATCCATACAGATCAACCCATTTGATCATTGGAAATACTTTGTCAGACATTCGTCCATTTACGTTCGTTCTGGGATTGAACGACACCGAAGGCACTATTTCTATAAATAGAAAAGCCCTTGCACTTTACTCCGTCTTCAATATATTCAGCATACTTGGTTCGCAACGCTTATGCCGATACGGAGTGGTTCTTCGGATATTAATCCAACCGGTCTCTCCATATTGACAACGATGGTCAAAACTTCGATAGTCTGTGATTTAACTATCGAATAAAAACAAGTGTTCAATCAACATATCAAACCAATCACTGGGCTCTTTAATTAATATTTCATTAATTAAATCTCTTCCTCATTTTCTCTATCAATATTTGTTAACCAAATATTTTCCATAATCATATTGGCCCTTTACGCTATTTTTGATTTCGTTTCCTTATCGAATTCTATATATATCGATATATAGATTTCTAATTGTCAAATTTCTTAAAAATATTCTAACTCCTTAAATTCCCGGAAAAATTCGCCATAACCTCCCCTGTATCGGGAGCATCGGGAAATTTCAAATAACATCCCGGTATCTTCCTCAATCAAAAAGAAAAAGGAAAAGCCAAGCGGCTTGCCGATACGGCGCATAAAACCCATATATGAATTTAAACATGTACCTTATTGTCGAGCACATAAATTAAAATCTTCATATACTCCATCCCATATCTGTTTAACACCTGTTCACCTGTTTTCCAATTCAATTCAACTTAATTCATTCGTTTGAATTCAATTTCGAATCGTTTGAATTCAGTTCCGCTCAATTATTCTTTAATTAGCTCTTTTTGCCTATTTCACTTCTTTGTTGAACATAACATGTTCAAACAAAATATTTAACTCGTTCATAACCAAATTTTCAATTCTAGTTTCCCTTTTGATTTCGAATATAAATTTCAAATCGAATTTTCTTATTCAAACCCCAATATCCCTTCGAAATCTCATTAACTAATTTCTATTTCAAATTAGTTAGTTCTATTCAATAAATCAAAAATCTGATTTCTGTTTCAAAAATCATATTCATTTACACAACTTTGAATTCGCATATATTTTACAACTCAACTCTGAAATTCTCTAAATAGAAACTTCGGATTTTTATTTGTTAAAAATCCTTTTATAATATTAAATAAACCATTATGGTTTTAAAACGATTCTGGCGCTGTTTTTCTGAAAATTTGATTTTGACATACCTCAAAATCTATACGACGAAATCCAGATTTTTCTCCTTCATTAGAAAACTATTATCAAATCGGTCCTGACGTTTCTTGTTTCAAAGAAATCCGACTTCAATTGAGTCCTGTATACTTGATTGAAGTTCGAATCGCTATTTTACGAACTGCAGCGCTGCGGCGAGTTCGTTTTAATTATATTTATAAATATAAACTTTTTAAACTTCGTTTATATAAATTCAACTCCATTCAAACTTCACTTTCACTTTTATTTGAACTCTATATTCAAATTCAAATTTCACTTCTATTGAATCCTATATTCAAATTCCATATTTCAAATTCCATTTGAATTATATAGCTAAATCTCATAGTTTAAGATTCCATTTGAATGCTATATTCAAATTCTATAATTTAAATCCCATTTAAATCCCTTTCTGAATTCTACATTCAAATTCCCTATTCTCTTCGAATTCAAATTCTATTTGAATTTCAAATATCCAATCTCCGATTTAATTCTATTTTGAAATTTCAAATATTCCACCCCTTTTTAATTCTATCATTCAAATCCTCTTATTTGAATTCTATTTCAAATCTAGTTTCAAAACTCCATTTAAATTTCTATATTCAAATCTATTTTCAAAACTTCATTTGAATTTCTATATTCAAATCTCCTAGATTAAATCCTTATTTGAACTCAATTTGAATTTCTTATATTCAAATTTCATTTTCCCTTTTCATTTGAATCCTAATATTCAAATTCATTTTCAACACCATTTGAATTTCTAATATTCAAATTCATTTTCAACACCATTTGAATTCTAATATTCAAACTTATTTTTTTCACCATTTGAATTTCTATTATTCAAATTCATTTGAATTCCCTTAAATTCAAATTCCATTTCAAAACTATTTGGATTTCCTATTTTGAAATCCTATTTAAATCCTACTTTGAAATCCTACTTTCAAAGTTTATTTCAATTTCTATTTTCAAATTCGATATTCAAATCTCTATTTGAATTTCTATATTCAATTCCATGTTCAAATTCAATACTTGAATTTCCATTCAAATCTCTATTCAAATTCCATATTTGAATTTCATTTCAAAACTCTAGTCAAATTTCATATTTCAATTCTTCTTTTGAAATTCTATATTTCAAATCTTATTCGATTTTTCTTTGAAATTCTATATTTCAAAGTCTGTTCAAATTCTATTTGAATTTCTTTATTCGAATTCCTTTGAATTCAAATTTTATTTTAATCTCCCGAATTCAAATTCTATTTTTCCATTCTAATTTCGTCCATTCAAATTCTATTTGAACTTCGATTTGAATTTCTAATATTCAAACTCCTTTTCCTTTCTATAAAAATTCAAATATTTAAATTCCTTTTTTAAAAAAATTCAAATGTTATACTCAAACTTCATTTAAAAATTTCATTACACATCTTATTTTGAAATTTCATTTCAAATTCCAGTTTCGCACTTGTATTTCTATTTCTGAATTATCAAAGGATAATTCTTTTCACTTTATTTATAACTTCGTTATAAAAGAATTATTTCTAAACTTCGTTTAAAAAGAACTACTTGTTTTATTTTTCAAAACAAGTCTATATTTTCATTTAAAACTCAAATTCTATTTAAAAATAGAATTTCCTTTTTAAATCTCCAATATCCTTTTTACGATATTTTTAAATATCATTTCTTAAGCCCAGTGATAAAACACATAAAGCAACCAAATATTTATTTTTCTAACACATCATATATAACAATATATATGCAAACAAATAAACAAACAGATAATATATTTTTGAGGAATCCAGTTGGATTCCTCCAACCTGTTTTCCTGCATCCACAGATGTTAGCACATAAATAATACCCATTCTGCTTCGTGGCAGAATATCGTGGTATAGAAGGTCATCCACTAATCATAGCGTGGGGCGTATAGGGTAATCATCCGCTATGAAACTGCGGGCATCCGCTAATGAGACTGCGGGAATCCAACCAATCAATCAATCCAATATATATATATATATAGCCTAAATAACTAATATATATAAAGCAAGCAGAAAGCATCCACACCAGCAACAAACAATTATTTTTAATGAAATAAAAATAATTAAAATAAAAGGTGAGTGAGATTTACTCACCAGATTTCTATTTTCTGAATATCCAGCTTAATCCCATACCGCGTAGCTACAAACCTACTCGTCTCGTCTCGCATGAATTTACCAAGCCCCTACGATTATTTATTTAATTTAACGATCAATGATTATTGATTTAACTTTGCTACTAACGATGAATAAATAAATTATCCTAAGTGTTTTAAATTTCGGAAAAACGAATACCTTGCTACTTCGACCATTCGCAAAGCTAACTCAAGAAATGTTGAATCATTTCCACTGTGATCAGCCCCAAACACAGCCAGCATTCATTATAGCATTTCAACGAACATCTCGCGTTCAATCTACTCACCATCAGTTCAGACTCCCTATTACCATCATACCTGAACCAGCGTTGACTCCTACAGAGGAAGCCGCACCCTTTTCTACCTCGCACCATCACAGCTCGCTCATCAGCGAGTTCGAATGGCACCCCGTCGCCTCCAGAAACCGCGACATCAAAATCACGGGTCTGCTGACCCCTTCCATTTTTGACTACAGGAAATCGCGAGTTCCATTAATCCCATCTCGAAATGCATCGCAGCCACCAAATCCCCTAAATCGAAAGCCCCTGTCAGCTGATGCCAACCTCGAGATGCCCAACTCCGACCATAGCTGCGACCCAGGTGAACCCGACTTTGATCGTCGAACTCTCCTCGTATCGCACCCCTTAATAATTCGAAATCGATTTCCCCGACCCTCGTTTGCGGCTTCAATATGAAGCTTTCGATTTGGTTCTGAGGGAATGAGAACGGGTGAAAGAAAAATGTGAAGGAAAAGGGAGAGGGTCGCGAATTTATAGAAGAGTAAGGGGACATAAGGTACGAGGTCATTAAAACACTGTTTTTCAGATTTCGAAAGAGGAAGACAGGATTTTGTGCTCGAGGGAAGTAGGTCTGCCTAATGAGGTCGGCTGAAATGAAACCATAGGATTTGAAAATAAATTGATTTAATTTAATTTAATTTTGTTTAAAATATTTTGTGGTTTCTTAACTCAAAGTCCCGGACCACTATCCAACCGTGACGACCGATATTTCCAACGTTATTCACTATTCTGAATTCAATGAAATAGATTATACAATTTATTTTGAACGTATATTTAAAATAGCCATATTAATTCATTTTAAATTCAAAACAAATAAATCTAAAAATAAATTTCAATTATCATTATTTATATTTAAATCGTATATATACATTGATCATCTAAACTGTTTCGATTCAATTTTACCTTGGAATTAAATTGTTTAGTTCTCGTATCTCGATAATTATCAAATTAAATCTTATTTCGATTATTTAATCGATAATAAAATACCATTTATATTATAAATTCAATATTTAAAACTATATTAAATATTTAAAATTAATCGACAGAAAATCTGGGTCGTTACATTCTTTCCCCCTTAAAATAATTTCGTCCTCGAAATTGCTAAAGTAGGAAAAATGGTACAAATCTATTACTTTTCAAAACTTCTTTATATTGAAACTCAACTCCTTATATTTCTATGACTTTAATTTCAACCAAAACTTTTGGTTTCCATTCATATGCGTTCTAATTCATATTCATTTCAATTTATTTCAAATTGATTCTAGTCAATTTATTCACCTCGAACCATTTAACTTGCTTCAGTTAAATTTCAATTCCAGAATTCAAATCCCAGTGTTTTCATTTCAAATCCTTTTTGAAATCGCATATTTTATAACTAATTCAAATTCAAAACATTTGAATATTTCCAAACTATTTGTTTTCTTCCAAACAAATTTCCATCAAAAACTTTTTCTAAGGTAGCAATTTATCACTTAGAAACTCGGAAATGAACACTGATGATGTTGCAATCATCATCAGAATAATTTCCCAGCCACTGAAGTGAGTTCAGTGCTTTATCACTTCTAAAATCCATTCAAAGATGGTATTTATTTAAATCTTTTACAAACAAAGCTATATTATTTAATATACTTTGAAAATATTTTCCAAACCTCCCAGGATTTAAATTCCAAATCCTGTTTTGAAATCAAATTTTAATTCGTCTCAATTGTATATCTTATTCATATACAAGTTCTATTTGGTTCTATATAACCATTCTAATTTTATAATCTCATTTGATTATGATATCAACATCCAATACATCCATAATTTCAGAAAAGTTATTCTTTCTATATCAAAATAGAAATTTGGGTAAATGATTTCATTTACCCATTTTTAAACAATACCGTGTTCAATCTTCTGTTCAAGTATTTAGAAATCCCTATCGACTTCGTGGCGTCCCACGATTCGACCAGAATTCATAAATCACTCAACAGACTAGCCAACACAATATAAAACAAATTTTATATCAACTAACAAATACGCTCTCTCGTATCTATACGCTCAACTCATTCTAGGGTACTACTGACCCTATCTCTAATGAGCACATACCACACAAGCCTAGGTGTTCGCCCAACCTAAGCTCTGATACCAACTGTAAAGGCCCGCAAATCCGTGCTATCTGAGTTGACTAAATACACCACACGTCCAACCCAAATAACACAGAAATACGACTCATTATTAGAAAGAAGTTAGAGGATGAGAAATAGAAAGAAAGAAATATTAGAATAGTAGAAAAGCGAAGATCACAACTCACAGCGGAACGAACAAAATATATTATATAACATAAGCTTCGAAATACCAATCTGTTTTGTACATATATACATACCATCATCAGAGTACACATAACATTTGATCCAGCGGAAGTAACTCTTAATAACTAATGTTGAAGCCTCCTGCTTCAAGCTCCTCCAAGTGTATCTGTAAAAGCCTGAAACACTTGACTGCCCATACAAATTTGGGCACCCACGAGTTTAGGGAAAACAAAACAAAATAAACTCTGGGTCAGTCATGGGACTGGTGTGAGTAAACTCCAACCACTTGTTTAACTTTTAAAAATCCTTTCAAAAGAAAAGGTAATAGTAAGACCAGCCCACACATAAACATGGACGGTTTTTACCTTACTATAACCCAAAACACTTTGATACGGAAATCTAGTGATATTATAATAATGTCTACATCAAGTAAATAACCAAATAGCAGAACGCTTGCATCTCACGCTCCACACATATTATAAAATTAAAAACCGCATGGCGCTTATTGGAGATTGGATTTCCAACATGACAAGGTATGGAACCACCTTCCGATGATGTATCTCTAGAGGCGAATACACCTGGGTTCAACAAGAACGTCTTGCAACCCGGCCCACACATGACCGACCACTCATTTCGCTTGAGTGTATCGAATGTATATCACCAACGGTTGGACTCAAACCACCGTTTCCCGAATGGGCAGAATCGATAGATTTAGAAACAAAAGGAATTTCTCTAGATAGGTGATTATACACCCTAATGGGTGCGACCCACATAGCCATGCTGCCTGCCCGATTTTTGTCCTTTCCCGGTTGTTGAGGTCTGAGGCTACGCATACTTACCATTCATTGATAGCACAATCACTTTGAATGCCACATCGTCAGATCCGTTAATCACTAGTTGAGTTTGCACAAATATTCTGGATATTATGCTAAGGGATAAATCCGTTGCAACCATATATATCCATACAGATCAACCCATTTGATCATTGGAAATACTTTGTCAGACATTCGTCCATTTACGTTCGTTCTGGGATTGAACGACACCGAAGGCACTATTTCTATAAATAGAAAAGCCCTTGCACTTTACTCCGTCTTCAATATATTCAGCATACTTGGTTCGCAACGCTTATGCCGATACGGAGTGGTTCTTCGGATATTAATCCAACCGGTCTCTCCATATTGACAACGATGGTCAAAACTTCGATAGTCTGTGATTTAACTATCGAATAAAAACAAGTGTTCAATCAACATATCAAACCAATCACTGGGCTCTTTAATTAATATTTCATTAATTAAATCTCTTCCTCATTTTCTCTATCAATATTTGTTAACCAAATATTTTCCATAATCATATTGGCCCTTTACGCTATTTTTGATTTCGTTTCCTTATCGAATTCTATATATATCGATATATAGATTTCTAATTGTCAAATTTCTTAAAAATATTCTAACTCCTTAAATTCCCGGAAAAATTCGCCATAACCTCCCCTGTATCGGGAGCATCGGGAAATTTCAAATAACATCCCGGTATCTTCCTCAATCAAAAAGAAAAAGGAAAAGCCAAGCGGCTTGCCGATACGGCGCATAAAACCCATATATGAATTTAAACATGTACCTTATTGTCGAGCACATAAATTAAAATCTTCATATACTCCATCCCATATCTGTTTAACACCTGTTCACCTGTTTTCCAATTCAATTCAACTTAATTCATTCGTTTGAATTCAATTTCGAATCGTTTGAATTCAGTTCCGCTCAATTATTCTTTAATTAGCTCTTTTTGCCTATTTCACTTCTTTGTTGAACATAACATGTTCAAACAAAATATTTAACTCGTTCATAACCAAATTTTCAATTCTAGTTTCCCTTTTGATTTCGAATATAAATTTCAAATCGAATTTTCTTATTCAAACCCCAATATCCCTTCGAAATCTCATTAACTAATTTCTATTTCAAATTAGTTAGTTCTATTCAATAAATCAAAAATCTGATTTCTGTTTCAAAAATCATATTCATTTACACAACTTTGAATTCGCATATATTTTACAACTCAACTCTGAAATTCTCTAAATAGAAACTTCGGATTTTTATTTGTTAAAAATCCTTTTATAATATTAAATAAACCATTATGGTTTTAAAACGATTCTGGCGCTGTTTTTCTGAAAATTTGATTTTGACATACCTCAAAATCTATACGACGAAATCCAGATTTTTCTCCTTCATTAGAAAACTATTATCAAATCGGTCCTGACGTTTCTTGTTTCAAAGAAATCCGACTTCAATTGAGTCCTGTATACTTGATTGAAGTTCGAATCGCTATTTTACGAACTGCAGCGCTGCGGCGAGTTCGTTTTAATTATATTTATAAATATAAACTTTTTAAACTTCGTTTATATAAATTCAACTCCATTCAAACTTCACTTTCACTTTTATTTGAACTCTATATTCAAATTCAAATTTCACTTCTATTGAATCCTATATTCAAATTCCATATTTCAAATTCCATTTGAATTATATAGCTAAATCTCATAGTTTAAGATTCCATTTGAATGCTATATTCAAATTCTATAATTTAAATCCCATTTAAATCCCTTTTTGAATTCTACATTCAAATTCCCTATTCTCTTCGAATTCAAATTCTATTTGAATTTCAAATATCCAATCTCCGATTTAATTCTATTTTGAAATTTCAAATATTCCACCCCTTTTTAATTCTATCATTCAAATCCTCTTATTTGAATTCTATTTCAAATCTAGTTTCAAAACTCCATTTAAATTTCTATATTCAAATCTATTTTCAAAACTTCATTTGAATTTCTATATTCAAATCTCCTAGATTAAATCCTTATTTGAACTCAATTTGAATTTCTTATATTCAAATTTCATTTTCCCTTTTCATTTGAATCCTAATATTCAAATTCATTTTCAACACCATTTGAATTTCTAATATTCAAATTCATTTTCAACACCATTTGAATTCTAATATTCAAACTTATTTTTTTCACCATTTGAATTTCTATTATTCAAATTCATTTGAATTTCCTTGAATTCAAATTCCATTTCAAAACTATTTGGATTTCCTATTTTGAAATCCTATTTAAATCCTACTTTGAAATCCTACTTTCAAAGTTTATTTCAATTTCTATTTTCAAATTCGATATTCAAATCTCTATTTGAATTTCTATATTCAATTCCATGTTCAAATTCAATACTTGAATTTCCATTCAAATCTCTATTCAAATTCCATATTTGAATTTCATTTCAAAACTCTAGTCAAATTTCATATTTCAATTCTTCTTTTGAAATTCTATATTTCAAATCTTATTCGATTTTTCTTTGAAATTCTATATTTCAAAGTCTGTTCAAATTCTATTTGAATTTCTTTATTCGAATTCCTTTGAATTCAAATTTTATTTTAATCTCCCGAATTCAAATTCTATTTTTCCATTCTAATTTCGTCCATTCAAATTCTATTTGAACTTCGATTTGAATTTCTAATATTCAAACTCCTTTTCCTTTCTATAAAAATTCAAATATTTAAATTCCTTTTTTAAAAAAATTCAAATGTTATACTCAAACTTCATTTAAAAATTTCATTACACATCTTATTTTGAAATTTCATTTCAAATTCCAGTTTCGCACTTGTATTTCTATTTCTGAATTATCAAAGGATAATTCTTTTCACTTTATTTATAACTTCGTTATAAAAGAATTATTTCTAAACTTCGTTTAAAAAGAACTACTTGTTTTATTTTTCAAAACAAGTCTATATTTTCATTTAAAACTCAAATTCTATTTAAAAATAGAATTTCCTTTTTAAATCTCCAATATCCTTTTTACGATATTTTTAAATATCATTTCTTAAGCCCAGTGATAAAACACATAAAGCAACCAAATATTTATTTTTCTAACACATCATATATAACAATATATATGCAAACAAATAAACAAACAGATAATATATTTTTGAGGAATCCAGTTGGATTCCTCCAACCTGTTTTCCTGCATCCACAGATGTTAGCACATAAATAATACCCATTCTGCTTCGTGGCAGATATCGTGGTATAGAAGGTCATCCACTAATCATAGCGTGGGGCGTATAGGGTAATCATCCGCTATGAAACTGCGGGCATCCGCTAATGAGACTGCGGGAATCCAACCAATCAATCAACCCAATATATATATATATATAGCCTAAATAACTAATATATATAAAGCAAGCAGAAAGCATCCACACCAGCAACAAACAATTATTTTTAATGAAATAAAAATAATTAAAATAAAAGGTGAGTGAGATTTACTCACCAGATTTCTATTTTCTGAATATCCAGCTTAATCCCATACCGCGTAGCTACAAACCTACTCGTCTCGTCTCGCATGAATTTACCAAGCCCCTACGATTATTTATTTAATTTAACGATCAATGATTATTGATTTAACTTTGCTACTAACGATGAATAAATAAATTATCCTAAGTGTTTTAAATTTCGGAAAAACGAATACCTTGCTACTTCGACCATTCGCAAAGCTAACTCAAGAAATGTTGAATCATTTCCACTGTGATCAGCCCCAAACACAGCCAGCATTCATTATAGCATTTCAACGAACATCTCGCGTTCAATCTACTCACCATCAGTTCAGACTCCCTATTACCATCATACCTGAACCAGCGTTGACTCCTACAGAGGAAGCCGCACCCTTTTCTACCTCGCACCATCACAGCTCGCTCATCAGCGAGTTCGAATGGCACCCCGTCGCCTCCAGAAACCGCGACATCAAAATCACGGGTCTGCTGACCCCTTCCATTTTTGACTACAGGAAATCGCGAGTTCCATTAATCCCATCTCGAAATGCATCGCAGCCACCAAATCCCCTAAATCGAAAGCCCCTGTCAGCTGATGCCAACCTCGAGATGCCCAACTCCGACCATAGCTGCGACCCAGGTGAACCCGACTTTGATCGTCGAACTCTCCTCGTATCGCACCCCTTAATAATTCGAAATCGATTTCCCCGACCCTCGTTTGCGGCTTCAATATGAAGCTTTCGATTTGGTTCTGAGGGAATGAGAACGGGTGAAAGAAAAATGTGAAGGAAAAGGGAGAGGGTCGCGAATTTATAGAAGAGTAAGGGGACATAAGGTACGAGGTCATTAAAACACTGTTTTTCAGATTTCGAAAGAGGAAGACAGGATTTTGTGCTCGAGGGAAGTAGGTCTGCCTAATGAGGTCGGCTGAAATGAAACCATAGGATTTGAAAATAAATTGATTTAATTTAATTTAATTTTGTTTAAAATATTTTGTGGTTTCTTAACTCAAAGTCCCGGACCACTATCCAACCGTGACGACCGATATTTCCAACGTTATTCACTATTCTGAATTCAATGAAATAGATTATACAATTTATTTTGAACGTATATTTAAAATAGCCATATTAATTCATTTTAAATTCAAAACAAATAAATCTAAAAATAAATTTCAATTATCATTATTTATATTTAAATCGTATATATACATTGATCATCTAAACTGTTTCGATTCAATTTTACCTTGGAATTAAATTGTTTAGTTCTCGTATCTCGATAATTATCAAATTAAATCTTATTTCGATTATTTAATCGATAATAAAATACCATTTATATTATAAATTCAATATTTAAAACTATATTAAATATTTAAAATTAATCGACAGAAAATCTGGGTCGTTACAAATTGGGAAACTGATATGATATATATTAAAAATATATCAGAATGGAGTTGAATTTATTATAAACGAAGTTTAAACGTTTATATATATAAATATAATTAAAACGAACTCGTCACAGTGCGGTAGTTCATAATTTGACGTTACGAACTTCAATTGAGTGTATAGAACTCAGTTTAAGTCGGAATTCTTTGAAACAAGAATCGCTAGGAACGATTTGATAATAGTTTTCTAATGAAAGAGAAAAATCTGGATTTCGTCAAATAAATTTTGAGTTATGTCAAAATCAATTTTCCAGAAAAATAGCGCCAACACCCTCTGCTCCGCTAGGGTCACTCACAAAGGGAATGCACTAGCTTTGGTGGAGTATTATCTAGGTAAACATACACAGAAATATTACAAGACAGAACATAAATAAAACAGCGGAAGGTAAACCCAAATTTCATTGCTTTAAAATCTAGTAAGGTCTAAAGCCTTTTACATTAAAATGCTATTAAGTCAATTACATCGAAATCTGTCCTGCAATAGTAAAGAAGCATAAAATCATAGTTATAAATCATTCCCCAATAAAGCCAAGCAAGCCATAGCCAAGAGAAATCCAAGCCGTACATGAAAGAGCTTTGGAGCTTGGTAAGATCCGAACTAAGTGTTTTCCCACCCTGCGAACCTAGGGGGAAACGGAAGAAAAAGAGGCGAAACAAAACGGGTCAGTCATAAAGACTGAGTAAGTCCTAGTGACTTTCAGCATAAAAACAAGTAAAGATAACATGGCATGAATAAACTGAAAGTAAACATAAGCATGATGACAAGATAAGCTACAGGAAAGATAACTAAGAATAACCTCATATGGTTTTTGTCAAGTATAACATCGCCAGGTTTCCATTCAAGATGAACTAAGTATAATTTCGCAAGATTTCTATCAAGCATCGCAAGATTTCTCTGCTTTACCATTAAAATATTTCTATGATATCTATTTGCTCTGCACCAACCGTACTAGTATCCCAACCCGTGTCATGTGTTGACTATAAAATGATCCCTTGCCCAATGTCATGAAATGATCCATTACTTGGTCTCATGAAATGATCTATTAATCGATCGGCTTTTTACAAGTCCTATCTCGTTGATGTGTCTGTGTCATACGGCCCTATCAAGAATGTAGTCACCTGTGCTAGGTCCACCATAGGGTGTATCAAGCCTTAGGGTGCCAACCACCGATACGAATCAAGCACGCACAGTGTATACCAACTAGTTCCCAATGCCTGCTTTTTCAACTCTGGACTACGTGCACGACCGTAGTCTGCCTGAACCTACAATGGCGCACCAACTCAGCCGTCGTTCTGGTCTCTTACAATCAGCCCAGTAATCGTGCCCCACCCTGCCTAGTTTCAGGGTACCATGATACATCTAGTGGGTTACTGCTGAAAAGAACCGCGCAACTAGGGTTTCCGTCCAGTAGGTTAAGTGTTGTCATTTAAATTTGAGACTTAACCCCATCAGTCTAGCATATCAAGTTGGTTAAGTGTGGTCATTCAAGTTCGTGACTTAACCTGTCTACGTGTCATGTCAAATTGGCTAAGTGTTGTCGTTCAAGTTCATGACTTAGCCCTACGAATCATGTGTCAAGTTGGTTAAGTGTGTTCAAGCGGTTCGTGACTCAACCCTACCAAACCATTGTGTTAAATTGGTTAAGTATATTTAAGCGGTTCGTGACTTAACCCTATCAAGTCATCGTGTCAAATTGGTTAAGTATATTCAAGCGGTTCATAACTTAATCCTATCAAGTCATCGTGTCAAATTGGTTAAGTATATTCAAGCGGTTCATGACTTAACCCTATCAAGTCATCGTGTCAAATTGGTCAAGTATATTCAAGCGGTTCATGACTTAATCCTATCAAGTCATCGTGTCAAATTGGTTAAGTATATTCTAGCGGTTCATGACTTAACCCTATCAAGTCATCGTGTCAAATTGGTTAAGTATATTCAAGCGGTTCATGACTTAACCCTATCAAGTCATTAATTCATTTATGCACCCCAACTTCTCACATCAGACCTGTTGTTGTGGTCACTGGATATGCCGGGCGGTTCCGGGCAGAATTATACCACAACTCAGTCTGACCTCGGGTTTTCAAGTGCGATATGACCAACTACCCACATTGGATCCTATTGTTTGCAGTAACTGGATTTGTCGGGCTGTTCCGGGCAGAATTACACTACAAACTCAACCCAACCTCGAGTTGGCCATTTTCAAGTTATCTAAGTGTCATGTCCATGTTCAATTTATAACAATGTTCAAATTTCTAAGCAAGTTTCATGTCAAGTTTCTAGGTTTCAACTTATGCCTATTATCAAGTTCATAACTCACGTTTTTTCCCCAAAACGTGTTCCCAAAGTATTACCAAAATTTGCCATAAAGTTATGCCAAGTTATAGCCTTATATTTACAATGCAAGCCAACTACCCCAAACCCAACTTAGGCACGTTCATATTTAACATATGAAAATGTTCAGGTCGATAACCCAATATACAGTCATTTTCGTGTTTCAAATTCCCAACTTTACATATTAATATATATACCAAAGTTCTAACTTTTCTTGTCGATATACATATGCCCAATTCTAGCCAATTTACATATGTTCAAGTTTCATATCAAACTACATGTATTCCATGTTTACACCAATTTACCTATAACAAGTTCTAGCTTTTTACATATGTCACGATCCATGTCAAAGTTACATATATCAATTTATATGTGTCCAATTTAGATATATACCAAGTTTCATGCCATTTTACATAGATCCTATTAATGCCAAATTCCATGTATGTATTATTTATGCAAATTTCCCCATAACAAGATTATACCAAAATTTACAGCTCAAGCCCCAAACTTGCAGATACAGTGATAATTTCCAATTTCATGTTGCCAATAATTCCAACATATTCATATAGGCAATAATCCCATAATTCCCCCGTATACATCTCATATGCAAATCGTGATTTTAGGCCAAGGTCCGAAATTGACCAAGGTTCATCAAAAGAAAATAAATAGGGGAAAGGTAGAATTCATAGTAAAAGCAAGATCAGAGGGAAAAACATCATCACAGGGATGAAGATTACAATTTGATAATAATATTAACATGAATCGAGAAAACTAATTTACAACAGGATGAATAGATTATGAACTTGTCATGAGAATAAAGATAGACAAGTCAAAAGCTCAAGATTCAAGAAACAACAGAAATAGATCTGGATCGATAAACATACTTAGATCCAATTTCACTTTAATTCAGTGCCATATTATAATCAAATATTTAAATCGGAAAATAACTAGAACTTACAGATCGTGGCTAACGAATTAAGAAGTGAATTTGTCGTAGAAAGTTGCAGAAGCTTCAATCTCTAGTTTGAATTGAGTTGCTTAGGTTGATGTTGATTAGCTTCTAGTTTTGAATCCAGCAGAGTAGCGATGCCATTTTTATTTTTATTTAGATCAGAGGAAGAGTATAAGCAGAATAGAATTGTGTGTAGAGAAGGCTAGGTTTGGGGCTGTTTAAATATGTTTAGGCAGATGAATCTGGACAGAAATCGGACTAGATACATCAGAACGAACACTGGCCCAAAAATGGGCTCGGGGACCAGGTCGACACCCAAGTCGACTGCCAAGTCGACCTGGGGGGGGGGGGGGGGTCGACTCCCCAATCGACCTGGGTCTGGGCGGGAAATTCCCCGCCCAGTCTGTTCTGCGTTTGAAATTCGAAATTTGAATTCGAATTTGAGCTGTTTTGAACTCTGAAAATTCCTGAAACTTCGGAGGGTCATATCTCCCTCATACGGACTCCGATTCTCGCAAACTCGGACTCGTTTCCAAGAAGAATTTCGAGACGGACACAATGGCGCAATCCGTTTCCCTTGATTCTGATTTTAAAATTTAATTCTGCCTTGATTTATGATTTTAACATGTTGTTAAAATTCGGGTTGTTACATTCTCCCCTCCTTAAAGGATTTCGTCCCCGAAATCTTCAAGTTAAGGAGAATGTGTCCTACCATCCAATCATCCATCTACTCAATCATTAATCACAGGCATCCATCGTCCTTAATAGATTTCTAATGCTGTATGAACATATGCAGAAAGTGTGTGTATATGTTCCTTTTCTAATGCAAATGATCAGGCCTGATTGATCTTCTTAATGCAAAATACATCTAGTGCCATGAGTCCAACATGTATGCAAATAGTCCTAGTCATAATAACACTACATGTGTGCACAAACATCCATCCATATGCAACATCCACATGATAACACATTCAAATTTATCCATAAACAAGTATAAACACTCATGCATATGCAATATGAAAGGTGACTGAGCCGATCTAGTGCCTAATGTGTAAATGCATCCACGAGCAACCACTAGCAACCACTTGCAGCCACTTGCAACCATCAATCATAACATGTCTCAAACACATGTTTACACCCAATTGTTCCTACCTAAAGGTATAGCCGAATGATAGAAGCAAGTAAAAACTTTGTGCCCATTAGCCTATGTCAAAACTGGAAATATATGTCACATATATACTGATTAGGAGAAGAACTCCCAAAGCACCAGCCCCGGAGACCGAAATCAACATCAGGCTGACACCCAAAGAATTACTCAATTAAACCAATATACGTTTCGAGGAAACTAAGCATGATGGACTCCTTTTAGGTCATAAGGGAATTCCTTCCTAAAACCAACCCGTATCCTATAAAACCCAAAGAGTTTAGTCAACCCAACGGACACCCTCAAGCCCCAAAATGTATTACTAACAGATGATTCACACTCCCTATGGGGATTGCAACAGAAATTTGATTGATAATAGGACCGAGAGGGAAAAGATAATATGCAAGTAAGCTCTACAGGAAAATAGGGACCAAGGATATACTCTTAAAAAGAGATATGATGCACGTATCTAGTCTTCAATCTTCTAAGTCGCGTTTCCTTGAGCTTAACTCCATTGTGCTTTGACCGTCTTTAACTTCACAGATTCTTAATTCTAGTTTCCAAAATATGAGTTGGAACTCATTTCACTGTTTCCTCTCGTTCCACTTTCACTTATCCTCCTTCTAGTATACTCAGCTCAAACTTAACTACGTACTCATGGTTTCATGCAAGTTCTCCAAAATTCACTAGTGAATCTTGGATCTCGTTCACTTACTAGGAGGTATTCCACGCCGAAGAACTATCTCTTGAAAATAACAAATATCAACCATGTTGCCAAATGTACTTACTAAGGTGACTTTCTACAACTCATGCATAAGTGAAATGAACCATCCGCCTTAGTGGTGAACACTACTTGAGCGGGTCAACAAATGTATCAAGAGATTCTAGGTAACTAATCATGAGAGAACCCTAAAGGTTACACGCGACTTCGAGGGTATTACCAAAGCAAGTCAAGAGTCTAACTACCCTCTTTTCAAAACCGAGAATGTCACCCTTACTGGATAACTACTCCATCGCTAGAATCAACCCATAGCCCAAATCATAAACATAAGCATTACTTCTAAACTCAACACTTAGCATAGACATTCTCAAATCCAAACAAATCATGAATACATGAGCCGATTCCCCAACAGGATTTGAGACAAAATGGGATCCTCTACTACGCTAGTACTAAGGTGCAGAGACTCAACTATCGAGGCAGAATTAAAAGGATGCGATAAAAACAAAGTTCCCATGGTATGATAGAAAAGAGAAGCTAAACTTTTAACAGAAACGTTACCACCTCTCTTAGGTATGCTAGTAGTGAGAGCATACAATTGCCCTCTCGACGATCTTGTTCTTTACCCTTGTCCTTGTCCTATGATACTTAACTACATGTCCCTTTTTATCATACCAACGATGTTTTTTCTTGTCATGGGTTTTATTATTCTTTTACTTTGACCCCTTCCCTTTCACCTTTTCCTCCTTCGTGGATTACGCCTTATCAACAAGTTTCTCATCCTTAGGCTTGTGTTCTTTATCCTCATTCTTACTATCCTTGTATAGCTTGTTGACAAGTTTCTCGAAAGCTACTTCCATCGCACGACAACCCTACAAAACTTGAGATAAGATTGGTCGCAAGTAAAACTACTGCGGCTATAGATGGAGGTTGGACACTACTTTGCCCTCCGACATGTGTCGCATGCCTACAAACTATGGTGAAAAAGAAAGGGAGAAGGGACTAAAGGAGAGAATCAAAAGATAGTGCATATGGCTTTGGGGAATAGCCTTTAAATAAAACAAGATTTTTCTTGAAAAATGCTTCTTTGTAAACGGGTTTGAAAATAATTTCAGAAGGTTTTTAAAAAACTTTTGCCCAATCTGGTAACCTTCTGCTCTGATAAAAAATGTAACACCCTCACCTCCGCTAGGGTCACTCACAAAGGGAATGCACTAGCTTTGGTGGAGTATTATCTAGGTAAACATACACAGAAATATTACAAGACAGAACATAAATAAAACAGCGAAAGGAAAACCCAAATTTCATTGCTTTAAAATCTAGTAAGGTCTAAAGCCTTTTACATCAAAATGCTATTAAGTCAATTACATCGAAATCTGTCTTGCAATAGTAAAGAAGCATAAAACCATAGTTATAAATCATTCCCCAATAAAGCCAAGCAAGCCATAACCAAGAGAAGTCCAAGCCGTACATGAAAGAGCTTTGGAGCTTCGTAAGTTCCGATCTAAGCTGTATTCCCACCCTGCGAACCTGGGGGGGGGGGGGGGGAACGGAAGAAAAAGAGGCAAAACAAAACGGGTCAGTCATAAAGACTGAGTAAGTCCTAGTGACTTTCAGCATAAAAACAAGTAAAGATAACATGGCATGAATAAACTGAAAGTAAACATAAGCATGATGACAAGATAAGCTACAGGAAAGATAACTAAGAATAACCTCATATGGTTTTTGTCAAGTATAACATCGCCAGGTTTCCATTCAAGATAAACTAAGTATAATTTCGCAAGATTTCTATCAAGATCGCAAGATTTCTCTGCTTTACCATTAAAATATTTCTATGATATCTATTTGCTCTGCACCAACCGTACTAGTATCCCAACCCGTGTCATGTGTTGACTATAAAATGATCCCTTCCCCAATGTCATGAAATGATCCATTACTTAGTCTCACGAAACGATCTATTAATCGATCGGCTCCCTACAAGTCCTATATCGTTCATGTGTCTGTGTCATACGGCCCTATCACGAATGTAGTAACCTGTGCTAGGTCCACCATAGGGTGTATCAAGCCCTAGGGTGCCAACCACCGACACGAATCAAGCACGCACAGTGTAAACCTACTGGTGCCCAATGCCTGCTTTTTAAACTCTGGACTACGTGCACGACCGTAGTCCGCCTGAACCTACAATGGCGCACCAACTCAGCCGTCATTCTGGTCGCTTACAATCAGCCCTGTAATCGTGCCCCACCCTGCCTAGTTCCAGGGTACCATGATACATCTAGTGGGTTACTGCAGAAAAGGACCGCGTAACTAGGGTTTCCGTCCAGCAGGTTAAGTGTTGTCATTTAAATTCGAGACTTAACCCCATCAGTCTAGCATATCAAGTTGGTTAAGTGTGGTCATTCAAGTTCGTGACTTAACCTGTCTACGTGTCATGTCAAATTGGCTAAGTGTTGTCGTTCAAGTTCATGACTTAGCCCTACGAATCATGTGTCATGTTGGTTAAGTGTGTTCAAGCGGTTCGTGACTTAACCCTACCAAACCATCGTGTTAAATTGGTAAAGTATATTCAAGCGGTTCGTGAATTAACCCTATCAAGTCATCGTGTCAAATTGGTTAAGTATATTCAAGCGGTTCATGACTTAATCCTATCAAGTCATCGTGTCAAATTGGTTAAGTATATTCAAGTGGTTCATGACTTAACCCTATCAAGTCATCGTGTCAAATTGGTCAAGTATATTCAAGTGGTTCATGACTTAATCCTATCAAGTCATCGTGTCAAATTGGTTAAGTATATTCAAGCGATTCATGACTTAACCCTATCAAGTCATCGTGTCAAATTGGTTAAGTGTATTCAAGCGGTTCATGACTTAAACCTATTAAGTCATTAATTCATTTATGCACCCCAACCTCTGACATCAGACCTGTTGTTGTGGTCACTGGATATGCCGGGCGGTTCCGGGCAGAATTATACCACAACTCAGTCTGACCTCGGGTTTTCAAGTGCGATATGACCAACTACCCACATTGGATCCTATTGTTTGCAGTAACTGGATTTGCCGGGCGGTTCCGGGCAGAATTACCCTACAAACTCAACCCAACCTCGAGTTGGCAATTTTCAAGTTATCTAAGTGTCATGTCCATGTTCAAGTTATAACAATGTTCAAATTTCTAAGCAAGTTTCATGTCAAGTTTCTAGGTTTCAACTTATGCCTATTATCAAGTTCATAACTCACGTTTTTGCCCCAAAACGTGTTACCAAAGTATTACCAAAATTTGCTATAAAGTTATGCCAAGTTATAGCCTTATATTTACAATGCAAGCCAACTACCCTAAACCCAACTTAGGCGCGTTCATATTTAACATATGAAAATGTTCAGGTCGATAACCCAATATACAGTCATTTTCGTGTTTCAAATTCCCAACTTTACATATTAATATATATACCAAAGTTCTAACTTTTCATGTCGATATACATATGCCCAATTCTAGCCAATTTACATATGTTCAAGTTTCATATCAAACTACATGTATTCCATGTTTACACCAATTTACCTATAACAAGTTCTAGCTTTTTACATATGTCACGATCCATGTCAAAGTTACATATATCAATTTATATGTGTCCAATTTAGATATATACCAAGTTTCATGCCTTTTTACATAGATCCTATTAATGCCAAATTCCATGTATGTATTATTTATGCAAATTTCCCCATAACAAGATTATACCAAAATTTACAGGTCAAGCCCCAAACTTGCAGATACAGTGATAATTTCCAATTTCATGTTGCCAATAATTCCAACATATTCATATAGGCAATAATCCCATAATTCCCCGTATACATCTCGTATGCAAATTGCGATTTTAGGCCAAGGTCCGAAATTGACCAAGGTTCATCAAAAGAAAATAAATAGAGGAAAGGTAGAATTCGTAGTAAAAGCAAGATCAGAGGGAAAAACATCATCACAGGCATGAAGATTACAATTTGATAATAATATTAACATGAATCGAGAAAACTAATTTACAACAGGCTGAATAGATTATGAACTTGTCATGAGAATAAAGATAGACAAGTCAAAAGCTCAAGATTCAAGAAACAACAGAAATAGATCTGGATTGATAAACATACTTAGATCCAATTTCACTTTAATTCAATGCCATATTATAATCAAATATTTAAATCGGAAAATAACTAGAACTTACAGATCGTGGCTAACGAATTAAGAAGTGAATTTGTCGTAGAAAGTTGTAGAAGCTTCAATCTCTAGTTTGAATTGAGTTGCTTAGGTTGATGTTGATTAGCTTCTAGTTTTGATTCCAGCAGAGTAGCGACGCCATTTTTATTTTTATTTTTATTTAGAACAGAGGCAGAGTAGAAGCAGAATAGAATTGTGTGTAGAGAAGGTCAGGTTTGGGGCTGTTTAAATAGGTTTAGGCAGATGAATCTGGACAGAAATCGGGCTAGATACATCAGAACGAACACTAGCCCAAAAATGGGCTCGGGGACCAGGTCGACACCCAAGTCGACTGCCCAGTCGACCTGGGGGGGGTCGACTGCCCAGTCGACTCCCCAGTCGACCTGGGTCTGGGCGGGAAATTCCCCGCCTAGTTTGTTCTGCGTTTGAAATTCGAATTTTGAATTCGAATTCGAGCTGTTTTGAACTCTGAAAATTCCTGAAACTTCGGAGGGTCATATCTCCCTCATACGGACTCCGATTCTCGCAAACTCGGACTCATTTCCAAGCAGAATTTCGAGACGGACGCAATGGCGCAACCCGTTTCCCTTGTTTCTGATCTAAAAATTTAATTCTTCCTTGATTTATGATTTTAACATGTTGTTAAAATTCGGGTTGTTACAATAACCATTATAAAACCATAACGGTTTATTTAAATAAATAAAAGGATTTTAAGTAAATAAAATCCAAATTTCATTTAGGAAAAATCCAGATTTGAGTTATATATAAGATCTGAACTCGAGTGGAGTAATGAAATGATTTTTGAAACAAAATCAAATCAGATGTTTAATTGTTATGCAGAATTAACTAATTTAAAGAAAAATTAGTTAATGGAATTTTAAATCGAAATTGGACTTTGGATCAGAAAAAGGGGTTCGTAAATTCATATTCGAAATCGAATATGAAACTTGAATTAGAAATGGCATTCGATTGTTTTATAAACAAATTAATTTATATTTGAACGTGATATGTTCAAATAAAAAGTGAAATAGGCAAAAGAGTTAATTAAAGAATAAATTAGCGAATTGAGTTAAAATGACCAGATTGGGTTGGAATAAATTAGGAATGGACGTATATGGGGTTAGACATGTATGGGATGAAATCTATGAGGATTATAATTTGTGTGCTCGACAAAAAGGTACACGTTTAAATTTCATATGAGATTTTATGCACCGAATCGACAAGCCACTTGGCTTTTTGATTTTCTTTTTGAATGGAAAGGGCCTAGAGAAGCGAGTTGAGGTTTGAACTATCGACCAGTACAAGGGAGGTTATGGCGAAATTTTCCGGAAATTTAAGGAGTTAGAATATTTTTAAGAAAATTTGATAGTTAGAAATCAATGTATCGATATATATAGAATTTGATAAGGAAACAAACTTAAAATAGAATATTATAAACAAAAAGGAAGTCAATATTCTAGTAGTAGAAAGAGAGATGTATACGTTTTTAAAAATGAATAATTGGCTTTATATGGTGTTGGTTATTCGAGAATAAGTGGTCTTATCCATTTTGAAGTTAAGGATGTTTTCAGTCAAGGTTTGAGAGGTAGTTATACCCCAACTTGATTGATTTCATTTTAACCGATAGATAGCAAGATCCAGTCTCAAAGAGAAATGTTTGAATAAAGGTTAGTTGAATGTAGAGTTTTGGGTTGTTGTAACGATGCTTTACACAACATTCGTTTTAACCAAGTAAGTGGAAATTTGGAAATATAATAATAAATATTTCCTGGGTATAGAAATAAATGAATGGTCGTGGAAGAGATAAGTAATTGGAATGTTCTCCTATTATAAATAGAAAAAAATATTTTCTAAGTATAGAAAATAAAAGAAGGCGATATATGGAAATGTTTTCCAAATAATGTAAGAGGCCAAGATGATTATCGAAAATATCGTGTTAACGAATAAGGATAAGGAAATGGAGAAGAGTTTCAATTAATGAAATATCAATTAAATGGCCCAGTGATTTGTTTGATGCTTTGAATGGATGTTTGTTTTCCTTCGATAGTTAAATAACCGACTATCAAAGTGTTTGCCAATATCGTTGTCAATATGGAGAGACCGGTTGGATTATTATACAAGAACCACTGCGTATTGGCAGTAGCATTGCGAATCAGATTATATGAAGATAATTGAAGATGGAGTAAAGTGCAAGGACTTTTTCTATTAATAGAAATTGTGACTTCAGTTTCTTTCAGTCCTAGAACGAAGTATATGGACGAATGTCTGATAGAGTATTTCCAATGATCGCATATGTTGGTCTGTATAGATATATATGGTGGCGGAGAATTTATTCTCTTAGCATAATATCCAGAATATATTTGTGCTAATCAATTAATGATTTACGAATCTGACAATGTGGCATTCAAAGTGATTGTGCTATCAATGAATGATAAGAAATCGTAGCCTCAGGCCTCAACAACCGGGAAATGACAAAAATTGGGCAGGCAGCATGGCTATGTGGGTCGCTCCCATTAGGGTGTATAATCACCTATCTAGAGAAATTCCTTTTACTTCTTTAATTTATCGATGTTGTCCCATTTCGGGAAATAGTTGCCGATCCCAACCGTTGGTGATATACATTCGATACACTAAGCGAAATGAGTGGTCGGTCATATGTGCGCCGGGTTGCAAGATGTTCTTGTTGAACCCCAGTGTATCCTCTCGAGAGTACACTGAACGAAAGGTGGTTCCATACCTTGCCATGTTGGAAATTCAATCTACAATAAGCACTATGCGGTTTTTTATTTTATATTATATATGGAGCGTGAGATGCAAGCGTTGCACTAGATTCTATTTATTTGATGTAGACATTATTATAATATCAGAAGATATATTTGATTCCAAAATGTTTTGGGTTATCGTAAGGTAAAAACCATCCATGTTTATGTGTGGATCGGTCTTACGATTATCATTTCTTTCGAAAGGATTTTTAAAGTTAAACAAATGATTGGAGTTTACTTACACCAGTACCATGACTGACCCAGAGTTTATTTTGTTTGTTTTCCCTAAACTCTTGGGTGCCCAAATTGGTATAGGAAGTCAAGTAGTCGGGATTTTACAGATTCACTTGGAGGAGTTTAAATTAGGAGGCTTCACCAGTTAGCTATAGACTATCATATCTTCCGCTATGTACCATGTTTGTCTCTGGAAATAGGTGTTTATAACTGTTCCAAAAATAGTTGTTGTGCTCTGATGATGGTATGTATATAAAGCTACCGAATTGTATTTCAAAGTTTTTGTTACCTAATATATTTTATTCGTTCCGCTGTGAGTTTGTGATCTTCGTTTTCTTCTATTCTAATATTTCTTTCTTTCTATTTCTCATCCTCTAACTTCTTTCTAATAATGATTCATATTTCTGTGCAATTTGGGTTGGACGTGTGATGTATGCAGTCAACTCAGATAGTACGGATTTGCGGGCCATTACAGTGGCATCAGAGCTTAGGTTGAGCGAATACCTATGCTTTGGTGGGATGTGCTCATTAGAGATAGGGTCAGTAGTACCCTAGAATGAGTTGAGTGTATATATACGAGAGAGCGTATTTGTTAATTGATATAAAAGTTGTTTTATATTGTGTTGGCTAGTCGGTTGAGTGGTTTATGAATTCTGATCGAATCATGGGACGCCACGAAGTCGATAAGAATTTCTAAACAATTGAATAGAAAATTTCGACATAATATTGTTTTAAAATGGGTAAGTGAAATACTTTTACCCAAAGATTCTATTTTGGATAGAAAAATAATAATTTTCTGAAATTATTATAATATATGGATGTGTTGGATGTTAATATTATAATCAAATAAGATTATAAAATTTGAAATGGTTAAACATAATTTGTATATGAATGAAATATATACAAATAAGATGAATTAAAATTAAATTCAAACCAGAATTTGGAATTTAAATCCTGGGGAAGTTGAAAAATATTTTTTAAAGTATATTAAAATAATATAGCTTTGTTTTGGAAAGGATTTGAATAAAAAACATTTTAGATGGATGTTGAAAGTGGTAAAACACTGAACTCACTTCAGTGGCTGGGAAATAATTCTGATGATGATCGCGACATCATCAGTGATCATTTTCGAGTTTCTAAGTGATGGATTGCTACCTTAGAAATGTTTTGATAGATATTTGTTTGAAAGAAAACAAATTGTTTTGAAATATTCAAATGTTTTGAATTTGAAATGGTTATAAATATATGTATATATTTATGTGATTTCAGAAGGAATTGAAATAAAAATCCAGGAGTTTGAATTTTGGAATTTAAATTTTGACTTACGCAAGCTAAATGGATTGAAGTGAATAAATTGTCTAGAACCAATTTGAATAGATTTAATGGGATACAGATTGGATGTAAATGTATTGATTACGGATCATTCAAATTAAATGAATGAAAACCAAAGGCTTTGGTGGAATTAAATGTGTTAAAATATGAAACGTTGTGATTTTTTAAAAAGTAATAGGGTTGTAGCATTTTTCCTACCTTAGAAATTTCGGGGACGAAATTGTTTTAAGGGGGAGAAGAATGTAACGACCCGGATTTCTGATCGATTAATTTTAAATATTTAATATCGTTTTAAATATTGAGTTGATAATAAAAAAGAGTTTTTATATTGAGTTATTGATTCAATAATCGAATATAATTTAATTTGGAATATATTAAATTATCATAATACGAAATATAATTGAAATCGAAGTTAAAAACTGAATCAAAACAATTCAAATGATCAGTATTAATTGTATTTGAATATAGATGATAATAAAATATTTTATTTTCAGAGAACTAACGGTTTCTGAATTTAAATTATATTATATTAACCAATATATTTGGCACGTCCGTTGGACGTGTGCGAAGAAACCAAAAGCAGTCTTATGTATTTATAAAAAATGGTCATATATAGATTTTATTTGACATGTATAAATATATAATGTTTTACTAATAAAATAGTACGTTAGGCACTTCATTTCGAATAAGAAGAACATTGGATGAATTATCTGAGTACTAAAAGAGTTTAAGAGCAACATAAAATCACCAATTCATATCTTAACTGCAAGTAAGATATAATTTAAGAAAACCATGGCAACTAAGAAACATGCCAACGGCGTAAATAATTTAAATATCAAGGTGGTATATATGTTCATCTGTATTTTATATGGAACAAAATTTTAAGAGTATAACGAAAGATAGTTTTTGATAGTATGCAAAGAAGACATGGTAGTATGCAAAGAAGGTATAGAGTAAACCAAGTTATTCCTCTGTTCATTTATTTCATTATTGGCTTTCTTAATTTCATCAATACTGAATCTTATAAGCGACACAATATAGACTTATTGGAAACTATTAACACCTGAATAAAATAGAATGCAAATTGAGCTTTACATAAAAAGTTTCTCCTGGAATGCAGTAGCTGATTGCACATGAACCGTGGAAAGGAAAATGTTGGCATTCTCAATACAAATAACAGGCTACGTAGATAATAAAATAATAAGTAGAAATCTAGATATAAACACCAACTTTTAAGATGAAATAATCTGGAATGTATAAGATTTCATGTTTGTTTTGTAACCCTACATAAAATTCAAGCTTCTCCACAGGGCCACATTAGATAAGCAAACTATATCGTATCTAAGCATTCAATTTGTGGTCCACCTTAATTTTTTTAATTTCAATTACCGAAAGTAAATTAAAATAAACAAAGATTACTTTAATTTGGGTAAGTAAGTTTTTATCACAGCTGACATACATGGTTCGACTTTCTATATTTATATAGCATCCACAGCAACTCGCCTCATACAGCAAAGAAAATTAAACATAGGGAATCGCCCCTTACAGCAAAGAAAATGAAATACAACAAATCGCCCATTACTTCAAATAGAAATCCATAGTCCATAATATACAGATGGTAAAGTGTCAAGTTTGCTAAAAGATAGGGAGAAAAATAAAATAAAAAATGAATTGCTACAGAGTTGCGCTCTCTTTTATTCAACTGCCATATACAGCAAAGAAAATGAAATTCTCATCTTTATCCCATTACTTACTCAGACAAATGGAAAGCACAATGAGAATGGAAATTATCAACAAAATAGCAATGCATATCAACATGCATTTCCTCGAATTCTTCATCAAGCCTTTTGCAGGCAGTAGGAGTTTGTTCACATCTTTTTAACAGATGTGAACATAACACCACTAACGGTATTAGTGGTGTAGGGCTGTGATTGGCCCCAGAATTCCACCTATTTAATCTCAGCCCTACACCACTAACACCGTTAGTGGTGTGAACATAACATCAGTTGAATTAGTGTGAACAAACTAGCTCTCTTTTGCAGGTCGTAGCGCTTCAGTCTGTGATTGTACATGATTCACTGCATTTATTAACTGAATCTCAATGTTATCCAGTATTCATTAGCTAATTCATATGAAAACATTAAATTACAACTTTAAATGCATTAACTTTGTTTACCGAATAACTATATTAGCCCCCATGAATACAAAAGAATCGTCTTCACTGTTGTGTGTGTGTGTGAATATGTGTATGTTTTAAAGAAATTATTTTTGAACAAAATCTAAAATATCTAAAATATTAAACTACATATGTACACGACACGTTAACTATATGTTTCCATACATGATCACTTCACTACTCACATGGAAAAAAGAAAACAAACATCGACGGTTCCTCGATGATCTTAATAACAGAGCCAACTGGAACATTAAAACTTTAACCCTTTTTTCCTTCTTATTGATCTTATAGTTGAATTCAATCAGTACTACTAAAATAAAAAATAATAAGAAAAACAAACTTCTAGTATAAAAGACACATGCCTAAGCATGGCAATGAATTATCATGATTGTTATTGAAATACTTTTGTTGATAGTAGGAAATCCAAAGTCCAGAAGTAGTATGAGCGATTAATACATGTGAAATCTACTTGGACATATTGGAGACTATTAACACTTGAATAAAATGACAATAAAACTCTATCACAATCAAGGTGCAGTATAACATTTTTGACTTACTGTCAATTCAAAGAAGCCAAAATTACCATGCTCTCAAAGAACCTATTAAAATGATGAATTCTCTAAGAAAAGTAGTAGTTTGGAAGAAGAGACATTTTTTTTCCTGATAGGTCAAGTGCAACTATGATATGCTTCGGTCTACGAAAAGAAAGGTTAATTAAGAATACTTTTGATTGCAATATAAGTTGTTGATAAAAATTAGTTAAAAGACTAACAGGAAGGAATGGTGAATAATTACAAAATTACATACATTAGTAAAATTCAACAAATACGTAAACATATCTACAAATCCCCATTAGTAATGTATTTTATATGATCTGGTCTAATAAATACTTAAACAGCTTTAACGGGAAAGAAAAAGGATCTGTCTAGAAAATGTGAAAAGAGATAGAATGAGGAACATTTCGTTTGACATGAACTTTACGAATTGGAATAATCAAATCATAAGCAAAAAAAACTAAATTTTCAAATTTTAGTAGTTATTTATTTAAGATTTTATATGTATGAATACTTGATGAATTAGTGTCATAAATATACATTTCTTATTTATCTTTAGTTTTAATTATGTATCCATTCTTCACATATCTGAATTTGCAAAAGTAGAAGAATGGATAAAAAATGATTTTTTTTCCTGAAATGGTAATGGGTCACAAATCAAATAATTTATTACTTTGTTTGAGCCATGTCAACCTGAATTCATTTAGAGTATACAAATCCAATTACAATAGCAAAATCCTATCATGCTTGGTGATAGGAAAATCTCTCAAATTCCATCCTAATTATGCAAAAATAGGTAAATAGTTTGCAAGCATATCAACCAAATAAGGAGCATCCGTGAAATTGAGACCTAAACCCCTTTAGACGCTCACTATGATGCGGTTGAACGTATTGTAGAAGCTATCAAACTGCAAAGATGATGAAATTACCTGAGTTGCTATAGAAAATTGGATCAATCTTTCAGTGCGCAATGGGTTCTAGCATCATCCCAAATTTGATATATTTATCTTATTTAACGCATCGGAATGCTACTTCTCCTCCAATGTATCTTCTACATCATACTCTTCAACCACTGGAATGAATGCGCAGAGGTCAGTTGTTGATGATACTATGACAATTCAGATCATATATTGGTTTACTATGTACATGCTGATATTAAACAGTTACATAAGACTTTTACAAGCCTAATAGAAATAAAACTTCAATTTGGATAAGGTACCTCAATAGTAAGTTTAACTTATAAATTTAAAGGTACACATTAAAGGTACATAGAGCATGCACAAATAGCATGCCAAAAAAAACCAAAAGTTTGATCACAAAAGGAGCATTTTTAAACGTATACCAAGTCAATATAGAGCAGGAATCATCAAAATAAAGAACTTTGATTAAATAATCAAAAAGGTAAAGTAAACAAAAGACTTAACAGACTTGACAAACAAAAAATAAACATGTTTACTTATACCGCCTTTCTGAATTCAGGTCCGACAAAAGGACATTTGACAATGGATCCAAAAACAACTAAGCATATGTAATACAACTAAAGTTTTATCACAAAATATGTTAGTAAACTGTACCAACTTTGATAGACATATGTTAAGAAAAAAATAAGGAAACAATTGTTTTTTTTAATGGATATTCATTATACTGTTAAAATGAATTTACATAGACACAGAAATCCTTATACATGCATATTAAGTGCAGATATGCAAATTCCACTTGCCAATAATCAATTCAGTTTCACTTCACATTAGATGTCCAATTTGATGGCGTGTAAATGATGGTTTATTTTAAAATAAATAATATTCATTAATACATGTTGACGATAAAATAGTAAATAAAAAACATAACAACAACACAATCACGAAAAAGTAGCAATATCGCATTTGATATCACATTTATATACCAAAAAATCGATTGATGAAATTCTATAATTCAATGAACTCTGAGCTAGTTGTTTTCAACCTCAGACTTATACACAACTGAACAATTTGACAATCACTCAAAAAAATAAAAAATTATGGGATAAATAGATGTGCTAAACAATTGAGAACATTTTGGATGAATGCAAAATCGAAAACGTTGTTTAAACAAAAAGCGGAAAAAGATCATGTTTCCATTGTTAAAACATTAGTTTCACATGTCTCCGCATTTCTCACCCTCCCCTCAACTCTTTTATCATCAGATTGTATCTCAACTCTGACATGTTTATTTAAGCAAACATTCAACACTCTGAATAATTTCGTTTACTATGGGAATAGAGGTACATATTTGCTGAATGTTGTACCATAGTTTACTATGGGAATATACCTACATGTTGCATGTTCCAGCTCGTACATCTTGCAAGAAACTTTGGTAACAATGTAGCAGCTTCACATCCCTGAATAATTTCATTAATAAAGTTTTATCAATAAAGCAAGGAGCGACAATAATTATTAAGCTTGTTTGTTGTAGCAACTGAAGCCCTATTCATGTAATATTTGTTTCGAAGCTTCTTACCATTTGCGCAAGCTATTATAATGACTGTCTTCCACGCTGAAGCGTCGCTCGCCAGCAACCGTTGATTTCTCATCATGCCTCCAAAACCACAACGACGATTTCCTTGAGCTATAGTTCAACCAAGCACAGATTGAAATTTGCTGACAAACTATTCCACTCTCATGTATAAGTTGAAATAATAATCTACTTAAACCTGAAAATTATAATAGTAATTAGGTACTTAAGAAAATATTCCATTACAAATGCATGGATTAGCCCTATCATCAAGTCACTTTGAAATTTTGTATAGACGGGTATATCTGTAACGAGTCGGATTTTGCCCGGCCTTAATCGATCGCAAAATCGACCAAAACCGTTCAAATCCCGCCTACGTTAACTTTGGGGAATACAATACATCAGAACAACAACAGCAAACTTTTATAACATCAATAATAAATGTTACATCAGAGTACAAAATATCAGAGTATATTGACTAATAGTACAACGGAAGATAATTTTACATGATTTTAATACATTGCAGCGGAAACAAAATAACTAAGGCAGCGGAAGACTTCCAATGTTTTGGACACAGCTTTAAGCTTCAATTCAGGATCCTGCTAAAGAGATAAACCTGTAGACAAACTGCTCGACTGCCCGTGTGGAAAGAGGGCACCCGAGTTTGCAAAGGTTGAAACAAACAACGGGTCAGTCATGGGACTGGTGTGAGAATTCTTAACTAATTTAACTAATAGTAATATGGCAAATCCAAGGACCACGCCGCTAACGCGGAACAGGTTTGCTCTAATGGATTGTCGTGTATAAAAGTGTCAAAAACAACTAATAAGTAAATCGTACAATAACGTTATGCTTTTTAGAAAAATGGAATCACCATAAGACCCAGGTCCCATCACACAATGCAACACAAACCAGAGGATAGGGTTTTACCTTATAATGATTAAACATGCTAAATACGGCAAATACGAGTTTAATATTATTATTAGTATATATCAAAACATTTCAAAGTAAATGTATAAATCCTAGGAAGAATAGCATCCCATACTACTATGCCTCCATACTAGTAATACAATCAAATTCGAATGGGGTCGTATTGGAAATTGGTTTCCATCATGAGTCAAGTCTAGGGAGGAGCTCCTACCGATTCGAGAAACTCTAGCTAATGTCTCAGGATCCCCCGCAGTGAACCCTTGGAAAGCTGCAGGGCCGGTCCGCCATACGAGTTGCGGATTAGTTATTCCTGAACACACGTTTCCCAGTCCTATAGGACCTATCATCCGAGGCGCCTCATTCCATCATCCACATAAGTAAAATGCCGGGCCGTGTTAAAGCCCAAACACCACTTCTAGCTAGAAAGAAACGTGCTGCTCTCCCAGCGTTCCCTTCTCCCATTTTAGACTCCGCCGGTGTGTGAGGCTCGCGAAGTCACGCTATACACAAAGCTATGCCTAAACAGGCTATGCTCTGATCATCCCACAAAGCCTGCTTTTCAACAAAGCCTTGATCATATGCATCTTAGCATGCCGCATCGTCACTCCATTTCACACTACCAATCCTTTGCCGAAATATACGAACGGGTGTTAAGCAAGAGAATAAATTCTCCGCCACCAAACATTCATACATTCGACAGAAAATCAATAAATACAATATAAAGGAGTACAATGTCAGACACACATTCCATTTATAAGCTTATGCTCTGGGTCTGAACGAAAGCCAAATCCGTACAAATCAACACTATGTCCGGGCAACTCCTACTATTAACCCTATCATGGTAGCGAGCCATTCTAAGGCAACAGTCATCATCGTCCATTCGATGTGAAGATTGACGGTCTTCAATCGCCGTCTTCAAATCTTGGATTTTTAAACGTCGTTTAATTATTTGGAATGAGATAAACTCGGACTTTCCAAATAATCCTCGTATACATACATATATATATATATATTTAAAATCCTTCTTACACATTAATAATTATTTTTATTAACGATTCATTCCTATTTTAATTATATAAAATAATTAAATTTTAATATAACGACGCCATAAGTCCATGGGCGACTATGGCGCTGCATTCAACCAATTTTGATTTTTATATTTCTCAAAATCTAACCGTTGGGTCTTAACGTAGTATATATCGTTGGAAAGATTTTTCCAAGACGGTCCTATCGGTTTCAGTTTCAAGAAAATCCGATGGTCGGATCTTCTTGTATAGTCGTTTAAAAGTATGATTTCAAAACGCGAACTACCACGCCCTATTCGTTTAATTTTAATTATATATATATATAATCATTGAATCGTAATAACGTCGTTTGATTAAAACAACGCTCTATACAATTACCGATACTTACTAAATTTTAATTCATTTGAAAATGAAGATAATACTACCGCATTGAGACGACCCCAAACCCCGTACTGACGGTGGCAAGGGTAATCCGTGGAATATAACACAGAAACAGATAATAGCAGAATAGAATAATTAAATACACCAGATAAAGAACAATAGAATATACTGGATAAACGTAATCATCAGAGTTACATAGTATACAGGATCATACTTAGTACAAATACAGTTCAGCTATACATAAATGTCTACAGCGGAAATAAACAAAATATGTACAATAGGAGCTGAACAACATAAAAAGAGATAAATGATAGAATCCATCTTAAGCTCCAGCTATCCAGATAAAGCCTGCTAAACCTGAATACAAGGTTGCCCGTGTAGAAAAAGGGTAACCCGAGTTTGAAAGTGAAACAAACTACGAGTCAGTCATGGGACTGGTATGAGAAATCTACTCAACACATATATAATATGGCCAATCACAAGACCACGCCACTTTCGTGGAACGAGTTTACCCATTGGATTGTCAGTGCTTTAAAACAAATCTTTCTTTTAAACAACGCAATGTATTTTATAAAAATGAAGCCATTATAAGACTCAGTTCCCATCACACAATGCAACGCAAACCGGAGGATAGAGTTTTACCTTATAACGGCCAAAATATGCTTGATACGAATAAAACAAAGGCAATTGATATTATTGCTGGTGTTTATAGGTTTTGAAAACAATTTCAAATCATAACTATCAATCATAGACAGCATGGGTACCATATATCATGTCGCCATATATATATACAATCAAAACCGCACGATGTCGTATTTGGAAATTGGATTTCCGTCATGAACCAAGGCAAAAGATAGTCCTTGCAGAATTCGAGACTGCCTAGCCCGAGCCTCAGGCAAGTACTCTGTCAAGCCTTAAATCTTCAGGGCCGGTCCACCGATGTGGATTAAAATGCCTGAACAATGCATTTCCCCGCCCTTTGGGGCGTAAACGAGCCAACGAATGACTCCATCGGACCCGGTTCGTCCGATCTAACCGAGGCGCCTCGCAACAGCAACAACCACACAGGTGAAAGTATATAAATGTCAGGGCTGGTAGGTCACTGACACCACCCTAGCTAGGAGGAAACGCATGCCCTTCCTGAGGTCCTTTCTCCCGTTTCTGGTTCATACCGGGGTGTGAGGCTCGCGATTTTACGTTATACACAAAGCTACGCCACACCGGCGGTGCTTTGATCATCACCACAAGACTTTGCTTTTCAACAGAAGCCCTGATCACTGCATCTTAGCATGCCACACAGGCAATTCATGCCATGCGACTGATGTCCATCGATATACAACCTCTGAGCTCATGCGTTTCAGAGAAGGGCGTTAAGCAAAAGAATAAATTCTCCGCCGCCAAACAGATGTATATTTAATAGAGATCAATCAACATAGAATAAAATCCAATGTCAGACACATAGTCCATTTACAAGTCCGTTCTGGGTCTGAACGAAACCGGAGGCACTAAATGCCTCGCAAACCCATCGATCACCACGTACGTTTGGACGATCACCACTCATTATCCATATTTCGGGATGCCTCCCAATCAGGACCTCGGTTACCATCCAAACGAGGTGAAGATCTCCGGTCTTCGACGACCATCCAATTGTTTTTAACTTTTCAAAACCATACAACTCAATTCCTATTCTCCTTTAAAATCATTCAGACCATAGAATTTAAAAGTTCACATCCATGGAAAGAAAATAACAGCAGAGTAGAGAATTTAATGGTAATGCAAAGTAGGGTAAATGTACCTTGCACCGTAGTCAATCAGAGATATCTACTCGGCATCTGGGATAGGCTTTCTGAATGCTCTCCTCAGTTTCCCAAGTACAATCTCGCGGATCTCCACTCCATTGTACTTTGACTAAGCGAACCTTCCTGTTCCTCAGCTCTTTGGTTTCTTTGCCGATAATCTTTAGCGGCTTTCTTCTCACAGCTAATTCTGGGGTAATTTCAATGTCATGTTGAGCTGTTTCTTCCACGATCAAGTCTGGGTCATGAACATGCTTTCGAAGCTGAGATATATGAAATACATCATGAACTCCAGGCAACCAATCAGGCAGTTTGACCTTATAAGCGAGAGTCCCGATCCGTTCCAGGATAGGAAACAGACCAATGAATTTGGGAGCCAACTTTCCAGTTTTACCGAACCGGATAACTCCTCTCATCGGTGATACTTTCAAATATACATAGTCGCCAACAACAAAGGATATATCTCTTTTTCTTCTATCGGCATAGCTCTTTTGTCGGCTTTGAGCGGCGAGTAATCGCTTCTTAATGAAATCGACTTTGTCGGCAGCTTCTCGAATCATATCAGGACCCAACACAAGTCTATTTCCGGGTTCGACCCAACAAGCAGGAGATCGGCACGGTCTACCATACAATGCTTCGAATGGCGACATTGTCAGACTCGCCTGGTAGCTGTTATTATAAGAGAATTCAGCCAAATGCAGGTGGTCTTCCCATGATCCACCGAAATCTATAACACAAGCCCGCAATAGATCTTCTAAAATACGATTCACCCTCTCAGTCTGACCGTCTGTCTGAGGATGATAAGCGGTGCTCAAGTTCAACTTCGTTCCCAGCTCGACTTGAAATGCCTCCCAGAATTTACTAGTAAATATTGTGTCTCTATCACTGACTATACTGAGCGGCACTCCATGTAGTCTAACAATTTCCTTGAAATAAATCTGCGCCAGACTCTGAGCAGTTCTGTTTGATCTGACAGGTATGAAATGGGCGGTCTTCGTGAAGCGATCTACGATCACCCAAATACTGTCATTCCCTTTTCTGGTTCTGGGCAGACCATCTATGAAATCCATGGAAATATGCTCCCACTTCCAACTAGGAACTTCTAGCGGTTGTAACAATCCAGCTAATTTCTTGTAATAACCCGAAAATCTGGGCCAGTTTAAATTTTTTATTTTGGCTATTTTAGCGAATTTTGATTATTTAAAATGAATTATTTTAAATAATATCGACGAGAAATTTATTTTGAATAGAATCGAACGTATATATTATACGCGTCGTCGTTAGAATATAAATATTTATATATAATTATAAATGGAATTGAAAATGGCGCGGTAGTTCGATAATTCGATTTCAAACTTCAATTGAATGTACCGGGTGCAAAACAATCCGGATTTTAGTGAAACCAAAAATAATGGGATCTAATTGTGAATATCTTTCCAGGAATCCGGCAAATCAAAATTTCATAGCGAGAATAAAAAGATATGTCCAGTTGAAAATTCGGAATAGTCGCTATGGAATTCAGGCCCTTAAAAAATAGCCATTTTGCAAATGACATCGGATTTCGACGAAACCAGTTTTGTTGGATCCGCAGTGTCGAATTATTGCTAGGTTCCAAATTTCATAATTTTCCGAATCAATATGTGAGCGTGGCAAAAGAAAACGCGTTTGACCAGTTTCAGTTGATTTTAATCGACTGGAAATTGGCCATTTTTCAAATGGTCTCAGAATTCGTCGAAATTAGTTTTGTTAGGACCGTATCGTCAATACGAAGCTAGAAAATATTTTTTTGGAATTTTTCTAGTTAGTATGTGACCCCGGTAATTTGAAATGTACGTTTAAAATTCAATATAGTGATTTAAATGTAAATTCAACGGAAACTGATCGAGACGATCAAATCAGCTTACGATACATATCCCATTGTGTTCGGAATGGGGGTAAAACGCTAGGGGCGACAGTCGGTGGGCTTGATTTCGAGTTCAAACGAAAAGTCAACTTTGAAATGAATTAAATAATTAAATTAAAAAAAAAATATAATAAACCCCTTCTCCTTTTTAACAGCCGACCCCCCCCCCCTTTCATTTCAAAACGAAAAAAAAAGGAAAAAAAAAAGAAAACGAAGAGGGAGGAGGAGCCTCCATCGCTCCTCTCATCGGAGCGCCACCGTGCCCTCAGGCGCGCCGCCACCAGGCGCGGCCTGCCTCAGCCCCCCGCCCCCCCCTCCGCCTAGCCGCTTCCACCTTCTCCCTTCCCCATCGCTCCAGGACCCTCCACGAACCCTAATTCCCAAAGCTCGACTCTCCTCCGCCCTCTTCTAATGAACCCGAGCCCCAAGCCGACGCCACCTGAATCGAACCCCCCTCCTCCTCTCGCCGCACCTCCCCTCCAACTCTGGCGAGCAGCAGCGTTTCCCCCCCCCCTCTCCTTCCGTTCAACGATGGCCAGTTAGTTTCCTTCTTTTTTTTTTTATAACTATTTTGCTTTTTCTATTGTTATTTTTATTTCCTATTTATATATAAAGAATATAATTTATTTATATATATATAGCTTAGTAAAAAGTTTTTCAGATCTTTCACTATATAAAAATTTGATTTTTTATATGTAGGAATAGCTTATAAAATTTGGATTTTTATATATATCAATGCAAGATAAAAATAAGATTTTTATTTAGGTAGTAGTAAAATAAAGATTCGATTTTTGAAACCGGAAAGATTTGATTTTTCTAAATAAAAAGATATGATTTTAGTTTAGAAAAGTTGAGAGTTTAATTTATGAAAAGATTTCATTTTTAAAACAATGAAAAGGTTTCATTTTTAAAACAATGAAAAGGTTGGATCTTTAAGATTAAAACGGCGAGATTTTATAAATAGGTAAAGGTGAGATTTTTTATCTATAAAAAGATATGATTTTTATTTCTAAAAATATGGTTTTTAATTTATAACAAGGTTAAAAATATAATTTTTATATAGTGGCGTTATTAAAAATATGATCTTTATATTTTAAAGGTAATAAAAATATGATTTTTATATTTTTAAAAATATTAAAAATATGATCTTTACCATGTAGAAGAAGTGAAAATATAATTTTTACATGATAGGAAGATTTAAAAATATCATCTTTATATAGGAAGCAAAATAAAGACGATATTTTTAAAAGTGAAAAGGCGATATTTTGATATGAGTAGTGAAGTAAAAATATGATTTTTACTTTGAGAAAAATATAATTTTTATATTATAGAAAAGGCAAAATCTTTATATGGAAAATAGCGTGATAAAAATATAATTTTTATCTATATAACATAGTAGTAAAAATTCGATTTTTAAATATATGAAGTGATTATAAAAATATGACTTTTAAATTGAAAGTAAATAAAAATGTGATTTTTATTTTAAAGACATCAGTATATAAAAATGTGATTTTTACATATGTAGTGAAAGCGGACAACGAAGATGGCGAAGGTGCGGTAGCGACAAAGGTTTCTGCAAATGAAGTGCCGTGGAGCTAGGATAGCTATCTGTGAGAACTTCTCACCTTTCAATTTCATTTCTATTTATATATATATACTAGGATGCAGACGGTGCTTAGTAGCACCCGACACAATCGTCCACAGACCATGGACTTGTTTGTTTGGTTGCATAGATTAGTTATATGATTTGATTTGAATTTGGTTGTTTGGTGATTTGATTGATGTGTGAATGGCGTGGGCCTTCACTAGACCGGGGATAAGGCTAGGCCTTGTCCCATTTCTAGTATCGCGCCGTTATGCCGCCGAAATTTTCTAAAATAAGTTAGAAAAATAGAAATATCATTTTATTTGAAGAATGAAATGAATAGAAATTCATATGTTAAAATCAAATGTTTTATCGTTAAAAATATAATTTTTTAACGTGAATGTGAATAAATAAATATTCATTTACAAACCAGACGGTTTGTTTATGTACACCTATTTGAAGGACATTGATTGGGACGATAAATTTTACACATCGCCCAACTGCACAAATAAAATATGCGTTTGATTGTTTGAAACCCCACATGGGTGTTGGGATGAAACTTGAAGTTCACTCATCCTGATTGTTTAAATATGTCGATCGATTGATTGACAAGCTGCTATAAGCGTTAAATGTCTATATTTGATACTTATACAGTGTAGTGCACTTTGGTTGATGGTTGATTATTTTTCAATGCTATTATATACATGTGTTGTATGAAAATCCATATAATTAACATTATATGGTGATTGATTGGGCCTCATTCCAATTTAGAAAATAAAGAATATTATAAAATAACGGTCCATGTGTTGACAGTACTCATCCTTTGAGATCGGTCATGTGTTGAACGAAATATTTTGATAATAACAACTATTTTGAAAAAGAAATATTTGAAATAAAATATTTGAAATAGAAATTTATGAAGCCGTGTTGATTAGATTGACGCCATTTTGACGTAAATGATATTTATATCGATTTTATTCATTTTGAAATGAATTGAATTGAAAACGATTTCGAAATGAATTGAATATATAACGATTTCGAATTGAATTGAAAACGATTTCGAAATGAATTGAATTGAAAACGATTTCGAAATGAATTGAATTGAAAACGATTTCGAAATGAATTGAATTGAAAATGATTTCGAAATGAATTGAATTGAAAACGAATTCAAATTGAATTGAAAGCGAAGTGAAATGAATTCAAATTGAATTGAAATTTGAATTGAATAGAAATGGATTTTAAAACGAATTTATAAAGAAGAATTCAATTTTGATTTGAATTGAAATGGAAGTTGAAAATGTTTTTGAAACGAATTCAAAACTATTTATATAATTCGTTTTAAATAGAAATCGACGATATATATATTATATATATAATATAATGGCCTGAATAGAACGCGCCGCGCCGCGGCAATTCGCGAATTTCGACCATTTATTTCAAACGGGCATTACGGGAGATCCGACCGTCGGATTCTCCTAAAACCGGAACCGTTGGGTTCGTATCGAAAAGAGCTTTCTAACGGATATTAGAAATTAGAAATCTAACGGTTGGATTTGGAATTATGTCCAAATCAAATTTGAAAAAGGTCGCTATAAGTGCAGTTCGATGGCCATTGATGGAAATCGACTGTACGGGCCTTGATAAAATTATTAAAAATAGTAATAATTTGTGTAAAATCATAAGAAATGATTTGGGGAAAATTTGGATGAAAAACTCCATATTTGAAAAGATAAAAATAGATTTTTATCGAAATGAACTAGTTTTGAACTAGAAATATAATTCTATTTATTTTTAATTAAATAAATTGAATTTGAAAAGGGTTTTAAAAATAACCAAAATTTCCAATGATTGCATTGGAGTGGATTTGAATCGAAATTGTCTTCGGAATATTTCGATGTTGGAATTCGTGATTATACAGATGTTGTTATGGAAATTTGAAAGATATATATTTATATCGTTATTTTCAATACGACATTTGTTAATCGTAGAATTTGATATTGAATATAAGCCGATATATTTTCTATTCAGAGCCTTATATTGAATATCAAATGTGATTTGGGTTTGTCGTGAATGGTGTCTTCATGAACACTGTTCTTGAACCCAGTTGAGAAAAGATTAAATCTTTTTATTTAGATTTAATGAAGTGTACCAATTAAAAATGATATTTAATTGGAATTGAATTGGGAATGATTTTTGGGTTTATCGTGGACAGTGTTTTAAATAACACTCGTTCTTTAACCCGGTAATTAATGGAATGTGATTTTGGGTTTATCGTGAACCGTGTTTTAAATGACGCTGATTCTTTAACCCAGTCACAGATTAAAACTAAGTGGGGTTTTAATGAATCTTTAATTAGATTGAAATAATCGAAATGGAGTATCACCAGTTATATCATGGTACCCATGCCACCTATGATTGATACTTATGATTTGAAGTTGTTTTATACACTATGCACTTATAATAGTATCAAATGATTTGTTTTAAACGTATCAAGCATTCTTTGGCTGTTATAAGGGAAAACCCTATCCCCCGGCTTGCGTTGCATTGTGTGATAGGACCTGGGTCTTATAACAGCTTCATTTTTCTTTATTTAGCATTGCGCTGTTTGTTTTATGCACTGGTATTCTTGGGAGGAAACCCGTTCCGTGTTATACGGCGTGGTCCCTTGATTTACCAAACTTTAAAAATAAAGATTAACTGTTTTAGTTCTCACACCAGTCCCATGACTGACCTGGAGTTTATTGTTTTAACCTAAACTCTGGGTGCCCCTATTTTTGACACGGGCAGCTAGTAGTTTTGGTTTTGCAGATTTATATTCACAGGATCCTGGTTTACAGCTGGAACGATATCCGGAAAGCTTTGTATCCGTATATCTCTTCTAGTTGTGTATTGTATTATTTTCCGCTGCTATGTATTTAAATGTAATTTAAATCTCTGATATTTCTGTGTAATATTCTTTTTACTCTGTATATTCTTGTAATCTGATGCATTGTTGTAATATACAACGAAATGTTCTCTTGTATGCATTCTGATTTGTCGTGTTCTCAAACGATGGGGCGTTTCGAACGGCCTGGATCGGTTTAGCGACTGGTTCGGACCGAGCGAAATTCCTTCTCGTCACATTTGGTATCAGAGCTTTGGTTTACAAAGCTCAGAGAATAAGGCACATTAGAACCATATGAAAGAATTCATCAGATATTGGATTAGTAATATCCAATGGGAATGACTCGTTAGAGATGGGATCAGTAGTATCCTAGGACGAGTGTGAAGAGTATATTTTTGAAAGTGAAAACAAATTTTTGTTTTGAAAATTTAAATCAATTATTCGTATTTGATTATCTATTTATATTGATGTGGACAATCCAGTATATATAGATTTTGCGTATACGTCTGATCCGCGTGTATTCGAAGTTTTGATATACTGGGTAGATATAGAATCACCTTCTAAGTCGCCCGGAGAGAACTCTGATGGTTGATGCATCATCATCAGAATTTATGTTCGAGTGACGAAAGGGAGATTTCTATATACTTCCTATTGACTGGTGTGAGAACCAAAATTAGATAGGGCCTATTGTTGTGATTTGGCATCAAAAATCTGATTTTTGACTATGTATCAAAGTTATCAATTTGAAACTCTAATCCACTAATTGATTGATGTTTGTGTTGTTTGTTTATTTGTTTGACAATTTTGAACCATTATGCCTAATAGCATCAAATATTGAGTTGTATTGAAATTTGGTCGCGTTTGCTTGCATATACATATATATCATTGAACAGGTCATAGCAAGGAGGCTAGAGTAGAGAATAAAATTTGTTTGCCCGACAAATAGGTACATGTTTACTACATAATTTCCTGTTTTGTTTGGGTGATGATGATTTTATGAGCCTATTGGCTAGCCGCTTGGCTTTTTCTTTTTCTTTTTGAGATCTGAAGGACCGGGGAAGCTATTTGAAATTCCCCGATGCTCCCGGTGCAGGGGAGGTTATGGCGAAATTTTTCAAAAATTTAGGGTGTTAGCCAAATTTTTGAGATTTTAGAAAATTCTCAGAAACTGAAAAGTTGGAGAATGGAAGCCAGATCGAACGTAGAGTTAATTAATCAAACCACTTTCGACTTTGTTCCTTTTCGGGGACGAAAAGTTTTAAGTGGGGGAGATTGTAATAACCCGAAAATCTGGGCCAGTTTAAAATTTTTATTTTGGCTATTTTAGCGAATTTTGATTATTTAAAATGAATTATTTTAAATAATATCGACGAGAAATTTATTTTGAATAGAATCGAACGTATATATTATACGCGTCGTCGTTAGAATATAAATATTTATATATAATTATAAATGGAATTGAAAATGGCGCGGTAGTTCGATAATTCGATTTCAAACTTCAATTGAATGTACCGGGTGCAAAACAATCCGGATTTTAGTGAAACCAAAAATAATGGGATCTAATTGTGAATATCTTTCCAGCGAATCCGGCAAATCAAAATTTCATAGCGAGAATAAAAAGATATGTCCAGTTGAAAATTCGGAATAGTCGCTATGGAATTCAGGCCCTTAAAAAATAGCCATTTTGCAAATGACCTCGGATTTCGACGAAACCAGTTTTGTTGGATCCGCAGTGTCGAATTATTGCTAGGTTCCAAATTTCATAATTTTCCGAATCAATATGTGAGCGTGGCAAAAGAAAACGCGTTTGACCAGTTTCAGTTGATTTTAATCGACTGGAAATTGGCCATTTTTCAAACGGTCTCAGAATTCGTCGAAATTAGTTTTGTTAGGACCGTATCGTCAATACGAAGCTAGAAAATATTTTTTTGGAATTTTTCTAGTTAGTATGTGACCCCGGTAATTTGAAATGTACGTTTAAAATTCAATATAGTGATTTAAATGTAAATTCAACGGAAACTGATCGAGACGATCAAATCAGCTTACGATACATATCCCATTGTGTTCGGAATGGGGGTAAAACGCTAGGGGCGACAGTCGGTGGGCTTGATTTCGAGTTCAAACGAAAAGTCAACTTTGAAATGAATTAAATAATTAAATTAAAAAAAAATATAATAAACCCCTTCTCCTTTTTAACAGCCGACCCCCCCCCCTTTCATTTCAAAACGAAAAAAAAAAGGAAAAAAAAGAAAACGAAGAGGGAGGAGGAGCCTCCATCGCTCCTCTCATCGGAGCGCCACCGTGCCCTCAGGCGCGCCGCCACCAGGCGCGGCCTGCCTCAGCCCCCCCCCCCTCCGCCTAGCCGCTTCCACCTTCTCCCTTCCCCATCGCTCCAGGACCCTCCACGAACCCTAATTCCCAAAGCCCGACTCTCCTCCGCCCTCTTCTAATGAACCCGAGCCCCAAGCCGACGCCACCTGAATCGAACCCCCCTCCTCCTCTCACCGCACCTCCCCTCCAACTCTGGCGAGCAGCAGCGTTTCCCCCCCCTCCTTCCGTTCAACGATGGCCAGTTAGTTTCCTTTTTTTTTATAACTATTTTGCTTTTTCTATTGTTATTTTTATTTCCTATTTATATATAAAGAATATAATTTATTTATATATATATAGCTTAGTAAAAAGTTTTTCAGATCTTTCACTATATAAAAATTTGATTTTTTATATGTAGGAATAGCGAATAAAATTAGGATTTTTATATATATCAATGCAAGATAAAAATAAGATTTTTATTTAGGTAGTAGTAAAATAAAGATTCGATTTTTGAAACCGGAAAGATTTGATTTTTCTAAATAAAAAGATATGATTTTAGTTTAGAAAAGTTGAGAGTTTAATTTATGAAAAGATATCATTTTTAAAACAATGAAAAGGTTTCATTTTTAAAACAATGAAAAGGTTGGATCTTTAAGATTAAAACGGCGAGGTTTTATAAATAGGTAAAGGTGAGATTTTTTATCTATAAAAAGATATGATTTTTATTTCTAAAAATATGGTTTTTAATTTATAACAAGGTTAAAAATATAATTTTTATATAGTGGCGTTATTAAAAATATGATCTTTATATTTTAAAGGTAATAAAAATATGATTTTTATATTTTTAAAAATATTAAAAATATGATCTTTACCATGTAGAAGAAGTGAAAATATAATTTTTACATGATAGGAAGATTTAAAAATATCATCTTTATATAGGAAGCAAAATAAAGACGATATTTTTAAAAGTGAAAAGGCGATATTTTGATATGAGTAGTGAAGTAAAAATATGATTTTTACTTTGAGAAAAATATAATTTTTATATTATAGAAAAGGCAAAATCTTTATATGGAAAATAGCGTGATAAAAATATAATTTTTATCTATATAACATAGTAGTAAAAATTCGATTTTTAAATATATGAAGTGATTATAAAAATATGACTTTTAAATTGAAAGTAAATAAAAATGTGATTTTTATTTTAAAGACATCAGTATATAAAAATGTGATTTTTACATATGTAGTGAAAGCGGACAACGAAGATGGCGAAGGTGCGGTAGCGACGAAGGTTTCTGCAAATGAAGTGCCGTGGAGCTAGGATAGCTATCTGTGAGAACTTCTCACCTTTCAATTTCATTTCTATTTATATATATATACTAGGATGCAGACGGTGCTTAGTAGCACCCGACACAATCGTCCACAGACCATGGACTTGTTTGTTTGGTTGCATAGATTAGTTATATGATTTGATTTGAATTTGGTTGTTTGGTGATTTGATTGATGTGTGAATGGCGTGGGCCTTCACTAGACCGGGGATAAGGCTAGGCCTTGTCCCGTTTCTAGTATCGCGCCGTTATGCCGCCGAAATTTTCTAAAATAAGTTAGAAAAATAGAAATATCATTTTATTTGAAGAATGAAATGAATAGAAATTCATATGTTAAAATCAAATGTTTTATCGTTAAAAATATAATTTTTAACGTGAATGTGAATAAATAAATATTCATTTACAAACCAGACGGTTTGTTTATGTACACCTATTTGAAGGACATTGATTGGGACGATAAATTTTACACATCGCCCAACTGCACAAATAAAATATGCGTTTGATTGTTTGAAACCCCACACAGGTGTTGGGATGAAACTTGAAGCTCACTCATCCTGATTGATTAAATATGTCGATCGATTGATTGACAAGCTGCTATAAGCGTTAAATGTCTATATTTGATACTTATACAGTGTAGTGCACTTTGGTTAATGGTTGATTATTTTTCAATGCTATTATATACATGTGTTGTATGAAAATCCATATAATTAACATTATATGGTGATTGATTGGGCCTCATTCCAATTTAGAAAATAAAGAATATTATAAAATAACGGTCCATGTGTTGACAGTACTCATTCTTTGAGATTGGTCATGTGTTGAATGAAATATTTTGATAATAACAACTATTTTGAAAAAGAAATATTTGAAATAAAATATTTGAAATAGAAATTTATGAAGCCGTGTTGATTAGATTGACGCCATTTTGACGTAAACGATATTTATATCGATTTTATTCATTTTGAAATGAATTGAATTGAAAACGATTTCGAAATGAATTGAATATATAACAATTTCGAATTGAATTGAAAACGATTTCGAAATGAATTGAATTGAAAACGATTTCGAAATGAATTGAATTGAAAACGATTTCGAAATGAATTGAATTGAAAACGATTTCGAAATGAATTGAATTGAAAACGAATTCAAATTGAATTGAAAGCGAAGTGAAATGAATTCAAATTGAATTGAAATTTGAATTGAATAGAAATGGATTTTAAAACGAATTTATAAAGAAGAATTCAATTTTGATTTGAATTGAAATGGAAGTTGAAAATGTTTTTGAAACGAATTCAAAACTATTTATATAATTCGTTTTAAATAGAAATCGACGATATATATATTATATATATTATATATATAATATAATGGCCTGAATAGAACGCGCCGCGCCGCGGCAGTTCGCGAATTTCGACCATTTATTTCAAACGGGCATTACGGGAGATCCGACCGTCGGATTCTCCTAAAACCGGAACCGTTGGGTTCGTATCGAAAAGAGCTTTCTAACGGATATTAGAAATTAGAAATCTAACGGTTGGATTTGGAATTATGTCCAAATCAAATTTGAAAAAGGTCGCTATAAGTGCAGTTCGATGGCCATTGATGGAAATTGACTGTACGGGCCTTGATAAAATTATTAAAAATAGTAATAATTTGTGTAAAATCATAAGAAATGATTTGGGGAAATTTGGATGAAAAACTCCATATTTGAAAAGATAAAAATAGATTTTTATCGAAATGAACTAGTTTTGAACTAGAAATATAATTCTATTTATTTTTAATTAAATAAATTGAATTTGAAAAGGGTTTTAAAAATAACCAAAATTTCCAATGATTGCATTGGAGTGGATTTGAATCGAAATTGTCTTCGGAATATTTCGATGTTGGAATTCGTGATTATACAGATGTTGTTATGGAAATTTGAAAGATATATATTTATATCGTTATTTTCAATACGACATTTGTTAATCGTAGAATTTGATATTGAATATAAGCCGATATATTTTCTATTCAGAGCCTTATATTGAATATCAAATGTGATTTGGGTTTGTCGTGAATGGTGTCTTCACGAACACTGTTCTTGAACCCAGTTGAGAAAAGATTAAATCTTTTTATTTAGATTTAATGAAGTGTACCAATTAAAAATGATATTTAATTGGAATTGAATTGGGAATGATTTTTGGGTTTATCGTGGACAGTGTTTTAAATAACACTCGTTCTTTAACCCGGTAATTAATGGAATGTGATTTTGGGTTTATCGTGAACCGTGTTTTAAATGACGCTGATTCTTTAACCCAGTCACAGATTAAAACTAAGTGGCGTTTTAATGAATCTTTAATTAGATTGAAATAATCGAAATGGAGTATCACCAGTTTTGCTCCAGGCGATAGTTAAATCTTTGATTAGATTTGAACGTGAAATGGTAATTGAATTTACCGATAACACTGTGGTGTTAGATATGAAGTATTACCAGTTTTACTTCATGGGATGAATAGGTTGGGATTGGAAAATAAAATAAATGATTACTTCGGTGTGGTTCGCTAATCCCGACTAGTTTGAATTGATATTCAAAGGAGATTAAAGAATAAATTTAAAGAATTTATCTTGGATAAAATTAATGGGAACTTTTCCCAAAGTATAGGAATATTTGAATAAAAGAATATTCTGAATTGGAATGAGGCGTATGTTGTATTTGTGTAACACTTTTATACTATATACGCGAGTTATTCAGAAAGACCGGGTTTATCCCATTCTGAATAACTGATTTGACGTGGTGTCGAAGATGAAGACGATGGTCGAAGACCGGAAGTCTTCACGTCGTTTGGGTGATAACTGATGATCTTGATTGGGCTGTACACCCAAGAAGATGGAAACAGTTGGTGATCGTCCAGACGTACTTGGAGATCGATGGATATGCGGGGTACTAGGTGCCTCCGGTTTCGTTCAGACCCAGAACGGACTTGTAAATGGACTGTGTGTCTGACATTGGATTTTAGTCTGTGTGATTGATCTCTATTAAATATATATCTGTTTGGCGGTGGAGAATTTATTCTCTTGCTTAACGCCCTTCTCTGAGACGTACGAGCTCAGGGGTTATATATTGATGGATATCAAACGCATGGAGTGAATTGCCTGTGTGGCATGCCTAAGTGGCAATTGATCGAGGCTTCTGTTGAAAAGCAAAGTCTTGTGGTGATGATCAAAGCACGGCCTTTGTGGCGTAGCTTTGTGTAACGTTTACTTCGCGAGTTTCACACCCGGTATGAACCAAAAACGGGAGACGGTCCTCAGGGAGGGCATGCGTTTCTTCCTAGTTAGAAGTGGCGTCAGTGGTTTTACACGCCCTGACGAGTTTGACTTATGTGGTTGTTGCTGTTGCGAGGCGCCTCGGATTGATCGGTCGTTCTCGAACCGATGGAGTCATTTAGTTGGCTCACCTACGCCCCATAGGGCGGGGAAACGCATGTTCAGGGTTTAAGTTTAATCCACATCGGTGGACCGGCCCTGACGATCCAAGGGTCACTCGAGCTCTGATCCTGAGACTCGGGCTAGGCAGTCTCGAATCGGTTGAGGACTATCTTTTGCCTCGGTTCATAGATGGAAATCCAATTTCCAAATACGTGACATTTGCGGTTATATTTGTAAACCTACATATGGTGACATGATATATGGTACCCATGCCACCTATGATTGATACTTATGATTTGAAGTTGTTTTATACACTATGCACTTATAATAGTATCAAATGATTTGTTTTAAACGTATCAAGCATTCTTTGGCTGTTATAAGGGAAAACCCTATTCCCCGGCTTGCGTTGCATTGTGTGATAGGACCTGGGTCTTATAACATCTTCATTTTTCTTTATTTAGCATTGCGCTGTTTGTTTTATGCACTGGTATTCTTGGGAGGAAACCCGTTCCGTGTTATACGGCGTGGTCCCTTGATTTACCAAACTTTAAAAATAAAGATTAACTGTTTTAGTTCTCACACCAGTCCCATGACTGACCTGGAGTTTATTGTTCTAACCTAAACTCTGGGTGCCCCTATTTTTGACACGGGCAGCTAGTAGTTTTGGTTTTGCAGATTTATATTCACAGGATCCTGGTTTACAGCTGGAACGATATCCGGAAAGCTTTGTATCCGTATATCTCTTCTAGTTGTGTATTGTATTATTTTCCGCTGCTATGTATTTAAATGTAATTTAAATCTCTGATATTTCTGTGTAATATTCTTTTTACTCTGTATATTCTTGTAATCTGATGCATTGTTGTAATATACAACGAAATGTTCTCTTGTATGCATTCTGATTTGTCGTGTTCTCAAACGATGGGGCGTTTCGAACGGCCTGGATCGGTTTAGCGACTGGTTCGGACCGAGCGAAATTCCTTCTCGTCACATTTCTGTTGGTCGCTTTTGACTAGCTGGCAAGTAGGGCATCGGCTGACATATAAAGAAATGTCCCTTTTCATCGACTTCCACCAGAAAGTGCGTTTGATGTCATTATACATTTTGCTTACTCCTGGATGGATACTGAGTTTTGACTTGTGGCATTCATCCAGTACTTCCTTTCGAAGTTCAGGAATGTTAGGGACACAGATTCGACCTTTGAGCCTTAAAATCCCATCATTATCTACTTGAAAACTCAAGGGTTCGCCTTGTTGAATTATCTCTCTGATCTTCTGAATGAAGTGATCATCCTCCTGAAGAGCAGATATTTTATCTATCAGTGAAGTCGTGATAATAAAACTGGCGATCATTTCATTCTTTCGGCTTAACGCATCGGCCACGACATTGGCTTTCCCTGGAGTGTATATAATTTCAAAGTCATATGCTGCAAGAAACTCCAGCCAACGTTGCTGCCTCAGATTCAAGTCCTTCTATGTGAATAGATACTTTAACGACTGATGATCTGTAAACAGTTCAAATCTCTCACCCAGAAGATAGTGTCTCCAGATTTTCAAGGCGAATACTATCGGCAATAACTCAAGATCATGAGTGACATAGTTTTTCTCGTGCGGCTTCAGTTGACGGCTAGCATAAGCAATCACTTGGCCTCTTTGCATTAACACTGCGCCAAGGCCTTCTCTAGAAGCATCAGTCCAGGCTTTCAAGTCCTGGTTGCCATCGATGATGGTTAACACTGGAGCAGTTGTTAATCTCAACTTTAGCTCTTCAAAAGCCTCCTCACTTTCTGGAGTCCATTTGAATTTAGAATGCTTCTTTGTAAGCTTCGTTAAATGACCAGATATCTTCGAAAAGTTTTTAACGAACTTCCGGTAATAGCTAGCCAATCCGAGAAAACTACGGACTTCAGTGGGGGTACTGGGCTATTTCCAATTCTGAATGGCTGTGATTTTCCTTGGAACCACAGCAATTCCTTCCTTCGATACAACGTGGCCCATAAATTTCACTTCATCTTGCCAGAATATACATTTGGAAAATTTGGCTTTTAATACATTCCGTCTGAGAATCTCCAACACTTGTTCCAAATGTTTTTCATGTTCGGCCTTTGATTTAGAGAAGATTAGAATATCGTCAACGAAAACCAGAACAAATTTATTCAAAACTCCTCTGAACACTCTATTCATCAGATCGACGAAGTAAGCAGGAGCATTACACAAGCCGAACGGCATTACTAACCACTCGTAGAATAAGTCGGGACCGCTGAACGCTGTCATTGGAACACACTTTTCGGCAATTCGAAGTTGATGGAAGCCTGTAGCTAGGTCCATTCGTGAAAATACTTGTGCTCCATTTAATCGATCCAACAAATCATCTATTCGCGGTAATGGATATTTATTCTTTATGGTCTGCTTGTTCAAATCACGATAATCCACACTTAGACGTAGAGTACCATCAGATTTTGGGACAAACACCATTGCTGCACCCCAATCAGAGAAACTGGGCCTGATCAGACCTTTCCATACTAGCTGTCGTGTTTGATTGTCTAATTCCTCTTTCTCTTTCAAGGACATTCTTCGAATAGCGTGAACTACCGGCCTTGCATTCGGAATGAAAGCAATTTTGAAATCTATTTCTCTCTGCGGAGGTAAGCGAACAACTTCTTCAAACACATCCGCATAATTTTTGACGACAGGAATATCTTTGATGAGGGCAGGAATATTCTCTGTGACTTCAGGGATATTTTCTATTTGAGCTGGAGAAACATTCAAAGCTTCCCAGAAGTCTTTTCTATTAGCATTCTGACCTTCACAGGGAATGGTTATATAATCACCTGATTTAATCTTTGCCTTAACGACTCTGTCGGCGCAATTGACTTCAGCTTCATATTTGGTCAACCAGTCTAACCCCAAGATAAGATCAATCTCTTTAAAGTTCATAACGACCACGATGGTAGGAAACCGATAACGAGAAAAGGAAACTGGCACTCCACAAACCCAACTGAGATCGATGGAACCCCTAACCGGATTCTGGACAGTCATTGGTTCCTTGAGCTTTTTCAAATTCAAATCCAGTTTCTTAGCTGCATCCTTTGCAATGAAGCTTCGTGACGCGCCCGTGTCAAACAACACTTTAACTGGAATATCCTTGACAGTTAGCGTGCCTTCTAAAACATCTGGCCTTTCCAGGACATCTGAGGGCCCAGAAGTTTCTGCTATTTCATTTATACGTACTGCTTCAGGTTCCTTTGAGAGTTGGCACTCCCGTGCAATATGACCTACTTGATGACACTCATGGCATGTCCTTTCACCATGTGGGTTCCTTTTCTTAGTAGATTCAGATTCATTCTTCTTCTGCTTCTTTAAAGATTTACATTTTCTGGACAAATGGCCCTGTTTATTGCAGTTAGAGCATGTGGCGGCTGTTACGGGTTTCCTCTTAGATTTAGTCCTTTTTCTCTTGGCACTGGGCTTCTTACTGACATCAGACTTTGTACTGGCCTCAGGACGATCAGTTTCAGACTCATTTCTATTACTAGAGCTGACTTCTTCCTCGTACTGTAACAAACCCTTCTTGTCTAGATCTTCGTACTAATAGGCCATGTATATCATTTCAGAAAAGGGAAGCTTCACATTCCTCATTACACTATTCTGATATTTTCTTTGAAGCCCGTTGATAAATCTCATATTCTTCCTCTTTGGATTTTCAATTAGATGAGGGGCAAAGTGAGAAAGTTCGTTGAATTTCTTATGATATTCTGGGATGGTCATATCACCTTGTATCAAATAAGAAAATTCATCACATAGGCGCTCAGTTGCTTCCGGAGGAGTAAATCTTTCCAGGAAAATCACTTTGAATTTATCCCAGGTGATATCACCTTCTGGATTATCCTTAATAACAGAATCCCACCAGAACAAAGCTTCATCTTTGAGTGCCCAGGAGGCCAGTAATCTTTTCTGGTCATCCCTCAACTTTAAACCATCAAAGATCTTTTCAGCCGAACGAATCCAAGCCTGTGTCTTCATAATAGATTCTTCACCAGAGAACGGTATTCCACCCATATTTCGATATTTGATTAATAGAGCCTCAATACCCGGTTCTGCATTCCTTCTGTTTCTGACACTCATTTTCTAGCACTTCTGCAAATAGCAGATCAAGTGTCAGGTCACAGAAAAGATAATTTAAAATATAGAGACAAATACTTCTATGAAAATGTGTCTACTGGGGTGTATTCCATTCTGCCACTCATACTAGGATATTACTGATCCTATCTGTATAGAGTTACCAGTCTTAGAACACTACTGGTTCTATTTCTGATGAGTTCGTTAATATGTTATATCCCAGAACTAAGCTTAACCAAAGCTCTGATACCAAAATGAGACAACCCCAAACCCCGTACTGACGGTGGCAAGGGTAATCCGTGGAATATAACACAGAAACAGATAATAGCAGAATAGAATAATTAAATACACCAGATAAAGAACAATAGAATATACTGGATAAACGTAATCATCAGAGTTACATAGTATACAGGATCATACTTAGTACAAATACAGTTCAGCTATACATAAATGTCTACAGCGGAAATAAACAAAATATGTACAATAGGAGCTGAAGAACATAAAAAGAGATAAATGATAGAATCCATCTTCAGCTCCAGCTATCCAGATAAAGCCTGCTAAACCTGAATACAAGGCTGCCCGTGTAGAAAAAGGGGCACCCGAGTTTGAAAGTGAAACAAACTACGAGTCAGTCATGGGACTGGTATGAGAAATCTACTCAACACATATATAATATGGCCAATCACAGGACCACGCCACTTTCGTGGAACGGGTTTACTCCATTGGATTGCTAGTGCTTTAAAACAAATCTTTCTTTTAAACAACGCAATGTATTTTATAAAAATGAAGCCATTATAAGATTCAGTTCCCATCACACAATGCAACGCAAACCGGAGGATAGAGTTTTACCTTATAACGGCCAAAATATGCTTGATACGAATAAAACAAAGGCAATTGATATTATTGCAAGTGTTTATAGGTTTTGAAAACAATTTCAAATCATAACTATCAATCAAAGACGGCATGGGTACCATATATCATGTCGCCATATATATATACAATCAAAACCGCACGATGTCGTATTTGGAAATTGGATTTCCGTCATGAACCAAGGCAAAAGATAGTCCTTACCGAATTCGAGACTGCCTAGCCCGAGCCTCAGGCAAGTACTCTGTCAAGCCTTAGGATCGTCAGGGCTGGTCCACCGATGTGGATTAAAATGCCTGAACAATGTGTTTCCCCGCCCTTTGGGGCGTAAACGAGCCAACGAATGACTCCATCGGACCCGGATCGTCCGATCTAACCGAGGCGCCTCGCAACAACAACAACCACATAGGTGAAAAGTATATAAATGTCAGGGCTGGTAGGTCACTGACACCACCCTAGCTAGGAGGAAACGCATGCCCTCCCTGAGGTCCTTTCTCCCGTTTCTGGTTCATACCGGGGTGTGAGGCTCGCGATTTTACGTTATACACAAAGCTACGCCACACCGGCGGTGCTTTGATCATCACCACAAGACTTTGCTTTTCAACAGAAGCCCTGATCACTGCATCTTAACATGCCACACAGGCAATTCATGCCATGCGACTGATGACCATCGATATACAACCTCTGAGCTCGTGCGTTCAGAGAAGGGCGTTAAGCAAAAGAAAAAATTCTCTGCCTCCAAACAGATGTATATTTAATAGAGATCAATCAACACAGAATAAAATCCAATGTCAGACACATAGTCCATTTACAAGTCCGTTCTGGGTCTGAACAAAACCGGAGGCACTAAATGCCTCGCAAACCCAACGATCACCACGTACGTTTGGACGATCACCACTCATTATCCATATTTCGGGATGCCTCCCAATCAGGACCTCGGTTACCATCCAAACGAGGTGAAGATCTCCGGTCTTCGACCACCGTCTTCATCTTCGAATTTCAATCGTCGGTTAATTATTTGAAATGAGAATTAACTCGGCCTTTTCAAATAATTCACGTATATTTAGAATTTCAAATCAATTTATTTCAATGGTTAAATCATTCGACAACACCAATTTTGTTCTTTAATGTAATTTTCACACCAAACACATTCAACCATCAATTACCACATAAATCGAGCAAATTCAGTTTATTTCCATTTCATATCGTTTATGATATTTTATAACGATTTATCGCTATTTTTATTTATTTTAAAATAGCCAATTTATTCAAAACGACGCTTCGGGCCATAACGCGGCCGTGGCGCTGTTTTTCTTCAGATTTGATTTACACATATCTGAAAATCTAACCGTTGGATCTTCACAAAATTTACATCATTAGAAAGGTCTTTTCAAAACGAATCCAACGGTTCTAGTTTCGGGAAAATCCGATGGTCGGATCTCCCGGTACAATCGTTTGAAGTTTCGATTTCAAAATACGAACTACAGCGTCGTTATTCGATTAATTATAATTATATATATATATATAATCGTTTTTGGCGCTGTTTTTCTTAATATTTGAATTAAACATTCCAGATAATACAACCGTTGGATTGTTACAACGTTGGTGCCATTGGAAAGATATTTCCAAGGCGAACCCAACGGTTGCGGTTTCGGGAAAATCCAATGGTCGGATCTCCCGCACTAGTTGTTTGAAATCACGGTTTCAAAACACGAACTGCACGGCCACATTTCGTTTTAATTTTATTTATATTTATATATCTATATAAATATAGTTCATTCAACAATTTCAATATCGTTTTCACTTCAAATATTTCACTAACGCCTTTAAATTTTGGAAAATTTCGCCATAACCTCCTTTATACGGGAGGGGCTGGGAAAATTGCCAAATAGCCACACGGGCGTCTCATGTCAAAAAGAAAAAGAAAAAGCCAAGCGGCTAGCCAACAGGCTCATAAAATCATCACCCAAACAAAACAGTAAATGTGTACCTATTTGTCGGGCACAAAATTTTATTCCTCTTCTCCAGCCCCTTTGCTATAACCTGTTCAGTAAATATGCATGTACATATATATAGTTCTTATCACTTATCATTTTCTATTCAACTTCATATTTGATTCCATTTGGTTTAAAAACACCATTCATTCTAATGTTGCATGTATAGGAAAAAATCATGTCATTAGCTAATTAATGAATATTTCAACTCATATATTTATTTGAACGAGGGGCTATTTTTAACACTTCACATTTCAACAATTCATGTATCTAATAAAAATGTGATTTTTATTGTAAAACAAATTATTTCAAAACACTATTATTTTATATAGTTTATATAGGGGATAAAATAGGATTTTTATTATAAAACAATTTCTTTTAAAACGAGATTATTTTACATAGCCCATATAGTTGATAAAAGGTGATTTTTATTATGAAACAATTTATTTCAAAATATGAATACCATTCAACACATGAAATTCAATTCAACGAACGAATATCGATTCAACACATGAAGGTTTTCTATAGTATCTATATATAGATAAAATGTGATTTTTATATTTAAAACACGAATACCATTCAACACATGAATTTCAATCAACGAATGAATATCAATTCAACACATGAAGGTTTTCTATAGTTTCTATATATAGATAAAAATGTGATTTTTATATTTAAAACACGAATACCATTCAACACATGAATTTCTAATCAATGAATGAATATCAATTCAACGCATGAAGGTTTTCTATTCAACGAATAAATATAGTTTCAGCAAATGAAAATAATTCAAACACATGAATATTATTCAAAATTTCGGCAGCATAACGGCAGGGTAGTTAAAACCGGGACCGTCCCTAGTACGGCTCCTCACTCTACCTTAAAACCTCGCGGTTTTTGACAATGGGGATCATGCATCAAGTTCGCACGCAGGCGGCATGTATATATTTATTTCATTTCCACAAACTAATCCTATCTGGTTTCAACCACAAATGGGTATTTTTCAACCACAATCAATCAATATCAACCACAAACAATCCCAAACAACCATTCGCTATCAATCAATTTTCACACCAATCACAACCAATAAATATCGTCCATGGTTTGTGGACGAGGGGCGTATGTATATATATATATATATATATTCATAAATAGAAATTCACTTTTATTTCAACACATATATAATTTTTACAACGCATATATATCCTTATACATCGAACGTACAACTTATACAACGCTTACACAAGAGGTGTACAACGTTTATATAACTCATACATCGACTATATAATTTATACATCGTCGTTTTCCATATTGTTTTTAAATCAGAAATCTCACCTTGGGTTCCACTACACCAAAAATAGCAGAAGGCTCAGAAAAATATGCGGTCTCTTCTAAAATGTAGAAGACGTCCACACGAGTCCACTGTCTCTTGTTTCACTGAATTTAGACCACATAGCAAAAGGATATGATTTTTCAAAGTTTGCAACACTTAAAAGTGCAAAAACAGTTGAAAATATAGAGCAGCCGTTAGTTTTCAAACCTGGTTCGAAACTAGGGTTCGATCTTTCGACCAAACTGTTGCGCGATAGGGGAATCGGGTCATACGGTGTCGAAGAGGGTAGGAAGGCGCCTGAACGGCGGGTGGAGGCGGCCGGCTCGGTGGGGCCCAGTGGCCACGGCAGCGCTCCGAAGTGTCGACCTTCTCGAGCTCGGTTCTCTCTCCACACTCAATGAAAATATTCAAACTTGGTATGGATTTAAAGAGGGGAAGAAGAGCTTTAAAATGGATCTGGAATCACTCGATTTCATTGAGAAACGAGAGAGAAATCTCTCCTGCAAGATTTGAAGCCTCTTCCGTCTCGCGCAGGGGGTTACCGGGGGGGTGGGGGGGAAGACGAATTGTGATTGGCCAGCTCATTTTTTTTATTTATTTATTTCAAAAATCCGAAAATACCCCTCTTCACATGCGAACACCAATTCAAACCCAATGACTGTCGTCCCTAGCGTTTTACCCCCATTCCGAACTCAATGGGATATGTTTCGAAGGCCCATTCGACTGTTTCAGTCAGTTTTCCTTCAAATTAAAATATAAAATATTCAATATCTAATTTGAACCTATATTTCAATTTGCCAGGGCCACAAACTGATTCGAAAAATTCTAGAAAAATAAATCTAGCTATGTTTTGACGATACGGTTCCAACAAAACTAGTTTCGTCGGATTTTGAGACCGTTTGCAAAAAGACCCATTTTTGGTCGATCCAATTTAACTATAATTGACCAAAACACATTTTCCTTTGCCACGCTCACATACTAGCTTCAAAAATTATGAAATTTGAAACCTAGCAATAACTTCACATACCGGATCCAACAAAAGTGGTTTCGTCGAATTCCGAGGTCGTATGCAAAATGGGCAATTTCACGGGCTATATAAATTCCATAGCGACCCATCTGAAAATTCATTCGGCCATAACTTTTGCTTTCCGCTATGAAAATTCGATTTTTCAGATTCGTTAGAAAGGTATTCACTAACAGATTTAAATATTTTTGGTTTCACTAAAATCCGGATTGTTTTGCACCCGGTACAGTCCGACAAAGTTTGAATTCAATTTTTGAAACTGCAGCGCCTCTTCATGCCTTGTTTATAATTATAATTAATTATATTCGTTTTCAATTGTCGATTCAAACTCACTTTTCATTACCATTATTTAAAATATTTATTTTAACTATTTAAATCCATTATTTTAGCCAATATAAAAGTTTTAAATTGGTTCAGATTTTCTGGGTCGTTACATGCATCCTAAATTCATTCTTTCCTTACATTGAAAATGTAAATTCCATCCTTTTTTTACATAAAAATGTAAGTTTAATTCCTATGCAAATTCCTATATTTTTTTTATTTACATGTAAAACAAATGTAAATTTTGATACATTCAAAATCCTACCTTTGAATTACATATAAAAACGTAGTTTCAACTTCAATGTACATTCTCATCTTAGTTACATTATAAAAATGTAACTTATATTTGCAGTGAATCCTATTTTAAATTTACATATCAAAATGTAAGTTTTAATTACAATGCAAACTCTACTTCTAATTTACATTGGAAAAATATGATTTTTAATTACAATGCAAACTCTACTCCTTATTTACATTGTAAAAATATGATTTTTAATTACAATGCAAACTCTACTCCCTATTTACATTGTAAAAATATGATTTTTAATTACAATGCAAACTCTACTCCTTATTTACATTGTAAAAATATGATTTTTAATTACAATGCAAACACTACTTCTAATTCACATTGTAAAAATATGATTTTTAATTTCAATGCAAACACTACTTCTAATTCACATTGTAAAAATATGATTTTTAATTTCAATGCAAACACTACTTCTAATTTACATTGTAAAAATATGATTTTTAAATACAATGCAAACACTACTTCTAATTTACATTGTAAAAATATGATTTCCAATTACAATGCAAACACTACTTCTAATTCACATTATAAAAATATGATTTTTAATTACAATGCAAACTCTACTTTTAATTCACATTGTAAATATATGATTTTTAATTACAATGCAAACTTTACTTCTAATTCACATTGTAAAAATATGATTTCTAATTACAATGCAAACACTACTTCTAATTGACATTGTAAAAATATGATTTTTAATTACAATGCAAACACTACTTCTAATTTACACTGTAAAAATATGATTTTTAATTACAATGCAAACACTACTTCTAATTCACATTATAAAAATATGATTTTTAATTACAATGCACTTTTCTACATCTAAGTTACATATAAAATAAATAAATTTTATTTCTATTGTTCATTCTCATTTTATGTTATATATATATAAGAAAAATGCAAATTCTATCATACAATGAAATTGCATCCTTTAATTGCATAGAAAAATGTAGTTTTGTCATACGATATACTTTCCTATAGACATTACATATAAAAATGTAATATTTAACACACAATGTAAATTCATGTTTTAATTACATATAAAAATGTAAATTTTATCCTATGGTGTAATTCCCTATATAATGTACATATAAAAATGTAGATTTTAACATACGATGAAATTTCCATGTTAATTACAAAGGAAAATGTAATTTTTAACATACGACATTAATTCACTTTATTATTTACATATAAAAATATAAATTTTGACATATGATGAAATTCACTTGTTAATTACAAAGAAAAATGTAATTTTTGATCTACAGTATAATTTCCTATATAATTTACATATAAAAATGTAAATTTTAACATACGATGGAATCCATATGTTAATTACAAAGAAAAATGTAATTTTTGACATACGGCATTAATTCACTTTATAATTTACATATAAAAATGTAAATTTTGACATACGGTGAAATTCACTTGTTAATTACAAAGAAAAATGTGATTTTTAACATAATGCAAAATCTACTTTAATTTAACATTATAAAAATGTAAATTTTCCTACTTTAATTCACAATAAAAATAATGTAAATTGCATAACGATGTAAATTTCACGACGATGCGAATTTCCTACTTTAATTCACGTTAAAATAATGTGAATTGCATAACGACATATATGATGATAGATTTATATATGATTCATATCCACAAGGCATACTTCAACAAATTTAAATGAGGAAAAATCTAATTTTTCCTACCGATCTATGTTTATAATTAACAGATCTATGAATAAAAATAATGGATCTACAATCATAGCGTCACAACAATTTGAATCCATCCCATGGTAACATTTCATCGCAAATTCAATTGTGTTTGACTTTCAATTTCACATAACGCCATAATAATAATAATAATAATTAATTAAATTTAAATAAAAATAAATTCTCACCTAGCTCGGATTTGAAAGGAAGGTTCGGATTCAATCAGATCTCGTGTTCAAAGTCACGGCAGTTATGGATCTGAAAGATTTCAATTCGAAGTTCATACAAATAAATCAGAACTGACTTTTAACAACTGTTGCTGTAACGCTTAAAAGCGTCGCAAAATCTGAAATATTCATACCTTAAATTTTCAGAAATGTTCAAAACTTTGAATCCAAATTTCGGGAGCTGTAATCGATGGTTTTGCGAACGGTTTGCGGGAGATTGGAGAGCTACGAGAGGCGCATCCATGCCGGAAACCTAGGGGGGTGCGGCGGCCTGTGCTCGTGGCGGCAGGTCTATGAAGTCGGCGGGTTTGAGGAGGTGATTCGAGAGCCACGGGCAACGGTTTGATGTGAAACTTGTCTAGAATCGAAGAGATTGAGGAGAGCTACAAAAAGTTTAACTACGGCTAAGCCTAAAAGTGAGTGGATTGATGGGAAAATGGAGAGGAAGTTTTAAAGGGGGGGCGGCTATGGGTTCAGCTGAACGAAGAAGAAGAAGTACGGCCCGTATATATATACTAGTATTTTCCACGTATTTCTATTTTATTTTATTTATTTAATTCCGGAAAATAGGGTTTTTTCGTTCGAACTCCAATTCGCGCTCAATGACTGTCGAATAATAGGTTTTGTCGCCTTCTGAACGCAATGGCACTATTGCCGAGGTCTAATTCTGAAGTTAAAAGCATGTTTCTTTTATTTTCAAATTAATTCTTTTATTTTTAATTCGAACGTACTTTCAAATTTTACTGGGGTCACAAACGAAGTCAGAAAAATCCGGAAAAATTATTTTTGGCTATGTTTTGACGATACGAACCCAAAAAAATTATTTTCATCGAATTCTGAGACTGTTTGAAAAATGGCTATTTTTAAGGCGTTTAAATTTAACTAAAATAGTCAAAACACATTTTCTTTTCCCACGCTCACATATTAATTCGAAAAATTCTGAAAATTGAAACCTAGCAATAATTTGACATTCCGGTTCCAACAAAAGTGGTTTCGTCGAAAACAAAGGTCGTTTGAAAAATGACTATTTTTAAGGCCAGTATATTTAATATTAAAAATACATTTTTAAACAAATAATTTTCGAAACTCGAAATATATAAGTGTTTACTGTTTTTCAATGTAGAAACATCATTCTAAACTCAATGGAAGTTGTTTTGAGTCGAAATTCCTTCATATGTGAAAAGTAGTTTTTTTGACCTTTATAAATTTCATAGCGACCTTCCTAAATTTTAATTTGGGCATAACTTTTGATTCCCGCTATGAAATTTCAATTTTTCGGATTCGTTGGAAAGATATTTTTAAATAGATTCTAATATTTTTTGTTTCACTAAAATCCGTTAAATTTTGCATCCTATACGGTCAGTCAAAGTTCAAGTTTGACTTTTCAAACTACCACGCTATTTCTAACTCTTTTTATAATTAAAATTAAATTATTCATTTTAACTTCGATTTAAATCAAATTTGTGATCATTATTATTTAAAATAGATTATTTTAAATATCAAAACTCATTAAAATTATTTAAAATAAAATTTTAAATTGGCCCCAAAAATCAGGGTTGTTACAATATCACTGTACCATAAAAAACTGAACCAAATGTACTTTAATATCATACACACCATGCAAATTTCATTAGAAATGAACATACCCTGTCAGTAACATTGAAGTTTGAAGCATCACATATATGTTTAAATAATTTCATTCAAATAATTCCAATTTGAAGATTCTGATATAATAAATGATTGAAGCAGAGCATGTAAATATGTTTAAATGACATCTACATATATCATATTATATATTACATATGAGACTGTTCCCAATAGAACAACCCAAAACATGTTAAATAAATATATAATTATTCAAAACCTGGAGGCAAATTATGGAAGACCAATCTTCGAGCAATCGGTTAACAATACTCTGGTTCCTGCTCAACCAATCTGCTCTATACTGACCCTCTCTTCAACTTTGATCCTACACCAAATCAAAGACAGATTATACATCACACACAAAATCGTATGTTATTCGAGCATTAAAGTCACGTCTTTGTCTAATCTCCTATAAATAGGAGCCTCAACATTGAAAGTAGTGCATGAACCCAATGCTCCCTCTAATGCCCAAATATTGATTTTATCCTTCATTTGGGAAAAAAAATACCCGTAATAAGCGAATATATGCTTTGAAAGGATAACAGAAAATATTGAAACGAATGAGTTGTGATTATCATTAATAGAAAATTGAAAAGGAACAAAGAATATTGGTATAACCCATTATCCCACTATTTGTTTTTTGTGTGGTTTTTGCTTCTATTGCAAATCTGTGCATTTTATTGGAAAATAAAACATGTGGCACACACTCCTTAAAGACCTACAAAATATTTTGCAATGGTAAATAACTAATCCAAAAAAATAAACATCACAAAGAAAAAATAAATCAAGTCCTGTAAATGGAATACTTGATTTTGACATCCACAAATCAAAATAATTAAATTCAAATGGTAAACTAATCAAGTTTCACTTAACATAAGATCAACTAAATAAAAAAATACCACATTTAAGAAGAGATATGATTTTGCAAGCAGAAGTAATTGTGGATCCTGCAAATTTCTGCAACTCAACAATCACAAAAGCATTTCCTTTTTTACTAATAATGCAACAGTGAATGACGTCATCGAAAAGTGGAGGAGCTTGGGCTAGACGCGGAGACGGATCTAAGCTTCTTTTTAAGCTATCCAACTCCCTGCAAAAATTAACTTGCAAAATCAGAAGAATGACTTCTTTAAAAGTAAGTTGGGGTTCTGAACTCATTTCAGAAGCTGATGCATGGAGCTTGTTTCATCCTCCTACAAATTCTAATCAATGTTTTTTTCAACGAAACTAATATGTCTATATTGAAGACGAAGAATAACATAACAATCGACTATAGAATTACCGATCGGTTCCCTCTGTGTAGCCGTTAGGCTTGAAAGAAATTTTAGTAATTAGGTGTCGTGAAGGTGGAAACTGAAAAATTAAGAAAATGGGGAAGGATGACGGGAACGAACTTTTTTTGGTAGAGGTAATCAGAACGTGGAGGAACCACGAATGTAGAAAAGGAGAAGTGGGGTGACTGAGAGATGTGCGGCAGTCTAAGAAATGAGAACGTGTGCCAAGGACCAAAATAACCTTGTCTCTAGTAGAAAGTTGGAGGGTCATTTTAGACATTTCAAAAGCTTCATTTCAAGGTATTCTCATTATAATATATATTTAATATGGTATATACGTTCAAATTTAATATCAAAATATATTCAGTTCAGTTCAGAATAACGCAATGATATTGAAACATCAGTCCGTACGCTAGAACAGTGGTTTATGATTTAAATTAATAGACCTCGAGATACTAGATTAGTGGATAGGCTTGAAATCAAATTAGAATCCATCTAAATGAAATAAAAATCTCTTTATTTCAAGTCGAAAGCTTCAAATAAAGGAAAAAATAACCACTGCATTATATGAAATCAAATTCTACCATATTCCTAAAATTAAAAACTGCGTAAGGCTTTTCCGCCTGATTTTAAAATCAACGCATTTCCCCATTCCTTCAATTTAAAATCAACTGCTTCGAAAAGAAAAAAAAGAATAATCGAAATTGATTTCGAATCTGATGCTCGAGTTCTGCTAAACACGAGTTGGTGATTTTCGATTTCAGACTAACAAGCAGTAGTTTTGGGGTCGCGATTTCATGTTCGAAGTGGGTGAGTTACAGGTTAGCATGAGGTTGGTAGGTGTCTGCTTAAGTAGGCGAGTTGAAGGGGATCTCGTTGGCGGATCCGATGGTTCAAGGGGCGGGCGTTGGTTGTTCAGAGTAGGTGAAGCAGTGGATTTCAGATTTCAGAAGGGGAAACAATGCGATTTCTTTTTGTTGGCTCAAGTGCGCAAGTTTTGCTGTAAGGAAGTGGAGCGAGGTTGATTTGGGAAGGGTGCTGGTCTTCGACAGCTAGTGGTTTAGGGAGATTGGTCTCTGGTTTTTGGAAATGGGCTATAAATTTGAAAAGGGTTGATTGTAGTGAGGAGCCAAGGGATTTTAGGAACAAATACCATGGTATAACAGTGATGTTGATTGGATTTCAGGATGCTGTTTCGATCTGGAAGTAGTTAGGAGGAGGAGAACCTATGTGACTAGAGCAGGATCTTGATTTGGTGAAAATGGTTTAACGTGCTTAAGGTAATTTATTTGTTAATAAGGTAATTAAGTTATTCGTTTAATTTCAATTAACAAGTGAAAATTTTAAACTTAAATTTGTTAAGCTATTAAAAACTAGGAAGTTCAGTAAAAAAACATAATGTTATTATACTTTAACATAAAACCCTGTCATGAAATTTCATTTAGCTTATTTATAATAATTGGATTTTTCTTAGGTGAAGAAAAATCGAACAGAATCATCCGTGTGGAGTTTGAACACTCGAAAATTGATGAATATAAACCGAAATTGATACAAGTGCAAACTGAAAACCCTGGTGAGTAAATCTCACTCAAATTTACTGTTTAGAATTATTTTAATCGTTAAAAATAATTGTTGGTTGCTTGGATGCGTTTAAATATTTTTGTGGATATTATATATTAGTTATTTAGGTTTTTTGTGGTTATTATATATATATATATATATATATATATATATATATATTGGTGATTGGTTGGATTCCCGCAGTACCATTAGCGGATGCCCTCAGTACCATTAGCGGATGACCCTATACGCCCCACGCTATGATAGTGTATGACCTTCTATACCTCGATATCCTGCCTCGAAGCAGGATGGGTATTATTTCTGTTGGTTAACGTCTGTGGATGCAGAAAAACAGGTTGGAGGGATCCAACTGGATTCCTTAAAAATGTTATTATTTGTTTATTCCACATATATTATCATATATGATGTGTTGATTGATAATTGAGTGGTTGGTTTGATTGTTTAAATATCACTGGAGCCAAAATATTGATATATAAAAATATCGTGAAAAGGATATTTGAGATTTAAAAAAGGGAAATCTATTTTTCTAAAATAGAATTTGAATTTCAATTGGGCTATAAATATATTAACTTGTTTGAATACATAAAACAAGTAGTGAATTTATAAATGTTGTTTATAAAGTAATAGTACGAGATTTGAAGTGAAATTATAAATAGTATTTATAAATAAAGTAGAAAAATTATCATTGGATGATTTGAATATTTAAATTAAAATGTGAATTTAAAAATAGAAATGGGGAAATCGTTTTAAAGAAATAAACGATGGAATTTATTCTGATGTTCAGAATATAAATTGAACTAAAATAAATCCATAAGGATTTATTATTTTAATTCGATTAATTCGAATTTATTTAAATAGAAGTTAAATTGAATATGAATAAATTGGGTGTTATATATATATTAGTTATTATAAATAGAAATTTCCAAAATAAGATTTTGGTTTTAAATAGATTTCGAAATAGACTTTGTAAATATAAAACAAGGAAATTTATAAAATGGTGTTCATAAGTATAATGAATTAATTATCAAGAGATGATTTGAATATTTAGATTCAAATATGAATTTGAAATCATTCGAAAGGGAACAATGGTTTTTATTCCGCAATTCAAAATATCAAAGGGATGGAGTTTCAAATAGAAATTTGGAAAGGGAACTTGTTTAAATATATGAAACAAGGAAATTGAATTTATAAATAGAGTTATAAATTTGGTGCAATAAATTATCATTTGGATAATTTAAACCATTTAAATTCAAATAGGAATTTAAAAGTAAATTGGGAAGTATTTTGAAACAAAACAATTGATTATATTTCATATTTCGGAATATAAGCTGAATTGAGAAAAATTCAACGGGTTTATAATTGAAATTCGATTATATCGAATTTTATAAATAATTTATTTATAAAAGAAATTGGAATTAAATATAGAAGATCAAAGTATAAATAAATATATTACCGAGTAAGGAAAAATCGAAAATTATAGATAAATCGAAAATATTATGTTGAATTGGGAAACTGATTTGATATATATTAAAAATATACCATAATGGAGTTGAATTTATTATAAATGAAGTTTAAACATTTATATATATAAATATAATTAAAACGAACTTGTCACAGCGCGATAGTTCATAATTTGACGTTTCAAACTTCAATTGAGTGTATAGAACTCAGTTTAAGTCGGAATTCTTTGAAACAAGAATCGCTAGGACCGATTTGATAATAGTTTTCTAATGAAAGAGAAAAATATGGATTTCGTCGAATAAATTTTGAGTTATGTCAAAATCAATTTTCCAGAAAAACAGCGCCATAACCATTATAAAGCCATAACGGTTTATTTAAATAAATAAATGGATTTTAAGTAAATAAAATCCGAATTTCATTTAGGAAAAATCCAGATTTGAGTTATAAATAAGATCTGAACTCGAGTGGAGTAATGAAAAGATTTTTGAAACAAAATCAAATCAGATGTTTAATTGTTGAGTAGAATTAACTAATTTGAAGAAAAATTAGTTAATGGAATTTTAAATCGAAATTGGACTTTGGATCAGAAAAAGGGGTTCATAAATTCATATTCGAAATCGAATATGAAACTTGAATTAGAAATGGCATTCAATTGTTTTATAAAAAATTAATTTATATTTGAACGTGATATGTTCAAATAAAAAGTGAAATAGGTAAAAGAGTTAATTAAAGAATAAATTAGCGAATTGAGTTAAAATGACCAGATTTTGTTGGAATAAATTAGGAATGGACGTATATGGGTTAGACATGTATGGGATGAAGTGTATGAAGATTATAATTTGTGTGCTCGACAAAAAGGTACACGTTTAAATTTCATATGAGATTTTATAAGCCGAATCGACAAGCCACTTGGCTTTTTTATTTTCTTTTTGAATGGAAAGGGCCTATAGAGGCGAGTTAAGGTTTGAACTATCAACCAATACAAGGGAGGTTATGGCAAAATTTTCCTGAAATTTAAGGAGTTAGAATATTTTTAAGAAAATTTGATAGTTAGAAATCAATGTATCGATATATATAGAATTCGATAAGGAAACAAACGTAAAATAGAATATTATAAACAAAAAGGAAGTCGATAATCTAGTAATAGAAAGAGAGATGTATATACATTTTTAAAAATGAATAATTGGCTTTATATGGTGTTGGTTATTCGAGAATAAGTGGTCTTGTCCGTTTTGAAGTTAAGGATGTTTTCAGTCAAGGTCTGAGAGGTAGTTATACCCCAACTCGATTGATTTTATTTTAACCGATAGATAGCAAGATCCAGTCTCGAAGAGAAATGTTTGAATAAAGGTTAGTTGAATGTAGAGTTTTGGGTTGTTGTAACGATGTTTTACACAACATTCGTTTTAACCAAGTAAGTGGAAATTTGGAAATATAATAATAAATATTTCCTGGGTACATAAATAAATGAATGGTCGTGGAAGAGATAAGTAATTGGAATGTTCTCCATTTATAAATAGAAAAAATATTTTCTAAGTATAGAAAATAAAAGAAGGCAATATATGGAAATGTTTTCCAAATAACGTAAGAGGTCAAGATGATTATCAAAAATATCGTGTTAATGAATAAGGATAAGGAAATGGAGAAGAGTTTCAATTAATGAAATATCAATTGAATGGCCCAGTGATTTGTTTGATTCTTTGAATGGATGTTTGTTTTCCTTCGATAGTAAAATAACTGACTATCGAAGTGTTTGCCAATATCGTTGTCAATATGGAGAGAGCGGTTGGTTATTATCCGCGAACCACTCCGTATTGGCAGTAGCAATGCGAATCAGATTATATGAAGATAATCGAAGATGGAGTAAAGTGCAAGGACTTTTTCTATTAATAGAAATTGTTCCTTCGGTTTCGTTCAATCCCAGAACGACGTGTATGGACGAATGTCAGACAGAGTATTTCCAATGATCGCATATGTTGGTCTGTATAGATATATATGGTGGCGGAGAATTTTTCTATTAGCATAATATCCAGAATATATTTGTGCAAATCAATTAATGATTTATGGATCTAACAATGTGGCATTCAAAGTGATTGTGTTATCAATGAATGATAAGAAATCATAGCCTCAGGCCTCAACAACCGGGAAATGACAAAAATCGGGCAGGCAACATGGCTATGTGGGTCGCTCCCATTAGGGTGTATAATCACCTATCTAGAAAAATTCCTTTTACTTCTTTAATCTATCGATGTTGTCCCTTTTCGGGAAATAGTTGTTGATCCCAACCGTTGGTGATATACATTCGATACACTCAAGCGAAATGAGTGGTCGGTCATGTGTGGGCCGGGTTGCAAGATGTTCTTGTTGAACCCCAGTGTATCCTCTCTAGAGTACACTGATCGGAAGGTGGTTCCATACCTAGTCATGTTGGAAATTCAATCTCCAATAAGCGCCATGCGGTTTTTGATTTTATATTATATACGGAGCGTGAGATGCAAGCGGTCCGCTAGATTCTATTTATTTGATGTAGACATTATTATAATATCAGAAGATATATTTGATTCCAAAATGTTTTAGGTTATCGTAAGGTAAAAACCATCTGTGTTTATGTGCGGATCTGTCTTACGATTATCATTTCTTTCAAAAGGATTTTTAAAGTTAAACAAATGATTGGAGTTTACTCACACCAGTCCCATGACTGACCTTGAGTTTATTTTGTTTGTTTTCCCTAAACTCTTGGGTGCCCAAATTTGAACGGGCAGTCAAGTAGTCTGGATTTTACAGATTCACTTGGAGAAGTTTGAAGCAGGAGGCTTCACTAGTTAGCTATAGACTATCATATCTTCCGCTGCGTACCATGTTTGTATCTGGAAACAGGTGTTTATAACTGTTCCAGAAATAGCTGTTGTGCTCTGATGATGGTATATATATAAAGTTACCAAATTGTATTTCAAAGTATATGTTACCTAATATATTTTATTCGTTCCGCTGTGAGTTTGTGATCTTCGTTTTCTTCTATTCTAATATTTCTTTCTATTTCTCATCCTCTAACTTCTTTCTAATAATGATTCGTATTTCTATGCAATTTAGGTTGGACATGTGATTTATGCAGTCAACTCAGATAGTACGGATTTGCGGGCCATTACATTATAACCCTTAATTCCTTTCTTATAGCTAAGAAAAATACACTTGCACGATCTTGGATCCAACTTCCTTTTGCTCTCATGCACATAGCTGGATAACCAAACACTCTAAGAAAGGAATATAAAACATGCTCTCCCTTCCATACTTCTTCAGAAATCTTCATAACTAAGGTGGTAGAATGTAATGGCGCGTTTTGTTAGCTGTCGAATAATTAATTTATTTAATTATTTATATATCGATTTGGCGATATCGATAACTTAAAGTACAACGTTCGAACTTATAATTTATAATTATAATTAAAACGAACTTGAAACGTCGCGGCAGTTCGCAATTTGGCGATTTGAACTTCAACTGAATGTACATGATTCATTTTAAGCCCGATTTCTATGAAACAAGAAACGTGTGGAGCTGATGGAGTATATCTTTCTAGTGGAAGAGAAAAATGGGGATTTCATCATGTAGATTTTGATTTACGTCCAAATCAAATTCTGAAATAGTCGCTATGGAATCGTTTATCGACCATATCGGTTTATTCGATATAACTAAAGATCGGGATTGAATTTAGACAAGGTTCTTTTGAGACATAGCGATAATTTAATTTTTAGAATTTTACTGTAATTTTTAATTAATTTAATAAGTAACTTTTTATTTGGAGTATTTCGCACCCTGAAATCAACAAATTGAAGTTTCAGAATATGAGTCAACCTACCGATGTTATTATATTTCTGGAGTCGGGACACCTCGCTCGTCACGATGGTGTGTTTGATTCTGTCGATAGCCATTCGTAATTAACGAAGTTTTATAAAATGAGATGACCAAAATGCTATAATTAAAATATCCTCTATCCCTATCCTATATAAACACTTTGAATCGATCAAAAGGAGGCCACGCATCATTTTTCTCAGCCGCCCATTTTCTTTGGTCCTCAAAACAATTCGTAGCATTCAATAATCCACAAGATGAAATCAACATGTAATGATATAAATACCCTACTGTATTCTCCTAACCCTTGGTCATTTTCTTCCCGTGGTCCAATTCTTTCTCAGCCGCCGCTTCATTTACGAAAACGGAAACCAATCAGCTTACACTCAAGAAAATGAAATCCCACACACATCTAAAAATCATGAAAATAATACAAATAGATTCAACGAGTGGTGCTCTTCAACTTTACATAGTTGTTTGAGCATTCAGGAAAATTCTACTTCGAACAAGAAGTAGACAGTCGGCTCAGGGATGATCTGCGTTAAGGGTAGGGGACACTGGAAGGATGAACACGGGTGCCATCCAACTCAAGGGATCGAGCTTCTCTCGAAGTGGGGGAGTCGCAACCTATTCGGATGCGTGAATGCAAGTCCGTTCGCATGGCGTGGGTTGTGTGGAGTTTGAGATGAGAAGCAAGAAGGAAATGCACCAAACATTGCATGCTCGCATCGTGGACTGTGCTTGCGGAATTAGAAATGAAATGGGAGTGAACGGTTAGGGTTTGTACGTTAGCAGGAGGAGTAGTTTGTGTACACAAGTTCATGGGAGAGTTGAGCATCATTTGGTGATGGGTTTTGGATACAGGGACCAGCGGGTGTAGTGGGACGTGGATTGAATGGCTAATGAGTGAAGAGTGCATAATATTATAATATATATAGGTTGAAGTAAGTGTTGTGCAGTCTTTTGGTTAAGGGTATGAGTGGAAGGTTGATACAGAAATGAGTGTACAGGTGGATGGAGTATCACCAGAGCTGAAGTGCGGACGTGAGTACAAAAGCAAACGGCAATGGCTTTGTTAACATACAAAGTGTATAAAATGAAAATTGGCATCAAGTTTTAATGCAACTGTTCATTTCGGTGAGTTTTAAAAATATGGAGCGAATCATTGCTGAATGGGCCAAAGGGAGCGAGCTGAGTGAGGGGTTCTAAGTCGATGAAACAATGATGGGTAGTGGTGAAATTCTATGGTCTGAGAATTTAATGGTCTGACGAACGGTCCGTCACTTTGGAATCGCACAGAAGTTGGCAACGTTATGAAGTCGATTTGGAGCAAGCACGCTGAATTTACGGTAGAATTGAAAGTATGATTTAATCGACTAACGCAAATCGTTATTTAACGGTTAACGCGCAAAGGTGAGTAAAACTCACTAACTCTCCTCAGTTTATATTTTTATATAAACTGTGTTAAATGATTTGATTGCTGTGTATTGATAGTTTGGACTGTTAAATAGATTTGATTGAAACATAGATATAGTTATATATATAAACAACAATCAAATATTGATTCAGTTCATCAGTATATTTCATGTTGAAATGAAATTTATGTATATTTTATTGTGTAACATCTGTGGATGCAAGGAAACAGGTTGGAGGAATCCGACTGGATTCCTCAACATTTATTTTACCGTTTTTCATATATTGTGATATATGATGTGTTATGAAATCTGTTATTGATTTCATATGTTTGAATGATACCGATCATTGTTATACGACACGTTACACACCGTAGGTGATACTAGAATGTAAAAAGTGAATTTTCAATGTTTATATTGAAAATAAATCTTATTTATAAAATCGATAGGATTTTATAAAATGAAAACATTTATTTATTTAGGAAATAAATAAAGGAACATTTATTTAGATTATAAATAAATGAAATAAAGGAATATTTATTTAGGGAATAAATAAAGGAACACTTGTTGGGAAAATAAATAGAATTATACAAGGATAGATTTAAACACGTGCTTCGCACACGGTATAACACGATATGGATTTAAATGAGATATTAAATAGGAAATCTGTTTTAAACAGATAAATTGAAGTAGATTAATTTATAAATAATGTTTTATAAATTAAATAAATTATTTATCGTTGATAAATGGAATATATATAAGTCTGGACTTATATAGAGAAGTAGAAACGTTATTAAAAGGACATTTATAAAGTGAAGAACCGTTACTAAAAGTAAATCTTTATAAATGGATAAACGTTGTAAAAAGTAAATCTTTTTCAATGGATAAACGTTGTAAAAAGGAAACCTTTTGAAATGAATAAACGTAAATAAAAGGAGTTAATCGAATTTAGTTATTCGAAATGAGTTATTCGAATTAGATATTTGAATAGAGTTAAACACATTAGAGTGATTCGAATTACTTATTCGAATAGAGTAATCAAAGTAATTTATTAGGTTAACCAAAGCGAGTTAGTCGAGTTAATCAAAGTAATTGGTTAAGTTAACCAAAGTAAATTAGTTAAGATAAACTAAGCGGTTAATCGAAGTGAATTAGTTAAGTTAAACTAATTGGTAAATCAAAGTGAATTAGTTGCGTCAAACTAAGTGAATTAGTCAAGTTAAACTAATTGGTTGATCGAAGTAAATTAGTTGGGTTAATCAAAGTGAATTAGCTGAGTTAAACTAAGTAAATCGGTTAGAGTTAATCAAAGTGAATTAACTAAGCTAAACTAATTGGATTAGTTCAGTTAATCGAGACAAGTAAATCAAGTTAGGTTAAACCATTTGAGTTAACCAGTTAAAATTTACCAGTTAAAGATAAACAGTTAGAGTTACTCAGTTAGAGTTGACCAGTTAGAGTTGACCAGTTAGAGTTATCCAAGTGGAGTTAATCGAGTAGAGTTGCCGAATATCACTTATTCGAAGTAGAGTTATAGAATATAGTGTATTCGAGGGAAGAGTAATCGAATATAGTTTATTCGAGTGGAGAAATCAAATATTACTCATTTGAGAAGAGTTACCGAATATTATTTATTCGAAGAGTAGTTATCGAATATTGGTTATTCGAAGTTAGTTAATCCAAAGGAGTTATTCGAAGTTAGTTAATCCAAAGGAGTTATTCGAAGTTAGTTAATCCAAAGGAGTATTCGAAGTTAGTTAATCCAACGGAGTTATTCGAATATTAGTTATTCGAAGGTAAGTTATTCGAATTAGTTATTCGAATAGAGTTAAACACGTAGGAGTTAATTGAATATTAGTTATTCAATTAGAGTTAAATCGAATTTAGTTATTCGAAAGGAGTTAATCAATTTGAGTTAAGTTAATCGATTTGAATTAAGTTGAATCGAAATGGAGTAAATCGATTAGAATTAAGTTAATCGAGTTAGAGTAAATCGAATATTGGTTATTCAAAGGTAAGTTATTCGAATTAGTTATTCGAAGGAGTTAATCAAATGAGTTGATCCAAAGGAGTTAGTCGAATATTAGTTATTCGAATAGAGTTAAAGGAGTTATCGATTTTAGTTTGATCGAAAGGAGTTATCGATTAGTAAATCGAAAGGAGATTTTCGAATATAGCATATTCGAAAGAAAGAGATCGAATATTGTTTATTCGAAAGAGAGAGATTTCGAATATGAGTTATTCGAAGAGAGATAATCGAATATAGGTTATTCGAAGAAGAGTTAATCAAATAGAGATTACTCGAAAGAGAGTTATACGTCGAATTCGATTATAGCGAATTCGGGAAAGTACTATTTACTTTCCAGGGTTTAAATCAAGATTTAGTTATTGATTTAGAAATTAGGTGTCTGTTAAATTATTCGAGTTAGGAGATAAAGTTATAATTTAGGTTAGATATTGCAGAAGTAGGAATTATAACGTTATAGTTATAATCAAACGCTTTCATATAAGAAGTGGATTCGTAACCTGAATCCGAGAATTTGCGTAAACAGATGATTGTAAAAAGTGAGTAATGAGCTTCATCTATTTCACAGTAAAGGACGTTGTTCAATTAAGGTCTGCGAGGTAATTATACCCCAACTTGATTGACTTCAGAATTGACAAAGGAATAGTTGTGGTTCGATCGGAAAGGTTGATTTGAAATATAGTTAAGTAATAAGCGATTAATGGATTAAGCGTAACGATGTTTTATACAACGTTCATTGGAAATCCGTAAATGAGTTTTGGAAACGTTTTCCAAATATAGTCAGATATGTTTTCTAAACATAGAAAATGAAATGTTTTCATGATAAGAATTTAAGAAATAGAGTTAAGCAAATTGAGAAACTAACTGGAGAGGGTAAGTTGAACGGTTTTCTAAGTGACGATCTGATGTTGGTTTCGACCTTCCGGATTGATACTTAGAGAATTGTTCTCATACTAGTTACAGTTAGGGACTGATAGTTGCGAAATAATAGTGATGTGAAAATAAGCTATGGAAATGTTTTCCAATGATTAATAACATATATTTTCTAAATATATGAAATAAGGAAATATGAACATATGATGATTGATCGATCGAATTTCCATTTGGAAATAAGATCGTTGTCTGTACACCGACATGTTTTCATTTGATAGTTGAATCACAGACTATCAAAGTTTTTACCATTTTAACGTTGTTAATATGGAGAGACCGGTTGGATTATTATCCAAAGAACCACTCTGTATCGGCATAAGCGTTGCGAGCAATATATGCCAAAGATAAATTGAAGACGGAGTAAAGTGCAAGGGCTGTTGTATAAGTCTTAGATAACAGTGACTAAGATGGATATACTGAATAGTGCCTTCGGTTTGTCCAGTCCCAGGACAACGTATATGGAAGAAGGTCTGACAGAGTATATCCAATGGATCGCGTAAGTTGATCTGTTCAAACGTATTCACGTTTGGTGGCGGAGGAATTCGTTTCTCTTAGCTATATACCCGTGTTATTTTTGGATAAGTCAATTTGTGATTTGGCGGGTATGACGATGTGGCATTCAAAGTGAATGGTGATCAGATGTTCTGAAGATAGACGTAGCTTCTAGCCTCACACCAGGAAGTAACAAAAGTTGGGCTAGGCAGCATGGCTAGTTGGGTCATTCCCAAGCAGGGTGTATTGTCACCGATCTAGGGAATATCCATATTTATACTTCTTTTTGATTCTGTATCTTCGGATGACGGTTTGATTACCTATAACCGTGGTGGCAATATATTCGCGACACTCAAGTTAAATGAGTGAGCGGTCATGTGTGGTCGGGTTGCAAGACGTTCTTGTTGAACCCTGAGTGTATCACCTCTGGAGTACACTATTCAGAAGGTGCTCCCATACCTTGTCTGTTGGAATCCACTCTCCGATAAGCGCTCTGCGGTTTATGATTGTATACAATGTACGTAGAACGTGAGATGCAAGCGTTTCTGCTAGTTGATATCTATTTGTACATAGACATTATTATAATATCAAAAGGTTTTTGATATAAAGATATTTTGGATTCTCATAAGGGAAAAACCCGTTCCGTTATGCAGCGTGGTCTTATGAGATATCGTTTACTTGTTAATATACATGTTTAAATTGTTTTACTCACACCAGTCCTTGTTGCTTGTGCGCTTGGTACGCATGATAGAGGGTTCTCGCTTCGCGGTTTGGTGGCGAACGGGAGACTCTTACCTCTACATGTCCCGACAATGTGGGTTGGTCGAGTCGAGAGGCTGGCCGTAAAACAAGGTGCTGGGTTACCTCTGTAAGCCATGGTGGGATGATAGCCCACTGCTTCCAGCCGTTACAGTTGGTATCAGAGCTTAAGTTAAGTGATTACCTTGGCTCTGTAGCATAACTCGATAGAGATGGGATTAGTAATATCCTAGATTGAGTTTGAGTGTATATATATGAGCGCGTAATTGTTATTCAATATAAAATGGTTTTATATTGTGGAGACTCATTGGTTGAGTGGCTTATGAATTCTGGTCGATCAGTTGATCTACTGTATCGATAAGGGTTACTAAACACTCGAATACGATGAACCGTCATGGTATGTTTTGAAAGAGGGTAAATGAAATAATTTTTCCTAAATATATTTGTTTATAGAAGAAATATATATCTTGAAATTATTATAGTATATTGATTGTGTTGGTTGTTATTATAATCGAATAAGATTATAAAAGGGTGAAATGGTTATGAATGACCAATCAGAATTCATATGAATGTAATATATGAAATAGTTTGAATTAAATATGAATTTAAATCAGATTTGGAATTAAAATAAGGAAATTTTAAGTTCCTGGGAGATTTTGAAAATGTTTTTCAAATTGAAAATGATATAGTATTGAACTCACTTCGATAGCTGGAAAATAGATTCTGATGATGAATCTAGACATCATCAGTGTTCATTTTCGAGTTCTAAGTGATGGTTTACTACCAAAGGTTTTGATTTTGAATTGTTTTGAGGAAACAAGTTGTTTAGAAAATTCAAAAGTTTTGAATTGGCATTATGATTTCAAGTTGATTTGAAAGAAACCCGGGAACTTAAGTTCTGGAATTAAAATTTAACTAATGAAGTTAAATAAAATGAGATGGTAAAAATAAATTGAAATTTAACTTGAACCGAGTTAAATAAAATTGAATTGGATTAGAGATAATCTAGAATGGAACCAAATTGATAAGTCAATAATTTGGAATTTGATATTAGAGTTCGAATGAAGTTCGATTTGGATTTGAGGATATGAACTGATTGGAGATCAATTAGAATGGATAACATTGGTATATGTTGAAGTGGTAGCAGATGAAAGGGATAGAGTTAAATGCCCGACAAAAAGGTACAAGTTTATATTATATATGAGTTTGGATTTTATGAGCCGAAGTGGCAAGCCGCTTGGCTGTTTGATTTTCTTTTGGGTTGGAGAAGGCCTAGAGAGGCGAGGGGTGGTTTGTCATATTGGCCAATACAAAGGAGGTTATGGCGAAATTTTTCGAAAATTCCAAGCGTTAGAACATTCTCATGATTTATGGAAATTCAGTTAGCCAGAATGAATTAATAATTTAATTGAAAATTAAATGGTTCAGTTGAAACTGGAGTTGAGAAGTAAACTAAAAGATATTTGAATCTAGTTAGTAAAGTTGGTAGCATTTTCCTAGCTTAGCAATTTCGAGGACGAAATTATTTTAAGGGGGGAAGTCTGTAATGGGGCATTTTGTTAGCTGTCGAATAATTAATTTATTTAATTATTTATATATCGATTTGGCGATATCGATAACTTAAAGTACAACGTTCGAACTTATAATTTATAATTATAATTAAAATGAACCTGAAACGTCGCGGCAGTTCGCAATTTGGCGATTTGAATTTCAACTGAATGTACATGATTCATTTTAAGCCGGATTTCTGTGAAACAAGAAACGTGTGGAGCTGATGGAGTATATCTTTCTAGTGGAAGAGGAAAATGGGGATTTCATCGTGTAGATTTTGATTTACGTCCAAATCAAATTCTGAAATAGTCGCTATGGAATCGTTTATCGACCATATCGGTTTATTCGATATAACTAAAGATCGGGATTGAATTTAGACAAGGTTCTTTTGAGACATAGCGATAATTTAATTTTTAGAATTTTACTGTAATTTTTAATTAATTTAATAAGTAACTTTTTATTTGGAGTATTTCGCACCCTGAAATCAACAAATTGAAGTTTCAGAATATGAGTCAACCTACCGATGTTATTATATTTCTGGAGTCGGGACACCTCGCTCGTCACGATGGTGTGTTTGATTCTGTCGATAGCCATTCGTAATTAACGAAGTTTTATAAAATGAGATGACCAAAATGCTATAATTAAAATATCCTCTATCCCTATCCTATATAAACACTTTGAATCGATCAAAAGGAGGCCACGCATCATTTTTCTCAGCCGCCCATTTTCTTTGGTCCTCAAAACAATTCGTAGCATTCAATAATCCACAAGATGAAATCAACATGTAATGATATAAATACCCTACTGTATTCTCCTAACCCTTGGTCATTTTCTTCCCATGGTCCAATTCTTTCTCAGCCGCTGCTTCATTTACGAAAACGGAAACCAATCAGCTTACACTCAAGAAAATGAAATCCCACACACATCTAAAAATCACGAAAAAATACAAATAGATTCAACGAGTGGTGCTCTTCAACTTTACATAGTTGTTTGAGCATTCAGGAAAATTTTACTTTGAACAAGAAGTTGACAATCGGCTCAGGGATGATCGGCGTTAAGGGTAGGGGACACTGGAAGGATGAACACGGGTGCCATCCAACTCAAGGGATCGAGCTGCTCTCGAAGTGGGGGAGTCGCAACCTATTCGGATGCGTGAGTGCAAGTCCGTTCACATGGCGTGGGTTGTGTGGAGTTTAAGATGAGAAGCAAGAAGGAAATGCACCAAACATTGCATGCTCGCATCGTGGACTGTGCTTGCGGAATTAGAAATGAAATGGGAGTGAACGGTTAGGGTATGTACGTTAGCAGGAGGAGTAGTTTGTGTACACAAGTTCATGGGAGAGTTGAGCATCATTTGGTGATGGGTTTTGGATACAGGGACCAGCGGGTGTAGTGGGACGTGGATTGAATGGCTAATGAGTGAAGAGTGCATAATATTATAATATATATAGGTTGAAGTAAGTATTGTGCAGTCTTTTGGTGAAGGGTATGAGTGGAAGGTTGATACAGAAATGAGTGTACAGGTGGATGGAGTATCACCAGAGCTGAAGTGCGGACGTGAGTACAAAAACAAACGGCAATGGCTTTGTTAACATACAAAGTGTATAAAATGAAAATTGGCATCAAGTTTTAATGCAACTGTTCATTTCGGTGAGTTTTAAAAATATGGAGCGAATCATTGCTGAATGGGCCAAAGGGAGCGAGCTGAGTGAGGGGTTCTAAGTCGATGAAACAATGATGGGTAGTGGTGAAATTCTATGGTCTGAGAATTTAATGGTCTGACGAACGGTCCGTCACTTTGGAATCGCACAGAAGTTGGCAACGTTATGAAGTCGATTTGGAGCAAGCACGCTGAATTTACGGTAGAATTGAAAGTATGATTTAATCGACTAACGCAAATCGTTATTTAACGGTTAACGCGCAAAGGTGAGTAAAACTCACTAACTCTCCTCAGTTTATATTTTTATATAAACTGTGTTAAATGATTTGATTGCTGTGTATTGATAGTTTGGACTGTTAAATAGATTTGATTGAAACATAGATATAGTTATATATATAAACAACAATCAAATATTGATTCAGTTCATCAGTATATTTCATGTTGAAATGAAATTTATGTATATTTTATTGTGTAACATCTGTGGATGCAAGGAAACAGGTTGGAGGAATCCGACTGGATTCCTCAACATTTATTTTACCGTTTTTCATATATTGTGATATATGATGTGTTATGAAATCTGTTATTGATTTCATATGTTTGAATGATACCGATCATTGTTATACGACACGTTACACACCGTAGGTGATACTAGAATGTAAAAAGGGAATTTTCAATGTTTATATTGAAAATAAATCTTATTTATAAAATCGATAGGATTTTATAAAATGAAAACATTTATTTATTTAGGAAATAAATAAAGGAACATTTATTTAGATTATAAATAAATGAAATAAAGGAATATTTATTTAGGGAATAAATAAAGGAACACTTGTTGGGAAAATAAATAGAATTATACAAGGATAGATTTAAACATGTGCTTCGCACATGGTATAACACGATATGGATTTAAATGAGATATTAAATAGGAAATCTGTTTTAAACAGATAAATTGAAGTTGATTAATTTATAAATAATGTTTTATAAATTAAATAAATTATTTATCGTTGATAAATGGAATATATATAAGTCTGGACTTATATAGAGAAGTAGAAACGTTATTAAAAGGATATTTATAAAGTGAAGAACCGTTACTAAAAGTAAATCTTTATAAATGGATAAACGTTGTAAAAAGTAAATCTTTATCAATGGATAAACGTTGTAAAAAGGAAACCTTTTGAAATGAATAAACGTAAATAAAAGGAGTTAATCGAATTTAGTTATTCGAAATGAGTTATTCGAATTAGATATTTGAATAGAGTTAAACACATTAGAGTGATTCGAATTACTTATTCGAATAGAGTAAACAAAGTAATTTGTTAGGTTAACCAAAGCGAGTTAGTCGAGTTAATCAAAGTAATTGGTTAAGTTAACCAAAGTAAATTAGTTAAGATAAACTAAGCGGTTAATCGAAGTGAATTAGTTAAGTTAAACTAATTGGTAAATCAAAGTGAATTAGTTGCGTCAAACTAAGTGAATTAGTCAAGTTAAACTAATTGGTTGATCGAAGTAAATTAGTTGGGTTAATCAAAGTGAATTAGCTGAGTTAAACTAAGTAAATCGGTTAGAGTTAATCAAAGTGAATTAACTAAGCTAAACTAAGTGGATTAGTTCAGTTAATCGAGACAAGTAAATCAAGTTAGGTTAAACCATTTGAGTTAACCAGTTAAAATTTACCAATTAAAGATAAACAGTTAGAGTTACTCAGTTAGAGTTGACCAGTTAGAGTTGACCAGTTAGAGTTGACCAGTTAGAGTTATCCAAGTGGAGTTAATCAAGTAGAGTTGCCGAATATCACTTATTCGAAGTAGAGTTATAGAATATAGTGTATTCGAGGGAAGAGTAATCGAATATAGTTTATTCGAGTGGAGAAATCAAATGTTACTCATTTGAGAAGAGTTACCGAATATTATTTATTCGAAGAGTAGTTATCGAATATTGGTTATTCGAAGTTAGTTAATCCAAAGGATTTATTCGAAGTTAGTTAATCCAAAGGAGTTATTCGAAGTTAGTTAATCCAAAGGAGTATTCGAAGTTAGTTAATCCAAAGGAGTTATTCGAATATTAGTTATTCGAAGGTAAGTTATTCGAATTAGTTATTCGAATAGAGTTAAACACGTAGGAGTTAATTGAATATTAGTTATTCAATTAGAGTTAAATCGAATTTAGTTATTCGAAAGGAGTTAATCAATTTGAGTTAAGTTAATCGATTTGAATTAAGTTGAATCGAAATGGAGTAAATCGATTAGAATTAAGTTAATCGAGTTAGAGTAAATCGAATATTGGTTATTCAAAGGTAAGTTATTCGAATTAGTTATTCGAAGGAGTTAATCAAATGAGTTGATCCAAAGGAGTTAGTCGAATATTAGTTATTCGAATAGAGTTAAAGGAGTTATCGATTTTAGTTTGATCGAAAGGAGTTATCGATTAGTAAATCGAAAGGAGATTTTCGAATATAGCATATTCGAAAGAAAGAGATCGAATATTGTTTATTCGAAAGAGAGAGATTTCGAATATGAGTTATTCGAAGAGAGATAATCGAATATAGGTTATTCGAAGAAGAGTTAATCAAATAGAGATTACTCGAAAGAGAGTTATACGTCGAATTCGATTATAGCGAATTCGGGAAAGTACTATTTACTTTCCAGGGTTTAAATCAAGATTTAGTTATTGATTTAGAAATTAGGTGTCTGTTAAATTATTCGAGTTAGGAGATAAAGTTATAATTTAGGTTAGATATTGCAGAAGTAGGAATTATAACGTTATAGTTATAATCAAACGCTTTCATATAAGAAGTGGATTCGTAACCTGAATCTGAGAATTTGCGTAAACAGATGATTGTAAAAAGTGAGTAATGAGCTTCATCTATTTCACAGTAAAGGACGTTGTTCAATTAAGGTCTGCGAGGTAATTATACCCCAACTTGATTGACTTCAGAATTGACAAAGGAATAGTTGTGGTTCGATCGGAAAGGTTGATTTGAAATATAGTTAAGTAATAAGCGATTAATGGATTAAGCGTAACGATGTTTTATACAACGTTCATTGGAAATCCGTAAATGAGTTTTGGAAACGTTTTCCAAATATAGTCAGATATGTTTTCTAAACATAGAAAATGAAATGTTTTCATGATAAGAATTTAAGAAATAGAGTTAAGCAAATTCAGAAACTAACTGGAGAGGGTGAGTTGAACGGTTTTCTAAGTGACGATCTGATGTTGGTTTCGACCTTCCGGATTGATACTTAGAGAATTGTTCTCATACTAGTTACAGTTAGGGACTGATAGTTGCGAAATAATAGTGATGTGAAAATAAGCTATGGAAATGTTTTCCAATGATTAATAACATATATTTTCTAAATATATGAAATAAGGAAATATGAACATATGATGATTGATCGATCGAATTTCCATTTGGAAATAAGATCGTTGTCTGTACACCGACATGTTTTCATTTGATAGTTGAATCACAGACTATCAAAGTTTTTACCATTTTAACGTTGTTAATATGGAGAGACCGGTTGGATTATTATCCAAAGAACCACTCTGTATCGGCATAAGCGTTGCGAGCAATATATGCCAAAGATAAATTGAAGACGGAGTAAAGTGCAAGGGTTGTTGTATAAGTCTTAGATAACAGTGACTAAGATGGATATACTGAATAGTGCCTTCGGTTTGTCCAGTCCCAGGACAACGTATATGGAAGAAGGTCTGACAGAGTATATCCAATGGATCGCGTAAGTTGATCTGTTCAAACGTATTCACGTTTGGTGGCGGAGGAATTCGTTTCTCTTAGCTATATACCCGTGTTATTTTTGGATAAGTCAATTTGTGATTTGGCGGGTATGACGATGTGGCATTCAAAGTGAATGGTGATCAGATGTTCTGAAGATAGACGTAGCTTCTAGCCTCACACCAGGAAGTAACAAAAGTTGGGCTAGGCAGCATGGCTAGTTGGGTCATTCCCAAGCAGGGTGTATTGTCACCGATCTAGGGAATATCCATATTTATACTTCTTTTTGATTCTGTATCTTTGGATGACGGTTTGATGGCCTATAACCGTGGTGGCAATATATTCGCGACACTCAAGTTAAATGAGTGAGCGGTCATGTGTGGCCGGGTTGCAAGACGTTCTTGTTGAACCCTGAGTGTATCACCTCTGGAGTACACTATTCAGAAGGTGCTCCCATACCTTGTCTGTTGGAATCCACTCTCCGATAAGCGCTCTGCGGTTTATGATTGTATACTATGTACGTAGAACGTGAGATGCAAGCGTTTCTGCTAGTTGATATCTATTTGTACATAGACATTATTATAATATCAAAAGGTTTTTGATATAAAGATATTTTGGATTCTCATAAGGGAAAAACCCGTTCCGTTATGCGGCGTGGTCTTATGAGATATCGTTTACTTGTTCATATACATGTTTAAATTGTTTTACTCATACCAGTCCCATGACTGACCCGGAGTTTACTTTGTTGTTTTCCCTAAACTCTTGGGTGCCTAAATTTGTACGGGCAGTCAAGTAGTCGGGATTTACAGATATACTTGGAGAGCTTGGAGCAGGAGGCTGCAAGATTCTATAGCTATAGTTATTTCCGCTGTGTTGTAAGTGTTGTACTCTGATAAGTGCTATTGTATATATATAACTGTTTACTTCAAAGTTATGTTATATATTATATGTTGTTCGTTCCGCTGTGAGATTCGTGTTACTCTGATGATTCTGATGTTCTTCTTCTTCTATTCTATTAGTTCTATTGTAACAACCCGTAAAATGCGAGCCAGTTTGAAATTTTTATTTTGGCAATTTTAGCGAATTTTGATTATTTAAAATGAATTATTTTAAATAATATCGACGAAAATTTATTTTGAATATAGAATTAGAACGTATATATTATACGCGTCGTCGTTAGAATATAAATAATTATATATAATTATAAAAGGAATTGAAAATGGCGCGGTAGTTCGAAAATTCGATTTCTAATTTCAAATGAATATACAGAATTCAATATAAGTCAGAATTGAACGAAACAAGAAATATTTGAATCTGTATAACTATATCTTTGTAACGAAGTTAACAAACTGAGATTTCATCTTAGAAATGATAAGATATGTCCAGTTTAAAATTCTGAATAGTCGCTATGGAATTCAGGCCCTTAAAAATGGACATTTTGCAAACGACCTCGGATTCCGACGAAACCAGTTTTGTTGGGTCCGGGATGTCGAGTTATTGCTAGGTTTCAAATTTCATAATTTTTCGAATCAATATGTGAGCGTGGCAAAAGAAAACGCGTTTGACCAGTTTCAGTTGATTTTAATCGACTGGAAATTGGTCATTTTTCCAACGGTCTCAGAATTCGACGAAACTAGTTTTGTTAGGACCGTATCGTCAATACGAAGCTAGAAAATATTTTTCGGGAATTTTTCTAGTTAGTATGTGGCCCCAGTAATTTGAAATGTGCGTTTAAAATTCAATATAATGATTTAAAAGAAAATTCAAAAGGAAACTGGCTGTAACGATCAAATCAGTTTGCGATACATATCCCATTGTGTTCGGAATGGGGGTAAAACGCTATGGACGACAGGCGGTGGACCTCGTTTCGAGGTCGTATGTAAAAGTCAACCTTTTTACAAATTAAATAAATAAATAAATAAATAAAATATATTATTTTAATTTCCTTTTCCCTCCCTTTATCTTCATTGCCCCCCCCCCCCCCGTTCAATTATATTTCATTCATCAGAAAACAAAAGGAAAAAAAAAAAAAAAAAAAAACCTAAATCGATTCGAAGCCGCCCCCCCCCCCCTAGGCGAACGCCGCCGACGAAGACGAGCCCCTCCCGCGCCAATCCCTCTCCTTCCCCTTTGCGACGTATCGCGCCTCCTCCGATCGAATCCCATCGCGACACCCACGAGCCCCCCCCCCCCCCCGTTCAAAGCCCTAGCGCCGCCCCCCCCTCGAAGAAGCCGCCGACGCCTTTTCTCCCCCGCGCCTTTGTAAGTTTTAAATTGTATTTTATTTTTATTTATTTTATTTATTTTATTTTTATTTTATATATAAACTGTTTTTTTTAAAAGGTTTAAACTGAGTTTTTTTAAAAAGTATAAAAACTGAGTTTTTGAAAGTATAAAACGGAATTTTTTTTAAAGTATTAAAACAGAAATTTATATAAAAAGAAAACTGATAGAAAAATAGAAAACTGATTTTGCTTTTAAAAATAAAAGTAAAACTGTTTTTATAAAAGAATTTTAAAACTGAAATTTTTATAAAAGTAAAACTGCATTTTTATAAAAGAGAAAAACTGATTTTAAAATGATTTATAAACTAGAAAACGGATTTTGTTTTAAAGTAAAAATCATATTTTTTATATGTGAAAGCAAAAGTGAAAATCATATTTTTATATGTTGAAGGCGAAGTAAAAATCATATTTTTATATATTGAATAGCATCATGAAAATTCGATTTTTACATATGTAGAGAATACGGGCGAAAGCAACAAAAAGGCGATAGCGATGAAGATTTCTATCAATGAAGTGCCGTGGAGCTAGGATAGCTATAAGTGAGAATTTCTCACCTTTCAAATTTATTTTCTAGTTATATATATATACTAGGATGCAGACGGTGTTTAGTAGCACCCGACACAATCGTCCACAGACCATGGACTTGTTTGTTTGACTGTTTGGTGATTGATTGCGATATTGGTTTGAATGTGGTTTGTGGTGTGAAAAATCGAATCGATAAATTGGTTAGGATTAGACGTGCGCCGTTATAAGGCGAAGGAGTAAGGCTAGGTTAGACTCTTACTCCAAATTTTGTGGTTTGCATAATGAATTGATTTGATTGATGTGTGAATGGCGTGGGCCTTCACTAGACCGGGGATAAGGCTAGGCCTCGTCCCGTTTCTAGTATCGTGCCGTTATGCCGCCGAAATTTTCTAAAATGTGTTGGAAAAATAAAAATATCATTTTATTTAAAGAATGAACTGAATAGAAATTCATATGTTGGAAGAAAATGTTTTATCGTTAAAAATATAATTTTTAACGTGAAGTGAATAAAATAGAATATTCATTTACAAACCAGACGGTTTGTTTATGTACACCTATTTGAATGACATTGATTGGGACGATAAATTTTACACATCGCCCAACTGCACGAATAAAATATTTGTTTGATTGTTTGAAACCCCACACGGGTGTTGGGATGAAATTTGCAGTTCACTCATCCTGATTGGTTAAATGTGTCGATCGATTGATTGACAGGCTGTTATAAGCGTTGAATATCTATATTTGATGCTTATACAGTGTAGTGCACTTTGGTTGATGGTTGATTATTTTTCAATGCTATGATATACATGTGTTGTTTGAAAATCCATATAATTAACTTTATATGGTAATTGATTGGGCCTCATTCCAATTTGAAAAATAAAGAATAATATAAAATAAAGGTTCATGCGTTGACAGTACTCATCCATTGAGATTGGTCATGTGTTGAACGAAATATTTTAGTAATAAAATTTACATCTTTATCAATATAAAATAAAAGTTCATGCGTTGACAGTACTCATCCATTGAGATTGGTCATGTGTTGAACGAAATATTTTAGTAATAAAATTTACATCTTTATCAATATAAAATAAAAGTTCATGTGTTGACAGTACTCATCCATTGAGATTGGTCATGTGTTGAACGAAATATTTTGATAATAACGACTATTTTGAAAAAGGAATATTTGAAATAGAATATTTGAAAATAGAAATTTATGAAGCCGTGTTGATTAGATTGACGCCATTTTGACGTGAATGATATTTATATCGATTTTATTCATCTTAAAAATGAATATTGAAAAGTGATTTCGAAATCGAATATTTTGAATTGAATTGAAAACGATTTCGAAATGAATTGAATTGAAAACGATTTCGAAATGAATTGAATTGAAAATGAATTCAAATTGAATTGAAATTTGAATTGAATAGAAATGAATTTTGAAACGAATTTATAAAGAAGAATTCAATTTTGATTTGAATTGAAAAGGAAGTTGAAATTGCTTTTGAAACGAATTCAAAACTATTTATATAATTCGTTTTAAATAGAAATCGACGAAGTATATATTATATATATTATATATATAATATAATGGCCTGAATAGAACGCGCCGCGCCGCGGCAGTTCGTGAATTTCGACCATTTATTTCAAACGGACATTGCGGGAGATCCGACCGTCGGATTCTCCTAAAACCGGAACCGTTGGGTTCGTATCGAAAAGAGCTTTCTAATGAATGTTAGAAATTTGAAATCTAACGGTTGGATTTGGAGTTACGTCCAAATCAAATTCGAAAAAGGTCGCTGTAAGTGCAGTTCGATGGCCATTGTTGGAAATCGACTGTACGGGCCTTGATAAAATTATTAAAAATAGTAATAATTTGTGTAAAATCATAAGAAATGATTTGTGAAAGTCTGGGATGAAAAACTCCATATTTGAAAAGATAAAAATAGATTTTTATCGAAATGAACTAGTTTTGAACTAGAATTATAATTCTATTTATTTTTAAATAAATAAATTGAATTCGAAAAGGGTTTTAAAAGTAACCAAAATTCCAATGATTGCATTGGAGTGGATTTGAATCGAAATTGTCTTCGGAATATTTCGATGTTGGAATTCGTGATTATACAGGTGTTGTTATGGAAATTTGAAAGATATATATTTATATCGTTATTTCCAATACGACATTTGTTAATCGTAGAATTTGGTATTGAATATAAGCCGATATATTTTCTATTCAGAGCCTTGTATTGAATATCGAATGTGATTTGGGTTTGTCGTGAATGGTGTCTTCACTAACACCGTTCTTGAACCCAGTTGAGAAAAGATTAAATCTTTTTATTTAGATTTAATGAAGTTTACCAATTAAATAATATTTAATTGGAATTGAATTGATATTGATTTTTGGGTTTATCGTGAACAGTGTTTTTAAATAACACTCGTTCTTTAACCCGATAATTAATGAATGAGATTTTGGGTTTATCGTGAACCGTGTTTTAAATGACACTGATTCTTTAACCCAGTCGAAGATTAAAACTAAGTGGAGTTTTAATGAATCTTTAATTAGATTGAAATGATCGAAAATGGAGTATCACCAGTTTTGCTCCAGACGATAGTTAAATCTTTAATTAGATTTGAACGTGAAATGGTAATTGAATTTACCGATAACACTGTGGTGTTAGATATGAAGTATTCACAGTTTTACTTCATGGGATGAATAGGTTGGGATTGGGAAATTATAACAAATGATTACTTCGGTAAGGTTCGCTAATCCCGACTAGTTTGAATTGATATTCAAAAGTTGATTAAAGAATAAATTCAAGAATTTATCTTTGATAAAATTTATGGGAACCTTTCCCTATGAATGTGAAATTAGAAACTAACTGTCGGTTAGCTAAGTAGAATGGTTTTCTGGATATTGATCTGATGTTGGTTTCGGCCTTCGGGGTTAATATTTGGGGAATTATTCTCTTGATTAATTTACGGTTAGTGACTGATGGATTGGAATGAGGCGTATGTTGTGTTTGTGTAACACTTATTTAAAATATACGCGAGTTATTCGGAAAGGCCGGGTTTATCCCATTCTGAATAACTGATGCGACGATAAGTCGAAGATGAAGACGATGGTCGAAGACCGGAGGTCTTCACGTCGTTTGGGTGATAACTGATGATCTTGATTGGGCTGTACACCCAAGAAGATGGAAACAGTTAGTGATCGTCCAGACGTACTTGGAGATCGATGGATATGCGGGGTACTAGGTGCCTCCGGTTTCGTTCAGCCCCAGAACGGACTTGTAAATGGACTGTGTGTCTGACATCGGATTTCATTCTGTGTGACTGATATCGGTTGCATAGGATGGTTTGCCTGTGTGGCATGCTAAGATGCAAATGATCAAGGCTTCTGTTGAAAAGCAAAGTCTTGTGGTGATGATCAAAGCACGGCCTTTGTGGCGTAGCTTTGTGTAACGTTTACCTCGCGTGTTTCACACCAGGTATGAACCAAAAACGGGAGACGGACCTCAGGGAGGACTTGCGTTTCTTTCTAGCTAGAAGTGGCGTCAGTGGTTTTACACGCCCTGACGAGTTTGACTTATGTGGTTGTTGCTGTTGCGAGGTGCCTCGGTTATATCGGTTTCGGCCGAATGCATTCTGGTCGGCTGACGGACCAGACTTACACCCCATAGGGTGGGGAAACGTAGTGTTCAGGCATTTTAATCCACATCGGTGGACCGGCCCTGTCGCTCCAAGGGTCGATGCGCTCTGACCCTGTGGCTCGGGCTAGAGAGTCACGAATCGGTTGGGGACTATCTTTTGCCTCGGTTCATAGACGGAAATCCAATTTCCAAATACGTGACTTTGCGGTTTTATTTGTAAACCTATATATGGCGACATAGTGGCATGGGACGCTCATGTCGCCTATGATTGATACTTATGATTTGAAGTTGTTTTATACACTATGCACTTATAATAGTATCAAATGATTTGTTTTAAACGTATCAAGCATTCTTTGGCTGTTATAAGGGAAAACCCTATCCCCGGCTTGCGTTGCATTGTGTGATAGGACCTGGGTCTTATAACAGCTTCATTTTTCTTTATTTAGCATTGCGCTGTTTGTTATATGCACTGGTATTCTTGGGAGGAAACCCGTTCCGTGTTATACGGCGTGGTCCCTTGATTTACCTAACTTTCAAATAAAGATTAATAACTGTTTTAGTTCTCACACCAGTCACATGACTGACCTGGAGTTTATTGTTTTAACCTAAACTCTGGGTGCCCTTATTTTGACACGGGCAGCTAGTAGTTTTGGTTTTGCAGATTTATATTCACAGGATCCTGGTTTACAGCTGGAACGATATCCGGAAAGCTTTGTATCCGTATATCTCCTTCTAGTTGTGTATTGTATTATTTTCCGCTGCGATGTATTTAAATGTAATTTAAATCTCTGATAGTTCCGTGTAATATTCTTTTATACTCTGTATATTCTTGTAATCTGATGCATTGTTGTAATATACAGTGAAACGTTCTTTTATATGCGTTCTGTTGTGGTTTGTTCTCGAACTATCTGACGCTTTCCTTTACGGGGAGGTTGCGGGTCTTTACACGTGGTATCAGAGCTTTGGTTTACAAAGCTAGAGAACAAGACACATTAGAACCGTACGAAAGAATTCATCAGATATTGGATTAGTAATATCCAATGAGAATGACTCGTTAGAGATGGGATCAGTAGTATCCTAGAACGAGTGTGAAGAGTATATTTTTGAAAGTGAAAACAAATTTTTGTTCTAAAAATTTAAATCAACTATTCGTATTTGATTATTTATTTTAATGATTTGGACAATTCAGTATATAAAGAATTTGCATATACGCCTTGCAAACGTATATTCAAAGTTTTAATATATTGGATAGATATAGCATCACACTCTAGTCGCCCGGGGATGATGCTGATAATTGTGATCACATTATCAGTATTTATATTCGAGTGACGAAAGTGAGATTTCTATATATTTCCATTAGACTGGTGTGAGAACCAAAATTAGATAGGGCCTATTGTTGTGATTTGGCATCAAGAATCTGATTTTTGACTATGTATCAAAATTATCAATTTCGAAACGTTAATCCACTAATTGATTGGTGTTTGTGTTGTTTGTTTAGTTGTTTGCTAATTTTGAACCATTTTAGCCTAATTGAATCAAATATTGAATTGTAGTGAAAATTGGTCGCATTTGCTTGTATATACATATACTCACATTGAACAGGTCATAGCAAGGAGGCTAGAGCCAGAGAATAAAATTTGTTTGCCCGACAAATAGGTACATGTTTACTACATAATTTCCTGTTTTGTTTGGGTGATGATGATTTTGTGAGCCTATTGGCTTTTTCTTTTTCTTTTTGAGATCTGAAGGACTGGGGAAGCTATTTGAAATTCCCCGATGCTCCCGGTGCAGGGGAGGTTATGGCGAAATTTTTCGAAAATTTAGGGTGTTAGCCAAATTTTTGAAATTTTGAAAATTCTCAGAAACTGAAAAGTTAGAGAAGGGAAGCCAGATCGAATGTTGAGCTGATAAATCAAACCACTTTCGACTTTTTTCCTTTTCGGGGACGAAAAGTTTTAAGTGGGGGAGATTGTAACAACCCGTAAAATGCGAGCCAGTTTGAAATTTTTATTTTGGCAATTTTAGCGAATTTTGATTATTTAAAATGAATTATTTTAAATAATATCGACGAAAATTTATTTTGAATATAGAATTAGAACGTATATATTATACGCGTCGTCGTTAGAATATAAATAGTTATATATAATTATAAAAGGAATTGAAAATGGCGCGGTAGTTCGAAAATTCGATTTCTAATTTCAAATGAATATACAGAATTCAATATAAGTCAGAATTGAACGAAACAAGAAATATTTGAATCTGTATAACTATATCTTTGTAACGAAGTTAACAAACTGAGATTTCATCTTAGAAATGATAAGATATGTCCAGTTTAAAATTCTGAATAGTCGCTATGGAATTCAGGCCCTTAAAAATGGACATTTTGCAAACGACCTCGGATTCCGACGAAACCAGTTTTGTTGGGTCCGGGATGTCGAGTTATTGCTAGGTTTCAAATTTCATAATTTTTCGAATCAATATGTGAGCGTGGCAAAAGAAAACGCGTTTGACCAGTTTCAGTTGATTTTAATCGACTGGAAATTGGTCATTTTTCCAACGGTCTCAGAATTCGACGAAACTAGTTTTGTTAGGACCGTATCGTCAATACGAAGCTAGAAAATATTTTTCGTGAATTTTTCTAGTTAGTATGTGGCCCCAGTAATTTGAAATGTGCGTTTAAAATTCAATATAATGATTTAAAAGAAAATTCAAAAGGAAACTGGCTGTAACGATCAAATCAGTTTGCGATACATATCCCATTGTGTTCGGAATGGGGGTAAAACGCTATGGACGACAGGCGGTGGACCTCGTTTCGAGGTCGTATGTAAAAGTCAACCTTTTTACAAATTAAATAAATAAATAAATAAAAAATATATTATTTTAATTTCCTTTTCCCTCCCTTTATCTTCATTGCCCCCCCCCCCGTTCAATTATATTTCATTCATCAGAAAACAAAAGGAAAAAAAAAAAAAAACCTAAATCGATTCGAAGCCCCCCCCCCCCCCCCGGCGAACGCCGCCGACGAAGACGAGCCCCTCCCGCGCCAATCCCTCTCCTTCCCCTTTGCGACGTATCGCGCCTCCTCCGATCGAATCCCATCGCGACACCCACGAGCCCCCCCCCCCCCCCCCCCGTTCAAAGCCCTAGCGCCGCCCCCCCTCGAAGAAGCCGCCGACGCCTTTTCTCCCCCGCGCCTTTGTAAGTTTTAAATTGTATTTTATTTTTATTTATTTTATTTATTTTATTTTTATTTTATATATAAACTGTTTTTTTTAAAAGGTTTAAACTGAGTTTTTTTAAAAAGTATAAAAACTGAGTTTTTGAAAGTATAAAACGGAATTTTTTTTAAAGTATTAAAACAGAAATTTATATAAAAAGAAAACTGATAGAAAAATAGAAAACTGATTTTGCTTTTAAAAATAAAAGTAAAACTGTTTTTATAAAAGAATTTTAAAACTGAAATTTTTATAAAAGTAAAACTGCATTTTTATAAAAGAGAAAAACTGATTTTAAAATGATTTATAAACTAGAAAACGGATTTTGTTTTAAAGTAAAAATCATATTTTTTATATGTGAAAGCAAAAGTGAAAATCATATTTTTATATGTTGAAGGCGAAGTAAAAATCATATTTTTATATATTGAATAGCATCATGAAAATTCGATTTTTACATATGTAGAGAATACGGGCGAAAGCAACAAAAAGGCGATAGCGATGAAGATTTCTATCAATGAAGTGCCGTGGAGCTAGGATAGCTATAAGTGAGAATTTCTCACCTTTCAAATTTATTTTCTAGTTATATATATATACTAGGATGCAGACGGTGTTTAGTAGCACCCGACACAATCGTCCACAGACCATGGACTTGTTTGTTTGACTGTTTGGTGATTGATTGCGATATTGGTTTGAATGTGGTTTGTGGTGTGAAAAATCGAATCGATAAATTGGTTAGGATTAGACGTGCGCCGTTATAAGGCGAAGGAGTAAGGCTAGGTTAGACTCTTACTCCAAATTTTGTGGTTTGCATAATGAATTGATTTGATTGATGTGTGAATGGCGTGGGCCTTCACTAGACCGGGGATAAGGCTAGGCCTCGTCCCGTTTCTAGTATCGTGCCGTTATGCCGCCGAAATTTTCTAAAATGTGTTGGAAAAATAAAAATATCATTTTATTTAAAGAATGAACTGAATAGAAATTCATATGTTGGAAGAAAATGTTTTATCGTTAAAAATATAATTTTTAACGTGAAGTGAATAAAATAGAATATTCATTTACAAACCAGACGGTTTGTTTATGTACACCTATTTGAATGACATTGATTGGGACGATAAATTTTACACATCGCCCAACTGCACGAATAAAATATTTGTTTGATTGTTTGAAACCCCACACGGGTGTTGCGATGAAATTTGCAGTTCACTCATCCTGATTGGTTAAATGTGTCGATCGATTGATTGACAGGCTGTTATAAGCGTTGAATATCTATATTTGATGCTTATACAGTGTAGTGCACTTTGGTTGATGGTTGATTATTTTTCAATGCTATGATATACATGTGTTGTTTGAAAATCCATATAATTAACTTTATATAGTAATTGATTGGGCCTCATTCCAATTTGAAAAATAAAGAATAATATAAAATAAAGGTTCATGCGTTGACAGTACTCATCCATTGAGATTAGTCATGTGTTGAACGAAATATTTTAGTAATAAAATTTACATCTTTATCAATATAAAATAAAAGTTCATGCGTTGACAGTACTCATCCATTGAGATTGGTCATGTGTTGAACGAAATATTTTAGTAATAAAATTTACATCTTTATCAATATAAAATAAAAGTTCATGTGTTGAACGAAATATTTTGATAATAACGACTATTTTGAAAAAGGAATATTTGAAATAGAATATTTGAAAATAGAAATTTATGAAGCCGTGTTGATTAGATTGACGCCATTTTGACGTGAACGATATTTATATCGATTTTATTCATCTTAAAAATGAATATTGAAAAGTGATTTCGAAATCGAATATTTTGAATTGAATTGAAAACGATTTCGAAATGAATTGAATTGAAAACGATTTCGAAATGAATTGAATTGAAAATGAATTGAAATGAATTCAAATTGAATTGAAATTTGAATTGAATAGAAATGAATTTTGAAACGAATTTATAAAGAAGAATTCAATTTTGATTTGAATTGAAAAGGAAGTTGAAATTGCTTTTGAAACGAATTCAAAACTATTTATATAATTCGTTTTAAATAGAAATCGACGAAGTATATATTATATATATTATATATATAATATAATGGCCTGAATAGAACACGCCGCGCCGCGGCAGTTCGTGAATTTCGACCATTTATTTCAAACGGACATTGCGGGAGATCCGACCGTCGAATTCTCCTAAAACCGGAACCGTTGGGTTCGTATCGAAAAGAGCTTTCTAATGAATGTTAGAAATTTGAAATCTAACGGTTGGATTTGGAGTTACGTCCAAATCAAATTCGAAAAAGGTCGCTGTAAGTGCAGTTCGATGGCCATTGTTGGAAATCGACTGTACGGGCCTTGATAAAATTATTAAAAATAGTAATAATTTGTGTAAAATCATAAGAAATGATTTGTGAAAGTCTGGGATGAAAAACTCCATATTTGAAAAGATAAAAATAGATTTTTATCGAAATGAACTAGTTTTGAACTAGAATTATAATTCTATTTATTTTTAAATAAATAAATTGAATTCGAAAAGGGTTTTAAAAGTAACCAAAATTCCAATGATTGCATTGGAGTGGGTTTGAATCGAAATTGTCTTCGGAATATTTCGATGTTGGAATTCGTGATTATACAGGTGTTGTTATGGAAATTTGAAAGATATATATTTATATCGTTATTTCCAATACGACATTTGTTAATCGTAGAATTTGGTATTGAATATAAGCCGATATATTTTCTATTCAGAGCCTTGTATTGAATATCGAATGTGATTTGGGTTTGTCGTGAATGGTGTCTTCACTAACACCGTTCTTGAACCCAGTTGAGAAAAGATTAAATCTTTTTATTTAGATTTAATGAAGTTTACCAATTAAATAATATTTAATTGGAATTGAATTGATATTGATTTTTGGGTTTATCGTGAACAGTGTTTTTAAATAACACTCGTTCTTTAACCCGATAATTAATGAATGAGATTTTGGGTTTATCGTGAACCGTGTTTTAAATGACACTGATTCTTTAACCCAGTCGAAGATTAAAACTAAGTGGAGTTTTAATGAATCTTTAATTAGATTGAAATGATCGAAAATGGAGTATCACCAGTTTTGCTCCAGACGATAGTTAAATCTTTAATTAGATTTGAACGTGAAATGGTAATTGAATTTACCGATAACACTGTGGTGTTAGATATGAAGTATTCACAGTTTTACTTCATGGGATGAATAGGTTGGGATTGGGAAATTATAACAAATGATTACTTCGGTAAGGTTCGCTAATCCCGACTAGTTTGAATTGATATTCAAAAGTTGATTAAAGAATAAATTCAAGAATTTATCTTTGATAAAATTTATGGGAACCTTTCCCTATGAATGTGAAATTAGAAACTAACTGTCGGTTAGCTAAGTAGAATGGTTTTCTGGATATTGATCTGATGTTGGTTTCGGCCTTCGGGGTTAATATTTGGGGAATTATTCTCTTGATTAATTTACGGTTAGTGACTGATGGATTGGAATGAGGCGTATGTTGTGTTTGTGTAACACTTATTTAAAATATACGCGAGTTATTCGGAAAGGCCGGGTTTATCCCATTCTGAATAACTGATGCGACGATAAATCGAAGATGAAGACGATGGTCGAAGACCGGAGGTCTTCACGTCGTTTGGGTGATAACTGATGATCTTGATTGGGCTGTACACCCAAGAAGATGGAAACAGTTAGTGATCGTCCAGACGTACTTGGAGATCGATGGATATGCGGGGTACTAGGTGCCTCCGGTTTCGTTCAGCCCCAGAACGGACTTGTAAATGGACTGTGTGTCTGACATCGGATTTCATTCTGTGTGACTGATATCGGTTGCATAGGATGGTTTGCCTGTGTGGCATGCTAAGATGCAAATGATCAAGGCTTCTGTTGAAAAGCAAAGTCTTGTGGTGATGATCAAAGCACGGCCTTTGTGGCGTAGCTTTGTGTAACGTTTACCTCGCGTGTTTCACACCAGGTATGAACCGAAAACGGGAGACGGACCTCAGGGAGGACTTGCGTTTCTTTCTAGCTAGAAGTGGCGTCAGTGGTTTTACACGCCCTGACGAGTTTGACTTATGTGGTTGTTGTTGTTGCGAGGTGCCTCGGTTATATCGGTTTCGGCCGAATGCATTCTGGTCGGCTGACGGACCAGACTTACACCCCATAGGGTGGGGAAACGTAGTGTTCAGGCATTTTAATCCACATCGGTGGACCGGCCCTGTCGCTCCAAGGGTCGATGCGCTCTGACCCTGTGGCTCGGGCTAGAGAGTCACGAATCGGTTGGGGACTATCTTTTGCCTCGGTTCATAGACGGAAATCCAATTTCCAAATACGTGACTTTGCGGTTTTATTTGTAAACCTATATATGGCGACATAGTGGCATGGGACGCTCATGTCGCCTATGATTGATACTTATGATTTGAAGTTGTTTTATACACTATGCACTTATAATAGTATCAAATGATTTGTTTTAAACGTATCAAGCATTCTTTGGCTGTTATAAGGGAAAACCCTATCCCCGGCTTGCGTTGCATTGTGTGATAGGACCTGGGTCTTATAACAGCTTCATTTTTCTTTATTTAGCATTGCGCTGTTTGTTATATGCACTGGTATTCTTGGGAGGAAACCCGTTCCGTGTTATACGGCGTGGTCCCTTGATTTACCTAACTTTCAAATAAAGATTAATAACTGTTTTAGTTCTCACACCAGTCACATGACTGACCTGGAGTTTATTGTTTTAACCTAAACTCTGGGTGCCCTTATTTTGACACGGGCAGCTAGTAGTTTTGGTTTTGCAGATTTATATTCACAGGATCCTGGTTTACAGCTGGAACGATATCCGGAAAGCTTTGTATCCGTATATCTCCTTCTAGTTGTGTATTGTATTATTTTCCGCTGCGATGTATTTAAATGTAATTTAAATCTCTGATAGTTCCGTGTAATATTCTTTTATACTCTGTATATTCTTGTAATCTGATGCATTGTTGTAATATACAGTGAAACGTTCTTTTATATGCGTTCTGTTGTGGTTTGTTCTCGAACTATCCGACGCTTTCCTTTACGGGGAGGTTGCGGGTCTTTACATCTATCTTTTCTTTCTCACCTTCTAAATTCTTTCACTAACGTCTCGGAATTTCCGACTCTCGAGGAGTCGGAAATTTCCATCCGTTACATAGAAGGTGTGCGGTTATAAGGAAAACCGCCATAGATAATGCCTCTACCCAAAATCTCTTCTTCAATCCCAAAGTTAGACGTAAGCAACGAATTCTTTCCAACAAAGTACGATTCATTCTCTCTGCAACCCCATTTGACTGAGGGTTCCTTGGCATGGTGTAGTGTCTTTTGATTCCCTTAGACTCACAAAATTTGACGAATTTTTAAGAAATAAATTCACCACCATTATCTAACGAAGAACCTTCACTTTTTTTCAGACTGCTTCTCAACAAGATATTTTCAACTTTGAAACATATCAAAAGTTTCATCTTTGGACTTCATAAAGTAAACCCATACCTTTTTAGAAAAATCATCAACAAATGAAATAAAATACCTAGCTCCTCCAAAAGATAAGCATGGTGCGGGTCCCCAAACATTAGTGTGAACATACTCTAAAACATCTTTAGACTTATGCTCTGTACCACCAAAAGAAACCTTTTTCTGCTTTCCAAGTACACATTCTTCATAAAAGCCAAGTTTTGAATGATGAACACTCTCAATCAAATCTCGCTTTCATAATACCTCCAAACTGCGCTCTCCGATGTGACCCATTCGAAAATGCCACAATCTGGTAAAATCAGAATCAATAGAATCAACAACCGAAGTAGACCCCGCAAAATCAGTTGTACCGTTCAACAAATATATATTTCCATCTTTTACCCTTTTCATTACTATCAATGAGCCAATTGTTATTTTTAATGAATCCTTTTATATTACACACTTTAAGCCAACATTGCACAATGCTCTAATGGAGATCCAACTACGCCATAAATCAGGCACATTCCTGACATCACATAAAGTGCGAACAACACCATCAAACACCCTGATTTTTTACTATTTCAGTATCAACTATGCGACAAGAAGCATTATTTCTCATGAGAACCTCCCTTCCATCAAACTGATGATAAGTGGAAAATTTGTGCTTATCAAGTGTCATGTGATAGGATGCTTCTGAGTCAATAATCCATATAGTACTCTTTATGGAAGAGGCAGATGCTGCACAAACACCTGGATCACTTGCTGAATCTGATGCCGCCGCAGTAGAAGCCTTTTGGGGAACAACTTTAGTTTTATTATCCAATTTGCAATATAATGTGCAGGTTTTCTACAATAATGACAAACTCCCTTCCTAGCCCCTATGACTGAGATCTGAACTTAGCTCTATCTCAACCATATTTGGGTCAACTCTTACTTCTTCCCCTTATTGTGATAAGGCTTTTAGAATCATTCTCCATGCTAAAGTTTTCTAACTTTCCCCTCAATGTCTCGTTATGCAAATTTGTCTTCGCATCCTCCAAGAAAATAGATGAATTCTCATAAATCATAGATTTAGCAAAAGTGTTCTCCTCTACAGGCAAAGAGCATAATAGAATAATAGCTTGCGTTTCATCCTTAATCTTTACGTCAGCTGATCGAAGATTCATGAAAAGCGTGTTAAGAAAAACCACGTGAGAAAATACATCGGTTCCAGGCTTCGTCTTGAATGAATAAAATTGTTATAGCAAGATGCGGTTGGTGAGAGAATTGTCGTAGAAATTTCTATGAAGAGCATCCCATAGTTCCTTAGCAGTGTTCACATGAGAAAACTCTCTAAGTACATCATTAGAAAGGCTAAGTTGGATGGTAGTAAGAGCATCCTCTTTCAATTCTTCTTTCTCTTCATGTGCTAGATTCCTCGATTTCTATGGATCCGAGGCAACCTTAAATGTCATCTCTTTCTTCAACACCGCTTCCATCTTCATCTTCCATGTACCAAAATCTCCTTTTCCAACAAATCTAGCAACTCCATAATTTGTAGCGCCTCTACCACTATAATTTTTTTTTTGGAAGTTGACATAGATGAAATAGTCTTTGAATAGAATAACAAACTCTAATACTAAACCGCAGTGAAAAAAATAGTGATTTGTGGAGCGAAAGCAGAACATCCAATAATCCAGTCTTTCGACAATCTCAACAATGTCAATTCAATGAAGATGATAAAGAATCAAATGGTTCAAACTAAAGAGAAAAACAAAAATTGGAAAGGGAAATAATACACCAATATAACGAGGTTCGGCTATGCCTTCATCCTCAGACCCAACAACCTTTTATTTCTTCACTTCAAAAGGAGGTACAATATAAAAATAAATACATAACTCAGTACATTTTCTCATCATATAATAAATACGGAACTAGGGATCTTATTAAAGATGATATGTGTAGAGAAATTTCTTCTTGTGTGTTGAAAATATGAGCAAATGTCTGTGTATATATAGAAGGAAGGATGAAGAATGCTTCATAGATAAGGATAAAATATTTCCAGACTGATTCCACCACAAAAATGACACATTTTAAATTATGTCCACCTATGCCAATATTTGATTGATTCTTTAAATCAAATATATACCTCCTTCATATTAATATGTTATCTTCCCAATTTGACTTGATTACGAGAATGAATTGATATCTCCTCATCAATATATTTAGAACATCCAAATTTAACAAATGATACCATAACTCTTTATACCCTCAGCTGAAATAAAAAGCATGTAAAATCCTACAATAACACAAAACCGATATTTATGGATATATAAAAATTATACTCAATCATTGTGTTATATAATGTGATGCACTTATAAATTTAATTATTTAATCCACTGTCATGCAAGACAAAATTAATGCCAAAACAATAAAAATTCATGTGAAGTAGTTGTTTAATTCGAATTTGTGCTTGCTTATTTTACAAAAAATAAAAATAGGTAATTTTTAACAAAGCTAAAACTTACTTATTTTCAAAACAATACCAAGGAGTAGTTTGATTTAGTGTGATGCTCTATAAATTTGATGACCTGGTTCACTGTCATGCATGATAAAAATCATATTAAACAATGCACACTCATATCCAGCATCATTCTGATTTAAATTCACACTCAGGTATAATATAAATTAATTTTTTTATTTCCCACAAAAATGATACATGTATTTATTCAGAAATGGTACTCAGCCGTTTGTTTGATATAATGTGATACACTATAAATTTAATTATTTAATTATTTAACCCACTATCATGCATGACCAAAAAATGATGCCAAAACAATGTAAACCCATATAACTAGTAGCTTTTCGATTCGAATGCATGCTAGGTTATTATATATATTAGTTTACTTGTTATTTCTATCAAAATTGATATATAAACATAAGCAAAAATGATACCTAGTAGTTGTTTAACATAGTTTAGTAACAACACTAAAACCTAACAAAACCACTACACATCTATATTTCCACAACATATATTAGGTCGTCAACATTTCACCATAATATATTTAAAATATATATTAATATCTAATTTCACAGTTGTATGGTTAGAGTGCTCAAAGGATTCAATACGGCGGAGATGTAAAAAGTTATAGCAGGGATAAAGCAAAGAAATAGCGGAATATAGCGGGTGACTCTAAATTAGAATATAAAACCCGTAATTAATACTTTTGCAAATATATAAATGATAAATAAATGAAAATTTAATATTCAATTTAATTATAAGAAGTGTATTCCTAATCTTAAATAAAAACATGTGCATATATATATGCAAATAAATGTAAACTTTTATTATCTTAATTATATTTTATGGAATATTAAAGTATTTTTAATTCTAAAAATATATGTTAAAAAATTTAATTAAAAAAATAATTACATAATTTTTATAATGCATAAATGTCATTTCCCAATTCATTCCTTTTATTGCAGATATATAGGAAATAGAAAAATATAGCAAAAATAATGGCATATATCGGGAATAGTGGAATATAGTGGGGATTAAAGTAAAAAGGCTATATCAAAGGCTATGTGAAAAAACCGTGGTGGTAGAAATACGCTACGGAATACAAATGGGATACATCAGGGCATTAACTACATAGGTTTATAGGTCTTCTCATAGATTGGTACATGACAAATTAAAATCAAATCATTGCTCTCATTTTAAAACTAGGAAGGTAACTAAAATTACTACATAAAAATGATACTAATACAATACAAGAATGATACTCAAATTGTTTATATCCTAAACTGATATTAAAAGCATGCAGAAATTAAATACTTTAATTTTTGATATTTGAAACTGATACTAATAGCATATATAAAAAGATATCATATTTTTACAGGTTTAAAGATGACATTATAAGTCAAAAATTGATACCAAATTTTCGCAGGATTGAAACAAACCGAATAGCACCAAAAACTGATCCCAAACGGAAAATAATTTTGAATAAACTAACCAAGATAACTGCAAAATAACTCGCTACTTCATATGCCACCTATATACTCCCAGCACATAATAATGAACTAAAAGTGATACTACATAACTAAATTCAGTAACAGTGAAAAATATTAATGATATATTAATATCTGCTATCCCTATATGACTAATTTTAATTACACAAAAGTAGCGAAAATTACATATAATCATGTATGATTCTAAATGGATTCATAAAAACATTAAAAACAAATCATATTTTCGACAAAGCTTGACAATTATGATTATTATGGTTGTATTTCTTGCATGCACCACATCTATTTCTGTTATTTCCTGAATATGTAGATCCTCATTTTCGATTAGTAGAATGCCTACTGATACCATGTTTCTCCATAAGTGGCGACAAGAAAACTATTCTCAACGTTGAACCTAGGAATGGCAATGAGGCGTGTTGGGGCAGGTTTCTCGTGCCCCAGACCCAACCCAGACTTTTTAAACCTCACCCTAAACTCACCCTATAGACCTGGTATGGATCTGAAATTTCACCCCATACCCGAAACCCATACGAGTCATCGTAGACCCGACCCACCCTACGACCCAGTGATATTGTGTTCTAATGTACACAAATTTTTTATACTTATATTTTTTATGACTAAATGATAAATTATATTCATATTATAATGTGTTCACAATGATAAGAGAATATAATAAAATGAGTTGTAAGATAATAGTTCAAAATGTATGCATTTATTATTGTATAATTACCAATGATGCAACTTAATAATATGAAAATTTTATAGTTTGTTGATTGAAAGAATATAATATTCAAGTTATAACCATGTACATCTAAGAAGACTAACAAGTAATCATTATAGTTACAAAGTGTTTTAATGATGTTTCAATTATGCGGGTCGGGTTGGGGTGGGTTAGCCATGCCCCAGACCCGACCCTAAACCCGGACCTCCAAAATCGGGTCTCGAGTATACCCGCCTCGATGACCCTATAGAACGTGTCTAAATGGGTCAAAATAGGGGCGGGTCAAGCGGGTTTGGTCCCTAGACCCGCCCCCATTGCCATCCCTAGTTGAACCCAAAAAAATAGTAGAAATGCTTTCTCAAAGACGATACCTACTGTAACGAACCAGAAAATTCGACGCTCGAATTTTCGACACAATTACATCCCGTGTCCAAACTCGAGTATCAAAAAACCAGAACGTTAATGAAAGAAGTTAGAGGATGAGAAAAAGATAAGACAGAAAGATTATAATAGAAGAAAAAGAACTAAACACAACACAAAGAGTCTTACATCGCAGCGGAATAAAATATAATACAGAAATAATCTTTATGTAAAAACTTGAAATAGTACTTACAATTATCAGAGTACATCTGGATAGTTATAACAGTCTGTCCTCATTTACAACACACAATGGAATAATATATCATACGTCTGAACTCCTCCGGCATGACTCCTGAAGTCCGTATCATCCTATCCTAAACCTGTAAACTCGGTCAGACCCAACTCGGTCTGACCCGAGCATTACAAACGCCACAGGTCTGTCTGGTAAACCAGCGTGAGAAAAACTTACTAAACTATTGGTAGCGTCCATCTTGATTTTAATGTTAAAAATCATTTCGAAAGAAAAGGATAATCGTAAGACCAATCCACACATAAACACGGACGGTTTTTACCTTACAATAACCCAAAACATTTTTGAAATCAATATCTTGTTGTGATATTATAATAGTGTCTAAATAAAAACGTACGTAATTATTAGGAAACACTCTATCAGACATTCGTCCGTACAAGTTGTCCTGGGACTGGACAAACTGAAGGCACTCTACTACCGCATCCTAGGAATCACCCTATGGATCAGTTGCGAGTAGTCCTTGCACTCTGTCGATTTCAACCACGACAAGACAACCATCAAAATATCTTCGGGCGCGACTCTAGAGATTCCGACAAGTAGTCCTTTCGCTTTTGAAGATCCACGGTCTTCACTGCTCGATGTTCAGTCAGCATCTTTCCCGTTACGTATTAGTTGGTTCGGAATGGTTTTTGAATAAATTCGATCCCGGTCTTTTCGTACCAACAATCGTATTAGGCCAAATTTGATAGTCAATTATTTAACTATCAAATAAAACATCCATTTATCCATAAAAGAAAATTGAATTCTCTATTTTAATATTCTCCGTCACTTTATCCTCTTTTTGATTAATCGTTCGTTAATTCAAAACTTCTCCATTTTTCTAATAACTGGAATACTCATTTCTTTTCTTATATATTTGTATATATAAGCATATTCAAAAGCCCCTTTCATTTTAAAATCCCTTTTAGCATGTATTTCTCATCTCGGTCATTATTCTATAACCGTAAGCTAGTAAGAGAATAATTCCCTAAGTGTCAATCCCGACGGGCGAAACCAACATCAGATCGATGCCCAGAAAATCATTTAACTCACTAATTCCCATTCAGTTTTAATTTCCTTAACTCCATTTTTAACTTATAACGAATAAAAATTCCAGTTATTCATTATCACTTTAAACGAGATTTTTATCTCAAATTTACCATCATCCCAAATATTTTACTTTAAAAATATGATTTACGAAACCCTCATCTAATGTTCCAGAAGTATCCGTTATAAACACCTGTATAGTTTTCTTATAATTTATCTCAGTTACTTCAATAATTTCATTCCATAAAAATATTCGTATATAAATTTCAATTCCTATTATTCATAAAAATCTTATATAAAATTCCTTAGCATAATATAGACTATATTATTCAAAATTAGTTCGACTTAAATTCAATTAGAAATTATAATTTAAAAACCCTTTTTAACATTTTCCTTGCAACAAATTTCTATCTGCACAGATTTTGCTTTTACCCTTTACTCATTCTCAACCGCAAATAATATCCCTTAACACAAGTTCTTTCTTGACTTAATTAGTCGACCTGAATTCATACTTGAAATTTCAAGTATTATTTCTACGTAAAACTAAATTTTTTTTTATAAAATCTTCTTTATATTTTCCTTTGCGAATGGGAAAATTGCCATCTATTTTAAAATAACAGTTTATCATTTGATTCCCATTTCTTTCTCAAATTCATACATACTTCACATTTTCTCAAATTCCCCAATATTAATTTCACTTATAAAATTTCCTTTTCATCCCATTTGGTTTAAACAAATATTTTATTTTTTAATTCTATTTAATTCAGATTCTAAATAAACATTTCTATTTGAAAATAATTATTTTCTTTTTAGATCTCTTTATATTTTGATTACTATTTTGAAATCCATATTTTTCAAATTTGCAATTGGTAATCGTTTCATTTCTTTATGAATGCCATTTATAAAATTGCCTCATTAACCCATCTATTTAAACAAATATTTAATTTTGAATTATATTATAATTTGGATTTTCAAATGAACATTTCTATTTAAAAGTAGATATTTCCTATAACTCTTTTTATATTTCAATTTCCTATTTTGAATCCCATATATTTTTATGATACTCAAAATATCCAAATCAACGATCAATGTTACTAACACCACCAAATATACCACAAGCTACCACAGGTTATAAAACACATCATATGTGAGCATATATGTAAAAACAAATAATTTAAATGTGAGGAATCCAGTTGGATCCCTCTGACCTGTTTTTCCTGCATCCACATATGTTAGTCAACAATAATAATACCCATCCTGCTTCGAGGAAGGATATCGCGGTATAGAAGGTCATCCACTATGTATATTGTGGGGCGTATAGGGAAATCATCCGCTAATGGTACTGCGGGAATTATCCAATCACCAATATTATTTTGATATATTATTATTATATATTATTATCACTTTATATCAATCAATTATCATCCATCAAGCAATAAAGTAAATTTTGAACTATTAAAAATAGTTCCCAATAATTAACTAAGCGAGTCTAACTCACCTCGGTTTCCTTTGTTGAATATCCAATTAAAATTTTGTATCGTCTCAGCTACGCAATTTCTTGAATTGTCTTCGAATAAATTTATTTGCCACCTACGATTTATTTAAATTTATTTTATCGATTAAATTATTTTAATTTAAACTAACTATATAAATAAACAATTTCTATTTATATTTAAATTCGAAAATAAAACGATTACCTTATTATAAATGCCAACCACTCAACTAATTCCCAAAGCAAATTTCTGACTAGTCACAAAAAACAACATCTACGATAAATTAATTTTTATTTAAGGATTAACTATTTATTTATCTTAACTGCTAATAAATAAATCAATTTTTTCTATGTAATTTAAATTTGGTAAAAATGTTTACTTTTTCCCTCGCAAACCCGACCAATTCCCGATCAAATCTTTAATAGCTAAATTTCCAACTTCGTTCAGTTTGCCCTCCCCATTACCATACCAATCACACTATACTCCTGAATCATCAGTCCATTTTCGACACCCAAAAATCCATGGTTTGAACACCCAATCACCATTGTTGTATTAACAATTCCACTCAGTCCTCATTATCCCAACCATAGACATCCACTTTTTATGACAGACGCCTTCCCCAAATGCATATTGTCGAACTCCTCTTCTTCCTACTGTCAAACACCAACATCATCTTTGTTTGTTTATACATCATACTATATAAAAACACAAGCCAACTTCCTCTAGTTCACAGACCAACCATACTTGCCTGAAAACTACAACTCTTCCATCCAAACAGCAGACCAAATCACACTCCACTACCACGTCTACAATCCCAAATTTAGATCGTACTCGCAAAAATTACATTGCCAATCCCTTCCTTTACTAATTCGCATTACTTAGTTCAGATCATACCTTGATAAAATCGAACATAGTTAAACGGTAATGCCCCTGTTCCATCCCTCAAATCAAACTCCTCTTCATCAAATGATGCGCTCTCGTCCTACCCCAATCCATCGAATCTAGTGCCTGCGTTGCTTCATCATTGACCCTCCTGAAATCGCAGATCTCGGTCATCGTTCCAATTCCAGTGAATATCGCGATGTCGAGTGTGACCTTTGATCGCGATCCCCAGATCGTTATTCTCTCATTTTGATTTTGATTTTGATTTTTTTTTTTTTTTTTTATTCGGAGGATGGATTTGATTTCGAACGACAGAAAATAAAAGAAAAGAAGAAAGAAATGAGATTAGAATGCCTTCTTTGGTCTGATTTGGGCTTGTTATATAGATGGAGGATGGACAGATAGAAACAACGTCGTTTCTATCGGGTGTAGATAAGATCAGGCGTAGACATGAAGGAGTATGGGTTCGTAGTGTACTAGTTTTGAAGCTTCATGGAGAAGAAAAACTTTTAGACGTGAAAGTGAAAGGAAATGACGAGGGTAGCTTTACAGAATAGCTGTGTATAGAGAAATAGGTCGTTCCATATTTTTACTTTATTTCAATTTAATTAATTAATTAATTTTATTTTAATTGGTGTAACCTAAATTAAAATATCCTACGTTATCGAACCCCTGTTTGAACAAAATGAACGACATTTCCAATAATCATGCCCCACCCTGCCTAGTTCAGGGTACCAAGATACATCTATGTGGGTTACTGCTGAAATGGGTCCCTGTTACTAGGGTTACCTAGTCAATATGTTAAATTGGTTAAGTGTCCAAATTAACCTAACTCCACCCATCAGTTTAGTTAACATGCTGTATTGGTTAAGTGTTGCCTTAATGAACTTAACCCTACCATTCATGTCTTGGCTTTAATTCATTCATTAAAGCACCAACCACTCACATTAGACAGGTATTGTTGCAGTCACAGGATGTGCCGGTTGGGTCGAGCAGTTTTACACCGCAACTCAGTCTAACCTCGGGTTCTTTTGGGCTCAATGCACTAATCTCTCACATTAGATATATATTGTTATGGTTGCTGGATGTGTCGGGCGGTTCCGGGCAGTCTTACACCGTAACTCAATCTAACCTCGGGTTAGGCATATTTGTCTTTTTCTAAATACATATTTAACTTTTATGTTTATATGTAAATTATTGTCATTCAAGTCATGCCCAACTTCTCTCTAAATCATGTCCATAATTTTAGGTATATAAATTATACCAATTTTATGCCCCTAATCATTCATATATTTATGGGCCAAACTATGCCATTAATATAAATTTAAGGTTTTTCCCAATGTTCGCAAAATTCACATTGAATGTTATTCTCGTTACTTAGCCTAACTTATATACAAAAAGGGGAAAGAAGGTAGCATGTACTATTCATACAACATAATAAGGATCTAACTAAACATGTGTCACATAAATTTGGCATAAAATAATGAACTTGCATTTTTGGATCCAATTAACATGAGTCTTAAACATATGAAATTGCCCCACTCCGACTAGGCATGTAAATGTAAACTTTTATTTTGGATCCAATAAACATGAATCTTTAAGCATATAGAATTACACAAGTTCAACTAGGCATGTAAATGTGAGCTTCTATTTTGGATCCAGTAAACATGAATCTCAAGCATATAGAATTACACAAGTTCAACTAGGCATGTGAATGTGAACTTTTATTTTGGATCTAATAAACATGAATCTCAAGCATATGGAATTACACAAATCCACTAGGCATGCAAATGTAAACTTTCATTTTGGATCCAATAAACATGAATCTCAAGCATATAGATTTACACAAGTTCAACTAGGCATGTGAATGCGAACTTTTATTTTGGATCTAATAAACATGAATCTTAAGCATATGGAATTACACAAATCCACTAGGCATGTAAATGTAAACTTTCATTTTGGATCCAATTTTCATAGATCTAAATGTAGATCTAAACATAATACATGTCTTAGCCTAACAACTTGCATGTTACATAACATGAAAAAGTCACCAAATTTACATAATACACGATTGGTTTAACATCAACATAATAACCACAATAATCTCACAAGCATATACGATAGAATTGTTACAAGAATAGGCATAAATCAGCATTGTCGTTATCTTACAACTAGGAATTACTCTAGTTTTCACTTTATTAAAAAATCATAACTTTTAATCGTTCACATCTAAATAATAACAGGACTTACAAACAAAAGAAAGTCTTGCTTTCTGGGATCTGTTTTTTGAAACTAAAAAGCAATCCCTTGACGAAGACTATCAATTCTCTAATTTAGTTTTGATTCGTAGCTTTAATCTTGTTTTCCAGTTTGAGACGAAATGGTGGCTAGGTTAGGACGATCATTGACAGCATGGTGGCTCCTTGGAATGAATTTGTGTGATTTAGGGTTGAGGAATAGGATTGCTTTTATAGAGTTTTAATTAAATAAGAGTTGATAGATCAACCTAGAATTAATCTGGACCATCCAGACAAGATAGAGTTATCCAGAACAGCCACATCAGCCTTAATGACTCGACAAAGAGTCAGAATCGTCACATTTCAGATCTACCCCAAGGGGGAGGGTAGGTCGACCCCCTGGTCGACCTGGCCTAGGGCGGGAAAATCCCCGCCTAGCCCAATTCTGAGTTTGAATTCGAAATTTTTGAACTTTAATTTGAGCTGTTTTTATTTATTTAAATTCCTGAAACTTCTGAAGGCCATAACTTCTTCATACGGAGTCCAATTCACGCAAACTCGGACTCTATCTCAAGCAGAATTCCGAGGCGAATGAAATGGCACAACCCATTTCCCTTAATTCTCAAATTTATAATTAAGTATTCTTTAATTCGTTACTTTAATGTTTACAGAAAATACGGAGTATTACAGTGTCCAAACTCGAGTACCGAAAAACCAGAATGTTAAAGAAAGAAGTTAGAGGATGAAATAAAGATAAGACAGAAATATTAGAATAGAAGAAAAAGAACTAAACACAAAACAAAGAGTCTCACGTCGCAGCGGAATAAAATATAATACATAAATAATTTTTATTTAAAAACTTGAAATAGTACTTACAATTATCAAAGTACATCTTGACAGTTATAACAGTCTGTCCTCATTTACAGCACACAGCGGAATAATATATCAGACGTCTGAACTCCTCCAGCTTGACTCCTAAAGTTCGTATCATTCTATCCTGAACCTGTAAACTCGGTTAGACCTAACTCGGTTAGACCTAACTCGGTCTGACCCGAGCATTACAAACGCCACAGGTCTGTCTTATAAACCAGCGTGAGAAAAACTCACTAAATTATTGGTAGCATCCATCTTGATTTTAATGTTAAAAATCATTTCGAAAGAAAAGGATAATCGTAAGACCAATCCACACATAAACACGAACGGTTTTTACCTTATGATAACCCAAAACATTTTTGAAATCAATATCTTGTTGTGATATTATAATAGTGTCTAAGTACAAACAAATAGAATCTAGCAGAACGCTTGCATCTCACGCACTACATATATAATATACAATCAAAACCGTGGGCGGTTATTGGAGATTTGATTTCCAATTATGACAAGGTATGGAACCACCTTCCGATAGTGTATCTCTAGAGGGGAATACACTGGGTTCAACAAGAACGTCTTGCAATCCGGCCCACACATGACCACCACTCATTTCTCTTCAGTGCATCGAATATATTGTCACCTATGGTTGCTAGCAACATAACCGTTCCTGGGAGATACATAAGTGAAATGAAGTAACAAATTGAATATTCTCTAGATGGTGACAATACACCCTAATTGGGGTGACCCACATAGCCATGATGCCTGCCCGATTTCTGTCATTTCCTGGTTGTGAGGTTTGAGGTTTTAAATTTTCTTTTTAGAATATCTGGCCACCATTCACTTTGAATGCCACATTGTCAGATCCGTCAAATCGCTAATTAACGTCCACAAATATACTCTGGGTGTTTAAAAGAAGTGCCCCTCTTTATCACCAGCTCCGTATATTTGTAAAAATCAACGTACGTAATTTTTAGGAAATACTCTGTGAAACATTCGTCCGTACAAGTTGTCCTAGGACTAAACAAACTGAAGGCACTCTCCTACCGTATCCTAGAAATCACCCTGTGGATCAGTAGCGAGCAGTCCTTGCACTCCGCTGATTTCAACCACGACAGGACCACTATCAAAATATCTCCGGCGCGACTCTAGAGTTTTCGACAAGTAGTCCTTTCGCTTTTGAAGATCCACGGTATTCATTGCTCCATCTTCAATCAGCATCTTTCCTGCTACATATTAGTTGGTTCGGAATGGTTTTCGAATAAATTCGATCCCGGTCTTTTCATACCAACAATCGTATTAGGCCAAATTTGATAGTCGGTTATTTAACTATCAAATAAAACATCCATTCATCCATAAAAGAAAATTGAATTCGCTATTTTAATATTCTCCATCTCTTTATCCTCTTTTGGATTAATCGTTCGTTAATTCAAATCTTCTCCATTTTTCTAATAACTGGAATACTCATTTTTCTTCTTATATATTTATATAAATAAGCATATTCAAAAGCCCCTTTCATTTTAAAATCCCTTTTAGCATGTATTTCTCATCTCGGTCATTATTCTATAACCGTAAACTAGTAAGAGAATAATTCCCTAAGTGTCAACAAAGAAGGTCGGAACCAACATCAGATCGATGCCCAGAAAATCATTTAACTCACTAATTCCCAGTCAGTTTTAATTTCCTTAACTCCATTTTTAACTTATAACGAATAAAAACTCAAGTTATTCATTATCACTTTAAACGAGATTTTTATCTCAAATTTACAAACATCCCAAATATTTTACTTTAAATATATTATTTACGAAACCCTCATCTAATATTCTAGAAATATTCATTATAAACACCTTTATAGTTTCCTATAACTTATCTCGATTACTTTAATAACTTCATTCCATAAAAATATTCGTATATGAATTCCAATTCCTATTATTCATAAAAATCTTATATAAAATTCCTTAGCGTAATATAGACTATATTATTCAAATTAGTTCGACTTAAATTCAATTAGAAATTATAATTTAAATACCCTTTTTAACATTTTTCCTTCCAACAAATTTCTATCTGCACAAATTTTGCTTTTACCCTTTATTCATTCTAAACCACGAATAATATTCCTTTACACAAGTTCATTCTTGACTTAATTAGTCAACCGGAATTCGTACTTGAAATTTCAAGTTTCATTTCTACTTATAAATACTATTTTATTATAAAATCTTCTTTATATTTTCCTTTGCGAATAGGAAAATTACCATCTATTTTAAAATAACTGTTTATCATTCGATTCCCATTTCTTTCCTAAACTCATACATACTTCACATTTTCTCAAATTCCCCAATACTAATTTCACTTATAAAATTTCCTCTTCATCCCATTTGGTTTAAACAAATATTTTATTTTTAAATTCTATTTAATTCGAATTCTAAATAAACATTTCTATTTGAAAATAATTATTTTCTTTTCAGCTCTCTTTATATTTTGATTACTATTTTGAAATCCATATTTTCCAAATTCGCAAATGGTAATCGTTTCATTCCTTTATGAATGTCGTTTATAAAATTGCCTCATTAACCCATTTATTTAAACAAACCTTTACTTTTAAATTATATTATAATTTGGATTTTCAAATGAACATTTCTATTTAAATGTAGATATTTCCTTTAACTCTTTTTATATTTCAATTTCCTATTTTGAATCCCAAATATTTTTATGATATTCAAAATATCCAAATCAACGATCAATGTTACCGACACAACCAAATAAACCACAAGCTATCATAGGTTATAAAACACATCATATGTGAGCATATATGTAGAAACAAATAATTTAAATGTGAGGAATCCAGTTGGATCCCTCCGACCTGTTTTTCCTGCATCCACAGATGTTAGTCAACAATAATAATACCCATCCAACTTCGAGGCAGGATATCGTGGTATAGAAGGTCATCCACTATGTATATTGTGGGGCGCATAGGGAAATTATCCGCTATTGGTACTGCGGGCATCCGCTATTGGTACTGCGGGAATTATCCAATCACCAATCACCAATATTATTTTTATATATTATTATTATATATTATTATCACTTTATATCAATCAATTATCATCCATCAAGCAATAAAATAAATTTTGAACTATTAAAAAATAGTTCCCAATAATTAACTGAGTGAGTTTAACTCACCTCGGTTTCCTTTGCTGAATATCCAATTAAAATTTTGTATCGTCTCGGCTACGCAATTTCTTGAATTGTCTTCGAATAAATTTACTTGCAACGTACGATTTATTTAAATTTATTTTATAGATTAAATTATTTTAATTTAAACTAACTATATAAATAAACAATTTCTATTTATATTTAAATTTGAAAATAAACAAATTACCTTATTATAAACTCCAACCACTCAACTAATCCCCGAAGCAAATTTTTGACTAGTCCCAATAAACAACACCTATGATAAATTAATTTTTATTTAAGGATTAACTATTTTTTATCTTAACTACTAATAAATAAATCAACTTTTTCTATGTAATTTAAATTTGGTAAAAATGTTTACATGTTGCCTCGCAAACCCTAACTAATTCCCGATCAAATCTTTAACATCTAAGTTTCCAACTCCGTTCAGTTTGTCCTCCCCATTACCATCCCAATCACACTATAGTGCCTCCAGAATCATCAGTCCATTTCCGACACCCCAAAAATCCATGGTTTGAACACCCAATAACCATTATTGTATTCACAATTCCACTTAGTCCTCATTATCACAACCATAGACATCCACTTTGTTATGACAGACTCCTTCCCCAAATGCATATTGTCGAACTCCTCTTCTTCCTACTGTCAAACACCAACATCATCTTTGTTTGTTTATACATCGTACTATATAAAAACACAAGCCGACTTCCACCAGTTCACAGTCCAATCATACTTGCCTGAAAACTGCAGCTCTTCCATCCAAACAGCAGACCAAATCACAGTCCAGTACCACGTCTACAATCCCAAACTTCAGATCGTACTCGCAAAAATTCCATTGCCAATCCCTTCCATTACAAATTTGCATTACTTAGTTCAGATCAAACCTTGATAAAATCGAACACAGTAAAATGATAATGCCCATGTTCCATCCCTCAAACCAAACTCCTCTTCATCAAATGACGCGCTTTCATCGTACCCCAATCCATCGAACTCCAGTTCCTGCATTGCTTCATTGTTGACCCTCCTGAAATCGCAGATCTTGGTCTTCGTTCCAATTCTAGTGAATATCGCGATGTCAAGTGTGACATTTGATCGCGATCACCAGATTGTTATTCTCTGATTTTTTTGATTTTGATTTCGATTTCTTTCTTTCTTTTTATTCAGAGGATGGATTTGATTTCAAACAATATAAAATAAAAGAAACGAAGAAAGAAATGAGATTGGAATGCCTTCGTTGGCCCGATTTGGGCTTATTATATAGATGGAGGATGGACAGATAGAAACAACATCGTTTCTATAGGGTGTAGATAAGATCAGGCGTAGACATGAAGGAGTATGGGTTTGTAGTGTACTGGTTTTGAAGCTTCATGGAGAAGGAAAACTTTTAGACGACAAAGTGAATGGAAATGACGAGGGTAGCTTTACAGAATAGCTGTGTATAGAGAAATAGGTCATTCCCTATTTTTACTTTATTTCAATTTAATTAAATTATTTAATTTATTTTAACTAGTGTACCCTAAATTAAAATATCCTGCGTTATCGAACCCCTATTTGAATGGAACGAACGACATTTCCAGGGTTCGACCACCATTCTAAACACACTACAACAGTTTCCACGGTCTAATTCGACCATATGAGGGAGATATTAATTTTAAACTGACAATTTAATATTAAATTCAATTTAATATAAACTAATTCAAAATTAACAAATCTATTTAAAATTTTTGTTAGATATTCACAAACTGAATTATATAAAATTCAAATACACTAACTTAAATTTTAAATCCGATATTTCATTTATAAATTAAATCAACATTCTATTGATTTAAAATCGATTTATTTTACTAAATAAATCGTTATCGTTTTATAATTAATTCCATAGCGATTATTTGGAAAATTGATTTGGCTATAACTAACAATATAAATTACGAAATTTTCATTTTTCTATTTCATTACAAAATTGTAGTTCAACGGATTCGAATATTTCTTGTTTCAATGAATTCCGACCTATAACGGATCCTATACACTCAACTGAAGTTCGAAACTGAATATTACGAACTGCCGTGCCATCTACGAGCTCGTTTTAATTAATATGTATTTACACATTCAAAATTCGATTTAATTAATATGAAATTCTATTACGAATTCAATATTTAAACTAATTTAAATATTCAAATATAAATCGATAAAAATGCGGGACGTTACATTCCTTCCCCCTTAAAAGAATTTCATCCCCGAAATTACTAAGTGAGAAAAATAGCTATAACTCATTATCTTCTCCTAATCGACTTATGCAACTCGTCACTAACCTCAATACCCAACCAACTTACTTGTTTCCAATTCCACTCATTAATCCTTAACTTCTATTAACTTCTCGTTAACAAAAAAAATTCAAAACTGTTGAAATTTTTCTAACTCCCTAAATTTTCGAAAAATTTCGCCAGCACCTCTTTGTACGGGCTGATCGGTACAACTACAAAATGCCTCTCTGGGCCTTCCCCAATCAAAAAGAAAATTGAAAAGCCAAACAGGCTCAGAAAATGTAATATAGAAATAAACATGTAACTTTTTGTCGGGCATCTCAAACTTATTCTTCCCACTTGCTCCATCCATTAAACCTGTCCAATCATATACATCTCCGTTCCTGTTTGATCACGATCATTTTAACTTTTCCTTCACTTCTCCAATTTATCCATTTATTGGTTTTCTGGCTTAACTTGTGATAGTTAAATAGATATATGTTCAAATATGTATATACCTACTTACAACGAGTCGAGTTTCATTTATGATCCAAGTTCCAGGATTTTATTTCTAATTTTCAAGTCCAATTAAATTTTACACTTGAGTTCCAAATTTATTTAAACCCAATTTGATTCATGCTTCACTCAATTTCAATTCAACTCAAGTTTATAATCCAAGTTTATATTCACTATTCAATATACACATTCACTTCTGTTTCAAGATTCAATTCCATAGCTCGAACTCAATTGAATAACATTTCAAGTCATATTCAATTATTTACTCCAATTGGATTTATTACAATTCATTTCTTATTTCACTCAAAATATTCAAACAATATGCGCCGAGCTTTATTTAGATTATCAACATCCAAATTATTTATATTTCAAGAATTTTCATTGCATGTTGATTAAATAATTCGCTTTAGTTTAGTATGGTTTCAATTTTCCAATTTCAATCAAGTTTCAATCCATTTAATCCATTATATTGGAATTTGCTTTCCTTAGCTTCTAAATTATATTCCAAATTCTGATTTATATTCCAAAAATCATTTACTTTTTCTTTTGGTTATATTTAACCATTTTAATTCCATAATTCATTTTGAATTCCATTCAAATCAACCAAGCAATCAAATATCATCAAGATTTAAGAAAACTATTTCTTTAATATACAAAAAAAATTTGGGCAAAATTATTTCATTTACTCGCTTTACAAAACAATATTGTATCAATTTCCAGTTCAAAATTGAACCAAGCAAGTGACACAATACAAAACATTTTTACAAAATATACAAAAACGCACTCTCATATATATATATATATATATATATATATATATATATATATACACTCAAACTCAATCTAGGAAATTACTATTCCCATCTCTATCGAGTTACGCCACAGAGCCAAGGTTATTTCTAAACCATTGCTCTGATGCCACTATAACGAACCAGAAAATTTGATGCTCGAATTTTCGAACAATTACATCCCGTGTCCAAACTCGATTACCGAAAAACCCGAATGTTAAAGAAAGAGGTTAGAGGATGGGAAAAAGATAAGATAGAAAGATTAGAATAGAAGAAAAAGAACTAAACACAACACAAAGAGTCTCACATCGCAGCGGAATAAAATGTAATACGGAAATAATCTTTATTTAAAAACTTGAAATAGTACTTACATTTATCAGAGTACCTCTGGACAGTTATAATAGTCTATCCTCATTTACAACACACAGCGGAATAATATATCATACGTCTGAACTCCTCCAGCTTGACTCCTGAAGTTCGTATCATCCTATCCTGAACCTGTAAACTCGTTCAGACCCAACTCGGTCTGACCCGAGCATTACAAACGCCACAGGTCTGTCTGGTAAACCAGCGTGAGAAAAACTCACTAAATTATTGGTAGCATTCATCTTGTTTTTAATGTTAAAAATCATTTCGAAAGAAAAGGATTATCGTAAGACAAATCCACACATAAACACAGATGGTTTTTACTTAATGATACCTAAAACATTTTTGAAATCAATATCTTGTTGTGATGTTATAATAGTGTCTAAATACAAATAAATAGAATCTAGTAGAACGCTTGCATCTCACGCTCGACATATATAATTTACAATCAAAACCGCGGGAAATTATTGGAGATTGGATCTCCAATTTTGACAAGGTATGGAACCACCTTCCGATAGTGTATCTCTAGAGAGGAATACACTGGGTTCAACAAGAACGTCTTGCAACCCGACCCACACATGACTGACCACTCATTTCTCTTGAGTGTATCGAATATATTGTCGCCTATGGTTGCTAGCAACATAACCATTCCCAGGAGATATAGAAGTGAAAAGAAGTAACAAATTGAATATTCTCTAGATGGTGACAATGCACCATAATGGGGGCGACCCACATAGCCATGCTGCCTGCCCGATTTCTATCATTTCCCGGTTGTGAGGCTTGAGGTATTAAATTTTCTTTTTAGAATATCTGACCACCATTCACTTTGAATGCCACATTATCAGATCCATTAAATCACTAATTGACGTCCAGAAATATACTCTGGATGTTTAAAAGAAGTGCCCCTCTTTATCACCAGCTCGGTATATTTGTAAAAAATAATGCACGTAATTTTAGGAAATACTCTGTCAGACATTCATCCATACAAGTTGTCCTGGGACTAGACAAACCGAAGGCACTCTCCTACCGCATCTTAGGAATCACCCTATGTATCAGTAGCGCATAGTCCTTGCACTCCGTCGATTCCAACCACAACAGGATCACCATCAAAATATCTCCGGGCACGACTCTAGAGATTCTGACAAGTAGTCCTTTCGGTTTTGAAGATCCACGGTCTTCATTGCTCAATCTTCAATCAGCATCTTTCCCGTTATGTATTAGTTGGTTCGAAATGGTTTTCGAATAAATTCGATCCCGGTCTTTCCGTACCAACAATCATATTAGGCTAAATTTGATAGTCGGTTGTTTAACTATCAAATAAAACATCCATTCATCCATAAAAGAAAATTGAATTCACTGTTTTAATATTCTCCATCAGTTTATCCTCTTTTTGATTAATCATTCGTTAATTCAAAACTTCTTCATTTTTCCAATAAATTAGAATACTCATTTCTCTTCGTATATATTTATATATATAAGCACATTCAAAAGCCCCTTTCGTTTTAAAATCCCTTTTAGCACGTATTTCTCATCTCGATCATTATTCTCTAACCGTAAACTAGTAAGAGAATAATCACCTAAGTGTCAACCCCGAAGGCCGAAACCAACATCAGATCGACGCCCAGAAAATCATTTAACTCACTAATTCCCAGTCAGTTTTAATTTCCTTAACTCCATTTTTAACTTCTAACGAATAAAAATTCCAGTTATTCATTATCACTTTAAATGAGATTTTTATCTCAAATTTACCATCATCCAAATATTTTACTTTAAAAATATGGTTCACAAAACCCTCATCTAATATTCCATAACTATTCGTTATAAACACCTTTATAGTTTTCTTATAACTTATCTCAGTTACATCAATAATCTCATTCCATAAAAATATTCGTATATAAATTCCAATTCCTATTATTCATAAAAATCTTATTTAAAATTCCTTAGCATAATATAGATTATATTATTCAAATTAGTTCGACTTAAATTCAATTAGAAATTATAATTTAAAAACCCTTTTTATCATTTTCCTTCCAACAAATTTCTATCTGCACAGATTTTGCTTTTACCTTTTATTCATTCTCAACTGCGAATAATATTCCTTAACACAAGTTCATTCTTGACTTAATCAGTCGACATGAATTCATACTTGAAATTTCAAGCTTCATTTCTGCTTATAACTACTAATTTGTTATAAAATCTTCTTTATATTTTCCTTTGCGAATGGGAAAATTGCCATCTATTTTAAATAATAGTTTATCATTTGATTCCCATTTCTTTCCAAAATTCATACATACTTCACATTTTCTCAAATTCCCCAATACTAATTTCACTTATAAAATTTCCTCTTCATCCCATTTGGTTTAAACAAATATTTTATTTTTAAATTCTATTTAATTCGAATTCTAAATAAACATTTCTATTTGAAAATAATTATTTTCTTTTCAACTCTCTTTATATTTTGATTACTATTTTGTAATCCATATTTTCCAAATTCGCAAATGGTAATCGTTTCATTTCTTTATGAATGTTGTTTATAAAATTGCCTCATTAACGCATTTAATTAAACAAGCCTTTACTTTTAAATTATATTATAATTTTGATTTTCCAATGAACATTTCTATTTAAAAGTAGATATTTCCTTTAACTCTTTTTATATTTCGATTTCCTATTTTGAATCCAATATATTTTTATGATATTAAAACGATCCAGTTGGATCCCTCCGACCTGTTTTTCCTGCATCCACAGATGTTAGTTAACAATAATAATACCCGTTTTGCTAAGAGGCAGGATATCACGGTATAGAAGGTTATCCACTATATATATTATGGAGCGCATAGGGAAATCACTCGCTAATGGTACTGCGGGCATCCGCTAATGGTGCTGCTGGAATTATCCAATCACCAATATTATTTTTATATATTATTATTATATATTATTATCATTTTATATCAATCAATTATCATCCATCAAGCAATAAAATAAATTTTGAACTATTAAAAATAGTTCCCAATAATTAACTAAGTGAGTTTAACTCACCTCGGTTTCCTTTGCTGAATATCCAATTAAAATTTTGTATCGTCTCGGCTACGCAATTCGTTGAATTGTCTTCGAATAAATTTATTTGCAACGTACGATTTATTTAAATTTATTTTATCGATTAAATTATTTTAATTTAAACAACTGTATAAATAAACAATTTCTATTTATATTTAAATTAGAAAATAAAATGATTACCTTATTATAAATGTCAACAACTCAACTAATCCCCGAAGCAAATTTCTGACTAGTCCCAATAAACAGAACCTACGATAAATTAATTTTTATTTAAGGATTAACTATTTATTTATCTTAACTACTAATAAATAAATCAATTTTTTCTATGTAATTTAAATTTGGTAAAAATGTTTACCTGTTGCCTCGCAAGCTTCGACCAATTGCCGATCAAATCTTTAACAGCTAAATTTCCAACTCCGTTCAGTTTGTCCTCCCCATTACCATCCCAATCATACTACAGTGCCTCCAGAATCATCAGTCCATTTCCAACACCCCAAAAATCCATGGTTTTGAACACCCAATCACCATTGTTGTATTCACAAGTCCACTCAGTCCTCATTATCACAACCATAGACATCCACTTTGTTATGACAGACTCCTTTCCCAAATGCATATTGTTGAACTCCTCTTCTTCCTAATATCAAACACCAACATCATCCCTGTTTGTTTAAACATCGTACTATATAAAAACACAAGCCGACTTCCTCCAGTTCACAGACCAATCACACTTGCCTGAAAACTGCTGCTCTTCCATCCAAACAGCAGACCAAATCACACTCCAGTACCACATCTACAATCCAAAACTTCAAATCGTACTCGCAAAAATTCCATTGCCAATCCCTTCCTTTACTAATTCGCATTACTTAGTTCAAATCATACCTTGATAAAATCGAACACAGTAAAGTGGTAATGCTCGTGTTCCATCCCTCAAACCAAACTCCAATTCATCAAATGACGTGCTCTCATCCTACCCCAATCCCTCGAACTCCAGTGCCTGCATTGCTTCATCGTTGACCCTCCTGAAATCGCAGATCTTGGTCTTTGCTCCAATTCCATTGAATATCGTGATGTCGAGTGTGACCTTTGATCTCGATCCCCAGATCGTTATTCTCTGATTTTGATTTCGATTTCTTTTTTTATTCAGAGAATGGATTTGATTTCGAATGATAGAAAATAAAAGAAACGAAGAAAGTGATGAGATTGGAATGCCTTCTTTGGTCCGATTTGGGCTTATTATATAGATGGAGGATGGACAAATAGAAACAATGTTGTTTCTATAGGGTGTAGATAAGATCAGGCATAGACATGAAGTAGCACGGGTTTGTAGTGTACTGGTTTTAAAGCTTCATGGAGAAGGAAAATTTTTAGACGTGAAAGTGAAAGGAAATGACGAGGGTAGCTTTACAGAATAGCTGTGTATAGAGAAATAGGCCATTCCCTATTTTCCCTTTATTTCAATTTAATTAATTAATTAATTTTATTTTTACAGGTGTACCTTAAATTAAAATATCCTACGTTATCGAACCGCTATTTGAACAGAACGAACGACATTTCCAGGGTTGTACCACCATTCTGAACACACTGCAACAGTTTCCACGGTCTAATCCAACCATACGAGGGAGATATTAATTTTAAACTGACAATTTAATATTAAATTCAATTTAATATAAACTAATTCAAAATTAACAAATCTATTTAAAATTATCATTAGATATTCACAAACTGAATTATATAAAATTCAAATACACTAACTTAAATTTTGAATCTGATATTTTATTTATAAATTAAATCAATATTCTAGCAGTTTAAAATCGATTTATTTTACTAAATAAATCATTATCGTTTTATAGTTAATTCCATAGCGATTATCTGGAAATTTGATTTGGCTATAACTAGCAATATAAATTACGAAATTTTGATTTTTCTCTTTCATTACAAAATTATAGTTCAACGGATTCGAGTATTTCTTGTTTCAGTGAATTCCGACCTATAATGGATCCTATACACTTAATTGAAGTTCAAAACTGAATATTACGAGCTACCGTGCCATTTATGAGCTCGTTTTAATTAATAGGTATTTATACGTTCAAAATTCAATCTAATTAATTTGAAATTCTATTATGAATTCAATATTTAAACTAATTTAGATAATCAAATATAAATCGATAAAAATGCGGGACGTTACACCTACAGTCATTGAAACTAGTGCCTAAATCTAATGCTTAGACAAATACTAAAACTAAAAGACAAACATTGCTAATTATGTTATTCTAGCAAAACATTAATTCAACTCAGTGATCATCCTATTTACTATGTAACAACTTCACTTTTTTATACTCAAACCAGAAAAACAGAAAAAACCTGCATAGTATTATTGCAAAAAATGGTACTAAGAAATGTAATTATACCTAAAAACTGATCCTCACTTAACTTGTAGTGATTACTCTACACCATCTGTGCTCATATAACCTAATAGTGCATTGTACAAGCACCTTATCAATGCAAGATGGTGGTCAAAGGTAGGAAATAGAAGAAGAAGAAAAAGAGAAATGAAAAGGAAGGAAAGGGAAATGAAAAGAAAATATAGAAATAGAAAACACAATCACAAAACATATTAAATACCACAACGCATCAAATAACGTCTAATGGTAATCATAGATATAAAACACACTGGATAGTAATATCTACATAAATCACATATCAAAATACAAAAGCTCATACAATTATACAGAACGGGAATAGAGTTTATACGATAATAAATAAACTCCACTGATAAACTATCTTTAATAATTGTAAGACAACAGTGTCAAAGCTTCATGGTTTCACACATCAGAATAAACAAAAATTGTACATGAATAAATATGAGAATGTGTCGCATCTTAGTAATCCGTCTGCATAGCTCCAAATACTGTTCACACATGTTATCTAATCTACTCATTTAGGAGTATCCAAGATAAAAAGAAAAAAGTGTAAAACATCGAGTCATACAACAACCTGATATGAGCGATAAACAAATCTTAAAGTACTATAAAAGTTGTAATAGTAGATGAAACATAAAATATAGAGAATCATATCTTACATGTCCCTGCATCAATAAAGTTAGTACATAATATAGTATGCATGCTACTCTGTGTACATCATCATAAGTGTACTCTACATCAAAGTTCAACGGTATCCCAATATCTATATGGTATTCTATCCCTAAGATAATAAATAATGAATCAAACAAAGCATTTATCATCCATCCTTACACTCACTGACTTAGTGCATTGGATACATGATAATGCTCAGCCCCTTGGTACTCGAATCCATACAGCTTAGTCGATTAGGAACTAAGTTGTACTGACTTGTACAACTAAAGGTTAGGATCTGACATGCTCTGTAATAACCCGGAAAATACGAGCCAATTTAAAAAAATTTAAATTGGTGATTTCAAAGGAATTTGAACAATTAAAATAGAATATTTCAATAAAATAGTGAATTAGAAATAGTGAGTCAGTTTGAAAATTTGAATTCAAACTTTGACTGACTGTGCAGGGTGGAGAATATAACGGATTTTAACGAAACTAAAAATATCTAAATTTGTTTATCAATACCTTTCTAACAAATCTGAAAAATCGTATTTTCATAACGGAAATCAAAAGTTATGGCCGAATGAATTTTCAGAATGGTCGCTATATATAATATATAGCCCTCGAAATTTGATATTTTGCATACGACCTAGGAATTCGACGAAACCACTTTTGTTGGGTCCGGGATGTCAAACTATTGCTAGGTTTCAAATTTCATAATTTTTGAAGCTAGTATGTGAGCGTGGCAAAATAAAATGTGTTTGGTCAATTTCTGTTAAATTGGATCGACCAGAAAATGGCCATTTTTCAAACGATCTCAGAATTCAACGAAACTAGTTTTGTTGGGACCGTAGCGTCAAAACATAGCTAGATTTATTTTTCTGGAATTTTTCGAATCAGTTTGTGGCCCTGGCAAATTGAAATGTACGTTCAAAGTTAAAAATTAAATGATTTATACTTTAATTTGAAAAATAACTGACTGTAACAGTCGAATTGGCCTACGAAACATATCCCATTGTGTCCGGGATGGGGGTATTTAGCTGAGAACGACAATCGTTGGGTTTGAAAAGGAGTTCGTTTGAGAAAACACTATTTAAAAATTTAATAAAACCATCGACCAATCATATTTCTCCATTCATTATTTAAAAAAAAAACCTCGCTCTCTATCTCGACCGACGGCGAAAACCGTTCGAACCTTCCAGGCCCGATCGCCGCCGCCTCAGCCACCTATAGCCTCCGCCACCACCACCGCTCGCCTCGTCTTCGTCCCCTCTTCAAATCCGACCCCACCACGACCCCGACCGACCCCTCCTCTGCCCGAATCGATCCCAGAAAGTCCCGACCTTCCTGGCGCCGCCGATGACGATCCCAACCACTGAGCGCCACCAAACCACCACCGACAGATAGCCCTCTCGTCCCTCTTCCACGTCCAACCCGCCGATCATCCCCTCGTGCCTCGGTTCTCGCGAAAACCGCAAACCTAGTTTTGAACCATCGTGAAAGGTGAGTTCTTTTTGATGTTTACACTTTGAAAAATCATATCTTTTTGGTGTGTTGACAAAATTCGATGAAACAGGAAACATCGGGACCGCAAGGAAGCTCTCTACCACATAGAAGAAGCCGCGGATTTTTCTGAGTCATCTACAATTTTTAGCACTCCGAAAACCAATGTGAGAAATCTAAATTAAAAAAATTTGAATGGAAAATGTCGTGTATAAATTATATAAGCGAAATATAAATTACACACGTGTTGTGTACCTCATGTACATGCGTAGTGTAAGCTATATAAGCGAAGTATGAATTTTACATGCATAGAATAATTGATATATGTGTTGAAATGCAAGTGAAATATAGCAATAATATATATATGTACTCCCCTCGTCCACAAACCATGGACGATATTTATTGTTGTGAATTGGTGTGAAATATTGGATGAAAAATACGAATGGTTGAATAATTGTTTGTGGTTGATATTGTTTGGTTGTAGTTGAAGAATACCCATTGGTGATTGAAATGAATTGGAAATATTTGTGGAAAAAATAAAACATGCCGCCTGCGTGCGAATTAGATGCATGAATCCCCATTGTCAAAAACCGCGAGGTTTTAAGGTAGAGCGAGGAGCCGTACTAGGGACGGTGCCGGTTTTAACTACCCTGCCGTTATGCTGCCGAAATTTTGAATAATCTTTATGTGTTAGAATAATTTTCATATGTTGAAATTATTTTCATGTGTTGAGATTAAAGTCCTATGTTGAAACTATATCCATGTGTGGAAATGTTCATGTGTTGAAAAGTGTTGTGTGAAAATTAAATTCATTTGTGAATGAATGAAGTGTTTAAACAATAAAAATCACATTTTTATAATATATATGAAGTATGAAAAATATTCGCCTTATATAAATAGTTTCAACAATAAAAATTCCATCTTTCTAATATGAACAACATAAATAAAACATCCATGTGTGGAAATGATCATGTGTTGAGAAATGTGTGTAGTGGAAAAGTTCATGTGTTGAATAAAAAGATCGAACAATAAAAATTACATTTTTATTGAAACTATGAAGTGTTGAAATTATCCATTTGTCGAATAAATATTTTAAATGATGAAAATATCATTTTTAACATATATGTGATATGCTAGACATATGCGGACGTTGAAATACATATTTGTCAAGAAATATTATTTTTTAACATGCATAGGAACTAAATAAAATAGTCATGTGTTTGAATCTATTTTAGTTCGCCAAAATTATCATCTTTGAAATGTGAAGTGTTAAAAATAGCCACTTGTTCAAATAAATGTACATGAGTTGAAATATACATTAATTAGCTAATGATATGATTTTAGCCTATGCATGCAACATTAGAATGAATGGTGTTTTTAAACCAAAGTAAATTGAATATGGAGTTGAATGGAAAATGATAAGTGATAAAAATTGTAAATATGTGCATGCATGTTTATTGAACAGGTTATAGCAAAAGGGGCTAGAGAAGAGGAATAAAATTTTGTGCCCGACAAATAGGTACACATTTACTGTTTTGTTTGGGTGATGATTTTATGAGCCTGTTGGCTAGCCGCTTGGCTTTTTCTTTTTCTTTTTGACATGAGACGCCCGTGTGGCTATTTGGGAATTTTCCCAGCCCCTCCCGTACAAAGGAGGTTATGGCGAAATTTTCCAAAATTTTAAGGCGTTAGTGAAATAATTGAAGTGAAAACGATATAGGAATTTTGAATGAACTATATTTATATAAATATATAAATATAAATAAAATTAAAATGAAACGTGGCCGTGCAGTTCGTGTTTTGAAACCGTGATTTCAAACAACTAATGCGGGAAATCCGACCATTGGATTTTCCCGAAACTGCAACCGTTGGGTTCGCCTTGGAAATATCTTTCCAACGGCACCAAATTTGTGAAGATCCGACGGTTGGATTGTCTGGAATGTTTAATTCAAATCTGAAGAAAAACAGCGCCAGAAACGATTATATTTATATATATATATAAATATAATTAAATTAAATCGAATAACGACGCTGCAGTTCGTAAATTGAAATCGTAACTTCAAATGACTAGTGTGGAAGATCCGACCGTCGGATTTTCCCAAAACTGAAACCGTTGGATTCGTGTTGAAATGACCTTCCTAATGATATAAAATTTGTGAAGATCCAACGGTTAGATTTTCATATATGTGTAAAACAAAATTAGTGAAAAACAGCGCCAGTGCATCGACATGGCCTGAATCGTCGTTTAATTAAATTGGGCCGTTTTAAATTAAATAAAAATGGCGATATATCGTTATAAAATACTATAGACGGTATAGAGTGGAAATAAACCAATTTCTTTGTGTTTGCTTGATATGTGATGGTTGAATGTATTTAACAGGAGAATTATAACTAAAGAACTGAAATGTGAATGTTGAATAGTCCAACCATGTGATAAATTGATTTGAAAATCTAAATATACGTGGATTATTTGAAAAGGCCGAGTTCATCTCATTTCAAATAATCGATCGACGTTGAGAAGTCGAAGAGTGGAAGACGGTTGAAGACCGACGATCTTCACATTGGATGGATGGGCGCTACTGATGCTCGTGATTGGAGTAGCTACCATGAAGGAACTGAAGTAGTAGCCGTCCAAACATATTGTTGATTGTACGGATATGCGAGGAATTGGTGCCTCCGGTTTCGTTCAGACCCAGAACGGACTTGTAAATGGACTATGTGTCTGACATTGAATTTTGTCCTGTGTTGATTGATCTCTGTTAAATATATATCTGTTTGGCGGCGGAGAATTTATTCTCTTGCTTAACGCCCATCTCTGAGACGTACGAGCTCAGAGGTTATGTATTGATATTAATCAGTCGCATGGAGTGGATTGCCTGTGTGGCACGCCTAAGTGGCATATTACCAAGGCTTCTGTTGCAAAGCAAAGTCTTGTGGTTGATGATCAAAGCATGGTCTGTGTGACGTAGCTTTGTGTATAACGTGAATTCGCAAGCCTCACACCCCGGTATGAGTCAAAAACGGGAGAAGGACCCAAGGAGTGCACGACATTTCTTTCTAGTTATGGTGGTGTCAGCGACCTCCCAGCCCTGACATTTATATCTACTTTTCACCTGTGTGGTTGTTGGAATACGAGGCGCCTCGATTATAGGTCTGTAAGGACCGGGAAACGTGTGTTCAGGAATAATTAATCCTCAAAAGTAGGAGAGGACCGGCCTTGGAGGATCCAGGGATTGCTGTGTGCGGTCCCGAGGCATTTGCTAGAGTGTCTCGAATGGAGAGGAGCTTGCCCCTTGCCTCGACTCATGAAGGAACCCAATTTCCAATACGAAATATGCGGACGTGATTGTATTACTAGTATGGCGACATAGTAGATGGTAGTTATGCCGCCTAGGATTGATATTTATGATTGAAATCATTATTGAAACATATATGCACTAGTAATAATATCAAACACTTTTGTTTTACTCGTATGAAGCATTTTTGGCCATTATAAGGTAAAACTCTATCCTCCGGTTGCGTTGCATTGTGTGATGGGACCTGAGTCTTATAATGGCTTCATTTTATAAAAAGCATTGCGATGATTTAATCGTTTACTTTATTTCATGCACTAGCACTCATTGGAGTAAACCTGTTCCACGAAAGTGGCGTGGTTCTTTGATTTGCCTTATTATTGTTGTTAATAAGTTAAGTAGATTTCTCATACCAGTCCCATGACTGACTCGTAGTTCGTTTCACCTTGCAAACTAGGGTGCCCTCATTTTCACACGGGCAGCCTAGTTACAGGTTTCTGACGCACCTTTTGGCTCATGGCGAGGCTTGACTACACCGTGCTGACTTGGATTTTCTCCGCCATTATTGTATCTATATTATGATTCCGCCATTGGCGATGTAGACTGATATTTATTTTGTGTACTCTTTATGTATGATTCCACCTCAGGCGATGGTGACTGACTATGTATCATTATGCACTAAGTTGTATCCTGTACTATGCTTCTCTGATGTGATGATATTTATGTGATTCCGCTGTCATATGTGTGTAAATTATTCTATATTCTATTTATGCTATTATCTGTGATCTGCTAATGATGATTAATGTGTTATATTCCAATGATTATCCTTAATACCGTGTCACGGGGTTTTTGGGTCGTCACAGCTGGTATCAGAGCTTTGGTTAACCTTAGTTCTGGAGTCTAACACATTAAACACTTCGTCAAAATAGAATCAGTAGTATTCTAAGGCGAGTCGCTCATTAGAGATGGGACTAGTAAAGTCCTAGAATGAGCCGAGAAGAATAGCAAAAACAATTGGATCAATCCATCGTTATCTTTCCGTAAATTTTCTGCTTAATCATGCAATAAACTATCATTTCTGTTAGCTGATTCCTTCCTTGCTTATACAGAATTTGACAAATGGCTACCAGAGCAGCCGCCGCTAGAGGAGGCCGTGCCGGCCGAGGCTGAGGAAGGGGAGAAGCCCCAACTCAAGAAGGACCTTTGATACAACCTCCGGCTGTTCAATACTTCGAGCTAGACCGTGTAGCTAAGAGATACAAAAACTTAGGAGGCAAGACCTTCTCGGGAACTGGCACCGTAATAGAGGCCCTTGCATGGCTCAAAACATGCGAGAAAATTCTTGAAGGCCTAAGGCTTGGAGACGAAGATAAAGCTATTATGGGTGCCTGGCTTATGCAGGAACAAGATGAACTATGGTGGGAATCTCTCACTGCCGGGAATAGAGAAGCTGGAAGAACATTGGATGGATTCAAAGAACTCTTCAAGGAGAAATATGTCCCGGAACAAGCACTGGAACGAATGCACGATGACTTCGCCAACCTCCAGCAGGGGGATCTTTTCGTGCAGGATTATCTGAATAAATTTACACTGTTGTCGCCCTATGCTCCGGAGCTCGTCGCCACTGCAAAGTCCAAAAATAAGAGGTTTATCCTTGGGCTAAGGCGACAGTATCATGATAGAGCCATGGCCCATGTCAAGTTGGAATTCAACGAACTGGTGGAAATGACATGCAACTACGAAGAGCTTGATCAAAGGCATCTGGATCAGGATCGCGCTAAAAGCCAGACCAGGAATAAGCGCAAGCCTGCTGTAAATCAAGGCGAGTCAAGCCAAGCGGCATCTTCGAATCCACAAACCAATAAGCCGCCAAGAGGAAACTGCTTTAACTGTGGCAAGCCGGGGCACTACTCAAATGTCTGCACAGCTCCGTAAAGGCAGACAACTAATTCTCAAGGTTCGAGCCAAGGCTCCCAGAACCCTCGCTCGTGCTTCAACTGTCGCAAGACCGATCATCTGGTCAAAGACTGTCCTTTGCTGAAGAAAGCCACAGTAGCTCATGTCTACGACGGGTCGAGCCCGCCAGCTGCTTCCAATGGAGCAGGTAAACCCGATGTGTTGGGAGGTACCCTTACCATTAAAAATATTCCTGTTTCTGTATTGTTTGACATAGGTGCGTCGCGTAGTTTTATTTCTAGTAACACCATGCACAAATTAAAGTTAAAACAGAGGAAGCTTAAAGAATCGGTTGAAGTACAGAATCCGATAGGGGGTTCTATTACTCTCAGTACATGTTGTAGAGTGCCAATCTATTATTCTTTCTACAAATTTCCCATTAATTTAATCGTTATGGATTTTCCCGAATTCGACGTTATCCTTGGGTTAGAATGGTTAACGAAATACGAAGCCGAACTGAAATGTGCGGAAAGAATCGTCAAAATTCGAACGAAGCTTGGACATATATATACCCTGTCGTGGTTCGAATCCAAATAGAGAAGAATTTTGGTCAGCATTAGAACTTATCCCCACTTCCATAGAAAAGATTTTGATTGTTAGAAACTATGCGGATGTATTTGAAGAAGTTGAAAACTTACCTCCGCAAAGAGAAATAGAATTCCGAATCGATCTAATTCCCAATGCCAGACCAGTGGTACATCCAATTCGCAGAATGACTCCGAAGAAAAATGAAGAATTAGGCGATAAAACTCGTCAACTGTTGTGTAAGGGTCTAATCAGACCTAGTTTTTCTAATTGGGGTGCAGCTGTTGTGTTTGTCCCAAAGTCAGACGGTACTCTTCGATTATGCGTTGATTACCGAGACCTCAACAAACAGACGCTCAAAAACAAATATCCATTAAACTGCATCAATGATTTGCTAGACCAATTGAATGGGGCGAAAGTATTTTCCTGAATGGACCTAGCTACAGGTTTTCATCAATTGAGAATAGCAGAAGAGTGTGTTCCTTTGACAGCTTTCAAAGGTCCAGACATATTTTATGAATGGTTAGTAATGTCGTTTGGCCTGTGCAATGCTCCAGCATACTTTGTTGATCTAATGAATAGAGTGTTCAGGAGAGTTCTGAATAAATTTGTCCTCGTATTCATCGATGATATTTTAATCTACTCCAAATCAAAACCCGAGCATGAAAAACACTTAGAACAAGTATTGGAGATTCTAAGGAAGAACGTCTTCAAAGCCAAATTCTCTAAATGTGTCTTCTGGCAAGAAGAAGTGAAGTTTCTTGGCCATGTCGTGTCAGAGAAAGGAATTTCTGTTGACCCAAGCAAAATAACAGCGATTCAAGACTGGAAACAACCCACTACTCCCACAGAAGTTAGAAGTTTTATGGGGTTGGCTAGTTATTATCGAAAGTTCATTAAGGATTTTTCGAAGATATCCGGTCCGTTAACGAAGCTCACTATGAAACATGAGAAGTTTAAATGGACTTCTGACAGTGAAGAAGCTTTCCAGGAATTGAAATCGAAACTGACAACTGCTCCAGTGTTAACCATTATTGATGGCAATCAGGATTTGACGGTTTGGACAGATGCTTCTATTAGAGGTCTTGGTGCAGTGTTAATGCAAAGAGGCCAAGTAGTCGCTTATGCAAGCCGCCAACTGAAACCGCATGAGAAGAATTATGTGACTCATGATCTTGAGTTGCTAGCTATCGTTTTTGCTTTGAAAATCTGGAGACATTATTTATTGGGCGAGAAATTTATACTGTACACAGATCATCAATCATTGAAGTATTTATACACCCAGAAAGATCTGAATTTGAGACAACACCGTTGGCTAAAATTTCTTGCAGCGTATGATCTTGATATCCTGTATATGCCAGGAAAGGCTAATGTTGTAGCAGATGCGCTTAGTAGAAAAACCGCAATCATGGCCAACCTTATAATTACGCCTGGAATTATCGATAAGATTTCAGCCCTTCAAAAAGACGATGAATTCATTCAGAGAATCAGTCAGAGGGTCAAGGAAGGTGAAACCACGAGTTTTCGTATTGACAATAAGGGGGTTCTCAGGTTAAATAATAGGATTTGCATTCCAAATATTCCAGGCATTCAAAGAGAAGTGATGGATGAATGCCATAATTCCAAATTTTGCATCCATCCTGGTGTGAGTAAAATGTACAACGATATCAAACGCACTTTCTGGTGGAAGGCATTGAAAAGAGATATTTCTTTGTATGTTAGTAGATACCCTACTTGTCAATTGGTCAAGAGCGACCAACAGAAGCTAGTTGGATTGTTGCAACCGTTGGAAGTCCCAGGTTGGAAATGGGAACATATTTCCATGGATTTCATAGATGGCTTGCCGCGAACCAGGAAAGGGAATGACAACATTTGGGTAATCGTAGATCGCTTCACGAAGACTGCCCATTTTATACCTGTCAGATCCAATAGAACCGCTCAAAGTCTAGCACAGATATATTTCAAAGAAATCGTTAAGCTGCACGGAATTCCCATCAGCATAGTCAGTAATAGAGACCCGATATTTGCTAGCAAATTCTGGGAGGCTTTCCAGACAGAATTGGGAACAAAACTGAATATGAGCACCGCTTATCACCCTCAAACAGATGGCCAAACTGAGCGGGTGAATAGAATTCCAGAAGATTTATTGCGGGCTTGTATAATTGATTTTGGTGGGTCATGGGAAGATCACTTGCATTTGGCAGAATTCTCATATAACAATAGCTATCAAGCAAGTTTGGGAATGTCGCCATTTGAAGCATTATATGGCAGACCGTGCAGATCTCCAGCATGTTGGGTAGAACCTGGCAATAGACTTGTGTTAGGACCCGATATGATTAGAGAAGCATCTGATAAAGTCGACTTCATCAAAAAGCGATTGAGAACCGTGCAAAGACGACAGAAAAGTTATGCAGATTCTAGAAGGAGAGATTTGACGTTTGCTGTTAGTGACCATGTTTATTTGAAGGTTTCTCCGATGAGAGGAGTAATCAGATTTGGCAAAACTGGGAAGTCGGCACCAAGATTTATTGGTCCCTTCCCTATACTTGAACGAATTGGAACTCTTACTTATAGGGTTCAATTACCAGATTGGTTGCCTGGAGTGCACGATGTATTTCACATATCACAACTTAGAAGACATGTGCATGATCCAGATCTTGTTGTAGAAGAAGCAGCGCAACAGGATATAGACATAACTCCAGAATTAGCACTCAGAAGAGAGCCATTAAAGATTATTGGCAAAGAAACTAGAGAACTCAGAAGCAAAAAGGTTCATTTAGTTAAAGTGCAGTGGAGCAATGATCCTAGAGACTGTACTTGGGAGACTGAGGAAAGCATTAAGCAAGCTTACCCCAAATGCAGAGTGGATATCTCCGACTAATTCCGGTGCAAGGTACCTTTACAATACTTTGCATTTACATTTTGTTTCCTACTTTACTGTTGTTTCCTTTTCGAGGACGAAAAGTTTTAAGTGGGGGAGATTGTAATAACCCGGAAAATACGAGCCAATTTAAAAAAATTTAAATTGGTGATTTCACAGGAATTTGAACAATTGAAATAGAATATTTCAATAAAATAGTGAATTAGAAATAGTGAGTCAGTTTGAAAATTTGAATTCAAACTTTGACTGACTGTGCAGGGTGGAGAATATAACGGATTTTAACGAAACTAAAAATATCTAAATCTGTTTATCAATACCTTTCTAACGAATCTGAAAAATCGAAGTTTCATAACGGAAATCAAAAGTTATGGCCGAATGAATTTTCAGAATGGTCGCTATATAGAATATATAGCCCTCGAAATTTGATATTTTGCATACGACCTCGGAATTCGATGAAACCACTTTTGTTGGGTCCGGGATGTCAAACTATTGCTAGGTTTCAAATTTCATAATTTTTGAAGCTAGTATGTGAGCGTGGCAAAAGAAAATGTGTTTGGTCAATTTCTGTTAAATTGGATCGACCAGAAAATGGCCATTTTTCAAACGATCTCAGAATTCGACGAAACTAGTTTTGTTGGGACCGTAGCGTCAAAACATAGCTAGATTTATTTTTCTGGAATTTTTCAAATCAGTTTGTGGCCCTAGCAAATTGAAATGTACGTTCAAAGTTAAAAATTAAATGTTTTATACTTTAATTTGAAAAATAACTGACTGTAACAGTCGAATTGGCCTATGAAACATATCCCATTGTGTCCGGGATGGGTGTATTTAGCTAGGGACGACAGTCGTTAGGTTTGAAAGGGAGTTCGTTTGAGAAAACACTATTTAAAAATTTAATAAAACCATCGACCAATCATATTTCTCCATTCATTATTTAAAAAAAAAAAACTAAAAACCCTCACTCTCTATCTCAACCGACGGCGAAAACCGTTCGAACCTTCCAGGCCCGATCGCCGCCGCCTCAGCCACCTATAGCCTCCGCCACCACCGCTCGCCTCGTCTCCGTCCCCTCTTCAAATCCGACCCCACCACGACCCCGACCGACCCCTCCTCCGCCCGAATCGAGCCCAGAAAGTCCCGACCTTCCAGGCGCTGCCGCCGACGATCCCGACCACCGAGCGCCACCAAACCACCACTGACAGATAGCCCTCTCCTCCCTCTTCTACGTCCAACCCGCCGATCATCCCCTCGTGCCTCGGTTCTCGCGAAAACCGCAAACCTAGTTTTGAACCATCGTGAAAGGTGAGTTCTTTTTGATGTTTACACTTTGAAAAATCATATATTTTTGGTGTGTTGACGAAATTCGATGAAACAGGAAACATCGGGACCGCAAGGAAGCTCTCTACCACATAGAAGAAGCCGCGGATTTTTCTGAGTCATCTACGATTTTTAGCACTCTGAAAACCAATGTGAGACATCTAAATTAAAAAAATTGAATGGAAAATGTCGTGTATAAATTATATAAGCGAAATATAAATTACACACGTGTTGTATACCTCATGTACATGCGTAGTGTAAGTTATATAAGCGAAGTATGAATTTTACATGTATAGAATAATTGATATATGTGTTGAAATGCAAGTGAAATATAGCAATAATATATATATATATATATATATATATATATATATATGTACCCCCCTCGTCCACAAACCATGGACGATATTTATTGTTGTGAATTGGTGTGAAATATTGGATGAAAAATACGAATGGTTTGAATAATTGTTTGTGGTTGATATTGTTTGGTTGTGGTTGAAGAATACCCATTGGTGATTGAAATGAATTGGAAATATTTGTGGAAAAAATAAAACATGCCGCCTGCGTGCGAATTAGATGCATGAATCCCCATTGTCAAAAACCGCGAGGTTTTAAGGTAGAGCGAGGAGCCGTACTAGGGACGGTGCCGGTTTTAACTACCCTGCCGTTATGCTGCCGAAATTTTGAATAATCTTTATGTGTTAGAATAATTTTCATATGTTGAAATTATTTTCATGTGTTGAGATTAAAGTCCTATGTTGAAACTATATCCATGTATGGAAATGTTCATGTGTTGAAAAGTGTTGTGTGAAAATTAAATTCATTTGTGAATGAATGAAGTGTTTAAACAATAAAAATCACATTTTTATAATATATATGAAGTACGAAAAATATTCGCCTTATATAAATAGTTTCAACAATAAAAATTCCATCTTTCTAATATGAACAACATAAATAAAATATCCATGTGTGGAAATGCTCATGTGTTAAGAAATGTGTGTAGTGGAAAAGTTCATGTGTTGAATAAAAAGATCGAACAATAAAAATTACATTTTTATTGAAACTATGAAGTGTTGAAATTATCCATTTGTCGAATAAATATTTTAAATGATGAAAATATCATTTTTATCATATATGTGATATGCTAGAGGTATGCGGACATTGAAATACATATTTGTCAAGAAATATTATTTTTAACATGCATAGGAACTAAATAAAATAGTCATGTGTTGGAATCTATTTTAGTTCGCCAAAATTATCATCTTTGAAATGTGAAGTGTTAAAAATAGCCACTTGTTCAAATAAATGTGCATGAGTTGAAATATACATTAATTAGCTAATGATATGATTTTAGCCTATGCATGCAACATTAGAATGAATGGTGTTTTTAAACCAAAGTAAATTGAATATGAAGTTGAATGGAAAATGATAAGTGATAAAAATTGTATATATGTACATGCATGTTTATTGAACAGGTTATAGCAAAAGGGGCTAGAGAAGAGGAATAAAATTTTGTGCCCGACAAATAGGTACACATTTACTGTTTTGTTTGGGTGATGATTTTATGAGCATGGCTAGCCGCTTGGCTTTTTCTTTTTCTTTTTGACATGAGACGCCCGTGTGGCTATTTGGGAATTTTCCCAACCCCTCCCGTACAAAGGAGGTTATAGCGAAATTTTCCAAAATTTAAAGGCATTAGTGAAATAATTGAAGTGAAAACGATATAGGAATTTTGAATGAACTATATTTATATAAATATATAAATATAAATAAAATTAAAACGAAACGTGGCCGTGCAGTTCGTGTTTTGAAACCGTGATTTCAAACGACTAGAGCGGGAAATCCAACCATTGGATTTTCCCGAAACCGCAACCGTTGGGTTCGCCTTGGAAATATCTTTCCAACGGCACCAACTTTGTGAAGATCCGACGGTTGGATTGACTGGAATGTTTAATTCAAATCTGAAGAAAAACAGCGCCAGAAACGATTATATTTATATATATATATATATATATATATATATAATTAAATTAAATCGAATACCGACGCTGCAGTTCGTAAATTGAAATCGTAACTTCAAATGACTAGTGTGGAAGATCCGACCAACGGATTTTCCCAAAACTGAAACCGTTGGATTCGTGTTGAAATGACCTTCCTAATGATATAAAATTTGTGAAGATCCAACGGTTAGATTTTCAGATATGTGTAAAACAAAATTAGTGAAAAACAGCGCCAGTGCATCGACATGGCCTGAATCGTCGTTTAATTAAATTGGGCTGTTTTAAATTAAATAAAAATGGCGATATATCGTTATAAAATATTATAGACGATATAGAGTGGAAATAAACCAATTTCGTTGTGTTTGCTTGATATGTGATGGTTGAATGTATTTAAGAGGAGAATTATAACTAAATAACTGAAATGTGAATGTTGAATAGTCCAACCATGTGATAAATTGATTTGAAAATCTAAATATACGTGGATTATTTGAAAAGGCCGAGTTCATCTCATTTCAAATAATCAATCGACGTTGAGAAGTCGAAGAGTGGAAGACGGTTGAAGACCGACGATCTTCACATTGGATGGATGGGCGCTAGTGATGCTCATGATTGGAGTAGCTACCATGAAGGAACTGAAGTAGTAGTCGTCCAAACATACTGTTGATTGTACGGATATGCGAGGAATTGGTGCCTCCGGTTTCGTTCAGACCCAGAACGGACTTATAAATGGACTGTGTGTCTGACATTGGATTTTGTCCTGTGTTATTGATCTCTGTTAAATATATATCTGTTTGGCGGCGGAGAATTTATTCTCTTGCTTAACGCCCTTCTCTGAGACGTACGATCTCAGAGGTTATGTATTGATAGAAATCAGTCGCATGGAGTGGATTGCCTGTGTGGCACGCCTAAGTGGCATATGACCAAGGCTTCTGTTGCAAAGCAAAGTCTTGTGGTTGATGATCAAAGCATGGTCTGTGTGACGTAGCTTTGTGTATAACATGAATTCGCGAGCCTCACACCCCGGTATGAGTCAAAAACGGGAGAAGGACCCAAGGAGTGCACGATGTTTCTTTCTAGCTATGGTGGTGTCAGCGACCTCCCAGCCCTGACATTTATATCTACTTTTCACCTGTGTGGTTGTTGGAATACGAGGCGCCTCGATTATAGGTCAGTAAGGACCGGGAAACATGTGTTCAGGAATAATTAATCCTCAAAAGAAAGAGAGGACCGGCCTTGGAGGATCCAGGGATTGCTGTGTGTGGTCCCGAGGCATTTGCTAGAGTGTCTCGAACGGAGAGGAGCTTGCCCCTTGCCTCGACTCATGAAGGAACCCAATTTCCAATACGAAATATGCGGACGTGATTGTATTACTAGTATGGCGACATAGTAGATGGTAGCTATGCCGCCTAGGATTGATATTTATGATTGAAATCACTATTGAAACATATATGCACTAGTAATAATATCAAACACTTTTGTTTTACTCGTATGAAGCATTTTTGGCCATTATAAGGTAAAAATCTGTCCTTCGGCTTGCGTTGCATTGTGTGATGGGACCTGAGTCTTATAATGGCTTCATTTTATAAAAAGCATTGTGATGATTTAATCGTTTACATTATTTCATGCACTAGCACTCATTGAAGTAAACCCGTTCCGCGAAAGTGGCGTGGTCCTTTGATTTGCCTTATTATTGTTGTTAATAAGTTAAGTAGATTTCTCATACCAGTCCCATGACTGACTCGTAGTTTGTTTCACCTTGCAAACTCGGGTGCCCTCATTTTCACACGGGCAGCCTAGTTACAGGTTTCTGATGCACCTTTTGGCTCATGGCAAGGCTTGACTACACCGTGCTGACTTGGATTTTCTCCGCCATTATTGTATCTATATTATGATTCCGCCATTGGCGATATAGACTGATATTTATTTTGTGTACTCTTTATGTATGATTCCGCCTCAGGCGATGGTGACTGACTATGTATCATTATGCACTAAGTTGTATCCTGTACTGTGCTTCTCTGATGTGATGATATTTATATGATTCCGCTGTCATATGTGTGTAAATTATTCTATTTTCTGTTTATGCTATTATCTGTGATATGCTAATAATGATTAATGTGTTATATTCCAATGATTATCCTTAATACCGTGTCACGGGGTTTTGGGGTCGTCACATGCTCTAAGTGGATGCCATAAATTTCCGAACATAGAATAATCTAACTATTTAGAAATAAGAAATCGACTTGACCCAAATTGATATCATGCTCACTACCCTTCTTTTTAAGTACTCGTCGAACCACCTCACATCGATAATCCCTTTATACACATCCTTCGCAGCAGAACCCATCATGGGAAATACTCAAATTACTCCCATCAAGAATCTCTTTGGTCGGGAACAAGTGTATATAACCAACTAATTGTCAAGCTCAATCAATTTTTTTTAATATTATCTTGTAGATTTCTCTGTGCCTCATTCTTGTTTCTCTGCATCTTGGAATACAACATCCACCGTCAAAGCTACCATTTTCATCATGGAATCACCGTCGCCGAATGATGATATTATCATGTCGAAGCACCATGTCCTTGTCTCAACGTAAAATCTCTGGTCAAAGAGCCATCAAATAGAAACCACTAGTGAACGAATCATCGTATCCTACTCCTCAAAGTCTCATCATTGTCCACGTAAATATTGATCAAAATTACCATCATCAATAGTAGTCGATATTGGCTACTCTACAGTAGTGGATAACAACAACTCTGACTATATATTTAAGCAATAGTAATTAGATACAAATCAAGAAAAGTCATTTGGCATTTTTCATTAAATCTAAGAACGCCATATCATTCATCTTTTGTCTTCAGATCAACCACCAAGCCCCAGTGCTCTTCCATCTATGGATTTGTCCATACAATTCAATGCTACTTCATCTTCAGATCAGTCTACATGCTTTGATGCTTTTTCATAAATTTGCCTCATAAATATTGGTAACTTCGATTTAATAGCATGTCAAGGATATACATTTTGAAATAGGAATACACTGCTTTCAATCTATTCCGAAATAGTTCCATTTTCTTTTCATTTACCCCTTTTTGGTGAAATAATCAATTTTCTTGAAATTTGAGTTACATACTTGGCATATGCACTTGCAAAATACCTACACTCAGCTCTCATTGGACAAGTATTACAATTATGTTTGCTCTTGGTACAGAAGACATGCGAAAAACTACCATAACTCACACTGCGTCATGAAAACAACATAAAGCTATACAAGTGGTTAAAAGTACCTTCCCAAAAGTTATCAATTGATAGTGTAACTCATACCTAACAAAAAACGTACAGTAGGAATAAACTTAAACTGATATCCACTTTCATTCATTTGAACTTTATCAGATATATCCATGAAAAGACATTACAAATATATAAAGATAAGTAGAGTTCACATTCTTACAACATAGCCTGGTCAAGCTTGCATAATCGAGGCCAGAGGTATTTCTGAATGTTACCCATCATAGGATACCTTTAAAGAGCATGATAATAAAGGATAAATGGATAAGTTATTAAATGAATTCTGAAACAACGACCAAGTGAATTTTTGTTAACTTAAACTTACATTTCTAGAGATGCAACTGGAGAGATTCAGGTAAAGGTTGTAGTGCCACCCATCCCAACTTTACAGAAATACGAGCAACATTTGTATCAACCTTATCACCATGTTAAAAAAAAGTTAAATGCCACATATAAACAGTTAAAGAGTGCGTAAAAAAAATGGACGGAGAAGGGGAAAAGAAATTTTACCGGAAAAGCTTTTTGATGAAGTGTTAAAAAGGCGAATACATTCAACACTTTTGAGTCTTAGTCCATTTATGCTTAGCTGATACTCCCTAACAGAAACATGAAATCACTTGATATCCAATAAACAAAAGATAAGCAACACTTTTTATTTTAGAGATTTTACTTTGGTTTATCCGGTGAAACAAGCCGCAACCATTCAAGATCAACACTTCCATGGTCTTTTGCTAACCGATCAGGAAATGCCTGAAATAATAAACCATAACTTTCGATTTTAGCACAAACATAAACAAATAACCAATATTTGTTACAGTTATTACGTACATTTATTTGTTATCAACTAACACTGTAAATCATCCACCTCATAATTTGCCTACTATCACAATTATTTGTTATCAACTGTTATTGTAAATCAACCACATTCATACCTTAAAGTTCTCTAATATCATTGTTATCAATAGTTTTTGTAAACCATTCTCTGCATACCTTGATTTTCCATGCAAGAAGTTTATTCATCCCCGCTCACGGACAACCTTTGATATATTGTTAACATCAGCATTCCTTAGCACGTTGTAATCCATTTAGTCAGCCGCATCTAAACTCCTTTCGGTAGTAAAACCATTCTCATATGCTTGCCTGCTCAAGCTGCCCCATTCCGCCTTCTCAGCTTCATCCTTTTTCTTTTTTTCTTTGATACATTATTGTTCAATGGTTCAGGATTCGTCAAATCTGGACCGTGCTAAAAGGGAAGTTACAGATTTACAGGGCTATGGGCATAAACGACTGATCCAAACACCCTAAGGTGTTTCACATTCGGTTTATATCCACTCCACGCTTCTATAGGAGTAATATCTCAAACGCTCCTTGTAACACCCCACCTCCGCTAGGGTCACTCACAAAGGGAATGCACTAGGTTTGGTGAAGCATTATCGAGGTAAACATGCACAGAAATATTACAAGACAGAACATATATAAAACAGCGGAAGTAAAACAAATTTCATTACCTTATAAAATAAGGTCTAAAGCCTTTTACATCTGAATACATCAAAACCTGTCTTGCAATAGTAGAGAAGCATAAAACCATTTCATAAATTATTCCCCAAGTAAAACAGTAAAGTAGCCACAGCCAACAAAAGTCCAAGCCATGCGTGATGACCTTCAAGCAGAAGAAGTCCGAACTAGATAACAGTGTTTCCTCCATGAAAACTTGGGGGGAAACGGAAGACAAAGAGGCGAAACAAAACAGGGTCAGTCATAAAGACTGGTAAGTCCTATCTACTTCCAGTATAAAAACAGGTAAAGGTAACATGACATGCATAAACTGAAAGTAAACATAAGGATGACTACAAGATAGATAAACTAAACCAGGGTAACAGGCTGAACTACTGTAGCAAGGTAAACTAAGATATCATGATAAACTACGGTGTCATGATAAATCAAGGTATCACATCATCAGGTTTCTATCAAGTATACTATCCCAAGATATCTATCATGTGTACCATCCCATGGTGTCTATCACGTATACCATCCCAGGGTATTTATCATTTATATTTGCTCTGCACCTCTCGTACTAGTATCCCAACCCGCGTCATGTTTTAACTATGAATGTCCCTTGCCCAATGTCATGTAATGGTCCATGTCAACCTAATATATAACATATGTAGGTTTTCCCAACTCATATGTTTCTTTCCCTGTATAAGTTCAGTCCTCTGCCGTAGGCCGTACGGGCTTTCCCATGTAAATCTAAACCACCTCGACGTTGTACCATTTTATCCTTGAAGTTGTTTTGGACTGCTACCCTTGATTTGGTTATGTTTTCTTACCATGAACTATCGCGTGTTCACTTAGGATTTATGCCACCTAGGACCACTAGGGATTATGCTACCTAATGATCGTTTCCGTGTCTCGGTTTGGGTTCAGGCCACCTAGGGCCACTAGGGATTATGCCACCCGTCAACCGCGCCCTTTATCCCACGTATGTATCGTGAATCGTTTTTCATGTCTAGACGCACATGTATCTCAATGTGCCACCCGAGTTCCGTGCCAGGGCAAATCAAGAGATACGGAACTCGGTCGGGAGCTTTAAGTCGTCTGCTGATGCAGATATCAAGGTCTGTTTTTGTACCCATGGCTATGGTCCCACGTGACCCCTCCCTCAACTACTGAAAGGAAATCCAAGAAAAATCATGTATGAGAACTACATCCCGGCCCCACTATAGCCCCACTTTCCTATGGGCCAACCTCACCCATGACTCGATAACAAGAACGTGGTCTGTTGGGAGTTCTCTGCCTTTCTGTTCGTACACGATTGACTAAAGATGGTAGGTAGTCGACGACATGCTATCCAGGGCAAAATCAAGTATCGTCGACTCCACGCTAATCCATCCCAGTCTTTAGGTCGCTCGCATTGCAAACAAGGCATACTCTTGGTTCTTCTACCGAAGACCTTAACCTCTGTGAGGCCGGGTTTCATGGACCACCTGCCACCTCACAGAGGGATACCAAGAGTACCCTCACGTACCCCGAAGCTACCGCTTCGTCACCCAGTTCGCTGGAGCTTTTTATCCAAGTCAGATAAGTTGCTCCTCCTCGTATGCTAAGCGATGACCTACCGTATCAGGTTACTCATCTCTTTATGAACTAGTCCCATGTCCTTGGCTAAGAATTATTACTTAGTTATCCTAAACTAAGGTTTACCACTTAGCTCCTCTTTTCCCCGTTACCCTTGATTAACCACGATTTTCTACCTAGTTCCTCTCACTAGGGTTTTGTCTATTGGGTTAAGTGTTGTTATTCAGGTTCATGACTTAGCCCGCCTACGAATCATGTCAAGATTGGCTAAGTATTTAAGTTCAAGGCTTAGCCCTACAAGTTGGTTGAGTATACCAAGAAGCGCATGACTTAAACCTATCAAGTCAAATTGGTTAAGTATTGGTTTGTCTTAACCCTATCAGATTATCGTGTTAGATTGATCAAGCATAAATTATCTAAATCGCATCAGATCCTCGAGTCGGATTGGTTAAGTATGGGTTAGCTTAACCTCATCCACTAATCATACTACAAGGGTTAAGTATATTCAAAAGGTCTTGTGACTTAACCCTATCAAGTCCACATGTTAGATTGGTTAAGTATAGGTTACTTAACCTCATCAAATCATCATGTATAATTGGTTAACTATAAGTTACTTAACCCCATTAAATTATCATGTTAAGTTGGTTAAGTATTAGTTGCTTAACCTCATTGAATTACCAAGTTTAGATTGGTTAAGTGTTTAACTTAACCCTATCGAATTACCATGTTTAGATTAGTTAAGTATAGGTTACTTAACCCCATCTAATTACCATGTTTAGATTAGTTAAGTCTAAATTACTTAACCCCATCTAATTACCAAGTCGGATTAGTTAAGTGTAAATTACTTAACCCCATCTAATTACCAAGTCGGATTAGTTAAGCGTAAATTACTTAACCCCATCCCCTAATTGTCTTGTATGGTTAAGTGTCATTAAGAAATCAAGCCCGGTCCCACTTAACCTACCCATTCGTGTCATATCGGTTAAGTGTCATTAATCAAATTTACTTAACCTTATCATGTGGCATTAATTTAATTAATGCACTCTCAACCTCTCACATTAGACCTTGTTGTGGTTACTAGTTAAGCCGGGCGGGTCCGGGTAGTTTTACACCATAACCTAGTCTAACCTCGGGTTTTAAGTGCTATGTGACCAACTACTCACATTGGGTCCTATTGTTTGTAGCCACTAGTTAAGCCGGGCGGGTCCGGGTAGATTTATGCTACAAACTCAACCCAACCTCGAGTTGGTCACTTTGATGTTTGGTCTAGAGTCTTATTACACTTACAACCCACCCATGTCTAGTTCAAGTTCCATGTTTTCCCACGTGTCATGACCATATTTAAATGTATCATGAATGTCATGTTCTCATGTAAACCCCATGCCAAGTTTTTCATGTCATACCCACGTTTTTCCTAAGCTACCCAAACGTATTTCCAACCCAAGTGGAAGCGAGTCACATAGTAGGGTATTATGCCAACATATTGGCCACAAACATGCATAGTATCATAAGGGAATTTGGCCACAAGCATTCATAGTTGCATAAGAGAATTTGGCCACAAACATGCATAGTATCATAAGTGAATTTGGCCACAAACATGCATGATACATAAGGGGTTTGGGTTCATTTACATGCATAAGCCCCAAAGTCAAATCTTTGCCAATGTTTCACAAGTCAAATGGTTCCCAAAGGTTCATGCTAGCATTCCATAGATAAAGATTCAAACTTGCAAGATAAACTAGGTTAATCATAACATGAATAGCATGATTTAGTCACTAAGCATAGCCAAAAGTCATAGGTTCAAGCAAAAGAGGCATGACAAGGTTCATATAGGCTAGCATACTTAGTCTAATCTCGTTTTATTCCATGCCATCATTAAGACTACCGTTTAGATCTAGAAGTAGCTAGAACTTACATAGTGAGGCTTAGGGAAAGATCATGAATCGTCTTGACGAAGAAAGGTGGTTCCTTTGTTGAGGAATCGTCATGAAATTGGCCTAGCAACATTGATCCACTCCCTTGATTTGATGTAGCATGCTAGCACCTTTGATTCGGATCTTGTTTGAATGCATAGTCTCTTAGAGTTGGAGATGGAGGCCATGATCAATGAAGATTTGGGCAGCACTTCGTTGCAAGAGTGATTTGTGAGGGTTTAAGCTAGGTCTAGGGGTCTTTTTATAGAGATTAGGATTAGTTTAGGCCATAGGATTAACCCTAGGATAGATCCAAGCCCTCAAAAATCGTCACAAGCCTCCAAAACAAGACCCAGGAGCCAAAACAGGTGCACCAGGCCGACCTGGCCGACCAGGGAGGTCGACACCCAGGTTGTAACGGCTGGAAATTTCTGACTCCTCGAGAGTCGGAAATTCCGAGACATTAATGAAAGAATTTAGAAGGTGAGAAAGAAAAGATAGAACTAATAGAATAGAAGAAGAAGAAGAAGAACATCAGAATCATCAGAGTAACACGAATCTCACAGCGGAACGAATAACATATAATATATAACATAGCTTTGAAGTAAACAGTTATATATATACAATAGCACTTATCAGAGTACAACACTTACAACACATCGGAAATAACTATAGCTATAGAATCTTGCAGCCTCCTGCTCCAAGCTCTCCAAGTATATCTGTAAATCATGACTACTTGACTGCCCGTACAAATTTAGGTACCCAAGAGTTTAGGGAAAACAACAAAGTAAACTCCGGGTCAGTCATGGGACTGGTGTGAGTAAAATAGATTAAAACAGGTATAGGATATCTCATAAGACCACGCCGTGAATACGGAACGGGTTTTTCCCTTATGAGTATCTGAACAACTTTGACAAGCAATATCATTGTGATATTATAATAATGTCTAAGTACAAATAGGTATCAATCTAGCAGAAACGCTTGCATCTCACGTTCTACATACATAGTATAAAATCATAAACCGCAGGGCGCTTATCGGAGAATGGATCCCAACAGACAAGGTATGGGAGCACCTTCTGAATAGTGTACTCTAGAGGTGATACACTCAGGGTTCAACAAGAATGTCTTGCAACCCGGCCACACATGACCGCTCACTCATTTAGCTTGAGTGTCGCGAATATATTGCCACCACGGTTGTAGGCCATCAAACCGTCATCCGAAGATACAGAATCAAAAACAAGTATAAATATGAATATTCACTAGATCGGTGACAATACACCCTGCTTGGGGATGACCCAACTAGCCATGTTGCCTAGCCCAACTTTTCTTACTTCCCGGTGTGAGGCTAGAAGCTACGTCTATCTTTAGAACATCTAATCACCATTCACTTTGAATGCCACATCGTCATACCCGCCAAATCACAAATTGACTTACCCAAAAATAACACGGGTATACAGCTAAGAGAAACGAATTCCTCCGCCACCAAACGTGAATGCGTTTGAACAGATCAACTTACGCGATCCATTGGATATACTCTGTCAGACCTTCTTCCATATACGTTGTCCTGGGGCTGGACAAACCGAAGGCACTATTCAGTATATCCATCTTAGTCACTGTTATCTAAGACTTATACAACAGCCCTTGCACTTTACTTCGTCTTCACTTTATCTTTGGCAGATATTGCTCGCAACGCTTATGCCAATACAGAGTGGTTCTTTGAATAATAATCCAACCGGTCTCTCCACATTAACAACGTTAAAATGGTAAAAACTTTGATAGTCTGTGATTCAACTATCAAATTAAAACATGTCGGTGTACAAACAACGATCTTATTTCCAAATGGAAATTCGATCGATCAATCATCATATGTTCATATTTCCGTATTTCATATATTTAGAAAATATATGTTATTAATTATTGGAGAACATTTCCATAGCTTATTTTCACATCACTATTATTTCGCAACTATCAGTCCCTAACTGTAACTAGTATGAGAACAATTCTCTAAGTATCAATCCGGAAGGTCTAAACCAACATCAGATCGTCACTTAGAAAACCGTTCAACTTACCCTCTCCAGTCAGTTTCTGAATTTGCTTAACTCTATTTCTTAAATTCTTATCATGAAAACATTTCATTTTCTATGTTTAGAAAACATATCTGACTATATTTGGAAAACGTTTCCAAAACTCATTTACGGATTTCCAATGAACGTTGTATAAAACATCGTTTCGCTTAATCCATTTATCGCTTATTCCTTAACTTTATTCCTAATCAACCTTTTAGATCGAACCACAACTATTCCTTTGTCAATTCTGAAGTCAATCAAGTTGGGGTATAATTACCTCTCAGACCTTAATTGAACAATGTCCTTTACTGTGAAATAGATGAAGCTCGTCACTCACTTTTTACAATCATCTGTTTTACGCAAATTCTCGGATTCAGGTTAAGAATCCACTTCTTATATGACAGTGTTTGATTATAACTATAACGTTATAATTCCTACCCCTATATATTTTATTTCCTAACTCGAATAATTTAACAGACACCTAATTTCTAGATCAATAACTAAATCTTGATTTAAACCCTGGAAAGTAAATAGTACTTTCCCGAATTCGCTATAATCGAATTCGACGTATAACTCTCTTTCGAGTAATCTCTATTTGATTAACTCTTCTTCGAATAACCTATATTCGATTATCTCTCTTCGAATAACTCATATTCGAAATCTCTCTCTTTCGAATAAACAATATTCGATCTCTTTCTTCCGAATATGCTATATTCGAAAATCTCCTTTCGATTTACTAATCGATAACTCCTTTCGATCAAACTAAAATCGATAACTCCTTTAACTCTATTCGAATAACTAATATTCGACTAACTCCTTTGGATCGACTCATTTGATTAACTCCTTCGAATAACTAATTCGAATAACTTACCTTCGAATAACCAATATTCGATTTACTCTAACTCGATTAACTTAATTCTAATTGATTACTCCATTTCGATTCAACTTAATTCAAATCGATTAACTTAACTCAAATTGATTAACTCTTTTCGAATAACTAAATTCGATTTAACTCTTCTCGAATAACTACATTTGATTAACTCAAATTGAATAACTAATATTCAATTAACTCTCACGTGTTTAACTCTATTCGAATAACTAATTCGAATAACTCTAATGTGTTTAACTCTATTCAAATATCTAATTCGAATAACTCATTTCGAATAACTAAATTCGATTAACTCTTTTAACTTTACTCGAATAACTATATTCGATTAACACCTTCTTTCGAATAACTATATTCGATTAACTCTTCGACTAACTCCTTTGGATTAACTAACTTCGAATAACTCCTTTGGATTAGCTAACTTCGAATAACTCCTTTGGATTAGCTAACTTCGAATAACTCCTTTGGATTAGCTAACTTCGAATAACTCCTTTGGATTAACTCTTTGAATGAATAATATTCGATAACTCTTCTCAAATGAATAACATTTGATTTTCTCCACTCGAATAAACTATATTCGATAACTCTTCTCAAATGAATAACATTTGATTTCTCCACTCGAATAAACTATATTCGATTACTCTTCTCTCGAATACCCTATATTCGATAACTCTACTTTGGATATGTGATATTCACCAACTCTACTCAATTAACTCTACTTGGATAACTCTAACTGATCCACTCTGACTGGTCAACTTTAACTGGTCAACTCTAACTGGTCAACTCTAACTGATCAACTCTAACTGATCAACCCTAACTGGTCAACTCTAACTGGTCAACTCTAACTGATCAACTCTAACTGATCAACTCAAACTGGTTAACTCAAATGGTTAACTCTAACTGGTTAACTCAAATGGTTTACCCTAACTTGATTTACTTGTCTCGATTATCTGAACTAATCCACTTAGTTTAACTTAGTTAATTCACGTTGATTAACTCTAGCCGGTTCACTTAGTTTAACTCAACTAATTTACTTCGATTAACCACTTAGTTAACTTAACTAATTCACATCGATTAATCATTTAGTTTAACTTAACAAATTCACTTTGATTCACCGCTTAGTTTAACTTAACTAATTTACTTTGGTTAACCACTTAGTTTAACTTAACTAATTCGCTTTGATTAACCACTTAGTTTAACTTAACTAATTCACTTCGTTTAACTCAACCAATTCACTTGGTTAACTCGACCAATTCACTTGGTTAACTCCTATTTATTTAACAAATAAATATCTTCTTTAGTTTAATTCTATTTATTTAATCTCTAAATAAATACCCTTTATAATATTCTATTTATTTAATCTCTAAATAAATATCCTTTATATTTGTTCTAACGAATATAATTCCTTTATATTTTGACTAACAAGCATATCCTCTTATATTCGATTAACATATATATTCCCTTATATTGATTTACAAATAAAACTCTTTTATATTTGTTTTACCAACTATATTCCTTAATATTCAAAAATCCTTTTTCTTATATATATATATATATTTATATATATATATATAATCCCTTGATTTTATATAAATAAACTATTTTCAAAATATACTTTGAAAACCCCTCTCCTACATTCTGGTATTTCTCATGGTATTTAACATGCCATATAACAACGATAAATATCGTCCCACCACACAAAATCACACAGATTATATACATCACATTATATATCACAATATAAAAATCACAGTAAAATAACTGTTGAGGAATCCTGTTGGATTCCTCCAACCTGTTTCCCTGCACCACAGATGTTAGACAACAACAGTATAATATTCTGATAAACAGAATCAACATATAACTATTTGACGGTTTATATATATATATACGTAAATATATATATATAATCTCTACTAACTGACTAGCAGTTCAATCAAACAGTCAACATACAGTCAAACAGACAATAATTAACAGTCCTATGAATACACTGTAAAAATAGAACTATTTAGAGTTGGTGAGTTTTACTCACCTTTGCAGTTCATCGTTAAAGAACGATGAACTGTTGTTTGATTTGAATCAAATAGTTTATTTCGCCATAAATTCAAACGAGCTCCACTCCACTCCCATTCAGTTCCATTGGGTATTGTTCGTCCCTACGATCCCAACGGATCTTGTTTCGCAGAATTTCGATAACGTATGAGGAAGTTACGTCATTTTACAAGTTAATATACTATTTTGAAATTTAAAACTTAAATTAAATATGGTAATGGGCCTCACCCCTTCCATGATGGCCCAAACCCGCTCCAACCAATATAACCGCACCTGCTTCACAAAAAAATCAAACCCGTCTTCATTTCCTCTCTCCAGATAAATGTGTCATTCCCTCATCACTCCATTGACCCGCCGTTGACTGACCCTACCCTCCACCTCGGCCATCGATGGCCACCGCAACCACCACCATTTCGTTCACCAAGAAAATCTCCATCTTCCCATCCCTTAAATGCCCATCTCGATCTCCGTCTACTGCTCGCGAGCTACAGGTCTCGTCGATGAGACCGACACCACCGGGCTTCACCAAAAACACAGCGTCGATGTTGAATCCAACCCTGAACCCAAATCCATACTCGAATTCGCGAATTAAGGCTCCCATTTCCCAAATTCTAGAACCCTAGGTTCGCTGCAGTTAAGTTCTGGCGACAGATACATAATCGAATTGTGTGAAATGTGTTTAGGACTGAAGTAAATCACTCAAGGAATTTAGTTATCTGGGTCTTGGAATTAAAAAGCGTTTATGTGATTTGTTCATGAATTTTCCCTTCACGTTGGAAACCAGAAATGGGATTTTATAGGCTGTGTTGAGGTAGGTAGCACTTGTGGTTGAAATTTGATGATGCGTGGCTTGCTGTTGATCCAAAGAAAATGGGGGAATGTTTTATTTTTGAATTATTTATTTTATTTTCTTGATTTTATATTCGTCCTTGGTCCTTAAAAATTCCTGCGACCACACACGGTATTCAAAAATCGCAAAAATGAAAATACTGGTAGAGTTCGACATTATAGTCCCAACGAAACTGGTTTCGTCGAATTCCGACTCTGTATGCTCATACAGCGTATTTTTAACTGTCAAAATACTGACTGTTTCTCACTCTAAAAATCCGTACGGCCACACAGTGACTCTAAAAATCACGAAACTGGAAATCTAACAACTATTTGATATTGCGGATCCAACAAAACTAGTTTCGTCGAATTCTGACTTCGTATGCAAAAGTGGCTATTTTTAACGCTCTAAATAGCCTATTTAAATATATAAATATATTTAAATATAATTAAACTAAATATTAATAAATTTATATTATCGTATATATTCACATATGATATCGTACAGCTCCAGAATATCATATCAGAATATACAGTTTGATATTTCAGATTCCAGATTATCCCGGTATTCAGTTTATACTGAAAATCTCTTTTATAACGTATATAAAGCGTCGCAAATTATAAAGGAATTCTACAGCGACTTTTCTGAAATTTGATTTGGACATAACTCAAAATCTACACGACGAAATCTCGATTTTTCTCTTCCACTAGAAAGATATACTCCACCAGCTCCACACGTTTCTTGTTTCACAGAAATCCGGCTTAAAATGAATCTTGTATATTCAGTTGAAGTTCAAATCGCCAAATTGCGAACTGCCGCGACGTTTCAGGTTCGTTTTAATTATAATTATAAATTATAAGTTCGAACGTTTTACTTTAAGTTATCGATATCGCCAAATCGATATATAAATAATTAAATAAATAAATTATTCGACAGCTAACAAAACGCGCCATTACAGACTTCCCCCCTTAAAATAATTTCGTCCTCGAAATTGCTAAGTTAGAAAAATGCTACTAACTCTACTAACTAGATTTAAAAATCTTTTTGTTTACCTCTAAATTTCAGTTTCAACTGAACCATTAAATTTTCAATTAAATTATTAATTCATTCTGGCTAACTGAATTTCCATAAATCATGAGAATGTTCTAACGCCTGGAATTTTCGAAAAATTTCGCCATAACCTCCTTTGTATTGGTCAATATGACAAACCACCCCTCGTCTCTCTAGGCCTTCTCCAACCCAAAAGGAAATCAAAATAGCCAAGCGGCTTGCCAATTCGGCTCATAACATCCAAACTCATATATGATATAAACTTGTACCTTTTTGTCGGGCATTCAACTCTATCCCTTACATCTACTACCCCTTTAACATATACCAATGTTATCCATTCCAATTGATCTCCAATCAGTTCATATCCTCAAATCCAAATCGAATTTCATTCGAACTCAAATATCCAATTCTTGACTTATCAATTTGGTTCCATTCTAGATTATCTCTAATCCAATTCAATTTTTATTTAACTCGGTTCAAGTTAAATTTCAATTTATTTTTACCATCTCATTTTATTTAACTTCATTAGTTAAATTTTAATTCCAGAACTTATGTTCCTGGGTTTCTTTCAAATTAATTTGAAACCACATACCAATTCAAAACCTTTGCATGTCTAGAACAACTTGTTTTCTCAAAACAATTCAAAAACAAAACCTTTGGTAGTAATCCGTCACTTAGAACTCGAAAATGAACACTGATGATGTCTAGATTCATCATCAGAATCTATTTTCCAGCTATCGAAGTGAGTTCAATACTATATCATTTTCAATTTGAAAAACATTTTCAAAATCTCCCAGGAACTTAAAATTTCCTTATTTTAAATTCCAAATTCTGATTTAAATTCATATTTAATTCGAACTATTTCATATATTACATTCATATGAATTCTGATTGGTCATTTATAACCATTTCACCCTTTTATAATCTTATTCGATTATAATAACAACCAACACAATCAATATACTATAATAATTTCAAGATATATATTTCTTCTATAAGCAAATATATTTTGGGAAAAATTATTTCATTTACCCTCTTTCAAAACATACCATGACGGTTCATCGTATTCGAGTGTTTAGTAACCCTTATCGATACAGTGGATCAACTGATCGACCAGAATTCATAAGCCACTCAACCAATGAGTCTCCACAATATAAAACCATTTTATATTGAGTAACAATTACGCGCTCATATATATACACTCAAACTCAATCTAGGATATTACTAATCCCATCTCTATCGAGTTATGCCACAGAGCCAAGGTAATCACTTAACTTAAGCTCTGATACCAACTGTAACGGCTGGAAATTTCCGACTCCTCGAGAGTCGGAAATTCCGAGACATTAGTGAAAGAATTTAGAAGGTGAGAAAGAAAAGATAGAACTAATAGAATAGAAGAAGAAGAAGAACATCAGAATCATCAGAGTAACACGAATCTCACAGCGGAACGAATAACATATAATATATAACATAGCTTTGAAGTAAACAGTTATATATATACAATAGTACTTATCAGAGTACAACACTTACAACACAGCGGAAATAACTATAGCTATAGAATCTTGCAGCCTCCTACTCCAAGCTCTCCAAGAATATCTGTAAATCCCGACTACTTGACTGCCCGTACAAATTTAGGCACCCAAGAGTTTAGGGAAAACAACAAAGTAAACTCCGGGTCAGTCATGGGACTGGTGTGAGTAAAATAGATTAAAACAGGTATAGGATATCTCATAAGACCACGCCGTGAATACGGAACGGGTTTTTCCCTTATGAGTATCTGAACAACTTTGACAAGCAATATCATTGTGATATTATAATAATGTCTAAGTACAAATAGGTATCAATCTAGCAGAAACGCTTGCATCTCACGTTCTACATACATAGTATAAAATCATAAACCGTAGGGCGCTTATCGGAGAATGGATCCCAACAGACAAGGTATGGAAGCACCTTCTGAATAGTGTACTCTAGAGGTGATACACTCAGGGTTCAACAAGAACGTCTTGCAACCCGGCCACACATGACCGCTCACTCATTTAGCTTGAGTGTCGCGAATATATTGCCACCACGGTTGTAGGCCATCAAACCGTCATCCGAAGATACAGAATCAAAAAGAAGTATAAATATGAATATTCACTAGATCGGTGACAATACACCCTGCTTGGGGATGACCCAACTAGCCATGCTGCCTAGCCCAACTTTTGTTACTTCCCGGTGTGAGGCTAGAAGCTACGTCTATCTTTAGAACATCTGATCACCATTCACTTTGAATGCCACATCGTCATACCCGCCAAATCACAAATTGACTTACCCAAAAATAACACGGGTATACAGCTAAGAGAAACGAATTCCTCCGCCACCAAACGTGAATGCGTTTGAACAGATCAACTTACGCGATCCATTGGATATACTCTGTCAGACCTTCTTCCATATACGTTGTCCTGGGGCTGGACAAACCGAAGGCACTATTCAGTATATCCATCTTAGTCACTGTTATCTAAGACTTATACAACAGCCCTTGCACTTTACTCCGTCTTCACTTTATCTTTGGCAGATATTGCTCGCAATGCTTATGCCAATACAGAGTGGTTCTTTGGATAATAATCCAACCGGTCTCTCCACATTAACAACGTTAAAATGGTAAAAACTTTGATAGTCTATGATTCAACTATCAAATTAAAACATGTCGGTGTACAAACAACGATCTTATTTCCAAATGGAAATTCGATCGATCAATCATCATATGTTCATATTTCCTTATTTCATATATTTAGAAAATATATGTTATTAATTATTGGAGAACAATTCCATAGCTTATTTTCACATCACTATTATTTCGCAACTATCAGTCCCTAACTGTAACTAGTATGAGAAAAATTCTCTAAGTATCAATCCGGAAGGTCGAAACCAACATCAGATCGTCACTTAGAAAACCGTTCAACTTACCCTCTCCAGTCAGTTTCTGAATTTGCTTAACTCTATTTCTTAAATTCTTATCATGAAAACATTTCATTTTCTATGTTTAGAAAACATATCTGACTATATTTGGAAAACGTTTCCAAAACTCATTTACGGATTTCCAATGAACGTTGTATAAAACATCGTTTCGCTTAATCCATTTATCGCTTATTCCTTAACTTTATTCCTAATCAACCTTTTAGATCGAACCACAACTATTCCTTTGTCAATTCTGAAGTCAATCAAGTTGGGGTATAATTACCTCTCAGACCTTAATTGAACAACGTCCTTTACTGTGAAATAGATGAAGCTCGTCACTCACTTTTTACAATCATCTGTTTTACGCAAATTCTCGGATTCAGGTTACGAATCCACTTCTTATATGACAGTGTTTGATTATAACTATAACGTTATAATTCCTACCCCTATATATTTTATTTCCTAACTCGAATAATTTAACAGACACCTAATTTCTAAATCAATAACTAAATCTTGATTTAAACCCTGGAAAGTAAATAGTACTTTCCCGAATTCGCTATAATCGAATTCGACGTATAACTCTCTTTCGAGTAATCTCTATTTGATTAACTCTTCTTCGAATAACCTATATTCGATTATCTCTCTTCGAATAACTCATATTCGAAATCTCTCTCTTTCGAATAAACAATATTCAATCTCTTTCTTCCGAATATGCTATATTCGAAAATCTCCTTTCGATTTACTAATCGATAACTCCTTTCGATCAAACTAAAATCGATAACTCCTTTAACTCTATTCGAATAACTAATATTCGACTAACTCCTTTGGATAGACTCATTTGATTAACTCCTTCGAATAACTAATTCGAATAACTTACCTTCGAATAACCAATATTCGATTTACTCTAACTCGATTAACTTAATTCTAATCGATTACTCCATTTCGATTCAACTTAATTCAAATCGATTAACTTAACTCAAATTGATTAACTCTTTTCGAATAACTAAATTCGATTTAACTCTTCTCGAATAACTACATTTGATTAACTCAAATTGAATAACTAATATTCAATTAACTCTCACGTGTTTAACTCTATTCGAATAACTAATTCGAATAACTCTAATGTGTTTAACTCTATTCAAATATCTAATTCGAATAACTCATTTCGAATAACTAAATTCGATTAACTCTTTTAACTTTACTCGAATAACTATATTCGATTAACACCTTCTTTCGAATAACTATATTCGATTAACTCTTCGACTAACTCCTTTGGATTAACTAACTTCGAATAACTCCTTTGGATTAGCTAACTTCGAATAACTCCTTTGGATTAGCTAACTTCGAATAACTCCTTTGGGTTAGCTAACTTCGAATAACTCCTTTGGATTAACTCTTTGAATGAATAATATTCGATAACTCTTCTCAAATGAATAACATTTGATTTTCTCCACTCGAATAAACTATATTCGATAACTCTTCTCAAATGAATAACATTTGATTTCTCCACTCGAATAAACTATATTCGATTACTCTTCTCTCGAATACCCTATATTCGATAACTCTACTTCGGATATGTGATATTCACCAACTCTACTCAATTAACTCTACTTGGATAACTCTAACTGATCCACTCTGACTGGTCAACTTTAACTGGTCAACTCTAACTGGTCAACTCTAACTGATCAACTCTAACTGATCAACCCTAACTGGTCAACTCTAACTGGTCAACTCTAACTGATCAACTCTAACTGATCAACTCAAACTGGTTAACTCAAATGGTTAACTCTAACTGGTTAACTCAAATGGTTTACCCTAACTTGATTTACTTGTCTCGATTATCTGAACTAATCCACTTAGTTTAACTTAGTTAATTCACGTTGATTAACTCTAGCCGGTTCACTTAGTTTAACTCAACTAATTTACTTCGATTAACCACTTAGTTAACTTAACTAATTCACATCGATTAATCATTTAGTTTAACTTAACAAATTCACTTTGATTCACCGCTTAGTTTAACTTAACTAATTTACTTTGGTTAACCACTTAGTTTAACTTAACTAATTCGCTTTGATTAACCACTTAGTTTAACTTAACTAATTCACTTCGTTTAACTCAACCAATTCACTTGGTTAACCCGACCAATTCACTTGGTTAACTCCTATTTATTTAACAAATAAATATCTTCTTTAGTTTAATTCTATTTATTTAATCTCTAAATGAATACCCTTTATAATATCCTATTTATTTAATCTCTAAATAAATATCCTTTATATTTGTTCTAACGAATATAATTCCTTTATATTTTGACTAACAAGCATATCCTCTTATATTCGATTAACATATATATTCCCTTATATTGATTTACAAATAAAACTCTTTGATATTTGTTTTACCAACTATATTCCTTAATATTCAAAAATCCTTTTTATTATATATATATATATATAATATCCCTTGATTTTATATAAATAAACTATTTTCAAAATATACTTTGAAAACCCCTCTCCTACATTCTGGTATTTCTCATGGTATTTAACATGCCATATAACAACGATAAATATCGTCCCACCACACAAAATCACACAGATTATATACATCACATTATATATCACAATATAAAAATCACAGTAAAATAACTGTTGAGGAATCCTGTTGGATTCCTCCAACCTGTTTCCCTGCACCACAGATGTTAGACAACAACAGTATAATATTCTGATAAACAGAATCAACATATAACTATTTGACGATTTATATATATATACGTAAATATATATATATATAAAATCTCTACTAACTGATAGGCAGTTCAATCAAACAGTCAACATACAGTCAAACAGACAATAATTAACAGTCCTATGAATACACTGTAAAAATAGAACTATTTAGAGTTGGTGAGTTTTACTCACCTTTGCAGTTCATCGTTAAAGAACGATGAACTGTTGTTTGATTTGAATCAAATAGTTTATTTCGCCATAAATTCAAACGAGCTCCACTCCACTCCCATTCAGTTCCATTGGGTATTGTTCGTCCCTACGATCCCAACGAATCTTGTTTCGCTGAATTTCGATAACGTATGAGGAAGTTACGTCATTTTACAAGTTAATATACTATTTTGAAATTTAAAACTTAAATTAAATATGGTAATGGGCCTCACCCCTTCCATGATGGCCCAAACCCGCTCCAACCAATATAACCGCACCTGCTTCACAAAAAAATCAAACCCGTCTTCATTTCCTCCCTCCAGATAAACGTGTCACTCCCTCATCACTCCGTTGACCCGCCGTTGACTGGCCCTACCCTCCACCTCGGCCATCGATGGCCACCGCAACCACCACCATTTCGTTCACCAAGAAAATCTCCATCTTCCCATCCCTTAAATGCCCATCTCGATCTCCGTCTACTGCTCGCGAGCTACAGGTCTCGTCGATGAGACCGACACCACCGGGCTTCACCAAAAACACAGCGTCGATGTTGAATCCAACCCTGAACCCAAATCCATACTCGAATTCGCGAATTAAGGCTCCCATTTCCCAAATTCTGGAACCCTAGGTTCGCTGCAGTTAAGTTCTGGCGACAGATACATAATCGAATTGTGTGAAATGTGTTTAGGACTGAAGCAAATCACTCAAGGAATTTAGTTATCTGGGTCTTGGAATTAAAAAGCATTTATGTGATTTGTTCATGAATTTTCCCTTCACGTTGGAAACCAGAAATGGGATTTTATAGGCTGTGTTGAGGTAGGTAGCACTTGTGGTTGAAATTTGATGATGTGTGGCTTGCTGTTGATCCAAAGAAAATGGGGGAATGTTTTATTTTTGAATTATTTATTTTATTTTCTTGATTTTATATTCGTCCTTGGTCCTTAAAAATTCCTGCGACCACACACGGTATTCAAAAATTGCAAAAATGAAAATACTGGTAGAGTTCGACATTATAGTCCCAACGAAACTGGTTTCGTCGAATTCCGACTCTGTATGCTCATACAGCATATTTTTAACTGTCAAAATACTGACTATTTCTCACTCTAAAAATCCGTACGGCCACACAGTGACTCTAAAAATCACGAAACTGGAAATCTAACAACTATTTGATATTGCGGATCCAACAAAACTAGTTTCGTCGAATTCTGACTTCGTATGCAAAAGTGGCTATTTTTAACGCTCTAAATAGCCTATTTAAATATATAAATATATTTAAATAAAATTAAATTAAATATTAATAAATTTATATTATCGTATATATTCACATATGATATCGTACAGCTCCAGAATATCATATCAGAATATACAGTTTGATATTTCAGATTCCAGATTATCCCGGTATTCAGTTTATACTGAAAATCTCTTTTATAACGTATATAAAGCGTCGCAAATTATAAAGGAATTCTACAGCGACTTTTCTGAAATTTGATTTGGACATAACTCAAAATCTACACGACGAAATCTCGATTTTTCTCTTCCACTAGAAAGATATACTCCACCAGCTCCAGACATTTCTTGTTTCACAGAAATCCGGCTTAAAATGAATCTTGTATATTCAGTTGAAGTTCAAATCGCCAAATTGCGAACTGCCGCGACGTTTCAGGTTCGTTTTAATTATAATTATAAATTATAAGTTCGAACGTTTTACTTTAAGTTATCGATATCGCCAAATCGATATATAAATAATTAAATAAATAAATTATTCGACAGCTAACAAAACGCGTCATTACACAGGTCGACCCCCAGGTCGACTCTAGTGTCGACCTGGTTGGGGGGGAGGTCGACCCTAGTGTCGACCCCCCTGTCGACCTGTCTGGGCAGGATCTTTCCCGCCTACCCTGAATTCTGAAAATTTTGAATCTGTTTTCAGATTTGAATTTTTCGTGAAACTTTGCGAGGCCATATCTTGGTCATACGGACTCCGATTTACGAAATTTCGGACTCTATTTCGCGTATTTTTCCGAGACGAACGCAATGGCGTAACCCGTTTTCCCTGATTCAGATTTTAACATTTAATTCTGCCTTGATTCTTGTCTTAACACGTTGTTATAATTCGGGTTGTTACATTCTCCCCTCCTTTAAGGATTTCGTCCCCGAAATCTCCAAGTTAGGAAGAACGCATCCTACCATCCTTCATCCATCTACTCAAAACATCATCCACATGCAAACATTGTCCTTAGACGATTTCTAATGCCATATGAACATATGAAAAACGTGTGTGTATATGCTCCTTAGCTAATGCTAATGATCAGGCCTGAATGATCTTTCTAATGCAAAATATGTTTAGTGCCATGAGTCCAACATGTATGCAAATTGTCCTAGTCATATAAGTACTATATGCGTGCACAAACATTCATTCATATGCAACATCTGCATGATGACACATTCACTTTCATCCATAAACAAGTATAAATACTCGTGCATATGGAACATGAATCGTGACCGCGTCAATCTAGTATCTAATGTGTATTCGCGCACCCACGAGCAACCACTTGCAACCATTTGCAACCATATCAATCATAACATGTTTCAAATACATGTTTACATCCATAGAGTTCTATCTAAGGTTCCCAAGATAAGATCGAGGAGATAAACAAGACAAACTCTTTACGGGGTTTGTAACAGAAACAGGACCGAGAGGATATCCACCAAGCGATAGCGTGCAAGCAAGCTCTACAGGTGGACCAAGGATCAAAGATGTACTCTTAAAAAGAGACATGATGCGCGCGTCTAAGCCGCAATTCCTTGAGCTTAATTCCATTGTGCCTTGACCGCCTTTTGACTTCATGATTTCGTAGCTCCTTGATTCCTATTTCCAAGGTATGAGTCGGAACTCATTTCATTGTCGCCTCTCGTTCCACTTTCACTTATTCTTTCCCTAGTATACTTGGCTCAACCATATCTGCGTACTCATGCAAGCTCTCCAAAATTCACTAGTGAATTCTGGATCTCGTTTACCGATGCCAATCCATGTTACCACGTGCACTTACTAGGGTGATTCCTATAACCCATGCTCAAGCGGAATGAGCCATCCGCCTTATTGGCGAACGTTACTCGATCGGATCAGAGATTTCCGATAAATGCATCAAGAGATTCTAGGTAACTAACCATGACAGAACCCAAAAGGTTATATGAGACTTCGAGGGTATTACCAAGGCAAGTCAAGAGTGTAACTACCCTCTTTCCAAAACCGAGAATGGTATCCCTAACTGGATAACCACTTTATCCCTAGAATCCATCCATAGCTCAACAATACAAGTATTGCTTCTAATCTCAACACTTGGCATTTACATTCTCAATTCCAAACAAGTCATGAATAAATGGACCGACTCTCCAACCAGATTTTGGGACTAAAGTGGGATCTTCTACCATGCTAGTACTAAGGTGCAGAGACTTAACTATCGAGGCAGACTTAAATGATGCGATGATCAAAACAAAGTCTAGATGGGACGATAGAAAAGAAAGGCTAAGCCTTTAACAGAAACGATACCATCCCTCTTAGGTACGCTAGGAGTGAGAGCATACAATTGCCCTCTCGCTGATCTTGTCCTTGTCTTCCTTCGTGGACTAATCCATACCAACAAGTTGCTTATCCTTACGTCCATGTCCTTTATCCTTGCTCTTATTACCCTTCCTTGTAACACGGTAACAGGCCTCTCGAGAAACACCTCCATCTCACGGAAAACACTTCGTAGCTAGACAAGGATTAGTCGCAGTTAAAACTACTGTGACTACAGATGTAGGAAAGAAAGGAAAGGAGATTCAATCAAGGAAACAAAGGATAATGCTAATGGCTTTTGGGGAATAGCCTTTAAAAACTTTTCTTGAAAAATGCTTCTTTGTAAACGGTTTCTCAAATAGTTTTCAGAAGGTTTTAAAAACTTTGCCCAGTCTGGTAACCTTCTGCTCTGATACCAAATGTAACACCCCACCTCCGCTAGGGTCACTCACAAAGGGAATGCACTAGGTTTGGTGAAGCATTATCGAGGTAAACATGCACAGAAATATTACAAGAAAGAACATATATAAAACAGCGGAAGTAAAACAAATTTCATTACCTTATAAAATAAGGTTTAAAGCCTTTTACATCTGAATACATCAAAACCTGTCTTGCAATAGTAGAGAAGCATAAAACCATTTCATAAATTATTCCCCAAGTAAAACAGTAAAGTAGCCATAGCCAAGAAAAGTCCAAGCCATGCGTGGTGACCTTCAAGCAGAAGAAGTCCGAACTAGATAACAGTGTTTCCTCCCTGAAAACCTGGGGGGGGGGGGGGAACGGAAGACAAAGAGGCGAAACAAAACGGGGTCAGTCATAAAGACTGGTAAGTCCTATCTACTTCCAGTATAAAAACAGGTAAAGGTAACATGACATGCATAAACTGAAAGTAAACATAAGGATGACTACAAGATAGATAAACTAAACCAGGCTAACGGGCTGAACTACTATAGCAAGGTAAACTAAGATATCACGATAAACTACGGTGTCATGATAAATCAAGGTATCACATCATCAGGTTTCTATCAAGTATACTATCCCAAGGTATCTATCCTGTGTACCATCCCATGGTGTCTATCACGTACACTATCCCAGGGTATTTATCATGTATATTTGCTCTGCACCTCTCGTACTAGTATCCCAACCAGCGTCATGTTTTAACTATGAATGTCCCTTGCCCAATGTCATGTAATGGTCCATGTCAACCTAATATATAACATATGTAGGTTTTCCCAACTCGTATGTTTCTTTCCCTGTATAAGTTCAGTCCTCTGCCGTAGGCCGTACGGGCTTTCCCATGTAAATCTATACCACCTCGACGTAGTACCATTTTATCCTTGAAGTTGTTTTGGACTGCTACCCTTGATTTGGTTATGTTTTCTTACAATGAACTATCGCGTGTTCACTTAGGATTTATGCCACCTAGGACCACTAGGGATTATGCTACCTAATGAACGTTTCTGTGTCTCGGTTTAGGTTCAGGCCACCTAGGGCCACTAGGGATTATGCCACCCGTCAACCGCGCCCTTTATCCCACGTATGTATCGTGAATTGTTTTCCATGTCTAGACGCACATGTATCTCAATGTGCCACCCGAGTTCCGTGCCAGGGAAAATCAAGAGATACGGAACTCGGTCGGGAGCTTTAAGTCGTCAGCTGATGCAGATATCAAGTTTTGTTTTTGTACCCATGGCTATGGTCCCACGTGACCCCTCCCTCAACTACTGAAAGGCAATCCAAGAAAAATCATGTATGAGAACTACATCCCGGCCCCACTATAGCCCCACTTTCTTATGGGCCAATCTCACCCATGACTCGATAGCAAGAACATGGTCTGTTGGGAGTTCTCTGCCTTTCTGTTCGTACACGATTGACTAAAGATGGTAGGTAGTCGGCGACGTGCTATCCAGGGCAAAATCAAGTATCGTCGACTCCACGCTAATCTATCCCAGTCTTTAGGTCGCTCGCATAGCAACCAAGGCATACTCTTGGTTCTTCTACCGCAGACCTTAACCTCTATGAGGCCGGGTTTCATGGACCACCTGCCACCTCACAGAGGGATACCAAGAGTACCCTCACGTACCCCGAAGCTACCGCTTCGTCACCCAGTTCGCTGGAGCTTTTTATCCAAGTCAGATAAGTTGCTCCTCCTTGTATGCTAAGCGATGACCTACCGTATCAGGTTACTCATATCTTTATGAACTAGTCCCATGTCCTTGGCTAAGAATTATTACTTAGTTATCCTTAACTAAGGTTTACCACTTAGCTCCTCTTTTCCCCGTTACCCTTGATTAACCACGATTTTCTACCTAGTTCCTCTCACTAGGGTTTTGTCTATTGGGTTAAGTGTTGTTATTCAGGTTCATGACTTAGCCCGCCTACGAATCATGTCAAGATTGGCTAAGTATTTAAGTTCAAGGCTTAGCCCTACAAGTTGGTTAAGTATACCAAGAAGCGCATGACTTAACCCTATCAAGTCAAATTGGTTAAGTATTGGTTTGTCTTAACCCTATCAGATTATCGTGTTAGATTGATCAAGCATAAATTATCTAAATCGCATCAGATCCTCGAGCCGGATTAGTTAAGTATGGGTTAGCTTAACCTCATCCACTAATCATACTACAAGGGTTAAGTATATTCAAAAGGTCTTGTGACTTAACCCTATCAAGTCCACATGTTAGATTGGTTAAGTATAGGTTACTTAACCTCATCAAATCATCATGTATAATTGGTTAACTATAAGTTACTTAACCCCATTAAATTATCATGTTAAGTTGGTTAAGTATTGGTTGCTTAACCTCATTGAATTACCAAGTTTAGATTGGTTAAGTGTTTAACTTAACCCCATCGAATTACCATGTTTAGATTAGTTAAGTATAGGTTACTTAACCTCATCTAATTACCGTGTTTAGATTAGTTAAGTCTAAATTACTTAACCCCATCTAATTACCAAGTCGGATTAGTTAAGTGTAAATTACTTAACCCCATCTAATTACCAAGTCGGATTAGTTAAGCGTAAATTACTTAACCCCATCCCCTAATTGTCTTGTATGGTTAAGTGTCATTAAGAAATCAAGCCCGGTCCCACTTAACCTACCCATTCGTGTCATATCGGTTAAGTGTCATTAATCAAATTTACTTAACCTTATCATGTGGCATTAATTTAATTAATGCACTCTCAACCTCTCACATTAGACCTTGTTGTGGTTACTAGTTAAGCCGGGCGGGTCCGGGTAGTTTTACACCACAACCTAGTCTAACCTCGGGTTTTTAGTGCTATGTGACCAACTACTCACATTGGGTCCTATTGTTTGTAGCCACTAGTTAAGCCGGGTGGGTCCGGGTAGATTTATGCTACAAACTCAACCCAACCTCGAGTTGGCCACTTTCATGTTTGGTCTAGTGTCTTATTACACTTACAACCCACCCATGTCTAGTTCAAGTTCCATGTTTTCCCACGTGTCATGACCATATTTAAATGTATCATGAATGTCATGTTCTCATGTAAACCCCATGCCAAGTTTTTCATGTCATACCCACGTTTTTCCTAAGCTACCCAAACGTATTTCCAATCCAAGTGGAAGCGAGTCACATAGTAGGGTATTATGCCAACATATTGGCCACAAGCATGCATAGTATCATAAGGGAATTTGGCCACAAGCATGCATAGTTTCATAAGGGAATTTGGCCACAAACATGCATAGTATCATAAGTGAATTTGGCCACAAACATGCATGATACATAAGGGGTTTGGGTTCATTTACATGCATAAGCCCCAAATTCAAATCTTTGCCAATGTTTCACAAGTCAAATGGTTCCCAAAGGTTCATGCTAGCATTCCATAGTTAAAGATTCAAACTTGCAAGATAAACTAGGTTAATCATAACATGAATAGCATGATTTAGTCACTAAGCATAGCCAAAAGTCATAGGTTCAAGCAAAAGAGGCATGACAAGGTTCATATAGGCTAGCATACTTAGTTTAATCTCGTTTTATTCCATGCCATCATTAAGACTACTGTTTAGATCTAGAAGTAGCTAGAACTTACATTGTGAGGCTTAGGGAAAGATCATGAATCATCTTGACGAAAAAAGGTGGTTCCTTTGTTGAAGAATCGTCATGAAATTGGCCTAGCAACATTGATCCACTCCCTTGATTTGATGTAGCAAGCTAGCACCTTTGATTCGGATCTTGTTTGAATGCATAGTCTCTTGGAGTTGGAGATGGAGGCCATGATCAATGAAGATTTGGGCAGCATTTCGTTGCAAGAGTGATTTGTGAGGGTTTAAGCTAGGTCTAGGGGTCTTTTTATAGAGATTAGGAGTAGTTTAGGCCATAGGATTAACCCTAGGATAGATCCAAGCCCTCAAAAATCGTCACAAGCCTCCAAAATAAGACCCAGGAGCCAAAACAAGTGCACCAGGCCGACCTGGCTGACCAGGGAGGTCGACAACCAGGTCGACCCCCAGGTCGACTCTAGTGTCGACCTGGTTGGGGGGGAGGTCAACCCTAGTGTCGACCCCCCTGTCGACCTGTCTGGGCGGGATCTTTCCCGCCTACCCTGAATTCTGAAAATTTTGAATCTGTTTTCGAATTTGAATTTTTCGTGAAACTTTGCGAGGCCATATCTTGGTCATACGGACTCCGATTTACGAAATTTCGGACACTATTTCGCGTATTTTTCCGAGACGAACGCAATGGCGCAACCCGTTTTCCCTGATTCAGATTTTAACATTTAATTCTGCCTTGATTATTGTCTTAACACGTTGTTAAAATTCGGGTTGTTACACTCCTTGTTGAGACCTATTAAATAGATAAATAGAGCATGATACTGCTTCTGCCCAAAAAGAGTTAGGCATGTCTTTGGCCTTCAGAATACTCCTAGCCATATTCACAATTGTTATATTCTTTCATTCAGCAATGCCATTATGTTGCGGAGTGTAAGGTAATGTGATTTCATGCTTAATTCCATGTTCCTCACTATACTTATTAAATTCAGTAGATACATATTCACCTCCGCCATCGGTTCTCAATGCTTTGATAAAGCAACCACTTTCCTTTTTATCTCTAACCTTAAACTTCTTAAAATAACCAAGAACTTCATATTTTCCTTGCAGGAAATAAACCCAGGTTTTCCTACTATAGTCATCGATAAAGGTGATAAAATATCTATTATTTCCAATCGAAGGTATGTTGATCGAGCCACATACATAAGAGTGAATAAACTAAAGTGGTTGTAGTGCACGCTGATGGTTTCCAAGAAAAAGCAACCTTCATTTGTTTTCCAAGAGTGCAAGCTTCACCAATCACCATACTCTTTTGAGCATGTACATCACGCTGATGAGTGATGTATTATCGAGTGCAGTCGTTGTCTTCTGAGGCTTTGAGCATGTTTGTGTGCTAGTAGTTCTTCATGCAGCTTTGGTTATAGGCTATTCATTTTGTGAGGATCACAATCTGGTGGTATTCTTGGCTTAAGCAAACTGGGAACATGGATGATCAGTATGGTGAAAGTTACAATTGCTATGATGTTTTCAATCTTAAAGATAGCAGCTCTGAGTAATGATGTTGAGCGGTATTGGTAGAAGCCATTTCAATATTGTGCATTGATTCAAACTACAATGTGTTTAGTTTAGCTATATTTGTGTGCAGTTTTTCTTTTGTGGTAATTCATAGATTTTAGGAATAAAGACAGTATGTATCAGAATTGTTGTTTATTGTAATTTTGCTATTGTCAGTAAAAAAATTCATGCTTTCCATTCAAAAATAAATAAACTATGAAAATTTAAATGCCCAGAATGATTTATAACAGTACGAGGACATGTATAACCACTAGTAGAAATATCAACTCGAAACATTCTATTAACGATCAAAGGAGCCTTGAGAATAAGTGTATCTTTTTTGTCAACAATGAAGAGTTTTTTTATTTTGCACACCCATGTTGTATCCTTTTTCAAGAAGCTAGCAACCACTGAGCAGATAACTTTTCTTGCTTGGAACATAAAATACATCTAAATGTATTTATGGTCATCGTTCTTTAATTTGATAAGAACTCTCCCTTTTCCCATCACTAGATTTGTGCTATCATCGGCGAATTTGACCTTTGATTTCAATAATGCATCAAGATAAACAAATAACTCTCTTTTACCACTTATATGATTAGTACACCCGATATCAAGGAACCAAGTGTGATAGTCTAGTTCTTCCTCGGTTGACGTAAGCATCAAGAGGGCATGACTATCTTCATTATTTTCTTGTACATATTGAGCTCTTTGATCATTCTCCTTGTACCTTCATTAGCTTGATTAGTGGCCAAATTTATGACATGAATAACACTCAACATTTGATCTATCATTCCTCTATTTACCACATCCTCGACCTCGGCCTTTGAAATTCCAATTATGCTACTGAAGGTTATCTCTATCTTTGTTGTCAATTCCTGGACACGATTATTGTTATGAGCACCACGACCCTGTCCTCTGCCATGATAAGTATTTTGCCTTGATTTATTGTTACTATTTTGTTCTTAATTTATGAAGACTTGACTTTGAAGTACTTGCGCAATATTCCTTTCATTTTTCTTCTCGTTCACGCGTTGTTCATGTGGTTGGAATGTACCTGATAACTCAACTGTCATCTTAGACGAATCATGAGCTCCTTTTATTGCCACCGCTATATGCTCAAATCTTGGGGTCAGTGTTCTCAGAATTTTTTCAACTTTAGACTATTCTTCAAGGTCCTCTTCATTAGTTTTCATCTGATTTAGTAAAGCAAGAAATCAACTTGTACAGTCTGAAATACTCTCAGATCCTTCCATCTGTAGAAGTTCGTATTGGCATCTTAATCTTTAAACTCTCACCTTTTAAACTTTATCGGCACCTATGAATGATGTCATAAGCAAATTCCATGCCTGCTTTGATGTTTTTGCAGCTGTAATCTTCTCAAAGACCTCATCATTCACCCCTTGATGAATGAAATACAGTGCTTTCTTGTCCTTCTTCTTCTAATCAAGATGAGCGTTTCTTTGTACTTCAGTTGATGTTTCATCAACTTTTGAAACTCCTTCCTCTACCACACTTAGTAGTTCATGGTAGTCAAAATGTACTTTCATTTGAACACTCCATCGATTGTAATTTTTCCCTGTCAAAATGGGAACAGAAACCTGACTCGAGGCATTCATTTCGCTCTGATACCACTGCAGACTCTTTAATAGAACTGAATTAGTAAAATTAGAGGATAAGGCAAATCAAACAAAATATTTTCTGAAGAGAACAATACAAAAGTTATTCTAAAATAACCGTACACCACTTTACTTATTATCAGCACAGACTACTTCTTTCATGCCACTGCTACATGCATAATACTAGGATCTAATTGACTCAATCTACTAAATGGTAAAACAAAAAAACAAGCCAAAAAAAAAAAAAAAGTGGATAGCATAATGGCATAAATAAGAATCAGGATTACATTGCAACAATTCCACTTTCTTCAACATACCTCCATTACTCTTAGTGTTCATCCCTGCAATGGCTTTATAGTCTCTAGAGGAAGAAATTTTCGGTCTTCTAAATCGGTTCAGGCAAAAGAATGTAATCACGGATCGAGCATAATCATAACAATAATTTATTCTCTCTAGTGAAAGGGAACATAAAAAATTTGAACTGAGGCGTCATTCATTAAAATGAATATTAACTTTAAATATCATCAAGTAAAATGATTATTAAATTTTCCAATATCGCTAGTGTTAGCCAAGATTCACTCCTTCAAGAGAACAAGGTGAAAGAACGCTAAAGCAGAAGGAAAAGTATATGGGAAAAGTAGGGAAGGGCCAAGCGTCCTGGAAAGTTATCCAAAGGAAAGGTCAAAAGAGAAAGCAAAAGCCTCATATAGACCATCGAAATCTTTATTATCGTCAAGCAAGCCAATGACAAAAAAATTGTCTTCTGGTTCCAATAAGAAAAAAAAAAAAGCTTAGAAACTACAGTCATGGCTGCCAAGTCCTTTCTCAATCCTATTTTCGACAACAACCCTAATCAGAAAGGGGCTTCTTCATCTCCTCAACCTCCCCCTAATTCCTCAGCTAGCACTCCTCGTCCTCCCCCTGATTTTCTGGTCGATGAGGATGGGTTCACTAGGGTAAATCGAAAGAAAAATCCCAAATCTGTCACAAACCCTAAGAAAGTTACTGGCCAAGGCCAATTCCAACACGGGACTAATGGTTCAAACACGCACATCAGGCAAGGGGCAGGCGGATCATCTGAAATCCCTGTCAAAGTAAGGCAAAAACCGTTCCCGGCCTTGAATGGAGAAAGATTTCAATCAAGAAGTGAGACCCAACCCAGAAATATTTCAAGAAATGGTCAAGAACCACAGCAACAACACGAACAATTCCTGCCTAAAGACTTAAAGGCTTCATCTTGGGCGGATATGGTTAAAACTGGAGGACAAGACTCATTCTTTGATCTTAGTTATATCCCTCCGTTCGAGTCTACTGGAGAAAAGGGGGTTATTGTATCCGAGGAGGCTAGCATCAGAACCAAGAGCAAGTGGAGGCTCAGTGTTGTCGCCTATGTGTTTGGCAAACGCCCCCCATATCATCATTTTAGGGCCTTTGTCGTACGCACATGGAATCCGACAGGGACATTCGAAATCTTCACGCGTGAAAACGGATTCTTCATTATCCGATTTACTAACGCTGAAGATTGTGCAAAACTTCTGCAAGGTGGACCTTATTTCATCAATGGTAAACTTATCATCTTAAAGAAATGGACCAAAGAATCAATACTGGATCGTGATATTCTGAACACGATGCCAGTGTGGATCCGACTCCCTGAGTTGAACTTACGTTTATGGGATAAGGAGATATTCAGCGGAATAGCAAGCTTAGTTGGCACCCCATTGAAAATGGACGAGCAAACTGCCAAAGAGACACGATTGAGTTATGCTCGTATTCTTGTGGAGATTAGAGCGGATGCTGACCTTCCCAATGAGGCAGCAGTTTTCATGCCGGATGGGGAAGTCATAACACAGCAGATTTCATATGAGTTAATCCCAGATAGGTGCAAGTCATGTAAGTGCTTTGGTCACTCATTCGAAAATTGTGTTTATAATCAAGATTCGAACAAAGATCCTAAAGAACCAACCAATCTTGGATCGCATCCTGATCATAATGATTTTGGAATCAACTCACATGAATCTCCTGATGATTCTACTAAGCATACTAGGCCACCAAATGGCATCAACTCTGATGATATGAATATTGGCACTACTGAGATTTACATAGCTGATAAGGATTACACGGTTATGCATTCAGCTCAGCAAAGGCATAAAGCAGACAGTTCAACTCAGCAAGCAAAAGCAGCTGCAAGTTCAGATGAGAACTTACAAACTGACTGTAGTCAAAATGAAGCAGAGGAAGGATTAAGCAATACTCCCTCAGTTCATCAGGAAACTATCTCAGAACCAAGCAAACAACACAACAGCACAGAGGGGAACAAAAATGAAAAGGTCATTGAGTCCTCCCCCCCAAAGGAGAACCCAAGTTTAATTACAAAAACTGATAATAAAAATTCAAAAGGAAAAGAGATAGATTGCAGTGAACTCCTAGCTGCTGATCCTATTTTCACTGATTTCGGCTTGCTAGCTTCTGGACTTGCCCCCATAAAGCCATCTGTTATAACTGAAGATAATATTCAGCAAGCTGTGAACTCAGTAGTTGCCCCCAAACCATCAAAACCTGCATCCCCAACAAAAAAGAAGAAGAAAGGCAGGACTAGAAGTTTATCTGAAATAAACACTGTAGAGGAGACAGAGGATTCTACAGATCAAGATTTCAGGAAAAAGTACATTAATAAAAACACCAAATGGGATAAACAGTTAAAGACTTCTGATTTCACAATTTTCAAAAAAAGTGGCAAACAGAAGGAGGTTAGAGTGGACAGCAGAAAGTTCAGTAGTCCACCTTAGAGGTAATATCCTTTACATTATTCCCTTATTTTATCTTATTAATGGATATTATTGCTTGGAATGTCAGGGGTCTTAATTCCCCTGAAAGGCAACTAGATCTTGCCAATTTCTTACATGTGCATAAATGTAACAACCCGAAAATCTGGGCCAGTTTAAAATTTTTATTTTGGCAACTTTAGCGGATTTTGAATATTTAAAATAGATTATTTTAAATATAATCGACGAGAAATTTATTTTAAATAGAAATCGACGTATATATTATATACGCGTCGTCGTTAGAATATAAATATTTATTTATAATTATAAAAGGAATTGAAAATGGCGCGGTAGTTCGATAATTCGATTTCAAATTTCAATTGAATGTACCGGGTGCAAAACAATCCGGATTTTAGTGAAACCAAAAATGATAGGATCTAATTGATGATATCTTTCTATCGAATCCGAAAAATCAAAAGTTCGTAGCGGGAATCAAAAGATATGTCCAGTTGAAATTTCTGAATAGTCGCTATGGAATTCAGGCCCTTAAAAATGGACATTTTGCAAACGACCTCGGATTTCGACGAAACCAGTTTTGTTGGGTCCGTGATGTTAAGTTATTGCTAGATTCCAAATTTCATAATTTTTCGAATCAATATGTGAGCGTGGCAAAGGAAAACGCGTTTGACCAGTTTTAGTTGATTTTAATCGACTGGGAATTGGCCATTTTTCAAATGGTCTCAGAATTCGACGAAACTAGTTTTGTTAGGACCGTATCGTCAATACGAAACTAGAAAATATTTTTCGAGAATCTTTAGAGTTAGTATGTGACCCCGGTAATTTGAAATGTACGTTTAAAATTCAATATAGTGATTTAAATGTAAATTTAACGGAAACTGATTTAAACGATCGAATCAACCTACGATACATATCCCATTGTGTTCGGAATGGGGGTAAAACGCTATGGACGACAGGCGGTGGGCCCCATTTCGGGGTCGTATGTAAAAGTCAACTTTGGGACGAATAAAATAATTAAATAAAATTAAATAAAAAAATATATTCCCCCCCCCCCTTTATCTTCTGGCCCCCCCCCCCCTTTTTTTTCTGTTACTTTATCAAATCGAAATCAAAAAAAAAAAAAGAGAGAGAGAGAAAACGCGCTCCAGCCTCGCCGTCGCCCAGGCGATCGACACCTCCAGCCCTGCCGCGTCAGCCTCCCGATCCTCCTCCTTCCAGCGCCCTTACCTCGAGACACCCAGCGCCGACGCAAATCGAAGCAACCCCTCGAACACCTCGACGCCGACACCACTGAGCCACCGCGCCCCCCCCCCCCCCTCGAAGCCTGCCGCCGACGCTTCCTTATGCTTCCCTCCCTCTTCGCAGGCTAAGGTGAGTGATTAAGTTATTTTATTTTTATTTTTTATTTTTGTTTTGTTATATAAAACTGATTTTTTTTTTTAAAAGAAATAAAACTGTATTTAAAAAGAAGAAATAAAACTGTATTTAAAAAGAAGAAATAAAACTGTATTTAAAAAGAAGAAATAAAACTGATTTTTTTAAAAGAAATAAAACTGATTTTTTTTAAAGAAATAAAACTGATTTTTTTTAAAAGAAATAAAACTGATTTTATTTTATTCTAAGATTTTAAAAAGGGAAGAAGATTTGAATTTTTAAAAAAGGAAAAGATTTAAACTTTAAATAGAAAAAGATCACATCTTTTTTAGAATAGAAAAGATCATATTTTGAAAATAGAAAAGCCGGAATTTTATTAAGTAGAAGGAGTGAAATATGATTCTTATATTTTTTAAAGTAATAAAAATATGATTTTTATATTTTTAAAGTATTAAAAATATAATCTTTACTATATAGAAGTGGTAAAAATATGATTTTTGTTCATATAGAGAATTAAAAATATCACCTTTATATGTGTAGTGAAATAAAAATTCGATTTTTATATATTGAACTTCGAAGTAAAAATTCGATTTTTATATATTGAATAGCGAAGTAAAAATTCGATTTTTATATATTGAATAGCGAAGTAAAAATTCGATTTTTATATATTGAACTTCGAAGTAAAAATTCGATTTTTATATATTGAACTTCGAAGTAAAAATTCGATTTTTATATATTGAATAGCGAAGTAAAAATTCGATTTTTATATATTGAACTTCGAAGTAAAAATTCGATTTTTATATATTGAACTTCGAAGTAAAAATGTGATTTTTATATATTTAACATCGAAGTAAAAATGTGATTTTTATATATTTAACTTCGAAGTAAAAATGTGATTTTTATATATTTAACATCGAAGTAAAAATGTGATTTTTATATATTGAATAGCGAAGTAAAAATTCGATTTTCACATATGTAGAGAATACGGGCAACGAAGATGACGAAGATGCGATAGCGATGAAGATTTCTATCAATGAAGTGCCGTGGAGCTAGGATAGCAATATGTGAGAACTTCTCACCTTTCAATTTAATTTTTCTAATTATATATATATATATACTAGGATGCAGACGGTGCTTATTAGAAGCACCCGACACCCGTCCACAGACCATGGACTTGTTTGATTGGCTGTGTAGTTGGTTAGATTATTTGATTTGGATTGGATTGTTTTGGTGAAATTGAAATTGATATGATTGATGTGTGAATGGCGTGGGCCTTCACTAGACCGGGGGTAAGGCTAGGCCTTGTCCCGTTTCTAGTATCGTGCCGTTATGCCGCCGAAATTTTCTAAAATATGTTAGAAAAATAAAAATATCATTTTATTGAATAAATGAATTGAATAGAAATTCATAGATTAAAATAAAATGTTTTATCGTTAAAAATATAATTTTTAACGTGAATATGAAAATAGTGAAGTGAATAAATAAATATTCATTTACAAACCAGATGGTTTGTTTATGTACACTTATTTGAATGACATTGATTGGGACGATAAATTTTACACATCGCCCAACTGCACAACTAAAATCTGTGTTTGATTGTTTGAAAACCCCACACGGGTGTTGGGATGAAATTTGAAGTTCACTCATCCTAATTGATTAAATATGTCGATCGATCGATTGACAGGCTGTTATAAGCGTTAGATATCTATATTTGATGCTTATACAGTGTAGTGCACTTTGTTTGATGGTTGATCATTTTTCAATGCTATTATATACATGTGTTGTGTGAAAATCCATATAATTAATTTTATATGGTAATTGATTGGGCCTCATTCCAGTTTAGAAATGGAAATATTTGAAATAGAAGTTTTTGAAATAGAATATTTGAAAATAGAAATTTATGATCGTGTTGATTAGTTTGACGCCATTTTGACGTGAACGATATTTATATCGATTTTAAACGATTTCGAAATGAATTGAATTGAAAACGATTTCGAATTGAATTGAATTGAAAACGATTTCGAAATGAATTGAATTGAAAACGATTTCGAATTGAATTGAAAACGATTTCGAAATGAATTGAATTGAAAACGATTTCGAATTGAATTGAATTGAAAACGATTTCGAAATGAATTGAATTGAAAACGATTTCGAAATGAATTGAATTGAAAACGATTTCGAAATGAATTGAATTGAAAACGAATTCAAATTGAATTGAAATTTGAATTGAATAGAAATGAATTTTGAAACGAATTTATAAAGAAGAATTCAATTTCGATTTGAATTGAAATGGAAGTTGAAATTGCCTTTGAAATGAATTTAAAACTATTTATATAATTCGTTTTAAATAGAAATCGACGATATATATATTATATATATTATATATATAATATAATGGCCTGAATAGAACGCGCCACGCCGCGGCAGTTCGTGAATTTCGACCATTTATTTCAAACGGACATTACGGGAGATCCGACCGTCGGATTCTCCTAAAACCAGAACCGTTGGGTTCGTATCGAAAAGAGCTTTCTAACGAATGTGATAAATTAGAAATCTAACGGTTGGATTTGGAATTATGTCCAAATCAAATTGGAAAAAGGTCGTTGTAAGTGCAGTTCGATGGCCATTGGTGGAAATCGACTGTACGGGCCTTGATAAAATTATTAAAAATAGTAATAATTTGTGTAAAATCATAAGAAATGATTTGTGAAGATTTGGGATGAAAAACTCCATATTTGAAAAGATAAAAATAGATTTTTATCGAAATGAACTAGTTTTGAACTAGGAATATAATTCTATTTATTTTTAAATAAATAAATTGAATTTGAAAAGGGTTTTAAAAATAACCAGAATATCCAATGATTGCATTGGAGTGGATTTGAATCGAAATTGTCTTCGGAATATTTCGATGTTGGAATTCGTGATTATACAGGTGTTGTTACGGAAATTTGAAAGATATATATTTATATCGTTATTTCCAATACGACATTTGTTAGTCGTAGAATTTGATATTGAATATAAGCCGATATATTTTCTATTCAGAGCCTTGTATTGAATATCGAATGTGGTTTGGGTTTGTCGTGAATGGTGCCTTCACTAACACTGTTCTTGAACCCAGTTGAGAAAAGATTAAATCTTTTTATTTGGATTTAATGAAGTGTACCAATTAAATGAGATTTAATTGGAATTGAATTGATATTGATTTTTGGGTTTATCGTGAACAGTGTTTTAAATAACACTCGTTCTTTAACCCGATAATTAATGAATGTGATTTTGGGTTTATCGTGAACTGTGTTTTTAAATGACACTGATTCTTTAACCCAGAGAAATATTAAAACTAAGTGGAGTTTTAATGAATCTTTAATTAGATTGAAAAGATCGAAAATGGAGTATCACCAGTTGCACTCCAAGCGATAGTTAAATCTTTAATTAGATTTGAACGTGAAATGGTAATTGAATTTACCGATAACACCGTGGTGTTAGATATGAAGTATAACCAGTTGTACTTCATGGGATGAATAGGTTGGGATTGGGAAAATAAAATAAATGATTACTTCGGTGTGGTTCGCTAATCCCGACTAGTTTGAATTGATATTCAAAGGAGATTAAAGAATAAATTTAAAGAATTTATCTTGGATAAAATTAATGGGAACTTTTTCCAAAGTATAGGAATATTTGAATAAAAGAATATTCTGAATTGGAATGAGGCGTATGTTGTGTTTGTGTAACACTTTTATAATATATACGCGAGTTATTCAGAAAGACCGGGTTTATCCCATTCTGAGTAACTGATTCGACGTGGTGTCGAAGATGAAGACGATGGTCGAAGACCGGAAGTCTTCATGTCGTTTGGGTGATTACTGATGATCTTGATTGGGTTGTACACCCAAGAAGATGGAAACAGTTAGGGATCGTCCAGACGTGCTTGGAGATCGATGGATATGCGGGGTACTAGGTGCCTCCGGTTTCGTTCAGACCCAGAACGGACTTGTAAATGGACTGTGTGTCTGACATTGGATTTTAGTCCGTGCGATTGATTTCTATTAAATATATATCTGCTTGGCGGCGGAGAATTTATTCTCTTGCTTAACGCCCTTCTCTGAGACGTACGAGCTCAGGGGTTATATATTGATGGATATCAAACGCATGGAGTGAATTGCCTGTGTGGCATGCCTAAGTGGCAATAGATCGAGGCTTCTGTTGAAAAGCAAAGTCTTGTGGTGATGATCAAAGCACATCCTGTGTGGCACAGCTTTGTGTAACGTGAATTCGCGAGTTTCACACCCGGTATGAACCAAAAACGGGAGACGGGCCTCAGGGAGGGCCTGCGTTTCCTCCTAGCTAGAAGTGGCGTCAGTGGTTTTACACGCCCTGACGAGTTTGACTTATGTGGTTGTTGCTGTTGCGAGGCGCCTCGGTTTGATCGGACGATCCGGGTCCGATGGAGTCATTCATTGGCTCATTTACGCCCCAAAGGGCGGGGAAACGCAGTGTTCAGGCATTTTAATTCACATCGGTGGACCGGCCCTGACGATCCAAGGGTCACTCGAGCTCTGATCCTGAGACTCGGGCTAGGCAGTCTCGAATTGGTTGAGGACTATCTTTTGCCTCGGTTCATAGATGGAAACCCAATTTCCAGATACGTGACTTTTGCGGTTTTATTTGTAGAGCCTAGTATGGCAACATAGTGGGATGGGGCACTCATGCCGCCTATGATTGATACTTATGATTTGAAGTTGTTTTATACACAATGCACTTATAATAGTATCAAACGATTTGTTTTAACCGTATCAAGCATTCTTTGGCTGTTATAAGGAAAAACCCTATCCTCGGCTGCGTTGCATTGTGTGATGGGACCTGGGTCTTATAACAGCTTCATTTTTCTTTATTTAGCATTGCGCCGTTTGTTTTATGCACTGGTATTCTTGGGAGGAAACCCGTTCCGTGTTATACGGCGTGGTCCCTTGATTTACCTAATGATTTAAAATAAAGATTAATAACTGTTTTAGTTCTCACACCAGTCACATGACTGACCTGGAGTTTATTGTTTTAACCTAAACTCTGGGTGCCCTTATTTTGACACGGGCAGCTAGTAGTTTCGGTTTTGCAGATTTATATTTACAGGATCCTGGTTTACAGCTGGAACGATATCCAGAAAGCTTTGTATCCGTATATCTACTTCTAGTTGTGTATTGTATTATTTTCCGCTGATATGTATTTAAATGTAATTTAAATCTCTGATATTTCTATGTAATATTTATTCATACTCTGTATATTCTTGTAATCTGATGCATTGTTGTAATATACAATGAAATGTTCTTCTGTACGCGTTCTGTTTTGTCCTGTTCTCAAAACAATTCGTTCTTTCTCTTCTCTTCGGAGACCGGGGAAGTTCGGGTCGTTTCAGTTGGTATCGGAGCTTTGGTTTACAAAGCAGAGAACAAGGCACATTAGAACCGTACGAAAGAATTCATCAGAAATTGGATTAGTAATATCCAATGGGAATGACTCGTTAGAGATAGGATCAGTAGTATCCTAGAACGAGTGCGAAGAGTATATTTTCAAATAAAAACAAGTTTTGTTTTGAAAATTTAAATCAATTATTCGTATTTGATTATTTATTTATATTGATTTTGGACAATTCAGTATATAAAGAATTTGCATATACGCCTTGCAAACGTATACTCAAAGTTTTAATATACTGGATAGATATGGAATCACATTCTAGTCGCCCGGAGATGGTACTGATGATTGTCATGACATCATCAGTATTTATGTTCGTGTTTCGAAGGTGTGATTTTCTATATATTTCCATTAGGCTGGTGTGAGAACCAAAACTTATTTATAGCTAGAATACATTGTTGTGAATTGGCATCAAAAACATGATTTTTTGTATATGTATCAAAATTATGAATTTGAAACTCTAATTCACTAATTGATTGATGTTTGTGTTGTTTGTTTATTTGTTTGCTAATTTTTAGCCATTTAGCCTAATAGCATCAAATATTGAATTATATTGAAAATTGGTCGCATATGCTTGCATATACATATACTTACATTGAACAGGTCATAGCAAGAAGGCTAGAGCCAGAGAATAAAATTTGTTTGCCCGACAAATAGGTACATGTTTACTACATAATTTCCTGTTTTGTTTGGGTGATGATGATTTTGTGAGCCTATTGGCTAGCCGCTTGGCTTTTTCTTTTTCTTTTTGAGATCTGAAGGACCGGGGAAGCTATTTGAAATTCCCCGATGCTCCCGGTGCAGGGGAGGTTATGGCGAAATTTTTCAAAAATTTAGGGTGTTAGCCAAATTTTTGAAATTTTAGAAAATTCTCAGAAACTGAAAAGTTGGAGAATGGAAGCCAGAGCGAGCGTAGAGTTGAATGATCAAACCACTTTCGACTTTGTTCCTTTTCGGGGACGAAAAGTTTTAAGTGGGGGAGATTGTAACAACCCGAAAATCTGGGCCAGTTTAAAATTTTTATTTTGGCAACTTTAGCGGATTTTGAATATTTAAAATAGATTATTTTAAATATAATCGACGAGAAATTTATTTTAAATAGAAATCGACGTATATATTATATACGCGTCGTCGTTAGAATATAAATATTTATTTATAATTATAAAAGGAATTGAAAATGGCGCGGTAGTTCGATAATTCGATTTCAAATTTCAATTGAATGTACCGGGTGCAAAACAATCCGGATTTTAGTGAAACCAAAAATGATAGGATCTAATTGATGATATCTTTCTATCGAATCCGAAAAATCAAAAGTTCGTAGCGGGAATCAAAAGATATGTCCAGTTGAAATTTCTGAATAGTCGCTATGGAATTCAGGCCCTTAAAAATGGACATTTTGCAAACGACCTCGGATTTCGACGAAACCAGTTTTGTTGGGTCCGTGATGTTAAGTTATTGCTAGATTCCAAATTTCATAATTTTTCGAATCAATATGTGAGCGTGGCAAAGGAAAACGCGTTTGACCAGTTTTAGTTGATTTTAATCGACTGGGAATTGGCCATTTTTCAAATGGTCTCAGAATTCGACGAAACTAGTTTTGTTAGGACCGTATCGTCAATACGAAACTAGAAAATATTTTTCGAGAATCTTTAGAGTTAGTATGTGACCCCGGTAATTTGAAATGTACGTTTAAAATTCAATATAGTGATTTAAATGTAAATTTAACGGAAACTGATTTAAACGATCGAATCAACCTACGATACATATCCCATTGTGTTCGGAATGGGGGTAAAACGCTATAGACGACAGGCGGTGGGCCCCATTTCGGGGTCGTATGTAAAAGTCAACTTTGGGACGAATAAAATAATTAAATAAAATTAAATAAAAAAATATATTCCCCCCCCCCCTTTATCTTCTGGCCCCCCCCCTTTTTTTTCTGTTACTTTATCAAATCGAAATCAAAAAAAAAAAAAAAACAGAGAGAAAACGCGCTCCAGCCTCGCCGTCGCCCAGGCGATCGACACCTCCAGCCCTGCCGCGTCAGCCTCCCGATCCTCCTCCTTCCAGCGCCCTTACCTCGAGACACCCAGCGCCGACGCGAATCGAAGCAACCCCTCGAACACCTCGACGCCGACACCACTGAGCCACCGCGCCCCCCCCCCTCGAAGCCTGCCGCCGACGCTTCCTTCTGCTTCCCTCCCTCTTCGCAGGCTGAGGTGAGTGATTAAGTTATTTTGTTTTATTTTTTATTTTTGTTTTGTTATATAAAACTGATTTTTTTTAAAAAAGAAATAAAACTGTATTTAAAAAGAAGAAATAAAACTGTATTTAAAAAGAAGAAATAAAACTGATTTTTTTTAAAAGAAATAAAACTGATTTTTTTTAAAAGAAATAAAACTGATTTTATTTTATTCTAAGATTTTAAAAAGGGAAGAAGATTTGAATTTTTAAAAAAGGAAAAGATTTAAACTTTAAATAGAAAAAGATCACATCTTTTTTAGAATAGAAAAGATCATATTTTGAAAATAGAAAAGCCGGAATTTTATTAAGTAGAAGGAGTGAAATATGATTCTTATATTTTTAAAGTAATAAAAATATGATTTTTATATTTTTAAAGTATTAAAAATATAATCTTTACTATATAGAAGTGGTAAAAATATGATTTTTGTTCATATAGAGAATTAAAAACATCACCTTTATATGTGTAGTGAAATAAAAATTCGATTTTTATATATTGAACTTCGAAGTAAAAATTCGATTTTTATATATTGAATAGCGAAGTAAAAATTCAATTTTTATATATTGAATAGCGAAGTAAAAATTCAATTTTTATATATTGAACTTCGAAGTAAAAATTCGATTTTTATATATTGAACTTCGAAGTAAAAATTCGATTTTTATATATTGAATAGCGAAGTAAAAATTCGATTTTTATATATTGAACTTCGAAGTAAAAATTCGATTTTTATATATTGAACTTCGAAGTAAAAATGTGATTTTTATATATTTAACATCGAAGTAAAAATGTGATTTTTATATATTTAACTTCGAAGTAAAAATGTGATTTTTATATATTTAACATCGAAGTAAAAATGTGATTTTTATATATTGAATAGCGAAGTAAAAATTCGATTTTCACATATGTAGAGAATACGGGCAACGAAGATGCGATAGCGATGAAGATTTCTATCAATGAAGTGCCGTGGAGCTAGGATAGCAATATGTGAGAACTTCTCACCTTTCAATTTAATTTTTCTAATTATATATATATATATACTAGGATGCAGACGGTGCTTATTAGAAGCACCCGACACCCGTCCACAGACCATGGACTTGTTTGATTGGTTGTGTAGTTGGTTAGATTATTTGATTTGGATTGGATTGTTTTGGTGAAATTGAAATTGATATGATTGATGTGTGAATGGCGTGGGCCTTCACTAGACCGGGGGTAAGGCTAGGCCTTGTCCCGTTTCTAGTATCGTGCCGTTATGCCGCCGAAATTTTCTAAAATATGTTAGAAAAATAAAAATATCATTTTATTGAATAAATGAATTGAATAGAAATTCATAGATTAAAATAAAATGTTTTATCGTTAAAAATATAATTTTTAACGTGAATATGAAAATAGTGAAGTGAATAAATAAATATTCATTTACAAACCAGATGGTTTGTTTATGTACACTTATTTGAATGACATTGATTGGGACGATAAATTTTACACATCGCCCAACTGCACAACTAAAATCTGTGTTTGATTGTTTGAAAACCCCACACGGGTGTTGGGATGAAATTTGAAGTTCACTCATCCTAATTGATTAAATATGTCGATCGATCGATTGACAGGCTGTTATAAGCGTTAGATATCTATATTTGATGCTTATACAGTGTAGTGCACTTTGGTTGATGGTTGATCATTTTTCAATGCTATTATATACATGTGTTGTGTGAAAATCCATATAATTAATTTTATATGGTAATTGATTGGGCCTCATTCCAGTTTAGAAATGGAAATATTTGAAATAGAAGTTTTTGAAATAGAATATTTGAAAATAGAAATTTATGAAGTCGTGTTGATTAGTTTGACGCCATTTTGACGTGAACGATATTTATATCGATTTTAAACGATTTCGAAATGAATTGAATTGAAAACAATTTCGAATTGAATTGAATTGAAAACGATTTCGAATTGAATTGAATTGAAAACGATTTCGAATTGAATTGAATTGAAAACGATTTCGAAATGAATTGAATTGAAAACGATTTCGAATTGAATTGAATTGAAAACGATTTCGAAATGAATTGAATTGAAAACGATTTCGAAATGAATTGAATTGAAAACGATTTCGAAATGAATTGAATTGAAAACAAATTCAAATTGAATTGAAATTTGAATTGAATAGAAATGAATTTTGAAACGAATTTATAAAGAAGAATTCAATTTCGATTTGAATTGAAATGGAAGTTGAAATTGCCTTTGAAATGAATTTAAAACTATTTATATAATTCGTTTTAAATAGAAATTGACGATATATATATTATATATATTATATATATAATATAATGGCCTGAATAGAACGCGCCACGCCGCGGCAGTTCGTGAATTTCGACCATTTATTTCAAACGGACATTACGGGAGATCCGACCGTCGGATTCTCCTAAAACCGGAACCGTTGGGTTCGTATCGAAAAGAGCTTTCTAACGAATGTGATAAATTAGAAATCTAACGGTTGGATTTGGAATTATGTCCAAATCAAATTGGAAAAAGGTCGCTGTAAGTGCAGTTCGATGGCCATTGGTGGAAATCGACTGTACGGGCCTTGATAAAATTATTAAAAATAGTAATAATTTGTGTAAAATCATAAGAAATGATATGTGAAGATTTGGGATGAAAAACTCCATATTTGAAAAGATAAAAATAGATTTTTATCGAAATGAACTAGTTTTGAACTAGGAATATAATTCTATTTATTTTTAAATAAATAAATTGAATTTGAAAAGGGTTTTAAAAATAACCAGAATATCCAATGATTGCATTGGAGTGGATTTGAATCGAAATTGTCTTCGGAATATTTCGATGTTGGAATTCGTGATTATACAGGTGTTGTTACGGAAATTTGAAAGATATATATTTATATCGTTATTTCCAATACGACATTTGTTAGTCATAGAATTTGATATTGAATATAAGCCGATATATTTTCTATTCAGAGCCTTGTATTGAATATCGAATGTGGTTTGGGTTTGTCGTGAATGGTGCCTTCACTAACACTGTTCTTGAACCCAGTTGAGAAAAGATTAAATCTTTTTATTTGGATTTAATGAAGTGTACCAATTAAATGAGATTTAATTGGAATTGAATTGATATTGATTTTTGGGTTTATCGTGAACAGTGTTTTAAATAACACTCGTTCTTTAACCCGATAATTAATGAATGTGATTTTGGGTTTATCGTGAACTGTGTTTTTAAATGACACTGATTCTTTAACCCAGAGAAATATTAAAACTAAGTGGAGTTTTAATGAATCTTTAATTAGATTGAAAAGATCGAAAATGGAGTATCACCAGTTGCACTCCAAGCGATAGTTAAATCTTTAATTAGATTTGAACGTGAAATGGTAATTGAATTTACCGATAACACCGTGGTGTTAGATATGAAGTATAACCAGTTGTACTTCATGGGATGAATAGGTTGGGATTGGGAAAATAAAATAAATGATTACTTCGGTGTGGTTCGCTAATCCCGACTAGTTTGAATTGATATTCAAAGGAGATTAAAGAATAAATTTAAAGAATTTATCTTGGATAAAATTAATGGGAACTTTTTCCAAAGTATAGGAATATTTGAATAAAAGAATATTCTGAATTGGAATGAGGCGTATGTTGTGTTTGTGTAACACTTTTATAATATATACGCGAGTTATTCAGAAAGACCGGGTTTATCCCATTCTGAGTAACTGATTCGACGTGGTGTCGAAGATGAAGACGATGGTCGAAGACCGGAAGTCTTCATGTCGTTTGGGTGATTACTGATGATCTTGATTGGGTTGTACACCCAAGAAGATGGAAACAGTTAGGGATCGTCCAGACGTGCTTGGAGATCGATGGATATGCGGGGTACTAGGTGCCTCCGGTTTCGTTCAGACCCAGAACGGACTTGTAAATGGACTGTGTGTCTGACATTGGATTTTAGTTCGTGCGATTGATTTCTATTAAATATATATCTGCTTGGCGGCGGAGAATTTATTCTCTTGCTTAACGCCCTTCTCTGAGACGTACGAGCTCAGGGGTTATATATTGATGGATATCAAACGCATGGAGTGAATTGCCTGTGTGGCATGCCTAAGTGGCAATAGATCGAGGCTTCTGTTGAAAAGCAAAGTCTTGTGGTGATGATCAAAGCACATCCTGTGTGGCACAGCTTTGTGTAACGTGAATTCGCGAGTTTCACACCCGGTATGAACCAAAAACGGGAGACGGACCTCAGGGAGGGCCTGCGTTTCCTCCTAGCTAGAAGTGGCGTCAGTGGTTTTACACGCCCTGACGAGTTTGACTTATGTGGTTGTTGCTGTTGCGAGGCGCCTCGGTTTGATCGGACGATCCGGGTCCGATGGAGTCATTCGTTGGCTCATTTACGCCCCAAAGGGCGGGGAAACGCAGTGTTCAGGCATTTTAATCCACATCGGTGGACCGGCCCTGACGATCCAAGGGTCACTCGAGCTCTGATCCTGAGACTCGGGCTAGGCAGTCTCGAATTGGTTGAGGACTATCTTTTGCCTCGGTTCATAGATGGAAACCCAATTTCCAGATACGTGACTTTTGCGGTTTTATTTGTAGAGCCTAGTATGGCGACATAGTGGGATGGGGCACTCATGCCGCCTATGATTGATACTTATGATTTGAAGTTGTTTTATACACTATGCACTTATAATAGTATCAAACGATTTGTTTTAACCGTATCAAGCATTCTTTGGCTATTATAAGGAAAAACCCTATCCTCGGCTGCGTTGCATTGTGTGATGGGACCTGGGTCTTATAACAGCTTCATTTTTCTTTATTTAGCATTACGCCGTTTGTTTTATGCACTGGTATTCTTGGGAGGAAACCCGTTCCGTGTTATACGGCGTGGTCCCTTGATTTACCTAATGATTTAAAATAAAGATTAATAACTGTTTTAGTTCTCACACCAGTCACATGACTGACCTGGAGTTTATTGTTTTAACCTAAACTCTGGGTGCCCTTATTTTGACACGGGCAGCTAGTAGTTTCGGTTTTGCAGATTTATATTTACAGGATCCTGGTTTACAGCTGGAACGATATCCGGAAAGCTTTGTATCCGTATATCTACTTCTAGTTGTGTATTGTATTATTTTCCGCTGATATGTATTTAAATGTAATTTAAATCTCTGATATTTCTGTGTAATATTTATTCATACTCTGTATATTCTTGTAATCTGATGCATTGTTGTAATATACAATGAAATGTTCTTCTGTACGCGTTCTGTTTTGTCCTGTTCTCAAAACAATTCGTTCTTTCTCTTCTCTTCGGAGACCGGGGAAGTTCGGGTCGTTTCAATAAACCTAGTATTATAGGGATACTAGAACATAAACTTAGTGATATCAGGATTAATGAGCTACAAGTTAGAAGCCTATCAAATTGGAGCATTATCAATAATAATCTGATGGGAGAAAATGGTAGGATTATGGTTTTATATAATCCTATCATTTGGAATCTCATCAGTTTTTTTATTGATCAGCAGTATATTCACTGCACATTTCAGAATAAGGGTGGTCTTGTTATAAAGATCACTTTTATATATGCTTCTAATTTTGAAAATGACAGACTCATGTTATGGAATTGTATTGAGCAATTCAGCTATACTATTAACATACCATGGATGTTGATTGGGGATTTCAATACTATATTTCATAATTCTGAAAAAAGGGGAGGGAATCCTGTCCCTTTTTCTAAACTGGAAAAGATGGCTAAATTTGTGATGAAATCAGGACTAATAGAGCATATCATTCATGGTAATAAATTCACATGGAAATCGGGTGAATTCAGAAATATTCACTGCAAGCTTGATAGGGTCTTATTAAATCAAAATTTCATCAATCTTTTTTCAAATGTGAAGTGTAGTACATTGCCTCAAAACACAAGTGATCATACACCTATACTTGTTTCACTCAACACAGGTAAAGGGAATTTTATTAGTTCCCCCTTTAGATTTGTGAATGGATGGGTGTATGAAAAAAATTACAGAGAAACAGTGTCTAAATGCTTTTCTAATACTCTGTTTGGAACTGCTCAGTACAAATTCAATAAAACTTTGCAGTTAGTTAAATCTAATCTTAAAACTTGGAATATTGCTAGAAATAAAAATGATATCAAAGCTATCAGGGATGAATGTGAAGAGCTTCAGAATGATCTAGATAAAAATAGTTCAGACAAGACTAAGGCAGAGAATTTTTTTAATGCTCAAACTAAATTGGTCAATGCTCTTCATATTAACACTATAAATCTCAAGCAGAAAGCTAAAGTTGACAGGCTAACTGCTGGAGATGTGGCCAGTAAAAATTTTTATACTAAGATGTCATGCAGGAAAAATAGAAATAATATTGGTAAGTTAATAGATGCAAAGGGTTTGGTAATCCATGAAGCCTCAAAATTAGAGCAAGAGGCTATAAATTTTTTCACCTCATTGTATAATACCAATAATTACCCTTATATTTTTCCAGACATTGAATTCAAATATGTAGCTAGCAGCAATAGCTCTGATATTTTATTAGCCCCTATTAGGCAAGAAGAGATTAAGAATATCATTTTTAATGCATGTAATGACAAAAGCCCAGGACCAGATGGGTTTGGTGCAAAATTTTATAAGACTCATTGGGGTGAAATGCATTCTGTGTTATGTGATTCAGTAATTGAATTTTTCAATACTGGAAAGTTATTAAAAAACAGAAATCACACTTTTTTAACCCTGATTCCAAAAGTAGAAAACCCTAGTGGACTTGATGAATATAGGCCTATAGCCTGTTGCAATTTTATTTATAAAATAATATCTACTCTTCTTTGCAATAGGCTAAAAGGCTTTCTTAAATTCATCATCTCTGAAAATCAGAGTGCTTTCATTCCTCGCAGACTGATATCAGATAACTCTTTATTAGCCCATGAATTGATTAGAAAGTTCAATATGAAAAAGAAAAATCTCATGTGTATTAAAATTGATCTGCATAAAGCATTTGATAAGATCAACAGGAATTTTATCATCTACTTAATGCAGAAAATGGGATTTGATACCAGATTTTGTGAGCTGATTAGAGAGTGCATTTGTAATGTAACTTACTCTGTAATGGTTAATGGATCCCCCAAAGGATTTATACACAGCAATAGAGGAATAAGGCAAGGTGACACTCTGTCACCTTACCTATTCTCTATTGTTATGGAATACTTCTCCATGCAAATGGAATTAGAAGTATTAAGGGGAAACATCAAACCAATTAATAGGGTAAAACCTCACATCATACACTTACTCTATGCAGATGATATGCTTTTATTTCTTAAGGCTGATAAAAAAAGTGCCATTGCTGTTTTTCAAATTTTGGAAAATATGGAAAAGTATGTTGGTTTAGCTGTTAATGCTAATAAAAGCAAAATCTATTTCAATAAAGATGTTTTAATTAAGCATGAAATTCTTCAGCTTTTAAAATTCAAGGAAGGTAATCTTCCTGTTAGATATCTTGGTCTTCCCTTAAGTTCTAATCAGATTAATGATAGAGACTGCTCTAGATTAGTTGATATGATTCAAAATAAACTTAATGGTTGGTCTTGTAAGCTTTTATCCCTAGCAGGCAGAATAGAACTCACTCATACTGTTATTACAGCTATGATCATGTATTGGGTTCAAACTCACAATATCTCTGCTAGCGTTATTCACAAAATTGAGAAAATGTGCTCTAATTTCATTTGGAGGGGCAAGCAACATAAAGTAGCTTGGGATAGAGTTTGCAAGCCTAGGAAATTTGGTGGACTTGGGCTTAGAAAAATTAGTGACATAGCTGAAGTAAGTAAGTTTAAATTGTTTTGGAAATTTCTAGATGGTAAATCCCTTTGGGCCAGGTGGATGAATGCAAAATACTTAAAAAAGAAAAACTTTTGGCTGGCTAGAAAGGAAAATCACCATTCAGTAATTTGGAAAAACATTTTAGACTGTAGGGACATGGGAAGGAATTTCATTTATAGGAAAATAAAAGATGGTAATCAAACCAGCCTTTGGTTTGACCCATGGATTAATGGTAATTCTCTCATTAACCTTCTAGGTTGGGGTAATCTTCATGTCCTAGGTGGTGTTAATGACAATGCAAATAGTTTAATCATTAACAATGTCTGGAGCTTTCATAACAACACAACAGCTTTGATTTTTAGAAATGCCATTTCCTCTATTCATATTGATCAAAACTGTTTCAAAGATCATTGGGTTTGGAAATTTTGTTCTAAAGATAAATTCTCTTTCAAAAAAGTTTGGGAAGTTCTACAAGGAGATGAGGTAGAATTGGATTGGCACAAAGTCATCTGGAGCAAATCAAATTGCCCTAAGATGGCACATTGTGCCTATTTTGCTCTCTTAAATAAATTGTCTACTATAGATAGGTGCTATAAATGGAATAAAAACTCTGAAAAAATTTGTTTGCTCTGCAAAAGTGAAGTTGAAAGCTCCAAACATCTGTTTTTTGAGTGTTTGTATTCTCAGTTCATATGGTTTAATGCAAAAAATATTTTGGGTTTCAATCATAAATTTTCCTCACTTGACATTAGAGACAGTGTTGAGTATATTCTTAAATTTACCAAGCCCAAGTCCACTAATTTCAAAAAAGCCTGTGTTTTTTTGACTGCTTGTATTTGTTATATATGGAGGGAGAGAAATCAAAGATTGCACACTGGTAAGGAGACAAATGGTGTTCAGCTATGGAATTCAATTTTTTATGACAGTAATATTGTTATGAAAAAAGCTAACAGATGTATGCAGGACAAATTGAACAATCAAAATTATCATAGTAATAAGGATGATAGTGATAAGCTTGTAGAAGATCTCTTACTTAATGGGAAGCAGAAAATTAATTTAGCAGCCTCAAATCCCCCTACTGGCGAAGCTTATCTCTATGCTACTCCAGGATCTTCTAGAAATACAGGGAGCAAACAAGTTACACTTAATTACAATTTAATTAATAATATGAACATTAATACCCCTCATTTACCTGATGTAGTCAGTAGAGATCAGCTTCCACCCAGTAATGATTTTGAGACCACGAAAGGTGATTTTGACGAGTCTGGCATCCTCGCTGGGGCTTCCATCAACACTTCTCTCAAATCAAAAATCTACGAGGGAAGTAAACATAATACTTTTCAAAAGTGCGTAATTTTTCGAGTAAATCGAATAGTAAGCATATGTTTTTACCTGAAGCAGGTGGAGGTTCCTCCAGGAGTGCTCCAGATTCGCTCAATCACCTGGATAAACGAAAATCAGAAGAAAAGATCAATTATTTGCAAAAAATTGGGGATAATCACTACAAAAGCTTGCTCAACCACCAAATCTATCACTTATCTATCTGGTCAGATGGCGAGAGTAGCAGAGGTTGCTCCTCTGAAGACACCAGAAACATTTCTAGAAGCAAGAGAAGCTTTGACAGCTTTAAAAGGTCAGATCTGATGGATCCGAGCCCCTCAAACTCCATTAAACACCAGAAGCTTGTTTCAAGCAATTGGAGAAGGTGTCAGAGGGATCACGAAGTAAATCTCAAGCCTGAAACAACTGAGAAGAGTTGCGAAATCATGAATTTTCTCGCTTGGAAGCCGCCTTGAAGACAGCGTTGCCTTTTCTTCCTAGGAGCTCGCCATTTACAGCTCCTTCTTACGATTAGGGTTTCGTATTGTAAATGAGTTAGGGTTTGTCACGAGAGTGGCTGGTTATATTGGGTTGTAACCTATTGGGCCTTGGGCCTTTATTTTTACCTTTTCAAAAAAAAAAAATTGTCTTCTAGAGAGGTAAAGAGAAGTCCATTCCGGTAATATCGGAGGGCACATACTTAGTGTCCAAGCACCAACGCATAAATTTCAAAGAAACCCGAAAGGGTGTTTCGGAAGAAGTTCACAAAAGAAATATTCATAAGCTAGACGGAAGGATCATCATGCCGAAAGACCATCCGCACAAAGATAGGTTGTTATGACAAGTCGGGAGCTTGCATTGATACATGCCTCCCACAACAAACCAGACCCGCATCCCGGAAGATATACTCCAGAGGAACAACAAGTAACAATCGCGCCTTCGCTAAAGCTCTCAGAGAAGCCTTCGGAAAAGCAACCGTACAAAGCCTTGCAATCGTAAAAGGGCCAACCCACATCTATAAATAAGACCCCAAGGGTCTAGAATCGAGATAATCAGTTTATTCCAAAAAATTGTAACCATAGATTTGCGAAGTGTAACCCTAATTTCTAAATCAAATTGTGGGTATTTCTCTTACTCTTGTAATATTATTTGGAAGTTCATAATAAACGAAGGAAGATTGAGGATCTTGACTTGTGGAGTTTAATTTAGGAGAAAATCGTCCTGATCATTCTTGGATATCAATCTATTTAAAGTCGATTGCACATGATTCTAACAATCCAACTTCTTATTCTTAACCAAAACCATGTTGTGAAGAACATGAGAAGGGATAATATAACTACGTCCAAAAGCAGTAATGCTTATCCGAAAGGAATAAGATGGATTGCTGCTACAAGATCCTGTTTCTCGTCTAATGAGTTTAAGGACACTAGATTCTTATTTTACTAAGTTCATAATTAAAGCCTACCCAGTAGGGTAGTTAATCTCCCGAAATGAGCCATTTTTTTGTATATTATGCAGTTTCGGTCTAATTGGACTAACGAAACTTTAGCTTAACATATCTTCGGAAGTTTATGCTCCGAAAGTCATAAATGTATGTCTACAGTAAACAAAGGCTTTCAAAGGCATTAAAGGCTGAAATATATAAACCTTTTGAGTTGGTTAACTAATACACATTACTACAAATTATATTGGTTGCTTCGCCTCATTTGTACTGGTTGTGTCAACAACCAGATTAAGTACTTTTTTTGCACCGGTTCTAGGATAACAACCATTCCAATTAGTACAGGAAAAGCAATACAGTAGGGAAAAATAAGTTTCTTTGGTTTTATTAGAAAACAGGTGCAAATAAGGGAAGCAAATACCATTATTTGCACTGGGTATATTTGCAACCGGTGCAAATATTATGTAAAATAAAACAAAACACTGTACATAATTTTTTATCTAAAATTTCGCAAGGTGGATCTGAAATTTCTCGCTCTCGCAACTTTTCTCTTCCTAAAACTTTACTTTCTCCATCTAGCTCGATCGAGAAACATCAATGGCGACTGCTCATCGATATCCGCTAGTTCAATCGCCATCTTCGCAAAATCTGCAAATTTTCAGACGTCTGCTCCGCTTGTTTTAACTAATGGGATCTTAATTTAATTGATCTGTTCTTAAAAGAAATTAAATTGGTTTAATGAAAATGAATAAAACTAATTTAATTTATTAAATAAAAATGATTTAGAATAATTATCTGATTAATTAAAAGTACTCAAACTTAACAAATTAATTCAATAAAGATTTAAAATTAATTAATAGATTCTTTAGAAGATCATAAATGCGATTAATTATCGTGTAGAATGATTAATATTGTTTTAAAATTTGTAAATAGATTTTAAATTCGATTCAGTTTCCTATGGGAAAAATAATATAGGTTTAAAGTTATAAAAGTGTTATAAATTATCCTTTAAGATTATTTGCATTTTTTAAAATTTATAAAAGGATCTAAATTGATCTGCTATTCTTTTGGAATTATAAAATTTATAAATATTAAATTTAAATGAGAGGCTATTTTAAACATAAATGGTTTAAAACTGAATCTATGTGTAAACTGTTTTGGATTTATTGGAATGATGTTTTAATTAAAATTGGTTTTGATGGTTATTTTAAATACGCCTATAATTATAATTATCCCTCTAAAACTACTATTTTATAGAGTATTATTAAGTATTTTAAAAATATCATTAAAATGTTAAAACCAAGCACAAGTTCGAGTTTTAAAGTTGACAGATTTAGGGATATGGATATAAAATTTCACAAATGATATCACTTATATGGAAAATCTTTAGTTGTACTCTTATCCCTAGATGTCGAAGTATGATACTCGTCGCTATCTTAAACATAGAAATATTGTCAAGGTGATTGATAGAGGGAACACAACCTTCACTTGCTCGACTTCATTTTTATCTGAGGAAGAGTTTGGATTCATGAGTAAAGGTAAGGGAATGTATATGATCAATTTAACAATCTCTGTAAGCTGATTTAACAATTATTAGTTCAGCGTTCCTGATTTGCAGTGTCAAATTAAAACGATTTATTGCTCTTTGAGCTCTATTATCCTTCATCGAAAATGACTGACCAAAAAAGCAAATGAACATATAGCTATGTGGGGCTACACACATTAGGATAATTTCACATCTACTTTAGAGTGTGTTTAGTTGTATGCGTGGATACCCAGTAAAGTTAGCGGGGCTTGGCTAGTACATTACTAGAATTATAGAGTTCTCAATATATTTCTAAGGTATACACTCGTTCTGAGGGATGCACCCTCCTAGTCATTGATTTGAAAATTTCTTATTTTTTCCTTTGATACAAAAGTTTTCATATTTTTTGTTGCATCAGGAAGTGGTACAAAACCTACATAGTGTTTAATTATTTGAACCCGTAGTTGTTATCGTATGTGACCTATTTCATGTCAAGTAGTGCGACGCAACATCTTCGAGAGAATTATCTTTCCCTTTTTTGATCTAAATACTTGGATTAATTTCATTATTTACATCGGGAAACGTCTTGTGCTCTTCTCCTTGTATTATTATTTTGTTATTTCTCTTAAGTTGAGTGTTCTTATTTATGGCAATTATTCCTCATTTATATCATAATTTCTATTTATGACTATGCTTATACATGTAGCTATTCCTATAAGATAAAATATAATTCGACGATTAGTGACGTTGTCTCATAGAATTATTAAATGTTTCCTTTTTACTTGAATTTTTTCACACTTGTTTTCCAGACAGGACCATAAGTTATTTCAATATAATCCTCGGGTTAGATCGAGTAATTTTTTAGGCTGTCGTTGTTAAACATAGACCTCGTGAAGTAGATCTGGATGTTTGTCAATCATACTGTTTTATTTTACATTTTATAATATACATATCAACTGTTTTAAGGTTGAAAATTTTATAGCTAACTAGCTGATAGGGTTTGTTTTTAACTCCAATATACTTTGTTTTTTAGTGATAATTCATCTATCATTATTATTATATGTTTTTGATTCCATTGTGAGATTATGTGTGTTCCATGTTCTTATCTTTTTTTTTTGACCTTAACAATCCGCGTTTCCGATGGCTTTATGTTCGACGTTGGGATTCTACGAGCGTATTTGGATCGTCTTTCGATGGTCAGAAAGGCGGGTCATTACAACCTCCATACTATCGACCTAAGTTCTATCTAAATCAACCGCACAATTTTCTTAGATGTTATTCAATTTGTCATCATTATCATTTGCATTGTCAACATAATCATCATCACGACCCTTGAATTTTTCTTTTAAGTGGGTTGTTTGGAAACTACAAGTAACAAAATAACTATAAGAGTTAAGTGTGTGCATCTAATGCATATACTAACATCAAAATTATTACTCGCTTGTTGATTGCTTGATATTATTTTGGAATATTACAAGTTGGATGAATAAGATTATGATTCATATATTCTTTTTAATTAGATAATCCTCCAACCATTCTACTATATCTATTTACCAAATTCGTAAACTCACCACCATGATGAGTTGTCGTATAAGGAGAAGGCCCCAAACATGGTGTTTGTCAAAATTGTGCAGTGGGTAAATGCTCATCTACAAATATGAAATAAAATATTTTTGCAGAAGTACATATGTATTATCTAAGGCTTGTAAAACAATACGAAATAACATCTAAGTACCTTATTTTTTCCAAAAAAAAAATCATTCGTTGTTCTCATAACAAAAATTCTCAACACTCTCATTACAATGAAAAATATATAATTCAAGTCATCGTCATCTTCCCACATCAGTAACGGATGAATCATTATCTCTTGCTCATTTCGCTATTATTTTTATGTCATACTGGCGGGCATCGTTTTTTATTTTAAATGTACGTTGTTTAAGTTGTATAAAGCTAAAATACTTTTTAATTTTTGATCATTTCCATTTACCATCCATATATCTAGGTTTACAATCTTCATTAGCTACCAGTTCACCATCATAATAGTTTATGATCAGAACCGTTGACATTAGATACAAAACAAAATTAAAACAGAACATTTGAAATCTTGATTTGTATAACACTCTAAACTTATAATTACAAAAATAATACCTTATTTTGGAAGAGAATGATGTTTACATGGACAGCCTTCAAAGACCAAATGTTTATATTTGATTTGATAATATATTCTAAATAGAATAAGAAATTGACGATAACTTAAGTTTTGATGCGATGCACAAGGAATGAAATGAGGAGATGTTGGTAACTGGTTGTTGTTTTCTTACCTTGAATTTATTACTTGCGCACTCCAAAAGTCCGCATGAACATTTGATACATATATGCAAACTTCTGGAATGTGTACATTTGTGTGGAAAGCGCATTACAGAAATGCACAAGTTATTTTTTATATAAATATTGCTTGTGAAACCAAAGTTTACTATAACGCCATATATCATTAATATAACAACATATATCACCATTTATGTGCATACGCTAAGATCAACCACTTATGTGGTGCTCGTGGACTGGGCCAGGTGCATTAGGGAGGGTTTTACAATTCCGGTCGGTTTCCCTCCTGAGCAAATTAAAAAAAAGCATATATCACCACATAATAACACATACTGCCAATATGATCAATATCTCAACATAACCAATATATTTCAACGAAATAAACATGAATGGAGTCCAACATTACATTTCAACCAAACACCAACATAGAAATATATATTTTGAAAAAGCATACACACGTCTAAGATAAAATAAAACACAACTAGTATAACAAACATATATATAAACAAAAATACAGAAAATCATCTATTCCATGAAATTAAACAAGCAAGTAACAACATTTTCCTAGCCTAAAACAATTGGAAATATTTTCCCCCAACTAGTTTTCCTTAGTTTTGGATTAAGCTTTTCCAAATGTCTTACTTCGTTTTGCATTTCAAGGGCACATACAAGTTCCCTCGCACGTATTGGATGATCAATCCTATTAAAATAATAAAATCGTTCAACTTGAGTAGTGTTCATCTTGTTATCATCATATGAACTATATTAGTAAAATATATGTCATTCAAACCACAACTACACACTCATCTCTACAGTGACAAGCTGGATATAATAATTGTCCGCTCAGCATAGCTGGGGGAACATGATGTGGAAGTTTGACCATATTCAAACAAATGCAAATATGATTATAAAGACTTTGGTTTGTTAGAATTTCACGTAAATGAGCCTCTAAGGCTAATATTCCACGATGGAATCTTCATAGTATTGAATTAAATTATGTCTTCAAAACATAATCAACTCCACCATCAATGTAAGTCCCCCTCCAAAATTTCTTTGCAATTCTAATTCATCATAATATTTCATCAACGTTTCATTGTTGATCTCCTAATTATTCATGCCTAACATCAGAATAAACTAAACAACAATAATATACATAATTTACCTAATTAAATAACCATGGTAAACAAACTTAATAAACAATTAGGACTAACACTTTTACCTTGCAACAAGGAAGACGTCTCAAACTATATATTATTTTGATTTAGAATGTAAATCGAGAATTAAAACTGAAACTGGGTAGGGTAAGGCAATGGTTTTGGTGAAATGAGGAGAAAGAGGTGAAATGGAGGCGAAAAGGGGCTATTGTTTATTTTATGTTTTAAATTGCAAATGTGCATCTATTAACGCGCAGATACATAATATATATGTAACAACCCTGAATTTTGGGGCCAATTTAAAATTTATTTTAAGTGATTTTAAATGAGTTTTGATATTTAGAATAATCTATTTTAAATAATAATGATCACAAATTTGGTTCAAATCGAAGTTAGAATGAATAAATTAATTTTGGTTATAAAAAGAGTTAGAAATAGCGCGGTAGTTTAAAAAGTCAAACTTGAACTTTGACTAACCATACAGGATGCAAAATTTAACGGACCAAAAATATTAGAATCTATTTAAAAAGATCTTTCCAACGAATCCGAAAAATCGAAATTTCATAGCGGAAATCAAAAGTTATGGCCAATTCAATTTTTAGAAGGTCGCTAGGTAATTTGCATAGGTCAATAATGCTACTTTTTGCATATAAAGGAATTTCGACTCGAAACCACTGCCATTGAGTCCGGAATGACGTTTCTGCACTTAAAAAGTATAAACACTTATATATTTGGAGTTTCGAAAATTATTTGTTTAAAAATGTATTTTTAATATAAAATATATAGCCATAGAAAATAGTGATTTTTCAAACAGTGACCGTTTCTGATGAAACCACTTTTGTTGGATTCGGAATATTAAATTATTGCTAGGTTCCAAATTTTAGAATTTTCCGAGCTAGTATGTGAGCGTGGCAAAAGAACAGTATTTAGTCAGTTTCGGTCAAAATTAATTGACTGAAAAATAGCCATTTTTCAAAATGTCTCAGAATTCAACAAAATAAATTTTGTTGGATTCGTATCATCAAAACAAAGCTAAAAATGATTTTTTGGTAATTTTTAGAATAAAAATATAATTATAATTGATTTTTCAGTGTAAACGGGCAAATTTTTGACTTTAAAAATTCATTAAAAATTCATACGGGCTCAGAATTGAACGAAATTAATTTTCATAGGTCCACAGTATCAAAACATAGCTAAATATATTTTTCGAGAATTTTTGAAGTTAATTTGTGACCTCGGTGAATTTTCATGTACGGTATACATTAAAATATTAATAAAATAATATAATTATTCCAAAACTCATAATAAATTTCGGAATTGGGTCCTGTAACATGTTCCATTGCGTTCAGAAGGCCTCAAAACCTTAAGAACGACAGTAAGCAGGCTTGAATCGGGGTTCGGACCAAAACGGGCTTAAGCGGACCAATTAAATAATGATTAAAATACCCTAATATAATATTATATAAAGCAAAATCGGGTTCTCTCCTTCTTCTCCAGCCGCATTATTCCACCGCTGAACCCATTAGTGTTCAATTCTGTGAACTTCAATTTCTCCTCCATTTCTCAACGAAATTTAGCGTGTGAGTACTCATTTCGAAGCTCTTCGCGAGCTCTTCGATTCTAGATAAGGAGCATCCATCCCCGTGCCTCGACGAAACCGCCCCGCCACCTCAAAGTGCCGCCGGTCGCAGCCTCCCCTGGGCCCCATGCCGCCGCCGCACCTCGCCACCTTCTGGTCGTGCGTAGCTCTCTCGTAGCCGGTCCTTCTCCAACAAACGGCTCGTCGTTTCGTCAACTACAACTCCAGAAAATCGAATTTGAAGTTTTGAACGTTCTAAGGTAGATTTTATTTCAAATTTCCCCACGCTTTTAAGCGTTACACAGCCAGTTGTAAAAAGCTGATTTTGATTTTTCCTATGAATTTGCATTAGAATTGTCCCAGATCCGCAATTGTTTTGAACTCGAACATCAAATCTGTTCGAACCTGAATCTTCTTCTCTGACCAAACACGGTGAGAATTTTATTTTTAAATTTAATTTAATTTATTAAATTATTGTTTGCATGATTGTTAACCGTAGATCTAATATGTTATGATATTTAGAACATAGATCCGAATTGTTCACCCCGTATGTTGTTAGATCTGAATTGCATGATATTAGATCTGAAAATTTAGGGAAGAAACCTGAATTAATAATTAATTATAATTAATTATGGTTATTTGTTTAATCACGCTACGTTGATTTTACATATGTCAAGTTAAAACATCACCTTATAATTACATTGATGTTAATTATTGGAATTGGATTTGTTGTCATGCTTGGATGTTGCTGTTATGTGATGTGATGAAAATTTACTTTTTATGGGATGCAAATAAAATAGGAATGTGACTTGTGGTGGAATTTACATATTATTATGTGAAATTAAAATAAGATGAAAATTTGACCATGTAAATAAATAAAAAAAGACGATCTTTTTATACTTAAAATAAAAAGACAAATCTTTTTATATTGAAAACAAAAAGATGAAAATCCGACGAGGTAAATAAAATGACAATCTTTTTGCATTGTATAATAGAAGAGATAATATTTTTACATTGTAAAATAGAAAGATTAATATCTTTACGTTGTAAAGTAGAGAAGTTGATACTTTTACATTATCAAAATGAAAAGTTGATATCTTTACATTGTAAACATAAAAGTGAATATTTTTGCATTGTAAGTAAAAGAATTAATTTTGCGATGTAAAGTAAAATAACATTTTTATATGTTATTTAGATAAGAATTTACATCGTATGTCAAATTTAACATTTTTTTTAATGTTAAAAATAAGAATTTACATCGTATGTCAAATTTAACATTTTTGTTAATGTTAAAAATAAGAATTTACATCGTATGTCAAATTTAGCATTTTTGTTAATGTTAAAAGCAAGAATTTACATCGTATGTCAAATTTAGCATTTTTGTTAATGTTAAAAATAAGAATTTACATCGTATGTCAAATTTAGCATTTTTGTTAATGTTAAAAATAAGAATTTACATCGTATGTCAAATTTAGCATTTTTGTTAATGTTAAAAATAAGAATTTACATCGTATGTCAAATTTAGCATTTTTGTTAATGTTAAAAATAAGAATTTACATCGTATGTCAAATTTAGCATTTTTGTTAATGTTAAAAATAAGAATTTACATCGTATGTCAAATTTAGCATTTTTGTTAATGATAAAAATAAGAATTTACATCGTATGTCAAATTTAACATTTTTGTTAATGTTAAAAATAAGAATTTACATCGTATATCAAATTTAACATTTTCGTTAATGTTAAAAATAAGAATTTACATCGTATGTCAAATTTAGCATTTTTGTTAATGTTAAAAATAAAAATTTACATGGTATGAGAAATTAACATTATTCTTGGTGTTAATAATAAGTAATTTACAATGCATGAAGAATTAACATTTTCAATGTTAATTAAATAGTTATTTCATCGTATGTGTAATTAACATTTTCAATGTTAATATTATGAAAATACACCGTAGGATGTCATTAACCTTTTCAATGTTAATATTATAAATAAAAAAGAAATTACATCGTAGGATGAGTAACATTTATTTCTAATGTTAATAAAAGAAAATCCACCGTATGACATTAACATTTATTTATAATGTTAATATTTAAAGAATTTGACCGTAGAATAAGTAACATTATTTTATAATGTTAATATTTAAAGAATTTGACCGTAGAATAAGTTACATTATTTTATAATGTTAATAAAAAAGAAATTCAACTGTATGATAATTTATATTATTTTATAATGTAATAAAAAGAACTACACCGTATGATAATTTACATTTATTTTAATGTTAATATAAAGGAATTACACCATAGGATGATTTAACATTATTTTCAATGTTAAAATAAAAGGATTTCACTGTAGGATTAAACTAACATTATCTTTAATGTTAAAATTAAGAGAATTACGCGGTAGGTTAAAATTACATTATTTTATAATGTAGTATAATGGGATTTCACTGTATGTTAATTTACATTATTTTATAATGTAATTATAAAAAGGATTTATACCATAGAAAATGAACATCATTTTAATGTTAATTAATAAAAAAGGTAATTTACACCGTAGGATAAATATACATTATTTTTAATGTATGTAAAAAGAGGAAACACACCATAGGGAAAAGATTGCATTTTTTTTCTTGTAATGTATATAAGAATTTACACCGTAGGTGAAATTTACCTTTTATTTAATGTAAGTAAAATAAGGAAGGTGGCAAAAATGATAGTTTACATTTTTATTTTATAAAATAAAATAAGGATGTATCATGTAAATAAAGATTTCGTTTTTATATGTAATTAGGAAGGAAAACTACATCGTAAAATAAAATTACATCGTAAAATAAAATTACATTTTAGATGTAATTGAAATTATGAATGCACTCAAAAGAGAATGAATATTTTATATGTAAATAGAATCATAATATAATTGAAAGATGAAAGGGAATAAATAGTACGATGAATTATAATTTACATTTTAAGGTAAATTATAGAGATATGAAATAAATTAAAAGGAATGATTCGTCGTCTAATTATAAATTACATTTTCATGTAAATGGAGAAATGAAAAGATAAGAGAATGAAAATGTACATAAGAATGAGAACAAACGATTTATTTATATATTTATATATAAATATAATTAAAATTAATCGAATCAAGCGCGGTAGTTCGCGTTTTGAAATCATATCTTTAAACGAATATACCGGAAGATCCGACCGTCGGATTTTCCCAAAACTTAAAATGTTAGGACCGTCTCGGAAAATTCTTTCCAACGATATAAGATATGTTATGATCCAACGGTTAGATTTTGAGATATGTGAAAATCAAAATTGGTTGAAAACAGCGTCAAAATCGCCATTGATCTGAATCGTAGTTGATTAAAGATTTAATTATTTTTAATTAAATAAAATAGGAAATAATCGTTATAAATTAGAAATAACGATAAGGAAGAGTTTTCAATATATTTATATATATATATATATATATACGAAGATTATTTGGAAAGGCCGAGTTAATCTCATTCCAAATAATCAACCGACGATAAGAATTGAAGAAGAAGACGACTAATGAAGACCGTCAATCTTCCCCTTAGGAAGACAGCGATTGAGGCTTTGAATTGATTTGCTCCCAATTCGAGGTCATGATCGTCGTTCGAACGAACATGTTGATTGAACGGATTTGACTTTCGTTCAGACCCAGAGCATAAGTTTAGATGGATGGTGTGTCTGACATCGTACTTCGTTATATATCATATTGTTGATTTTCTGTTAATATATAAATATTGGTGGTGGAGAATTTATTCTCTACTTAACACCCATTTATGTATTGATGGAGAAGCAATGGTATGGTATGGAGTGACAGTGTGGCATACTAAGATGCAATGATCAAGGCTTTGTAGAAAAGCAGGCCTTGTGGGATGATCAAAGCATAGCCTGTTTAGGCATAGCTTTGTGTATGACGTGACTTCACGAGCCTCACACACCGGCGGAGTCTAAAACGGGAGAAGGGAACGCAGGGAGTGCACACGTTTCTTTCTAGCTAGAGTGGTGCCAGGGACCTACCAGCGCTGGCATTTATTCATTGTGGTTGTTGGATTGTTCGAGGCCTCGGGTTTATGCGGTCGCCACTGGCCGTATTGTAGGTCCAAAAGGACCGGGAAGCATGTGTTCAGGCATAACTAATCCACAAAAGTAAGTGTGGACCGGCCCTGCAGCTATCCAAGGGTTGGACAGAGTACCAATCCTGGGGCATTGCTAGAGTGTCTCGAATCGGTAAGGATCTCCTCCATAGCCTTTGACTCAGATGGAAATCCAAATTCCAAATACGACCCTGCTGTTTTGATTGTATTACTAGTATGGAGATATAGTAGGATGGGGTACTATGTTTCCTAGGATTGATTCATTTATTTTGAAATGTTTTTATTATACACTAATAATAATATTAAACTCGTATTTGCCGTATTTAGCATGTTTAATCACCATAAGGGAAAACTCTATCCCCTGGTGTGCGTTGCATTGTGTGATGGGACTTGAGTCTTATGGTGATTCCATTTTTCTAAAAAGTATTGCGATGTTGTACGTTCTGACACTTTAAATTATGCACGACAATCCATTGAGTAAACCCGTTCCGCATTAGCGGCGTGGTCTTTGGATTTGTCATATTATTATTACAAAACTAGTTATGAATTCTCATACCAGTCCCACGACTGACCCGTAGTTTGTTTCACCTTTTTGCAAACTCGGGTGCCCTCTTTTCTACACGGGCAGCCAAGTAAACAGGTTCATTCTTTGCTTGGAGTTTTCTTGGAGTTGCTCCTTATCTTTGCTTGGATTTGCTTTTGCGGAGAGGTGATGACTTGGAGCTTTGAGGACAGCTATCATTTACTTCTATTGCATTTTTCTATCTTTAAGTTCAGTCATTAGACTTGTCTCATTTCGTATTGCTTATTTTAGGAGTTGGAACTTATTTTCATTTCTGCAAACTTGATGTAATAATTTGGATTCTGTGACTGTTGGGATTCTGTGGTTTATGACATTATATTTCCGCTGCTATGATGTTATTATGCTATGGTTTTCCTCTGCTATATTGTATCAGTGATATGTATTGTTATATTTATGTTGTATTCCATATGATTATTCCTTACTTTCACCTAGTGGAGGTTTGGGGTCATCACAGTTGGTATCAGAGCTTTGGTTACACTTAGCTTTGGAATATAACATATTTATAGCAAATTCGTTTACATAGAATCACAATATTCTATGGCGAACATTTCATGAGATACATAATAGCCAGTCTCTTTCGTCATCTTTTCATTCATCCTTCGATCTTTTCTATCTCTTAGAACCACCATTACAGTTGTTCTGACTCTTCCCTTGATCGTACAGAACTAACTAAAAATGGGTACTTGGGCCGCTAGAACTAGTAGAGCTAGAGCAAGGAGGCAAGACGCTACTGGAACTGAGGAGCTTTATTCCCAACGACACGGTTAAGAAGTTAGAAATTAAAACATTCTACGTTCTCTAGGTTAGTTCCTACTCTTCTATTTCTCTTTTCCTTTTCGAGGACGAAAAGTTCTTAAGTGGGGGAGATTGTAATAACCCTGAATTTTGGGGCCAATTTAAAATTTATTTTAAGTGATTTTAAATGAGTTTTGATATTTAGAATAATCTATTTTAAATAATAATGATCACAAATTTGGTTCAAATCGAAGTTAGAATGAATAAATTAATTTTGGTTATAAAAAGAGTTAGAAATAGCGTGGTAGTTTGAAAAGTTAAACTTGAACTTTGACTAACCATACAGGATGCAAAATTTAACGAATTTTAGTGAAACCAAAAATTTTAGAATCTATTTAAAAACATCTTTCCAATGAATCCGAAAAATCGAAATTTCGTAGCGAAAATCAAAAGTTATGGCCAATTCAATTTTTAGAAGGTCGCTAGGTAATTTGCATAGGTCAATAATGCTACTTTTTGCATATAAAGGAATTTCGACTCGAAACCACTTCCATTGAGTCCGAAATGACGTTTCTGCACTTAAAAAGTATAAACACTTATATATTTGGAGTTTCGAAAATTATTTGTTTAAAAATGTATTTTTAATATAAAATATATAGCCATAGAAAATAGTGATTTTTCAAACAGTGACCGTTTCTGACGAAACCACTTTTGTTGGATTCGGAATATTAAATTATTGCTAGGTTTCAAATTTTAGAATTTTCCGAGCTAGTATGTGAGCGTGGCAAAAGAAACAGTATTTAGTCAGTTTCGGTCAAAATTTATTGACTGAAAAATAGCCATTTTTCAAAATGTCTCAGAATTCAACGAAATAAATTTTGTTGGATTCGTATCATCAAAACAAAGCTAAAAATGATTTTTTGGTAATTTTTAGAATTAAAATATAATTATAATTGATTTTTCAGTGTAAACGGGCAAATTTTTGACTTTAAAAATTCATTAAAAATTCATACGGGCTCAGAATTGAACGAAATTAATTTTCATAGGTCCACAGCATCAAAACATAGCTAAATATATTTTTCGAGAATTTTTGAAGTTAATTTGTGACCTCGGTGAATTTTCATGTACGGTATACATTAAAATATTAATAAAATAATATAATTATTCCAAAACTCATAATAAATTTCGGAATTGGGTCCTGTAACATGTTCCATTGCGTTCAGAAGGCCTCAAAACCTTAAGAACGACAGTAAGCAGGCTTGAATCGGGGTTCGGACCAAAACGGGCTTAAGCGGGCCAATTAAATAATGATTAAAATACCCTAATATAATATTATATAAACCAAAATCGGGTTCTCTCCTTCTTCTCCAGCCGCATTATTCCACCGCTGAACCCATTAGTGTTCAATTCTTTGAACTTCGATTTCTCCTCCATTTCTCAACGAAATTTAGCGTGTGAGTACTCATTTCGAAGCTCTTCGCGAGCTCTTCGATTCTAGATAAGGAGCATCCGTCCCCGTGCCTCGACGAAACCGCCCGGCCACCTCAAAGTGCCGCCGGTCGCAGCCTCCCCTGGGCCCCACGCCGCCGCCGCACCTCGCCACCTTCTGGCCGTGCGTAGCTCTCTCGTAGCCGGTCCTTCTCCAACAAACGGGCGTCGTTTCGTCAACTACAACTCCAGAAAATCGAATTTGAAGTTTTGAACGTTCTAATGTAGATTTTATTTCATATTTCCCCACGCTTTTAAGCGTTACACAGCCAGTTGTAAAAAGCTGATTTTGATTTTTCCTATGAATTTGCATTAGAATTGTCCCAGATCCGCAATTGTTTTGAACTCGAACATCAAATCTGTTCAAACCTGAATCTTCTTCTCTGACCAAACACGGTGAGAATTTTATTTTTAAATTTAATTTAATTTAATTTATTAAATTATTATTTGCATGATTGTTAACCGTAGATCTAATATGTTATGATATTTAGAACATAGATCCGAATTGTTCACCCCGTATGTTGTTAGATCTGAATTGCATGATATTAGATCTGAAAATTTGGGGAAGAAACCTGAATTAATAATTAATTATGGTTATTTGTTTAATCACGCTACGTTGATTTTACATATGTCAAGTTAAAACATCACCTTATAATTACATTGATGTTAATTATTGGAATTGGATTTGTTGTCATGGTTGGATGTTGCTGTTATGTGATGTGATGAAAATTTACTTTTTATGGGATGCAAATAAAATAGGAATGCGACTTATGGCGGAATTTACATATTATTATGTGAAATTAAAATAAGATGAAAATTTGACCATGTAAATAAATAAAAAAAGACGATTTTTTTATACTTAAGATAAAAAGACAAATCTTTTTATATTGAAAACAAAAAGATGAAAATCCGACGAGGTAAATAAAAAGACAATCTTTTTGCATTGTATAATAGAAGAGATAATATTTTTACATTGTAAAATAGAAAGATTAATATCTTTACGTTGTAAAGTAGAGAAGTTGATATTTTTACATTATCAAAATGAAAAGTTGATATCTTTCATTGTAAACATAAAAGTGAATATTTTTGCATTGTAAGTAAAAGAATGAATTTTGCGATGTAAAGTAAAATAACATTTTTATATGTTATTTAGATAAGAATTTACATCGTATGTCAAATTTAACATTTTTATTAATGTTAAAAATAAGAATTTACATCGTATGTCAAATATAACATTTTTGTTAATGTTAAAAATAAGAATTAACATCGTATGTCAAATTTAGCATTTTTGTTAATGTTAAAAATAAGAATTTACATCGTATGTCAAATTTAGCATTTTTGTTAATGTTAAAAATAAGAATTTACATCGTATGTCAAATTTAGCATTTTTGTTAATGTTAAAAATAAGAATTTACATCGTATGTCAAATTTAGCATTTTTGTTAATGTTAAAAATAAGAATTTACATCGTATGTCAAATTTAGCATTTTTGTTAATGTTAAAAATAAGAATTTACATCGTATGTCAAATTTAGCATTTTTGTTAATGATAAAAATAAGAATTTACATCGCATGTAAATTTTAACATTTTTGTTAATGTTAAAAATAAGAATTTACATCGTATGTCAAATTTAACATTTTTGTTAATGTTAAAAATAAGAATTTACATCGTATGTCAAATTTAGCATTTTTGTTAATGTTAAAAATAAGAATTTACATGGTATGAGAAATTAACATTATTCTTGGTGTTAATAATAAGTAATTTACAATGCATGAAGAATTAACATTTTCAATGTTAATTAAATAGTTATTTCATCGTATGTGTAATTAACATTTTCAATGATAATATTATGAAAATACACCATAGGATGTCATTAACCTTTTCAATGTTAATATTATAAATAAAAAAGAAATTACATCGTAGTATGAGTAACATTTATTTCTAATGTTAACAAAAGAAAATCCACCGTACGACATTAACATTTATTTATAATGTTAATATTTAAAGAATTTGACCGTAGAATAAGTTACATTATTTTATAATGTTAATATTTAAAGAATTTGACCGTAGAATAAGTTACATTATTTTATAATGTTAATATTTAAAGAAATTGACCGTAGAATAAGTTACATTATTTTATAATGTTAATATTTAAAGAATTTGACCGTAAAATAAGTTACATTATTTTATAATGTTAATAAAAAAGAAATTCAACTGTATGATAATTTATATTATTTTATAATGTAATAAAAACACCGTATGATAATTTACATTTATTTTAATGTTAATATAAAGGAATTACACCATAGGATGATTTAACATTATTTTCAATGTTAAAATAAAAGGATTTCACTGTAGGATTAAACTAACATTATCTTTAATGTTAATATTAAGAGAATTACGCGGTAAGTTAAAATTACATTATTTATAATGTAGTATAATGGGATTTCACTGTATGTTAATTTACATTATTTTATAATGTAATTATAAAAAGGATTTATGCCATAGAAAATGAACATCATTTTAATGTTAATTAATAAAAAAGGTAATTTACACCGTAGGATAAATATACATTATTTTTAATGTATGTAAAAAGAGGAAACACACCATAGGGAAAAGATTGCATTTTTTTTTTCTTGTAATGTATATAAGAATTTACACCGTAGGTGAAATTTACCTTTTATTTAATGTAAGTAAAATAAGGAAGGTGGCAAAAATGATAGTTTACATTTTTATTTTATAAAATAAAATAAGGATGTATCATGTAAATAAAGATTTCGTTTTTATATGTAATTAGGAAGGAAAACTACATCGTAAAATAAAATTACATCGTAAAATAAAATTACATTTTAGATGTAATTGAAATTATGAATGCACTCAAAAGAGAGTGAATATTTTATATGTAAATAGAATCATAATATAATTGAAAGATGAAAGGGAATAAATAGTACGATGAATTATAATTTACATTTTAAGGTAAATTATAGAGATATGAAATAAATTAAAAGGAATGATTCATCGTCTAATTATAATTTACATTTTCATGTAAATGGAGAAATGAAAAGATAAGAGAATGAAAATGTACATAAGAATGAGAACAAACGATTTATTTATATATTTATATATAAATATAATTAAAATTAATCGAATCAAGCGCGGTAGTTCGCGTTTTGAAATCATATCTTTAAACGGATATACCGGAAGATCCGACCGTCGAATTTTCCCAAAACTGAAAATGTTAGGACCGTCTCGGAAAATTCTTTCCAACGATATAAGATATGTTATGATCCAACGGTTAGATTTTGAGATATGTGAAAATCAAAATTGGTTGAAAACAGCGTCAAAATCGCCACTGATCTGAATCGTAGTTGATTAAAGATTTAATTATTTTTAATTAAATAAAATAGGAAATAATCGTTATAAATTAGAAATAACGATAAGGAAGAGTTTTCAATATATTTATATATATATATATATACGAAGATTATTTAGAAAGGCCGAGTTAATCTCATTCCAAATAATCAACCGACGATAAGAATTGAAGAAGAAGACGACTAATGAAGACCGTCAATCTTCCCCTCAGGAAGACAGCGATTGAGGCTTTGAATTGATTTGCTCCCAATTCGAGGTCATGATCGTCGTTCGAACGAACATGTTGATTGAACGGATTTGACTTTCGTTCAGACCCAGAGCATAAGTTTAAATGGATGGTGTGTCTGACATCGTACTTCGTTATATATCATATTGTTGATTTTCTGTTAATATATAAATATTGGTGGTGGAGAATTTATTCTCTACTTAACACCCATTTATGTATTGATGGAGAAGCAATGGTATGGTATGGAGTGACAGTGTGGCATACTAAGATGCAATGATCAAGGCTTTGTTGAAAAGCAGGCCTTGTGGGATGATCAAAGCATAGCCTGTTTAGGCATAGCTTTGTGTATGACGTGACTTCACGAGCCTCACACACCGGCGGAGTCTAAAACGGGAGAAGGGAACGCAGGGAGTGCACACGTTTCTTTCTAGCTAGAGTGGTGCCAGGGACCTACCAGCGCTGGCATTTATTCATTGTGGTTGTTGGATTGTTCGAGACCTCGGGTTTATGCGGTCGCCACTGGCCGTATTGTAGGTCCAAAAGGACCGCGAAGCGTGTGTTCAGGCATAACTAATCCACGAAAGTAAGTGTGGACCGGCCCTGCAGCTATCCAAGGGTTGGACAGAGTACCAATCCTGGGGCATTGCTAGAGTGTCTCGAATCGGTAAGGATCTCCTCCCTAGCCTTGACTCAGATGGAAATCCAAATTCCAAATACGACCCTGCGGTTTTGATTGTATTACTAGTATGGAGATATAGTAGGATGGGGTACTATGTTTCCTAGGATTGATACATTTATTTTGAAATGTTTTTATTATACACTAATAATAATATTAAACTCGTATTTGCCGTATTTAGCATGTTTAATCACCATAAGGGAAAACTCTATCCTCTGGTGTGCGTTGCATTGTGTGATGGGACTTGAGTCTTATGGTGATTCCATTTTTCTAAAAAGCATTGCGATGTTGTACGTTCTGACACTTTAAATTATGCACGACAATCCATTGAGTAAACCCGTTCCGCATTAGCGGCGTGGTCTTTGGATTTGTCATATTATTATTACTAAACTAGTTATGAATTCTCATACCAGTCCCACGACTGACCCGTAGTTTGTTTCACCTTTTTGCAAACTCAGGTGCCCTCTTTTCTACACGGGCAGCCAAGTAAACAGGTTCATTCTTTGCTTGGAGTCTTCTTGGAGTTGCTCCTTATCTTTGCTTGGATTTGCTTTTGCGGAGAGGTGATGACTTGGAGCTTTGAGGACAGCTATCATTTACTTCTATTGCATTTTTCTATCTTTAAGTTCAGTCATTAGACTTGTCTCATTTCGTATTGCTTATTTTAGGAGTTGGAACTTATTTTCATTTCTGCAAACTTGATGTAATAATTTGGATTCTGTGACTGTTGGGATTCTGTGGTTTATGACATTATATTTCCGCTGCTATGATGTTATTATATTATGGTTTTACTCTGCTATATTGTATCAGTGATATGTATTGTTATATTTATGTTGTATTCCATATGATTATTCCTTACTTTCACCTAGTGGAGGTTTGGGGTCATCACAGTTGGTATCAGAGCTTTGGTTACACTTAGCTTTGGAATATAACATATTTATAGCAAATTCGTTTACATAGAATCACAATATTCTATGGCGAACATTTCATGAGATACATAATAGCCAGTCTCTTTCGTCATCTTTTCATTCATCCTTCGATCTTTTCTATCTCTTAGAACCACCATTACAGTTGTTCTGACTCTTCCCTTGATCGTACAGAACTAACTAAAAATGGGTACTCGGGCCGCTAGAACTAGTAGAGCTAGAGCAAGGAGGCAAGACGCTACTGGAACTGAGGAGCTTTATTCCCAACGACACGGTTAAGAAGCTAGAAATTAAAACATTCTACGTTCTCTAGGTTAGTTCCTACTCTTCTATTTCTCTTTTCCTTTTCGAGGACGAAAAGTTCTTAAGTGGGGGAGATTGTAATAACCCTGAATTTTGGGGCCAATTTAAAATTTATTTTAAGTGATTTTAAATGAGTTTTGATATTTAGAATAATCTATTTTAAATAATAATGATCACAAATTTGGTTCAAATCGAAGTTAGAATGAATAAATTAATTTTGGTTATAAAAAGGGTTAGAAATAGCGTGGTAGTTTGAAAAGTCAAACTTGAACTTTGACTAACCATACAGGATGCAAAATTTAACGGATTTTAGTGAAACCAAAAAGTTTAGAATCTATTTAAAAAGATCTTTCCAACGAATCCGAAAAATCGAAATTTCATTGCGGAAATCAAAAGTTATGGCCAATTCAATTTTTAGAAGGTCGCTAGGTAATTTGCATAGGTCAATAATGCTACTTTTTGCATATAAAGGAATTTCGACTCGAAACCACTGCCATTGAGTCCGGAATGACGTTTCTGCACTTAAAAAGTATAAACACTTATATATTTGGAGTTTCGAAAATTATTTGTTTAAAAATGTATTTTTAATATAAAATATATAGCCATAGAAAATAGTGTTTTTTCAAACAGTGACCGTTTCTGACGAAACCACTTTTGTTGGATTCAGAATATTAAATTATTGCTAGGTTTCAAATTTTAGAATTTTCCGAGCTAGTATGTGAGCGTGGCAAAAGAAACAGTATTTAGTCAGTTTCGGTCAAAATTTATTGACTGAAAAATAGCCATTTTTCAAAATGTCTCAGAATTCAACGAAATAAATTTTGTTGGATTCGTATCATCAAAACAAAGCTAAAAATGATTTTTTGGTAATTTTTAGAATTAAAATATAATTATAATTGATTTTTCAGTGTAAACGGGCAAATTTTTGACTTTAAAAATTCATTAAAAATTCATACAGGCTCAGAATTGAACGAAATTAATTTTCATAGGTCCACAGCATCAAAACATAGCTAAATATATTTTTCGAGAATTTTTGAAGTTAATTTGTGACCTCGGTGAATTTTCATGTACGGTATACATTAAAATATTAATAAAATAATATAATTATTCCAAAACTCATAATAAATTTCGGAATTGGGTCCTGTAACATGTTCCATTGCGTTCAGAAGGCCTCAAAACCTTAAGAACGACAGTAAGCATGCTTGAATCGGGATTCGGACCAAAACGGGCTTAAGCGGGCCAATTAAATAATGATTAAAATACCCTAATATAATATTATATAAAGCAAAATCGGGTTCTCTCCTTCTCCAGCCGCATTATTCCACCGCTGAACCCATTAATGTTCAATTCTTTGAACTTCGATTTCTCCATTTCTCAACGAAATTTAGCGTGTGAGTACTCATTTCGAAGCTCTTCGCGAGCTCTTCGATTCTAGATAAGGAGCATCCGTCCCCGTGCCTCGACGAAACCGCCCCGCCACCTCAAAGTGCCGCCGGTCGCAGCCTCCCCTGGGCCCCATGCCGCCGCCGCACCTCGCCACCTTCTGGCCGTGCGTAGCTCTCTCGTAGTCGGTCCTTCTCCAACAAACGGCTCGTCGTTTCGTCAACTACAACTCCAGAAAATCGAATTTGAAGCTTTGAACGTTCTAAGGTAGATTTTATTTCAGATTTCCCCACGCTTTTAAGCGTTACACAGCCAGTTGTAAAAAGCTGATTTTGATTTTTCCTATGAATTTGCATTAGAATTGTCCCAGATCCGCAATTGTTTTGAACTCGAACATCAAATCTGTTCGAACCTGAATCTTCTTCTTTGATCAAACACGGTGAGAATTTTATTTTTAAATTTAATTTAATTTAATTTATTAAATTATTATTTGCATGATTGTTAACCGTAGATCTAATATGTTATGATATTTAGAACATAGATCCGAATTGTTCACCCCGTATGTTGTTAGATCTGAATTGCATGATATTAGATCTGAAAATTTAGGGAAGAAACCTGAATTAATAATTAATTATAATTAATTATGGTTATTTGTTTAATCACGCTACGTTGATTTTACATATGTCAAGTTAAAACATCACCTTATAATTACATTGATGTTAATTATTGGAATTGGATTTGTTGTCATGGTTGGATGTTGCTGTTATGTGATGTGATGAAAATTTACTTTTTATGGGATGCAAATAAAATAGGAATGCGACTTGTGGTGGAATTTACATATTATTATGTGAAATTAAAATAAGATGAAAATTTGACCATGTAAATAAATAAAAAAAGGCGATCTTTTTATACTTAAAATAAAAAGACAAATCTTTTTATATTGAAAACAAAAAGATGAAAATCCGACGAGGTAAATAAAATGACAATCTTTTTGCATTGTATAATAGAAGAGATAATATTTTTACATTGTAAAATAGAAAGATTAATATCTTTACGTTGTAAAGTAGAGAAATTGATATTTTTACATTATCAAAATGAAAAGTTGATATCTTTACATTGTAAACATAAAAGTGAATATTTTTGCATTGTAAGTAAAAGAATGAATTTTGCGATGTAAAGTAAAATAACATTTTTATATGTTATTTAGATAAGAATTTACATCGTATGTCAAATTTAACATTTTTGTTAATGTTAAAAATAAGAATTTACATCGTATGTCAAATTTAGCATTTTTGTTAATGTTAAAAATAAGAATTTACATCGTATGTCAAATTTAGCATTTTTGTTAATGTTAAAAATAAGAATTTACATCGTATGTCAAATTTAGCATTTTTGTTAATGTTAAAAATAAGAATTTACATCGTATGTCAAATTTAACATTTTTGTTAATGTTAAAAATAAGAATTTACATCGTATGTCAAATTTAGCATTTTTGTTAATGTTAAAAATAAAAATTTACATGGTATGAGAAATTAACATTATTCTTGGTGTTAATAATAAGTAATTTACAATGCATGAAGAATTAACATTTTCAATGTTAATTAAATAGTTATTTCATCGTATGTGTAATTAACATTTTCAATGTTAATATTATGAAAATACACCGTAGGATGTCATTAACCTTTTCAATGTTAATATTATAAATAAAAAAGAAATTACATCGTAGGATGAGTAACATTTATTTCTAATGTTAATAAAAGAAAATCCACCGTATGACATTAACATTTATTTATAATGTTAATATTTAAAGAATTTGACCGTAGAATAAGTTACATTATTTTATAATGTTAATATTTAAAGAATTTGACCGTAGAATAAGTTACATTATTTTATAATGTTAATATTTAAAGAATTTGACCGTAGAATAAGTTACATTATTTTATAATGTTAATATTTAAAGAATTTGACCGTAAAATAAGTTACATTATTTTATAATGTTAATAAAAAAGAAATTCAACTGTATGATAATTTATATTATTTTATAATGTAATAAAAAGAACTACACCGTATGATAATTTACATTTATTTTAATGTTAATATAAAGGAATTACACCATAGGATGATTTAACATTATTTTCAATGTTAAAATAAAAGGATTTCACTGTAGGATTAAACTAACATTATCTTTAATGTTAATATTAAGAGAATTACGCGGTAGGTTAAAATTACATTATTTTATAATGTAGTATAATGGGATTTCACTGTATGTTAATTTACATTATTTTATAATGTAATTATAAAAAGGATTTATACCATAGAAAATGAACATCATTTTAATGTTAATTAATGAAAAAGGTAATTTACACTGTAGGAAAAATATACATTATTTTTAATGTATGTAAAAAGAGGAAACACACCATAGGGAAAAGATTGCATTTTTTTTTCTTGTAATGTATATAAGAATTTACACCGTAGGTGAAATTTACCTTTTATTTAATGTAAGTAAAATAAGGAAGGTGGCAAAAATGATAGTTTACATTTTTATTTTATAAAATAAAATAAGGATGTATCATGTAAATAAAGATTTCGTTTTTATATGTAATTAGGAAGGAAAACTACATCGTAAAATAAAATTACATCGTAAAATAAAATTACATTTTAGATGTAATTGAAATTATGAATGCACTCAAAAGAGAATGAATATTTTATATGTAAATAGAATCATAATATAATTGAAAGATGAAAGGGAATAAATAGTACGATGAATTATAATTTACATTTTAAGGAAAATTATAGAGATATGAAATAAATTAAAAGGAATGATTCATCGTCTAATTATAAATTACATTTTCATGTAAATGGAGAAATGAAAAGATAAGAGAATGAAAATGTACATAAGAATGAGAACAAACGATTTATTTATATATTTATATATAAATATAATTAAAATTAATCGAATCAAGCGCGGTAGTTCGCGTTTTGAAATCATATCTTTAAACGGATATACCGGAAGATCCGACCGTCCCCAAAACTGAAAACGTTAGGACCGTCTCGGAAAATTCTTTCCAACGATATAAGATATGTTATGATCCAACGGTTAGATTTTGAGATATGTGAAAATCAAAATTGGTTGAAAACAGCGTCAAAATCGCCATTGATCTGAATCGTAGTTGATTAAAGATTTAATTATTTTTAATTAAATAAAATAGGAAATAATCGTTATAAATTAGAAATAACGATAAGGAAGAGTTTTCAATATATTTTTATATATATATATATATACGAAGATTATTTGGAAAGACCGAGTTAATCTCATTCCAAATAATCAACCGACGATAAGAATTGAAGAAGAAGACGACTAATGAAGACCGTCAATCTTCCCCTCAGGAAGACAGCGATTGAGGCTTTGAATTGATTTGCTTCCAATTCGAGGTCATGATCGTCGTTCGAACGAACATGTTGATTGAACGGATTTGACTTTCGTTCGGATCCAGAGCATAAGTTTAAATGGATGGTGTGTCTGACATCGTACTTCGTTATATATCATATTGTTGATTTTCTGTTAATATATAAATATTGGTGGTGGAGAATTTATTCTCTACTTAACACCCATTTATGTATTGATGGAGAAGCAATGGTATGGTATGGAGTGACAGTGTGGCATACTAAGATGCAATGATCAAGGCTTTGTTGAAAAGCAGGCCTTGTGGGATGATCAAAGCATAGCCTGTTTAGGCATAGCTTTGTGTATGACGTGACTTCACGAGCCTCACACACCGGCGGAGTCTAAAACGGGAGAAGGGAACGCAGGGAGTGCACACGTTTCTTTCTAGCTAGAGTGGTGCCAGGGACCTACCAGCGCTGGCATTTATTCATTGTGGTTGTTGGATTGTTCGAGGCCTCGGGTTTATGCGGTCGCCACTGGCCGTATTGTAGGTCCAAAAGGACCGGGAAGCGTGTGTTCAGGCATAACTAATCCACAAAAGTAAGTGTGGACCGGCCCTGCAGCTATCCAAGGGTTGGACAGAGTACCAATCCTGGGGCATTGCTAGAGTGTCTCGAATCGGTAAGGATCTCCTCCCTAGCCTTGACTCAGATGGAAATCCAAATTCCAAATACGACCCTGCGGTTTTGATTGTATTACTAGTATGGAGATATAGTAGGATGGGGTACTATGTTTCCTAGGATTGATACATTTATTTTGAAATGTTTTTATTATACACTAATAATAATATTAAACTCGTACTTGCCGTATTTAGCATGTTTAATCACCATAAGGGAAAACTCTATCCTCTGGTGTGCGTTGCATTGTGTGATGGGACTTGAGTCTTATGTTGATTCCATTTTTCTAAAAAGCATTGCGATGTTGTACGTTCTGACACTTTAAATTATGCACGACAATCCATTGAGTAAACCCGTTCCGCATTAGCGGCGTGGTCTTTGGATTTGTCATATTATTATTACTAAACTAGTTATGAATTCTCATACCAGTCCCACGACTGACCCGTAGTTTGTTTCACCTTTTTGCAAACTCGGGTTCCCTCTTTTCTACACGGGCAGCCAAGTAAACAGGTTCATTCTTTGCTTGGAGTCTTCTTGGAGTTGCTCCTTATCTTTGCTTGGATTTGCTTTTGCGGAGAGGTGATGACTTGGAGCTTTGAGGACAGCTATCATTTACTTCTATTGCATTTTTCTATCTTTAAGTTCAGTCATTAGACTTGTCTCATTTCGTATTGCTTATTTTAGGAGTTGGAACTTATTTTCATTTCTGCAAACTTGATGTAATAATTTGGATTCTGTGACTGTTGGGATTCTGTGGTTTATGACATTATATTTCCGCTGCTATGATGTTATTATGCTATGGTTTTCCTCTGCTATATTGTATCAGTGATATGTATTGTTATATTTATGTTGTATTCCATATGATTATTCCTTACTTTCACCTAGTGGAGGTTTGGGGTTATCACAATATACTTGCGCGTTTGTGAAATGCTCAAGTTAAAAAAACTAAAAAAATATACCTTACGCATTCCATAAGCGTGCACGCTATATATGAACGAGACTAGTTTCTACAATAAGTTTTCTCTTGAGTCCATACTTGCAATTAGTTTTTTATCTAGCGGTCAATTTTTTTTTCCTAAAATTAATTAAGAATAAATTTGAAGAGGAAGGAGATGATAAAAAAATTTCAAAGCAGCTAATAGAAGTATTACAACAAATAGAGGATCAATCTAAAAATGAAGTTGTGATGATAAAAATTGGCAACCTAGCGACATTGATAAGAAGATGGAGATGTGTGGAGATTGGAACAATGAAGAAAAGGGAGGAAAGGGGATTAGGATTAAGGTTATTTTTCTAACATCTAGAAACCGATAGAGGAAATGTCGGTGGAACATAATGGGAGGTGACAGCTATTTAGAATATTTTTACCTTTTTGGCTTGTGAAATTGAACGGCTAAAAATATAAAGTTTGGAAGGAAAGGAATTACCTAGAAGATCTCAAAAAAATCCGTTTTGTTCTGTTATATATATGAAAAATCCTCTCAAACTGTTTATTTAAGAAAAATGGAAATTTTGTAAATACGTGATTGAAAGTTACTATGAAAAAACAAAAAAACCCAATCCTACGTGAATCCTGGCATTTATCACATGAGCAACAGAGATATCAATAAAAAATCATGTGCGCACACAGAGATAGAGAGGGGAAGGGGTTACTAACATGCAAATTGGAACTCAAAATCTAACACAAACATTGACCTTATAAATATTCGTGTTTACATGTAATGTTGAAACGAGGGCAAGATCTATTGGCTAAGATATAAATCGTTGATATAAGAATACATGAAACTTGGCAATTGCCATAATAGCAACAAAATCCTATTGAATTAGAAGCTTTCTTGGACGATATCATCCAATGATTAAAATATCTCGTATCACATTCTTGACATTACTGACTAAAATGAATTTTCCATATATACACCTCGGCACACTCTGTGTGTGTGCGCGCATGTATATATGAACACTCAATGATACTCCTATGTTGCAGCATCCAAGGTTTTAAATCTCGGATATCGGTTGCGTTTCGTCTTGGGGATTTTATAGACTCGGTCTCGTATCGGGGGAGATCTCGAACGAGATGAGTCTAACTCGGGAGTTCGTCTCAGATTTTCATCTCGGGTCTGAAAGTTCATATTGGAACAATCTCGTGGTACATGATATGTTAAAAAATGATATTTTAACAAAATGATTTTTATGAATGCTATCAAAAACATAGTAACCTAAACTTAAAATGCAAAATAACTTTATTATTCTTTATTTTGCGAAAGATCATTCATACTCTAAATCGTAATATGCTTAAAACAGGAATATTATTAGACATGAAACATTAAAAGGATCCAAAACATTAAAAAATTCAGCATAAATAGACCATAAAATACATAATTTCAGAAGTAACATGTATGTAAAAAGGCGAATATGAAAATCATAAGCATTGTAAAACATATACGAACATACAATATAGTCATTTAACATGCGAAATGTAAAATAGCAAAAGATTGATATGACTAGATTTGAGTTTTTAAATTATAATTCTAGTTCATGCACAAATTTAAATTTTTACCAAAAAAACTAAAATCTCGGACGATATTCCAGTATTTCGTCTCGGTCGATATATCGTTCGATATTGCAATATTTCGAGCGATATATTTGAAAGGAGATTTGGAGTGATATTTGCTGTTTCATTTCGGAAGGAGCCCAAAATGAGATCTGATCTCGAAGGAGATCTCGGGCGATATTTGCGAGATTTGAAACAGTGGCAGCATCTTTGTAGCTCATAATTTTCAGGATGCTATTTGTTTTAAATAATAACATTTTGTTTGCCTCAACAGTATGTTATTATTTAAATCGGATTGTACAATGGAAATCGATGAGTACAAGAAGTACTAAAAAATTGAGTGTCACTGAATGTTTTTCTCATATATAATCACAGATACATAGGTAAGGAACGACTTTCCTTACCTTTGCAACACCTCAGAAACATTTGATTTCAACCATTGTTTTAATTAAAATAATATATTTTCTCTCTCTACTCCATCAACAAAATAGAAACCATTTTATTTAGTCTTGGACAACTACCTTATTTAGTTTGCAACATGTGTCGTAATTAGATGAGATTTAAGGTGTATCAAAAACGAGGGGGCCTGATCTATGATCCTACATACATATGTAGGGCTATCAACGGATGCTTTCGGATGCGGATAGTACAATATCTGCATCTGCATTCGAAATCATTTTTGGATATAGGATATCTGTATCCTCGGATACAGACGGATATTGGATAATTATCCGTTTGATAATGAAGGAACATAAATAGAAAAATTTAGTTTGACACCAAGCTTTTTCAATCCAGGTTATTACAAAAGTGCTGAAAATTAAATTAAAATGATGAAAACATATAATTTTGAGCAGTTAATATGCATTTAGTGTGTATAATATAGACTTTCAAATTAACAAAATAATAAAATAACATATTTCATTATGTCAAAATGCACATAATTTAAACTATAATCATCAAAAAAATGAACGGATAATTTTTTGATTCAGATGTGCTTATATCTGCACCCACGTCAGTTCTTCCAGATATCGAATATTTATCCACTTTCATATGCAAATGCAGACGGATTTCAAATTTTTCGAATATTTATTGACAGCAGTGTACATATGAAACTTATGTATCATATGGATATTATTAGTTAATCATAAGCATGTTTCTTTCTACACAAAGCAATGTAACTGTGACATGAAACAATTGATAAAATAAAGAATCAAACCTGGGCAAAATAATTCCATGTCCAGTTTCACACAATATAAAATGTTTAAAATAGACTATGCACTAAACTAAAAAATTATGCTATCCCATTCCAACTCATTTTCAAGTAAAAGCATGAGACAAAATATTATATCAAAATAAAATACTCTTTACATACACATTGATTCATAAATCCTTTAGCTATGAATACGTACTATATCCTTTCCACAAAATCCAAAATTAACTATTGTGGCCCACTATAATTATTTAGCATTTACTATGAACATTATATTGTTATTCCTAGATTCATAGAGAAGTACACAGCATACATTTAATATTAACTAGATACGTGCAAACATCTAAAAGGAATTAAAAGAAGATGTATAACTTTCATAGCGTGGAAGACTACTTGCTATCCTATTGGTAGCAACATCGGGTCAGTCTTGAAATCCCCAAAATATTCGGACACCTTAGACAGTTCGAAATATCGAATGGCGTAGGCTGTGTGAACATGTTTAAATATGCATAATATAAGGTCGGAGGCTCTAGACGGTCGCATTGATGGCCTTAACCTAGCATCACCCCTAGGTGAAATGTGCCACATTAAATGTGCCATATTAAACTACTGCAATGCTAACTCCCTGGTGAACCCTAACAGAAAGGAGGAATATTAGATACGTACTAGTTATGTTTCCATATTTGAGTTCCTCTCTTTGTGACATGAGCAGTCTACAAAATGTGAACTAAACGTGAGTTATCTCTACAGTTTCTATCAATAATGAAGCTTGTTACAGCAAACCCTGAAATGAATACCAATCTCGACCAGATACCTAGTGGATATTAACTTTCTTCTTTCCACTTTTTCTGACATTTACAAATTATTTACCCTTTTTCATCGGAATCTTCATTCCAGATATGATAATTTGCTGTCACTCGGTCACTGTTACCAATTGCAACCAAGAATTGCAAGGAAACAATCAATCATCTCAATATTCAACATTTATCAATCAGCATTCAATATAGCATAATTGTTGTTTAATTTTATAAAAGAGTTCTCATTCGAAACTTTATAAACTAGATAAATGACTGTTCCAGTCGAAACTTTTAAAAACTAGATAAATAACTGTTTCAATACCTGGCCTCCAATAATCAATGTTCAGTTTTAAACAATCACCACAATAAAGGAATAAAATTTCATGAAATATAATACACAAAAAAGAAAAGAATAAGATACATCGATCTTTTATAATGGCGAAAAAGATTGATGATAGAATCCATAACAACATCCATGTATCAGTTTCAATCTCACACAATTAGTGATCAAAATATATTGCTTCCTGAAGGTGCAGCACGTTACTATAAATTGGTCATGAAGAGTGATTACTATAAATTGGTTATGAAGGTGCAGCAGTACTCAACTCTTCAAACAATCCCATCATATATTCAAATCTAGATGACATTTAATCCTGGGTTAAATCCAATCTCTCTACATACAGGACCATTATGAGTATTCCATTAGCGAGCAAGAGTACTTTATTGTCCCACATCATAGAAATTTCAAAATATTTTTTATCCAAAATACTGCTCAGGACACCACTTGTCGAGCAATGAGGAAGCTGCTTGTGTAGGTTGGTTTCCTGCATCATTCATTCAAGTTTGGATGATATAACAGCAATTCTGAGCTCATTTGTTTTTACCTTTTTTTGTAAAAACCTCAAGTAGCATACTTTTTCACCCACCTACAATTGTTGTTTAATTTTATAAGAGAGTTCTCATTCGAAACTTTATAAACTAGATAAATGAGACTGTTTCAATACCTGGCATCCAATAATCAATGTTCAGTTTTAAACAATCAGCGCTATAAAAGGATTGAAAGTTTTAATAAAATTTCATGAATATAATACACAAGTAAGAAAAGAATAAGATACATCGATCTTTTATAATGGTGAAAAAGATTGATGATAAAATCTATAACAACATCCATGTTTCAGTTTCAATATCACACAATTAGTGATCGAAATATATTGCATCCAGAAGGTGACTTTACTATAAATTAGTTATGAAGAGTGATTACCATGGACGCTATATGGAGCAGAATGCTATGAATGTACTGCAGTACTCAACTCTTCAAACAACGCAGTTATATATGCAAATCGAGATGACATCCAATCCTGGGTCAAATCCAGTCTTTCTACGTACAAGACCATTATGAGTACTCCATTAGCGAGAGTACTTTATTGTCCCACGTCATAGAAATTTCAAAGAAAAAATTATCCAAAATACCATAGAGAACACCTCTTGTCGAGCAATGAGGAAGCTGCTTGTGTACGTTGGTTTCCTGCATCATTCATTCAAATTTGGATGATAAAACAGCAATTCTGAGCTCATTTGTTTTTCCCCCTTTTTGCAAACAAAAACCCAAAGTATATTACTTTCTCCCCCACCTACAAATATAATCAAACAGTTAATACTAAACTGTTAGTTTCAATCAATTAGTACAACTTTTGGTTTTCAACCAACCCACTCGTCTTGCTGTTGTTTATTTTATTGTAACATTTATTCAACGTGTACGTAATTTTTTAAAGATTTTCCACTCATAAATCTAACCTGGTTGCAAGAAGATATATATCAGTCACAAACTGTGTGTATATACACACACACACACACATACACATACACATATATACAAGTGTACGTATTTTCAATTTTGGGAACCCTGTAATAAAATATATATCGTGATGAATTAGTAACATGAAAAATTGCGAGTTAGACTTGCAATACTCAGTTTTAAAGGATATATTTGACTTGTATATGATACACACGCGTGTAATTAAACATGCAACAGATACGGCATATATATTTGTTCTTCATTTTATTTATCAAAGTGAAAATGTTTCACAGATAGATATGGATATATATACTTAGTGAGACTAATCTGGATTAAAACTGTTTTATAAACGCAGGGGTTGTGCTTGTTGAAATTGTTTCAGCATGAAGATCAACTGTTGGCAGGTTTTGGAAATTGTTAATTCTACAAATTTGTATATATATTACTGATATGTCAGTATATTCAAATGACTGTAAGATGTTCATGTTGATGTATAATATATGTATTTGCATAAGATATGTTGAACGTGCCAATATGTGTTATATGAATAATTACCTGTATAGTTATATATAAATTATTTGTAATTATATATACAGTTATAGTTCTCTTGCTGCATTGTTATGTTCACATGTTATTTAGATGTGTTCTGTAATCACATGTTTTAATAATCACCGGCGATTGTAGTTAAAATCGTCAGTGTATAAGGATGGCTCAAAAACACCGTAATATGATGCGATTAATTTAGAATACATATCTATTATATGATCTGAATATTGCAGATATTAAAATTGTAATGTCGATTATTTCTACCGTGAAATGTTCAAAAGGTTTTTTAAGTCATACAGTAATTTTGATTACCATTACTTTGAAATGTTTCAATACCTGGCGTCCAATAATCAGTGTTCAGTTTTAAACAATCAGCATTATAAAAAGAATGAAAGTTTTGATAAAATTTCATGAAATATAATACACAAATAAGAAAAGAACAAAATACATCTTTTATAATGGTGAAAAAGATTGATGATAGAACCTGTAACATCCATGTATCAATTTCAACCTCACACAATTAGTGATCGAAATATATTGCTTCTTGAAGGTGACTTTACTATAAATTAGTTATGAAGAGTGATTACCATGGACGCTGATATGGAGCAGAATGATATGAATATACTGCAGTACTCAACTCTTCAAACAACGCGGTCATATACTCAAATCGAGATGATGTTTAATCCTGGGTCAAATCCAATCTTTCTACATACAAGACCATTACATTAGCAAGAGTACTTTATTGTCCCACATCATAGAAATTTCAAAATATTTTTTATTCAAAATACCGGAGAGGACACCTCTTGTTGAGCAATGAGGAAGCTGCTTGTGTAGGTTGGTTTCCTGCATCATTCATTCAAATTTGGATGATATAACAGCAATTCTGAGCTCATTTGTTTTTCCCCCTTTTTGTAAACAAAAACCCAAAGTAGCTTACTTTTTCCCCCACCTACAAATATAATCAAGCAGTTAATACTAAACTGTTAGTTTCAATCAATTAGTACAACTTTTGGTTTTTAACCAACCCACAATACCAATACAGAAATATGATATTAACATTAAGGGGAAGTTTGGTCCGACCATCGTTACCTAACAAATACCACACAAAGAAGTATGATATTACACAATATCTAAGACTCGATAAACGAAAAGATTCTAACTACTCTTAACTGGAGCTACAACAGCACAGCTAGCCAACAAACCATTAAAAAAAATTATTAACCCTTTGAAATATCATCATTTTTAGTATATTGTATTATTATTATTTTCTTGTTTAATTATATGGAAAATAACATAGTTGCTAACTACTTGCTTGAAATAGTCAATGAAATTATGTCACATGTAGGAACCCCCAATTTACAGGAGATCATATCAAACTTACTTGGTTATGGTTATCTAGATAAATATTATATTAAATATAAATGAGCTAGTAATTAACTAATGCTAACTTTTACAATACTATTTTTTATTTTTAGAAAATTAGATATTTTATCATATTATTATCTATTTACGGCGTTTCACTAAATAATTCATAATATATATGTATAATAACATACTAAAATTCCAGTAAATTTAGATCTACATCGTTATTTGAAATGGAATATTAATAAAATAAAAAATTGTTTGTGTGTTGTACATACATACATACATACACACACACACACATACACACACACACACACATATATATATATATATATATACATATATATATATCTTGTTACAATACAAATTTACAATTAACTATCATTATTAAAAAAACTCCCACTCCAAAGAGTAGAGCAACGAAATTTGACTGGTCCATTCCAACCGACCCTTCGTTTAAGCAAAGCTCTTGCAGACGCACTTTTCGTTTCGAAGACTTCCACTTATTTAAGAAATAATACATGCCTCTGCAAATAACAAGTCACTAAATTATGACTGCCAAACATCGAACCCTCGCCCTGTGCAGGGGAGCTGGGAGCCCTTATCCATTCCACTAGAGTTGTGGACTTCTAAAGTTAATAATTATACACACACACATATACACACACATCATAATTATTTTAATTTAATTCATATGTGATATATATAAGTTTATTTCCTTGAATTTATAATTTTATTTGCACACCCACATAAACACACATGTATGTCTCATTATTATTTATAATATAACATATATAATATTTTTCATGATATGTAATATGTAGAATTACTTGACATTTATACATATAAGTATATGCATATATTTGAAAAAAACAATATATTTAATGAGTTAATGTGTCTGTTGCAATGTAAATCTCAACATTTATATGCATGCATACACGGAATATCAAGTTACAAATGCACACACATATACATATGTATATGATATATACGGATACTTATACATTAAGTGAAAAAAAAATGATTTCATACATTTTATAGACTTAAATAATGGAAACGACAATTGGGATATAAAATTAAACACACAAATTGTGTATCATTGGATTTGTTTATCTTTACATGGAAGATGAAGATCGAATAGTTGGAATTTCTTGTGTTTAAATTTTTGTATAAGTAGACTTTCCCATTAAATAATATATATGGTTTTATTTAAATCAAATTTACATGTGTTCTAAATAAATTAGACTTCATAGACCCAATAATGATCAATTAGGGTTTAAATTTTTTGAAAAATTTGCTCACATCTTCTGTTGTGGGCCGCCCAGTTTCCGACGATGAATATACGCTTTCATAAGTTCGTTTCTTTTACACAAGGTCCAAAAATCATCGAAGATCAGTTTCAATTTTTGTTTATGATATTATCGTACTAGGCATGTTACAGTTCCGATAATTTTATTCATTACTAGATTGTTAGTAAATAAGAATAAACAAAATCAATGTATCAATATTACATGCATGTTAATTATAAATTTACAACATATTTTATTAATCTAGATCAATTGTTGCTTAAAATTAACATATATAAGATGATGATTAACTTGTTTCATGTTTCGTAATCTCGTTTATCTTTACTTTTTTCTAATTTGATTTTTTTTTAAAAAAAATCTTATATTTGTAACTTGTAAGTCATGCTCATTTAATCAATTCAAATCTTATAACAATATAATGAAATGTAAATAAGTAGATCTTATAAGGTAAGTTTGAGTAACCTTTATGTCAGAGTGTAAACGTAAAAGTAAATTAGTACCTACTCTAATCTGACTATAAATTCACCATCACTGATCAAATGTTAAATGACTTTTTAGTACACAATTTATCAGTTCGACAATAGAGGCGAGCAATATTCGGTTAAAACCGAATTAACCAACCGAACCGATTCATTTCTTCAGTCGATTTAATAATGAAACTAAATAAGCTTTTATTTTGACCAAATTAATCAATCTTTTATTGTATTATCCAAATTTCTAACATTGTAATACTTTAACAATTGGTTCAATAATAAAAAATAACCAATTGAAAATAGGTTAAATTTTTATAAGCATAAAAATATTTAATAAAATCTCTTCAACATTAATTTGTTTTCCTTTGAATGAATCAACCATTTAAATAATAATTACTTTCTTAATTCGATTAAGTCAATATTAGATCGAACTAACTGAAATTAATTTGGTTTGATTCTGATTTTTTGGGGCTCCGATTCATTTTGAGTTTTCCTACAGTAAAACCAACCAAAAGCCCTAACCTCATATATGTGAGAGTAATGATATTGTTTTTTCCCTAATTTTGGTTTACTGTAGAATCGATATGTTAATGACCTTTTTAACTAGCAAATAGAACCATTGTTATAACAGCCCTGAATTTACACAAAAGAAACTCAGAAAATAACTTCATGTGAAATGTCCTTGCAGCATACATATAAAGAATAAAAATGTATTTGATCATATACTGAAAGATAAAATTATATGATGCTTTTGTAAATTAGAGCACCCGTTTAGAAGCAGGAGGTCCTGAGTTCAATTTATTTGACGGGTGTAATTTAAATGGAAAATGCTTTAGGAGAATAACTGAAATGAAAAATGAATCGTTTGACTATTATAGCCTTTTGAAGAAGTCTAACCTATGGGTGTAACTTAAGTAATACTTTTGAACTCCATTTGTACCATATCAAATTCATGTTACAGACAAATATAATCAAAATACTCTCATTCTTGTCCGCTTGAAGACCGAAGTTTGAAGATTGCACATGTTTGTGTAAACATAAAGGTTTTTTCATCATATGCTTAGTTACAAAATAAATAATTGCATATCTGTATAAGACATCATGAGAAGAAGATAAAAAAGATAGGTTTTGTAAGTTATAGATGTAGAATTTGTAGAATTTGAATTTTCCTTCTCTCCCTTAACCATTCTTTAATTTTTGATGTCTTTTCGATAAGACTTACAATGAATATAGTTATATCTATAGGCAGAGAGAGGGGCCAAAACCCTCTAAGGATATAATCTCAACGGCTCATCAAGGGTGATCGTTAATAAAGAATATCCTTATTTATAAGAATATACCTTATAATTTCGACTTTATCCTTATCAAATCAAATATTCCTTAAATGACATAATTTGATATATGGAATTATTTATTCTAATTGCAATCTTATACTACTGAAGAAATAATTCCATATCTAACATAATTTATAATATGAAATAATATTTACTGATTGCAATCTTATCCTTATGAAATCAATGATTTCATATTTGGTATATGGACTACACAATGAGAAGTATACAATTTCTTACGTTTTGTTGTGAAATTTGTTCGATGTTTTATGAATGTGTACAGAAAGAAACAATTCCAGCATCTTTCAGGATTTTCATCGGTTCCAATGATGAATAACATTACAATCTGATGTAATATTTTCTGTCTCCAAAGATGCACGTTTAGTGTAATCGATCAAAAGGCAAAGCAAAACATGTATAAATGTAATTTGCATGCATGGTTAAGCCATTAGGTTTATAAATCAAAAATAAGATTGCGTACAAAAGTTTGATAACATGTAATATTTTAGGTGATAGATATTTATATATGACAAGACAAATCATTTCATTTTTGTGGATTTGTGGTTGGTTTTCTTGACTACCAAGACATTGTAACCGATAAGAACAAAAAATCAGTTCATATACGTTTGGTAGACAATAAAGAGGATATTCCTTAAAAAAGGTCGTGTCTTCAATATTTTAAGTTGGGTAGGATGAACCAAGAACTTCATCCATAATGGAACGTGGTTGCAAAGCGATATTGAAACTCAAACAAGAGAAATGTAGGTTGTAATCGGACCAGACAGGACCAAACCAATCAAAGGTGTGTCATAATCCCATACTATAATAGATTCAGATGGACACAGATGGAGCAAGAATTAAGTTCAGACATTACTATGATACATATTAAGAATAAAATGCATATATTCTTCTTGAAAAAAAAAATTGAAGCTTTCATAGCTTAGATGGCTAGAGCACCCATTTTTTAGTAAGTGGGAGGTCCTGAGTTCAATTCTTAGTGAAAGCATTTTTTTCATTATGAATAAAAATACTAAATTACTTTAGATCAAGCTATTTTAATACTAATCCATACACCCCAGACATAGTCATTCTAACCTCTTTCATTCTTCGAAACTTATTAACTATAATTACTGCTATAATAATATTTTTTTATTTATACAAATAATTTTATGATGTAATTGTGATTAAGACAAAATTATGTTAACATCCATACAAACATACCGGACACAATCATCCTACCCTCTTTCATTCTTCGAAATTTGTTAACTTTAATTACTGTTATGACAGTATTTTTTAATTATACAAATAATTTTATGATGCTATCATGATTAATGTATTTGATTTGGATTTATGAATTTTGATTGGATTTGTTTAGGGATATTAATGAACATTATGGTGAAAAAAGGTTGGGTGGTTAATGTTGCTGCCGGAAAAAGCAAGGAGAGACCTTTTTCAATAAACTACTACGACAATTTAATGAGCATATGTCATAAATATCTTATGCCTATTATTGTGGAATCTCCTTCAAGATTATTCATTTGAAGCTTGGGAGATGTCAATAAAAGAGTATATCAATCAACTCAATAAGTTGGTTAGGTTCGAGATGTTTTTTTTTTCTTTTCTTCCCCTTATTGGCCAAAAATATCCATAACCTTCATCAATTCAAGCATTAAAAAATGAAAACAAACAAAATCAACGCTGTAGTGTGTTAGATCTTTCTGAACTAATCTGAATTTAGAGTTAACATTCAATGTGTAATCTCTAGGCAATAGCAAGGTAACAACATGTTTACTTGTACCATATGTACATATTCACAGAGAGAGAAAGGATCAAGAGCACATCAAACAGTATAGCACCCCTAATAATCCCCTTGATTTCCACCATATATTCACGTTTCACTCTTCCCCTTGGTATTAACTGCATTTCGCGTTATTGCATGCGCTATAGCGTTCATTTTTTTAGAAAAAAAAGTAATCAAGTATATTTTGCCAAGCTAAATTTTATTTTATTTTTTTGCATATTTTGTGTCATATCCAAATCGTTCAAGACTCCAAATATAAGCACTACCATACTTTATGCATGTATTAAATATTTTTGATGTAAAATGTAATTATATTACAGAAAATTGATAATTTCATATTGTACATTCAAAATAATTGATGGATGCAATATATTTGTTCTTACAAATTTGAAATTCATTCTTATAATTGTGAGTTATAACGAAATTTATTCGTATTCAACAACTATGGTGTTATATACTATAAAAAATAAATGAATGAAAATACACTTTTGTAGAAAAAAAACAAAAAAACAAAATGATAAGTTAAAAAAATATAAATAAGAAAAGTCGTAAAGCGAAAATAAGATTGAATGAAAATAATAAATGAAGTCTACAATTATAAGATTTAAATAAACAAAAGTCAAACGTGATTCAAGTGTACAATAACAAAACATAGAAATTATATAATAATTCTAAAATATCAAAATCCAGTCACTAGTTTCATCTAAATCAAAATCATTAATCATTATTTAAACAACCATCAATTTCTTTTTCTTTCAAGTCATAATCTACGGCATTTTTCCTTTGAGACATTATAAGTATAATAGCATGTTATTTTGGAATTAATTCACTGTCCAAACATTTAAACTAGAAACAATAACAAAATAGCGCACTATTTTGTGCTATGCGCTATGATAAAATAGCGCGCTATATATGCGCTATAGGGAACACATGTGCTATTGTAAGTACAATAGCGCAAGCAATGCGCTATGCGCTATTTGTCGTTATAGTACGCGTTTTGATAGCACAGAATATAATATAGTATATATGATTGTACAACTTACAATTAACTTAAAATATTAATTTATATATATGCATATAACTATAACAACAACAACTAAGTCGTTAATACCAAACAAGTTGGGGTCGGCTAGAGATGAAACCCAAAACCAAATGACAAAACAAACAGACCAAACAGGACCAAACCGATCGAAGGTGTGTCCTAATCCTATACTATAATAGATTCAAATGGACACAGATCGAGCACGAATTAAGTTCAAAACATTACTATGATGCATATTAAGAATAAAATGCATATATTCTTCATAAGAAGAAAATATTAGACGTATGTGAAGCTTTTATAGCTCAGATGGCTAGAGCACCCGTTTAGTAAGCGGGAGGTTCTGAGTTCAATGCTCAATGAAAGCATTTTTTTCCATTATGAATAAAAATACTAAATTACTTTAGACCAAACTATTTTAATACTAATCCATAAACCCAGATATAATCATCCTAACATCTTTCATTCTTCAAAACTTATTAACTTTAATTACTGCTATAGCCGCATTATTTTCACTTATACAAATAATTTCATGATGTTATTGTCATTAAGACCAAATTAAGTTAACATCAATACAAACATACCAAAAACAATCAACATATCATCTTTCGTTCTTCGAAATTTGTTAACTCTAATTACAGTTACGACCTACAAAGCAGGGGCGCTTCAACTGTATGAAGAACTGCACAACGATACGTATGGGGTGCGCGGGGATGCGACGAAATACGTATGGGGTGCGCCACGTGGAGCATCCCCGTATTTGATGGGCGGGTTGCGTTTGAGTGCGGAAATTGGGGTGCATGAATGATAAAAATGTAAAAAAAAAACTTTCGATACATACTTACCTGTGCTCATTTAAATCAGAAAACACGTAATAACTAATACGTAACTGATCAAGAACTTCTCGCGGCTCGTCGTTGGTTGAAGCCCTAACTCCATCGTTCTTTGCTCGTTCCTCTTCCTCGTCGGCTTGTCGCTGGTTGCTCTCGCCCTCGTCCTCGTCAGGTAAGCGGTTTCGATTTTCTAGGGCATCGATTTTTTTTTTTTTTTTTTTTGGGGCATCGATTTTGTTTTTATTTTTTTTCTAAGGCATCGATCGATTTGAATATGTATCGATTTCAAATTTTTTTTTTTTTTTAAGGAGGCACGAACCATTTTTTTTATTGAGGCAGGAACTGAGTTTTGGCTTGCTGAGCCAAATTTGTTTACTGCAGGCAAGGCACGATTTGTTTTTTTCCTAGGGCATCAAATTTTTTTTTTTTTTTTTTTTTTTTTTGAGGCACTAACATTTTTTTTCAAATAACTCTTTTAGTTATGGAAACTTCATCAACAAATTCAACTGCAAATGTGGAAGCTTCTCTAAGTCAACAGTGATGTTGAATAAAATTTATGGAAGCATGTTACAAAAGTTGCAAAATTAAAAGAAAGAGACGGAAATACCAAATTTAAATGCCACTTTTGTAGCAATGAATTCACGGGTTCATATTCAAGGGTAAAAGCACATTTGTTGAAAATTAAAAGGGTTGGAGTTGCGGTTTGTTCAAAAATCACTCCCGAACTTTTAAGTGGAATTCAAAAGGAGTTGGCGGAGGCCGAAGAGAGGAGGAAACCAATAGATATTCCACTACCGCTTTCGCAATGTTCGCATGTAAGTCAAACTCAATCTTGTAGTAATGCTTGGGGCGAAATTGAGAGGAATGCAAGTCAATTAGTAAGGAAGATGAATTATGTATTTGGCTACTTAGGATGTTGAACTTATTTATTTGACTATTTTGTTTAATTAAAATGTATCAGTTAGCACTACGCACATTCTTCAAAAACTTCATTTCAGACTCTTCCTATTCTTTTTTGTAGCTTGCTAACCTTTGTCATACACTTAGAATTTATCAGTACACCATCAAGTATCAGAGCAGCAACATCCAATCGCCATTGCCCGTGCGTGCATACACCTTAGCTTCAAATTAGACAGCTTGTTCCATTTTCACGCGACTATCCTGTGCTGATATTAAAAGAGGCTTTAACTCGACTCTATGTAATATGTATTATGTTGAGCCAATTTTCTTTTAGATGCCTTTTGAAACTTCTTACCGTTTGGATAATATTCCAGGAAAAGTGGGAATTGTGTTCATAATTCATATATGTAATATTCAGGGTTCATTCCGTTTGGTTTTGGATCTTAAGTTTTGTGTTCCAAAATTTCACTAAGAAATACTAAGATATATTAAAAGAAGACCAACGAACAATGACAGGCCCAACCCAAGTAAAAATAGGGTCTTGGGCAAATACCATCCCGATCAATCCGCTTAACTGGAAACAAATATTACAGGCTTCTCATGTATCAGCGGAATATTTTCCATATTCGACCACTTTTTGATAATTTGCAGTCACTTTTAGCACCTTCGTACTCACGATTCTTAATTGCAACCAAGAATTGCTCTTCCAAACTTGTACAATTCTTCCTAAGATTTTCTCAGAATTGCAAGCAAACAATCATCTCATATTCAACATTTAACAATCAGCATTCAATATAGTCGTAATTGTTGTTTGATTTTATAAAAGAGTTCTCATTCAAAACTTTATAAAACTAGATAAATGACAGTTTCCGTACCTAGCATCTAGTAATCAATGCTCAGTTTTAAACAATCAGCATTAAAAAGGAATGAAAGTTTTAATAAAATTTCATGAAATATAACACACAAATATGAAAAGAATAAAATACATCTTTTATAATGGTGAAAAAGATTGATGGCAGAATCTATAACATCATCCATGTATCAATTTCAACCTCGCACAATTAGCGATCAAAATATATAGCATCCTGAAGGTGCAGCACTTCACTATAAATTAGTTATGAAGAGTGATTACCATGGACGCTGATATGGAGCAGAATGTTGTGAATGAACTGCAGTACTCAACTCTTCAAACAACGCCGTCATATACTCAAATCGAGATGGCATTTAATCCTGGGTCAAATCCAGTCTTCCTACGTACAAGACCATTATGAGTATTCCATTAGCGAGAGCACTTTATTGTCCCACATCATTCAAATTTCAAAATATTTTTTATTAAAAATACTGCAGAGGAGACCACTTGTCGAGCAATGAGGAAGCTGCTTGTGTAGGTTGGTTTCCTGCATCATTCATCCAAGCTTGGATGATATAACAGCAATTCTGAGCTCATTTGTTTTTACCTCCTTTTTGTAAAAACCTGAAGTAGCATACTTTTTCCCCCACCTACAAATATAATCATGTAGTTAATACTAAACTGTTAGTTTCAATCCATTAGTACAGCTTTTGGTTTTCAACCAACCCACTCGTCTTGCTGTTGTATATTTTATTGTAACATTTATTCAATGTGTATGTAATTTTTTAAAGAATTTTCACTCATGAATCTAAGCTGGTCGCAAGAAGATATAATTGATGTTTGATAGAACCCATTCCTCTTTCAGTTGCTGGTAAAATTTATTACTTATGCTCGTGCGTGCATACACCTTAGCTTCAAATTAGACTAGAACCAGTATGCTCGGATCGGCACTGGATACATATAAAACTTATTACTTATGTCTCACATGGATAATATTAGTTAATGATACACATGCTTCTTTTGACTCAAGGCAAAAATGATTTGACATGAAACAATCTATAAAACGAAGAATCATACCTGTGCAAAATCAATCAATGTCCTATAGGATTTCACACCACATAAAATGTTTTAAAGTTAAAAAAAGAAGACAGACCTCCATGTTAGAAGCAAATTGTTGCATAACTTTCATAGCTCAGATGGCTACTTGCTATCCTACTGGTAGCAACATGGTACGAAATGTGCCCCATCAATTTTTGAGGATGTACTAAACTATTGCAATGTTTTTACCAACTCTCTGGTGAACCCTAATAAAAAGGAGGAATATTAGATACATGCTAGTTATGTTTCCATGCTTGAGTTTCTCTCATGTTGATAAATGTCGCTAAATATATAGTTATCATGTGCGGTAATTTTCATATCATCATAGACTTTGGATTTTGCAGAATACAATTTCATTGATATGTTTTTCTCCAATGAAATGTTAAATGAAATTGAAGGACAATATGCTTAAAAAATAAAATCACAGGGCAGTCTGAAATAAACTTCACAGTATATCAGTTCCAAAAAAAAAGAAACTTCACCGTATAAAAGTGAACATGCCAACTAATATAAACTTATAAAATGGCACAAAGACAATAATCTTACTTTTTTAAGCACTGCATTAAAGACCAAAAGCAGTTATTCTAATTTTTATGCGTTGTTCAACTATAAAAGCAGTTTTCTTTGCCTGAAGAAACCCCGTAATAACTAATCTCTGAAGCAACAATAGGCAGCTTTGAATCAAGATAAGCACTTGGTTCATCAATAAGATGCATATCTGTGGGATTTATGACATCAGAGCCAAACTGTCGATGCGTACAGGACACTCCTAATAACTTATGTTTGGGATTATGCGTACAGCTCAATCTTTCACTCACACTCACACACATTCTCCTAATGCTCAGATTCAGTAGCACCTGGACAATGTGTGTGAGTGAAAGATTGAGCTGCACAAGGAAACTGTTCTGAGCATTCACTTGGGAATGCAATACATGGAAGAGCAAGCGTGAGTTGTTCACGCACACACATTTACACAATAGGACATGACTTCCTGACCAAATGGGTTAGTCGAAGAGTAAGGTGAGCAGGTACATAATAGACTGCAAGCCATTAGTTGTCCTTGTTTTGTTTTTTTAATTTCCTCCAAATTCACGTGTACACGTCACTGTTCTCACCTGTATTTTGTCCCTATATCAACGTTTTGCAAACCCATTTACAATTCAAGATACATTATAAGAATTGATGATATCATGCAGCAAAGAAAACTTCACTTAAATGAATTCAACTAACTTAACCCATAAAATAAAGATACTTGAAAATACATTGATAATTAAAAAATATCCAAAATTACATATAAACATAATTGCTTGTTCAGACACATATAAGCCAAAGGCATTTTAAATCAACTTGTGAAACTAGAAGATAATCGGAAAAAATCAGCTTGTGAAAATATCCAATTTAGAATAATTTTAATTCCTTGTGAACTTGCCAATATTACAAAATAGGATTAAATTGCCAAGAAACATAATGCATATATACTTAAACCAATATAATACAATGAAGTAATAAGTTTAAATAAATAAAATGAAGGGCTGACGACAATCTGCCAAGTGATGAAGCCATCAGCGGCCCTGGGCATGCTCCGCTGCAAAATCCCAAATTTCTGGTAGTGAAAATCTTTAACTATACCTTGTAAACTATCCAGACTAAATATATTGAATAATGTTTATTATACTATTAAATCAAATATAAATTAGCTAGTACTAAACTAATGTTAGGTTTTCATTACAGTATTAACTTATATGGTCAATGTTACGAATACAACTGCATATGCGGATCCCTTAAGAATTCACTCCATAATATTAATTTCCACTTACAAATCTTAACTGCATTCTACAAAATAACAACATGCACATAAATATTGTTAGGATTGTCTCTAATGTTGTTAAAGAGGAACAATGGTTTGGAATCGGAAAATCCCACAACGCTAAGTATCTTCGAGAAGTGTTGTGTAAATATAAGTTAATAGGCATGTAACATTAAAGGATTTTTTTTGTTACAACAATATTTGTGTCAACTTACATGCGTGCGTCATGTCGTTACATAACAATGGTATCGGAGTCGAAGGTTACGGATTAGGTTATGCAGATAAGGCAGTGCTCTAAAAAGTTACTCGAAGGGAAAGCGAGTTAAGGGACAGACTGCTAGGATTGTCTCGCATGTTGTTAAGGAATCGAACTTGATTCTTTAACAGGAATCGAACTTGATTCCTTAACAGGAATCGAAATCGATTCCTGTTATGGAATCGAAATCGATTCCATAACTCGATTCCTGGAATCAATTTGAATATTCAATTTTTTTTACCTCTTTCGAGCTGTGAAGTTTTGGAGTAAAAGTGAAGGTAAGTTAGGGTTTTTTATTTTATATATATAAACGCAAGCCTCAGATAGTTGAGGCTCTGAGGCGTGCGTTTTTGGCGATTTCCACGCCTCAATCCACCGAGGCGTAAGCCTCAGGGGGAAACCGCCTTTTGAAGCACGCCTGAAGGCGTTTCAGGCACCGCCTCGCCTCGGAGTCGAGGGTTACGGATTAGGTTATGCAGATAAGGCAGTGCTCTAAAAAGTTACTCGAAGGGAAAGCGAGTCAAGGGACAGACTGCTAGGATTGTCTCGCATGTTGTTAAGGAAGAACAACGGTTGAAATTCGGAAAGTCGGATGTCGCAAATACCCAATGTATTAAAAAAACGCGCCTCGAGGCGAGGCGGTGCCTGAAACGCCTTCAGGCGTGCTTTAAAAGGCGGTTTCCTCCTGAGGCTTACGCCTCGGTGGATTGAGGCATGGAAATCGCCAAAAACGCACGCCTCAGAGCCTCAACTATCTGAGGCATGCGTTTATATATATAAAATAAAAAATCCTAACTTACCTTCACTTTTACTCTAAAACTTCACAGCTCGAAAGAGGTAAAAAAAAAATTGAATATTCAAATTGATTCCAGGAATCTATGTCGATTCCATAACAGGAATCGAGTTCGATTCCTGTTAAGGAATCAAGTTCGATTCCTATGAAGGAATCGAAATCGATTCCTGGAATCGATTTTGAAAGATGCATATTTTTAATGTGCAGTGTTTTTTGTTGTGCAGTGTTTTTTTAAAACTGTTGTGCAGTGTTTTAAAAACTGTTCTGCTTCTTCGAAAAACTGTTGTACAGTGTTTTTTTTTTTTTTTGTCTTTTTTTTGTTCTGTCTTTTTTTAAGCTTGTGCACTGTTCTTGAATTGCTACGAATGCTTGTATTTTGTTTGAATTGCCACGAATGCTTGTATTTTGTTTGAATTACTACGAATGCTTTAAGGTTTCTGCTTAGTACTTGATGCTTAATGTTATTTCATATTAAAAATTAAGTATATGTGTTGCGCATTTTTTTTTTCTCTGAAAGGCTTACGCCTCAACGCGTCGAGCCTTACGTTTCGCCTCACGGACCCGAAAACGCCTCGCGTACGCCTTTTGCGTTTTAAAACATTGCAAATACAACACAAAGAAGTATGATATTACACAACAAATATCACATAATACCAATACAGAAATATGATATTAACATTAAGGGGGAGTTTGGTCCGACCATCGTTACATAACAAATACCACGCAAAGAAGTATGATATTACACAATATCTAAGACTCGATAAACGAAAAGATTATAACTACTCTTAACTGGAGCTACAACAGCACAGCTAGCCAACAAACCATTAAAAAAAATATTAATTCTTTGAAATATCATCATTTTTTGTATATTGTATTATTATTATTTCTTGTTTAATTATATGGAAAATAACATAGTTGCTAACTACTTGCTTGAAATAGTCATTGAAATTATGTCACATGTAGGAAACCCCAATTTACAGAAGATCATATTAAACTTACTTGGTCATGGTTTTCTAGATAAATATTATATTAAATATAAATTAGCTAGTAATTAACTAATGCTAACTTTTACAATACTATTTTTGATTTTTAGAAAATTAGATATTTTATCATATTATTATTTATTTACGGCATTTCACTAATTAATTCATAATATATATACATACATACATACATATATATATATATATGTATGTATGTATGTATGTATAATAACATACTAAAATTCCAGTAAATTTAGATCTACATCGTTATTTGAAATAGAATATTAATAAAATAAAAAATTGTTTGTGTGCATACACACACACACACACACACATATCTTGTTATAATACAAATTTACAATTAACTATCATTATTAGAAAAACTTCCACTCCAAAGAGTAGAGCAACGAAATTTGACTGGTCCACTCCAATTGACCCTTCGTTTAAGCTAAGCTCGTGCAGAGGCACTTTTCGTTCCGAAGACTTCCACTTATTTAAGAAATATTACATGCCTCTACAAATAACAAGTCACTAAATTATGACTGCCAAACATCGAACCCTCGCCCTGTGCAGGGGAGTTGAGAGCCCTTGTCCATTCCGCTAGAGCTGTGGACTTCTAATGTTTATACACACACACACACACATACACACATCATAATTATTTTAATTTAATTCATATGTGATATATATAAGTTTATTACCTTGAATTTATAATTTTATTTGCACACCGACATAAACACACATGTATGTCTCATTACTATTTATAATATAATATATATAATATTTTTCATGATATGTAATATGTAGAATTACTTGATATTTTACGTATAAGCATATGTACATATTTGAAAAAATACAATATATATATAATGAGTTAATGTGCCTGTTGCAATGTAAATCTCAACATTTACATGCATGCATACACGGAATATCAAGTTACAAATGCACACACATATACATATGTATAATGTATACGATACATATGGATACTTATACATTAAGTGAAAAAAAATATGATTTCATACATTTTATAGACTTAAACAATGGAAATGACAATTGGAATATAAAATTAAACACACTTATTGTGAATCACTGGATTTGTTTACTTTACATGGAAGATGAAGATCTAATAGTCGGAATTTCTTGTGTTTAAATTTTTGTCTAAGTAGACTTTCCCATTAAATAATATATATGGTTTTATTTAAATCAAATTTAAAAGTGTTCTAAATAAATTAGACTTCATAGACCCAATAATGATCAATTAGGGTTTAATTTTTTTGAAAAATCTGCTCACAACTTCTATTATGGGCTGCCCAGTTTCCAACGATGAACATGCGCTTTCATAAGTTCATTTCTTTTACACAACGTCCAAAAATCACAGAAGATCAGTTTCGATTTTTGTTTATGATATTATCGTACATGGCATGTTACAGTTATGATAATTTTATTCATTACTAGATCGTTAGTAAATAATAACAAACAAAATCAATGTATCAATATTATATGCATGTTAATTATAAATTTACAACATATTTTATTAATCTAGATCAATTGTTGCTTAAAATTAACATATATAATAAGATGTTTAACCTTTTACATGGTTTCGTAATCTCTTTTATCTTTACTTTTTTCTAATTTGATTTTTTTTTTAAATCTTCTATTTGTAACTTGTAAGTCATGCTCGTTTAATCAATTCAAATCTTATAACAATATAATGAAATGTAAATAAGTAGATCTTATAAGGTAAGTTTGAGTAACCTTTATGTCAGAGTGTAAACGTAAAACTAAATTAGTATCTACTCTATTCTAACTATAAATTTACCATCACTGATCAAATGTTAAATGACTTTTTAGTACACAATTTATCAGTTCAACAATAGAGGCGAGCAATATTCGGTTAAAACCGAATTAACCAACCGAACCGATTCATTTCTTCGGTCGATTTAATAATGAAACTAAATAAGCTTTTATTTTGACCAAATTAATCAATCTTTTATTGTATTATCCAAATTTCTAACATTGTAATACTTTAACAATTGGTTCAATGATAAAAAATAACCAATTGAAAATAGGTTAATTTTTTCTAAGCATAAAAATATTTAATAAAATCTCTTCAACAATAATTTGTTTTCCTTTGAATGAATTAACCATTTAAATAATAATTACTTTCTTAATTCGATTAAGTCAATATTAGATCGAACTAACTGAAATAAATTTGGTTTGATTTGGATCTTTTGGGGCTCCGATTCATTTTGAGTTTTTCTATGGTAAAACCAACCAAAAGCCCTAACCTCATATATGTGAGAGTAATGATATTGTTTTTTCCCTAATTTTGGTTTACTGTAGAATTGGTATGTTAATGACCTTTTTAACTAGCAAATAGAACCATTGCTATAACAGCCCTGAATTACACAAAAGAAACACAGAAAATAACTTCATGTGAAATGTCCTTGCAGCATACATATTAAGAATAAAAATGTATTTGATCATATACTGAAAGATAAAATTATATGATGCTTTGTAAATTAGACGGGTAGAGCACCCGTTTAGAAGCAGGAGGTCCTGAGTTCCATTTATTTGACGGGTGTAATTTAAATGGAAAATGCTTTAGGAGAATAATTGAAACGGAAAACGAATCATTTGACTATTATAGCTTTTTGAAGAAGTCTAACCGATGGGTGTAATTTAAGTAATACTTTTGATCTCCATTTGTACCATATCAAATTCATGTTATAGACAAATATATTCAAAATACTCTCATTCTTGTATGCTTGAAGACCAAAGTTTGAAGATTGTAAGCGTTTGTGTAAACATTAAGGATTTTTCATCATATGCTTAGTTACAAAATAAATAATTGCACACCTTTATAAGACATCATGAGAAGAAGATAAAAACTGTTGTAATATATATATATATATATATATATAAATGCTGTGAATATGCTCTCTGTTTTAGTCCCAAATCATGGGAAAAAGTTAAACATCAGCTCCAAAGCCTATATATAAAGGAGTCAATGTAATAGAAAGACATACACTTCTGAATGAATAGAAATGTCCTCTCTCCATTGTTTCTTCTATTCTGTGTTCGTTTTATAACATGTTATCAACACGAAGCTCTATTAGAGCTATTGTTTGAAATATTCTAGATATATATTTATGTATCTATCATGTAAGTTGTTTTTTTTATGTTTTGAAATCATATAGATCTACATATATGAACTTGTTGTATCTTCTGCTTAGATGTGATCCATACTTCTAGATCACTTGTCTTTTTCAGTTTTTGTAGATCTAGATTCTATTTTAGTGGATCTAAACATTTTAGATCTAATTAATTTTTAACTTAGTGGTTTTTAGATATCCACCTATTCATATTTGATCTGGTATTATGGTATACCAAATATTTTTTTTTAGGAAGATCCATTCATTTTCTTTTTATAATATTATATATGGATCTTTTACCCCATACTCCACACATAAATGTCTTCGTTTGCTACTTCATCTCTTCAATAACAGAGAAACCATTGCTAATAGGTATGCATATATGTAAATAGCAAGCTGCTTGTTAGCCAACATATGTATAACTGTGGCCATTATTTTTGTTATGTAACATGGTGTATGGCTCCTTGACGATTTGTAATGTTTCATTATTGTAAGAAGTTCATTATAAATGTATAAAGAAAGACTTGCAGATTTGGATAATTTTTTTCATGATTCCGTGTCGTAATATATTCAATTTATTACATGCATGTCTACGGTCCTATTCTATTTTACGAGATCTGCATTTTTTTTTATGATATAACAGTACTACAGTTTCATCGTTTCATCTGTTCGTTAATTTGTTAATTCGTTTTGATAATTATAGAATATGTATACTGATATGTGAATTTTGTTTAATTAAGCATCTGCAATTATTATTTTTGTGTAGTCCACAAAAATATCGAACACTGAAATCCATTTACAATCTCAATACTTAGATAATACCATTAAAAATGGTAATAATATGTCCTAGAAGGACAAGGCAAAGGCCCTGATATTTTTAAGAGGCCATATCCACGATGATCTAAAATCAGAATATTTAACTAGAAAAAAAAGATCCTCTCCATTTATGGAACTCCCTGAAGGAGCATTATGACCAACAGAAGACGGTCATACTTCCAAACACAAAGCAAGAGTCGTTAAACCTGAAGTTCACATGCAAATGACCTGAAGCTCATATGATCTAAAGTGTCCATATACAAATTCTTTCAAATAAGGAACCTGAAGTTCATATGCAAACAAGGAACCCGAAGTTCATATGCAAACAAGGAACCTGAAGTTCATATGCAAACAAGGAACCCAAGTTCATATTCAAAGAGAAACATGAAATAAAGCATAAAAGCATATAATTGCATTTAATATTTGCATATAGCAAATGACCTATAAAAGGAAAGGATTTGAAAAATCAATAAAAGGAAAAATTTCAACAAAAAGGAAAAAGCCTTATATTCCAACTTCATGTTACATGTAATCTCTTGAAGAAACTTATTATTGGAAGAGATCATTACATTTATAATAAATACTATTTTCTTGAAGAAAAATAGTAAAATGACTCTCATATGTGAAAAAAAGGGCACTTTCTAGAAAAAGTTACTTCAATTTAAAATATATAACAACAACATATGAATTATGATAAAACTTGAAGTTTTATTATAGTCATTTTGGAACATATTATATTTCTAGAAGAAATATTTTATTGTTTCTTAGGAAAACTTTTATAAAGAAAATATGCATCATAAAGATCATATTAAGTTAAGATCTAAATACTGATCTTAATTTTGCACATCGGAAGTGAATGCAAAAACAAATTTTGTCGTTACATGGAAAATTTAGAATCTGCAGTTTGTAAAAAAGGCAAGAAGCAATTTTGATATAAGAAGAAAGATCTAAAAGATCTTTATATGGGTTATATATTTTGAATCAAAAAAAAGTAATTTTTATGTATAAATTTACAAATTTTTCAAATCATTTATATTGAAGAATGAGAAGAAAAAAATTTGAATATGAGACATGTAGTTTATTTTTGTTTATAGTTGTGAATTTTATGTACAGATCTGTAAATTTTGAACCATTCATGTTAGAGAATGTAAAATGTTGATTATGTGATTGATAAATATATTATATTACCTTATTGTCATAAATGCATTGAATGTTAGAGAATGCATTGTTATGATAATATATTATATTACCTTATTGTAATAAATGCATTGAATGCATTTGTTATTGTTAGTTAATTGATATATGATTGTATTTGGAATAATAATAAACATATGTATTATTATTCCATGTATTTAGCCAGTAATAACTAATGTTATGGAAGAAAGGATAGAACCACAACCTGAAGTTGTGCAAAGAAAATATTTATACTGGAAGTTTTATAACTCAAAGTCTTGGACCTGAAGTCTTGAATTATATATATATATATATATATGTATGTATGTATGTATGTATGTATGTATGTATGTATGTATATATATAAACATTTTTGATAAAGTATACAAGTTTGAAATATTGTCAATATCAAAAATGTAAAAGCTTCTAAAATGGAAGTATGTTAAAAGATTGAGAACCAGAAGTTCATCATAAATTAATAAACTTGATATACATATCTTTGTGTGTGTATATATATATATATATATATATATATATGCATAGGAACTTGAAGTTCTTTAACCAATGAACTTGAAATACTTCATAATTTAAAAGCCTGAAGCTTTATTAAAACTATGTGAAATAATAACATTAATAAGATTGATATCCAAAGATTTCACAATTTTCAAAATGAGTTGTATCTTGCTTATATATTTATATTTGCATATTGTATAGAAGAATAAATTTTAACAACTCGAAGTTGTTATATATTTTATTTGAACCAGAAGTTCAACACAGTAGAACCAGAAGTTCAATACAGTGGAACCAAAAGTTCAATACAGTGGAATCATAAGTTCAACACAGTTGAACCAGAAGTTCAATACAGTTTAACAAACTTGAAATTGTTTATATATTATTTGAACCAGAAGTTCAATATAGATAAACAACTTGAAGTTGTTCATATATTTCATTTGAACCAGAAGTTCAATACAGTTCCAAATAAGATATTTTGGATATTATGATACGATATTTAAGATTCGCTGTAATGACCCGCCATTTTGACCGTGCCGAATCGACAAAACATATCAACTCGAAACGTCCAAAACAACAGATTGTTATTAGCTTCGGGGTAAACAGAATAAATCACAGAATCACAGATCACAGATATAGAGCAATATAATATCTCGCAGCGGAAAATACAAAATACAATGGTAGTTCATGAAGCTACTAAATAAATTTACATCAGATTTTACATAAATAATGCAGCGGAAGACTTAAACAATAAATTTCAGATACATAAATAAATGATAATAATTTGAAATAGAAACGACAGAAATAGCTGGATGACTGGACCAACAGAACAGGTAGATACAGATGAGCAATCCAATATAAACTCCAACTCCGAAAGTGAATCTCAAAAGCTGTAATACTCGATCTGACCCGAGCAATAATGCAAACAAAACAACTCGGATCAGGACTAACATTCTCGTGGAAGTAAATCAATTCAAATGAAATGTTCGATGAAATGCAATCAGTAACTTAAAGGATGTTTGGGATCACCATCCTCTAAGGATCCGTCAAACTAATACTATATAGTATAATACGCTATATACAATAGTGTCTATCAGTAAAGTAAAAATATCAAAATAGCGTAAGCGGGATTACCATGATTACCCTTACACCGTTCATATATTCCCATAGTATATACAGTACCGTAATTCCTCCGTAAACTGGAGGTTGATCAGAGGGCACTCCATATAAAACAGTACAAAACAAAATCGTAATGGGCTCGTATAAGGCATGTGACAAGGCACGCAAGGAATGCCAGGGTGGATTCACCGTTAGCAGAGCCGGACTGGTGGTAACGCATAGTAGCAACTACCGCCCACCTCGATACACACTCCCGTAATCAAAAGGGCCCAAATCGAATCTCAACAATAATAGAATAATATCGAAGAAGTGTGCTCGATAAGAGGTATGACCTCACTTGGTCCGTGCGTAGCTCCTGTTTTAGCTACATCAAGCTGACTCAAGGTAGTCAGGGTCTCGTAATTAATATGAAATAAAAATGGAGTCGTTCACCAAATCATCCCCTTCATTCTGGAACTCCACCGCGTACACAGTTGTCAAAGTGGTTTTCGGTATTGGCAGAGAGTATGACAATAGCCGATCCCGGTCTCTTTAACAACCAATCGTTTACATTTTTCACCCCGTGGCCATTATTTTATAAATCTCTTTATAAAATAGCTGATATGAAATCTCATATTCGAATTTGAAATCAAAATTAAATATCTAACTTCGATTATATTAAAAATTTGAAATAACTAACTTAAATCGCTTAAGTCAAATCGATTTGGAAAACCATATCGTAAAGATCTCAAATATAGTATAAAATAATACTATAACATATAACTTCGATTATAATTTCCGAAAGTATTCGTTTGACGAATCCCAAATTCAAAAATCGACTTATATTTAAGTTATACCTTATATATCTCAATTTCCATTTAAATCGATACCAAACCTTTAACTTTGATAATATTTTTGGTTCGGTATATTCTCAAGAATTTAAGTTCGAAACAATTCAAATAATTCAAAATTTCTACCTTTTTAGAAAACGTTCAAATCGATTCACATAAATTCAACATTTTGGTTCAAATTCAAAATGTATAATTCAAGTCAAAAACTTACATTTCAAATCTTAAACAAAACATATCGAGTTATGCAATTCAAGTCCTGAAATTTTGTCGTTATTTATAAATTCAAATAATTCATATAATTCAGTTTACCCTTATAAGAAGTCATTTAAGGCGATTCCAAAATCCAATGCTTAAGTTCAAATTCAGTTAATATAATTTGGATCAAATCTTATATTTCAACTTCAACAAGTCATATCCAAATTTATAACAAAGTCGAAAAAATTCAAATTCATTACTACAAAGTCAAAACCTTATATTTCAATTCACACAGTTCATACAATTTTAAACAATTCTTGTAAGTTCGATTTCACAAATATTCCAATTCAAAATATATGATTATAAAAATCAATTATGCATATAACATCTATATATATTCCAGTTCATATTTAATCACTTAAAATTGAATTCAATTCATATCGATTATAAATTCAAAATAAATTAATTTACCCAATTCATAATTCATTTCTTATCAAAGTTCATAATTAAAAACCAATTCAAATTTATTTTCTTATTTTTACCCAATTCAAGTTCATCTCTACTAAAATTTCGTACCGATTTGAATTCATAACCTAATATGAGTTCATTCATTATTCAAATATCGTTATATAAATTTACATTTTAACTTCGAATTTAAATCGCGAAATCTAACTTATCCAATTCTTGGTTTATAAATAAAAGAAAAATAACTTTTGAAAATAGATATATATGTATATATATATATATAAGTTTATAAAATTCTAAATTTAATTAGAATATAGATTATAAACATATATAAGATTAAAATAATATAGAAAATAAGTTTAAATTAATTATTTATAATAATATAAAAGTTAAAATACTTATAAAATTAAATTATATAGTTTAAAATAAACAAATTTTAAGTAAAACTTAAATAAGCATTAAATCTATGTTTACTTATAAAAGTCATTTAAAACATATAATTCAAAATTATAAAAAAAAATTAAGTTTAAAATATTTAAATATAACATATTTAAAATATAATATTATTTTAAAACCAAATTCCCAAACCAAATACTTCAAAAATACGACCAACGGTGTCCGTATATAGTTTCCTACCCTATGGTCAAGTGATACGGATATTTATCATTTCAACCAGCAATTTATAAAATTTCCACGGGTCTATCATTTCAACCCGCGATCCCAAATTCAGTAAAATCGTTCAGGTCTATCATTTCAACCCATATCGATTTTTCCTATTCTACTGTCCTTTCGGGTATGTATCATTTCAACCCTTAGTGATTTTTCCTAAACTATGGTATCAACAATCATAAACAACAATCATAGTATATATATCATTAGTGCAACTACGTGTCATATATCATGTCACATATGGAATGTGCATATATCAAATCAAACAATTTCTATCAGCAATCCTATACATTTCATATAATATTTCATTATTGATCTAACATCCATGAAACAAATGTGAGTCAGGTGTGAGATAAACTCACCTTTTGTGGTATAGATTGGAGACGACCAACGGATTGATGCAGAATGAAATGACAACTTCGGGCACGATACAGAATGGCTTCAATCACAGTGACCACTCGATATATATTAATTTTATAAGATGAGGTTGGAGAATTTTCCGTTGGATCGGTTCGGCTATTGGGTTTTGGAACGTTATGGCTATTGGGTTTCGGAATGGTTGGAACTCAGCATCAAACCCGACTTAAAATAAATACGACAAATTCTCTTTTCAAAATATTATATATATTTATATATACGGATACAAACAGTAAAATATGTATATATTCTAAAATTTAGCGCACACCAAAATCACATATATATTATAAATTATTCAAAAATACACACAACACATACACACTCATCAAAACCGTATTCACATATATATATATATATATATATATGTATGTATGTATATATTCACCAATTTTGTACTCCCTTTTTTTTTAAAACCCGTATACAACACTTCTGACAAATCGAAATCCAAGCTTGAAAATTTATATATATTTGTTTTCTAAACCAATATATACATCATTTCAAAACAGAACAGTATAAATATAGTATGCATTTGTTTCCAAACTCAAACCAAAGGGTTACATATGATATATATTTTTTCATTTTCAAAATTCTAACAAAACAATACATATGATATTTTGTTTCAAACTTAAAACAAAATAGCATATATAACATATATTTTGTTTTCTAACCAACAGCGTACATATAGTGTATATTTTCTTCCCAAATCCAAATAGTAAATATAATTTTAAAACAAAATAGTACCTATGTACAAAACAGGGAACTCACGCGATATACAATACAAATGAAATGGAAGAGGGAACTCATGCAGTCGGACATGCAACAGGGAAGAAAGGGAAAGATATGGTACATACAAAATAAAAGAAGAAGAGAACATGCTTGCAAGGTGGAAATTGGAACAATGGACGGTGGAAAGCAAATATGGGCAGTGGAAATGGAATTATGGCAACAGCTCACGCAACATTGGATTTTGCTTCCCTCCTTGTTTAGGCTGTTCCCCACTTGTGTTTCCTGCGTTCGGTCTTCTTCCTTTTTTTTTTTTTTTTTTTTTGAAGCGAGAAGGATCGGAGTGGGAGGATATACAATGCAGTGAAAATATGATGGGTGGAAAGAATGGCCGTTTTAAAATGAAAAGCGGAGAGAGAAACGGTCAAAAATAATAATAATTAAAAGCAGTTTAGTTTAAATTTGAACAAAAAGGGATAACGCGTGTGATCATTTGAAGGTGTCATTTGGCTTTTCGAAAAATAAATGGACGTGTCGAAGCATGTAAAAATGCATGGGGTTTCCTTTCACGAAGTAAGGTATAAAGACAAACAAAATAATGGAACGTGCTAAAGTTAAAGCATGCTACAGGAAGTATTCATGCAAATTGAGTTTGTGGCAAATTTATGCCATGCTTTAATATGGAACTTTGCTCCTTCATACCAATTTTTTTTTTTTAAAGCCAACGTTACAATGTTTAAAAAGGTGCGAAATGATTTCATCAAAATCAAGCAAAAGGACGCAAAGGACGTGAAAGGGACAATATGCATGTTTCATAACATGCACTAAGCTTTCGAAATAAACAAAATAAAAATAAATGGATGGTTTAGACAAACAAAAGGATAGATTTTGCAGACCCAAATTGACTAGAAAAACATGTAGAATCGTAAAAGGGACACATCGAACTCAAATGTCACTGTTTCAAAAATGAACTGCGCAAGCCTTTTCGCAGTTTCAGCGCGAAACGAGCACCGAAACTGACAAATAAATATATTTTGGTAATCAGCTCGACGAGACGGACACAACAGTGTATAATTTGCAGTGTCAGAATGCTCCGTTCAAAAGCGCGTTACGGACCCCTTTGGCGTAAAAATGCGGACGGAAAACGGAGGTCAAAACGTCCGATTTTCGCGAAACGAATTTCGCCGTCGGATTCGTGACAACGAATAGAATATTTTTCGTGTTTGTCCGAACTGGTTTTGGAGAAATTTTAAAATCGCTAAAATTTGATCTGTTATGCGCATCTTTGCACTGAAAATTGCACGACCGACAACAGTCAAATTTTCCGATGAAATTTTTACAGTTGTTACATCTCACTGTACGTATTACAAATTTCGAATTCCCGTTATTAAAAACCATAGAATAATTTCAAAATAAAATTTTGATTTAAATCGGATTTTAAATCGTTAAAAATATCGAGATGTTACAATCTCCCCCACTCAAAACTTTTCGTCCCCGAAAAGGAACGAGGTAGAGAAATAGTAATTAAATAATTAATATATTACATATTTAAACTAATGGTTCATATCTATCCTATTACATATATAATTTTAAATATATGTAAATCAAGATAAAATATTTTCGAACATTTCAAGTATTCACTCGACGTTACGATTGGCTATATATATTTATCCCACTTTCGAAACCTGAAAATAGATATCGATGATGCCGCGGTCATCACCAGAATCATTTTCAAGCGACTAGGGTGTGACTCTATATCTATCTAATACGTATTGGATTTAACATATACGTTGATCATACGTATATACCAAGTCACTATGTATTCGATAGGCCAATTTTAGCGTCAAATAAGTACTCAAAACATCTTTTTATATTTAAATAGAATATATACCACACTCTAAATCATATATTATAAATAATATATTTCGAATCATCAAAATTTCCAGTAGGGAAAAAGTATCTCTCCCCCACTCATTTATTTGTTAAAATTCAACTACAATTCTTAATAAATATACAACAATATTATTATTAAATCAAATATATAACAAAATCATTCTATACTATATCTAAATATTTTCAAATTCATGTTATCAATATTTAAACTTATAACACTTAATTAATTCTATATGTTAACATATGAATACATTACACATAAAATCTTTACAAACCATTGGTATTACCAAATTATTTACAAATATCGAATTAAATATTACATAATGAAGATCTTATATAATAATATCTTTCAAAATATAAATTTCAAACCAATATTTAATAAAGACAGACCGGCTATAATACTTATACTCTTCTTCTTCTTACCTTGAAATGGACAAGTATAAATTATAGAATTCGAGGTAAAAGCTGAAATAACGAAAGAACCTAATCAAAGAGGATCTACGAAGGAAGATAGATTCAAATGGAAAGGAAACTCAGAAGAAGATTTAAATATTAAACAGAATTTTATATTCGAAATAATTATTTAAAAACATTTAAAAACCATTTTGAAAACTATTTTTACTTTAAAAATACGCTCTCTCAAGAAAGATTCTGCAACTGATTCCACTCATTCTAGGGTATCACTACCCTATCTCTAATGAGCTTTTACCCCATAGGCTAAAGCTTTGAAAAACCAAAGCTCTGATACCACTTGTAACGACCCGCCATTTTGACTGTGCCGAATCGACAAAACATATAAACTCGAAACGTCCAAAACAACAGATTATTATTAGCTTCGGGGTAAACAGAATAAATCACAGAATCACAGATCACAGATGTAGAGCAATATAATATCTCGAAGCGGAAAATACAAAATACAATGGTAGCTTCATGAACTACCATTGTATTTTGTATTTTCCGCTGCGAGATATTATATTGCTCTATATCTGTGATCTGTGATTTATTCTGTTTACCCCGAAGCTAATAACATTCTGTTGTTTTGGACGTTTCGAGTTGATATGTTTTGCCGATTCGGCACGGTCAAAATGGCGGGTCGTTACATTCGCATTGATATTGCTTGATAAGCAAAAAAAATAATGATTGGAAACTTATGAACAATTTGTCCTAAAGTAAGTAACTCGAATGAGAAAGAATATGCAAATCAATTACATATGTAATACGTGGACGCACATATATACACATATATGCGAAAAATTTATTAACAACCTGAAGTTGTCATGAGCTCATATTATAAATCATGCATATATTATATTTCGGAAAGTCGATTGACATCAATATTGAATGACCTGAAGTCATATGCATATTCAAATGATAGAAAATTCCTCCAAGTCATCGGATCAATGAAAGAGAATAAGTAATGCAATATGAATGCATCTTATCAATTAATAAGAGCATTATCCTCCTACAATTGAAATACATCTAATGTATTTGCTAGCTATGATGCTATAATGGATCAATAATGAATCCAAAGTAGGTTTACTATTTAAAGTGACAATGTCTGTCAACATTGAGGGGGAGGATAAAGGAATCATCGATGTTAAATATTTGCTAACATATAGAATTATGCAAAGTATTAAGTAATTTTCATAAATTATCAATTATGTCCCTAATAGACTTTCTCCAATATATATTTGAATCCCCAAAGGATCAGAAGGTGTAAATCACAGCTGAAAATGTGGTATAAAAGTCAGTTCAAAATATCTTTGGAGTAAGTCATAAAGATGCAAAATAAAGGAGGTGAGTGTTCCTGAAGAAACACTTAAAGGTGCTTTGAAAGAAACCCATGACATGATTGTCAAAATAACCCCAGAAGTGGTTTAGGTACCTCAAGCAGGATAAGTTTTGAGATCTCAATAAATTGTGTATAGAACTGGAAAGAAATAATCATCGATGATAAATTAATAAATAATAAAGCGCTTATATTTATAAATGGATTAAAAATCCCATATTAGAGAGAAACATGATTGGCCATCATGAAATTCTCCTAAATAAGATATATGGACCGGTAGTCCATAAGATATGAACCTGTTGTTCATAAGATAAAAATAGAAATATATATATAATGACAAAATCACACGGAAGTTACTGAAGCACCATAGAGTGTCAACAACATGTTAAGTGCCATGAGCATTGTATTTTCAGATATAATTGAAGTGGTGAAAGTGGTGAAAGTGTTTAAAACGCTTATAATACCCTGAAGGTATAAACGATGAAAGTATACAAATTTCAGGAGAATTTGAATAACTTTGGTAGTGATAAAGAGCAAGAAATGTAGATTACAACATTCTTTTAAGTATTGTTGTGATGAAAATCTTGAAATAATTCATGATGAGTATAACACTTCCTGCTTTCAAGAATTGTTGTAGTGAAACTCTTAATATCCATTGAAGTCGTAGTTGCGATATGCAAAAATTATTATAATATATAAGCTCCTGAAGAACATAAGGAATACAAAGAACATGTCCGATAGATTACGACATTCTTCTAAGTGTTGTTGTAATGTAAATCTTGATATACTTCAAGATGAGTAGATTACTTCCTGCTTAGTGTTGTTGTAATGAAAGTTGTCTCACTCATCAAATGTGTATTGCAATATTCAAGCCTGATTGAAACAGAAAATTGTAAGCACCTGAAGTGTATTCATAAATGAATATTAGTATCATACAAATCACAAAAGGGAGGTGTTTTAAAAGAAAAACTTCATTAAGAAGTATTTGTAAGCAATTTGGGTTATTGAAAGAAGAATACGAATTCAGAAAAAAATATTAAATCAGGGAGAGCATCCATAAGTATGATATAATGCACTCTTTTTCCTTAACTAAGTTTTTCCCTACTGGGTTTTCTTAGTAAGGTTTTAATGAGACATGGGTCATGATCCAGAAGTATCAACCCAAAAGTAACATACAAAAATAAGTTATAATGTACTCTTTTTCCTTATTTAAGATTTTTCCCACTGGGTTTTCTTAATAAGGTTTTAACGAGGCATAACATTGATCCAGAAGAATCTAACTACTTTTGACGTAGTGAATATGACATTGTATATTGTACTCTTTTTCCTTCACAAAGATTTTTCCCATCGGGTTTTTCTTAGTAAGGTTTTAACGAGGCAACATTTTGATCCAGAAGTATCAAACATATTTTGATGCAGTAAACTATTATTTATGAAGAAGACAAGGCAGTTTGGATGGCTCAGATTCAAGTGAATTATATCAAGTATGATAGGACGGAGCACATTTCTTCTAAATTTCTCTTCACACATGCATGAAAGGATAACAAGAAAGAGGAGAAACAAATTCAGTTTCAAAAAAAGAGGGTAGATTCGTTCTCAAAGGCAATTTCCAAATGAACATTGCAGAAGATGATATACAAAATTGGCATGTGTCGACTACATCAATAGACTAATTGAGTAATGAGTTATAAATAAGGGAGAGCATATAAAATTATGCTATAATGTACTCTTTTTCTTCACTAATATTTTTCCCATTGAGTTTTTGTTAGTATGTTTTAATGAGCCATTATCTTGATCCTGAAGTATCAACCCTTACTGTAACATTGTAAAACATGTTACCTAAACATGAAATGAATTTGCACTCTTTTCCTTATTTATGATTTTTCCCACAGGGTTTTTCAATAAAAAGGTTTTTAATGAGGCATTGTTTTGATCCTGAAGCATCAAACTCTTTTGAGGAATATCATTTTAATATGATATTCATAATGTCAGACGTTGTACTCTTTTTCTCGTTCGAGATTTTTCCCATTGGGTTTTCCTGATAGAGTTTTGAAGGCAACAGACAATAGTTGTATCAACTGAACAGATATATGCAAGCAAGATAATAATAAGGGGGAGAAATTATCATATATGTTTTAAAAGGGGCAACTTCAAGTTAGCAGAGCATTCAAGATTTTGAAGACGCATATTCAAGGGGTAGTGTTGTAATATATATAAATGTTGTGAAAATGCTCTCTGTTTTAGTCCCAAATCATGGGAAAAAGTTAAACATCAGCTCCAAAGCCTATATATAAAGGAGCCAATGTAATAGAAAGACATACACTTCTGAGTGAATAGAAATGTCCTCTCTCCATTGTTTCTTCTATTCTGTGTTCGTTTTATAACAAAAATGATAGATTTTGTAAGTTATAGATGTAGAATTTGTAGAATTCGAATTTTCCTTCTCTCCCTTACCCATACTTTAATTTTTGATGTCTTTTCGATTAGGCTTACAATGAATATAGTTATATCTATAGGCAGAGAGAGGGGCCAAAACCCTATAAGGATATAATCTCAACCGTTCATCAAAGATGATCGTTAATAAAGAATATCCTTATTTATAAGAATATACCTTATAATTTCGACTTTATCTTTATCAAATCAAATATTCCTTAAATGACATAATTTGATATATGGAATTGTTTATTCTAATTGCAATCTTATACTACTGAAGAAATAATTCCATATCTAACATAATTTATAATATGAAATAATATTTACTGATTGCAATCTTATCCTTATGAAATCAATGATTTCATATTTGGTATATGGACTACACAATGAGAAGTATACAATTTCTTACGTTTTGTTGTGAAATTTGTTCGATGTCTTATGAATGTGTACAAAAAGAAACAATTCCAGCAGCTTTCAGGATTTTCATCGGTTCCAATAACGAATAACATTACAATCTGATGTAATATTTTCTTTCTCCAAAGATGCACGTTCAGTGTAATCGATCAAAAGGAAAAGCAAAACATGTATAAATGTAATTTGCATGCATGGTTAAGCCATTAGGTTTATAAATCAAAAATAAGATTACGTATAAAAGTTTGATAACATGTAATATTTTAGGTGATAGATATTTATATATGACAAGACAAATCATTTCATTTTTGTGGATTTGTGGTTGGTTTTCTTGACTACCAAAACATAGTAACCGATAAGAATAAAGAATCAGTTCATATACGTTTGGTAGACAATAAAGAGGATATTCCTAAAAAAAGGTGGTGTCTTCAATATTTTAAATTGGGTAGGATGAGGCAAGAACTTCATCCAAAATGGAACGTGGTTGCAAAGCGATATGAAACTCAAACAAGAGAAATGTAGGTTGTAATCGGACCAGACAGGACCAAACCAATCAAAGGTGTGTCATAATCCCATACTATAATAGATTCAAATGGACACAGATGGAGCAAGAATTAAGTTCAGACATTACTATGATACATATTAAAAATAAAATGCATATATTCTTCTTGGAAAAAAAATGCGAAGCTTTCATAGCTCAGATGGCTAGAGCACCCGTTTAGTAAGCGGGAGGTCCTGAGTTCAATTCTCAGTGAAAGCATTTTTTTTCCATTATGAATAAAAATACTAAATTACTTTAGACCAAACTATTTTAATACTAATCCATAAACCCACATAATCATCCTAACCTCTTTCATTCTTCGAAACTTATTAACTTTAATTACTGCTATAGCCGTATTTTTTTCACTTATACAAATAATTTTATGATGTTATTGTGATTAAGACCAAATTATGTTAACATCAATACGAAACATACCAAACACAATCATCATATCATCTTTCATTCTACGAAATTTGTTAACTCTAATTACCGTTACGACCTACAAAGCAGGGGTGCTTCAACTGTAAGAAGAACTGCACACCGATACGTATGGGGTGCGCGGGGGTGCGGCGAAATACGTATGGGGTGTGCCACGTGGAGCATCCCAGTATTTGATGGGCTGGGGGGGGGGGTGCGTTTGAGTGCGGAAATTGAGGTGCATGAAGGATAAAAATGTAAAAAAAAAAACTTTCGATACATACTTACCTGTGCTCATTTAAATTAGAAAACACATAATAACTAATACGTAATTGATCAAGAACTTGTCGCGGCTCGTCGTTAGTTGAAGCCCTAACTCCATCGTTCTTTGCTCGTTCGTCTTTGTTGTCGGCTCATCGCTGGTTGCTCGCGCCCTCGTCCTCGTCAGGTAAGCGGTTTCGATTTTCTAGAGCATCTTTTTTTTTTGGCATCGATTTTGTTTTTATTTTTTTTCTAAGGCATCGATCGATTTGTATATGCATCGATTTCGATTTTTTTTTATGAGGCACGAACTATTTTTTTTATTGTGGCAGGAACTAAATTTTGGCTTGCTGAACCAAATTTGTTTCCCGCAGGCAAGGCACGACCTCCTTCGCATGTAAGTCAAACTCAATATTGTAGTAATTCTTGGGGCGGAAGTGAGAGGAATGCAAGTCAAGTAGTAAGTATGATGAATTATGTATTTGGCTACTTAGGATGTTGAACTTATTTATTTGACTATTTTGTTTAATTAAAATGCATCTGTTGGTTTATATATATATATATATAATATTTTTAATATTTATCGTATCCCTCCGCACCCGAATTCTCATATTTTTTAGTTTGCCAAATTCATGTATCCCCGTATCACGCACCGGCACCCGCGCACCCACACCGATGCTTCCTAGGTTATGACTATATTTTTTGATTTATACAAACAATTTTATGATGTTATCATGATTAATGTTTTTGATTTAGATTTATGAATTCTGATTGGATTAGTTTAAGGATATTAATGAACATTATGGTATAAAATCGGTTGGGAGGTTACTGTTGCTGCCGGAGAAAAAGCAAGGAGATACTTTTTCAACAGACTAATTTGGCAATTTAATGAGCATATGTCATAAATATTTTGGCAAATTTTATACGTACACCCATAATTCCTTAATATACATCAATGCTTTAATTAAAAAATATGACTATACTACCCTTATCCTTAGTTGCATTTTCAGTCCTTTTATAATGCATCTAATTAAAACTTCAAAATGAATAATATTTGCTTAAATCTATAGAATTTTATGAAGTTATTGAAACCTGAAATATCAATTAAGACAACTTTAACAACTAAATACTCTAACTTAAATATGTTTAATCATCTAAAATTAATGTTGATTTTTAAAATAAAAGAATCAAATAATTTACAATATTAGTGCCAAGAACCAAATAAAAAATTCTTTTTTTGAATTTTATGTAAATTTATTGCAACGAATTCTTATTTCTGTGTAATTTAGTTTTAAGTTAGAAAAAGGAAATTATAATAAAAATATAAGCGGGTAATTTTGTGAAAGACGGTGTACGAAAATACATTTTTGGTGTATGCTATTTTATTTCATTTCACAGTGTATGTTAAAGAAATATGACTGTATGAATAGAATTAGCCAAATGTTTTATGCCTATTATTGTGGAATCACCTTCAAGTTTATTTTGGCAAATTTTATACGCACACCCATCATTTCTTAACATACACCAACGTTTTAATAAAAAACTATGACTATATTAAACATCCTTAGTTGCATTTTCAGTCCTTTTATAATGCATCTAATTAAAACTTTAAAATCAATAATATTTGCTTAAATCAATAGAATTTTATGAAGTTAATGAAACCTGAAATATCAATTAAGACAACTTTAACAACTAAATACTCTAATTTAAATATGTTCAATCATCTAAAATTAGTGTTGATTTTTAAAATAAAAGAATCAAATAATTTACAATATCAGTGCCAAAAACCAAACAAAAATTCTTTTCTTGAATTTTATGTAAATTTATTGCAATATATTCTTCTTTTTGTGTAATTTAGTTTTAAGTTAGAAAAAGGAAATTATAATAAAAATATAAGCGGGTAATTTTGTGAAAGACGGTGTATGAAAAAAAAAAAATTGGTGTATGCTATTTTATTTCATTTCACGATGTATGTTAAAAAATTATGATTGTATAAATAGAATTAGCCAAATGTTTTATGCCTATTATTGTGGAATCTCCTTAAGTTCATTCATTTGAAGCAAGGTTGATATCAGTAAAAGAGTATATCAATCAACTAAATAAGTTGGTTAGGTTCATAATGGATTTTTTTTCTCTTTTCTTCCTCTTGTTAGCCAAAACCCCATACCTTTCATCAATTCAAGCCTTAAAATCAATGCAATAGCATGTTAGATCTTTCTAAACTAATCTGAGTTTAGAGTTAACATTCAATGTGTAATCTCTAGGCAATAGTATGGTAACATGTTTACTTATATCATATGTACATATCTATAGATAGAGAAAGCAACCCAAACAATGTAGCACCCCCAATGATCCCCTTGATTTCCACCACATTCTCGTTTCCCTTTTTCGACTATCTCTCTCTTCCCATTAATTTATTAATTATAAATGAATGGCTTGAAATGAGATGAAAATTTGGTGGAGGTGCTGTGGAATGTGCCATACCCCCCCACAATATAGTTCATCTATTTTTTTACCATATGATTCATGTACAGTTAGATAAATTACGTTATCTGAATCTTCATATATGCATGTTGCCTTTTTAGAACATACACACACATATAAGCAGACTGTTGTTATTATAATGAGAAAAAAATTACCATTACATATATTTATATGTATATATATTATTGCCATGTATTATATAATATACATACATACATACATACATACATACATACATATATATATATATTCAAGAACTGAAATGACTTAAAAGAATTTTAAAACAAAATTGGATTTATATTAAAAGAATTAATTGTATAAATTTGAAAATAAAATTGTATAATATTTATTTTTCATTTCTAAAAAACATAATGTGTGTATATAATTCGATTTAAATATATAATACACACATATAATTTAATTCTAAAATATAATACAATAAATCAATCTTTAAGTATATGATAAATTTAAATGTGTGTGTGTGTATATATGTATATTAATTGCATAAAAAGTTATACATTACAAAGTATGTATTTTGAGAAATCCAACAATTTCCTAATTAAAAAACGAATAAATTTGAAAATATTTAAACCAAAAAAACTGCATGTTCCTAAATCTAATTAGGTCGAATAATAAGTATGCATAATACAATAAAATATATATGATTGTACAACTTACAATGAACTTAAAATATTAATTTATATATACGCATATAACTATAACAACAACAGTTAAGTCGTTAATACCAAACAAGTTGGGTTGGCTAGAGATGTAACTCAAAACCAAATGTAAAAAAACAAACGAACCAGTTAGGACCAAATGATCGAAGGTGTATCCTAATCCTATACCATAATAGATTCAAATGGGCATAGATCGAGCACGAATTAAGTTCAAACATTACTTTGATACATATAAAGAAAAAAATGCATATATTCTTCATAAAAATAAAATATTAAATTTATGTGAAGCTTTCATAGCTCAGATGGCTAGAGCACCGTTTAGTAAGCGGGAGGTCCTGAGTTCAATTCTCAGTGAAAGCATTATTTTCCATCATGAATAAAAATAAAATTATTTTAATACTAATCCGTACATCCCAGACATAATCATCCTAACCTCTTTCATACTTCAAAACTTATTAACTTTAATTATTGCTACAACGGTATTTTTTATTGGGGTTTTTTGCCACAAGGACAAAATCAACTAAAAATTTGCCCAAAAGGACGGTCAACAAAAAATTATCCCAAAAGGACAACATTTAGTGCAAATGGTGAAATTCAGGGAGGGCCCATGTTTTCCCACTTTGCACTACAAATTGTCCTTTTGGACAAATTTTTGGCCTCTTGTCCTTTTGAGCAAATTTTTTTCTTTTTTTGTCCTTCACAATTTTTTCCTGTTTTTTTTTATTTATACAAATAATTTTATGATGTTATTATGATTAAGACCAAATTATGTTAACATCAATACAAACATACCAAACACAATCATCCTATCCTCTTCCATTCTTCGAAATTTGTTAACTCTAATTACTGTTATTATTGTATTTTTTGATTTATACAAATAATTTTATGATGTTATCATGATTAATGTATTTGATTTGGATTTTTAAATTTTGATTGGATTAGTCTACAGTATTAATGAACATTGTGGTAAAAAAAAAGGTTGGGCGATTAATGTTGTTGCCGAAGAAAAAGCAAGAAGAGACCTTTTCAAACGAAGTACTGCGGCAATTTAATGAGCATGTCATAAATATTTTATGTCTATTTTACTCCTATGAAGCAAGGTTGATGTCAGTAAAAGATTATATTGTTGTATATAACGCAGTTGTATACACAATTATATGATTTTTGTTTGATGATAACAAACAAATATATATTATTATAAATGTGTTTGTTATTGTAATGTTTTATATATACAACACAGATAGGAATATAATATTTGAATTGAATATTATATTTCTAACATTCAAACAGTACAACTCTGTATAACTCCACTATTTAAACATTCACTGTATATTGTACTTGTATATAAACAGAATATAATAGACAAGTTCGTTTGACAACAATAAAATGATATTTTATTTCAATCAAATTTGTTTATTACATATATCTGTACAATTCTCTCACAGCTCCTCAGTACAGTTCATTCATTGTCACTCAGTCATACATACACACAACATATACACAGTTACATTTCATATATATCCATTTTCACTTGTATATACAGACTCATACATTCATTGACACCACACACTGTCTTCTTATCCTCAGCTTTCAGTCCAGTCATTGTCAGTCCAGTCATCACAGTCAGTCCAGTCATCCCCGCTTACCTGTCACACATGAAACAGAAACACACAGTATACTGCAATAGAAATAATACTGAATATATGCAAATATAAATTTTGTTTTTTTTAAATTTTATTTGCCTCAGATTTCTTGTGTGTTTCTCATCATTTTTCTTGACTTGATCTGAATTATAAAACCATCAATCTGTGTCTAGACAGCTTGTGATATTCACAGTGATACACTGTAAATACCACAAGGTAGACAGTATGTATATAAAGTGCAGGGACAGAAAAATTTGTCTGATGGCTGCATATACACACATGTATAAAATATACATATGTGTACTGCCTCGCCAATCAGTGTGCAGCTGAGGAGGAGCCACGGGGACCATCTCGACTCAGTGCAACACTCAAGCAATAAAACAAAAGTCAACACATCTCAAAGTACAAAACAAAGTGGTCGAGTCGGCTCAACGTGTGTGGTCGAGCACAAACACAACATATCAAAATGGTCGAGCTCAATACAAGTGCCAAGGTAGTACAAGTCTTGTGATCAAAACAGTAATGAAGTTGTCGAGCAACAATGTCAAAACAGCAAATGCAGTATGGACATAAAACATGAATGGACATGTAATGATGGACAGCAAAAGGCAGATCAGCCCAAAACTGTTTGATAGTGTGCAATACAGACTAGAATGGACAAAGCAATGTGATCATGCAATTGCGAAATGGTCGAGTTTACAACAGCATGTACATGAACATTTCAGTTCAAAGTAAAACAAGCTAGCTACACATGGTGTCATATTTATTAGTATGGAAGAACACATGTAAGCATGCACAAGTAATATGCAAAAATGGCGCAGCAAGCATACAGTGCACAAGCATGGTGTTCATGGTGTGCATAAGGCAACAGTCTCAATGTCACAAGCTGCTCAGAAAGCGAGGAGTATAAATGAATGGTGCAACTACATGCAAGTAATTAAAGAGTGGTGCAACTGTATGATCAAAAACAGTTCAGTTCAGCATATTGATGTTCGAGTGAAATACTCAGGTCAGTCACGTTCAAGACATAAATTGCAACAGGTTAAGGAGCAACAAAATGGAAGACAAGCAGCACGTAATAGTGTACAATGTACATACAAACGTGTCGAGCCAGATTGACAAGCCATAAATGGACAGAGCATCTACATGTACACAACTGTGTACACAACAAATGAATTGGTGAAACAACACAAAAGCAAATACAAGGATGGTCTCACGATATCAGCAAGCATGTTATGACAAGTGCTCAATTTCTGCTTATATGAAAATCTGACTTGTACTCCTGAAATCATATATGGACAAAGAGCAATATTGCAAATCAGGTTTTCAGAAATGAAGTAGTTTTTTCTTGGCAACATAGTTACTGACAGTTCAAGTCAAAATGGTTCAATATATTCAAGGCAGAAAGCATGCAAGTTTTTCAAACCTGGTGGAGTAAATTCATGGCAACAAAAAGGAGGCATGCTGATTTAAATTTCCAGATTTATCATCAAGCATACATGGCCAGAAGTTCCTTTTGAAGTCAATATTTAAATCTTGGCATAGGAACAATCACAGAGTTTTTTTTGGAAAGTTAATATTAGCTTTCACTGCTGATTTAAACAAGGAAACCAAGAATTTATGTTCCAGAAATTAAGCAATTCGAACAAGGCAATAAGTCTCACAAGAAATCAGTTTTACAGCAAAACTTCTTTCCAGAAATGAACAATATAAAGCAAAGTTCACACAATGTTTCAGTTTAATTCAAGGGCCCAATAAAAGATTTAATTCATCAATTCGGCTACAAATCAAGGGGATCAAAGCAACAGTATTTGGGTCGCTAATCAATCAAGACAAACAAGGAAATCAAGCCGAGGTGATTAAATCAAAAGGGGAAACACACACATTTTCTCAAGCTGATTTATTAAAAAGGGGCAAGTTCATTCACAAATCATTCACGGCATTCTCTATCAAGGCAGAAAATTTCAATTTAAGCCGAAGATTCAAAGCAGGAAATCTCACAATTTTTTTTCGCAAATAAACGCAAGGGAAACTACAAAATCAGCCACGCAATCAGACGAGCCATTCAGTGAAATCAGAGCTCAATTAAAGGATTTCTAAATCCTATAAACACAACCATTCATCACTGGCAAGCATCTATCGAAACCAAAAAACAACCCACAAGTTTTTCAAAGCAAGAATTTTTAGAAATACTCACAGTTTTTCGATCGAGCCAGAGAACAATTCCAAATCAGTGTCGAGCGTAAGAGAGAAGCCCCAAATCACTGACCAGAGAGAAACAACGTGAAGAAGAACATCAGAGAACCAGATTACATCAATCTGGAGCTATCGCGATTGGATTTGGGGCAAAACCCTAGCCGCCATTTATTCTTCCAGAAAACAAAAGAGCATCGGGCAGATGAATTAAAAAGGGGCCGGCCTATTTCTATTTTAACTAGGCCAAGCTTCTAAAAGGAAAAGGGGATGACCCCTTTAATATAAACTCCTCTTTTTATTTTTATTTTAAGAACTAGGGTTTACATTTTTGTTTTACATTCTGTTGTTTTTTAAATTGTGTTGTAAAATCATTTCTGAACAGTTCTAGGTCTGTAAAATCTAGGGGGATTTAGTCAAGGTGTTGGCTGTCAGTTTCAGAGTCTGTAAAATTCTGGATTACTGGTTACAGGGTCGTAAACAGGGAAATCTGATCGAGGGGATATCGATCAGTCTACGGTTTTGAGCGTAGGGTTAGAATAGGAGCAGGGGTTTGCGAGTGTACATGGTCTTGTATGCGGGAGCTGTTCTATCACCTAGTAGAAACCTTAGAAATGCAGCAGTAGGCAAGGTTTTGCCGAAGCTGGGTATATCTGTGTGTGATTTATTTTCTGCATTTCAGTTTCTGCTATTCTCTGTGATCAGTTTATTATTATATATCTCGCTAAGTTTTTAATTCAGTTAAAAACTGTGAAAAACCCTATTCACCCCCCCTATAGGGTTATTCTAGATCCAACAAGTGGTATCAGAGCAAGGTATTTAACTCTAGAGTAATGGTGATTCCTTGTTGTCAGTCGATAGAGAGTCAGTTCAGTTCATCTCCAACTATTTTCACTGGAACAAATTTTTTAAACTGGAAATATGAAATGGAATTTTATTTAAAATCTGTTAATATTAAATGTTGGGATGCTGTTATCAATGGGAGTGATATGTCTGATAATAGAAACATTGTTTTCGATTCTCGTGCTATGAATATCATATTTGATTATCTCAGTACAGAACATTTTATTCACATATCTCATTGTTTGACTGCGCAGGATGTCTGGAGAACTCTAAACACGCTCTATGGAAAATCTGACGACTGCTCAAAACCCCAGAATGTCAACTCTGATTTAGATCTGTGTTTAAAAGGAGAAACAGATGAATCAATCGAAGGAGATTCAACAGACGATGAGACAGGAAATTTTTCATACGAAGATTTAGTTTATATGTGTACTGATCTAACTAAAACTGTTGATAAACTCCAATCTAGAAACAAATCTCTGAAATCTAAAAATCTTGAGTTGACCAGCAAAATTGATGATTTGGAATCGCAACTTGAACACTTTAAAAATTCCTCAAATTCAGATTGTAAAAATTGTTTGAAATTGAAAACCAATCTTGTTCATCTCAATAAAAATATTCAAAAGTTTGAAAAAGAAATTCTGATCTTAAAAGAGAACAAGATTGAGTTATCAAGTTTGAATAACTGTTTACAAAAAGAATTTGAAATCTTTAAGACAGATATATATTCCAAATTTGAAATTGCTAAAAAGGAGAATTTGTTGAAATCCGATTTGATTTTGAAAGAACTGGAAAACGAGATTGAAAAATCCAAGAAATTTGGGTTTAAAAAACAAAAACTTTTTGAATCTGAGATTGTTGAGTCCCAAACCAAAATTAATTTGCTTAAAGAAGAAAATTTGGTTTTGAAATCTGACTTTGAAAAATATAAGATCACTGAAAATCGTGGTTCAGATTTATTGAAAGAAAACGGTGATCTTAAAACAAAACTTCAACAACTTGAAACAACCTTGGCAAAATTTTCAAACAGTGAAAAATCTTTAAATATGTTGTTGAAAAATCAATTTTCTTCAGGAAATAGAATTGGACTTGGTTTTGGAAAATCTGAGAAGAAAAGTTCAAACGATTTTAAAAATCCTCTAAGCAGCTTTGAAAAGAATGAACTTGAAAATCTGAACTTTGAAAATTCCAAAGTTTGTTTGAAACAAAAACAAAATGAAAAATTGTTTTATAATAAACCATTTAAACATATCTGGATCCCAAAAGGAAATAAAACGAATTCAGTTAACTTCAAACAGATTTGGGTTCCAAAAGGTACAAAGGTAAATTTAGATGGTTTGTTATATAGACAGGTTTGGGTACCAAAAGTGGTAAACACATATCAGAGTGGTTTTACAAATTTTGTTAGACCACTCGATCCTTTAAACTGTTAGGTACCAAAGGAGGCTGAGGAACTGCTATGCTGAAAAGAGATTGATTTCAAGTTTCTCTATATTTCTGTATTCTTTACAGTACCTCGGCCAAGACTGATGAGTCAGAGATTCTGGTTTACACTGATTTCAGGTATGATCTCTGAACTTGTCCTTGTAAATATTCTCGTTTTTTTTTAATCTCTTGTTTATTTCTTCTTCTATCTCTCTTCTGTTTATTTTCTTTGTCTGTTTGATTTGTCACTGTCATATCATTTTAACTTCTTGGGCTTACTTAACTTCTAATTGCAGTAATCATGATCTTCTGGAAACTTTCTTTATTTGAATAGAATTCTGATGTGTTAATTATTTCCAGATCTTGATTTTAATCTTGTAAATATCTGTAATTGTTTTGAAGTTTATTTTCTAATTTTTGAATTCATAACAGTGTTGATGCATTCTTGTCATATCTTGAACATTGTTAACTTGAATTCTAATTTTTTTTTTAAGATCTGAAAGTTTAATGGAATTTCACACACCGCTGCTGTTTTGAGTTTTCTTCCAATTCATTTTGGAAACGCTTAAAATATTATACTCACTACAGTACACTCTGTTATTTATCAGTTGTGATAATTTTAGAAATTTTCAGATTGGCTTGGATATTTTGAATTGTCTTGAATTACAGTGATACATCTAGAAAATCATCTTATATTCATGATCATTTTATGGTTGAAATCTATTTGTGTGAAATCATCTGAAATACTTGATATTCTGAATCTCACATATCTCTTAAATTTGAAATTATCAATATTGTGTGACTGATTCATTATATCTCAAAACTTGACATTGATTCAAGTGATTTCAAATAAATTATTTATTTATGGATCATGAATATCTCTTAATTATTTGATGTAAATGATCTAAAATCACTTTTAGAAATTTTGTGAAAAATTCCTTTGAAAATCTGGTCTTGAAATTCACTTCTATTTCATGATTATTTGATCTAATTATTTGTTTGTTTAAAATCATTTGAAATTATTGATTTATTGAATCTCACACATATCTCAAATCAAAAATTTATAATCTGGTGTAATTGATTCATTAAATTCTGATATTTTCATATCCCTCAAATGATTTCAAGTAAACAGTATTTTAATCATTAGATCATGAATCATCATATGTGGCCATCATCTTGACAAGTATGATTTGAAACTATGTTCTGTGCTGCTCTGATACTGATTCGACAATTTTTTTTATGAATGTGTGCTTTGGTAAATACAACTTGCTGCTACGATAATCTTGTAAAATTTGTGAGTCTTGTCTGCTTTGGCTTTATGTTTGGGATACTCTTGTTAGTCACCTATGTCATGTTAAAATCCTCAAGATTGAAACACCAAGTGGTATCAGTTTAGATGTGCTGATTTTTTTTCATCATGTATATATTTTTAAACCCCTCATTTCATGTATAAATCTGTATAAATTCCTCTTGTAATTGATTTTCAATTTTAAAAATTATTTATTGATTATTCTTTCAGAAATTGAAATCAATATCCAAAATTGAAATGTATCTATAATTCATCAAAATTATTATCAGTTTTTGAAATTGTGATGAATTGTGACTGCCGTGTACTTCACAACAAGAGGAGATTTTATTTGTTTTTTTTTCATGATGGCTGAATATTAATTATAATATCTTTGAACTGGCAAATATTTCACGACCATCTCCTTTATCTATCACCCGTCTGCCATCCATCATGATTTTATTTTGGAGAGCTTATTTTTAAAAAAAAAAAGAAAAATCATCTTGTTTTTTAAAAACAGTGAAAATTATTTGTGATAGAAATGGGACTATATTATTTTTCAGAATTAGTGTTAATTGAAATTTTCAATAATCCCGGTACAGTCGAGCTTATTTCATAATATAATTAATTTAGAAATTTATTTTCACAGTCCATCTCTGTACCTACCCCATTTTCTACCATTCATATATTGGTTCTACATACTGAGGAGTTTTTCCTTTAAAATGCTGAAAATAATAAATATAATCAATATATAAGTGTGTCTCTAACCTCATTTAAAAATCCAAGCTCTGGTCATGCATGGTTAAGAGACAACTTATAATTTAAGCTGCGACTGATCCCATTTAAAAATCCAAGCTCTGGTTATGCGTGGTCAGTGTGCTCTTTAATAAAAAAAATAAATAATGTGCTAAAAATAGAAATAAATTTTGAAATTCTCCTCTGAGTATAAAAGCCAGCCTATCAATCCATCTTCTATTCTGTGAAATATGTTGAAATTTTATGACGTATTATGATTTGTTGATTGATGGGTATTGGGATTTGAGATTATTCGATCTTGTCACTTAAGTTGAACTATTGATTATAGTCCAAATCCATCACTGTTTCTGTTCTTTATTTATAAAAATCCTTTGAAAATAATTGGAAATGAATTGTTTTAAAACTCTCCCCATTTTATATAAAACTCATCGTAAATCCCTCATTCTCTACAATGTGAGATATGCCACCAGTTCTTAGTTTATTATGATTTTTGTTTGACTAATTGATATTTATAATGACCATTCCTCCTCTTAAGCTGAAATTATATTTTTTTTAGTCATTTTTCATCGATATTTTAAATTCTATATCCTTTTGATGATAACAAAAGGGGGAGAATGGATTAGATTTTGATTTATGAGTGAATATTTTATAAATATTTTAATTTTGAGAATTCTGAATCCTTTTACATTCTTTTCACTCATGCACAGTTATAGGGGGAGTTTCTGTTGTAGGGGGAGCTAATAAATAGGGGGAGTTCAGAATTCACTGTCAAACACATTTATTGTAATCAAAATCTTTTATTTGTTTGTCATCATCAAAAGGGGGAGATTGTTGTATATAACGCAGTTGTATACACAATTATATGATTTTTGTTTGATGATAACAAACAAATATATATTATTATAAATGTGTTTGTTATTGTAATGTTTTATATATACAACACAGATAGGAATATAATATTTGAATTGAATATTATATTTCTAACATTCAAACAGTACAACTCTGTATAACTCCACTATTTAAACATTCACTGTATATTGTACTTGTATATAAACAAAATATAATAGACAAGTTCGTTTGACAACAATAAAATGATATTTTATTTCAATCAAATTTGTTTATTACATATATCTGTACAATTCTCTCACAGCTCCTCAGTACAGTTCATTCATTGTCACTCAGTCATACATACACACAACATATACACAGTTACATTTCATATATATCCATTTTCACTTGTATATACAGACTCATACATTCATTGACACCACACACTGTCTTCTTATCCTCAGCTTTCAGTCCAGTCATTGTCAGTCCAGTCATCACAGTCAGTCCAGTCATCCCCGCTTACCTGTCACACATGAAACAGAAACACACAGTATACTGCAATAGAAATAATACTGAATATATGCAAATATAAATTTTGTTTTTTTTTAATTTTATTTGCCTCAGATTTCTGGTGTGTTTCTCATCATTTTTCTTGACTTGATCTGAATTATAAAACCATCAATCTGTGTCTAGACAGCTTGTGATATTCACAGTGATACACTGTAAATACCACAAGGTAGACAGTATGTATATAAAGTGCAGGGACAGAAAAATTTGACTGATGGCTGCATATACACACATGTATAAAATATACATATGTGTACTGCCTCGCCAATCAGTGTGCAGCTGAGGAGGAGCCACGGGGACCATCTCGACTCAGTGCAACACTCAAGCAATAAAACAAAAGTCAACACATCTCAAAGTACAAAACAAAGTGGTCGAGTCGGCTCAACGTGTGTGGTCGAGCACAAACACAACATATCAAAATGGTCGAGCTCAATACAAGTGCCAAGGTAGTACAAGTCTTGTGATCAAAACAGTAATGAAGTTGTCGAGCAACAATGTCAAAACAGCAAATGCAGTATGGACATAAAACATGAATGGACACGTAATGATGGACAGCAAAAGGCAGATCAGCCCAAAACTGTTTGATAGTGTGCAATACAGACTAGAATGGACAAAGCAATGTAATCATGCAATTGCGAAATGGTCGAGTTTACAACAGCATGTACAAGAACATTTCAGTTCAAAGTAAAACAAGCTAGCTACACATGGTGTCATATTTATTAGTATGGAAGAACACATGTAAGCATGCACAAGTAATATGCAAAAATGGCGCAGCAAGCATACAGTGCACAAGCATGGTGTTCATGGTGTGCATAAGGCAACAGTCTCAATGTCACAAGCTGCTCAGAAAGCGAGGAGTATAAATGAATGGTGCAACTACATGCAAGTAATTAAAGAGTGGTGCAACTGTATGATCAAAAACAGTTCAGTTCAGCATATTGATGTTCGAGTGAAATACTCAGGTCAGTCACGTTCAAGACATAAATTGCAACAGGTTAAGGAGCAACAAAATGGAAGACAAGCAGCACGTAATAGTGTACAATGTACATACAAACGTGTCGAGCCAGATTGACAAGCCATAAATGGACAGAGCATCAACATGTACACAACTGTGTACACAACAAATGAATTGGTGAAACAACACAAAAGCAAATACAAAGATGGTCTCACGATATCAGCAAGCATGTTATGACAAGTGCTCAATTTCTGCTTATATGAAAATCTGACTTGTACTCCTGAAATCATATATGGACAAAGAGCAATATTGCAAATCAGGTTTTCAGAAATGAAGTAGTTTTTTCTTGGCAACATAGTTACTGACAGTTCAAGTCAAAATGGTTCAATATATTCAAGGCAGAAAGCATGCAAGTTTTTCAAACCTGGTGGAGTAAATTCATGGCAACAAAAAGGAGGCATGCTGATTTAAATTTCCAGATTTATCATCAAGCATACATGGCCAGAAGTTCCTTTTGAAGTCAATATTTAAATCTTGGCATAGGAACAATCACAGAGTTTTTTTTTGGAAAGTTAATATTAGCTTTCACTGCTGATTTAAACAAGGCAACCAAGAATTTATGTTCCAGAAATTAAGCAATTCGAACAAGGCAATAAGTCTCACAAGAAATCAGTTTTACAGCAAAACTTCTTTCCAGAAATGAACAATATAAAGCAAAGTTCACACAATGTTTCAGTTTAATTCAAGGGCCCAATAAAAGATTTAATTCATCAATTCGGCTACAAATCAAGGGGATCAAAGCAACAGTATTTGGGTCGCTAATCAATCAAGACAAACAAGGAAATCAAGCCGAGGTGATTAAATCAAAAGGGGAAACACACACATTTTCTCAAGCTGATTTGTTAAAAAGGGGAAAGTTCATTCACAAATCATTCACGGCATTCTCTATCAAGGCAGAAAATTTCAATTTAAGCCGAAGATTCAAAGCAGGAAATCTCACAATTTTTTTCCGCAAATAAACGCAAGGGAAACTACAAAATCAGCCACGCAATCAGACGAGCCATTCAGTGAAATCAGAGCTCAATTAAAGGATTTCTAAATCCTATAAACACAACCATTCATCACTGGCAAGCATCTATCGAAACCAAAAAACAACCCACAAGTTTTTCAAAGCAAGAATTTTCAGAAATACTCACAGTTTTTCGATCGAGCCAGAGAACAATTCCAAATCAGTGTCGAGCGTAAGAGAGAAGCCCCAAATCACTGACCAGAGAGAAACAACGTGAAGAAGAACATCAGAGAACCAGATTACATCAATATGGAGCTATCGCGATTGGATTTGGGGCAAAACCCTAGCCGCCATTTATTCTTCCAGAAAACAAAAGAGCATCGGGCAGATGAATTAAAAAGGGGCCGGCCTATTTCTATTTTAACTAGGCCAAGCTTCTAAAAGGAAAAGGGGATGACCCCTTTAATATAAACTCCTCTTTTTATTTTTATTTTAAGAACTAGGGTTTACATTTTTGTTTTACATTCTGTTGTTTTTTAAATTGTGTTGTAAAATCATTTCTGAACAGTTCTAGGTCTGTAAAATCTAGGGGGATTTAGTCAAGGTGTTGGCTGTCAGTTTCAGAGTCTGTAAAATTCTGGATTACTGGTTACAGGGTCGTAAACAGGGAAATCTGATCGAGGGGATATCGATCAGTCTACGGTTTTGAGCGTAGGGTTAGAATAGGAGCAGGGGTTTGCGAGTGTACATGGTCTTGTATGCGGGAACTGTTCTATCACCTAGTAGAAACCTTAGAAATGCAGCAGTAGGCAAGGTTTTGCCGAAGCTGGGTATATCTGTGTGTGATTTATTTTCTGCATTTCAGTTTCTGCTATTCTCTGTGATCGTTTATTATTATATATCTCGCTAAGTTTTTAATTCAGTTAAAAACTGTGAAAAACCCTATTCACCCCCCCTCTAGGGTTATTCTAGATCCAACATATATCAATTAACTCAGTAAGTTGGTTAGGTTTGGGATGAATTTTTCTCTCTTTTCTACCCCTTGTTAGCCAAAAATCCATACCACGGTTATTATGGTGGCAAGTCGAGTCGAGTCGATAGAGTTCCAACTGGTCGACTAAACCTAATTGCAATTAACCAGCCGGACTCCAGTTTTTTTCACAACCTGATGAACTGCACGTCAGTTTTGTGATTTGCAATCATTGCCATCATTGTTCGACTTCGTACTCGACTTCTATTTCGTGATTTTGGGGTCGACATCGTGATTTAAGGCTTCGACTTCCAGGTTTCGACTTCGACTTCCTGATTTAGGGCTTCGACTTCCTGATTTAGGGCTTCAATTTCGTGATTTAGGGTTCGAGCTCGAATAGTGGCAAGTTGACTCTTCCAGTCGATGCTCCAGTGTCGACTAGTGCTCGACTAATCGCAACTAGTCGAGCGTCGTAATAACAATGATCCATAACCATCATCAATTCAAGCCTTAAATCATAAAATAATATAAAATCAATGGAATAGTTTGTTAGATCTTTTTGAACTAATCTTAATTTAGAGTTAACATTTAATGTGTAATCTCTACGCAATAGTAAGGTAACATGTTTACTTATATCATATGTACATATCTAATCCATACATCCCAGACATGATCATCCTAACCTCTTTCATTCTTCAAAACTTATTAACTTTAATTACTGCTATAATAGTACTTTTTATTTATACAAATAATTTTATGATGTTATTGTGATTAAGACCAAATTATGTTAACATCAATACAAACATACCAAACATAATCATCATATCCTCTTCCATGGTTATCACGGCGGTAAGTCGAGTCGAGTCGATAGAGGTTTAATTAGTCGACTAGTGGACTAGTCGTAGACTAATCGTAGACTAGTCGGACTAGTCGATAAATAAATAAATACATTTACGTAGTCAAATTTTGTATTTTTAAGTAGTTGGTAAATGTAAACAAAATTTATATGGCCAATAATTTCAAAATTATATCGTCCATAATTACTTAATTACAGTTACAAAACTTTGTAGTCCATTATTATTAACTTACAGAACGTTAAGCCCATTATTGAATTATATAACTTTAAGCCCATTAGCACAAATTGCTATGGTACCCCTATCCTTTCTCCGACTTCAGCAAACCAAAGTAAAGAAAAAATCACGCATGTCTTCCCTCCTAGAAAATGGACTTCAATATTCGCTTCAACAAAATCGAGATCCTTCATTCAGATAGCTGCTCCAGAGCTTCCTCTTTCTCTCTCTTTTCCTTCTTCTCCTTCGTTTTCTTCTTCTTCATTTTTTGTGTGCCCTAGATCCCGAAACGGAAGTTCGAATCTTGATCGAGACTTCGATTTAGGGTACCAAATCGAGTTCGAATTCAAGTTAGGGTGATCGACATCGAGACTTTGATTTAGGGTTCAAATTTGAATTCGATGTCTAGGGTTTCAGTTCCAGTCGACTTTTGGCAAGTCGACGTTTCATGTCGAGGCTTCAATCTCGACTAGCCGACTAGTCGACGACTAGTCGCGACTAGTCGATCACCGTAATAACCGTGTCCTCTTCCATTCTTCGAAATTTGTTAACAGTAATTACTGTTATGACTATATTTTTTTTATTTATACAAATAATTATGATGTTATCACGATTAATGTATTTGATTTGGATTTATAAATTTTGATTAGGTTAGTCTAGGGATATGAACATTATGGTAAAAAAAATGATGAGCGGTTAATGTTGTTGCCGAAGAAAAAGCAAGAAGAGACCTTTTCAACGGACTACTACGGCAATTTAATGAGCATATGTCATAAATATTTTATGTCTATTTTATTCCTTTGAAGCAAGGTTGATGTCAGTAAAAGGTATATCAATCAACTCAATAAGTTGGTTAGGTTCGAGATGATTTTTTCTCTCTTTTCTTCCCCTTTATTAGCCAAAAATCCACACCAAGGTTATTACGGCGGCAGGTCGAGTCGAGTCGATAGAGTTCCAACTACTCAACTAGTCGGACTAGTCGATAAATAAATAAATATATATATATATATATATATATATATATATCTAATACATAATTGCAGTCATTTAACACATGAATATAGATAAACCTGATTGCAATTAACCAGTTGGACTCCAGTTTCTTTCACAACCTGATGAACTACAAGTCAGTTTCGTGATTTGCAATCGTTGCCATCATGGTTCGACTTCGTACTCAACTTTAATTTCGTGATTTGGGGTCGACTTGGTGATTTAAGGCTTCGACTTCCCGATTTAGGGCTTCGGCTTCCTGATTTATGGCTTCAACTTCGTGATTTATGGCTTCGATTTCGTGATTTATGGTTTGAACTCGACTAACGACAAGTTGACTACTCCGGTCGATGCTCTAATGTCGACTAGTCGAGCGTCGTAATAACAATGATCCATACTCTTCATCAGTTCAAGCCTTAAAACATAAAATCATATAAAATCAATACAATAGTGTGTTAGATCTTTCTGAACTAATCTGAATTTAGGAAATAGTAAGGTAACATGTTTACTTATATCATATGTACATATCTAATCCATACATCCCAGACATAATCATCCCAACCTCTTTCATTCTTCAAAACTTATTAACTTTAATTACTGCTATAATAATATTTTTATTTATACAAATAATTTTATGATGTTATTGTGATTAAGACCACATTGTGTTAACATCAATACAAACATACCAAACACAATCATCCTATACTCTTCCATTCTTCGAAATTCGTTAACTCTAATTACTGTTATGACTATATTTTTTGATTTATACAAATAATTTTATGATGTTATCATGATTAGTGTATTTGATTTGTATTTATAAATTTTGATTGGATTAGTCTAATGAACATTATGGTAAAAAAAGGGGTTGGGCAGTTAATGTTGTTGCCGAAGAAAAAGCAAAAAGAGACCTTTTCAACGGACTACTACGGCAATTTAATGAGCATATGTTATAAATATTTTATGTCTATTTTATTCCTTTGAAGCAAGGTTGATGTCAGTAAAAGGTATATCAATCAACTCAATAAGTTGGTTAGGTTCGAGATGATTTTTTTCTCTTTTTTCTTCCCCTTTATTAGCCAAAAATCCACACCAAGGTTATTACGGCGGGCAGGTCGAGTCGAGTCAATAGAGTTCCAACTAGTCGACTAGTCGGACTAGTCGATAAATAAATAAATATATACGTATATATTAATACATAATTGCATTCGTTTAACACACGAATATAGATAAACTTGATTGCAATTAACCAGTCGGACTCCAGTTTATTTCACAACCTGATGAACTGTAAGTCAATTTCGTGATTTGCAATCGTTGTCATCATGGTTCGACTTCGTACTCGACTTCAATTTCATGATTTGGGGTCGACCTCGTGATTTAAGGTTTCAACTTCCTAATTTAGGGGTCGCCTTACTAATTTAGGGCTTCGACTTCCTGATTTAGGGCTTCGATTTCATGATTTAGGGTTCGAGCTCGACTAATGGCAAGTCGACTCTTCCAGTCGATGCTCCAATGTCGACTAGTCGAGCGCCGTAATATTCAAGCCATAAAACATATCTATAGATAGAGAAAGGATCAAGAGCACCCCAAAAAATGTAGCCTATAATCCCCTTGATTTCCACCATACATTCTCGTTTATCTCTTTTTCCACTATCTCTTTTCCCATTAATTTATTATTTATAAATGAATGACTTAAAATGAGGTGAAAAATGGATGTAGATGCTTTGGAACGTCTCATATATATATATACATATATATATATATATATGCACCAAAGTTTTAAAACACGAAAGGCGTACATGAAGCGTTTTCAGGTCTATGAAGCGAGGCGTACGCCTCGAAACGTTGAGGCGTAAGCTTTTCGGGTAAAAATAAAACGCAAAACAAATAAAGAAAATCTAACACTTTAAATTAACCAATGCAAAAAATGAAAAATAAATAATTTAAGATTCGACTTTTACCAAGCATATATTTTTATTATAGATTAAAAAGAAATAATCAAAACTCATATGATTCAAAATTTGATTTCTTAAACTATTTGACGATTACATCAAACTCAATTTTGATACGTTCTATCAATTCAAATCGATTTGCAAAATTGATTTCAAGATTTAACAAAGTTTATTGAAAAACATTATTTAAATAACATTGAGAAAATTTATTACATTGCTCATGATCATTATTTCACAAACAATTTTACTTGATCATGTCGATATTGAAATTAAAAAGTAAAAAAATGCTAATTTTTATTTTCTTAAATTATCCTTCTTATTTCCAATAAATAATTAAAGTTTAATGGCATTTATCTATGACAATATCTGCAAGTAAAGATAAACTGGTTTTTAAGTCATATGTCTCAACTGTTTGAGGCGTGCGAGACATACGTTTTATATGCCTTAAATTGGTGAGGCGTAAGCTTTAGAGGTAAAAAGCCTTTTGGAATAAGCCTCAAGGCGTTTTATCTCTGATTTCGTCTACTTTTTTGTATGCCTCAAACTGTTTGAGGCGAGCATCGAGACAGGTTTTTTTAAAACAATGATATGCACACACATCATATAATTCATCTATTTTTTTTACCGTATGATTCATGTATAGTTAGATTGATTACATAATCCGAATCTTTATATATGCGTGTTGCCTTTTTAGAACGTGCACACACATATATGCAAATCTATTGTTATTGTAAATTTGTAATGAGAAAAAACTACCATTACATACATGTATATATATTATCGCCATCTATTGTATAATATATATATATATATATATATTCAAGAACTAAAATGACTTAAAAGAATTTTAAAACAAAATTGGATTTATATTAAAAGAACTAATTATATAAATTTGTAAATAAAATTGTATAAAATATATTTCCATTTCTAAAAAACATAATGTGTCATAATTTAATTTTAAAATATAATACAATAAACCAATCTTGAAGTATAAGATAAATGTAAATGTGTGTGCATATATGTATATTAATTGCATAAAAACTTATACATTACAAAGTACGTTTTTTGAGAAATCCAACAGTTTCCTATTTAAAAAACGAATAAATCTAAAAATATTTGAACCAAAAAACAGCCTTTTCCAAAATCTAATAAGGTCGAATAATAAGTATGCATAATATATATATATAAATATATATATGATTGTACAACTTACAATTAATTTAAAATACTAATTTATATATACACATATAACTATAACAACAACAAAGCCGCTAAACCCAAATAAGTTGGGTTGGCTAGAGATGGAACTCAAAACCAAATGACAAAGTTAATTTAGAGGTAAAAGTAATAACAAGAGATTTAAAAGTGAAAGCATAAATAAAGATGTAATAAAATAAAATAAAATAATTAAATAATAATACTAACAATAACAAATTAAAAAAAACAAGGTGACGATGATGATATTACCAGTAGTAATATGTACCGAAGATCAATGCTACACCTTACACCCCTATTCACTAATCCTATAATCATAAAACTCCATCCAAACTAACTTAAACTCACCATTCTGGTACGTGAACCGTTAACTTCCACTCACTTTTCCATTATGAATAAAAATACTAAATCGCTTTAAACCAAACAATCTTAATACTAATCCATATACCCCGGACATAACATCATATCCTCATTCATTCTTCAAAACTTATTAACTTTAATTACTGCTATAACAATTTTTCTATTTATACAAATAATTTTATGTTGTTATTGTGATTAAGACCAACTTATGTTAACATCAATCCAAACATCCCAGGCACAATCATCTTTCATTCTTCGAAATTTACTGTTGTGAATGTATTTTTTTATTTATACAAATAATTTTATGATGTTATCGTGATTGATGTATTTGATTTGGATATATGAATTTTAATTGGATTAGTTTAGGATATTAAAGAATATTTGGTGGAAAAAAGGTTGGGCGGTTTATGTTGCTACTAATGAAAAAGCAAGGAGAGACCTTTTTTAACAGACTACTATGGCAATTTAATGAGCATACATCATAAATATTTTATGCCTACTACCGTGGAATCTCCTTCAAGTTTATTCTTTTGAAGCAAGGGAGATGTCAACAAAAGAGTATGCCAATCAACTCAGTGAGTTGATTTGGTTCAGGATGGATTTTTCGTCTCTTTTCTTCCCTTTCTTGGCCAAAAATACCCATACCCTTCATCAATTCAAGCCTTAAAACATAAAATCAACGCAATGGTGTGTTAGCTCTTTCTGAACTAATATGAATTTAGAGTTAACATTCAATGTGTAATCTCTAGGAAATAGTAAGGTAACGACATGTTTACTTATATCACACACACACACACACACACACACACACACATATATATATATATATATATATATATATATATATATATATATATATATGATCAAGAGCACCCCAAACAGTGCAGCATCTCTTATAATTCCCTTCATTTCCACCATACATTCTCGTTTCTCTCTATTCCCACTAATTCTCTCTTCTCATTAATTTATTTAAGGACAAATTTTATCTTAAGGCTTGTTTTGAAAACTATTTCGCGTTTAAGGCTGATTTGCAAACTTATTATCAAAAGGGGCTTGTTTCTGCCAACTCAGCTGCCACATCAGCTTTTTTTAACTGTCGGATCCAGCGCAACTTTGAATTGCTCTACCTTTTTTTTTTCCACTGGGCGCAAGTATAAGTTGCGCTATTAACAAATTTGTTTTTTTAATTTCCCAAGGGCCAAAGTTTATTTTGAAGTTTTTCCCAACAGCGCAAGTCTTGGTTGCGCTGGGAACAAATTTTCTCTAGCGCGACTAATACTTGCGCTTTTTTTTTATTAAAACCCCACAGCGCAACTCTTACCTGTGCTAGGTTTTTTAAATTAAAACCTCCCAGCGCGACTAATAGTTGCGCTAGTTCCTGCTATTGTTTTAAACAGCAGCCATCTTTCCTTCCTTCTCTCACTTTCTCCAAACAGTTTTTCCCAACCAAAAATGGCCGAACCCAACAACTCTAAACCCCAAATACTTTAATTTCTTTTCAAATTCATCCTAAATTACTCAATTTCTTCATCGTTCTTCACATAATACAAATCTACTACTAATGGAAGCCGGATCTTCTTCTACAAGCCATGATTTTGGTAAGTTCTAAAACCATAAATTTTGATTTTTGTATGTATTTGCTTCCAAATTTGTTTATAACTGAACATATTTCATTTGTTGATGAATTTATAGAACCGGAGAGCGGACCGGTTGATACTAGCGTCCTATACTTACAGCAAGAGCATCGTAGCAACTCGGAAGTCACGATGAGGGTATGTTGTATTGATTGTTTTTTAAAATTTTCATCTTGTGTAGCTAAATTAAGATTTACCCTGTTAATGTAGAGTACAGCAGTTCTAGATTGTTTGGACCATTCACAAAGTTTTGACCAGCTAATGGAGAGGGTCAAGGATATTCGAGTGCAGCAATTACTTCAACATGCTGGATTTTGGTCTTTTATGCAAATAAAGTACATTAGATTTGATAGGTCTTTGCTGACGGCATTATGCGATAGATGGAGGCCAGAGACTAGCACGTTTCATTTCTCCGTTGGTGAAATGACAATTACATTACAAGACGTGTCTATTTTGTTAGGTCTTCCTGTTGATGGCCATGTCGTTGCGTATTCTGGCAATATTGATGTACTAAATACTTGCATTCAATTTCTTGGTCAAGTTCCACCGCCCGATGCAATCGTATATGGTAGAGAGCTTAAAGTATCGTGGATTCATGAGTTCATAACCTCTCGAGAGATTACTGATGATAGTTCAGTTGAGGAGATTGAACAATTCACTCGAGCGGTAATATTGATGCTTATTGCTTCTAGGCTTTTTGCGAACCATACGAAGGGTCGAGTTAGCATTAAGTGGTTATACCTTCTAAAGGACTTCACTACTATTGGAGATTATTCAAGGGGTAGTGCGGTTTTATGTGCACAGTATAAAGAGTTAGATAATGTGGCGCTTAAAAAGTCGAATGGTTTAGGTGGTTGTTTAACTCTTCTCCAGGTATGATGTTGGTTACATATTTAATTTTTCATTTCTGTACGAACTTTTATTAAACATTGGGGTGCTATAGGTATGGACGTGGACACGTATTTCCGTTGGTCGTCCAAACGTTCGTGTCGGCGAGGTAGTTGGATTACCATATGGTGCAAGGTATAATTCCTTATTAATTCCTATTGGAATTATTACTTTTGGTAAATTACTGGAACTGTAAATTCTCTTTATTGTATGTAGGTGGTCATTAGATAGGCATTGGAGAGATAATCCATCCCGCCACCCAACATTATATCGTAATGAGTTGGATGTCATGGAGAAACATCGGGTTGAGTTGACTCCTTACACGAATGATGTTTTAGACGATCTTCCGCAAGTATGTTTGGAAGGGCAACAATCATGGTTTGCACGGACTACCCTTATATGCTTGCAAAGTGTTGCTATGCATTATCCTGATAGAGTGATGAGACAGTTTGGTCTTAGTCAACATATACCGGATGCGGCGGAGATTATTTTTCCTAATGGTTGGAGTCGACAATTGTATAACAATTATGTGTATAGATGGGAGCAAAGCTTGGATTATGTACAAGTCGAATGCATTCCTAGAACTTCTATACAAGAGTACTGCAGTTGGTATTGGCATATCACGAAACGATTTGTTCTTACAGAGTTGTCTACTAGATTGGCTAGATATGCTCCACGAGGACCTGTAGAACGTGACTTGGAATGATTATTATTTGTTCTCAATTAATGTTTGTGTTTCAAGTACCGTAAACTCATGCAACTTTTTTTTTGTTACTATATTTTTAGGTTCAAGGCATGTATATGATTTCAAATGAGGTTGTTGATATATTGGCTGATCCCGCAGATGAAACACGTGTTAAAAGCAGGTGCATAAGTATTAAACAGATCTTCGACACAATACTTGGACGTCATAAACTTGAACGACCACCACCTTATCGTGCTCGTCCACCGGGAGCATTTGGTGTTACTTACCATCGTAGAGGTCGAAGAGGACAAGGTATCCGCATAGATGAGCCCAGACAATCTCAACCAGCCCAGGACATTGTTGACGTCGGACCATCTCAACCACCTACCACACAAACACAACCAACAGGACAAGAAAGAAACAATCTTCGATGACACGACGAGCATAGGAATGATTGATTAGTATTTGAACTTGGTATTGAGGTGAATGACGACGAGCTTTAATGTATGTGTAATTTGGTGGCTTTAATTGTATTTGAACTTGGTATTCTAGCTTTAATGTATGTGTACTTTGTTAGCTTTAATGTATTCAAACTTGGTATTTCAAACGTTAATGTATGCGTATTTTGTTATCTGTGTATCTGTACTTTGTAAGCATTAATGTATCTTTACTTTATGCGTATTTTCTTATCTTTGTATTTAAAATTGTCAGTAGCGCAACTTTGAGTTGCTCTAATTTGTTGTGCTATAGCGCAACTATTACATGCGCTTATGCGTGCAACTTAAAGTTGCGCTAGGCCAATTTTAACAATAGCACAACTTACAGTTGCTCTAAAGCAGTACTGCAGTCCATAGCCAGTACATGGGCTGAAGCCCACTTGAAAACATGATGATATACCCCGTAACCCTAGTCTCCTACACACTAAATCTTCATTTTCATCATTGTTCAGAAATTACAACATACTCTCCAATTCGTTTTTGAAGTCAACAAATCGCAAAGACTGCAACTCAAAGGTAATGCCTTGAAATCCTAGCTGATTCAAAATTCCTTTTTCTGATTCAGATCTGGATTGTAATCGTCTCAAATTTGTTATTTCTGTAGATCTATGACTACTGTTCCTATAATATGTCATTTTAATGGCGAGTTACTCATCGATGACAATAACATGCCTAGCTATGTTGGTGGCAAACATAAAGGATCCAACTTATGAGAAAATGATGGAAAAACATGCAGAAGAGGCACGAAGCATGAGCATTACAAGGTATAGCATGGAGAAGTGGGAAGTAACAGACACAAGTGCATGCACCTATACGGTAATTATTACAAATGACAACTGCAGCTGTACTTGTAATATTCCTGTTCTAGGCCACTTTCCTTGTCCTCATGTTTTGGCTGCATGTGCACGTTGTACAGACGGTGCAAATCTATCTTTTCATGATCTTATTTCGCCATGGTTCAGGGCAGATAGCTATAGACAGACTTATTCACCTTTTCATGAGTTTACGGTACTTGAAGCACAAACATTAATTGAGAACAAATAATAATCATACCAAGTCATGTTCTACAGGTCCTCGTGGAGCATATCTAGCCAATCTAGTAGACGACTCTTTAAGAACAAATCGTTTCGTGATATGCCAATACCAACTGCGGTACTCTTGTATAGAAGTTCTAGGAATGCGTTCGACTTGTACATAATCCAAGCGGTGCTCCATTCTATACACATAATTGTTATACAATTGTTGACTTCAACCATTAGGAAAAATAATCTCCGCCGCATCCGGTATATGTTGACTAAGACCAAACTGTCTCATCACTCTATCAGGATAATGCATAGCAACACTTTGCAAGCATATAAGGGTAGTCCGTGCAAACCATGATTGTTGCCCTTCCAAACATACTTGCGGAAGATCGTCTAAAACATCATTCGTGTAAGGAATCCACTCAACCTGATGTTCCTCCATGACATCCAACTCATTACGATATAATGTTGGGTGGCGGGATGGATTATCTCTCCAATGCCTATCTAATGACCACCTACATACAATAAAGAGAATTTACAGTTCCAGTAATTTACCAAAAGTAATAATTCCAATAGGAATTAATAAGGAATTATACCTTGCACCATATGGTAATCCAACTACCTCGCCGACACGAACGTTTGGACGACCAACGGAAATACGTGTCCACGTCCATACCTATAGCACCCCAATGTTTAATAAAAGTTCGTACAGAAATGAAAAATTAAATATGTAACCAACATCATACCTGGAGAAGAGTTAAACAACCACCTAAACCATTCGACTTTTTAAGCGCCACATTATCTAACTCTTTATACAGTGCACATAAAACCGCACTACCCCATGAATAATCTCCAATAGTAGTGAAGTCCTCTAGAAGGTATAACCACTTAATGCTAACTCGACCCTTTGTATGTTTCGCAAAAAGCCTAGAAGCAATAAGCATCAATATTACCGCTCGAGTGAATTGTTCAATCTCCTCAACTGAACTATCATCAGTAATCTCTCGAGAGGTTATGAACTCATGAATCCACGATACTTTAAGCTCTCTACCATATACGCTTGCATCGGGCGGTGGAACTTGACCAAGCAATTGAATGCAAGTATTTGGTACATCAATATTGCCAGAATACGCAACGACAGGGCCATCAACAGGAAGACCTAACAAAATAGACACGTCTTGTAATGTAATTGTCATTTCACCAACGGAGAAATGAAACGTGCTAGTCTCTGGCCTCCATCTATCGCATAATGCCGTCAGCAAAGACCTATCAAATCTTATATACTTTATTTGCATAAAAGACCAAAATCCAGCCTGTTGAAGTAATTGCTGCACTCGAATATCCTTGACCCTCTCCATTAGCTGGTCAAAACTTTGTGAATGGTCCAAACAATGTAGAACTGCTGTACTCTACATTAACAGGGTAAATCTTAATTTAGCTACACAAGATGAAAATTTTAAAAAACAATCAATACAACATACCCTCATCGTGACTTCCGAGTTGCTACGATGCTCTTGCTGTAAGTATAAGACGCTAGTATCAACCGGTCCGCTCTCCGGTTCTATAAATTCATCAACAAATGAAATATGTTCAGTTATAAACAAATTTGGAAGCAAATACATACAAAAATCAAAATTTAGGGTTTTAGAATTTACCAAAATCATGGCTTGTAGAAGAAGATCCGGCTTCCATTAGTAGTAGATTTGTATTATGTGAAGAACGATGAAGAAATTGAGTAATTTGGGATGAATTTGAAAAGAAATTAAAGTATTTGGGGTTTAGAGTTGTTGGGTTTGGCCATTTTTGGTTGGGAAAAACTGTTTGGAGAAAGTGAGATAAGGAAGGAAAGAAGGTTGTTGTTTAAAACAGCAGCAGGAACTAGCGCAACTATTAGTCGCGCTGGGAGGTTTTAATTTAAAAAACCTAGCGCGGGTAAGAGTTGCGCTGTGGGGTTTTAATAAAAAAAAAAAGCGCAAGTATTAGTCGCGCTAGAGAAAATTTGTTCCCAGCGCAACCAAGACTTGCATTGTTGGGAAAAACTTCAAAATAAACTTTGGCCCTTGGGAAATTAAAAAAACAAATTTGTTAATAGCGCAACTTATACTTGCGCCTAGTGGAAAAAAAAAGGTAGAGCAACTCAAAGTTGCGCTGGATCCGACAGTTAAAAAAAGCTGATGTGGCAGCTGAGTTGGCAGAAACAAGCCCCTTTTGATAATAAGTTTGCAAATCAGCCTTAAACGCGAAATAGTTTTCAAAACAAGCCTTAAGAGAAAATTTGTCCTTTATTTAAATATAAATGAGTGGGGTTAAAATGGAGTGACAACGGGATGCCACCAAATATGGATGTTTTGCAACGTGCCTCTCACACACACACACACATATATACATGTATACACACACACCAAGGTTCGAAATTTTGGTTTTTTATTCCGTTCTGGTTAATTAAAATATTAAGAATTTCAGTTTCATTTCGGAAATTACGGAAAACCCGTTATTTTTCTGATTTCGGATTTTATATACATTTTGCAAGTAAAAGTATCAATAATTATCACAATTTTGCATTAAACACAATATATATGTTTTTGTCCTTAAGTTATGTTATCATTTTGATGGGTTTGATTGACCTGATTAAAAATTAGAGTACAAATCCAAATGTAACCATAAAATGTTTTGAACACAAATCAAATGAATGTTATTGGTCCTTTAGAACAGCCCATAACAAGAATAGTCCACTACCTTATGATCTCTGTAGCCAATCCTTCTTCCACGTAAAACACACGCAACCCCAATGTCTTCTTCCTCAAACTCACGCAACCAAACTTCAAAATCATTCCATCTAATTAACTTGCAAGCACCGTATTACCGAAGCTCAATTCAAGATGCAAACTTTGAGACCGGTTTGTTTTCCTCCGTTTTCCATCCTAAATCTCGCAATTTCTACTTTCATTCTTCTATTCAATTTTTCTTCACTGCCAACCGAAACAAAACGGTTTTCTTCCCAAATTTCGAACCGCTCAACGCCGAAACCGGAACGGAATGGACGGATTTCCAACGTGCCGGCCAGAATCTTCAACCATGAGATACATAAACATCCACTATATAATTCATCTATTTTTTCACCATATGATTCATGTATAGTTAGATCGATTATATTATCACGAATCTTTGTACATGTGTGTTGCCTTTTTAGTACACACACATATAATTAATTTTAAAATATACAACAAATAAACCAATTTTAAGTATATGATAAATGTAAATGTGTATATATATGTATGTATATTAATTGCATAAAATATTATACATTACGAAGTATGTTTTTAAAAATCCAACAATTTCCTGTTTAAAAAATGAATAAATCTGAAAACATTTAAATAAATAAAAAATGCCTTTTTTAAAATCTAATAAGGTCAAATAGCAAGTATGTATAATATAATTATATATGTATATATGATTGTACAATGGTTCTTTATTACAATTAACTTAAAATAATATATATATATATATATATATATATATATATATATATATATATATATACGCACACGCATATAACTACTACAACAAATAAGCTATTAATCTCAAACAAGTTGAGGTTGACTAGAGATGTAACCAAGACTAAATTACAAAGTTAATTTAAAGGTAAAAGTAATAACAAGAGATTTAAAAATGAAAACATGAATAAATATGAAATAGAATAATATATAATAATAATAGTAACAATAACGAATAAACGAAAAAACCAAGGTGATGATGATAATACTAGTAGTAATGTATATAGAAGATCAACACTACGCCTTAAGCCCATATTCACTAGTCCTATAATCATAACACTCCCTCCAAAGTAACTTGAACTCATGATTATAGTACATTAATCGCTAACTTCCATACGCTCTTATTTGACACTAGCTCTTCGGATATATTCTAATTTTTTAAATCTTTTTTAATTACTTCGCCTCCTGTCATCCTTGATCGATATCCACATTTCTTCGAACTTTCGGTGCGGTCTATAATTCAAACGTGCACAGATGCATCGTAAGGTCTCCATTGAAGATGTCCAAATCATCTTAAACGACGTTGGACTAGATTCTCTTCGATTAGTGCAACTCCAAGTTTATCCAAAATATCATCATTTCTAATTCAGTCCATATACACATGTGTGTGTTTGTATATATACACACACACATATATTCGTTAAAATAATATTGTTACATATATGTTTAATTACATTTTAAATTTAATTCTTCATGAAAGTTGAATTTTCAAAGTAAAAGATGCTATAACATATAGATCTACATTTGTAATTTAAATGTGAATTCAAAAGTATCTATATTTATATTTATAAACATTATTTTATATTATATATGTATTTAGACAAACAACATTGTCAAGCCTGTAGGGACAACCATTCCTGTGTTTAACACATTCAGCACATTTGATGCATCAGACATGAAAATAGGTTTTTTTGGGGATGCGGGGCCACTTTAAGAGAAATGTCTCATCCAAAAGCAAATAGAACCATCTTAGGCCTTCTTAAGGCAATTATCTTATCATAGACAAAAACATAAAATTTATAATCTAATGATTAACGGCGTAATTTTTTTAAACAATAAAATTATCATTATTTAGAACCATTATAAATGTAAACTGTATCTTTAGAATGTCATGCCTTCGCGAATCTTTAAAAACATTTAATGCTTACATATATATTAGAACTTATTACTCCTTTTATATATGACATGATATCCAATAAGGAAAATTCTATTTGAACTCATAGAATTGATGATTTGCCCCCTGATTTTCATAAAATTGAAAAACTCGTCCCCCCCTTTTCTTTAAAAAAAAAAGCAGAAAATTCCCTCTTGACACTGTGGGGTGCTCTGAAGTCACATCGCAATGCCACTTCGTGGTGATCTGAAGGTATGAAAAAAACAAAAATTTAAATTGAAATAGGAAAAAGGTAATTTTATCTTTGAAAATTTTGGCTATTTGGGGGAAGGGGAAGAGGGGGGGGGGGCAACTCAACAATTCTATGACTGGCAATAGAATTTTCCATCCAAGAAAGGACGGATTTCGTTTTATAACTTAACATTGTGCATATTTTTCTTGAAATGTGATCAAGATGGCAGGTTTTCTTTTTACAGGTACACTCTTTAAATAAGCTTTGTTTGGTGACCGGTGGATATACCACACAAATGAACCCAGCGGTTCTACCTCAGTAAACAGGCCATTCTATGTTTGAATTCCCTGTGAAAACGGGTTTATATCTAAAAAAGGGTCATAGCATACCAACATGATCTTATCCCCAAGTAAATCAATAAATGATGATAGTTCAGAATCACAGAAAATAAACAAACATCAAACCGTACTTACATGAATCTTGGGAGTAGTCACACAAGCAGCAGAAACCTTATGTGGACCGTCATCGGAGTGTATTGCAGCAAAGCCCACCAAATCTTCAATATTCCAAATATCCTTGTTAATAGGCAGATTTCCTCTTGAATCCAAAACGATTACATTAGTTTTAACAGTTTCTTCCACGAAATTGTTGATGCTGCTGTGTTTAAATGAAAAGGTACTTACATTGAGTCAGTCAGCAGGTGCATCGAAAGTGCAAACTGATTCCTCGAAGAAAGAATCCTTCAAATAATCTCAATCCTTCGTAAAAGCGGCTGGACCTGACAGGAAGAATATCTTGCCGGTGTTCTTCGGATATAACCAATTTCATCTTGACTTGTTTCTTCCATGGCCACTTATTTATTTTATTACATCAATCGATTTGGGTGCATTATGTAAAAAGGCTGGTTATCTCTGTAGGATGGCGCTTGCTCTTCTCACATGAACAACATCGTCTCAAAAGGCACGCACGAGATGGAGTATCAAGTTAAAACAAGCCTATACGATTTTCGTTTTTGCTAACATAAAAAAATATTTCGGACCTGATGGAACAGGTTTTGTCGAATTCCGATGTCGTTTATGAAAAGTCCTTTATAAATATCGATGAAAAATCAAGCGTTTAAAATTCCTATAATTACAGAAAAAAATCCAATAAATCTGAGGTCTTGACACTTTACTATGCCTCTTCCTAACAGATCCAATGAATCTTGTTTCACTAAATTTGGAGTTTGTTTGACCAGTCGTTTATTCGTTAAAAGTTCCCCCTGCCTAAACAATCTAAACAATTAAATAGAAACAGAGACGATTTGGCCACCGAAATCACATACGATATCGGTTTGCCACAAAGTTTGATTTTCTTACAATAATTTACCGATACGGTTCCAATGAAACTAATTTCATCGAAAACTGAGATCGTCTGCAAAAATGGCTATTTTTAACGCTTATATAATATCGAATAAAACTTTATTTAAATTCCAAATTAATTCAAATAAATCAGAATAAATTATTTTTATCAAATGTATCCAAACAGAATATATATACAATTCCAAATATAATTTACACAATTCAATATCGTCAATCTTGAGTTAATCGATTCAAATTTCCCTTTTAAATATATTAAATAAACGTTAGTGAAAATTAGTGTCACATCCTTAAAACTAAACTTAATTAGGCTCACATCCTCCCCTTTTTAAACGTATAAATTTCATCCTTATTTTTGAACTGGCGGCATTTTTTTGACAGATTTGCCCAAAATACAAATTGCGGCAGCAATTTCGGAATTAGTTCGGATATACCATATTTCGTCAGATCCGATGAATTTTGTTACTCGTTTAATCTTTTCAGAAACATTTTTTTTTATGGCGGCGACTTCTTCTTCCGAAATATTTCAACTTCGAAATTTATCTGCCAATACAATCTAGAATGTTTCAATCGCGGCTTCTTCTTCCTAAATACCATATTTGATGGCGGCTGCTTCTTCTTCATCAAGGTATTTTTTTACTGTTTTTTATCTGGCAATAAAATTCAATTTGATCGACTTTTCTTGTAGATATCTATTTTGATCTAGCTGGTGTTTCAGATGCGTCCTCGTCCAGGTATTTTTTACTTTTTATTTTTTTTTAAAATTCGGTATACTGATACATTTTTTTCAATTGAATTATGTTTATTTATTAATCTGAATTAGTTTAATTATCTAAGTTTACTGACTGATATTTTTATTATTTTTTACAGTTTTATTTTTTGTTATTCATTGTACAACCTGATATATATTAATTTGGCAACATTTATTTTCATAGATCTGTATAAATGTATCAACATATGCAGAATTTTTGAATATTAGCATATAGAAATGAAACTATCGGTATAATATGTGTGTACGGAATTATTCTGAAAAGTTTCGTATAAGTATGCTTATTTTTTGTATTTATGCATACAGATAATCAGGTATTTTGAATTTTTGGTTTTTTGTGTGGCTACTGATTAATTGCGCACATCTATGAATATCTTCTTAATATTATCATATTAATATTGTTCTGGATCTATTTTTTTAATAAAATATTTAGGAATATTCTGAATTTTTGCATATGAATACGAGCCTTTTAGTGTTCTTTGCGTAGATGTATGCATATTGTTATAACTATATGATTAAGTTTCCGTAATTTTATTTGATTAATGCATATCAGACTGATTAATTTTGATTTTTTTTATTTTTCAAACAGCGGTCCTGCAAATATTGGTGTACTGGTGTTGTTGAAGGTTGGGAATGATATCAAAAAATCGTCTTTATTTTGATTGTTCTGTTGCTATCGTGAGAGAGACTGTTTGCTTTTAATAATGCTTCTTTTGGTTAATACTAGCATGCAATAATACAAAAACTATAATCAAATGCATACAATTGTTCCTTCTGTAACAGTGTTGATTGATATATGTAACAATTACGTATAACTGCATACAAGTATGCAGATTTGAATGATATATGCGTATATGTATGCAAGTATTTACAATAATTTGAGGACGTTTACGTACTTTTATTTGATTACTACATATCACATTTATTAATTTTGATTCTATTCTTTTTGTAACAGTGTTCCTGCTTCTATTGGTATATTGGTGTTGTTGAAGTTTGGAAATTATAGTTATTCTATTGATGCTGTTGATATTGGTGTATTGGTGCTGAGTGATGCAAGAAGTGGGTCATAAAAAAAGGATGTTTTCTACATAAAACTAGTCGATGTTTTTTTGTAGTTTATTGTTTTTTTATGATGCTTGGTTATAATGTTTATTGGTAGTAATTGTTGTGAACGTTTCAACTAATGCTTCCTATTTAGTTCAGTATTTTAATATTGTTTTCTGTGAGATTTACAATTATTATTTCCAGCTTATATTTATGCATGTATTTAGCATAGTTGCATACATATCTGTAATTATTATGAATATTTGTATACATCTGGATGCAAACATTCATAATACATGCATATATGTATGAATAAATTCGTCCTAGATGCATATAGTTACGCAATTTAATGTAAATATGGATTTTAGCATACAACTTTTTTTTCATTTCTGAATATAAGTATGCAACTATTCATATTATTTGCATGCAAATATGAAAATATTCCACATACACGCATACTATCTTTAAACTAGAATATTAATTCTGCCCATTCTCCAGTTTTAATTTTCTAATTTACTCCTTAAATCTTTTGCAGCTCTGTTCGTACAGTAAGTATTTTAACAAACAACTAAAGCATCATCATCGTGTTTAATACTGCATATTTTTGTACTTATGTAAGCAACTATTCGGAATAAATGCATAAATATATGCAAGTATTTAAATACATGTGCAACTAACAGGAATATTTTCATCAAAGCATGCGACGATTTTAGATAACTGTACAGAAGTAAGCAACAATTCGCAATATCATGTAAACTCAAAATAACTTAATTCAGTACATAAATTTCCACAATGCTTCAGTTTCAAAACTAATAATCATTTGCTAGTACATAGAAAATAGAATATCATTAAACAAAATTACAAAAATTCTTAACACCAACTTTTCCAATATTAAATACTCCTGTTTGCAAATTTCTTTTCCATGCTTGTAACTCATGACTTTTCTTGTTTACTGCTTACTGCATCGACTTCGTCCACTGTTGGTCTCTGTAATAAGAAATATAAGATTTTTAACAAACATTTATTACATGAACGTAATTATGCAACAATCAAGCTATAAATGAACACTTGCATTCACCAATACTACTTAAATGCAATCATGCAATAATCAGTTTGTAGTTTCACATGTAAATGCAACATATCTACTTAAATGCATATAACCATGGATAGTTGCACACTTGTACGCAATAATTCTAATTAAATTCTTGGAATTATGCAACAATCTGTTGCTAGTTGCAAACTTTAAAGCAACATTAAAAATTATACGCATACAACCATGCAACAATTTGTTAATAGTTGCACACTTGCATGCAGCATTTATACTTAAATGCATAGAATCTATCAGCAATCTGTTGATATTTGCAAACTTTCACGCAAATTTTTTAATTAAATGCATATAACCATTCAACTATATGTTTATATTTGTACTCTTGAATGCAACATTTTGATTTAAAGGCATAGATCTATGCAACAATTTGTTGATAGGTGCAAATTTGCCTGCAACATCAATAATTAAATGCATATAATTAAGCAATAATTTTTGATAGTTGCACACTTGCCTTCAACAGTAGTGTTTAAATGCATAGATTAATGCAATAATCCTTTAATAGTTGCACACTTGTATGAAACATTTCCAATTACATGCATAGAATTATGCTATAATCATTTGATAGTTGCACACTTGAATGCAACATTTCTAATTAATTCCATAGAACAATGCACTAATCTAATGATATTTGCACACATGACTGCGACATTCCTAATTAAACGCACAGAACCATGCAACAATCAGGTTAAAATTGCACACATGTATTCAACTATTATGAATAATAATCAGTTGTTAATTTCATATAATTATTCAACAATTATGAATAAAAACATATTACGGTATTTTTTTGGCAACTACATAATTTTTTTTTAAAAAATTGTATAATATTTGCTACAAACCTAACCGTCTACTCTTACTTCAATATATAATATGCATAATTTTTGAATTGTGGAAGGTAAAATAAATAAATCAACATTATACCTTAGATCTCGCCATTTCGTGGAAATATCGGATGAAATCTACATCGATTTTGCAGATTTTTGTCAACTCGACATAAATCTTCTACTGAAATCGCCATTCTGTGCAAACCTTCTGCTGAATTCGCAAAAAACTCAATAAGAGTTATACCTTTTTTCTGCCATATCGTACAAATTGATGAAGACGACAGAGAATTCGAGCAAAAATTGATAATCCTGATCATCAGTGTTGACGGCCGCCAGTCGATTATAACAATATTTTTTCTAGGGTTTTGGAGAACCGTGGATTTAGGGATTGTGAGATTAAAGGAGCGGTCTGAATTATTAAACGAGGTCGAATCGATGTTTGGTATGTTTTGGTTGTGCGTGAGGGTACAAATGGAATTATTCCAGCGCATTTTCAAAAACAGGAATGTGATTTACATTCTTTTTATCAGCGGTTTTTTTTACATTTTAGAAGTTAATAGGGACCTGTAAAAAACGCACCCTAAATGTTATATTTTAATAACGATTTACATAGCGATTATTTTGAAAATTGAATTGGACATAACTAACAATCTATAACATGAAATCTGAAATTTTCTCCTTCATATGAGAATTATTATTAATAAGATTCAAACATTTCATATTTCACAGAAATCCGGCTTATTTCGGATCCTGTATATTCAATTGAAGTTCGAAACTCAATATTACGAACTGCCGTGCCATTTCGAGCTCGTTTTATTTTATATATAAATTTAATGTTCAAACTTCGTTATAAAATCAAAATATATATTTTAAATCCATTTAAAATTCCAAATAAATATTTAAAATAATAAATTAAATTAAATATTTGATCACCAAAAATACGGGACATTACAGGTACTGTCTCATGGAGAATGGCCAGAAAAGTTTGCCGGGGCGGACTTCAAACGTTTGCAGCAAAAGATGTTATTTTACTTGACAACATTGGGCCTAGCAAAGTATCTTACAGAAGATGCTCCAGTCGTTGCAGAATTGGAACCAGATCCTGTTAAAGTTGAAGCCCTTAATGCTTGGAAAAATTCTGATTTCATGTGTAAAAAATTACATCTTGAATGGCCTCGACAATAGTCTGTGCAATGTGTACTGCACTGTTGCAACATCCAAACAACTCTGGTTGGCTTTGGAAAATAAGTATAAAACTGAAGATGCTGGAATGAAGAAACTCATCGCTGGAAAATTTCTTGACTTCAAAATGGTCGATACAAAGACTGTGATCAACCAAGTTCAAGAACTGTAACTTATCATTCGTTAATTAGAAGATGAAAAGATGACCCTTAGCGAATCTTTTCAAGTTGCCCCTGCTACTGAGAAGCTTCCTCCATCGTGGAAGGACTTCAAGAACTACCTAAAGCACAAGCGCAAAGAAATGACAATGGAGGAACTTGTAGTTCGATTGAGAATTGAGGAAGATAATAGAAATTCTGAAAAGAAGATTTCTTAAAATGTGGTTACCAAAGAAAATGTTATCGAGACGGATAAGTCCAATAAGAGAAAACGTGACAACTAATCTAAGAAGTCAAAGAAATTCAAGGGATCATGCCACAATTGTGGGAAAAAGGGTCATAAAGCTGCAGAATGTCACGACCCACCCAAAAAGAAGAAATCAGAAGAAAATGTGATGGAAGTTTCAGACGGTGTTTCTGAAATGGACTTGTGAGCTGTTTTTTCAGAATGCAACCTTGTTGACAACAACAAGGAGTGGTTTGTAGACACTGGATCCACTAGGCATATAAGCGCAAATAAGTGGATGTTCACAAACAACAAAATTGCTACTAATGAAGAACAACTGTTTATGGGTAACTCGTCCACATCAAAGGTCGAACGTAAGGGAAAGATTGTGCTGAAATTGACTTCTGGAAAAGAACTCACTCTAAATGATGTTCTCCATGTTCTAGAAATTCGCAAGAATCCAATTTCAGGATCGTTGCTCAGTAAGCATGGCTTCAAACTAACATTTGTGGCTGATAAATTTGTGTTGTCTAAGAATGGAGTGTACGTAGGAAAGGGTTATGTATGTGATGGCTTATTTAAGGCTAATGTAACCACTGTTGTACCAAACAATGATATGAATAAAATTGAATCTTCTGCTAATATGGTTGACTCTCCTAATCTATGGCATTCTAGACTAGGTCATGTGAATTTTGGTACTTTACAAAAATTGATCAATATAGAATTCATACCTAAGTGTAGAATTGATTCAAATTACAAATGTCAAATTTGTGCTGAAGCCAAATTGACAAGAACCTCATTTCATCATGTTGAAATAGAAACCGAACCTCTAGACTTAATACATGCTGATGTATGCGACTTGAAAATGTGCCAAACTAGAGGAGGAAAAAGGTACTTTATCACGTTTATAGATATTGTTATGTATATCTCCTTAGAAGTAAGGATGAGGCATTCCATATGTTTAAACAGTATAAAGCAGAAGTTGAGAATCAACTCAACAGAAAAATTAAAGCTTTAAGAAGTGATAAAGGAGGAGAATGTGAGTTTCCATTTAAGGAATTCTGTGCTCAGCATGGTATAATACACCAAATTACAGCTCCTTATTCACTTCAATCCAACGGTATAGCCGAACGGAAAAATAGAACTCTTAAAGCAATGATGAATGCCTTACTAATAAGCTCTGGTTTGCCAGATAATTTTTGGGGAGAAGCTATTCTTTTGAAAAATAATATTTTAAATAAAATACCATGAAAGAAAACGTTTAAGAATCCCCATGAACTTTGGAAAAACAGACCACCATCCTACAAATACTTAAAAGTGTGGGGGTGTCTTGCCAAAGTTGAAATTCCAAAACCGAAAAAGGTTAAAATAGGACCAAAGACTATAGATTGCATATTCACTGGATATACTCATAATAGTAGTGCATATCGATTTTTGGTGTACAAATCTGAAATTGATGAAATTCATGAAAACACCATTATCGAGTCTCGAAATGCAAGATTCTTTAAACACATTTATCTTCTAAAAATCTCTATTGAAACAAGTGTTCAAAAGAGGCCAAGAGATCCAAATACTCCCGAGGATAATGCTGATCAAAGAAAAGTGAATGATGAAACTGAAATAGAGGAACCAAGAAGGAGAAAGCGACAAAGGACGTCTAAATCCTTTGGACCTGATTTCTATGTATATATGATAGAAAATGAACCTCCAACTTACCAACAAGCAATGTCATCTCCTGATGCTCCTTATTGGAAAGAAGCCGTCAATAGTGAAATAGAATCCATTCTACAAAACCATACGTGGGAACTAGTGGATCTCCCTAAAGGATCAAAACCACTAGGATATAAATGGATATTTAAGAAAAAACTAAAGGCTGACGGCTCAACAGACAAGTATAAAGCAAGGTAATAAAAGGATTCAGACAGAAGGAAGATCTGGATTACTTTGATGCATACTCACCAGTTACCATAATAACATCAATTAGGATGCTTATTGCAATCACATATATATTGAATTTGTAAATACACCAAATGGATGTGAAAACTGCTTTTTTGAATGGTGAACTGGAAGAAGAAATATATATGCAACAACAAGACAGGTTTCTAGACCTAGGAAATGAAAATAAGGTGTGCAAGTTAGTAAAATCTCTTTATGGCCTTAAACAAGCACCAAAACAATGGCATGAGAAATTTGATGAAACAATGTTATCAAATGGATTCAAAATAAATGAATCAGATAAATGCGTCTATATAAAATGTATAGATGTTGGATATGTCATTGTTTGTCAATACGTTGATGATTTACTGATCCTAGGAAATAATAAGGTTATAATAAAATCTACAAAGGACATGCTATCCTCTAGATTTGATATGAAGGACCTAGGAGTGGCTGATGTAATTTTGGGTGTAAAAATTATAAAGACACCACAGGGTTATGCGTTATCTCAGTCACATTACATTGCTAAAATTTTTGAAAATTTCAAGCAGCATAATATAACTACTGCAAAATCACCAGTAGATATGAACCAAAATTGGGTAAAGAACACTGGTGATGATATATATATCAGCTTGAATACTCTCGTATACTGGGAAGTATTATGTATGTCATGAATTGCACTAGGCCTGATATTGTGTACGCTGTAAGCAAGCTAAGTAAATATACCAGCAATCCTGGTAAAAATCATTGGAAAGCAATAATCAGAGTCCTAGGATATCTAAAGTATACACAAAACTATGTGTTGCAATATGATAAGTGTCCTTCAGTAGTAGAAGGATATAGTGATGCCAAGTGGATAAAGGGCTCGAATGACACAAAATCTATAAGTGGATATGTGTTTACATTAGGAAATGGAGCAATTTCGTGGAAATCATCCAAACAGACTTGCATAGCAAGGTCAACAATGGAATCTGGGTTCATTGCTCTAGATAAAGCCGCGGAAGAAGCAAATTGGCTTAGGGGGTTTTTAGAGGACATTCCAAATTGTTAAAAACCAGTACATCCAATATGTATACATTGTGATAGTCAGTCTGCTATAGGAAGGGCAAATAGTACATTGTATAATGGTAAATCTAGACATATTCATCGTAGGCATAAAACCATAAGACAACTTCTCTCTAATGGAGTTTTCACTATAGATTATGTAAGGTCAAAGGATAACATTGCGGATCCACTAACTAAAGGCTTTCCTAGAGAGAAAGTTCAAACCTTATCGATGGGAATGAGTTTAAGACCTATAAACTAAAAAGTTTTTTCTAAACGGAAACCCCACCTGGTTGACTGGAGATCCTAAGATCTAGGTTCAAAGGGACAACTAAGTTTAAAGATAAACTTGATGGCACTGTTAAAATACTAACCATTCCTATGATAAATCAGTGCACAACCCGTCGGAGAATAAGGATAAGCTTAACTTTTAATGATGTCTATACTGTGGTGTTATAAAAGACCCAAGTGGAGTATTGCGGGATACTCTTTATAGAACCACCTACGTGAGTGTGAAGGTGTCGCTTCAAAAAGAATTGTATAGTCGAATTCTTTAAACACTCATGAGACCAAGCAGGTGTTTATGGCAAAAAGGAACACAAACAGAGAACTAAGAGGTTTAGAAACACTTAGCGTGTATTATCTTTATATACTTACACAAAAGGCTTACAGTTCAAAGACAATCTAGTCCACTGATTCGCCAATAGGTTATAATGATAAAACACTAGGAAAAGTTCAAGGCAATTGTGCTACTTTACCGATACGCTAAATGTTTCGCAAAATTTAAGAACAAAAAGTAATCTCTCATTCATGTGGGGGATTGTTGGAAATAAATGAGAAGATTGGGGAAGAAGAAGTTGTGTAATATTGGAGAAATATAAGAAAACAAAGTCCCACACTGTGTGTGTTTTGTGAATATATCTCTGTATATACCAAAGCCCAATAAGCTATTTCAAAAAAAAAGAAATGAGCACATGAAGCATTAAGTGGATGGGGTTATGTAGGCATTAGGCCTTCATAATAAATATTAAAATGTCAAAGATAGGGCCTTGGGGCTCTTAGAGTCTCCTGATTTCTGTGGGCCGCTAATCCGCTCGGGCTTGTTGCGATGGGACAGATCTGTTTTAGCGGATGCATAGCAAATAGGCGCGGCCGTTTCCTTTCAGACTCAGCCGACGCGCCCGTATGGACAGTCGCATCTGCCCAGATAACATCCTCTGGCCACTATATAAAGACTTCATGACAGAACAAATAAGATCACTAGAAAATTTTGTGCTTTCTTCTCTACAAAACTGTTCTTAAACACTTCTCTCTTGAGTTTGTAGTTGCTCTGCACTTGAAAGTGCTTCAAACTGCGGGGAGCGGTCTATTTTATCTTGGGAAACAATTGCTCAATAACCTTTAGCGCCATAGAGGGAGCAATATTGTTTCAAGGAAACAGATTTACTCTGGACTCTTTGTTTTGCAACAGTTTTGTACTTTTGCAAAATCTGGTCACGCTTTTAGCCGTTGCTAATTTTCATTATAGTTCAAAATAGTAACACTTCTTCACGTGACAATTGGGTAGTGACAATTTATTGATTGCTATCGGGTTCGTACTATATTTGCAATGTTACGAGCAACAATAGTAACATAGTTGATTATGAACTTGGGTCTGATTCCCCCAAGAACATGTAATATCCATATAATATCCTATATTGAACAAACCCAACGGACAACAATCCGTCCTCCTATTTGACAAGCATTCAGACACAATCCGAATTAAATTTAGGCTAAACTATAGATTCGATCAGATAAGATACTTTGCATTTTTGAACTCAACTAAAAACTAGGATTGAAAATAAAAAAATCACCAGTTTCGACGAGTTTACGGTTTTGACACTTGAAAAAGGCCAATAAGGGAGATGCTTAATTGAAATCAGAAGCGAAGGATGAAGGAAGATGTGGTTTTAAGAGCAGGCGAATTGAAATTAAAATTGATAGTAAAAAAAAAATGAAAATCGATGAAGAGAAAATGATCGGTCATTAAAAGTGTAGGGAATTTTATTTGGAGTATGCGGAAGAAATTAGTAGGATTGGAGGGAAGTAAAATAATTTCTCACTTTAATTTTTCTTAGCGTTCTTCGCATTAAAATAACGTATTACATTTATTTCTGATGACAAAGAGGAGAAAACGTTGTATAATGATGTTGAGAAATCTAACTTTTCTTGTAGTGATTATTCTAATAACTCCTCAATGCTACATTGGAAAATTTCTTCTGGTACATCATGTATGAGAACCCAATTACATTTATTCTTATGTTGGTCAATAACGATATATAAGAGTCCAAGACTCACACTTGATCAATCGAACTCATACAATGTTGCAATTCTCGTGTAATTATTTCATTGTGATGTTTCCCCACTATGATGGTATTGTTGACGAGTGGAGAGATTTATCGTGGAGCGACAAGGCCTTGCATATCTCTGCAATTAATCAAACAAAATGGTGCTTTTGTTAATAGTTTCCTAGACTGCTAGCTTATAACAACAAACATGTCTAATTTTAAGTTTGTTGACCAAGTGGTTTGCCAAGTGTTTTCTACACCCAAACATAGTTGTAGATTATGATCATATCTATTTCTTTCGGATGAGTATCTTGATGTGGAGTATTTTGAATTTTGCCACACACTATAAGTTAGGTTCCAGAATGGTTCATTTAGACCACTTATTTTGAATGTAAGTAAACTTATCGTATTCAAGTTCAAGAACACAGTGTATTGTGTATTTTTCCTTTTAGGGAAGTTAATTAAGACCAAGGAATTCGTTTAGGTGTCCAAATTAGTAGCTTATGGGCAATCATTGTTTTATTTTGTGTTTAGATGGTTTTTTATTTTATGTTTGATGTTTTTTTTAGACCTATATAACAATGTGACATGTATCAATTGAGTGCAGCTTATTTTTCTTCAAGGTAATATTTCATTTAACAATTCTTTTGTTGCATCTTATTTGTAATGTTACCTAACTTATTCGATATGCTAAGCATGCAGTGCATAGAGCAAGTTAGTAAGCTTGGTTAGTATGCTATACCGCGCGCGCATAGAGAAAAAAAAAACATTTTAACCTTGAGGGGATGTTGCTTTTAACATCTTCTTCTGTTCTTTTGCTTCAATTGAAATTAACTGCTTGCAACCTGGGTAAACATAAGATAACTTCTTTTTTTGTTAGCTATAAGGAATTAATACTGTCTTTTATATGTATGATAACATAACTGTATGAATGATTGGTTGCTCCAAAAGCTTGATTTGTAAGAAAGTGAAGTAGAGGATCATGTGCCTTAATGGCTAAGTTTCTTTCCAGAATCCACTACCTTTCTTGTTTCTCTTAATTTTGCTTGTTTAAAAGGCGAAGTAAATCGAGGAATTCTAGGAAGACTAGTTGCCATGTCATGTCAGCTTAAAAGCTTATGATTTTATTGTTCAGCATCCGCGGAAACACTTTAAAAAACCTTGTTTGAGCTTCTCTACTTGTTGATTCAAGAATCAGAACTTCCACTCTGGATCACAGGTCAGTAGTTTATCATAATCTCTTGAACACGCTTATCAAATGCAAGTCGCTTAGAAAACTGTCTAGATTCTGGGATTCTTCTCCTAAATGTTTCCTTGTAGTGTATCTTGTTTGTTGGAAACTTACTGATTTGAATTTGAGTTATGCTCTGACCATTGAAGGAGGTGATTTTAAATAAGCTCATTCGACAGTGTCACAGACTAGGGCACCTCAAGGTAAGTAGTGTTCATTTTTTTTTAAAATTCCTTATCTTAAGAAAGCATAAAAAAGGTTGTCATTTAGCAGTGTTATCGATCCTCTTCTTGTTCATGCTTTTGTGGACAATACGTATATTTATGTGTGCCAATAAAAGAAGAGTTAATTCATATGTGTGAACTAGCCAACCATATTTCTAATTTCACTTTTAGGGTTCTTTTGGCATTTCAAACTAAAAGTGTGTCTCTCTGAATAATCAAACATTATATTTAAATCCTTAGCCATCAAGTCTTACATTTCAGGATTGTAATGAAACTTTCAATTAAAATGTGAAAATAAGAACCAAGTCCAAACCATTATATTGGTTGACAAGCAAGATGTTACAGAAAGAAGACATTGCAACTGTTTTAGGAATATGCTTCTTCCACAGAAGGGAATATACATGGCACAATGAAGTAAAACTGATGACTATAGCTTTTTTGTAGGTGTTAGATAGTATAGGTGACAACGACATGGCAGCCATTGCTAAACCTATAAAGATCTACAAGAACTAAGGGTATTTCCGTTATATTTTACAGGCAGGAGCAAGGCTACCATGGAGGAAGAAGGATTAGTTGTTGTATCTTATGGTTGCCAAGAGATGAACTCCTTACTCTGCTTTTGCCACCAAATGGCCAACACTTCCCTTGTCACTGTAACAAAGAGCTACCCGACCTTCATCCAATTTCGGTCATGCATTCTTGCTCCAAGAATGCCAGACTCGGTAACTAACCAACCTTTAGACCAACTCCAACAGTTGCCAATTCATATCCTGAATGTTGAATTGGGGCGTAAAATGCTCCCTAACAAAGCATGGGTGTCGTAATATTAAGGCAAATATTCAAGGGCTAATCCTGAATTCGAAATTGGCCTCGGGCGCCGACTTTATCGACGCTCTATGGTAAAGCATCGATTTTTTCAGCGTGCGCCAAGTTAATTGAAACACTACCATAGAATGCCGATATTTTCAGCGCTCTACCTCCTCATCCGTATACACCTAAAATCCGGTTATTTTACGCCTCCAACGGCTATACAACGATCATATTTTCCTCCAACGACTATAAAACGGTCAAATTTTCTTCCAACGGTGATAATACAGTTACAACGGCTATATTTACTTAGACTGGAATGTGTGTTTTATTTATTTTCCTTCTTTTCCCATTATTTGATAGCTTTAAGTGTTATAATACTTATTGTTTAACACTTAAAAATACAATAGTCTGCTTATGTTTGAAAAAAGCACTAAATCATAATTACTTTATAATTCCGCACAATCATAAAATAAAACGCAAGTTCGGACAAGCATACATTAACATAAAGGCATTATAATAACTAATTATCCCCATAGTGGTTCCATAAATGATTCGTAAGATCTTTCTGCAGCCTATTATGGAGTTGTGTGTCTCTAAACGAAAGCTGGTGGTCTAAATAACCATTGAATTCCTCTTCTATAATTTGTGTGTTGTTTGGGAATACATCGGGTTGTTGCGAAGCACCTTCCTATTCGTAGTGTCGTTTCCCGTCATCCATATCTTTTTCATCTTCAATGCCCATGTTGTGTAGATCAATGCATGCAAACATGATTGTAGACATCTTTTTCCTAAACCACAAATGACATGGATTACTGATCATTGCAAATCTAGACTGTAAAATAATGAAAGCTCGTTCTACATCTATTCTTTATCCCTTTTGCATCACTGTGAATTTCGGTTGTTTAGGTTTTAGTAGATTTGGACATGTTTTAACAATGTTGCTCCATTTCAAGTAAATGTCATCACCTATATAATAGCCATGTTTGTAAGTTTTTTCTCCAATGGTAAATATTACATGAAGTACCTAACCTTGAGCTAGATCATTAATCAGACGAGATCTTTCTATGACATTTAAATCATTATTCGAATCGGGATTCCTAAAGAAAGCATGTCATATCCACAAATCATAGGATGCTATGGCTTCCAAAATGATGGTTGGCTGCCTTTCTTTGTCGTTGTATGAACCTTGTAATGCCTTTGGGCAATTCTTCAATTCCCAACGCATATAGTCTAGACTTCATAACATGCCCGACCATCCCCTTCTTTTGTGCATTTCTCTGATGCGCACTATATCTCCTTCGTTCAGGGACCGTAAATACTCCTCTCGTAGACATCCACCACTGCCTGATAGAAATTTTCAAGTGTTGTGCTCTCTGCAATTCGGTATGCATCATCCAATACATCTGCAGGAGTGCCATAAGCTAGCATTCTAATAGTGGCCATCGTTTTCTGTCCACCAGTGAGTGTCGGAATACATCGGGTTGTTGTGAAGCACCTTCGTATTCATAGTGTCGTTGCCCTTATCCATATCTCTTTTATCTTCAATGATCGTGTTGTGTAGAACAATGCAGGCAAACATGATTATAGGCATCTTTTTTCTAGACCACAAACGACATGGATTACTGATCACTGCAAATCTAGACTATAAAACACTGAAATCTCGTTCTACATCTATTCTTTATCCCTCCTGCAATGCCATGAATTTTGCTTGTTTAGGTGTTAATGGATTCAGACATGTTTTAACAATGGTGATCCATTTTTGATAAATGCCATCACCTACGTAATAGCCATGTTTGTAAGTTTTTTTCCAATGGTAAATGTTACAGGAGGTACCTAACCTTGAGCTAGATCATTAATCAGATGAAATCTTTCTATAACATTTAAGTCATTATTCGAATAGGGCTTCCTGAAGAAAGCATGTCATAACCACAAATCGTAGGATGCTATGGCTTCCAAAATGATGGTTGGTCACCTTTCTTTGTCATTGTACGAACGTTGTAATGCCTTTGAGAATTCTTCCATTCCCAACTCATATAGTCCAAACTTCCCAACATGCCCGGCCATCCCTTGCTTTTGTGCAATTCTTTGATGCGTATTATATCGTCTTCATTTGGGATCGTAAGTATTCCCCTCGTAGACATCCACCACGGCCTGAAAGAAAATTTCAAGTGTTTCAAGTGTCATGCTCTCCGCAATTCGGTATGCATCGTCCAATACATCTGCAGGAGTTCCATAAGCTAACATTCTCATAGCAGCCATCATTTTCTGTCCACCGTTGAGTCCTTTTGTCTTTGATGCATTTTGTTTATACTTAAAGTATTTATCATTACCTTGTATACCTTCCATGATTTGAAGAAATAGATCTCTCCTCATTCTGTATCTTCTATGAAACATATCGAACCCATAAGTGCAGTTGTTATTAAAGTAATATTGCATCAGGGATTCATGGTATGTAGTTGGGTTTCGATTTACAAACTTTCTTCTAGGAACCGATCCACGCCAATTTGTGGATGACGAACCATAGGCTTCATGGTATATGTCGAAAATTTCATGCATTTCTACGGATTAATCTTTAAGGATTTCTTCCTCCTTAGAATCACTGTCAAAAGCTACCATGCACTACATAAAATAGGAATCCATTTTTGTGTGTAAACGTGTTTGGATATGATCAGATATGGTTTGCAATGTTGTTTCCATATATAAGGTATGAGGTATTGGTTAGTGTGTAGCTTTTGTTCTGTGTGTGGCTTTATTAATTTGTGTGTAGATTTATTAGTTAGAGTGTAGCTTTGTCGATAATTGTGTAGTTCTAGTATTTAGTGTGCAACTTTATTGGTTAGAGTGTAGCTTTATCGATAGTTGTGTGGTTGCAGTGTTTAGTGTGCAGCTTTATTGGTTCGAGTGTATCTTTGTCGATGACTGTGTAGTTGTACTGTTTAGTGTGCTGTTTTATTGGTTCGAGTGTAGTTTTGTCGATAACTGTGTAGTTGCAGTGTTTAGTGTGTAGCTTTATGGTTCGAATGTAGCTTTGTCAATAACTTTGTAGTCCCCTATTATAGTTTAAATTTCTGTAAAGCTTTATTGGTTCGAGTGATTAGGGTCGTCCCATATTATAGTTTAACTTTCTGTATATGATATTTGTCGTATTACATTCAACAATCCAGATAATTTAAACGTTAAATATAGGGTAATCACACGTTCGAAACATAGCTAAGGAGCTAAACGATTAGGGTTGTTCCCTATTATTATTTAACTTTTTGTACTATATTTGTTGTATTGCATTCAACAAGCAAAATAATTTAAACGTGAAGGAGTTAAACGATTAGGGTCATTCTATGCTAACTACATCGAATGGTTGAATTTGATATATATATATATATATAGGGTAATCCCATGTTAGAGACATAGATAAAGAGTTAAACGATTAGGGTTGTCCCCTATTATAGCTGAGGAGTTAAATGATTAAGGTCGTCCCCTATTATAGCTAAGGAGTTAAACGATTTAAACATTAAGGAGTTAGAGATGCGGGTATGAGGTATTGGTTAATGTGTAGCTTTATTAATTTTTGTGTAGATTTATTGGTTAGAGTGTAGCTTTGCCGACAACCGTGTAGTTGCAGTGTTCAGTGTGCAACTTTATTGGTTAGAGTGTAGCTTTGTCGATAAATGTGTAGCTGCAGTGTTTAGTGTGCAACTTTATTGGTTTGAATGTCGCTTTGTCGATGACTGTGTAGTTGTAGTGTTTAGTGTGCAGCTTTATTAGTTCAGGTGTAGCTTTATGTATAACAGTGTAGTTGTAGTGTTTAGTGTGTAGCTTTATTAGTTTGAATGTAACTTTGTCGATAATTGTGTAGTCCTGTACTATACTTTAACTTACTGTAAAGCTTTATTGGTTCGAGTGACTAGGGTCGCCCCATATTATAGTTTAACTTTCTGTATACAATATTTTTCGTACTACATTGAACAAACCAAATAATTTAAACGTTAAATATAGGATTATCTCATGTTCAAAACATGGCTAAGGAGTTAAATGATTAGGGTCGTCCCTTTTATAATTTAATTTTCTGTATACAATATTTTTCATATTACATTCAACAAACCAAATAATTTAAACGTTAAGAAGTCGTCCTATGCTAACTACATCAAATGGTTGAATTTGATATATATATATATATATATACATATATATATAGGGTAATCCCATGTTGGAACCATAACTAAGGAGTTAAACGATTAGGGTCGTCCCCTATTACAGTTAAGGAGTTAAACGATCAAGGTCATCCTCTAATATAGCTAAGGAGTTAAACAATTTAAACATTAAGGAATTAGAGCTGCGGGGCATCTATGGTATAATCGTAAGGAGACAAATGGGCTTGAGCGGTAGTTCGTAGTTATACGTTTTGAACTTCAATCGAATTTACAAGGTCCAATATAAGTCGGAATTTTTTGAAAAGAAAATCTTCCAGATCTATTTGATTATGGATTTATAATGAAAGAGAAAATTCAGATTTTCGTATTGTAGATTTCGAGTTATATCGAACTCAAATTTTAAGAAAGTCACTGTATAATCGTTTATGAGCTATAACGATTTATTTAATAAAATGAAAGGGATATTTATAAGGAATTTATAAATTAATCGACGTTTGAACGTATAATTTACTTTAAAACGAGCTCGTAATATACATTTTGAACTTCAATCAAATCTACAGGGTCCAATATTAGTCGGAATTCTTTGAAAAGATAATCTTTCAGATCTATTTGATCATGGATTTTTAATGAAAGAGAAAAACAAGATTTCCATATTGTAGATTTCGAGTTATGTCAAACTCAAATTTTCAAAAAGTCGCTGTATAACGTTTATGAACTATGATGATTTATTTAATAAAACAAAAGGAATATTTATAAGGAATTTATAAATTAATCGACGTTTGAACGTATAATTTATAAATTATTTTAAAACAAGCTCGTAACATCGCAGTAGTTCGTGGTTATACTTTTTGAAGTTCAATCGAATCTACAGGGTCCAATATTAGTCGGTATTCTTTGAAAAAAGAATCTTCCAGATCTATTTGAGTATGAATTTTTAATGAACGAGAAAAGGAGGATTTGCGTATTGTAGATTTCAAGTTATGTCAAACTCAAATTTTCAGAAAGTCGCTATATAATCATTTATGGACTATGACGATTTATTTAATAAAACGAAAGGAATATTAGTAAATTAAATTCCTCGGGTCGTTACAAACAGCATATAGCATACAATGATCCACAACACAAAACATCATAAAATATAGCGGTCAACAAGAATAAACATGACAGATAGATCGTATAATCCAGTACAACATGACATATAAATATGAATAAACATGACAGAAGAACATATACTCTAGTACAACATTATAGATAATATATGCATCATGATAAAAAAATCCACAACATCACCATCGCGATCCTCATCAACATCATCATAAATCCATAGCATCGTCGTCGTCGTCATCGTCCTCGGACTCCTTACCATCGTCACCCTCTTCCATGTCAGCATCACCAACATGCATAATATCATAATCGTTGTCACCAGCACCTCCTGATCCTCTTGCACCACTTGATCTTCCTGCACCACCTGATCCTCGTGCACCACTGCCTAACGTCGCCAGTCAAGCCTGTAGGTCATTGATTTACCCGTGCAAATCCTGCACTACTGCCTGGTGCTCCTGATACAATGACTCAGAATGTAGAAGTACCATATGCTGCATAGCGGTTATATGTCGTCTGTGCTAGTCTAGCCTGGGTGCAAACTGTAATAGAAGAACCTTTATACTCACTTTATCTATTTTAAAAATGTATAAGATAACAAATTTACAAGTATGAATATTACCTCATGCGCAGGATACAATCCAGTTGTGTGGATACCAGAAACCATGTGATTAGGTGGATAAACAATAGGCTGGGCTGTTAATGTACCGCTAAGATCATATGCCCTGAATGAGTCGTCAAGAGCATAATCCATAGGATGATCAGATTATTGTGATGGGGTCGAATCAAAAGTAAATGGTAGTGGATAAACTCTACCCATCGCCACTCGTTGTCCTATGTGATCGGAGTCCAAACCCCGACTATAATCTAGCAACATGTACCGCCGAGGAGTAACTCTATGCCAATAAGTATCAAAATTTGTTCCTAGTAAGAAAAAAGCCTATGTATCCACCCACCCTGCATGTCTAAGATCTTGTATGTACTATCTGCTGATAGTAGACTCAACCCTAACATATCATCAGACGAAAGTGGATTTTCGGGTGCACACAACTTACCCGGCCCCGGGAAATAAAATTAGTCTCTCAAGTACCAAACAGGAAGGTAGGATAGTGAGAGCAAAACGACACATTGCAGAGATAAACGATATGTAACGGATAAAGGGTGTGCATCACCGAGCTGGCTTCCCTATGCAAGATAAATCCAATAAGACGCCCACGGTGCTCATAAAATATTGGCTATAGACCTTAGATTAATCTGAGATCGGGCCTCCATCAAGTCATGTCTAACATCAATAGGAATACGCTGTACTACGTGGCTACTCTCCCATCGACACATGCTTGGGAAATAAGATTCGACGGCATGACTGGCGGCCTCAACAATGTGTGGATGTCTGTTGGTCGTGTACTCGTAGTACCAACACGGCAACATGTAGCAAAAAGCAAATAGTTGCGCTACCTCTCCAAAAGCATACGAGTCAAGTGCAATGTATAGACATCACAAAATAGCCGAGCCCCAGTCAATCATATGTAGATTCTCTGAATCAGCTAGTGATGTTAGGTAGCACAATCGAATCACACTCTTTTGGTTCGAAAAGAATGTCGAACAAAAGAAATAAAGAAGGCAAGCCCGAATACAACATCCTGCATAGCCTCAGTACCCATATGTGCTACAATATACTCATGTAAATATGTAAGCATAACGGACCCACTGGATATATGATCGGCTATGAACTTGGGAAAATACAACAAGTAAGACATGAGTGACTCATAGCTAGAGTCAAAAGGGTATCACACCCTATCAGCAACGCCTATCTCAATCCCCATAAGCATATAAAAATCTACTAAGGTGATACCTAGCTCAAAATCTAGAAAGTGAAAAGTATGTGTCGTAGGCCACCATCTATCAACTAAGGCACCTAGCAATGGCCGATCGAAGGACTGGGGTAGTCTAATCTATAAGAATGACCGAACGGGCTAGCAAGTAGACTCTCTCGAATACCAAGAGGGAGTATGTCAAAGGTACGTGTAATAAACTTCGCCCAATTACCATGAATGTTAATGTAGCCCGACTAGTAAAAAAATATATCTTTTGTTGGTTACTATACTATAAAATAATTGTACATGCTACCAACGAACATTGGTACACTATTAAGCTCTGTAATAAAGTGTTAAATTCAAAAAGTTTACCTGAACGGTGTCGAGAGCTATAAACATACGGTGAGTGAAACCCTGGGATAACTCATGTAGAACCCGTAGGTCATGAATCATTGTCTCTACCGTGGGAGGGGTGTGCACAGGTTCCACTATGCTCGAACGGTCCATCGAGCGATCTTCGTAACGCACGGCAACATAACGACGTAAAATTCGAATAAAAAAAATTAAAAAAGGAAATTTATGAGGAAATAATTTTTTTCCTACATAGGGTGCTATTTATTAATGCCCTAGGTCGGACGCTGAATTCATCGACGCCTTACGTTAAGGCGCTTCGATTAATTCGGCATGCGTTGATAAATTTGGCATGCACCTGTTAGGAGAATCAACTGGTTGTGACGGCCCGGCCCGCACCAACCGACATTTACTCCAAAGGTGCGCTGTACACATGTCCAGTTAGCGCGGAACGAGTCGTTAGAAGGAAAAAGGAAGAAGGAAATGAGCATACAAGGATCCTGTAGAATGTCTCACAGCGCATAGAACAAAATATAATAATAACATACTTGACATAAAACAGGAGAGACAGTGCATAAGCTGAAAATCAGAACTAAACATCATAGCAGCGGAAATCCAAAATACAGCTTATTACAACTTTCAAACTGTCTCAAAACAAAAGTAAGGTAAATGAGGTACACTACTAATGCCTAAGTAGCGATCACCAACGACACAGGGAGAATGTGTATATATATATATATCATACGTGGAAGCCTCCTGCCCGCCTCCGAATCAGCTACTCGCACATCACCAGCTAACCTGTCTCTAGTCTGCTCGTGTGAGCACCCAGAGTAATAAGAGGAGACATAAAACTCTAGGTCAGACATAAAGTCTGGTATGAGCGATAAGCATCTAAAGTGAACAATAACAGGTAGACTAAAACATACCTGAACCTGGACCTGCAACCAAAGAGTTAGCACTACATACCGTACAACACTCTAAGGTATCATATCAAACAGTGTAAAGATACGGAGGTGGGGGAGGTGTACATGTCATAATGATGGCAAACAATCAAGCATAGCATCCATCCTCACATCTCTCACTCAGTGCGTAAAGCATACGATATTCACCACTTCGATCACCCAACATTCCTTGCTACGATCACTTTGCCCCATGAAGTCATAAATGACTTCACTGCACTGATAACGTAGCCACTAATTCCTCGCTATGTCCACTTGCCCCATGGAGTTATTCACCCCATCTGCGCTGGCTCATAGCCTTACCAATCCTTACTATGTCCACTTGCCCCATGGAGTTATTCACCCCATCTGCGCTGGCTCATAGTCTTACTACGCATCACCTTGCCCCTCAGGTCGTAATGACCCTACTGCACTGATAACGTAGTCTTGCTACCATCACTTTGCCCCTCAGGTCGTAATGACCCTACTACACTGATAAGTAGCCATCATCCATTCATAGTGGTGAATCGAAGTTATGAACGTCGACAACTCCTTAGCACACGTCCCGCAGCAAAGTCCAACCATGAAGTGAACTCAGTGGTTCCCAACTGGTTCCGGGATTCTGAGCTCTAACTTCCATTTGGACTACCTTTGCATCTCGGGTTATTGGTCATCATCATCGAATTGGATCGGATCAGCCTTCACATTCTTCCTCGGATCGGGTCACGCCTCCTACGTCGGATCGGGTCGTGGTCCTCCTTTCCTTTGCCTCAGATCGTGCTCCCCTTCTCGGTTCGGATCGGAACACCCCATACGGATCAGATCGTGGTTCTTCAAGCGGTTCGGATCGGACGCCCTTCTCCAGGTCGACGAATCGTGCTCACCCTTCATGGACGGATCGGGTCGTAATGCTTATTCGCGATCCGGATTGGAGTACTTCAGTTTGGCACGACACTGCATCGATTCGCTTCGTGGACCTTGCACAGACGGTTCGGTTCGGAGGAAGTGACTCGACTCGTGGGGATGCCCCCACGATCCCATAGGGCGATCTGATCGTCCCTCAACCCCCTATGCGATCCGAACCCCTGCACCTTGTCCAGCGAGCTGTTTACGCCCCTCGACGGCGTTTTCGACCATTCCAACTATTCTAAACAGTCACATAGCATTTCATACAGTCATAGCAACAGGCATAATCAACCACAAACATCAAAACATCAATATGGTAGGTAAAAATGGATCAAACATACCCAAAATCCCATATTTCCCCTTAAGCATGTTTAGGTGAAACTGATGATAGGATTAACAAATCTTAACCAAATTAACCCAAATTCATATCAGAGGTCTAAAACATCATTCCGAATTTTATAAACATTTTTCCAGAATTTTATCATGTTTAAATTCGCTAATTAACACTAATCACCCCTAATTAGCCATAATTAGTGCAAAACTATGCAAATCACTCACCTTAGCCACAAAATAAACCAAGATCTGAATTAATTCTCTGATTTGATGTGAATCTCAATGCCAAACAGCAGCTCCTTTGTTGATTTGGTGAAGATCCTCCTTGATTAGGGGTTGCTAAGCCAAATCCTTAACCTAAAGGTGATTTGGAGGTGATTTAGTGGTTGGAGGCCATTTTTAGGGATCCTTGGTGATAAGTGGAGGCTAGAAAACTGAAATGGAATGATTCTCCATCTCATTTCAGCCCTCCCATAACCCTAATCCCGAAATGGGTTATGGGCCTACTCACTAATCACCCGATTTGGCCCGGTTAAGCAGTTTTTCACCCTCCAAACCTTGTTTCAGCCATATCTCCCAAACGGTAAGTCCGTTTGGCTAATGTGACCACTCTACGGAAAGAGAAACCATCAAACGAATCAAATGGAAGTGGTTTCAGGTCAAAATTCCTTTCCAATCAAAAGTTATGGCCAAAACAGTACCAACTTGGGGCAAAATGGTCATATAAAAATCGACAAAAATCATAAGCATGAGAAATGACTCTAATAGATGTTTCCCAAAGTTACATGACCATACGACTCCACATGGGAAAGAAATAAATATTCTACGATCCTATGATGTGTAGAATACGGGTCATTACACTCTCCCCCCCTTAAGAAATTTCGCCCCCGAAATTCCCTAATCCCAACATACATAAAGGTTCCCGCATGCCTATCAATCATGAAGCAACAATCAAACATGCAAAATAAGCAAAACAAGTCTATCCTAGCATGCGGAAAACTAAATCGCAAAGTAAATCTTACCAGGCAAAGAGTTCTAGATAAGCCTTCCTAATGCTCTCCTCTGTCTCCCAAGTACAATCATTCTCGTCCTCGCCCCACTGAACCTTGACTAGCTTCACCGACTTCCTTCGAAGTTTCTTCGTATCGTGCCCCACAATACGAATCGGCTTGTGGTTCCCAACCGCCTCAGGTTCCACTTCGAAGTCCTCTAACTGATCAGGTGAAATAGTCACATCTGAGTCGTGAACGAACTTCCTTAGTTGGGAAACATGAAATACATCGTGAACTCCTGCCATCTTCTCTGGTAAGCCAACTCTATACGCCAAATTCCCGACTAGTTCAAGAACAGGGAATGGCCCAACAAATCTTGGTGCTAACTTGCCTCTCCTGCCAAATCGTATCACGCTCTTCAACGGAGAGATCTTGACAAACACCAAGTCACCAACGGAGAATTTCAAGTTTCTTCTCCTCTTATCAGCATAACTCTTCTGCCTATCTTGAGCATCTTTCATTCGTTGCTGAATGATCTTAATCTTATCCGACGTTTCTCTCACCACATCTGGTCCAAGCACAAACTTCTCGCCAGTCTCTATCCAACATGATGGTGAGTTGCATGGTCTTCCGTACAAAGCTTCATATGGAGCCATACCGATACTGGATTGGTAGCTATTATTATATGCAAACTCTACTAAATGCAAATGGTCATCCCATGATCCACCAAAATCCAATATACAAGCTCTCAAGAGATCTTCCAATATACAATTCACCCTCTCCGTCTGACCGTCGGTCTGAGGATGATATGCGGTACTGAGATGTAATCTTGACCCTAGAGCCTCTTGTAAGCTCTTCCAAAACCTGCTAGTGAACAACGGGTCTCGGTCACTCACAATGCTTTTGGGTACTCCATGAAATCTCACTACCCACTTCATATACAATTCGGCCAACTTGGCTGCCGTTCTGGTCGATTTGACTGGTATAAATCTTGCACTTTTAGTCAATCGATCCACAATTACCCAAATACTATCATATCCCGATCTAGTCCTTGGTAGGCCATTGATGAAATCCATCGAGACTTGCTCCCATTTCCATTCGGGAATTTCTAATGGTTGCAATAACCCACTAGGCTTCTTTTGCTCGGCTTTAACTAGCTGGCAATTCATGCATTTGGATATAAACTTCCCAACGTCTCTTTTCATCCCTTCCCAGTAGTAAGTCTGTCTCATGTCCCGATACATCTTATTACCGCCGGGATGTATAGTCAGTTTTGAGTGATGACATTCTCTAAGCACTTCATCTCTCAAACCATTCACGTTGGGCACAACTAATCTTCCATTCTTTCGAAGCCATCCATCTCGATCAAGCCCATACACATTCATCTCCTCATCAATACCCATCTCTAACTTGGAGATGATTTCCAATAGATTAGGATCGTCCCTCTGACTAGAACCAATCCGCTCTATCAAAGTGGGTCTGATCGTCAAACTAGCTAGCATAACTGGATCCAACTCGCACTTTGGTCTGAAATCAAACCCCGCGATATACTCCAGTTGCTTCCATTCAAGAAACATTGCCCCTAAGCTGGCATGTCTCCTACTCAAGGCATCGGCTACCGCATTACCCTTCCCAGGTGTATATGCGATATCGAAATCATACGAAGCCAAGAACTCTAACCATCTCTGCTGACGAAGATTCAGATCTTTCTGAGAGAAGAGATACTTTAACGATTTATGATCGGTAAACAACTCAAATCTTTCTCCCAAGAGATAGTGTCTCCACATCTTCAGCGCAAATACAATCGCTGCCAACTCCAAATCATGGGTAGGATACTTTTTCTCATGCGGCTTTAGCTGTCAACTAGCATAAGCTACAACCCTACCTCCTTGCATCAATACTGCACCCAACCCGGTACCACAAGCATCTGTGTATACCGTCATCTCTTCATTCCCTTTAGGAATGACTAACACTGGCGCACGCGTCAACCTCTCCTTTAGACTTTTGAAGGCATCCTCACACACTCCGTCCCAGACGAAGGACCGATTCTTCTTAGTCAACTGAGTCAACGGTGCTGCTATCTTGGAGAAGTCCTGGATAAACATACGATAATATCCAGCTAATCCCAAGAAACTTCTTACATCTGTTGCATTCTTGGGCGTAGGCCAATCCTGTACCGTAGCCACCTTCGCAGGGTCCACGGCAATACCACTCTCGGAAACAACATGACCCAAGAATCTCACTTCCCTTCTCCAAAAATGACACTTAGAGAATTTCGCTTTCAATTGGTGTTTCCTCAACACCTCCATCACTAGCCTCAAGTGCCCCTTGTGTTCCTCCTCTGTCCTTGAGTAAACAAGGATATCATCCACGGACACAAGAACAAACTTATTCAACTGATCTCTGAATACTCGATTCATAAGATCCACAAAATAGGCTGGTGCATTGGTCAACCCAAATGGCATGACCAACCACTCATAAAATCCAGACGGCGTCCTAAATGCCGTTTTCGGAACACTCTCATCTGCTACTCGAAGCTGATGAAATCCCGTCGCGAGGTCCAACTGGGAGAACACTCTTGCTCCTTCCAGCTGATCAAACAAATCATCTATCCGCGGTAGAGGATAATTATTCTTCCTCGTCACCTTATTCAACTCGCGATAGTCCACACACAAACGAAGGGAACCATCTGCCTTAGTGGCAAACACAACTGGTGCTCCCCACTCGGAGACACTCCTTCTAATAAATCCCTTCTTCAAAAGATTGCTGACTTGCACCCCGAGCTCTCGCTGCTCCCTTGGTGCCATACGACGAAGTGGCATCACAATAGGTCTAGCATCTTTTACTAAATCAATACGGAACTCAATCTCTCAGTGTGGTGGAAGCCCGGTCACCTCCTCGAAGACGTCCGGATACTGGCCAACCACGGGCACATCTAACAACTCATCCTGCGGGATGTCGAGGGAATTTACAAAACTAGCCATAACCCCATCACTAGGTAGGCTACCAAACACTACCCTCCGCCCATCATCCGCCCTCACTGTCACCAAAAAGCCCTCACAGTCTACCACCACCCCGTATCTTTGGAGCCAATCGACTCCCAATATAATGCCATACCCAGTAAAGCCCAAAACAAAGCAATCACATACAAACATACATCCATGACTCGATAAGACCAAATTCCTGCAAATCATACTAAGGCTAGTTGAACCACCAATCGGGTTCGTCACAACTAATGGTCTATCGACTATCTCGGGTTCCAGTCCCAACCTATCTACCAGGTCACTAGATATGAAGGAACGGGAAGCCCCAGTATCAAACAAAACTCGAACTGGTATATCATAAATAGAAAGCATACCTTTAATAACAACATTCTTTCCTTTCTCCGCCGCAGTTGGGGCATTCGACGAAGAAGGAATAGCATCAAGAGCATATGCTTTCACAATCTGCTTCTCCTTAAGAGGTTGCGGACACTTATCCTTCTGATGTCCTACTTGACCACAGTTGTAGCACTTCCTTTCCGTTGGCTTGGCCCGACATTCTTTAGCATAATGGCCCTTCTTTCCACAGCTGAAGCACTCAACATCCTTCTTGCTCTTTTTCTGGCCACCTTTTGATTGGTCCTGCTTCCTCTTATTCTGAGAATTATTCTTGCCTCCACCGCCTGCTTGCGGCTTTGGCCCTTCTGCAGATGCAGCCTCAGTCTTTGACTTAGGGTAAAGGCTCTCTGATCTCAAAGCTTTCCCCACGATCGATTCAAAAGTCTCATCGATGTGGTTGATAAGCCTCTCCCCCAAATATCCATCCAGACCAGTAATGAACTTCTCATTCTTCTTCTCAGGAGTATCAATGAGAGACAGTCCATACTTTGACAAAGTGTCGAACTCAGCAATATAATCGGAAACTGCCCTTCCATTCTGCTTGAGTTCCAAGAACCTCTTAAACAACACTGACTTCTGGGTAGCTGGAATAAACTTCTCGCTAAAGCGAGCCTTGAACTGAACCCAAGTAACTTGGTCCTCTGGAGTAGCTGTTCTGATAGCATTCCACTAATTCATCGCTCGCCCTTGCAGCTGACGAGACGCTAGCCTTCTCTTCATAGCATCCTCGAGACCTAAGTCATCGAAGATACGGTCACAGCTATCCATCCAGTCTTGAACATCCGTGGCCGACTCCGTCCTATGGAACGGCTTCCCACCAAGATTAGTGTAATCTTTAAACAACTTGGCGAAATCGACCCTAGGCGCCTACACTACTGGGCCAACACCAACTCCGAGATTGGGAATTTCCCCTTGCACTTCTCCGAGCATGTCTCTCATGAGGTTAGTAAACATAGCCCTCATGTCAGCGGCATTCCCTTGGTTGGTCCCTCTACCAGCACCCCTCGTCTCTCGGCTCATCGTCAATCTGAAAAAGGGAAACGATTAACGACCCCATAGTGGTGCTAGTGCAGTGCGACTTCATCTTTATACTACTAATAGTATATACATACATAACTTTTGAAAACCAAAGTAATCACAAATACGCGCTCTCATATATGTACTATCTCTCCCTAGTGTCTTTCCCTAGGTTAACTACGCAACATAGAGCTCTGATACCAAGTGTGACGGCCCGCCCCGCACCAACCGACATTTACTCCAAAGGTGCGCTGTACACATGTCCAGTTAGCGCAGAACGGGTCGTTAGAAGGAAAAAGGAAGAAGGAAATGAGCATACAAGGATCCTGTAGAATGTCTCACAGCGCATAGAACAAAATATAATAATAACATACTTGACATAAAACAGGAGAGACAGTGCATAAGCTGAAAATCAGAACTAAACATCATAGCAGCGGAAATCCAAAATACAGCTTATTACAACTTTCAAACTGTCTCAAAACAAAAGTAAGGTAAATGAGGTACACTACTAATGCCCAAGTAGCGATCACCAACGACACAGGGAGAATGTGTATATATATATATCATACGTGGAAGCCTCCTGCCCGCCTCCGAATCAGCTACTCGCACATCACCAGCTAACCTGTCTCTAGTCTGCTCGTGTGAGCACCCAGAGTAATAAGAGGAGACTTAAAACTCTGGGTCAGACATAAAGTCTGGTATGAGCGATAAGCATCTAAAGTGAACAATAACAGGTAGACTAAAACATACCTGAACCTGGACCTGCAACCAAAGAGTTAGCACTACATACTGTACAACACTCTAAGGTATCATATCAAACAGTGTAAAGATACGGAGGTGGGGGAGGTGTGCATGTCATAATGATGGCAAACAATCAAGCATAGCATCCATCCTCACATCTCTCACTCAGTGCGTAAAGCATACGATATTCACCACTTCGATCACCCAACATTCCTTGCTACGATCACTTTGCCCCATGAAGTCATAAATGACTTCACTGCACTGATAACGTAGCCACTAATTCCTCGCTATGTCCACTTGCCCTATGGAGTTATTCACCCCATCTGCGCTGGCTCATAGCCTTACCAATCCTTACTATGTCCACTTGCCCCATGGAGTTATTCACCCCATCTGCGCTGGCTCATAGTCTTACTACGCATCACCTTGCCCCTCAGGTCGTAATGACCCTACTGCACTGGTAACGTAGTCTTGCTACCATCACTTTGCCCCTCAGGTCGTAATGACCCTACTGCATTGATAAGTAGCCATCATCCATTCATAGTGGTGAATCGAAGTTATGAACGTCGACAACTCCTTAGCACACGTCCCGCAGCAAAGTCCAACCATGAAGTGAACTCATTGGTTCCCAACTGGTTCCGGGATCCTGAGCTCTAACTTCCATTTGGACTACCTTTGCATCTCGGGTTATTGGTCATCATCATCGAATTGGATCGGATCAGCCTTCACATTCTTCCTCGGATCGGGTCGCGCCTCCTACATCGGATCGGGTCGTGGTCCTCCTTTCCTTTGCCTCGGATCGTGCTCCCTTTCTCGGTTCGGATCGGAACACCCCATATAGATCGGATCATGGTTCTTCAAGCGGTTCGGATCGGACGCCCTTCTCCAGGTCGACGAATCGTGCTCACCCTTCATGGACGGATCGGGTCGTAATGCTTATTCGCGATCCGGATTGGAGTACTTCAGTTTGGCACGACGCTGCATCGATTCGCTTCGTGGACCTTGCACAGACGGTTCGGTTCGGAGGAAGTGACTCGACTCGTGGGGATGCCCCCACGATCCCATAGGGCGATCCGATCGTCCCTCAACCCCATATGCGATCCGAACCCCTGCACCTTGTCCAGCGAGCTGTTTACGCCCCTCGACGGCGTTTTCGACCATTCCAACTATTCTAAACAGTCACATAGCATTTCATACAGTCATAGCAACATGCATAATCAACCACAAACATCAAAACATCAATATGATAGGTAAAAATGGATCAAACATACCCAAAATCTCATATTTCCCCTTAAGCATATTTAGGTGAAACTGATGATAGGATTAACAAATCTTAACCAAATTAACCCAAATTCATATCAGAGGTCTAAAACATCATTCCGAATTTTATAAACATTTTTCCAGAATTTTATCATGTTTAAATTCGCTAATTAACACTAATCACCCCTAATTAGCCATAATTAGTGCAAAACTATGCAAATCACTCACCATAGCCACAAAATAAACCAAGATCTGAAATAATTCTCTGATTTGATGTGAATCTCAATGCCAAACAGCAGCTCCTTTGTTGATTTGGTGAAGATCCTCCTTGATTAGGGGTTGCTAAGCCAAATCCTTAACCTAAAGGTGATTTGGAGGTGATTTAGAGGTTGGAGGCCATTTTTAGGGATCCTTGGTGATAAGTGGAGGCTAGAAAACTGAAATGGAATGATTCTCCATCTCATTTCAGCCCTCCCATAACCCTAATCCCGAAATGGGTTATAGGCCTACTCACTAATCACCCGATTTGGCCCGGTTAAGCAGTTTTTCACCCTCCAAACCTTGTTTCAGCCATATCTCCCAAACGGTAAGTCCGTTTGGCTAATGTGACCACTCTACGGAAAGAGAAACCATCAAACGAATCAAATAGAAGTGGTTTTAGGTCAAAATTCCTTTCTAATCAAAAGTTATGGCCAAAACAGTACCAACTAGGGGCAAAATGGTCATTTAAAAATCGACAAAAATCGTAAGCATGGGAAATGACTCTAATAGATGTTTCCCAAAGTTACATGACCATACGACTCCATATGGGAAAGAAATAAATATTCTACGATCCTATGATGTGAAGAATACGGGTCATTACACTGGTTCTCCCCTTAATCTTATGTCTCGTAATATTACGAGACGTAAGACCGTTGGAGATGCTCCTAGATGAAAGATTTTGCGCAATTGTTCAATCTACCAAGAATCTAAAGCGACTTTCGCTCTCTGGTTTATTAACTGAAAAGTGTTCTTGTACATAGGAATGTATGCTGAAAACCTTGAAATGATGTCAGTTGCATTTGTTGGAAAAAGTTATAAAGGAATGTCTTATGTGCTAAATGGATGCAAGAACTAAGGAAATTATAAATTAGGGATAGCCCGTTTGGAGATTTGGTTATACTGGAAGATATAGAAAAATTTGAAACAATGTGATTCCTTTGGATGTGACTATGCGATGTTACTTTAGGAGGATGCAAGTGTTTAGGTGCAAAAATGCCAATTTTGAATGTTGAGTTAATAAACGAAAGAGAATATGAAGATGAAGACATGGATGAGAGTCTGGGCGATGGCCAAAGAGTGGAGAAGATAAACGTTTATCGAATTATGATGGGACCTAGAGAGGATGCACCTGGTTTTGTATGGACGTTGCATGATGGAAGAGATGGGATTGGTTAATAAAATGCTTTCAATTATTTGTTTTTTGTTGTCGTTGACATTTTGTTCTTAGGCTTGGTTTTTTTACTTCTTTCTGTTGTAATTTCAGTTGAATATTGACCATGGTTGCATTTTTTACGAAAGGTAACAGGGCGTTGAGCGTGACATTTGAGCATGACACGTTTGTGAATGGGAAATGCGTTTTTTGCTACGAACGTGATATTTGAGTTTGGAATTTGAACGAGGCATTTAAGATTTATTATTTTGTAATATGCGTTTAATTTAATTCATGTTTCGTATGTGAATATGTTTTGCAGCTTTGTTGCCCGTATCAATTCAAAATTTCATTTTAGCATATACATTTTATTGGAAAGATTGTAATATTAGTCCCACATTGCAAAAACATTATATGTATCTTGGTATACATAAGAGTATGTGAATTATAGTATCAATTGAAATAAAACTAAATGGGCTTGTATAAACATAAAGGTTTGATACTCATACACATATATTAAATGTTGAAGATAGATACTTAGGGCAGGACGCTAACATAGCAAAAAATGGCTACAAATGGTACTCATGTGTATGGATAACTTTTTTTCTTCACCGCATTTGTTATCATTATCTCTTTTTTGTGGTTCTCATTATTTTCTTACTTATCACTTTTGCTCGTTTGGTCATTTAACGCTTGGCCTTATCTCTTTGGTAAGTGAAATGAGGGCTCTATCATGATTAAAGCTGACAGGATGATGCATGAAAAATTAAACTTTATTAATCAGAAAGTGTATTTTGACATGCTTCAAATTTTGACTTATTTTTGCATGTGTTGCAGTCGTATTTTAACATTCGTGAAAACCACTACAGTTTATTTTTGTTATTAATGTGCTTATGTAAACAAATTTGGAAGTAGTCTGAATCAAACTTTTGGTTTTATTTCATTGAGGCTAAGTACAGTGTGTTTGTTTGTTTATCGACCATCTTAGAAATTATGTCTAGAGAAGCAACGGCTACTTGTAACTAAAATCTGCCTCCATTTAGTAAGTATTTTTATGGTTAACCTGTATTTTTGTGCCTTTTCTTCTAGACCTATAGCTCAATCTTTGATGAAGAGATTCATTCAAAGTTCCATAACAACTTTGAAAGAGAGAACTAGGTCATCAAATTTATAGAGCATTACACTAAATCAAACTACTTATGGATATCGTTTTTAAATATAAGTAAGTATCGACTTTGTTGAAAATTACTTTTTTATATATAAAATAGTCAAAATTAGGCTCAGGTCCCTAGAAGGTTTCGAAATTAGGCCCACATCCCTTCCTTAAATTTTTATAAATTAGGTCCCTATTTTTCAAAAAATCATAAAAAAATCATGTAAATTCATAATTAAATGCAACAACTAATCATCATCAAACTCAGGTGTTAAAACCACCAAAAATCAGCGAATCTCCAATATATTGCATCAAAAGGATGTAGTTATTTGCAATTTCTGCATATATTGCAGTTATGCATCAAACTGCAGTATAAATACAGAAATGTATGCAGAAATTGTGCAACAAAAACATAGTTTGATGCAATAAATCAATATCTGCATACGTATATGCAGTTATACATTTCTGCACATATGTATGCAGTTATACAGAATAACTACATACATATATGCATATATTGATAAGCCTTCATTTGTTTTAACATTTCTGCATACATATATGCAGTTATACAGAATAACTACATACATTTCTACAAATATTCACCCTGCCTTTCAAGTTGTTCAATGTTACATGCATACATATATGCAAGAATATGCAATAACTGTATACATCTATGCAGTTATTCATCCAGATTTTCAATGTAAACTCAGGATGAATATATGCATACATGTATGCAGTTATTGCTTATAAATGCATACTTTGCTGATTTTTGTTTTGTTTTTTCAGCATGCTTCTGTGAATATTTGTAATTTTTTAATTTTTTTTACATAGCAACGCCTAAATTTCTTTGAAAAACACGTAAGGGCAAAAATAGGGACCCTTTTTACATTAGAACTTTGGAGAGTACGTCCTTTGAATTTTGAACAGTAACAAGGACGTGAGCCAAATCTACCCTATAAAATAAGCAAGCATGAATTTGAATTAATCAGCCACTTCACATGAGTTTTTACTGTTATGGCATCAATTTTGTCATGCATGATAGTGGATTAAATAATTAAATCTATAATGCATCACATTATATAACACAACGATTGAGTATAATTTTTACAAATCCATAGATATCAGTTTTGTGTTATTGTAGGATTTTATGTGCTTTTAGTTCCAGTTGCAAGTATAAACGGTTTGGTACATTTTTTTGTATTGGTATCATTTTTATGTAGTAATTTTAATTTTCTTTTTAGTTTTGAAGTGACTGTAATGACTTATTTTTTGAGTTGTCATGTATCGGATGATGAGAAGAGCAATGAACGTAGATGTTAATATATATTCTAGATTATGTTATGGTGAATTGTTGACAATTCAATGTATAATTCACAAAAAATTTGGTTGATTTTAGTGTTGTTGTTAAATTATATAACCAACTGTTAGATGTTATCTTTGCATATATGCCGGTATCAGTTTTATTAGAAATAACATTTAAATTAATTTACATAATAGCCTATCATGATTTCAAATATATGACCTACTACTTTGGGTTGCATTGTTTTGATATCATTTTTTTGTCCTACATGGTAATAAACTAAAATTTTAAATTTATAGCGCATCGTATTATATAACATGACTACTTATTTCGATCATTCTAAGTTGTTTTTGTATATCGAATTAAGGATAATTGTTGAATTATCTATAAGATAATGAATATTTTTCCGTTACTTACTTAATATACTAGGGTTTAAGGGGTATTCCTCTTATCCTGCTTTTCTTTATTGGATCGTTGTTTTCAATTGTTACATAACTTATATATATGCACAACGCTTCGCTGTAACATCAAGTTCTGCAATATACAATTCTCATATTGCAAACTTTATTTTGTTTCCCAATATGGTATCAGATCCATCTTCGAAACGACGACCTCTGAAATTCTAATCACCCTTGATTATTGTGAACTGGGAATTATCTCTTCTCTGCATCATCTCATCATCGAATAGAATTACCCCTCTCTAATTAAGTGCAAATAATCTTGAATCTTGTTTAAGTAATCTGTTCTTATCCCCTTGCTGTGCCATCCTAGAGTTCAACCTCTGATCAACCTTGGTTGCATCAGCATTGATCATCAAAGAAGAATCATATTAATTGATCATCCCTGCTCGCTATAATGGCTAACAGTAACCCTGCCGCAAATGAAAGATCATCATCAAAAAACATGAACATGTCAGCATCTTCTGAAAATTATCAACCTCCCACAGTTGAATCAAGACCCATAGTTAATCCAAAGACTCAAATCCTTTCAATTCAGTTAGATTAAGCAAATTATCTACTATGGAACTTTCAAGTAACCACAACATTAACTGGTTGTGGGTTAGAAGACTTCATAAATGGCTCTCTATCAATTCCTACAAGATTTGTCAACAATAAAGATGTTCACCTGATTGTAAACAAGGAGTTTACAACATACAAAAGTCAGGACATCCTCCTATGTTCATAGTTGTTCTCATCCATTAATCCAACGCTCTTACCTCAACTTATTGGTTGTAAATGCATTCAAGAAATATGGGATAGTGTTGAACAAATTTTCAATACATAATCCCAAATAAGAATAATGCACTATAAACATCAGTTGCATAATATGAAGAAAGATTCAATGACTATGCGAGAATATCTTACTAAAGTGAAATCTACATGCGGCTTACTTGAATTAGCAGGCCACAAAGTTGCTGAATCAGATTAGGTACTCACTATATTAAGTGGTCATGATGAAGAATATGAATCATTGGTAACAATGCTCTCCTCTCAACCCACTGCACCATCTCTTTAACACATCCACTTTACCTTGATCACTCATGAAGGTAGAATAGATGCCAAAAAGGCTATGTGTGGTGAACTCAGCATCAACTATGTTGCTTCAAACAAAAAAATAATCAAGAAAGGACTCAAAACTACAGAGAAAATCACAATAGTCAAAGAGGAAATCAATACACCAGAGGTAGAGGGAGAGGAAGGTTCAGTAATAACAATCGCATCAAATGCCAAATTTGTGAAAAATTTGGGCATACAACCAATAATTTCTACTTCAGGTTTGATCAGAATTTCTCACTTAATCAGCAAAATAACAATCAAAGACCAAATGTAAACCTATCCCAATCAAGCTCAGGACCGAGAAACTATGAAGAAAGCTCTAAGAATAAAAATGATGGGGGCTTACCAAGAATTGATGATACACAAAGAGAAACTGGTTTCCTGATTCTGGAGTTACCAGCCACATCACCAATAACTTGAGCAATCTAAATCTTGGCATTCAGGAATACAAAGGTATACAATTTATTTCTATAGGTAATGGCACAAGCACAAAAATTACACACATTGGCACAGGTATGTTAAAAGGCGGTAAAGAACCATATCTAAATAATTTACCTAGAGTGCCATAAATAAATAAAATACCAAGTGTTTCACAATTTGCCAAAGATAATCAAGTTTATTTTGAATTCTTTCCAGATCACTGTCTGGTTAGAGACGTGCTAATTAGAAATATTTTACTACAGGGTAAAGAGAAAAATGGACTTTAAATATTTCACTTTCTGAAGGGAAATAAAGAAATTGACAGAAAGCTGCATTGCAATTACTCTAATTTTGTTTGTAATGTTCTTGATTTATGGCACTGTAAGCTAGGACATCCAACATTAATATTGTAAAACAAGTTTTAAGAATTAATAATATTGTTTTTTCTGATAATTGCAACCCTTATATTTATACTGCTTTCCAAGTGGGAAGAAGTCACAAACTACCATTTCAAGATTCCACAACCAAATATTCCAAACCACTTGAAATGGTAGCTGTTGACCTATGCGGACCAGCCCGAGTTAACTTAGAATATGGATACAAATACTATGTTTCTATTGTTAATGCATATTATAGATTTACCTTGATTTACTTTCTTAAGTTAAAAGCATAAACTGTCAATGTTACAACTCAGTTTGTAAGTCAAGAAGAAAAACAAATAGATGAACAAGTCAAAATAATTCAGACAGATAGGGGAATTGAGTTCAAACCTTTAAAAAAATCGCAAGGAAATGTATAACCCATGGAACCACTTTCCCCTACACATCAGAACTGAATGGATTGGTTGAGCAAAAACATAGGCACATAGTAGAGGCCAGACTCACACTTTTGGTCCAAGCTTCATTGAAAATAAAACTTTGGCCTGATGCCTTTAGCACAAGTGTGTTCCTTATCAATAGATTACCAACTAGAATTCTGCAAAACTCAACACCATTAGAGAAATTATTCAAGTTAAAGCCTAATTATCAACTTATTAAAAGTTTTGGATGTCTATGCTTCCCAAATCTAAGACCATATAATGCCCATAAGTTAAGTTTCTGGTCTAAACTATGCACCTTCTTTGCATATGCTCAAGATCAAAAAGGATATAAGTGTCTTACCAGCAAGGGCAGAATTATCATCTCTAGACATGTTGCCTTCAATGAACATATCTTCCCTTTTGGCTATGCTGAAGTTACAACCATAAAAAAAATTCATAATTTTAGAGTATTAATTCCTCCAATTCCAGTATACAAGAACAATCAACCAAAAGAATCTATATCACCACATCAAGCTGAGTCATTACCTCAACTCACCATATCCAGTAGTGAACCAGGTCATGATGATGACTCACCACAACTCACAGTGCCCACTACTGAATCAGGTCTAGGTGACACTATCATCACAGTGATAACTTAGTTCATTAGCAAAGGATATATCCAATCACTGAAAGAAATGACATCATCTCTATATCAAATAACAACTAAGGTAATAATCAAGAAGAAAGAGTCAAAGTTAACACAGGGATTCACATGACTATAAGGTCGAAAAGTGAAATATTCAAACTAAAAATATTTAATATATCTACAATGAAGAGGAACCCACAACATATGCAGAAACTATAAAACACAAACACTGGAAAATTGCTATGGATGAAGAACATGGAGCACTCACAAAAAATGATACTTGGAGTTTTTTAAACAAAACAGAAAATAAAAATATATTGGGGAGTAAATGGACCTTCAGAATAAAGAGAAAACCAGATGAATCCATATAGAAATACAAGGCAAAACTAGTAGCTAAAGGCTACACACAACAATATGGATTTGATTTCAGGAAACTTTTTCTCCAGTTATAAAACCCACAACTATCATAGTTATATTAACTATTGCTCTACACTACAACTAGGAAATCAAGCAGCTTGATGTAAACAATGCATTCTTAAATGGAGAACTTCATGAAGATTTATATATGTATCAACCAAAGAGATACACTCAAGGTAATAACAAAATTGTATATAAGCTAAAAAAAGCCTTACATGGGTTAAAACAAGCACCCAGAGCGTGGTATGAAAAGTTGAGACACACACTAACAACACTTGGGTACACCAGCACAAAATCAGATAATTCTCTTTGCATAAACTAACTGGTGGCAACAACTATGAAATAAAGAACATAACTGAGTACCACAATAATACATTCTCAAAAAAGGATCAGAGGGAACTCAGTTATTTCTTTGGAATAGAAGAGTGCAAAAATCACAATAGTGTCTTAACACTGTGACAAAAGAACTACATATTAGAGATCCTTGTAAGAGCAAAAATGGACCAACCTAAGTCAATTTCTACTCCTATGGTCAGTTATACGGTTTTACCAAAGAGCAATGGAGAAAACTTTTCGAATCACACTTTATACAGAAGTATAGTGGGATCACTGCAATATGCAATTGCAACCAGACCAAATATAGCATATAGCGCAAATAAAATGTCACAATTCATGCACATGCCAATTGAAGAACACTGGAAAGTAGTAAAGTGGATCTTACATTATTTCAAAGAATTTATGAACTACGACTTAAAATTAAAAGCACATAAAAACTTATAGATAATAGGGTTTTCTAATGCTAATTGGGGCTCCGATCGAGACAACCAAAGGTCCACCGTTGGTTATATCATTTACCTTGGTGAAAACCCTATCTCATGGTGTTCGAAAAAGCAAACAATCTTTTCATGATCTAACACTAAAGCAGAATATCAGAGTTTAGCAGGTGATACAACAAAGGTAGCATGGTTGGAGTCTCTACTAAAAGAAATCGGAGTAGATCAATCGAAATCGCCTAACATCTGGTGTGACAACTTAAGAACTGTTTCTCTTTCTGCTAATCTAGTGCTTTACTCACACACAAAACACATTAAAGTCGATTTATTGTAACAACTCGTATTTCGATAACATGTTAAAATGAGAATCAAGGCAGAATTTAATTTTAAATTCTGAATCAAGTAAAACGGGCTATGCCATTGCGTTCGTCTCGGAAAAATACGCGAAATAGAGTCCGAAATTTTGTAAATCGGAGTCCATATGACCCGGTTAAGGCCCAAAGAAGTTTTCGGGAAATTTGAATTTCGAAACATGCAGAGATGGGGCCAGGCGGGAAAATTCCCGCCCAGACAAGTCGACTTGGCTGTCGACAGGGCTGTCGACTTGCAAGTTGACAGGCATGTCGACAGGCAAGTCGATAGGGCTGTCGACTTGCCCTGTCGGCTGATTCTGGCCTGGTGCACCTATTTTCTATCTTGGCTAGGTTTTTGGGCCTGGTTTGAAATCTGACGGTTCAGGTTGGTCCTAGGGTTAATCTAAGGGTCCTAACTAGCCTAATCTTCTATAAATAAGCCCCTAACCCCCCCAAAACCCTCATTATTCACTCATGTAACTAAACTATGGCCAAATTTCTACTCTCATGGCCTCCACTCAACTATCCTAGCCTCCACTTCATTTCTATGAAAGGTTTCATGATCATGAGAGTGTTAGAGAGTCCCTATGTTAGTATGAGAGATTCTCAAGTTGATTTCAAGGCAAAAGCTTTGATCTTTGTTCATAAAGAGAGTGTTTTTGGTTGATTTGGAGGGTTCATCTTTGGGGCTTTGGGTAATGGCATGCATAGGCTTCATCACAAGTTTTAGCTTAATCGATTTAGGCCTTCATAGCAATGTAAGCCTTTCCCTACTCTTAGATATTAACTATGAAGTTAAATGTTCATGTTGCAAGTTTGGGTTTTGATCATTGGGAATGATATATGCTATCATGTCATGCAAGTTTATGAAGTCATTATCTTGATCTTATGAGCTAAAAGCTACAACCTTTATGTTGAAATGTTGCATTATGCAACATGAGAACCTTCATAATCATTATGTCAACTTGCATATGAAGTCATAATCCTTATATGATGATATATGCGAGTTTCTAGCCATCATTCCATGTCTTTTGTCACCATGATTCGCTTATGTGCCAAGTTTGGGTTTATGCATGTTTTGGTGAGGCTTAAGAATGTAACATGCAAGCTAAGGAACACATTTGTGCCTCATTTGCCACCATGATTAACTTGTGGCTTAATATCCATTTGTGTCATGCCTTTGCCAAGTCTCTTCTTTTAATCCACTACGTTGTTGCGAACGTATATGCGAGTTTAAAAAGCATTGGGGTCATATTATGGGAAAACGCAATGATATGAACATGATTTGGGTAAATGGGTATAAACATGACAACATGTAACGTTAAATATGACATGTGTTTATACTAGAAAACATGACTTGAAATATTACATGGAAGTGACATGTAAGTATGCATAAAAACATAAGCTTGGGAATTTACCTATTAAGTTAGGTCTACCCAATGGGAATTTACCTATTAAGTTAGGTCTACCCAATTGCTTGAAAACTTGAATATGAACATGACACTAGACTAAACATGAAAGTGGCCAACTCGAGGTTGGGTTGAGTTTGCAACATAAAGCTACCCGGAACCGACCGGCCTAACTAGTAGTTGCATACAATAAGACCCAATGTGAGAAGTTGGTCATGTTGTGCTTGAACCCGAGGTTAGACCAAGTTGTGGTGTAAAGCTACCCGGAACCGACCGGCTTAACTGGTAACCACAACAAAGTCTAATGTGAGAGGTTGGGGTGCATTAAGTAATTAATGCTACATGATAGGGTTAAGTAAATTTGATTAATGACTCTTAATCAAATATGACATGGACAAACGGGTTAAGTAAATTGATTAGGCTAATGATACTTAACAAAACATGACAAGGTTGGGTAGGTTAAGTAACTCAATTTGCCTAATGACACTTAACCATTTTTATACGACTAGTGGACGGGGATTAAGTTAACCAACACTTAATCAATCCAACATGATAATTTGGTAAGGTTAAGTAAGTTTTCTTAATGACACTTAACCAAAAGATACAGTTAATGGATGGGGTTAAGATTAGACTCAACTAGTCTAAACATGATAATCAGATGGGGTTAAGTTAGCTTAGACTTAATTAATCCCACGTGGTAGTAAAAAGGGGGTTAAGTTAAACACTTAACTAATCTAACCCGTTAATTTGATGTGGTTAAGTGACCTATACTTAACCAATCTAACTCGTTGATTTGATGTGGTTAAGTGACCTATACTTAACCAATCTAACCCGTTAATTTGATGTGGTTAAGTGACCTATACTTAACCAATCTAACTCGTTGATTTGATGTGGTTAAGTGACCTATACTTAACCAATCTAACCCGTTAATTTGATGTGGTTAAGTGATTTATAGTTAACCAATCTAACTCGTGAATTTGCTGAGGTTAAGTTAACCCGTACTTAACCAATATAACGTGAAAACATGATAAGGCTAAGTCACGAATCGCTTGAATACACTTGACCGGTTTGACTAGGTAATTTCATAGGGTCAAGTTAATATATACTTAACCAACTTGAGCATGGTTTGTAGGGTTAAGTCTTGAACTTAGATACTTAGCCAATTTTGACATGATTTGTAGACGGGCTAAGTCTTGAACTTAAATACTTAGCCAATCTTGACGTGATTCGTGGGCGGGTTAAGGCATGGACTTGAACGATAACACTTAACCCAATAAGACCAACCCTAGTTAGAGGAACTAGGTAGAGACTCATGGTTGATCAAGGATAACGGGAAAAGAAGCTAAGTGGTAAACCTTAGTTAAGGGTAACTAAGTAATAATTCTTATCTAAGGACATAGGACTAATTCACAAAACGATGAGTAACCTGATACGGTAGGTCATCGCTTAGTATACGAGGGGGAGCAAGTTATCTGACTTGGATAAAAGCTCCAGCGCACTGGGTGCTGAAGTGGAAGCTTCGGGGGACGTGAGGATATTCTTGGGATCCCTCTGTGGGCTGCCAGGTAATCATACTAGGCCCATGAGAGGTTAAGGTCTGCGTTAGAAGGACCAAGAGTATGCCTTGGTTGCTATGCGAGCGACCTAAAGACTAGGATGGATTAGCGTGGAGTCGACGATTCTTGGTTTTTTCCCTGGATAGCACATCGCCGACTACCTACCATCTTTAGTCAATCTTGTACGTACGTAAAGGCAGAGAACCCCCAACAGACCATGTGCTTGCTATCGAGTCATGGGTGAGGTTGGCCCGTAGGGAAGTGGGCTATAGTGCGGCCGTGGAGTAGTTCTTATACATGATTTTTCTTGGATTGCCTTTCAGTAGTTGAGGGAGGGGCCACGTGGGACCATAGCCACGGGTACAAAAACAGACCTTGATATCTGCATCGGCAGACGATTTAAAGCTCCCGACCGAGTTCCGTATTTCTTGATTTGCCCTGGCACGGAACTCGGATGGCACATTGGGGAACATGTGCATCTAGACATGGAAAACGATTCACGATACATACGTGGGATCAAGGGCGCGGTTGACGGGTGGCGAATCCCTAGTGGTCCTAGGTGGCCAAAACCCAAACCGAGACACGGAAACGTTCATTAGGTAGCATAATCCCTAGCGGTCCTAGGTGGCATTAATCCAAAGTGGACGCGCGATAGTTCATGGTAAGGAAACACAACTAGATCAAGGGTTGCAGTCCAAAACAACTTCAAGGATAAACCGTTTACATGGGAAAGCCCGTACAGCCTACGGCAAAAAACTGAACTTATACATGGAAAGAAACATATGAGTTGAGTAACCTATATATGCGGCATATTAGGTTGGCAGGGACCATTACACGACTTTTGAGTAAGGGTCATTCTCGGATAACACGTAATACAGTTGGGATACTAGTACGGTAGGTGCAGAGCAGATATACAGGGTAGATACCATGGGACGTTATACGTGATAGATATCTTGGGATATTATACTTGGTAGGAACTTGACGATGTGATACCTTGTTTTGTCTTGACATCGTAATTTATCATGACATCTTAATTTATCTGAGTTCAGTAGTTCATCCTGTTATTTTGATTTAGCTTATCTATCTTGTTATCATGCTTATGTTCATCTCAGTTTCTCATGTCAGTTAACTTTACTAGTTTTTATACTAATAGTAGATAGGGCTTACTCAGTCTTTTTGACTGACCCGTTTTGTTTCGCCTCTTTTCTTCCGTTTCCCCCCCAGGTTACAGGGAGGAAACACTGCTGTTTAGTTCGGACTTCTTCTGCTTGAAGGTCATCATGGATGGCTTGGACTTTTCCTGGCTATGGCTACATTACTGTTTTTATTTGGGGAATAATTTATGAAAAAGTCTTTATGCTTCTTTACTATTGCAAGACAGGTTTTGATGTACTCTGATGTAAAAGGCTTTAGACCTTATGTATTCATGTTTATGAAAGTTCGATTTTACTTCCGCTATTTTATATGTTCTGTCTTGTGATATTTCTGTGCATGTTTACCAATAATGCCCCTCTAAAGCTAGTGCATTCCTTTGCGAGTGACCCTAGCGGAGGCGGGGTGTTACATTTGGTATTAGAGCAGAAGGTTACCAGACTGGGCAAAAGTTTTTAAATACCTTCTGAAAACTATTTGAAAAATCGTTTATAGAGAAGCATTTTTGAAGAAAATTTTCTTTTAAAAGAAAAAGACTATTCCCCAAAGGCCATTAGCACTATCCTTGTTTCCTTGATTGAGTCTCTTTTCCTTTCGTTCCTCCATCTGTAGTCACAGTGGTTTTAACTGTGACTAGTCTTTTCTATCTACGAAAGTGCTTTCCATGCGATGGAGGTGGTTCTCGAGAGACCAGTGGCCGTGTTATAAGAAAGGATAATGGGAAAGAGAATAAAGGATACGAGTTTAAGGATGAACAACTTGTTGGCCTGACTTAATCCTCAAAGGAGGGAGAAAGATGAACAATGAAACCCATGACGAGAGAGTACCTTTGGCATGGTAAAACGGGACGGATAGTTAAGTATCATGGGACAAGGACAAGATCATCGGGAGGGCAGTAGTATGCTCTCATTTCTAGAGTACCTCGGAAGGAGGGTAACGATCTTGTTAAAGGTTTAGCTTTTCTTCTCTTTCATCCCGTTAGGACTTTGGTTTGATCATCGTATCATTTAAGTCTGCTTCGATAGTAGAGTCTCTGCACCTTAAGTACTAGCGTAATAGAGAATCCCATTTTTGCCTCAAGTCCTGTGGAGAATCGGTCCATTTATTCATGACTTGCTTTGGATTTGAGAATGATATGCCTCGGTTATGGATGGATTCTAGGGATGAAGTGGTTATCCAGTAAGGGGTGCCACTCTTGGTTTTGATAGGAGGGTAGTTAGACTCTTGACTAGCCTTGGTAATACCCTCGAAGTCTCATGGAACCTTTTTGGGTTCGGTCATGATTAGTTACCTAGAATCCCTTGATACCTTTATTGGAAATTTGAAGCCCGATCGAGTGGTGTTCGCCGATAAGACGGATGGTTTATTTCACTTATGCATAGGTCATAAAGACCACCCTAGTAAGTGCGCTTGGTTGACATCCGTTTACTTTCAAGAGAAAGTTCTTCTACGTGGAATACCTTGTGGTACGAGGTCCGAGATTCACTAGTGAATTTTGGAAAGCTTGCATGAGATCATGAGTACGCAGTCATGTTTGCGCTAAGTGTGCGAGTGGAACGAGAGGCGACGAAGAAATGAGTTCCAGCTCATGTTATTGAAACAGGAAATAAGAAGCTACGAAATCGCGAAGTTAAAGGACTGTCAAGGCACAATGGAATCGAGCTCAAGGAAATATGACTTTGATGGTCAAAGACTAGATACGCGCATGATATCTCTTTTTGGGAGTATATCCTTGATCCCTGTTTTCTGTAGAGCTTACTTGTAGGCTATCTTTTGTGGACAGCCTCTTGGTCCTATTTTCTGTTACAAACCCTATAAGGAGTTTGTCTTGTTTATCTTCTCGACCCTATTTCAGGGAATCCTAGGTAGAACCCTATGGATGTAAACATGTATTTGAAACATGTCATGATTGATATGGTTGCAAGTGGTTGCAAGTGGTTGCTCGTGGATGCGCGAATACACATTAGATACTAGCTCGACTCGGTCACATTTCATATTGCATATGCACGAGTATTTATACTTGTTTATGGATGAAATCGAATGTGTTATCATGCGGTTGTTGCATATGAATGAATGATTGTGCACGCATATAGTATCTATATGGCTAGGACTATTTGCATACATGTTGGATTCATGGCACTATACATATTTTTGCATTAGAAAGATTAATCAGGCCTGATCATTAGCATTAGCTAAGGAACATGTACACACACATTTTGCATATATTCATATAGCATTAGAAATCATCTAAGGACAATGATTGCTTGTGGATGATGTTTTGAGTAGATGGATGATGGATGGTAGGATATGTTTTTCCTAACTTGGAGATTTCTGGGACGAAATCCTAAAAGGTGGGGAGAATGTAACAACTCGTATTTCGATAACATGTTAAAACGAGAATCAAGGCAGAATTTAATTTTAAATTCTGAATCAAGTAAAACGGGCTATGCCATTGCGTTCGTCTCGGAAAAATACGCGAAATAGAGTCCGAAATTTTGTAAATCGGAGTCCGTATGACCCGGTTAAGGCCCAAAGAAGTTTTCGGGAAATTTGAATTTCGAAACATGCAGAGATGGGGCCAGGCGGGAAAATTCCCGCCCAGACAAGTCGACTTGGCTGTCGACAGGGCTGTCGACTTGCAAGTCCACAGGCATGTCGACAGGCAAGTCGACAGGGCTGTCGACTTGCCCTGTCGGCTGATTCTGGCCTGGTGCACCTATTTTCTATCTTGGCTAGGTTTTTGGGCCTGGTTTGAAATCTGACGGTTCAGATTGGTCATAGGGTTAATCTAAGGGTCCTAACTAGCCTAATCTTCTATAAATAAGCCCCTAACCCCCCCAAAACCCTCATTATTCACTCATGTAACTAAACTATGGCCAAATTTCTACTCTCATGGCCTCCACTCAACTATCCTAGCCTCCACTTCATTTCTATGAAAGGTTTCATGATCATGAGAGTGTTAGAGAGTCCCTATGTTAGTATGAGAGATTCTCAAGTTGATTTCAAGGCAAAAGCTTTGATCTTTGTTCATAAAGAGAGTGTTTTTGGTTGATTTGGAGGGTTCATCTTTGGGGTTTTGGGTAATGGCATGCATAGGCTTCATCACAAGTTTTAGCTTAATCGATTTAGGCCTTCATAGCAATGTAAGCCCTTCCCTACTCTTAGATATTAACTATGAAGTTAAATGTTCATGTTGCAAGTTTGGATTTTGATCATTGGGAATGATATATGCTATCATGTCATTCAAGTTTATGAAGTCATTATCTTGATCTTATGAGCTAAAAGCTACAACCTTTATGTTGAAATGTTGCATTATGCAACATGAGAACCTTCATAATCATTATGTCAACTTGCATATGAAGTCATAATCCTTATATGATGATATATGCGAGTTTCTAGCCATCATTCCATGTCTTTTGTCACCATGATTCGCTTATGTGCCAAGTTTGGGTTTATGCATGTTTTGGTGAGGCTTAAGAATGTAACATGCAAGCTAAGGAACACATTTGTGCCTCATTTGCCACCATGATTAACTTGTGGCTTAATATCCATTTGTGTCATGCCTTTGCCAAGTCTCTTCTTTTAATCCACTACGTTGTTGCGAACGTATATGCGAGTTTAAAAAGCATTGGGGTCATATTATGGGAAAACGCAATGATATGAACATGATTTGGGTAAATGGGTATAAACATGACAACATGTAACGTTAAATATGACATGTGTTTATACTAGAAAACATGACTTGAAATATTACATGGAAGTGACATGTAAGTATGCATAAAAACATAAGCTTGGGAATTTACCTATTAATTTAGGTCTACCCATTGGGAATTTACCTATTAAGTTAGGTCTACCCAATTGCTTGAAAACTTGAATATGAACATGACACTAGACTAAACATGAAAGCGGCTAACTCGAGGTTGGGTTGAGTTTGCAACATAAAGCTACCCGGAACCGACCGGCCTAACTAGTAGTTGCATACAATAAGACCCAATGTGAGAAGTTGGTCATGTTGTGCTTGAACCCGAGGTTAGACCAAGTTGTGGTGTAAAGCTACCCGGAACCGACCGGCTTAACTGGTAACCACAACAAAGTCTAATGTGAGAGGTTGGGGTGCATTAAGTAATTAATGCTACATGATAGGGTTAAGTAAATTTGATTAATGACTCTTAATCAAATATGACATGGACAAACGGGTTAAGTAAATTGATTAGGCTAATGATACTTAACAAAACATGACAAGGTTGGGTAGGTTAAGTAACTCGATTTGCCTAATGACACTTAACCATTTTTATACGACTAGTGGACGGGGATTAAGTTAACCAACACTTAATCAATCCAACATGATAATTTGATAAGGTTAAGTAAGTTTTCTTAATGACACTTAACCAAAAGATACAGTTAATGGATGGGGTTAAGATTAGACTCAACTAGTCTAAACATGGAAATCGGATGGGGTTAAGTTAGCTTAGACTTAATTAATCCCACGTGGTAGTAAAAAGGGGGTTAAGTTAAACACTTAACTAATCTAACCCGTTAATTTGATGTGGTTAAGTGACCTATACTTAACCAATCTAACTCGTTGATTTGATGTGGTTAAGTGACCTATACTTAACCAATCTAACCCGTTAATTTGATGTGGTTAAGTGACCTATACTTAACCAATCTAACTCGTTGATTTGATGTGGTTAAGTGACCTATACTTAACCAATCTAACCCGTTAATTTGATGTGGTTAAGTGATTTATAGTTAACCAATCTAACTCGTGAATTTGCTGAGGTTAAGTTAACCCGTACTTAACCAATATAACGTGAAAACATGATAAGGCTAAGTCACGAATCGCTTGAATACACTTGACCGGTTTGACTAGGTAATTTCATAGGGTCAAGTTAATATATACTTAACCAACTTGAGCATGGTTTGTAGGGTTAAGTCTTGAACTTAGATACTTAGCCAATTTTGACATGATTTGTAGATGGGCTAAGTCTTGAACTTAAATACTTAGCCAATCTTGACGTGATTCGTGGGCGGGTTAAGGCATGGACTTGAACGATAACACTTAACCCAATAAGACCAACCCTAGTTAGAGGAACTAGGTAGAGACTCGTGGTTGATCAAGGATAACGGGAAAGGAAGCTAAGTGGTAAACCTTAGTTAAGGGTAACTAAGTAATAATTCTTAGCTAAGGACATAGGACTAATTCACAAAACGATGAGTAACCTGATACGGTAGGTCATCACTTAGTATACGAGGGGGAGCAAGTTATCTGACTTGGATAAAAGCTCCAGCGCACTGGGTGCTGAAGTGGAAGATTCGGGGGACGTGACGATATTCTTGGGATCCCTCTGTGGGCTGCCAGGTAATCATACTAGGCCCATGAGAGGTTAAGGTCTGCGTTAGAAGGACCAAGAGTATGCCTTGGTTGCTATGCGAGCGACCTAAAGACTGGGATGGATTAGCGTGGATTCGACGATTCTTGGTTTTTGCCCTGGATAGCACATCGCCGACTACCTACCATCTTTAGTCAATCGTGTACGTACGGAAAGGCAGAGAACCCCCAACAGACCATGTGCTTGCTATCGAGTCATGGGTGAGGTTGGACCGTAGGGAAGTGGGCTATAGTGGGGCCGTGGAGTGGTTCTTATACATGATTTTTCTTGGATTGCCTTTCAGTAGTTGAGGGAGGGGTCACGTGGGACCATAGCCACGGGTACAAAAACAGACCTTGATATCTGCATCGGCAGACGATTTAAAGCTCCCGACCGAGTTCCGTATTTCTTGATTTGCCCTGGCACGGAACTCGGATGGCACATTGGGGAACATGTGCATCTAGACATGGAAAACGATTCACGATACATACGTGGGATCAGGGGCGCGGTTGACGGGTGGCGAATCCCTAGTGGTCCTAGGTGGCCAAAACCCAAACCGAGACACGGAAACGTTCATTAGGTAGCATAATCCCTAGCGGTCCTAGGTGGCATAAATCCTAAGTGGACGCGCGATAGTTCATGGTAAGGAAACACAACTAGATCAAGGGTTGCAGTCCAAAACAACTTCAAGGATAAACCGTTTACATGGGAAAGCCCGTACAGCCTACGACAAAGAACTGAACTTATACATGGAAAGAAACATATGAGTTGAGTAACCTATATATGCGGCATATTAGGTTGGCAGGGACCATTACACGACTTTTGAGTAAGGGTCATTCATGGATAACACGTAATACAGTTGGGATACTAGTACGCTAGGTGCAGAGCAGATATATAGGGTAGATACCATGGGACGTTATACGTGATAGATATCTTGGGATATTATACTTGATAGGAACCTGACGATGTGATACCTTGTTTTGTCTTGACATCATAATTTATCATGACATCTTAGTTTATCTGAGTTCAGTAGTTCATCCTGTTATTTTGATTTAGCTTATCTATCTTGTTATCATGCTTATGTTCATCTCAGTTTCTCATGTCAGTTAACTTTACTAGTTTTTATACTAATAGTAGATAGGGCTTACTCAGTCTTTTTGACTGACCCGTTTTGTTTTGCCTCTTTTCTTCCGTTTCCCCCCCCCAGGTTACAGGGAGGAAACACTGATGTTTAGTTCGGACTTCTTCTGCTTGAAGGTCATCATGGATGGCTTGGACTTTTCCTGGCTATGGCTACTTTACTGTTTTTATTTGGGGAATAATTTATGAAAAAGTCTTTATGCTTCTTTACTATTGCAAGACAGGTTTTGATGTACTCTGATGTAAAAGGCTTTAGACCTTATGTATTCATGTTTATGAAAGTTCGATTTTACTTCCGCTATTTTATATGTTCTGTCTTGTGATATTTCTGTGCATGTTTACCAATAATGCCCCTCTAAAGCTAGTGCATTCCTTTGCGAGTGACCCTAGCGGAGGAGGGGTGTTACATTTATACTTTGTACCTGAGTGAGTAAGCAGTGGAAGATTAGCTGTCAATCACGTTCCTACAACACATCAGAGAGTCGATGCGCTCACATAACCTCTTTAGAGAACAAACTTTGAGAGATTCATGAACGATATGAAGATCGACAGCTCAGAGAAGATTTGGGGAAGAACACGAAATCCTAGAATAATTTGCTGGGGGGTATAAGAGAATGAAATATTATTTCATTACTTATCTAATATACTAGGGTTTAAGGGGTATTCTTATGATCTCGCTTTTCTTTATTGGACCGATGTTTTCAGTTGTTACATAGCCTATATATAGGCACAACACTTCATTGTAACATCAAGTTATGCAATATACAATTCTCATATTACAAACTTTATTTCATTTCTTAACGATATCTCCTTCATCTTGGTTTTCACTTTCGATAGTTGAGTATTATTGTTTACTTCAAGTAGAGTTATATTTTCCATTTCGTGATTAGACGATTGCTGCTAAATATGTTGTTATTCGCTATTTGAGTATGTATTTGATTTTATTAAATATGATTTGCCATTCGTTTCAATTGTGATGATCACGGTGAATTTAGTTTTTTATTCTTTTATTGTGGTAATGAATTTAGGTTATGTGACTAAATATAAGAGAAAGTTAGAATACTAAGATGGCAATGAGTGCAATGAAACAAAAATGTGGAGCTTTGATTTAGATTTCAATTGTACTATGGGTCTGTCCTCCAAAGAAAAAAAGCAAGGCTTTAGTTACCTAGTTATTTATTGTTAGCCTGCCTTATAGCAAGGCCGGCAAAAGTTTGAATGATCGTGTTCACGACCCGTGGACATCAAGAATCGTGCTTACACATGAAATAGGCTTCAGGTCAGATCAAGTCTACAACGATTTGAAGAACTTTATGTGCATCAGGTCGAAGAGAGACATGAAGGGTGGATCAAATGACCTCAGTTCAGATCGAACTCGGCTCAAGTATTCATTCATATCTAATATTTACCCACACAAAGCGGCTAACCTACGAACTACTAGAAAACCAGAGCTTCTATTATGTGTCCCACGAACTGATCCCTCTATCTACTTGAAACTCCCCCCATTAATCGCCTATAAATCCAGAATGGATGCCACCTATGTATAACCGTTCCCACCCATTTTCCAGAACCCATGCTTATAAATACGCGACTCGAGGACCTTTAGAGGGACTTTTGGTACTTTGGAAGCCTGAACCTATATATTCAGTCTGCCATTATTACTCGACCTGACCCTATTTCTACTACTTTCAAGTGATTTCCCACAAAACCATGAGAATTGTGATTGTTTTTCGAGTGATTGAAGTTTTCAAGCATTGTAATTGTAATTCTTTACTGAATAGAAGAATTATAAAGTGGACGTAGGCTCGATAATGCCGAACTATTATAAATCTTGTCTGTTTGTTCATTATTTCTCATTTTCATTTTATATTTCTTTATTAATCTCTACAAATCCTAATCTATTGCGTGTTATAACCATTTTCTAGCCTAACATTTTGGTGCTTTTACTGAGAATTTCTAATTCTCAGCTTTTAGGATTATTTGTCTACTGTTCGGATCGCCAAGTATGACGAAATAGTCTATATTTCTATCCTTACCAACATTTTCAGCAATTTCGACAATTTTGATCAATATGGTTTCGAAGAGGGATAGGAGTCAGCAATCTTACGAGGCAACATCGGCTAGTGGAGGGCAACAGATCAGTTCGCAGATTGAACCAGCAACAGGATCCCCCAGATCGAATGAGCGTGGGTCAAATATACTCGGTTCGAATTCGATCCGATCCGAGTGATTAATTTCTCGAACTACTGCTGCCACCGCCAATCAGCCTCCTTCTTCGGTACACATTACGCATGATGATTTCGCATGTCTGTTCACCAGATTGGAAAAACCAATGTAGCCCTGAAAGCTCAAAGTCGGGATAATGCTACAATGAGAAATGACATGGATGCGATGGTCCGGAAATGTGAGGGATTCCGAATACAAAGAACGTCGTCCCCTCCCCATCGCCAGGTAACAGTGGGTTCGTATTTATCTAAGGGAGATCAGCGGTCACCACGTCAGAGGAGACCCTAAGAAAGGGCTGAGAACTTTGACAACTCTGATTCAGTATACTGCCTTCTCATGAAGATGCGGGATTCGGCTCAACCCTAATGACCCTAGTGAACACGACACTTCACAAACTATTCATGCTCCAATGCTTCCACCCACTCGTCCTGTGATTGACCGGAATCGTAGAGGGCAAGAAGTTCCACTCGGACATCGGATCAAGTGACGTTGCCTGAAATGGGGGCAGGGGGAGCTCGAAGAGCTGAGAGCATTGAGCCAGAGCATGTGTTGACCAATACAGAGGTTGTCGCAATGATGCAACAGATAATGAATGAAGCAGAGGATATACAAACGAGGATTGAGGCATAGAGCGTAGCCACACTCCTTTTACAGACAACATCTTGGAAGCGTCGTTCCTGAGGCGATTTAACTTACACGCAATGAGTCATTATTCGGGTAAAATAGATCCATGATAGCATTTAATGCGCTACCCGTGGTACATGAATGCAGCAACGGATTCCAATGCCATAATGTGTAAAGCTTTCCCGTTATATCTCGAAGGGATCGCTATGATGTGGTTTATCAGAATTCATCATCGATCGGTTCCTAACTTTAAAGATCTAAGCGATAAGTTTTTGAATAAATTCTGATTGCACACACTAAAGTTTAAGAATGTTATAGAGCTTTCTACGATTAAACAGGCCCCTAGAGAAACTTTGAAGGGATACTTGGACCGCTTCGATATGGCTGTCACTGAAGTAACTAACCCTAATCCATAGACTGTTCTAATGGCAATGATCGATGGGGTAGACAAAGAAACGGAATTCGAAAGGTATTTGGTTGGAAATCCCCCTATCATTATAGAGTTACTTTATGAGAAGGCAAACATACGTCTGTGACAAGAAGACGTGTTCCTAAACCGAAGAAGGAGATCCAGCGAAGTTGAAAGGAGGAGATTCATAGCAACGATGCTATAAGACAGTCCGATGATAGTTTTGGTAAAGTAGAAGTTAATGTGGGAAATTAAAACGAGAAGAATGTCCGCCGAGGTAAGAATGGCAACAGAGGAAATAAGAATCATAAAGGGGATTCAATGAAATGATCTCTGTTCCAGTCCTTTGAAAGTTATACGCCATTGGATGACACCTTGGAAAACATATACTTGGATACATGCAATGTGATGCAGTACAAGAAACCACCTCCGAGAGACTTGACAAACAAGGAGCGCGAGAGAGGAAAGTTTTGTTTGCTTCATGAAACTAATGGCTACTCGACAAATGAATGCCGACATTTGAGAGATGCAATACAGAAGTTGTTGCATGAAGCGAAGCTTGAGGAATACAAGGAGACCCCGAGGGAGAGGAGACAATGGGGTTCAACCCCAAATCAAGGTCAGGTGGCTCCAAGAGCCACCGCCCAGTAAAAAGGAAAAGGAATTGTTATTAACACCGTTGCCGGAGGACCGCATCTGGCATGGTTTAGCACAAGAACAATGGAGCATTATGTTAACACTGGGAAGCATCTAGATGTGTGGGAGTACAATATTCCCGAAGATGCTACCCCAATCAAGCAGTAGAAAACGATAATGGACGACATCGTTTCCCGTGACTGAGAGAGTGTACGAGTTGAAACTCCAAGTACAGATCCGTTAGCGATATCAGCCATTATTGACCCAGCGATTGTGCTGAAGATCCTTGTTGACTAGGGGAGTTCCGTCAATATCTTATTTAAATAAGCTTTTGATCAAATGTAGCTAGAAGTAAGAAATTTGAAACCATGCACTAGGTGGATACGTGGTTTCAACGATTCGACAACAACACCGATAGGAGTGGTTGATTTACCGGTGGAACTCGATAAGGGAGATCGTAGGAGAGTGCGAATCCTCTCATTCCTCGCGATGGACATAGACTCTCCTTATAATGCCTTTTGGGCCGACCGGCCCTAGCAGTTTAAAGCATGTATTACACCTTAGTGTTTACTTTTGATATTCCCAACTGAGGCTGGAGTAGGAATGGTCCGTGGAGACCAAGTAACAGGAAGAGCTTGTTATTTAGCGGAGTGGAAAGTGATCTGCAATGGAGTTGTCGAAGAGCTTAAGAATGCCTCCTCTCTTGCTAAGGAGGCATCAGCATAGTAGGTAAAGGAAAAATCTCGAGCGGAGTCGCCTGGTTGTCAGTCCGAGGACACTGATTCCAAAGAGGACGAGGAAACGGAATGTATAAGAGCGAAACCTAATGAGGCTATGGTGGATATTCCGATTGATAACAACGACCCGACTAAGGTCTTGAATACTGAATCCCATATAGACCTCCTCTAGATGAGGGAATTAACAGACTTCTTACGAGCCAGTCTGGATGTGTTTGCATGGACCCATGCTGACATGTGTAGGATATCTCCATCGGTCATGAGCCATTCATTGAAAATTAACCCGATGTATGTACCAGTCAAGCAGAAAAGGCGTACGCTCAGCCCGGAGAGGTCAGCAACTTTGAAGGAGGAAGTTGAAAAGATGAAAGGGAACGAATTTATTCGAGATGCAACGTATTCTGAATGGATATCAAATCCAGTCCTTGTAAAGAAAGCTAATGGGAAATAGTGAACATGCATCGATTTCTCAGATCTGAACAAGGCTTGCCCGGAAGACAGCTTTCCACTTCCAAGTATCGATTAGCTAGTAGATTCAACAGTCAAACACGAACTTCTTCCGTTTAAGGATGCATATTCGGGGTACAACCAAATTCCAATGCATGTACTAGACCAGGAACATGCTATCTTTATCACAGATCTTGGGTAATACTATTACGTAGTAATTCCTTTTGGACTGAAGAACGCCGGGGCAACGTATCAGCGTCTGGTGAACCGTATGTTTCACAACCAGACAGGGAAATCTATGGCGGTGCATGTGGATGGCATACTTGTGAAGTCCAAGCAATCGGATGATCATGTCTCAGACTTAGCATAAATGTTCAACATCCTCTGATGTTACAGGATGAAGCTCAACCCTTTGAAATTCTCTTCTGGCGTTGCATCAGGGAATTTTACGGGTTTCGTCGTCAGTTCGCATAGGATCGAAATCAACCCGGACCAGATTGCAGCAATTAGGAACATTCGAGAAGCTCGAAAGATCAAGGACGTACAAAACTTGGTAGGAAAGGCCATTGCTTTAAGAAGATTCATCTCAAGGGCTACCAACAAGTGCTTTCCCTTCTTTGACTTAATAAAGCGAGGGAAGCGTAACTTTGAGTGGACTCCAGGTTGTGTTGAAGCCTTCCAGGATCTGCTAAGTCATTTGGAGAAACCCCTGATATTATCTGTAACACTCCGTAATTTTAAAGAACACTATAATGATAAACTAAAGAATACTTCATTTCATATCGTGAATTAAGTACAATGGACTGTGCCATTGTGTTCATCTCGGAATTCTGCTTAAGATAAACTCTGAGTTTGCGTAAAATGGACATCATAGGAAGAATTTAATAAGGTTTGAAGTTTGTATACACATAAGTAATATATATATATATATATAAATCAAGTCCAGAAAATCAAAATCGAAGACCAGGAAAGGGAGGGAAATCAGCCCGTTAGGGGTCGACCCCATGCCCCATGGGTGTCGACCCATGAGTCGACCCCTACAAGGGGGTGTCAACCCCAGGGTCGACCCCATCCAGATTTGGGGCAGATCCATTCTATGAACTGGGATTTGTTTCTTGACCAGATTCGTTGACCGTAGGCTATAAATAGGACCTTATTTCCATTGTTTTATTCACCAAAAACAATGGAGACAACGAGGTGTTGCCGTAACTCAGATTGAACTAGCCTTTTCTTCTGCAACAACAACTTATATGTATTCAAGAATCTTTGCTACAACATCAACAGTCATTTCTCTGTTCTTTAGATCCAGTCCATGTGAGTTTATGTTGCTTTTAGATATAAACATTTAATATGTAATCCTGACATGTTCATATGTGTGGAACTAAACTGTGCCTGTTAATAACCTGAATCATAAATAAACAGATCTACCATTACTTGTACACTTGATCCTCTGTTTAGTTCTTACATGCCTATATCTATTATGCCTATTCTATCATTATGCCTATTCTGTTAGTATGCCTAATTCTGTTATCATATGCATGTTTTGTTACTATGTCTATTTCTTTTCACTTCTCTCTCTCCTTTCCTTTTTATTTTTATAGTTAGGCAACCTTCGAGCCTAGGTATCGCTGAAACATGCGAACGAATGAAATCGGGAATGGTTGGGAATGATAAATTGGGGCATAACTAGTATTGTATAACATGACTGGGATTTGGGGGAATAATCTATACCTTGATCTAAAACATTAATTTGGGGCATAACTTGTATCGTGATTCAAATTGGGATTTGGGGCATGAAAACTTGTAATGAACATGAAAATTGTTTAAGAATGAACATGCCTAAATTTACAATAAATATAAACTGTAACAGCACTTAGACACGAGGTTAGATTACACTTGTGGTAGAAGTCTGCCTGGAACCGCCCGGCAAATCCAACATCCATAAGTGGTTAATCTAATGTGAGGGGTCTAGTGCGTAAATGTACACGTAACGGTGCTAAGACACGAGGTTAAGTCCGACTTGTGGTAGAAGTCTTCCTGGAACCGCTCGGCATATCCAGCATCCACAGGTGGCCGACTTAATGTGAGAGGTCTAGTGCATTAACATACATGAATGGAAAAATGATAACAACCTATTAACCTATAATACTTAATCTATTTAAATCTGTGGGGGTTATATGAAGCTCTCAAAATTGTGTAAGGGTTAAGTAAACTTGCTTGAATCAATGAGGGGTTAAGAAAATCTGTGGGGGCGGGTTATATAAGCCCGATAAACTTAACATTTTTTATATGGTGGGATTATGCGGGCTTGTTAAATCTATTAGGCATAACCTGACAAAATCCTAATAATGGGGGTGCAAGCTTAGGGGGTGGCTTGTATCATCTGTCATGTGGGACCCGTAGCAGTCAGTAACCCATCTTGGTATAAAAAAGGAGGACCCCAAACTAGGTAGGGGTCAGGGCATGCTTACTGAGCGGATTATAAGAGGTTCATCTGAGTGGGGGTGCTGATGGCGCATTCCATCAGACTCATGTGCGTGCATGAATCCGCTTGCTTAGGATAATAAGACGCTACAACATCAAAAGATATGGCTGTGCCTCTCGAGAAAAGGTGTTTCCACGTTAGGAATTGATACATCCTACTATGGGGCTAGCACAGGGTATATATAGGATAGGGAGCCAGTCGATTGGGCTACATTTAGTCTTGCTTGTTTAGGGGCCCATTATTACCATTTTGGGTAACACCTGTCATTTCTGTTGGGCAACCTGTTATTATTGTTGGGGGTAAAACCGTTCACTAGAAGTACACCTAAGTCTACCATCTATTTTTTTTGGGATAATCTTGTTTCTGTTATACTAGTATTCGTGTAGAGAAAGTACTTGAGAAGCGCAATATATTCGATTCTGTTTATTCAGTTTATCCTGCTCAGTCTGTTATACCTATCTTATGATACTGTTATCTCTGTCATCCAGTTTATATGTCTATCATGATGCTTTTACTTATTTATATTCTAAAAGTAACTGGACTCACCAGACTTTATGTCTAACCCGTTTGTTTTCCTTTTCTCTCTCTTCCTCCCCCCTCCCCAAGGTTCTCAGGGTGGGAATACTCAGGCTTGATTAGGATTCTCTCTTTCATTCTGCTTGGATCTTCTTAGATGTACCGCTTTGATTTCCTGTCTAGTCTGACATGGCTCTTTTTGGGGATTATGCTTTTATATTACTGTACTCTGATGATTTTAGTAAAAGGCAGATATTTTAATTTGATGTAATGGGTTTTCTGTACTTCAAACTTATGTTGTAACTGGATTTTGGACCACGGTGTTTTCTATTTGGAAAACAGAGTTTTAAATTCCGTAGTTATTTTATATCTATCTAGTGATGTTTTTGTTTTTGTTTCTGTTTACCTATAACGCTTCACGAAACTTAATGCATTTTGTTAAAGAGTGACATTAATGGACGTGGGGTGTCACATTTGGTATCAAAGCCGAAGGTTACCAAATTGGATAAAAAGGTTTTGAAAATTGTTTTCAAAAAGGTTTTAAAAGAAAGCATTTTCAAAAGAAAACTCTATTTTTGAAAAATATATTCCCCAAATCCATATGAAATATCTTTCAACTCTCTGTTTGAATCCCTTTTCCTTTTCTTTTCATCATGTCTGGGGAACCGATTCTTCCCAAGGGCGTTACAATACCAGCTTGGTTCTGTAGGTATCTTGAGGCCACGGCGCCTGCCTGAGGCCAAGCAGACGCCCCTCCCCCAGCTGCAGCCGATGTTCCTCCTCCTCCGCGATTGGATAATTTCTCCAAGATATGCAAGGATTTCTGTGCTATAGAAGGAAAGCCATTCCGAGGAACTGAGACTTTTGTAGAACCAACATATTGGCTTAAAGAGGTGGAGGATTTGTTTGGGATTTTTGACGTTGACGACCGTAGGAAGATTCAGTTGGCCATCTGGCAACTAAAAAACGAAGCTTCATTCTGGTGGGAAGTGACACAAGCAGGACATCCAGTTGAGACTTGGGATGACTTCCAACAGAGATTCGAGATGAAGTTTCTTTCTCAAGCCGAGCAAAGTATGCAAATGGAAAGGTTTTTGGCACTTAAGCAAGGAGGTATGTCTGTCAAAGAGTATGTCAATAAGTTCAATCAATTGGCGAGGTTTGGTTTAGAGCTAGTAAATACCCTACACAAGAAAGCTCTAAGGTTTGCAAGAGGGATAAATGAACCCTCCATGGATTGGCTATGTCTCATATTCCGACGGGGGAACTTTTGAGAAACTCGTGGATATGACATTGATGCATGAAGAAGATAAAGGTGAAAAGAAAGAGGTTAAGATTGATGAAACACAAAACAAGAAACTATGGCCGAAGAAAAAACAACAACAGCAAAAGAAGGGCGGAAAAAAAGACAAAGCCTGAGAAAAGAGGAAATGCCATACTTGTGGACGCGTGGGTCATTTGAGCAAAGATTGCAGAAAAAAGGAAGAATGCTTGTTTCCAATGTGGAGAGGTCGGACGCCTTATTAAGGACTACCCGAAGAAGCAAGGACAAGGCCAAAGGATAGGATTTTTTGGAGGGCAGATGCATACTCTCGTGGCCGGTGTACCGGATAGAGGTAGAAAAGTTTCTGTTGAAGGTTTGATTTCTCTTTCAAATCATCCTATTAGAACTCTTTTTTATTCTGGCGCTTCGCATTCTTTTATATCTAATTCTGTGGTTAAGTCTCTACACCTTAGTACTAGTATGGTTTTGGATCCTGTTGTTGTCTCAAACCCCACTGGAGGTACGGCTCATTTGTCTATGATTTGTCGAGGTTTGAGAATATCTGTGTTGGGCGTCGAGTTTGAGTTCGACGCATACGTGCTTGGTTTCATGGGATATGGTTTGATTCTAGGGATGGATTGGCTAGCCATGTATAATGCCATTCTAGACAATGAGAGGAGGGTTGTTAGACTTTTAACTTGCCATGGGAGGACCCTCGAGATTCATTGTGACCCTAAGGGGTCTTTCATGCTTAGTTTCCTAGAGTCTCTTGACGCATCTATCGACAATTTACGATCTGTACCAATATTCTGTGAGTATTCTGATGTTTTTGAGGAGGTTTGAGGCTTACCTCCGAGGCATGAGATTGATTTTCGGATATACTTGGTGGACAATGCAAAGCCATTTGCATTTCTTGTGCGCCATATGGCTCTGAGAGAAAGGAGGGAGCTCAGCAAGCAAGTAGGGGAGCTACTTAAGAAAGAATTTATTAGGCAAAGTATATCTGAATGGGGTGCTCCAGTAGTATTCACCACTATGGCGATGGTTTGCTTCACTTATGCATGGATTATAGGGAGTTGAATAAGATCACTAAGAAAAATAGGCACCCACTTCCGAGGATAGACGATTTGTTTGACCAACTTGTTGGTGTGTCTGTTTCTCTCAATTAGACTTGGCCATTGGATTTCATCAATTGAGGGTGGCCGAGGACAGTATAGACAAGACTGCTTTTAATGCTGTAGACGGTTTCTTCGAGTGGCTTATCATGCATATTGGGTTGATGAACGCACCCTCCTATTTTGTGGATCTGAGTAGGGTGTTTCAGGAGTTTCTAATTAAGTTCGTTGTGGTCTTTGTTGATGACATCTTGATTTTCTCAAAGAGCGAGGAAGTGCATGCCCTACATTTAAGGGAGGTTTTGACGACTCTCCGAGCGCATCAGCTTAAGGCAAAATTCTCCAAATGTCATTTTTGGAGGAAGGAAGTGAGATTTCTAGGGCATGTGGTCTCTAAGGATGGGATAGCAGTGGATCTCGCAAAAGTAGTTTCAGTTCATGATTGGTAGATTCCAAAGAATGTAACAGAGGTGAGGAGTTTTCTTGGTTTAGCGGGCTATTATAGGAAGTTCATTAAGGAATTCGCAAAGATATCAGCCCTGCTCACCAGACCGACGAAGAAGAATCTGACATTTTCTTGGAATATAGACTGTGAGGATGCTTTTCAGCGATTAAAGAGGGCTTTGACAACAGCCCCAGTCTTGACTTTGCCTGATGGGAACAAAGTGTTCACAGTATACATTGATGCATGTGGTACATGGTTTGGTGCTGTTTTGATGCAAGAGGGAAGGGTAGTATGTTATGGAGGTAGATAGTTGAGAGTTCATGAGAAGAACTACCCTACCCATGACTTAGAGTTGGCTGCCATTGTATTCGCACTTAAGACTTGGCGCCATTATCTACTTGGAGAGAAGTTCGAGTTGTATACCGATTATAACTCTCTCAAATATTTGTTCTTGCAGAAGGATCTCAATTTAAGGCAACATTGATGGATGGAGTTCCTAGTGTCCTATGACTTTGAGATTTCTTATACCCCTGGCAAGGGTAATGTGGTGGCGGATGCACTTAGTAGGTAGAGGATGACTTTGAGTCAACTATTCATAGAGAGGCGCAACTTGGAGTATTTATTGACATTTGATTTTAGGCTATCTACAGATCTTATACCTGGTTTGTTGGCATCCTTAGAGGTGTGACCTACTCTTATGGATCAGATAAGGACTTCACAGTGAGAGGACCCATAGATAGCTGACATTTTGGATAGGCACAATAAAGGGGAGACTTCTAGTAACCTCAGTAGATATTCCACAGATGATAGAGGGTGGTTGCAACGAGATGGAAGGCTTTGTGTTCCCCGAGTTGGCAGTCTGTTGAAGACAGTCCTTGAGGAAGCTCATCATTCTAGGATGGCTATACATCCAGGAGGTGATAAGATGTATAGAGATACAAAGAGGGTTTTCTTTAGGGTTGGGATGAAGAAAGATGTATAGGAGTTTGTTTCTCGATGTTTGACTCGTTAGCAAGTTAAAGTTGAGCAAAAGAATCCCGGTGGTTTATTTCATCCTCTGGAGGTCCCACAGCGGAAGCGGGAGAGTGTCTCTATGGATTTCTCTGATGGTTTGCCTAGGTCGAGGAAAGGCAATACCAGTATTTGGGTTACATTCGACATGCTTACTAAGAGCGCTCATTTCATTCCTGTTAAGAGCAAGAGAACAACAACATGGTTAGCAGCAGTTTATCTTCGTGAGATAGTCCGTCTACATGGAGTACCTTCCAGTATAATGAGTGATCGTGACCCCATATTCATCGGTGAATTTTGGAGGAGCTTACAGGAGGCATTAGGTACACAGTTGAGTTCGAGCACCGCTTATCACCCTCAGACCGATGGGCAGACGGAAAGGTTGAATAGAGTTCTTGGGGATCTTTTAAGACTGTGTATCCTAGACTTCGGAGGGACTTGGGAAGAGCATCTTCCATTGGTGGAGTTCCCCTACAACAACAATTATCAAGCTAGTATTGGCATGGCACCCTTTGAGGCATTGTATGGGTTACCTTGTAAATCACCGACTTATTGGTGCAAGTCTATAGATAGGCTTCTACTTGGACCTGAGGTGGTAAGAGAAACTTCAGAGAAGATTGATCTTATTCGCAGATGCATGAAGATAGCTCAGGACAGGCAGAAGTCCTGCGCAGATAAGAGAAGAATTGATATTGAGTTTAAGGTGGGAGACATGGTTTTCATCAAGGTATCACCTTTTAGGAATGCGATTCGCTTTGGATCTGTAGGAATATTGGCACCAAGATTTGTAGGGCCATTTCTCATAACAGAGAGGATTGGCCAAATGGCTTATAGGGTGAATCTACCAGAGAGATTGATGGGTGTTCATGATGTTTTCCACGCTTCTCATTTACGGAAGTGCCTGCATGATACCGCAGAAGTAGTTGAGCCGAGTATGATTGTGGAAGTAGAGGTGGAATGGGAGGCGACAGTTAGACGAGTTCCTACCCGTATTCTTGGATTAGAGGTTAAGAAGCTATGCAACCGAGAGGTCAAGTTGATGAAAGTTCAGTGGGGAGATGACCATGAGGATGCAACTTGGGAGACTGAAGACAAGATTCGCGCTTTATACCCTTTTCTTTTCAAGGGTACTTTCTTAACTTCTTTTTTAAAGCTTTTTATTCGTAATTGCTTCTGTCATTTAAGTATATCCTATCGATCGAATCTTCGACCTTTAGGTAGGGAACCAATGGATGTAAGCATGTGTTTAAGACATGTTATGTTTGATGGACGCAAATGGATGCAAGTGTTTGCTAATGGTTGCTCGTGGATGCATACACACACACTAGGTACTAGGTCGGCTCAATCACTCTCATACTACACATGGATGCATGTGCATTTTTCTTCTTTTTATGGATGGAAATGGGTGTATCATCATATGAATGTTGCATTTGGATGGATGATTTGCACACATATAGAGTTCACATGATATACTAGGATTGTTTGCATACATGATGGATTCATGACACTAACATACATTGCATTAAGGAGGTCGATTGATGTAACAACCCGAATTTTAAACAACGTGTTAAGACAAGAATCAAGGCAGAATTAAATTATAAAATCTGAATCAGGATAAACGGGTTGCTCCATTGCGTTCGTCTCGGAAAAATACGCGAAATAGAGTCCGAAATTTTGTAAATCGGAGTCCGTATGACCCAGTTAAGGCCCAACGAAGTTTCATGAAAATTCAAATCCGAAAACAGATTTGAAATTCAGCCCAGAAAGAGAAGGCGGGAAAATTCCCGCCAGACACACAGGGTGTCGACCCCTGGGTCGACCCCACTCCAGGGGGTCGACATGGGTGTCGACCCCCCCTCCAGGGGGTCGACATGGGTGTCGACCCCTGGGTCGACCCCCCCTGTAGAACCCCGACCTGGTGCACCTGCTTGCCTTGTTGGCTCGGTTCTGGAGGCTTGTGACGATTTTTGAGGGTTCAGATCTATCCTAGGTTTTATCCTACGGTCTAAACTACTCCTAATCTCTATAAAAAGACCCCTAAGCCTACCCTAAACCGTCACAAATCACTCATGCCACGAAGTGCTGCCCAAATGCCAAGTGATCATGGCCTCCATATCCAATTCCTAGAGACTATGCATTCAAAACGGATTCAAATCAAAAGGTGCTAGCTTGCTACATCAAATCAAGGGAGTGAATCAACGTTGCTATGCAAGTTTCATGACGGTTCTTCTTCAAAGGATCCACCTTTCTTCGTCAAAACGATTCATGCTCCTAGCCCTCTTGCCACGCTATGTAAGTTCTAGCTACTTGTAGATTCTAACGGTGGTTCTAATGTGACATGGGATAAAATGCGATGAAACATAAGTATGTTAGCTTATGTGAAACTAGTTTTGCCCTTTTCTATGATCTATGACCTTGGGCTAAGTTGTAGCGACTTAATCATGCCACTCATGTTATGTATAACCTAGTATATCTTGCAAGTTTGAATCTTTATCTATGGAATGCTAGCATGAACCTTTGGGAACCATTTGACTTGTGAAACATTGGCAAAGATTTGACTTTGGGGCTTATGCATGTAAATGAACCCAAACCCCTTATGTATCATGCATGTTTGTGGCCAAATTCACTTATGACACTATGCATGTTTGTGGCCAAATCCGCTTATGAAACTATGCATGCTTGTGGCCAAATTCCCTTATGATACTATGCATGTTTGTGGCCAAATTCCCTTATGATACTATGCGTGTTTGTGGCCAATATGTTGGCATAATACCCTACTATGTGACTCGCTTCCACTTGGGTTGGAAATACATTTGGGTAGCTTAGGAAAAACGTGGGTATGACATGAAAAAACTTGACATGGGGCTTACATGAGAACATGACATTCATGATACATTTAAATATGATCATGACACGTGGGAAAACATGGAACTTGAACTAGACATGGGTGGGTTGTAAGTGTAAAAGGACACTAGACCAAACATGATAGTGGCCAACTCGAGGTTGGGTTGAGTTTGTAGCATAAATCTACCCGGACCCGCCCGTCTTAACTAGTGGCTACAAACAATAAGATCCAATGTGAGAAGTTGGTCATGTCGCGCTTAAGACCCGAGGTTAGACTAGGTTGTGGTGTAAAACTACCCGAACCCGCCCGGCTTAACTAGTAACCACAACAAGGTCTAATGTGAGAGGTTGAGAGTGCATTAATTAAATTAATGCCACATGATAAGGTTAAGTAAATTTGACTAATGACACTTAACCGATATGACACGAATGGGTAGGTTAAGTGGGACCGGGATTGATTTCTTAATGACACTTAACCATACAAGACAATTAGGGGACGGGGTTAAGTAATTTACGCTTAACTAATCCGACTTGGTAATTAGATGGGGTTAAGTAATCCACACTTAACTAATCTAAACACGGTAAATTCGATGAGGTTAAGTAATCCATACTTAACTAATCTAACACGGTAATTAGATGGGGTTAAGTAACTTAGACTTAACTAATCTAAACACGGTAATTAGATGGGGTTAAGTAACCTTCACTTAACTAATCTAAACACAGTAATTCGATGGGGTTAAGTTGAGCACTTAACCAATCTAAACGTGGTAATTCAAAGAGGTTAAGTAACCAATACTTAACCAACTTAACATGATAATTTAATGGGGTTAAGTAACTTATACTTAACCGATTATACATGATGATTTGATGAGGTTAAGTAACCTATACTTAACCAATCTAATATGCGGACCTGATAGGGTTAAGTCACAAGACCTTTTAAATAAACTTAACCATGGTAATACGATTAGTGGATGGGGTTAAGTTAACCTATACTTAACCAATCCGACTCGATAATCTGATGGGATTAAGATAATCTATGCTTAATCAATCTAACATGATAATCTGATAGGGTTAAGACAAATAAATACTTAACCAATTTGACTTGGTAGGGTTAAGTCATGAGCTTCTTAGTACACTTAACCAACTTGTAGGGCTAAACCTTGAACTTAAATATTTAGCCAATCTTGACATGATTCGTAGACGGGCTAAGTCATGAACCTGAATAACAACACTTAGCCCCATAGACAAAACCCTAGTGAGAGGAACTAGGTAGAAAATCGTGGTTAATCAAGGGTAACGGGGAAAAGAAGCTAAGTGGTAAACCTTAGTTAAGTATAACTAAGTAATAATTCTTAGCCAAGGACATGGGACTAGTTCATGAATGGATGAGTAACCCGATATGGTAGGTCATCGCTTAAACACACGAGGAGGGGCAAATTATCCGACTTGGATAAAGGCTCCAACGAACTGGGTAACGAAGCGGTAGCTACAGGGGACGTGAGGGTACTCTTGGTATCCCTCTGTGAGTTGGCAGGTGGTCTATGAAACCCGGCCTCACAGAGGTTAAGGTCTGCGATAGAAGAGCCAAGAGTATGCCTTGGTTGCTATGCGAGCGACCTAAAGACTGGGATGGATTAGCATGGAGTCGACGATACTTGATTTTGCCCTGGATAGCACGTCGCCGACTACCTACCATCTTTAGTCAATCGTGTACGAACGGAAAGGCAGAGAACTCCCAACATACCATGTTCTTGCTATCGAGTCATGGGTGAGGTTGGCCCATAGGAAAGTGGGGCTATAGTGGGGCGGAGATGTAGTTCTCATACATGGTTTTTCTTGGATTGCCTTTCAGTAGTTGAGGGAGGGGTCACGTGGGACCATAGCCACGGGTACAAAAACAGACCTTGATATCTGCATCTGCAGACGACTTAAAGCTCCCGACCGAGTTCCGTATTTCTTGATTTGCCCTGGCACGGAACTCGGATGGCACATTGAGGAAAATGTGCTTCTAGACATGGAAAACGATTCACGATACATACGCGGGATAAAGGGCGCGGTTGATGGGTGGCATAATCCCTAGGTGGCTGAACCCAAACCGAGACACGGAAACGTTCATTAGGTAGCATAATCCCTAGTGGTCCTAGGTGGCATAAATCCTAAGTGAACACGCGATAGTTCATGGTAAGAAAACATAACTTGGTCAAGGGTAGCAGTCCAAAACAACTTCAAGGATAAAATGGTATACATTGAAGTGGTATAGATTTACATAGGAAAGCCCGTACGGCCTATGGCAAGGGACGGAACTTATACATGGAAAGAAACATACGAGTTGGGAAAACCTATATATGTTATATATTAGGTTGACATGGGCCATTACATGACATTGGGCAAGGGACATTCATAGTTAACACATGACGCGGGTTGGGATACTAGTACGAGAGGTGCAGAGCAAATATACATGTTAGAACCATGAGAAATATACATGATAGATACCGTGGGATGTTATATAGGATAGATACCTTGGGATATTATACTTGATAGAAACCTGACGATGTGATACCTTGATTTATCATGACACCGTAGTTTATCATGATATCTTAGTTTACCTTGCTACAGTAGTTCAGCCTGTTACCCTGGTTTAGTTTATCTGTCTTGTCGTCATCCTTATGTTTACTTTCAGTTTATGCATGTCATGTTACCTTTACCTGTTTTTATACTGGAAGTAGATAGGACTTACCAGTCTTTATGACTGACCCCGTTTTTTTTCGCCTCTTTGTCTTCCGTTTCCCCCCAGGTTTCCGGGAGGAAACACTGTTATCTAGTTCGGACTTCTTCTGCCTGAAGATCATCACGCATGGCTTGGACTTTTCTTGGCTATGGCTACTTTACTATTTTACTTGGGGAATAATTTATCAAATGGTTTTATGCTTCTTTACTATTGCAAGACAGGTTTTGATGTATTCTGATGTAAAAGGCTTTAAACCTTATTTTATAAGGTAATGAAATTTGTTTTACTTCCGCTGTTTTTTTTATATGTTCTGTCTTGTAATATTTCTATGCATGTTTACCTCAATAATGCTTCACCAAACCTAGTGCATTCCCTTTGTGAGTGACCCTAGCAGAGGTGGGGTGTTACATTTGGTATCAGAGCAGAAGGTTACCAGACTGGGCAAAAGTTTTTAAAACCTTCTGAAAACTATTTGAGAAACCGTTTTACAAAGAAGCATTTTTTTCAAGAAAAGTTTGTTTTAAAAGGCTATTCCCCAAAGGCCATTAGCATTATCCTTTGATTCCTCGATTGAATCTCTTTTCCTTTCTTTCCTCCATCTGTGGTCACAGTAGTTCTAACTGTGACTAATCTTTGTCTAGCCACGTAGGTGTTTCCCGTACGATGGAGGTGGTTCTCGAGAGACCTGTTGCTGTGGTACAAGGAAGGATAATCAGAGTAAGGATAAAGGACGCGAGCTTAAGGATAAGCAACTGTTGGTATGGCTTAGTCCATCAAGGAGGACAAGGACAAGATCATCATAGAGGGAAATTGTACGCTCCCATTTCTAGGGTGCCTAAAAGAAATGGTACCGTTTCTGGTAAAGGTTTAGTCGTTCTTTTCTACCATCCCGTCCAGACTTTGTCTTGATCATCGTATCATTTAAGTCTGCTTGGATAGTTGAGTCTCTGCACCTTAATACTAGCATGGTAAAGGATCCCAGTTTTTGTCCCAAAAATCTGGTTGGAGAGTTGGTCCATTTCTTCATAACTTGTTTGGAATGGAGAATGACATGTCTCGGCTACGGATGGATTCTAGGAATAAAGTGGACACCCAATAAGGGGTGCCATTCTCGGTTTTGGAAAGAGGGTAGTTAGACTCTCGACTCACCTTGGTGATACCCTCGAAGTCTCGTTATAACACCCCGCCTCCGCTAGGGTCACTCGCAAAGGAATGTACTAGCTTTAGAGGGGCATTATTGGTAAACATGCACAAAAATATCACAAGACAGAACATATAAAAATAGCGGAAGTAAAATCAAACTTTCATAACATGAATAAATAAGGTCTAAAGCCTTTTACATCAGAGTACATCAAAACCTGTCTTGCAATAGTAAAGAAGCATAAAGACATTTTCATAAATTATTCCCCAAGTAAAAACAGTAAAGTAGCCATTAGCCAAGAAAAGTCCAAGCCATCCATGATGACCTTCAAGCAGAAGAAGTCCGAACTAAACAACAGTATTTCCTCCCTGTAACCTGGGGGGGGGGGAACGGAAGAAAAGAGGCGAAACAAAACGGGTCAGTCAAAAAGACTGAGTAAGCCCTATCTACTATTAGCATAAAAACTAGTAAAGTTAACTGACATGAGAAACTGAGATGAACATAAGCATGATGACAAGATAGATAAGCTAAATCAAAATAACAGGATGAATTACTGAACTCAGATAAACTAAGGTGTCATGATAAATTACGATGTCAAGATAAAACAAGGTATCACATCGTCAGGTTTCTATCAAGTATAATATCCCCAAGATATCTATCACGTATAACGTCCCGTGAAATCTATCCTGTATTTTAGCTCTGCACCTACCATACTAGTATCCCCACCGTGTCATGTGTTAACCAAGAATGACCCTCACTCAAAAGTCGTGTAATGGTCCATGTCAACCTAATATATCGCATATATAGGTTACTCAACTTGGATGTTTTATTCCATGTAAATGTTCAGTCCCTTGCCGTAGACCATACGGGCTTTCCCATGAAATTCTATATTGCTTTAACATAGTTCCATGATCCTTAAGATCGGTTTGGACTGTTACCCTAAACCTAGCCAGGGTCTTCCCAACATGAATTATCGTTTGTACAACTAGGACTTATGCTACCTAGGGCTACTAGGGATTATGCTTACCTATTGCACGTTTTCGTATCTCGGTTTGGGTTCAACCACCTAGGGCCACTAGGGATTACGCTAACCGCCAACCGCGCCCTTTTTCCCACGCATACATCGTGAATCGTTTTTCCATGACTGTATGCACATGTATCACATCGTGCCATCCGAGTCCTGTCACAGGGCAGACCAGGAAATACAGGACTCGGTCGGGAGCTTTCAATTTATCTGCTGATGCAGATGCTAAGGTCTGTTTTTTCCTATACGTGGCTATGGTCCCACGAGACCACTCCCTCAACTAGTGAAAGACAAGACAGGATAAATCCTGTATGAGAACACAACACTGGCCAACCCATATCCAAGCCTTACCGCAACCATAATTAGATAGCAATTATGGTCTATTGGGTGTTCTCTGCCTTTCCGTACGTACACGCTTGACCAAAGATGGTAGGTAGTCCGACGAAATGCTATCTAGGGTACGACCGTGTATCGTCGACTATCCCCTATCCATCCCCGTCTTTAGGTCGCTCGCATAGCAACCAAGGCATACTCTTGGTTCTTCTAACGCAGACCTTAACCTCTCATGAGCCTAGTATAATCACCTGGCAGCTCATAGAGGGATACCAAGAATACCCTCACGTTCCCCGAAGCCGCTGCTTCGTTACCCAGTTCGCTGGAGCCTTTATCTAAATCAGATACTTGCTCCTACTCGTATACTTAAACGATGACCTACCGTATCAGGTTACTCATCTATCTATGAACTGGTCTAAATTTCCTTGACTAAGAATCATTACTTAGTTATTCCTCAACTAAGGTTTACCACTTAGCCTTATTCCCGTTATCCTTGTTAACTACGGTTACCCCCTATCCTCAGAACTAGGGTTTACATAATGGATTAAGTGTCACTTAAGTTCATGACTTAACCCGTCTACCAATCATGTCAAAATTGGCTAAGTATCCAAGTCCAAGACTTAACTCGTCTTCAAATCATGTCAAAATTGGCTAAGTATCCAAGTCCAAGACTTAACCCTACAAACCATGCTCACGTTGGTTAAGTATGTATTAAGCAATTCACGACTTAACCTTGTCCAATTATCATTCTAGATTGGTTAAGTATATATTAACTTGACCCTATCAATTTACTCAGTCAAATCGGTCAAGTGTATTCAAGCGATTCGTGACTTAGCCTTATCATGTTTTCATGTTAGATCGGTTAAGTATAGGTTAACTTAACCTCAATAAATTCACGAGTTAGATTGGTTAAGTATAGGTCTCTTAACCACATTAATTCATCATGTTTAGATTAGTTAAGTGTTTAACTTAACCCCATTAAACTACCAAGTGGGATTAATTAAGTCTAGGCTAACTTAACCCCATCCGATTTCCATGTTTAGACTAGTTGAGTCTAATCTTAACCCCATTCGTTAACCGTATTTTTCGGTTAAGCGTCATTAAGAAAACTTACTTAACCTTACCAAGTTATCGCGTTGGATTGATTAAGTGTTGGTTAACTTAACCCCATCCACTAGTCATATAAAAATGGTTAAGTGTCATTAGGCAAATCAAGTTACTTAACCTACCCAACCTTGTCATGTTTTGTTAAGTATCATTAGCCTAATCAAATTACTTAACCCATTTGTCCATGTCATATTTGGTTAAGAGTCATTAATCAAATTAACTTAACCCTATCATGTGGCATTAATTACTTAATGCACCTTCACCTCTCACATTAGACTTTGTTGTGGTTACTAGTTAAGCCGGTCGGTTCCGGGTAGCTTTACACCACAACTTGGTCTAACCTCGGGTTCAAGCACAACATGACCAACTTCTCACATTGGGTCCTATTGTTTGCAACTACTAGTTAGGCCAGTCGGTTCCGGGTAGTTTTACGTTGCAAACTCAACCCAACCTCGAGTTGGCCACACTTATATTATCTAAGTGTCATGTCCATCATGTTTCCCAAAACATGTTACAAGTTTTCAAGCATTTGGGTAGACCTAACTTAATAGGTAAATTCCCAAAGGGTAGACCTAAGTTAATAGGTAAATTCCCAAGCTTATGTTTTTATGCATACTTACATGTCAACTTCCATGTTATATTTCAAGTCATGTTTTCAAGTTGTATTTTCATGTCATTAGAAATTACCCATAACATAACCCAACGCTTTTAAACTCGCATATACGTTCGCGACAACGTAATGGATTAAAACAAGAGACTTGGCAAAGGCATGAAAAAAATGGATATTAAGCCACAAGTTAATCATGGTGGCAAATGAGGCACAAATGTGTTCATTAACTTGCATGTTACATTCTTAAGCCTCAAAACATGCATAAACCCAAACTTGGCACATAAGCGAATCATGGTGACAAAAGATATGGAATGATGACTAGTAACTCGCATATATCATCATATAAGGGTTATGACTTCATATGCAAGTTGACATAAAGGTTATGAGGGTTCTCATGTTGCCTAATGCAACATTTCAACATAAAGGTTGTAGCTTTTAGCTCACAAGATCAAGATAATGACTTCATAAACTTGCATGACATGATAGCATGTATCATACTCAATGATCAAACCCAAACTTGCAACATGAACATTTAACTTCATAGTTAATATCTAAGAGTAGGGAAAGGGCTTACATTGCTATGAAGGCACAAAAGATATGAAAAAGCCCTTATGCAATCAAATAGACCCAAAATGCAAGCTCTAACATAAAAACCCTTGAGCCAAAATGATCAAAACCCTTGCTTTATGATGCAAAGATAGAAACTTGACTTGAATGCAAGCTAATGACACTCATACAAGCTTGAAAACACTTGTATGCATGGAAAATCTCTCATAGAAACCATTTAGAAATTTTATGAAGAGACTGGAGGCCATGAGAGGTAAAATTTTGCCATAGTTTAGTTGCATGAATGAATAATGAGGATTTAGGATAGGTTAGGGTCTTATTTATAGATTAGGCAAGTGTTTTAGGCCATAGGATTAAACCTAGATTCAATCCAAGCCATCAAAGCATGTCTTGGGGAAGAAGTCAAGTGTAGGAACCATCTAGGGCCTTTAGATTAAAGATGAATCATGAGAACCATCCAAATGCAAAATCTGCATTTGAGCGAATCGGCCCACGGGTTGACAGCCAAACACCCTGGATTAACCCCTAGTCGACCCAGCAGGCTCGGGTCGACCTCAAAAGTCGGCCGGTTCGGTTATTCCCCTCTCCCAATTCGCTGTTTTGAACATTTTTGCATATTTATTTATTTATTTAATTTTCAAATATATATATATATATATATATATATATATATCAATATATATATATTTCTCTGCGCAACCCATTTCACTTAATTAAGTATACTTTAATTTGGGCATTTTTCGTGAAACTTCGCGAGGCCATATCTTGGTCATACGGACTCCGATTCTCGAAAACTCAGACTCTATTTCGCGTATTTTTCCGAGACGAACGAAATGGCATAGCCCGTTTTACTTGATTCAGAATTTAAAATTAAATTATGCCTTGATTCTCATCTTAACACGTTATCGAAAAATACGGGTTGTTACACTCGTGTAACCTTTTGGGTTCTGTCATGGTTAGTTACCTAGAATCTCAGGATGCAGTTGTTGGTAATCCGTTTGAATAGAATTTGCCGCTAAGGCGGATGGTTCGTTTCGCTTATGCATGAGTTATGGGAATCACCCTAGTAAGTACTCTTGGCAACATGGATTGGCATCGGCAAACGAGATCCAGAATTCCCTAGTGAATTTTGGAGAGCTTGCATGAGTGAGTGGATACGTTTGAGACAAGTATACTAGGGAAAGGATAACTGTAAGTGGAATAAGAGGCGACAATGAAATGAGTTCTAACTCATATCTTGGAAATAGGAATCAAGGAGCTACGAAATCATGGAGTTAAAAAGATGGTCAAGGCACCGAGGAATTAAGCTCAAGGAAACGCGACTTAGAAGACGTAAGGCTAGACACGTGCATCGTACCTCTTTTTAAAGAGTGTACCCTTGATCCCTGGTTTTTCCTGTAGAGCTTGCTCGCATGTTATCTTTTGGTGAATATCCTCTCGGCCCTGTTTCTGTTGCAAACCCCGTAAGGAGTTTGTCTTTTTATCTTCTCGATCCTGTCTTGGGAACCTTAGGTAGAACCCTATGGATATAAACATGTATTTGAAACATGTTATGATTGATATGGTTGCAAATGGTTGCAAGTGGTTGCTCGTGGATGCGCGAATACACATTAGATACTAGATTGACGCGGTCACGTTTCATGTTGCATATGCACGAGTATTTGTACTTGTTTATGGTTGAAATTGAATATGTTACCATGTGGATGTTGCATGTGGATGAATGGTTGTGCACACATATAGTGTTTATATGACTAGGACCATTTGCATACATGTTGGATTCATGGCACTAAACATATTTTGCATTAGAAAGATCATTCAGGCCTGATCATTAGCATTAGCTAAGGAAAATATACACACACTTTCTGCATGTGTTCATAAAGCATTAGTAGTCGTCTAAGGACAATGGTTGCCTGTGGATGATGTTTTGAGTAGATGGATGATGGATGGTAGGATATGTTCTTCCTAACTTGGAGATTTCGGGGACGAAATCCTTAAAGGAGGGGAGAATGTAACAACCCGAATTTTAAACAATGTGTTAAGACAAGAATCAAGGTAGAATTAAATTATAAAATCTGAATCAGGATAAACGGGTTGTGCCATTGCGTTCGTCTCGGAAAAATATGCGAAATATGCGAAATAGAGTCCCAAATTTCGTAAATCGGAGTCCGTATGACCCAGTTAAGGCCCAACGAAGTTTCATGAAAATTCAAATCCGAAAACAGATTTGAAATTCAGCCCAGAAAGAGAAGGCGGGAAAATTCCCGCCAGACACACAGGGTGTCGACCCCTGGGTCGACCCCCCTCCAGGGGGTCGACATGGGTGTCGACCCCCCTCCAGGGAGTCGACATGGGTGTCGACCCCCCTCCAGGTGGTCGACATGGGTGTCGACCCTGGGGTCGACCCCCCCTCCTGGGGGTCGACATGGGTGTCGACCCCTGGGTCGACCCCCCCTGTAGAACCCCGACCTGGTGCACGTGCTTGTCATGTTGGCTCGGTTCTGGAGGCTTGTGACGATTTTTGAGGGTTCAGATCTATCCTAGGTTTTATCCTACGGCCTAAACTACTCCTAATCTCTATAAAAAGACCCCTAAGCCTACCCTAAACCCTCACAAATCACTCATGACACGAAGTGCTGCCCAAATGCCAAGTGATCATGGCCTCCATCTCCAATTCCTAGAGACTATGCATTCAAATCGGATTCAAATCAAAAGTTGCTAGCTTGCTACATCAAATCAAGGGAGTGAATCAACGTTGCTATGCAAGTTTCATGACGGTTCTTCTTCAAAGGAGCCACCTTTCTTCGTCAAAACGATTCATGCTCCTAGCCCTCTTGCCACGCTATGTAAGTTCTAGCTACTTGTAGATTCTAACGGTGGTTCTAATGTGACATGGGATAAAATGCAATGAAACATAAGTATGCTAGCTTATGTGAAACTAGTTTTGCACTTTTCTATGATCTATGACCTTGGGCTAAGTTGTAGCGACTTAATCATGCCACTCATGTTATGTATAACCTAGTATATCTTGCAAGTTTGAATCTTTATCTATGGAATGCTAGCATGAACCTTTGGGAACCATTTGACTTGTGAAACATTGGCAATGATTTGACTTTGGGGCTTATGCATGTAAATGAACCCAAACCCCTTATGTATCATGCATGTTTGTGGCCAAATTCACTTATGACACTATGCATGTTTGTAGCCAAATCCTCTTATGAAACTATGCATGCTTGTGGCCAAATTCCCTTATGATACTATGCATGTTTGTGGCCAAATTCCCTTATGATACTATGCATGTTTGTGGCCAATATGTTGGCATAATACCCTACTATGTGACTCGCTTCCACTTGGGTTGGAAATACATTTGGGTAGCTTTGGAAAAACGTGGGTATGACATGAAAAAACTTGACATGGGGCTTACATGAGAACATGACATTCATGATACATTTAAATATGATCATGACACGTGGGAAAACATGGAACTTGAACTAGACATGGGTGGGTTGTAAGTGTAAAAAGACACTAGACCAAACATGAAAGTGGCCAACTCGAGGTTGGGTTGAGTTTGTAGCATAAATCAACCCGGACCCGCCCGGCTTAACTAGTGGCTACAAACAATAAGATCCAATGTGAGAAGTTGGTCATGTCGCGCTTAAGACCCGAGGTTAGACTAGGTTGTGGTGTAAAACTACCCGGACCCGCCCGGCTTAACTAGTAACCACAACAAGGTCTAATGTGAGAGGTTGAGAGTGCATTAATTAAATTAATGCCACATGATAAGGTTAAGTAAATTTGACTAATGACACTTAACCGATATGACACGAATGGGTAGGTTAAGTAGGACCGGGCTTGATTTCTTAATGACACTTAACCATACAAGACAATTAGGGGATGGGGTTAAGTAATTTACGCTTAACTAATCCGACTTGGTAATTAGATGGGGTTAAGTAATCCACACTTAACTAATCTAAACACGGTAAATTCGATGAGGTTAAGTAATCCATACTTAACTAATCTAACACGGTAATTAGATGGGGTTAAGTAACTTAGACTTAACTAATCTAAACACGGTAATTAGATGGGGTTAAGTAACCTTCACTTAACTAATCCAAACACAGTAATTCGATGGGGTTAAGTTGTGCACTTAACCAATCTAAATGTGGTAATTCAAAGAGGTTAAGTAACCAATACTTAACCAACTTAACATGATAATTTAATGGGGTTAAGTAACTTATACTTAACCGATTATACATGATGATTTGATGAGGTTAAGTAACCTACACTTAACCAATCTAATATGCTGACCTGATAGGGTTAAGTCACAAGACCTTTTAAATAAACTTAACCATGGTAATACGATTAGTGGATGGGGTTAAGTTAACCTATACTTAACCAATCCGACTCGATAATCTGATGGGATTAAGATAATTTATGCTTGATCAATCTAACATGATAATCTGATAGGGTTAAGACAAATAAATACTTAACCAATTTGACTTGGTAGGGTTATGTCATGAGCTTCTTAGTACACTTAACCAACTTGTAGGGCTAAACCTTGAACTTAAATAATTAGCCAATCTTGACATGATTCGTAGACGGGCTAAGTCATGAACCTGAATAACAACACTTAGCCCCATAGACAAAACCCTAGTAGAGGAACTTGGTAGAAAATCATGGTTAATCAAGGGTAACGGGGAAAAGAAGCTAAGTGGTAAACCTTAGTTAAGTATAACTAAGCAATAATTCTTAGCCAAGGACATGGGACTAGTTCATGAATGGATGAGTAACCCGATATGGTAGTTCATCGCTTAAACACACGAGGAGGGGCAAATTATCCGACTTGGATAAGGGCACTAACGAACTGGGTAACGAAGCGGTAGCTTCAGGGGACATGAGGGTACTCTTGGTATCCCTCTGTGAGGTGGCAGGTGGTCCATGAAACCCGGCCTCATAGAGGTTAAGGTCTACGATAGAAGAGCCAAGAGTATGCCTTGGTTGCTATGCGAGCGACCTAAAGACTAGGATGGATTAGCGTGGAGTCGACGATACTTGATTTGCCCTGGATAGCACGTCGCCGACTACCTACCATCTTTAGTCAATCGTGTACGAACGGAAAGGTAGCGAACTCCCAATAGACCATGTTCTTGCTATCGAGTCATGGGTGAGGTTGGCCCATAGGAAAGTGGGGCTATAGTGGGGCCGAGATGTAGTTCTCATACATGATTTTTCTTGGATTGCCTTTCAGTAGTTGAGGGAGGGGTCACGTGGGACCATAGCCACGGGTACAAAAACAGACCTTGATATCTGCATCTGCAGACGACTTAAAGCTCCCAACCGAGTTCCGTATTTCTTGATTTGCCCTGGCACGGAACTCGGATGGCACATTGAGGAACATGTGCGTCTAGACATGGAAAACGATTCACGATACATACTCGGGATAAAGGGCGCGGTTGACGGGTGGCATAATCCCTAGTGGCCCTAGGTGGCTGAACCCAAACCGAGACACGGAAACGTTCATTAGGTAGCATAATCCCTAGTGATCCTAGGTGGCATAAATCCTAAGTGAACATGCGATAGTTCATTGTAAGAAAACATAACTTGATCAAGGGTAGCAGTCCAAAACAACTTCAAGGATAAAATGGTACTACGTTGAAGTGGTATAGATTTACATAGGAAAGCCTGTACGGCCTAGGACAAGGGACTGAACTTATACATGGAAAGAAACATACGAGTTGGGAAAACCTATATATGCTATATATTAGGTTGACATGGGCCATTACATGACATTGGGCAAGGGACATTCATAGTTAACACTTGAAGCGGGTTGGGATACTAGTACGAGAGGTGCAGAGCAAATATACATGTTAGAACCATGAGAAATATACATGATAGATACCGTGGGATGTTATACAGGATAGATACCTTGGGATATTATACTTGATAGAAACCTGACGATGTGATACCTTGATTTATCATGACACCGTAGTTTATCATGATATCTTAGTTTACCTTGCTACAGAAGTTCAGCCTGTTACCCTGGTTTAGTTTATCTATCTTGTCGTCATCCTTATGTTTACTTTCAGTTTATGCATGTCATGTTACCTTTACCTATTTTTATACTAGAAGTAGATAGGACTTACCAGTCTTTATGACTGACCCCGTTTTGTTTCGCCTCTTTGTCTTCCGTTTCCCCCCAGGTTTCAAGGAGGAAACACTGTTATCTAGTTCGGACTTCTTCTGCCTGAAGATCATCACGCATGGCTTGGACTTTTCTTGGCTATGGCTACTTTACTGTTTTACTTGGGGAATAATTTATCAAATGGTTTTATGCTTCTTTACTATTGCAAGACAGGTTTTGATGTATTCTGATGTAAAAGGCTTTAGACCTTATTTTATAAGGTAATGAAATTTGTTTTACTTCCGCTGTTTTTTTATATGTTCTGTCTTGTAATATTTCTATGCATGTTTACCTCGATAATGCTTCACCAAACCTAGTGCATTCCCTTTGTGAGTGACCCTAGCGGAGGTGGGGTGTTACAATTGAATCAGTAGACCGCCTGATCTTTCGCATTAAAATAGGGACATATACACCATTGCATATGTTCATATAAGCTTTAGAAATATTTTAAGGACAATGGATGCCTATGACTGGTGGATGAGTAGATGGATGATGGATGTTAGGATATACATTCTTCTTAAGAGATTTCGGGTATGAAATCCTTTATGTAGGGAGAATGTAACACCCCATAATTTTAAAGAACACTATAATGATAAACTAAAGAATACTTTATTTAATATTAGGAATTAAGTAAGATGGACTGCGCCATTGCGTTTGTTTCAGAATTCTGCTTCAGATAGACTCTGAGTTTCCGTAAAATGGACATTGTAGAAGAAGATATTAAGGTTTGAAGTTTGTATACACATAACTAATATATATATATATATATAATCAACTTTAGAAAATCAAAATCGAAGAGCGGGAAAGAGAGGGAAATCGTCCCGTTAGGGGTCGACTCCATGCCTTATGGGTGTCGACCCATGGATCGACCCCTACAGGAGGGTGTCGACCCTAGGGTCGACCCCACCCAGATCTGGGGCAAATCCATTCTGTGAACCGGGACTTATTTCTTGACCAGATTCGTTGACCGTAGGCTGTAAATAGGACCTCATTTCCAATGTTTTATTCACGAAAAATAATGGAGACAACGAGGTGCTGCCCCAACTCAGATTGAATTAGCTTATTCTTCTACAACAACAACTTATACATATTCAAGAATATCTGCTACAACATCAACAATCATTTCTCTGTTCTTTAGATCTAGTCCATGTGAGTTTATGTTGATTTTAGATATAAACTTTTAATAATTAATCCTAACATGTTTATAAGTTTGAATCTAAACCTGTGCCAGTTAATAACCTGAATCATAACTAAACAGATCTGTCGTTACTTGTACACCTGATCCTCTATTTAGTTCTTATATACCTATCTTTATTATGCCTATTCTGTCATTGTGCCCATTCTGTCACCATATGTCTATTATATTAGTATGCCTATTTTTGTTATCATATGCTTGTTTTGTTACTATGCCTATTTCTGTTCTCTTCTCTCCCTCCTTCCCTTTTTATTTTTATAGTCAGGCTACCTTCGAGCCTAGGCCTATCGCTGAAACATGCGAACGAATGAAATTGGGAATGGTTGGGAATGATAAGTTGGGGGCATAACTTGTACTATAAAACATGACTGGGATTTGGGGGAATAATCTATACCTTGATCTAAAACTTCAATTTAGGGCATAACTTGTATTGTGAATCAGACTGGGACTTGGGACATGGAAAACCTATAATGAACATGAACAATTGTTTAAGAATGAACATGCCTAAATTTACAGTAAATATAAACTGTAACCGCACTTAGACACAAGGTTAGATAACACTTGTGGTAGAAGTCTGCCCAGAACCGCCCGACAAATCCAGCATCCACAATTGGTTAATCTAATGTGAAGGGTCTAGTGCGTAAATGTACACGTAACGATGCTAAGACACGAGGTTAAGTCCGACTTTTGGTAGAAGTCTGCCCATAACCGCTCGGTATATCCAGCATCCACAAATGGCCGACTTAATGTGAGAGGTCTAGTGCATTAATAGACATGAATGGAAAAATGATAACAACCTGTTAACCTGTAATACTTAACCTGTTTAAATCTATGGGGGTTATATAAACCTGTCAAAATTGTGTAAGGGTTAAGTAAACTTGGTTGAATCAATGAGGGGTTAAGAAAATCTGTTAAATCTGTGAGGGCAGGTTATATAAACCCGACAAACTTAACCTGTTTTATATGGTGGGATTATGCGGGCTTGTTAAATCTATTAGGCATAACCTGTCAAAATCCTAGTTGTGGGGATGCAAGCTTAGGGGGTGACTTGCATCATCTGATATGTGGGACCCGTATCAGTCTGTAATCCATCTTAGTATCAAAAAGGAGGACCTCGAACTAGGTAGGGGTCAGGGCACGCTTACTGAGCTGATTATAAGAGGATTATCTGAGTGGGGGTGCCGATGGCGCATTCCGTCGGACTCATGTGCGTGCTTGAATCCTCTTGCTTGGGATAATAAGACGTTATAGCATCAGTAGATATAGCTGGGCCTCTCGAAAGATGGGGTTGCCACTATAGGAAGTGATACATCCTACTATGGGGCTAGCACAGGGTGTCTACAGGATAGGGAGCCGTTCGATTGGGGTAGTAATTAGGGTACATCTAGTCTTGCTTGTTTAGGGGCCCGTTATTATCGTTGGGGGTAATACCTGTCATTTCTATTGGGCTGCCTGTTATTATTGTTGGGGGTAAAACCCATCACTAGAAGTACACCTAAGTCTACCATCTGTTTCTGTTGGGATCGTCTTATTTCTGTTATACTAGTATTCGTGCAGAGAAAAGTACTTGAGAAGCGCAATATATTCTATTCTGTTTATTCAGTTTATCCTGCTCAGTTTGTTATATCTGTCTTATGATACTGTTATCTCTCTCATCTAGTTTATATGTCTGTTATGATGCTTTTACTTATTTATATGCTAAAAGTAACTGGACTCGCCAGACTTTATATCCGACCCATTTTGTTTCCTTTTCTCTCTCTTCCTCCCCCTCAAGTTCTCAGGGCGGGAATACTCAGACTTGATTAGGATTCTCTCTTTCGTTCTGCTTGGATCTGCTTAGATGCACATCTTTGATTTCCTGTCTACTCTGATATGGCTCTTTTGGGGATTATGCTTTTATATTACTGTACTCTGATGATTTTAGTAAAAGGCGAATATTTTAGTTTGATGTAATGGGTTTTCTGTGCTTCAGACTTTTGTTGTAACTGGGTTTTGGACAACGTTGTTTTCTATTTGGAAAATAAAGTTTTAAATTCCGCTGTTATTTTATATCTGTCTTGTGATGTTTCTGTTTCTGTTTACCTATAACGCTTCACGAAACTTAATGCATTCTATTGAAGAGTGACATTAATGGAAGTGGGGTGTCACATTATCCAAGCTTGTAGATCATGAAGACTTTTTCGCATACTTAGTGGTATCATTGCATGCAATAAGTTTAACTCTTATCCGCTAGGAGGATAAGGTCCAGAGACCGGTGTGTTATGTGAGTAAGAAGCTAACAACGACGGAACACAATTACCCGAAGATCGAGAAGCTTTCTTACATTTTGTTGATCTCTTTGAAGATACTACGCTACTATTTCCGGGCTCATCCAATCATGATATACACTGACCAGCCGCTAAATTAGGTCCTTTAGAGACCTGAGGCATTTGGGAAATTGCTCAAGTAGAATACTGAACTAAGTCGGTTCGATCTCACTTTTCTTCCAAGGAAATCGATCCGAGGGCAAGCACTGGCTGACTTCATAGTCGAATTTACAATTCCCAAGGAAGGTGCGTTTGATGAGGAAGCTGTCCCTCCAGAATCCAAGTCGGAATCAGGCATTTGGAAGTTATTTACAGATGGTGCTCGCAATGATCGACGTTAGGGTTATTTTGGTAAATCCTGAGACGCAATCGATCTATTATGCCTTAAGGCTTAATTTTCCTACTACTAACAATCCGAGTATGAGGCCTAGATTGCCAGGGTGAGACTCGCAGAGGAATTGGGAGTAGTTGCATTGGATATTTTCTATGACTCTCAAATTATTGTATTTCAGGTTCGGAAAGAGTTTCATACAAAGGGACCATGACTTGCAGCTTACGTGGAATGGGTCGAGGGATAATTAGACGACATAGAGTATGATAACATTTCTCACGCCTCACGAGCAGAGAACCAAAAGGCCGTCAAAGTAGCCAAACTAGCAAGGTCTGATAATCTGAAAGAGGCAAAAATGGTTCTGGTTGAAACATTGGACACTCTGATCATTGATCAGATGGAAGTTGACCAAGAGCTGGAAGTCGAACCTGAGAAAGAGTCCTAGATGACCCCCATAAAGAACTTCCTGTAGCATGGAACCCTTCCAAAGACGAAAAATGAAAGGCGTGCCATTGTTTGCAAAGCATTAAGATACATTATGCAGCGTGACTTGCTTTACCAAAAGGGGTTCTCAGTTCCCTTACTATGGTGCATAGCCTATGACGATGTCAAGCGTGTGTTGAGGGAAGTACATGAAGGCGATTGTGGTGACCACACCTGTAAAGACCCGCAAATTCCCACCCTTTGAATCAACCATAAACCACACAGGTCTGACCCAAAAAGTGGAAACCTACGAATACTTTAACTTTGGGCATACAACAAATTACAACAGATAACAGAAGGCTTTTATAACACTATAATAAATGTTACATCAGAGTACAGAATATACATATCAGAGTACATTGGAATAAAATTACAGCGGAAGATAAATACAAAAAATGTAATATACTGCAACGGAAGAACACAGCGGAAGACTCTCTATCTCTGGACACAGCTTTAAGCTTCAACCCAGAATCCTGTTTAATATATCTGCAAAAATAGCTACTCGACTGCCCGTGTGGAAAATATGGGCACCCGAGTTTGCCAGTGGACAAACTACAGGTCAGTCATGGGACTGGTGTGAGAATTCTAGTTAACCTATAAAATATAATAAGGCTAATCACAGGACCACGCCACTTTCGCGGAACGGGTTTTCTCCTATGGATTGCCAGTGCATGACTAAAGTAAATCGTCAAAATAGCGCAATGCTTTTTAGAAAAATGAAACCATTATAAGACCCAAGTCCCATCACACAATGCAACGCAAACCGGAGGATAGGGTTTTACCTTATAATGATCAAAAAATGCTTGATACGATAAACACGGTATTATATAATAATAGTGTGCAACCAATTTGAAGTACATCAAAGTAAATGTATCAATCCTAGACGGCATGAGTGCCCCATCCCACTATGTCGCCATATATAGGTATACAATCAAAACCGTGTGATGTCGTATTGGAAATTTGGGTTTCCATCTGAGTCAAGGCTAGGGAGGAGATCCTTACCGATTCGAGACACTCTAGCAATGCCCCAGGATTGGTACTCTGTCCAACCCTTGGATCCTGCAGGGCCGGTCCACACTTACTTTTGTGGATTGGCAATTCCTGAACACACGCTTCCCGGTCCTTTTGGACCTATACTACGGCCAGTAGCGACCGCATAAACCGAGGCCTCGAAAAATCCAACAACCACAATGAATAAATGCCAGCGCTGGTAGGTCCCTGGCACCACTCTAGCTAGAAAGAAACGTGCGCACTCCCTGCGTTCCCTTCTCCCGTTTTAGACTCTACCGGGCTGTGAGGCTCGTGAGGTCACGTAACACAAAGCTATGCCTAAATAGACTATGCTTTGATCATCCCACAAGGCTCTGCTTTGCAACAATAAGCCTTGATCAAGTGCAACTTGGCATACCACATCAACAACTCATATCATGCGATCGGTAATTATTTAACATACAAAAGGGTGTTAAGCAAGAGAATAAATCCTCCGCCACCATGCATTTATATATTAAATAAAAACCAATTTAATTACATGAAATAAATTTCAATGTCAGGCATGCTATCCATTTACAAGTCCGTTCTGGGTCTGAACGAAACAACGTATCCGTCGATCTCCAGTACGTCTGGAAGATCATCACTTTTACCTTGCCTTGGGGGATCAGTCCCAATTCAAGATATTAGTCACCATCAACCAAACGATGTGAAGCTCTCCGGTCTTCAGTCACCGTCTTCATCTTCGACTCTTGATCGTCGTGATGATTATTCAGAATGGGTTAGACCCGGTCTTTCTGAATAACTCGCGTATTTGTAATTAAAACCAACCAAACGCCACATTCCAACTTTGAATATCCTTTTAAATAAAAATTATTATTTATGTTAAAAGGTTCTCCTTAATTTTATCAAAGATAAAATAAATTACATTTTAATCTTTCTAAAAAGATTTATTAATATTCCAATTTTTTGATTTAATTTATAAAATAGATTTATAAATTTCAAATAGTAATTTCAATGTAAATTGGATTAAAGGATAAATGTTATTTAACACATCGTCCACTACAAATCCAATCGACATATCAATCACTAAACATAATGGCTAAAATCTAATAATCTTAAATAAAAGGTTTATCCTAAAGATATTAATTTATTACTATATAAAAAAACATATTTTAAAATAAACAATAAAATATTCTTTATATAAAAGATTCTAAATGTAAAATATTCTTTATAATACAAAATCTTTTATTTTACAGAAATCCTTTCATTATATAAAAATTCTTTATTTAAAAAGAAATTCTGCATTGGAATGCGACTCAACCATGTACCATATAATTTGGGTCATATGGGTTTCATACATTTCATGTATAGGGTAATAACAGAAAATAATCCTCAATCCATCCATTAACAACCAGAGTGACAATGTCAACTGTGTGAGCATTAAAATAAAACTATAACGCTCATCGCAGCCTGTCGATCAATCGATAGACATATAATTAAACATTGGGATTTGTGTCAATCAAGTATCGTCCCAATACCCGTGTGGGGTTTTCAGCCAACAAACAAATAATAAATTATTTGTGCACTTGGGCGATGTGTAAAAATAATCGTCCCAATCACATAAACAAGTCGGATGACTTGTAAATGGAAGTGTAATATTCAATTTTGAATATACTAACATCACATTTAAAACATCAAAATACAACATCACAGACAAATATTTCAATTCTCTTTATTATGAACATATGACTATAAAAATCGTGACTTTTATTTATTTACAAAAATGCATATTTTTGGTCTCATTCAATTTAATGACAAAATGAATATCTGACTTCATTATTTTTAATGTATAAAAATACACATTCTTAATTCATTCTTTTTAATGTATGAAAACATACATTTTACATCCATTCTTTTTCTCAACATAAACAAATATGATGATTTTGTTTCTTAACTTCTAATGCAACAAAATGAGAATTTTGTCTAATCTTTTTCAATGAATAAAGATGTCTATTTTTACTTCATTCATTTTAATGTGCCAAAAATGTCCATTTTGTCTAATCCACTTTTAATATACAAAAATGAGTATTTTGTTTTAGTCTTCTTTCTTATGCATAAAAAAATGTTTATTTTTAATTTAATCTTTTAATGACACCAAGTGTTCATTTCTAATTAATCCTTTTTAATGACACAAAATGTTCATTTCTAATTAATCCTTTTAATGTATAGAAAGGTTCATTTTCTGATTTTGACATGTTAACTCAAAATGACAATTTAAATTCACTAATCAAGTCTTGACAAGGATGTTGTTCTTTTCATTTACAATAGAAAATGAAAAAAAAAAAAAAAAGAATTCACATGTCTTGTTCTTTTATTTACCATAGAAATACCAATAAAATGATCAACATATTTTGGTCTTTTCATTTACAAAAGAAGTTGTAAATAAAGTGGTCCTGATATTTTTACTCTTTTCATTTACAATAGGAGTTGTAAATAAATGATTCTCATGTTCCTGTTCATTTTATTTTCTATCGCACCAAAAATGTCGATAAAATTGAATCACTAACATTGTCTATTTCTATCGCGCTAAAAATGTCGATAAAAATGAATCACTAACATTGTCTATTTTTATCGCACCAAGAATGTCGATAAAATTGAATCACTAACATTGTCTATTTCTATCGCGCTAAAAATGTCGATAAAAATGAATCACTAACATTGTCTATTTCTATCGCGCTAAAAATGTCGATAAAAATGAATCACTAACATTGTCTATTTTTATCGCACCAAGAATGTCGATAAAATTGAATCACTAACATTGTCTATTTCTATCGCGCTAAAAATGTCGATAAAAATGAATCACTAACATTGTCTATTTCTATCGCGCTAAAAATGTCGATAAAAATGAATCACTAACATTGTCTATTTTTATCGCACCAAGAATGTCGATAAAATTGAATCACTAACATTGTCTATTTCTATCGCGCTAAAAATGTCGATAAAAATGAATCACTAACATTGTCTATTTCTATCGCGCTAAAAATGTCGATAAAAATGAATCACTAACATTGTCTATTTTTATCGCACCAAGAATGTCGATAAAATTGAATCACTAACATTGTCTATTTCTATCGCGCTAAAAATGTCGATAAAAATGAATCACTAACATTGTCTATTTCTATCGCGCTAAAAATGTCGATAAAAATGAATCACTAACATTGTCTATTTTTATCGCACCCAAAATGTCGATAAAAATGACAACATTAACCATTCTATTTTCACCGCGTTCAAAATGACGATAAAATACTCAACATTAACAATTCTATTTTTACCGCATTCAAAATGACGATAAAATATTCAACATTAACAACTCTATTTTTACCGCATTCAAAATGACGATAAAATATTCAACATTAACAATTCTATTTTTACCGCATTCAAAATGACGATAAAATATTCAACATTAACAATTCTATTTTTCCTACATAGAAAATGTAAATAAATATATTTCTAAATTCTATTCTTTTTATTTATATAAGAAAATGTAAACAAATGCATTTTCAATTTCTATTCTTTTACTTACATAAGAAAATGTAAACAAATATATTTCTAAATTTTTATCATACCGTTATAACTCATATATAAGTTACATAGAAAAAAAATGTCATTTTTATTTTATCGTTCTAATTCACCTCTAAATTACATAGAAAAATGTAATCTTTATTATGCGATGGGAATTCATATTTTAATTACATAGAAAAGTGTAATTCCTATCATACGACATAAATTCATATCTAAATTACATAGAAAAATGTAATTTTTATCCTACAATGCAGATTCACATTTTAATTACATGTAAAAATGTAATTTTCATTCTACCGTTATTATTCATCTCTAAATTACATAGAAAAATGTGATTTAAATCATGCAATGTAAATTTACATTTTTATATCATAGAAAAATGCAATTTTTGTCATACAGTGCAAATTCATATATAAAGCACATATAAAAGTGTAACCTTTGTTATGCAAAGAAAATATGTCTTTTTCTATTTTACAATGTAAAAATATGACCTTTTCTATTTTACAATGAAAATAATAACTTCTTTATTCATTCTTTCATTACATATAAAAGTATTCTTTTCTATTTATTACAATGAATAAAATTACAATAAAAATGTAATCTTAGCTTATGAACTTTTCATTGCGACAAAATGAAAATAAAAATATAATCTTTTTATTTTCGTCTTTACAGTGAAATCTACATCACAATAAAAATATAATCTTTTTATGCAACATCTTTCTATTGAAAACAATCAACACATAAAAATATAATCTTTTACATTGCTTCTTTTATTGAAATCACTATTACCTTAAAAATGAAGTTTTAATGTTACTTCGTTTATCGAAACAATATTACGTTAAAAGTGAGATTTTTAATGTTACAACTTTTATTGAAATCAAGGTGACAAATAAAATATGACTCTTTATTGAAATCACTATTTTTTACATAAAAATGTAATCTTTTATTTTCATTCTTTTTTAATGAAACAAATTCATATTAGAATTATATACTTTTTAATCCACTATTCTTAATGTAACAAATTTACAATAAAAATTTATTCTTTTTAATCATTCCTTTTTAATATAAACAAATCCACATTAAAAATATATTATTTTTCATTGTTCAAATTCTATTGTAAATAAACAAATTAAAAATAATATTTAATATTAAAAATATATTTTTAAATTTTAACATTAACAAAAATGCTAACTTTGTCATACGATGAATTTTTAATTTTCAATATTTATGGCAAATCCAATTACATCGATGATTCAAAGAATAAAGGTGATCTATTCGAATTTACTATATACAAACAAATAGTTCATGAATATCAATAAACATGGTTGGTAAAATTATCTAACCATGATCATAGCAACTACAACTCAGGTTTTAACATTGAAATTTACAGATCTAGTGTCATAGCATCACAACAATTCAGATGTATAACATACACAACATACATCGCAGATTCACAACACGCAAGATTGATTAAACCATTTAATTTAATTAAAAGTGAATTCTCACCTTGACTGGATAAGAAAATAATAATAATCCAAATAATTTCAGAATGCTCCAATCAATCACAGCAAATCCTATTCGTTGTCACGGTCCTAACGGATCTGAAATTTTCAGATTCGAAGTTTGTATGTGTTAGTTATTGATGTTAGAACAGTTCTGACTTTTAACAACTGACTGTGTAACGCTTAAAAGCGTGGCAAAACTGAAATCAAATTATACCTTTGAATTTTCAGAATGTTCAAAATTTCAATTCCAGTTTTCCCGATCTGTGGTCGATGGTTTCAGACACCGTTTGTTGGAGAAGGACCGGGGAAGAGAGGCCTTTGATCGGCCAGAGGGGGGATGGGCTCGGCGGCGCCTGGTGGGGCCCAGGGGGGCGCGACCGTCGGGTCTTCTCGGGCTCGTGGCGGCTTCAACAGGCGACGAGGGGTGATGGTTCAGGTACCAAATCGAAGAGCTCGCGAAGAGCTTCGAAACGGGTATTGGTACGAAGATTTTCGTTGAGTATCGGAGGAGAAATCGAAGCTCAAAGAATTGAGCAAATATGGGTTCTTGCGGCTGTGTAAAATGAAGAAGACGATGGCCCTGTAGCATACCGTATTTATACTAGTATTTAGGGTTTTTTTTTTATTAATTTAATTAATTAATTATAGAAAATAGTGTTTTCTCGTACGACCTCCAAACGAAGCTCAACGACTGTCAAACTTAATGTTTTGACATCTACTGAACGTGATGGCGCTACTACCAAGGTCTAATTCTGAGGTTACAGTCATGTTTTCTTTTATTTTTAAAATAAATCATTTAATTTAACTTCGAACGTACTTGTTAATTCCACTAGGGCCACATACTAGCTCAGAAAAATCCAGAAAAATTATTTTTGGCTTTCTTATGTCGATACGGTTCTAACAAAATTTATTTCGTCGGATTCTGAGACTTTTTGAAAAATGACTATTTTTAAGGCGTTTAAATTTAACTGAAATAGTCAAAACACATTTTCTTTTCCCAAGTTCACATATTAATTCGAAAAATTCTGAAAATTGAAACCTAGCAATAATTTGACATTCCGGTTCCAACAAAAGTGGTTTCGTCGAAAACAGAGGTCGTTTGAAAAATGACTATTTTTAAGGCCAATATATTTAATATTAAAAATACATTTTTAAACAAATAAATCCCGAAACTCAAAATATATAAGTGTTTACTGTTTTTCAATGTAGAAACATCATTCTGAACTCAATGGAAGTGGTTTCGAGCTCAAATTCCTATATATGTGAAAAGTAGCCTTTCGGGCCCTATATATTCTACAGCGACCTTTCTAAAAATTGAATTGGCCATAACTTTTGATTTCCGTTATGAAATTTCGATTTTTCGGATTCGTTGGAAAAATATTTTTAAATAGATTCTAATATTTTTGGATTCACTAAAATCCGTTAAATTTTGCATCCTGTACGGTCAGTCAAAGTTCAAGTTTGACTTTTCAAACTACCGCGTTATTTCTAACTCTTTTTATAATAAAAATTAAATCATTCATTCTAACTTCGATTTAAATCAAATTTGTGATCATTATTATTTAAATAAATTATTTAAATATCAAACTTATTAAAATCACTTAAAATAAATTTTTAAATTGGCCCCAAAATTCCGGGTTGTTACAACACCGAAGGGAAGACTTTGGCAAAAAAGATAATGCGGTGCGGCTATTTCTAGCCTACCATAAACCAAGACACACCTAATTACTCACGACAAGTGCCAGAAGTTTGCTAAGATTCCTAGAGCTTCACCCAACAAACTCACCTCGATGGTGAGTCCATGGCCATTTGCAGTATGGGGTGTGGACATTAATGGGAGCCTTCCAATTTCCAAAGGCGAAGTAAATTATGCAATCTTGGACACGGACTACTTTACAAAATGGGCTGAAGCTGAGCATCTAACCAAATCATGACAAAGAGGGTGATCAACTTTATCGTCAGAAACATTATATGTCAATTTGGAGTCCCTAGAACTATCATAACTGATAATGGGATCCAATTTGACATCATGGAGTTCAAAGATTTCTGTCGGTGATATCACATCAAGAAGAAATACGCAATTGTTGCACATCTGCAATCGAATGGACAAGTAGAAGCCATGAGCAAGATCATCAAGTCCATTCTGAAAAACCGATTGGAGTAGGCGAAGACCACATGGGTTGACAAATTACCATTGGCCCTATGGGCGTATCGAACAACCTACAAGTCAGCGACTGACCATACTCCTTTCGCGCTCTCCTATGGTTCCGAGGCAGTTATCTCGGTAGAGTGTAATCTCCCCTCTTAAAGAACGACATATTACAACCCTTTGACTAACAAGGCTCTTCTCCTTGAGTCATTGGATATGACCAACAATAAGAGAGAAAAGGCGGATTTGCATGCTTCGGAGCACAAACATCAAGTCTTGATATTACAACCAGAAGGTCCGACCTAGAACCTTCGAACCTGGCGACCTAGTTCTAAAGCGAGTATTCCCGGCCCTGGCCTACATGGTTCCGAAATGAGAAGGACCACACGTTGTTCATCGGAAGATTGATAATGGACCTTTCAAGCTAACGACCGTTAATGGCGATCATCTTATAAGAGCATGGAACGCCGAGCAACTACGACGCTATTTGACTTAATCTTTTATTTTTTACTTGTTTCCAGATAATGTAATGAGGCACGACTTGCCTGAAATTATTGTTTATAAATAAAATCTCTTTCCGTGCTTTGTAACTGTTTATGTTGGCTAAGTGTTGTGATACGATCGGCTTGCGCCATTCTTGAATGAAGGGAACAATGATCCCTTGACAATGTTCGTTCCCTTACGTTTCAATGAGCGGACTCAAGATTGGACTAATCATACTTAGGTTGATTAAAATCGAACTAAACTCTAGTGCTCGGTGTGGTGATCCCCACTTTGCAGACCAAAGTGAGAGTACGACACCTAGATATCGCATTAACTCTTCCCCGCATTTCGACGGGGTGAGTATAAATGATAAGGCTATGATTCGACCGCATCTAATGGCTACCTCTTCCCTAGACACAAGGGTAAAGGGACGAAGCCTGGACAAGCGCGAGTCGACAACTTTCTCGATTAACTCTGTTTCTTGGAGCTTTGAATGGAATATGGACTAAATTCGAGTTTGATAACGACACTCGAATCGACAGAGCTCACTTTAAGACTAAAAGTGCAGAGTTTATGCCGAAGCGAATGACACAACTGTTCACACACATAACTATAACTCCCATGACTCGAGAGAGATTATAAAATATAGGGTTAAGCGTGAATGATGCACCAAGATTTAAGACCGCTATAACCCGCAACTCTAACCCGAAGTCATGACGGGAAAGTATAAAGAAATTTGGATTAAACATCCAAAACGCTTAGCTTATGCCTCACGAAAGGTTGAGGGTAGGAGCACGAACCTTGCTTACATCCCCACCAACACTTTGGGCATGGGCATGAATTTATTAATTAATCTCGAACAAGCCACAGACTTGGCGCTTAGTTCAAGATTAATTAGGGGTATACATACCACACTCCCAAACTGCAACAATTTGCACTGTGATGCATGTAACTTGTCTTGTTATTCATCAACTTGTTTTGCGATTCATCGTTTATTACTTAGCTTAGTAACATATAGATTGCAAGTACATTGAATGGAAAGAGAAAAATAAACTTGCAAATATATGACATTGTAGAAACTTTGCTTTATTTATGAGATGCAGGTTTATACAGGACAACAAAACAAAAACACGAGGGCCGCACTCGCACCAACCATAGTAGGGCGATGGAAAGTTAAAAATCAAATCAAAGATCCACTAAGATTTGGAAGTGGTCTTGGACTTCTTAAGCTCTTTGAGCTTCTTCTGCTCTTCTTTCTCGGCCTTCGTAAGGAAGCCTTTCTTCCTCTTGGCTTTCCTGGATGGGGGATCTTCCGGATCAGCAGTAGACTGGGAAGTCGTGTCTGTTAAGATTGATTCAGAAGGATCGGTGTAAACCTTTGTGCTAAGAGGAGGAATCATTTGGATAGGATCAACAGAGAGGGCGATTCCTAGGCTTTAACTTTGACCTTCATGAGCTTCACCTCTTCCCTTGCCGACATCTTTGCAAGGGTCAGCTCTTTAGTTTTACAGGATTCTTTGGTATGCACAACATCATCATCTCCCTTGCCCTCTTTGCTGTTAAGGTCCTATGAAGCAAAATCATATCACCTTCCTTTGGATCATCATCGGCGAGAGGTGGTGTAGACTTGTCGGTGGTTTTAATCTCTGGATCTGCATCGACGTCAGTGGGCTTAGTACCTAAAGCAAGGAGCGCAATGATTATTAGCTCTAGGGAAATGACAAGCCTCTTGATTGGAGACCCCATGGCATGACGACACACCATTAAAACCTCTAAAAATTGAGGAGAGAACGTGGAAATACCTTCGGTGGAGCAATATCTGGAAGTAGCAGGAGTTATAGCCTTAATGATCGGGGAGAGAGGCTTTCGTCTGGCAAGTCCTAGATCTTCAGGATCATATTCTTCTGTCTCCCCAACTTTGGAAGCCGCAGAGGAAGAGCCAAATCTATCCTCAATGATGTCTTTTCCTTTTTTGTGGCGCTTCATGGCCTCTTCCACTTCTCTCTGCAACCTCATGCCTTCATCCAGGCGCTCGGCTTCATCACCCCTTAGGTATTTTCTCATCAACTCCTCCCGGTCCACAACCTCGACTCCCAACTCATGCCTCTCGTGTTTAACCAGCTCACTCCAAGCATCAAATAAAATGGTGGGGGTAATCAAGCACCCATTATACGTCGCAATGTCGGAGAACCTGCATAAAGAAGAAAGGGATGAGAGTTCCCGTGTCTTCGATTTCTTTTTGGGCATTGGCAATTTGTGACTCCAACACATCCTTATCGACTTCGAATTGTGACATAGAGTTGGAAGTAGATTCGAGAGTTGTATTTGCATTCTCTTCGGCCTTCCTTTCCTATTACTCAGCCTCGGCCAGCTTGGCCCTCAAATTGACATTTTCCTTTTCAAGAGCTCTCTTCTCATGTTCAACCCGGATGAAAGACAACTTTAAGTCGGTGTTCTTGGTAGTGACACCTTAACATTTCTCTTTCAGAGCTGTTAACTCCTTGCTTGAGATGTCAAGTTTTTTATCGAAACACTGTTCGAGCTTGGCATGAGTTTTTTGTATTTGTCAGTATCACGCTCTATGAGTGCTAACTTGGCCTGAGCCTCTTCGCACTCTTTCTCGGTAGCAGCCCTGCCCGACTTTTCGAAATTCCATATCTTCTTTTGGTTATCCAGGTCAACTTGGAATCTCTTGATAACTTTAGAAAGTTTTCAAATTAATTTACAAGTCTCTTTATTCTGCCCATTGATAAAATCTATCTGCTTCTTGATGTCGTCAGCCCAAGCTGAGGGGACTGATTGAAGGTTGGAGACAAAGTGCATATTCCCGAAAGTGGCAACGAGGGAATTTCTCCTTTTATTTTTTCAACCACTAAGCGGTAGAAGCATCGTGTACAATAGGCGTTGAGGTAGAGATATTAGTGAACTACAGTTTGGATGAAACTACTGCTAAACTGTCTCTCTCCTTGTGTTTGTCCCTGGGGTCCGAATGTTTTTTTTTGGGGAAGGGGTATGTCTTGTGTTTGTGACTCTTTTGATGAATAAGGAGTTTTTTCAACTTGTTTATCCCTTTATGAGGATTATGGTAGCTCTTGCGTTTATCGATGTCGGAGCGATATGGGAAGCGTGAACGTGAAGGGGATAGTACTTCAGCCGGTGATGCCTCCTGCTTTCCCTGTCGCAATCATCTCTGTAATTGCATTTAGTGTCTAAATAAGATCTTGGTAAACTCTCATAAATCCTTCTGTGGTCGTATCCATGATGGGACATGATCCCTAAAAATCAAAGCAAACCAGTATGAGAACTGGGGATGTACGCGACAAGATTGGTGTTGTGATGTGCAGTACTAGTGTTGTGTGTGTCCTAAGTGACCCTCTCGATGGACCAAAGCTCGAAGTTTAGCTGGTGGGCATTGTCTTCCCCATCTTAGTGGGTGTGACTTCCTCCTTAGACGTAGGAAAGAAAGAACCAAAGCCGATATCTTGAGAAAAATATATTGTGTGTGGCAGAGGAAGATCACCCAAGCCTTGTAATAGAGACACTAATTTCTCTTGGTAGGAATCATAGGTTGGTTATTTAGCAGAAGGTGGATTCTTGGGAGAAGGTTGCTTCTCTGTAGTGGACGTATCTTTCAGATAAAGACCCCTAAGCTTCTCCTCTGTAATCTTATCTAAAAGCTCTTCTGTGAATACGTTTATGGGAGAAGGACTCTTGAGTGTTTCACTAGTCACGTTTTCGGGAGATTTCTTTCTCTCCTGGTTGAGGTTCCTGACTGGAACTTGCGAATTTTTTCTCTTCGAAGACTCCCCAGCCTCAGATAACATTGCGGCCTGTCCCTCGACTAGGGGAACACTTCCATTCCCCGCTGACACCGGAGGAATCTAAGCTGGGGGTACATATGCAGTGGTACGACCTCCACCAACTCCTATACTTCGTTGCATACTAAGAAAATGATACATGTGAAGAAACTTTTCCACTAAACAACTCTTAACACTTAACAAGGCCGGTGGAGCATTCAATAAAGAAATCAAACAGTCTTAATACACTTAGCCTTGCGGTTTTTTAGGATTTGGAATTGAAAATAATAATGAAAGGTCAGAAAGCCTGTAAGTGAAGTTAACATACGGAAACTAGAACTTTGAGTTTACCAGATTGATGCCATCTCCTGACACACCTGGCATGGTGTCAAATGTAAAACCAATTGAGCCTTATATCGCCCGCATTACTGAATCCGTCAATGATAATTTTCCTTTTTGGTGCGGATTCAAAATAAAGGAATAAAGGGGTCAAATCTTTCCGATGCTTGAAGTTATAGAAAAAAGTTATATCTTCATAGGTGGGCTCCACACCTAGAACTTCCATATATGGAATGTATAAGGTGTACAAATATGAATATGTTGTCGGATGAAGCTGCATGGGAGTTATTTTCAATCATTGAGAAAATCGATCGCGAAAGGGTGAAACGAAGGAATGCTCCCGACCGAGAACATCTATCAGCTTATCGCCATATACCCCTTTAGAGGATTATGATGCCTATCTAAGATGTCAGCAACTCAAACCTCATCCCAAGATATCCCATATTTTGGACATAATCCTTGAAGTCTTGACTTATTAATTGATACCCAAGAGTCGTGGGGTTCTTCCAGAATGACCACATCGTTGAATGTGTCGAGAGCTCTATTGTCTCCTACTCCTCCTACCTCCTCGCTCATAGAAATTCCTTCTTCAGAGGATTCTAACTCCTCATGGATATCAACTTCATATTCTGGATCAATGTCATCAAAACTAGAATCCGATGGAAGAATATCGAGATTGGTTGATGTCTCTAGAGCCTTGCCTTTCTCAGACTCAGAATATTTTGTAGGATACCTTCCGACTGCTTGCTGTACTATCTAAGAAACGTTGGAGATTAGAGTAAAATAACCTATACCTTCTCTCTCTCTCTCTGTGTGTGTGTGTGTATGTGTGTGTGTGCCAGTGCGTGCAGTGCAGGTGTGATTAATTGCATAAAGGAAAGAAGTGATGAAAGTAGGTAATTATTTGATATGCATCGCAGTGTCGCGAAGAGTTATGTCTTTATGTCTAGAATATCTAAGCAAGTATGTTATGCCACTTAAGTCCGGGCTCCGAAGGATCTATCCTAACTGTCCGCGAGAGTGAGTGTTATATTGGCTTTAATAAATCTATATACTATGGATTGAACTTGTTGTATTTTCATGCTTTTCGACCTAGATACATGTATGTATGTATGAGAGTTACGTTGATTGCACGAAATGTTTGTGTGCAAGAAAAAAATGGTTCGGATCAAAGACTCTGGTTCGAGCATCTCGGACCAAACGGATACAAAACATAGCAGTTCAGATCTCACTTTTGGAAAGTTTTCAATTTGAAGCAATTTGGCTCGAGTGGTGATTCGGTTCGAAGACTTCGGATCAAATAGGCCCAGATCGAGCTGATCCAGGTCGAGAATTTTCGATCTAAGCCCCTTTATTTTCTTCGAGCTCTCGTTCTCATTGACACAAGAACTCCACCAAACTAAAAGCACCCATCAACTTGAATAACCTATCCAATCTAAGGAGACCTGAACCGGTCCAAATCTCCCTCTCCACTCCTTCTTCTCCAATCATTTCACCGAGCTTTTACAACCCATTTCCATGGCATTTCACACCATCACACTCCATTTTCCATACACCACCACGTCAAGATTAAGACCGCGATTCCGATACCCAACGAAGTGGTGATGAACTCCGACGTGCCATCCCACTACCTCACCACGCATCGAACCCTAATTCCAACTCAAATCAAGGCAAATCTTTCGAATTCGAGATTAAATCCATGAGAATTCTGGATTATGATACAAACTACATGAATTAAATGAATTGACAACCCACCTTTGAATGGGATTTGAAATTTGAAGGACTCAGTTGGATTTGGGAATTAGGGCTTGGAGATTCAAATTGATTCGGCAGTAAATAAACAAAGTAAAGAAAAAAGGAGTAGTAAATCGACTTATATACTATGCAAAAAAGACTATTCAACTTTCTTGAAAAGATGGCACACACACATTTTTTTGGAGCAGATCTAAAGAAAATGGATCATGAGTCGGGTCGAGCATACTCCAGATCGAGACATTTGATTCGGAATGTGATAAGTTTTTTCGATCTGAGCCAGAAAAGTTGAAAATCAGAAGAATAATTGAAACAAGATAAAAGACATCTTCGACTGTTATTTCACACTATTGGCAATATAACACATTCGTATGACTCCGTTAAATTTCAACAATCAGAAAAAATTATTTGCGGCAACGTGTATGTGTGTAAACATATACGAGAATCAACAAATTAGTATGATTTAAATAGGTACCTCCAACCTTTTTGTTTCGATAAGGGTTTGAAGGATTTACCTATATATATATATATGCCTATACTCCAATTGAAGGTCTTGAATTGCTGATTGCAACAAAGATAATTACGTGTATGGCCTTCTATCTATACATAACACACGGAACCAAGAATCACGATTTCATAGAAAAACACGACTGTTGACTGTTGCTTATTCAGGAATGGATGGCTTGGTAAGTTCAAAGCACATCTCATTTGAGATAAGACGTACTTTGAGGGGCAAAATGTTAGACTGCCTTATAGCAAGGCTGACCAAAGTTCGAATGATCATGTTTATGAGCCGTGGACATCAAGAACCGTGATTACATAGGAAATGGGCTTCGGGTCGGATCAAGTCTACAATGGTCCAAAGAACTTTCTGTGCATCAGGTCGAAGAGACATGAGGTTCAGATCGAACGACCTCGGTTCAGATCGAACTCGGCTCAAGTATTCAGTTCGATTCGATATCTACCCACACAAAGCGCCTACCCTACGAACTACTAGAAAATCGGAGCTTCTGCCACGTGTCCCACGAACCGATCCGCCTATATGCTGGAAACTACCTCCACTAATCTCCTATAAATCCGGACTAGATGCCACCTATGTATATAACCGTTCCCGCCTATTTTCAAAAACCCATACTTATAAATACGCGACCGGAAGACCTTTAGAGGGACTTTTGGTATGTTGGAAGCCTGAGCCCATATATTTAGTCCGCCATTCTTACTCGACCCGACCCTAGTCCTATGACTTTCGAGTGATTTCCCACAAAACCGTGAGAATTGTGATTGTATATCGAGCGATTGAAGTTTTCAAGCATTGTAATTGTAATTCTTTATTGAATAGAAGAATTATAAAGTGAACGTAGGCTCGTTAACGCCGAACCACTATAAATCTTGTGTATTTGTTTATTGTTTATTGTTTATCATTTTCATTTTATATTTCTTCATTAATTTCTATAAATCCTAGTCTATTGGGTGTTATAACCATTTGTTGGTCTGACATTTATCACATTCCGTTCTTCAAAATAAGGATTTTTCTCAATTTAGCTCAACTTCAGAAAAATATTACAAAATTAGTTCGATTTTAAAATTATTTACGTTTATAACCTTATTTTGGTCAACTTAGCATTGAATTGGTCAACACGCATTGATACAATACGAAATTGCATCAGTTTAGACGCGGTTTGAAATTGCAACAGTGTTGTCTTAATAAAAAAAGTGTGGTGCTAAAGGCACCACAATATGTTCTTCCTAATACCACAACTAAAAAATTAAAACTCATTAAATTTTGTATGCTTCCTAATACCACATTCCCTTTACATTATAATCTCTCATTCAATCATTTTTTGCCGAAATATTCACGTACTAAGCTAATGTAAATACCGTAATCTCTCATAATCGATGTCTTCTTCGCATCTTTCACGGGAAAATACAAATTCGTATGGTAATCTCTCAATTGTTTGGTGATCTGAAAACCATAATCTCTCACTTCTTCTTCTAGTTTTCTTAATTCAAACCTTATTCACGGGTATTGTATATTGCAGCATCGAATTCGTTGATCGGTTATAGATCTAGGGTTTAGCTCGTTGATTGATTTTACAAATGAGGAAGAACAAATATCGAGCGAAATAAAAATAAAGGTAAAATAGTGTGGTAGGCCCTATTTTTTATGTGTGTGGTATTAAGAAGAGTGTAATACTAATTCTTGTGGTATTTTTTAGTGATGATATTAGGAAGAACATATTGGGGTGCCCTTAACACTATAATAAAAAATATAAGACATAGACTGATGTAATTTCAAATTAAGTCAATATCCACATGTAAAAAAGGAAACTATATCTTCTTCAATTTTAAATTGCTCTAATGTGTTTTGGTCAGCTTAATGTTGAGTCGATCAAAGCAACGGCTTTAGAAATGATCTATTTTTATGGTGTTCTTGGAAAACGGGTAAGTTGAAAAAGTTCTTAAACTAAAGAATTATTCTACCAACAGTCGCCCCTGAATTACACTCGCGTCAGTCGTTTTTGTGATCGGTTAATCCAAATTAAATGAATTTAATAATATGATATTGTGGCCCCTAAGTAATGTTTATGTCCAATGGAAGAGCGAGTGAAGGGCGACTGCAGCTAAAAAGCGAGTGTAGCTAGAATTGCTCGTAAGCAAAATGATTAATTTAGTAATTTATTTAAACAAATTGGTGATTTAGGAATTTTATTATAATTTAAATCAATTAGTTGTATCGTCGATCATTTATACATATGTCAACGGAATTTAATGAAATTAGTTAATGTGACCAAATCAGTTTCACGTGACAATTAGTATGGCCGATATATACTATAACGTAATTATTTTTAAATGAAGTAATTAAGGAAATTAAATAAATAATTAAATTTTATTAACTTTAATTATTTATAACTTGTTGTTATATTATCAGAATCGGACGGGGCATATACCGTCGGAAGCGTGTTGACAACTAGTACATCATGGAGATTTACGGTTAAACTAAACGACCGTTTAATTTAATCAAACCGACCGTTAGAGAGGTTTTCCTACTGTAAGAGCCAAAACCAAATTGTCTGAGCCAATAAATTAAGTCTTAATTTTCGCTTAGATCTGCATCGTTCCCTTTTTTATCCCATATCTTCGTCGTTTCCTTCTTTCTCTCCCTCAGATCTGCGTTTTCCTTAAATACAAATTCTTTCTACCTATTTGTCTGCGTTTTCCTCAGATCTCCATCTCTTTCTTTTTCGGCATCTGCAATCCGTCTCTTTAGGCCTCCTATTTAAAATTTGAAGATTCAGAACTCCAATTTCTGCAAATTTTCTTCTGCCGCAAATCAGGGATTTAATCGCAACCAATGACACCCTAGTTGAATCACAAATCAGTAAAGTTTAACGGCTCCTACCATTGATTTGGTGCTCCTTCTTGGCATAATTCTAGTAATTTTTTTTTCTAATTTAGATGTTAATTAGTTTTGGTAATTTTGATTCTCCTGTTGATTTTATTTTTAATTAATCTAACCTAATATCTATCAACAGTATCTTGATCTCCTGTTGATTCCTTTCCATTTGTTCATTTTGAGATGAATTTTCAGTGAACCTAATATCCATTTGCAGCCTATGTTTTGGTTGCTTTTTTTTAGATTTCATTTCTTTTTAAAAAAAATCTCTGTCATTTAGTTTGCAGGTTTGCTTTGCTAAAATCTATTTAATTTCACTGAAAATTAGCGAAGAAGATGTTCATATTATCAAGAATGAGAAAAATAAAAAACATGGTACTGTTCATATTATTAAAAATTAGAGAGCTCAGTTCGCTCATTTTTCCTTTTTACTGTAACAGCTGGATAAATCTAAAAATACCTTATACAACTGTCCAAGAACAAACCATAACATGTTCTAAACAATGATGCAATTTGCACTGATGTTATAGTCACATACCAGGGGAACCTGATAACAAAGGCATGATTAATGCAAGCAGGCTAAAGTAGTATCAATTGTTTGCTGCTTGAGTGATTGTCTGAATTCTGAAAAGTTGCTTGAGTGGTTGTTTGAATTATAGAAAGTTACTTTAATGGCTATATACACTATGTCAATCAATTTTGATTTGAAACCTTTTACTTGTCTAGTGTATAAGTAACATGTTACATATAGTAATTATAAGTCTTCATTGTTTTAGCAGGATTACGTACACGGATCAGGGCATAAATTTTCTATTTGGAAGATATAAAGGCTCAAGTAGCTTTTGCAAGTGGTTTCACTTCAAACCGAATACATACCAAATTTGCACTGAATTTGCAGCTTCAATACTGTAGTCGATATTAGGAGGCTTTTAAATTATTTTTCCTGACATTTTTGATTTTTTTTAAATGTTTTGCAGTTTCAACAGTGTATATTATAGTTGCATTTCACAATTTTTTTATTGTCTATCCATGAAGTAGGATATTCAGCTACTTAATGTGAATTAAACAACAAGCACCAGATGCATTTAATAAGTAACTTCTATCTAGTGGCACATTTTAAGTCGATAAAAGTCTTTGACATGAGAATATACTTCAAATTGACTGATACTAACGCACATTAGTGTTTCATATAGCAAATCAAACTGGAAAAGCGAGCAAAAGCAGAAAGGTAGTTCCACAAGCAGTCAACACAAATGGATATGACGGTAAAAATCATGTTCAACAATTTTAAGAACCATTTTTTATGTTCTCTTCTATTTTCATGTTATAGGTACCATTAGTTCCAGTCTTCCCATAATCTTCACAAAATTTGAAAAAAAAAAACAAGTCTCCTGTTAGGGCAATATTACTGTTATAGAAATCGATAAAGTTTGGTTTATGAAGTTTATGCTCTTTTTCTTTGGATTATTGTTTTTCCAGTGTAACTGCAAGCTTCTTTGTTTGAATTACAGAAAGTTACTTTAATGGCTATATACACCATGTCAATCAATTTTGATTTGAAACCTTTTACTTGTCTAGTGTATAAGTAACATGTTACATATAGTAATTATAAGTCTTCATTGTTTTAGCAGGATTACGTACACGGATCAGGGCATAAAGTTTCTGTCTGGAAGATATAAAGGTTCAGGCTGCTTTTGCAAGTGGTTTCACTTCAAACCGAATACATACCAAATTTGCACTGAATTTGCAGCTTCAATACTGTAGTCGATATTAGGAGGCTTTTAAATTATTTTTCCTGACATTTTTGAATTTTTTTAAATGTTTTGCAGTTTCAGCAGTTTATATTATAGTTGCATTTCACAATTTTTTTATTGTCTATCCATGAAATGGGATATTCAGCTACTTAATGTGGATTAAACAAGCACCAGATGCATTTAATAAGTAACTTCTATCTAGTGGCACATATTAAGTCGATAAAAGTCTTTGACTTGTGAATATACTTCAAATTGACTGATACTAACCTACATTAGTGTTTCATATAGCAAATCAAACTGGAAAAGCGAGCAAAAGCAGAAAGGGAGTTCCACAAGCAGTCAACACAAATGGATATGACGGTAAAAATCATGTTCAAGAATTTTAAGAACCATTTTTTATGTTCTCTTCTATTTTCATGTTATAGGTACCATTAGTTCCAGTCTTCCCATAATCTTCACAACATTTAAAAAAAAAACCAAGTCTCCTATTAGGGCAATATTACTGTTATAGACATGGATAAAGCTTGGTTTATGAAGTTTATGCTCTTTTTCTTTGGATTATTGTTTTTCCAGTGTAACTGCAAGCTTCTTTTTTTGAATTACAGAAAGTTACTTTAATGGCTATATACACCATGTCAATCAATTTTGATTTGAAACCTTTTACTTGTCTAGTGTATAAGTAACATGTTACATATAGTAATTATAAGTCTTCATTGTTTTAGCAGGATTACGTACACGGATCAGGGCATAAAGTTTCTGTCTGGAAGATATAAAGGCTCAAGTTGCTTTTGCAAGTGGTTTCACTTCAAACCGAATACATACCAAATTTGCACTGAATTTTCAGCTTCAATACTGTAGTCGATATTAGGAGGCTTTTAAATTATTTTTCCTGACATTTTTGAATTTTTTTAAATGTTTTGAAGTTTCAATAGTGTATATTATAGTTGCGTTTCACAATTTTTTTATTGTCTATCCATGAAATGGGATATTCAGCCACTTAATGTGGATTAAACAAGCACCAGATGCATTTAATAAGTAACTTCTATCTAGTGGCACATTTTAAGTCGATAAAAGTCTTTGACTTGTGAATATACTTCAAATTGACTGATACTAACCCACATTAGTGTTTCATATAGCAAATCAAATTGGAAAAGTGAGCAAAAGCAGAAAGGGAGTTCCACAAGCAGTCAACACAAATGGATATGACGGTAAAAATCATGTTCAACAATTTTAAGAACCATTTTTTTTGTTCTCTTCTATTTTCATGTTATAGGTACCATTAGTTCCAGTCTTTCCATAATCTTCACAACATTTAAAAAAAAAACCAATTCTCCTGTTAGGGCAATATTACTGTTATAGAAATGGATAAAGTTTGGTTTAAGAAGTTTATGCTCTTTTTCTTTGGATTATTGTTTTTCCAGTGTAACTCCAAGCTTCTTCCACTTCTTTATCATATGTTGCAGTCTAACTATTTCATTTATCTTGCTGCCGCTTCGTTTCTTCGTATCCAGTGCTAATCAATTATAGTTATGATTGAGTCTGTAATTATAAGATGGTATGGTAGAGCAGAGATAGAGGTGTCAGGATGTTTTATTTAAATTTGCATGTTACATATTGTTTATTATTTTAGTTGTTACTTGCCAATTCAGCTTCTGGTATTTAATCTGTCTGCATATTAACTTGATTAGTCACTACCTTTTTTATCTATAGTTAAAACTCTCTCTTGTTATATTTGACTTAAATAACAAGTTGAAAAACAAAGTAGTTGTCTCTGATTCGTTCTACTTTTATAGTCTACACAATCGGTTAGCTCTATGCGCAATAAAATGCCTTTTTTGTCACAATATGTTGGTCATGGGATGCAGTAAAATGCTTTTCTATACTTTTTTAAACCCTTTTTTACTGTACATGCTAAATATATAAATTTTATTCTGTTTTTTTTAGTTCTTGGCAAGTAATTTACTAATTTTGTAAGTTGTAGGCTACGCTGTGAATAATTGGATGCGCTGCACTAGGGGATATAGTTGGGGAATGCATGCCCCGAAAATAGATTAAAATTGACTGAATGTATATATTTTGTTCGTTAGAAAGATAACTTGCTTATTTGTTTCATTTTTAGGTTGTACTGTCAAACCAGAGCATAATTTGGTTAGGTAGGGAAGTTATGCTTATTGCGGGCGTTGTAAACATATATGTATGCGATGAATTGTAATTTATTATTTTATTTTCTGATTGATTTCTTAGTTATTTCATAATTAGGCTTTTAAGGAGTGAGAGTTGGAAAAACAGAACAAAACAAAAGCCAGTAACGCCGCAGATTTAGCCTGATATTTCGTTGAGTAATTTGCAAGTCTTTCAACTTTTGGATTGTAAAACTGTGCACATTGAAATTGTGATTTTGTGGATTTTGTAAAATTCATTTGGATTTTGAATTTTGATATGAGTATTTCTTTGAAATAAATGCAAATATTGTTTGTGTTAATAAATTGGTAACTTACTTTTAAAGGAAACAGTTTGCATGTTTATCATTGAAATCTTGTATTGGACTTGCCGTACTTATCTAGTGCCACCGTCCTTTCTTGGTCTGCATAATATGCGTCATGCAAACTTCTGCATGCAATCAGACTCAATTTTATTTATAACAGACATGGGAAGATGATGGACAAGTAGCCACATATAAAACTATAGGAACGATCACCCTTTGTATATGTTGCGCTCTATCCATAGTTGATAACAAATTTCTATCCCATCCCTCTAACTTCACCGTTATATCTTACATCAGCGGAGCACAATGAACTGCATTAATATAATCAAAAAAGAAAAAAAAGAGGCAAGTGTTCGACAGGTAATTAAAATGCCTTCTCTCGTAAAGGTTATTTGCTGTATATTACAATATAATATATGGACAGCAAGTATACTACAATATAATATATATGGTCTAATATAATATAATATAATATTTACTACCTTGTTTAATCATCTCAACAATTGTAGTTTTAAATTAACAATGGTATCTTTAGGTATTTATTCAAATGTCGGATAGTCTATTTGGACACAAAATTTAGACACACACGGTTGGTGACATAATGAATTTACACTATTGGATCACTCCATGAATTCCAATACACCATATAAAGACAAAATGGTCTAACAGTTAGATTGTTTGTCCTTTAATTTGTGTCTAATTTTGTGTCTACATGACCTCTACATTTAACTAATATAGTTCATTAATATGTGATTTATTTATTACACTTACTATTGCATTATTCATCCTCTTTAATTGACAATTCACGAATATAATGATGTGTTTTAGCTAATGTTTAATTTATTATTTCATTTTATCAATCCTATAATGATTTAGAATATATTAATTAATATAATTTACATGTTTGCACTCATTTTTTTTATTTATAATAACACAACTGAATTTTTCATTAATTGGATTTCCAATTTTTCAACTATTTTCATTTTCGTTTAAATTACGCTATAATTTTTTTATCAAAATATAACTTAAAATATGTTTTAATTAATAATTTTATATTTTATATTGAAACCTTTAACGGTCGGTTTTTCCACCGTTGTGCGGTAATACTAGTAATGAAACTGTTTCAATGAAACCAAAAATCAAGGTGAGTTAAACTCACTCAGTTTATCCCACTTATATTTTATATAAGTCAGGTTTTATAATTGTGTGCTACGGTTGCTAATGATTGGTTGTTTGATAATTATATATTCATTTGTTGATTTAACCGATGAAATTAAACCATCGTTTAATTTCAGTGAAATATCAAATCAATATTTTAAGATTGGTCCTAATTAAGGTAACTTACCTTATTGGTCGCGTTTATAAAATAAACGTGTTTAATTGATTGAATTTTTTTGTTAATTGGTTGATGTTAAATAGTCGTTATTTACTGCTATAGAAATTATCAGTTAAATGGAATTGAATGATCTGAATTGAGATAACCGATTTGGATACAGGGAAGAACATGTTGGAGGGATCCAACGGGATTCCTCAAGTATACCAGATGTTATTTATTCTCACATTATCATCATATGAACTGTTCTAACTAAATGAATAATCTGGTTGTTGATCGTTGACTGGAAATTCAACGGTTATTTTATTTTAACCAATGGGTGATATTGGTTGAGTAGTTGGCAGCATTTGGCCTATAAATAAATCGTTTTATAAAAATCGATTTACCTTTAGCCGAATCGATAAGAATGAAGTTATAAATTTTGTTTTACAACTGAAGGTAGATTTTTAAATATGTATTTTGAATAAAAGTTTGTTAAAAGGAGATAAATATTTATTATTTAATTTATAATTAATTATTAATTGATTTTATAAAGCAGATTCTGATATTAATCAGATTTGTAAGCAAGAAAGCAGAAAATTAACCCAACGGTTAACAGTTGAATAATTGTTTTTAAAGGAACAATTAATTGGAATTATTTAAATTAATTATACTATTAATTAATTTAAAGGAAAGAGCAATTGGAACCAGTTAACGAAATAACTGTTTGGGTTGACTAAGTCAACCGTTTTAAGTGATAGTGATTTTTAATCAGTTTGTTTTGAATTAAGCTAAGAAAAAGATTTAACGTATATTTGATTTAATTTTTATAAGAATTTAAAATGGTAATTTATTATTTATTTTAGTTAATAAAGAAATTAACTACTTCTACAGTAGTTAATGATTAAAGTAAATTATTATTTTAATTAATAATAATTGAGGAGATTACTTTTATTTGAAATTCATTTAAAAGTAATCGAAGTTAAAATGGAATTGAGAGTGCGTTTTATATTTTAAACTCGAATTTTGATAACAAAATTATAAAAGGCATTTTAAGCAAATACGATAGCTGAAATTAATTATTTACTTATTTGAATTAAGTAAAAGGAAATTGAAAATAAAAGGGTTTATATTAAACCCTAGTTGTAGATACGAAATTTATAAAAGGAAATGAGGTGTTAAAATGTTAATTTTAAATTAACATTAATTAATAATGAAATTAAGTAAAATGAGGATTTGAAATAAGATTTTCAAAGAGGAAATTGGGTGAAATGGATTAGAAAAAGGAATTGTTAAAAGTGAATTTGGTAAAGGAGTGAGCGGTAGGATTTTGTAACAAAATCTGTATTATAAAATGAATAGTTAAAAAAGTAGAAGTTAAAGGTGATACTTTAGTAAGCAATTACTTAATAAGTGAATTAAGGAATAATGATATATTTGAGAAGAGATTTCCAAAAGCAAGAAGGTTTGATAAAAACATATTTTGAATAAAATAGTTAAATGTGATTTGTTCTGATATTAGATTAAAATACCGATTTTGGATTACAACGCATTTCTATCTTAAGATAAGAATGTTGTTAATCTAGGTCTGAGAGGTAATTAAAATACCCCAACTAGAACGACTTCAGTTTTATTTGAGATGATATTAGTTGTAATGGTAAAAAGGAGTAATATTTTATTATTTCCATTAGAGTAATAATAATGCAGCATTATTGGTGAAAATGTAAAGAATATGTAACAAGAATTCTGAAGTAAAGGAAATTAAAAAGGATTTGATGATATAAATGAGGTTTCCAAAGTTAAAGAAAATTAAAGAGGATTGCGTGAAACTATAACGATATTTTCGAGCTAAAGGGAAATATAAAGTTGAGTTTTAAAATATGGTTATTCTATGAGAATAAGCATTGGTTATTGTTTCAAGTAATGAAACAAAAAGGGATTTCTTAACGTTATTTACAAGAGATAGGTTAAATTAATTTCCCAATTAAAGATAATGGATAATAATGGAGCAAATGTTTTGAAAGGAGAGTTAAACGGAAAATGAGTATAGCTATAAGATATTTTTCTGAGTATTAAAATGAAATGGCCTTCAAAATCATTAGTATGTTAAAATAAGATGAAAATACAGTATTTTAACCACTACATATATGTTGATTGTTTTAACCACAAACCACCATTTTTATACTAAAATCTGCCGTGTGCGAAGCACGTGTCTTAGTTTTTAATTAACCATATGTTAATTATTTTCAATTAAAAAGGCCAAATGATGCTGAATACTGAACCAGTGAACTCATTTTATTTCCATGATTGAAAAATATTTTATTTTGATGGTTAAATAACCGACTATCAAATCTTGCCATACGATTGTTGGTACGGAAAGACCGAGATCGAATTTATGTTCGAAAACCATTCTGAACCAGCAAATACGAAAGTATAAAGATTGAAGATGGAGCATTGAAGACCATGGATCTTCACAAAGTGGAAGACCCACTTAAAATCTCTAGTTTAGCGGCTAGAGATATACTAGAGTTCTGTCGTGGTTGGAATTTACGGATTGCAAGGACTACTCGCTACCGATCTATAGGGTGATACCTAGGATGTGGTAGGAGAGTGCTTTCGGTTCATCCTATTCCTGGATGACCTGTATGGACGAACGTCTGACAGAGTATCTCTTAAGAATCACGTACATTGATTTTGACAAACGTAATTCTATCAGCTGCAGAGTATTTTTGTGAACGTCAATTAGTGATTTGATGGATTTGACGATGTGGCATTCAAAGTGGATGGAGATGCGCTGTTCTGAAGGATAAGCTTAACTTCTAGCCTCATCAACCGTGAATGGCATAAAATCTGGTAGGTCGCATGGCTATGTGGGTCGCACCCATCATAAAGGTATATCATTACCTGATCTGGTGAAATCAAATGCCTTCGTTTGTCCCTTTTTATTTATGTACGTATGCTATCGGTTCGGTTGGCTGGCCCCCAACCGTGATAATGATACATTCGTTACTCTCAAATTAAAGTGAGGGGCCGGTCATGTTTAGCCCGGTTCGCAAGACGTTCTTGTTGAACCCCATTGTATTCATCTCCAGAGGTACATTGTCAGGAAAGTGGTCCCATTACTTGCCAGGAAATCCATTCCCAAGTAAGCGCCCGCGGTTTTGATTGTATACCATATATGTGGAGCGTGAGATGCAAGCGTTCCACTAGATTGATATTTATTTGTATTTAGACACTATAATAATATCAGAAAAGATATTGATTCAAAAAAAATTTAGGTTATCGTAAGGTAAAAACCGTCCGTATTTATGTGTGGATTTGGTCTTACGATTATCCTTTTCTTTCAAAAGGATTTTGACTTTAAAATCAACTTGTGTGATACGTATAAACTTAGTGTGTTTTTCTCACTCTGGTTCACCAGACTGACCCGTCGTTTGTAATGCTCACACTACAGGAATTGAACAGTATTGCAACGGACACTTCCAACGGCCTCCAACGGCAGTTGACCAACGGCTTCCAACGGAAGCCAAAATACGTATCTGTATTCCGTATGTAAAATATACGCCGTTGGAAACTGTTTGCGGCTATTGGTTTGAAGCCGTTGGAAGCCATTGCCCCTCGTTACACGGACTGGAGCACAAATCACCCAACTCTGCTTCTTCTTCTTCATTTCTCAAAACCCACGGTTTTTACCCCCAAAATCCCCAATATTCCCCCCTTTCATTTCTGAAATCGCCAATTTCGCTCCATCTTCCGCCTAGGGTCTCTCCTACTCTATCAAAGCACTCTCTCATCCTCTCTAATCTCCTATTCTCTCCGATTTTTAGGTATGTGTTTATCCTAATTTTTGTTTAATACCTTATGTTTAGTGTAATTGAAGCATAATTAGAGTATGTTTGTGTGTGTAGTGCTGTTAATTAGTTGTTAATGTGGGTTTAATCATTTTAGTTGCTAATTTAGGGTTTTTAGTAATAAATTACTTAGTTGTTATTATGATCTAGGGTTTGAATTAGTTGAAGTAGTTGTTGTTATTGAGATTGTGTTTATAGATTTTATTGATTATGTTTGTAATCTAGGGTTTGATTAGTTAAAGTTGACTATGTATATATGCATATATATAGTGTTATATATATATATACACGTATATATTGTTGACACTCTATGCATTTGTTTATTTGGTTAAGGCCCAATTCATCGAAAACAATATTTAATTTGTCGAAAACGTGTCATGGAAATACAAATATTTAAGTTTGTGTTTTTTGGGCTAAGGCGCGCAACGGCGCTAAGGCGCACAAAGGTGTACAAAAAACACTTCAATCACAAAAAAAAGCAAATCATATAATATGCTATATTCATAAAGCCTTGGAGAGTTTTTTTGGCCCCGTCTAATAAGTATTGTATATAATCGTGATATGATGTTCGTTTTATTAACGAAACGGACATTTATATTCATTGTATACAATATTTATTGGATTTGTCCTTTGTATTGGACAAGTTACGAATACAATAACGAAATTAAATCTCGTAAAATATTTCATTTTAAACGGTTTTCAAAATTTCAAAAGCACTTCCTTTATGTTCCCTGTGTACACGCAATTTTGTACTATTCAGGGAACTAAAGGGAAGTGCTGCCGAAATTTTGTTGAATCGTTTAAATTGAAAAGATTTACGCGATTTAATTACGTTATTGTATTTTTAATGGGAGGTAGGATAACCCACCATTAAATGATCAATTGACATAACATGCATTAGTCACTAAAATTGTTTTAACACATTGTCAATGCAAATTTTATCATCATAATTAATATGTAAAAGAAATGTTTTCATTAAAATACAATCTTAGTGTTTGAGCGATCGGATACAAAAATTATGAATCTAATTTTATATTATTCTTTCTAATTTTATATGTACTTAGGAAAAATGGAAGATTATTTTAATGATCGAAGCTGGATGTACAAGCGAAGAGAAACCGATGGCACAATAAACAAACATTTTATTAATGGTGTCAGCGTGTTTATTGATTTCGCTTTAAGTAACAATGGAAACGACGTCGAAATCCGTTGTCCATGTAGTAGATGCAAGTTATTGAAGCATTTGATACCGCAAATGGTTAGAGTTCATTTGCGTTAGTACGGTTTTGTGCTGAACTATTTAGTTTGGGATCATCATGGAGAACCGTTAGCATCTACTTCTATACAAGTTGAGGAGGTAGAGAATAATGAAATTGCCACGACGAATCTCGTAGAACAAATGGTTGAAGATGCTGCACGTTCTATGTTCCCGGTTCAACAATTTAATGAAAACATTGGTAATGATGACGATGGTAATGATGAAGAAGAACCAAATATTGAAGCCAAAAAATTATATGACTTATTAGATGCCGCGAAAAAACCCCTTTGGGAAGGCTGTGAAAGCAGAACTCAATTATCAGTAACTGCTGAATACATTGCGATGAAATCTAAATACAACCTCATAGAAGCTGGATTTACAACTGTTGTACAAGCTACGAAGCGGCATATGCCTCCCAATATTTTAATGTGCGAAAACCATTATGAAGTAAAAAAAAATGATGTCGGCCTTTGGTTTACCGTATCAAAAAATAGATACACGTCTAAAGGGTTGCATGCTATTTTGGAAGGAAGATATAAAGCTTAAGAATTGTAGAATATGTAATCAAGAAAGATACCAACCAAGAAAGAAAAAGGGAAAGGAAGTCCCGTATAAACGTATGCATTATTTACCGATTATTCCTAGACATCAAAGGTTATACGCATCTTCTGTAACCGCGCAACATATGAGATGGCACAAGGTGAGAACACAGGAAGAAGGTACGTTAACACACCCATCTGATGGAGAAGCATTGAAGCATTTTGATCAAAAGTATCCCAATTTTGCATCTGAGAGTCGCAATGTTAGACTAGGTTTATGTACGGATGGGTTTTCACCATTTTCTCAATTTGGTTCTAAATATTCATCCTGGCCAGTAATTGTAACACCTTATAATTTACCTCTGTGGATGTGTATGAAAACTCCTTATATGTTTCTTATAATTGTCGTCCCTGGTCCTGATGATCCGACACAAGGAATCGATGTTTATTTACAACCGTTGACTGAAGAATTAAAAAAAATGTGGTATGAAGGGGTAGAAACATATGATATTTCCCAAAAGAAAAACTTTCGTATGCATGCTTCTCTATTGTGGACAATTAGCGATTTTCCTGCTTATGCGATGCTTTCAGGTTGGAGTACGGCTGGTCGTCTAGCTTGTCCGTACTGTATGGAAGAAACAAGAGCATTTTCTTTACCTATTGGAAATAAAATTTCATGGTTTGACTATCATAGATGTTTTCTTCATATTAATCATCCTTTTAGAAGGGACAAGAATTTTTTTACAGTTAATAGACTTGAATCTTTACGACCACCTAAAGTATGGAAAAGTGAGGAAATTTATGAACTTGTACAAGATTTTCCCAAGATTCATGAAATCGGAGTACAGACAGAAATTCAAGGTAAATCATCAATTCATAATTGGTGGAAACAAAGCATATTTTGGGAGTTGCCTTATTGGAAAGATCTTCTGATTCGTCATAATATTGACGTGATGCATAATGAGAAACACGTGTTTGATAACGTAATCAATACAATTTTGAATGTCAAAGGGAAGACGAAAGATGATTTGGAATCCAGACGTGATATTGAAGTAATATGTAATCGTCCAGAGCTTCATATAAAGCCAAATGACACCAGAAAACCGAAAGCGTGCTATGAACTGGATACTAATCAAATAAAAATATTTTTAAAATGGATGGAAGGGTTAAGATTCCCGGATGGTATATCTTTCAATCTTCATAGATGTGTTGACTATAAAAACAGTAAACTTAGCGGGATGAAAAGCCACGACTGTCATGTTATGATGGAAAATTTATTGCCCGTCGCTTTCAAAGAACTATTGCCCGTGAAAGTTTGGACTGTTGCAATAGAGCTAAGTTTGTTCTATAAAGAGCTTTGTTCATCTACACTAAAAACTGACCATCTACGTAAACTAGAGGAAGAAATCCCCATATTACTCTGCAAATTGGAAAAAATATTTCCTCCAAGGTTTTTCAATGTTATGGAGCATTTACCTATTCATCTTCCATCAGAAGCACGTCTTCGAGGGCCTGTGCAATACAGATGGATGTATCCATTTGAAAGGTATATTGATATTCACTTAATTAAATTTTGGTTAAGTGTATGAAAAAATAATTTACAATAATTCTAAATAGGTATTTAAATCATCTAAAGAAAAAAGTGAGGCAGAAAGCTAGAGTTGAAGGTTCTATTTGCAAATCATACATTGAAGAAGAAGCTTCATTTTTTTTCTCTCATTATTTTAGTGATCATGTGAACATCTCATTTGCAAGTACTGCACGTAATGATGAAGGCATTGATCAAGATGACTGCCAAGCGACTTTATCTATTTTTAAAAAACATGGTCGGCCTTCTGGTAGATGTGTGGAGGAATGGCTGAACGATAAAGATTACAATGCAGCACACACATATATTCTTCTCAATTGCACCGAAGTTGCACCATTCGTTAGGTACTGTACTTATGCATCTATGTATACATGTACTGTATCTTTAATCATATATGTAACGTATGTCCTATAATTGCAGCATTTATGAATCACAGTATCCAAACGGCGATATCAGCAAAGAATTCGCTAGTTGGTTTACTAATTATGTTTTTGATCCAACAAATTGTATTGTGGATGAAGGATTGAAACATTTGGCATTGAGACCTAAAAGAAATGTGAAGACGTATCCAATATTCTTTGTCAATGGATATAAATTTAACACTAAAGAATATGGTGCTGAAAAATTAACTGACAATAGCGGTGTATTTGTTAAAGGTAGTGATGACCCAAACGACCATATACACGATTTTTATGGCGTGCTAAACCAGATTCTGCAAGTGACATATTTCACAAGACCCGCGGAAGAAGTATTTTTGTTTAAATGCAACTAGTTCAGCAATGTTTCAGGTTATGGAATCAACGTGCACCCAAAATATAATCTTATAGAAGTAAGAAATACGTCCCATTATTATAAGTACGACCCTTTCGTACTTGCCAAACAGGCTCTTCAAGTATATTATGCTCCTTATCCTTCTATGAGAAGAGCCAAAATAGATTGGTGGGCTGTTTTCAAAATAAAAGCAAGGTTTACATTTGACGGGCGTAATATTCCCGATGACCAAGCTCATCAAGCAGACGTCGAGGAAAATGCAGAAATAGTAATAACCGACGATCAAACAGATTTTGGACCTCTAAACGATGAATCGAATGCATTAATTGATGTATTTGAGACTACAGATGAACCATATATGGAGGAGGAAATAGAGTCGGAATCTGAAAGTGATGAGGACGACTAACTAATACTCCTCATTTTCAAAAGGTAATTTTATGTTATGACATTTCTATTATCAAGTAACCATATATTTATTTTTATGACATTTCTATGAATCAAACTCATATGTTAACTAGACATATCTATGAATCAAACTTATATTTAACACTTCTATGAATCAAACTCGATCATATGTTAACTAGACAAATCTATGAATCAAACTTATATTTAACACTTCTATGAAACAAACTTGTACTCATGTTATGACATTTCTATTATCAAGTACTCATGTTATCTAATACCACGTTTTTACATATAGGTCGTTCATGTTATGTTATGTTACTTCATGTTATGTCATGTTATGTTATGTTATGTTATGTTTTTGTTTGTAACAGGTATGGCGTCAGGTGGCGAGGAGGGTGGTCCATCGTCGGAGTTATCCCGTCCTGTGGTCTGGCTTAAGCCAAAAGCATCAAAAGGGTAAAAACTAAGTTTTTAGTATAAATTTAATTTAAGTACAATAAATTATTTAAATTGTTGTTCTAGCAACCATGTATTTTTTTCCCGTTTAACACAGGGGGTTTGAGTTGGAGCCGTCCAATACCGTTTTGAGGATATCAAAATGTGCTTATCAGGCCCGCATGACTGCATGTTGGCCCACTTGGAGCTCGATACCCGACTTAGTCAAGGAGACCATATGGAAGGATTTTTTGGTACGTATTTATGATATAATATTTCTTATATTAAGTACATGCTCCTATTTGATAACTTTATATGTATGCTATTTATATAAAAAACGCAGGGTGCGGTGGATCTCCAGGAGACGGGTTTGGATCTCGTTAAGCGCCACTGGAACAGTAAAGTGGCAGCAAATTACAGACAAACAATGAACACTTTAAAATCAGGTGGGAAAAGGCAGTCTTGGATGAGCGAGTCAGTGTGGAATGATCTACTTACTTATTGGAATAGTAATGAGGACTTTCTGGTAAATTTTACTGCATATTTTTAATTTAAATAATTCTATTCAATTAGTATGTGATTTATACTAAGACATTTTTTTTTTAAATTTAAATGTATAGGCCTCGTCTGAGAGAAATGCAGCTAATAGGAGCAAGAATCCGGTTACGCATCGAGGTGGTCATTTCAGCATCATCGTGAGGATCTGGTATATTTTGTAATTGTACAGTTTAAAATTTTAATTCATAACTAGTTAAAATTAATAGTTGATTTAAGTTTTAATTTACATGTGTGCATGCTTATTTCAAGAGAGAGCGCGTATGGCTCCTGTGTCGTACTGGGATGTTTTCGAGCATACACATGCATTGAGTCAGACTGACGACACAGACTCAGTTTCGTACACTTGGGACCATGATGATAAGGCGCGTGGGAGATATGTAAGTATAAAATAGTTAAGTGGACTTATAATTTAATTAAAATAGTGTTATCTAAATTTATTTTATTTTTGTTTAACAGGAGAAATTTCAGGAGCAAAGGGCGCAAGTACTGGAAGCTACAGGGAGGACTGAGCTGACCAAGGAAGATGAGGACAAGATATTTGATGCTGTCATGGATCCTGCTACCCGAAACAGACGATATGGTTATGGAAATCTGGAGGTAATACTAAAATTTATAATAAAAACTCAAATGTATTCGAACTACTATTATGAAATACTGAAAATCTGAAATTATATACAGATTACAGCATCTCAGCAGATGTATCAGAAGGCTCAGGAAAAGGAAGAAATCGCACAATTGAAAGCACAGATTGCAGAGCTTCATGAACGTGATCGTCGCCGTGAAGAGCAGATGGAGTTGCTTAACCAGCGATTGGCGGAGTACATTGCCCAGCACGGTACGACACCTTCATCTTCAGGGGGAGAGAGTTGATCAGGTTAGCTTGTTTTGATGTGTTTTGAGAGTTGGTGAGGCATGCTACATGCATGGTAGTTGTATATATTTTGTTATGATGGTTTGGACATGATGTTATGATGGTTTGGTGATGGTACGGTTTGGACATGATGTTGGTTATGTTGTTTGGAGATGGTTATGTTATTTTGGACATGGTGATGGTTTGGTGTTGTTTTGGCGAAGTTTGGTGGTAATGTTATGTAAATATTGGTTAATTTATGTGTTTTGTGTTTGTTTTTTATTTCGTATTGTGTTTGGGTGTATATATGGTTGAGATTGTGAGTTATATGCTCGAAATGGAGCAGTTCAGAATGTTTTATATTTGTTGTGTGGCTTGTAGTGGTAAATCTAAAATCTATAAAAAAAACACCCAGTTTTCCAACGGCGACCAACGGCCTACGACGGCTTACAGGTCATTCCATACAAACAGCTTCCAACGGCCTATTTGCTCAAAACATCATACACGTGTCCTTATTTATCAGTTGGAAGCCGTTGGAAATTAAGCGTCGTTTGCGTTGGAAGTCGTTGGAAGCCGTTGATCCGTATACCAACGGATTGACCAACGGCTTCCAACGGGTTTTCCAATGGCCGCCAACGGCCCCTGGCCGTTGGAAACCCATGTTCCTCTTGTAGTGTCAGGTTAGACCGAGGCGTACAGGTTCAGATTATCGGATGCTGCGAAGTCCAGAGACGAGCTGGAGGGATTCAGACATATGATATATCTAGTATTTATTCCACTGTGTGTTGTATATGAGGACAGGTTATTATAACTGTCCAGATGTGTGATGTACTCTGATGATTGTAAGTTTTATTTCAAGCTCGTAGAAAATTTTTATTTCTATATTATATTTTGTTCCGCTACGATGTGAGATTCTGTTTCTGATGTGTTTTCTTCTTCTTCTATTCTAATATTTCTTTCTTTCTTATCTCGTGCTCTATGTTCTTCCTAATAGTCATCTACTTTTCTATATAATTTGAGTTGGCATGTGTTGGTAAATGTCGGCTTAACTGTGCTAAAAAGTGGGTCGTTACTGTGCCATTGGCGTAACCACGGGCGCAAAAGGATTGGTTACAGGTGGTGTTGGTGCAGCAGTAGTACTATTGCTCTTAGCCATTATTGTTTTCTGCAAAACGAAAATATTGTTTCAAGATTGTTGTTCGTAACAATGCAAATATAGTATGAACCCGATAGCAATCAATAAATTGTCACGTCAAGAAGTGTTACTATTTTGAACTATAATGAAAATTAGCAACGGCAAAAAGCGTGACCAGATTTGCAAAAGTACAAAATTGTTGCAAAACATAGAGTAGAGAGGAGTACCTGTCAGGAATGTCCGAGTCCAGAGTAAATTTGTTTCCTTGAAACAATATTTCTCCCTCTATGGCGCTAAAGGTTATTGAGCAATTGTTTCCCAAGATAAAACGGACCGGTCTCCGCAGTTTGAAGCGATTTCAAGTGCAGAGCAAGTACGAACTCAAAAGAGAAGTGTTTAAGAACAATTTTGCAAAGAAGAAAGCACATAATTTTCTAGTGATCTTATTTGTTGTGCATCCGCTAAACACAGATCTGTCCCACCGCAACAATCCCGAGCGGATTAGCGGCCCACGGAAATCAGGAGACCCCAAGAACTCCAAGGCCCTATCTTTGACATTTTAATATTTATTATGAAGGCCTAATGCCTACATAGCCCCATTCACTCAATGCTTCATATGCTCATTTATTTTGTTTTGAAATAGCTTATTGGGCTTTGGTATATATCGTGATTTAATCACAAAATACACATAGTGTGGGACTTTGTTTTCTTATATTTCTCCAATACTACACAACCTCTTCTTCCCCATTCTTCTCATTTATTTCCAGCAACTATCATTAACTATTGTCATTGATTGTGTTGAATTTTTTTCATTTGCAACATATAATAATGTCGTGCATCAAATCCTTAAGCATGGTATGAATTTTTTAAGTTTATTGTTGAAAAAGCATGGTCTATGTAAGTTATGATATGTGTGACTGAACATGGTAATATTCTTATAATGAATGATTAAGCGTGCGAGTTAATCCATTCTTTGAAAGGTAAAGCTCTTTTAGACATTAATTATTCCATATCCATGTGAGAATGATGTGGATGAAATCACTTAGAAATAAGTTATCTCAGCTTGAATTGTTAAATAATTTTTGATACTTGAAGTTTTAAAACATGGCAATGTTTAATAAAGCTGCTTTTGCATCGTTTCAACCAATTTTATATGTAATATACATGTTTTAAAACTATTTAGTAATCTTTTTAATATTTTGTTTCTAAACAAATATTTCTAAAAAACTTAAATTAGAAAATACATGCTAGATAGTAGAATTACCATGATTGATAAGGTATTACAGTGTAAGGTTTATATTTGATGTGATGCATCTGGGCATTATTATTATAAAGTTATCAGTGATTTTTGTGAGGCACATGTACATGTGTTTGAATACTGGTATATGTGTACATATGCATATGTATGTATGCATATGCCTGTGTTACTTTGGTTTTAGTTTTGATTTTATAATACTTGTTCAATTTTTATCTTATACCATATTTAATCATCACTTTAGAATATTAACACCACTGCAAGTTGGTATATGTTGAGTAATGAGAAATATTTTACATATTTTGATGACTTAGCATATTCTGATCATTTCGTCTAGTAGCATTTAATACTTGTTTTAATATTATGTAAGTATTGCAATTATGAAATATAAATTATAGGTAGTGACTACCAAGTTTATACTACTGTATTTGACGCTAGCTATACAGATAGAGACCCCTGCATTGATGTCATAGTGATAGAACTACATTTATATTTAAATACAATTATTTAAGATATCTTCATGTTCTCTATTTTCTTGTTTAGACGCTATAAGAAATGAAAGCTTGACACAACACATGTAGAGCAACGTTCAAATTAATGGTTTGCTATTGTCAAGTCCAGTAATTTAAGTTGCTGCTTAATTTGTAATTACTTGGATATTTTCAGTTCATTACAGAACTTAGATTGTTATGCCCAGATTACTATTAGAATACGTTTGAATTAATAATTAAATGATTGATTATCCAGTTTCTGTAAAAATGCAGCTTAAACTTTTATGAACTTAATGCAAATATTTTGTTTAATAGTATGTATCGGTCTCAACAGGATGCTGTTTGAATTAAATTTGCCATTAATCTGGTTGGTTTTTGGTTGAGTGATCCTTTAGTTCATATCAAATAATCAATGCAAAAAGCAAGCGAATACCTATCTTGTAATTTTCTTATATATAGCTAGTATGAATATATCTTCTATCAAATTGAATTATTCAATTTGTGAAAATATGTTAATTGAATTAAACAACATCTTTATATTGGAGTCATGTATTGCCATTTGTGTTTGCATTAATTATATCTTGAACCGTGTATCTATTACATGGCTTTCACGTAATCGACCTCTAAGATTTAAAATTATCAAGTGATATGTTAGCGCCTAAACATTGGGGAGTCGGGGAGCTCCTTCATCTAATTGTGAATCCGGTTCGCTCTCTCGTAGAGAAGTGATAGAAGAATTACTAAGAGAGTGTTGGTAATAACATAGGCTAGCCAACCCAATCGCCTCGTATGCAGTTGGTTGAACTTGAAGCCAGTCAACCTCCTTCTCACTATGCTGGAAAAAAAAGCGAAGCAGATTTGACTCGGAACAACCTAACGATACATCCAATACCAATTATCTGTGCCTAGAATGCGTTTCTCGATCTCTGCTAAAGCTACACAGGCAACAATCACGAACAGAGGACTATGTCGAAGATCAAGTTAGTGCCATTGTTAGTGCCAATACCAAAGAATAGTGAACACCAAGTGAAGAGCCATCAGAAGGGGGGCAGACTGCTTATCCTTGTTTCGGTACTTATATTTATACACATTGTGGGAAAAAAGGCTTGAAATTGAATATGTAAGACTGGTGGCTCCTAGAAAACAAGAAGCTCCTTGTTTGCATGATGATTGGGTCAGCTCGATTGGAAAAAAGAGACTGGTGGCTCCTAGAAAAGAAGAAGCTCCTTATTTGCATGATGATTGGGTCAGCTCGATTGATGGTTCCAATGCATAGTAAAATTCCTTTGTTAAAACTATTATAGTAGTCTAATTACTATTACCACTGGATAACTTGAATCAGCATACTATCTAAGTTAAGATGCACTTACTGGATTTGTCAGGTATGGTATGTATGACAGTACAGTGCTAAGCGATGTTATGGAACTAGCTTGTTTATTGTTGTTGGGTTTTCCCCTCCTTTGTTCTTTTACTCAATGTTGTCTTCTGAGTTGGCACATATATTTGTACAAACTGTTCAAATTTTTATCAAATAGTTTTTTGTATTAGGCTATCTATCTTTTACTCCTGTTTACCTACAAATATCTTCAATGAAACTGTGAGTAAATACTTGATATCTTAGCATATGAAGTACAAATAAGAGCAAATTAGTGAAGATGATTATGTGGAAATAAAATAGTATAATGGAGCATGGACTTGGATGCTACTATCAATTCACTTATTTAGGAGGATCAATTTTGTTTTATTTAACTTGTTCTGTATATTACAATTATGCAATGAGCGAATCCTCAAATTCATTTATAACATACATGGATAGGCTTTTGACTCCAGCAGTACGAGAAACAGAGAAATCATGCCTAAAGGAAAAAATCCATAAATTAGTTGATATATATTACAGAGCATTAAATGCTTCAAAAGACACCATCAAGGTTTGTGCCTGCTATTCATTCCTAATTTTCTACAGTATAACAGAAGTATAATCTATTGGAAATCAGATTGCAGAATGATATATTGTATTGAAAAACTGAATACATAAAGTATGTACATCGTTGGCCTTATATAATGTAACGTTGCCAACGCATATAATACAGATGGATGATAGGCCTTAAGCCCAGCCCGATACCAAAAGTATGATATATTTGATAATGTAATAACAAGCGGTTTTATTACCCTCCCTCAATTTTATCTAGGGTTATCATCCTTCTCTCTGCGCCGCCGCCTTCTTCTATCTTCATCTCTTCTCTAAACTTGACGAAGTTTCTCAGTGATAAAGGCTTCGAGCATCAGCTCTCTGGAATTGAGCAGGAACGTGGTTAACATCCAACTTTCCACTGGCAGTTTGTTCTCGTACAAAGTATAAGTCGATTTCGATGTGCTTTGTACGAGCATGTTGAATCGGGTTAGCAGAAAGCGATACTGTGCTCAAATTATCACACCATACCACCGGTCGCTTACTGGGGAGAAACCCTAGTTCTCTAAGCAATGAATTTATCCACATCACTTCGGCTGTGGTGCTCGCTAGAGATCGATATTCCGCCTCAGTGCTAGATCGAGAAATTGTTGGCTGCTTCTTCGAGCACCAAGAAATTGGGTTGCATCCCATAAATACGCAGTATCCAGAAGTCGATCTACGGTCATCCGGGTCTGATGCCCAATCCGAATCACTGTAAGCTTGTATATGTAAGTCTTTACTGCTTTTTAGCTTAATGCCGTAATTAATAGTTCCACTTAATAGCGTAGTATTCTTTTCACTGCTATCCAGTGTTTACCAAGACGAGATTGCATGAATTGGCACACTTTATTCACGATGTAGCTAATGTCCGGTCTTGTGACTGTTATGTATTGTAACGCACCTACTATGCTCCTGTATTCTTTGACATTCTGAACAGTCTCTCCTTCGTGCTTGGATAGCCTTAGGTTATTGGTCATGGGAGTTGGCATAGGTTTTGCTTTGTCCATTTTAGCTCTAACAAGTAGCTCAGCAATGTATTTGCTTTGAGACAATGTAATTTCTTCATTGGAATTTTGAATTACTTGTATTCCCAAGAAGTAGTTTAGATCTCCTAAGTCCTTGATAGAGAAAGCTTTATCCAAATATTGAACTATCTTGTTTACTTCTGCCTGATTACTCCCAGTAATTAAAATATCATCAACATACAAAAGTATAAATGTGACATCAACTCCATTTCTTTTAATATGCAGTGAGTTATCTGACTTAGCTGCAGTGAATCCCAGTCTCATGAATGTGCTTTTAAGTTTGTCATACCATACTCTGGATGCTTGTTTTAGCCCATAAATAGCCTTATTTAATTTGCACACATAATTCATGTTGTGATCAGTCTTATATCCCTCTGGTTGCTCCATATACACATCCTCTTGTAACTCCCCATTTAGAAATGCATTACAAACATCCAGTTGTCTAATACACCAATGTTTGTGTAAGGCAATACAGATGATTATTATTATCGTAGAATGTTTGACCACCGGAGAAAATGTTTCTTTAAAATCGAAACCATATTCCTGTGTGTATCCCTTGGCCACTAATCTTGCTTTGTGTTTCAGTATGCTACCATCTGCTCCTCTTTTTAATCTGTAGGTCCACTTGCACCCTATGATGTTTTTATGTTTTGGAGCATTCACTAGATTCCATGTTTTGTTTTTGATTAGGGCAGTGTACTCTTCATTCATAGCATTTCTCCATTCTTGACATTTTACCGCTTCAGTATAGTTGATAGGCTCTCTGTACTTTATGGTGGTAGAGTACTCCTTAAGCTTGAATATACCATGTTTAGCTCCTGTCATCATGTGATGTCTGTTCTGATCATGTGGCTCATCATCACTGCTTGTATCTATTATGGTATTGCTGTTCCCATTTCCTAAATCTGTGTCGGCACTTTCATTTTCATAAGTGTTTGGTTAGTGTCACCTTCACCCACAATAGAGTTGGCTGGACTGTAACTAGATCTGGTACTAGGCACACTTTGCTCATCTTTATCTTTGTCATGCATTTGCTATTCATTGCTGATTTGCTGCTTGTTGTTGTTCACCACATCTTGTATTAACTCTGGTGGCGCTAGAGTACACCTTTCAGTGTCAATTATTCTCTTGGTAGTTTTAACTCCTTTATCTGCAAAAGGAAATACATGTTTATCAAACACAACATGCCTAGAAATGAATAACCTCCCATTATTGTCTAAGCACTTGTATCCTTTCTGGTTTTCAGTATGACCAAGAAAAGTACAAGGGCTTGATCTTAAGCTCATTTTATGCTTGTTGTAGGGTCTAAGGCAGGGAAAATATAGGCAACCAAAATTTTTTAACTCAGAATAGTCTGGTTTTGTATTGTACATCATTTCATATGGGCTTTTGTACTTTAAAACCTTAGTAGGCATTCTGTTAATTAAGTATACTGATGTCACAAAAGCCTCTGACCAAAATTTTAAGGGTACTGAGGATTGTGATATTAGTGTAAGCCCAGTCTCGACTACATGCCTATGTTTTCTCTCAACCAGTCCATTTTGTTCTGAAGTATGTGGGCAGGTTATTCTATGCAATATGCCTTTTTATCAAAGAATTTCTTTAAAGACTTGAATTCACCACCACCATCTGTTTGTATAATTTTGACTCTACAGTTTGTCCGATTTTCAACTAGAGTCACAAACTGTTTTGTCATATCACAAGCATCTGACTTGCTTTTAAGTAGATAAATCCAAGTATATCTAGTAAATGCATCAACAAAGGAAAGATAATACCTGTATCCATGATCTGTTTTTACTGGAGAGGGACCTCACAGGTCTGCAGCAATGAGTTCAAGTGGTCTGCTATACTTTGTATCAGACTCAGTAAAGGGGAGTTTATGACTCTTGCCAATTTGGCAATGTTTACACATATATTCATCAGGTATAATACTGCAATTAATTCTATTTTCATTCAGAATATTTTTTACAGTTTTATTATTTGGATGCCCCAATTTACTATGCCACTCACCAAAAGTTTTGTACATGTTATCATTATTAACAATAGTTTCAACATGGCTGTCAACAGATTTAACATGTTTGTCAGTAATAGATTCAACATTATAGCAATGATTTCCATAGTCACTGCCATGCATGGACTTCAAATTCTTGAACTTGTACAGCCCCTTATCCAAACTACCCTGTAGTAATATGTTCTTATTCAGTAAATCCCTAACAAGGCAATAGTTTGGGTGAAACTCAAAGTACACGTGGTTGTCATTGGCAAATTGAGACACACTAATCAAGTTTTTCTTAATCTTGGGGGACTCTAAGTAAGTTATTTAAATAGAGTTCCCTTTTTCCTTTTATAGAACCACAACCAACATGTGATATACTGATAGTTTCACCATTACCCATAGAGACTGAACACATACCTGAATAGCTTTTGTTTCCCAAATTTAGATTCTGCAGATTATTTGTGACATGATTTGTAGCTCCTGAGTCTGAATACCAGTTATCAAGATTTATATCATCTGATTTGTTTGAATCATCATTGCTTGATCCTTGTGTCTTCATTCTTGATCCTTCTGCATTTGTTCTTTGTTGTCCCATTTGAGTTACATTGACATTTGGTGTCCTTTGATTTTGTTGATTCACATTATATTCAGTGTTAAATCTGAAATAGCACCTGCTTGCTACATGACTAAACTTCTCACAGATTTGGCATTTTGGCCTGTTATTGTTGTTGAATCTGCCTCCTCTGCCTCTTCCTCTTTGGCTAGTGCCTCCTCTGTAGAACTGATTTTCTTGCTTGTTGTTTTGACCAGTATTTCCCTTTTGCTGGCCTTTGTTCCTTGCTGTGGAGGCATAGTTAACAGAGTAATCTGATTGCTTCTTCTGTTCAACTCTTCCTTCATGTGCAAGAAGGGATGAATACACATATTGTAGATCAGGTACAGTTTTCTGAGAAGCAATAAAGGTAACTATGGACTCATAATCTTTATCTAACCCTCCTATAATACAGAGCACTTGTTCACTTTCACTAATCATATGTCCAGTAGAATTCAGTTTATCACATAGAGTCTTCACTTTTGTTAGATATTCATTCATGGGCATCTCATCTTTCTTTATGCATTGTAACTGCCTTCTATATAACATGGATCTTGCTGCTGATTGAGCACTGAATGTTTGCTCAATTGTACTCCAAATAGCGTATGATGTATTGCATCCAATCACACGTGGTAGAATGCTTGCACTTATTGATGATATTAACCATGACACAAGGAGATTATCTTGCTTCTGAAAGTTTAATAATCTTCATTATTAACAAGATTCCCATCTTTATCATGAATCATTGCAGGTGGGATTATTACTGTCCCTTTGATGAAATCAAGAAGTCCATATCCTTTCAATGCCGCTTCTACTTGAAATTTCCAAAGCATGTAATTATCATCGTCTAATGGGATGGTAATTATGTGAGTTTTGGGCTTTATCAATTGGAAGCTTGGTGATGGAGGAATGATTGGTGGATTGGTGCCTGAATTAGCTGAGCTGAGCGCTTGATTTGATCCAGCCATGTTACGAATCAAGAAACACTTTCTTGGATGATGGGTGATAGCACTTGGACGGTGAAATCACTATTAAGTGATTTTGAAACCAGTATAAGGTAAAATGTGGTGAGAGTTTCAGAAAAGAGAGATACTAGGATGGCAAGATCACCAGAGATGGTGATTTCTGCAACCAGATCTCGTGCCAAAGGAGGACTGTAACGTCTGATGGCTGAAACTGCAGCCAAGATTGTAGAAGGTGATGAAATTTTTCTGATTCTACCTCTTGGCGAGGCAGTTCTGATCTCCAGTGATGATAAATGTCTGAGGAGAACAACTTGAGTGAACTTTCTTTCAATTTTAATCAATCAAATTTTTATTTTGTAAATTTGATCTTTTATGCCGCTAGGCTTTGAAGCTCTGATACCATATTGGAAATCAGATTGCAGAATGATATATTGTATTGAAAAACGGAATACATAAAGTATGTACATCGTTGGCCTTATATAATGTAACGTTGCCAACGCATATAATACATATGGATGATGGGCCTTAAGCCCAGCCCGTTACCAAAAGTATGATATATTTGATAATGTAATAACAGGCAGTTTTATTATAATCCACTTTACCTCGTCCATTAGCTTCTTGGTAATCAATAAAAGGGAAAGAGTGTGATCTCATTGTCAATTAACAGAAGACCTGCAAGGGCTGTGGTGCAACATTTTCAACATGTATGATATGCCGTTTTAAATACAGAAGGCCGCATATGGACTATGGTAGCTGGTGGGAGTGCTAGTGTCCTATACGCCGATACAGTAAGTTTACCATTGATTTGACTGTTTTCAGTTTCTGTATGATTATCCATTGGTTTGGCCATTTTCAGTTTACCATTGGTTGATAGGCTAGTTGTTGATGGTTTATTGTTTTTGTCTGAAATGTTTAATGTAATGTCTTGATATTGCACCGTGATGAAGCACAGAGAGTACTATTCATCCATAATATACTATATATGACAATAAGATTACTGCAGTTCATGCATTCTGATTTCCTACATTAATCTGCTAGTCTGATACTTTTCCAAAATACAATAGTGTAGAAGGCTTGTATATGGGGATGTCGATAATGGAATTTAAAACAATGGCTTCATGGTGAATTTGGAACGAAATAGTTAATTATTTTTCTAAAGCCATACTCCCAAAATACATGCCAATTAGCATGTTGTTTGAGTAAATTTTCATATTCATTTAATTTATAGATTGCTGATGTGAATTTACAGGCACTTTTCACGTGAATGACAAGTTACAACAATAGTTCTATGTAGAAAATTTGAATTTTTTGTCTAAGTTGGTTAAACCAAATAGGCACATTGAAAAAAAAATCAAATTTTCAAGATAATATGCCTGAGTTGGCATTAGCTTTAACATATTGAATAGAAGCATGTTGCAATAGAGAGTGAATAACTGAGTGTTTGGGTGTATCACTAAGCGCTTAAGGTTGGCCATAATGAGTTATTAATTCTGCTTTGGGCTATGCATAAACTTGGGCTACACCAACTGCTGCTGAGTGGGGGTGAATTTCAATTGGCTATTTCTAAGCATTAGGAGCTGGAGTTATGTCAAATTAATAGGCACGAGCTTTGTAGCGATCGAGAGACAACCTGATGAGCTTCATAATTCAATGTGCGACATGGAAGCTGAACATATGATTGAGCATATGCATGCAACATATCACTATGTTGAATAATTTCATGAACATGTACTAGGTATTTTGGATGCTTACTTGTGCTTATTTACTTTTTTTATGCAGAGCAAAATTTGAAATTTTATCACACCACATGAAAGTTTTTTATTTAAGGTACGTGTCCACTATTTTACTTAAAAGGGTTGTTTCACTACTTCATGAGATATACAAATGAAGATCAATTTTAATTAGTAATTATTCTCCACCAAAGTTTCTGCCAGGATGTAGACAGGGTTAAATTGATTCATGACACGTTGTTTATACATGTTCAATATCCTCCACATTTCATTTTATTTTGGGTTACTAGTTGAAATCAGAATGATGTTCAACTTTATCCTTGGTATTGACTAACTATTGAAAAATCCGTGTGTGACTTAAGTAGGACCTTTATACGGATATAGCGGAATTGTATATGTGACAAGCTGACTTGTAAGCTACACTAGATATGCAGGTAAATCTAAGAAATATAGATATATCATTAGCAAGTAAAAGTAGTAAGTAAAGACACTAGGAATTTTATACTGGTTCGGACTTCATGTCCTACGTCCAGTCCTGAAGCTCCTCTTAGGAATTCACTAACACGCCCTCTCTTAACCCGGAGGAATATGTCACAATACACCTGAGCACTAACAAGGATGTCCCTGCCTGAGCACCCACACAGGACTTCACAAATTACAAAAGAGTTTTGACTTCTGAGTGTGTTCTTGTAACAGCGCTGAATAGATAACGGTTAAGTACACCCTTCCTATAATCTTATCCTCAAGTATTTGATGTGTATGTGGAGACTGAAGGAAGTTTGTTGCTTGTTGAATCAAGAGATATGAAATAACTTCAAAGATTCAACAAGTAACTTGAATTTTAGAGATCTTTTAGAATGCGGTGATATATGGATGTAAATTAGAAATTAGAGTAGAATAAATGAGAGTTAGTGATTTGGAAATCATGTTTGAAGTATATTTATAATTGTAGAAGAGTAGTAATCTTTCACGAAGATTTTCAGTAAAGAATTACATCCATTTCTGTTTGTACATGGAGAGGAATCTCTTCATGAAAAAAAGCAACTCTTCACAAAAATGACTGTTATTTCCGGATCAGTCGACTGGTAGGAAAATCACTAGTCGACTGGTCAACTGAGAAAATCCTATATATATTTAAGTATGAAAAGATACTAGCCATTACTGGACTCTGGATCCCTGACCAGTCGACTGTTAGGTGAAACCAGTCCATTAATGCTATTTTCTGATCATATATATATATATATATATATCTGTGTGTGTGTGTGTGTGTGAATTTGTGTTATACTGTATGGATAGATTATAACATATTTCTAACACAACTAAATAATCATATATACATGAACTTAGCTCTTTGATACGATCCTCATTAATCTCCATTTTGTTGTCTTGAATCGAAAATACCATAAATCAACATTCTCCCCCTTTTTTGATTGATGACAACATCTCACATTCTGTTGAAATATTGAATTGCTCCCCCTGAATGTATGCTTGTATATATATTTAGCTCCCCCTTAAACTCTACAACATTTTGTTAGCTCGTAATATAACATATACTTACCATGTGACTTCCTGTAACAAAATGTTAGCATATAGTGTATATATATATATGCATATAACCAATTAAATTGATACACTATTCTCCCCTTTTATCATTGATAAAAAAAGAATACATGCTATGAAAAATACAGTAATCGAGAGTAGTATAAGTCTTCAAAGATCTTTATATGAAACAATTCCTAATTCTCTTCAAAGTCTTATGAAATAATTCTCTAATATGGGTTTAGTAAATATGTCAGCAATTTGATTATTCGAGTTTACAAATTCTAAGTTGATGATTTGTTTCTCAATATTGTCTCTCAAGAAATGATGTCGTATATCAATATGTTTTGTTCTAGAATTGTTTACCATATTTTTAGATAAATTTATTGCGCTTGTGTTGTCGCAATAAATTATGGAGTTAGTGAAGTGAACATTAAAATCTTTAAGTGTTTGCTGCATATATATTACTTGAGCACCGGCTAGTGCCGCAGATATATATTCATCTTCACATGTTGACAGTGAAATGCAATTATGTTTCTTGCTGAACCAAAAATTAAGTGATTTACCGATAAAGTGACAAGTTCCACTTGTACTTTTACGACCCGTCCGTGATCCTCCAAGATCATCGTCACTATATGAAACTAATTCGAAGGAACAATCTTTCGGATAGAAAAGTCCAAAATCTTTGGTACTGCTAAGTTAACGTAATATACGCTTTACTGCCCTCAAATGTGATTCTTTTGGATAGTTTGAAAACGGGCACATAAGCAAACACTCATCATAATATCTGGTCTATTAGCAGTTAAATACAAAAGTGAACCTGTCATGCTTCGATGTAACTTTTAATCGACATTTTTACGATTTTCATCTTTATCTAAATGCGTCGTCGTACTCATTAGTGTATGTTTACTTGAAGTGCGTTCCATTCTGAAACATTTTATTAGATTAGTGCAATATTATTCTTGATTAATGAAAGTTCCATTTGATAGTTGTTTAATTTGTAAACCCAGAAAATAAGAGAGTTCTCCCATGTGCGACATTTCAAATTCATTGGTCATTATATTTGAAAATTCCTTACATAACTTATCATTTGTTGATATAAAAATAATGTCTTCAACATATATTTGCCTTATTAAAATATCTTTATCAGCTTTCTTTTGACAAAATAAATCAAATTTCTCATTTTCAAATTCTCCTCCATGATCACTTCATATATTCTTTATTTTTAAATCTGTCAAATTTTGAATTTGTTTGACAAATTTTTTATAGAGATCAAAAGTATCACTTTCATTCTTTAGAAACATAGTCTAAGTATATCTCGAAAAGTCATCAACAATTACAAACACATATCTACTATGGTTTATGGACTGAATCTGAGTAGGTCCAAACAAATCCATATGTAGTAATTCAAGCGGTTGTAATGTTTATATAACCTTTTTAGATTTAAAGGAGGATTTAGTTAACTTCCCAAGTTGACAAGCATCGCACAAATGTTCAGTTTTGAATTTTATTTTGGGTAAACCTCTTACAAGTTCATTTTTAGAAATCTTGTTTATCGTTTTAAAGTTAATATGACAAAATCGTTTGTGCCATACCCGAGGATCATTATCTCTGGCTAATAAACACATACTTGGATTATTATTAACTACCATATTTAAAATATAAATATTTTTATCTCTGTTTCCCTCAAAAACAAGATTTTTATTTGAATCTAATATACTACATTTATTTTCGGAAAACGATATTTAAAAACCTTTATCACATAATTGACTAATGCTTAACAAATTATGTTTTAAGTTTCTCACTAATAAAACATCAGTAATAAGAGGTGAATTAGATATATCGTAATTGCTCACATCTCCTTTGCCGATGATATATCCTTTGGAGTTATCTCCAAATGTGACAGTTCCTCCTCTTGAATAGGTAATATTGGTTAACATCTCTTTATCTCCTGTTATGTGTTTTGAGCAACCACTGTCCAGTATCCATTTTCCTCTGTTTTTGTTGAGTGGGACCTACAAAAAATAAATCAGAATTTACTGGTACCCACTTCCTCCGTTAGGGTCTTAAGGGTTAAATATTAGGGAACCAAATCCAAGAGGGTTCGGAGTCCTTTTTGAAAGTATAATTAATATTGTTGTGAACTGTATCTAAGAAATTCTTAATATATTAATTTCTAATCAGAATATTATTGGTTTTTGGAATCCATATACTAATATTTCTCGAATAATTATTTTTAGTAGTAATATCTAGTTTTTTAATACTAGAAATTACCGGTTTACTACTAGATTTCTTCTTAGTATTAACTTTTTGAACATATCCTAGTACTTTTTTACTTGAAACTGGTTGAGAATTTTCTAATATCTTACATAAATTTTCTCTACCTTTATTAAAATTATTAACATTTTTAGAAATATGATCTAATTTAACTTTTAAACTAGAATTTTCTAATTCTATAATTTTAACCTTAGTATTCAAGTTATGATTCTCAGAAACTAGTATATCATTTTTGTCCTTTTGAGTCTCAATTTCTTGACTCAACATAGGAATATGAGAATTTGCAACTGATAGGGATTCTTGTAATTTTCTAATCTCATCTTCTAAAATCTCCTCTTCATCTTTTAATAAGTCTCTTTCAAATTCTGGTCTTTTTCTATCTTCATTTGCTTGTTTATACTTTCTTTTAAAATTATTTCTAGATTCTAAAACTTCCATATTAATTTCCTTTAATTCATCATAAGTAAAATTACCGACCTCTGTATCTTTTGCCATGAAGCATACGTTTGCTTGTTCGTTGTCACTATCACTGTCACTATCAGAAGATGACGAATCTAAATTATCCCAACTGACTGAGAAAGCTCGTCCTTTTGATTTCTCCTTTTGTTGCGATTCTTTTTTAATTTTAGGCAATTCTTTTAATAATGTCTGGTTTTGTGACAGTTGAAACATTCCACCAAGGCTGGGTCAGGTTCTTTTGTTGTATTCATTTTCATATTCTTACTTTGGCCTTTTCTATATTTCAAAAATTTTCTAAAATTCTTTGCTACAAATACAATATCTTCTTCGTCTGAATCAGACTCATCTTTCTCAACATAGAAAGCTTAATTTTTCTTGTCTTGGACATGTTCTTTCTTTGCCTACAAATTTACTTTATAGGACATGAGATTACCGATTAACTCTTCGGGTTTCATGGCAAAAAGATCATTATCTTCTTCAATAGCTAAAACCTTTCTTTCTCACTCATCCGTCAAAGAGTTTAATATTTTTGAAACTATATCAAAATTAGAGTATTTTTTCCTAATCCTAATAGAGAATGATAAATATTTTGAAATCATGAGTACATGTCATTTATAGACTCATTCTCGTTTATTCTGAAATTTTGAAACTGGTTTTCAAGCATGGATATCTTGCTTTGTTTGACCTTGCTATTTCCTTCATGAGTTACTTTGAGTGTTCTCCAGATTTCATATGATGTAATGCATATACAAACCCGGTTAAACTCGTTTCTGTCCAAGGCACAATGCAACATATTCATGGCTTTAGCTTTGGCAGTAGCCTATGCTTTATCAGATGCAGACCATTGAGTATATAGTGTAGTGGGTTGTGTATTTTCCTTCTGTGTAATATTCCAACCTTCAAAATTATTGGCTTGCATATATATTCTCATACGTGTAGCCCAATAAATATAATTCATGACATTAAAAAAGGGTGGTCTTGCAGGAGATTGGCCTTCAGCATATCTAATATTAGTGCTAGTACTAGTGTTATTATCCATATTAACCAATTGTCAAATAATGGTTTTACGGTTAAATGATGGCTTCGCTCTGATACCAAATGAAAAGTCGGTGTGTGACTTAAGTAGGATCTTTATATGGATATAGCGGAATTGTATATGTGAACAACTAACTTGTAACCTACAATAGTTATGCAGGTAAATCTAATATATATATATATATATATATATATATATATATACGTATATGTATATATATATCACAAGCAAGTAAAAGCAGTAATTAAAGACACCAGGAATTTTATACTCGTTCTGACTTCCCGTCCTACGTCCAGTCCTGAAGCTCTCTTTTGAATTCACTAATACGCCCTCTCTTAACTCGGAGGAATAGGTCACAATACACCCAAGCATCAACAAGGATGTCCCTGCCTGAGCACCCACACAGGACTTCACAAATTACAGAAGAGTTTTGACTTCTGAATGTGTTCTTGTATCAACACTGAATAACCAACTGTGAAGTACACCCTTCCTATAATCTTATCCTCAAGTATTTGATGTGTATATGAAGACTGAAGGAAGTATGTTGCTTGTTGAATCAAGGATATGAAATAACTTCAAAGATTCAATAAGTAACTTGAATTTTAGAGAGCTTTTAGAATGTAGTGAGTATAGAGATGTAAATCAGAAATTAGAGTAGAATAAGTGAGAATTGATGATTTGGAAAGCATGTTTGAAGTGTATTTATAATTGTAAAAGAGCAGTAATCTTTCACGAAGAGATTCAACAAAGAATTACATCCATTTCTGTTCAGAAATGAAGAGGAATCTCTTCATGAAAGAAAGCAACTCTTCATAAAAATGACTGTTATTTCCTGATTAGTCAACTGGTAGGAAAATCACTAATCGACTAGTCAACTGAGAAAATCATATATATATATATATTTATTTAAATATGAAAAAAAAACTAGCTGTTACCGGACTCTGGATCGCTAACCAGTCGGCTGGTCAGTTTTCCACCAGTTGACTGGTTAGGTGAAACCAGTCCAATAATGCTATTTTATGATCATATATAAATATATATATTTAATAATATGCGCATTTGTGTTATACTATGAGAATAAATTTTAACATATTTCTAACACAACTAAATAATCATATATACGTGAACTTAGATCTTTGATACGATCTTCATTATTTTCCATTTTGTTGTCATGAATCAAAAATATCGTGAATCAACAACTATGTGTATCCTTCGTTGACCAAAGTAATGACTCAAAGTGTTATTCATGGAGTAATGGCAGGAAACACTGGCTTTATCATGGGTCTTGTCAATGAAAGACATAGATAGTAACTTTCAGTTATTGCCGCAGGCTGACTTCATTATTGTGGATCCTTTTTCATGGATTATGCTTCCATTACATGATAGGTATAGATTAAACCATATGATTAACAATTCATGGATTAAACCGTAACTTTACCTAGCATTGCACATTAGCATGTGATAAGGGACGAAAATAAAAAATACGTTGTGGCTTATCTTTTTCGGTTATCAAGGTGAAGAAGTTTTGGTTCATCCCTCAGGCAATGTGGCCTTCCTGCAATGCAGTTGTAATTGCGTCAAATATAGAATATTTGAGCTCCTGAAAGCAACATTTATGGATAAAACCACATTTTTGATCTCTTCCATTGTGACTTCATTAGATAAGTATTTCTGTCCTTAACCATCTATATATTTTCTAGGTTGTGAAGGTGGAAATACAGTACCAGTTTCTCCATTGAATAAGTTAGAGTAGTATTATATAGCCTACCCGTGATTGGCCACTTATCATTTATGAATCTCCTTTAATATTAAGTAGTGAATGAATCCTGTTCTTATGTCTTCTTATGGTCACTTTAACATTAAAAACATATCAGAAGTGATATATCTACATTGCAGTCAACTTATCTTGCTTTGTTGCTTGTTGAAAACTTGTTGAAGTTGTCTTTTACTCTTGAGCTGAAGGCTTGTTCTGGTTTTTTCCTCGTGCATTTGATTTATATGGTACTACCTTGATAAATTTGGAGTTTGGCATTCACTGCTTGAGTCATTATTTGTGAAGCTAGTTAGCTCCACTTAAGTTGGAAATGTTCTACTCCGTGCATCAGGTTGTGCAAGCCATTAGGCTTTGCACCTTATCCAATCCTTTTTGGACATAGTTTGGGAAATATGGACCACGATGACTTATAAACAGTAGTTGGTAAAACATTAGTGCAACAATAACTTCCATGCAGATTAGCCTTTTCTTTCCTTTTTTGGGAAGAAAACAGAATTAAAAACTGCAGTGGTGCAGATGCACCACATATTGTTGCTATTGCACCACATGTGATGTAGTTCACCACTGTGGTTCATTTGAACAATAGTAGTGGTGCACCTGTGCACCACTGCTATGGTGCAGATGCACCACATGCGGTGTAGTTCACCACTGTGGTGCATTTGCACCATAGTTTTGGTGCACCTGTGCACTACTGTAGCGGTGCAAATGCACCATAGTAGTGAACCGCACCACATAGTGGTGCATCTGCAACATTGTAGTGGTGCAGCATCACCACTATGTGGTGCCTTTTTTTTCTCTGCACTTTCTGTCAGTTGTGAATGCTTCATTTGTTCGCTAGTCTTGTTATTTATCTTTTCATACTCAGCAGTTCCATTTTGGCAACCTGTATGGTACATTGGCAACTTATGTTGAATGTTCCCTCTAGAACGTTGTTTACAATAAGCACGTGTTTGCATTTTCAAGAGATATTTATCTCATGCAATTTTTTTAATTGTTGTAGGTAATTGAGGACTTCCAGAGAAGACGATAAGCATGTGTTTGCATTGTCAAGTGTTAGAAGTCTTTTCTGTAGTAAGCGAATGATTTTCTTTTGGTTTGGTAAACTTTGGTATGTAATAGATATGTGTAAACATGCTATATGAATATTTTTCAATTTTGAATGTTTATTATAATATGTTGAATTATTATAGTTTGTTTACATGATTATCGTTTGAATATGTTCTTATATATTTAGATTTCTATGACATTGTCATATAATATTATTTTACTGTTTAATAACATCAGAAAATTATTATTACCATGGGGTAAATGCAGAGAAAACAGTGTAGTATATGCACATCATTTAAGAAATGTTGATAAAAAGAAATTTTGAGATATAGATAATGTTTAGGAAATGTTGACAAAAAGGAATGGAGAGGTATACATAGCGTTTCATAAATGTCGAGAAAAAAATGAACAAAATGTTGTAGAATAGTGAACATGTAAACTTTTGAGAATGCTGTGACATGTGGCAAAATGCTGTGGTAAAAATTAAGTTAACAACATTTCTGAAACAATATAAAACATTGTATTATGTCAATTTTCTACAGCGCTTAGTTATGTATTGCGATATTTCTAAGACATATAACAACTTGTTGGTAGACAACGTTCATCAAAAAGTTGCTAAAGGTTTTTACAACGTTTTTGCTATGCCGTGAAAGGAAAAATTTGTTGTAGTGAATGCTTGTTCCCTCATGAAGTTGACTACCATATTAATTATCAAAATCCGCTATCACTGCTGTTATCCAAAAAATATCAGGCATATACTGTTGGATCTAATTCAAAGACGGATTGGAAAATACACTCAACACATATGGACCGGTCGGGCCCAGTCAGTGGACCGGTCGGTCCCATCTATATGCCGGTGGGTTTCTGTATGACAACCGATCGACCAAAAAGTGTTTGTATGGATCAGTAAGTCCATGACATGCAACGGTTGGGTCGAGCAACTTTCGTTTGGTCGGTCAGTGTGTTGCCATGTCGGTCGGTCTACACTCCTGGGCTTCATACAATTGCTATCTGATAGGTTGATCCCATTTCGAAGTCAATCGGTGCATTTCAGCATATAATTATAAAATGGCGTGTGACAACAATATTGTTCGACATTACATAAGTCATTATTCATGTATAGCTGAACGAGCAATCGACGAAGAACACATTAAGATGCATGGGAATCTATGGACACATAACCTCTTATATTCCTCGATGGATCACTATTATAGTGTGCCTAAGCATATGAAGAGTGCATGGTGAAACATGAAAACAAGAAGAGGATCACCTAAAACGTTGAACTGCTTATAAACAAAGCATGCACACGTGGCACACATGGGATTCATTCAGATATGGACATACTATATCAATGCAACTAGTATACTGATTATGGAAAATATGCTATATAAGGCACATGTTATTTCCATGCTGCACACGTAAGTTCGGTTCAAGACAGCCAAGATTGCTTATGCATGAACGACACTAAAGCTTGGACATGTTAGAATCTCATAAATAACATACATGAGGCGCAGCATGCATCATTAAACATGAACACAACAGTTTCATGCTGGATGACGTGGCATACAAGATTAACGGACCAGGCAAGCAGCTCACGTTTCATGGAATGGCCACAGTGTATGCTACTGATCGGTATATAAAAGAAGTCATACACGTGATCGGTTGGTATTAAAAGCCATAGGCCTTTTGCAGTTTAAACAAGCCAGTCGGTGGAGAAAATAAATAATGCGATGGCAATATGGTGAATATTATTCCCATATTCATTGATTATAAAGAGAATGGCAACTTCGTTCCCATGTGAGCTCCGCATATATAAGATGGATAATAATGCCTATTTGATCACCACGTGGCAAAGCAAATACAAAAGAATGAGGTACTACAGGACAAGCATGGCATAGTTGTAATTATGGAAGTTGGTTTGCATTTGTTAAAAGAGAACAACGGAACATAAATAATCAAAAGTGGTCGGTGCTTCATTTGTAGCCGGTCGGTTCTTCACGTTTTACACCGGTCGGTGCTCCATTTCTATGACCGATTGGTTCCATACCAATCGGTACCCCTTTCCAGCTTTACACAGCTATACCTGGTGGCAGTTCTGTAAATATCCAAATATACGGATCGGTACACTGTATGCCATAATTACATCAATGCCACTAGCCCCAAACTTCACCTATAAATACCTCATTTCACCACACTTCAAGGGGTCGATTCCTCTACCCCGAAGGGCTGCCCAAATCATTTCTCCACCATTCTAAAGCTTCTTAAGCTCCATTAATGGCTTCCTAAGCTCACTTCTTATTCCTCCAACATCGTATGGATCAAATCCATTCCAATCAACATTAAAGTGATCTCCAATTCACTCAAAGCGTCTCTAATTTCCTTCATTCATCATGAAAAATCTCTCCAACACGATTCAAGTTACGTTTAATCACTCTTAATCCTCTCAAAAGTCTAGATCTAACACTAAATCGCTATGGAATCCATAAAGATCATCCGATTGCTAAAGTGATTAAAGATTCATACATCCACTATCATAAAGCAAGAGATCTCTTCAATTCTTTTGCCAATTCAAGTGTAGTTTAGATCATAAAGAGAGAAAAAAGAGAGGAAAGAGGGAAATGAATGTAAAGAGAGAGTTATGCATGTTGTAAACGAAGTATTGTAATGAGAAATGATTGAAAAGTGGACGTAGATCCATTTTGGATCGAACCACTATAAAAGTTCCTTTGTTTTCATTTTATGCTTTTTATTTTGTGATTACACGTATCCATATTTTAATCTAACCATTTGGTGAAGTGCATATAAAGCACCTTTGGTGTTGAAATCCAATTTTGGCTTTTAACAACTGCCAAGGATTGATCATTAGGAGAGATTGATGAATGATAATACAGGATATTCACAATAGTACCCATTGCACCATTGACTAACCCATTTTGCACTGAAAGATTCGACCGCAACATATCTCGTGCACCTATTGAGAGATAAACATATTTTTCCAAGCCTTTTACATCATCAGAAGAAGCATTACATGTTGTTTCACAATTATTTATTGAATAAACACATGCAATGGGTTTTCCAAGTTCAATTAGATGATTTTTGTTGTGTTCATTAGCAGTTGTCCTTGTTGGAGAAAGATATCGAGTGTTCTTAAAAGTTTTCTTAACTTCGTTCGATAGCATTACCTAATATATTGTTTTGAATAGTTTTCAGACTCACCTCTACTTAATCTTCCTAAAGTCTGCCGTAAAGGTAATTGCTTATCTCCAGCTTGGCGGAATATATACGATAGTCTTGCACACTTATTGAAACCTGTTTATGCAACTCATCCACGTTGTTTCAATTGATTTCCATCTTTTAGGTACAATGAACTACACAAGAGGCAATTGTCACATATTACCAACTAAGACAACCGAAACACCATCGAACAAGTCATTGACTAATAATATATCATGGCAACATAACCAACATTTGCAATCATTGTTGTACCAACATGCTGTATTTATTAATTATAATCCACTTAATGTATAATTCACTTTGTATCCTTGAATTCTTCTTACATACAATGACATTGCTCTCTTGAAATTTCTTTATAGCATGACTTTCTTTCTGTAGATATTGAAAATTTATGATAGATGGTATTGCCACTAATGTTGGATGCGACCACTCTAGATGAGGATATAACGCTAACCACTTTACTATATCCAAAATGAGTAATTATTGTCCGAACAATAACATTTATAGCAGTTGATTTTCCTGTACTAGCTCCATCACATATAATCATTCAAATTGACTATCCTTGTAATATAGTTTTATATATTATATCATGTGCAATTCGTTGATCATTTGATAACATGTCTAAAGGAATGTTAGTACAGTTGCTCACAATTTCACTTGTATATTAAATAATCGAACGCAATTTAGTATGTATAAAATTACATTTAACATTTATATTATAATACCATTGAAGTGATTCATTCAAGTTATGTAAAGTATCAAAATCTCTTAAACCCATTTCTAACTCCCCTCTATCTTCAAACAGAGGTCCAGTCGATGCTACAATCATCCATTCCTCTTGTTAATTTTGTTCGTTATCATTATAATATCATCGTCAAATTCATACCCGTCTTCAATAGCATTTGGGAATGCGTCAAGTTGAATTAAAATCAAATCAACATGTCTTTAAGACTATTTATCAAGGCTTCCTTTTGCGTTATATATATTTCAATAATGATGATGCAATAACACATATATTTAAAATTTAGCAGTAAAAGTAATAATCCGGTATTGTTTTAATTATTTCAAATTATAAAACAGGATTAACCATGTGACATAGAAGTAAATATATGATGTTTCCAGAAGAATTGATAAAAAGTATAAAAGTTGAAGAACATAGATGTAGTAAACAAGGAATCCTTGTTCACAAAAAAGTTCTTGTTTATCGCTAAGTGAAGAAATACTACTATTTAAAACTGGTATTATTTGGAACACCGCCTCAATTCGAATCTTATTCCAATCATTATTATAGTAGCGATAGTTTTTTGCCATATCAAAAAGTGAAAGATTTTCATATTCCTTAGGCTGATCCATATACCTTGCATCAAAATTTGGATTTGTTTCGATCGTATCTTCATCTATTGTACCATTTCGATGTCGTATAATTGTTGATAACATGCTTTTCTTACTTACTATAAGTTACACCACGGTTTTAGATGAACATACAAATGGGTAAGACATCAAAAGATAACACACCTCTTGTGAAAAAATATCTCATTCTGATACACTTTTAAGAAGAAGATTTTTTGTTGTAGACGTAAAAGTTTGATATGGCTGATGAATATTTTCAACTATTGCTCTAAATGTATTTGTGAAAGACTTTGATACTAGCTCTGCTTTTGCTGCTTATTTTCCAATATAATTTAGTACCGCATGAACAAATAGGAATAGATACCAATCAATGGTTGCATGTCAAACTTGAAAACCTTTTTTGTTTTGTGCGAAAGGGTCATTTCATTTCGATTGAAATCAGAAACTTTAACTATTTGGAGGATCTTCTACAATTTGAGACCGTGGCAACACGTCAAATGAATATTAAAAGCGACATATCATTTGTTTGGTTGTTTTATGTAAATGTAAACAATTATTTCCACACCTAGAATGACACATAACCCAAGTTATCGAGTTTGCATAGTCATCATCATCGATATATAAATTTGCATCAAGCAGAGCAACACTTGCATAAGGATGTTCTTGTTTAACATATGAGGTTTGGTTGTGCAAACAAGACAGTCAAAATATTAAATAACGGTATCATTATTATGTAAATTCCCACTATTATAAGATAAGTCTGATGCATCATCCAACCAAAGAAAGCTAGAATATGTCCACTTCCACAATTTTTCCATTCAAATCGATACTAGTTGTCCTTAATAGAAAATTCAGGTGTTATAAAATCTTTTATGAACATATAAACATTCGGTTGGAAAAGCCACGCAACAACAAGTGGGTTGTCATTTAATAATTGTGCTTTTTTCTTCTTCTTTTTTCATGAGATTCAAATTTTGAAATTCATTTCCTGGATCGAGAAAATTATAAGTTTCGACCATTGCATATCTAGTGAACTCAGCGTGAAAAATATCGTTGTTGCCCCTAATTGTTTTACCATAGCTGTAAACCTATTTAATCATGCAAACCAATAAGAACAGCTTCCACGAATGCCTTTGACAAAATAAGAAATGTATTGTGACAACCGCTGATCTTCCGATTTTAGCGTTTCACAAATATCCTGAATTATCAAATTTCCATCTTTAGGATTTTTTGCATATAGATAATACCAATATCCGGTGCACCCCATCTACTAACAGAATTGTAAGCAAAATAACAAAATCGAGCATCTTTTGCAATTTTTAATCATGATATTTCATTAAGTATTGGAAATGCTAAAGAAGTCATATTTTTCTTAGTCGTGCTTGTCTCAAATCAACATTCCCCAAGGAAATAATGTTGGAAATGTCATTAAGATATACCCAGAATTATTAAACTCGTCAATAATAGTATATGAAATAGCATTTCAACTACTGTTTCATTATTTTTTTGACTTTCTTGAACGAATAATACACAATCTTGTTGGCTGGGTTGTACCATATTCGTTATTGCACCTGATGATTCAAATTCTTCAATGTCGATTATTTCATTTTCAAACTCTGGAGGCCTTGCTGAATTTGAATTATAGTTATGAGTTACAATCTTTTCTGAATTATCTTGATTATATGGAAATGTAAGAGGAAAAAAGTCTTCTGGTAATTCATTTAGAGCTATTTCATTAATATGTATATCAACATAAAAATATTATAGGTTTCAAGCCGAAGCAGTGCATGTTTTACTTGTCCACGTCTTATTCGAAACTCCTTGTTTTCATATACTCCACTTCTATTAACAACTAAGACCGCTGATAAATCATCTAGCTTCTAAGGGAGAAAAGATGCAATTGCGTTGACATCTTATGGAAAATTAATAATATTTCCACTGTATTTGTAAATTTTTCTCCTTTAAAAAGATAAACTGACATCATCGGATGGATGGATGCATGCTATATTATCTACTCTAAACTTGTAAGGCTAGATAACTCAAGTGGAACATGTCTAGGTCCATTAAATTTTTAGAACTAAACATGGATGGATGGTCATGCTATGATCTATCATTATGACAATCAGAACATGAAGATGAAAAGACAATTTGATCTGGAAAATACTAAGTGTAATCTTGACAATATCTCCATTATATATCTTGGCATGATTTTCAAAATTTAAGGGCATTGGTAATTTTGGCAATTGAAGATGCTGATACTAAAGTAGGAATGGATGAGTTATTTGTGTCTGAATTTTTACGCTGAGCTCCGTTTTGCCTATGTCATGTGACATCCATGGATTTTAGACGTTGTTGTTGTGGTTATTTTCTCTCAAACGTCTAGCTCGCTGATTAGATGCATTATTTATATTGTACTTACCAGTCCTTCCATCATGGTTTCCCAATGTAGGGAAATCTCTATTTAGATAATGATTATCATTTATAAGGAAACAGAAATAATAAACGAGATTGAATAACAAAGTCAAAAAGTTTTACATAAATGATGCATGAGGAATATTTTGTTTTTTAGTGTATTAGTACGAGAAAAATGTGGTATATCGATGGATATTAGTAGGATTGTCTCGCATGCAGTTAAGCTAGGAATGACGGTTTGAATATGAAGTCCCGCTCACTGAATAAATTGAAGGAGTGGTGTATAAATATGAATTAGGAGGAACATAACAACAGGGATTCCTTTTGTTACAAGGATGTGTGTGCCAACTCATATACATGTGACCTATGCTGGAAGGAGGGGGTTTTGTTCTGACCGTCGTTACATAACAGTTGTATCAGAGTCGAAGGTTACAGACCGGGCCATGCAGGCAAGGTGGTGCTCTCAAAATTTACTCGTAAGATGCGAGTCAGAGGGGAGACAATTAGGATTGTCTCACATACTGTTAAGGTAGGAATGACGGTTTAAATAAATAGTCCCACATCACAGAATAAATTGAAGGATTGGAGTATATATATTAGTTGGTCGGCACTTGACATCAGGGATTCCTTTTGTCACAAGGATGTGTGTGCCAACTCATATGGGTACGCCCTATGCGGAAGGTAGGCAGGCTCTTATTTCGATAGTAGTTGAAACGCTTTTTAGTCAAAGCTGTCACACGTCAAGAACATCGTTGAAAATGCAAAATGATTTAATAAAAGTTGCAGCGCGTTCATAAAAGGATATAAAATGGCGTCGATATGTAAAATTATCGCCGATTAGCTCAGAAAAGCTAATGCAACAAATATAATAAAAATACATGATCGATATGGTCTGATCAACTCAAAATGGTTGAGCGCGTCGGTCCGATCACGTGGAAAAAATCATCACGCAAAAATATACGACTTCGGTAAAAAAACATTGCCGCGCGCTGAAAAATAGTTGATCGGCGTATGAAAATGATGAAAAACCACGTATTTTGCCTTGGTCGACCGATCTGGTAAATCTGGCAAAAATAAGTTTGGCGCACAGAAAAATAGTGGAAAACACAGTGGATCAGCCAAAAAATGCATGCAAAACATTGGCTGATCACACATAAAAGTTTGGTCGATCACGTGGTCTAGCATCTCAAAAATACTGGATCGACCCTGGCAGATCAGTGAAAATTGCGCGGAAAACCAAGGCGATCATGTTGGAAAACTGGGAAAATCACCTTGCCCTGGCAAAGTTTTGTACCCCTTAAGGTGGTCGAAATTCATTGATCAACATGATAGATCCGAAGAAAACCATGGATCTGCATCGTACCAGAGGGGTACAAAAATTTGGCAAGGCGGGTTCGAGAATTTGTGGCGGATCCGTCACATCGAGGGACTCGAAAAGGCATGTGCACATCGGAGGTTCCGAGTTTTTTCTACATGCGCACGTCTAGAGATCCGGTCCGAGAATTTGCCACTGGGAGCGGATCTGAAATTTTGGATAAGAAAAAGCCTTGATCGACTTGAGGGACTCGATCATTTCCACGTACGTGAGCTGAAGGATCCGATATGATGATTTTGGATGGGCATGTTATCAGATATGTTGCAGATCACCATGGTTTCAGCTTTTCACATACGGATCACCATTTTTAGCATGATCAACACATGAAATCTGCAGTTTTTAGGAGATTCGAGTTTTGCCAAGGCAGGGGTACAAAATTTTGGTGAAACTTCAAACTTTCGACTTCAATTTTCGGACCTCTCAGGGATACAAAATTTTTCTGTGTAGGTCTCATTTCTCACCTACTCCAATACCAAATTCAACTATAAATACCCCCTCACTTCCAACACAAAAGGGGTTGGTTTTTCTCGACTATTGAGACTTCTTAAAGCTCTCTACCACCATTAATGGCTTTCATCTTCTTCTCCATGACCATTGGACATGGCATGGACCTCTAAAACATTGCACAAACGTTTTCCATCACTTTTGGACATCTACAAGCATAAAAACAACATTTTCGGGCTATTTTGGTTATCTTGCATATTTTGACTTCTTTAACATCGAAGCTACTTTTTGGGCATAGTTGACAGAGTCAAGTGCATCTTCCACTCGACGAAGAAGACAAAGGGCCTTTAGTCAAAGTTTAGAATTAATAAAGTTATTGTTGTTCTATTGTAACACTTTGTACTTAAATATTGTCCGAACTTGTACAACAATTGTAGTCGAATATAATATGATGAATGATTACTATAAAGTGGACGTAGGCGTTAGTGCTAAACCACTATAAAAAGCTGTGTCTCCCAGATTTACTTTATTACATATTTGGATTTCTGTGTTTCTATTACTCATACACATTGGGTGCTTGCGTGCGTTAAGTCCACGATAACATTACACGCCAACATTTTGGCGTGCCAGGAAGGTAACACATAGCTTTGATCTCTGCGTCGGTTTACATTCTCAGATTCTTCTTCGGATTTAGTTTCAGTTTTCGTCTTCGACTCAGTTACTTGCTTCCCATCACGGTTAAGCGTAAGAAGCTCGATGCTATCACTGAAGCTCAAGGTACAAAAGGAGAAGGAAATCAAGAACTTTCTTTGAATGGACCTCTATCGAACTACGTCACTTGAGAAGATGTCGATGGAATGATTAAGAACCTAGCTATGGATTTGAACACTCGACTCGAGCGATAGGAAGACGCTTTTGATACCTTTCTTTCCCGAATTGAGGACATGATAAGAAGTACTTCAAGGACGACTGGTCAGGCATACATTATTGGAACCAGTAAAATGTTCCTCCTCCTGAGACTCGGGACTTGGGGCAACCCCGCAAACTAACCAGCAGGCTGACACCGATCCTCGGAATGGTGACGGTCTCGCTGCACTCGGTGGCACCCAAAATCCCGATGTCGCTCCTGCCCGTGATGTTTTGGTAGGTCAGGTTGCGGGTTCCGTAGCTGGTAATGCTGCTCAAGCGTCGATGCGTGCAACTTTGGATGGTAGTGCTCACACAGTTCCGGGAATCAGAATTACACCCGATGTGGCCCCTCAGGTTGGAATTCAACCGGACATTATTCTTAATCAACTGATTCCAAACTTGGACTTACACACTAGGGGCACCAGTGTCACTTTGGATAATCTAAATTAGCTACTTGCTTTAGGTAATGTATCTCAAATCACGGATGTCATCCATTGATTCACTTGAGGTAGTGCCTCTTCTACGGGCTTGGATTGTGTGGCTCGCAGTCCTCTTTCTTTGGATATCAAGAACTCTCGTAACCCACCATATTTCAAGTTACCAGTTCTGGAACCATATGACGGTCGAAAGGACCCGACCGCTCACCTCATTAAATACATTCAGCATATGGAAGTTCTCTCATCTTCGGAGAATGTCACGACTAAGTGCTATTCACTTTTCTTAACAGACATAACTGCAATGTGGTACAAGCAGCTAGAGCCGGACTCCATCACTTCTCGGAATTCTTTGATCAACAGATTTGTGAAATAGTTTAGAGTCAACATGGCCTGTCTGAAACACGTGACGAATCTCAATGGTATCAGGCAGAAGTCCAGAGGGACTCTGCATAAATTCTTGAAACAGTTCAATGCTGCAGTCGCTTCAGTCGATAGACCTGACACTCCATAGTTTTAATGGTCGTAGTATCAGGAGTTCTAGATAAATCTGACTTCAAGACTTCACTGCATCAGGACCAGCCAAGTGATCTAACGAGATCTACTTCGAAGCTGAAAGATTCCTTTGGGAAGAGGATACGAAGACTGACAACAAAAAGATCCTTGATGTTAATGCTGCTAGGGACGGGAAACCACCCGACTCTGAAAAGGTTAAAGTTTCTGCTACTGCTAAGCAACCCTCATTGGGAAATGATCGCAACCAGGCTTGGAGGCGACTCAAGTTCCCGTCTTTCTCTGAACTCGCTCATACCCTTGAGGAGATTTTTCAAGAGATTCATCCCATTCATCCTTTCAGAAGGCCTCCTGCAAGGGAGCCAACTCAAAGAGAAAGGGATTCTGGTCCAGATTAAATGCTTCACAATCTCGACGGTCATGATACAAATGATTGTCTACATCTTAGAGACCTGATAGAAGAGCATATCAGGTGTGGAGATCTGGCATGGTTTGTTCAAACTCGGGATGTGGTGTTTGGACAGGCACAACGCCCTCAAAGGAATCAGGATAGGCCCAGGATTAGCAATCGTCCCAGTGGCATTGTTATCAACTAAACTCCTTACTAGCTCTGATGTCTTGGATGCAAGTCTTCTTGGCCTCAGTTTCTTGCGGCTTGCGGCTAGTGGCTTTGATCTTTTGGCTTTGTGGATATTTCAGTTTCTTGGTTCGAATTTGCGTGGTCTCTTGGATGTTAGATTTACTTATGCGGCTTCCGGGATTCTCGTTTTCCAGCCTTTGGTGCTTTGGCTTTGGTTTTGGCTTTCTACGGTTCCTTGGCTTCCGGATTTTATGGCTTTCGAATAATGTGCTCCACACTCATGGATTTCTTGTTCCTAGTTCTCTCGGCTTTCTCTGAACTTGGTTATTCGGACTTTGGCCCATGGCTTTAGATTTAAGGACTTCAGTCTTTTGGTTGTATCCCACCCTTTGGTTATTTTGGTTGTTTTGGCTGTAAGATGGTCGAGTAGGCACACCTATGCACGAGAGCTGTTATAATCCCTAGGCATGCTCTTTTCTCGACAACACACAATCACCCCCTCTGATTATTAATGAAAAGTAACTTTTCTCGGTTTCGGATTTTGAATGTTTATGTTTGTTTACCCATGTAAAAGGGACCAGCGAGATCCTAGGCATGCTCTTCACAAACAATAAACCTTTCGCGTTTCTTCACTAATAAATTTGAAATCAAAAAATGGCCAAGTCAGCCTACCCATGCATGGGGGAAGGTCAGCTCCCTAGGCATGCTCTTTACGGAGGATGAACCATCAAGTTTTCTTTTGGCTTTACTAAGAAACCCCTAATTTTATGACGTTAATAAAATTACTTCACAATGTAGAGACACTTACTTGTGAAGTATGAAATTGACAATGGGATTGAGAACCTTAATAATCGTCTGGCTATCTTGGCCTCTCATCCCTCCGCGACAAGATTGCCTTGATCTGTGACGATTTTGGATCTTGTTCGACTGGTCGACAGATCCTGCTCGTTTGGCTATCTTGGCCTCTTGTCCATCCACGACAAGATTGCCTTGATCTGTGACAAGTTTGGATCTTGTTCATCTGGTCGACAGATCCTCCTCGTTTGGCTATCTTGGCCTCTTATCCCTCCACGACATGATTACCAAGATCTGTGATAGGTTTGGATATTGTTCGTCTGGTCGACAGAACTTGCTTGCTTGGCTATCTTGGCCTCTTGTCCCTCCGTGACAAGACTGCCTTGACTTGCGGTGAGCCTTAGATCTGGTGCGTTTGGTCAACAGATCCTGCTCGTTTGGTTACTGAATTGTTCTCACGCAATGATTCATCTGGTTATACGGTTATCGGCTACTCTGGATTTACAAGTTTTGGGTTTGCCCCAACTTCCTAATTATGGATTTTCTGGTTATTCAGATTATCCGACCCCTTCAGTTCTCTGGTTATTCTGGCTATTTAGGTTACCTCCAAATGATCCGAAGCAATCATCGACTTTCATTGGATTTTAAGCTTTCTGGTTAATGAATAATACGATCCGGGGCGATCCTGAATTTCTGGTTTATTGGCTTTAATTTTCTATATTAACATGATCCAGTGCATTCATAGATCTTTAGTTTTCTGGTTATGAAAGTTCACTTAGGACTTCTCCTAGCTTTGGTTTTTGGATATCTGAATTTCTGGTCTTCTCACAAAACACACCTTCCATGGATCAAGCAAGATATATTTAGGGGGAAAAATGTTGACACACTTTTTAGTCAAAGCTTTCACACGTCAAGAATATCGTTGGAAAATGTAAAGCGATCCAATCAAAGTCACGACACATTCGGAAAAGGGTTTAAAATGGAGTTGATTCGTAAAATCATCGCTGATTGGCTTGGAAAAGCTGGCGTAGTAAAATTACGTGATCGACATGGTCCGATCAGCTCAAAATGGTTGAGGGCGTCAGTTCGACCATGTGGAAAAACTCATCGCGCAAAAATATACGACTTCGATAAAAAAAAACAGTGTCGTGCGCTGGAAAACAGCTGATCGACGCATGAAAAGGATAAAACTACTTATTTTACCTTGGTCGATCGATCTGGTAAATCTGGCAAAAGTTAGTTTGGCACGTAGAAAAACATTGGAAAAACATGGTGGATCAGCCAAAAATCGCATGCAAAACGTTGGCCGATCACACAGAAAAGTTTGGTCTATCACGTAGTCTGGCATCTCAAAATACTGGATCGACCCAGGAAGATTAGTGAAAATTGCATGGAAAACCAAGGCCGACCACGTTGGAAAACTGGGCAAATCATCTTGCCCTGGCAAAATTTTGAACCCCTCAAGGGGGTCGAAATTCATTGATCAACACGGCAGATCCGAAGAAAACCATGGATCCACATCGTACCAAAAGGGTACAAAAATTTGGCAAGGCGGGTTCGAGAATTCGTGGTGGATCCGACACATCGAGGGACTCGGAAAAGGCTTGTGCGCATCAGGGGTTCCGAGTTTTTCTACATGCGCGCGTCGAGGGATCTGGTCCGAGAATTTACCATAGGGAGCGAATCTGAAATTTTGGATACAAAAAAGCTTTGACTGACTCGAGCGATTCGATCATCTCCATGTTTGCGAGCCAAGGGATCCAATATGAAGATTTTGGCTTGGAAAGTGATCAAAAACATGGCAGATCACCTTGGTTTCAGCTTTTCATGTACGGATCACCATTTTAGTGCGATCAACACATGAAATATGTAGTTTTTAGGAAATTCGAGTTTTTCCAAGGTAGGGATACAAAATTTTGGTGAAACTTCAATATTTTGACTCTGATTTCGGGACTCGATTTTCGAACCCCTTGAGGATACGAAATTCTACTGTGTAGGTCCCATCTCTCACCTACTCCAATACCAATCTCCACTATAAATACTCCCTCACTTCCAACACAAAAGGGGTTGATTTTTCTTGGCTATTGGGACTTCTTGAAGCACTCTACCACCATTAATGGCTTCCATCTTCTTCTCTATGACCATTGGACATGGCACGGACTTCTAAAACGTTGTGCATATGTTTTCAATCACTTTTTGAACTCTACAAGCATAAAAACATCATTTTCGGGCTATTTTGGATATTTCTTGGACTTCTTCAACATTGAAGCTACTTTTTGGGCATAGTTGACCGAGTCAACACATCTACCACTCGACGAAGAAGACAAAGGGCCTTTTAGTCAAAGTTTAGAATTAAAAAGGATATTATTGTTCTATTGTAACACTTTGTACTCAAATATTGTCCAAACTTGTACAACAATTGTAAGTGAATATTATATGATGAATGATTACTATAAAGTGGACATAGGCATTAGTGTCGAACCACTATAAAAAGTTTTGTCTCCCGCATTTACTTTATTACATATTTGGATTACCGTGTTTCTATTACTTATACACATTGGGTGTTGGCATGCGTTGAGCCCATGACAACTTTCCACATTAACAACCGTCATTACGTAACAGTGGTATCGAAGCCGAAGGTTACAGACTGGGCTATGCAGGTAAGGCAGTGCTCTCAAAAGATACTTGTATGATGCGAGACAAGGGTGAGATTGTTAGGATTGCCTCACATGTTGTAAAGTTAGGAATGATGGTTAATATAAAGTCCCACATCATAGAATGAATTGAAGGAGTGGCATACAAATATGAGTTGGTAGGCACGTAACAACATAGATTCATTTTGTTACAAGGATGTGTGTGCCAACTCATACGCGTGCACTCTATGCTGGAAGGAATGGGGCTTTCTTTCGACCGTTGTAACGACCCGTATTCTACGCATCATAGGATCGTAGAATATTTAGTTCTTTCACATACGAAGTCGTATGGTCATGTAACTTTGGGAGACGACTATTGGAGTCATTTCCCATGTTCGTGATTTTTCCCGATTTTTAAAAGACCATTTTACCCCTAATTAGTACTGTTTTGGCCATAACTTTTGACTGGAAAGGAATTTTGACCTGAAACCACTTCCATTGGCTCCGGATGATGGTTTCTCTTTCCGTAGAGTGGTCACATTAGCCAAACGGACTCACTGTTTGGGAGATATGGCTGAAACAAGTTTCAGATGGTGAAAAACAGCTTAATTGGGCTTAACCGGGTGATTAGCAGCTAGGCCCATAGGGGAATTTCGGGTTTAGAGATATAGGAGGACTGATTAGGGTTAGGGAATCACTTTCATTTCAGTTTTGAGCCGCCACAAACCTTCTTGAGACCCTAGTAATGGCTTCCATCCTCTAAAACCACTCCAAAACACATTTTTAGTGAAGATTAAGCCTAAACTACATCAAAGCAAGGCCAAATAGCAACAAAGCAAGGTTGGAGCTGCTGCTATACATAGGAATTCGACCCAAACAGAGAGTATTTCAGATTTGGTGTTTTATTTTGTGGCCAAGGTGAGTGATTTGCATAGTTTTTGCACTAATTACAGTAATTAAGGGTGATTAGTGAAGATTAGCGAATTTATACACTAATAAATTCTGGAAAAATGTTTAGAAATTCTTAAATAATATTTTATGCCTCTGTTAGAAATTTGGTTCGATTTGATTAAGTTTTGTTAACCCTATGATTAGGTTTATTTAAACATGCTTAAGGGAAAATAAGGGGTTTTGGCCACTTTTGATCCATTTTGATTCATTTGAATTGTTGTTTGGTGTTTGTGGTTACTCTTACATGTTACTATGACTCTATGGTATGTTTTATGATTGATTAGAATAGTTAGATTGGTCGAAAATGCTGTCGAATGGCGTAGAAAGCTCGTTGGAAAGTTGCAGAAATGTGCAGGTTCCGAACCGGATCGGATCGGGGTAGGGGTTGGATCGGATTTGTGAACTGACCAAGGGAATTCGAACTGGATTAGAACTTGTAACTGGAGGAGGCTTGGCAAGAAGGAAGGCCGTTTACTTAGAGTTAAAGTGGACAAGGGGGATCGGATCGGAAGAACAATGGGGGCCAGATCGGATCGGACTGGAGCACCGGATGGGATGAAGATGAGGAGCATAGGTTCGGAACGGGGAAAGTAGAGGCTAGGACAAAAGATGGGATCGGGTCGGTGTACCGAACCGAACCAGGGGGCGCACCCGAACCGAATGGAAAGATGACAAGGAACGAGGGTAATGACCACCGAACCGAACCGACGAGGGTAATGACTACCGAACCGAACCGACGAGGGAAATGACTACCGAACCTAACCAACGAGGGTAATGACTACCGAACCGAACCGAATTCTAGGGCTGCTACTGCGCGACGACTCTTCTGAAGACCCACTCCAATTCGACCAAACCCGAGATGCAAAGGAGGTCCAAATGAGAAGTTAGAGCTCAAGATTTAGATGGGAATCAATGAGTACGCTTCATGGTTGGGCTTTGCTGCGGGACGCGTGCCAAGGGGTTATTGGTGTCTATAGCTTTGGACCACTATGGTAGGAGGTATGAAGGCGGATTCAGGGCCATCATGGCATTGGTAGAACCCAGGGCTACGACCAATGAAGTGGGTCATTGAAATGTTTGGTCATGACTCCATGTGTTTAGCTTGGTCACAGCAGGGTTTCTGCAAGTCAGGATTCGTCGTTACCTCAATTTGTCTAGTGTTCCAAAGTGGTAGATACCGTATGCTTTACACATTGCGTGAGAGATGTGAGGATGATTGCTATAGATGATTTGTCTGCTATCATTATGACATGCACACCCCACCCCCGTATCCTTACACTATTTATTATGGCGCCTTAGAGTATTGTACGGTATGTGGTACTAACTCTTTGGTTGTAGGTCCAGATTCAGGTATGGTTTAGTATACCTGTTATTATTCTGTTTAGATGCTTATCACTCATACCAGGCTTTATGTCTGACCCAGAGTTTTATGTCTCCTCTTATTACTCTGGGTGCTCACACGAGCAGACTAGAGACAGGTTAGCTGGTGATGCACGGGTAGATGATCCGGAGACGAGATGGAGGCTTCCACGTAATATATATATAGTATTCTCCCTGTGTTGTTGAAGATCACTGCTTGGGAATTGGTGGTGCATCTTCTACCTTAGCTTTCTTTTGTTTAGAGACAGTAAATTTGAAAAGTTGTAATAAGTTGTATTTGGATTTCCGCTGCTCTGATGTTGATGTTGGTTTTAGTTATCAGCTTATACACTGTCTCACCTGTTTTATGTCAAGTATTTAGTTATTATATTTTACTCCATGTGCTGTGAGACATTCTACAGGTTCTTTGTATGTTCATTTCCTTCTTCCTTTTCCTTCTGGCGACCCATTCCGTGCTAACTGGACATGTGTACAGCGCACTTTTGAGATAAATGTCGGTTGGTGCGGGCGAGCTGTCACACTTGGTATCAGAGCTCTAGGTTGCGTAGTTAACCCAGGGAAGTTATCGGGGAGAGATAATATACGTATATGAGATAGCGTATTTTTGATTATTTTGGTTTTCAAAAGCTATATATATATACTATTAGTAGTATAAGAATGAATTCGTGCTGCACTGGCACCACTATGGAGTCGTTAATCGTTTCCTTTTTCAGATTGACGATGAGCCGATATGTTAGAGGTACCGGTAGAGGGGCCAATAATGGGAATGTTGCTGACATGAGGACGATGTTTACTGACCTCATGAGAGAGATTCTTACAGATGTACAGAGGGCAGCTCCCAATGATGGAAATGGTGGTGGTCCGATAGTGCAGGCGCCGAGGGTCGACTTCGCCAAGCTGAATAAGGATTATACTAGCCTTGGTGGGAAGCCGTTCCACGGAACGGAGTCGGCCACGGATGTTCAGGATTGGTTGGATAGTTGCGAACGTATCTTCGAGGATTTGGGTATCGAGGATGCGATGAAGAAAAAGCTAGCGTCCCGTCAGCTGCAAGGGTGGGCAATGAATTGGTGGAATGCTATAAAGGCAGCTACTCCCGAAGATCAGATTACTTGGGAGCAGTTTAAAGCTCGCTTTAGCAAGAAGTTCATTCCAGCTACTCAGAAGTCAGTGCTGTTTAAGAAATTCTTGGAGCTCAAGCAGAATGGCAGAGCTGTCTCGGAATATATTGCTGAATTCGACACTTTGTCGAAGTATGGGTTATCTCTTATTGATACTGCCGAGAAGAAGAATGAGAAATTCATAACTGGTTTGGATCAGTACTTGGGGAAAGGCTTATTAACCACATCGATGAGACGTTTGAGTCGATTGTGAGGAAAGCATTGAGGTCAGAAAGTCTCTACCCTAAGCCGAGGACTGAGGTTGCATCTGCAGAAGAGCCAAAGCCACAAGCAAGTGGTGGAGGCAAAGGTGGTTCCCAGAATAAGAGAAAGCAGAGTCAGACTAAGGATGGCCAGAAGAAAAAGAATAAGCAGGATGTGGAGTGCTTCAGCTATGGAAAAAAGGGCCGTTATGCTAGTAATTGTCGGGCCAAGCCAGCGGATAGGAAGTGCTTCAATTGTGGCCAAATGGGACATCACAAGGACAAGTGTCCACAGCCCCCTAAAGAAAAGCAAATGGTGAAAGCATATGCTTTCAATGCTATTCCTTCTTCGTCGAATGCCCCAACTGCGGCGGAGAAGGGAAAGAATGTCGTCATTCAAGGTATGCTTTCTGTTTATGATGTTCCTGTTAGAGTTCTGTTTGATACCGGAGCTTCCAGTTCTTTCATATCTAGTGACCTGGTAGATAGGTTGGGATTGGAGCCCGAGATTGTCGATAGACCTTTAGCAGTGACGAACTCGATTGGTGGTTCGACTAGCCTTAGCATGATTTGTCGTAATGTGATCTTATCGAGTCATGGATGCATGTTTGTTTGTGATTGCTTTGTTTTGGGCTTTACTGGGTTTGGCATTATTTTGGGAGTAGATTGGCTCCGAAGGTACGGGGTGGTAGTAGACTGTGAGGGCTTTTTGGTGACAGATAGAGCGGATTATGGGCGGAGGATAGTGTTTGGTGGTCTACCCAGTGAGGGGGTATTGGCTAGTTTTCTAAACTCCCTTGACATTCCGCATAGTGAGTTGTCAGGTTTGCCCGTGGTTGGCCAGTATCCAGATGTTTTCGAAGAAGTGACCGGGCTTCCACCACACCGAGAGATGGAGTTTCGTATTGATTTGGTAAAAGATGCCAGACCTATAGTGATGCCACTTCGTCGTATGGCACCAAGGGAGCAGCGAGAGCTCGAGGTGCAAGTCAGCGATCTTTTGAAGAAGGGATTTATCAGAAGGAGTGTTTCTGAATGGGGAGCACCAGTTGTGTTTGCTACCAAGGCGGATGGTTCCCTTCGTTTGTGTGTAGACTACCGCGAGTTGAATAAAGTGACGAGGAAGAATAAGTATCCTCTACCGCGGATAGATGATTTGTTCGATCAGTTGAGTGGCACGAAAATATTTTCTCAGTTGGATCTCGCGACAGGTTTTCATCAGCTTAGAGTGGAAGCTGAGAGTATAGCTAAAACGGCATTTCGGACGCCGTCTGGATTTTATGAGTGGTTGGTCATGCCTTTCGGGCTGACCAATGCCCCAGCATATTTTGTGGATCTTATGAATAGGGTGTTCAGGGATCAGTTGAATAAGTTTGTCCTTGTGTTCGTTGACGATATTTTGGTCTACTCGAGGACAGAGGAAGAACACAAGGAACATTTAAGAATAGTGATGGAGGTGTTGAGAAAACACCAATTGAAAGCAAAGTTTTCTAAGTGTCACTTCTGGAAGAGGGAAGTGAGGTTCTTGGGCCATGTTGTATCAGAGAATGGTATTGCCGTGGACCCAGCAAAGGGGGCTACGGTACAGGATTGGCCTACGCCCAAGAATGCAACAGATGTAAGAAGTTTCTTGGGGTTAGCGGGATATTATCCTAAGTTTATCCAAGGTTTCTCCAGGATAGCAGCACCAATGACCCAGTTGACTAAGAAGAATCAAGCTTTTGTCTGGAATGAAAGGTGCGAGAATGCATCCAAGAGCCTAAAGGACAAGTTGACAAGCGCACCAGTGTTAGTCATTCCTAAGGGGAATGAAGAGATGACGGTATACACGGATGCCTGTGGTACCGGACTGGGTGCTGTATTGATGCAGGGCGGTAGGGTTGTAGCTTATGCAAGTCGGCAATTGAAACTACACGAGAGAAGATACCCTACCCATGATTTGGAATTGGCAGCGATCGTGTTCACATTGAAAATGTGGAGACACTATCTCATGGGAGAAAGATTTGAGCTGTTTACAGATCATAAGTCGTTGAAGTATCTCTTCTCCCAGTAGGATTTAAATCTCTAGCAACAAAGGTGGTTAGAATTCTTGGCTTCCTATGATTTCGACATCGCATATACACCGGGAAAGGGCAATGCGGTGGCTGATGCATTGAGTAGAAGACATGTCAGCTTAGGGGCTATGTTCCTTGAATGGAAGCAACTAGAGTATATCGCGGGGTTTGATTTCAGACCAAAGTGTGAATTGGATCCAGAAATGTTATTAAGTTTGACGATCAGACCCACTTTGATTGAGCAGATCGGCTCTAGTCAGAGAGACGATCCTAACCTATTGGAAATCATCTCCAAGTTAGAGATGGGTATCGATGAGGAGATGAACAAGTATGGATTTGATCGAGATGGATGGCTTAGAAAGAATGGAATACTAGTCATACCCAATGTCAATGGATTGAGAGATGAAGTGCTAAAAGAATGTCATCACTCAAAACTGACCATACACCCCGGTGGTAACAAGATGTATCGAGATATGAGGCAGACCTACTACTGGGAAGGGATGAAAAGAGACATTGGGAAGTTTATATCCAAATGCATGAATTGCCAGCTAGTTAAAGCCGAGCAAAAGAAGCCTAGTGGTTTGTTACAACCATTAGAAATTCCCGAATGGAAATGGGAGCAAGTCTCGATGGATTTCATCGATGGTTTACCAAGGACTAGATCGGGACATGATAGCATTTGGGTGATTGTGGACCGATTGACTAAAAGTGCAAGATTTATACCAGTCAAATCAACCAGAACGGAAGCTAAGTTAGCAGAATTGTATATGAAGTGGGTAGTGAGATTTCATGGAGTACCTAAAAGCATTGTGAGCGACCGAGACCCGTTGTTCACTAGTGGGTTTTGGAAGAGCTTGCAAGAGACTCTAGGGTCAGAGTTACATCTCAGTACCGCATATCATCCTCAGACCGACGGTCAGACGGAGAGGGTGAATCGTATTTTGGAAGATCTCTTGAGAGCATGTATATTGGATTTTGGTGGATCATGGGATGACCATTTGCATCTAGTAGAGTTTGCATATAATAATAGCTACCAATCCAGTATCGGCATGGCTCCGTTTGAAGCTTTGTACGGAAGACCGTGCAACTCACCATCATGTTGGATAGAGACAGGCGAGAAGTTTATGCTTGGACCGGATGTGGTGAGGGAAACTTCAGGTAAGATTAAGATCATTCAACAACGAATGAAGGCTGCCCAAGATAGGCAGAAGAGTTATGCTAATAAGAGGAGAAGAGACCTAAAATTCTACGTTGGTGACTTGGTGTTTGTCAAGATTTCTCCGTTGAAGAGCATAATACGATTTGGCAGGAGAGGAAAGTTGGCACCAAGATTTGTTGGCCCATTCCCTGTTCTTGAACTAGTCGGGAATTTGGCATATAGAATTGACTTACCAGAGAAGATGGCGGGAGTTCACAACGTATTTCATGTTTCCCAACTAAGGAAGTTCGTTCACGACTCAGATATGACTATTTCACCTAATCAATTAGAGGACTTCGAAGTAGAACCCGAGGCGGTTTGGAACCGCAAGCTGGCCCGTATTGTCGAGCACGACATGAAGCAACTTCGAAGGAAGGCGGTGAAGCTAGTCAAGGTTCAGTGGGGCGAGGACGAGAATGATTGTACTTGGGAGACAGAGGAGAACATTAGGAAGACACACCCAGAACTCTTTGCCTGGTAAGATTTTGACTTCGATTTAGTTTTCCGCATGCTAGGATAGGCTTGTTTGCTTGTTTTGCAAGTTTGATTGTTGTATGTGGTTGTTAGGCATGCGGGATCCTTTGTATGATTTGGGTTAAGGAATTTCGGGGACGAAATTTCTTAAGGACGGGAGAGTGTAACGACCCGTATTCTACGCATCATAGGATCGTAGAATATTTATTTCTTTCACATACGAAGTCGTATGGTCATGTAACTTTGGGAGACGACTACTGGAGTCATTTCCCATGTTCATGATTTTTCCCGATTTTTAAAAGACCATTTTACCCCTAATTAGTACTGTTTTGGCCATAACTTTTGACTGGAAAGGAATTTTGACCTGAAACCACTTCCATTGGCTCCGGATGATGGTTTCTCTTTAGAGTGGTCACATTAGCCAAACGGACTCACCGTTTGGGAGATATGGCTGAAACAAGTTTCAGATGGTGAAAAACAGCTTAATTGGGCTTAACCGGGTGATTAGCAGCTAGGCCCAGAGGGGAATTTCGGGTTTAGAGGTATAGGAGGACTGATTAGGATTAGGGAATCACTTTCATTTCAGTTTTGAGCCGCCACAAACCTTCTTGAGACCCTAGTAATGGCTTCCATCCTCTAAAACCACTCCAAAACACATTTTTAGTGAAGATTAAGCCTAAACTACATCAAAGCAAGGCCAAATAGCAACAAAGCAAGGTTGGATCTACTGCTATACATAGGAATTCGACCCAAACAGAGAGTATTTCAGATTTGGTGTTTTATTTTGTGGCCAAGGTGAGTGATTTGCATAGTTTTTGCACTAATTACAGTAATTAAGGGTGATTAGTGAAGATTAGCGAATTTATACACTAATAAATTCTGGAAAAATGTTTAGAAATTCTTAAATAATATTTTATGCCTCTGTTAGAAATTTGGTTCGATTTGATTAAGTTTTGTTAACCCTATGATTAGGTTTATTTAAACATGCTTAAGGGAAAATAAGGGGTTTTGGCAACTTTTGATCCATTTTGATTCATTTGAATTGTTGTTTCGTGTTTGTGGTTACTCTTACATATTGCTATGACTCTATGGTATGTTTTATGATTGATTAGAATAGTTAGATTGGTCGAAAACACCGTCGAATGGCGTAGAAAGCTCGCTGGAAAGTTGCAGAAATGTGCAGGTTCCAACCGGATCGGATCGGGGTAGGGGTCGGATCGGATTTGTGAACTGACCAAGGGAATTCGAACTGGATTGGAACTTGTCACTGGAGGAGGCTTGGCAAGAAGGAAGGCTGTTTACTTAGAGTTAGAGTGGACAAGGGGGATCGGATCGGAAGAACAATGGGGGCCAGATCGGATCGGACTGGAGCACCGGATGGGATGAAGATGAGGAGCATAGGGTCGGAACGGGGAAAGTAGAGGCTAGGACAAAAGATGGGATCGGGTCGGTGTACCGAACCAAACCGAACCAGGGGGCGCACCCGAACCGAATGGAAAGATGACAAGGAACGAGGGTAATGACCACCGAACCAAACCGACGAGGGTAATGACTACCGAACCGAACCGACGAGGGAAATGACTACCGAACCGAACCGACGAGGGTAATGACTACCGAACCGAACCGAATTCTAGGGCTGCTACTGCGCGACGACTCTTCTGAAGACCCACTCCAATTCGACCAAACCCGAGATGCAAAGGAGGTCCAAATGATAAGTTAGAGCTCAAGATTTAGATGGGAATCAATGAGTTCACTTCATGGTTGGGCTTTGCTGCGGGACGCGTGCCAAGGGGTTATCGGTGTCTATAGCTTTGGACCACTATGGTAGGAGGTATGAAGGCGGATTCAGGGCCATCATGGCATTGGTAGAACCAAGGGCTACGACCAATGAAGTGGGTCATTGAAATGTTTGGTCATGACTCCATGTGTTTAGCTTGGTCACAACAGGGTTTCTGCAAGTCGGGATTCGTCGTTACCTCAATTTGTCTAGTGTTCCAAAGTGGTAGATGCCGTATGCTTTACGCACTGAGTGAGAGATGTGAGGATGATTGCTATGGATGATTTGTTTGCTATCATTATGACATGCACACCCCACCCCTGTATCCTTACACTATTTATTATGGCGCCTTAGAGTATTGTACGGTATGTGGTACTAACTCTTTGGTTGCAGGTCCAGATTCAGGTATGGTTTAATATACCTGTTATTATTCTGTTTAGATGCTTATCACTCATACCAGGCTTTATGTCTGACCCAGAGTTTTATGTCTCCTCTTATTACTCTGGGTGCTCACACGAGCAGACTAGAGACAGGTTAGCTGGTGATGCACGGGTAGATGATCCGGAGATGAGCAGGAGGCTTCCACGTAATATATATATAGTATTCTCCCTGTGTTGTTGAAGATCACTGCTTGGGCATTGGTGGTGCATCTTCTACCTTAGCTTTCTTTTATTTAGGGACAGTAAATTTGAAAAATTGTAATAAGCTGTATTTGGATTTCCGCTGCTCTGATGTTGATGTTGGTTTTAGTTATCAGCTTATACACTGTCTCACCTGTTTTATGTCAAGTATTTATTTATTATATTTTACTCCATGCGCTATGAAACATTCTACAGGTTCTTTGTATGTTCATTTCCTTCTTCCTTTTCCTTCTGGCGACCCGTTCCGTGCTAACTGGACATGTGTACAGCGCACTTTTGAGATAAATGTCGGTTGGTGCGGGCGGGCTGTCACAGTTGTGACATAACATATATAATGCATAGTTTTGCATAAATATAATAAATTCTTAAAAATGGACATGAATAAGCTTATGCAATGGAAATGGGGTGAAACAAATCTATAGTTGTGAAAAAATTGAAGGAAGAACGAAAACTAATAATTTATATTAAATAACTCTTACATTAAAATAAACATTCATTAACTATGAAGGGATTAATTTTGAATTTGATAAAATACTATCATGTGTGTATATATACATATAAAATGATTTTAACATATGAATCCAACTCAAATTACGTAGACATAATTAACTAGAACAACATTATCACTAGATGTGATTATATATACTCATGGGAGGAACATGGTATATGAGGTGGAGACAGTGCATCTAGATCATCCTCAAGACCGAACGCAGCAGAAATTTCACTCACAACTTCATGCGACCTCTACATACACATGTACATTATAAAAATACTTAGTGATTTTAAATGTTTTGGATATTTTTCTTAGTATTGGATGCAATACAGTCATTATTTTGGAAAAGCATAACATGGAAGTCACGAGAATCATAACATACTTGTTTAAAAATTATAAGCTTGTATATTTAACTTATGAGAAACGGTCATGGTCTTTGAGTATCTATGCACATAATATATTAAATTATCAAATGATTGTGCGTCACAATAAGAAGATGGTAAGGCGTTCAAATCAAAATTATACCTACCTGCAATTATGATGAATGAAAGATGTCATATTTATGCAAATATGTTAAAAGCTAGACGATATAACGATACTTATAAAAAAAGTCACCTTGTATAAAGGCCGTGTTTTTTCTTGAGCCTCTCCAAATAATGAAACGTTTGTGAAGGATTTTGATCCTTGTAACATAATAGGTTCATTCATTATTTCACATGGAATCTAAAAATTAAGCGAAAATAGAATCATGTAAGAATGTCACATCAATAAAATTAGGAAGTATGCAATAACTATTTGGTTGTATTTATATTTCAATCATCATTTAATTCATTTTTAATAAAAAAAAATAAGAGTACGTTAAAATGTAGAATAGAAATTAATCAACATGTGTAAAAGGCATGATATTGACGATGGTTGCATATAAACAATTTCAAATGGTTGGTCGTCTTTGGTAGACAAAGGTGATACATTTAAATCAAATATGTATGCTTGTCTGCATTATATACATATGTAAAATATTACATTTTCTTAATTAAGTAAAGAAATTGATTTACAGATTTGGGAAAGATGCATTACTTATTCTGCAAGAAAGAAAGAGAAAATGGCTTTGAGAAAAGCAGTCGATATAATGATACTTATAAAAGAGTCATCTTGATTAGGGGCCTGTGTTTATTCTTGAGCCTCTTCAAATAATGAAACATTTGTGAAGTATTTTGACCCTTGTAACATAATAGGTTCATCAATTATTTCACATGGAATCTAAAAATTAACTGAAAACAAAATCATGTAAGAATATCAAATCAATAAAATTAGAAAGTATACAATAATTATTTAATTGCATTTATACTTCAATCATCACGTTAACTCATTTTAAATACAAAGTTTAAGAGTAAGTTAAAATGTAGAATGAAAATTAATCATCATCATATGTGAAAGACATGATATTGATGATTGTTGCACATAAGCAACCTCAAATGGTTGGTCGACATTGTTAGACAAGGGTGATACATTTAAATCAAATGTACGCCTGAAGCATGCATTATATATATATATATATATATATATATATATATATATATATATATGATATCACATTTTTTTCAATTAACAAAAAAAATGATTTATAGATTTTGGAAAGATGCATTACTTATTCTTGAAGAAAGAAAGCAAAAAATGATTTTAAGAAAAAAATAGTCGGTTGGTTTGAAAAACTATATTAACTAGTAAAATCTATTGTTGCACCTTCTTGCATATGGCTGATTTGATTCTCAAGTTGTTGCTATTCATTAGTAGGCAGCAGCCATGTATCCAAAGCATTATGATTCATATTGGGTGTATGATAAAAGTATAAAACATAAAAGTTGGTCAATTTGACAAAATTACCATATGATTGGTTAACTCCAATGTGGACATCTATGTAGGATCAAAATGATTCTCGAATGTTTGAGTATCTTTATCAGGTAAAGGCGTATCATTCAAATAGATATGAACCATTTTAGATGATATGTTTCTCTGCACATACCAAAAATTATGTACACTTTTTTTTGGAAAGCCAGCCGGTTTTTATTGTGGACTTTACCACATTTCCATTATAACAAGTAATCAATACAAGATATAACAGGAGATAGGCTGTTTTCCTATCTGCTATGCCCTGTCTACTTCCCAAAACTATAATCAAGCTCCATGTAAAGTGATATTACTTACAAAATATAGCTAGAAGTAATATAAAATTTTACATAACATACACATTGTATTTTAACATAAGATTCTGGCTGCAAGAAAACCAAATGATCAAATTCAGGTTGTATTAGATCTTCAATAGGTTAAGAATAGCAACAAGATGTAGGCAGCAGGCATAAACTGATATGCAGAGGATGAAAAGGAAGAAAATTGAATACTCAGCGTCGTTGCAAACCTCCTGCATTGATCACAACTCCAATATTTCGGCTCTATAGTATAGCAAAATAGGTAGGCACAAATGTAGGCTCAATTCTAAGGAGATACAACTCTAAGTACTGCAAATATAAGTGGCAAAGCACAAGAACCAAAGGGCAGAAGTGTAGTGATTTATGTTGGCGTAATTATGCTCTCAATCTCTTTCCCTGAGTAAATTGATTCTTCATTAATTGATTGATTGGCCTATTAATCATTTTTCTTCCCAACAGAAAACTTCCTCTTATATCTTTCCATATAGGAGCCAATTAATTGATTGACAATCAATCAATTTTTTCCCTTCTCTACAAATATTTGAATCATCAATTTCAACACTCCACCTTAATTCAAATATGACATTATTTCTTCATCATCTCATCTTCAACAATCAACATAGAAGTTGTTAGGCCCAGCGGCCCATGGCGCTCAAGTACCAGGAAGAAAACTGATCATGTTTGAGCAATGCTCAAACTTGTCCTTTGGAAGTGACTTGGTCATCATATCTGAAGGATTATCCGAAGTACCCACCTTCAATAATTTGATCTTGCTTCGTTCTTCCTCAAGCATAAGAAAGAAACCTCTAACATCAATGTGCTTTGTCCGTGAACTATAATCTTGATTCTCAACAAGATGAATCACACTCTGACTGTCTGAAAATAGCTCTATTGTCTGCTGCGCCATTGAAAGATCATCCAACAACTGAAGTAAGTACAATCCTTCCTTTGTTCCTTCCACAATCGATATCAACTCTGCTTCGGTAGTCGACAAAGCTATGATAGATTGCAGCTTTGATCTCCATGAAATCGATCCTATGCCAAGAGATCCCCAGCATAATCAGAATCACAGTATCCTCTAAGAAAGATGTCACAATCTACTCCACCATATAGCAAGCCCACCGAAGAAGTGCCTCGAAGATATCTAAGAATACACTTCACTGCTTGCCAATGTTCTTTGCCCGGGTCAGACATATATCGACTGACAACACCAACTACATGGGCCAAATCTGGTCTCGTCCACACCATCGCATACATGAGACTACCAAAATCACTAGAATAAGTTATATTATCCATATACCTTTTATCTTCTTCCGATGTAGGAGACTGGTATTTCGACAAATTAAAACGAGAGCCTAAAGGAGTGCCTACATATTTGGATTTCTCCATCCCAAATCGAGCGAGGACTTTCTCGATGTACTGTGCCTGAGTGATCCTTAACTCTCTCCGCTTCCTATCCTTGCTTATCTCCATACCCAATATTCTTTGTGCCTTTCCCAAATCCTTCATATCAAACTCTCTACTGAGCTCCGCTTTCACCTCCTTAATTTTGACCATACTTTGAGATGCAATCAACATATCATCAACATATAACAACAAATAAATCATGTCATCATCACATCTCCTAAAATAAACACATTGGTCTTTTAAGCTTTTGGAGTATCCCTGTGAAAGCATAAACTTATCAAATCTCTTGTACCATAGACTAGGAGACTGCTCTAGTCCATAAAGAGATTTGTTAAGTTTACAAACATAGTCTGGCCTGCTACTATCAATGAACCCTTCTGGCTGCCGCAAATAAATCTCTTCATCCAGATCACCATGCAAGAAAGAAGTTTTGACATCTAGTTGCTCTAACTCCATGTAATAATTAGAAACTAATGCCAAGAGAATATGAATGGAAGTATGCCTAACAACTGGAGTAAAGATGTCATGATACTCTACCCCTTTCTTCTGAACAAACCCCTTTGCTACTAGTCTTGCTTTATATCTGAAATCTCTATTGTCGCCGTCTTTCACTCTATAAATCCACTTACATCCAATAGCTCTCTTGTCGGCAGGAAGTGGCACCAAATACCAAGTGTGATTTTTCCATAAAGATTCGATCTCCTCTTCCAAATCTACTAACCAACTAAAACTGTCAACTGATGCAATAGCGTCTCTATAATCTCTGGGCTCATCATGGACAATGTTTAATGCATATGTTGCCATATCATCAAAGTCAATGTCTTTGATGCTCAAACCAACAAACTCATCAAGCCATCTGGTCTTTCTTCTTTCTCTAACAGGACTGGTCTCTGTATGATCTCCACCTTGAGTTTGATCTTCTGTGTCAGTATCCATACTAACCTCATCAACTACGGTGTCATCGGAAACACCATTTGAACGTCTATGGAAAGTATCAACAAATGATTTGCTTTGTGTTTGGTATTCTTCACATGTCCTCTCATCATCATCTGATGAGGAAGGCTCCACCTTCAACATAGCCTTCTCATCAAAAGTTACATGCATGCTTATAATAAGTTTCTTGCTAGTAGGACACCACAACCTATATCCTTTTACTCCTCTTCTATAACCTAGAAAGATACACTTGCGAGCTCTAGGTTCCAGTTTTCCTCGAATCTCATGCACATAAGCTGGACAACCAAACACCCTGAGGAATGAATAGCTAACAGGCTCTCATTTCCATACTTCTTCAGGGATCTTCATATCTATGGCAGTGAAAGGTGTGCGGTTGATGAGGAAAGCCGCCATAGATAAAGCTTCAGCCCAAAATCCCTTCTTTAACTTAGGAGTCAATCTGAGGCACCTAGTTCTCTCCAACAATGTCCGATTCATCCATTCTGCAACTCCATTGGACTGGGGTTACCTGGTGTGGTGTAATGCCTCTTAATGCCTTCAGACTCACAATAATCGATGAATTCCTATGATATGAATTCACCGTCATTATCTGAACGGAGAACTTCCAACTTCTTCCCTGACTGCTTCTCCACCATGGATTTCCATTTAGGAAATCTAGCAAAGGTTTCACTTTTGGACTTTAGAAATTATACCCAAACTTTACGAGAGAAATCGTCTATAAATGAAACAAAATACCTGGCTCCACCTAAGGATGTGCAAGAGGAAGGTCCCCAAACATCTGTCTAAACATAATCCAAAAAAGCTTTTGCCTTATGCTCACCAACACAAAAAGAAATCTTCATCTTCTTACCAAGAACATACTCTTCACAAAAACCAAGCTTTGAATGTCAAAATCCGTCAATCAAACCTCACTTTCTTAGCTTATCCATGTTGCGCTTGCCAATGTGGCCCATCCGCAAGTGCCATAATCTGGAAGAATCTGAATCAACTGAAGTAACTGAAGCTAATTTGCCAACTACAGTAGTGCCCTTCTGTAAATAGAGATTTCCTGCCCTCACTCCTTTCATAATAATCATGGAACCCTTAGATATTTTCATCTTCTCTTCTTCAACTACAATCTTTAGTCCAAGTCTACTCAATGCACCAACAAAAACCAAGCTCCTCCTGAAATCAGGTACATGCCTAACATCAGTAATGGTTCAAATAACACCGTCAAACATCCTGATCTTTACACTACTAACACCAACCATACGACAAGAAGCATCATTGCCCATCAGAATTTCTCCTCCATCAATCTCACGGTAAGTGGAAAAGGAGTTCCTATCATGTGTCATATGATAGGATGGCCCAGAATTAATGAACCATAGGGTGCTCTTCCCAGAAGAGCCAGAAGATGTAAACACATCAGTGTCACTCTCTGTATCTGATTTCTCCGCTGTAGAGGCTGAAACTTGCTTTGAGTCTTTTCTTATTCCTTCAAGCTTGGGACATTGTGCAACAAAGTGCCCGAGCTTCTTACAATAACGGCATGTCAATTTCTTAGGCCCCCTAGACTGAGACCTCGAAGAATTTCGTCCTTCACCTTTCTTCGACTTGCTTTGACTTATACCTCCCTGAACAGATAAGCCTTCTGTATCACTATCAATGCTAGTGCTCGCCAATGTACCTCTTAACACTTCATTATGAAGTCCGGCCTTTACATTAGAAAGGCTAATTTTACTGCATCCATAAATCATGGAATTGAAAAAAGCAGTATATTCTTTAGGCAAGGAATTATGGAGCATGTAGATGCCTTGACCATAGTTATGAAACTGAAGGAAGCAGATGTTGATATTACTGATGAGGCTCAAGCTGAATTGTGAGAGACTTGTCTTGATATGCATCTGATTATGCATCCCATAGTTCCTTCGCCGTCTTCTTCTGAGAAAATTCTCTAAGGACTTCATCTGAAAGACTCAACTGAATTATCGTGAGATCTTCGTCTTCCATTTCCTCCAATTCAGCTACATCGACATCTTTCAATTTCTCAGGCGCATAAACAACTTTAAAAGTCTTCTCCTTCTTCAATACGACCTCCATCTTTATCTTCCAAGTACCAAAATCTCCTTTTCTATCAAAACGTGTTACTCTATAATTGATGCTAGATCTTCCAAAAGACTTACTAGAAGTAGCCATTAATATCCAAATAGAAAAAATAACACCAGCTCTGATACCAAACTGTAGTGATTTATGAGGAAATTTGATGAGGATCTAGTATTATCTATTTAGATACCAATGGGGTATAACAAAACAATTATGAAATCTCACGAAAAATAAAGAACAGAAAAAAAAAGGCACAGAAGATTTAACGTGGTTCAGATATGAATATCCTACGTCCACGGAGACCGAACAACTTTTATTTCTCAATGAAGAAATGAGTACATAAAAGAGGAAGAAGATTACAATAGAGAGAAGATTAATGGTGGATTATGTTTTTTTTCATACAATAACATGACCCCTATTTATATAAAGGGATTTCTTGGAGATAAAGAAGAGAAGTTTCTAGATTACTTAGACATGGAGAAAAAATATAATATCTTCCTTGATTTGATTGGAGCATAAATGGTTGGAGAAATCATGGTCTCAATCTCTTCCCCTGAGTAAATTGATTCTTCATTAATTGATTGATTGGCCTATTAATTATTTTTCTTCCCAATAGAAAACTTCCTCTTTTATCTTTCCATATAGGAGCCAATTAATTGATTGAAAATCAATCAAATTTTTTTTCTTCTCCATAAATATATGATTGACAATCAATCAATTTATTTCCTTCTCTAGAAATATTTGAATCATCAATTTCAACAAGAAGATTGAAGATAAGTGCATAATGTCGAATAGAGGCTCAGTTCAAGGAAATAGCTAGTTATACAATAACATAGGCAAGAGCATGGATACGTTCTATCCCAAATCCTGACTAACCACAATACATAAACTACCAAAGGATAGCCATGCACAAGGGTACTCACTCAAACACCCAGGGATACACACTAAGCTGGCACACACATATTCAATCTCAACATTTCTAGGGAACTAAAGTTAGCATCAACCAATAGTCTCAAAACGCAACTCATCTAACACAAAGCAGTACCCAAAAACCTTACCAAACCAACATGAGCATCTTCTAGCTCGTCACAAGCAACGTGCCAGACTGAAGGGGAGGGGGACAACCAGTAGACGAGCCAATTTAGAGCACAATCTCCTACCGGATCAATACTAGCGTCGAAGCCAACCTACAAGGAAGAAACGACCTAACGAGAAAACTATAGCTAAAATATGGAAAGGTCGATCTTCTGCCCTTTGGTTGATATTGTAATTATGTACACATAATTGATTAAATAGGCATAACTAATATAAAATAAAATAAAAATTATGTACATATAGTTATGATTGATACCATTTTATGACTCATGACACTAGCGCATTGTATAAATTAACCTTCAACATTGCATAGATCAACCAAACTAAGAAAAAAAAGTGATAACATAGGTTGATTCAAGAAGTAAACACCAGAAACTTCATATTCTAGTGTACAAATAAAAATGCCAGAGATTAGATGGATCTTGCAAGACAACGTTGGAACATTGATATTGGAAAAATGCTTTCTTAAATGATTTTATATAACTTACAATTGCAAATGCCATTGTTTTACCAAGTAATGTACTAATAACTCATCTAGTGACATTTCAACCTCCCATTATTGATTATAATACTATTCTATTAACTACTGTGAATATTATTGGTCAAAGAGGCATTATATATCACTTTTCTAACACAACTAATCCAAAATTAAGTAAATTACATTTTTTTATAGCTTCTATCATGTATTATATATGTAACTTGGGTCAAAGTCAAATTTCAACTTTCACGTCATAGCTCATGCCCTAGCTTGGCATAAGCAAACATTAGATGTACAAACCACATTTTGAAAAATAGCAAACAAAAAAACGAAAAAAAAAACGTACACAAATTCCTTCATTAATAACTATCAATTTCTTCTTTCTCTTTATTTCTCTTCATTCAATCTCTTTGAAGATAAAAGAAATATGCAATAATGACAAGTAACAGTCTGATCAGGTCTTTTTGAAAGAGCATTGTTTTATGTTAGGTTTTAGGTAATACATCATTCCATATTCATATAGGACTTGGATATAGTTGAGTCTGTATGGAATCACGACTCAAATTCATTGCCTATTTGATAGGTTTCTTAGATTTTGAAGATTGATTAATTGCATCTTTTAAAGATTTGATAGATTTTATTGAGTGATTTGTTGTCTCTTTTATTGCATTAGAAAAGGAACCAAATTATCTACATGGGAAGACTTGTGAAATTATTCAATGGCTTTTTAAAGAATACATTTTGTCATCCTTATTATAAATAGGCACTACATTGTTCATTATATGTACGTGGGATAAAATCATTATTCTCTTTAGGTTTTAGGATTTGAGATGCCTTCTTATTTCTAGTTTTTCCTATAATCTTCTGGTGGTTTAATAAAAGTTTTGTTTTGGTGGAATTATTTTATCATTACTTTTTCTTTACTTCTTATCTCTTTTAAAATCTAATTGTGTAGAGCTCCTAAAAATCACTAACAATTGGTATCAGAGTCGAGTACACAAATTTTTTTGAATAGAGGAGAAAAACTCAATGGAAGAAATTAGGGGTTATGAAAGGAAAAAATGGAGGATTTTCTATATCTTAATGATCTTCACCAACCATTGGAGAACAAAGGGGAGAAACCTACTAATGTATCTAAAGTAAAGTGGGAAACTTTAGATAAAAAGGTCGCAATGGCTATTCGTTGTTTTCTGGAGAATACGATGTTTCATATTGTTGCTAGTGAAACATCCACTTTTGGAATTTGGAATAAACTAGAAAGAATCTATGCAAAAGAATCTACAACAAACAAGGCACTTCTAATGAGAAGATTGATAAATTTGAAGCTTAAAGAAGGTGGGTCGATTGGAGAGCGTCTCAATGACTTTCAAGCAATTGTAAATCGATTGGTGGCTGTCAATTATAGTGTGGATAATGTTCCACAAGCTTTGATATCGATGAGTTCTTTACCAGAAACTTATGAAACACTTGTTTTTGCATTAAACAACTCAAATTTAGATGGAGTTGTTTCAATGGAATTGGGGTTTAGTACTCTTCTTAATGAGGAGATGCAGAGGATGAATCATATGAAAGATAAGGAGAAAGAGGAAACTGGAAATCCAATTGGGGAGGTGCATTTTGCAAGGAGGAGCAATCGATCGAACATAGAAAGTAGACAAAATAGACCAAATATAGAGAGGTATTTCATCTGCTGTTATTATGAACAACCTGGCCAAAAACTCAGATTATGCAACAAGCTTAAGAGACACAAAGAAAGAATGAAAGCATTGGAAGAGTACAAAGACAAACTTGATGAAGGCAATGATGATGAGTTTAACTTTGGAATTAGTAATGAAATTCTCTGTGTTGATGGAAGAAATGGAAATGGATGTGAAACGACCCAAACTCGCCCTTATGGGAAAGCACGGATTGAGTTGAGAACACGACAAATCAAAACACAAACAGAAGAACATTTCATTGCTTATTACAACAATTACATCAGAGTACTAGAATATAACAGAGTATGAATAAATAAAATACATTTGATAAATATCAAAGATTCAAATTACAAAGCAGCGGAAAAATAATACATAACACAACTGAAAGAAATACACGGATACAGAGCTTTCCGAGTATAGTTCCAGCTGTAAATCTAGGATCCTGTGAATGTAATATCTGCAGAAACCCAACTACTAGCTGCCCATGTGGAAAATAGGGGCACCCAGAGTTTAGGTTAAAAGAATAAACTCCATGTTAGTCATGTGACTGGTGTGAGAACTAAAACAGTGATTTAAAACTTCACTTTAAAATCAGATATATCAAGGGACCACGCCGTATAACACGGAATGGGTTTACCCCCAAGAATACCAGTGCATAAATAGTTTGTAAACAATGCAATGTTTTTCGAAAAATGAAGCTATTATAAGACTCAGGTCCCATCACACAATGCAACGCAAGCCGGAGGATACAGTTTTACCTTATAATAGCCAAACATGCTTGGTACGTTTTAAAACAAATCATTTTGATATTACTATGAGTGCATAGTGTTTCAAACAACTTCAAATATAAATGTATCAATCATAGACGACATAGTATCCCATGCTACTATGTTGCCATATAGGTTTACAACTAAAACTGAAATGTCACGTATTGGAAATTGGATTTCTGTCATGAGTCGAGGCAAGGGATGTACTCCTCGCAGGCTTCGAGATGCTCTAGCAAATGCCTCAGGATCTCCCACAGTAGACCCTTGGATCCTCTAAGGCCAGTCCTCTCTTACGTTTGAGGATTGGAAATTCCTGAACACACATTTATCGGTCCTATAGGACCTATCCATTGGCTCCATAGTAACCGATATATCCGAGGCGCCTCGCAATCAATCATCCACTTAGGTAAAAATATAATAAATGTCTGGGCTCCATACCATGACACCACCCATAGCTAGAAAGAAAAGTCATGTCCTCCTTGGGTCCCTTATCTCCTTTTTGACTCATACCTAGGTGTGAGGCTCGCGAATTAACGCTATACACAAAGTTATGCCCTTTAAGGCCGTGCTTTGATCATCAACCACAAGACTCTGCTTTTCAAAAGAAGCCTTGATCATTTGTATCTCAGCATGCCACACTGACAATTCACGCCATGCAACTGATGTCTATCGATATATAACCTCTGAGCTCGTACGTCTCATAGAAGGGTGTTAAGCAAGAGAGTAAATTCTCTGCCACTTAAACAAATATATATATATATATATATATATATAATAGAGATCAATCAACACAGAATAAAATCCAATGTCAGACACACATCCATTTAATAGTTCATTCTAGGTCTTAACGAAACCGGAGGCACCTTATTCCTCGTCCCATGTCCAATACAGGAGACAAGTCCTCGCATATCTGGTCGATCTCCAAGTACGTCTTAGGTGTACAGCCCAATCAAGACATCAGTAATCATCCAAACAATGTGAGGACCTTCAGTCTTCAACCACCATCTTCATCGTCGACTTATAGTCGAATCAGTTGTTCAAAATGGGTATAAACCCAGCCTTTATGAATAACTAACGTATTTTAAAATCAAGTGCTATAAAACACAACATACGCCTCATTCCAATTCTGAATATTCTTTTATTTAAATATTCATATCCTTTGGGAAAGGTTCCCATTAATTTTATCAAAGATAAATCCTTTAAATTTATTCTTTAATCTTCCTTTGGATATATATTCAAACCAAATTAAGGTTTATCCAAACTAGTCGGGATTAGCGCACCTCACCGAAGCAATCACTTCTTTTATTTCCCAATCCTAACCTATTCATCCCATAGAGCAAAACTGGTAATACTCCATATCTAACACCACAGTGTTATCAGTAAATATAATTACCATTTCACGTTCAAATCTAATTAAAGATTTAACTATCACTTGGAGTAAAACTGGTGCTACTCCATTCTCGATCATTTCCTGAATTTGATATCACATTCTCTTTTCAATCTAATTAAAGATTCATTAAAACTCCACTTAGTTTTAATCTTCCCAAAAATCAATATTAATGATTATTTAACTTTGGAAACACAAACATGTCGCATTGACAATCTACACCGTACTATAGATTTCTGCCGATATATAACCTCTAAGCTCGTACATCTTAGAGAAGGTAAGCAAGAGAATAAATTCTCCAACACCAAAATGATACATATTTAGTAGAGATCAACCATACAGTTCAAAATACAATGTTAGACATGTAATTCTACCTTTAACTGGGTTAAAGAACTAATGTCATTTAAAACACAGTTCACGATAAACCCAAAATCACATTCCATTAATTATGGAATCTTCACGGAAAACAGATCGATATATATATATAATCGATATCAATTTCCGTATCCGACTAATAATATAAATGGAATAATGACCAAGCCTTTTAAATTCCATATATATTACCAGTCTTCCTCCATAGTAGTTCACTTTGATTATTATTAAATCGAATTCCATTCCATTCCAATTTGTTGTTTTAAATTGGAAAACTTTACTTTGGAAAATTTCCTTTAAATCTAAATAAAAAGATTTATAAATTTCAAATCACATTTCATTGTAAATCGGGTTAAAGAATAAATGTCGTTAAAAACACAGTTCACAATAAACCCAATTCACATTCCATTTTATTCCAATTATTAAATATAATTGGAAACTCTAATAATCTTAATTAAAAGATTTATTCTTTTCACACAGGGTTCAAGAACAGTGTAACTGAAAACACCATTCACGACGAACACAAAATCCAATTCTTTTATTCAATTCCAATTAAATATTAATTAATTGGAAAACTTCACTAAATCTTAATTAAAAGATTTATTCTTTTTCTCAACTGGTTTTAAGAACAGTGTTACTTAAGACACAATTCACGACAAACCCAAAATCCAATTCGATATCAAATACAAGGCTTTGAATAGAAATTATATCGGCTTATATTCGATATCAAATTTTGAAACCAGCAAATATCGTATTGGAAATAACGATATAACTATATCTTCCAATTTTCCATAACAATATCTGTATAATCACGAAATCCAACATCGAAATATTCAGAAGATGATTTCCATTCAAATCCACTCCAATTCATATATTGGAAATTCGGATTATTTAAAACCCGTTCTCGATCTAATTCATTTATTTAAAAATAATTGGATTATAATTCTAGTTAATAACTAGTTCATTTCGATAAAAATATTTTTTTATCTTTTCAAATATGGAATTTTTCATCCCAATTCTTTTCAAATCGTTTATCATGATTTTACACAAATTATCAATATTTTTAATAATTTTATTAATTCCCTTTCAATCGATTTCCATAAACGGTCATCGATCTGCACTTACAACGACCTTTTCCAAATTTGATTTAGACATAATTCCAAGTCCAACCGTTAGGTTTCAAATCTCTTATATTCGTTGGAAAGCTCTTTTTGATATGAACCCAACGGTTCTGGTTTTAGGAGAATCCAACGGTCGGATCTCCCGTAATATCATTTCGAAGTCAATGGTTGAAATTCGCGAACGGCCCCGACGCGTTCTATTCAGGCCATTAAATATATATAATATATATATATATTTCGTCGGTTTCCATTTAAAACGTATTTTATAAGTTCGTTTTAAAAAGATTCCAACTTCATTTTCAATTTTAAATCAAAATTGAATTTTCCTTATCATTATAATATATAAATGAGAATATTTTCAAAATATCAGATTTTGAATCATTTCCTCTTCGATATTCATTATAAAAATGAATATAATCGATATAAATATCGTTCACGTCAAAATGGCGTTAATCTAATCAACACGGCTTTATATATTTAAATATTTTCGTGTCCACCTCAAATTGGACACCAAAATCTCCTTTTAATCCTTTACTGAGTATTATTTTAAAATATTCGTTATTTTAAAATATTCTTTATTTTAAAATATTCCTTATTTTAAAATATTCTTTATTTTAAAATATTTGTGCCTTCTAAATTGGAATCAGACACAATTAATTACCATATAATGTTGGTTATATGGATTTCATACAACACATATACATAACAACAACGATAAACATTCAATCATCATCTAGAGTGCACTACACAACTGCATAAGCATTAATTATGAATAATTAATACTTACAACAGTCTGTCAACCAATCGATTGACATACAACTAAACAATTGGGATTAGTGTATGTCGAATATCATCCCAATACCCATGTGGGGTTTCAATCAACACACACAGAGAATTTATTTATGCAGTTGGGTGATGTTTAAAATATATCGTCCCAATCAATATCAGTCAAATGAGTGTACATAAACAAATCGTCCGATTTGCAAATAAATATTTATTCTCATTCATATACACATTAAAAATTATATTTTTAACGATAAAATGTTTACTTCAGCACATGAATATCTTATTTAGTTCATTTATACAATAAAAATGATATTTTTATTATTCTAACATATTTTAGAAAATTTCGGCAGCATAACGGCGCAATACTAGAACCGGAATAAAGTCTAGCCTTATCCCTCGCCTAATACTGGCTCGCGCCATACACATATTAATTCCAATCAATTCATTTCAATTCCCAGACCAAATTCAAACAAATAAACAAATCAAACAAACAACCAAACATCCATGGTTTCAATCAAAGGTGTCGGGTGCTACTAAGCACCGTCTGCACCCTAGAATATAATAACTTAATTAAAAGTAGAGTGAGAAAATGTTCAGTAACAACCCGGAAAATCAGAACCAATTTAAAAATTTTATTTTGGCAATTTTAATGAATTTTGAATATTTAAAATGATTTATTTTAAATAATAACGACTAGAAATTAATTTTAAACAGAATTAGAATGTATAAATTTATTTAAATCGAAAGTAGAATATAAATATTTATTTTAATTATAAAAGGAATTGAAAATGGCACGGTAGTTTGAAAATTCGATTTCAAATTTCAAATGAATGTACAAGATTCGAAATAAACCGGATTTTAGTGAAACCAGAAATATTTGAATCTGTTTGAAAATATCTTTCCAACGAATGTAAAAAAATCCAGATTTCATAGCGGGAATAAAAAGTTATGTCCAGTTGAAATTTCAGAATAGTCGCTATGGAATTTATAAAATATACAGCCCTTAAAAATGGCGATTTTGCAAACGACATCCTTTTTGACGAGACTACTTTTGTTGAATCTGGAATGTCAAATTATTGCTAGATTCCAATTTTCAGAATTTTTGGAATTAATATGTGAGCGTGACGGATTTAAACATGTTTGGTAATTTCAATTTGAATTTAATCGACTGGAAAATGACCGTTTTTCAAACGGTCTCCAAATTCAACGAAATTAGTTTTGTTAGGACCGTATTGTCAAAAACATAGCTAGATTTATTTTTCTGGAATTTTTGGAGTCCGTATGTGGCCCCGATAAATTAAAACATACGTTGAATTCAATTTTGAACATTAAATTAATTTAGATTTTAATTTTGAGAAAAACTGATCGAAACAGTCGAATCGGCTCACGGGACATATCCCATTGCATTCGGAATGGGGGTAATTAGCTAGGGGTGATAGTCATTGGGTTCGAATTGGAGATCAAATGAAAAAGTAACCTTTTCTTTTGGAAATTAAATATATAATAAATTTTATAAAGGAAGGTCCACCCCCTTTTATCCTTATATCGGTCAAACCCCTTTTTTCCCGTTGACTTCAAAATCGAAGAGAAAAAAAGCATGATGGATCTCGTCGCCCTTCCACCAGAGCCCGCCGCCACATCGGAGCACGCCGCCGCGCCTCCCCCCCAAAGTCGCCGCCTCCTTCTCCATCGTTCCCTCCTTCCCCAATTCGAGAAGCCATGAACCCTAGCCCCCTAAAACCGCAGCCAGTAGCCGTGCCGCCACCCTGACCCCGCCTCAGACTACCTCCGACCACCCACAGTCCCTCTCCCCCTCCGACGCATGAAACACCCCCCTCCGATAAAGAACGGTGAGGTAATTAATTCGATTTTTTAAAATGTGATTTTCTTTTTCTTTCTACTTTTCTGTAAACAACATTGAATTTTATTTTCATTTTAAATATAAAACCATTGCTTTAAAATATGAATTTTTTTAAATATATAACATAGTAAAAAAAATTGATTTTTAAAATTTATAAAAACATTGTAAAAATATGTTTTTTAATATATAATAGCATTTATAAAATCAGTTTTTAAAATAAATAACATCGTTATGAGATGGTTTTTAAAATAAATTGCATAGTTATAAAAAAAAAGTGATTTTATATATAAATAACATTGATAAAAATATGATTTTTATCGATATGAAGTAGCGACAAAAATATGATTTTTATCGATATGAAGCAGCGAAAAAAATATGATTTTTAGCGATATAAAAATATAATTTTTTGTGATATAAAAATATAGTTTTTATTCATATGAATAATATAAAAAGATTTGACTTTTTTTTACAAAAAATTGATTTTTATAATAAAGTAGCGATTTTGAAAATTTGATTTTTATAATGAATAGCAATATAAAAATATTATTTTTAATAGACAAAAGTATTTTTTTTAGTAGAAAAATTATTATTTTTAGTTAGATAAAAATAATTTTTTTATCATATGTATGAAATAATATTTTGGGTAGGACAAAAATAGAATTTTTATATATATAGCAAAATAAAAATCTGATTTTTATTACATATATATAGCGATATAAAAATACGATTTTTAAATATATAAGCATCATATTAAACATGTGATTTTTACTATGAACAGCGTGAAAAGGATTGCATTGGAATTTCGGAAAAATTCAGACGGTTCAGAAATTCAGAAATAAAACTAGAGGAGTGGATCCCAAAGGTGAGAAGTTCTCACTTTAATTTATTTTCTAGTTAAAAATATATATCCTAGGATGCAGACGGTGTTCAGTAGCACCCGACACCTTTTTTTGAAACCATGTTTGTTTGGTTATTTGGTTTATTAGATTATTTGGTTGAATTTGGTTTGGGAAATGAAATGAATTGATTAGAATTGGTATGTACATGGCGCGAGCTATTAGTAGGCGAGGGATAAGGGCAGACCTTGTTCCGGTTCTAGTATCTCCCCGTTATGCTGCCGAAATTTTCTACAAATATTAGAACAATAAAAATATCATTTTATTGTTTAAATGAACTGTATAAAATATTCATGAGATGAAATAAATATTTTATAGTTAAAAATATAGTTTTTAATGTGCATATGAATAAAATAAATATTCATTTACAAATCGGACGATTTGTTTATGCACACACATTTAACTAATATTGATTGGGATGATATGTTTTACACATTGCCCAACTGCACAAATAGTAATCAGTGTTTGTTGTTTGAAAACTCCATGCAGTTATTGGGATGATATTGGACATACACTAATCCCAATATTTAGTTGTATGTCAATCGATGCGTTGGCAGAGTGTTGTAAGCTTTAATTATTTATATTTAACGCTTATGCAGTTGTGTAATGCACTCTGGATGATGGTTGACTGTGTTTAATTATTGTTGCGTACATGTGTTTATGAAATCCATATAAATAAAATTATATGGTAATTGACTGTGTCTGATTCCAATTCGGAAAGAACGAATATTATAAATTAAAGAATATTTTAAAATGTCGAGTAATGAATATTTTAAAATAACTAATATTTTAAAATAATATTCAGTAATGGATCAAAATATGATTTTGATGTCCGATTTGGGATGGACACGAAAATATTTAAATATATAAAGCCGTGTTGATTAAATTAACGCCATTTTGATGTGAACGATATTTATATCGATTTTATTCATTTTTATAATGAATATCGTAAAGGAAGTGATTTCAAAATCTAATTTTTTGAAAATATTATCATTTTACATTAATGATATGGAATATTCAATTTTAATTTAAAATTGAATATGAAGTTGAAATCGTTTTGAAAACGAATTTAAAATGATTTATAAAATACGTTTTAAATGGAAATCGACGAAATATATATAATATATATATATTATATATATTTAATGGCCTGAATAGAACGCGCCGCGCCGCGACAATTCGCGAATTTTGACCATTGACTTCGAATTGACATTACGGGAGATCCGACCGTCAGATTCTCCTAAAACCAGAATTGTTGGGTTCGTATCGAAAAGAGCTTTCCGACGAGTAAAAGAAATTTGGAAACGGTTGAATTTGGAATTATGTCCAAATCAAATTTGGAAAAGGTCGCTGTAAGTGCAGTTCGATGACCGTTTTCGGAAATCGACTGTACGGGCCTCGATAAAATTATTAAAAATATCAATAATTTGTGTAAAATCATAATAAATGATTTGAAAAAATTGGGATGAATTTGAAAAGATAAAAATATATTTTTATCGAAATGAACTAGTTATGAACTAGAATTATAAATCCAATATTTTTAAATAAATAAATTGGATTTGAAATGGTTTTAAAATAACCAGAATTTCCAATATATGAATTGGAATGGATTTGAATCGAAATTATCATCGGAATATTTCGATATTGGATGCCGTGATTATACAGATATTATAGAGGAATTTGGAAGATGTATATATCATTATTCCCAATACGGTATTTATTGATTTCTGAGTTTGATATTAAATATAAGCCGACATAATTTCTATTCAAAGCCTTGTATTTAATATTGAATTGGATTTATGTTTTTCGTGAATGGTGTCTTCATTAACACTTTTCTTAAAGCCCGTGTGAAAAGAATAAATCTTTTAACTAAGATTATTAGAGTTTCCAGTTAATTAACATAAATTTGAATAAAATGGGATGAGAATTGGGTTTATTGTGAACTGTGTTTTTAACGGCATTCGTTCTTTAACCCGATTTACAGTGAAATGTGATTTGGAATTTATAAATCTTTTTATTAAGATTTAATAGAAATTTTCCAAAGAAAAGTTTTCCAATTTAATAAATTAAATTGGAATTGAATGGAATTCGATTTGATAATAATCGAAATGAGCTTTTGTGGAGGAAGACTGTTAATACATATGGAATTTAAAAGGCTTTGTCGTTATTCAATTTATATTATTAGTCGGATACAGAAATTGATATCGATTATATATATTGATCTGTTTTCCGTGAAGATTCCATAATTAATGGAATGTGATTTGGGTTTATTGTAAACTGTGTTTTAAATGACATTAGTTCTTTAACCCAATTAAAGACGGGATTACATGTCTAACATTATATTTCGAACTGTATGGTCGATCTCTGCTAAATGTATATCTTTTTGGTGGTGGATAATTTATTCTCTTGCTTAACACACTTCTCTAAGACGTACGAGATTAAAGGTTATATATCAGTAGAAATCAATAGTACGGTGTAGATTGTCGCTGCGGCATGTTTGTGTTTCCAAAGTTAAATAATCACTAGTATTGATTTTTGGGAAGATTAAAACTAAGTGGAGTTTTAATGAATCTTTAATTAGATTGAAATGTGAATTGATAATTTAAATTATCAAATTCAGGAAATGATCGAGAGTGGAGTAGCACTAGTTTTACTCCAAGCGATAGTTAAATCTTTAACTAGATTTGAACGTGTAATGGTAATTAATTTTACCGATAACACCGTGGTGTTAGATATGGAGTATTACCAGTTTTGCTCCATGGGATGAATAGGTTGGGATTGTGAAATTAAACAAATGATTACTTCGGTAAGGTGCGTTAATCCTGACTAGTTTGGAAAACCTTAATTTGGTTTGAACCGATATCCAAAAGAAGATTAAAGAATAAATTTAAAGAATTTATCTTTGATAAAATTAATGGAAACTTTTCCCAAAGGATACGAATATTTAAATAGAAAAATATTCTGGATTGGAATGAGGTGTATGTTGTGTTTTTATAGCACTTTTTTATTATTCGGAAAGGCCGGGTTTATACCCATTCTGAATAACTGATTCGACGATAAGTCGATGATGAAGACGGTGGTTGAAGACCAGAGGTCTTCACATCGTTTGGATGATTACTGATGTCTTGATTGGGCTATACACCCAAGACGAGGTAATAAGTGGTGATCGTCCAGACGTACTTGGAGAACGACCGAATACGCGAGGGCCTCTCTCCTGTATTGGACATATGGGACGAGGAATAAGGTGCCTCCGGTTTCGTTCAGACCCAGAACGAACTTGTAAATGGATGTGTGTCTAACATTGGATTTTATTATGTGTTGATTGATTTCTATTAAATATATATCTGTTTGGTGGCGGAGAATTTATTCTCTTGCTTAACACCTTTCTCTAAGACATACGAGCTCAGAGGTTATATATCGATAGACATCTGTCGCATGGCGTGAATTGCCTGTGTGGCATGCTGAGATGAAAATGATCAAGGCTTTTGATGAAAAGTAGGGCCTTGTGGTTGATGATCAAAGCATGGCTTTAATATAGCATAGCTTTGTGTAGCATTAATTCGCGAGCTTCACACCCCGGTATGAACCAGAAACGGGATGAAAGACGGCAGAGAGGACACCGTGGTGTTAGATATGGAGTATTACCAGTTTTGCTCCATGGGATGAATAGGTTGGGATTGGGAAATTAAACAAATGATTACTTCGGTAAGGTGCGTTAATCCTGACTAGTTTGGAAAACCTTAATTTGGTTTGAACCGATATCCAAAAGAAGATTAAAGATTTAAAGAATTTATCTTTGATAAAATTAATGGGAACTTTTCCCAAAGGATATGAATATTTAAATAGAAAAATATTCTGGATTGGAATGAGGTGTATGTTGTGTTTTTATAGCACTTTTTTATTATTCGGAAAGGCCGGGTTTATACCCATTCTGAATAACTGATTCGACGATAAGTCGATGATGAAGACGGTGGTTGAAGACCGGAGGTCTTCACATCGTTTGGATGATTACTGATGTCTTGATTGGACTATACACCCAAGACGAGGTAATAAGTGGTGATCGTCCAGACGTACTTGGAGAACGACCGAATACGCGAGGGCCTCTCTCCTGTATTGGACATATGCGACGAGGAATAAGGTGCCTTCGGTTTCGTTCAGACCCAGAACAAACTTGTAAATGGATTTGTGTCTAACATTGGATTTTATTATGTGTTGATTGATTTCTATTAAATATATATCTGTTTGGTGGCGGAGAATTTATTCTCTTGCTTAACACCCTTCTCTAAGACATACGAGCTCAGAGGTTATATATCGATAGACATCTGTCGCATGGCGTGAATTGCCTGTGTGGCATGCTGAGATGAAAATGATCAAGGCTTTTGATGAAAAGTAGGGCCTTGTGGTTGATGATCAAAGCATGGCTTTAATATAGCATAGCTTTGTGTAGCATTAATTCGCGAGCTTCACACCCCGGTATGAACCAGAAACGGGATGAAGGACGGCAGAGAGGACATGCGTTTCTTTCTAGCTAGGAGTGGTGTCATGGTATGGAGCCCAGACATTTTTACTTATGTGGTTGTTGGAAAGAGAGGTACCTCGGATATATCGGTTACTACAGAGCCGATAGATATTGAGTCATCCAGCTCATTTACACCCCCACAGGGAGAGGAAATGCATTGTTCAGGGATTACTAATCCACTTAAAATGTGGACCGGCCTTGCATTTTCCTGGGTGCAGTCGCGACTGTAGCGTGAGACATGGTAGGCTAGATTCTCTCGAATTTGGTAAGGATGATCCCTTGCCTTGGTTCACGATGAAAATCCAACTTTCAATACGTGACTTTGCTTTTTTAATTGTAGAACTAGTATGGCTACATGATATACGGTACCCATGCCACCTATGATTGATACATTTACATTTGAAGTTGTTTTATACAGTATGCACTTATAATAGTATCAATGATTTGTTTTAAACGTACCAAGCATGTTTGGCTGTTATAAGGGAAAACCCTATCCTCCAGCTTGCGTTGCATTGTGTGATGGGATCTGGGTCTTATAATAGCTTCATTTTTTCAAAAAACATTGCGCTGTTTGTTTTATGCACTGGTATTCTTGGGAGGAAACCCATTTCGTGTTATACAGTGTGGTCCCTTGATTTACTTTATTTTTAAAGTAAAGATATAATAACTGTTTTCGTTCTCACACCAGTCACATGACCGACCTAGAGTTTGTTGTTTTGACCTGAAATCTGGGTGCCCCTATTTTCCACACGGGCAACTAGCAGTTTTGGGTTCGCAGATTTATTCTTATAGGATCCTGGTTTACAACTTGAGATATATTCAGAAAGCTCTGTATCCGTGTATTTGTTTCAGTTGTGTTATGTATTATTTTTCCGCTGCATTGTAATTTAAATCTCTGATATTTTTTTATGTATAATATTTATTCATACTTTATAAATTCTTGTACTCTGATGTAAATTGTTGTAATAAGCAATGAAATGTTCTTCTGTTTGTGCTCTGATTTGTCGTGTTCTCAAACAATTCGTTCTTTCTCTTCTCTTCGGAGACCGAAGACCACGACCGAAGCTGGGTGGTGGCGGCCGGGCTTGACTGGGCGGCAGGAGGGTGCGGGTGGTGGTGGTGGGCCGGTAGTGGTGGTGGTGTTTGGGTTATAGGGTTTTGTGAATGGAAGAGGGAAAGGAGAGATAGAGGAGGAGAAGGAGGAGGAGGGGGTGGCGCCGAAGGGGAGGCGGTGACTTGGGAGGCCGGCGGCAGCGGGGTAGGGGCGGCAGCACCGTGGAGGGAGGAGCTCTACATTAAATGGAAAAATGAAGAAAAGAGAGGAAGAGAGAAAGTGAGGAAAGAAAAGGAGGAAAAGTGATTATATGTTTGTTTCTCTCCGATCGTCCAAATACAAACGATCTCCGTTTGCCATGGATTTCGGGCTCGAGATAGTACACGTCAAGACGAGTCCAACGAAACAAGTTTCATTGAATTCCGAGTTCGTTTGACCTTCCGTTAAAATTGTCTAAAATGCTTAGATATTGTTCAAAAATGCGATTTTAGTGCACATTTTCTTCTTGCATGCTCACATGCTAACTTCAAAAATCATGCCCTTTTGGATTTACCCATTATTGGGCGATACGAATCCAGAAAAAAAAAGGAATTGAATTCTGAGATCGTCACAATAATGGTCCTTTGTAAAATGACTGCTTGTTTCACCCAAAACTGTTTTAGCTCGCACGACCACATACTAACTCCGTTCGACACGCATTTTGGAACTCAACAATGATATGTCATTATGAATCCAGGAAAATTTATCTCATCGAATTCTGAGCTTATACGCAAAATTTCACTTTTTAAGGGCTATGTATTATATTAAATTCCATAGCAACTATTCTGAAATTTAAACTGGCCATAACTTTCAATTCCCATTATGAAATCTGGATTTTTCACATTCGTTAGAAATATATAATTAAACAGATTAAAATATTTCTAGTTTACTGAAATCCGATTTGTTTTGAATCCTGTACATTCATTTGAAATTCAAAATCGAATTTTCAAACTACCGCCGCATTTTAGGCTCGTTTTATAATTAAAATAAATTTATTCATTCTAACTTTGATTAAAATAGATTTTTAGTCGTTATTATTTAAAATAAATCATTTTAAATATTCAAAACTCATTAAAATTGCTAAAATAATTTTTTTAAATTGGTTCTGTTTTTCGGGTTGTTACAGGATGGGTGCTTGATACAAGTGCATGTTTCTATATATGCCGCCAAAAAGGAGCATTCACTGATTATAAGGAGCAAAATAGCAAAGTGGAAACTGTTAATGGTGGAGACTTGCATGTTAAAGGGATAGGTTCAGTTAGGTTGAAGATACACGATGGAAGGGTAGTGAAGCTTACAAGAGTTAGGCATGTCTTGGAAATAACCAAGAATCTTATTTCTGTAGAACAGTTGTAGTCTAAAGTTTGTAACTTTGCAACTCGAGGTGGAGTCACAAAAGTTTGGAAGGGTAATAAAGAGGTGCTACTTGCAAAAGAGGAAGCAATAATGCATACAAATTTCTGGGGAAAACGATAGAGAATGAAGAAACTTATCAATGCAGTGGTGGAAATTCAAAATTTTCAAAATCAAGGTGGAGCCAGCAATAAAAAGCTGCAAAGACCACATAGAGGCCATTGTGGTATTACAAACAGTTCTGACTTATTGATGAGATGCATGTCTAATTTTGTGCATGCATAATTTTTTAGTGATTTGAAGGTTATTCTTTTTTAGAATGGCAATATCTATTTCCATGATATTACAGGATATTGTTTTGAAGCTGGGGTTCTAGGTGGAGCTTGGATGACATATATGGAATATAGTATTAAGGTGGAGATTATTAGGTTTTCGGTGATAGAACCTTACATATTTATGTAGGTCTTGGATATATTTGAGTGTATATGGAATCATGACTCAAATTCATTGCCTATTTTATAGGTTCCTTAGATTTTGAAGATTGATTAATTGCATCTTTTAAAGATTTGGTAGATTTTGTGGAGTGGTTATTTGCCTCTTTTATTGCATTAGAAAAGACAACAAATTATCTACATGGGAAGACTTATGGAATTATTCAATGGCTTCTTAAAGAAGATATTTTTTCAACCCTATTTTAAATAGACATTACATTGTTCATTATATGAACGTGGGAGAAAAGGTTTATTCTCTTCAGGTTTTAGGATTTGAGATAGCTTCTCAGTTTTAGATTTTCTTGTAATCTTTTAGTGGTTTAATAAAAGTTTTGTTTTGGTGGAATTATTTTATAATTATTATTTTTCTTCACTTCTTATCTCTTTTAAAATCTAATTGTGTAGAGATCCCAAAATTTGCTAACAAAGTATCCATAAACAAGTTGCATATAGCTTTAAAAATATCATTGAGAACACATAAATGTGGAACAGGCAAGAAGCACACATGATTTTCTACAAAAACGGCAATGGAGAAAGTTGAGAAACAAAATTGAAGTAGGTAGAAACATCACTCAAATACCACTGTGAGCACTGGGATTTTCCATGCCTTGGTAATTTTCAAACTTTTGCAGTATTAAATTCTATTTTATTTTTATTTTTGTTAGTAAATTGCTTTACTTGCAGGAATTTATATCAGGCGTAATAAAGTTCAAACCTAACTAGATGTAGGATCTGGGATATTTTAAGGACATGTGAAGTAGATGGCAATTGGACCAAATGTTATAACGATGACGAGATTGAAAGTGTGCTGGTTACCAATAAAAGTGGGCCAAAAATTCTTGTGATAGATCCAAATGAACAACCTAATGAAGATTGGTTTAATGAACCACCGCCACATTAAACCCACTACTTAAAGAATTGAGGAGATCGATAAAATAATTTGTTTTATAATAGGTCATCCACACCTTTTCCACATTGGTTTTCTACCGAACATAACCCATCCATCATTCAAACAGCTACTCCTGACATTCCACATTGTCGTTTTGGACATGTTGCTGCCATATTTGTTTCTGTGACTCAATGTGAATGAAAATGCTAACTTGCTTTCTTTTGGGGTTTCGACTACCATTCTTCTTAAAATTATGGAAGATGCACTATTTTAACCAGTTCAAATTCATTGATGGATAGCATTGCTATTATCCTAAACTTAATGAAAAGTTCAATCGTTCTGTAGCTTTGAATGGAGATTATGGAGAGTGTAAGCATGTTGACTTGTTAGAGAGGGTGATTTTTAACTAGGCTTCTATTCTTAAATAATGACAATGCACACATGTAGATGAAGATCCTTGTTAGAAAACAAACATAACATCACACATCAAATTCAATACAAGACCTTTTTAACAAATTGATCTTTTTTCATTGCAAAGTCAACATATGTTACAACTCACAAGGCAACTTTAGTGTAAGTCTATAGAAAATCATTTTGAATAGACAATATCAAAAGGCAGAAATAATTGGACACACTTAAAATGAAGTTTTTTCGTAATAAAAATAAAACAAATGGTTTTTTTTACATATTCCAATTAACATACTAATGACAATTTTGAATAGTTCATGCACAATTAGAAAATGATTTCAAAACTTAACAGATATTTGTCATCAAAGTTGATAATATATTCATACAAAATGGATATAGATTTTAACTTATTGGTCGTTACGAAATACTTAAGCTATACATGGAATAGTAGTTTAATTTTTTAAGCGCTTAGCGGGTCATTGCTGTAGATTTAATGTTGTTTCTGCTATAGATTACCCGGTTCTCTTCTATTAGTCTGATTAACTATAACTGAAGTAAAGTTTTTCTCCTTAGCGTACTATATGATCTGCAATGAAAAGATATCCATAAAGACATATTGCATAAATATGAATCTAAACAAATTTCTATACATAATTCTTTTTTTTTTTTGAATCTGTACAAACATCCAAAATAGTGGCAACAAAAAATTCTTCTTTATGGTAAGATGCTAGCTTTATACATAAGATATGGTTAGATAACCATGCTTGTGTTATCAATAAATTAGGGTTTGGACAATCACATCATCAATTATCTGAAGAAGAAGAAAATTCAATTTCATTCAACCATTAACAAAATACCATTTATTCAGTTTTAGTTTAGTCAATTTTTTTTTCACATTTTCATTTAGCACCATAAAATTGAGCCTTAGATTTAATTCAGGTGGCAAAATTTCATGTTTTAGACTTTAGTTTGGAACAGGCCTGCCCAATTTAGCAATTTGTACTCAGTTGGCATATCAATGTCGAAGTATTTGTTCTAAATAAATTGCGCAAATTCCTCCTACATATAAAACTGAACTCAAATCTAAATCTAAACAAATTACCTATTAGTCCACTAACTTTTTTTGGCCACAAAACGTTCAGTTTCCCCTAAAATAGAAATTTAACAAAACTCAGAAAACAAAGAGGAGGTAAAAAATCATTTCGATCCAGAAAATAAAAGCTGTAATCTTGTTTATCCTTCATATTCAACCAGAAACTAAAAGAGCTAAAATATTACTGAAAAAACGAGAGATGAAAATGCCCAAAACTCTGAGAAAACTGCTACTGAAATTAGGAAGTAGATCTTCGGCTGGAATGAGAAGCTTTTCTAGTAGTAAAACGAAAAGGTTGGAATGAATTTTAGATCGGTAGCAAGCAAATTGGGGATTTTTGGAGGAGGACGTATTTTGTTAGATAAAGAGAAAGGATGAAAAAGTCTAAAATCCTACATTAAGAAAGAATCAAAATTCGATGGATTTGATGACAGAGGAAATATCGTGTTGCATAACCTGCTTCCAAGAATAAATACTTAAAACAATTTGATTTTGGGTCCCTTACAGTAAAAAAACTTCCCTAACGGTCGGTTTGATGAATACTATATTGTTATTACCAGATTCTTAAAGAAGTACACAACCTACAATTGTGATTTGATACCTACAAACATCTAACTAAAATTTTAAAAAAGACATATCTCCATGATATAAGCAAGTTGTAGTACAATTTTCATAGCTCAGATGGCTACTGGCTATCCTTCTAGTAGCTAGGAATGAACATTTGGTCTGTTCCATTGGTTTAGAGATAAAAAATCAAACCGAACTAAAACCTAAAATTTCCCAACTGAACTGGATTAATTTCGGTTAATTTGGCCTGTAATGATATGATTTTCTTGTTATTTAAGTCGGTAATAAAACCAACTCAAATCGTTCGAAAAAGTAGATAGTTTTAACTATGGGGTTTATTAAATCACAGAATCATAGGCATAGAATAACAAAATATCTCACAACGGAATAAATAAAATGCAATAGTAGTTCATAAAGTTACTAAACAAAATTCAAACTTATACATAATATTAGAGTAACAGAATCGAACACAGTGGAAGTCAAAATACAAAAAGTTCTAATACAAAGAAGAAATAACCAGAACCAATAGATAGAGTTGATGTATTTTCGACGATCTCCAACTTGAAAAGGTGAAATCTCAAAACTGTAATACTTGGTCTGACCCGAGCAATAATGCGAAAACAAAACACTCGGATTAGGACTAACATTCTTATATAAGTGAATCAGCTCAAGTAAAATATTCAATAAAATGCATCAGTTACTTATAGAATGTTTCAAGATTTTTATTCTCTAAGGATCCATTAAACTAGATATCATATAATACAATGCATATTATAATAGTGTCTATGGTAAATATACCACTGAAAATAGCAAAAGCGGGATTACCATTACCCTTACCGTTTATAATACTGTAATCTATGCAGATACTGTAAATTCCACCGTAAACTAGTGGCTATCAGAGGGCACTCCATAGGTACGGTACAAACCAAAATCGTAGAGGACTCGATCAGGAATACGACAAGGAACACATGGAAGACCTAGGGTAGGACTCTACCATTTGCACACTCGGAACGGTGATAATGCATAACCGCAACTACCGACAACCTCGAACAACACTCCCATAATTAGGGGTCGATCCACCAATCAAATCACAAAGTAATAGATATGGTTCAGAGAAGTGCATCCGATAGGAGGAGCAACCTCAGCAAATCACAGTATATCATCTGTTTTAGTCATTTTAATTCTGACCCGAAGGTCAAGGACATCCATCATCAAGTGTTCGTCAAACCAACATACTTAATTCTGGAATCTCCACTATGTGCATAGTTGTTAAAGTAGTATCGGTATTGACAGAGAGTATATTAATACCAACTCCGGTGTCTTTAACAACCAAAATGCTTATTTCAGACCTTGGTCATTTACAATCAATTAACTCCAAATATTGGTTTTGTAAACAATTTAGTGCAAATGTTCAAACTTCATAAATTGCATTTCAGTCAATTCATTATTTGATTACATTCAAGACTTCAGATTTCATATTTATAAATAGTTTGTTAACAAGAATTACATTTGATTTTGAATTTCTATCACAATCGTCGTTATTCAAAAATTTTCATACTAAACATTTCAGATCTAGTAGTCGGATCCGAAATAGACATTTATTTAAAATAGTTAATATATTATAAATAGTTTAATTTAAAATAAATATATTTATATAATATAATTTGGTTTAATAATTATAATATAAATATACAAAATAATTTAATATTTTAACGAAATAATTTTAAAATAGTCATAAGATGTTTAATAGTGAAATTAAATATAAATAGTTATAAATAACAATAAAATAATCTAAATTAGTTTTGTATAAAATATTACTAGTTCAAAAATCTAGTTTTAAATAATAATCCATTCTGAACCATAAATCCATATATTTAAGTTCAACTTATAATTAGCTCAGTTATCAAAATTTCACTTAAAATTTATTCCAACTTAACGGTAGGGGTGAGCGTTCGGTCGATTCAGTTGGTTTTAAGGTAAAAAACTCAAACTGAAATAGAACTGAAAATTTTCCAAATGGATCCGTATTGACCAAATTAATTTTGGTTAATTCGGTTGGTAATCGATTTAACCGAACCTGAAGGATATATTATTATCTAAATGATGAATTCACTCAAAGTAAAACATAAATTCATGTTTGAAGAAATTTTGTATGATAAATTTTATATTTGTAACATAATTTGACCTATTTGCAACACACGCATTTGTATTTTATCATTAAACTAATTTTTTAAAGTACTACAATACCGTAAAATCAAATATAAATTAAAAGTTCAGTTAATTCAGTTAAAATGATTACACTTTTTATTTTACAAACCGAATTCAAACTGATTTAGTTTTAAAACCGAACCTAACCGACCGAAATGAACCGCTTTGGTCGATTAATTCGGTTTGAACCGAATAACTCACCAATACTTAACAGTATATTCTAATTCTAATACATTTCAGACATTATTCAAGGTGGTTTTATTACTTCAATCAAATTCTTAAAATTTCAAATTTACTTTTAATCTCATTTTAACAATTTCAAGCTAATTAAATCTAAATTTCAAGGTTTAATCGATTCTATATATTTAACATCAAGTATATTCAGGTTCAAAACATTTACTTAACAAGTTATTATCGAATTGATTTATTAAATTTCATTATACTAATAAATTTTTATATAAACTCATTTCATCATTTTCTAAACCACATCTTAAGTCAATTTAACCAATTAATTTTGAAATTTCATTTCAATTAAGTCATTAAACAAATTAAGCTATTAGTAAATTACAAAACAGTGTTTTAAACCTTTCTTAATTTTAAAGTAATAAGAAGATCTATGTTTATATTTTATAAAAATATATATTTGTATATTAAATCTTGAAATTCAATTAATATTAAACTAAATAAAGAATCATTGAATTACTTATAGAATAATTTAAATCATTTGAAATTTAAAAATAATATTATAATTAAAATGTATTTAAAATAGAATTGTTAAATCAAAATATATTTATACCTAGAAAAATATTTTTAAAATAGACCAAAGGCGTCCGTATATAATTTTCAACCTAAGCCAAGTAATACAGATGTGTATCATTTCAATCCGTAATTTAAAACTCGAATCTCATGTATATATCATTTTAACCCGCATCCCGAATCGATTCAATTCATTTCCTAAATCTATATAGTGATTCGGCATGTATCATTTCAATCCATAGGGAACTTGCAATATGACAATAAATAAACAAAACTCAACAAGTCAAACATATACATGAAATAATACATGTCACATATGCACATTCGTACTGCATATATCAATCATATCATAAATGTTGTCATCTGTGCGTGACATATAATAAAATTTACTAAAGCGGTCCTAAACATTTCAAATGCATTGAATTTTGCTTTTATAAAATTGTAACTCAAGTGTGAGAAAAACTCACCTTTCGTGGCATTGAGCGAAGACGGCAAACGAGTGGGCACGGAATGCAACGACGACATCCAAGCACAACTCAGGATTAATGACGACAACTCAATTTATTATTTTTTATAAGAAGAGAAGGAAACTTCTCAGCAAAACAACATGGCAAATGAATTTTTAAAGCATCTTTTGAAACTCTTTTTTTCATGTGTACAAAAGAAGTAGCATAAAATAACTGAACAAACCAAACCTTTTTTTCCTAAGATCAAAACCCAAAAGGAAACTTCACTCACCCCTCACACAAGCAGGAACGACTAACATAAAATCACCATAGCAACTCACTCAACACAGCAATAGGTTTCAGATTTTTTTCCTTTTTTATTGTTATTATATATATACACACACAGCAAATAACAAACACATATAACCACTCATACATCACAAAACGCATAAGCAACAATTAATCATGCACACACACATCCAAACACCATACTAATACATAAAGCACACAAAACTCACAACTCTTCAACAGAATTTTTTCCTTTTTTTTAATATAAGGATGCAAACACACAAACTCAACAACAAACTTCTTAGGAAAACTACAGGCTATAGCCAATCAAGAGAACGACTAGCATATTCAGGAAAGCACAACGGTCTTGGATAGAGGGTTGGAGACACTGGTCTTTGGGTTAGCACGGGCTGTAGAAGGAGGAGGCAACCCGGTCGGGTTTGATGGAAATGGATTGTTGGGTTCAGGTTTCATGGAGAGGAGGGGTTGGTTGCTAGCGCTTAGGTCGGTGGACAGGATGGAGGCGAGGTCGACATTGGTCATCGGAGGAAGGCATGGGTTGGCTGATGGGGTTCACGTTTGGATTTGATCAAGGGTCGAGTTTTGACTTGGAGAAACATAGGCAAGGTCCAACAAGGTATGGATGGTGGCAACGTTTAGGAGGAGGGGATGAAGGAGGATCATCTAGGGAAGATTATGTTGTGCAGGCGCGACATGGAATCGAAGTCAGAAAGATGGGATGCGAATGATTTTCTCTAATGAAATATGACAGTGAGGCAGACAAAATGTAACGAACCGCAATCCATACTATCTGAGTTGACTACATACATCACACGTCCAATCCAAATATCACAGAAATACGAATCATTTTTTTAGAAGAAAAAGGTAGAAGAAGAACAGAAATATCAACACAAAATCTCACATTGCAGCAGAACAAAATATAATATATCATAACTTTTGAAATACAAAATTTCAACTGTACAACATACAATTATCAGATTACAACACTAACAACACAACGAAAATAAAAACACTATATATCTAACACTGAAGATGTAATGACTCGAAAATCCAGTCCAATTTGAGCTAACTAAATAACACAAGTCCAACCCCAAATTGCACTGGAAACCAGGAAACTAATAGAAAGAAGACAGAGGGTGAGAATAGATAAGATAGAAACGTAGAATAGGAGAAGAAGCAGAACACAACATTAGAGTAATACGAACCTCACAGCGGAACGAATAACATATAATATATATAACATAACTTTGAAATATAAATTTGTACTTCAATATACATCATTATCACAGTACAACACTTACAACATAGCGGAATAATGATAGCTATATAATCCTGAAGCCTCCTGCTCCAGCTCTTCAAGTATATCTGTAAAATCCCAACTACTTGACTGCCCGTACAAATTTAGGCACCCAAGAGTTTAGGGAAAACAAAACAAAATAAACTCTGGGTCAGTCATGGGACTGGTATGAGTAAAACAGTTTAAAACAGTTCGAAAAAGCAAACGATATCTCATAAGACCACGCCGTATAACGGAACGTGTTTTCCCCTTATGAGAATCCAAAATATCTTTATCTCAAAAACCTTTTGATATTATAATAATGTCTATCAACCACAATATAATAATCATCTAGCAGAAACGCTTTCATCTCACGTTCTACATATATAGTATACAATCAAAACCGCAAGCACATATTGGGTAATGGATTTCCAACTATGACATGGTATGGAACCACCTTTCGCTAGTGTACCTCTAGAGAGGAATACACTGGGTTCAACAAGAACATCTTGCAACCCGGCCACACATGACCGACCACTCATTTCGCTTGAGTGTATCGAATGTATTTCACTAATGGTTGGGATCAGAAACCGTTTCCCGAATGGGACAACATCAACAATAGATTTTTTTGAAGTAAATGAAACTCTAGATCAGGTGATTATACACCCTAATAGGTGTGACCTCCATAGCCATGCTACCTGCCCGATTTCTGTCATTTACCGGTTGATGAGGCTTGAGGTTACGCCTTATCATCACATCAGATTCACTTCGAATGCCAAATTGTCAGATCCATCGAAAAATCAATAATTGATGTCTACAACAGTACATTACGTGTTAGGTAAAGAAGTTTCCTTCTCCGCTTCCACTCTTGGTACGGTGGAAGAAATCAATGTACGTGACCTTTCTGGAAATACTCTGTCAGACATTCATCCATACAAATCATCCAGGAACAGGATGAACCGAAGGCACTGTTCAGTACATCCATCTTAGGCACTGTTATCAAAGACTTATACAATAGCCCTTGTACTTTACTCCGTCTTCAATTATCTTTGGCATATATGATTCGCAACGCTTATGCCAATACATAGTGGTTCTTCGGATAATAATCCAACCGGTCTCTCCATATTAACAACGTTAAAATGGTCAAAACTTCGATAGTCTGTGATTTAACCATCAAAGAAAAACAGGTGTGCAAACAACGATATTATTTCAGGAGGAAATTATAACGATCAATCATCACTCAACATTTATCTCTTTATTTCATAAATTTACTTATCTCCTGTTTCCATATATTCAACATTTCTTATTTTCTATTTTTAGAAAAAATTTCTAATTCTTATTTGGAAAAAACATTTCCAAAACTCCTTCACTATCAAACCTTACCATTCCTTAGTTAAGAAGGAAGTCAATCAAGTTGGGGTATAATTACCTCTCAGACCTTAACTGAACAACGTTTTAACTTCGAAATAGTCAAAGTTTATCTTTTAAACCTTTAACAACTTCCTTACGAAACTCACGGATTCTATTTACGAATCCACTTCTTTATTGAAAACATTGGTTATAACGATAACGTTATAATCCCTACTTTCGAAATATCTAACTTCCATTATAACTTTTATTCTTTAATGTGAATAAATAAATAAACACCTGATCTATAAATAAATCTTGATTTAAACACTGGAACGTATAAGTACTTTCCCGAATTCGATATAATCGAATTCATCGATTAACTCTCTTCGAGTAATCTCTATTTGATTAACTCTTCTTCGAATAACCTATATTCGATTTTCTCTTTTCGAATAACTTATATTCGATTAACTCACTCTTTGAATAGCTTATATTCGATTAACTCACTTCGAATAACTTGTAATCGATTATCTTTCTTTGAATAATTTATATTCAATGAACTCACTCTTTCGAATGAGCTACATTCGATCTCTTTCTTTCGAATGCGCTATATTCGATAATCTCCTTTCGAATAACTATATTCGATAACTCTTTTCGATTAAACTAATTGATAACTCCTTTCGAATAACTAAATTCGTTTAACTCCTTTCGAATAAACTAATCGATAACTCCTTTCGAATAACTAGATTCGATTAACTCCTTTCAAATAACTAGATTTGATAACTCCTTTTTACTCAATTCGAATAACTAATATTCGATAACTCCTAATTCGACTAACTCTAATCGATTTATTCTAATTCGATTAACTCTATTTAATTACTCTATTTGTTAACTCTAACCGGTTAACTCTAACTGGTTAACTTTAACTCATTTACTCTATTTGGTCAACCCTAATTGATTAACTCTAACTGGTTAACTCTAACTGATCAATTCTAACTGATTAACTCTAACTGGTTAACTTTAACTCATTTACTCTATTCGATTAACTCTAATTGAATAACTAATATTCGATAACTCATTTCGATTAACTTAACTCGCTAACTCAATTTGATTAACTTAACTCGCTAACTCAATTTGATTAACTTAACTCGCTAACTCAATTTGATTAACTCGATAACTTAATTTGATAATCTTAATTCTAACTTACTTCAATTCATTTGGATTAATTCGTTTCACTAACTCATTTTGGCTAACTCACTTTGGCTAACTCGCTTTGGCTTACTCGACTTTGGCTAACTCGCTTTGGTTAACTTACTTTGGTTAACTCACTTGGGTTAACTCGACCTTGGTTCACTTGGGTTAACTCGACTTTGGTTCACTTGGGTTAACTCGACCTTGGTTCGCTTGGGTTAACTCGATTTATTTCGTAAATAAATATTTGCTTTCTATAACTCTATTTATTTATCAAATAATTCCCTTTTTATCTCTATTTATTTTCTAAATAAATATTTCTTTTATCTTTATTTATTTTCCAAATAAATATTTCTTTTATCTCTATTTTCTAAATAAATATTTCGTTTTTTTATTCTATTTGTTTCCTAACAAATATTCCTTTTATACTTCCATTTATTAAATCCTTCAATTAAATAAATATTTCCTTTTATAAAATTTGTTGATTTTATAAATAAATTCTATTTCAATATAACATAGAAAATTCCCTTTTTATCTATTCCAGTATTTCTTATGGTATTTAAAATACCAATTAATAACGATCCATATCATCCAAACACAGATAATCAATAACATATCGAATATCACATCATATATCACAATATACGAAAAAACAGAAAAAATAAATGTTGAGGAATCCAGTTGGATTCCTCCGACCTGTTTCCCTGCATCCACAGATGTTACACAATATAATTCACATCAATTTCATTTCAGTATGAAATATTTTGATAAACAGAATCAGTATTTAGATACGATATATATATATATATATATATATATATATATCGTTATCTAAATTTTCAACCAATCACTCAGCAATTAGATCAAACAGTCAATACACAACAATCAGTTATCATTTATCAATACCAGATTATATTTATAAAAATATAAATTGATCAGAGTTAGTGAGTTATACTCACATTGGCAGTTCATCGTTAAAGAACGATATACTGTTGTTTGATTTGAATCAAACAATTTATTTTGCCATAAATTCAAACGAGCTCCATTGCACTTCCAGTCAGTTCCATTATGGAGCACTCGTCCATACGATCCTGTCGGGTCTTGTTTCGCTAAATTTGGGTACCGTACGGAAAAGATATTAATTATACAAGCTATATGGATAATTTAAATTAATTAAACTAAATCTATAAATCTAAATGGGCCTCACCCTCCTTCCTTGGCCCAAACCCGCCCACATTTACAACCTTTCTTTCCCAAATTCGAACAGAACATCGCTCCTCCTCCCGTACATAACTTTCACCATAGTCGATTCTTTCTTCCAACCTCCCTCCTTCTCTACTCTACCGAATCACAAACCAAACACACCATGGTTCTTCTCATTCGAATCTCCATCACCCAATATCCATTTTTCTGATCTCGCGCCCGCCATGTCTGTTTGTGTCGACAACCATCTACGCACTGTACAGTGCTTTGATCGACAATAATTTTCACTGTAACCCACAATTTCTTCACAAATTAACCCAAATCCAACCACAAACTCAACTGCGATACTCACACCATGAATCAAAGCTTAAATCACCCAAACATCTCAACCCTAGCTCAAGAAACCCACGCTGTACCAAAACCGCGATGACTTAAACAGCAATCGAACCCCTTAAAAAGGGTAATGGACTATAGAGAATCCTTCAAGAAGCTCATATATATATACTAGATGATTTAAGGATTTTTATACGGATTGTTTTGATTTTCCAACTCTCAAGAACTTACTTTTTATTTTTCACTAAGGGGGCGGCACATTTTTTGACCTAAGAAAAAGTGAATTAGGTTTAGAGGGTGGGTAGGGTATTTATAGAGAAGAAAAAATGGTTTTTCTAATGATTATTAAATTTTTATTTTAAGAAAACGCTATATTTTCTTATTGTTAAAAATACCTATAATCACATACGATAGCCAAAAATCACGAAACTGGACATGTAGCTACAGTTCGACATTACGGTCCCAATGAAACTGGTTTCGTCGAATTCCGACTCCGTTTGCTCACGCAGCCTCTTTTTAAAGGTCAATATATCGACTATATTTCACATTAAAATCCCGTATGACCACATACTGACTTCAAAAATCACAGAAATTGAAATCTAACAATAATCTAATATTGCGGATCCAACAAAATTAGTTTCGTCGAATTCCGACTTCGTTTGCAAAAGTGGCTATTTTAAAAGCTCTAAATGACCCTTTTAAATATATAAATATATTTAAAAATAATTAAATTTAATATTTAAAAATAAATATTATCGTATATATTCACAACAGAATATCATACAGCTCTAGAATATTCCCATATGAATTTTTAGCTTGATAATTCCAATCCCAATTTAAATCGATATTCGATTTATAATGAAATCCCTTTTAAAAATATAAATAATTCCTTTATAAATTATAAAGGAATTCCACAACGACTTTTCTAAAATTTGATTTGGACATAAATCAAAATCTACACGACGAAATCCTGATTTTTCTCTTCCACTAGAAAATTATACTCCACCAGCTCCACACGTTTGTTGTTTCACAGAAATCCGGCTTAAAACGAACCTTGTACATCCAGTTGAAGTTCAAATCAGCGAACTGCCGCGTCGTTACGTGCTCGTTTATAATTATATTATAATTCCACGTTCAAACTGTCGTTGTTTAAATATATTCGCTAATATAATTCAACTCTAAACAGAATTAAATATCACAGATGATCCAATTCACACCATAATGTGAATTCCACTATTTCTGACTATTTCAGAAATTAAATATATTATTATATTATTTATCTTAATTAAATATTCAATATTATTTAATTCAGCAACCATTTAATTCTAATTCACCATTTAAATAATTAAATAAATTAATTATTATACTGTTGAAAATATGGGTCATTACATTCTTCCCTACTTAAAATAATTTCGCCCTCGAAATTTCTAAGGTAGAAAACAAACCCTATCGACTGGTTAGAACTTATCTGTTCACTTCTTAACTTCAAATTCAACTGAACCAATTTAATTTCAATTAAATATTAATTAATCCTTATTAACGAAAAATTTCAAAAATCCTGAAAATTTTCTAACACCTTTACTTTTCAAAAAAATTCGCTAGCACCTCCTTTGTATTGGTCAATAAGTCAAACTCCAACTCGCCTCTCTGGACCATCTCCAACCCAAAAGAAAATCAAACAGCCAAGCGGCTTGCCAATTTGGCTCATCAAAATCTCATACCCAATATATAATATAAACTAGTACCTTTTTGTTGGGCATATCATTATATCCTTTTCATCTGCTGTTAATTCAGCATATACCAATGCCATCCCAATCAAACTCCAATCACTTTTATCTCCAACACAACGATTAGCTTTTAACCAAGCCAAATTCCATTTCAAATTCAAGTATTATGCTTGATTTTAAACTCACAATCCCTTAATCTAGTTCCAATTCAAATTCAATTCAATTACCATTGAACTGGCTTTATCTTAAACTCCCATTTGCTTTCAAAAATTTCTGTTTAATTTGTTCTTAATTCAAACAATATTCTTCCTGGGAGTTTTAAAACAATTTACCTTTTAAAATCAAATTTTCCTTTTTGAAATTCAACAAAACTTATGTTTCCCCAAGACAAATTCAAAACAGTATCTCTAGTAGTAATCCGTCACTTACAACTCGAAAATGAATACTAATGGTGCAGCTGTCATCATCAGAATCTATTTTCCAGCGATCGAAGTGAGTTCAATACTATAAAACCATTTCTAAACATTTCCACTTTGAAATTCATTTCAAAATATAATTCGCACTGCTTGTAAATCAATTTAAAATCTCCCAGGATCTTAAATTTTTCTTATTTTTAATCCAAATCCATTTACAAACACATACCCAATTTTCCAGAATTTTAAGTCAATTCCTAGTTTAAATTTTAGATTTAACTCATCTGATTTCACGTATTTCACTTATATGAATTCTGATTGGTTATTTACATAACCGTTTAATTTATAATCTTACTCGATTATAATAACAACCAATTTATCCACTATATTCTAATTTTGATATATATATATATATATATATTCTCTATATCAAGATATACCTTGGGTAAACTTATTTTAATTTACCCTCTTTTCAAAACATATCGTGTCGACCCATCGTATTCGAGTGTTTATAAACTCCTACTGATACAGTGGATCAAACTGATCGACCAGAACCCATAAACAACTCAAACGATGAATCTCCACAATATAGAACCACTTTATATCAAACTACAAATACGCACTCGTATATATACACTCAAACTCAATCTAGGGTATTACTAACCCTATCTCTACCGAGTCACGCCAAAGAGCCAAGGTAATTACTTAACTTAAGCTCTGATACCAACTGTAATGACCCGAAAATCCGGTCCAATATGAGCTGACTAAACAACACAAGTCCAACCCCAAATTGCACTGGAAACCAGGAAACTAATAGAAAGAAGACAGAGGGTGAGAATAGATAAGATAGAAACGTAGAATAGGAGAAGAAGCAGAACACAACATTAGAGTAATACGAACCTCACAGCGGAACGAATAACATATAATATATATAACATAACTTTGAAATATAAATTTGTACTTCAATATACATCATTATCACAGTACAACACTTACAACATAGCGGAATAATGATAGCTATATAATCCTGAAGCCTCCTGCTCCAGCTCTTCAAGTATATCTGTAAAATCCCAACTACTTGACTGCCCGTACAAATTTAGGCACCCAAGAGTTTAGGGAAAACAAAACAAAATAAACTCCGGGTCAGTCATGGGACTGGTATGAGTAAAACAGTTTAAAACAGTTCGAAAAAGCAAACGATATCTCATAAGACCACGCCGTATAACGGAACGTGTTTTCCCCTTATGAGAATCCAAAATATCTTTATCTCAAAAACCTTTTGATATTATAATAATGTCTATCAACCACAATATAATAATCATCTAGCAGAAACGCTTTCATCTCACGTTCTACATATATAGTATACAATCAAAACCGCAAGCACATATTGGGTAATGGATTTCCAACTATGACATGGTATGGAACCACCTTTCGCTAGTGTACCTCTAGAGAGGAATACACTGGGTTCAACAAGAACATCTTGCAACCCGGCCACACATGACCGACCACTCATTTCGCTTGAGTGTATCGAATGTATTTCACTAATGGTTGGGATCAGAAACCGTTTCCCGAATGGGACAACATCAACAATAGATTTTTTTGAAGTAAATGAAACTCTAGATCAGGTGATTATACACCCTAATAGGTGCGACCTACATAGCCATGCTACCTGCCCGATTTCTGTCATTTACCAGTTGATGAGGCTTAAGGTTACACCTTATCATCACATCAGATTCACTTCGAATGCCACATTGTTAGATCCATCGAAAAATCAATAATTGACGTCTACAACAGTACATTACGTGTTAGCTAAAGAAGTTTCCTTCTCCGCTTCCACTCTTTGTACGGTTGAAGAAATCAATGTACGTGACCTTTCTGGAAATACTCTGTCAGACATTCATCCATACATGTCATCCAGGAACAGGATGAACCGAAGGCCCTGTTCAGTACATCCATCTTAGGCACTGTTATATAAGACTTATACAATAGCCCTTACACTTTACTCCGTCTTCAATTATCTTTGGCATATATGATTCGCAACGCTTATGCCAATATAGAGTGGTTCTTTGGATAATAATCCAACCGGTCTCTCCATATTAACAACGTTAAAATGGTCAAAACTTCGATAGTCTGTGATTTAACCATCAAAGAAAAACAGGTGTGCAAACAACGATATTATTTCCAGGAGGAAATTATATCGATCAATCATCATTCAACATTTATCTCTTTATTTCATAAATTTACTTATCTCCTGTTTCCATATATTCAACATTTCTTATTTTCTATTTTTAGAAAACATTTCTGGTTCTTATTTGGAAAAAACATTTCCAAAACTCCTACACTATCAAACCTTACCATTCCTTAGTTAAGAAGGAAGTCAATCAAGTTGGGGTATAATTACCTCTCAGACCTTAACTGAACAACGTTTTAACTTCGAAATAGTCAAAGTTTATCTTTTAAACCTTTAACAACTTCCTTACGAAACTCACGGATTCTATTTACGAATCCACTTCTTTATTGAAAACATTGGTTATAACGATAACGTTATAATCCCTACTTTCGAAATATCTAACTTCCAATATAACTTTTATTCTTTAATGTGAATAAATAAATAAACACCTGATTTATAAATAAATCTTGATTTAAACACCGGAAAGCATAAGTACTTTCCCGAATTCGATATAATCGAATTCGCCGATTAACTCTCTTCGAGTAATCTCTATTTGATTAACTCTTCTTCGAATAACCTATATTCGATTTTCTCTCTTCGAATAACTTATATTCGATTAACTCACTCTTCGAATAGCTTATATTCGATTAACTCACTTCGAATAACTTGTATTCGATTATCTTTCTTCGAATAATTTATATTCGATTAACTCACTCTTTCGAATGAGCTACATTCGATCTCTTTCTTTCGAATGCGCTATGTTCGATAATCTCCTTTCGAATAACTATATTTGATAACTCTTTTCGATTAAACTAATCGATAACTCCTTTCGAATAACTAAATTCGATTAACTCCTTTCGACTAAACTAATCGATAACTCCTTTCGAATAACTAGATTCGATTAACTCCTTTCAAATAACTAGATTTGATAACTACTTTTTACTCAATTCGAATAACTAATATTCGATAACTCCTAATTCGACTAACTCTAATCGATTTATTCTAATTCGGTTAACTCTATTTAATTACTCTATTTGTTAACTCTAACTCTAACTGGTTAACTCTAACTGATCAACTCTAACTGGTTAACATTAACTCATTTACTCTATCTGGTCAACCCTAATTGATTAACTCTAACTGGTTAACTCTAACTGATCAATTCTAACTGGTTAACTTTAACTGATCAACTCTAACTGGTTAACTTTAACTCATTTACTCTATTCGGTTAACTCTAATCGAATAACTAATATTCGATAACTCATTTCGATTAACTTAACTCGCTAACTCAATTTGATTAACTTAACTCGCTAACTCAATTTGATTAACTCGATAACTTAATTTGATAATCTTACTTCTATCTTACTTCGACTCATTTGGATTAATTCGTTTCACTAACTCATTTTGGCTAACTCACTTTGGCTAACTCACTTTGGCTAACTCGACTTTGGCTAACTCACTTTGGTTAACTTACTTTGGTTAACTCACTTGGGTTAACTCGACCTTGGTTCACTTGGGTTAACTCGACTTTGGTTCACTTGGGTTAACTCGACCTTGGTTCGCTTGGGTTAACTCGATTTATTTCATAAATAAATATTTGCTTTCTATAACTCTATTTATTTATCAAATAATCCCCTTTTTATCTCTATTTATTTTCTCAAATAATTCCCTTTTTATCTCTATTTATTTTCTAAATAAATATTTCTTTTTTCTTTATTTATTTTCTAAATAAATATTTCTTTTATCTCTATTTTCTAAATAAATATTTCTTTTTCTTTTTTTATTCTATTTGTTTCCTAACAAATATTCCTTTTATACTTCCATTTATTAAATCCTTCGATTAAATAAATATTTTCTTTTATAAAATCTGTTGATTTTATAAACAAATTCTATTTCAATATAACATTGAAAATTCCCTTTTTATCTATTCTAGTATTTCTTATGGTATTTAAAATACCAATTAATAACGATCCATATCATCCAAACACAGATAATCAATAACAGATTGAATATGACATCATATATCACAATATACGGAAAAACAGAAAAAATTAATGTTGAGGAATCCAGTTGGATTCCTCCGACCTGTTTCCCTGCATCCACAGATGTTACACAATATAATTCACATCAATTTCATTTCAGTATGAAATATTTTGATAAACAGAATCAGTATTTATATACGATATATATATATATATATATAAATATCGTTATCTAAATTTTCAACCAATCACTCAACAATTAAATCAAACAGTCAATACACAGCAATCAGTTATCATTTATCAATGCCAGATTATATTTATAAAAATATAAATTGATCAGAGTTAGTGAGTTGTACTCACATTGGCAGTTCATCGTTAAAGAACGATAAACTGTTGTTTGATTTGAATCAAACAATTTATTTCGCCATAAATTCAAACGAGCTCCATTCCACTTCCAGTCAGTTCCATTGTGGAGCTCTCGTCCATACGATCATGTCGGATCTTGTTTCGCTGAATGTGGGTACCGTACGGAAAATATATTAATTATACAAATTATATGGATAATTTAAATTAATTAAACTAAATCTATAAATCTAAATGGGCCTCACCCTCCTTCCTTGGCCCAAACTCGCCTACGTTTACAGCCTTTCTTCCCCAAATTCGAACAGAACATCGCTCCTCCTCCCGTACATAACTTTCACCATAGCCAATTCTTTCTTCCAACCTCCCTCCTTCTCTACTTCACCGAATCACAAACCAAACACACCATGATTCTTCTAATTCGAATCTCCATCACCTAGTATCCATTTTTCTGATCTCGCGCCCCCCATGTCTGTTTGCGTCGACAGCCATCCACACACTGTACAGTGCTTTGATCGACAATAATTTTCACCGTAACCCACAATTTCTTCACAGACGAACCCAAATCCAACCAAAAACTCAACTGCGATACTCACACCATGAATCAAAGCTTAAATCACCCTAACATCTCAACCCTAGCTCAAGAAACCCACACTGTACCAAAACCGCGAAGACTCAAACAGTAATCGAACCCCTTAAAAAAGGTAATGGACTATAGGGAATCTTTCAAGAAGCTCATATATATATATACTAAATGATTTAAGGATTTTTATACGGATTGTTTTGATTTTCCAACCCTCAAGAACTTACTGTTTATTTTTCACTGAGGAGGCGGTGCATTTTTTTGACCAAAGAAAAAGTGAATTAGGTTTAGAGGGTGGGTAGGGTATTTATAGAGAAGAAAAAATGATTTTTTTTAATGATTATTAAATTTTTCTTTTAAGAAAACCCTATATTTTCTAGTTATTAAAAATTCCTATAATCACATACGATACCCAAAAATCACGAAACTGGACATGCAGCTACAGTTCGACATTACGGTCTCAATGAAACTTGTTTCGTCGAATTCCGACTCCGTTTGCTCACACAGCGTATTTTTAAAGGTCAATATATCGACTGTATTTCACATTAAAATCTCATACGACCACATACTGACTTCAAAAATCACAGAAATTGAAATCTAACAATAATTTAATATTGCGGATCCAACAAAATTAGTTTCGTCGAATTCCGACTTCGTTTGTAAAAGTGGCTATTTTTAAAGCTCTAAATGACCCTTTTAAATATATAAATATATTTAAAAACAATTAAATTTAATATTTAAAAATAAATATTATCGTATATATTCACAACAAAATATCATACAGCTCTAGAATATTCCCATATGAATTTCTAGCTTGATATTTCCAATCCCACTTTAAATCGATATTCGATTTATAATGAAATCCCTTTTAAAAAAATAAATAATTCCTTTATAAATTATAAAGGAATTCCACATCGACTTTTCTAAAATTTGATTTGGACATAAATCAAAATCTACACGATGAAATCCCGATTTTTCTCCTCCAATAGAAAAATATACTCCACCAGCTCCATACGTTTCTTGTTTCACAGAAATTCGGCTTAAAACGAACCCTGTACATCCAGTTGAAGTTCAAATCGCCAAATAGCGAACTTCCGCGTCGTGACGCGCTCGTTTATAAATATATTATAATTCCACGTTCAAACTGTCGTCGTTTAAATATATTCGCTAATTTAATTCAACTCTAAACTGAATTAAATATCACAGATGATCCAATTCACACCATAACGTGAATTCCAATATTTCTGACTATTTCAGAAATTAAATATATTATTATATTATTTATATTAATTAAATATTCAATATTATTTAATTCAACAACCATTTAATTCTAACTCACCATTTAAATAATTAAATAAATAAATTATTATACCGCTGAAAATACGGGTCATTACAGAAGCCTCCTGCTTCAATCTCCTTTAGATAGATCTGTAAAATCCTAAACTACTTGACTGCCCGTACAAATTTGGGTACCCAAGAGTTTAGGTAAAACAAAACAAAATAAACTCTGGGTCAGTCATGGGACCGTTATGAGTAAAAAATTTGAAACAATTTTAGAAAATAAACGATATATCATAAGACCATGCCGTATAACACGGAACGGGTTTTTCTCTTATGAGAATCCAAAACACTTGTTTTGACTTTTAAAATCCTTTTGAAAGAAATGAAAATCTTTATATCAAAACTCTTTGATATTATAATAATGTCTAAATCAAATAAATAACAATCTAGTGTAACGCTTTCATCTCACACTCCACATTTATAATACACAATCAAAACCGCGAGCACTTACTGGGTAATGAATTTCCAACTATGACAAGTTATGGAACCACCTTCTGATAGCGTATCTCTAGAGGAGAATACACTGGGTTCAATAAGAACATCTTGTAACCCGGCCACACACGACCGACCACTCATTTTGCTTGAGGTTATCGAACGTATATCACCAACGGTTGGGATCAACAACCGTTTTCCCGAATGGGACAACATCAAAATAGAATAAATAATGAAATGAATTTCTCTAGATAGGTGATAATACACCCTAGTTGGGAGCTACCCACTTAGCCATGCCGCCTGCCCGATTTTTGTCATTTCCCGGTTGTTGAGGCCTGAGGCTACGCTTACTTACTTTTCATTGATAGCACAATCACCTTGAACACCACATTGTCAGATCCGTTAATCATTAATTGATTTGCAAAAATATAATCTGGATATTATGCTTAGAGAATAAATTCTCCGCCACCATATATATTTATACAGACCAACATATGCAACAATTGGAAATACTCCGTCAGACATTCGTCCATACACTTCGTTCTGGGACTGAACGATACCGAAGGCACAATTTCTATAAATAGAAAAAGTCTTTGCACTTTACTCCGTCTTCGATTATCTTCATATAATCTCATTCGCAATGCTACTGCCAATACATAGTGGTTCTCGGATAATAATCCAACCTATCTCTCCATATTGACAACGATATTGGCAAATACTTCGATAATCAGTTATTTAACTATCAAAGAAAAACAAACAAACTTTCATCCATAACATCAACAATCATTGGGCCCCTTAATTAATATTTCATTAATTAAATCACTTCTCCATTTCCTTATCAATATTTGTTAACCAAATATTTTCAACAATCATATTGGCTTTTTTCGCTATTTGTAAAACATTTCCAGATATCGCCTCCTTTTATTTTCTATACATAGAAAATATCTTCTATTTATATTGGAAAACATTCCAATTACTTATCTCTTTCACGCCCGTTCATTTCTACGCTCAGGAAATATTTATTTATTTTATATTTCCAAAATTCTACTTCCTTGGGTTAAAACGAATGTTATATAAAACACCGTTACAACAACCCAAAATATTTCATTCAACTAATTTTTTTAAAACATTTATCTCCGAGACTAAATCCTTCTATTTATCGGTTAATAATTAAATCAATAAAGTTGGAGTATAATTACCTCTCAGACCTTGATTGAAATCATCATTAACTTCAAAACAGACAAGGCCAATCGCCTTGAATACTCAAAACCATAAAAATCAATTATTCATTTTTAAACCCGTATACGTTTCTCTTTCTAATTTTATCAGATTTAATTATAGATCTCCTTTTTGTTTGTAATATTCTATTTTTAAGTTTGATCCCTTATCGAATTCTATATATATCGATACGTTGATTTCTAACTATCAAATTTTCTTAAAAATATTCTAACTCCTTAAATTTTCGGAAAATTTCGCCATAACCTCCTTTGTACGGGTCACTCGGTACAACTGCAAAATGCCTCTCTGGGCCCTTTACATTCATAAAGAAAATAAAAAGGCCAAGTGGTTTGCCGATTCGGCGCATAAAACCTCATATGGAATTTAAACATGTACCTTTTTGTCGGGCATACAAATTATAACCTTCATACACTTCATCCCATGCTAGTCTAACCCATACATGTCCATTCCTAATTTATTCCAACTCAATCTGGTCATTTTAACTCAATTCGCTAATTTATTCTTTAATTAACTCTTTTGCCTATTTCACTTTTTAATTGAACATATCACTTCCGGGTACGTTTTTAATTCACTTAAAACACAATCTAATTCCATTTTCAACTCGAGTTTCATATTCGATTTCGAATATAAACTCTTAAACCTCATTTACTTATCCAACACCCAATTTCGATTCAAAATTCCATTTGCTAATTATTCTTTAAATTAGTCAATTCTATTCAATTATTAAAAATTTGATTTTTGTTTCAGAAATCATTTCATTTACACAACTTCAATTCGTATTTATTTCATAACTCATGTCTGGATTTTTCTAATGGAAATTCGAATTTTATTTACTTAAAATCCTTTTATAAATTTAAATAAACCATTATGGTTTCAAAATGGTTATGGCGCTGTTTTTCTGAAAATTTGATTTTGACATAACTCAAAAGCTATAAGACAAAATCCTGATTTTTCTCTTCCATTAGAAAACTATTATTCAATCAGTCCTGACGATTCTTGTTTCAAATAATTTCGAATTAAACTGAGTTCTGTATACTTATCTGAAGTTCGAAATGCCAATTAACGAACTACCGCGCTGCGGTGAGTTCGTTTTATTTATATTCAATATATAAACGTTTTAAACTTCGTTTATATATAAATTCTAACTTTAATTTAATATATTTTAATATATATTAAACCAAATTTCCCAATTCAACTTTATAATTCTGATTATACCAGATCGCCAAATATTTTGTATCTCAATTATAAATTTATTTATAATTCGAATAAATTATTTATAAAATTTGATATAATCGAATTTCAAATTATAAATTCTTCTGATTTATCTCATCTTGGTTTATATTCTGAATTCCAGAAATAAATCCGTCGTTCCTTTTTTAAAATGATTCCAAATTATAATTTAAATTCATACTTGAATTTAAAATGATAAATTATCTTTTGACAATAAACTTACCACATTTATAAGCATCATTTATAAACTTTCTTGTTATATATATTCTCAACAAGTTCCATTTCGAATTCTATCTAAAAACCAAAATCTTATCTTTGGAATATTCTATTTATTTTGACTTATCTATATATAACATATTACAAACAAATTTTTGGGATTAGTATCAAGAGAAGAATTAACGTTAATTGGAAGGACATCTACCCTAATGATGTTAAGGGAGAGTTATTAGATTTAGATAAACCTTTTACTGAGAAGGAGATTTGGAAGGCTATTTGTGATATGCCTAGTGACAAAGCTCCGGGGCCTGATGGTTTTTCTGTTCTATTTTATAAGCAGTTTTGGGATGTCTTGAAATTTGATGTTGTTAAATTATTTAATGATTTTTATAGTGGAGATTTGTGTCTAGGTAACTTTAATTTTGCTAATGTTATCCTTATTAAGAAGAGAGAGGGTGCAAAACTTTTAAAGGATTTTAGACCTATCTCTTTGATAAATGTATCTGTTAAGATTATTTCTAAAGTTCTAGCGAATAGGCTTAGTAGGAAGATGAATGATCTTATAGATCATTCGCAAACTGCATTTATTAAAGGAAGACAAATAGTGGATGGAGTGGCAGCTGTACAAGAGTACATTAATGTATGTGTTAAAAATAATTTTTCATGTCCTATTTTGAAATTAGATATTGAGAAGGCGTTTGATACTATTGACTGGGATTACATATGTGAAGTATGTCTTGCTAGAGGTTTTAGTGTCAGATGGTTTAACTGGATAATGCTTTTACTTAGGTCTGGTAGTTCTAATATTGTTGTCAATGGGGTTATGGGAAAGAAGATCCTATCTAAGAGGGGTCTTAGACAGGGAGATCCCCTGTCACCTCTATTATTTAATTTAGCCGTTGACGTTTTTTCTAGAATTATTAAGAGAGCTGTGAGATTAGGTGTTTTGGGCAATGTTGGTAATGAGGAATTTAACAATGAGTTATCTATACTTCAATTCGCGGATGATACTTTGTTATTTTCTTCTCACCTACCTAAGCACACTATTGCTCTCAAGTTTATTCTTTATTGTTTTGAGATGTTATCAGGTCTTAGGATTAATTTTGACAAGAGTTCTGTTATGGTCATTAATGATTTTGGTAATGTAGAGGCTATGGTTGCTAGCACCTTAAACTGTTTTGTCATGGAATTTCCTTTTGATTATTTGGGCTTTAAGATTAGGCCTTCAAAATTAAAAGAGGATTGGTTAGTCATAATAGATAAGATTAATAGTAGACTATCAAGTTGGAACAATAGATTTTTGTCTAGAGCAGGTAGATTAGTTTTGGTTAATTCGGTACTATCTGCTATCCCTGCTTATTGGATGTCTGTACATAGATTTCCTCAATGGGTTATTGAAAAGATTGATAGAATAAGACGTAATTACCTATGGAGTGGGGGTGGTGATCCTATTTGTAGGGGTTCCAATGTTTAGTAAACTGGGAGGTGTGTTGTAAGCCTAAGAAAGATGGGGGATTGGGGATCATTAATTTAGTTAATTTTAACTCTTCCTTATTAGCCAAATGGTTGTGGAAATTTAGGTGTCCTATAGTGTCAACTACGTGGAAGGTTATTATATCTAAAATTTACTATTCAGGAGGAGAGTTTATTGTGGGATCTAGGGATAGTTGGTATAATAGATTATCATACTTTTGGAAGTCAGTATAAAAGTGCTTTGATTTTTTTAACTTAGGTTATAAGGTAATTGTTCATTCGGGTGATATGACTTACTTTTGGCATGATATGTGGATTTCTCGTTTACCACTTAAAATTGAATTTAGGGAACTCTTTAATAATTGTAGTATTAAAAATGCGTTGATTAAAGATGTTTTTAGAAGAGATTTGGATCCCCCATGAGAGTTTTCTTTTGATAATATCTTAGAAGGGGAAATGTTAAGACAATTAGCTTTACTATATGCTAAGTTATCATTATATCACATTGATGAGTATAGGGACATTATTAGTTGGGGTATGGATAAGAGTCAAGTTTATTCGGTAAATTCTATGTATAACTATATAAATATGTTGGGAATCTCATTTCGGCCTTTTAAGTTTATTTGGAAATCTAATTCTCCTCCTAAAGCTAAATTTCTAATGTGGTTAATCACTCATAAGAAACTTAACACGATTGAGCTTCTAAAGAGGAAGAATATCATTTTTGATGTTAAGTGTTATTATTGTAATCTTTTGAACGAGGATGTTGATCATTTATTTTTCTCATGCAATATCACAAATTTTATATTTAATATGGTTCTAAGGATATTTGTTTTTGATTGTCCTAATTCTTACAATAGTTGTGTTGAATATTGGGATTCTTATAGATTTGTTTATAATGGTAGTAAAAGATACATTTTAGATTCTTTAGTCACTATCATAAGTTGGTTCATTTGGTTTGAGAGAAATCAGAGATGTTTACATTCCAATTCTGTTTCTATGGATAATTTAACTATTAAAATAGTTTATTTTTGTTTGGAATGGATGTCTAATTCACATTACAAGCTATTTGGGAATTTGGGCTTTGAGAGTTTATTGATTAAGGTTAGATTTAATTTTTATCTATTTATTAGAATCAGCAGTTTTTTTTGTAATAGATATCGCATTGGTTGTTAATTTCTTTTATTAGTTTTTTCATTGTATTTTTCTTCTACACATATATGTATGGTAGATAAATATGTATGAATATATATATATATATATATATATATATATATATGCTTATATAATATATATATATATATATTTATACACATATATTTCCATATATACATGTGTGACAAATTACTAATAGTTTGTTGAGCTTTTCGCAGATTCAGGTTGTTGATTAAGAGGAAGTACTTAGCGGATAGCTGGATGGATTGGTAGCAGTTATTGTGGGGGTTGTTTTTTATAGTTAGATTTGGAGTGTGTATTTGGTTGTTTTGATTCTCATTGGCTATTTTGATGTGTTTTGTTTGTATTGGAGTTGATATACTTTAATATCGGGTTGTGGCCTTGCCGGAATTCGATATTGAAGTATGATGGGCGGTGGTTTATCCGGAGCTCATCTATCTACCTCCTATACATCTATATAGCAGAGTCTGTTATTGTGTAGTTGGATTTTGTAGTTTTTTGGCTATATATATATATATGTGTGTGTGCTCTCTTATTTTCAGAAGATCACACATTTTTTGTTTCAAAAAATCTATATATAACATAGAATATATTTAAATATTAAATTTAACTTCTATTTAAAATAAATCCTAATATTTTTTATGACATATTTTACTTAAATAAATTTGAATTAATCGAATTCAAATCATAAATCCTTACGGATTTATTTTAGTTCAAGTTATATTCTGAACATCGGAATAAATTTCATCGTTTAGTTCTTTAAAACGATTCCCCATTTTTATTTTTAAATTCACATTTGAATTTAAATATTCAAATGATAAATTTTCCACTTCATTTATAAACACGGTTTATAAATTCATTTCAATTCCCTGGTTATCCAATGAAAATCATTCCATTTTATTTATAAACATTGTTTGTAAATTTACTTCAATTTCCTGCATTTTTCAATTTATAAACATTATTTATAAATTCAATACTTGTTCAAAACAAGATAATATTTCTGTAGCTCTTTAAAAATACAAATTCTATTTTTAAAAATAGATTTCCCCTTTTAAATCTCAAATATCCTTTTCACGATATTTTTATATATCAACATTTTGGCCCCAGTGATATTTAAACAATCATACCACTCAATTATCAATTAACACATCATATATGATAATATATGTGAAAACAAACAAATAATAATATTTTTGAGGGATCCAGTTGGATCCCTCCAACCTGTTTTCCTGCATCCACAGACGTTAGCCAACATAAATAATACCCATCCTGCTTCGAGGCAGGATATCGCGGTATAGAAGGTCATCCACTATCATAGCGTAGGGCATATAGGGTCATCCGTTAATGATACTATGGGCATCCGCTAATGATACCGCGGGAATCCAACCACCAATATATATATATATATATATATATATATATATATATATATATATATATATATATATAATAACCACAAACACCAATCCTAAATAACTAATATATATTTAATAGCAAACACTGATAAACAATTAAAAATGCATCCATGGCAACCAACAATTTATTTTTAACGATAAAAAAAAAAATTTAAATAAATTTCTGAATGAGAATTACTCACATTGATTTTAATTTTCGTTTTTATCTAATTTTAAATAGATGTTTAAAATTAGATAAAAATCCTAGTTAGCTCCAAATCCTGCCAAATCAATTCGGATGCGTAGATACTACCGATACGATTCCAATGCACTTCGTTTCGTGCAATTCTGTTATCGTGTGTATGAGATATGTATGTTACAATATTTAGTTCAAGTTAATATAAATTATTATTCACTATTAACCATCATGAAATTAATTACCTTTATTATAGCTAATAACCAGTCCTAATCTTCTTCTCTACCCAGATAACCACAAGCCTCCTGTAGCCAAAACCAATTACCAGATTGTGAACAAATCCCTCATACTCCCTTGCTTTGTTATGAAATTGAAAATCGAGACCATCACTTACCTTCTCACCTTAATCCCTCACTGATTAGCAAATAATACCAATGATGAACCCTTCTGCCTTCCCTCTTCCCTTCTCAAACTAGACACTTCCCCTGCTAATATTACCAACTCGCAACCCACCATACACAGATGAATATCAACGCTTCCTATATCAAGTAAACCCCCTCCTTCATGCTTCAGGTAACCGCACTATTCCCTTGAACCCATCACCATCCGACCCTTAATTGCCAAACAAATCAACACTGTTCCACTCAATTGCTAATACCAACGTCGACCTCTACCATATTGTTTCAGCTCGAAATCCATCGTGACTTCCTCCTTACATCACGCCTCAAATCCTAAATCGGACCCTCAGAACAAACCATGTCGTCGAGCTTCCTCACTGGCGTCGAGCCTCTTCGCGGTCCTAATCGCGGTTCGTATTTTCCCCCTGGTTCACGAGCGCTTTAAGCTCGATCTCGATCTTCTGAAAACAATGCAATTTCAAATCGCAATTTCTCTCTTCTTCTTTTTTTCTGATGGACTAATTCGATTTTGACTAGGAGAGCACAGTTTTTGGATTTAGAAGGGAAGTATTGGTTTTTGATTTACAGACATCAATTGCAAATAAAAATAAATAAATAAAGGAGCGACATTTTCTTTTGGATTTCTACTGAAGAAGAAAATAGAAAAGGGAAGGGGTATGCTCGTGTTTATATAAAGATTAAAGACTTCAGCACTAAGGAATATAGGTTTGTGGTTTTACACAGTCTAGGGTGTACCAAACTTAGTGTAGAAAAAATATATTTATTTTAGATTTTAAACTGATATGACTTTATTTATTTATCACGTAATTTCGAACCCATATTTAAACGTAACAACCACCCTTTCTAGGGTTATACCATTACTCTGAACACACTAGAACCGATTTTGAAGACCCATTAGATCATATGAAGAAGATATTACTTTAGATCGATATAAAATTAATTTAAACAATTACTTCCTTAAAAATAAATTATTATTATTATCGTTTATGGTCAATAAAATTTGTATTGATCATTTGTATTATTTGGATTCAGTTTTAACTCAGAATTAAATTATACTTCATTTTCATATTACGATATTTCAATATATTAGAAATTAGATAATCGATTATTAAATCGATATCTCAATATAAAACTCCACTTATATTATTAATTCAATATTAAAATAAATATTAAATATTCAAAATAAATTGTCAAAAAAATCCGGGTCATTACACAAAAGTTACAGGCTTTGGGAATAAAAAGAAAATGAAGGATTTGGCACTTGAAATGTAAAAGGACGGACTGAAATGCTCCCTTTGAAAATCATAAACGAATAGATTTTAAAATTGAATGAATATCTGAGTTTTGTAATTTATTGAAATAAAACAAGGTTGCGAATAAAACAATAAAATTTGAAATTGGAATTTTGTAGTTTGAAAATTGGATTAGAATAATAAAAAAATATCAAAAAAAAAAGTTTAGGATTTAGATCTTTGCCATGATTTTGCTTGCTGAGAAATTTAAAAGAGGAGGAAGAAGAAGATATCTGATGTATGAGAAGGAAGGAAGATGAAGATTACATGATTTATCCACGTAAGAGGAACCCTTCAGATACTAAACGTAAATAACTCACTTAACAAATAATCTTCAACTAAGCTCAATAAGCACAACCCAAATCTTATGGACCAGTACGCTATATACTAGTCTACAAATGTAAGAAAAATAGAGGTTGAAATATACACAAATACATCATCAATAACGCACGTTTTTGTAGTGTAAATCGTGTATTTTAAGCAAATGAAATCATATTTTAATGAAATGAAAATTACTGAACAACTAGAATTCAATATCGATTAATAAAAAAATAAAATTTCTAATTTTTATAACTTTTAAGTTTCAGCTCAAATTAAAATTCTTGGCCAAATTGATCGGAGTTGACTTTTCCAGAAAAATTTCCATTTTTATAGCTTTGAAAAATAATATATACAATAATACAAGTTAAATATTTTTAAGTTAAAATTTTTAATAATGAATTTAAATTCAAATAATAATCTTGATTTAATTTGTTCAAGCAAATAAGATTTAAATTGACAAACATTGTTTTTTGTTATTAAATTTATACTTATATCAAAAATCGAATTCAATTATTTCATAAAATCCAAAATAATTTGAGTTTAAATATAAAAATAAGAATTAAAAAAAATCATTAAATAAAATTTACTTTAAAATTCAAGTTGTTACAATCTCCCCCACTTAGGCCTTTTCATCCCCCGAACAGGAACGAGATAGAGAAAATAATAATTAAATAATTTAATATATTTAATATATTTAAAATCGAATGGTTCACATTTTTCACCTTACTTATATATATATTTTGAAATATATGTTTAAATCAAAAGCTAAGACATTTCTTACATGTTTCAAAATAGTTTTAAGTATTTACTCGAAGTCTTAACTAACACTATATACCCATCTCACTTTCGAAAACTTAAAACAAGCACTGTGTAACAACCCGTCCGAAATGTGCCTAAATTTTAACCCAGAAAAGGTCCATTGAAACTTAGAACCATTCTAAATGGGTTGTTGGTTCCTGTAAGGATTACATTTACATAGATAATATGAACATATACTTCGAATAGAATTCTCATACAGTGGAAAGAGAAAATATAATACTCAAATAAGATGTACCACTTATTTAAAAATCAAAGAAATACAATAGTCAAAATTACATCTGTTCAATGGGTACATCAAATAATTCATTCTCACAAGTTTACAAAAGAAGTAGAGCAATAACTACTAATAATAGCATAATAACTTCATCTTCTTCTTCAGATCCATCTACTAATCTATTGGATATGTTAAGGAGAGGGGTCAAAACATAAAGTTCTGTGTGACTGAAACATGGTGTCACTTAATGTCCATACCATATATTTTTAGCAAGTTACATAAGTCAAGGTATGTCTACGCAACACATAGTATTCAAACAAACACCAATTATCTAACCAATGGGGTGGATATCCAAGTCAATTACCCATTAGCATTTTTAGGGTAAAGACCCAACGAGGTGGGCATTCTTGGTCACTTATGGCCCTATTAAAGGTGGATTCTTATGATCTCTTATAACCCTGAGGCGGACCCCTAGCCCCTTAAGACCCCGTCCTAATACGTTAGTGTTCTTAAGTCTATACTCTCACTTGTAATATGAGAAGTAGTATTGCGAACGTTACTACTTAACTGATTTTACTGTAGGACACCTCTGTCTCTTCAGACTTCCCTTAGACAGTTGGTAAGCATGCAATGACCATATATCTTTCATATACCAATTCTAACCCTAATTGAGCCCTTACAAGCTTCTATAGGAAGTGGACCATCCCCGTGAACTACCCTACTCCATTACCATTTATGTCTAATAACTTTTAGAGAAGGAGGACCCAGTGACTTGCTTCAAATCAAATAAGGGTGGGTCCCATGTCTTTGGTTCCTCTCCAAGGAATAAACCTTCGGAGGGATCCTAGTCCTAACCACTTCAGACCCAAAGTAGATAAGAAGAGAGTCATCCACTTAAGACCTTCTCAAGGTGTAGTAAACATGCCTATTTTCATGCACAATAGACTTATATATATAGTTATACATACATACACTAGACCTCTCACATTAAACCGTATACCTGTAGATGTTGGGTATGCCGGTCGGTTCTGGGTATGCTTCTACTACAAGTTGGTTTAACCTTGTGTCTAGTGTACCAAGTTTTTGAATGACCTATCGAACCCAGACATCTCAAATTATTCGGGCCTAATTGTGGTTACTGGAATTGCCGGTCGGTTCCGAGCAAGCTTATACCACAAATGGCAACTAATCTCGTGTCTATGTGTCACTATTAATATATATGTATATATATATAAAGCCATTCTATACGCACACATAAGCAATCGATATATATTTATATGTGGGGACATTTCAAAATACGGATCTTATCCTAATCGCATTTGTTATGTTAATATTACGTTAGTTACGTTGATTACGCTATATTATAATAATAATAAAGCATAACAACTTTAAATATTCGTATGAACGAGGAAACATTCTAACGAGGTGGCAGTTGTAAAATTTTCCAAATCAAGGTATACAAGCTAATTTTTCCATACCTTTACCGCTACAATATAGGCATGATGACATAATAACAAAATAACAGATAGCGGTAAATGGAAAATATACATACATACAAATTTTAACTTGCATTATAAGCTTGCTGGAATGATTTCAATACTTAATTAAGAATAGAGTATAACATACACTTGTATGTTTATATGTTCCGCTTTGTCTAATTCCCTTTTTTGGTATTATGCACATACAAACATTTACGTTTGATATATTTCAAGTATGAATGCGTTCGGATCCAAAATAGAATCCAAACCAAATCAAATCATGGAATAGTCGAATTTAAACCCTTTTAGGTTACAATCAAATTTTCAATAAAGGTGAATTACACAAAGTAGAAGCAATAGTAGCAACACCCTTTTTCATCCTTAATCCACTATAAAAATGAAAAATCCACATAGCCGAAATAACATGACAATTCTTATGCAAATATGAAATAGAGGATTTGGGGGTTTGAGTATTCATATTATCGATTTCCAAATCCTCTTAGGTGTAGCTATCAGCATGATAATCTAATAAAAATATGAATATGCCTAAGTACACGACATTCCACTCACAGATCTAGGGAAGAACAAAGAGGGATGCGTAGTAGATCCAGATCTGTGCTTAGTCTTTGCGGCAAAACCGCTCCAACAATTCTCCTAATATATATTCAAGAAACATGTATTAGAATCTTATATATATCTATTTATACCAAATTCCAGAATATTAAACCTATATAAATTAGAACGGAGAGAAGTTAATAATAAAGGTTGGAGGAATAGAATAAATCCTTAACCTTTTACTAGAATTTAGTCATGGCAGATAGATAGCATGGAGCCAGGGATAAGTGAATGGCTAGGGTATCATAGTGTGATATGAGGGCCTGTATATAGTTGCCCACGTGAGCATCGGCCTTTGGATTATTCAGATTTAATCCTGAACTGTTATTTATATATATCTCTTCTAGAAAACCCTAACCACATAGATTCATTGGGTTGTTCAACCGCCAGGCGGTCGACCTCTTGGTTGCTGAAACGCCCAATGAGCGCTGTGGCAATGAGATGTTAATTTAATTAATATGTTTCTTAAATTTCTTAATCTTATTCTCCCTCTTTATTTTGAATTTATTTTGGACATATATATTACACAAATAATTATATATATATATATATTCGACATTTTACTGTTCAAATTCATTTGGTCATAACTTCTTCATACATTGACTATTTTCAGCATATTATATATGAAAACGATTCAGAATTTCGCCTCGAATCTAAATAAAAGAATTTCGTAGCCAAATTCCTAAAGTTGCAATATATCATTTTCAAGCCTTATTATTTAATTTCTTATTTTTATTTATTATTTAATTATTATTAATATTTATGTATTTTACAGGGTGTTACATCCTTCCCCCCTTCAAATAGATTTCGCCCTGAAATCTGTTTGGAGGGGCGAAAAACACAACTCGCACGATCACATCATTTTCAAGCCTTATTATTTAATTGCTTATTTTTATTTATTATTTAATTATTATTAATATTTATGTATTTTACAGGGTGTTACATCCTTCCCCCCTTAAAATAGATTTCGCCCTAAAATCTGTTTGGAGGGGCGAAAAACACAACTCGCACAATCACATCCATGTTGTATGTAACACCCCGTAAAAGTCATAAGTATTAATAATAATTAAATAACTAAAAATAAGAAATTAAGAAATATGGCTGGAAAATGAGATTTTGCAGCTTTAGGAATTCGGCTATGAAATTCTTTTATCTACATCGTTTTCATATATAGTATTCTGAAAACAGTCAATGTATGAAGAAGTTATGAAAAAATAATTTTGAATAGTGAGCGCAATATATATATATAATTATGTGAATAATATATATATGTGTGTGTGTGTGTATGTGTGTCCAAATTATAAATTAAAAATAAAGAGGGAAAATTCAAATTTCGAATTAGAGATAAGATATGGGAGGCAAAGTATATTGCATATATGGAAGATATTAAGGAACTTATTAAATAAAATAAATAACTCAACAATATAGCCTTATTAGATGTTCCATCCCAGAAGGTGTCGACCACCCCTTTAAGAGGTGTCGACTGCTAGGGTCAACCGCTCGACGGCTGGACAACCCAATAAAGCTAGTTGGTTAGGGTTTTTCTTCGAGGATATATATAAATTAAAAGCTTGGATTAATTCTAAGTAATCCAACGGTCTATGCTTACATGGGCAACTATATATACCCCTCCTATCACACTATGAAAACCCTAATCATTCTCTATCTCTTCGTCCATGCTGCCTCTCCACCATTGTTAAATTCTAGAGAAAAATAAAAGATAAAAGAATATGTTAAGATTTTCTTCTAATTCTCTATCTATTCTAATTTACATAAGTTTAGAATTCTGGAATTTAGCATAAACATATATGTATAAGATTCTAATATATGTCTCTTATATGTATAATATTAGGAGGATTTTTTAAGCACGCTTGAACATAAAAAATTATTAAAGATCTTGTGACTCTACCACAAATTTCTCTCTATTCCGCCTTGATCCGTGAGTGGAATATGGTTTTACTTAAGGCATATTCATGTTTTTATTAGATTATCATGTGAGTAGATATGCCTAGGAGGATTTGGAAATTAGATCATATAAACATTAAAACCCCATAAATCCTCTATCTTGTAATTGCGTATGAATTGTCAAACCACAAATGGATCAAATCCCTTGTCATTGCCAAATTGGTCTGGGCAAGGCATCCCCCGGAGGGGGTGGTGTGTTATTCTTTCTCCATGCCCAAATCAGAAGGGGCTAGGTTAAAGCATCAAAAGCGTAAACCTTCGTTTCACACCAGAAATGATCGTGGCGAAGCATCTAAAATTAGCACGCCCTGCCTCTGCTCGTAGAAGAGTACGCCCTGCCTCTGTTATGAACTAAGCACGCCTTGCCTCTGCATGCAGAAGAGCATGTCCTACCTATGCTTATGTTCCGCGTTACATGTAGAAGGGAATGCCAACCCCTATCATCGCCTACGATGGTCATGATAGAAAACCCCCTTAGAGGGAGTGGTGTGTAAGCCTCTATCAGCACCTACGATGGTTAGTATAGAGCATCAAAAGAGTAAACCTTAATTTCGTGTCTATGATGGCTCGGTTTAAGTTTCTAAGACCTTATCATCGCCTACGATGGTATTCAATCCCTAATTACCTGAACAAGGGTTGGTTCGGGTCTTCTATATTAATACCAGAATCTAGGTTGATTCGGCTTTCAATAAAGACCAGAAATGGATTTCTAGTCTCCTATTTTAATTACCTAAACAAGGGTTGGTTCAGGTCTCCTATATTAATGCTCAAATCTGGATTGATTCGGCTCTCGACGAAGACCAAAAGTGGATTTTCGGTCACCTATTTTAATAACCCAAATTTGGGTTGGTTCAGATCTTCACAAATACAGGAAGTAGAATCCCGGTCTTACCTCAACATCGAGCCTGGGTTGATTCGACTTTCAACCAAGGCCAGAAGCGGATTTATGGTCTCCCATCTTAATACCCAAGTCTGGGTTGGCTCAAGTGCCAATTAAAACCAGAGGAGTATTTCTGGTCTAACCATGGATATCTGTGTCTGGGTTGATCCAGAACTCTAAATCTAAACAAGAAGGTGTTGTTCAACCTTCTCACTAATCTGAATCTGACTTGGAATCACATTTCAACTATTAGTAGGTGAAAACTCATGACCTTCTCGCTCGCCCAGGGAAATCCCTTAGAACTTTGAAAATTTGATTTTTTTTTTACTTGAATAAAAGTAACATATTAAGCAACATGCTCCCCACATGTGAGATTTTTTTTAAAATAAGGCAATACTATAAGTTGTTCGAGAGATAGAACAACGCGGTTATTGATATTCAACACACTTTTGCAAAAAGCTCTCTATTTACTAGACGAGGAGGAAACTACAAAATGATGAATCATAGTACGTAAAAGTCCATCAATCTTTCGCCTCTTTTCTATAACCATGCATGAATCGTCCGCGGGCTTAGGCTGCAACTTCCAGGATCGGTTGAAAGCCTTCCCACTTCACAAAGAGTTCCGTTTTCCATCTTCAAGTCAAAAGCATCTTTACAACAAACTTGTTTCTCCTTTTGTAGTTGCTTGATTTTGGAAGTGTAAATATGAACACAACGAAAATTATCCTCACCACATTTCCTATCGTAAAATCCTTTCATGTTGGCCTTAGTCTTTTTATGCCACCTAGCAACGAGGCAGTGATCTAGTCCAAGGGGAAAATCCCTTATCTCAAGCTCTGGGAACTTGAACTTCGTTAAGGCTCGCAAAGACAAAGGCATGGAGATTTCATGGGTACATCCAAAGATAGATTCCAATTCTTTGTATTTTGTTAATACATTGTCACGTTCTACCTCTAAATCAACGACTTGACAATGGAGTTCATCCTTTTCTTTATCAAAATCAATAGAAGGATTTGTCTTTATACCCCTCTCCACCTCGAGGATGTTTTTATCCTTTCTCTTTATCTGAGTCTCCAATATAGCTATCTGGTCTTTCAAGCGTCGCACAAGTAGTTCCCCAGACAAAGTAGATCTGTCAACAATATCACTAGGAGAATCCCCTAGAAAGTCCCCTGGGAGCGGAGTAAGTCAAACGCCCTTATCAACGTAAAAGGGAATGTCTTCGAGTAAATCTTCCTGTTTATATAAACAAATGAGATATCACTTATAGAATCAATTTTCTGAAAATAAATATCAATATTAAACCATAGAACTACCTATAAAAGAAAGAAAAAGAGAGTTAATACTGGTGCAATTCATGTCCATCCAAATTAACATCAACTACAAGGGGTGTAAAAATTATTTTTTCTCTTTGATGCGTCCTTTGTTCATATTACATATTAATTTCGCATGATGGGCCCTGAGTTTCTTTAATATAATCTCCTAAGAAGTTAAAGGATAGTTGAGGATACTTCTATAGATAAGCTTAAGCTCTCTTAAAAAGCGTTCTCTGCCAGATTTATATGAGAACTTTGCAAGAAATTACCTCCTTAACCTGGAGAAAGAATGCAGGTCGCCCTTGGAAACAGGATAATTAGTGAAAGCAAGGTTTATATCATTATAAGAATAAATCATTAAGGATCGTTCGTACAAGTAAAGAGCAAGCACAAGAATTAAAGTTCATACCTGAGGAACAGGGGAAATCGTTTGCATCATCTGGTCATGCTCGCTAGGTTCTAGAAGAACAATTTCTTCAGCAAACCCACCATCTCCACATGAAGTAATCGAAACAAGTGATGAATCGGCATTCATAAGATCCAAGGAGTCACTTACAAACACAGAAGGTATACTAACCCCCGGTATCCTGGCCATGTCCACACTTGAGGTCGGGATTATTGTTATGGTCACCTTTATCACCACCACCAATGCACAAAGTCAGATCTTCATCGTTCCCAGGCACCGAATAATGGGGAAGCTCTTCAACAAATAAAAGATCCTCAATCCTGGCCTTGCTCCCTTTATAAACCTCAATATCCTATCTGGCCATACTAAATCGCCACAAGATTCTACTCTGTACGGATGGATGGGTGTGTAATGACCCAGGAAAAAGCGACCTTGGTTATCCGATATATAACACCTGTCGAACAATCAAAAGTCGAAATTACCGGATAGTCCAAGAAAGAAATTAGAGGGTGAGGATAGATAAGATAGAAAATTAGAACAGAAGAAGAAGAAGAACACAACAACATCAGAGTAACACGAATCTCACAGTGGAACGAATAAAATATAATAGACAACATATCTTGAAATCAAAGTAGTATATGTATATCATACCATTATCAGAGTACAACACTTTCATCACAGCGGAATAATCAATAGCTAGAAAAATCTTGAAGCCTCCTGCTCCAAGCTCTTCAAGCATACCTGTAAATCCTGACTACTTGACTGCCCGTACAAATTTGGGCACCCAAGAGTTTAGGGAAAACAAAACAAAATAAAACTCTGGGTCAGTCATGGGACTGGTGTGAGTAAACTCCAATTATTTGGTTTAACTTTTCAAAATCCTTTTCAAAAGAAAAGATAATCGTAAGACCAATCCACTCATAAATACGGATGGCTTTTACCTTACGATAACCCAAAACACTTTGGAAATCATATATTATCTGATATTATAATAATGTCTAATCACAAGTAATTAAAATCTAGTAGAACGCTTGCATCTCACGCTCTACATATATAATATACAATCAAACTCGCAGGCACTTATTGGAGATTGGATTCCAACATGACAAGGTATGGGACCACCTTCCGAACGTGTATCTCTAGAGGCAAATACACTGGGTTCAACAAGAACATCTTGCAACCCGGCCCACACATGACCGACCACTCATTCCGCTTGAGTGTATCGAATGTATATCACCAACGGTTGGGATCAGCAACCGTCTCCCGATAAGGGACAGCATCGATAGATTTAAGAACAAAAGGAATTTCTCTAGATAGGTGATCATACATCCTAATGGGTGCGACCCACATAGCCATGCTGCCTGCCCGATTTTTGTCATTTCCCGGTGGATGAGGCTTGAGGTCATAACGTATCTTTTGACGGATCCCACCTCCATTACTTTGAATGCCACATCGTCATACCCGCCAAATCACAAATTGATTTCACCAAAAATACCACGGGTATACAGCTAAGAGAAACGAATTCCTCCGCCACCAAACGTAAGTACGTTTGAAGAGATCAACTTACGCGATCCTTTGAATATACTATGTCAGACATTCGTCCATTCACGTTTGTCCTGGGACTGGACAAACCGAAGGCACTATTCTGTAAATAGGATAGCCCTTGCATAACTCCGTCTTCAATATATTCAGCATACTTGATTCGCAACGCTTATGCCAATACGGAGTGGTTCTCTGGATAATAATCCGACCGGTCTCTCCATATTAACAATGTTAAAATGGTCAAAACTTTGATAGTCGGTGATTTAACTATCAATTAAAAACATGTCGGTGTGCAAACAACGATATTATTTCCAGATGGAAATTCTATCGATCAATCATCATTCATCATCAAATTATCATAAATTTACCCTTTTCCTTATTCTTGTTTTCCTATATTTCTTATTTACTATATTTAGAAAATATACGTTATTAACAATGGAAAACAATTCCATTTCTCATTTTCTATATTCAGAAAACATTTCTGATTTTCATTTGGAAGACATTTCCAAATCTCCTTCATTGGGTTTAAACTGATGTTTGAATAAACATCGCTATGCCAACACCAACCATTTCGCTCATTAACTAAATTCACTTAACCCCTTTCACTCTCGAACCTTATCCACTTCTTAGTTAAAAACGAAGTCAATCAAGTTGGGGTATAATTACCTCTCAGACCTTAACTGAACAACATTTCTAACTTCGAAATAGACAAAGTTCAAACATTACTCTTTAAGAAACTTTCTTGCGAACTCTCGGATTCTATTTATGAATCCACTTCCTTTACTGAATCATTTGATTATAACTGTAAATGTTATAATTCCATGCTTTCAAAATATGTTAACTTAAATATATTTCCATATCTTAATTTGGATAAATAAACAACCAACTACTTTATTAACAGATAATTAAAACTTGATTTGAAATGGAAAGTAAACATTACTTCCCTTGATTCGATATAATCGAATTTCCATGTATGATTCACTCTCGAATAATCACTATCCGATAATTCTCTTTCGAATAAACTATATTCGATTCCCCTGTTCGAATAACTAATATTCGATAATCCTTTTCTTCGAATAACTAATATTCGAAAAATCTCACTTCGAATAAACCATATTCGATAATTCTCCCCTTCGAATAACTATATTCGATTTAACACACTTCGAACGAACTATATTCGATTACTCTTCTCGAATAAACTATATTCGATAACTCTACTTCGAATAGGTGATATTCGAGTAATTCCCTTTTTGACGAACCCTACTTAATTTACTAATACTCGACTAACTCGACTTAATTAACTTCTATTGATTAATTACTATTTGATTTAACACCATTTGCTTGACTCTAGATCGCAGCGATCACAATGGTTACGTCTGATTCCCTCAGGAAACATCCGACCGCCGTAGGCTATCTGCAGCCCTGCGAATTACGCTAGCAGTCATGCTAAATGGAAATTCATCCTTAAATAACTTTGTCTATTTTTAACTCTATCTCGAATAATTAGATTCGATCAATTCTAATTGAATAACTAATATTCAATTAATCCTTATTCGATTACTATATTTGAATAACTCTAGTTCGATTTGACTCAAAACGATTAACTCTAACTGATTAACTCTAACTGGTTAATTCTAACTGAATAACTCTAACTGGATAACTCTAACTGAATAACTCTAACTGGTTAACTCTAACTAACTAACTCTAACTGTTTAACTTTACGGTTTAACTCTGACAGTTTAACTTCAACGGTTTAACTCTAACAGTTTAACTCCAACTGTTTAACTCTAACAGTTTAACTCCAACTGTTTAACTCTAGTTGATTAACTCTTTTGAATTAATCCCTTTGACTTTTCTCTTTTGAATAATTCCTTTGGAATAATTCCTTTGAATTACTTCCCTTGAATAGATTCTTTTTCTATTCGTTTACTCAACAAATAACTATTCTCTTTTCTCTTCTATTTATTTAACAAATAAATATTCCCTTTAACTTTTCTATTTATTCAACAAATAAATATTTCTTTTAACTTTTCTATTTATTTAACAAATAAGTACTTCTGTCAACTTTTCTTTATTCCCTACATGAATATTCCCTTTTCAATTCCATTTGTAAATACTTTTACGAATGTTTCCCTTTTTATTTCTATTTGTAATCATTTCACAAATATTTCCCTTCTATTTGATTTCACCAATATTTTCCCTTCTATTTGATTTCACCAATATTTTCCCTTCTATTTGATTTCACCAATATTTGTTTTTTTTACAAATTCTTTGATTCTGTAATCATTTTCTCTCATGAAATTCTCTTCCTTTTATATATAAAATCTATTGATTTTATATAAATAATTTATTTTCAAAATAAACTTTGAAAATCCCTTTTCACTTTCTAGTATCACTTATGGTATATAAATACCAATTCAAAAGGTTCAATCATCATCCAAACACACAGGTTCAACAACAGATGATATAACACATCATATATCAGAATATATGAAAAACGGTAAATAAATGTTGAGGAATCCAGTTCGATTCCTCCGACCTGTTTCCCTGCATCCACAGATGTTACACAATATAATTCACATCAATTTCATTTCAATATGAGGTATTCTGATAAACAAAATCAACATCGGTTAACGATATATATAACTATATCGGTATTTTCAATCAATTGACTAGCAGTTCAACCAAATAATCAACACTCAGCAATTCAACCAATAATTATCAGTTCTAAAAATACTTTATAAAAATGTAAAGTGCTCAGAGTTAGTGAGATTTACTCACCTTGGACGGTTTATCGTTGAATAACGATAATCGGTCATTGATTTGGTTCAGACATTAAATTTCACCATAAATCCAAACGAGCTCCAATCCACTTGCGGTCAGTTCCATTGCGTAGTGCTCGTCCATACGATCCCAACGGATCATGTTTCGTTAAATTTCGTTAATGTATGCAAAAGTTATGCTATTTACAATATTTACCTAATTTAAATGAATATATATTTAATTAAATTAATTAAATTATTTTTATCTTAATTAATTTCTAATTGCGTTATTAGCCAAATTACCTTCCCTGCCCTTCTAAAAAATCCTACTTTCCCATCTCTAGCCATATCCAATTTTTTTTAAAATTAAAAAACCATTTTAATATTAATTAAATTTAATTTTCAAATAAAATATTTAAAAATATTCATTTAATTATAACTTAAAATTTTTAACCCGGATCAAAAATCTGCTTCCACTCATTTTAAAGTATTTTTCGATAAAAATCCAACGGTCCTTGTTTCGTGGAAATCCGACTTGTTTTGAAAAAATTATAAGCTTTTAAAGTTTATGGTTAAAAATTACGAAAATGCCCCTGGTCTGTTTTAAATTCAAATTAAATTCAAATTAGATTTTAAATTTAACTTTAAATTAATCATCCCATCCGTTGGATCAGTTAGGGATAGCCAAGGAGAGCAGGAAACTATATTTTCCAAACTCAAGTCTTAGACACTATCCTCTCTGTCACCCTTAGAATGTTTTGATATTTATTTTTACAAATTCTATTTTAATTATAATATATATATATATATTATACAAATAAATAAATAAATAAATATTATTTATAAACTTACCCCGCGAAGCCCAAGCCTCTGCCTAAGAGTCCCTAGCTCCCCGTCTTGCCCTCCTTTCTCCCTTCCTTCCCTTTTCCCTATTTCCTAATATTTTATTATTATTTCTGCCATTGCCAAAGCTTGAAAGAGGAGGAGGAGTGAGTTTAAAATGAAGGGGGGGGGCTATTTATAGCCGAAGGAGTCACATGGATTGCTGAGGTGGCGCGAATCCAACGGTCGAAAATGGATGGCTAGGATTAATCCATAAATTAATTAAATTATAAATAAATTTAATAATTTATGAATAGTAAAGTGTGTTTTCTCAACCCTATTCGGACGTTAATTTGACTTACTTATTGATACCTTATCCGAAATCTTTTTCAACCATGTTGTTCAATTTTTCTTGCTCTTCAATACTATATAAAAATATATCAATTTTGAATTTTTTTGAACTTTCAAATAATTTAAATTCAAAATAGTGTTTTGTGTTAGTTTCAACACCTTCCGGTCTCATGTTGGAGTATCAAACGATAACGGTTTTCAGAAATTCTTCCACCATCTGGTCCGGTTTTTAACGTACTTCAATCCTATGTATTCAAATCAAAAATCGGAGTTCGTTTAGATTTTCAAATAATTTATTTAAATTTTGTTTTCTTAGTAACTTTCTATATCCGTTATAGGATTTTCCCAGATTTCATATATAGCTAATATCCTATGTTTAGAATTTTCTTGGATAGGTCTCAGGTTCCAGTTTTGCCGTTAGCATTAGCAAATTCCAATTACCGTCAAAATTTAGTTCAAATTTTGGCCTTTTATTTTTTCTTTTCCACATACGGATGCCATTTTTGACGTAACTTGGTTGGTTACCTAATTTCATCCTTTCAGATTTAATGAACCTGATTTCATCGAAATCCGAGTTCGTTAGCTACTACATCCTTTGTAAATGTACTATTTTAAATTAAAAATTTATCCTTTTATACTGCCAGTTCACATTATATTGTAGATCCACTAAATTTCTACCATTTCGGAATAAAATAAAATATTCAAAATTATTGAAATTAAACCATTTAAACTTCCAAAACAATAAAAAAACATTTTTAAATAATAACTAAATGGTCAAAAAAATCTGAGCCGTTACATTCTTTCCCCCTTAAAATAATTTCGTCCTCGAAATTGCTAAGGTAGAAAATGAACTTTATAACTAGGTTAAAATTATTTATTTACTCCGGTTTCACTAAACCAATTAATTCTAATTAATTTATTAATTTATTTCTATAAACGAAAATTTCAAAAAATTTGAAAATTTTCTAACATTCGAAATTTCTGAAAAATTTCGCCAGCATCTCCTTTGTACTGGTCAATAGCTCAAACTCCAACTCGCCTCTCTAGGCCTTCTTCAACCCAAAAGAAAATCAAATAGCCAAGTGGCTTGCCAAACAGGCTTATAAATCTCATCCAACTCATATGAATATGTACGTGTACCTTTTTGTCGGCATTCAATTCTGCTATCAATTTAGCATATACCACTATCATCCCAATCAAACTCCCAATCACTTTTATCTTCAGCACGACCATCCGCTTATAACCAAGCCAAATTTCAATCAAACTGCAATTCCAATCTCAATTCAAATTTCTTGCTCGACCATCCATTTCTATCCCAGATTATCTCTAATCTAGTCCAATTCTACTTGATACCATTTTATTTCAATTCAACTCAATTTCCACTGAACTGGCTTCAACTCAATTTCAAATTTGCTTTCACAAATTTCTATTTAATTTGTGTTTATTTCAAACAATCTTACCTGGGAGTTTCAAAAGCTTTGCCTTTTCCAAAAATCAAATATCCCTTTGGAATATCAAAACAACTCGGTTTCTCAAAACAATTCAAAAACGAAATCTTTGGTAGTAATCCGTCACTTACAAACTCGAAAATGAACACCGATGATGTCCGGATCAACATCGGAATTTATTTTCCAGCTATCGAAGTGAGTTTAATACTATAGCACTTTCAAAACCCATTTTTAAAAATTTTTATTTTGAAATTCATTTCAAAATATCCCTTTTCAATGCTTGTAACAAATTTAAAATCTCCCAGGATTTTAAAATTCACATATATTCAATTTAATTCCATTTACAACGCTTATTCAAATTTTAGCAATTTTAATTCCAATTCTGAACTTAAATTCAGATTTAATTCATCTGATTTCATATATTTTACTTATATGAATTTTGATTTGTTATTTACATAATCATTTCACATTTTATAATCTTATTCGATTATAATCACAACCAACACATTCAATATACTATAATAATTTCAAATATCTATACTTTGCTTATATCAAAATATAATTTGGGTAAAATTATTTCATTTACCCTTTTTTCAAAACATATCGTGTCGACCCATCGTATTCAAGTGTTTATAAACTCCTATCGAAACAGTGGATCAAACTGATCGACTAGAACTCATAAACGACTCAACCAATAAATCTCCACGGTATAAAATCATTTTATATAAAATAACAAATACGTTCACTCTTATATATACACTCAAACTCAGTCTAGGGCATTACTAATCCCGTCTCTACTGAGTCACGCCACAGAGCCAAGGTAAATCACCTAACCTTCAGCTCTGATACCAACTGTAACGACCCAGGAAAAAGCGACCTTGGTTATCCGATATATAACACCTATCGAACAATCAAAAGTCGAAATTACCGGATAGTCCAAGAAAGAAATTAGAGGGTGAGGATAGATAAGATAGAAAATTAGAACAGAAGAAGAAGAAGAACACAACAACATCAGAGTAACACGAATCTCACAGCGGAACGAATAAAATATAATAGACAACATATCTTGAAATCAAAGTAGTGCATGTATATCATACCATTATCAGAGTACAACACTTTCATCACAGCGGAATAATCAATAGCTAGAAAAATCTTGTAGCCTCCTGCTCCAAGCTCTTCAAGCATACCTGTAAATCCTGACTACTTGACTGCCCGTACAAATTTGGGCACCCAAGAGTTTAGGGAAAACAAAACAAAATAAAACTCTGGGTCAGTCATGGGACTGGTGTGAGTAAACTCCAATCATTTGGTTTAACTTTTCAAAATCCTTTTCAAAAGAAAAGATAATCGTAAGACCAATCCACTCATAAATACGGATGGCTTTTACCTTACGATAACCCAAAACACTTTGGAAATCATATATTATCTGATATTATAATAATGTCTAATCACAAGTAATTAAAATCTAGTAGAACGCTTGCATCTCACGCTCTACATATATAATATACAATCAAACTCGCAGGCACTTATTGGAGATTGGATTCCAACTTGACAAGGTATGGGACCACCTTCCGAACGTGTATCTCTAGAGGCAAATACACTGGGTTCAACAAGAACATCTTGCAACCCGGCCCACACATGACCGACCACTCATTCCGCTTGAGTGTATCGAATGTATATCACCAACGGTTGGGATCAGCAACCGTCTCCCGATAAGGGACAGCATCGATAGATTTAAGAACAAAAGGAATTTCTCTAGATAGGTGATCATACATCCTAATGGGTGCGACCCACATAGCCATGCTGCCTGCCCGATTTTTGTCATTTCCCGGTGGATGAGGCTTGAGGTCATAACGTATCTTTTGATAGATCCCACCTCCATTACTTTGAATGCCACATCGTCATACCCGCCAAATCACACATTGATTTCACCAAAAATACCACGGGTATACAGCTAAGAGAAACAAATTCCTCCGCCACCAAACGTAAGTACGTTTGAAGAGATCAACTTACGCGATCCTTTGAATATACTCTGTCAGACATTCATCCATTCACGTTTGTCCTGGGACTGAACAAACCGAAGGCACTATTCTGTAAATAGGATAGCCCTTGCATAACTCCGTCTTCAATATATTCAGCATACTTGATTCGCAACGCTTATGCCAATACGGAGTGGTTCTCTGGATAATAATCCGACCGGTCTCTCCATATTAACAATGTTAAAATGGTCAAAACTTTGATAGTCGGTGATTTAACTATCAATTAAAAACATGTCGGTGTGCAAACAACGATATTATTTCCAGATGGAAATTCTATCGATCAATCATCATTCATCATCAAATTATCATAAATTTACCCTTTTCCTTATTCTTGTTTTCCTATATTTCTTATTTACTATATTTAGAAAATATACGTTATTAACAATGGAAAACAATTCCATTTCTCATTTTCTATATTCAGAAAAACATTTCTGATTTTCATTTAGAAGACATTTCCAAATCTCCTTCATTGGGTTTAAACTGATGTTTGAATAAACATCGCTATGCCAACACCAACCATTTCGCTCATTAACTAAATTCACTTAACCCCTTTCACTCTCGAACCTTATCCACTTCTTAGTTAAAAACGAAGACAATCAAGTTGGGGTATAATTACCTCTCAGACCTTAACTGAACAACATTTCTAACTTCGAAATAAACAAAGTTCAAACATTACTCTTTAAGAAACTTTCTTGCGAACTCTCGGATTCTATTTATGAATCCACTTCCTTTACTGAATCATTTGATTATAACTGTAAATGTTATAATTCCATGCTTTCAAAATATGTTAACTTAAATATATTTCCATATCTTAATTTGGATAAATAAACAACCAACAACTTTATTAACAGATAATTAAAACTTGATTTGAAATGGAAAGTAAACATTACTTCCCTTGATTCGATATAATCGAATTTCCATGTATGATTCACTCTCGAATAATCACTATCCGATAATTCTCTTTCGAATAAACTATATTTGATTCCCCTGTTCGAATAACTAATATTCGATAATCCTTTTCTTCGAATAACTAATATTCGAAAAATCTCACTTCGAATAAACCATATTCGATAATTCTCTCCTTCGAATAACTATATTCGATTTAACACACTTCGAACGAACTATATTCGATTACTCTTCTCGAATAAACTATATTCGATAACTCTACTTCGAATAGGTGATATTCGATTAATTCCCTTTTTGACTAACCCTACTTAATTTACTAATACTCGACTAACTCGACTTAATTAACTTCTATTGATTAATTACTATTTGATTTAACACCATTTGCTTGACTCTAGATCGCAGCGATCACAATGGTTACGTCTGATTCCCTCAGGAAACATCCGACCGCCGTAGGCTATCTGCAGCCTTGCGAATTACGCTAGCAGTCGTGCTAAATGGAAATTCATCCTTAAATAACTTTGTCTATTTTTAACTCTATCTCGAATAATTAGATTCGATCAATTCTAATTGAATAACTAATATTCAATTAACCCTTATTCGATTACTATATTTGAATAACTCTAGTTCGATTTGACTCAAAACGATTAACTCTAACTGATTAACTCTAACTGGTTAATTCTAACTGAATAACTCTAACTGGATAACTCTAACTGAATAACTCTAACTGGTTAACTCTAACTAACTAACTCTAACTGTTTAACTTTACGGTTTAACTCTGACAGTTTAACTTCAACGGTTTAACTCTAACAGTTTAACTCCAACTGTTTAACTCTAACAGTTTAACTCCAACTGTTTAACTCTAGTTGATTAACTCTTTTGAATTAATCCCTTTGACTTTTCTCTTTTGAATAATTCCTTTGGAATAATTCCTTTGAATTACTTCCCTTGAATAGATTCTTTTTCTATTCGTTTACTCAACAAATAACTATTCTCTTTTCGCTTCTATTTATTTAACAAATAAATATTCCCTTTAACTTTTCTATTTATTCAACAAATAAATATTTCTTTTTACTTTTCTATTTATTTAACAAATAAGTACTTCTGTCAACTTTTCTTTATTCCCTACATGAATATTCCCTTTTCAATTCCATTTGTAAATACTTTTACGAATGTTTCCCTTTTTATTTCTATTTGTAATCGTTTCACAAATATTTCCCTTCTATTTGATTTCACCAATATTTTCCCTTTTATTTGATTTCACCAATATTTGTTTTTTTACAAATGCTTTGATTCTGTAATCATTTTCTCTCATGAAATTCTCTTCCTTTTATATATAAAATCTATTGATTTTATATAAATAATTTATTTTCAAAATAAACTTTGAAAATCCCTTTTCACTTTCTAGTATCACTTATGGTATATAAATACCAAATCAAAAGGTTCAATCATCATCCAAACACACAGGTTCAACAACAGATGATATAACACATCATATATCAGAATATATGAAAAACGGTAAATAAATGTTGAGGAATCCAGTTGGATTCCTCCGACCTGTTTCCCTGCATCCACAGATGTTACACAATATAATTCACATCAATTTCATTTCAATATGAGGTATTCTGATAAACAAAATCAACATCGGTTAACGATATATATAACTATATCGGTATTTTCAATCAATTGACTAGCAGTTCAACCAAATAATCAACACTCAGCAATTCAACCAATAATTATCAGTTCTAAAAATACTTTATAAAAATGTAAAGTGCTCAGAGTTAGTGAGATTTACTCACCTTGGACGGTTTATCGTTGAATAACGATAATCGGTCATTGATTTGGTTCAGACATTAAATTTCACCATAAATCCAAACGAGCTCCAATCCACTTGCGGTCAGTTCCATTGCGTAGTGCTCGTCCATACGATCCCAACGGATCCTGTTTCGTTAAATTTCGTTAATGTATGCAAAAGTTATGCTATTTACAATATTTACCTAATTTAAATGGATATATATTTAATTAAATTAATTAAATTATTTTATCTTAATTAATTTCTAATTGCGTTATTAGCCAAATTACCTTCCCTGCCCTTCTAAAAAATCCTACTTTCCCATCTCTAGCCATATCCAATTTTTTTTTAAAATTAAAAAACCATTTTAATATTAATTAAATTTAATTTTCAAATAAAATATTTAAAAATATTCATTTAATTATAACTTAAAATTTTTAACCCGGATCAAAAATCTGCTTCCACTCATTTTAAAGTATTTTTCGATAAGAATCCAACGGTCCTTGTTTCGTGGAAATCCGACTTGTTTTGAAAAAATTATAAGCTTTTAAAGTTTATGATTAAAAATTACGAAAATGCCCCTGGTCTGTTTTAAATTCAAATTAAATTCAAATTAGATTTTAAATTTAACTTTAAATTAATCATCCCATCCGTCGGATCAGTTAGGGATAGCTAGGGAGAGCAGGAAACTATATTTTCCAAACTCAAGTCTTAGACACTATCCTCTCTGTCACCCTTAGAATGTTTTGATATTTATTTTTAAAAATTCTATTTTAATTATAATATATATATATATATATTACACAAAAAAATAAATAAATAAATATTATTTAAAAACTTACCCCGCGAAGCCCAAGCCTCTGCCTAAGAGTCCCTAGCTCCCCGTCTTGCCCTCCTTTCTCCCTTCCTTCCTTTTTCCCTATTTCCTAATATTTTATTATTATTTCTGCCATTGCCAAAGCTTGAAAGAGGAGGAGGAGGAGTGAGTTTAAAATGAAGGGGGGGGCTATTTATAGCCGAAGGAGTCACATGGATTGCTGAGGTGGCGCGAATCCAACGGTCGAAAATGGATGGCTAGGATTAATCCCTAAATTAATTAAATTATATATAAATTTAATAATTTATGAATAGTAAAGTGTGTTTTCTCAACCCTATTCGGACGTTAATTTGACTTACTTATTGATACCTTATCCGAAATCTTTTTCAACCATGTTGTTCAATTTTTCTTGCTCTTCAATACTATATAAAAATATATCAATTTTGAATTTTTTTGAACTTTCAAATAATTTAAATTCAAATTCAAAATAGTGTTTTGTGTTAGTTTCAACACCTTCCGGTCTCATGTTGGAGTATCAAACGATAACGGTTTTCAGAAATTCTTCCACCATCTGCTCCGGTTTTTAACGTACTTCAATCCTATGTATTCAAATCAAAAATCGGAGTTCGTTTAGATTTTCAAATAATTTATTTAAATTTTGTTTCCTTAGTAACTTTCTATATCCGTTATAGGATTTTCCCAGATTTCGTATATAGCTAATATCCTATGTTTAGAATTTTCCTGGATAGGTCTCAGGTTCCAGTTTTGCCGTTAGCATTAGCAAATTCCAATTACCGTCAAAATTTAGTTCAAATTTTAGCCTTTTATTTTTTCTTTTCCACATACGGATGCCATTTTTGACGTAACTTGGTTGGTTACCTAATTTCATCATTTCAGATTTAATGAAACTAATTTCATCGAAATCCGAGTTCGTTAGCTACTACATCCTTTGTAAATGTACTATTTTAAATTAAAATTTTGTCCTTTTATACTGCCAGTTCACATTATATTGTAGATCCACTAAATTTCTACCATTTCGGAATAAAATAAAATATTCAAAATTATTGAAATTAAACCATTTAAACTTCCAAAACAATAAAAAAACATTTTTAAATAATAACTAAATGGTCAAAAAAATCTGGGCCGTTACAGGGTGAAAGGAAAATCTATGTCTGAAAACTTACCACAATTATCACGATAGGCCAAAGAAAGAGCCTTTTCATAATATACCATGTCTGGAAGATGTACTCTTAAAAACAAGGAAAGGATGGGTGAAAGGAAAATCCATGTCCGGAAACTTACCACAATTGTCACGGTAGGCCAGAGAAAGAGCCTTTTCATAATATACCACGGCATGATGATGTACTCTTAAAAACAAGGAAACCCTATCTTGAATTTCATAAATTATCTGTTTAGCATTGGAAAATGTTGCCTCCTTTGTTCTCAACCTCCCTGCATGTTCAGCCAACATATCCGACCGCTCTTGCTTAAGGGCCGAAACTTTAGCCGCTAAGGAACTTTGCTGGTTCTTTTCCCTCTCAAGAGACGCGCTCAGCTGACCACATGCTTTCTCGGTGTTGCTCTTCGCTAAAGTTAAGTCATGGATCTTAAACTCTAACGCGACCTTCTCATCTTTGATCTTTTTCTCCTCATGAGATAATGAAGCCGCCATCGCCGCAGTAATGTACCGACCTTTGGATATCTAAAAAAAGAGAACAACATAATGTTTAACCCTTATATAAGGCCAAAAAATGAAGAATTTAGGAGAACAAGAGGATGAACTAAAAGTTGTCGCTATTAAGGTGAAGACAAAAGCCCGACCAATCCATAAAAGCAGACCCTGATATATTGGAAACAACAACAGAAGGTAAGACGGATCTAACAATACTATCAAAGTTTGAAGCTAGTAAAGGTGAGACTAGGGGGTCATATTGTCGATAGGAAGGGGAGAGTGGCTCATACTCTCTCAAATATTAAACTCACTAAGAGTAGGCTCTTAGAAACCAGCAACAAAATCCCTTCCTGTGGTCTCCATTGAAGAAGAACACACGTTAGGAGTGTTGCCAAGAAAAGGAACAAGAGGACAGGATAACGATCAACTACCAGGCAACTCAACAGTTTCATCACCAAAAAGACGGGAGATAACATTTTCCTTTTTAGGTCTCTTTGTAGAACCATTGCTAGTAACTGAAGCTGCCTTCTTTTTAGACAAAGACTTGAGATAAGTGGGACCAATTGGAGAAATACGTGAATCATCCCCAAGAAAAACTGAATGCAAGAGAGAGGGTTATCCTAGGAAATTTTTTCCTGGAGGTAAAAGGGAATGTTTATGAAGAGATGTCAAAGATAGTAGAACAGAATGTTGCCTCAATTCATCAGGAACTCCACACATGGCATCAATAATTTGAAGCTCCTTCGCCCTAAGCTTCATCTCCTTAGGGATAAAAGCTTGAAAGAAATAACGGTAAAAAAAAGAATTGTCTACCAGGATTAATGAAAGTTCCCGATATGCCTAAAGGACACCTTATGAAGAAAATTTGATCCCCTCAATTGCTAGGCTCAATGATAAGACCACTAACCCATTTCCTTGTAGGATTCGCATAAAGGACAAGGGGTTCTGACCCCTTTGTTAAACGAAGAAGAGATTGTATGACATTGGCGTTAAGAGAAATTTGGCATGACTTCAACGCCAGGGTTTCCAAGCATAAAAGAAGGGTAAACACATTCAGAGAAAGATGAATGGGAGCAACTTTCAAATAGCGCAGAAGCTTAAGCACAAATCCCGGGAAGAGGAAGAAGCCCCCATGTCGCATGTGAGTCATGGTATAGGCGAAATACCCTTCTTGCGGATGATGAATAGTGTCTTGTGGAAAAGCACGAATGGCATCAATTCTGACCACACCAAAACCATGGAAAATAGTGTCTACCTCCCCTTGAGTATTGATAGACGAACGTTGGAATATGGATACCTCCTTTGAACAAAGCCTAACAGATTTGCTCAACCTGGAGTCATCGATTTGTGGAACCCCTGATGTAGTTCTTCCAGGTGATATCGTGACATAAACATTTTTTAATCTCATTTCCTTTCGATAAAAATTCATGCAAACTACATATAGACAGACAAATGATATAGAATTTTGTTAACACATTAAACAATAATATTGACTATGAAGATCGATGCCAACAATTTAGACTGCCTTTTGTCAACAAACTGGTTATCTATGCAAAACCTTGCTTCCCTGATCTCGATAATAATTGGGAGTAGACGCATTTTATTAAAACCACCATTAGGGGTCATCTCAAACATTATCGGCAGTTTAATCTACATTAGGGTCAACAAACCCCAATTCAGGGCATAATCCAGACCAACGATTAAGATTAAAGCAAAGAAACTTACAATTAGTTAAGCCTGAAGCCTTCAGAAAGGTGTGGTAAATATCGATGAACAGTAACCTTATTTGAGCAAAATGTTATGCAGGGAAAAGAAGAAAAGTAAAGAAGATTCTTTTTGGCAAAAGCTCACCTTTTTTTCACCTCTGCCACACACCTAAATTCAAATCAACGAGCTAGATTCATACTAGAAACGCCAAAAGTTAGGAACCCTGCGTGATTAAAACCTTACGGCCAATTTGACGGGAAAAGCTTGACTTGAAAAGTCAAAAATACCCTTTCACTTTGGGGGGAGGGCAAATGTCACTACCAAAATTAACTTTGAGACTGGTTGACAGTGAAGGGGTATTGGATGAACACAAGCAAAAAATAATTCTTCGAAAACAAAGGCCAAACACTAGACAGAACTCAAAAGCTACATAATAACGATGAGGTCTATATGACAGGGTGTATCGGCAGGGTTATCTGGTAGGGGGTTCTATAACGAAAGGTCATTTAAGTCAGAAGCTAAGAAAGAGAAAGGCAAGAGCTCCGCCAAATCAAAACCCAGAAAGATGGAAGGGCTATCGGTATCAACCTGTGTAACACCGATACATCAGGAGACAAATGCAACAAGAATACCAAGCCATAAGCGTGTAGGGATTATTCTGAACCAATTTCCAAAACATCCACTGCATAAACACCAAAATACCACATTGATAAACCACAAACAAATCACCAGGAGCTACCATCCGTAAGACCAGGCTATTCCCGAAGGCAAATTGGAACCCTAAAAGGGATACAGCTATCCATACTAATCTGCTCGGTACCAACACCGATAGGGGTTCTGAACTGACAGTTAACTACATGCATTACGAGGGAAAGCTCCTCAAAGTACTCATGAGAAAACCGGAAGCCTATGCCCGGAAGCTACAACTGGGAGCATAAATGTCTTCTGAAATCCTTTTAAATCAACAAGCTCATATCAATCTCGAAGAAGCTTCAACTGACCAGGACCCTCGCTCCGAAAGCTATAATCGGCACAATAAAGGCGTTTGGAAGCTAAACATCCGATACCAAGGAAAAAAGCGGCCAACAGAGGCTTTTGCAAGCCCAATAGCAGAAGGACCCTCGAATTCTCTATAAATGAGACCCCAGGGGTCACATTTTGAGGACGATTTTCTCATTCTTATTCTTGTATTCCTTTTTTCTCTAGAGTAAACCATAATTTATAGATCAATTTGGGAATATCTTCTATTCTATTCATGTACTCTAAATCAAAGATCAATAAAGTGTGAATCAATACTTAGAGTATTTCATTATGGGTTTGCCATGTGATTTCTCAGTCATTGTTGCCGCAACTTATTGTTTGATTTCTGCATGTACATGAACCTATATTCAAACCTTTCCGCAAGCCAGGTTAAACATCCCTCTTTCAATAAATTTAAATCTTTTGCAAGCTCAGTGCAAAACCCCCTTTTACAGACCGTTAAGCCATTCTCCAAGGGTTGCGCTTAGGAATCCTTCATCCTGAGATAACTGTTGGTTCTTGAATCACTTAAGCGTGAAGCACACCCCACCGAGGGAAGAGTAACTATTCTTTTGGAATCTAAACCTTTATATCTAGGAGATGGTGAACTAACTCAAACTTGTGAAGGTTAAACAATCTAATTTTCCCCTAGGTCCACTTCCATAGACCTATCTCCGATGTGGACAAAAAATATCGCTAACAAAAGGTTATATCACATCAAATTGCATTAAATTCAAGGGGTTTCAGTGTTGTCCAGATCTGATCTCATTGAATCAACATCAAATTTAGAAGTTGGTGAGTGATAGATATCTCTCATATGGAAGCTACAGATTGTATGGGTAAATTAGGATCATATTCATATGTTTCACATTGAAATCACCTTAGATCTGATCATATATGTTTGACTCGTACCTAGAAACCCTACGGAAACCTAATTTGGTCATATTAACTAGATAATTGTTAGACTATTCTTGTTTATTCATATATTTAGATCCAAATCATGCTAGATCTCATGCTTATGATATGTTTGTGCTTTGTTTATGGATTGCTCATGTTTGTATGGTCATTACTATATTGATTGATGTTTGTTTTGATTGAATTTCTTGCGTTGCTTGAGTTGTATGTTAGGTTGTTTGCCGTAGAATCATTGGATTGAAGAACAAAGCAAATCAGAGGTCCAGAGGATTAGATTCAGATAAAACTTGGTGTAGGCGCTTTGGAAGACGAAGGAAGTAGGCACAAGAATATACATGCCTATATGCACTAAGTATGAGGGTCAGCACTGACCCATGGTGGAGGGTCGTACGGATCTGGTTGTGGATGGCATGGTATCGTGGTGATCTAGCAATGCTAATGGTGAAATTTCAAGTCATTCGGAGTTGATTTGTGATGGGTCGAAGCTTTATTTCTCGAGATGTTGATGGACCGTCAAAAGCTTCATGAATGAACATCAAAACGATTGGAGAATAGGTCGGTAGGATGTATTCGAGATGATGATGGATTAGAGCATGACACTTAACCAAAATTGGCTAAGTGTGAGGGTCGGCACCGACCCGTAGGGAGGTCGATATGGGAGTCATAGCTTGGTGGGAACGATTTTGGTGACTACCTGATGTTGCTGGTGAATTTTGGACTGAAATGGACATCAGTTGATCGATGCACAACTCAAAGATGAATGGTGCTTCGATTGTGAACTCAGGCCGGAGTGGTTAAAGCTAAGTTGATGAGATACTGGTCATGTGATGGTATACGATAGAATTTGATGAAGGGTTGACTGAAGCAGCAATTAATCAAGGATAAAAATGGTTGACTTAGGTAGAAGTTAACCATGGACAATAATGGAATTAGTGCAAGAGGTAGCTTGACTAAAGAAGTGATGTCGCCAAAGAGAAAGGCTCGACAATTTTGAAGCGCCAAAGGATCGTTGGTTATCGAAGTGTTCTAGCGGACTCAAAGCAGAGGTATCGTGAGGAAGCCTATAAGGATCAGTTAGAATCGAGTACCTAGGATGGCTCGAGTAGGAGTGGTCTAGTTGTCTCAGGTAGGAGGGAAACATACGAGTCATGATAGCGTATGGAAGTTTAGCGAGAACCGGCGTTTTTCCATTAGCCTTTTGATAGGTGAAATGCAAATTCGATAATCAATGGATTCACAGGAGTAGTCGGTGATGGCTAGAACATTGTATGTTATGGATGCTATGGATGATTTTATGTTTTCTTCTTTATTTTTATTTAGGTAGGCCATCACCGTAGAATGTTAACGAGAAGCGAGATTGGGGGTAGTTCTTTTCTATTTATGATGTGACATGTGATGAGTTGTTTTCACGTGTTAACTTGATGGTTGTTGGGCAGATCGGAGGATCGATCCGCCTACACTCGTATTATCTTATGTAACTGTTGTTAGCTATTTTATCGCTCACTAAACTGTTGTCTGACTCAAGGTTTTATATTTCTTTCTTATTACCTTGGGTTGTTCACCAGTTTGATAGTGGGAAAATTGAGTAGCAGGTAGAAGGTTTGGTGCTGGCATTGTTGTGTGGTGATGAGCAAGAAGATGGCGTATTATTACTACGTACTATTTAGCTATTTCTTTTCTATTTCTGTTGTATGTTGCTGTTATTGAGACTCTGAGGGATGTAGTGAGGCTATTGTAATCATAGATTTATGTGTTGATAAGTATTTTAACTAAGATTTTATGGATTTATGGAAATTTGATTCTTTGTTTAGTTGTGCTTCGTTACTATATCCGGTTGTATATTTTATTACTATATATTTATCCATGCGCTGTTAGTTGTACGGTAGGTTCTTCTTTGAATTATTCTACCTTGATGATCGTCCCATACCGGCCTGGCACGTCATACAACACACTTCTCTTTAGTTTTGTCCAGGAGGTATGGGGCGGTCGTCACATTTGGTATCAAAGATTTGGTTAATCGATTATACCCAAAGTTCACGAACTTATAAACGTATGAGAGACGTATTTGTAATTTTATTTGGATGATTACTATATTATATATGTATATAGCATAGTATAGTAGGTTAGTGAGAACTTGAACACTAATGCGACTTTCTCTAAAGTGAATTGGCTCTCGTTTCAGCGTAAGGATGAGTCGACGAACTTTGAGTTACACTGCTAGCAATGAGCCTATAACTGGAGAGGAAGGTGAGGTTAGCCAGTCAGGAGCTGCAATTGCTATGCTTGATTATCCTGCTATGTTCTAGGCCATGATGGCAGTGATCATGAAAAGGATGCTGTAACGTACCACTTTTCCGTACAATTTAAGCCGACATTTAACTACCACAGTCAACCCAAGTTATACGAATAAGCAGAAAGTTAAGAGAAAGAAGTTTGAGGGTGAGAGAAAGATAAGGTTGAATATTAGAATAAAAGAATAAGAAGAAGAACAAACACTACAAGAGTCTCACATCGCAGCGAAATATAATATAATACATAAATTACTTTATTGAAAGCTTGAAATTATTTACAATCATCAGAGTACAACAGGCAAAACAATCTGGATAGTTATAACAACCTGTCCTCAAATACAACAAACAGCGGAATAATATATATATATATATATCATGCTTCTGAACTCCTCTAGCATGTCTTTGGATTTCACAGAATCCGATAATTGAACCTATAAAACTTAGTCAGACCCGAGCATCACAAACGCCACGAATCAGTCTGGTGAACCAGCGTGAGAAAACTCACTAAGTTTAAATAACATCCATTTTTCTTAACTTAGAAAATCCTTTTGGAAGAAAAGGTTAATATTAAGACCAGCCCATACATAAATATGGACGGTTTTTACCTTACTATAACCCAAGATATTTTTGATATCAAAATCCAGTGATATTATATAGTCTTTATCAAGTAAACAACCAAATAGTAGAATGCTTGCATCTCATACTCTATATACATAGTCTACAGTCAAAATCTGCAGGGCACTTACTGGAGATTGGATTCCAACTATGACAAGGTATGAGACCACCTTCCGATCAGTGTACTCTAGAGGGGATACACTGGGGTTCAACAAGAACATGTTGCAACTGGCCACATATGACCGGTCACTCATTTAGCTTGAGTGGACCGAATGTATTATCACCCGACAACTTTAAGGGCCCACTGTCCATCCGTGGAGATATAGAAGAGAAAGAATAACAAATAAGGAATTTCTATAGATTGGTGATAATACACCCTGCTTGAGTGCGACCCAACTAGCATCACTGCCTGCTCGATTTTTTTCATTTCCCTATTGTAAGGCTTGACGCTACGTTTATCTTCTAGAACAACACACCACCATTTACATTGATTGTCACATCGACAAACCCATCAAACCACTAATTTATTCCCTAAAAATATTACGGGTATAAAAATCTAAGAGAAACGAATTCCTCCGCCGTCAGACATAATACCTTTACGAGATCAACAGTACGTGATTTGTTAGACATTCATCAATATAAGTTGTCCTGGGACTAGACAAATCGAAGGCACTCTCCTACCACATCCTTATGGATCAATAGTGAGAAGTACTTGCAAATCCTTCCACTCACGACCAAATCACACAAAATACATCTGGTTGCAACATCAAAGAATAATTGACAAGTAATCCTTCCGCTTATGAAGATCCACGGTCTTCAATTGCTCCATTTTGATCAGCATCTTCAATGTTTTCGTATTTGCTGGTCGGAATAGGTTTCAAATATAAATTCGATCCTGATCTTTCCGTACCAACAATCATTGGCCTAATTTTGATAGTCGGAGATTTAACTATCAAAATAAAACAACCATTCATCATAAAAAGAAAAAGAATTCACTGATTCAATATCTAGCATCATTTTCCCTCTTTAATTAACCATCGGTTAATTAAACTTCAAAAATCTTTTATCTTTCAACATTCGGAAAACATTTCCATTTCTATTTTACTATCCAATTTAAAACATTGTCATTGAAACCATTAACGCTCATTAACTTACTTTACTGATCCAACCCTCTCTATCGAACTTGACTATTCTTTAGCCAATAATGCAATCAATCAAGTTAGGGTATAATTACCTCCCAGACCTTAACTGAACAACATTATTAACTTCGAAATAGACAAAGTTTACAACTTCGAATACCAACAAACACTTACTCCCGTAAGCCTGGGATTCAGCTTAAGAATTTATTTCTTTCACGAAATAACATTGATTAAAATAATAGCATTATTATCCATGCTTTCAAATATCAGCTTTAAATTATACTTTTGTTCATTGAATAAATAAATCATAATAACTTAATCTTAGTTAAAATGGAAGTAAACAGCACTTCCTCAAAACTTGAAATAGTCAAACTCCATCGTAAAACTATTTTCCAAATAATCTCTTATTCGATGAATATTCAAAGATTCTCACTTTAATTATTAAGTAACAATCAAATTCCAACATTTTTAGATTTCAAATTTGTTTTTTTTTTATCATTTACTATTAATATTAAAATAGTAAACCTTCCTTTAAAGATCACTAAAATGATAATCAACTTTAACAATAATTTAAAATTCAATAATTTATTAAATAATCGATTCTCGTTAAAACAATCGACCTAGTCAACTTAAAGCATGGTTAATTTGTTAACCAATTCCAATTAACCTTTAAAAATCAACTCATATAATTCACTTAAATAAATTCCATTCAGGTCATTGTTAACTTATAATTTAAATGATCACAAATAGTAATAAATTTGTATGTTCAAACCAAAATCATATTTCGAAATCATATATGAATATAATATAAATAAAAAATTCTGAATCGATTTAATACTGATTTCAAAGTCTTTATTTTTGTCGATGGTACTAAAGAGGCAAATGTCTACTAAAGTACCAAACCGTGAAATATAAGTCAATTCCACATTCAATAACAATATAAAATAATATTGATAAACATCATCAATAATAGTGAGGAATCTGGTTGGATTCCCCCAACCTATCTGTCCCTACATCACAATGAGTTATTTCAATTTCAATACAACAATATATTTATCATCATAAATGGAAATGAATAGTTAATGAATAACGATCAACAATCAATTGATAATATCCATTCAAGCATCCAATTATCTCATAAACACGTTTATATTACTATAAATGTAACCAACAAGGTAAGTTACCTCGTTTGGAATATTATCGTTAAAATAACGATCTAATTCGATTAATTAAACAAACTTTTAATTAAATCAATTAATATTAAAAATATTTAGCATCCATGCAAACAGTCATTAAACCATCAATCATTAGAAAACATTGCACACAAATAAAACCCGACTCATAAAAATATAAGTAGGATAAACTGAGTTAGTTGAACTCACCTTGAATTTCGTCCTCGAGATAACGTCTGATTTCAGTTAAATTAAGCATGCATTTAATCTAACTGAAAACTCCAGCTATATCGAGATAGATTCAAAATTGTTCCACAATGAAGCGATAGTGAAGACGGTTCCAACGTTTCTTGTTTTGTCCTGTTCGGACAACGTACAAGCATGTTACAATTACTATAAGTTATATAGCATTTAAATTAAATAAACTATAAATTTACTTAGAAACGTTTCAGTAGGCATAAAGAACAAATCTGGCCTGATATTATATATTAGATTAGTTAAACATTATTAGTAAATCCACAATATACAATAAATTGATTGAATTCTATAATTTAATATGTTTGTCCATGAATTAATATGTATTTATTTCTGAAGAACAAGGGCAACTGATATTAACTATGAAAGCACTAACTATTAAATTACAGATGTGATATTACATATTAAGTGGATCATAGCCCTATAATGCTACATATGAACATGTTCTCATACGCCAATTCATATGTTATGTACTGATATGGGTGTAAATAATAATATCGTATTAATACAATACATATATGATATTAATACGACAAACTTACGTATAAATTTTATTCCCATGTAATGTTAGTAACATACGGGAATGCATGTATTAAGTTTGGTTATCTTAGTGATACATTACATGTGTTGATTTATAAATTTATATATACATCTAAAACCAATAAAATAACCTGAACCAACACCACGTACACGTCAAATACATTTTTTTTATAGTACCTGTTTTTGTTCAAGTATTTCTCAACCCTTGCACCTCCAGTTCATCCCTGCTTCACCTCTGATGCCAGTGCACCGCCGTGCCGCCCTCTAGTAAGTCCTCTCCCACCTCCGACAATCTGCTGTCATCCTCGTGTTTATACTTTTTTTTCTTTTTTTCCATAAGTCCCAAGGCCCACCTATACTTTAAAACCCACGTAAGCTTCTTCCATCTTTTGTTACTTTTCACCCACCTATTATACTTTCTCCTATATCTGCTGCCCATTTTTTGAACCCACTCCATCTCCATGCATTTCAATCATCTCAACCAAACCTCCTTCCATGCGAGTGCACGCCCCTAGTCCTCCCTTCTTCTTCCAGCACATCATCACCGTTATCCCAAAGTCTCACGCAAGCCTTCCCACAAGATTGTGTCAACACTGTAACAAGCATATCTACCCCACTGCCTCCCAAACTCACACTAACTCACCACCTTCCCGACCACCAGGACGTTACCTGAGATCATCGGATGACGCCCACACACAAACCTTCCCGCATGTCCAAAAAAATTAAAAACAAATTGCTTCATACAAAATGCCCACGTCCAGAGAACTGGAACTCACAAACTGTAACACCCTTGTGCCACCGTTTCATCTCCTCGCCATCCATCAAACAGCGAGCCACCAGCCTCCAAGACTACCACCAGTGAACTTATGAACCAAAAGAAGACTGCGACTTGATCACCGTTACACGCGCTGTCTGAACCCATGCAACAGTTTCAAGCTTCACCTCCCTCTTATGTTTTATTGTTGAACATTTTTTTTTCTCTCGTGAAGGAGATTCTGTTTTTGTTTGAATTGGGTCTTTATGTTTAATTTTTATTATTGCAAGGAGGCTTGGAATTTTAATTTTTGCTGCGAAAACCAGATTGTCGAAAGTTTGCTTTTGTTTTGAAGAGGAAGCTTCAGTCTGAATTTTATAAACTGGTAAGAAGGAAATGGCCATGAAATAAGAAAGGTGCCACATATAAATAGGTAGATAGAACATATAATAACAATGTCACGCTTTAGTAGGTATAAGGTAGTCAGCCGTCTCTAAGCAATAAGTCTACGTGATTTTGAAAGTTTTCCTGCATTTGTATTTTCACGTGAAAAGAAAGAAAAGATTGGGCTAGGCAATATATATTTTAGGTTTCAGACGTTTCACCTTAGCTTCCAAAGTAGCAGAAACTAAGCATGTGAATAGCTCGCTGGAAGAAGTTAAAAAAGATAGAGCATCCATTTTTTTATTTACAGTTAGTGTAGATTTGATTTTATATGGCTACCACAATTTAACGTGAACCGTTAGATATACGTATTGCCAAACACCAACTTCAAACTTTACGAAAATAAATACACCGTTATGTCATAACATTGCGATCCCAATAAAACTAATTTCATTTAAAACGGACTTCGTTTGCAAAAACAACGCTATAAATCTCAGTTTATTTATCGGTTCACTTTTAAATTTTGTCTACCGACAAAACAACTACGTTTGGCCCCACATTCGGAATCTAGCAATAATTAGTTCTGTGTATTCCAATAAAACTCATTTCGTTGAAAATGGAGGTCGTTTGGAAAAATAATCACTTCTGAGGCTTATATAATATCGATAAAATAATTTAATTCCAAAACAATTTAATTTAATAATAATAAATCGATATTATCAAATATATTCAACTGAATAACCAATAGCTTTAAATTTAACCAGTACATATTTAACATTAAGAAATTTGGTTTAAACGATATTCATCTTATATAAAAATTCCTTTATATTTTATTAAATAAACGTTATCATTTATTAATGAATTCTATAACGACTATTTGAAAATTTGAATTGGACATAACTTACAATTTATAAGCTAAATCTAGATTTTTCTCTTTCATTAGAAGAATATCATCTAATCGATTCAAGTTTCACAGAAATCTGACTTATATCGGATCCTGTATATTCAATCAAAGTTTAAGTCATAAATTATGAACTACTGCGTTGTTACGAGCTCGTTTTAATTAAATTATAAATTTATACATTCAACTTTGTTTTATTAAATAAATTCGATATAAAATCCATTAATATTATCATATCAATATTTAAAACAAATTTAATAATCAGAGTTAGTGTCCAAAAATCTAGGACGTTACATTCATCCCTCCTTAAAAGAATTTCGTCCCTGAAATTACAAGGTAAGAAGAATGCTCTAAACCCAATTATTTTAAAATAATTATGTTTGAATTATCATCAAAATAAATTCAGACTCTTTAAAATTTTCGAAAATTTCGCCAGCACCTCCTCTGCGTGGTTCGATCGGTACAACTACAACTGTCACTCTAGCCTCAACTTCTCCAAAAGAAAAAAAAGCCAAATGGTTACCCAACTCAAGGGTAAAATCAACCATCAACCAATAATATTAAGGTTTACCTAATTGTTACGTAACTCGATTCCAACTTTTCAACTAACAGCTCTTCGTTTTCCAATCTGTACTTCCAACTTGTGTAACCAAATCAACTTCATAGCCCTTTGGAATTTGCATAACTCAACTTACAAGGCAAGTAACAATTTCAAGGTTAAACCATTTAGTTACATTTCATTCAACTTCTTTATTGAGCTGTTTGATGAATTTTATTTAACCAATCCAACATCCAAACAAATCATTTGAATTATACTCAACATTGATACATACTGGCCTGCATTCACTTTGGTTTAACATACATTAATAACAATCGATTAATATTCGATCGATTTCCATTATTATCCATTGATTTCAAAATTCCAGATTTAATTTATTTAATTTCATTACTTACGTTAATCTGAATTTCAAACAAGTCAATCAAAACAACCAAACAACCAACATTACTATAATTTAAGAAAATTATTTCCTTTTCTATATGAAAATATAATTTGGGTAAAATTATTTTATTTACCCTCTTTACAAAACAATATTGTGTCAATTGCCAATTCAACACGGTTTCCCAATACATGAACCGATCAATCAACACAATACAAAACATTTAATATAAAATTTACAAATACGCTCTCTCGTATATACATTCAAACTCAATCTAGGGCATTACTAACCATATCTTTACTGAGTTACATCACAGATCCAAGGTTACTACTCAACCTTAAGCTCTGATACCAAGTTGTGATGTCCCACTTTTCCGTACAATTTAAGTCAACATTTAACTACCACAATCAAACCAAGCTATACAAAAAAGCAGAAAATTAAGAAAAAGAAGTTACAGGGTGTGGAGAAGATAAGATTAAAATATTAGAATAGAAGAATAAGAAGAAGAACCAACACTACACAGAGTCTCAAATCGCAGCAGAATAAAATATAATACAAAAATAACTTTATTGAAATCTTGAAATTACCTACAATCATCATAGTACAACAGTCAAAACAATCTGGATAGTTACAACAACTTGTCCTCAAATACAACACACAGCAAAATAATATTATATATATACCATGCATTTTAACTCCTTCATGTTGTCTTCATATTTCACGCATCCAATAACTGAACCTGTAAAACTCGTTCTGACCCGAGCATTACAAATACCATGGATCAGTCTGGTGAACCAGCATGAGAAAAACTCACTATGTTTAAATAACATCCATGTTCCTTAACTTTAGAAAATCCTTTAGGAAGAAAAGAATAATTGTAAGACCAGCCCACACATAAATACAGACGGTTTTTACCTTACTATATCCCAAAACATTTTTGATATCAAAATCTAGTGATATTATAATAGTGTCTATCAAGTAAATAACCAAGTAGTCGAATGCTTGCATCTCACACCTACATACATAGTCTACAATCAAAAACTTCAGGGCGCTTATTGGAGGTTGGATTTCAACTATGACAAGGTATGGGACCACCTTCCGATCAATGTAATCTAGAGGGGATACATTGGGTTTCAACAAGAACATCTTGCAACCCGGCCACACATGACCGGTCACTCGTTCAGCTTAAATGGACCAAATGTATTATGACCCGACAGCTTTAAGGGCCCACTGTCCATCGCGGAGATGCAGAAGGGAAAGAAGAAGAAATAAGGAATTTCTCTAGATTGGTGATAATACATCCTGCTTGAATGCGACCCAACTAGCCATGCTGCCTGCTCGATTTTTTTCATTTTCCGGTTGTGCGGCTGGAGGCTACGTTAATCTTCTAGAACACACCACTATTTACTTTGAATGTCATGTCGTTAAACCCAACAAACCACTAATTTATTTCCTAAAAATACTACGGATACAAAAAGCTAAGAGAAACGAATTCCTACACCACCAGATGTAATACCTTTAAGAGATCAACCATACGTTATTTGTTAGGCATACTCTGTCAGACAGTCGTCCATATAAGTTGTTCTGGGACTGGACAAACCGAAGGCACTCTCCTACTGCATCCTTATGGATCAGTAGCGAGAAGTCCTTGCAAATCTGCAAAATCCCACTCCCGACTGAATCACGTTAGAATACCTCTGGTTGCAACATCAGAGAATATTTGATAAGTAATCCTTCCGCTTAAGAAGATCCACGATCTTCAATTGCTCCATCTTGATCAACATCTTCAACGTTTTCGTATTTGCTGGTCGGAATGATTTTCGAATATAAATTTGATCGCGGTCTTCTCGTACGGATAGTCGTTGGCCAGATTTTGATAGTCGGTGATTTAACTGTCAAAATAAAACAACCACTCATCCATAAAAATAAAATGAATTCATTGATTCAATATTTAGCATCATTTGGCCTCTTTAATCAACCATCGGTTAATTAAACTTCTAAAATCTCTATTCTTTCAACATTCGGAAAACATTTCCATTTCTATTTTACTATCCAATTTAAAACGTGATCTTTGGAACCATTAACGCTCATACTTTATTGATCTAACCCTCTCTTTCAAACCTGACTATTCTTTAGTCAATAAAGCAGTCAATCAATTTGGGGTATAATTGCCTCTCAGACCTTAACCGAACAACATCATTAACTTCAAAATAGACAAAGTTCACAACTTCGAATACCAACAAACACTTACTCCCATAACCCTGGGATTCAGTTTAGGAATCTACTTCTTTTACGAAATAATATTGATTAAAATAATTGCATTATAATCCGTGCTTTCAAATATAACCTTTAAAGTATACTTTTGTTCATTGAATAAATAAATCATAATAATTAAATCATAGTTAAAATGGAAGTAAATAATACTTCCTCAAAACTAGAAATAGTCAAACTTCATCGTAAAACTCTTTTCAAAATAATCTCTGATTCGATGAATATTCAAAGACTCTCACAATGATTATTAAGTAATAATCAAATTCCAACATTTTTAGAAATCAAATTAGTTTGCTTTATCATTTACTATTACCATTAAAATAGTAAACCTTCCTTTAAAGATCACTAAAACAATAATCGACTTTAATAATAATTAACTACTCAATAATTTATTAAATAATCGATTCTCGTTAAAACAGTCGACTTAATCAACTTAAAGCATGGTTAATTTGTTAAGAAATTCCAATTAACCTTTAAAATTAAAATCATCTAATTCATTTAAATAAATTTCATTCAATTTTTTGTTTTCTTATAATTTAAATGATCATAAATAGTAATTAATTTCGGTGTTCAAACCAAAATCATATTTCAAAATTGTATATGAACAAAATGTTTAAAAAAATTATGAATCGATTTAATATTGATTTCAAAAATATTTATTTTTGTTGATGGTACTAAAGAGGCAAATGTCTACTAAAGTACCAAACTGTGAAATATTAGTCAATTCCACATTCAATAACAATATAAAATCATATTGATAAACATTATCAATAATAGAGAGGAATCCAGTTGGATTCCCCCAACCTGTCCGTCCCTGCATTACAATGGGTTATCTCAATTTCAATGCGACAATATATTTATCATCATAACTGGAAATAAACATTTAACTAATAATGATCAACAATCAATTAATAACATCCGTTCATGCATCCAATTATCTGCTAAACACGTTTATATTATTATAAACGTAACCAACAATGTAAGTTACCTTGTTTGGAATATAATCATTGAAATAACGTTCTAATTCGATTAATTAAACAAACGTTTAATTAAATCAATTAATATTAAAAATATTCAACATCCACGCGAACAGTAATCAACAATCAATCATTAGAAAACATTGCACACAAATAAAACCCGGCTAATAAAAATATAAGCGAGATAAATTGAGTAAGTTGAACTCACCTTGAATTTCATCCTCGAGATAACGACTGATTTCAGATAAATTAACACGCGTTTAATTTAACTGAAAACTCTAGCTGTACCCAGATAGGATCAAAACTGTTCCACAGTGAAGCGCTAGTCAAGACGGTTCCAGCGCTTCCTTTTTTGTCCTGTTCTTACAACGTATGAACAAGTTACGATTACTATAAGTTATATAGTATTTAAATTAAATAATTTATAATTTTACTTAAAATGTTTCAGTAGGCACAAAGAACAAATCTTGCCCGAAATTAAATATTAGGTTAGTTAAACATTATTAGTAAATCCGCAATATACAATAAATTAATTGAATTCAATAATTTAATATGTTTGGCCATGAATTAATATGTATTTATTTCCAAAGAACATAGCCAACTTATATCAACTATGAAATCACTATGTATTAAATTCCAGATGTGATATTACATATTAAGTGGGTCATAGCCATGTAATGTTACATATGACTATGTTCTCATAAGCCAATTCATATGTGGCCAAATGTACTGATATGGGTGTAAATAATAATATCGTTGATATATATATAATATCGTATTAGTACAATACATATGTTAATACGATAAACTTACGAATAAATTCCCATGTAATGTTAGTAACATATAGGAATACATGCATTAAATTGGGTTATCTTAGTGATACAATACATGTATTGATTTATAAATTTATATATACATCTGAAACGAATGAAATAACCTGAACCAACTCCACATACAGGTCAAATACATTTATTCTTTTGTTTCATCGTACCTGTTTCCATTAAAGTATTTCCCAACCCTCGCGCCTCCAGTTCATCACTGCTCCACCTCTGACGCTGATGCATCGTTGTGCCGCCCTTCGGTAAGTCCTTGTCCCCCTTCGACAATCTGCTGTCATTTTTTCTTTATTTTTCCCCACAAGGCCCAAGGCACATCTATACTTTAAAACCCATGTTAGAAGCCACGTAAGCTTCTTCCCTCTTTTGTTTCTTTTCACCACCTGTTATACTTTCTCCCACATCCGCTGCCCATTTTTGGAACCCCCTCCATCTATATGCATTTCAATCATCTAAAGCAAACCCCCCTCCACGCGAGTGCACGCCCTCAGTCCTTCCTTCTTCTTCCAGCACATCACCGCCGTTAACCCAGAGTCTCACGTGAGCCTTCCCACATGATTGCATCAATACCATACACAAATATCTATACCCCGTTGCCTCCCAAACTCACACCAACTCGTCGCCTTCCCGACCACCAAGACGTCACCTGAGATCAACGGCCGACGCCCGCACACAAACCTTCCCGCATCTCCAGAAAAAAAGTTACTTCTATAAAATGCCCACGTCCAGAAAACTGCAACTCACGAACTGTAACACCCCCACGCCACTTTTCATCTCCTCACTGTCCATTAGACAGTGAGCCACCAGCCTCCATGACTGCCACCATTGAACTTATGAACCAAAAGAAGACTGCGACTTGATCACCGTTACACGCGCTGTCTGAACCCATGAAACGGTTTTGAGCTTCACCTCCCTACTGTGTTTTGCTGTTGATCATTTTCTTTTCTCTCGCAAAGGAGATTCTGCTTTTTTGAATTGGGTATTTATGTTTAATCTTCATTATTGCAAGGAGGCTTGGAATTTTAATTTTTGCTACGAAGAACAAAATATTGAAAGTTTGCTTTTGTTTTGAAGAGGAAGCTTCAGTTTGATTTTTATAAACTGGGAAGAAGGAAATGGCCATGAAATATGAAAGGAGCCACATATAAATAGGCAGGGAGAAGAGATAAGATCAATGTCACGCTTTAACAGGTACAAGGTAAGCAACCGTCTCTAAGCAATAGGTCTATGCGGTTTTGAAAGTTTGCCTGCATTTGTTTTCTCACGTGAAAATAAAGGAAAAGTTTGGGCTAGGAAATATATAATTTAGGTTTCAGATGTTTCACCTTAGCTGCTAAAGTAGGGGAAATTAAGCATGTGAATAGGATGCTGGAACAAGTAAAAAAAGATAGAGCGTCCATTATTTTATTAACAATTAGGGTAGATTTGTTTCATATGGCTACCGCAATTTAACGTGAACCGTTAAATATACACACTACTAAACACCAACTTCAAACTTAATGAAAATAAATACACTGCTACGTCTTGATGTTGCGGTCCAAATGAAACTAATCTTGTTGAAAACGGACTCCGTTTGCAAAAACAACGCTATTTAATCTCAATTTATTTATCGGTTCACTTTTAAATTTCATCTACTGGTAGAACAACTCCATTTGGCCCAAATTCAAAATCTAGCAATAATTAGTTATTTGTATTCTAATAAAACTCATTTAGTTGAAAACGGAGGTCATTTGAAAAATAATCACTTTTGAGGCTTATATAATATCGATAAAATAATTTAATCCAAAACAAACCAAATTTAATAATAATAAATCGATATTATCAAATATATCCAATGAAATAACCAATAACCTCAAATTAAACCAGTATATATTTAACATTAAGAAATTCGGTTTAAACAATATTCATTTTATATACAAATTCCTTTATATTTCATTAAATAAACGTTACCGTTTATTAACAAATTAGTGAATTTTTGAAAATTTAAATTGGACATAACTTACAATTTATAAGCTAAAATATGTAATTTTCTCTTTCATTAGAAAAATATCATCTAATCGATTCAACCATTTCTTGTTCCATAGAATTTCTTCATATATCGGATCTTGTATATTCAATCGAAGTTCAAATTGTGAATTACGAACTGTCGCGCCGTTACGAGCTCGTATTAATTAAATTATAAATTTATACGTTCAACTTCGTTTTATTAAATAAATTCGATATAAAAATCCATTAATATTATCATATCAATATTTAAAACAAATTTAAATATTCGAAATTAATGTTCAAAAATCTAGGATGTTACAGATGCCCACTCCAAAAGCGGGGTAGAACTATTTCTATGCAGGTGTCTAGGTTTGTTGATTTTGCGAGGCCCAGTGAGGACTACGCTTCTCTAGGTGGAAATCCGTTTGTTGGGACAAAACCGGCGGTTGAATTTTAAAATTGGTGGGATAATTGTATTCTAATTTTTGGAGAGTTGAGAATTGACGATGCAACTAAGCGAAAGCTTGCATCGAGGCAGCGTCAGGGTCGAGCGATGGATTGGTGGAACTCTATTACTTTGGAGACTTCGTAGGACCAAATCACTTGGGATTAGTTTAGAACTAAGTTTGAAGAGAAGTTCATTTCTACGGTCCAGAAATCAATATTGTTTAAGAGGTTTGTCCATTTGATGCAAGGCTGGAGGTCTATTGTTGAGTATGTGTGTGACACCCCACGTCCGTTAATGTCACTCACAAAGAGAATGCATTAAGTTTCGTGAAGCGTTATAGTAAACAAAATAGAAATATTACAAGACAGACATATAAAATAACAGCGGAATAAAAACTTTATTTATCATGAAATACCATGGTCCAAAAACTCACCTGTCTGAAAAATACAAAAACCCGATTACAATAACATAACTTCTGTCTTGTACCATCATAGTACATAATTACTTAAAAGAAAACATAATTCCCCAAATAAAAGAGACAAAGTCATAGTAGAGATAAGAACTTGAGCTATACTTCAAAAGGAGCTCCAACAAGATGATAACCGAGTCTTGACTAAGCTTGAGAATTCCCTCCCTACGAACCTGGGGGGAACGGAAGAAAGAAGAGGAAAAAATAGGGTCAGACATAAAGTCTGGCGAGTCCAGTTACTTTTAGCAAGTAAATAAATAAAAATAGCATGACAGGCATATAAAGTGGATAAGAGAGGGATAACTACATAAAAGGCTGGTGTGACATGGTAGACAGGATAATATGTATATGTTTCTAATGATTACTCTGTTTATTCTCTGCACCAATACTTGTATAACCGATATGTAACATGATTACATACTCCCTAATTGCTTCACAGAAACAGGATGATCCCAACAGAAATATAATGGTACTTTACGTGTACTCTAGTAATGGGTACCCAAATAGATAAGCCGGTACCTAAACGGAATTAACGGGTATTAGCTCAGACAGAAACACAGGTACCCAACAGAAACAGACAAGACTAGATGTACCATATTTACTACCCTAATAGATCGGCTCCCTACCCCGTAGATACCCTGTGTTGGCCCCACAGTAGGATGTATCACTTCCTAAAGTGGCAACCCTTCATTTTCAAGATGTGCAGAACCATATCTACTGATGTCACAATGAGCATAATTAGATCTAAATTAATAAATTAGATTTCCAACTGGTTTAGATCTAATATGATAGGCACAAGGTGATAAACTAGATCTGATTAACAATTCAAATGTCCACATAATTTGGACCTAACGGTTTAAAAGTAGATCTACATAAATAAGGTTTAAGGTTCACATAGTGGCATGTCATAGAAGTTACCATAGATCTAACAAGATAGAGATGTAGATCAATAGTTAAAATAGATCTAGCACAAATCATAGAATGCCACAATGGTTACAATAGATCCAACAAGATAGAGATTTTGATCCAAAACCTAACCAATTCAGAATGTCATATGTTCATGATTTACAATGGATCTGATATAATTTAGGCATATGAACAAATCCAAGTCATAGTCGTGTCATATTTACATTTAAATATTCAAATCTAAAAGCAACTATAAACTCAGAGTGTTAGGATTAGAAAATAGAGAAAGAATGGATCTTGAATCTCTATATTTGATTTGCAAAACTGATAGTTGTAGAAGATAACGGATTCAGTTTAGACACCGGCAGAGATTAGCCACCATGAATTCTTAATGAAGAAAACAAGAGAAATGACCAAGTATATATAGCTGTCAAACCCTCTGAAATCGACTGCCACCACAGCCCTAGGGGTGTCGACACCCCTATCGGTGGGTGAACCCTGGTGTCGGCACCCCTCTAGGGGGGTCGACCCCCTAGAGTGGGAAATATGCCGCCTCCTTTTCTTTTTCAAATTTGAATTGTTCTAGATAAGGTGTTGACTCATATCTGACTCCTATATGACTCATATGCATATATTTATTTCTTCTACGCGTACACAAACTTAAAACCCTCATAACTTCTTCATAAGATGTCTGTTTTACACAAACCAAATGTCTATCTTGACCAGAATTTCGAGATGGATACAATGGCACAGTCCATTTTCCTTAATTTTGAATATTAAATTAATTATTATTTAATTTATCCTCTTTTAGTGTCGTTAGAAATTCAGGGTGTTACAATGTGATGGAACTTGAGGCTTTATCCAAGCATACTGGATCGTATGTCGAGACTCCATACCAAAAGAATGAGAAGTTTATTATAGTTCTTGATGAGAGTTTGGGAAAATAATTAATAAACCATATTGACGATCCTTTTGAGGAATTGGTTGAGAAAGGTTTGAGGAAGGATAGTTTTTTTCCGTAAAAGGTGGAGGCTATTGTTAGGGGTAAGGAGAAAACAAAACCACAACAAGGTAGTGGTAATAAGATAAAGTGGAATGGAAAACGAAAACAACGGAAAGGGAAAATGGCTAAAAGAGTCGAGAAGTGAGATTACTTGTTTTAATTGTCAGCAAAAGAGCCATTATTCCAATGAATATAAGAACCCTAAGGTAGAGGGAAGGTGTTATAACAGTGATAAACCTGGACATATGGGGAAGAACTATCCAGAACCACCAAAAGGTAAGCAGATTGTGAGGATGTATGCTTTGGATGTTGTTCCATCTTCCTTGAGGGGTCCGACTACGGAGGATAAGGGAAAGAATGTTGTGGTCCAAGGTATGCTTTATGTTAGATACATTTCAGTTCGAGCTTTGTTTGATACTGGAACATTGCATTCTTTTATCTGTAATGATTGTGTTTGCAAGTTAAGTTTAGAACCTAAAATCATTGATAGACCATTAGTCGTGACTAATCCAGCAAGGGGTTCGTCTGGTCTTTGTATGCTTTGTCATAGTCTAGTTTTATCGATTCATGGTTGCTCTTTTGTGTGTGATTGTTTTGTTTTGAATTTCGTTGAGTTTGGAATTATTTTGGGTATGGACTGGCTCAAGAAGTATGCAGCTCTTGTGAATTGCGAGAGGCTCGAGGTGAAATTGGGAATGTGGAAGGGCGAATGATGGTGATACGTTGTTTAACAAAGGATGGAATTCTGTTTAGCTTTTTATATTCGCTTGTGATTCCACGGGATGGGTTGTCATTAGTGCTAATCATACAAGACTTTCCCGATGTGTTCAACGAAGTCAGAGGGTTGTTGCTGCATCGAGAGTTTCGAATAGATTAAGTGATGGAGCTAGACCTATTGTTATGCCCCTTAGGAAGAGGAGGCCTAAGGAACAACGAGAGTTAGAGGTGCATGCGAACGATCTTCTGAGTAAAGGATTCATTCAAAGAAGTGTATTTGAATGGGGTACACCAGTTGTGTTTGCGATCAAGGTTGATGGATCGTTGAGATTATAAATGGATTATCATGAGCTGAATAACGTGACCAAGAAGAACATGTATCCATTGCCAAGAATAGATGACTTGTTTGATCTGCTTCACAGAGCTAAAGTGTTTGCCAAATGGATTTGGCGATGGGATTTCACCAATTGAGAGTGGCTAGGGATAGTGTGTCGAAGATTGCTTTTAGAACACCATCCGAATTTTATGAGTGGCTGGTGATGTTGTTTGGATTGACTAACGAGCCAACGTATTTCGTGGATCTTATGAATCAAGTTTCCAGAGATCATTTGAATAAGTTTGTACTTGTGTTTGTGGATGGCATATTAGTTTACTCAAGGAATGAGGAAGAACATAGGACGCACTAGAGAATTATTTTGGAAATCTTAAAAAAACATCAGTTGAGGACTAAGTTTTCAAAGTGTCAATTCTGGAAGGAAAACGTGAGGTTCTTGGGTCATGTCGTATCGAGATAAGGAATAGTGGTGGATCCCGCTAAGGTAGCAGCAATCCAAGATTGGGATCAACCCAAGAATACAACCTACGTTAGAAGTTTCCTTGGTTTGGCTGGATATTATCGACGATTTATCAAGGATTTCTCTAAGATAGCTGCACCATTAACATGATTAACGTAGAAGAATCAGGTCTTCATGTAGAATGTGAAGTGTGAGCATTCCTTTATAATTCTAAAATGAAGATGGACAAGTGCTATGGAAATGAAGAGATGGTAGTATATACCGACGCATGTGGCACTAGACTTGTGCTAATACAAAAGGATAGGGTTGTGGCTTATGCGAGTCGACAACTAAAGCCACATGAACGGATTTACCCGACTCACGATTTAGAATTAGCGGTGATAGTGTATGCCCAAAAGATTAGGAGGCATTATTTTCTAGGAGTTAGGTTTGAGTTGTTTACGGATCATAAGTCGTTGAAGTATCTTTTCTTCGAGAAAGATTTGAATCTTAAGCTATAAAGATGGTTAGAGTTTTTGGGACAGACAATTTTGGAATAGCTTATACTCCAGGAAAAGGTAACGCGGTGGCCAATGCGTTAAGCACAAGACATGCTAGTTTAGGTGCCATGTTTTTGGAATGGAAACATCTCGATTATTTGACCGGATTTAACTTTATACCCATTGTGAGTTAGACTCCGAGATGTTAGCTAGCTTATCGATTAGACCTACTCTCATCGAAAGGATTGTCGAAAGCCAAAAGCGAGACGATATGATTACTGAAATGGTTTGAAGGTCAAAGATGAGAGTAAAACTAGAAAATATTAAGGACTTCGAAGTTGATCGAGATGGTTGCCTTTGTAAGAATGGACGACCGGTCGTTCCTGACATAGATGAATTGAGACCTGAGGTTCTAAGGGAATGTCATCACTCTAGAATGATGATACATCCAGGAGGTAACAAGATGTATTAAGATATGAAGCAACTTTACTATTGGGAAGGTATGAAATGGGATGTTGGGAAATTTATCTCGTAGTGTATGAACTGTTAGTTGGTTAAAGCTGAGCAGAAGAAGCCAACCGGGTTGTTACAACCATTGGAAGTTCCTACTTTGAAATAGAAGCAAGTATCAATGGATTTTATCAATGGATTACCTAGGAGCAGGATATGAAAAGATAGTATTTGTGTTGTCTTGGATCGCTTAACCAAATGCGTAAGCTTTATTACTGTCAAATCGACTAGGACTGCGTCGAAATTTGCTGAGTTATATCCTAAATGGATAGTTCGATTCCATGGAATTCCGAAGAGCATAGTTAGCGATCGAGATCTGTTATTTACAAGTGGATTCTAGAAGAGTTTGCAAGAAGCATTAGGAATCGAGCTATACATGAGTACGACTTATCATCCCCAGACAGATGGTCAAACTGGGAGGGATAATCGAGCATTGGAAGACCTTCTCAGAGCTTGCATATTAGATTTTGGAGGATCGTGCGAAGATCATCTGCATTTAGTCGAGTTTGCTTATAATAACATTTACCAGTCGAGTATTGGAATGGCACCATATAAGGTGTTATATGTAGGGCCGTCAATTTCTAACACGACCAGAAACACGACTCGCAACCCGCACGGAAAAAACCCGACTCATTTATAAATAGGTCGATTTTGGGTTAACCCGCTCTAACCCGTTTAATAAACGGGCGAGTTTCGGGTTGACCCGTGAACCCGTTTTTGACCCTCCATGACCTATTTAATATAAAATATATTTTTATCCATCATATGGAATATACAATTATGCATACACAGACCGGGCTAGGACTGTTAGACTTAGTGTTGTTACTTTTATTTAATATCTTTGTGAATTCTGACTCTTGTTTACACTTTACACCAAGCCACCACTACATTCAGACTTCAGAGTTTCCACTTTCCTTTTCTTTCTTTTTTTGTTGTCAACTATCTCATCCTCAGGAATTCAAATCGGGAAGTGAGTAAACCATATGTGTTGAATTGAGTGTCTATTTTATTTGAATATCAGTATCATGTTGATTATGAATATTTGATTAATTGTATCGTTGTTATTTGATGACTTGAATGTTGTAATCTGTATAATGCCATTTGTATTGTATTATCTTAAATTAAGTGTATTCATTGTTATTGTTGGATGCTCATGTGAAATGTGGATTTCGATGCTCATGTATTGTATCTTATGTTTATATTTTGATAAATGCATTCTGAAATGCTAACTGTCTTTAAGAATACAATCAAGTAAATTGGTTTATGGGTTCGTGGGTTAACCTGTTTAACGCGACCCGTTTAAATAAAAGGGTTACATGGGTCGGATCGCGGCTGGTCAACCCATTTATAAACGGGTTGGGTTCGGGTTGAGAAAATATGTCCCGTCTAATAAATAGGTTAACTCGACCCGTTTAAGAATTGACCCAAAACCGAGTTAACCGGACCCAAACCCAGTCGGACATGACCCATTGACAACCCTAGTTTTACGATAGGCCATGTAATTCTCCATCTTGTTGGATAGAAATTGGCGAGAAGTTGGTACTTGGGCTTGAGATGATAAGAGAAACTATGGATATACTGAAGTCATTTGGCAACGAATGAAGCCAGCCCAAGATCGTCAGAAGAGTTATGCCGATAAGTGACGAAAAGATTTGGAATTCTCAGTTAGAGATATGGCATTCGTTAGGATTTCACCTATAAGGGTTACTGTTCGTTTTGGGAAGAAAGGAAAGTTAGCGCCAAGATTTGTTGTGTCATTTCCGATTATCGAATGTATTTGAAAGCTCGCTTATAGATTGAACTTACTGAGAAGATGGCAAACATGCATAATGTGTTTCATGTATGTTTCTACTAAAGTTTGTGCACAACTCGAGTGTTATGGTATCTCCAGACCAGCTTGAAGATTTTGAAGTCAAGCTCGAAGTTTCTATACCTCGTAAGCCGCTTCGCATCATAGGGAATAACACGAAATAGCTTTGGAGGGAGTTTGTTAAGCTAGTCAAGGTACAATGGATCATGAACGATGACGATTGCATGCGGGAGATGGAAGAGAGTATGAAGTTGAGCCATCAAGAACTCTTCGAGTGATATGTCCCATATATCATATCGTACTTATGCCATTATGTCTTGTATTATTAGAATTCTACATGCTAGGATATGTTTTGATTATGTAGATGGTTGGATGCTAGATTGCATGACAGATTGGTCGCTCGTGGATGGTAGGCATGCAGGATGTTGTGTTTGCTCGTCCTTGCTTAGAATTTGGGGGCAAAATTTCTAAAGGAGGGGAATGTAACGACTTGTATTTAACGTATCAACCAATCCAAAAATAACTATATTTTATTCCCTAATGGCCAGATCATTCTCAGATTTTTAATATATTGTTCAAGGGGATGTAAGACATGTCCATGATTTTTACCGAACCTAATTATGATCATTTTTCCCTTGGGTTTATTGTTTGTGCCATAAATTTTGATAGGTATCAAGTCAGGTGCTGAGATTGATTTCCCTAGATTGGAATGGTTGTTTACAATTCCATAGATTGGTCAAATAAAGGATTTGGTTCTGCGGTTTGGGAGAAATTACCGTTTTAAGTTTTAGCTTGTGTTTAGGCAGACTGGTAAGTAGCTAATGGGTTAGTTTGCCAGACCCATTAGACCTAGGCCAGCAGATATAAATAAGGGGACTTGGGAAGAGAACTAGAGTTACTCTCTTCATTCTAAATTTCAGGTTGGGCGTCTGTGTTTCTCCAGGTTCAGCCTAACACCCTATTTCTCCACTCTTTTTAATCAAATTCATTGTAGATTGCATCTAGAAGATATATCATCATCAAGGAGGGTTGGATCACGTCAAATTGCATCAAATTCGAAGGGTTTCAGCGTTGTCCAGATCTGATCTCATTAAATCTACATCAAATCTAGAATTGGTGAGTGATGGATATCCCTCATACGGAAGCTATAGATTTTATCGGTAAATTAGGATCATATTCATATGTTTCATGCTAAAATCACCTTAGATATGATCATATACGTTTAACTCAGACCAAGAAACCCTAGGGAAACCTAATTTGATCATATTAACAGAATAACTGTTAGACTAATCATGTTTATTCATATGTTTAGATCCAACTCATGCTAGATTTCACGCTTATGATATGTTTTTTCTTTATTTATGGATTGTTTGTGTTTGTATGATCGTTACTGTATGGATTGATGCTAGTTTTGATTGAATTGATTGTGTTGCTTGAGTTGCATGTTAGTTTCTTTGCCGTAGAATCATAGGATTGAAAAACAGAGCAAATCAAAGGTTCAAATGATCAGATTCAGATGAATCTTGGCGGAGGCGCTCTGGATGATGAATGAAGTGGGAACAAAAAGTTACGTTCCTATATACACCAAGTATGAGGGTTGGCACCGACCCATGAAGGCCGGCACCGACCCATGGTGGAGGGTCGTATGGCTCTGGTTTTGGATGGCGTGTTATCCTGGTGATCTAGCGAAGCTACTGGTGAAATTTCAAATCATTCGGAATTGATTTATGATGGGTCGAAGGTTAATTTCTTGAGACGTAGATTGACCAACAAAACCTTCATGAGCGAACGTCAAAACGATTGGAGAATAGGTCGGTCGGATGCACTCGAGAAGATGATGGATTGGAGCATGATACTTAGCCAAAATTGGCTAAGTGTGAGGGTCGGCACCGACCTATGGAGGGTCGACGCCATCCCATGGGAAGTCGTGGTTGGGTGGGAACAGTTATGTGATTTCCTAATGTTGCTGGTGAAGTTTGGATTGAAACGGACCTCAGATGATCGATTCACAACTCAAAGACAAATGGTGCTTCGATTGTGAACTCAGGCAGGAGTTGTCAAAGCTATGTTGATGAGATACTAGTTGTGGGATGGTATACGATACAGTTTGATAAAGGGTTGACTCAGGCAGGAGTTAATCAAGGATGAAAATTGTTTACTCTAGTAGGAGTTAACCAAGATGATAATGGAATTAGTTCAAGAGGTAGCTTGACTAAAGAAGTGATGTCACCAAGGAGAAAGGCTCGACAAGTTTGATCCACCAAGGGATCGTTGGTTATCAAAGTGTTCTAGTGGACTCAAAACAGAGGTTTCATGGGGATGCCAATAATGATCGGGTGGGATCGAGTACCTTGGATCGCTTAGGTAAGAGTGGTCTAGTTGTCTCAAGTAGGAGGCAAACATACGAGTCATGATGACATAATGGCAGTTTGGCTAGAACCAGGGTTTTTCCATTAGCCCTTTTGACCGGTAAAATGCAAATTCGATAATCAATGGACTCACGGCTGTAGTCGGTGATGGCTAGGACATTATATGTTATGGATGTTATGGTTGATTTTATGTTTTCTTCTCTATTTTTCTCTGGGTAAGCCATCACTGTAGGATGTTGAAGAAAACCTAGTTTAGGGGTACTCCTTTCCTATATCTGATGTGACATGTGATGGGTTGTTTTCAGGTGTTAACTCGATGGTTGTTAGGCAGATCGGAGGGTCGATCCGCTTATGCTCATATTACCTTGTGTAATTGTGGTTAGCTATTTTATCGCTCACTAAGACTGTTGCCTAACTCAAGGTTTTATGTTTCCCTCTTATTACCTTGGGATGTTCACCAATTTAATGGTGGGCAGATTGAGTAGAAAGTAGCAGGTTTGGTGCCGATGTTGTTGTGTGGTGACGAGCAGGAGGATGGCGCATTATTACTGTATACTATTTAGCTATTTCTTTTCTGTTTCTGATATATGTTGATGTTATTGAGACTCTGAGGGATGTAGTGAGGCATATTGCAATCAGAGATTCATGTGTCGAGAAGTATTGTAACCAAGATTTTATGGATTTGTGGACATTTGATTCTTTTTTCAATTGTGCTTCATTACTATATCCTATTGTATATTTTATTATTATATATTATCCATGCATTGTGAGTTATACGACAGGTTCTGCTTCAAATTATTCTACCTTAATGATCATTCCATTTCAGCCTAGCATGTCATACAACGCACTTCTCCTTAGTTTTGCGTAGGATTTATGGGGCGGTCGTCACAATATGATTATGCAAAATATATCTTTGTATGGCAGTGGCACTTTGACCAATGAAAAATATATCATGTGATTATGCAAAACATTATGATTTTATGTATATAGAGAAACATGTCAGTATCCAATGTGTGCCTCAAATAATATCTAGGTGCTGTGTATATTATGCCAAATATATCTTTGTATGGCAGTGGCACTTTGACCTATCATTTACGATTCATATCTTTAACCTGTCAAAATGAAAAGTTTAATTAATCAGTTTCTTGTTTCCTAAATTTAGTCTTAATTTTGTTTTGCCACATTACCAGGTTACACCGGCTTTTGATTTGTGTATATTTTTAGTATACACACATAACATTCTAAAAGGTACTAAAAGCAGCTGCAACAGATATTTTCATGCCTGCTTATTAAGCAACTTCCCAATATTATTTACTATCCCTACTTTTTAATCCAAACAGACAAAATTGCTCATTTTTATAAATTCATGTTGTATATTGCTTCCATTGTATTAATAAGCACAGGAAGTTATTAAAAGCTCACTACATCATAGTATTCATGTTGTTGGATTTGAAAAAATTGCTAGCTCTAAATTTAAAGGTTTCTACATTGAAATTTTGTTTGATTGCATAACGAAAACAGGTAATTAGAAAAATAAACATACGTACAGATATTTTGAGGAAACCATATAATATTCATAGTTTATAGTATAAAGTAAACAATTAGATCTGAATATATTGTTTACCATTTTCAGTACAGCATGTATAGACTGACATTGTGTATTACAATTCTGCATAGTTTACATGTAACAGTTTAAACAGAAATTCAGGTACTGCATGACAACATTCAAATATTTATGATATAAACAAAGGATTTTGGACCGTAGGAAATTATTTCAATAGATTATTGCTAGTTAGAATATAGGAAATAAAACACAGAATGATAAAAATATATTTTACTTAACAAATATTCATTTTTATTATACTCATAACAAATATTCATATGTCGAAGAATAAGTAAAATATAAATTTTCATATTAAAATGTAGCATGCTAAATGATTATATGCCAAAGAAATCTTGTTATGCGATCATGGAAACATCTTTCATGCTTGTTAATGGCATTATACCCTCATATACAAAATTTGATGATTAATTTATGTTAGTAAATAAGCAAAAAAAGGAAAGGGGAAAAAGAAAAAAAATAAAGAATTTTGGTAATGATATAGCTTGAGGCATTGAAGCATGTGTTACAATAGTATACTGACAAAGAACCAAAATAACATGTCAACTCATCAGAGCAAATTCACCACATTTTGTTTTAGTGCATATGCAATATATACACATAGTTGGGCTGATGATGAAAATCTAGGAAAGAAACACTTCGTTTTGCCACCAAATGCAACTCCTCCTGAAAGGATAGACTGGAAATAAAATGAAGTAAAAAAAAATCATGGTCCAACTTAAATCTAAGATAGAAGAAACGTAACATGTTTTATAGGGTAAATTGAATGTGAGGTTTTATTTTAGAATGTATATGCTGAATAGGAGCGGTGGACAGCTTTTTATTCAGGTAGATGGACAAATACTATTACTCATTTCATTGAATCCTTTAAATTATGAATTTTTACTTAAATTTACACCTCTTTTCAAAACTTATTTATACCCTTTTGTGCGCTAATTAAGAATATAACGATGTTTTAATCACCAACTTTGCACTGAGTTAGCCAGAATACACTGGCATAGTTTCAAATGATGCCAATGTAATTTCTTTTTTGCATATATACTGATGTTATTTAAAGTAGCACTAATGTTTTTTATATAAAAAAATTAGCGTTGATGTCATCTCAAATGACGTGAGTGTATATTGACCAATTCAACGTGAATTTGGTCAAAATAGGATTACGTTGTAATTAGTTTACAATTAGGGCTACTTGCATAATAAGTTTTAAAAAAGGCCTGAACTAACAGGAAATTCTTAAATTATATATAGACGAACTAAAATGAGGTATATGTTATCATAAGGGAGATACAAGGAAATAAGAGGGTAGCTCGATACCAATGCTGTAATATATTCTTACATTAAAGGTGTCAGTTTACATAAGTATTTATAATAAAATGTAAGTTTTAACACTAATAAGACAGTACACAAAGTCTATATTGCAAATGATTCACTTTCAACCAAGTAGAAAATACATAAACTAATTCCATAGCAACATACAACTCAAAAAACAATGAACTGAAATTTCATAACTGAACACAAAATATGAATTTTTGGTTCAACCAATTAGTAACCACAATTTATTACCAAATATCATCTAGCATTTGTTTTTAGGGCTGTCAACTTCCTACATGACCCGAAACACACACGGAAATTAGCAAGTTAACCCAAACCGTTTAGTTAGCGGGTCATTTTTGGATCAACCCGAATTCGACCTGTTTATAAACAGGTGGATTTAGGGTTGACCCATTAACCCGATTTTGACCCGCCAAACTCGATTATATGTTGTATCTCTTCCATATTGTTAGTCTTTTATGTATGTTGTTAATGTTTGTCTTTCAAGTATGCACTAGTCAGTATTCTCATATATTCTTGTGTAAATTATTTTATTAAACTATTTTATTCTTGTATGTTGTTAGTTATATTTTACTTATAACAACTGTATCTCTTCTATACTGTTAGTCTTTTATGTATGTCGTATGCTCATATATTCTTATGCATGGAGAATGATTTTTGGATATGGTGATTTAATGCTTTAGATATGTGTTGCCTGCTAGTGATTTTGTAACTTGTTACCTGTTGGTGATTTTCTCACTTGATGACTGTTAGTGATTATGTAATAGTGTTGTCTATTGGTGATTTGGTTCTTTTCTTCTTTATATTAGTGGACATATTTGTCAGTAGGTCAAATGGGTAAACCCGACCTGGCATGACCCGTTTAGTTAAGCGGGTCGGGTTAGGGTTGGGGAAAATGACCCGTTTATTAAACAGGTTGACCTGACCCGTTTATAAATCAACCCGAACCTGACTTAACCCAACCAAACCCGACCTGACACGACCCAACTGTTGACACCAAAATTTGGCAAAACACCCAAGAGATAAAATAATAGAGATTAAATGAAGAGAAAAAAATGAGAAATGAAGAGGAAAACGACCTCATGTAGGTTTATTGTGGTTCGGCGTTAACGAGCCAACATCCACTTTATAATCTTCTTATATCAAATGATCTATTACAGATGAACAGTGACAATAATGATATAATCATAAATTGGCCAAAAGATCCCTTCTTCTGAGTCTGGAAAGTCTATTTATAGGTGCTATAATATTTAAATTGGTTGAGATACGTGTCCTCTGATCCAAGACTTTAGGATCTCCTGAAGGGGAGTTCTTTTCAGGGATGGCGGCGCAATCTGAATCCAACGTGGCAGATGGCGTCTGATCCAATCATAAAGGATGACTAATAGCGTCAAAGTAGGAGCAAGACCAAATCTTTAGGAGGATATTTTATATAGAATGAGAGTGGATCTGACCCAGTTGGTCCGAAGGTCACGGACTCTAGCTAGCTTGCATATCAGGTTCTAGTGCTCGGCTTAAACCTCAGGTATCGATCGACCTATCTATGGATCGACCAATTCCTTTTTTAGGGTTGCTCGGCCTTTATTGCTATATGGGTCAAAGTCTATGATGTTAATGGACCTTGACGGCCTTGCCATAAGGCTGGTCAACAATCTTCCCCCAAAGCATGGCGTGTTGGGAACGGGGCATGCTTTGTGTATTCTATTCGGAGCCGTCTCTTATCACAAGGAAATTGGGAGAATATCTTTGTATTGGCTTGAAGATATTTCTATGGGTCATATGAGCTAAGGGTCGGCTAGATGTCTTGGGAATTAAAGCTAGTACGGGAAATGATGAAGCTCTGCAGTCACGCGTCTATTCAATCCGGCTTGGCCCATTAATGGATTGACATGTCAAACTCAATGTCCGGTTCAATGGTCATGTCAACAAAAGACGAAGAGCCCCTTCGTCCCATTATAAAAGACTTACCCACCTTCCTTATTTACTTTTTAATTTTTTTACCGCAATCGAGTCTGTTACTTCTCAAAACAATCGGAAGAAATTTTCTTTTCCGAAGATCAAGATCGTCTTCTCCGACTTCTTCGCATATATTGATATTCCTTTCCTAACTTTTTAAAAACTGACTTCGTGCATAAATCTCCCACGTTCTTCTTTCTCCGTTTCAATTTGTATCCCGTATAATTTATGATTTGAGTCACTAGTGTCGAACTCGCTGGAATTGCGGCCCGGTGGTAAGGCGGTGGTCATATGTGCTTCTGATTGCATAGGCGGTGATAACCTGTGGTGAGGGAAAATTGACTTCGTGAAGAAGTAAGTGATGAATAGGTGTTCCGCCTTTTTGAAGCATTTCAAATTTCAAGGCGCCATCAAATCTTAGGACACATGGCACTAGAAGAAAGAGAATGATTGTACGTATGTAAAGGCAAGGATGATGGCTCTTGGTATGGTCAGGTAGAAGAAGATAAGTGATGATATTAAAAATTAGTGCTTGCCAACTCAGCGTTGTAGAACTAGTGACTACCTTTATCATGTTTGGGAATACTATCCAACCTTGGGTCTTCAAGGTTATCGGTCGGCATTTTTAGGGTTGAAAGCCGCAAAGTTGAATACGTTCTTAATTGTTGCCTCTAACTTAAACTGTACTTTTTCTTGCACACACTTGTAAATACATATGGTGAGGTGTTACGATCTTATCAATCTGACTGTGATTTTTCTTTTCTTTTTTGTAGTATAACTCACAATGGATGAACTATGCAACACCCGTAGTCACAAAGCAAGCAAGGATAAGGTCCTATCTACCCCCCACAGATTTGGATGATATCTCATCTTCTAAGTCTCAGCCCAATTTTGAACCCAACTTTAACATCGACATCCGGGGTTATCCCATAGACCCACCTCCTGTCATGGAGGTAGGAGGATCACACAGGGCGATCATTGCACCCGACACTTTCCCCAATGTTGTCGTTCTAAAATATCCTTCCGACTCTTGGCCCGGTATGATGAGTGAAAGACAACTACAAAATTTGAGTGGGAAACATAAGCTTCCATGGCTCGATATTCTTGCTCCCAATAGGGGTATTTTCCTCACAATCCATCGAGTGGCTATATGAAGCTTGCTCGCCCAATTTGCACTACCCAAGTTATCCTCTCTTTTTCTCCATTCATACTCGACTTTCTAAGGAAAATGAATCTACCACTTATGCAACTTCATCCGATCGCATATACCAACCTACTGTCCTTATGCGCATATATATATATATATATATATATATATATATAGTATTTGAACCGAAATCCAACACTTGATGACATAGTGTTCTTTTTCAACTTCAGACATCAAGAGCAATAGTCTCCCTTTTTCTTTACTTGGACGTCATTCGTAATCGGAAAATCATCGAGGGCATCCCAAGTAAAATGGTCGATACTAAGAACGATTGGTTTTATTTTAAGCACTAATCAGGATGTGCCCGCTTTTAGCATCGATGTCGTAAGTCTTTTTATTTCAAATGATTTAATCATAGGCAAGCCTCTTATATAAATTGTTTCCATGTAGGTGATGAGCCGGCAAGGCTCACATGGAGAGTGTTCCAGGATCATTTTAATATCTTGGCTGCTCTTGGGAAGGAAGACCGACACTACAAGAAGCTTTTGACCGATGCAAACCTTCGTCATTATCGTCTCTTGGATAAGAGGTAGTCGGTAGGACCCTCAGATGACTAGACTTCTTCACACAACACTTAGGATGATGTTCCACTTTCAAAAAGATATCGACCACTGCCAAGGCCATGCCCCCAGTCGAGGGGTCGTCTATTCAACCCTCGTCCGAAGGGAAAAAGAGTGTTTGTCCTCATGTCAGGAGGAAGAAGTCGGCTTTTAAGAGGTTATGTCGGGAGTCTAATCGGTTGGGAATGCAAAAAGAACCGGCGGTAAGTGCTTCGGAGAAGGTTCATGAAGAAAAAATTAAGGAGGAGCCTGCTGATCCCCAACTAGAAGATTATAATGTTAGAATATATTCTTCTCCTGTTCATGGTCCCCCGAAGGAAGAGCCGGCCTTTCCTTTTCACGACTTACAAAATGTGGAAATGCCAGATACATTTATTTCTTCCTAGAACTTGGATCCAGAAGACTTTTTTCATACTAAGTTTGAAGAAGATTTCATACCGACCGACCCGAAAGACACATGGGACACATATCACGTTTCAGGCTCAGGTCGGTTTAGAAGTAAAACTTAATATACACATCACCAACACTGTACATCACAACTCCATTTTCTCTCGTGTATATTGACTAATATTTCTTTGTCATAATGCAAGTGTGGTTGATAAGGAGTATTATCGTGTCAACTTCAAGTCTCTTTTAGAGGAAGGTGGTCCCAGTGTGTAGACACTGCTGCAAGTCAGGTAGAAGGGCGATCATGGGGACGACAATCATAAATAGAAAGAGAAAAAAGAGAGGAAAAAGAAAAAGAAGGAAGAAAAATCTAGGAAGAGGAAGAGGCAAGAGCATGGAAAAAGAGATCATAAAGAGAAGGAAGGGAAGAGGAACCTAAAACTTCCAAGCATCATCTCCGCCTCATCGCCGAGACGAAAACCCCAAGGACGGTGACAAAGCTGTTAACGAAGCTACCCCCGGTCACCCCACCTCCCCGGCCGACCCTTCTCCAGAGGCGTGATCGTCTGGACCCCATAATCATGAATCTATTCCTCTTCCGGGTCGTCCTGAAAAAAGTCTCCAGGAGTCGACTCATCTGAATCGAGAGAGGGTACCTACCGTACAAATTAAGGAAATGGAGGAACTCTTCCCGGGTCTTTATTTTGTTGGTATCGAGCCTGACCCCATGCTACAACTATTTCCTCTGAACTTGCATGATCAAACCAAATCTAATGTTGACTTCGCACTAACCCAATATGATGCGATGTATGCATACGCAAGGTAAGTGTGTGAAGTAGTTAGGAGTAAAACGGAAGAAAATAAAGGCCTAAGGAAGGAGTTGGAGGCTGACAAGAAGGCTTTTGAGATACTCTATAAAAGGGTAGTGGAATGTGAATCTAAGGTGGTTGCTGCTAAAGAATAATGGCAAGAGACTTTCAGAAACTTAAAGGCTCGATTTGAGTCGACGAGCCAAGAGTGTGTAACCCTGAGAACCGAAAATGAGATCTTAAAGAGTGACAAAGGTTGATTGGATCGGGAGGTGCAAGACTTCAAGGTCCTTCTTGATTTGTCTAAGCTTGCTAGAAGGAAGGCTGAGGACGTTGCCACTGCTACAATCGAAAATGTTGGCAACGCTCACCTCCAACATGATACCAAAGTCCATTCGATCAAAGTCGAACATGCCGTTGAGAAGAGAGAAATAAGCAGAAGATTTGGTGCTAATATTCTGCGGTTCATTTCCCACGTTCTTAGTCACAGAAACTTGGCTTGGACTAGGGATTATCAATGGGTGTTAACCGATGCTTCAGAGGTGTTCATGAGGGAGGAGGTTGAGGCGACAAAGGGTAATCCAGTAGACGAGGAAGCTTTGATCACTCAGTATTTGCATGACGATGTGCGAGAGGTACTGGCTGAGGGAAAGAGAAAGCTAAAGGCGTTAAGAGATGCCGCACGATACGAGGCCAAACGGAAGTCGGTCCCTAAGGCTGACACAAGTATGATAAAGGAATCTCTACCTTCTTTAAACGTTGAGGTCGGTACATTCTCTATTCCCCCTCCCCCAAATCAATCTTATGGCTTAGTGGAGGAATATAGTCTAGATGACTCTCTTCTCCCCTCGTCCAAGAAAAGCTCAACTGCTCCGGCTTCAGAGATAAGGTTCCAGGCCGACCAACAGAGTCTGTAACTAAAGGTAACTCACTCCTTCCTTCTTAAGTTTATCGACCATATGTTCCTTTGTTCATAACTTTTTGTTTTTTTCTCTTGTAGGTACACCATCAACGAGAGTATCAGCTGGGTTGGAGGCCGAAATGTAGATAAAGACCCTATCACCGTCCCCGGTAAAGATAAAGAAATAGCTGATGCTCCGAAGATCCAGGAATGGGTAATCTTAAATTGATTGATGCTGACATTGAGTTTATGGGTGAGATCAAGACGTCCGACCATCTGTATATGGCGGAGATTAAGGCCGGAAATGAGGAGAAGGTTTCCTCTCTTAAAGCTGAACCGTCCGATGAACCTATCAGCATTCCTTCTCTCCAATACCTCCCCCCGACTATACTTTTAGCTGTCACAATGGCTCATTTTCTACCTCTGACCGATCCGAGTAAGAGGAAGCATGACTTGGTAGCATCTAGTCGATATGTTTCTTTTGGTAGCACGCTCAAAAGACCAAAGCAAGGCTGAACTATCGAGGAGATAAAGGAGCGGATCAGGAAGAGAGAAAAGGAAAGGGAGGAAAGGGAGAAGTTCGGTGGAATGCCTCCCCGAGCTTAGAAATCTTTCAATGTATGTTTGTTTTAGTTCCTTTAGAATTTGTTTGCAAGTGCGGCCCTCGAGTTTTTTTCTTTATCAAGTATTTCATTATAAAACTGAATGTTTAACAATGTTTCATTGTCTTCAAATACTTGTATTATTAATGTGTCTAAGTATCTAAGAAAGTCCTAGGGGAACATTACCAATGTTCCCAATTTATTCTGAACATGGGAAGTTTCTTAAGAGAAACTCGTAGTCGGATCAATGGTATACACTCACGCCCCCAGTGTCATGGGGGATCGACTCGGTCATAAGTTTTCCCGTCGAACCCAAGATCGGAACGACCAGTTCGAGGATCGAACGATCATGGTTAGGAATTCATAAATCTTTTATACTCTTTCTGTAGTCATTAAGGGTTAGAGTTCTAAGGATCTAGCGGTCTTTAGTCGGGGTACACCTTTCACACTCATCCATAATTTTATACTCCTTCTTAAGTCAAAAGAATCAGGATTGTTCTAAACAGATAGTTATGATGTTAACATCGGCGTCATCCTCACTTTTAGTCAACAAAGTAGAGCTCGAAGGTTCGATCATCAATATAAAGCTTAGAGTTAGTCTTCCCAAGTTCCCTACCGGCTCCTAAACGGGGTCGACTGATTATGACATGGACCGACAGGTTGGGGTGTCAGCATTTGACTTAATGGCGGTCGAATTACAACATTCAGTCATTATAATAAAACTTCAGAGCAAGAAAGGAGCTTTTATTCATAAACTACCAGGGTGATAAGACACACCTTATTACAACACTAAAATAGGTAAAATAATAGGAAAACTAAAATTTCTGAGAAAGATAAGGTCATAAATTCTCTGCATTCCATACTCTCTGAAAAAGTTCCTCGTCAATAGTGGCTAGCGTGAATATCGAGCTTCTGTTGGATGACGTAGGGCCCTTCCCATTTGAGGCCCATATGTACGGGAGTGGGGAAGACCCGTTTCAGGACAAGATTGTCAACATCGAAGGTCTTGTGTCAGACGTTCTTGTTGTAATATCAGGCAACCCTCCGCCCGTGAGCTTCAGCGCTGTAACACCCCACCTCTGCCAGGGTGACTCTTGCAAGCACACTAGCTTCGGAGGGGCGTTTAAACAAGGTAAACATACATGCAGATATCACAAGACAGAACATATAATTAAAACAGAGTAGTAAAGCAGCGGATAAAACTTAGCATTTCAAAACCATAGTCATGTTACAACAAAGTACTTGGTCATTATTTTCCAACAACAAAGTCTATATAAAAGCATAAACTGAAAAACTGAAATACATAAAGTACTATCCCCAAAATGAAGTGATAAACCATAGCTAGCTCAATGTCCAAAACCGTACATGAGCAAATCCAGTAAGCAAGCTGTAAAGATCCAAGCTAAGGTCCAATGTTCCCACCCTGAGAACCTGAGGGTGGGGGGGGGGGGAAACGGAAGAAAAGAGGCGAAAGAAAACAGGTCAGTCAAAAAGACTGGTAAGCCCTACTACTATCTGTCTATGAACTAGTAAAGTTAACTAGCATGAGAAGCTGAGATGAACATAAGGATAACAACATACTGGCATGATGATTAACTAATAAGATAGATAAAGGTGTCATCGCATAATTAAGGTTAAGTTTTGCACCACGGGTGTACTAGCATTCTAACATGTCAAGTAAAAACAAGAATTGATCCCTTGGCCCAAGCTTGGCCCAACATCATGAGATGACCTAAATCAAGGTCCAACTACTCGGTCTAGTCGATCGGCTCCCTATAAGCCTAACTCGTCAAGTGTCGGTGTCATACGGCCTAATCATGTAATGTAGTTGACTGTGCAGGGTCCATCCCATAGGGTGTATCAGGCCCTACGGTGTAACCCTCAGACACCATTACAGGATGCACAGTCCAAACCTACCGATACCCGTGTTCAACTCCGGACTTGATGTGCACGACCATGGTCCGCCTGAACAACCGGTGCATCATTCAGCCGTCTCTTTTTGTCTCTTACAATCAGCCCAGTAATCGTGCCCCACCCTAGCCTAGTCCTAGGGTCTTATGATACTACCTAGAAGGTTACTGCTGAAAAGGACCACGCAACTAGGGTTTCTTAACGGGTTAAATGTGGTTAACCCGATCCAAACGTGGATTAAATCAGTTAAGAGTACCCAAGGCTCCTGACTTAACCTCGATTAATCCATCAAGCCCAAATTGGTTAAGTATTAAGTGGACCATGACTTAACCCTAATCAGGAGGCATTAATTAACTTAATGCGCTTTAACCTCTCACATTAGACTTTGTTGTGGTTACTAGTTAAGCCGGGCGGGTCCGGGTAGCTTTACACCACAACTAGGTATAACCTCGGGTTCGAGCACAACATGACCAACTTCTCACATTGGGTCCTATTGTTTGTAGCCATTAGTTAAGCCGGGTGGGTCCGGGTAGATTTATGCTACAAACTCAACCCAACCTCGAGTTGGCCACACTCATATTTGCTAAGTGTCATGTCCATTATGTTTCCAAAACATAATTACAAGTTAACATATCACGTTATGTTATAAAAACCATGTTTATGTCATAATGTTACCCAACCCCAACGTAATCCCATCGTTTACATAATCGCAACAACGCATAAAGGATAAAATGGGGAACTTAGCATAATCTTGACATAAAGGTATTGAAGCCACAAGTTTATCATGGTGGCATATGAAATGTACATATGTTCATATACTTGCATATTGCATTATTAGGCTTCAAAAGCATGCATAAAACCAAACTTAGCATATGAGTGATACATGGTGATAAATAACATGTAGAAGTTGCTAGAAGTTCGCATTTAGGCTCACATGCAAGTTATCATAAGGGATATGATAACTTTCATGTTGCCAAAATGCAACCTTTAACATAAAGCTTGAAGCTTTAAGGCCATAAACTCAAGTTTAACTTGCATAACATGATAACATGTGTATAATGATCAACCCAAACTTGCATAACATGATAACATGTGTCATACATAACTTGCATAATGATCAACCAAACTTGCATATAATGATCAACCAAACTTGCATCATTCATTTAACTTTAGAGTTCAATAAAAAGAAAGTAGAAAAGGGCTTACAATGCTACGAAGACACAAAAAAATATTTATTATAAATATTGAGACGAAGCCCTTATGCAAGCACCAAAAACCCAAATATGCAAGCTCCAAATGAAAACCCTTGAGCCAATTCAATAAAAACCCTTGCTTTGAAATACAAATGTTGCAACTTGACTTGAATGCAAGCTAAGAACACTCGTACAAGTTTGAAAACACTTGTATGAAGTCAAAATCTCTCATAGAAATTAACTTAGAAATTTTAGCATGAGAGTGGAGGCCATGAGAGGAACAAATTTGACATAGTTTAGTTGTAGGATTGAATAATGGTGATTTAGGCTAGGTTTGGGGTCTTTTTATAGAAGATTAGGATAGTATTAGCCATAGGATTAACCCTAGATTCAATCCAAGCCATCAAAGCATGTCTTGGGGAAGAAGTCAAGTGTAGGAACCATCTAGGGCCTTTAGATTAAAGCTGAACCATGAGAACCATTCAAATGCAAAATCTGCATTTGAGCGAATCGGCCCACGGGTTGACAGCCAAACACCCTGGATTAACCCCTAGTCGACCCAGCGTGCTCGGGTCGACCTCAAAAATCGGCCGGTTCGGTTATTCCCCTCTCCCAATTCGCTGTTTTGAACATTTCTGCATATTTATTTATTTAATTTTCAATTATATATATATATATATCAATATATATATTTCTCTACGCAACCCATTTCACTTAATTAAGTATACTTTAATTTGTGAATTTTTCCTAAACTTCGCGAGGCCATATCTTGGTCATACGGACTCCGATTTTCGAAAACTCGGACTCTATTTCGCGTATTTTTCCGAGACGAACGCAATGGCACAGCCCGTTTCCCTTGATTCAGATTTTACAGTTTAATTCTGCCTCCATTTATGTTATAACATGTTATTCAAAAATACGGGTTGTTACATTCTCCTCTCCTTAAAGGATTTCGTCCCCGAAATCTCCAAGTTAGGAAGAACGTATCCTACCATCCATCATCCATCTACTCAAAACATCATCCACGAGCAATCATTGTCCTTAAAAGGTTCTAAATGTTGTAGATCATATGCAAAGGTGTGTGTATATGTACTTATCTAATGCGAAAATCAGGAGGTTACTGATTCAGTAAACCCCCTTAATGCAAAATATGTTAGTGAAATGAGTCCATATGTATGCAAATTCCTAACATAATTTATAATCTCTACATGAGTGCACATAACATTCATCCATATGCAACATCCACGTGATAGCATAACAAGTTTTCATCCATGAATAAGCATAAACACTCATGCATATGCGGTATGAAAGTGTGTGAGCCGATCTTAGTGCCTAAAGTGTATTATGCATCCACGAGTATCCACTTGCAAACACTTGCAACCACTTGCAAACATCAAACATAACATGTTTCAAATACATGTTTCAACCAAGGGTTTCTACCTAAGGTTCTCATGACAAGATTTATGAAGCAAGATAAACTAGATAAGCATGGATAGCAAAGGGAAGATATACCAATCTAGGAAAAGAGATTGAAAATGTATCCTCCAAGAGAAATGGATAAAGCACGCGCCTCTTCTCCTTGGTTTCCCAAGTTGCGTCTCCCTCTGTTTCACTCCATTGCGCCTTAACAAGCTTAACTTTTTTGCTTCTTAGCTTGTTTGTCTTCATTTCCATGATACGAATCGGAGCTCGTCTCAGGGTTGCTTCATCCTCTACCTCCATGTCTTCAAGAATACTTGGTTCAACCACTTTGGCGGGTCTGTGCAAACACTTCCGGAGATGCGAGACATGAAAGACATTATGCACTCTGGCCAGCTTCTCGGCAATTCCACCTTATAAGTCATCTTCCCGACTCTTTCTATAGTAGGGAAGGGTCCTACGATCCTTGGTGTCAGCGAACCATATTTCGCAAAGGAGAAATCTTCACAAAGACCATATCTCCAAATTTTAAATTCCAAGTCTGTCCTTCGCTTGTCTGCATAGGATTTCTGTCTGTCTTGGGCCGTTCTTATCCGTCTTCGAATCAATTCAACCCTCTCGGATGTCTCCCTTATCATGTCGGGCTCAATTATAAGCTTATCCGTCGTCTTCCCACCAACATGTTGGTGGCTTGCACGGCCTCCCATACGAAGCTTCAAATGGTGTCATCCCTATGCTGGCTTGATAGTTATTATTATAAGCAAACTCTACAAGAGGAAGGTTGTCTTCCCAAGTACCACCGAAGTCGAGAACACAAAACCTCAAAAGATCTTCTAGCACTCTATTCACCCTTTCGGTTTGGCCATCCGTCCGGGGGTGATAGGCTGTACTCAGATTCAATCGCGTACCCATTACTTCTTGCAAACTGTTCCAGAACTGGCTAGTGAAAATTGGGTCACGATCGCTAACTATGCTAGAAGGAACTCCATGCAGCCGCACTATCTTTTGAAGATAAACAGATGCTAGCCGCGATACGGTCCTCTTTCTTTTCACCGGAATAAAATGGGCTCTCTTTGTAAATCTATCAATTATTACCCATATCCCATAAAGCACAAATAGTTTGGTGGCGAACTTCTTCACCCCAACCATATATCACAAATAGGCTAGCCATACTCCTTAGGGGGTTTGTAACAGAACTAAGATTGAGGATAGGACTGAGAGGATATACTTAAAAGGTAGCATGCGAGTAAGCTCTACGGAACAATAGGGATCAAGGATATACTCTTAGAAAGAGATTAAATGCGCGTATCTAGACTTCAATCTTCTAAGCCGCATTTTTCTTGTGCTCATTCCCATCGTGCCTTGACCGTCTTTTAACTTCACAATTCCGTAGTTCTTAATTCTTATTTCTAAAATATGAGTTAGAACTCATTTCATCGTTGCCTCTCATTCCACTTCCACTTATTCTTTGCCTAAAATACTTGGCTTTCACCCAACTGCTTACTCATGGTTTCATGCAAGCTTTCCAAGATTCGTTAGTGAATCTTGGATCTCGTTTACATACTATACGGTATCCCACGCAGAAAACTATCTCTTGAAAACAGTGCCAATCCACGTTGCCAAACTGGAGCTGAGGTAAGGGCTCTCTTGAGCCTTTGAAAAGCAAGCTCACACTCCAAGTCCCATGCAAAGACTAAGTTCTTCTTCGTCAACTTAGTAAGAGAGGCCGAAATCTTAGCGAAGTCCCTGATGAACTTCCTATAGTAGCCTGCCAGACCGAGAAAGCTTCTTACTTCGGTTGCATTTCTCGGAGTCTTCCAGTCTTGAACCACAACCACTTTCGCGGGATCCACCGCTATGCCTTGCTTAGAAACTATATGTCCAAGAAACCGAACTTCCCTTCTCCAGAAATGACATTTGGAGAACTTGGCTTTCAACTGATGCGCTCTAAGCGTATTCATCACTTCCTTGAGATGCCTAGCATGCTCTCCCTCATCCTTTGAGAAGATCAGAATATCATCCACGAAGACAACAACAAACTTGTTAAGGAACTCCCTAAACACCCTACTCATCAAATCTACGAAGTAGGCGGGTGCATTAGTCAAACCGAATGGCATGACAAGCCATTCAAAGAATCCATCTGGAGTCCTAAATGCAGTTTTATCAATGCTATCCTCAGCCACTCTAAGCTGATGGAATCCGGTGGCTAGATCGAGCTGAGAGAAAACAGAAGCACCTACAAGCTGGTCAAAGAGATCATCAATTCTCGGTAACGGGTGCCTATTCTTCTTTATCAGCTTGTTCAACTCTCGATAATCAACACATAGCCGAAGCGAACCATCCGCCTTAGTAGCGAATACCACCGGAGCACCCCATTCAGAAATGCTTCGCCTAATAAAATTCTTCTCAAGCAACTCCTTGACTTGCTTACTGAGCTCCCTTCTTTCACGAGGGGCCATGTGCCTAACGGGCAATGATACTGGCTTGGCATTATCAACTAGATAAATGTGGAAATCTATCTCTCGTTTAGGGGGTAACCCCTTAACTTCTTCAAAGACATCGGGATAGTCTCGGACCACCCTTACAGATTGCAGATCATTGATGGACTAGTCGAGAGATTCAAGATAACATAACATGACGGGACCTCTAGGGTTACAAGAAATTTCTAGGGTGTTACCGAGGCGAGTCATGAGCCTCTCCACCCTATGCTCACAATCGAGGATGGCTCCATAACTGGACAACCAATCCATGCCCAAGACCAACCCATATCCCGTGACCCCGAGAACATAAGCACTACACGTGAATTCTATGGCCAAGATAGAAATTTTCAAATCCACCCAAATCATAGACAGATGGGCAGAACCCCCAATTGGATTTGAAACACAAACGGGATCCTCAACTAGGCTAGTACTTAGGTGCAAACCTTCAACAAAATCAGAAATAAAACTATGCGATGCGCCAGAATCAAACAAGGTATGAACAGGGAAATCAGTAATGTAAACAAGGTTTTCTACAGAAATACTACCTCGATCAAGAACTGGAGCGATGTTGAGAGTATGCACTAGCCCTCCAGAAGGTCCTGCATGCTGATTCTGCCCTTGTCCTTGCTTCTTGGGGCAATCCTTGCTAAGATGTCCAGGCTCTCCACAGTGAAAGCATTCGCCCAACTTCCTCTTCTTCTTCCTACAGTCTTTGGCTATGTGCCCAGTAATCCCACAGAAGTTGCACTACCTCCTTTCTCTTGACTTGTTGTTCTTGCTATTGTTGTTCTTATCTCTTTCCTCGGTATCTTCCTTCTTGCCTTGGGACTCATTTGCCTTGACCTCCTTCTTGCCACTCTTATCTTCCTCTTGAAGTAAGGCCATATTCACCAAATTTTCGAAGGTCGCCCCCAGGGGTATATGAGATATGGCCAAACCACGCAATGGCTCATTCAATCCTAGAGCAAAGCATAGGGCCTTCTTCCGAGCGGTGTTAACCCATTCTAGATCGAACTGAGCAAGTTGATTAAACTTATCCACGTATTCTCTAACGGTCATGTCCCCTTGCTTTAGTGATAGGAACCTCTCTAGCTGAAGGTTCTCTTCTGCTGATGATAAAAACTTTAGTCCAAACCTTCTCCTAAAGTCATCCCAAGTCTCGATGGTTCTAGTAATGGTGGTGACTACCCACCAATAAGCAGCTTCCCCTTTCAATAGCCATACTGCCAACAGAACTTTCCTACGATCTTCCACATCAAAGATAGCAAAGAGGTCTTCATTTTCTAGTTTCTTGCCTCCACGGGAGTCTCCGTTCCGACAAAATTCTTGCAACCCATCGCTTTAAAATCTTTGCAAAGCTTTGCGAAATCCTCTTGCGGATGCTGAGGGGGAGAAGGAACCTCAGCTTCGGGAGGAGGAGAGATGTTAGAGACGGGGGAAGGAGGAGGAATGTTCGCGGGGCCGGCTTCATTCGCCCTTGCCTCCATAAATCTCCAGAACCAGACGGGTACTTGTACGCCTTCCAGGATGTTAAAGCGATCGGCCATACTAAAATGAAAAAAAGATAGATTCAGAACGAAGAAACGAAGGATAGTGCTATGGCTTTTGGGGAATAGCCTTTTCAAAATAACTAGACTTTTCTTGGAAAATACGTAATTGGTTTTGAAAATAGTTTTTCAAAAGGTAAGTTTCAAAAACACTTTTGCTCAAATCTTGTAAACCTTATGCTCTGATACCAAATGTAACACCCCACCTCCGCCAGGGTGACTCTTGCAAGCACACTAGCTTCGGAGGAGCGTTTAGACAAGGTAAACATGCATGCAGATATCACAAGACAGAACATATAAGTAAAACAGAGTAGTAAAGCAGCGGAAAAAACTTAGCATTTCAAAACCATAGTCATGTTACAACAAAGTACTTGGTCATTATTTTCCAACAACAAAGTCTAGTTAAAAGCATAAACTGAAAAACTGAAATACATAAAGTACTATCCCCAAAATGAAGTGATAAACCATAGCTAGCTCAATGTCCAAAACCGTACATAAGCAAATCCAGTAAGCAAGCTGTAAAGATCCAAGCTAAGCTCCAATGTTCCCACCCTGAGAACCTGAGGGGGGGGGGGGGGGAAACGGAAGAAAAGAGGCGAAAGAAAACAGGACAGTCAAAAAGACTGGTAAGCCCTACTACTATCTGTCTATGAACTAGTAAAGTTAACTGGCATGAGAAGCTGAGATGAACATAAGGATAACAACATACTGGCATGATGATTAACTAACAAGATAGATAAAGGTGTCATCGCATAATTAAGGTTAAGTTTTGCACCACGGGTGTACTAGCATTCTAACATGTCAAGTAAAAACAAGAATTGATCCCTTGGCCCAAGCTTGGCCCAACATCATGAGATGACCTAAATCAAGGTCCAACTACTCGGTCTAGTCGATCGGCTCCCTATAAGCCTAACTCGTCAAGTGTCGGTGTCATACGGCCTAATTATGTAATGTAGTTGACTGTGCAGGGTCCACCCCATAGGGTGTATCAGGCCCTACGGTGTAACCGTCAGACACCATTACAGGATGCACAGTCCAAACCTACCGATGCTCGTGTTCAACTCCGGACTTGATGTGCACGACCATGGTCCGCCTGAACAACCGGTGCATCATTCAGCCGTCTCTTTTGGTCTCTTACAATCAGCCCAGTAATCGTGCCCCACCCTAGCCTAGTCCTATGGTCTTATGATACTACCTAGACGGTTACTGCTGAAAAGGACCACGCAACTATGGTTTCTTAACGGGTTAAATGTGGTTAACCCGATCCAAACGTGGATTAAATCGGTTAAGAGTACCCAAGGCACCTGACTTAACCTCGATTAATCCATCAAGCCCAAATTGGTTAAGTGTTAAGTGGACCATGACTTAACCCTAATCAGGAGGCATTAATTAACTTAATGCGCTTTAACCTCTCACATTAGACTTTGTTGTGGTTACTAGTTAAGCCGGGCGGGTCCGGGTAGCTTTACACCACAACTAGGTCTAACCTCGGGTTCGAGCACAACATGACCAACTTCTCACATTGGGTCCTATTGTTTGTAGCCACTAGTTAAGCCAGGCGGGTCCGGGTAGATTTATGCTACAAACTCAACCCAACCTCGAGTTGGCCACACTCATATTTGCTAAGTGTCATGTCCATTATGTTTCCAAAACATAATTACAAGTTAACATATCACGTTATGTTATAAAAACCATGTTTATGTCATAATGTTACCCAACCCCAATGCAATCCCATCGTTTATATAATCGCAACAACGCATAAAGGATAAAATGGGGAACTTAGCATAATCTTGACATAAAGGTATTGAAGCCACAAGTTTATCATGGTGGCAAATTAAATGTACATATGTTCATATACTTGCATATTGCATTATTAGGCTTCAAAAGCATGCATAAAACCAAACTTAGCATATGAGTGATACATGGTGATAAATAACATGTAGAAGTTGCTAGAAGTTTGCATTTAGGCTCACATGCAAGTTATCATCAGGGATATGATAACTTTCATGTTGCCAAAATGCAACCTTTAACATAAAGCTTGATGCTTTAAGGCCATAAACTCAAGTTTAACTTGCATAACATGATAACATGTGTATAATGATCAACCCAAACTTGCATAACATGATAACATGTGTCATACATAACTTGCATAATGATCAACCAAACTTGCATATAATGATCAACCAAACTTGCATATAATGATCAACCAAACTTGCATCATTCATTTAACTTTAGAGTTCAATAAAAAGAAAGTAGAAAAGGGCTTACAATGCTATGAAGACACAAATAAATATTTATTATAAAGATTGAGACGAAGTCCTTATGCAAGCACAAAAAACCCAAATATGCAAGCTCCAAATGAAAACCCTTGAGCCAATTCAATAAAAACCCTTGCTTTGAAATACAAATGTTGCAACTTGACTTGAATGCAAGCTAAGAACACTCATACAAGTTTGAAAACACTTGTATGAACTCAAAATCTCTCATAGAAATTAACTTAGAAATTTTAGCATTAGAGTGGAGGCCATGAGAGGAACAAATTTGACATAGTTTAGTTGTAGGATTGAATAATGGTGATTTAGGCTAGGTTTGGGGTCTTTTTATAGAGGATTAGGATAGTATTAGCCATAGGATTAACCCTAGATTCAATCCAAGCCATCAAAGCATGTCTTGGGGAAGAAGTCAAGTGTAGGAACCATCTAGCGCCTTTAGATTAAAGCTGAACCATGAGAACCATTCAAATGCAAAATCTGCATTTGAGCGAATCGGCCCACGGGTTGACAGCCAAACACCCTGGATTAACCCCTATTCGACCCAGCAGGCTCGGGTCGACCTCAAAAATCGGCCGGTTCGGTTATTCCCCTCTCCCAATTCGCTGTTTTGAACATTTTTGCATATTTATTTATTTAATTTTCAATTATATATATATATATATATCAATATATATATATATTTCTCTGCGCAACCCATTTCACTTAATTAAGTATACTTTAATTTGTGAATTTTTCGTGAACTTCGCGAGGCCATATCTTGGTCATACGGACTCCGATTTTTGAAAACTCAGAATCTATTTCGCGTATTTTTCCGAGACGAACGCAATGGCACAGCCCGTTTCCCTTGATTCAGATTTTACAGTTTAATTCTGCCTCCATTTATGTTATAACATGTTATTCAAAAATACGGGTTGTTACAAGCGCGGAGGTTTGCTTCTTCTCTTTTTTCATCAATCATGTCTAATGATTGTAAGATAAGGGCTTGGCTTGAAAACGGATAATAATACGCAGTTCTTTGGAAAGAACTTCAATATCTATGGGGATGACATCTTACGATCCGTAAGACAAGGTGAAGGGAGCGTGGCTGGTGGAAGTCTTTTGAGTGGTTCGATATGCCCAAATAGGTAAAGGAAGCTCATCGACCCGTTTGCCTTTGGCTCATTCCAATTGCTTCTTCAAGATATATTTAATGATTTAGTTGACTACTTCGACTCATCCATTAGATTGTGGATATGCAACTGCAGTGTACTTCTTCTCAATGTGATACCGTTCACAAAAGTCTCTAAATTATGAGTTGTTGAGCTGAGTCCCATTGCCACTTATGATAGTCCGAGGTAAACCAAACCGACATATAATGTTCCTAATAATAAAATTGATGACTCGCTTTATGGTAATCATGGTCATTTGTTCAGCTTCTTACCATTTTGCAAAATAGTTTACCGCCACGATCGCATATTTTGCACCTTCTTTTGAGATAGGCAGGCTTCTAATAAAGTATATTCCCCAAACAATGAATGGCTAAGAACTGACCATCTGAGTGAGCCCTATCAATGGGGCTCGTGGATTTTGTGCAAACCTCTAGCACTTATCACATCATCTGGACTAATTAGCTGCGTCCTTGCTAACTGTCGGCCAGAAGTATCCATACTGCAGCACTTTCTTAGCTAGATTTTGCCCTCCTGTATGTGCTTTGCACCCTCCTTCATGCACTTCTCTCAATATTCTTTTGACGTCATCTTTAGCCATACATCGAAGCATTGGAATAGAAAAGCCCATCCTATAGAGTTGGTCTTGCTAGAGGGTATACCTGGAGGCTTGTCGCACGAGGGCTCATCTTTCATTCCTTCTTTTGGGAAGAGTGTCGTGTAGAAGAAAATTCTTGATGGGAGTCATCCAAGATTCATTTTCAGGTTTGACTTTTGTTTGATCGACTTCCATTTGATTGATGCTTGAAATGCTCAAAGTATTTATAGGAACCAACTCTTCTTCACTTGGGTTGTCAGAACTAGAGAGTTTTGCTAACCTATCTACCTTCTGATTTTCCTCTCTGGGAATCTGGGAAATGCTATACTGATCAAAGCCTTTCAGCAATTCCTCGACTTGCTTAAGATAGGCAGCAAGTCTAACTTCTTTGGTCTGATATCCCATCCGAACCTAAAATACAGTGAGATGAGAATCGCAGAAGATATTAAGTGATGTCATTCTTAAGTTCCTCGCGAGTTTAAGCCCGGTAATCAGGGTTTCAAACTCGGAGTTATTGTTGGTTGCCATGAAATTCAATCTCAGGGCATAATAAATCGATCGCCCTTCGGGGGATAACAATACTATGCCAGCACCAGAATCTCAATCGTTACGGGCCCCATCTATGTACAACTTCCAGGTGTCTGATCTCAACTAGGTGTCCGGAGGCACAATACCATCCTCCATGCTATTGTCCTCCGGAGTGTTGAGTTCGGCTATGAAATCATCGAGTGCTTGCCCCTGGATGGACTTTTGCAGGGCAAAGGTTAGGTCAAATTAACTGAGTTTGATATTCTGTTTTAATCTTCGGCTTGCCTCAGGTTGTTGCAAGACTTGTCGTAGCGGTTGGTCAGTGAACACTTTGATAGGATGGGCCTGGAAGCAATGTCGAAGCTTTTGTGACTCAATCGGCAAACTATGGGCGAGCTTTTCAATTTTTTGATAGTTGTGCACAGCCCCTGTCAATTTCTTTCTTACATAATAAACTGGTCGTTGTATATGATCCTCTTCACGGATTAGTACTGAACAAATTACATGCGTGGATACTGCCAAATACACAAATAGATCTTCATGGTCGATCGGTTTGGGCAATATGGGGGGTTTCTCCAGGTGGTCGAGTAAGTTCGGAAAGGCTTCGACACACTTGGCTGTCCAAGAGAAGATTCGTTTCCCTCTTTTGATCAAATCAAAGAAGGGTAAGCACTTGTCGGTCGCCTTGGATATGAATCGACCCATTGTTGCGACCTTGCCCGCCAAGCTTTGCAAGTCTTTGATTCTCTTAGGTTCTTGGATTCCCTTGATGGCCAAAATCTGATTTGGATTGATTTTGATCCCTCGAGAACTAACTATGGAACCCAAAAACTTACCCGATGCTACCCCGATGGAACACTTCAAAGGATTGAGCTTCATCCCATACCTTCGGGGGATGTCGAACATCTCTGACAAGTCTCTAACATGATCAGATGACTACTTTTACTACGCTGATAAGTTGCCCTAGCGTTCTTCAATACGAAAGGCTTGACTACATAACAATATAACCCAAGATCCGTAATGAAGCTGGTATGTTCTTGGTCTGGGATGTGCATTGCAATCTGATTGCACCCCGAATAAGCGTCCAAAAATGACAGGAGTTCATGCCCTGCGGCCGAGTCGAATAGTTGATCAATCCTAGGCAACAGGAAGCTATGTTTAAGGCAAGCTCTGTATAAATCATAGAAGTCGATACAAGTCCGCCACTTTCCATTAGATTTCTTTACAAATACCGGGTTGTTTATCCACTTAGGGTGAGTCGCATCCTGGATAAACCCATTTGCTTAGAGCTTTCCAATTTCTTCCTTCAAGGCCGCGGATCTCTCTGGGCCAAGCATCTGCCTCTTCTGCTTCGTACGGGTGTACTTCGGGTCCATACTGAGAGAGTGAGTCATGATGAAGGGTGAAATTCCACACATGTCAGCATGGGTCCATGCAAACGAGTCAAAGTTTGCACGAAGGAATTCAGTTAACTCCCTCATTCGGAGGGGGTCGAGATGAGATTCGATCTTTTAGACCCTGGTCAGGTCATCGTCGTCGATCGATATCTCTATAGTAGTTTCATTCATGGCTACCTTCCTACATTTCGGTTCTTCATACTCTCTTGGATCAATGTCCTCGAGTTGGCAGATGGACGGTCCTGGCTGGGATGTTTTATGTAATTGCTATGCTTCCTTCCCCACTATGGGGGGATGGGCATCTTATGATTCCTTGCTACTTTTGCTTCGCAGCTGTTTCCATTCTGCCAAATAGCATGCTCACCTAGTTACTTGATTTCCTCGCACCGTCCTGATCCCTCCATCAATTGAGAATTTCAAAAGAAGGAACCAAGGAGTAATGCAAGCACTGAACTCAGCTAGGGTCGTTCTCATTAAGAATGCATTGTATTGGGAGTTTATATTCATTATAACAAACAGCACGATCTGCACTCTCCTACGGTCTCCATCTCCCAGTTCTACCGATAGGTCAATCACACCGACCGGCTTAGTAGACGACCCATTGAAACCACATATTTGACCTGTGCATAGCTTCAAGTCCTTCAATTCTAACTTCATCTGGTCATAGGCATGTCTGAATAATATGCTAACTGAGCTATCATTGTCGACTAAAACCTTTCATACTGTGGCTGGAACAATAATGGCTGTTATGACCAACGGGTCAATGCTCGGGGATTATATACTAATCGACTCCCGTTCGTGGAAAATGATGTTGTGACACCCCACGTTCATTAATGTCACTGATAAGAGATTACATTAAGTTCCGTGAAGCACAATAGGTAATCATTACAGAACATTTCCAAGTCCAATAAAATAAGCAACGGAAAATCTTAGTCTTTATTATAAAAGAAATAAAGCATAATTTCAGAAATACATCAAAACCCAATTACAACTAGCAAACTATCTCAAATATGTCTTACAAAACATCTTAAGAAATAAAATATCAGAGTACATAAAATCATATCTCTTGCCATAAGCCATACTAAAGTAGAGAGCAAGTCAAAATGATACATCTCAAGGAGTCCATGTCAATTCCAAGCTAAAGAGAAATACTAGTTACTATTGAGTGCTGCCACTCTGAGGACCTGGAGAGGAGAAAGGAAGAAAGTGGCAAAAGAAAAAGGGTCAGTCATAAAGTCTGGCAAGCTCTAGTGACTAACAAATTTGCATAAAATTGGAATTCCAAAATAGGTAAATAAGACTAGATGAGAAAGGTACAGTGTCATAAAAGGTAAATTAAACTAAGCAGAATAGCATGATGGACACATATAACAGGAATAAACTTATGATCGGGTAATGCTTCATATTTATATCCTAAACAGGTAATGTCTGAACATATATGTCTGCACTAATACTAGTATAACAAGTTCAACATGATCATATATTAGAAGGATTAACAACAGAAGTAAACAACAGGCTTAAGCAGCAGGATTAGGTGTACCCTAATTACTACCAAAGCGATCGGCTTCCTACTACGTAAATATTCCTTGTTAGTCCTGGAAGTAGGGTGTATCACTCCAAACCATGCAACTATATATCATAGACCTATTTATCAGTGTTATAGCGTCTTATCTTCCTTAGTCGGATCCATGCACGCTCAAGACTCCATCGGAACGCCCCCGTAACTCCCCATGTGAACCTCTTACTATCCAATTCAGTAAAGTGTGCCCTGACCTCTACCTAGCGCAGGACCCCTATTAATAAGATACTTTTAAGGATATTGACTGATATGGGTTCCAAACAGCAGATTGGTACAAGCCGAACCTCCTAAGCTTATTCCTCCAAATAACTAGGATTTAAGAGTACCCAAAACCCAATACAACAACAGACAAGGGACCTCTTTGCTTATTAATATTTATGTTTAACCTAGTAGGTCTAGGTTTACTAATACGCATGGTTGTAATATTACAAGTCACTATGTGTGTAAAACCCTATCCTTAACATGTCATTTACTTAAAGTATGTTTCAAGTTAAATTTGACATGTCCATTTCATATGCATATTATACATCAACTATATTCCCAAGTTACAGGTTTATGCATAATGTCCATTTACAACAAGTATCTTCGCGTTATCAATTTACAACAAGTCTAAACATGTATATTTATCCCTTTTTCCCCCAAATTATAGTCCATGTAAATAACATGCCTAAGTTCCTCCTTCATATTATTCATTTTTACCCCAATTGTACGCATATTCAAATCGGGTATAGCCTATACTTCCAAAGGCCTAATCTTGGCGTAAAATAAAAAGGGAAACAGAGGAAAACGAATAAATTCACTTCACATAGGCATATAGGCAAGACTGGAAATAAACATAAAACATAGAAAATAAGAAATGGAAGGTAGATACATTTAACTTGTTATTTATCCACGTTACAGGCATATGTGCAACTTGTTATTTATCCAACATCATAGGCATATATATATATAACTGATTCTAACGGCATAGTTGATTGATAGTAAAAACAGGTATATGTATATTTTACCAACACTGTAGATCCTAACTAGTTTTATTTAACTGTCATGTTTAAGGCCTAAGTAACCAGATCTGCAAATAACGGAAACTCAAAGTGAGTCTTCGTGAAGATAATTATATAACACCATTCCTTAGGAAATCGAAGTCCAATCCATGTTGTATGTATGCAAGTCTTAATGTTGTCTCTGCTTGATCCATCTCTAGTAGCATTCCCTCATTTTATGTTTATAATTTTCAAAGTAATTTTATGGAGGTAGAAGAAGATATGAAGAACTTTTTGTGAATTGTGAATGAGGGAAGCCATCTATTTATAGAGTTACAGAGCCAACATCAACCCTTATATTTTAGGTTTTAAATCCAAACCGTACAAGTCATGCTGAGTGAGCATGGATAGTCACAAAGTAGTCCAGGTTCATTGGGCAGCATCTTCCCGAATTAGGGTTAGGTTGACACACCTATCCCGTGGGTCGACCCAACCACCTTTGGTCGACCAGTGGGTCGACCCGGGCTAGAGTGGGTCGTCCGCTAACGGTACATTTTACCGCTTCGTCTTCCCTCTTACTTCATTCGAAATTCTGGAATCTTATTTAATTATATTTATACATAAGCCTCTTATATGTATACAAACTTCTAAAGCCTTTAACTACTTCATACTTGTCCGTTTTACGCAAATTTGGGGTCTGTTTGAACCAGAATTCTAAGACGAATGCAAGGTAATGATGGTTTCAGTTAATTCTGAATATTTATTATGGTTATAGCGTATTATATTTTGGGGTGTTACATTCTCCCCTACATAAAGGATTTCGTCCTTGAAATCTCCATGTCTAGGAGAATGTTACTATCCTAACATCCATTTACAGCCATCTACTCATTCATCATCCACAGGCGTCCATTGTCCTTAGGAGATATCTAATGCTTGTATGAATTTATGCACAGTGTTGTGTGTATATGTCCTTACACTAATGGAAAAATCAAGCGGTCAACTGATTCAGTTGACCTCCTTAATGCAATATATGTTTGATCCATGAATCCAAAATGTATGTAACTAGTCCTAGTATAACATTTAAAGTCTAAGTGTGAAGAATCATTCATCCAAATGCATCATCCATATGATGATTCATCCATTTCCATCCATAGAAAAATTAAAATGCACACACATCCATATGCACATGTAAGTGATTTGAGCTGATCTAGTGCCAAGTGTGTGTATATGAATCCACAAGAAACACTAGAAAACACTTGCATCCACTTACAACCATCAATCATAACATGTTTCAAACACATATTTCCAATTATTGGATTATACCTAAGGGTCGAAAGCTTCGAACGATAGGATAAATAAACTCGAATGATAGAACCAATCACAAAGTAAAAGCTTGGAAAAAAGTCAAGTACGTACTCTTAAAAAGAAAAGGATAAGAAGCGTTAATCCTATCTTCGGGTTTGCATGTCGCATCTTTGTGGTCTTCTCCCTATTGCACTTTAACCAATCTTAATTCTTTTATTACGTAGCTTCTTGATTTCTGATCCAAGGATATGAGTAGGAACTCATCTCACTAATGCTTCCTTCTCAACTTCTACTTCCTCGAGTGTGCTCGGCTCTATTATCTCTGCCGTATCATAGAGACATTTCCTTAACTGGGAGACATGAAATACGTCGTGTACGCCCACCAGTCTATCCAGGAGCTTAATCATATGAGCCATGTGTCCTATCCTCTCTACAATAGGGAATGGCCATACAAATCTTGGCGCCAACTTCCCTATCGAGCCAAAGCGAACTATATTCCTTAGTGGTGAAACTTTAATGAAAACCATATCTTCGACTTCAAATTCCAAGTCGGTCATCCTTTTAATGACATAAGATTTCTGTCTATCTTGAGCGGTTCTCATTCTTCGATGGATAAGATCATTATCTTCTCGGAAGTGTCTCGAACCATCTCAGGTCCAAGTAGAAGTTTGTCCGTAGACTCCTACCAACAAGTTGGCGATCTACAAAGTCTTCCATATAATGCTCGAAGGGTGCTATGCCTATGCTGGATTGGAAATTGTTTTTGTAGGAGAACTCCACTAAAGGAAGATGCTCTTTCCAAGTCCCTCCAAAGTCTAGGATGCACAGTCTTAGAAGATCCTCAAGAACTCTATTCACCCTCTTAGTCTGTCCTTCTGTCTGAAGGTTGTATGTCGTGCTCAAACGTAGCTGTGTACCCAACGTCTCTTGCAAGCTTTCCAAAACTCGCTAGTAAAGATGGGGTCGCAGTCGCTTACTATACTGAAAGGTACCCCATGTAATCGAACTATCTCTCGGACATAAACTGACGCCAACCAAGACGTTGTCCTCTTGCTCTTCAGAGGAATAAAATGAGTGCTCTTTGTAAGTCTATCCACTATCACCCAAATGCTTGTATTGCCCTTCCATGATCAAGGTAATCGATCGATGAAATCCATAGAGACACTCTCCCACTTCCATTGCGGGATATCCAGGAGCTATAGCAATCCGCCAGGTTTCTTTTGTTCAGCCTTTACTTTTTTGCAAGTCATGCATCGGGCTACAAATTTCACCACATCTTCCTTCATGTCAATCCTAAAGAAAACCGTATTCATGCCTTGATACATTTTGTTGCCGCCCGGATGGATAGTCGTCCGAGAATGATGAGCTTCCTCAAGCACTGCCTTAAGCAATTTCCCAATCTTAGGGACACATAGCTTTCCATCTCCTCTTAGCCACCCCTTATCATCCATGGTATATCCAGCAAGATGACCAAAAGTCTCCCCTCTATTGAATTTTTCCAAGATGCCTGAAATTTGTGGGTCCTCTTGTTTCATAGATCCAATTCGCTCCAATAGAGTAGGTCGCACCTCAAATGATGCTAACAATCCCTCTGTGAAATCCGTAGAAGGATTAAAATCAAAAGTCGAGACGTATTCCAAGCTTCGCCTTTCTACAAATAAAGGACTCAAAGGCATCCTCTGCCTACTCGATGCGTCCGCCACTACATTACCCTTGCCAGGGGTACAAGCTATCTCGAAGTCGTAGGACAAGAGGAATTCCATCCACGGTTGCTGCCTTAGTTTGAGATCCTTTTGTGAGAAAAATTACTTGAGCGACTTAAGATCCGTATATAGCTCAAATTTTTATCTAAGTAGATAGTGTCGCCAACACTTCAATGCGAATACTATAGCAGCCAACTCTAGATCATTGGTTGGGTAGTTCTTTTCGTGAACTCACAACTGCCTGCTTCCATAGCACACTACCCTTCCCTCTTGCATCAGAACGACACCAAGCCCCGTGTCAAATGCATCGATATAAACCGTAAACATCTTGCTTCAATCTGGGAGTGTCAGACTGGGGTTGTTGTTAGAGCCCTCTTCAACCTCTGAAAGGCATCCTCACAATCAATGCTCTGTGAAAAAGCCAAGTTCATTTTCGGCAACCGGGTAAGAGGGGATAATACTCTTGCAAATTCTTTAATAAACTTCCTATAGTAGCCCGCTAACCCTAGGAAACTTCACAGTTCCATTTCATTCTTTCGATCCCTCTAATCTTGAACTGCAACGATTTTTGCGGGATCTACTGCTATCCCGTCCTTGGAGACCACATGCCTTAGGACTCTTGTTTCTTTCTCCAAAAGTGACACCTAGAAAACTTCGCCTTGAGTTGACGTGACCTGAGGGTGCGTAGAACCTACCCTAAGTGCTGGACATGCTCCTCATCATTCTTTAAGAAGATAAGAATGTAATCCACAATGACCACCACAAACTTGTTCAGAAACTCCCTAAACACCTTACTCATCAAGTACAAAAAATAGGCGGGTGCATTGGTTAACCCAAAAAGCATAATCAACCATTCGAAGAAGCCATCTAATGTTCTGAATGTAGTCTTATTAATGTTGTCCTCTGCCACCCTTAACTGATGAAACCTTGTGGCCAGATCCATCTGCGAGAAAACTAATGCGCTAACTAGTTAATCAAACAGATCGTCGATTCTCGGTAGCGAGTGCCTATTCTTCTTAATGAGCTTGTTCAGCTCCCTATAATCCACACATAGACGAAGTGAGCTAGCCGCCTGCCTTAGTTGCAAAGACGACTGGAGCTCCCCATTCTAAAATGCTTCATATAATAAAACCTTTTTCAAAAAGCTCCCCTACTTGCTTTCTTAGCTCCTTCCTTAGGAGCCATGTGGCGCACTGATAGAGCAACTGGATTTGCGTTCTCTACCAAATAAATTAGTAAGTCTATATCACGTTTTGGAGGTAGTCCCTTAACCTCATCAAACACATCCAGGTAGTCTCTAACTATGGGCACAGATCGCAAGTCGTCAACAGAAGTATCAAGTGATTATAGAAAACTGAGCATCACCGACCACCATGGGTCGTAAGAAATTTCGAGAGTCCTACCATGAAAAGAAAAATGTCTAACCACTCTCTTTTCGCAATCAAGGATGGAACCATACACGGCTAGCCAATCCATGCCTAGAATCAAACTATAGCCCATAAAGCCCAGCACGTATGCGCTGCATTCAAATTCGACACCCCAGATAGAAATTCTTAAACCCCTACACATCATGAATAAATGAGCTAATCCCCATATGGGTTTTAAGACTATTACATGTTCAGAGACTATATTAGTATTAAGGTGCAGATTATCTACTAAATAACTCGATATACCAGAATCAAACACGGTTCGTACAGGATAGTCAAAAAGGGAAATCAAACCTTCAACCGTGACTTTCCTACCTTGATCAGGTCCACTTGCTTCCAAAGCATGCACCTGTCCAGAAGTTCATGCCTCTTTTCCTTGCTTGCTAGGGCATTCCTTAGTGAAGTGTCCCATTTGTCCATAATTAAAGCAAGCTCTCTTTGTCTTTCCGAAGTCTTTTACTAAGTGACCCAAAGCACCGCAACCATGAAAATTTGCATCCTTTTTTATTTGAGCCTTGTCAGGCTTTCCACCTTCCTTTTGTTGCATTCCTTTCTTGGGCCACCATTTCTACTTTTTGCCCTTCGCTTGAGTCTCCTTAGTCTTAGTCTGTTTCTTTTCTTCCATGCAATCCTCTTGCATAAGCGCTATATCAACTAGCCTTTCAAAAGTTTCCCCCATCGGTATGTGAGAGAAAGCAAGTCCTTGGAGAGGTTCATTCAATCCTCTCGCAAATCTAAGCGCCCTCTTGTGGGGTGTATTCTCCAACTCTAGTCCAAACCTCGCTAGTTGATTAAACTTATTCACATATTCCTTAATCGGCATGTGCCCTTGTTTTAAAGCCAAGAACATTTCCATTTGCTGTCCCTCATCTGCTCGAGATAAGAATTTCATCTCGAACATTTTCCTGAAGTCATCCTAGGTCACCACCGGTTGTCCAGCTTGTATTACTTTCCACCAATAGGAAGCCTCATCCTTAAGTTCCTGTGCAGCCAATTGTATTTCCTTCGGTCATCGACCTCAAGAAGTCCAAACAATTTTTCCGTCTCTCGTAGCCAATTCTGTGCTTCAACAAAGCTTTCTGAACCACGGAATGGTTTTCACCCATAGTGCACAAGTCTTTGCATAACTTAGAGAAGTTATCTACTCGTGGAGGTGGAGAAACATCAGTTGTAGCTGGGGGAGGAGCATCCCCTTGACCTCCGGCAGGTACCGTAGCCTCAAGATATCTATAGAACCTTGTCAGTAACAGAATTCCCTCGGGAAGATTGGGTGCCCCAGACATGCTAAAAAGAAAAGAGAAAGGGTTCAAAAAGAGATCGAGAGAATATTGACTATGACTTGAGGGGATACGTTTTTCAAAAGTAGATTTTTAATTGAAATTACTTTGCTTTTTTTAAATGATTTTGAAAACTTTTTCTCTGATCTTGTAATCTACTGCTCTGATATCAAATGTGACACCCCACGTCCATTAGTGCCACTCATAAGAGAATGTATTAAGTTCAGTGAAGCACGATAGTAATCATTACAGAACATTTTCAACCCATACAAAATAAGCAGCGGAAAAACTTAAACTTTATTATACAACAAATAAAGCATAGTTTCAGAAATACATCAAAACCCAATTACAACTGACAAACTGTCTTAAATCTATCTTACAAAATATCTTAAGAAATAAAATATCAGGGTACATAAAATCATATCCCTCGCCATAGAAAGATACATTGTCATAGAAGGTAAACTAAACTAAACAGAATAGCATGATGGACAGGTATAACAGGAATAAAATTATGATAAGGTAATGCTTCATATTTATATCCTAAACAGATAATGTCTGATAATATATGTCTGCACCAATACTAGTATAACCAATTCAACATGATCACATATCAACAGGATTAACAGTAGAAGTAAACAACAGGTTTAAAAAACAGGAATAAGTGTACCCTAATTACTACACAAGCGATCGACTCCCTACTACGTAAATATTTTATGTCAGTCCCGATAGTAGGGTGTATCACTCCCTAACCCAGCAACTATAAAACAACAGTAACCGTTTCCACGTATTTTAACAGGTTTATACATTTCAGCGTAATAACATTTCAACCTATTAACATTTCAACATATTAATGTTTAAATATATCAAATTAACATTTCAACATATTAACATTTCAACATATTAATATTTCAACATATTATAGCATATTTACATTGCATATTAACGGGAAATGTCAAACGACAAATACACCATTATCAAAAAGGTATATTTTAAATCCACTCACCTAATTGCTTTCCAAATCAATGAATCTGTTCCAGACCTAGCATTCCATGGTTCTCCTAACTAAATTTAGAACCTAAACAACCATGGATCCACAATTCTAAATTAAAAGAAAAAACGGAAAAAAGAGGAGAAAATTAAATTGACCAGATCCAAGAATTTACCTTACTTCGAATAGAATTCTGAATTCCATTTTTATTAATATACATTCTTTTCCTCCAGATCTTGAATCAGAATTTTCCTAAATTAATTATTCTATTTTTCTGAAGAGAATCGAGGAGGAAGAAGAATGGCAGAGCTTAGGCGGCTTCTCAGAAAATGTGAGATTTAGGCTAGGCTCTAGTAGCCTATTTATAGGTGTTCAGGATCTTATCGTACACGCAGCGCTGAGTCAGCAATGAACATGCTCAAGAAAACTGTCCAGATTCATTGATGAATCTAGCCAGATCTAGGTTGGGTCGACCGCCCCTGTGTGTGTGTCGACCCTAGGGTCGACCCCCTATGTTGGTGTCGACCCCAGGGTCGACCCCTGGGTCGCGCGAGCCTTTTCTAGGCAAATGTTTACCGTTTTGACGTTTTTGATTTTTAAACGTTTGATTAGTACCTCTTTATACTTTCTTTGATTTATTTTAAATATTATATTTACATATAATCTTCTTATATGTATACAAAACTTCAAATGCCCATTTTATACATATATATAAGCACAACTTTTATTCCGATTTTAAAATTCAAAATGTGTTATGATGTTATTTAATTCTTACCATATTTCTTTGATTGCAGCTTTATTTTGAACTTTTCTCTTGTATATATATTTCTACACATATATATATGCATATATTTTCGTATACATATATTTTTCTATACTTCCTTATACGTATACTTTTCCTTATATGTGCGTTTATACATATTTTCTCTTTAGAGCATGCATTATTTTAGTCGTTCCCTTGGAAAAAAAAATTGCGACGGCGGGGATCGAACTCTATACCTCTCACATGAAAGCCACATACTCTAACCAACTGGACTACTTAGGCTTTTGTTAACAAGGCTTAGAACAATGGTGATCATTGTTCTTTTCTTATTCCTCCTTTTCATGTTTCTTACAATATTTTATTTAAACCATTGCATGTACCCTTATCAATTTGCATGCATCTTTTTCTTTCATTTTTCTTTTCTTATTAATGCATAATATTTGTAAATCATTGCATTGCTATTTGCATTAATCTTTTCTTCTTTTTCAATGCATATATTTATTACATGCAATCATATATTATCATTATTTTATTCTTTTTTCATACATTATGTCTATGCATATATATAGATACACACACACACACACACACACACACACACATATGCATTATTAAATATTTAATTGTCATGAAATGCGGGGTGTTACATTCTCCTACCCTTAGAACATTTTGTTCCGAAATTTGATAAAGGTAAAATTAGATAACCCCTCGCATAATATACATCCATCATGTGTCCATCCAATTTTTGCAAACATTGTGTACTTGTGCAAAGTGTAATAAAACATAATAATACATGTATGCCTAAGCAGTACCTCCTATATATATGCAAATTTTTCAAAAATCCTTTTAAAAACATAATGCACACATCATAAATATACTGGCAATTCTACATGAATGCAATATTTTGAAAATCAAAATACATTTTCATCCAAATTTTCCCACACTCTTGCAGAGCAATAGCACAGTTCATCCCATTGTTGCATCTAAAATCCTACCAACCAACTTTATTTTTCGAATTTTAGAAAAATCTAATTTTCTAAATTTGATTTCTTATGTTACAAAAAGGTAGAAAACGGAAAGCTTCACATCTACCCTTTTTCTTTTAGTCACCTTTTTTCTGTTCGTACTTGGATTTTATGTAACTATTTTATAAAGATTCCATATTTTCTTATCCAAGCACAGCCTACATAAGAAAACTGTCTTTATTAAGATTTTCTTTTTCATCTTATCTTGAATTTTTTTTACTCTTATTCATCTTTTCTCAGAATTTTCTATCTTTCTTTAACTGTCATGTTTGTTGCTTGAAAGAATTTGTTGTTTTCTTTTTAGTTATTCCATCACTCTTTTCTTAGCTTATTTAACTAAGTCCTTTGATCTAAGTTTAGTTTCAAATAAGCCTTCAACTAAAACAGGAAAACAGATACTCTACACAGCTACTACCAAGGGCCAAGAATCTCAGGAGTATGTCCCCCTCAGAAAAATTCAAACAACAGGATGTAAATACTTATTTTCCCTCTACTGTCTAGTAGTCACCACTAGTCCTTACTGTGTACTAACAGAAATTGTCTTAAGCAACCCCCAAGGCTTTTCAATGCTTACGCATTCTACGGAACTTATCATTATTTCAAGATAATTCTCGCTATCTACTTCATAGCCTCAAAATTTTTTTCCGTCTTTCCTAGGCACTATTCCTTACCTGCTCCATACTTTTTAAAACACGGTTTGGCTTTTTCATTTCACTTTTCTTCCAAAAACTAAAATTATCAAAACTTTATTTTTTCCCATGAAAACTTACTTTTGGCAAACCATAAAAACATGTCATCTCATAAAAATGCAAATAATCTTTTTTTTTTAAATCACAAAAACCGAAGTAGACGAGGACAACTAATTCTCAATCAGGTTTACGACTTGTCCTTGCTTATAAGGTCAGTTCACTTTCTTACTACAAAGTGCAAACATCTACTCTATTTTTAATTTCTACAAATTATTTTATCCACCCAACAAAATTTTCTCTTTAAAACAATTTATCAAAAATGATTGTCAAAAGAATAGAGATTTCAAAACTTTCTTTATTGAAAATTCTAGTTTTCAACAAAATGCAATATTTTATAAGTTTTGCTTTTTAATCCTTTCATGAAATATAACAAGAAAACTAGTGAGCTATACATGCTCTATAATGTGCACCTTTTACTGAGAGAATTTTCATTTTAGACAAAAATTTCAAAAGAAATCACTGTTTCCAAAATATACCTCATTTTACATCAAAACTCAATATGTACTTTTGTAATATGTTCTTTACATATTTTGAAACTGGAACTTTCAAGATTAAAACTTGAAAACACCATAATCCATCTTCTAAAAACTTTTATAATTTCAAGTTCTTAAAAATTAACAATGGGGTTAGACTCAAAGTGTATTTCCGATCTTAACTAGGCTTTCCTAGACACTCCCACAAAGTCTATTTACTCAACCATATATATTCCTAATCCATTTTTCTCTTTTTAACGTTTTCCAATTTATAAGGTTTTACTACCAAACCCACTAATATGAAACATTAACATATGGGATTCACCCTTTTCTATTTCAAAACATATTGCACACTTCCCACCCAAATTTCCTATGGGTCTCAGATTTCCATATTCATCCCTTTAGTGTACAAAACATACATCCCAATTCTTATCATATTATACTCTTTTTATTTAGCGAGTTACTCTATGGATCTAGGTATATATATATATAATATTTATATATTTAAAAAAAATACAAATACGCTCACTCATTATCTATATAGGAGTACTAAACAAAGGCTCTGATACCAGATGTAACAACCTAAATTCTGACAGATCGAATTTTTTTCAAAATTCTAATCTATCGAAACTCGTGTATGTTTGTTTGGTATTCTACAGAAAATACAGAGATATAAAATGTAGCAGAGCTCCAAAAATATCTCACAATGGAAAAGATAAAATATAACATAATCAAAGTATAGTCATACCCAGATAATAATACTGCCTAACCAGTATCTAAAGCTATCATATCTCTGCCACAAATCTAACCTGCGAGTATGTTATGAGGAGGGGGTGAAAACACAAGTTCTGGTGACTGAATTTAAACTACACATTTTGGATAACCTACATATATCGTTCAGTTACATTTTCTTGTTTATTAGGTTACTTGGGTTAATAACACCCAAGGCTTACACACACGTCGTACCCATCTACTTCTCAGTGGATTAACCTGATACAGTATATATGTAGCTACCCCCAAATTAAGTTACACCCCATGGTACCCCACTAGCACGGTCTCTGCCGTAACGCCATAGAAATATACGCTGTCCCCCATCCTACACTAGAGTGACGTACGAATCTCTATATAACAACGCTACGTTCCGCATAAAACCACTATCGTCATGCTACGTTAGCGTACGGACGGTCATCTTCGAACCATTCGATCTAATCAGATTCCATCATAGAGTAATGCCCTAGAGTCTACGATACACCACCCAGAGCAGACATGCATGTATCTAGACATTCCCACGTACGTATTGTCAATCGTACTCGATGCCTTAACTGCGCATATCCTCTACTGTGCACCGAGTTCCGTGGTAGGGTTGTACAAGAAATACGGAACTCTGTCGGGAGCTTTTCAGATATCTGTATACACATATGCTAAGGTTTGCATTTTTAGTGGCTATGGTCCCACCTAACCCCTCCCTCAACTAGCGAAAGATAAACATAATTGAGAACTAGTGACCTGGCCCAAGAGGAAACAACAAACAACAAATCCCAATTGGCTTGTCCCTCACCCATAGCTTTGATGGAAAAAGGTCTATGATCTTTTGGTTTAGCTCTCCGTCTTTCCGCATCACGCATCATGTATCAAGCTGACTGTCAATGGTAAGTGCCCGACGACTTGCTATCAACCGATGGTTAGACCCATTGGTAATAAAATGGTCGTAACCCAGCCTAGTCACAAGGCAAAAGGATCGTCGAATCACTTATGCCACCCTACAGTCTTCTGATTGTCCACTATCGTGGAAATCAAGGCAAACTCACTGGGTAGAAACGAGCAGACCTAACCTCTATGAGCACAGTCGAATAATGTCGCAGCACAAAGGACTACCAGGAGTACCCTCCACATCCCAGGAAGCCGCGTGCTTCCCCTTCCATTCCTTCGGAGCCAACAAAATATTAGCAGAACAACAGGCAGAATAATCAGATGGACGTGCGTAGTCCCATGACACCACAATGATCTACCCCGTTGGGTTATTCACCTTTAGACGTACAGACTAGTCCAAGTGCCTCAGGTTAACATGATATTAGACCCCGTGTCTAATCATTTAATTACGTGCTTGCTCTTCCCTTTTAGATTTCCATTCAACTTGGTTATTCCTAGTCATATTGACTTCTTATTCAAGTTACCAACTTCCTATTGCTTATTAATTTAATTTATAACTTAATCCATTTAAGTTCATTAATAAGCCTTTAACATGTTATTATTATCAGTAGATTTCAGATTCTCAAGTTTACAGATAACATGTTCTTCTTGTTTGCAGGATTCAGATTCTCAGATTTGTAAATCACTTAATTCATAATTAAGTACAACTTATTGCATTTCATGAGTTTTCCCCCTTTTCTCTACTTATTACAAGCAACAGGTTTCAGGTTTTTCACTTCTTTTACTGTTGTAACTTTCATCCAATTTCATTCGTTTCCATTAATTACAATTAATGCCATTATATCTATCATGTTATTTATATGTGTGCTTATGCACTAGACCTCTCACATTAAGCCTACCACTTGTGGATCCTAGATTTGCCGGGCGATTCCGGACAGACTTCTACCACAAGTTGACTTAACCTCGTGTCTTAGCACCGTTACATATATATTTATGAACTAGACCCCTCACACTAAATTAACAACCTATGGATTCTAGATTTGTCGGACGATTCCGGGAAGACTTCTACCACAAGTTGAATTTAACCTCATGTCTAAGTGCGATACAGTTTTCTATTTATTGTAAATTTAGGCATATCCATTCTTTTCAAATTTTACTGTGATCTATTTTTACATGTCATACTAAATATCATATTAAATCTGTTATTTGATTATCATGTCGCGTGTTCTTCCTAACATGTAATTAACTTCATTTTAAAATAACATGTAATCATCAAATCTATTCCATTCTAACAAATTAACATGTAATTATCCCAATTCTACAGTTAAGGGTTCAAGTACATAATATGCCACTGATCAACACGTAATTAGAACATGTATGTATACAACAGTAATCGTTTCCACATATTTTAACATGTTTATACATTTCAACATATTAACATTTCAACCTATTAACATTTCAACATATTAGCATTTCAACCTATTAGTGTTTAAGCATATCACATTAACATTTCAACATGTTAATATTTCAACATATTCTAGCAGATTTACATTGCTTATTAACGGGGAATGTCAAACGATAAATATACCATTATCAAAAAGGTATAATTTAGATCCGCTCACCTAATTGCTTTCAAAATCATGAATCTGGTCCAGATCTAGCATTCCATGGTTCTCGTAACTAAATTTAGAACCTAAACTACCATAGATCCACAATTCTCAACTAAAAGAAAAAAGGGAAGAAAGTGGATAAAATTAAATTGACCAAATCCAAGAATTTACCTTACTTTGAATAGAATTCTGAACACCTTCTTTATTAATATACATTCTTTCCCTCCAAATCTTGAACCAGAATTTTCCTAAACTAATTATTCTATTTTTTTGAAGATATTCGAGGAGGAAGAAGAATAACAGAGCTTAGGCGGCTTCTTGGAAAATGTGAGATGTAGGCTAGGCTCTACTAGCCTATTTATAGGTGTTCAAGATCTTATCGTACACGCAGCGCTGAGTCATCAACGAACATGCTCAAGAAAACTGTCTAGATTCATTGATGAATCTAGCCAGATCTAGGGTGGGTCGACCCCCTTGTGTGTATGTCGAACCTAGGTTCGACCACCTATGTTGGTGTCGACCCCAGGGTCGACCCCTGGGTCCCGCGAGCCTTTTCTGGGCAGATGTTTACTGTTTTGACATTTTTATTTTTAAACGTTTGATTAGTACCTCGTTATACTTTCTTTGATTTATTATAAATATTATATTTACATATAATCTTCTTATATGTATACAAAACTTCAAATGCCTATTTTATATGTATATATACCTACAAGTTTTATTTTGGTTTCAAAATTCAAACGGTGTTATAACGTTATTTAATTCTTGCCATATTTCTTTGATTGTAACTTTATTTTGAACTTTTCTCTTGTATATATATTTTTACACATATATACGCATATATTTTCATATACATATAGTTTTCTATGCTTTCTTATATGTATACTTTTCCTTATATGTGCATTTATACATATTTTCTCTTTAAAGCATGCATTATTTTAGCCGTTCCATAGAAACAAAAATATCGCGACGGCGGGGATCAAACTCTATACCTCTCACATGAAAGCCACATACTCTAACAAACTGGACTACTTAGGCTTTTGTTAACAAGACTTAGAACAATGGTGGTCATTGTTCTTTTCTTATTGCTCTTTTTCATGTTTGTTACAATATTTCATTTAAACCATTGCATTTATCAACTTGCATGCATCTTTTTCTTTCATTTTTCTTTTCTTATTAATGCATAATATTTGTAAATCATTGCATTGTTATTTGCATTATTCTTTTCTTCTTTTTCAATGCATGTATTTATTACATGCAATCATATATTATCATTATTTGATTCTTCTTTTATACATTTATGTCTATATACACACACATGCATTATTAAATATTTAATTGTCATAAAATGCGGGGTGTTACACGAAAATTACAGAGCAATTAGAATTCAATATAGATTAATTATAATAAATAAAAATTTGACATTTTAAGATTTAAAGTTTCGGCTCAAATTCAAATTCTCGACCAAATTGCTCGAAATTGACTTTTTCAGAAAAAAATACATTTTAATAGTTCTGGAAAATGATATATACAATAATACTAGTTAGATATTTAAATTAAAAAAATTAAGGATGAAATTAAATTCAAATATAATCTTGATTTAATTTTTTCAGCGTATAAGATTTGAGTAAACAAACATTATTTCTGTTATTAATTTTGTACTTGTATAAGAAAATTAAATTCATTATTTAAAAAAATCCAAAATAATTTGAGTTTAAATATAAAAATCAAAATTTAAATTAAATCATTAAATAAAATTTAATTAAAAATTCAAGTTGTTACACGGTTAATAACCGATTTAACCGGACTTAAAGAATGTATCATTATTAAAATAATGGATTCACTCAAAATAAAACATAAATTCATGTTGGAAGAAATTTTATATTTATGATAAGAATTGATCTATTTGCAACAAATGTCCTTATATTATATATGTAACTAAACTAATTATTTAAAGCACTACAATACCTTAAAATCAAATAATAAATTAAAAGTTCAGTTAAATCGGTTGAACCAATAACCATAAAAAAACCAATACCGAAATCAAACCGAATCAAACCGACCAAAATAATCCGGTTTATTCTGTTTGAATTGAAAACTGCTTACCTCTGCAGGAAGCAACGCAGTATGAAATGTGCCACATCAATTTTTTAGGATGTATAAAACTATTGCATTGCTTTTACTAACTCCCTGGTGAACCCTAATAAAAAGGAGAATATTAGATATATACTAGTTATGTTTCCATATCTGAGTTTCTCTCTAGTTGATAAATGTCACTAGCTATGAAGTTATCATGCGCAGTAATTTTCATATCTTTGTAGACTTTGGATTTCGCACAATATAAAGTCAGCTGAAAAAACAAATACATTTTCATTGATACGTTTTTCTCCAACGAAATGTTGAATGAACCTGAAGGACAATATACTTAAAAAATAAAATCACAGGGCAGTCCGAAATAAACTTCACATTATATCAGTTTCAAAAAAAAAAAAAAAAAAAAAAAAAAAAAAAAAAAAAAAACACTTCACAGTATAAAAGTGAACATGCCAACTAATATAAACTTATAAAATGGCACAAAGAAAAAATTCTTACTTTTAAAGCACTGCATTAAAGACCAAAAGCAGTTATTCTAACTTTTATACGTTTTTCAACTATAAAAGCAGTTTTCTTTGCCTGAAGAAACCTCACAATAACCTCTGAAGCAACAATAGGCAGCTTTGAATCAAGATAAGCACTTGGTTCATCAATAAGATGCACATCTGCGGGTTAGTCGAAGAATTAGTTGAGAAATGCTAAGCTCACTCTCCTTTAGGAAGAGTGAGCTTGTACTTGCCACCTGATTGGTGGAAATGGGTTGGCACCAATCATTAGCTATGTATATCATACATAGCTAATGATTGGTGCCAACCCATTTCCACCAATCAGGTGACAAGTACAAGCTCACTCTCCCTAAGGGAGAGTGAGCTTAGAATTTCTCTAGATTGCAAACCATTAATTGTCCTTGTTTTGTTTTTTCCCCCTCCAAATTCACGTGTACAGATCACGTGTTCTCTCCTGTATTTTGTCACTATATCAACATTTTGCTTACCCATTTACAATTCAAGATACATTACAAGAATTGATGATATCATGCAACACATTTCTTAAAAGAAAATTTCAATTAAATGAATTCAACTAACTTAACCCATAAATTAAAGATACTTGAAAAAGAGCAATAAAATAAAAATAAAAATTACATATAAACATAATTGCTTGTTCAGATACATATAAGCCAAAAGGCATTTTAAATCAACTTGAGAAACTAGAAGATAATCGAAAGTAAATCAGCTTGTGAAACTATCCAATTTAATTTAATTTAATGTTAATTTCTTGTGAACTTGTCAATGTTACAAAATAGGATTAACTTACCAAGAAACATAATGCCAATATACTTAAACCAATATAATTCAATGAAGTAATATGTTAAAATAAATAAAATGAAGGGCCCATGGAAATCCACCAAGTGATGGAGCCATCAGCGGCCCATATATGCTCCACTGCAAATTCCAAAATTTCAAGTAGTGAAAATCGTGCAAACTATCCAGACTAAATATATTGAATATGCTTATTATACTATTAAATCAAATATAAATTAGCTAGTACTAAACTAATGTTAGGTTTTCATTATACTATTAACTTATATGGTCAATGTTACAAATCCAACTGCATATGCGGTCCCTTAAGAATTCACTCCATAATATTGATTTTCACTTACAAATCCAACTGCATATGCAGGTCCCTTAAGAATTCACTCCATAATATTGATTTCTACTTACAAATCCAACTGCACTCTACAAAATAAAAACATGCACATAAATACTGTTACAATTGTCTCGCATGTTGTTAAGATGGAACAACGGATTAGAAACGGAAAGTCTCACATCGCTAAATATCTTGGAGAAGTGTTGTGTAAACATGGGTTGCTAGACAGGTAAAATTAAAGGAATTTTTTCTATTACAACAAATATTTGTGTGAACTCATATCCATGTGGCACGTCATTACATAACAATGGTATTGAAGCCGAAAGTTACGGATTAAGCCTTTCAAACAAAGGGATGCGAGTCAAGAGGGAAACTGCTGGGAATGTCTCGCATGTTATTAAAGAGCAAAGGTTTAAATTCGGAAAGTCCGACATCACAAATACCACACAAAGAAGTATGATATTGCACAACAAATACAACACAATACTACCAAAGAAGTATGATATTAACATTAAGGGAGAATTTTGTCTAACCATCTTTACATAACAAAGAACACACAAAGAAAAGAAGTATGATATTACACAATATCTAAGTTTGAATATTGACTCAATAAATGAAAGATTCTAACTACTCTTCATTTATAACTGGAGCTACAACACAGTTAGCATAGCTAGCTAACAAACCATTAAAAAAATTATTAACTCTTTGAAATATCATCATTTTTAGTATATTGTATTATAATTTTCTCCTGTTTAATTATAAGGAAAATAACATATTTGACAACTTCTTACCTGAAATAGTCATTGAAATTATGTCTCATGTAGGAACCTCCAATTTACAGAGGATCATATTAAACTTACATGGTCATGGTTATCCGGATAATATTAAATCAAATATAAATTAGCTAGTAATTATCTAATGCTAACCTTTCATTATACACAGCTTCTTTTAACCATTCATTTTCTTCATTGTGTTTTGTGATTTTTTTTGCATTTTCGTTGATGGAAGTAAGTTGGCCACCAAATGAGAAACTACGTACACGCAATCATGTTCAGAAATGTCAACAAAGATATTCACTTCACAGTCTTCACCTATACCAAGTAACTTCAACTATTGTTTGTTTCATCAAACATTATCTTCTACATAATAATTCAGTTTTATCCATGTTCACTGATGTCCAAATTAATAACCAATTATGTCATTTGAAATTCAAATTTTAACAAAATGTATTATCCCCTAAAAAATGAACACTCATCATATGACAAACTCCAAACAAATTGCAATAAAGTAATACAGACTCCACTCTCCCACGCTCCTATAAAATAATCTTACCATGCAACATAGCAAAAAATAAAAAAACAAACGATAATGGGCTACTTAATAATAACTTAAACCACCTCTTAATCCTTACCTCAAGGCTTCATACGTCAACACAACAATGTCTGTGCAAAGGTCGGTGTTCAGGGACTCCAGTCGTGCGCTCGACTGGACCCTATAGGGAGAATCCGTTCTGGGGAGTGGGAGCGGGGTTTGCTGCAGAGGATGCAGTGAAATCTTGGATGACAGAGGAGTTCTATGATTATGATAGCAATGAATGTGAGCAAGGAGAAGAATGTGGGCATTATTATATGCAGGTAGTGCAGAGTTGAAGTATTAGAGTTGGGTGTGCGAGGGTTAACTGTGACGTTAGGGAAGGCACTTACTACTTGTAGTTACGATCCTCCTGGAAATGTTGATGGATAGAGGCCATATTGAGCAGTAGATCTTTATATTGTTTAGGTTTATTGCCAATTTGACTGGATGAATAACAAAAATGCTACTATGACAAAAAAGCTTTTTGTCAAAAAGTACACCAAAGACAAAAAATTAGAAAGTCCACCCCTTCAATTACACAAATACCCCTCTGAATTCAATGCTTATCACCCCTGAATTCCGGAATTACCCCTATTTTTTAGTTTTTAACAAAAAAAAATTCGGGTATTCTAGCATATCTCGAATGAATAATTTGTTGAAAAAAATAATCCATTAAGTCTGTTAATTTAGATGTGTTATAAATAAAAACCATCTCAGGTACACGTGACAGTATTCTAAAACAATAAGTCTACTATGTAAACTATACATATGTGATAAATAAAAGTAAAACACGCACATTAGGAATTAGAAGTATAAATTGATATGTATAATGCATAACATAAAAAATACAACAGTACAACACTATAATAACTAGCCAGTTTTCATAATAACTTATTTTCCTTGTATCTTATCTTAAGAATAAAGGAATTTAATGGATATAGGTAAAGGCTATGCCAACTTTCATTTAGGATTAAATAATGAGGTTAAAGAGCCTAGTTTCGCATATTCTGTTAATTTAGATGGGCTAAAAAATAAACCTTAGGCATGTTGTCCCTGAATCCTACTTTTACCATAGCCAAATAAATAAATTAAATCTTTTTTTTCGAAATGATACTTATATACAGATTTGGATAGTGTGAACCATACTATCCTAGCAAACAAGGATGTTTGTCTAAATAAATAAATCTTATTATGCTATCTTAGGCTAAATAGATAAATAAAACTTACTACATTGTCTTAGGCAAAATAAGCAATTTACAAATTGGCAGACTGTCATAGCAACATAATTAGCGACAAAACTTAAAAAACACAGAGCTAACTATTGAAATTAGATTATTGTATTAAACCTAAAAGATCAAGGAGACATAGCTGAACAAAGAGTTTGTCATAAAATGATATTTCATAGCATACCACAATTGTTTAATTAGTTACGCAGCAAACCTTACTTTTAGTAAAGTTGCTTTCAAGCTGAATGTGGCATGATTTAGCTGTTGGGGTTTTGTGCGCAGCGGAAGTTTTGACAAAACACGCAAAAACAAAATGAATCTTTTTCACCAAATCACTTGAAGATGAATATGATTGAATAACAAACAATAACACAAAAAAATATCGAAAATATGAACATACGATATTCCACCCAACCACCCTCTTTATTGATTCACCAAAATATTGTTTACAACCAATCTCAACCATCTTAAACAAACACAACTTGAATCAATAACCTTATTGAGAAATAGGTAGAGAATATCTAATGGTTAAACAATTTGAGGAGAAAGATAATAAAGAACAATGGCAAATTTTTCCACCACATAATGAAGATATCATGTAGGCCTTTCATAGAGTAATTTGTCACCCAAATTATCCTCATATACAAATATATCCTCATATATCTCAAATATATCTATTTGGATAAGCATCAAATAATCCTTGCCTTCATTTTCAAATATCCCACAAAAGTAGAAACAAATATCTCCAACAAAAATGGATTCATATAGAAAATTTGTTGCTTACAATTTTGTGATTTGCGTATCACAAATCTCAACACTCCACCTTGATATCAAATCACAACATCTCCTCCACTCAACACTAGCCAACTTAGCTCTCACTTTCAACCTTCTTTTCTCAATTAACATCATTACAAACCTCCACCATCGCCCACAAATGGTGCACCATCCTCATCGTGCACCACGCAAATAGCGATCTTCAAAAGCGTTTGTAATACCACAAAGACCTCCATCTTGTCTTTGTGGATTTCACAACTCGACATCCGTCTTCCGGTTGACATGATCTCTTCATCTCCGGGATCTCTCGAGCATCATCAACATCTAGACCCTTGTCGATACCATGATCCTCCACCTTAGGACCATCAGCAGTGACCATATTAACCTCTCCACTTTGCTGTGGACTAGGTTCTTCAACCGTCACCCGCCTTCCACTGTTGACCACTGAACCGACCAAACTATATAGATTCCCCTCCTCCAAAACTCCTCGCCTCATCACACGACCACCCTTCTTCACTCTCAAAACTCCACCTTGAGTCTCATAAGTGCAACCGCGACGATCTAACTGACCGAGAGATATGAGGTTATGCGAACAAGTGGGTATGTGCCTCACACCGGCAGCTTCTCTCTCCACTCCATCATGCATCCGAAACCTAACAGCTCCAACTCCACAAATTGGTAGCTCTACTCTATTGGCCGTCTTTATCATGCCAACACTCTTCTCATACGAAGAAAAACTTTTCACATCTCGACATATGTGAAAACTGGCTCCTGAATCCATCTTCCAGGGCTCCACAACACTAAATAGGACATCACATGAAGAATCGCTTTCAGTACCTTCAACAAGGCCTGCTTGTGCCAAATCACTATTATTATCACCTTGCGCCTTCTTCTTCTTCATATCTCGTATATATGAATAGCAACCATTACGCTTGTGGCCTTTCTTACCACAATAATGACAAAAAATAGCATCTTTCTTCTTCCTTGTATCTTTACCTGAGTCCCTTGCAACCATCGCCTCAATTTGAACCGATTTCAACTCCGACCCTTTTCTCCTTAGCTCCTCATTCAAAAGACTGCTTCTAACCGTTTTCAAAGAGATAGTTCCATTAGCATTGGAATTACTCAATGAAACAACCAAAGTCTCCCAGCTTTCCAAAAGAGAACTCATCAACAAAAGAGCCTGCAACTCATCATCAAAATTGACCTTCATGTTTGCCAATTGATTGATGACATCTTGAAACTCGTTCAAATGCTCTGCAACAGACTTCTCCTCATCCGATCGAAGTTGCACCAACTTTCGAACCAGAAAAGCCTTTCTTGTAGCACTCTTGGACTCATACAGCGATACTAATTTGTTCCACAACGCCTTTGCAGATTCACAACTAGCCACATGGTGGAACACAGAATCATCCAAATATTAGTGAATCAATGCAATCGCCTTTTTGTCCATTTTATTCCACTTTCCAGCATCCATATTCGAGGGCTTCTCCCCATTTCCATCAATGGGATCATGCAAATCATTGAGATATAGAACGTCCTCCATCTTCGGCTTCCACATACCCCAATTCCTCCCATTCAAAATAGCCATCTTCGACAACGTCATCATCTCCGACATCAAAAAATCAATTTTTTTCAAACAAAAAATCAAAAAAAAAATTCAATCCAACAAACACTCCACGCTATGCGGTGATCTGAGCTCTGATACCAAATGTTGGGGTTTTGTGCGCAGCGGAAGTTTAGACAAAACACCCAAAAACAAAATGAATCTTTTTCACCCAATCACTTGAAGATGAATGTGATTGAATAACAAACAATAACACAAAAAAATATCGGAAATATGAACACACGATATTCCACCCAACCACCCTCTTTATTGATTCACCAAAATATTGTTTACAACCGATCTCAACTATCGTTAAACAAACACAACTTGAATCAATAACCTTATTGAGAAATAGGTAGAGAATATCTAATGGCTAAACAATTTGAGGAGAAAGATAATGAAGAACAATGGCAAATTTTTCCACCACATAATGAAGATATCATGTAGGCCTTTTATAGAGTAACTTGTCACCCAAATTATCCTCATATATCTCAAATATATCCTCATATATCTCAAATATATCTATTTGGATAAGCACCAAATAATCCTTGCCTTCATTTTCAAATATCCCACAAAAGTAGCAACAAATATCTCCACCAAAAATGGATCCACATAGAAAATTTGTTGCCTACAATTTTGTGATTTGCGTATCACAAATCTCAACATTAGCTATATCAGTTAACGAATCATTAATGAATAAATTAGTAAAACATCACTTTTAATTTCAAAGAGAACAAAACACGGCTATTTCAATGGGTTAAAACATTTACATATTCGAGAACCGATTATGCTCTTGTTCTTCATATAGCTGTAAAATTGCACAAAATATAACAGCTGATGGAATATACAATATACTTGATTGGATGAGTGAAGCAGCTGTAAAATCATGATTAAAAAGGAATTGTGCTAAAAAGGTCCAAACTGCTTCAATTCTAAGGAAGAATGAATAACAAATGAAAAAAAAACAATATACGGTGTGGACGTCAAAAAGTGTGACTCTTGACAATCAAACCCATAGTGTGTAATCCACACACAAATCACATAATATTCTCACAATCAACGATCACAAAATGCAAGAATTAAAATAAAACAGGGAACACGCAAGAGTTTTTGTAGTGATTCGGCCTAATCTAAGCCTAGGTCCACTTATAATATCTGTTTGTATTATTGATTACAGGTTACAGTTGTTTATCTTGAAAAAAAAGTAGAAAAATAAGTGATTTATACACAAAATGTCTGTGTTAAATAAAAGAATTCTACCTTGTATTAGAGCAATAGCCTTGCCCCTAAGGAGTAAAAAGAAAGACGATCCCCACAAAAGTCATTTCCTTAGCTCTTAAAATGCCTATTTATATGTGGGCATCCAGGTCGGGACAACATGCCACGTGGCAACCATCCCGGGTCGGGTCGGCCACATGTCATGCGATCCATACAATCAGGAAAGGCGGCTATGCTAGGCCTTCACGTGAAGAACAACCTTCCTCGAAGTGTGTAGTACGCACATCATTCGATCTGCAGAACAAGGAGTTGGAGTACGTCAGAGTTGACCGAGTTTGAAGCAGCTGAAGTAAAGCTTTGGCTTCGGAATGACACGGGTCGGCTCGGCATGGTCGACCTGCGAAGCCCCGATCCGAAGTACGATTGGTAATGCCTAGAGTGTATCCAAGCCGACCCAGGGTCTTCGAGCCAGAGTTGATGGTCTGCTTCGATCCGAAGCTTGAAAGTGTGAATCCAGGTCGACCCGATCTTTTCGACTCGGGGTGTTGATCGAGCCGAGACTTTAAGCATGCAATATCCAAGTTTCTGGATCTTTAGTACTTCATCCAAGTGAATCGAGTTAGCGATAGCTTATAAGTGCTTGATAGAAATCCGAGTTGTGACGACCTTGTCAAAAAGGTGTGTCAACACTTTGGCCCCTAGAACGTATATTTCTTGAGAAAGGAAGATGTGGTCTGGATAATCCGTATGCCATAGAAATCAAATATATAGAACTCTAGAAAGTCATTATCGCGCCGTATCGTATTTAGTAATAATAGAAAACCAGAGAACCCGCGTCGTATTAATAGAAAACAAAAAACCCATGGTTATACCGGACCAAAACTATGATCATTCCCGAGATCATATTATAAGAAGACCAGAAAACCAAAAATCCGACGATCGCTTTGGATCATAATATAAGAGAAAATCAAGAAATCTGCAGCCTCGTCGAGCCTAACCAGTTGCGTGTATAATCTATATCTGCAAAGAAACCAAACAAACAGTTGTGTCAAATCCTGACAACACCGCTTAGCCTTTTCAAGCATAATCCATACCTAGAGTTTCAAACTGAGCATAAGTCATACTCAAGTTTTATTGAGTTTTCTCGTCAAATCCTGACAAAATGATCCGATTTTCCAGAGTATAATCCATACTTACAAATCCAAATTAGGTACAAGTCATACTTATGTCGTAGTAGGACTATGCTTGCCACAGCTTGACAAGATAGTTCATCTCTAGGTATAATCCATACCGAGAGTTTCAAGATGAGTATAATTTATACTCTGGTTTGTGACTGAATACTCTTGCCACATCCTGACAAGACACTTAAGTTTACCAAACATAATCCATGCTTGAAAAATCCATTTTATTAAATCCAGAAATTGCTACATAATCAAAACAAAGCCTGATTGGTTTATCGTTAAATCCAGAGCACGCCTAGGGACTAAATCTTAACCTCGTACGTGTGTACTTCAACTTAGACATTTATTCATCGGATGGTTTTATTGTCGAGAACAAAGTATGTCCGATGATTAAATATTAATCCCGTACATACGTGAGTTGATGTAGCCATATGGAAATCCTAAAACAAACAGATACATATCTTATTCCAAAGAAATGCAAAAATCTATGGTGATCTAATCTAGATCAACTGATGATGATCCCGTGATTTCTCAGTCCTGCATCATCCCATTCCGGGGATTGGGAAGTGGTAGTGTTGGTCTAGGCACTGTTGGTTGGTTGACATATTCAGGCAGCTCTTCTCAGACAGGTCACGCAAATGTCTGCAGTCATTATGGCATGACCTGTCATATCATGGAACATGCAGTGTAATCCAAAATCATGTTCCTTCTTAGTTGGCTCCCTACTGGGAGGCTTAGGGAAAGGAAGAGTTCCTCGCACGTCAAGGTATGTATATATCCAATAATGAAGAATTGAGCTCGGTATATTTTTCGTACTTTGGTTATCTCCGGAACCGCACATTCCTATCATTCTTCTCTGGGGCCTTTCCCATGCCCTTTTTTTTCCAGAGTTGAATGGTCCTTCATCCTTTGTTATGTAAACATCAAGGCCATCCACCTCAATATTAGCATCCTTTTTCCGTAAGAACCTGTCAACTTCAAAGCAGAATTCATTATGGTCTCTTGGCAGGTCTCATTGTAAAGAGATCTTGAAATCCATTTATCAAAGATGTCGGAGATGGCAGCTAAGTACCATGGAAGGTTCTGGTCGATCCACCGACACCACCGTCGCATTAAACCTTTTCAAATATGAGTGCAGGGTCTCTTCGGACCTTTGCCTAAGGGATGTAAGAGTCATGACGTTCTTGGGTCTAGAGATGTAGACCCTAAACTGCTCGATAAAGCGGACGACCAAAGCATTCCAGTTGGTGATCGATTCGGATTCAAGCTGCTGAAACCACATAACAGTTATATCAGTTAAGAACAAGGGGAAGCACTTTACCATGACGTTTTCCGATGCCGACAACACTTCCATATGGCATATGTAGCGCACTAGATGCATGGTAGGATCGGTCCTGCCATTGTATGCCTCCAAAGACGGTAGTTTAAAGTCAGGCAGGTTGCGGAAATTCATGATGTCCCGTGAGAAGGCGATGCAGTTGACGTTATCCACGTCATCATGAGATGTGTCGACTTTGGAAAAGCATCTAATACAATTGGAAATATGGTTTTCATCTCTAAGAAGTTGTTGCCAATTACGCAATCCAATGCGGATGACCCCAGCACGAAGTCCAGCATATAGTGGAAGTATGTCTTCAGCATCCAGGCTCGGCTCGGTGTTGCCCCTGGGTCTCGGGTCGATTTGGCCGGGTCAAGCCAGATCGGTATGGTTGACCCGACCGAGGATAGAATTTCCAGTTCTCATCTCCGTGTTGCCCCCATCCGGGGATACATTTGCATGGTCTGCATTAGCGTTCTTATCCATAACATCATGAGTTGCTGTGTCGCTACGTTGCTCAATGCGTGGAGGGTGATTACCCCCGGCCGCGTTTGGGTCGGCATGGAAGGTAAGCCGAGCCGAAGGTTACATTGATCCAGACTGTAATAAGATGTCTGGTTGATCCGAAGCTTGGGCTGACTCATGCAGTGGTGCTATTGTTGTCCCAGCAGTGCTAGTTTCAGGAAGTGATGTAGGGTTGCTCGGCCTTCCGTCCATCCGAGCAAAGAATTTGTCCATCATCTCATGTTGCTTGTGAAGAAGCTTGTTTTGATGTTCCAACTACATCCCCAATTCCGTGAGCACGTTGTCCATCTCCTCTCTTGTCGGATAGACAGAGGGGTCTCACGGGAGGAAGCCTCCTGACTTACCTCATTGCCTGTGGCCTGAGCTTGGAGAGATGCTTCATCCTCCTTCTGCTTCACAATCCTTAATCCAAAGATGAGCTATCCAAATCCTTTTAAGTTAGAAATTTATGTAGGTGCGCGCATGCCTCCCTATCTAGCGCGCCAAAGTGTTGACGTCAAAAAGTGGGACTCTTGACAATCAACCCCAATATGCGTAATACACACACAAATCACAGAATATTCTCACAATTAACAATCATAGAATGCAAGAATTAAAATAAAACAGGGAACATGCAAGAGTTTTTATAGTGGTTCAACTTAATCCAAGACTACATCCATGTATAATCTTTGTTTATACTGTCAATTATAGGTTACGGCTGTTTATATTAAAAGAAAGTAGAGAAAAAAAGATTTATACACAAAATCCATGTATTAAATAAAAGAATTCGGCCTTGTATAAGAGCAACAGCCTTGCCCCTAAGGAGTAAAAAAAAGTCGACCCTCCCAAAAGTCCTTTTCTTAGCTCTTGAAATGCCTATTTATAGGTGAGCATCCAGGTCGGGTCGGCATGCCATGTGGCGACCATCTTGGGTCGGGTCGGCCACGTGTCATGTGATCCATATAATCAAGGAAGGCGGTTATACTAGGCCTTCACGTAAGAAACAACCTTCCTCGAAGTGTGTAGTACACGCGTCGTTTGATCCCCAAAAAAACAATAAGTTAGAGTGGGTCAGAGTTGACCGAGTTTGAACCAGTTGAAGTGGACTTTGGGTTCAGATCGACATGGCCGACCCGAGAAGCACCGATCCGAAGTATGCCTGGTGATGTCTGGAGTGTATCCAAGTCGACCTGGGGTGTTTGAGCCGGAGTTGATGATGTGCTTCGATCCGAAGCTTGGTGGTATGACACCAGGTCGACCCAATATGTTCGAACTGGGGTGTTGATCGAGTCGAGAGTTTAAGCATGTAATATCCAAGTTTCTGAGATCTTTAGTACTTCATCCAAGTGAATCGAGTTAGCAATATCTTATACTCATATCCTAAGCACTTCGCTTAATAGAAATTCGAATTGTGAGGACCTTATCAAAAAAGCATGTCAACATATGGTTAATTAATTATAAATTTTGTATGGTGGTTGGTTGAACTAACCTTAAACAAATTAATGTTGGGGAAGATAGTGGATCAGAAGGTATGTTGGAGTAACTTTAGTTTGTCGTTCGTAGTAGAAGGCGTTGGAGGAGATGATGGATTTTGAATAAGGTTGGATATGGAATCAGTTGCACGTCATTCTATATGGAGGAAGATATGAGAATCGTCTGTATTTAGGTTTTCTTATCTTAGGGGAGAATGATGCGAGAAGAAGTGGATGCAATAAGAATAAGCGTTGAAGGGAAATTCATTATTTCAAAAAATATTAAGTATATTAGTTCATGGAGTTTTCTTTATTGTAGTAAAGATAGGACACAAGCTTTATATAGTAGAAATTAATCCTAATGTTACACTTTTGGGTCGCTATAAACCTCATGCGCAGATAAGTGTGAATATGAAGGCATCCACATCCATAAACCATCCTCCAATTTTTGTCAATATTATTGTTTATATTGTGCATATTTTGGTATAATGAAAATTATGCATTTGTTATTTTACCAAATTAGTTTATTATTATATATATATATATATATTAATGCATACTAACTGCTCACAATTAATTATTTTACTATCATATTTGTTTATTTTTCTAGCTGTTGTAATCAATATGATTAAAATTTCTTTACGTCTAACTAATGCCAATGAGTTTCAAACCAAAAACCGCTATGTCCAATCTCTAAAGGTTCACTGGTAGGCTAGATGTCTGGGACTCAACAAGCATGAAACTCTTCTTTATAGGTACATACTTGCTTCAGCAGGACCCGACAAGCCCACGACTTTTGATTTTCTGGATGTCATGCATCCCAGACTCAACAATCCGTCAAAATACGATCTTAGTGATCGTTGGATTTTTTTTCCTACTACGATCTCAGCGATCGTTAGACTTCTCCCAAATCGCAGCTCATAGATTTACAAATCTCCATACTACTCACAAAACACATCTTCCTTCAAACAGAAAAGACATGTTTTGAGGAGCAAAGTATTGACTCGCTTTTTGGTCAAAACAGTCACACGTCAAGTTTATGACTAACAACGCGCTCGAGTCTCGAGAACATCATCAGAAAACACAAAGCGATTTGGTCGAAGTCGCAACGTGCTCGGAATCGAGCCAAAATATGGATCATTCTTGAAATCAACATCAACTCAGTCGTGTGTGGCAAATGTGTGGCGATCACTAAAAAAGGCTTGAGCACCTCGCGACAATCATCAAAAATCACCTAGCCAATCCTTGCTCGACTTGGATTGAATCTTCAGATTTTGCTTGCATGCACCATGCCGATCACAGAGAATTCCTCGCACGGACTGGGTTGATCACCTGAAAGGAAAAAAATCTCGAAGCTCAAGCCGCTCAAGAATTTCTCATCGCTCCAAGAATGCGAAATTCTGCAGAGGGTCCTCCCAGATGCGAGATTTTGCAGACAGTCCTTCCGAATGCGAAATTCTGCAGACAATCCCCCGGCATGCAAAATTCTAAAAATAGCTCATTTCTTAGCCAAATTTCCAGGATGTAAATTTCGCATCCCCTCGGGATACAAAATTCGAGTTGATGCCTCCAAACCTGACCTATAAATACCCCCTTATTTGACATTCTAAATGGTTAGCATCTATGGACCTTTGACTATACTTTGGCATACAAGATTGGAGCTTCAAGACACCATGAATGGTTGTCATCATCTTCATGACTTATGGACATTCTTTCAACTTGTAGACGCTACATAGAAGACCGTCTACAGTTTTTTGGTATTTAGAAGATCGTCTACAGTTTTTTGGCATTTAAATATCTATAGTTTTTTTGCATTTAGAAGACCTCCTACAATTTTTGGACATTCATGCATACTCTTGGACATTTAGGATACTTTTGGACATTGTTGTGCATAACGACACACTTTGGCTCAATGAAGAAGAAGGGCACTTTGGTCGAAGTTTGAAATTGACAAACTATTTGTTGTTTTATCATACAATTTTGTACACATAAATTGTCCGAACTTGCATAAGCATTGTAATTGACAACTATATGATGAATAATCACTATAAAGTGGACGTAGGCGTTAATGCCGAACCAAAAGTTGTGCGCTCCCTGTACATTTCTCGCACTCTGGATATTCAGATTATAAGTTTACAACTAAACTTACACTTGGGGGTTAGCGTGCGCCGTGCGCAAACAACCAATTTTCCACATCAACACATTTTATTTCATATAAATAAAAAATGTATGACTATTGTATAATTGCTCAACATTCATAAACATCCATATATATGTTGTTATTATTATTATTTAGGGGTGGTAATTTGATCTGATCCGGTATGTCTTGGTTTTAGATAGATCAGAATTTGTCGGGTCTATACTATACATTTCAAAAATCTAGATCCGACCCAAGCTTCGATTCGGGTCAAGTCAGTTCGGATTCGGTTAGGTAGTAATACAAATAATTCACTATCTCAATGCTTTTGGTTGAGTCTTCCAAGTCGGTTCGGATCGCATTTGATTAAGTCTTTATTGTATTTTTCAGCACCTAGACTCGACCTAACACTCATCGGGTTAGGTTCATGTTTAGGTCATTTCGAGTAGGTTCGTTTCGGTTATCGGTTCTAATTGCAAGCCCTATTATTATTGCTTTGCCAGTTAAGTGAGATTCACATTAGTAATGATGTTGTCATAATAATAATTGGCTATGTGCATAAGTTTAATGTATTCATACACACACACACACACACACACACACATATATATATATATATATATATATATACACACACACACACACACATATAAATATATATATACTAATGAAATGATGTTTTATACCATATCATTGTATTTTATTTTAACACTACATTAATTAATATATATACATATATAAATCAATATATTTAAGCAATTTATATTGTAATATATATACACATATATATTATATGAATTTTGATATAATAATTCTCCGATGTATATTTATATTTATTACTAATTTTTTTTGAATTATTAGATATTTTTAATTACTATTTATTCATATAAGAGTTTTGTTTCAAAAATTCAATTTTAAATTTTTTAAATTAGTTTACAATCACTATAAGATTATTAAATATGCTTTTACATTTTTAAAAATCATATAAAAATGGTCGAATAATATTTAATTAATTAAAAATAATATTTCTACTTGGAAAACATAGAAACTTTTCACTACTTTCAAAATACTATTTTTTATTTTTAAAAAATTAGATATTTTATCATATGATTATTTCATATTATTTATTTCAAGTAATTGGACTAATTAATTCATAATATATATATATATATATTGATATACTAAATTTTCAGTAAATTTATATCTACATTGTTATTTGAACTGGAATATTAATAAAATAAAAAAATTGAATTTTTTTAATAAATAATTTGTTATAATATAAATTTACAGTTAACTATCATTATTAAAAAAAATCCCACTTCAAAGAGTAAAGCTATGAAATTTGACTGGTCCATTCCAACTGACCCTTCGTTTAAGCTAATCTCTTGCACAGGCACTTTTCGTCCCTAAGACTTCCACTTATTTAAGAAATATTACATGCCTCTGCAAATAACAGGCTACTGAAGTATGAATGTCAAACATCAAACGCTCACCCTGTGCAGGGGAGCTGGGAGCCCTTGTCCATTCCGCTAAAGTTGCAGACCTCTAAAGTTAATTGTTATACACACACACATCATAATTATTTTAATTTAATTCATGTGTAATAGTTTATTTCCTTAAATTTATAATCCAATTTGCACACCCACATACATACATGTATATGTCCCATTATTATTTATAATATAATATATATAATATTTTTTCATAATATATACATGATGGGGGTATGGCACCCCTCTTCCATGGCATTCCTTTTGCACCTCAAGCACAACCATTCATTTAATATTAAATAAGTTAGAGGGGAGAGAGAGTTAGTGGGGGTAGAGAGAAATGAGAATATGTGATGGAAATCAGGGGAGCTATACGAGTGCTGCACTTTTTGGAGTGCCCTTGATCCCATCTCTCTCTCTCTCTCTCTCTCTATATATATATATATATATATATATATATATATAATTACTTGGATATTTAAACCTATAAGTATATGCATATATTTGGCAACATACAATATATATATATATATATATAATGAGTTAATATATCTCTTGCGATGTATATCCCAATATCTATATACGTGTATGTTATACGTTACACGGAATATTATGGTACATACGCACACACATATACATATATATACGGTACATATGGATACTTATACATTAAGTGAAAATAAAACAAATAATTTCTAACAACATTATATAGATTTAAATAATGGAAGCGACTATTAGGATACAAAATTAAACACACAAATTGTGAACCAACTGATTTGTTAACCTTTACATGGAAGGTGAAAATTTAATAGTTGGAAATTATTGTGTTTAAATTTGCATCACCATTTTGTGTCTAAGTAGACTTTCTCGTTAAATAATATACATGGTTTTATTTAAATCAAATTTACAAGTGTTCTAAATAAATTAGACTTCATAAACCTAATAATGATCCAATAGGATTTAAAAAAAAAAGAAATCTACTCATATCTTCCGCTGTGGGCTGGGTAGGTTCCAACCGTGGTATAAGGTTCCGGCCGAAACCACGAGATTCCGACCATCTCGGATCGGTTCCGGCCGGCACCGGGACGGGATTAGGGCAAAATCCCGTCCCGGTAAGAAAAGATGTAAAAATAAAATAAAAAGATTCGCACGTTCAGTCATGGAAAAAGAAAGAAAACAAAGAATCCATAAAAGCAAAGCTAAAAGCTATGAAACGTGAATGAACCGTAAGGAGAGAATCATTTTTCGCTTATAAATATACACAGTTCATTAAGTAAATTACCATGCTCAATCACTGTTGAAAACCCTAAAATTGAACACAACATAATCGACAAAATTGAAGATGTGATTTTTTTAAAGGCAGAGCAATTTCCAGCACCCCAACTCCAATTTCTTCTAAGATCTTCCACTTCGAGACTACCGAAGGCAAAGCAGGTTTGTCTCTTCGATTTCCCTTTTCTATTCTTTTTTCCTAATTCGATGTTTCCGCCCTTTTTCATTTTCCCTCTCGTTGGATTTTGTTTTGTGCAAGATGAGAAACTGATGGAAGAAGGGCAACGTGGCTTTGATTTGACTTTATTTGTTTGTTTGTTTGTTTCTGCGATTTTAAATATTTGTTGTATATGTTTATTTATGTATGCCAAATGGACCGTATGAATTGGTCAATAAGCAAGCACGTTATTGCATTACTCACAACAACCACTACTATTAATTATGTTATCTTTCTAACTAAATTTAAAAATGGAAAACGAAGGATAAAGAAGTGAACAACATATTTATATTTTATAAAAAAAATTGGAACGAAAAGCATCCTTCCCCTTTCTTTTATATAGCTCCAACCAGACAGTACTGACATGATTATGTTTTGCATGTAGAACTAATAATGCAAAACAAATGTTAAAGCCAAACTTACTGAGTAACATCATTAGCTTGTTTCCAGTCCATAACATCACTTTGAGTAACATCATACTTCAAATTAAATATTGCACATGGGTTTACTTGTGCATATTGGACTGACTTGCATATTATACTTGAATATACCGATTTGAATACGAACTTGTGCATATTGAACTTGAATATACTGATTTGAGAAGAATGATAGCTTCGAGACAGTGGGCATCAAGACTTCTAAGGCTCAATACTAAAGATAAAAGAACCGCAATTATTGTCTCAACACTAACTTACGACAATGATTTTTGGAGTGATGTTGCTTCTGTCATACTTGTTTTTGAGCCACTAGTGAAAGTTCTACGTTTGGTAGATAGTGAAGACAAAGAAGATATGAGATATCTTTATGAAGCAATGGATCGATCAAAAGAATCAATTAGAAAAAATGTTGGTGCAGCACAATATCAAAAACGGTGGAATATAATAGATAAAAGATGGAAAAGACAATTGCATCGACCTCTTCATGCGGTAGGTAATCTGTTCACTTTCATCATATCGTCACACAAATAGTCAAATATATTACAATTCAATAATATGTTGCATTTTTTTCATATAGGTTATTTTCTTAATCCTATCATTCAATATGGAAATCCAACAAATGACAGAGAAGTAACGAGTGGATTTAACAAAGTTCTTGAAAGGATAGTGCTTGATATTGATATGAAAATTAAATTTGGAAAAGAGGTAAAACTAATATCATAATAGTTGTGAAAACCATTTATTATCCCAGACATCAAATATTTAACTGATACATCAACAGGTGGAATGATATAAGATGAAAATGGGTTCGTTTGGTTCTGCAAAAGCACATACAACTGTAAAACAATGTTCTCCTGCTCAATGGTGGTCAATAATTGGAGTGGTGGATGCTCCAAATTTAACAAATCTAGCAATGCACATTTTAAGCCAAACAGTTTCTTCAAACTATGAGAGGAATTGGACCACGTTTTCAATGATTCATACAAAATTAAGAAACAAAATGAAAATGAAAAATCTTGAAAAACTGGTATATGTGCATTACAACATGAGACTAAGAGCAAAAAATTCACGACGACGCGATACTGAGGATCATTTGATCGATCTGGATTACATATTCCATGAAGAAGATCCATTAGCAGAGTGGACCACTAAAATTGAATCACCCTTGTTGTACAACGATCCTTGGCTAACTGACACGCTGAATGATGCAATAGCTGCCGTTGATGGCATACCTACACGAGCAACAACTAGTCAAAGCAATGAAAATAGTAGCGGTTCGTCAAATGATGATCAAGGTAATGTTGGTGGAAGTGGAGTCGGGTTGACAAGTAATTATGGTATTGGTTCTAGTTATGGTGATGATTCATATAGGTTTACTCAAACATATTCAAGAATAGGTGCAAGTGACATTCTCAACCGAAGAGAGAGTAATTTAAATGTTGAACATGGACATCAACATAATTACGAACAATATAATCCATATATTTCGAATGATCCACCAAACTATAGGCATTCTACTTCTGACTATACAAGTGACAACTCATATTATGGAACAAAAGAAACGTATAATGACGTCTCGAGTGATCAAAATAGTCAATGTACGTATGCAACACAAAGTGAAGAACCATCGACGTTTGACAATATGATGGAGAAATTTATGGGTTCAGGACAAATACAATATGGTTATCCATCATATTATACAACACAAGATACTGAAGAAAACAATCCATATATGTAGGTTCAAGAAATAGTTTCTAGATGTAATACTAGTAGTATTATATGTTACACCGTTATATTTTTGTAAACTATGTTTCCATGTTGAATTAATCATTAACTTTTTCAAAGAAATATAAAAGTTTGATTTTTGAACCGAAACCGAAACAAAAACCGAAACTGCAGAAACCGTCTGAAACTAGTAAATTTTCAAATGACCGAAACCGAAACTGAGTTTTCGAACCATGGTTCCAACAATGACTATACGCTTTCATAAGTTTATTTCTTTTACACAAGATCCAAAAATCACATAAAATCGATTCCAATCTTTGTTAATGATATTATCGTACTAGGAATGTTACAGTTATGATAATTTTACTCATTACTGAATTATTAGTAAATAAGAACAAACAAAATCAATATATCAATATTATAGGCATGTTAACGATAAATTTACAACATTTACTTACTTTATTAATCTAGATCAATTGTTGCTTAAAATACATATACAAGATGATGCTTAACCTATTTCATGGTTTTGCAATCTCGTTTATCTTTACTTTTTTCTAACTTCATTTTTAAAGAAAATTTCTTATATTTGTGAGCCATGCACGTCAATTTAATGAAACATAAATAAGTAGATCTTATAACGTAAATTTGAGTAACCTTTATGTCAGAGTGTAAACGTAAAACTAGATTATTACCTACTCTAATCTAATTGTAAATTTACCATCACCGACCAAACAGTAAATGACTTTTCAGTACACAATTTTTCGGTTTGACAACAGAAGCGAGCAATATTCGGTTAAAACCGAATTAACCAAGCGAAATGATTCACTTTGTGGGTCTGATTTAGTAACGAAACTAAATAAGCTTGAATTTAGTTTTTAATATATATATACATATATATATACATATACATATACATACATATATATATATATTGTTTGTTAATTTGACCAAATTAATCAATTTTTTATTGTATTATCCAAATTTCTAACATTGTAATACTTTAACAATTGGTTCAATAATAAAAAATAACCAACCGAAAATAGACTAATTTTTTATAAGCTTAAAACTATTTAATAAAATGTCTTCAACATTAATTTGTTTTCCTTTGAATGAAACAATCATTTAAATAATAGTTACTTTCTTAATTCGATGAAATCAATATTAGATCGAACTAACTAAAATTAATTTGGTCCAATTCTGATTTTTTTGGGGGTTTCGATTCGTTTTGAGTTTTTCTTCGGTAAAACCAACCAAAAGCCCTACCCTTATATACAAGAGTAATGATAATGATTTTTCCCTAATTTTGGTTTACTGTAGAATCAGTATGTTAATGACATTTAATACTAGCAAATAGAACCATTGTTATAACAACCTTGAATTACACACAAAAGAAACACAAAAAATAACTTCATGTGAAATGTCCTTGCAGGATACATATTAAGAATAAAAAATGTATTTGATCATATACTAAAAATTATATGATGCTTTCGAAGCTTAGATGACTAGAGCACCCGTTTAGTAGCAGAAGGTCCTGAGTTCAATTAATTTGATGAGTCTAATTTAAATGGAAAATGCTTTAGGAGAATAATTGAAATGGAAAATGAATCGTTTGAGCATTATAGCTTTTTGAAGAAATCTAACCGATGGGTGTAATTTAAGTAATACTTTCGGGCGGCTTTTGTACCAATATCAAATTCATGTGATAGACAACTATATTCTGAATATTCTCATTCATACTTGGTTAAAGAACGAAGTTTGGAGATTGTACTCGTTTATTGTGAAATTTATTCGATGTTTTATAAACGTGTATAGAGAGAAGCAATTCATATAGCTTTCAGGATTTTCATTGTTTCCGATGACGAATGACATTATAATATAATATTTTCTTTCTCCAAAGATGCACGTTCAGTCTAATCGATCAAAAGGCAAGGCAAAACATGCATAAATGTAATTTATATGCATGGTTAAGCCATTAGTTTATAAATCAAAAGATTGCATAATAGAACATGATAACATGTAATATTTTAGATGATAGATATTTATATATGACAAGACAAATCATTTCATTTCTATTTATTTGTGGTTGGTTTTCTTGGCTTCCAATATGTAGGAACTGATAAGAACAAAGAATCAATTCATATACATTTGGTAGACAACAATGAATATATTCCTATAAAAAAAAAAGTGGTGTCTTTAATTTTTTAAAGTGGGTAGGATGAAGCAGTAACTTCATCCAAAATGGAACGTGGTTGCAAAGCGACACTGAAACTCCAACATGAAAAAAGTACGGTGTAAACAGACCAGACATGACCAAACCGAATGAAGGTGTGTTCTAATCCTATCCTATAATAGATCCAGATGGACAGAAATCGAGCAAGCATTAAGTTCAGACATTATTATGATACATATTAAGAATGAAATGTATATATTCTTGTTGAAAAGAAAAGGGCAAATTTATGTGAAGCTTTCATAGCTCAGATGGCTAGAGCACCCGTTTAGTAAGCGGGAGGTCCTGAGTTCAATTCTCAGTGAAAGCAGTCTTTTCCATTACTAATAAACATATTAAATTACTTAAACCCAAACTACCTATTTTAATATTAAACCATACACCGCAAACATAATCATCCTATCCTCTTTTATTCTTCGAAACTTATTAACTTTAATTACGGCAATAACTGTAATTTTTAATACAAATAACTTTACGATGTTATTATGATTAACACCAATCCAACAATCCTTGACACAACCATCCCATCCTCTTTCATTGTTCAAAATTTAATAACTTTAGTTACTGCTATGACTGTATTTTTTGATTTATACGAATAATTTTATGATGTTATTGTGATTCTTGTACTTTATTCGAATTTACGAATTTTAGTCGGATTAGTTAAGAGATATTAGATAACATTATGGTGGTATTCCTAAAAAAAAGATGGTGTCTTTTAATTGGGTTGGATGAAGCAAGAACTTCATCCAAACTGGAACGTGGTTGCAAAGCGACACTGAAACTCAAACAAGAGAAATGGAGGCTATAATCGGACTAGATAAGACCAAACCAATCGAAGGTGTGTCCTAATCCCATCTTATAATAGATTCAAATGGACACAGATCAAGCAAGCATCAAGTTTAAACATTATTATGATGCATATTAAGAATAAAATGCACGTATCCTTCTCGAAAAGAAAAGATTAAACTTATGTAAAGCTTTCATAGCTCAGATGGCTAGAGCACCCATTTAGTAAGCAGGAGGTCCTGAGTTGCTTTCTCAGTGAAAACATTTTTTCCATTATGAATAAAAATACTAAACTACTTTAGACCAAACTATTTTAATACTAATCCATACACTCCAGACATAATCATCCTATCCTCTTTCATTCTTCAAAACTTATCAACTTTAATTACTGCTATAACTATATTTTTTTATTCGTATAAATAATTTTATGATGATATTGTGATTAAGACCAAATTATTTTATCAATCCAAACATCCCAACCACAATCATCCTATCCTCTTTCATTCTTCGAAATTTATTAACTTTAATTACTGCTATGACTGTATTTTTTGATCAGGAAAATATCCTAAAGGACAAATGAACAAAAAATTGTTCCGTAAGGAAAAGAGAGCAATTTTTTGTTTATAAGGACAAGCTTTAGTGTAAAGTGAGGAATTATAGTGGGCCCCTGAATTTCTCCATTTACACTAAATTTTTCCTTTGAAGATAAAATTTTGCCCCTTTGTCCTTATGGAACAATTTTTTGTTCCTTTTGTCCTTGAGGATAAAAACCCCTTTTTTATTTATACAAATAATTTTATGATGTTATCGTGATTAACGTATCTGATTTGGATTTATGAGTTTTAATAGGATTTGTTTGGGGGTATTAAAGAACATTATGGTGAAAAAGGTTGGGCGGTTTATGTTACAACCAGAGAAAAAGCAAGGAGAGACCTTTTACAACGGACTACTATAGTAGTTTAATAAGCATACGTCATAAATATTTTATGCCTATTATTGTGGAATCTCCTTCAAGTTTATTCATTTGAAGCAAGAGAAATGTCAGAAAAAGAGTACATTAATCAACTCAGTGAGTTGGTTAGGTCAGGATGGAATTTTTTCTCTCTTCTTCCCTTTGTTGACCAAAAATATTCATACCCTTCATTAATTCAAGCCTTAAAACATAAAATCAACACAATGGTGTGTTAGCTCTTTCTGAACTAATATGAATTTAGAGTTAACATTCGATGTGTAATCTCTAGGCAATAGTAAGGTAACAACATGTTTACTTATATCATATATACAAAGAGAGGTACGATCAAGAGAACCCCACACAGTGCAACACCCTCTATAATCTCTTTGATTTCCACCACATTCTCGTTTCTCTCTCTTTCCATTATCTCTCTCTCTCTTCCCATTATTTTATTCAATTATAAATGAGTGGCTTAAAATGGAATGAAAATGAGGTGCTACCAAATAGGGATGTCTTGAAACATGCCTCAAGTGTGTGCGTGTATGTATTTATATTTATCCACTTTATAATTCATCAAATTTTCACCATATGATTCATGTATAGTTAGATCGATTATATTATCTGAATCTTTATATGTGTGTTTTTCCTTTTTAGAACACACACGCACATATACACAAATCTATTGTTATTATAATGAGAAAAAAATCATATATATGTATATATTATTGCAATGTATTATATAATATACATACATACATAAATGTGTGTGTGTGTGTATATATATATATATATATATTCAAGAACCAAAATGACTTAAAAGAAATTTAAAACAAAATTGGATTTATACTAATTATATAAATTTGTAAATAAAACTATATAAATATATTTTCATTTCTAAAAAACATTAAGTATACATATTATTCGAATTAAATATATAATACACACATATAATTTAATTTTAAAAATACAATACAATAAACCAACCTTCAAATATATAATAAATGTAAATGTGCGTGTATATGCATATTAATTGCATAAAATCTTGTACATTACAAAGTATGTTTTTTTTTAAAAAAAAAATCCAATAATTTCCTGTTTAAAAAACGAATAAATCTGAAAATATTTGAATAAAAAAAACTGCCTTTTTCAAAATCTAATATGGTCGAATAATAATATGCATAATATAATTATATATATGATTGTGGAATGGTTCTCTATTACGATTAACTTAAAATATTAATTTAAATATACACATATAACAACAAAAATAACTAAGCCATTAATTCCAATCAAGTTGAAGTTGGCTAGAGATGGAACCGAAACCAATTTGCAAAGTTAATTTAGAGGTAAAAATAATAACAAGAGATTTAAAAGTGAAAACATAAATAAATATGAAATAAAATAAAATAATTAAATAATAATAGTAATAACAATAACTAATAAATAAAAAACAAAAAAAACCCAAGGTGGTGATGATAATACTAGTGGTAATACATACCGAAGGTCAACGCTACGCCTTAAATGCCTATTAGTTAATCCTATAATCATAAAACTCCCCTCAACTAACTTAAATTCACAGTTTTAGTACGTGAATCGCTAACTTCCATGCACTCATATTCGACACCAGCTCTTTAAATATATTCTAATTTCTCAAGTCTTTTTTTTATTACTTCCTCTCATGTCATCCTTGATCGACATCTACCTTTCTTCGAATATTCGGTGAGGCATATAATTCCAACGCACACAGGTCCATCGTTAAGTCTCCATTGGAAATGTCCAAACAATCTTAAACGATGTTGAACTAGCTTCCCTTCAATTGGTGCCACTCCAAGTTTATCCCAAATATCATCATTTCTAATTTGGTCCCTATACACATATAACTACACACACAGATATATATATATATATATATATATATATATATTCATTAAAAAAAATTGTTGCATATATGTTTAATTACATTTGAAGTTTAGTTCTTCATGAAACCAAAATTTTCAAAGTAAAAGATACTATAATATATATATATATATATATTCATTAAAAAATATTGTTGCATATATGTTTAATTACATTTTAAGTTTAGTTCTTCATGAAACCTGAATTTTCAAAGTAAAAGATACTATAATATATATGTATGTATGTATATATATATATATAATTTACATGTGAATTCAAAAGCATCTATATTTATATTTATAAACATTATTTTATATTTTATATGTATTTAGACAAACAATATTGTCAAGCCTATAGGGACACACTCATTCATGTGTTTAAGACATCCAACACATTTGATGCATTGGACACAAAATATGCTTTTTTTGGGGATGCAGGGCTACTTTAAGTGAAAAGTCTCATCCAAAAGCAATAGAACCATCTTGGTCCTTCTTAAGGCAATTATCTTATCGTAGACAAAAAACATAAAATTTATAATTTAATGATTAACGGCTGTAACGTCCCGTATTTTTCGGCGGTTAATGTTGAACGATTAAAGCGATTTAATATTTGATTTGAATTTAAATTAGAGATTTATATAGAGTTCATTTATTTAATTTATTAAATAAGATTTTTATTCGATAAATATAAAGTGTATGAAATCAATTTATTATTATCGATGTAGTGATATTTCAAAAGATTTTAGAATTCGACAAGATAAATTCCATCAGTTTAAAAATAGTCTATTGATACTAAATTTTGTATTTTCAGGAAATTTAAATTAATTTATTTAACATACGATCAGTAAACGTCGGAATTAAATCGAATTTAATTATAAATCATCAGTTTAAATTAGTATCTTTTCCACACGATCGATTGAGGTTTTGAAACTTGTTCCAGTAAGTTCAGAATGGCGGTATTACCCTAGAAATGCCTTTTATTGCGTTTAAATAGGAATTAGAAATCAGCGCGATGTTTTAATTAAATAGATTTACATCGGTTTGAATAAATTAAAGGATAGCAGACCTATATATTTTGTAATGTATGTTATTTTTAATTCTTTACCTATTCCTTCCAAACGAAAATAATTCTGAACCTACCTACACCGGCTATCCTTCTCCTTTCAAATCAGCTTGTTCTTTCACTTCATCACGTACACCCCCTATTTCTTCCAAACAAAGCTTTCTCTGTAAACCTATCCAACACAGGTGCTTCGTTCTTTCACTTCAGAGTTTTCTACAATCCTATTGCTTCCCTAAAGTCAATGGCTATGGCTACTGTAATGGACGTTCTTCTTATCGCCTAAATTGTCCAGCTATATAAGGAGCATCACACTGTTGTATTCGGCCATCCTCACAACAAACGAAATCAATTACATCTCTTTGCCATTTCCATTCTTTCCTTTTCACAGTAAAATCAAAATCCAATTCCTCAGTATATAAAAAAAATCAAAACTGAAATCGCGAACTGGATCCGCCACGCATCCTGAAGCTCGACACTTTATGTAGCATCGCGAATCAAGCAAGGAAGGGGTTTCGAAGGGGATCTGATGATGCCGATAGTGTACTGGGGAGGGTTCCGAATGAAGGGCGAAGTGCATTCGAGTTATCGAGGTACTGGCATGGTTGGAAATCCAAACCGTGAACTGGAGGGCGGATGAGAGTCTGGTGTTGAGGCAGTGTAGTGAAGGTTGAGTACAGTTTAATGAATGGGGGGAGAAGAGGAAGTCTGATTCTTTGATAAGGGAACTGGGAAGTTGCGATGTATTTAAAAGGCAACGATGCCTTGATAGTTAAACAATGGCAAACTATGGATGCGCTGGGAAAGAAAGGGGGAAGCCAGTCTGCGTTGATTTGGCAATAGGGAGTTCGACATGAGGATATTGGGAAGGGCGATCACTGTTTATTGTTGGGACAGTGGATACAAGGGTCTGAGTTAGTATGGAGTGATGCGTATGAATTGTTGTTGAACTGATGTTCAACATTTTGGTGTTTGACTTCTAATTTGATATTACTGGGGTATTACAGTATGATGTAATAAGGAGTACGGACTGAGATGAGTAGGGGAAGTTCATCGGAGGGGACTCTGGCAAAGCAAAAGTGTGATATTGAGTGGAGTTTGAATGGTCTGAGTTTGGCAATATAACTGAAGGATTTTTGTGGCATTGCTGAGGTAATTCGGGTGGACATTTCTATTTTTTTGTGAAGATCGAGAGTATGTTTGTGGATCTGAAATGAGGATTGTTCGCAAGTGAAGATGGGGGAAGCAATAGTGGAGTTTTGGTGGATCTGGAGCGCAGTTTGCAGAAGGATGGTTTGATGGTGTTAATGATAAATTAAAAGGAGTCGTAGTGCCTTGGATAAGAGATGGCAAAAATGTTGAGACCACTCTTGCAAGGTATAACAACAACAAACCGTGGTGTAGATCGTATAAGAGAGATGGCAATTGATTGGGAGATGTTCAATGGATTTCCGAAGTGGGATTGATTGCAATATGGGAGCGGTATGAGGTTATGTCGGGAAGTGATGGAGAAATTGGCAAGGCCTTAAGGTATATAGTTTTTACAAATTTAAATGCGCCTAGAATAATTTATATAATTATGTTATAGTTAATTTAAATTAAATATCGTTAATCGTTAAAATAAAATAAATTAATTATAGATGTAAAATAAAAGACGATTCAAGTGAATTCATAGCCGATGATATGAAATTTTACATGGATATGCAGCAAAGGAAAAATCGAGGTGAGTTATACTCACTCAGTTAAATTATTGGGAACTATTTTTTATAGTTCAAATTTATTGCTTGCTTGTTTGATGATAATTGCTTAATATAATATTATATAATAGTATTATATAATAATAATATTGGTGATTGGTGATTGGATAATGCCCGCAGTATCATTAGCGGATGCCCGCAGTACCATTAGCGGATGATTTCCCTATATGCCCCACAATATATATAGTGGATGATCTTCTATACCGCGAGATCCTGCCTCGAAGCAGGATGGGTATTATTATTGTTTGACTAACATCTGTGGATGCAGGAAAAACAGGTTGGAGGGATCCAACTGGATTCCTCAACATTTATTTATTGTTTTCACATATATCTTGTTATATGATATGATGGATAACCTGTGATAGTATATGACCCCGTTTGGATGTGTTTTAACCTTGGACCTTGGTTTTTGAATGACAAAACCATGGATGGATTTTAAAACAGAATATAAGAATATATAAAAGTATTCTAAAGGAATTTTATTTTTAAATAGAATATTTCTTTAGAAACTGAATGAAATAGAATTTCAAAGGAAAAAGTTATTTTTAATTAATGAAATGTGAAGTAGATTTTATAGACAATGTTATAGAGAAGTAGGACATTCAAAAATTTAAAAACATAATTCGAATGTAAATTCAGGAGAAAAATAGGGATGCGGGTTGAACCAAATATTTTAAATATATTGAATTACAAAGGAAATTACAAATGAGGTTATATGAAATAACTCTATTATGGGGTTGGAACTTGAAACTTGATTTATGAAATCAAGTCTAGTATGGATTTATATCGAAATTTTTATTTACAATTAAGGTGAATAAAGGAAATAAAGCAAGTGAGGCGAAAAATATGAATTTGTAGACGTAAGTTCGAAAAGGGGTTTGAAATGATAATTTCTAATTGAATTTAAGAAGAACTAATTTGGAAATATAATATATATATTTGAGAATTTTACATATGGTTTATAAATAATTAATATTTGCAAATGATAGTAATGTTCAAATATTTTAGAATTGAAATCATAAATAGAATTGAATGGTAAAGGTTTATTTTAACAAATTAAACAAGAAGTTAATTTATAAGCGATATTTATAAAGAAGTAAATTATTGTTATTATTAGAGAATTCTATAAATATAATCTAAATATGAAGAGATATGAAATTGGGTTTAAAATCGGTATTGTAATAGATGTGATTGTATTCAAGTTCAATGGAAATTATAAATTAGATTATATGAAATAAATCTAATAATAGAAGTGATAATAGAATTGGAACTTGAAACCGACAAGCTTGGAATCAAATCGACAAATTGGTCAAAAATGGATTTGTATTAAGGTTACTATTCACGGGTAAGATGAATATTGCTTGAAGCGAATCTTTTATAACTAAGAATTTTGAAAGTAAATTAGAAAGGGTTTTAAAATTATAAATAATAATTGAATTAGAGATGAACTAAGTTGAGTAATATAATGTGGATTATATTAAGGGATTATACATACGGTTTACTAATAACAAATAATATTAGTAAAAATTTGGGAAAAAGTTATGTATGAAATATTTTGAATAGAAGTTAGAATAAAAATAAAGGAGGCTCATTGAAATAAAAGAATGAATAAAATAAACCTATACAGATGTTTATAAAGATTTTTGGAATAAAGACTTGATATTGAATGTGGTTTGCAAATGTTAAAATGAAATGAAATTAGTTAATTGAAAATATATCATTATAAGAAAAACTTGTTTCGGTTTAGAAAATAAATATTTAGCAAATGTTTGTTTTGCAAATCAAAGATGTAAGGAAATATTGTATAAAGGGTTGTAACGATATTTTGTTAATATCATTTATAAGAAAAATATTTGAATAGTTATAATTTGAGATAAACATCTCATTTAAGAATGGTAATTTATATTGTAAATCCTCGTTTAGAAATTAAGAAATGGAATTCGAAAACTAGAAACCGACTGCAGATTAGTTGAGATTGATGATTTTCTGAATGTCGATCTGATGTTGGTTTCGGCCTTCGGATTTGACGTTTAGAGAAATTTTCTCTTACAAATTTTATGGTTAGGGACTAATGACCAAAATGAAAAGTTTATTCCAAAAGTATTGGAAATAAAACAGTTTTGAATATCCCTATACTAATATAAGAAGAGAAATGGATATTTCATATGTTGGGGAAAGTAAGAAGTTTAATATAACGAATGATTAATTAAAGAGGCGATTATTGAATCATTAAATGCAATTTTCTTTTTATGGATGAATGGTAGTTTTTATTTGATAGTTAAATCACCGACTATCAAATCTGGCCTAAAGCGATTGTTGGTACGGAAAAACCGAGATCGAATTTATATTCGAAAACCATTTTGACCAATAAATACGTAAACGTTGAATATATTAGTCGTTGATCGAGACGGAGTATTCGAAGACCGTAAATCTTCATAAAACGGAAGAACTACCTAAAATTTCTGGTTTAGCGGCCAGAAATATACCGTGGTTCTGTCGTGGTTGGAATTTACGGATTGCAAGGACTTCTCGCTACTGATCTATAGGGTGATTCCTAGGATGTGGTAGGAGGGTGCCTTCGGTTTGTCCAGACCCAGGACAACTTGTATGGACGAATGTCTGATAGACTATTTCTGTAAGAGTCACGTACGTTGATTTCTTCAAACGTACTATAGTTGGTGGCGGAGAAGGGCACTTCTCTTTGCTTAACTACTAGAGTATTTTTGTGGACGTCAATTAGTGATTTTTGACGGATCTGATGATGTGGCATTCAAAGTGAATGGTGGTCAAATGATCTAGAAAGATGATTATAACCTCAAGCCTCACAACCGAGAAAAATGACAAAATTTGGGCAGGCATCATGGCTATGTGGGTCGCACCCATTAGGGTGTATTGTCACCATCTAGAGAATATTCATATTTGTTACTTCTTTCGCTTTTGTATCTCCTGGAACGGTTATGTTGCTAGCAACCGTAGGTGACAATATATTCGATACACTCAAGAGAAATGAGTGGTCGGTCATGTGTGGGCCGGGTTGCAAGACGTTCTTATTGAACCAGTGTATTCGTTTCTAGAGATACACTATCGGCAGGTGGTCCCATACCTTGTCATAGTTGGAAATTCATTCTCCAATAAGCGCCCGCGGTTTTGATTGTATACTTTATATGTAGATCGTGAGATGCAAGCGTTCTTCTAGATTCTATTTATTTGTATTTAGACACTATTATAATATCACAATCAGATATTGATTTCACAAATGGTTTGGGTTATCGTAAGGTAAAAACCATCCGTGTTTATGTGTGCATTGGTCTTACGATTATCATTTTCTTTCGAAATGATTTTCAACTTAAAAATCAAGTTGGATGCTGCCAATAATTTAGTGAGTTTTTCTCACGCTGGTTCACTAGACTGAACTATGCGTTTGTAATGCTCGGGTCAGACCCAGCTGGGTTAGACCGAGTTGTACAAATTCAGGATAAGGTACGAATTTCAGAAGACCAGATGGAGGAGTTCAGACGTATGATTCATATATTATTCCACTGTGTTATAAACAAGGACAGACTGTTATAACTGTCAGATGTGACGAATGACCGTTGTACTCTGATAAATGTAAGTATTGTTTCAAGTTTTTTAATAAAGATTCATTTCTGTATTATATTTTATTCCGCTGCGATGTGAGACTGTGTGTTATTGTTCTTCTTATTTCTTCTAGTCTTAACTTTCTTTCTTTCTATTTCTCATCCTCTTATTTCTTTCTATTAGCTTTCTGGGATTTCGATACTTGAATTAGGACATGGAGTGTATAAATGTCTGGATTCGAGAATTGAAATTTCCGGGTCGCTACAACGGCGTACATTTTTTTAAAGAATAAAATTATCATTATTTAGAGTCATTGTAAATATAAACAGTATCTTTAGAATGTCAGGCCTTCATGAATCTTCAAAAACACGTTACTGCTTAAACATATATTAGAAACTAGTACTCCATTTATATATGACATGCTATCCAATAAAGTTGCAATGCTTGGAATTATACCGACATCGTCCTGGAACTGAATGTTTTCTAATGATCAATGAAATCCTTAATTATTATTATTATTTGGTTCCTTAAAGTTTGCTGTCTCCTTTCACTTCGTTTTATAACTGAACATTGTACATATTTTTCTTGATATGTGATAAAGATTGCAAGTTTTCTTTTTACAAGTACAAACGCTGTAAATTAGCTTTGTTTGGTGACCGGTGGATATACCACACAAATGGAGCCAGCAGTTCTAGCTCAGTAAACAGGCTGTTCTATGTTTGAATTCCTGGTGAAAACAAGTATATAACTAAAAATTGGTCATAGTATACCAGCATGATCTTATTTCTAAATAAATCAATGAATAATGGTAGTAGTCTAGAATCACAGTAGATAAATAAATAAACATCAAATTGTACTTACATGAAGCTTGGCAGTAGTCACAAAAGAAGCAGAAACTTTCAGTGGACAGTCATAAGAATGAATTGCAGCAAAGCCTACCTCATCTTCAATATTCCAAATATCCCTTAATAGGCAGATGTCCTCTTGAATCCAAAACGATTACAAGACTTTTAATCTTCCACGAAATTGCTGATGTGCTGCACTGAAATGAAAAGGAACTTACATTGAGTTAAGTCAGTAGGTTCTTTGAAAGTGCAGAATGAAACGGGGCTTATCCTCCCTTACCCTGTTGTCACTTGGCAGTTCTTTATAGTAGGCGAATCTGATTCCTCGAAGAAAGAATCCTAAAAATAAGCTCAATCTTTCGTAAAAGCAGCTGGACCTGACTGGAAGAATATATTTCGTAAAAGCAACTAAATGAACTATTATGAAATTTAAATCTAAATCAAAGCTCCATCTTTTTGTTTCATTGCACTCATCATCATCTTAGTTTTCTAAATTTCTCTTCTATTTAATCACGCAACCTGAATTCACCATCTCTATAAAAGAAAAAAGAACTAAGTTCGCTGTGATTATGGCAATTCAAACGAATGACTAATCATTTTTTAAAGAATCGCAAACATCCTCAAACAGTGAACAACATATTCAGCAGTAATCGTCAAATCACGAAATGGAAAATCTAACTCTACCTAAAGTTCAACAACAATACTCAGTTATAGAAAGAAAAAATAAATATGAAGTGGAAATTCAACAATAATCCTCAATTCAAGATACAAAAATAGCTCGAAACGATCGAAATACAGTAGTCATGTTATATAATACGATGCACTATAAATTTATTTATTTTTGTTTACTGCCATGCATGACATAAAAGGCCACCAAACCAATCGGTTATTTACAAGGGAAAAATGGATTCTTTATTATTAAGTGTGATAATGCTAATGTCTGTGATAGAATCTTAGCCTCGGACCTTATTATTATGACAAAAGATTACTCCCTCCTGTTCAGTTTATAAGTCGTTCTAAATCTTTTCACACAAATTAAGAATGCTTGATAATGACACTTTTATCCTCTAATAAATTCTCTTGTCCTTGCAGTTTTAAGAAGTTGTGCTGCCCCTTTCATCAAAAAATGCGCAGCTTCTCAGAACAATTACTCATGACTTGATGCTTTTTAAACAACCACAACCCATGCGAAAAGAGATTGGAGGAAATATGGACAGCTCTGCATGGAACAATGAAAAGGAGTGCGAGGGAAAATTAATTGTATGCATTGGAAGGACAGCTCTACATGAAACAATGAAAAAAGCTGCTGCATGTGATTAATGAAGAAGATCAATGGATTTCTTAGGAAGGGTAAAAATGAAAACAAAGTCCATAATTGTGTAAAACGTCATGTATTTAGAAAAATCTTTTCAGATGTAAAACGACTTATAAACTGAACAGGAGGGAGTATATTTTATGAAAAAGTGAAAACTTGGGTTGAAATTATCCCTTGAATTTCTACATTCTATACCTATATGGATTAGACTTCCTAATTTGAATTTAGATTTTTTGTCAGTAGAAGTTGGGTTATCCTTTAAAACTGGACAATTGGACTGAGGATTTAATTCGTATATCTTATGTTACAATTTTGGTGGAAGTAAATTTTGATTTCACTTTTCTTGATTCTATTCCTATTAAGAGTTTCAATGGTGACATGGTTTGGAAAAAGGTTAACTATGAATGGATGCTAACTACATGTTCTTATTGCAAAATATTTGGACAATCAAATGATGTTGGTAAATCTATCAAGGTCTAGGTTCCTAAGGATAATCCAGATTTATTCAATGGGATGGATATAGAGGTTAATCTAAATAATCAGGATAAGATTAGTAGTGAAATGGATGATAAGAAGGGGTCACACTATTGTCACAACTTATCAGTGAAGGATTCAAAAGGAAATGGTGATCGGATAAGGACGACAGGGGTTATTGAAGTGGATGGTCATTCAACTGTTGATTTAACTCTGTCTCATAATAATTTTGCTAGAAAATCTAATCCTTGTAATATACTTGTAGAAAATAATGTTTGTATGCAGGTTATAAATGAGGAAACCAATGAAATCCTCAAAACTGCTGGGAAATCTGATAATTTTAATAATGCTGTTAATATGGTTAAGAATGGAGATTATGGTGAGATAAATGTCAAGGATGTAACAACCCTGAATTTTTGAACTAATTTAAAATTTATTTTTAAATGTTTAAAATGGTTTATTTTTAGAATTAACGACTTAAAAAATATTTTAAAACGAAGTTTGAATGTATACATTTAATTTTTAATTAAAACGAGCTCGTAAGGTCGTGGTAGTTTGAAATTTTAGGTTTGAACTCCAATTTAATATACAGAATTCAAAATAAGTCGGAATTATGTAAAACAAGAAATATTAGGATTTATTTAATAATAACTTTCTAACGAATCTGGAAATTTTTGATTTCATATTATAAAATGTAAGTTATGTCCAAATTAAAATTTAAAATAGTCACAGTGGAATTTATTAATATTTTAATATTATATGAGCCCTTAAAAATAGCCATTTTGCAAACAACCTCCGTTTTAGACGAAACCAATTTTGTTGGATCTAGAACGTCAAATTATTATCAAGTTTAAAATTTCAAATCAATTGGAATTAGCATGTAAGCGTGGTAGAAATAAACGCGTGTTGAATTTCAGTTGAATTTACCCTAAAGTGAATTGCCAAACCTAATAGGGACCTGAGACAAACTTACCCATTTTGAAATCCAATTTTTCTTGATATTCATTATACAAATAAATAAAACCGATAGAAAAATCCATTTGATTTAAAACGTCATTTATTTATTTAATTCAAAATTACTATTTATCTCAAAATAAACTAGTACAATTCGAAATTATATGAAAATTAATTCAAATCAATACGTTTTCAGTTATGAATTTTCATTATAATTCTAATATTTTCGTGTCCATATGAAATTGGGCATCAAAATCAAACTTTGATTCTTCACTGAATATTATATTAAAATATTCATTTATTCCGGATTGAAAAGAGATTCAACTAATTACCATATAATTTTAGTTATATGAATTTTATACATCACATGTATTCAACTATAGTTATAAACAACCATTAAACATCCAATTCACATCCAGAGTGAATCTACAATAGTATAAGCATTAAATAATCAAATAATGCTTATAACGGTCTGTCAAACAATCGGTTGACATACAACTAAACACAAGGGAGATGTGTGAATTAATTATCATCCTGTTAACCCCGTTATAAAAGCGCAGTTCAAAAATATTGCATCAAATCGTCAAGCATCATGAATCAGACTGGTTCTGTGCACATAGTAATGGAATGGTCGTCCTTTTCATGAATAATCACAAAGAGTACATGCTTGATTATATGTGACAGCTTCCTACATGGTCTAATTTTATATTAGATCGGGTACATTTATGGCATGGAGAATGGATCAACGTTGCATAACATGATTGTTCATGCACTTGGGCATTTTATAGTAGCATGAATATTTGAATTATCAAGATGACGTGGCATCATATAGATACAGATGGGTTACATGCTTGAATATGCGTGTGTCAGAATAGAAGCGCAAGCCATATTCGATTCGCAGAAACTTAAGCCGCTATTGCTCTCAGGTCCTTAGCACGACCTATGTAAAGTCGTTAACACGACCTGCGCTAGGTTGTTCACGGTTCACGATATTTGATGAAAGGAATGTTGGATCGCCCTAAGATGTTTAAAACCAGGTTGTTGTCAGCTCCGTTCAAATGCATTCAGGTCGCCAAGGGCATGCAGACTTGCCAAACACTGGCATTAGGTTGTTCGCATATGAAATAGGTTGGGGTCGTACAACAACTTTCTGATGTTATGTGTATAGGTAAGCACATGTGGGATAAGGGGATCATTACTATTTTATATGGTACAAAATGTGTATGCTTTGAGAACTGGGAACATAAGCATGCATGGCTCGATAACAACTATATATAGTTGGATATATGGATTCACTTTATGAAGATATGGGACGCACACTACATGATCCGGTTATTCCACATATTTCAAGTCGTCCCCATATTTTATATCGTTTGCTTTTATAGCCAGGTCGTTCATGCGACCTACGACTTGAGGATGCAGGTCCTACAACTTCCTGACTTCCCATACATCATATTTTAAACTCCACCACTCCAAATCACTCTGCTTGGATACCTATAAATACACCCACCTTTCCGTTGTGAAGGGGACGAATTTCTTCCCCTACGAAGTGTTGCCCAACTCATTTCTCTATAACTCCAAATATTCAAACCTCCGTTAAACCTCTCTTAAGCTTCGATTCAACACCTTAACCACCATGGATTCACCAAAGATCGTATAAGTGCTCAAATTATTGAAGATCTATCCCAATAGTCATCGTAGTAATAGAGGTCTAGCCATTTCTATAGCGAAATCGAGAGAATCAAGACATAAAAGAGAAGAGAGTAGAGAAAATCACTATAAAGAGAGAAATCGTATACCTTGTAACATTGACAGTGATAATGAAAGCACTCTTCAAAGTGGACGTAAGCCAAATCTAGGCCGAACAACTATAAATTCCTTTCTTTTCATGTTTGCAGCTACCACTTTTCTAGATTTTAACTATTTGCTAAGTGTTAAATTACACCATGGGCTATGAGCGCCATTTTTAGCATTAGCATTTTGGCGTCTACCAAGGTTAAGAGCTTAGTTGGAAATGTTAGAATTTAAGGCTTGTTTTTTATGATAGATTCCCAAAATCTAGAATCCAAGCTAGTCGAGAGACTATCTTCAAAGTTCAAGAGTTTGTCCAAGATAATGCCACCAAAGAAAACTGTTAGCAAGTCCGTAAAAGCTTCGGGCTCGGGAAATGTCATTGATAATCCTATGACTCTGCAAACTAATATCCATGAAGTTGGCCAATCCTCAGTAGCAGGAGCTGATGTGACTAGAAATGAATTGAATGAAGCCATTGCCAGTTTGACTCAACAAATGGATATCTCAAACAAAGATATGATGGGCATATTATAAGCTCTTTTTGCTACTCAAGCCAATGCGGCAAATTCTAACACCCATGTCAACCTTATAGAGAATGCCAATTCTTCTTCTTCTAGTCCCAATCTTGATCGTTCTGCTCAAGAGGCTGATGAATCGAATGATGTTGAGAATGAAGAATCCAAACCGATTGCTAAAAACCACTCTGTAAGAGGAACTTCTCAAACTATGGATAGTCTCACCAAAGGGGCACCTCCCCGAGAAGGAGTTCCATGGCCCTGGATCCTAAACCAAGATCGTTCGCTCAAACAAGAATCCGACAAAGGTGAAGGTGCCCGCTCCATGAGTCAACACAACGAAGAAAAACATCTTTCGGAGACCGTAAGGAAGATCATGCAAGAGAATATGGAAAGAAATGATGATGAGAAGGAGTGGAACTTTGCTCCTAGTAAGACTCCACTCACAAAGCGAATACGGAAGGCCAAGTTCCCGAAAATATTTACTTCCCCAACAGTTGCGGCTTATGGAGTAACTGGTGATCCTAAGTTGTTCTTGTTCAAGTATGACCAGCACATGACTGGTGCATGTGCCACAAATAAGATTAAATGCTTACATTTCTCTGTCAACCTAGAGGGAGTGGCATCACTTTGGTTAAGAAGTTTAAGGATCAGTTTAGGTTGTCAACCACAAAAGTCAAAGATGTAATGTCGCTAAATCATTTGGAGCCAAAACCTGGAGAATTGATTAAAGCCTTTCTAACTCGATTTAATGCTACTGCAGTAGAGGTGGAAAATCTAGAACCTCGGCTAGTCTTGATGGCATTAAAGCGGGCTATAAATAAGTAGTCAAAGTTTGGAAGGTGGATCAAGATGAAGAAGCCGAATACCCTGGAGTGATTCTATACGAAAGCAGAAGAGTACATCTATGTGGAGGATGACCCTGATGTTGCTGGTAGTATTACCGTGATAGGAAAGAAGGATAGTGTGGTTCAAGTCAATCAGAAGAACGCTGGAGGTCAAAAGAGAGGAAATGATGGAATGGATAATCGAGATGGCAAGAAGACTCGCCTCTTCACATCCGTTGAGTTGACTCCATTAACAGATACTCTAGAAAATATCTTTACTGCTACTAAAGATACCGAAGATTATCCAACGCCGAAACCGCAGAGGATAAGTGATTACCAGGCTAACCATAGAAAGTTCTGTCACTTCCATTATCAACCCGGCCATAACACCAATGAGTGCAGACATTTGAAAAAATTAATTGAGGAGTTGATTCGAAAAAAAGCTATAACAGTATGTGAAGAACCCGCAAGCCTCAAACTCTACTCCAACTCTTTAAGGAAAAAGTGCACTTGCTAGTCAGTCCGGTCCAAGCAACAAAGCCTCAGGGAAGACTTATGCAAGGCCAATGATCAACTGACAACAACTGACGGACTCCAACTCTAGTGAAATAATAATCATCTTCATTACTACTTTACATAGTGCTATATTCAAAATTTCTTGTAAAAAAGTCTGTAATATTTTATATGCATTGTACTAAACATTAGCTCTACGAATAATGCGTATCTGAGTAAAATCTCTTACTTGCAAGATTTTGGTTAGTTCATAATTTGCTAAAAGATGATTTTATATTATAGGTTACCCGACAAGAGCTTGTTCCTTTAAAAGTTCCACAAGACATTACGACCCCAACAACGCTATCTAAAGCATCAAGTGATATAAACATCAATATGCACAAGTGTGAAGATAGAGAGCATCACCTTGAAAAGTGAACGGAAAAAGTTGCATGGAGTCAAATGGGGAACAAGCGCCGAAGTAAATAAACACAAGGGTTGTAAGTTCCACCGAAGAGACACTTCCCCAAGTGAGAAGTCCAAGGACCTAGTTCTTTAACTGAGATGCCTTGCCAAGTCAAGCATCCGATGAGGGAATTGGTGTCTGCCTCATGGAACGATACGGTAACAAAAAGCCCCTCATAGCAGGGGCAAATTAAAATTTTTGTCCTCCCATAGCAGAGGCTAGATTACAAGTCCCCCGAATAGCAAGGGAAAATTAAAATTTTTGTCCTCCCATAGCAGAGGCGAAATTAAAAATCCCGTCCTCCAATAGCAGAGGCGAGATTATAAGTCCTTCCATAGCAAGGGAAACTTAAAAGTTTCGTCCTCCCAGAGCAGAGGCGAAATTAAAAATCCTATCCTCCCATAGTAGAGGCGAGATTATAAGTCCCCCCATAGCGGGGGAAAATTAAAAAATACTCGTCATCCAATAGTAGAGGAGAAATTAAAAATCCCATCCTCCCATAGCAGAGGCAAGATTATAAGTCCCTCGATGGAAAGGGCAACTTAAAAGTTTCATCCTCTCATAGTATAGGCTAAATTAAAGGTCTCGTCCTCCCAGAGTGGAGGCGAGATCAGAATCCTCCCATATCAGAGTTAAAACAAAGTCCTCCCTAAGCCGGGGAACCCAATTTAAGTCAGCGGTGCTTAAATTAATCGGCTGGTAGTAGAAAAATTCTTTGATACTTGAATTAACTGAGCTAGATAGTAGACGAGTATTGGGCCGGAATTCAAAGTCCTCCCCAAGCGGGGCACAAAGTTGGGATTCCTATTGTATTGACGAGTTCAGAGGCTTCGTGTATGTTGGCAAGTTTAAATAGCTCGTGCTGATAAAATTGAAGCTTCTAGCATGTCAAACACAATCAAGAAAACTCAGCAAGTTGATCACATCTAGCTTTTGCAGGTCGTGACAACCCACGGTATGGGGGCAGCACAACCACATAGGAGTTGGATAATGCTCGGAAGACATACCACGGGTCCATCACAGCATCGCAAAAAGCCAAAACAGTGTACTCGATATGTCGATAAGATTCATTACATCAATGAAGATCAGCCTGGGAAATCTAACTAATATCTCTTAACACAAATGCTTCCTCGTCTGCAAAGCTCCAACCGTAAATAACTCAAAGAACCCGAGGGTATTCTACTTCAAACTTGAGAATAAGCGATGCTTAAAAGGCGACTATGCGAACATGGCATAGTTCGAATCAGACAGATCAATAATGCTTATCAAGGAATTAAAGCTAATATCCATCAACAGTACCAACATGAGTTATAAAAAGAGGATTAAGCAATAGTCGTGCACTGGGGAAAACCATTGAGAGACTGAGATTTAAAGTTTTATATACCCCGGGATGATCCATGATATCAAAGAAAAGACAAATTCAAATTTCTGAATCCAACTAAGCTACTGCAGCAAGCTTAAAGATGAACAATCAACAAATTCCTCTTTCCCAGGCAATTTTGCGACAAACTTGGGGATGTCAAACCGAATGTGCGATTGATTAAAAACATAGTGAGTTAACACAAAGCGACATCCCTCTAGTGGATTCTTAAGAGGATGGGGGATAGCCAAGGATTTATTTGTTTGCAATTTAGAAGTTATGCAGTCGCTCTAGCTTCAGAAATTTAAATTGAAGCCCCAGTTTAAGAAAAAGTGATCTCCTTTCTAGAATGATAACTAATCTTCTGTCTGATATTCAGTCTACATATGGAACTTCAATTTTCAACAAAAGTATAGGTATACGTTTCATAAAACGTAAATTGTCATACAGAATTATACAAGTCATTAAAATATGAAGCTTGAAATCTACGATCGGTATGTATCGATTAGTTGATTTCAAGCATCGTTGCTAATTCAAACTAGAGTGTCGTATCTATATAGGCGCCTTTTGAAAAGTTATAAATTTAACTGCTGAACGAACTAGTCCTGTGTAGCAACGTCATTTAGTTTAAGTCTGAAAATTCGCCATTAGTCATTCTTTAATGATTAACTAATCCGCTGTCGATGTGGACGGTCGATGACAAAGTATAAAAATCTAGAAATGTGCAAGTGCTTGTTTTAGTTACAGGACAGGTGGCATGAAGCATACGAAATCAACTATCAAATTTTGTGCTTAGTACATTTGGGATCAACAGGTCGAGTAAGCGCACTCAAGAGCTCAGGTCAGCAAACAACCCAAAGGCTCGGGTCGTTTAAACGACCCGAAGTCCTAGGTTACTAGAATGACATAAAAGCTTAGAGCGTCCAACGACCTGAATTCCCAGGCTGTTAAAGCGACCCAAAGGCCCAACGCATTCATCGACCCAAAGCTTCAGGTCGCCGCTAAGCTAAAATTTGGATCGTGCGTTGATATAAAGATGCAGATCGTTCATTAAATTAATGGCTATCAGCAGCGAAGACTTTAAGATCGCTAGCGCCGCAACACGTCAAGATTAATCAAACAACAACTTGACAAATTTTTGCTCAACAATAAAATGCAATCAATCAAGGGTGCTTCATATTATCGTAGCAGTAAAATAAAAAACTTATGCAAATTGCCAGAGCATGGTCACTGAAGTATTAAGCTGATTTAGAAAATCTCAAAATTTGAGACTATGCGAGAACTATTACCAACATTCAACTATTACATGTTTGCCAAGTCTACATATAATAATCATCAAGAAGCATACATAAAGCATGGTTCATTAACCAAGTACAAACACCACATCACTCAAAACCGACCTGAACTGTATGTAGATTGAAGAAACTCTTCAATACAGTCAGAAGCCAAAGTGCAAATAGACACTCCCGAATCAGAGACACAGTGCAGCAGCTCGGAAAATTGAAAGTTTAAAAATTATGATCAATCTCCAGCATATCAAGATAGAGAATTTCGACTGGGTTCGGTTCACACACAACCTTATCGAAGAGCATCAAGCTACAATTCATCAAATCAACACAAGCAACATCGTCGAATGGCACCCATAAGAAAGCAACATCGTCGAAGCAGTCATGAATCAGTTCAGTTCTGTGCACATAGTAATGGATCGGCCGTCCTTTACATGAAGAATCACAGAGAGTACATGCTCGATTATTTGTGATATCTTCCTGCATGGTCTAATTTTACATTAGATCGGGCATATATATGGCGTGGAGCATGGTTCAACATTGCATAGTATGATTGTTCATGCACGTGGGCATTTTATAGCAGCATGAATATGTGAAGTATCAAGATGACGTGGCATCATATAGATACAGCTGGACCATGTACTTAAACATGCGTGTGTCGGAATAGAAGCAGAGGCCATATTCAATTCACAGAAACTTAAGTCGCTACTGCTCTCAGGTCGTTAGCATGACCCATGTAAAGTCGTTAACATTACCTGTGCTAGGTCGTTCACGATTTACGAGATTTGATGAAAGGAACGTTGGGTCGCTCTAAGATGTTTAAAACCGGGTCGGTTTCAGCTCCGTTCAAATGCATTCAGGTCACCAAGGACATGCAGAGTTGCTAAACAATGGCATCAGGATCTATGGATTGACTTTATGAAGATATGGGACGTACACCACATGATTAGGTCGTTCCGCATGTATCAGGTCGTCCCAATATTTAGATTGTTTGCGTTTATAGCCAGGTTGTTCATGCGCCCTATGACTTGAGGAGGCAGGTACTCCAACGACCCGACTTCCTATACATCATATTTTAAGCTATACCACTCCAAATCACTCCACTTGGATACCTATAAATACCCCTACCTTTCACGAAGTGCTGTCAACTCATTTCTCAACAACTCCAAATCATTCAAACCTCCATTAAACCTCTCTTAATCTTCGATTCAACATCTCAACCACCATGGATTCGCCAAAGATCATCTAAGTGTTCAAATTGTTGAAGATTTATCCCGACAATCATTGCAATCATAGAAATCTAGCCATTTCTATAGCGAAATCAAGAGAACCAAGACATAAAAGAGAAGAGAGTAGAGAAAATCATTGTAAAGAGAGAAAATGAATGAAGTTAGAGAAACCATGTACCTTGTAACATTGAAAGTGATAATGAAAGCACTCTTCAAAGTGGACATTGGCCAAATCTATGTCGAACCACTATAAATTCCTTTCTTTTTTACTTGCTTTTTGTGTTTGTGGCTACCACTTTTCTAGATATTAACTGTTTGTGAAGTGTTGAATTACACCTTGGGTTGTTGGTGCCATTTTTAGCATTAACATATCTCAAGACCCGCGTGAGGTTTTAAACCAATAAATAATCAATTAATAAATTATTTATTTATTTCAATCGATACTTAAATAAATAAACATAAACAAGCCATTCGACTTGTAACTGGATGTTTAATCCAATTTCAACTACCACAAATAATCTAACATCGTTTTTGACATGTTAATTATTTCTAAATCACATTTAAATCATAACACAAACAATCATCCATTCATCCATCTGATTTGCAAACAACTGTGATGTAAGCTACCATATACCTTATAACAGTTTGTGATAATTAAATTAAATATAAATCAACATAGGCAATCAATATATATTCAGTTATAAAATATAATAACTGTACAAATTAGTTGAGTGAGAGAGTTCTCACATCGATTGGTTTTTGAAATTGTTATAAAACAATTGTTTTAATAAAATTAACCAGGTGTTGAATTTTATCAAAAAATCGAATAGCTTCCTTTTCTATCTAAACTGGTTCCATTGCGTAGATCTCAACGATGCGATTTCAACACATTTGAAATTGTTCGATTTCGTTTCTGTTTGGACAAGATATGGCTTTTTAAACATTTAATACATTGAATAGAGTTATTAGTTTAATAAACAATAAAACTAATCCTTAATACTTTTGTTAACCCATCATTTAACCTTAATTATCTTTCAGTCTCTCTACATCATTCCAGGCAAAAGCACGAACCATTCTTCACTGTCATCAAGCACCTGCGCATGTCACTCCGATCATCGTAACCCCGATCCAACGCCGTTAGGTCAGAGCGTCGACCCACCTCCCTCGTCGTTGACCACCGTGGCTAGCTCGAACGCCTACAGCGACGTGAATTCCAGCTTGAATGTGGCCAGTTTGTGGGCTAATTTATTGCGATCTAAAACATCATAGATGATCATGATCGTTGATCCCATAAATGTCGACGAGCTAAACATTTTTCGTTTGGAAACCATAGTGTACTTTGCAGTGGATATAGAGAAATTTAGAGAATTAAAATCTGAGCTTTTCAGCCGTTCGTTTCATTAACTAGCGGCGGCATTGAAATGAGATAATAGGGCTAGGGTTTATAGTTTTAAAGGGTGTGTGTGTGTGTGTGTATATATATATATATATATGTATGTATGTATCTTAAAAGTGAGGTTTCACATCCAAACTCTAAACGAATCCAAAAAACTTTTGCCGTTAACTAAATACCCTCATTTTGGACACAATTCGATATGTTTCATAAGCTAATTTGATCTTTTTAATCAGTTTTTATTAAAATTGAAATATAATGTTAATATATTGAATTTGAACATACGTTTTAATTTGCCACAACCACATACTGACTCCAAAAATTAAGAAATTTGGAATTATGCTATGTTTCACAAATATGGTTCTAATGAATGCGGTTTTGTCGAATTTGGAGACCGTTTGAAAAATGGCCTTATATCTAGATTTTATTAAATTCAACCGTAATTCAACATGCATTTATTTTTAACATGCTTACATACTAATTCCAATTGACTTGAAATTTAAACCTGACAATAATTTGACGCTCCAGATCCAACAAAATTGGTTTCTTCAAAAATGGAGGTCGTTGGCAGAATGACTATTTTTAAGGGCTTATATAATATTAAAATATTAATAAATCCCACATCGACTATTTTCAATTTTCATTTGGACATAACTTGCATTTTATAACATGAAATCTAAAATTTTCACATTTGCTAGAAAGATATTATTAAATAAATCCTAACGTTTCTTGTTTTACATAAATCCCACTAATTTTGAATTTTGTATATTAAATTGGAATTCTAAACTAATTAAATAAAATATTTAAATCTTATTATAAGATATAAATTTCAAAATTAAATTCATTTTCATAAATAGCACACATCGAACTCATTTTGGGCATTACAAACCCTATCTCTAATGAGTCATTCTCATATGATATTACTAATCTTATCCTTGATGAATTCTTTTGTTTGGTTCTAATGTATCTTGTTCTCGAGCCTTGTAGACCAAAGCTCTGATACCAACTGAAATGACCCGAACTTCCCGGTCGACCTAAACCGAACAAGAAGACAGATTGCTTTGAGAACACGACGCATCAGAACATAGAAAAAAAAGAATATTTCATTGCTATTACAACAATTTACATCAGAGTACAAGATATCAGAGTACAAATAAATAATATACAGCAAAAAAATAATATAAAAGATTTAAATTATAGAATAATAGAAATATAATACATAAGTACAACGTGCAGCGGAAAACATCAACTAGCACAGCTGAGAGAAATACACAGATACAAAGCATTCCAGAGTATAGCTCCACTTACAATCCAGGATCCTGTGAAAAGAAATATTTGCAAAACCAAAACTACTAGCTATCTGTGTGGAAAAATATGAGTACCTAGAGTTTAGGTGGGTAGCAATAAACTCCTAGTTAGCCATGGGACTGGAGTGAGAACTAAAACAGCTGTTAACTTTATTTTAAAGTTGGGTAAATCATGGGACCACGCCGTATAACACAGAATGGGTTTCCTCCACATAAGTACCAGTTTTAGAACAAAAACAACGCAATGCTTTTTGAAAAATGAAGCTATTATAAGACTTAGGTCCCATCACACAATGAAACACAAACAAGAGGATAAAGTTTTACCTTATAATAGCCAAACAAGCTTAATACATTTTAAAACAAATATTTTTGATATTAATATAAGTGCATAGTGCAGAAAACAACTTCGAATATAAATGTATCAATCTTAGACGGCATAACACCCCATCCTACTATGTCGCTATATATGTTTACAACTGAAATCGAATGTCGCATATTGGAATTCTGGTTTCCAACTATAAGATGAGGCAAGGGATCTTCCTCATCCAATTCGAGACATATCTAGAGGGATGCCCTAAGACTCACGAGCACGTGCACCTGAGATCATGCAGAGCTGGTCAGCCATCGCTGATTGGTTATACCATAAATAATACGTTCCCCAGTCCTATTGGACCGTGATCTTGGTCTGTATGTTGACTATCAAGGGCCTTTGTACGGCTAAATCCAAGGTACCTCACTTTCCATCATCCAACATCCACATAAGTAAAATGTCTAGGCTCCATACCATGACATCACTTGTAGGTAGAAGGCAATGTATGTCCATTTCTCTGCTATCCCTCATCCCGTTTTTGGTTCTTACCGGAGAGTGAAGCTCGTGGTTTAATGATATACACAAAGCTAGGCTGTATCAAAGTCATGCTTTGATCATCAACCACAAAGCTTTGCTTTTCAGCAAAAGCTTTGATCTGTGTATCTTAGCATGCCACATTGTCAATTCATATCATACAACTGATGTCTACCGATATACAACCTTTGAGATCGTACATCTTAAAGAAGGGTGTTAAGCAAAGAGAATAAATTCTCCTCCACCAAACAAATATATAATTAATAGAGATCCATTTATATAGTATAAAATACAATGTCAGACATACAATTCATTTGCAAGTCCGTTCTGGGTCTGAACGAAACCGGAGGCACCTTATTCCTTGTCCCATATGTCCAATACAAGAGAGATGCCCTCGCATATCCGGTCGATCTCCAAGTACGCCTGGACGAACACCACTTATTACCTTGTCTTGGGTGTATAGCCCAATCGAGACATCAATAATCATCCTAACGATGAGAATATCACCGGTCTTCAACCACTGTCTTCATATCTTCAACTTTCAATCGTCATAACAATTATTCAAAATGGGTTAAACTCAGTCTTTCTGAATAACCCGCGTATCTGATAATCATATGAAATATAAACGCATCATACACCTCATTCTAATCTAGAATATTCTTTTATTCAAATATTTATATTACTGGGAAAGGTTCCCATTAATCTTTTCAAAGATTATCTCATTTAAACTTATTGTTTAATCCATTTCTTGGAAATTATTTCAAAAGATTTTATAATATCTTTTCACAACCTAAAACAGATTAAGGTTTATAAAACTAGTCGTTATTATCGAGTCTTACCAAAGTAATCATTAGTTTTATTATCCCAATCCCAACTTATTCATCCTATAGAGCAAAACTGGTAGTACTCCATATCTAACACCCATTGTGTTATCCGTAAATTTAATTACCATTTAACATTTCAAATCTAATTAAAGATTTAACTATCACATGGAGTAAAACTGGTGGTACTCCATCTCAAACACTTCTCAAATTCGGTAAATTTAATTACCCTATTCACATTTCAATCTAATTAAAAATTCATTAAAACTCCAACTTATAGTTTTAAGCTGAAAAATCATTATTTAATGATTACTCAATTTTAGGAAATTAATCCTGCCTTTTCTTGGGTTAAAGAACAAATGTTATTTAAAACACAGATCACGATAAACCCAAAATCAACTTCCACTAATATGGATTCTTCATGGAAATCTGAATAATATATAATCGATATAAATTTCCGTATCAAACCAATACTATAAGCAGAATAATAGCAAAGCCTTTTTAATTCCTAAAATAGTACAAGTCTTCCTCCATGGAGGTTCATCTCGATCATCATTAAATCGAATTCCAGTCAATTCCAATTTAATATATTAAATTGGAAAACTTTACTTTAGAAAATTCCATTAAATCTTAATTAAAAGATTTATAAATCCCAAATCATAACTTCACTGTTAATTGGGTTTAAGAACAAATGTTGTTTAAAACATCGTTCATTATGAACCCAAAATCAACTTCCATCTAATTCCAATTATGTTTATTAATTGGAAAAATTCACTTTTAGCTGGGTTTAAGAACAGTGTTATTAAAGACACCATTCACGATCAACTCAAAATCCAATTTGACATTAAATATAAGGCTTTGAATAGAAATCATATCGGCTTATATTCAGTATCAAATTCTAAAACCAACCGATATCGTTTTGGGAATAATGATATCTATATCTTCCAAATTCCTCAACGATATCCGTATGATCACGAAATCAACTGAAATATCCAAAGATCATTTCCATTCAAATAATTCCAGTTCATATGTTGGAAATTCTGGTTATATTAAAACCATTGATTTCTTTCATCCAAAGTCTTTTCAAATCATTTATTATGATTTAACATAATTTTCCCTATTTTTAATCATTAAAAAATAGACCCTTTCTGTTAAATGACGTTTCAGGTCATTTAACAATAATGACGCTGTTTTTATTCAAATTTGAATTAAACATTTAACAAAATCTAACCATTGGATTTTGAAACTCTTATTACCATCTGAATGATATTTTTGATACAAATCCAATGGTTCCGTTTTAGAAGAATCCGACGGTCGGATCTCCCGGTACATCAATTTAAAGTTAATGGTCGAAATTCGCAAACTATCGTTGCACGACTCGTTCTATTTGAACCATTATATATATGTAATATATTTCTTCGATTTCCATTCAAAACATATTTTATAAAACGTTTATAAATTCATTTAAAAACGATTTCAACTTCAAATTTAAAGCAAAACTGAACATTCCATATTAATATAATATAAAAATAATAATATTTCCAAAATATCAGATTTTGAAATCCAGTTTTTCTCAATATTATTTACACAAAAAAATAAAACCGATAGAAAAATTCGTTTGATTTAAAACATCCTTTATTTACTCAATTCAACTTCATATTTTGAAATTACTATTTAATTCAAAATAAACTCATACAATTCGAATTATATGAAAATTAATTCAAATCAATTCGTTTTTAGTTTGGAATATTCATTATAATTCTAATATTTTTGTGTCCATCCGAAATCGGATATCAAAATCAAACTTTGATTCTTCACTGAATATTATATCAAAATATTCGTTTATTCCAGATTGAAATGAGATTCAACCAATTACCATATAATTTTAGTTATATGGATTTTATACATCGCATGTATTCAATAATAGTTATAAACAACCAGTAAACATCCAATTCACATCTAGAGTGTATCTAAAACTGTATAAGCATTTAATAATTAAATAACACTTATAACGGTCTATCAATCGGTCGGTTGACATACTACTAAGCACAAGGGAGATATGTGAATTAATTATCATCCCAAGACCCATCTGGGGTTTTCAACCAATAATCAATCAATTAATAAATTATTTATTTATTTATTCCAATCGATATTACTTAAATTGGTGAACATAAACAAGCCGTTCAACTTGTAAATGGATGTTTAATCCAATTTCAACTACCACAAATAAACTAACATTGTTTTTAACATGTTAATTATTTCTAAATCACATTCAAATCATAACACAAACAATCATCCATTCATCCATATGGTTTGCAAATAGCTGTGATGTGAGATACCATATACCTTATAACAATTTGTGATAATTAAATCAAATATAAATCAACATAGGTAATAAATATATATTCAGTTGTAAAATAGAATAACCGTACAAATTAGTTGAGTGAGAGAGTTCTCACATCGATCGGTTTTTGAAATTGTTATAAAACAATTATTTTAATAAAATTAAACAGACATTTAATTTTATCAAAAAATCTAAGAGCTTCTGTTTCTATCCAAATTGGTTCCATCGCATAGATCTCAACGATGAGATTCCAATGCAATTGAAGTTGTTCAATTTCATTTCTGTTTGAATAAGATATGGCCTTTTAAACATTTAATACATTAAATAAAGTTATTAGTTAAACCAAAAATAAAACAAATCCTTAATCCTTTTATTAATCCATCATTTAATCTTAATTATCTTCCAATATCTCTGCATTGTTCCAAACAAAAGCACGAACCATTCTTCACCGTCATCAAGCACCTGCGCGTGTCACTCTGATCACCGTGACCCTAATCTAATGCCGCTAGGTTAGAGCGTCGACTCTCCACCCTCGTCGCTGACCATTGTGGCCAGCTCGAACACACATAGCGGCGTGAATTCTAGTTCGAACGTGGGATGTTTGTGGGCTGATTTCTCGCAATCTAGAACATCATAAACGATCATGATCGTTGATCCCCTAGATGTCGACGAGTTGGACATTTTACGTTTAGAAACCACAGTTTAATTTGTGTTGGATTTAGAGAAATTTAGGGATTAAAATCTGAGCTTTTCGGCTATTCGATTCATTAAACGGCGGCAACGCTGAAATGAGATAATAGGGTTAGGGTTTATATTTTTGAAGGGTGTATATATATATATATTATATTATTTAATTCTTAAAAGTGAGGTTTCGCATCTAAACTCCAAATGAATCCCAACAACTTTAGCCCCTAATTAAATACCCCCCATTTCGAACACAATGCGATATGTTTCATGAGCTGATTCGATCGTTTTAATCAGTTTTTATCAAAATTAAAACATAACATTAATATATTGAATTTGAACATACTTTTTAGTTTGCCACAACCACTTACTAACTCCAAAAATTACGAAATTTGAAATCTTGCTATGTTTCACAAATACGGTTCTAATGAACCTTGTTTCATCGAAGTTGGAGACCATTTGAAAAATGGCCTTATAACTAGCTTTTATTAAAGAGTAAGTTTGTCTCAGGTCCCTATTAAGTTTGGAAATTCTCATCACATCCCTCCCTTAAATTTTTATTAATTAGGTCCCTATTTTTTGAAAATTCATCAAAAAATCAAATAAAATCACGAAAATTCATAATTAAATTAAACATGTAAACATCATCAAATTCATGCATTAAAACCACCAAAAATCGCATCAAAAACAAAAAAACCAAAAAAAAAACACGAATCTCTAATATGTTGCATAAAACAAAGCAATTATTTGCAATTGTTGCATACATTTCAGCCATAGTTGCAGTTATGCATCAAACTGTAGTATTATTGCTGAAATGTCAACTATAATACTGCAATAATTGCACCGTTTGATGCAATAATTCATTCCCCGCCTGTTTTTTCAAACATACACCATTTTTAAGCATTGTGGCTTACATTTCAGCAATTATAAGAAATAATTGGATACATATCAGCACATATTAATAAGCATTCATCTGTTTTGTAACAACTTGTGCTTTTCTACTATTTAAAATTTTGAATTTAATATGGATTTTAATTTTATGGTTATAAATAAAATTTTATTATTTCATTATGTAAATTTAATTGTAAACTTAATTAAATTTATAAAATAATGAAATTCAAATTGTTATAACAATAGTGACTTACATTGATTGTAATTGAAATTATGATCGGTCTATATCAATAAATATTGAAATTTGAATTTAATATTACAATATTTGAATGAAACGGATTTAATTTATTTAAAGTTGAAAATAAAATTTAACTTGGGAAATAATCAAAATTAGATTTAAAATAAATAAAAAATTTGATTTATAAAGTTGATTTGAGTAAAATTAATAAGTTTTTTATTTTGATTAAAATAACATTAATTGAAATTGACAATATTCAACTTAATACGATTCTGGAATTTAAATTGTGTGAGTTATCGTTGAAAATTTTGAGAACATAATTTAAATAATGTTGTTTAAATGTTTACAACATTATTTATAAATGATTGATTTTAGTTATTTTATTGTTTATACTATTGAAATAACAAATCGCCTCTGCATGATTTGAATTAGATTATTAAACCACTTGCACTCAATTCCCATATTAATTTGTACACCTAATCTCAACATTAATTGTATCTAATGCAAGTGAATCATATTTCTATAATAGTTAATGATGTACTAATTAAATTTTTATTGTACTGCTATATTGTTGTTTTTGTTAACTCCATTAAACGTTGACATCCTGCTTAGTTACCTCAATTATTAAATCAAATGCTATCATCACAGATAAACTTATCTAACACTTAGTCAAACCATTGATTGATAGAGATATTGTTTATAATAGTATACATTTCAATAATTGTAAATAATATGTGCGATCCACCTCCTCCTATATAGTGTCATCAAATCCTCCACTTATGTGCATCATTTTTCTCTAAGTTTTTGGTCCCTGGTTCACAAATTTGCATGCATGATACCATCCATTGTTTATACAAATTCAATATTGTTGACATCTACTTAGGTAATTATACTATATTCCCTAATTGATTGCTCACTATTTATATTTTTGTTTTATTACTGTACTTTGGCATTCAGACCTGGAGGAAGACTGGCTTTAGTTCTCTCTCTGTTCCATCACTTGTTTTGAAAGAGAAAAAAGAAAGAAAAAACTATAGCTTTTTAGTTATCCTACTGTTTCAAAAGAATAAATCATGCGATCATTATTATGTTTAAATTTCCTTCAATTGATGCAACTTCTATTGCTTGAGATGATTTGGGCTTTTTTTGGTAAAGGAGAAGTTATCATTCCTTATGCAAATGAAATGTGAGCATTAAGTGTAGAAAAACCTAGAAATTTGCACTATGATTTTATTTGGCATTTAGAATTCCAAGGATGAACTATTGTCCTCTTATTCTCATGAACATAGTTAATATGCACTGTACTGTGAATTATGATGTGGTCATAGAAAAATGATTCCCAATACTTGGACTGTTTCCGATTTCTGATAATTGGTCTGTTTTAGTCAGTCATACTAACATTTTAAAATATCTCCTATGGGATTGATACATGGAAAGGAAGGATGTATCACTGTTATCATTTGTTCAGTCTAACTACTGTTCGTGCCTTTTTAAAAAAGCTATTCTAGCCTTTGCTTTATTTGTTTTGATAAAATAATAATTCATTCTTTTTTATTTGTTTTATGTTGTAGGTGCATTTGGTTTTGGAACATGCACCAAGTTTGAGTATGCGAGTTGTCGATGTATATGAGAGTTCTCCTTATTTGTACGAAGTAATCAAATACATTTTGATTGTTCTTAAATTCTAAGTATCTCAAGTATGTTATCTTAGAAAAAATATAGTTGTTGTTGCTGTGATATTGCTGTGCTTTCTATTCTGACTTCAAATGCAATTTAATGATGTTTTAGGTTTTAATTAAAACCTAAAACAGTATTTTTCTTGTGCTTCAGCCACTTTTTTGCTTCGGTTGTTTGGATCAACTGAAGCAAAATATTGCCCATTTGCTTCCTATATAGAACAGAAGCAACAGGTGTAGACCTGTTACGTCTTCCACATTTGCTTCAGTTATTGAACTGAAGCAACATGGGGTAAACAACGGAAGCAAAAAATATTATTTGCTTCGGTTGTTTGTCCGAAGCAACAAATTTTGGTTTGTTGCATCTTTTGCAGTGGCTTCGGTTGTAGAACAGAAGCAACAGGGGGTAAATAACCGAAGCAACTGACTTGTTTTGTAGTAGTGTATATTAATAGTATATATATAACTATTGAAAAACAAAATATCACAAATACACGCTGTAACAACCCGTATTTCTGATAACCTGTTATATCATAAATCGAGGCAGAATTTAATTTATAAATCTGAATCAAGGGAAATGGACTATGCCATTGCGTTCGTCTCGGAAAAATACGCGAAATAGAACCCGAGTTTTCGAAAATCGGAGTCCGTATGGCCCGGTTAAGGCCCGAAGAAGTTTTCTGAAAATTCAAAGTTCAAAACAGATTTAAAATTCAGGTTCAAATTTCGAAATTGGGGCCATTGGGCGGAGGTGGGAAAATTCCCGCCTAGCTACCCCAGTCGACAGGCCTGTCGACTGGGCAGTCGACTTGGCTAGGACCAAGTCGACAGCCCAGTCGACTTGGGTGTCGACAGGGGGTGCTCGGCCAGTTTGGCCTGATGCACCATTTTTGGGTTTGGCTGTGTTTTGGGGCTGTTTTCTGGAAGCTTTCGAGATCTGATGGTCCTAATCTAACATAGGGTTAATCTAAGGGTCTAAAACACATCCTAATCCTATAAATAAGCCCCTAACCTAACCCTAAATCATCATTATTCATTCAAGTAACTAAACTATGGCAAAATCATTCCTCTCATGGCCTCCACTCTCTTCATAAAATTCCTAAGTTATTTCTATGAGAGATTTTCAATGCATACAAGTGTTTTCAAGCTTGTATGAGCATCATTAGCTTGCATTCAAGTCATGTTTCCATATTTACATCATAAAGCAAGGGTTTTGATCATTTTGGCTCAAGGGTTTTTCTATTAAGAGCTTGCATTTTGGGTCTATTTGATTGCATAAGGGCTTTGTCATATTTTTTGTGTCTTCATAAGCATTGTAAGCCCTTTTCTACTTTCATATTTAAACTTTAAAGTTAATGAATGATGCAAGTTTGGTTGATCATTATGATATGCAAGTTTGCCATGATATGCAAGTTTATTGTGTCATGTTATGCAAGTTTGATATGTTATGTTATGCAAGTTTACTATGATGTGTTATGCAAGTCTATCATGTTATGTATGCAAGTTTGCTATGTTATGATATGCAAGTTTCCATGTTATGTTATGCAAGTTTGGGTTGATCATCTTACTCATGTTATCATGTTATGCAAGCTTATCTTGGGTTTATGAGCCTAAAGCTTCAAGCTTTATGCTAAAGGTTGCATTTTGGCAACATGTAAGTTATCATATCTCTTATGATAACTTGCATGTGAGGCTAAATGCAAACTTATGGCCATTTCTACATGTCATTTATCACCATGTATCACCAATATGCTAAGTTTGGTTTTATGCATGCTTTTGAGGCCTAAAATGTAATATGCAAGTATATGAACATATGTACATTTCATATGCCACCATGTTAAACTTGTGGCTTCAACACCTTTATGTCATGATTATGCCAAGTTCCCTCTTTCTATCCTTTATGCGCTATTGCGATATGTAAGCGATGGGATTGCGTTTGGGGTTGGGTAAACTTAAAGGACATAAAAACATAAGATTGGGAATTTACCTATTAAGTTAGGTCTACCCATTGGGAATTTACCTATTAAGTTAGGTCTACCCAAATTCTTGAAAAAAAAACGTGTAATATGTTTTGGAAACATAATGGACATGACACTTAGAAAATATAAGTGTGGCCAACTCGAGGTTGGGTTGAGTTTGTAGCATAAATCTACCCGGAACCAACCGGCTTAACTAGTGGCTACAAACAATAGGACCCAATGTGAGAAGTTGGTCAAGTTGTGCTTGAACCTGAGGTTAGACTAGGTTGTGGTGTAAAGCTACCCGGACCCGCCCGGCTTAACTAGTAACCACAACGAGGTCTAATGTGAGAGGTTAAGGTGCATTAAATTAATTAATGCTACATGATAAGGTTAAGTAAATTTGACTTATGACACTTAACCAATTTGACATGAATGGGTAGGTTAAGTGAATCCGGGCTTGATTTCCTAATGACACTTAACCGTAAAATATGACTAGTGGTTAGGGTTAAGTTAATCTACACTTAACCAATCTGAACTCGGTAATTTAACGGGGTTAAGTTGAACTATACTTAACCAATCCAACTCAGTAATTTGGTAAGGCTGAGAACCGATTTGATACCTGGTCTGGATAAACTAACTTGATTGATAAATTAAATGAACCTGTTTTACGGATCTGTAGGACCCACACCAAGTTAGGCAAGTTTGTAAATCTGTTATCTGATCCGTTAGTCTGAAAACTGATCGTCTGAACTTTGTATGTCTGAACTCTGTTAATAAGTTAATCTGAATCTGATAGTCTGGGGACACAAGGGGGAATACTTGTGTCATTTGTTGTTTGGGACCCATATTAGTCAGTAACCCTTTCTGGTATCAAAACTTTGACCCAACTATAGGTAGGGTCCGGGCACGCTTACTGAACTAATTATAAGTGGTTCATTCTGATAATGGCGATGGGTGTTGATGGTGTGTTCCAACCGGGTCATGTGCGTGCATGGATCCCGGTTTGCCTCTGAGGATGTAAGACGCCGTGACATCTGTAAATATGCCTGTGCCAATTGGTTGCCACTTTAGGGAGTGATACACCCTATCATGGGGCCGACATAGGGTATTTATGTATTAGGGAGCCGATCGCTTGGGTAGGATTTAGGGTACACTTAGCTTTTTCTGATTCTGTTGGTACCGTCTGTTTTGTTGGGTGGTAACACCCGTCTGTGTCTGCGTGGTACCGTCTGTTAGGGTGGTAAAGGCCCACTACTAGTGTACACCTAATTGTAGTATTCCATTTCTGTACTCTGTTCTGTTAGGGTGGTAAAGGCCCATTATTGTTAGCATTCCGTTTCTGTACTTTATCTGATAGGGTGGTAAAAGCCCATTTTTCCCGAACTCTATCTATGGACCATTCTGTTCCGTCCTGTTTCGATGTAGACATTAGGGTAACAACTAATCCTGTTATACTAGTATTGGTACTAAGAAGTTGGATCTTGACTTAGGTCAACACCTGATATTGGGCCAAGTTTAGGCCAAGGGATAAATTCTTGTTTATACATGACATGTTAGAATGCTGGTACACCTGTGGTGAAAAACTTCACCTTGATTATGTGATGACTCCTTTGAACTATCTGTTAGATATTCACCATGCTAGTATGTAATTATCCTTATGTTCATCCCTGCTTCTCATGCCAGTTAACTTTATCAGTTTACATTGATTGCAGTAGGGCTTACTCAGTCTTTTTGACTGACCTGTTTTCTTTCGCCTCTTTTCTTCCGTTTCCCTCTCAGGTTCTCAGGGTGGGAATATTGGAGCTTAGCTTGGCTTTCTGATCGCTTGCTTGTGGGATTTTAGCTCATGTGCGGTCTTGACATGAAGCTAGCTATGGTTATCACTTATTTTGGGGATAGTACTTATGTATTTCAGTTTTTCAGTTGAAGTTGTTTTTATCTAGACTTGTGTATTTGGAAAGTTGACATTATGTTGTACCAGACTTGTTTTGAAATAGTTTGAAATCTTCCGCTGTTTTACTTATCTTATTTACTCTGTTTACATATATACATATGTTCTTGTTCTGCCTTGATATATCATTATGCATGTTTACCTGATTCAAACGCCCCTCCAAAGTCAGAGTGCTTGCAAGAGCCACCCTGGCAGAGGTGGGGTGTTACATTTGGTATCAGAGCATATGGTTTACGAGAAGGAACAAAAAGGTTTTTAGAAAACTTTTGGAAAACTATTTTCAAAACCAAGTATAAAGTATTTTCCAAAGAAAAGTCTAGTTTTTTTAAAGGCTATTCCCCAAAAAGCCATTAGCACAATCCTTAGCTATCTATTCTTAGTTCCCTCTTTCTGAATCTATCTTTTCCTTCGTTTCAGTATGACAGATAACTTTGTTATCCCAGAGGGAGTGCAAGTTCCTGTTTGGTATAGGAGACTTATGGAGGCTAGGGCGACTGAAGCCGGCCCCGCAAATGTTACTCCTCCGGTGGTTAATGTTCCTCCTCCTCCTGTCGCTGAGGTTCCTCCTCCTCCTCCCCCTCAGCATCCTCCAGTAGAGTTCACGAAGATTTTCAAGGACTTCAAAGCAATGGGTGGCAAGAACTTTCTAGGTACCGAGACTTTTGTAGAGGCCCGGAATTGGTTGAAGGAGACCGAGGATTTATTCGCTATCTTTGGATTAGATGATCAGAGAAAGATCTTGTTGGCGGTTTGGCTTATGAAGGATGAAGCCGCTTATTGGTGGGAGATCACCACCGCGACTAGGCCCGTTGAGACTTGGGCCGATTTCAGGACAAGATTCGGGCTTAAGTTTCTGTCTTCTGCTGAATAGAATTTGCAAATGGAGAGGTTTATTGCTTTGAAGCAAGGAGACATGTCTGTCAAAGAATATGTGAACAAGTTCAATCAGTTAGCTCATTTTGGCTTGGATATGGTGAGTACTACTCAGAAGAAGGCTCTTCGTTTTGCTAGAGGATTGAATGAGCTGTTACAAGAGTTAGCTATGTCTCATGTGCCCATGGGGGCCACGTTTGAGAGTTTGGTAGATATGGCCCTACTCAATGAAGAGAACAAGAGTGCAAAGAAGGAGGTCAAGGTGAATGAGTCTCAAAACAAGAAAACGGGGCCCAAAAAGGAAATGCAAAAGAAGGAGGAGAAGTCTGAAGATAAGAAGGAAAAGAAGTGCTTTACTTGTGGAAGCTCAACTCATCTAAACAAGGATTGCAGAAATAGGAAGGGCACTTGCTTTAACTGTGGAGAGATGGGACACTTCACTAGGGACTGCCCGAAGAAGAAAGGGACTACATCGGAAGGAACGGTGAATACTCGCATGGCGAGTGAATAGATTAGGGCTAGAATAATTTGTCTGTAGGATGTTTAATTTTCCTTGTCTGATTTTCAGTTTGAAACTCTTTTTCTGGTATTTTGATTCTGTAATGGAAACTCGGTACTTTAATGCTAGTCTTGCTTCTGATCTGGTAATAGTCTCAAACTCCCTGAGAGTTATAACTCATCTATTTGTGATAAATTGGGGTTTGAGAGTATCTGTGTTGGGCATGAGGGTGACTATGACGAATGCATTCTGGGTTTCTACCATGCTTAGTTTCCTAAGAATCATTTGGGGAAAATCTGATCTCTCCTAGTAGTCTGTAAGTATATGTACCAAGTTTTTGTTTTATCTGTGCTCGCTTCCAGCACTCGACTGTATCTTGTTGAGATAGGAATCCTATGGATGTAAACATGTGTTTGAGACATGTTATGTTTGATGGTTGCAAGTGGATGCAAGTGGTTGCTAGTGGTTGCTCGTGGATGCATAAACACACACTAGGCACTAGATCGGCTTGAAATACACTCTCATATTGCATATGGACGTGTGTACATTTTCAATTCTTATGGTTGCAAGATGGTTAATTCAGCACATGGATGTTGCATATGGACGAATGTTTGTGCACACATATAGTATTATATGATTAGGACTATTTGCATACATAATGGATTCATTTCACAAACATACTTTGCGTTGATGATCTCTGCATTAGATAAGAACATATACACACACCTTTTGCATATGTTCATACCGCATTAGAATCTTTAAGGACAATGATTGCTCGTGAATGATGATTTGAGTAGATGGATGATGGATGGTAGGATGCGTTCTTCCTAACTTGAAGATTTCGAGGACGAAATCCTTTAAGGAGGGGAGACTGTAACAACCCGTATTTCTGATAACCTGTTATATCGTAAATCGAGGAAGAATTTAATTTATAAATCTGAATCAAGGGAAATGGACTATCCCATTGCGTTCGTCTCGGAAAAATACGCGAAATAGAGCCCGAGTTTTCGAAAATCGGAGTCCGTATGGCCCGGTTAAGGCCCGAAGAAGTTTTCTGAAAATTCAAAGTTCAAAACAGATTTAAAATTCAGGTTCAAATTTCGAAATTGGGGCCATTTGGCGCAGGTGGGAAAATTCCCGCCTAGCTACCCCAGTCGACAGGCATGTCGACTGGGCAGTCGACTTGGCTAGGACCAAGTCGACAGCCCTGTCGACTTAGGTGTCGACAGGGGGTGCTCGGTCAGTTTGGCCTGATGCACCATTTTTGGGTTTGGCTGTGTTTTGGGGCTGTTTTCTGGAAGCTTCCGAGATCTGATGGTCCTAATCTAACCTAGGGTTAATCTAAGGGTCTAAAACACATCCTAATCCTATAAATAAGCCCCTAACCTAACCCTAAATCATCATTATTCATTCAAGTAACTAAACTATGGCAAAATCATTCCTCTCATAGCCTCCACTCTCTTCATAAAATTCCTAAGTTATTTCTATGAGAGATTTTCAATGCATACAAGTGTTTTCAAGCTTGTATGAGCATCATTAGCTTGCATTCAAGTCAAGTTTCCATATTTACATCATAAAGAAAGGGTTTTGATCATTTTGGCTCAAGGGTTTTTCTATTAAGAGCTTGCATTTTGGGTCTATTTGATTGCATAAGGGCTTTGTCATATTTTTTGTGTCTTCATAAGAATTGTAAGCCCTTTTCTACATTCATATTTAAACTTTAAAGTTAATGAATGATGCAAGTTTGGTTGATCATTATGATATGCAAGTTTGCCATGATATGCAAGTTTATTGTGTCATGTTATGCAAGTTTGATATGTTATGTTATGCAAGTTTACTATGATGTGTTATGCAAGTCTATCATGTTATGTATGCAAGTTTGCTATGTTATGATATGCAAGTTTCCATGTTATGTTATGCAAGTTTGCTATGTTATGATATGCAAGTTGTCATGTTATGTATGCAAGTTTGGGTTGATCATCTTACTCATGTTATCATGTTATCCAAGCTTATCTTGGGTTTATGAGCCTAAAGCTTCAAGCTTTATGCTAAAGGTTGCATTTTGGCAACATGTAAGTTATCATATCTCTTATGATAACTTGCATGTGAGGCTAAATGCGAACTTATGGCCATTTCTACATGTCATTTATCACCATGTATCACCAATATGCTAAGTTTGGTTTTATGCATGCATTTGAGGCCTAAAATGTAATATGCAAGTATATGAACATATGTACATTTCATATGCCACCATGTTAAACTTGTGGCTTCAACACCTTTATGTCATGATTATGCCAAGTTCCCTCTTTCTATCCTTTATGCGCTATTGCGATATGTAAGCGATGGGATTGCGTTTGGGGTTGGGTAAACTTAAAGGACATAAAAACATAAGATTGGGAATTTACCTATTAAGTTAGGTCTACCCAAATTCTTGAAAAAAAAACGTGTAATATGTTTTGGAAACATAATGGACATGACACTTAGAAAATATAAGTGTGGCCAACTCGAGGTTGGGTTGAGTTTGTAGCATAAATCTACCCGGAACCAACCGGCTTAACTAGTGGCTACAAACAATAGGACCCAATGTGAGAAGTTGGTCAAGTTGTGCTTGAACCCGAGGTTAGACTAGGTTGTGGTGTAAAGCTACCCGGACCCGCCCGGCTTAACTAGTAACCACAACGAGGTCTAATGTGAGAGGTTAAGGTGCATTAAATTAATTAATGCTACATGATAAGGTTAAGTAAATTTGACTTATGACACTTAACCAATTTGACATGAATGGGTAGGTTAAGTGAATCCGGGCTTGATTTCCTAATGACACTTAACTGTAAATTAAGACTAGTGGTTAGGGTTAAGTTAATCTACACTTAACCAATCTGAACTCGGTAATTTAACGGGGTTAAGTTGAACTATACTTAACCAATCCAACTCAGTAATTTGGTAAGGCTGAGAACCGATTTGATACCTGGTCTGGATAAACTAACTTGATTGATAAATTAAACGAACCTGTTTTGTGGATCTGTAGGACCCACACCAAGTTAGGCAAGTTTGTAAATCTGTTATCTGATCCGTTAGTCTGAAAACTGATCGTCTGAACTTTGTATGTCTGAACTCTGTTAATAAGTTAATCTGAATCTGATAGTCTGGGGACACAAGGGGGAATACTTGTGTCATTTGTTGTTTGGGACCCATATTAGTCAGTAACCCTTTCTGGTATCAAAACATTGACCCAACTGTAGGTAGGATCCGGGCACGCTTACTGAACTAATTATAAGTGGTTCATTCTGATAATGGCGATGGGTGTTGATGGTGCGTTCCAACCGGGTCATGTGCGTGCATGGATCCCGGTCTGCCTCTGAGGATGTAAGACGCCATGACATCTGTAAATATGCCTGTGCCAATTGGTTGCCACTTTAGGGAGTGATACACCCTATCGTGGGGCCGACATAGGGTATTTATGTATTAGGGAGCCGATCGCTTGGGTAGGATTTAGGGTACACTTAGCTCTGTCTGATTCTGTTGGTACCGTCTGTTTTGTTGGGTGGTAACACCCGTCTGTGTCTGCGTGGTACCGTCTGTTAGGGTGGTAAAGGCCCACTACTAGTGTACACCTAATTGTAGTATTCCGTTTCTGTACTCTGTTCTGTTAGGGTGGTAAAGGCCCATTATTGTTAGCATTCCGTTTCTGTACTTTATCTGATAGGGTGGTAAAAGCCCATTTTTCCCGAACTCTATCTATGGACCATTCTGTTCCGTCCTGTTTCGATGTAGACATTAGGGTAACACCTAATCCTGTTATACTAGTATTGGTACTAAGAAGTTGGATCTTGACTTAGGTCAACACCTGATATTGGGCCAAGTTTAGGCCAAGGGATAAATTCTTGTTTATACCTGACATGTTAGAATGCTGGTACACCTGTGGTGAAAAACTTCACCTTGATTATGTGATGACTCCTTTGAACTATCTGTTAGATATTCACCATGCTAGTATGTAATTATCCTTATGTTCATCCCTGCTTCTCATGCCAGTTAACTTTATCAGTTTACATTGATTGTAGTAGGGCTTACTCGGTCTTTTTGAATGACCTGTTTTCTTTCGCCTCTTTTCTTCCGTTCCCCCCCCCCCCAGGTTCTCAGGGTGGGAATATTGGAGCTTAGCTTGGCTTTCTGATCGCTTGCTTGTGGGATTTTAGCTCATGTGCGGTCTTGACATGAAGCTAGCTATGGTTATCACTTATTTTGGGGATAGTACTTATGTATTTCAGTTTTTCAGTTGAAGTTGTTTTTATCTAGACTTGTGTATTTGGAAAGTTGACATTATGTTGTACCAGACTTGTTTTGAAATAGTTTGAAATCTTCCGCTGTTTTACTTATCTTATTTACTCTGTTTACATATATACATATGTTCTTGTTCTGCCTTGATATATCATTATGCATGTTTACCTGATTCAAACGCCCCTCCAAAGTCAGAGTGCTTGCAAGAGCCACCCTGGCGGAGGTGGGGTGTTACACACGCTCTCATATACGTATACTATCTCTCCTTGGTGTCTTTCCCTAGGTTAACTACACAACCTAGAGCTCTGATACCAAGTGTGACAGCCCGCCCCGCACCAGCCGACATTTCCAATGAAAGTACGCTGTGCTGATGTCCAACCAGCACAGGGCGGTCGTCAAAGAAAGGAATAGAAAAAAATTTGAACTAACAAGGAACCTATAGAATGTCTCACAGCGCATCGAATAGAATATAATAATAACATACTTGACATAAAATAGGCGAGACAGTGCATAAGCTAAAAACTAAACCATAATCATCATAGCAGCGGAAATTCAAAATACAGCTTATTACAACTCCAACATACTGTCTCTAAAGGAAAGAAAAAGGTGCATTACTAATGCCCAAAGTAGTGGCCAGCGACGACACATGGAGAATATATATATATATATATATATATATATATATATATATCATACGTGGAAGCCTCCTGCTCGTCTCCGGCACAGCTACTCGTGCATACCACCTAACCTGTCTCTAGTCTGCCCGTTTAAGAGCACCCAGAGCAATGAGAAGAGACATAAAACTCTGGGTCAGACAAAAGTCTGGTATGAGCGATAAGCAGCAAAACAGAACAACAACAGGTATACATAACTATACCTGAACCTGGACCTGAACCAAAGAGTTAGCACACAAGATGTACAATGCTCTAAGGTGACACTAACATATGGTGTAAATATACGGGGGAGGGGTGTGCATGTCATAGTGATATCAAACAATCAAGCATAGAAACCAACCTCACATCTCTTATTCGGTGCGTAAAGCATACGATATCCACCGCTTTGATCACCCAAATCTTTGCTATGATCACTCTGCCCCATGGAGTCATAGCACTTCACTACACTGATCCATAGCCACTAGTCCTTGCTATGCCCACTCTGCCCCATGAAGTCATGAAGACTTCACTGCACTGGCTCATAGACATGCTACGATCACTCTGCCCAATGGAGGAATAACTACCCCACTACACTGATCCGTAGCCTAACATTCGTCTTGGTGGTGAATCAAAGTTATGGACGTCGATAACCCCTTAGCACACGTCCTGTAGAAAAGCCCAATTCATGAAGTTAACTCACCAACTGGATCCTGCGTTCTACTTCCTATTTGGATTACCTTTGCATCTCGGGTTTTCGGTTCCCTCTGGATCGGTCTTCATTCGATTCGTGATCATCATCTAGGCTCGGGTCCTCCATTGGTTCGTGAGTAGCTCTGGTTCGTGACCATCAAGCGGTTCGGTTTGTAGCACCCTCTCCAAATCGGTTCGGGTCGTGGTGCTTCACTGGGTTCGTGGTCATTGCATCGGGTCGGGTTGGCTTCCCCCACCGGTTCGGGTCGTGACTCCAGGTCGTGGCTTCATGGCATTAGATTGTGATGCTTCGGTTCAGGACACCCTGTTCGGGCTCGCATGTTGGAGTGGATCATGAGGAGCAACAGGGTCCAGCTCGTGGAGCATGTAGCACATGACGCAGTTTGGTTCGGAGAAGTGTGGTGCTCCGGTTCGGGTCGTGATACCCTGGTCACGAACGGGTAGTGCGATCCGATCCGATTCCTGCATCATTTTGTGCAACCTTTCCAGCAACTGTTTTACGCCACACGACGACGTTTTTGACCAATCTAACTGTTCTCGGCAATCATAAATCATTCCAAACGGTTATAGCAACATATAACATCAACCATAAACACCAAAATGATAAATAACCATGTCAAAATAGACCAAACATACCCAAAACCCATATTTTCCCCTTAATCATACTTAACCATAACTAATGATAAGATTAACAAAACATATCAAAATTAACCAAAATTTCTAACAGAGGCCTAATTTAGAATTTCTAAATATTTTTCCAGAATTTAATACTGTATAATTTCGTTAATTAACACTAATCACCCTAATTAGCCGTAATTAGTGAAAAACGATGCAAATCACTCACCTTAGCCACAAATAAAATATCAAATCTAAAAACTCCACTGTTTGGGTCGAATTCTAATGCCTAGCAGTAGCCCCAACTCTGATTTGGTGCTATTTCTCCTTGATTTGACGTAGATTAGCTTAATCCTTGATTAGAGAGCGATTTGGGATGAAATTAGAAGGTGGAGGCCATTGTTAGGGTTTCTAAGAGGTAATGGCGGCTAGAAAACTGAAATAGAATGAAAACCTAACTCATTTCGGCCTCCCCATAACCCTAATCCCGAAATGGGTTATGGGCCCATTTGCTAATTACCCTAATCAACCCACTTAAGCAGTTTTTCACCTTCTAAACCTTGTTTCAGCCATATCTACCAAACAGTTAGTCTGTTTGACAAGTGTGACCACTCTACGGAAAGCTAAACCATCATCTGGATCTAATGGAAGTGGTTTTAGGTCAAAACTCCATACTGTTCAAAAGTTATGGTCAAAACAAGATCAGTTAGGGGTAAAATGTTCATTTAAAAATCGTCAAAAATCGTGAACATGGGAAATGACCCCAATAGTCTTTCCCCAAAGTTACACGACCATACTACTTCATAGGAAAAAGAAATAAATATTATACGATCCTTCGATACGTAGAATGCGGGTCGTTACACACATGGCCCGGTCGGTTTGCGCCGCCCACACCGTCCTCGACGTTTGGATCTGTTACAATCAATTAGTAAGTGTGCCCCTTCTCTGCCTAGTACGGAGTACCTTGTTTGATACCTGCTCCGGGTTACTGACTGAAATGGGTCCCACACAATATGATACAAGCTCTCCCCTTTGTCTTGTATCCCCCACTAGGTTTTCACTGACTATGTATACCACTAGGTATCTTTAATTACATAGCTCTATTCATTTCCACTAGTTATGCTTACTCTAAAATGTGTCTTTAATTACATAACTTTTATATTTTCCACCGGTTATTTATACCCATAGGTGTCTTTGATTACATAACCTTATTGGGTTAAGTTCGTGGGCCTATATGAAAATATTACCCACCCCCTCAAATTTACTTAACCCATCAACTGTCCAACAAATTTTTACTTAACTCTAACTTTAGTTCATAATCATTCAATCCCTATGGATTAAATTAGGTTAAGTATTCATATTCATTACCGTGTCTAATTATGGTTTATAATGGGCTAGACCTCCTACATTAGGCCTACAACTTGTGGATGCTGGATATGCCGGCCGGGTCCGGGCAGTCTTATTCCACAAGTTGGGCCTAACCTCGTGTCTTAGCCCGATTCATATTCGCGCACTTAGACCTCTCACATTAGGTTCAACATTAGTGGCTGCTGGATTTGCTGGTCGGGACCGGGGAGACTTCCACCAATAATGCAACCTAACCTCGTGTCATAAGTGCAATTACAATGTCTAATTGTAATTATTAAACATTCCATTTTTATTCAATTCTTACCTATGTCTTTATAGGTAATTATGTACCTACTTTCCCCCTTTTTGAATTATATGTCCAGTTACTTGTACCTATGCCTTATTAGGTACTTATACCCATTTACCCAATTATTGAATTATACGTCCAACTCATGTTTATATTCAAATTATGCCAATATTAACCTGTTTCCCTCCCCATTCCCTAACTAGCGTGTTCACATATTTACGGCATAGCCTAATCATAAATGATAAAAGGGAAGGTAATGGAAATATGACAAAGGTGAATGTTCTAACATAGCTAGCATAAACATATACTAACATGGTGAACGTATAAGCATAGATCTAATGAACTTGTGGCAGTTAACTAGTTGTAACATAGAAATGGTAATAAGATGAACATGACAAGGTCCAAAGTTAATTTAGATGTCCAATAGGTTCTGATCTAATATGAGAAGCACAAGGGGATCCAAATAATAAACTAGATCTGATTAATAATTTAGGTGTCCACATAATACATATCTAATAGGTAAAAGTAGATCTAACAAATAAGGATTAAGATCTACATCATAGAATGTCCACATAATTCAGATATAATAGATAAAAGTAGATCTAACACAAATAGGGATAAGATCTACATCATAGACTATCCACATAATTTAGATCTAATAGATAAAAGTAGATCTAACACAAATAGAGATAAGATCTACATCATAAAATGTCCACATAATTCAGATCTATTAGATAAAAACAGATCTAACACAATTAGGGATATGATCTACATCATAGAATGTAAACATAATTCAGATCTAATAGATAAAAGTAGATTTAATATAAATTGGGATTAAGATCTACATCATAGAAATTTAGATCCAAGTTATAACCAATCCAAAATGTCATATGTTCATAATTTACAATGGATACAATATATTATAGGCACACGAACAAATCCAAACTATAATCTTATCAAGTTTACTTTCAAATATTTAATTCTAAAAGTAACTAAGAACTCACTAAGTTTGGATTAGAAGATAGAACTAGAAAAGATTGGATCTTGAATCTCCAACTGATTTGCTTTAGTTAATAGTAGAAGATAAGGGATCCAGTTCAATTCAGACACCGGCAAAGTTTGGCTGCTATTGATTCTTTGTGAAGAAAACAAGAGAACTGAGGTATAGTTATAACTGCCAGCATCCAGAATTCGAATGCCACCTCAGCCCTAGAGTGAATCGGGTCATGGGCCGCCACCCATTTGAAAAAGTCCCGGATACCCAAAAACCACTATGGGCGCAATTTACTGGTGCGCCAGTGTAAAAGTGCCTTGGCGCACTTGTCAAGTGCGCCAGTAATCCCTGTTTCGATTGTTAAGCTTTTATCGTCCATAACTTCTTCATATGTTATCCGTTTTACGCAAACCAGGTATCTATCTTGACCAGAATTTCGAGACGGATATATTGATGTAGTCTGTTTCCCTTAATTCTAAATATTGAATTAATTATTCTTTAATTTATCCTCTTTGGTGTCATTAAAAATTCGGGATGTTACATTCTCCCCTACTCAAAGGATTTCGTCCTCGAAATCTCTAAGTTAAAAAGAACGTATCCTACCATCCATCATCCATCTACTCATCCACCAATCATTGGCATCCATTGTCCTTAAAGAATTCTAATGCTTATATGAGTATATGCAAAGGAGTGTGTATATGTCCCAATACTAATGCAAAGATCGGGCGGTCTACTGATTCAGTTGATCTCCTTAATGCAATGTATGTTAGTGCCATGAATCCAATATGTATGCAAATAATCCTATTATAACATGTAAGCTTCTTATGTGTGCACACTCATTCTTCCAAATGCAACATCCATATGATAATTCATCCATTTCCGTCCATGAAAGAAAGAAAAATGCACACACATCCATATGCAGTATGAGAGTGATTGAGTCGATCTAGTGCCTAATGTGTTTGTATATGCATCCACAGGCAACCACTAGCAAACACTGGCATCCACTTGCATCCATCAAACATAATATGTCTGAAACACATGTTTACATTCAAAGGATTCTTAACTAAAGGTCGAAAATACTATCAATAGGATATACTCAAATGATAGAAACAAGTACTAATAAAGCTTTGGAAAAAGGAGTTAAGAGCATACCCTCAAAAAGGAAAGGGTACGAAGCATGAATCTTGTCTTTGGTCTCCCAAGTCGCATCCTCTAGGTTATCTCCCCATTGAACCTTTAGAAACTTGATCTCTTTATTGCGTATCTTCTTAACTTCTGATCCAAGAATACAGGAAGGAACTCGCCTGACTGTCGCCTCCCGTTCCACTTCTATCTCTTCCAATACACTCGGCTCAACAACTTCTACGATGTCATGCAGGCACTTCCGCAGATAAGAAACATGGTAAACATCATGAACGTCGGACAGATTTTATGGAAGCTTTAATCTATAGGTCATTTGGCCAATCCTCTCGGTTATGGGAAATGGTCCCACAAACCTAGGCGCCAACTTCCCTACTGACCCGAAGCGAACCACATTCCTCAGAGGTGACATATTGATAAAAACTAAGTATCCCACTTCAAATTCGATGTCGGTCCTTCTCTTGTCTGCATAGGATTTCTGCCTATCTTGAGCTGTCTTCATCCGCCGTCGAATAAGGTCAATCTTCTCGGACGTTTTCCTAACCATATCTGGTCTAAGTAATAATCTTTTTCTGTAGATTCCAACCAATAAGTTAGTGATCTACAGGGTCGTCCATACAATGCTTCGAAGGGTGCCATGCTGATGCTAGCTTGATAACTATTATAATAGGCAAACTCTACTAAAGGAAGATGCTCTTCCCAAGTCCCTCCGAAGTCTAGGATACACAGCCTTAAAAGATCTTCAGGAATTATGTTCACCCTCTCCGTCTATCATTGGTCTGAGGATGATAGGCGGTGCTTAAACACAACCGTGTACTAATGCTTCTTGCAAGCTCCTCCAAAATTCATTGGTAAAGATGGGGTCACGATCGCTTACGATGCTGGAAGGTACTCCATGAAGATGAACTATCTCACGAACATAAATTGCTGCCAACCATGATGCCATCCTCTTACTATTAACTGGAATAAAGTGAGTGCTATTAGTGAGTCTATCCACCACAACCCAGATACTGGTGTTGCCTTTCTTTGACCTAGGAAAACCATCTATGAAATCCGCAGAGATGCTCTCCTATTTCCACTGAGGAACCTCCGAAGGATGAAGTAAACCATCGAGCTTCTTTTGCTCAGCTTTGACTTGCTGGCAAACTAAACATTGAGTAACAAATTCGACCACATCTTTCTTCATCCCAGCCCAAAAGAAAACCCTTTTCATGTCTCTGTACATCTTTTCACCGCATGGATGAATAGTCATCCTAGAATGGTTGGCTTCTTCTAGGACTGCCTTCATCAAGCTTCCAGTTTGAGGAACACAAAGCCTTCCATCTCATCCCAAACACCCCTTTTCATCTATGGTATATTGACTGAGGTGATTAGAAGTCTCCCCTTTTTGGAGCTTATCCATGATGTCTAAAATCTGTGGGTCACCTTGTTGCAAAGCTCCTATCTGATACATAAGAGTTGGTCGTATTTCTAATGATGCAAACAAGTCAGGAAAAATCTCGATGGAGGGTTTAAAATCAAAAGTTGAGATGAACACCAAGCTATTCCTCTCCACGAACAGAGGAATTAAGGCCATGCTCTACCTACTTAGTGTGTCAGCCACCACATTACCCTTGCCCGAGGTATAAGCGATCTCAAAATCATAAGAAGCTAAGAACTCCATCCACCTTTGTTGCCTTAAATTAAGATCCTTCTGTGAGAACAATTACTTAAGAGATTTATGATTAGTGTATAACTCGAACTTCTCTCTAAGTAAATAATGACGCTATGTCTTTAGCGCGAATACTATGACAGCTAGCACTAGATCATGGGTGCGGTAGTTCTTCTCATGAACTCTTAACTGTCTACCCCCATAACACACCACCTTTCCTTCTTGCATCAGAACCACACTAAGCCCTGCACCACATGCATCATGTAAACTGTAAACACTTTGTTCCCATCGGGCAAAGTCAAGACTGGGGCTATTGTCGGAGCCCTCTTCAGTCGTTGGAAAGCAACGTCACAGTCTATACCCCATGAAAATGCCAAGTTCTTCTTCGTCAGCCTAGTGAGTGCGGCTGATATCTTTGCGAAGTCCTTAATGAACTTCCTATAGTAACCTGCCAACCCAAGAAAGATTCTAAACTCTGTTGCATTTTTCGGTATCCGTCAATCTTGCACAACAACTATTTTCGCGGGATCCACAGCTATCCCTTCTTGGAGACTACATGCCCTAAGAATCTCACCTCCTTTCTCCAAAAATGGCCTTTAGAGAACTTTGCCTTAAGCTGATGCATACAGAGAGTTTTCAAAACTTATCTCAAATGCTAGACATGCTCTTCTTCGCTCTTGGAGAAGATCAAGATATCATCAACAAAGACTATGACAAATTTGTTTAGGAACTCCCGAAATACCCTACTCATCAAATCAACAAAATAGGCAGGTGCATTCGTCAACCAAAAAGGCATAACTAGCCATTTGAAGAAATCATCCGGAGTTCTAAAAGCAGTCTTATCTATGCTGTCCTCAGCCACCCTCAACTGATGAAACCTCGTGGCCAAGTCTAACTGAGAAAATACCAAGGCACTAACAAGCTGATCAAATAAATCATCAATCTTGGAAGCAGGTGCCTATTCTTCTTAGTAAGTTTATTCAGCTCTCTATAGTCAACACACAAACGAAGCGAACCATCCACCTTGGTCGCGAATACTACTGGAGCACCTCACTCAGATATGCTTCGCCTGATAAACCCTTTCTCAAGTAGCTCCCCTACTTGCTTACTCAGCTCCCTCCTTTACCTCAGAGCCAAGTGGTGCACTGATAATGAAACTGGCTTTGCATTGTCCACCAAATATATACGAAAGTCGATTTCGCGCCTCGGAGATAAACTTCGAACCTCATCAAAAACATCGGAATAATCTCGGACTACTGGAACAAATTGCAAGTCATCGATAGATGCATCAAGAGACTCTAGGAAACTAAGCATAACCGACCCTTGTGTGTCACAAGAAATCTCGAGGGTCCTCCAATGACAAGTCAGAAGCCTAATGACCCTCTTTTAAAATCCAGAATGGCACCATATATGTTAAGACAATCCATTCCTAGAATTAACCCATAGCCCATAAACCCGATCATATACGCATTGGATTCAAACTCGACACCTAACACAGATATTTTCAAACCCCAACAAATCATAGATAAATGAGCCGAACCACCAATGGGGTTTGAAACAACTATGGGATCTACTACCATACTAGTAATTATGTGTAGAGATTCAACTACAGAACCTGATATAAATGAATGTGAAGCGCCAGAATCAAAAAGTGTTATAATAGGATGGTTTGAAAGAGAAATTTAAACTTCCAAAGAACTTTTTCTATCTCTATCAGGAGCACTGGTCACGAGAGCATGCACCTGCCCTCCAGAAGTTCCTGCCCTTTGACCTTGTCCCTGTGATCCCTGTTTCTTCGGGCACTCACTAGCGAAGTGTCCGACCTCTCCGCCATTAAAGAAAGTGTTCTTCCTTCTCGTACAGTCTTTGATCAAGTGACTTCCTTCCCACAACTATGAAATTTCATCTTATCCTTGCCCTTGTCATTCTTGCCACCTTTCTTCTGTTGTTGTTGTTGTTGTTGCTGCTGCTGCTGCTGTCCCTTCCTGGGCCACACCTTCTTATTTTGCGATGTTTCCTCAGCCTTTACTTCCTTCTTTTCTCCTTTGTCTTCCTCATGCATCACGAACATATTGACAAGCTTTTCAAAAGTGGCCCCATTGGAATATGGGACATGGCTAACCCATGCAGAGGTTCATTCAGCCCTTTAGCAAACCGCAAAACCCTTTTGTGCGGCGTATCCACCAACTCTAACCTGAACATTGATGGCTGGTTGAATTTATTTACATACTCTTTCACCGTCTAGTTTCTTTGCTTGAGCGCTAAGAACCTCTCAATCCGCATGCTTCTCTCAGCTTGGGAGAGAAATTTCATTTCGAACCTCTATCTAAAATCTTCCCAAGTTTCCACCGGACGTCCAGCTTGGGTGACTTCCCACCAAAATGTGGCTTCGTCTTTCAGTAGCCAAGCAGCTAACTGAATTTTCCTTCTATCCTCTACTTCGAAGATTACAAACGAGTCCACGGTCTCCTTGAGCCAATTTTGTGCTTCTACAAATGTCTCGTTCCCATGGAATGACTTCCATCCCATAGCACGGAAGTCTTTACATATCTTAGAAAAATTATCTGCTCTTGGAGGGGGTGGAGGAGGAATGACTAGTGCAGCTGGGGGAGGAATGTTTCCTTGGTCTTCGGCAGGCACCGAGGCCTCCAGATACCTACGGAACCATCCGGGTATTGTAATGCCCTCTGGGATATAAGGAATGTTTGGTTCCCCAAACACGCTGAAAAGAAAAAGGTAGACATTCAGACAAAGGATCTAAGATATTACATATGGCTTTTTGGGGAATGTTTTTCAAAACAAACTTTTCTTTTTGAAAAAGTTTTCTTTTAAAACCTTTTTGAAAATAATTTTCATAAAACTTTATCCAATCTTGTAACCTTCAGCTCTGATACCAAGTGTGACACCCCACGTCCGTTAATGTCACTCACAAAGGGAATACATTAAGTTTCGTGAAGCATTATAGGTAAACAGACATAGAATATTACAAGACAGATATATAGAATAATAGCAGAATAAAAACTTTATTTATCATAAGATACAGTGGTCCAAAAACATCACATGTCTGAAACATAAATGCCCATTACAACATAAAAGTTACTGTCTTGTATTTCAAAAATATCAGAGTAAATAAAAGAAGTAAAATTCCCCCAAGAACAAAATATAACCATAGAAACAAGGATAGGAGTTTGAGCCATGCATATCAGCAGCTCTAGCAAAAGTAAGCAGAATCACGGTCAAGCCTGAGGGTTTCCTCCCTGAGAACCGGGGGTGGGGGAGGGGGGAACGGAAGAAAGAAGGATAAATAAAAAGGGTTAGACATAAAGTCTGGCGAGTCTATTGACTTTTAGCAAGTAAATAAATAAAAGTAGCATGACAAGCATATAAAGTGGATAAGAGAGATCACTACATAAATGGCAGGTATGACAAGGTAGACAGGATAAGGTGTATATGCTTCTAATGATTACTCTACACTATTACTAGTATAACCAGAATGAGATGATCCCTTACCATTCAAGGTGGTAGATTTGGGTATACGTCCAAATATACCCTAACTACTACCCTAATCGATCGGCTCCCTACTCCGTAGATACTCTTTGCCAGCCCCACCGCAGGATGTATCAGGTCCTAAATGGTAACCCTTCACTGACATTCACATCCCCATATCTATAGGTGTCACGATCGTCTTATCCTTCTCTGCCCGGCTCATGCACGCACATGGCCCGGTCGGTTTGCGCCGCCCACACCGTCCTCCACATTTGGATCTCTTACAATCAGTCAGTAAGCGTGCACCTTCTCTGCCTAGTATGGAGGACTTTGTTTGATACCTACTTCGGGTTACTCACTGAAATTGGTCCCACACAACATGATAGAAGCTCTCCCCTTTGTCTTGTATCCTCCGCTAGGTTTTCACTGACTATGTATACCAATAGGTATCTTTAATTACATAGTCCTATTCATTTCCACTAGTCATGCTTACCCTAAAAGGTGTCTTTAATTACATAACTTTTATATTTTCCACATGGTTATGTATACCACTAGGCATCTTTAATTTTATAACCTTATTGGGTTAAGTTTGTGGGCCTATATGTAAATATTACCCACCCACCGTCCAACCAATTTTTACTTAATCCTAACTTTAGTTCATAATCATACAATTCCTATGGATTAAATTAGTTAAGTAGTCCAATTCATTACCATGTCCAATTATGGTTTATAATGGGCTAGACCTTCCACATTAGGCCTACAATTTGTGGAAGCTTGATATGCCGGTCGGGTCCGGGAAGTCTTATTCCACAAGTTGGGCCTAACCTCGTGTCTTAGCCCGACTCGTACTCACGCACTTAGACCTCTCACATTAGGTTCAACATTAGCGGCTGTTGGATATGCCGGTTGGGTCCGGGAAGACTTCCACCACTAATGCAACCTCGTGTCATAAGTGCAATTACAATTTCTAATTGTAATTATTAAACCTTCCATTTTTATCCAATTCTTACCTATGTCTTTATAGGTAATTATGTCCCCACTTCCCCCTTTTTGAATTATATGTCCAATTACTTGTACCTATGCCTTATTAGGTATTTATGCCCATTTACCCAATTATTGAATTATACGTCTAACTCATGTTTATATTCAAATTATGCCAATATTAACCTTTTTCCCTCCCCGTTCCCTAACTAGTGTGTTCTCATAATTTACGGCATGTATAGGCTAAATAGTAGCCTAATCATTAACGATAAAGAGGGATGGTAATGGAAATATGACAAAGGTGAATGTTCTAACATAGGTAGCATAAGCATATACTAACATGGTGAACATATAACCATAGATCTAATGAACTTGTGGCAGTTAACTAGTTGGAACATAGCAAAGGTGATAAGGTGAACATGACAAGATCAAAATTTAATTTAGATGTCCAACATGTTTAGATCTAATATGAGAAGCATAAGGGGATCCAAATAATAAACTAGATCTGATTAATAAATAAGGTATCCACATAATACAGATCTAATAGGTAAAAGTAGATCTACATTATAGAATGTCCACATGATTTAGATCTAATTGATAAATGTAGACCGAACACAAATAGGGATAAGATCTACATCATAGAAGGTCCACATAATTCAGATCTAATAGATAAAAGTAGATCTAACACAAACAGGGACAAGATCTACATCATAGAATGTCCACATAATTCAGATCTAATAGATAAAAGTAGATCTAACACAAATCTGGATACGATCTACATCATAGAATGTCCACATAATTCAGATCTAATAGATAAAAGTAGATCTAACACAAATAGGGATTAAGATCTACATCATAGAAATTTAGATCCAAGTTATAACCAATCCAAAATGTCATATGTTCATAATTTACAATGGATCCAATATACTATAGGCACATAAACAAATCCAAACTATAATCCTATCAAATTTACTTTTAAATATTTAATTCCAAAAGTAACTAAGAACTCACTAAGTTTGGATTAGAAGATAGAATTAGAAAAGATTGTATCTTGAATCTCCAATTGGTTTCTTTAGTTGATAGTAGAAGATTAGGGATCCAGTTCAATTCAGACACTGGCAGAATTTGGCCGCCATTGATTCTTTGTGAAGAAAACAAGAGAATTGAGGTATATGTATAGCTGCCAGCATCCAGAATTCGAATGCCACCTCAGCCCTAGAGTGAATGTCACGGGTCGCCACCCACTTGAAAAAGGCCCGGATAACCAAAAACCACTATGGGCGCATATACAGGTGCGCCAATGTAAAATTGCCTTGGTGCACTTGTCAAGTGCGCCAGTTATCCCTATTTTGATTGTCCAACTTTTATCGTTCGTAACTTCTTCATATGTTATCCATTTTATGCAAACCAGGTGTCTATCTTGATCAGAATTTTGAGACATACGTAATGACGTAGTCTGTTTCCCTTAGTTCTTAATATTAAATTAATTATTCTTTAATTTACCCTCTTTAGTGACGTTAAAAATTCAGGGTGTTACATTGAACTCGCAAGCTCGAGAGCTTAGCAGTGATGTGGAAAATGCAAGGTGCGACCAATTTCTTTTGGGATCGAGTTTGTACAATGTTCTAGGGCGAGCGGTTTCGGGAAAGCAAGGAGGAGTCGAGGGAGTTCGACATTGCCATGGGATTTTGGATAGCAAGATGGATTCGGTGATGAAGTTTGGTGCGATCTGAGGAGTAAAAGTGTCACACCATATACAGTCATGTGCATGGACTGGAGAAAATGACGCATTTCATTCGAATGGCTCGAGTCGTGCTTTTTTATGATGGAGAGGGAGCAATCGTGGAGAGAAACTAAATGGTGCTGATGGGAGATGTTTTCATGAAGGGACAAGGTGGGAGGATGAAGCCAACGATCTGTAATGGCGTTTGAAACCTGGAACGTTAGTGGGTAGTTGGAGAAGATGAGTGTTCGACGACGAATATTCTATGAATTAGAATACACTCGCGAAGCGTAATAAACCGCAAGCGCACGGCGTACACTTGTAGTACGTTAGCAAATACGAGTCGATCCACGGGGAAAGAAGCAATTCTAATTTTATTCAATCAAATTAAACCAAATTCGAGTGAAGATTTAACTAATGAAAGCTAATGACAACTATAAACTAAGTTGAGAGCTAAATATGAAATGAAAAAAATTTAGAGGCAATTCAACTCTCACATTAATGTAAGTTATCAAAAATACAATTTATGATCTCCGTTTAGAGATATAAATGCAATATTTAAACCACTTATGATTCTCATGAAAATTGAACTAAAGAAAAACTATTCTAAGTATGGCCTATGAATTATTAACTAAAACTATAGACCATCAAATTTTGTTCTTACTTTTATTTCAACATCAATAACCACTTAGCAAATATTTATGCAATTTGTGTTTACATTGACTAAGCATAGCCTATTTTGTTGTCAACAAACATAGATTATCAAAACCATTTGTATAAACTTACATCAACATTCACTAACATGAAACACAAATTAGAGATCACAAATCATACAAATGTTGAACTTACATAAAGTTAGAGAGCATCATTACCCCTAAATCAAGGGATTAGCCACTCTTATGTGTTATCATATCAACACACGTAAGTTTCAACATTTAAAAAATAAAGCAAAAATGAAAGAAAAACTACGTAGAATAAGAATATAACTAAACTAAGAACATGAATGTAAATCTAAGCTATGAACATGAAAGTAAAGAGCATATAAATTAAATTGCAAAATAAAGAAGTTACATAAAGAAGATGACTAAGTAGCCATGGAAATACAAAAAAGCTTGTAAGTACCCGTAACTTCCCTGGTCTCCGAAGAGAAGAGGAAGAACGGACTGCCTTGAGAACACGATGAATCAGAACACAAACAGAAGAGCATTTCATTGCTTATTACAACAATTCCATCAGAATAAAAGAATATAACAAAGTATGAATAAATCATATACATTTGATCAGTATCAGAGTTTTAAACTACATTTAAATACATAGCAGCGAAAAAATAATATAAAACACAACTGAAGGAGATATACGGATACAGAGGTTTCTGAATATCATTCCAGCTGTAAACCAGGATCCTGTGAATATAAATCTGCAAAACCAAAACTACAAGCTGCCCGTGTGGAAAATAGGGGCACCTAGAGTTTAGGTTAAAACAATAAACTCCAGGTCAGTCATGTGACTGGTGTGAGAACTAAAACAGTTATTTAAAACTTTACTTTAAATCAGATATGTCAAGGGACCACGCCGTATAACACGGAACGGGTTTCCTCCTAATGCTTTTTGAAAAAAATGAAGCTATTATAAGACCCAGGTCCTGTCACACAATACAACGCAAGCCGGGGGGCAGGGTTTTCCCTTATAATAGCCAAACATGCTTGGTATGTTAAAACAAATCATTTGATACTATTATAAGTGCATAGTGTATAAAACAATTTCAAATATAAATGTATCAATCCTAGACGACATGTGTACCATATATCATGTCGCCAATACTAGGCTCTACAATCAAAACCGCAAAAAGTCGTATTGGAAGTTGGATTTCCATCTGTGAACCAAGGCAAGGGATCGTCCTTACCGCTTCGAGATGCTCTAGCCCGTGTCTCAGGATCAGAACGCATCGACCCTTGGATCTTCAGGGCCGGTACACACGGAGTTGATTAAAATAACTGAACAATGCGTTTCCCCGCCCTATTGGGCGTAAACTCGTCATATCCCGACCAAACTATCAGCCCCGGAATGACCGATATAACCGAGGCGCCTCGCTATCCATCATCAACATAGGTAAAATGCCAGGGCGTGTAAAACCACTGACACCACTCCTAGTTAGAAGGAAACACATGCCCTCCCTGCAGTCCTCTCCCGTTTTTGGTTCACACCGGTGTGTACGGCTCACGAATTAATGCAACACAAAGCTATGCTATATTAAAGCCGTGCTTTGATCATCAACCGCAAGACTCTGCTTTTCAACAGAAGCCCTAATCATTTGCATCTCAGCAAGCCACACAGGCAATTCACGCTATGCAACCGATGTCTATCCATCACATAGAATGAAATCCTATGTCAGACACACATTCATTTACCAGTTCGTTCTGGGTCTGAACGAAATCGAAGGCACCTTATTCCTCCCCCATATGTCCAATACAAGGGAGAGGTCCTCGCATATCTGGTCGATCTCCAAGTACATCTGGACGATCACCACTTATTACCTTGTCTTGGGTGTACAACCCAATCAAGACATCAGTAATCATCCAAACGATGTGAAGACCTCCGGTCTTCAACCACCGTCTTCATCCTTGACAGATCGTCGAATCATTTATTCAGAATGGGATAAACCCGGTCTTTTTGAATAACTTGCGCTTATAATAAACAAGTGCTATAAAAACATAACATACGCCTTATTCCAATCCAGAATATTCCTTTATTCAAATATTCTTATATTTTGGGAAAGGTTCCCATTAATTTTATCAAAGATAAATTCTTTAAATTTATTCTTTAATCTTCCTTTGAATATCATTTCAATCTAATTAAAGATGCATTAAAACTCCATTTGTTCATTAAAACTCCACTTGGTTATTAAAACTCCACTTGGTTTTAATCTTCCCAAAAATCAATATTAACGATTGTTTAACTTGGGAAACCATATCCTGCCTTTAACTGGGTTAAAGAACCAATGTCATTTAAAACGCAGTTCATGATAAACCAAAAATCACATTCCATTCCATCAGCCTTTAACCGTAAATTAGCAAGTGAACAATTCCCTAAGTATTAACCCGAAGGCCGAAACCAACATCACATCAATACCCAGGAAAACATTCAACTTAACTAATCTCTAGTTAATTTCTGATTTTCTTAACTCCATTGGGTCTAAGAACATTATTATTAAAGATACCATTCACGACAACCCAAAATCTTATTCCTGTCCTTAACCGGCTTAAAGAACAATTGTCCTTTAAAACACGGTTCATGATAAACCCAAAATCACATTCCATTCCATCAGCCTTTGATCGTAAATTAGCAAGTGAACAATTCCCTAAGTATTAACCCCGAAGGCCGAAACAAACATTAGATCAATACCCAGGAAACAATTCAACTTAACTAATCTCCAGTTAGTTTCTGATTTTCTTAACTCCATTGGGTCTAAGAACAGTATTATTAAAGATACCATTCACGACAACCCAAAATCTTATTCCATTGTTAATCGGGTTAAAGAACAAGTGTTATTTAAAACACCGTTCACGATAAACCCAAAGACCAATTTCAATTCAATTCCAATTAGATATTAATTAATTGGTATACTTCATTAAATCTAAATAAAATGATTTAATCTTCTCTCAACTGGGTTCAAAGAACAGTGTTAATGAAGACACCATTCACGACAAACCCAAAATCACATTTGATATTAAATACAAGGCTCTGAATAGAAAATATATCGGCTTATATTCAATATCAAATTCTGGAATCAACAAATACCGTATTGGAATAACGATATATATATCTTCCAAATTCCCCTACAATATCTGTATAATTATGGAATCCAATATCGAAATATTCCGAAGATAATTTCGATTCAAATCCATTCCAATTCATATATTGGAAATTCTGGTTATTTTTAAAACCATTTCAAATCCAATTTATTTATTTAAAAATATTGGATTATAATTCTAGTTAATAACTAGTTCATTTCGATAAAAACCTATTTTTATCTTTTCAAATATGGAATTTTTCATCCCAATTCTTTCCAAATCATTTCTTATGATTTTACACTAATTATTGATATTTTTAATAATTGTTTCAAGGCCCGTACAATTGATTTTCATAAACAGCCATCGAACTGCACTTATAGCGACCTTTTCCAAATTTGATTTGGAGATAATTCCAAATTCAATCGTTAGATTTCAAATCTCTAATATTTGTTAGAAAGCTCTTTTCGATATGAACCCAACGGTTCTAGTTTTAGGAGGATCTGACGGTCGGATCTCCCGTAATGTCCATTCGAAGTCAATGGTCGAAATTCACGAACTGTCGCAGCGCAGCGTGTTCTATTCAGGCCATTATATTATATATAAAATATATATTTCGTCGATTTCTATTTTAAATGTATTTTATAAATCATTTTAAATTTGTTTTCAAAACGATTTCAACTTCATATTCAATTTCAAATCAAAATTGAATATTCCATATCATCAATATATAAATGATAGTATTTTCAAAACATTATATTTTGAAATTAATTCCTTTTCGATATTCATTATAAAAATGAATAAAATCGATATAAATATCGTTAACGTCAAAATGTCGTTATTCTAATCAACACAACTTTATGTATTTAAATATTTTCGTGTCCATCCCAAATCGAACATCAAAATCATATTTTGATTCTTTTCTGAATATTATTTGAAAATATTCGTTATTTTAAGATAATCATTATTTTAAAATATTCATTCTTTCTGAACTGGAATCATACACAGTCAATTACCATATAATTTGATTATGTGGATTTCATATAATACATGTATACAACAATAGTGATAAATAATCATCCATCATCCAGAGTGCATTCTACACTGTATAAGCATTAAATATAAATATTTAACGCCTATAACAGTATGTCGACCAATCGATTGACATACAACTAAATATTGGGATTAGTGTATGTCCAATATCATTCCAATACCTGTGTGGGGTTTTAATCAACAAATAATGAATTTTATTTGTGTAGTTGGGCATGTGTAAAATTTATCGCCTCAATCCATATAAGTAAAATGGGTGTACATAAACAAATCGTCTGATTTGTAAATGAATATTTCTTTTATTCATATACCCATTAAAAATTATATTTTTAACAATAAAATATTTATTCGGTTCATTTACACAATAAAAATGACATTTTTATTATTCTAACATATTTTAGAAAATTTTGCCGGCATAACGGCGCGGTATCAAAATCGGGTAATGTCTAGCATTACCCCTCTCCTGATATTGGCTCGCGCCATTTGCATATAACAATTCTAATCAATTCATTTCACCCAAACAACCAATTTCAACCAAATAATCTAATCAACAAAACCAAACAATCAAACAAGTCGTCTGTGGTCTGTGGACGACGGGGAATAGTTCATATATGCAGTTATAAAATAAATAACTGTACAAAGAAAATTATAGTGAGGAGTTCTCACCTTAGGGATCCACTCCGTCGGTTCTATATTGGACGATGGTTTGGATTTACCCGACATTCCAACTCCATCTTTCCACGCTGTTCATAAATAAAAATCACATTTTTATTTCAATTCTAAAAATTATATTTTTACTTCCAAACCATGTGTAAAAATCACATCTTTAACATGATGTTTACGTTATGAAGATAATATTTTTATTTAGATGTTCATACAATAAAAATCATATTTTTATTATCTATATAATATAAAAATCATATTTTTATATACTCTATAATATAAAAATCATATTTTTATATACTTCATACGTCAAAAACCAAAGAAGCTTTAAAGCGGAGAAAATTCACATACTATCGCCCGGATTTGTTGTTCTGGTTCCATAATTTGCAAACGAGCTCCAATGTTCACACCATCTTTTTTTCTAGCTTAAACGCGCCATTCCGGACAACTTTCGCCTAGTGTTCTTTCTTTCGAAAATGTGCCATTTCGCCGGAAATCGCGAAAAAGACAATGTTTGGACAGCAGACTTTGGACGCGTTTTCTGAACAACTGCGCAGTCCAAAATATGACTTCCTATACTCAAATCGAAGAGAAAATTGTGCTCTTCGATTTTGGTAATGTGGAGTTTTAATTAAAAGTGCTCGGTTTGGGAGTTATGGGCTGTGGAAGCTCAGGGTGTTATTTGCAAAAACGGGATTTTTGTTGAAAATGAGTTTTTAGGTGATGGGGGCCCCACAGCCAAGGGGACGGTGGCCAGAGGCGGCACCGGACTTGACTGGGGTGGAGGAGGCGGCGGGTGACAGTGGTGGTGCGGCGGTGGGGCCGTAGGAGGTGGTTGGTGGTGATTTGGGGTTTAGGGATTTGAAATTCAAAGAGGGAAAGAGGAGGAAAAAGAGGAGAGGAGGAGGGAAGGGGAGGAGGGGGGAGCGGTGGTGGAAGCAAAGGGGGGGGGGGAGCGGTGGTGGAAGCAAAACGGGGGGGGCGTTGGAGCGACAGCGTTTGTCTTTTTTTTTTTTGCTTTATTGATTTTGAACATGAGTGGAGGAAGAAGGAGAGAGATAAAGAGGAGGGTTGACTTTATATTTAATTTATTATTTTTAATTCCAAAAAGTTAGTTTTTTATTCGAACTCCAAATCGAACCCAATGATTATCGCCCCTAACTAAATACCCCCATTCCCAACACAATGGGATATGTTCCATAAGACAATTCTATAGTTTTGATCAGTTTTTCTTTAAATTAAATTTTAAATCTATATATATTCAATTTTAAACGTACATTTCAACTTACCGGGGCCTCATACAGATCCCAAAAATTCCAGAAAAATAAATATGGTTATGTTTTGAAGACATAGTCCCAACAAAACTAATTTCGTCGAATTTGGAGACCGCTTGAAAAATGGCCATTTTCTGGTCGATCCAAATTGATTAAAACTGTCAAAACATGTTTAACTTCGCCACGCTCACATATTGATTCAGAAAATTACGAATTTTGGAATCTAGCAATAACTTGACATCCCTGATCCAACAAAAATGGTTTCGTCTAAAACGGAGGTCATTTGCAAAATTTCCATTTTTAAGGGCTATATTTTCCATAGCAACTATTCTGAATTTTCAACTGGGCATAACTTTTTATTCCCGCCATGAAATTTCAATTTTTTTGGATTCATTGGAAAGATATTTTCAAATAGATTCAAATATTTTTGGTTTCGCTAAAATCCGGTTTATTTTGAATCCTGCACATTCATTTGAAGTTTGAAATCGAATTTTCGAACCACCGTGTCATTTTCAATTCCATTTATAATTAAAATAAATATTTTTATTCTAACGACGATTCAAATAAATATATATGTTCTAATTCTATTTAAAATAGATTTCTCATTGTTATTATTTAAAATAATTCATGTTAAATATTCAAAATTCATCAAAATTACCAAAATAAATTTTTTAAATTGGTTTAGATTTTCCGGGTTGTTACAAAGCATGTGCTCCTCTCAACTAAACAAAAGAAGGTGATACAAGAGAAGATATAAGATAGTATTTATATCACATAAAGGGGTATATATACATGTTTCAAACCCTAAAAGCCTAATCACTTATAATGGGAAATCCCCAAAATGCCCACTTCATGAAGCTTTTAATCCCCTCTTAGCCATTAATGATGCATGAGACCTTTTGTCTTATTCAATTAGTCTTTAATAAGAGGCTTAAGAGAAAGAGGGTAATTTGAGAGGTGGGGTCCTCCATGATCATGTATGAGAATTATTTCCTTCATTCCTTTGTATGTATGCATTTGTGCTCCAAATCTTCATGTGTATAAATTAATTGTGCTCCAATATTCCTGTAAGAGACAAATACAAAGAACAAGTAAATGCAATCACAAATTAAAACATGCACAAGTGACCTTTTTTCCCCAAAATGAGTGATTATCTTGAAAATATATAAAATATGGTTTTATCGTATAAAATACCCAAAAATGTTCATTTATTTAATTAAACAAGAATAAATATGTGAATATAAATGTGCATTTTTACGTGCATATCAAATACTCCCACACCTATCTTTTTATTCCTCCCCGAATAAAGTAAAAAAAATTAAGATAAATTCGTTTTCGTAGGCAACACGATCGCATTGAGCATATGCAACAAGCCTTTAAACCTCTGAGTGTCTCTAGTAGGACGAGTGTTGTCTCGTGAGGGTTTTCAACGGATACTACCCACAAAATCCAAAAGTTGAACACAAAAATATTTAGAAAATGCAAGATTAGAAAATATTTACAAGAGGAATGCAAGCTTTTAAAGGAATATTTACAAATGGATAATTTACTTTTAATTATTACACGAATAAGTTAACACAAATTTGGGTCGTCACTATGAAATTTGAGTCCGTTACTAATCAAAACTTCAAACAAAAGTCATGTTATCGTCACAAACTCTTCCAGCTTGGCCAGTTGTTTTGGTAGAAACATAGTGCAAATATGAAATGAATTCTATAACCGAAATCAACAATCGTAAAACGACATCTCAACTTCCTTTTTGTTAACAAGTTAGGTCGAATAAGTAAAGAGTGCACTTGAATTTCGAGTGCTTACTCTCTCTTTATTACAAAATATTTACATTATTACTATTTACATACACCTAACCGAAAAGACCAAGGTATACCTCCCACGAGAGTTTGGGACAGAGCTTGGCAGATTATGCAGACCGACGCTGACTTTGTTAACAAGATGTCGGTAATCCTTAGGTGTCCAACTCATAAAATGAGATAAAGATATACCGACGTTGGCATTGTCAACAAGGTGTCGGAAAGATCTTGGAGGGTTTGCAAACCAACGCGAGATGTACCAGTAATGCTGGATACCCTTGTTAATATATACATACATATTTTTTTTTCTTTTTTTTACATAATAAAGAGAGTTAAGCAAGGATATCTTAGCACAACTTCGCTTAAAAGACCTAAAATGTTATCGCAAGTAGTCAAACTCAACCATTCATTTAATCGGATTATAATTCAGAAAAAATTTCATACTCATCACCTACGAATTTCCCAATATACCAGTTACACCAAATTTTCTCATAATTCAAACATTCCATCCGTTATCTGTTAAGAGAAGTAAATCTCCATATATTTTAATTGAACGACCAAAATTTTATGCTAACTTCATCATGTCCTATTTAAGAAAAATAGAAATGCGATTTTTTTTTTATTTTTTTTTGAATGAAAAAGAAAAAAAAAGAAAAATTCTATGCAAAACCAAAATAAATATGAAACTCCCCCATACTTGATTTGGACTGTGTCCCCACAGTCAACCCAAAAGAAAAGAAAATGAAAATTTTGAAAATATGACTTATAATTACAAGAGAAAAGGATATTTTTTTTTTTACAGTATATCAGAAAATATATTGATAAGAAGTAAATGAAACAGTCTTCTAAAGACCGATTCATTTGTCTCTTCAAGTATGAGAGACACAGCTTAAGCACAGAAAACCAAATCATAAAGGATGGTATGTTGCATTTCAGATTTGGAAAAACAAATTTTGTTTTTTGAGTTGCTAATTTTATAATTTTTAGCTTACAATTGATCCTAAAATCGAATTGAATATCCGTAGCAACTAAAGAGAGGTCATCGAGTTGGGGTTCAGTAAAAATTTTAAAAACAAAGTTTGATTTGTTCAGATGATGTATACATTGAGAGATGTATGCATAATTCTCACCCCCACACTTGTTTTGAGAAATATTGTTCAGTTTTGCTTTGACATCTAAAATTTTGCAGATTAAAGGTTCATTCGTAAACCTAAAGTTAAAATCAAACAATTGAATTTTCAGTAAATTTCGAAATTGTGTTTTCTCAACACTATTATTCCAAAAAGAGTTCATATACTACAGAAATTTATCATCGAAAAACAAGTGATCACAGTGAGGTTCAATTGAAACGATTAAGTTGCAAGGAGCTTCAACAGTTTTTAAAAAATCGTCAATGTGTTCCAGATCACATTCAGCAGTTTATTTGTTTTCAACCTCAAGAATTTCAAAGTTTTCAAATGTATCATTTTCAGTTTTAGACCCAACAACATCATCATTAATCAGTTTAAGAAGTTTTCGCTCATCAAAGTCGTCTTCACTAAAACAGTTGTTAACAACTTCATCATTTTTGTCATGTTGACAATCTAAAGTTGCTAAATTTTTAAAATTTTCAGAATCTGATAGAGGAAGATCAAATTGAAGATTGACGTCTTCGTTTTCAAGAGAATTTAAATTCAAATCAATCATAGAGCTTTCAACATCTTCATTAAGATTTTCATCAATTTCAAAAGTTGTTAGTTGAAGATCGTCGATTGTGGGCAAAGGTGGATTATCGTTCAAATCGCCACACGTTCAGTTTTGATTATTTTGTTTTTCATGAAATTTCAAGTAGTCTTACAACAAAAAGTTTGTGTGATTATCGTGATTTTCATTCGTTTGCTCAACAAAATCAAATTTATAATTATTTAGATGAGAATTTTCAACTTGAAATCGCTGAGAATAAAAAATTTCAATTGCACCACAGTTGAATTTATTCCCATTGCCAAAATCATTTGAAAAATTATTCACATTTTCATTTTGGAGTTCGAAGTTGATTTGGTAAGGGATATAATCAAAATCCTTTGAATTTGGAATTCTTCAAGTAGAGTTTGAACACTGATTTCAAGACTTGAGGGTTGATCATCATTCTGAAAATTTGGTGGTGTAAAATCAGGATTATTTGTATAATAGTTGTTATTAAAATATCCATATGAATTTGGTGTAAAATTATATGGATTATATTGATTTTCACAACTATCATAAAATCCGTAGGAATAGGGAAATTGGGACATTTTCAAGAAAGTTTTTTTTCTTAAGATTTTGGATTTTTTTTTAATATATGCATGAATCAAATGCAACTATATGAATGCAAACTAATTATTTACAAATTTTCTAAAATTATATAATGACGGTTAGATTAATTTCAACAAAAATTTCTCAGCCAGTTAACGGATAGGAGTTATCGGTGCACCAGGAATCACCCTAGCAATGCAGCCAAAGGTTTAAGTACCTTCAGAGGAACAACCGATATAATATTTACGAATCACCGTAATATTTATAAACGGTTATTACTCTACCGTATCGTAGACACCGAGAAATAATTCATTAGAAATAAACCAATTTTTCAAAATATAACGATGTCCTTAAAATAAATAAAAAAGTGGAGATGAATGCAAAACAAAAATTAAACGTGAATTATGATGCAACTATGATTGGATTTTTTTTAATGCAAATGCAAGAAAACAACAATGTAAGGAAATAAATATAGAGTTAGAACACGATACCTGAGTGTGCAGAATTTATTAGCTTTGTTTTAGCTAGCAGAGCAATTTATTTATTAGCAAGCACTGCAATTCCAAGTAAGCAAGCAGGTATGACAAGCAAAGCAATCCTTTTTCCTTAATTTTCCGCAACCTGAAAAGGACTTGCATATGATTCTTTTTTTTATAAACACAAAAGAAGAAAATATTTTTTTTTAATAAAACCAAACACTACGCAATCAGATGGAAACAAATCGACTGCCAAACCAATTTAAGTACAACCAGATTTTCAACTCTAAAAACACGTCGTTTTAATAAACAAGTGGGAAAAAAAATCAAGTCCCCCACAAATAAACCCAACCAAATATCGGTCTTTTCAGACAACAAATCATCCCCTTTTGTTTAGAGTGGCTGAAATGGTTAACAGCAATTTCGTAGAGTCTTGGGGATCGGTTTTGGTCCAAGTGTATCTCGCGATTTGGGGATTTGTGTTTCATTTTTTTTGATTTGGGTTTTGGGAATCACTGTTACGATTTGGGGTGTCGGAGGACGTTGCGATGAATAGTTTTTGTGAGAGGAGCAGTACAGTTGAAGAGGCAGAACTTGGTGTTTGAACGATGGTGCATGAAGATAGTGGAAAGTGGGGAGGTTGTGTGAGTTAGAGTTTGGTTTTATGGTGAAGGAGATCGGTGTTCTAGAATTTTTTGATGGTTCGAAAGGGGGGTATTGTGTGAGGATGGTGGATGTTCAACAGTGTATGGTGATGAGGGAAGATGATTGTTTGATGCTTGTGTTGACTGAATAGGCAAAGGGATGTTGGAGGACGTAGTTGCGGTGGGTGGTCAGGTATGGATTTGCTGAAGGTTGATGGGGTGTAGAAAGTGGTTGATGAAGAAGGAGAAGCTATGAGGATGAACAAGAAGGAACAACAAGTAATCAAAGCAGGAGAGAAAATAGGGAAAATAAACGAGAAAAAGGAATTGTACAAAGAGAGAAAGAAGTAAATAGGAAAAAGAAAAGAAATTGAAAACAAGGAAAGTGCTTTTTCTTTTTAAAGAATTGTTGAAAAATGGAAGGCAATGTAATGGGAAAGAAATTAAACAGGTATTATGTAACGGTATCAGGAAATATAAGGCAGAGAAGGAAATAAAATTATAGAGGGAGAAAAAGGAAAGCAATAATTTTTTTTAAGGGAGAACGGTATGTGGTGATGGCTTGAAGCTTGGTTGAAGTGGATTGTTGGTTGAAGTGCAGGTTGTTTGGTTGTGGTGTACGTGATTGGGTAAGAGAGAGATGTGTGGCTTGAATTGGATTAGAGGATTGCTGCTGTTTTGTAGAGGTGAGTTGCTGATTTTGGGTTGAACTTGAAGTGAAACTGAATGTGATAAAGGTCTTGGTTGATTGTCGATGTGGTTTGAGAGAACTGGAGTGTGGAGTTTTGGTGGTGGTTTCCTGTTCGAAATTGGAGAGAGTGAAGGCAAGGATGATGCTACGTGGTAAGGGAGCTTTCAGTGTAGTTGGTGAAGTGGGGTAGTGGAAGTTAGAGGCTGGTTTGAGTGGATTGGCAGAGAGCAGTGTGGTTCGGAAAATCAGATCTGTGGTTGGTGAATTTGTGAATGAAGGAGAAATTGATGAATGGTTGAAGAGGGTCTGATGGATGAATTGGGGAAAGAAGTTTTTTTTAGGTGGAGTGACATGATTTTTGGCGAGGCTGTTGAGGTATATTAAGGCAGAAAGGGAAAGAAATTATAGAGGAAGGAAATTGTAAAAAGGAGAGGAATAAATGAGAGAGAGAGAGATAAAGGGAAAGAAATGAAGAAAATTGAAAACACAAAAAATGGGAAAGAGACTGAACAAAAGGCAAGTGTTTATTTTTTTTATTTAAAAAAAATATACAAGACAAACAAATATGGCAATGCCAAAAGGGATGGAAAAACAATGCACAAATTCAAATGCAAGGTGTAATGATCAGTGCAAAATTGATGGTAGGGATGATGAAATATACAAAATGCAACTTTTCTTTTTCTTCTTGTTTTTTCTAAACAAAAGAAGATAGCACAAATAAATAAAAACAAGCACACAAATCGACAAGAAATGCAAATGCAACAAATGATCAAAACACAAATGCAAAAAAAAATTGTTTGTTTTTTTCTTTAAGAAAAAAAACAACAAAGAAAATTAATTCAAAGAATAAAATCACAATTAAATTCTTTCCCTGGCAACGACGCTAAAAACTTGTTTGATGACGAATATTCTATGAATTAGAATACATCGCGAAGTGTAATAAACCGCAAGCGCACGGCGTACACTTGTAGTAAGTTAGCGTACACTTGTAGTAAGTTAGCGAATACGAGTTGAACTAAAGAAAAACTATTCTAAGTATGGCCTATGAATTATTAACTAAAACTATAGACCATCAAATTTTGTTCTTACTTTTATTTCAACATCAATAACCACTTAGCAAATATTTATGCAATTTGTGTTTACATTGACTAAGCATAGCCTATTTTGTTGTCAACAAACATAGATTATCAAAACCATTTGTATAAACTTACATCAACATTCACTAACATGAAACACAAATTAGAGATCACAAATCATACAAATGTTGAACTTACATAAAGTTAGAGAGCATCATTACCCCTAAATCAAGGGATTAGCCACTCTTATGTGTTATCATATCAACACACGTAAGTTTCAACATTTAAAAAATAAAGCAAAAATGAAAGAAAAACTACGTAGAATAAGAATATAACTAAACTAAGAACATGAATGTAAATCTAAGCTATGAACATGAAAGTAAAGAGCATAGAAATTAAATTGCAAAATAAAGAAGTTACATAAAGAAGATGACTAAGTAGCCATGGAAATACAAGAAAGCTTGTAAGTACCCGTAACTTCCTTGGTCTCCGAAGAGAAGAGGAAGAACGGACTGCCTTGAGAACACGATGAATCAGAACACAAACATAAGAGCATTTCATTGCTTATTACAACAATTCCATCAGAATAAAAGAATATAACAAAGTATGAATAAATCATATACATTTGATCAGTATCAGAGTTTTAAACTACATTTAAATACATAGCAGCGAAAAAACAATATAAAACACAACTGAAGGAGATATACGGATACAGAGCTTTCTGAATATTATTCCAGCTGTAAACCAGGATCCTGTGAATATAAATCTGCAAAACCAAAACTACAAGCTGCCCGTTTGGAAAATAGGGGCACCCAGAGTTTAGGTTAAAACAATAAACTCCAGGTCAGTCATGTGACTGGTATGAGAACTAAAACAGTTATTTAAAACTTTACTTTAAATCATATATGTCAAGGGACCACGCCGTATAACGCGGAAAGGGTTTCCTCCTAATGCTTTTTGAAAAAAATGAAGCTATTATAAGACCCAGGTCCTATCTCACAATACAACGCAAGCCAGGGGGCAGGGTTTTCCCTTATAATAGCCAAACATGCTTCGTACGTTAAAACAAATCATTTGATACTATTATAAGTGCATAGTGTATAAAACAATTTCAAATATAAATGTATCAATCCTAGACGGCATGTGTACCATATATCATGTCGCCAATACTAGGCTCTACAATCAAAAACGCAAAATGTCGTATTGGAAGTTGGATTTCCATCTGTGAACCAAGGCAAGGGATCGTCCTTACCGCTTCGAGATGCTCTAGCCCGTGTCTCAGGATCAGAACGCATCGACCCTTGGATCTTCAGGGCCGGTACACATGGAGTGGATTAAAATAACTGAACAATGATTTTCCCCGCCCTATGGGGCGTAAACTGGTCATATAATCACAAATTAAAACATACACAAGTGACCATTTTTTCCCAAAAGGAGTGATTATCTTGAAAATATTTAAAATATGGTTTGATCGTATAAAGTACCCAAAAATGTTCATTTATTTAATTAAACAAGAATAAATATGTGAATATAAATGTGCATTTTAACGTGCACATCAAAGAGGGAGGTAAGATGATGTGTCATTTTAGTGGGTAAGGTTATTATATTCTATTTTAATTTAATTTGAATTATGAATGCTAAAATGGGTGTAACTTTTGCATACGAATTTACTTTGACGCAAGGTCAGTTTCGTTGAGTTCGTATCAAAATTCTGGATGACATGGAGCGATTGCGGACCGGTTCAAAGATTGTTTAATTTAAGGCCTTAATTTGGATTTCAAACGCATTTGAAATCAAAGGTGAGTGATTAAACCCACTCACACCTAACTAAAATATTCGATTATTAGTTTGATTAAAATCACCTCATAGTATGATTGTATTGATTGGTCTTTGGAAGTTAAAATTGCAAATTTACGATTATTTGAATCGAGTGTATAATTTTATTAGTAATATAAATTGAATAGTTATGTTAAATTTTAAATTTAATTACCAGTTAAAACCCAACATCTGATAACTAGTAAATTTATATGATATTGAACAGTTTGGATGTATTGATGTGATGAATGGCTTGTATTTGATATATTGATGTTATTTGTGTGAATTTACCCGTTATTCACCTTGATTTTGTATGACCATTGTTTATGCTAATTAATCCTAACCATTTACCCTAGAAGTTACGAGCATCAAATAAACCTGGGATTAACATTTAAAATGAATTAAGAACGTAGGTTGTAATGATAAATACCTTTGACCCCTGATTTGGATCGAAATAATATAAATCAACTCCCAAAATACTAAAATTAAATTTTAAGTATTACTTGGCTATAGGATATAAAAATTTATATGGACACCGGTTGGTTAAATAAATTTTTTTAACCATGAGTTTGAAATATTGTTTTAAAGATGTTATAGACGATGTTTTTTAAAATCAATTTCCTTGGAACTTGAGTGCTAGATTTTTGAATTATGAAAAGTTAAAGGAAATTATTAGATATTGTGAACCAGGGTTAAATTGAAATTGAAAATGAGTCGAATTTATCGAATTGAATTGTTTATCCATCTTTTATATTTACTTTAAATAACTTGATTTAAAGTAATAATTGAATTGTGAACTCGAGATTTTTATAAACGAAATAATTCAAAGTGAGAATTAAAATTGAAATTTAAATATTTGGATTCAAATATAAGTCAAATTGTTTGAGTCGAAATGTATGAATCAAATTGAGATATAAAAGGGAAGTCAAATTGATTTGAATTTAAATATCGAAATTGAGTCGAATTGATTTGAAACTGGATTATGATTTCTAGTTTGGTTAAATTTAGAAGAAATGATTCTAATTCAAATTTCTTTATTTAAAACGCTTGTATATAATATTTTATCTAGCAATTATTTTACTTTATAAACAATGCTATTTTTAACTTACATAGTAACTATTTTAATAAAATGCTTTAATAAACAACTATTTTACATTTTAAACTATTTATTTTTAACTTATATATATACACACTATTTTGAATAAACTATTTTAATAATTAACTTTTTATTTTATAAAATACTTAATATTTTAACTATATATTTAAATAAATTTTTGATAATCTTATTTTTTATATGAAATTTTATTATCTTAACCATTTATTCTCAAGCTATTTCAAATATATGTCCAAACTATTTTAATATGCTTTTCAACTACTTTAAATATTCAAACTGTTTGAAATTAGAATTGTTTCTAGATGTTAAGCTTGGTTTAAAATTGAGATTTAATATGAAAGTATATCCTATTATGAATATGAATGTCTTTAAAGAATATATGATATTTCGATATGAAGTATGAACCGTTTGAAATTTATAAATCCAATCGGTGTGAAAAATGTAAACGTTTGGATGTTAAAGGAACCAGCACCTGATATTGTAATACTCTCTGCCAATATCGAAAACCACTTTAACAACTGTGTACGTGGTGGAGAATCCAGAATGAAGTACGTTGGTTTGGCGAACACTACTGGAATGAAGAAAGAGAATGATGATGGATAGCCTTGACCTTCGGGTCATAATTGAAATTACTAAAACATGAGCTATATCCAGGTTAATGTGAGTTAGCTCCTCTTAACAGACATGCTTCTTCGATACCATGTCTCTTACTTTATGATTGATTGGGCACCCTTTGATTTTTGGGAGTATTGTCTGGGGTGGGCGGTAGCTGGCGGCTATGCGTTACCACCGACCTGGGTCCGCAATCTGGTAGAATCACTACTGATGGGTGTTGCCTCGATGCCTTGTCATATTTATCCTGATCGAGCCCCTTACGATTTTGATTTGTGTTGTACTTATGGATTGCCCTCTGTTGCCACTATTTATGGTGGTTATGAACTGTATAGAATAAGGCATTATAAACCGTGTAATGGTAAAAATGTTATCCCCCTTACGCTATTTTAATGTTTTATATTTAACCATAGACACTATTATAATAGCATATTGTATTATATAGTATCTAGTTTGACGGATCCTTACAAGGTGGAAATTCCCGTAACAACTCTTAATTTATTGCACTCATATTATCACATGAATTCGATTTAACTGGTATGAGAATATTTTAGTTCTGATCCGAGTGTACTTGTCTTTTCATTTGTGCTGGGTCAGCTTGAGTTTTTCAATTATTGAAGATACCATTATGAAGATGAAGATGGAGCTGAACAGACATATTTTTTAGTTTTTTCCGCTGCAAATATTGGATAATTACTCTGATAATTATTGTAAAATATAATCAAATGTATGTTTTAACAGAACTGTTATTATTTATTATATATTGTCTTTCCGCTGTGAGATTCTGTGATTGTTTTCTTCTTTCTTCTTTTTCTTGTATTAATCCCAATAACTATATGTATTTTGGATTTGTTTAAGTCGACATGTGAGGATCATTGTTGATTTGAACGGTCAAAAATCCAGGTCGTTAGATGTTTTAACATTGTTACATACATTTCAGCAATTATACACAATAATTGCATACATTTCATTAACAATTCGTAAGCCATGTAGAATTGTTCATCTTTAATTGCATACATCTCAGCAAGTATAATCAATAATTGCATATATTTATGCAATAATTCATCCAGATTTTCAATGTAAACTCAAGATGAATTATTGCATACATGTATGCAGTTATTGATTATAATTGCTGATTTTTCCAAAAACAATTTGTTTTTTTAGAATGCTTCTGCGAATATTTGTAATTTTTTGATTTTTTATGTACCAACGCATTATTTTTTAAAAACACGTAATATTGGAAAATAGGGATTCGCTTTGTATTTAAAGTTTGGGGGGAGGCTATTTATACCAAACTTGGAAATAGGGACGTGACACTAATTTTCACTTTCAAAATCTGATATTTTGGAAATATTATTATTTTGATATTATAACAATATGGGATATTCAATTTTGAATTAAATTTGAAGTGGAAATTGAAATCGTTTTTAAACGAATTTATAAACGTTTTATAAAATACATTTTGAGTAGAAATCGATGAAATTTATTATATATATCTAAATGGTTCGAATAGAGCGAGTCACGCAGCGACCGTTGGCGAATTTCAACCATTAACTTTAAATTGGCGTAATGGAAAATCCGACCATTGGATTCTCCTGAAACCGAAATCGTTGGATTCGTATTGAAAATATCTTTCAAATGATAATAAGCGTTTTAAAATCCAATGGTTAGATTTTGTAAAATGTTCAATTCAAATTTGAATAATAATAGCACTAAGTGCTGTTAAATGACCTGAAACGTCATTTAATTGAAAGGACTATTTTTAAATGATTAAAAATAGGAAAAATTATGTTAAATCATAATAAATGATTTGAAAATATTTTGGATGAATTATTCCAAGTTTATAAAGATAGAAGATATTTTTATCGGAATAAGTTGTTTATCAACTTGAGTAAAGAACTGAAAGAAATCAATGGTTTTAATATAACCATAATTTTCCAATGTATGAATTGGAATGGATTTGAATGTAAATAATCTTCGGATATTTCAGTATTGGATTCCGTGATCATACAAATATCGTTGAGGAATTTAGAAGATATAGATATCGTTATTCCCAAAACGATATCGGTTGGTTTCGGAATTTGGTACTGAATATAAGTCGATATGACTTCTATTCAAAGCCTTATATTTAACATCAAATTGGATTTTGGGTTGGTCGTGAATGGTGTCTTTAATAACACTGTTCTTAAACCTAGCTAAAAGTGATTTTTTCCAATTAGTAAACATAATTGGAATTAAATGGAAGTTGATTTTGGGTTCATAGTGAACGATGTTTTAAGTAACATTTGTTCTTAAACCCAATTAATAGTGAAGTTATGATTAGGGTTTATAAATCTTTTAATTAAGATATAATGGAATTTTCCAAAGTAAAGATTTCCAATTTAATATATTAAATTGGAATTGAATTGAATCTGATTTAGTGGTAATCGAGATGAACCTCCGTGGAGGAAGACCTATACTACTTGAGGAATTTAAAAGGCTTTGCCATTATTTTTCTTATAGTATTAGTTTGATACAGAAATTGATATCAATTATATATTGTTCAGATTTCCATGAAGATTCCATATTAATGGAAGTTGATTTTGGGTTTATCGTGAACTGTGTTTTAAATAACATTTGTTATTTAACCCAAGTAAAGGCAAGATTAATTTCCTAAAATTGATTAATCATTAAATAATGATTTTTAAGATTAGAACTAAGCTGTAGTTTTAATGAATCTTTAATTAGATTGAAATGTGAATAGGGTAATTAAATTTATCAAATTTGAGAAGTGTTCGAGTTGGAGTACCACCAGTTTAATCCATGTGATAGTTAAATCTTTAATTAGATTTTATACGTTAGATGGTAATTAAATTTATAGATAACACAATAGGTGTTAGATATACTAGTTTTGCTCCATGGGATGAATAGGTTGGGATTGAGATAATAAAATTAATGATTACTTTGGTAAGGCTTGATAATCCTGACTAGCTTTATAAACCTTAATTTGGTTTAGGTTGTGAAATGATATTATAAAATCTTTTGAAATGATTTCCATGGAATGGATTAAATAATAAGTTTAAATGAGACAATATTTGATAAGATTAATGGGAACCTTTCCTAGTAATAAGAATATTTGAATAAAAGAATATTCTGGATTGGAATGAGGCATATGATGTGTTTATATTTCACATGATTATAAGATATGCGAGTTATTCGGAAAGACCGGGTTTAACCCATTCTGAATAACTGTTACGACGATAGAAAGTTGAAGATATGAAGACAGTTGTCGAAGACAGTTGTCGAAGACAGTTGTCGAAGACCAGAGATCTTCACATCGTTAGGATGATTATTGATGTCTCGATTGAGATGTACACCCAAGACGAGGTAGTAAGTGGTGATCGTCCATACGTACTTGGAGATCGATCGGATATGCGAGGGCCTCTCTCCTATATTGGACATATGGGATGAGAAATACGGTGCCTCCAGTTCGTTCAGACCCAGAATGGACTTGCAAATGGATTATATGTCTGAAATTGTATTTTATACTGTATAAATGGATCTCTACTAAATATATATTTGTTTGGTGGTGGAGAATTTATTCTCTTTGCTTAACACCCTTCTTTAAGACGTACGAGCTTAGACATTGTCTATTGGTAGGCATAAGTTTTATGGTATGAATTGACTATGTGTCATGTTGAGATACATGGATCAAAGCTTTTGTTGAAAAGCAGAGCTTTGTGGTTAATAATCAAAGCATGGCTTTGATACTGCCTAGAATTGTGTATAGCGTTAATCCACGAGCTTCACTCCCCGGTATAAACCAAAAACGGGATGAAGGACAGTAGAGAAATAGACATACGTTGCCTTCCAGCTACGAGCGATGCCATGGTATGGAGCCTAGAAATTTTACTTATGTGGATGTTGGATGACGGAAAGGGAGGTATCTTGCATTTAGCCGTACAAAGGCCCTTAATGGTCGACATACAGACCAAAATTTCAGTCCAATAAGACCGGGGAACATATTGTTTATGGTATAACCAATTAGCGATGGCTAACCGACTCTGCATGATCCGAGGTGCACGTGCACATGAGTCCTAGGGCATCCCGCTAGAGATGTCCCAATAGGATGAGGAAGTCCCTTTGCCTCGGCTCATAGACAGAAACCCAAATTCCAATAAACGACTTTCGATTTCGGCTGTAAACCTATATGGGGACATAGTAGGATGGATATACTATGCTGTCTAAGATTGATACATTTATATTCGAAGTTTTTTTCTGCACTATGAACTTATATTAATATAAAAAATATTAGTTTTAAAATGTATTAAGCATGTTTGGCTATTATAAGGTAAAACTCTATCTTTTAATATGTGTTGCATTGTGTGATGGGACCCGAGTCTTATAATAGCTTCATTTTTCAAAAAGCATTGCGTTGTTTTTGTTCTAAAACTGGTATTTATATAGAGGAAACCTGTTCTATGTTATATGGCGTGGTCCTATGATTTACCCAACTTTAAAATAAAGTTAATAAATGTTTTAGTTCTCACACCAGTCCCATGTCTGACTCGGAGTTTATTGCTTCCCACCCAAACTCTGGGTACCCATACTTTTCCACATAGGCAACTAGCAATTTTGGTTTTGCAAATATTTCTTTTCACAGGATCCTAGATTACATCTGGAGCTATACTCTAGAATGCTTTGTATCCGTGTATTTCTCTCAGCTGTGTTAGTTGATGTTTTCTACTGCAACTTGTACTTATGTATTATATTTCCGTTGTTCTGTAATTTAAATCTTTGATATTATTTTTCAACTGTATATTATTTATTTGTACTCTGATATCTTATACTCTGATGTAAATTGTTGTAATAGCAGTGAAATATTCTATTGTTCTATGTTTCGATGCGCCGTGTTCTCATAGCAATCCGTCTTCTTGTTCGGTTTAGGCCGACCGGGAAGTTCGGGTCATTTCAAAAGGATAAAGCAGCCAGTAAGGTTATTAAAATGCCATTAGCTGCCTTTAGTAGTAGTGAAACATCAATTCAAACTAAGGTTTGTAACCCCCTAACTTTGATCAACATGTACTGAACAATAATGTGCTTCAAGACATTTTGATGGATGATTCAGATAGTTCATCTGGTAGCATTAAAAGGAGGAGAAATAAATTTAAAGCTAGCAAATTAAAAGGTGAAAGTATGGTGATTAGTGGTGATCCTTTGGTGGAAAGTAATCCAGAATGGATTAAGTTAGTTTCCCAAATCAAAACTAGATCAAAGACAAAGAAAACTAGGAAGATGGTGTTATTCCGGGTGGTGTGATGAATGGAGGTATCTCCAAAAAATAATTTATATATCTGTTTCTTGTGGTATGTTTTATGAGCTTGGTTTTCAAAGTGTTTTATTTATGGTGCTATTATTTTTGCTATTTACTGCTGTTAGTTTTACTATTTGATTTTCTGCCTTTGGTTTTTTTGTTGATATGTCTCTTGCTACTATTTGGCTTTTCATTTCCATATGGTATGTTCTATTGTCTTTGGAGCCTCTCCAGTCACCTTTTCGGCTCCAGTTGCGTAGTCCTGCTTTGTTCTTAGAGTTGTTTTCACTGGAGCATCTGTTCTTGTTGGATTTTTGTTTGTTAAATGCTTGAACTTGTATTATTTTCTTTTGTTTAGTCTGTAAGTCATGTTATTTGGGTTTCGAGTAAGTTTATTGTTGTGTTGTATACTATGCAGTTAAATCGATGATTTAGCGGTGCTTTAGCCACGCTATAGCGCTTAGCAGCGCTTTAGCCCCGCGATAGCGCTTAGCGGCTAATCAACGCTAGGCTTTTATAAAACGGCCTCTCATATTAGCGGATCCATTAGAATCAGGGTTATAGCGGATTTTATCCCTCAAAATCATTAGTTTATAGCACCGATTTTAGCAGATTCAAAGCAATTTTGAAATTTTTTCACTTAGGGCTCTAAAAAATTTCATTTCCCACAATTTTTTGAGTTTAGCTGAAGACGTACGCAACCTATCAATTCATATTCTCTCACTATTTTTTATTCCTCATACAGAATTCCCAAATCATTTAGCGTAAGAAAAACCTAACCGTAATTCTTTGAAAAATCAGCCACTTCCCTTCCTTTCATATCATCATTCTTTATAATATTGTTCATATGTTGCCACACTTCAGGTAAACACTTTCTTCCCTTCTTGTTTGTTATTTGCTGACTTCATATGTTGAATATTTTCCCCCTAATTCTTATGTTGAATGTTTTTACCCTAATTCTTATGTTGAAGGTTTTCCCCTAATTTGTGACTTTCACAATTTTTTTTATCAATTCGTTTCAATATTACTTTCAATTATTGATACAATTAATGAATGAATACTTCTTAATCTACCATATGTAATACATGATTTTTAATTTTAACCACTAAGTTAGTTGATGTAATCCTTTCTTTTGAGGTAGCCACACAATATAATGTTATTACTTTGATTTTATCCTTTAATGGTGATGATTTAATTGCAAATAATATTTGTTAAATTACTTTTTTCTAATTTATGAATCATTCTTCATTACATTTACTTGGACTATGCCTTTCCTGAATTGCATAGTTGAATCATTTCTAAAAGAGCAAATGAAGATACATGCTAAAATAGTGTAGAAGTTCATGTCAGAAAACTAAAATAATTGCATGGGAGTAAGCAACTAGTAATATAAAATTAGTAGGCAGCATTGATAGTTTAGTGACAACATCAGCTTTCTCAAACATATATGGAAAGAAACTATTTTTAACAAGTATTAACTTTTATATTTATACCATTAGATATATAAGATGCATCAATACCAGGTAATAAAAATATACTATAGTATGCAAATCTATTTCTCACTTAATTTTTTTTTTCAATCAGCTATGTCTTCAAGTGGATCTATCAACCCTTCAAGTACTGTGTTATTAAAGATAAACTCCAATGATCCAGCTTCGGAATGGGTAGAGTGCCGAGATCTTTAAAAAAAGCATAATGTAAGAAGCACATATTCTTGGCATCAAAGGAAATTGCACATCATGTCCAGCTGTGACTATAGAAATACAAAATAAAATTCAAGTTGTAGTAGATGAAACAAAAAAAAAGCAGAAAACACTCGAATTTGTAGTATTCTAGTAACACAAGATAAAGATTGTGATATCAATGAAGATCAAGAATCCTTTGGCTTGCATACTAGAAATAATAATGCAAACATGGCATTTAATAAAAGACTAAAAGATAAAAATGTTAGAGGTCCTCTTGATCTTGCCATGCCAATAACAAAGAGAAGACAAGATAATCACCTCTTGATAAAACAAATCCTCATAAGTAAGCATTGAAGAGAATCACATGGAAAAAGTTTGCTAAATGAGGCTATGAGGTGGGGTTGCCTTCCAATGTTGTCCGCACGTCAAATTCTAAAGATATGATTCATGAAATTGGAAATTATGGGAAAGGCACATCATTACTATCTTATTTATGCTATTTGATTCTTTTTTCCATTAAGATTCAAAATTACAATAATACCATTAACACAGTTCTATTGTTTAATTCAAGCTTCTATTTTAGCTGTTTTAATATTACAGTTCTAATAAATTTCTGTTTTTAGGAATGTCTCCACATAGTTATCATCATTATCGTGTGACACTATTAAAGGAAGTATCGGACAAAACAAGTGCATTTATTGATTCTTTTAAGAATCATTGGGAAATTTATGGATGCTTTATAATGTCTGATTTTTGGACTGATACAAAACATCGGTGCTTGATCAATTTTTTAGTTAATTATCCAAAAGGAACAATCTTTTTAAGGTCGACTGATGCAACCGATCATGTTAAGGACGCAAATGTAATTGTCGTAATGATAACTGAAGTAATCTCTTATGTTGGGGAAGAGAATATTGTTTCGGTATGCTTGTTGACCTTACACATTTTCATGTTAACAAATTTTTAATTTAAAATGTAACTTAAAATTTTATTTTCTTAATAGTTTCAAACTGATAATGGATCAAATTATAACCGAGCGGGAAAAATACTAGAAGAACAACATCCAAAATTATTTTGGATGCCATTTGCAACACATTGCATTAATTTAATGCTTAAAGATGTTGGAGAAAAAATTGAGAGGATTAAATATATTCTTTTATTTGATTGTAAAATATATTCTTTTATTTTGAAGCTGGATACTATTTAAATCCTGGTATCTACTTTAGGTATGCTCAGACTCAAATCGAGACAAATAGTGTCATCATGGCAGGTCTTTTTAAGTCAATGGAGAGGCTTATTTGTGATTTAGGGATCGATATTACTGTGGATCATTTTAGAAATTACAGAGATGCAACATGCACATTTGGCTTGAAGACTGCTAAAAGTAGCAGGGATAAAATGCAATCATGTAGGTTTCTACATTGACTTTTCTATAAATGATGGTTCAATTCATAGTATTTATCTCCTATCCAAATTTATTTTTATATGATTTATATGACTAATTAAATCCTTACCTTTAGGTAAATGAGCAATGAGACATTAATTCTGTGACAACCCACGTCCATTAATGCCACTCTTTATCAGAATGCATTAAGTTCCGTGAAGCATTATAGGTAAATAGAAACAGAATCTCACATGACAGATATAAAAATAACAACGGAAAATTTAAACTTCATTATTCAGCAGAAAGACATTGTAGTCTCAAAAACCAGTTACAACATCAGGTTAAAATACTGAAACCACGTACATCAAACCAAAACATCTATCTTGCGCTAAAAACCATCAGAGTACAGAAATGTAAAATCACAATCCCAAATAATAGCCATAACAAAGTAGAGAAGTAATCGAAGCGATACATCTGATCCAGATCCAAGCAGAAATAGAAGAGAGAGAAAATCCTAATCACGCCTGAGCGTACCCACCATGAGAACCTAGGGGGGTGGAGGAAGAGAGAGAAAAGGAAACACAAAGGTTTAGGCATAAATTCTGGCGAGTCCAGTGGCATTTAGCATATAAAGAAATAAAAGTATCAAGACAGGCATATAAGAGTGGATGAGAGATAACAATACCATACAACAGGTATAAACAGGATAGGCAGAATAAACTGTGCTTCTTAAATACTTTTCTCTGCACCAATACTAGTATAACAGATACGTGACAGGATTAGGTGTTCCCTAATTTAACATAAATAGAATGATCCCAACAAAAACATAATGGTAGTTTTAGGTGTACTCTAGTTTCAAAACTGGTTTTACACCAAACAGAAATAACAGGTACCTCAACAGAATATAATGGGTGTTACCCCCAAACAGAATTAACAGGTACCCCAAAAGAAACATGCAGGACTAGATTTACCCTAATTACAATCCTAAGCGATCAGCTCCCTAACATATAAATACCCTGTGTCGGCCCCCTATGGGTGTATTACTTCCTAAAGTGTCAACCTACAGAAGGAAACAAACCTTTTTACTGGTGCTTCAGCTGTTAATTTTCCCAGATAGGTCGGAACCATGCATGCACAAGACTCTATTGGAACGCGCCATCAAACTCCACCTTCCTAGATGAACCTCTTACAATCAGTCCAGTAAGCGTGCCTTGAACCTTACCTAGTGCAGGGACCCGTTTTATACCATAACTGGTTATGGCTGATATGGGTCACACACAGCAGATGACACAAGCTAAACACCTAAAACTTGTGTCCCCAATTAACTAGGATTTTAACAGGTTAAGTATTGCATCATAACCCTAACAGATTTAAAAAGATACAGATTAACAGGTTCGCATAATCCCCACAGATTTAACAGGTTAAGTTTCACGGGTTAGCAGGTTCGTATAACCCTCACAGATTTAACAGATTTACTTAACCCCACAGATTCAACAAGTTTACTTAACCCCACATATTTAATAGGTTTACTTGACACTAGCAGATTAAACAGGTTAAGTAATACATGTTAACAGGTTAATATAACCCCAACATATTAAACAGGTTTAGTATTATAGGTTAACAAGTTCATATAACCCCAACAGATTAAATAGGTTAAGTATTACAGATTAACAGGACCCCAACAGATTAAACATGTAAAGTATTACAGGTTAACAAGTTCATATGTCCCCAACAGATTAAACATGTTAAGTATTACAGGTTAACAGGTTCATATAATCCCAACAGATTAAACAGGTTAAGTATTACATATTAAGAGGTTCACATAACCCCAACAGATTAAACAGTTTAGGTATTATAGATTAACAAGTTCATATAAACCCAACAGATTAAATAGGTTAAGTATTACAGATTAACAGGTTCATATAACCCCAACAGATTAAACAGGTTAAGTATTACAGATTAACAGGTTCATATAACCCCAATAGATTAAACAGGTTAAGTATTATTGTTTCATTAACATATTTCGCTTAATCTTTGAATTAAACCTATAGATTTACATGTTCTTACACCCCAAAATAGTCATATTCCACAGTACAAGATATGCCCCAAATTTCCCTCTTTTTTTTCATTCCCAAGCATTCCTAAATTGTCCCAATTTCATTTATATGCATGTCTTTTGCGAGATTGGCCTAGGCTCGAAGGTAGACTAGGCTTATAAAATAAAAAGGGAATAAGAGAGGGAGAAGAACATAAATAGGAATAATAATAACAAAAATAGGCGTATGTTAACAACTGAACAGCAGAATAGATGTATGGAAAAATACATGTAATTATAGCAGAACTGTTTAGATATGATTCAGTTTCTTAACAGGCATAGGCTCAGATCCAAGTTTATTAACATGTCAAGGTTACTGTTAAATTTTTATATATATATAATTAACATGAACTCACAGAGATTGGATTTAAAGAACAGAGGATGGTATGTTGATGTTGTAGAAGGGATTCTTGATAAGTTAAAGAAGAATTGTCTTGATTCAATCCACGTTTCGGCAGCATCACCCCGTCTTCATTTTATATTTTAAGAACGAGAGTTCGAGGAAGAATTATGAAGAAGTATAATTGATTTGATAGGAGTGCATGCCTTTGTATAGAGTTTACAAAACAATCCTTAACCACAAGATCTTTGCTTTTAAATACAACCATTCAAAAAATAACGAATCTGGTTAACAAAACAGGTCAGGTCACTCAGAAGAATTCAGATGGATCCAGGTGGGGTCGGCCCACCTACCCCTTGGGTCGAGACCCAACCCCCTATGGGTCGACCCATAGGTCGACCCAGGCTGGAGCGGGTCGACCCCTAACGGGCCGAATTCCTGCTTCCTTCTCTCGCTCGCTCCATTTGATTTAATTTGAATTCTGGCTTGTTTTCTTTATACATAAGTCTCTTATATGTATGCAAACTTTTAACCTTCATATCTTTCTCATATAATGTCCGTTTTACGCAAACTCGGAGTCTATCTTAACCGGAATTCCAACACGAACACAATGGTACAGTTCGTTTTACTTAATCCCAAAATTTAATTAAGTATCCTTTAGTTTATTGTTAATAATGTCCTTTAAAATTACGGGGTGTTACAGTCTCCCCTACCTAAAGGATTTCATCCACGAAATCTCCAAGTCTAGGGGAACGTTAGTATCCTAACATCCACATACAATCATCTACACATCCATCATCCACAGGCATCAATTGTCCTTAGAAATTTCTATTGCTTGTATGAACATATGAAAAGGTGTGTGTTTATGTCCTTATGCTAATGCGAAAATCAGGCGGACTACTGATTCAGTTGACCTTCTTAATGCAATATATGTTAGTTCCATGAATTTAAAATGTATGCAAATATTCCTAGTATGTCATGTAAACTCTTCATGTGTGCAGAATCATTCGTCCAAATGCAACATCTATATGATGATACATCCATTTTCACTCATAAAAATAAAATGCACACACATCCATATGCAGTATGAGAGTGTTTGAGCCGATCTAGTGCCTAATATGTGTATATGCATCCACGAGCAACCATTATAAAACACTTTCATCCATTTGCATCCATCAAACATAACATGTCTCAAACACATGTTTATGTCCATTGGTTTTCTACCTAAAGGTCGAAGATTCGTTCGATAGAATATACTCAAATGATATAAGCAAGTACGAATAGAAGCTTGGAAAAATAAGTTAAGAACATATGCTTTAAAAGAAAAGGGTACGAAGCGCGGACCTTGTCTTCAGTCTCCTAAGTTGCATCCTCGTGGTCTTCTCCCCATTGCACTTTCATCAACTTAACCACCCTGTTGCATAGTTTCTTAACCTCTGATCCAAGTATATGGTAGGAACTCATCTAACTATTGCCTTGTTTTCTACCTCCGCTCGGCATAACCAACGTTGTTGTATCGTGAAGACATTTCCACAAAAAAGAAACGTGAAAAACATCATGAACACCTGCCAATCTCTCTGGTAATCTTTCCCTATAGGCCATTTGGCCTATCCTCTCTACTATGGGAAATGTCCCGACAAACCTTGGCACCAATTTCTCTATAGATCCAAAGAAAACCACATTCCTTAAAGGTGATACTTTGATGGAAACCATGTCTCCTACCTTAAATTCAATGTCAGTCCTCCTCTAATTTGCATATGATTTCTACCTATCCTAAGTTGATTTCATACTTCTGGGGATAAGATCAATCTTTTCTGAAGTCTCTCTAATCATCTCAGGTCTATGTAGATGGCTATCTGTAATCCCCCACCAACAAGTTGGTGATCTGCAGGGTCGTCCGTATAGTGCCTCGAAGGGTGCTATGCCTATGCTAGTCTGATAGCTGTTGTTGGCGAAATCCACCAATGGGAGATGCTTCTCCCAAGTCCCTTAGAAATTTAAGATACACAGCCATGAAAGATCATCAAGAACTCTATTCACCCTCTTAGTTTGGTGAGTGGGGCTGATATATTTGCGAAGTCCTTGATAAACTTCCTATAATAGCCTGCTAAACTAAGAAAACTTCTTACCTTCGTTGCATTCTTTGGAACCTTCCAATCTTGAACAACATTCCCGGGATCCACCGCCATCCCATCCTTGGAGACCACATACCCTAGAAATCTTACCTCCTTTCTCCAAATGTGACACTTGGAGAAGTTCGCCTTAAGACGGTGTGCTTTGAGAGTCCTTAAAACCTCTCTTAAATGTAGGGCACGCTCTTCCTCGCTCTTCGAGAAAATCAGGATGTCATCCACAAAGTCCACCATGAATTTATTCAGAAACTCCATAAACACCCTACTCATCAGATCCACAAAATATGCGAGTGCATTCGTCAACCTAGAAGGCATGACTAGTCACTCAAAGAAGCCATTAGGAGTTTTGAAAGCGGTCTTGTCTATACTGTCCTCGGCCACTCTCAACTGATGAAATCCCATGGCTAGATCTAACTATGAGAAAACAGATGCACCAACAAGCTGGTCAAACAGATCGTCAATCCTCGGGAGTGGGTGCCTATTCTTCTTAGTGAGCTTATTCAACTATGTGTAATCCACACACAGGAGAAGTGAGCCATCTGCCTTGGTTGCGAAGATGACTGGAGCACCCCATTCTGATATACTTCACCTAATAAACCCCTTCTCAAGAAGCTCCCCTACTTGCTTGCTAGGCTCCTTCCTTTCTCTAGGAGCCATATGGAGCACAGGAAATGCGACCAGCTCTGCATTATCCACCAAGTATACTCGGAAATCAATCTCATGCCTTGGAGGTAAGCTCTGGACCTCATCAAAAACATCCGTATACTCATAGACTATGGGTACAGATCGCAAATCATCAGCAGAAGCATCAAGTGATTATAGGAAACTAAGCATGAAAGACCCCTTTGGGTCATAGAAAATCTCGAGAGTCCTCTCTCCGCAAGTCAAAAGTATAACAACCCTCCTTTTATAGTCTAGAATGGCACCATACACGGCTAGCCAGTCCATCACTAGAATCAGATCGTAGCCAATAAAACTAAGCACGTACGCATCGCACTCGAACTCGACGCCTAAAACAAATATCCTTGAACCCCGACATATCATAGACAGATGAGTCGTACCCTCAATGGGGTTTGAGATGATAAAGGGATCATAAACAATACTAGTACTAAGGTGCACAGACTTAACCACGTAATCAGATATAAAAGAGTAAGAAGCGCTTGAATAAAAAAGAGTCCTAACTGGATGACCGGAAAGGGAAATCAAACCTTTAACAGAAACTTTCCTACCTCTGTCTTGTCCATTGGCCTCGAGAGCATGCACCTGTCCTCCTGAAGGTCCTTTCTTTTGTCCCTGTCCTTGCTTCTTCCGGCATTCCCTAGTATAATGTCCATCTTCACTACAGTTGAAGCAAGCATTCTTCCTTTTTCTTTTCATCTTTAACCTCTTCGCGCATTAATGCCATGTCAACAAGCCTCTCAAAAGTTTCCCTCATCGGTATATGAGACAGTTCCAATGCTTGGAGAGGTTGATTTAATCCTCTCGCGAACCTTAAGCTTTCTTGTGTAGGGTATTCACCAGTTCTTGACCAAACCTTGCCAGCTGATTAAACTTATTGACATACTCTTTAACAGAGATAATTCATTGTTTAAGTGCCAAGAATACCTACATCTGTATACTCTTTTCTTCCTGAGAAAGAAACGTTGTCTCGATTCTTTGTTGAAAATCGTCCCAAGTATCAACTGGACGCCCTACTTGCGTCACCTCCCACCAAAACGAAGCCTCGTCCTTAAGCTGCCACGCAGCCAACTGTATCTTTCTATGGTTGTCGACATCAAAAAGTCTAAACAAGTTCTCCATCTCTCGCAGCCAATTCTGTTCTTTTACGAAGCTTTCAATTCCATGGAACGGTTTTCCTCCCATAGCACAGAAATCCTTGCATACCTTAAAGAAATTATCTACTCGCGGAGGTGGAGGAACAACGGCTGTTACTGGGGGAGGGGCATCTCTTTGGCCTTTGGCAGGTGTGTAGCCTCAAGATATCTACGGAACCAAGCTGGTATCGGAATGCCCTCGAGAAAATTCGGTATCCCCGACATGATAAAAAAAGGAAAAGGGCTCAAACAGAGAATCAAAAGATATTTTATATGGCCTTGGGGAATAAGTTTTTCAAAAATAGGTTTTTATTTGAAAATACTTTTCTTTTGAAAACAATTTTTCAAAACTTTTATCCGATTTTGTAATCTTCAGCTCTGATACCAAATGTGACACCGCATATCCGTTAATGTCACTTTTTATCAGAAAGCATTAAGTACGGTGAAGCATTATAGCTAAACAGAAATATAATCTCACAAGACAAATATAAAAATAGCACCGGAAAATTTAAACTTCATTATTCAACAAAAAGACATCGTTGTCCCAAAAACCAGTTACAACATTAAGTTAAACTACTGAAACCAAGTACATCAAACCAAAACATCTACCTTGCGTTAAAAACCATAGAGTACAGAAATGTAAAATCATAATCCCCAATAATAGCCATAACAAATTTGAGAAGTTGTCGAAGCGATACATCAAAGCAGATCCAGATCCGAGAAGAAACAGAAGAGAGAGAACGTATTAATCACGCTAAGAGTTCTCACCTTGAGAACCTGTAGGGGGGGAAGGAACAGAGAGAAAAGGGAACAAAAAGGGTAAAACATAAAGTCTGGCGAGTCCAGTGACTTTTAACATATAAAGAAATAAAAGTATCAAGATAGGCATATAAGACTGGATGAGAGATAACAGTACCATATAACAGGTATAAAGAGGATGAACAGTATAAGCAGAATAAACATAGTAGACTATGCTTCTCAGATACTTTTCTCTGCACCAGTACTAGTATAACATATACGTGACATGATTAGGTGTTCCCTAATATAACAGAAACAAAATGATCCCAACAGAAACATAACGGTATTTTTAGGTGTACTCTAGTTCCATAACGGGTTTTACCTCAAACAGAAATAATAGGTACCTCAACAGAATATAACGGTTATTACCCAAAACAAAAATAATAGGTACCCCAATTAAAACAGGCAGGACCAGATGTACCCTAATTACTACCCCAAGCGATCGGCTCCCTAACATGTAAATACCACGTGTCGGCCCCACAGTAGGTGTATTACTTCCTAAAGTGGCACCCTACAAAAGGACACAAACCTTTTTACTGGTGCTACAACCGCTAATGTTCCCAGACAGGCCGAACCCATGCAGGCACATGACTCCGTTGGAATGCACCATCAAACACTCCCTTTCTTGACGAACCTATTACAATTAGTTAGTAAGCATGCTCTGAACCCTACTTAGTGTAGGGTCCCCATTTGATACTAGAAAGGGATATTGGCCGATATGGGTCCCACACAGTAGATGACACAAGCTAAACCCCTAAAACTTGTGTCCTCGATTAACTAGGATTTTAACAGATTAAGTCTTACATCGTAACCCCCACATATTTAACAAGTTATAGATTAAGAGGTTCATATAATCCCCACAAATTTAACAGGTTATGTTTTACGGGTTAGCAGGTTCATATAACCACTACAGGTTTAACAGATTTACTTAACCCCACCGATTCAACAGGTTTACTTAACCTCACGGATTTAACAGGTTTACATGTTGCCAAAAGGTTAAACAAGTTAAGTAATACAGGTTAACAGGTTCATATAACCCCAATAGATTAAATAGGTTAAGTTTTACAGGTTAACAGGTTTATATAACCTCAACAGATTAAACAAGTAAAGTATTATAGATTAAACAAGTTAAGTATTATAGATTAACAGGTTCATATAACACCAACAGATTAAATAGGTTAAGTATTACAAGTTAACAGGTTCATATAACCCTAACAGATTACACTGGTTAAGTATTACAGATTAACAGGTTCATATAACCCCAACAGATTAAACAGGTTAAGTATTACATATTAATAGGTTCATATAACCCCGACAGCTTAAACAGGTTAATTATTACAGATTAACAGGTTCATATAACCCCAACAGATTAAACAGGTTAAGTATTACAGATTAATAGGTTCATATAACCCCAACAGATTAAACAGGTTAAGCATTACATATTAACAGGTTCATATAACCCCAACAGATTAAACAGGTTAACTATTATAGTTTCATTAACATGTTCCACTTAATCTTTGAATTAAACCTATAGTTTTACATGTACATACACACCAAAATAGTCGTATTCCATAGTACAAGATATGCCCCACATTTCCCTCTTTTATTTTCATTTCCTAATTGTCCCAATTTCATTCATACGTATGTCTCTTGCGAGATTGGCCTAGGCTCGAAGGTAGCCTAGGCTTATAAAATAAAAAGGGAATAAAAGAAGGAGAAGAACAGAAATGGGCATAATAATAATAGAAATAGGCATATATTAACAACTAAATAATAGAATAGGTGTATGGAAAAATACATGTAAATATAGCAAAACTGTTTAGATATGAATCAGTTTCTTAACAGGCATAGGCTCAGATCCAGGTTTATTAACATGTCAAGGTTAATGTTAAATTTTTATATCTAAAAGTAGCATGAACTCATAGAGATTGGATTTAAAGAACATAGGATAATATGCTGATGTTGCAAAAGGGATTCTTGTATAAGTTAGATAAGAGTTGTCTTGATTTAATACACATTTCGGCAGCAACTCCCCATCTCCATTTTGTGTTTTAAGAACAAGAGTTTGAGGAAGAAGCATGAAGAAGTGTAATTGATTTGATAGGAGTGCATGCCTATATAGAGTTTACAAGACAATCCCTAACCATCAGATCTCTACTTTTAAATCCAACTGTTCAGCAAATAACGAACTTAGTTAACAAAAACATGCCAGATTCACTAAGAAGAATTCGGATGGATCCAGGTGGGGTCGACCCACCTACCCCCTAGGTCAACCCTAGGGTCAACCCAGCCTCTTATGGGTTAACCCATAGGTCGAGTTAGGTTGGAGTGGGTCGACCCCTAATGGGAAGAATTCCCGCTTCCTTCTCCCGCTCGCTCCGTTTGATTTATTTTGAATTTTGGTTTGTTTTCTTTATACATAAGTAAGTCTTTTATGTGTATACAAACTCCTAACCTTCGTATCTTCCTCATACGATGTCCGTTTTTTGCAAACTTGGAGTCTATCTTAACCAGAATTCCAAGGCGAACGCAATGGTACATTCCGTTTTACTTAATTCACAATATTTAATTAAGTATCCTTTAGTTTATTATTAATAATGTCCTTTAAAGTACAGGGTGTTACAAATTCCTTGCCTTTTTTTCTCCATAAATGTGCCATGAACCATTAATTTCTTAAAGTGTATTAAAACGTCAGTAGTCATTGATTCCTTACTCCGTTAATTCTTGCTTTATTTACTTGCATGAAGAATTGATTTCCTGCTTTATTTACTTATGCGGTACTCATGTAAGAATCCTCTATCCTTTCGTTTTTTATAAGATTATACTTGTCATTCAATGAAAAAGAACATTGCCTTTTATATAGCATGCAATGAGTCATATCTTTTTATATAAAAGTGCAGTGAGTCATTAATGCCTTTCATTTTTTTGCATAAACTGCCATGACTCATTCATTCCTTAATGTGTACTAAAACGTTAGGAATCATTGATTCCTCACTCCATAAAATATGCAATTAAATATGAAATTGGACTAAAAATATGTTTCCTGCATCAAGCCACATGAAATAGTTACATACAAGAATACTTACACTGGGCTTTTTTTATTATAAAAATGCAGCTGCATTCAAAGAAAAGTAATTGTCTACACCAAGAAAAATTAAACAGTCTTATTTATGTTCAATACAATCAAAAGCTAGAGAGAAGATTTGAAGAAAGGCTCACTGATGGTAGTAGTGATCCTATTATTTTAAAATAAATCGATGAAAATGATCTAACATTAGAGAATATTCATGCAACTAGGAGAGGAGAGAATGAAGGCCCATTTACTAGGAGCCGAGTTAGGCATGCGTTGTCATGTTCTAATGATGGTAACATAAAAGAAAGTTTGGATGTCAAGATGGAAAATGAAGAACTAATGGGAGTAGAACATGGAAGAAGAAGATGATGAAACTGACTGCATTGATATTGACATCTAAGATCTTGCATGACTCCAACTTTTAGCTATAAAGGTATTTTTTGTGTTTGCTTAAATGGGCAAGCTAGAAACAATTTGTGATATTTTAAAATGACGTATATTTTTTATTAATTATGAAAGTTTCGATTTGCAAGTGCTTATATAAATTACCATTTGTACTATGTGGCCTTTTTTGGGTTATGTGTATATAATGCACTCATTTCTTTTCTTGCATATGCTAAATATTATATATATACTGATAGTTGATTGTGTCATCCATGAATAAAAAATGTTGATAGTTGAATTCACCATTTGAGTCTATCCAGATGTTGAATTTACCATCCTGTTCAATTCTCTTTTGCGTTAAATCATTTTTTTGTTGGCTTTTGGCTTATTGTGTTGCAACATATTCATGTATATTTTTTCCCTAAATGCGAAGGAAACTAAATATTCTTACTAAATGTAATTTTTTTAAATTGTAAATAGAACCGCAGATGTATTTTTTACAGAACTTTTAGCAAAAAAATTAACAATTTTACAATAAATAAGAAATAAAATATCTTCTTAAGTAAATGTTACTACCATATATTCAAAAATATAATTTTCTATTGATGTAATAATACTAGTTTTACACTTAACTATTATTAGCATATGGTAGACTTAAGCAAAAGCAAGTTTATGTGTAATTTTGGAATCGTTCGCTATTCTCCGTTATATCCCCGCTATGACTTTTTGGACCAGAGATGTTATACAGCCGTTGAGCACTTTAACAGCGCAGGTTGTATAGTTTTCGTCTTCTTGTTAGTTTTATTTTGTAACTAACTCAATCCTTTTGTACTTCTATATTTTGTAATAAATACCATGTTTGTTGCAATCCTATATATAATATGTTTTTTATTTGAATTCATGCTAGGTTATTATGTACGTAAATTAATTTAAATGTTATTTCTTACAAAACTAGTACTTGCATATATGTAAAAATAATACATGATAGATGTTTGATAAAATTTAACAACACTAAAGTCAACCAATTTTTTTGTACATCGTATATTAAATTGTCAACATTACACTGTAACATAATCTAAAAATATATGAACAAATACGTTAATATTCTACTCATTGTTCGATACTTGAAAAGTCAGAAAACAAATCATTATAGTCACTTCGTAACTAGAATGAATATTAAAATTTCTATGTAAAAACTATACAAATACAAGATAAAAATGGTACCATAATTGTTTATACTCGCCACTAAACATGTAAAATCCTACAATGACAGAAAACTGATACCTATGGATATATAAAAATGATATTCAATCGATCTGTTACATATTGTGATGCATTAAAAATTTAATTATCTAGTGCATTGTCGTGCATGATAAAAATGATAAAAAAATAATTAAAAATCACTTGAAGTAGTTGTTTAATTCGACTTCATGCTTGCTTTTTTTTATAAAATAGAAAATAAATGTTATTTTCAACAAAACTGATACTTATGTGCGAAGATGATACCTAGTTGCAGTTTGATTGAGTGTGATGCTCTATAAATTTAATGACTTGGTTCACTGTCACATATGACAAATTTTGATACTAAAACAATGCACACTCATATCTAGCATCATTTTGACTTGATTTTTTTTTGTTTTGAAAAAGAATCTATATGTGACGACCGCCCACAACATGTGCACTAAACAAGAGGAATAATGCGCTGAAAGGTGTGCCAGGCAGCTGTGGACGAATCATCATAGGTAAGTAAACACAATCGAAACCTGCCGTAATTCTCACAGTGTAAGGATAAAATATAACATATACAACAGGTAATATATAGTGAAGCATACTGAGCAGAAAACATCAAACTTTCAAACAACTAGAAAGTATATCCATACACTAGGATTCAACATAATTATGTACAAATTTGCCTCACTAAAACACTCAGAGTAGAAAAACTAAACAGCAAAAACAAATACTAGATAGTAATAAAACTAGTAAGTAAGCCTCCAGCTTGCTATCGATCAGCATCATCGTCTCACCAAACTATCACCTATCACCTACTACTATGTCTACCCATCCACAACCGGATGAACAACCCAAGGTAATAAGAGGGAAACATAAAACCTTGAGTCAGACAACAGTCTTAGTGAGCAATAAAACAGCTAACAAACATCAATAATAAAGTATATGAGAATAGGTAGATTAACAAACCAATCTACCAAACACCGGAGAAGTACTCAACTCTCGTCTTCCCCACATCAGACAGTGATAGCCTTTATATCAAGCAATTCAACCATTCATCCATGGAAACCAGAACACCCATTAAATCATGGTAAAGCATTCATAACATCCAAATTATACATCTCATGTAAACCATCCTAACCGAATTCAACATCCCTCAAATACAAGCCCAAAAGGACTAAATCAATATCAGACAAGCACCCAAGGAACATCTCCTTCGACGTTGGACAATCTATATGAGTCGGTTCAAACAAGACAACCAATCAACCATGACAGACTCTGGCTATCACCGCCTATCCTACTTCGAAACAATCGTTACTCATATGACGACTAACCTTGCCATATATCAAGGGCTAATGATAACCCCAGTTCTAGCATAAACTATATACGTCTTTCAACGATACATATGCATGTCCAACCTTGACAACTTGGTGTTTCAACAATACCTAGAGTAATTGACCTACAACCGATCTTTTAGGTGCCTCTATCGTAACCCTGCTTTTGCTAGAACTTATGACAACGATAATCTCTTGGCCTTCCCATCTCTAGTCATCTAACCCGATGACTTTTCATACCTCAAGCAACCATTATCCACCAACTCACGACCTTCAAGGTGCCACCTCATTCGTTGTTCTATGCCGATCAACGAACATATTTAACACTTCAAATATCCCACTTGAACTTACATCGAAGTCACAACATCACTGAGCCAAATTACATCACTGCGCTACGGCTAGTTTTCGGGGGGTTGCCCCTAAAAAATATTTTTTAGGACCTTTTGTTCAAATCTGAGTCGTACCCAAAAAATAAAATTTCCAGAATAGACCCTGGTGAGACCGACCCCTGGTGCGACCGACCTCTCTGGTATGACCGACCTTGTTGCGACCTACCAAACATTCACACAGCTCGACCGACCCCACAACATCTCAGTAGAGACCGACCGACCCTACATGGACCATCAACCGACCCTGTGCTTTGCCAAGCCATGCGCGACCGACCCTCACTCACTTAGCTCAACCAGACTTCAGACCGACCGAGCTCCCATCACGACCGACCCAATGTTCATTCCAACACCAGGCTCTCCCCACCTGGCATTAGATCGACCGACCCCCTCTCCTCTGGTCGACCGACCCTCCCCATGCACGACTGATCCCTTGTATTTCAGCTCGGCCCGACCACCGGTTGTATTACAAAGTATTACACTTGACCCCTGGCCTGTACATCCCCAATTCAAACCCAATTTCGACTAAAACTTCGCCAATCGATACGATTGACGAAATATACCCGTCTAACTCATTCAACACAACCATAAGCATGTTATGAGATCATTAACAACATGAATATGACAATTATCACTAAAATTGCATAATTTTCACCAAAATCATAATAAATGAACATATGATCTAAATTGCGGATCTAACTTGCATAGACATATGAAATAGCATAGGAATTACTGGTTTAAACTTGCTAAATTAGATCATAGGGTGATTCACATGAAAATGGACTTACCAAGGTGTAGATCCATGGGAAAATGCTTGAATTTGATGAAAAACATGACCAAACATTCATATACCTGATTGAATCCATAAGAGAGATGAATATCACTCACCAATTCTCCAAATCAAAGAAACAACAACGAATTAAGATTCTGAACAGCAAGCAATTGCTTCCAAACTCCTTGACTCAATGAACTCGCCCTTGAGACGATGTAGATCTAGCCTCAAATGGTGTAGATCTTCGATTTCCTTCCTTTCGGTTTTGATTTTAATGGTGGAAAGGTGTTAGAGGAAGGAGGAACATATGCCACCAAATGAGAGAATAAATAAACTAAACCATTTCCCATACCTCCCACCCTCTATTTATACCCTTCGATTAGATTACTAATGGGCCTCTCCAAATCATCCCATTAAGGCTTCACAAACCTAAGCAACGAACTGTTAAACCTTAGAACAGCGATTCCTCCCATATCGCTAAGCCTAATCTTTAATGTAACCACTCTACGGAAAGGCAATCATCATTTTCTTTCCAATGGCACAGGTCTCACCATCTGATTCGACCAGAGTCAAAAGTTATTCCCTGTACAAGACTAGCGGGGCAAAATGGTCACAAACAAAATTGGTAAAAATTATGGAAGTGTCTCACATCCCCATAAGAAACATATTAAAATATGAGAATGATCCAACCCTCAGGGAATAAAATAAAAATATTTTACGATCTTACGTTATGTAAAATGCGGGCTGTTACACCATATACCAAATGGGAGAAAAAAGCCTTTCTCCAATGGCGTACAAAACCTGATTTGTAGTTTATAGATGACTACAAATTCTATAATACAATAACGGAAATAAAAAGACAAGGAAAGAAGCAAAATCCCATGAACTAATGCCTTTACAATCAACATCCAAAGAACTGAACCAACGAGTCTGCAAATAGCCAAAGAGGAAACAAAGGCCTCGAAGCGCTGCTATGAACGAAAGATGAGTGACTGCAAAGGCGCCTTCCCGTAGGAATCCAGAGGGCACACGTCTTCAACCATGCCTGAAAAGATGTCTGCCAAAGCCAGCAATCGCCTAGCAAAAGCTCCATCTCCATCAACATAGCCAAACCCAAAAGAAACCTGTAAATCCAGGACCTGCATGACTAGAAAACAACATAAGACATAAAAGGAGAGGATGTGAGGGAAGCGAGAACAACATAAAAATAGTCAACCAATCCCTGCTCGTGGATAAGGAGGACCTGATGTAATATCAAAAGCATGACCCAATTACCTGAAACGGGAGCTAATAGCTCCCTTAAAAGGTAAACCACGAAAAGTAAGAAACACATCATTCCTTACTCTCCATATGATAGAGGGAGGGTCCATAGAAGATTCATCAAAAATGGCCTTATTCCGCTAGCACCACATATGCCTGCAAATAAGACAAGGAATCAGACGAAAAAGGATGGAACAGATGGATTTGCCTACGATGTATGCCCACCAGTTTCTCTGTAAATCTACCAGAAAAGTGGCATTATCTCGAAGATCAACCAAGTTACAAAGTAATTCCGGAAAGATCTGGCAGACGAGCTAAAGAAAAACAAATGATCACTGGATACCAAGTCACCAACTCCACAACATCTGCAAAGGGACAGGAGTGGGATGTCAATCCTCCGGAGATTAACGTCTAGTGGTAACCCTTCGTGAAGAGTTATCCACATAAACAGAGAAACTTTCGGAGAAGTCGGACATCCCAAATGAAAGAAAAAATAAGGAGCCTTGGTTATAGGAACCTTGCTGCACTCCACGCAGCCGTGATCGAGAAAGGACCACCATCCCAACCAGATCCACCACCGTGTAAGTCAAAGAAGGGCTTTACATATTGCATCCGTTTTCATGTCCCACTATTGTAGGATGGGACCCCGGTGAAACCCGTGCCTAGAAATCTGCGATACTTAGCATGGAGAAACTCCGCCTAGGGGGAACTGTTCGTTCCAAACCATACCCATAACTTGCAAGTAAAGGAAGGACAAATATCCTTTGGATTTTAAAGGCCTGGACCTCCTTCACTTAGTGGATGACACATGATGTCAAAAAAAATCTAGTGATGATGATTAGCGTTGTCCTTTTTACCCCAGAAAAAGGATGATGTCAAGGACTGATAGGAACGGAAGAAGGAGGAAGTAGAAGTCATAGCAGAAAAGATATGTGATCCTATAAAGTCAAGAACCAACTTTATAAGAAGTAGCCTCCCTTCCTGAGAGTCAAGAGTCGCGTTCCAATTAATAATCCTACATATGCCTTTGACAGTCAAAGGATCAAAAATAGCGTTAAGCTTCCTTCCTCGATACAGGATATGTAACTCCCCGAAATTTTAACGACACTAAAAGAGGATACATTAAATAATAATTAATTTAAGATTCAGAATTAAGGGACATGAACGGCGCCATTGCGTCCGTCTCGAAATTGTGGTCAAGGTAGACATTTGGTTTGCGTAAAACGGACATCGTATGAAGAAATTATGAAGGTTTGAAGTTTGTATATGCACAAGATAATTATATATATATATATATAATATACATATATATTTAGGGGCCAGGAATTCAAAAATCACATTTCAAAATTCAAAATTATAGAAATTCGGGGAACCGGGAAAAATCCCGCATAGGGGAGTCGACCCCATAGGAGGGGTGTCGACCCCTCAAGGGGGGTGCCGACCCATTGGTTGACCTCCCAAGGGCTGAGGTGGCAGAAGGAGTCTAGAGGTTGGCAGCTATATATAGAGGTCCATTTCTCTTGTTTTTTCACTAGAAATCAATGGAGGCCAAACGCTACCGGTGTCTGAACTGAACTGAATTCTTTATCTTCTACAACAATCAAATAAAGCTAATCGATTAGAGATTCAAGATCCGTTCTTCTTTTAGTTCTATTTTTATAATCCAAACACTGTGAGTTCTTAGTTGCTTTTAGATTTAAATATTCTAAAGTAAACCTGATATGACTACAGTTTGGATTTGTTCATTTGATTAAATTATACTGAATCCATTGTAAATCGTAAACATATGACATTCCGAATTGGTTATTACTTGGATCTAAATCTCTATCTAGTCGAATCTATTGTAACTTCTGTGACACTCTATGATGTGGATCTTAAACCTTATTTGTATCAGATCTACTCTTAACTATTGGATCTGAATGATATAGACATTTAAATTATTAATCAGATCTAGCTTATTATTTAGATCTCCTTGTGCTTATCATATTGGATCTAACCTGATATACATCTAAATTAATATTTATATCTTGTCATGCTTATTTTAACATCTTTTCCGTGTTAAAACTAGTAAACTGCCACAAGTTCATTGGATATATGTTTATATGTTCACCTTATCACCATGTTAGTATATGTTTATGCCAGTTATATTAGGACAATCATTTTTTTCACATTCCCATCACCTTTCCCTTTTATCATTTATAACCAGGGTATTATCTAGCCTAGGCATGCCGTGAATTATGTGAATGCGCTATTTAGGGAATGGGGGAAAACAAATAGTATTGGCATAATTTGAATAATGCCTATAAACATGAATACAACATATAATTCAATATAGGGAAAAAGGGAATGGACACCTATAAGGAAATAGGTAAAATTGAATAACAATTAAAATGCCTAGGATTACAGTAATTAGAAACTGTAGCTGCACTTATGACATGAGGTTAGATTGTATTTGCGGTGAAAGTCTGCCCGGACCCGACCAGCATATCCAGCAACCGCAAATGTTGAATCTAATGTAAGGGGTCTAAGTGCACAAATACGAGACGGGCTAAGACACGAGGTTAGGCCCAACTTATGGAAGAAGTCTGCCCAGACCCGACCGGCATATCCAACATCCACAAGTTGTAGGCCTAATGTGGGAGGTCTAGCCCATTATAACCATAAATGGACATGGTAATGAATTGTATTACTTAAGCTAGTTGAATCCATAGGGATTGTATGAATATGAACTAAAATTTGGGTTAAGTAAATTTGGTTGAACAATGGGTGGGTTAAATAAATCAGAGAGGGTGGGTAATATTTACATATAGGCCCACAAACTTAACCTAATAAGGTTATGTAATTAAAGACACCTAGTGGTATACATAACCAGAGGAAATAATAAAGTTATGTAATTAAAGACACCTAGTGGTATACATAACAGAAGGAAATAATAAAGTTATGTAATTAAAGACACCTTTTCGGGTAAGCATAACTTGTAGAAATAATAAGGTAATGTAATTAAAGTCACCTAGTGGCACACATAGCCAATGAAAACCTAGTGGGGGATACAAGACAAAGAGGAGAGCTTGTATCATATTATGTAGGACCCGTTTCAGACAGTAACCCAGAGTTGGTATCAAATATATACTCTGAACTAGGTCGGAGAAGGGGCACACTTACTGGACTGATTGTAAGAGATCCAAACGTGGTGGACAGTGTGGGCGGCGCAAACCGACTGGGTCATGTGCATGCATGAGCCGGGCAGAAGGGGATAAGACGACCGTGACACCTATAGATATGGTTGTGCACATTATTAAGACGAGGAGTTGACACTTTAGGAAGTGATACCTCCTACTGTGAGGCCAGCATAAGGTATCTACGCGCATTAGGGAACCGATCGATTAGGGTAGTAGTCAGGGTACATCTGGACATATGCCCAAGTCTACCATTTTAGAGTGGAAGGGTTCATCTCATTCTGGTTATACTAGTAATAGTGCAGGGTAATCATTAGTGAAGCATATATACTCCATCATGTTAACTTGTTAAGCTCACCTTTTATGATGTTATCCTTCTTATCCATCTTATGTGCCTGTCATGTTACTTTTTCTTATTAACTTGCTAAAAGTAACTGGACTCGCCAGGCTTTGTGTTTGACCCTTTTTGTTTCCTCTTCTTTCTTCCGTTTCCCCCTTAGGTTTGCAGCGAGGGAATTCTCAGGTTTAGTCAAGACTCGGCTTTCATCTTGTTGGAGCTGCTTTTGAAGTATAGCTCAAGTTCTTATTTCTACTATGGCTTAGATCTTTTTTTTAGGGAATTATGCTTTTTATATATTTATGTATTGTGATGGTACAAGATAGAAGTTATATTATTGTAATGGTTTTTGTGACTTATGGTATTTTGGACCACGATGTTATGATTTATGTTTGAAATAAAAATTTGAATTTCCGCTACTACCTTATTTATATCTATCTTGTAATATTTTGTGTTTGTTTACCTATAACACTTCACGAAACTTAATGCATTCCCCTAATGAGTGACATTAACGGGCGTGGGGTGTCACACTTGGTATCAAAGCTGAAGGTTACTAGTTAGATAAAAGCTTTTGAAAACTATTCTCAGAATGGTTTTAAATGAAAGCATTTTCAAAAATAAAAATTTGTTTTGAGAAACATTCCCCAAAAAGCCATAAGTAATATCTTTCGATCCCTTTTCTAAATCTCTTTCCTTTTCTTTTTCATCATGTCTGGGGAACCCAATATCCCGGAGGGCGTTACAATACCAGGATGGTTCGTAGGTATTTGGAGGCCATGGCGCTCGCCAAAGGCCAAGGAAACGTTCCTCCCCCAGCTGCACTCGTTGTTCCTCCTCCTCCTCATCCTCCGCGTGCAGACAACTTCTCTAAGATCTACAAATATTTCCATGCTATGGGAGAGAAGCCATTCCATGGAACCAAGATATTCTTAGAGGCAAGGAATTGGGTCAAGGAGACCGAGGACTTGTTTGTAATCTTTGAAGTAGAGGATCGAAGGAAGATTTAGTTAGCTACTTGGCTACTGAAAGATGAAGCTTCGTTTTGGTGGTAGGTAACCCAAGCAGGCCGTCCAATGGAAACTTGGGGTGACTTTAGACAGAGGTTCGAAATGAATTTTCTTTCCCAAGTTGAGAAAAGCATGCAAATGGAGAGTTTCTTAGCACTCAAACAAAGAAACTTAATGGTAGAGAGTATGTGAACAAATTCAACCAGCTGACACTCCGCATAAGAAGGCTTTACGGTTTGTTAAAGGGCTAAACAAACCCCTTCATGGGTTAGCCATGTCCCATATTCGAACAGGAGCTACCTTTGAAAGACTTTTGACATGGCCTTGATGTATGAGGAAGAGAAAGGAGAAAAGAAGCAGGTTAAAGATGAGGAAATAACGCAAAACAAGAAGATATGGCCCAAGAAATGTCAACAACAACAGCAACAAAAGAAAGGAGGAAAGAATGACAAGGGTAAGGATAAGAGGAAGTGGATCCGGTAGTTGTCTCAAACCCCATTGGTGGTTCAGCTCATTTATCTATAATTTGTAGGGGTTTGAGAATATATGTGTTAAGTGTCGAATTTGAATGCGACGCGTATGTGCTCGGGTTTATGGGCTATGGGTTGATTCTAGGAATGGACTGGTTAGCCACGTATGGTTCCATTCTAGATAGTGAGAGAAGGGTCGTTAGGCTTCTGAGCTGTCATGGGAGGACCCTCAAGATTTCTTGTGACCCATAAGGGTCTATTATGCTTAATTTCGTAGAGTCTTTTGATAGATTTATCGATGATATATGATATGTTCCAGTAGTTCGAGATTATTTTGATGTTTTTGAGGAGGTCTGGGGCTTACCTCCGAGGCGCAAGATCGATTTTCGTATATATCTGGTAGACAATGCAAAGCCAGTTGCATTACCAGTGCGCCATATGGCTCCGAGGGAGAGGAAGGAGTTGAGTAAGAAAGCAGGGGAGCTACTTGAGAAAGGATTTATCAGACGAAGCATATCTTAATGGGGTGCTCTAGTTGTATTCGCAAATAAGGCGGATGGTTCGCTTTGTTTGTGTGTGGACTATAGAGATTTGAACAAACTCACAAAGAAGAATAGGCACCCACTTCCGAGGATAGACGACTTATTTGACCAGCTTGTTGGTGCCTCGGTACTCTCTCAGTTAGACTTGGTCACGGGATTTCATCAATTGAGGGTGGCCGAGGATAGTATAGACAAGACTGCTTTTAGGACTCCGGATGGTTTCTTTGAATGTCTAGTTATGCCTTTTGGTCTGATAAATGCACCCGCTTATTTTGTCGATTTGATGAGTAGGGCGTTTCAGGAGTTTCAAAATACATTTGTCGTAGTCTTTGTTGATGATATTTTGATCTTCTCCAAAAGCGAAGAAGAGCATTCCCAACAATTGAGGGAAGTTTTGAAAACTCTCCGTAAGCATCAGCTTAAGGCAAAGTTCTCCAAATGCTATTTTTGGAGAAAAGAGGTGAGATTCTTAGGGCATGTAGTCTCCAAGAAGGGATAGCTGTGGATCCCACGAAGGTAGCTACAGTACAAGATTGGCTAATTTCGAAAAATGCAACAGAGGTGAGAAGCTTTCTAGGATTGGCAGGTTATTATAGGAAGTTCATTAAGGACTTCGCAAAGATATCATCCCAACTCACCAGGTTGACAAAGAAGAACTTGGCATTTTCATGGGATATAGATTGTGATGTTGTTTTCCAACGTTTGAAGAGGGCTCTGACAACAGCCCCAGTCTTGACTTTGACCAATAGGAACAAATTGTTTAAAGTTTACACTGATGCGTGTAGTACAGGGCATGGTGCGGTTCTGGTGCAAAAGGAAAGGTAGTGTGTTATGGGGGTAGACAGTTGAGAGTTCATGAGAAGAACTACCCCACTCATGATTTAGAGCTAGATGCCATAGTATTCATGCTAAGGGTGTGGCGTCATTATTTACTTGGAGAGAAGTTCGAGTTATACACCGATCATAAATCTCTCAAGTATCTGTTCCCGTAGAAGGATCTTAATTTAAGGCAATATAGGTGAATGGAATTCTTAGCTTCTTATGATTTTGAAATTGCTTATACCCCTGACAAGGCTAATGTGGTGGCCGACGCACTAAGTAGGCACATGATGGCCTTAAGTCCTCTATTTGTGGAGAGGAAGAGCTTGGAGTTCATATCAACCTTTGACTTTAGACCCTTCATCAAGATTTTGCCTGATTTGTTTGCATCACTAAAAATACGACCAACTCTTATGGAACACATAGGAGCTTCACAGCAAGGTGACCCACAGATTTTAGACACTATGGGTAAGCTCAGAAAAGGGGAGACTTCTAGTCACCTCAGTAGATATTCTATAGATGAAAAGGGGTGGTTGCGACGAGATGGAAGGCTTTGTGTTCCTAAACTGTAAGCTTGATAAATGCAGTCGTAGTAGAAGCTCACCATCTAAAATGACTATTCACCCAGGCGGTGATAAGATGTACAAAGATATGAAGAGGGTTTTATTTTGGGCTGGGATGAAGAAAGATGTGGAAGAGTTTGTTTCTCAATGTTTAGTTTGCCAACAAGTTAAAGCTGAGCAAAAGAAGCCCGGTGGTTTACTTCATCCTTTGGAGGTTCCACAGTGGAAATGCGAAAGCATCTCTATGGACTTCATAGATGGTTTACCCAAATCAAAGAAAGGCAACACTAGTATTTGGTTGTGGTGGATAGATTGACTAAGAGCGCTCATTTCATTCCAGTTAAGAGTAAGAGGATGGCATCATGGTTGGCAACAATTTATGTTCGTGAGATAGTCCGCCTTCATGGAGTACCTTCTAGCATCGTAAGCAATCGTGACCCCATCTTTACCAGCGAATTTTGGAGGAGCTTGTAAGAAGCATTTGGTACATAGTTGTGTTTGAGCACTACTTATCATCCTCAGACTGATGGACAGACGGAGAGGGTGAACAGAATTCTAGAGGATCTTTTAAGACTGTGTATCCTAGACTTCGGAGGGACTTGGGAAGAGCATCTTCCTTTAGTAGAGTTTGCCTATAACAACAGTTATCAAGCCAACATCAGCATGGCACCCTTCGAAGCATTATACGGACGACCCTGGAGATCACCAACTTTTTGGTGAGAATCTACAGAAAGATTGTTACTTGGACCAGAATGTGGTTAGAGAAACATCCAAGAAAATTGATCTCATTTGACGACGAATGAAGATAGCTCAAGATAGGCAGAAATATTATGCAGATAAGAGAAGGACTGACATCGAATTTGAAGCGGAAGGCTTAGTTATTTTTTTAAAGTATTACCTCTGAGGAATGTGGTTCGCTTCGGATCTATAGGCAAGTTGGCACCTAGATTTGTGGGACCATTTCCCATAACCGAAAGGATCGGCTAAATGGCCTATAGATTAAAGCTCCTAGAAAATCTATTCAGCATTTATGATGTTTTCCACATTTCTCATTTGCGGAAATGCTTGCATGACACCGAGGAAGTTGTTGAGCCAAGTATATTAGAGGAAGTATAAGTGGAATGGGAGGCAACAGTTAGACGAGTTCCTACCTGCATTCTTGGATAAAAAGTTAAGAAGCTACGCCATAAAGAAATAAAGTTGATAAAGGTTCAATGGGGAAATAACTCAGAGGATGCGACTTGGGAGACTGAAGACAAGATTCATGCTTCGTACCCTTTCCTTTTCGAGGGTATGTTCTTAACTCCTTTTTCCAAAGTTTTATCTATGCTTGCTTCTATCATTTGAGTATGTCCTATCAATAGTATTTTCGACCTTTAGATAGGAATCCTATGGATGTAAACATGTGTTTGAAACATGTTATGTTTGATGGATTTAAGTGGATGCAAGTGCTATAGTTGTCTGTGGATGCATATACACACATTAGGCACTATATCGGCTCAATCACTCTCATACTGCATATGGATGTGTGTGCATTTTTCTTTTCTTTTAATGGGTAAAAATGGATGTATTATCAAATGGATGTTTCGTTTGGACGAATGGGTGTGCACACATATAGAACTTACATGTTAAAATAGGATTATTTTAATACATATTGGATTAATGACACTAACGTACATTGCATTGAGGAGGTCAACTGAATCGATAGGCCGCCTAATCTTCACATTAGTATTAGGACATATACACACACCTTTGCATATGTTCATATATGCATTAGAAGTCTTTAAGGACAATGGATGCCTATGATTGATGTATGAGTAGATGGGTGATGGATGGTAGGATATACATTCTTCTTAACTACTTGAAGATTTCGGGGATGAAATCCTTTAAGTAGAAGAGAATGTAGCACCCCGAAATTTTAATGACACTAGAAGAGGATAAATTAAATAATAATTAATTTAAGATTCAGAATTAAGGGAAACATACTGCGCCATTGTGTCTGTCTCGAAATTCTGGTCAAGATAGACATTTGGTTTGCGTAAAATGGACAAAGCATGAAGAAATTATGAAGGTTTGAAGTTTGTATACACGTAAGATAATTATATATATAGGGTCCAGGAATTCAAAAATCTCAGTTCAAAATTCAAAATTACAGAAATTCGGGAAAGCGGGAAAAATCACGCCTAGGGAAGTCGACCCCATTGGAGGGGTGTCGACCCCGGGGTCGACCCCTCAAGGGGGGTCGACCCCCTTAGGGCTGAGGTGGCAGACGGTTTTTGGAGGCTGGAAGCTATATATAGAGGTCCATTTCTCTTGTTTTCTTTACTGGAAATCAATGGAGGCTAAACGCTGCCGGTGTCTAAACTGAACTGAATTCTTTATCTTCTACAACAATCAAATAAAGCAAATCAGTTAGAGATTCAAGATCCATTCTTCTTCTTGTTCTATTGTTCTAATCCAAACACTATAAGTTCTTAGTTGCTTTAAGATATAAATATTTAAAGTAAACGTGATATGACTATAGTTTGGATTTGTTCCTGTGATTAAATTACACTGAATCCATTGTAAATTATAAACATATGGCATTCCGAATTGGTTATTACTTGGATATAAATCTCTATCTAGATGGATCTATTGTAACTTCTGTGACATTCTATGGCATGGATCTTAAACCTTATTTGTATCAGATCTACTCTTAACTATTGGATCTGTATTATGTAGACATCTAGATTATTAATCAGATCTAGCTTATTATTTAGATCTCCTAGTGCTTATCATATTAGATCTGAACCTGTTAGATATCTAAATTAATATTTTGACCTTATCATGCTTATTTTAACATCTTTTCCATGTTAAAACTAGTTAACTGCCACAAGTTCATTGGATCTATGCTTATATGTTCACCTTATCACCATGTTAGTATATGTTTATGCCAGTTATATTAGGACAATCATTTTTGTCATATTCCCGTCACCTTTCCCTTTTATCGTTTATAACTAGCCTATTATCTAGCCTAGGCATGCCGTGAATTATGTGAACGCGCTAGTTAGGGAACCGGGAAAAAGAATTAGTATTCGCATAATTTGAATAATGCTTATAAACATGAATAGGACATATAATTCAATATGAAAAAAAGGCATGGACACCTATTAAGAAATAGGTAAAATTGGATAATAATTAAAATGCCTAGGATTATAGTAATTAGAAACTGTAACTGCACTTATGACATGACGTTATATTGCATTTGCGGTGGAAGTCAGGCCGGACCCAACCAGCATATTCAACAACCGCAAATGTTGAATCTAATGTGAGGGGTCTAAGTGCACAAATACAAGAAGGGCTAAGACACAAGGTTAGGCCCAAATTGTGGAAGAAGTCTGCCCGGACCCGACCAACATATCCAGCATCCACAAGCTGTAGGCCTAATGTGGGAGGTCTAGCCCATTATAACCATAAATGGACATGGTAACGAATTGTAATACTTAAGCTAGTTCCATCCATAGGGATTGTATGAATATGAACTAAAATTGGGTTAAGTAAATTTAGTTGAACAATGGGTGGGTTAAGTAAATCCAAGGGGTGGGTAATATTTACATATAGGCCCACAAACTTAACATAATAAGGTTATGTAATTAAAGACACCTAGTGGTATACATAACCAGAGGAAATAATAAAGTTATGTAATTAAAGACACCTTTTCGGGTAAGCATAACTTGTAGAAGTACTAAGGTTATGTAATTAAAGACACCTGGTGGTACACATAGCCAATGAAAACCTAGTGGGGGATACAAGACAAAGGGGAGAGCATGTATCATACTGTATGGGACCCGTTTCAGCCAGTAACCCAGAGTTGGTATCAAACATATACTCCGAATTAGTTCGGAGAAGGGGCACGCTTACTGGACTGATTGTAAGAGATCCGAACGTGGAGGACAATGTGGGCGGTGCAAACCGACTGGGCCATGTGCGTGCATGAGTCGGGCAGATGGGGATAAGACGACCGTGACACCTGTAGATATGGTTGTGCACATTATTAAGACGAGGAGTTGACACTTTAGGAAGTGATACCTCCTATTGTGGGGCCACCATAAGGTATCTACGCGTGTTAGGGACCCGATCGATTAGGGTAGTAGTTAGGATACATCTAGACGTATGCCTAAGTCTACCATTTTAGAGTGGAAGGGAACATCTCATTCTGGTTATACTAGTAATAGTGCAGGCTAATCATTAGTAAAGCATATATACTCCATCATGTTAACTTGTCAAGCTCACCTTTTATGATGTTATCCTTCTTATCCATCTTATGTGCCTATCATGTTACTTTTGCTTATTTACTTGCTAAAAGTAATCGGACTAGCCAAGCTTTATGTCTGACCCTTTTTGTTTCCTCTTCTTTCTTCCATTTGCCCCTAGGTTTGTAGCGAGGGGATTCTCAAGCTTAGTCAAGACTCAGCTATCATCTTGTTGGAGCTGCTTTTGAAGTATTGCTCAAGTTCTTATCTCCACTATGGCTTAGCTCTTTTTTTGGGAATTATGCTTTTTATATATTTATGTACTTTGATAGTACAAGACAGAAGTTATACTATGGTAATGGTTTTTGTGACTTATGGTATTTTGGACCATGATGTTATGATTTATGTTTGAAATAAAATTTGAATATCCGCTGCTACCTTATTTATATCTATCTTGTAATATTCTGTGTCTGTTTACCTACAACGCTTCACGAAACTTAATGCATTCCCTTAGTGAGTGACATTAACGGACGTAGGGTGTCACAGTACAATACCGAGCTAAGGCAAGGGGAGGGATGCAGCCTTAAAACCGATAAGGTTTCAATCCAAGAAGTCCTAATCGGGGACAAGTCTTTTGCAGGGACGAAGCAACTTTTAGCAGAGTTAATAAGTTGGCCCGAGCACCTCTTATACTGTTGGATAAGGCTAAGAAGACGGCGAACAAAACGACAGTTACCATTAGTGAAAATGAAATGTCGTCCTCGAGAGATAAGGAAGAAATGAGAGGACAACCGCGGGGAATGTCAAACGTCTGAATCTGCCCCGCTATCGTAAGAGAGTGCAGACCTCACATGAAAGCCTCATTGGCAATGACGAACAAAGTGGGCGAAAGTGGGTCTCCCTAATGAAGTCCCCTTCCGGACTTGAAAAATCTGTAGGTCAATCCATTGATGAGAACGAAAAAGCAATAGTTGGAAATGTTCCTATAAATAATATCAATTATGGATTCTAGGAAGTTGAAATCCCTTAGAACCTTAAAGATGAAAAACCAAGACATACGGTCGTAAGCTTTTTCCACATCCAGCTTGACGACCACATTAGAACCCCTGGCCTTGCGATCGATCTGGGAAACCATCTCCTGGGCTAAAAGGACACTGTCAGTGATCAAGCGTCTTTTTAACGAACCCAGCCTTAGAGGAAGAGATAATAGGATCCAAAAAATGTGTTAGACGAGAGGTTAGCACCTTGGAGATAACCTTATTACAGAAGTTGCATAAGTTGATCGGGTGAAAATCTGCACTCGAGCGAGGATATTTTCACTTAGGGATAAGGACCAAATTGGTGGAAGTCCATCCTAAAGGTAGTGCTCCACTAGAGAATAAAAACTAAATGGAAAGGCAAAATTCCACCTGAATGATCAGCCAAACACTCCTAAAACACTCCGTTGAAACCATCTGGCAAACGTGCACTGTCTTTGCTGGGTGCGAAATGCAAGCCCGCATTTCCTCGGAGGTAGGTGGAGTGCCAAGGTCGATGCTATCAGACGGTAAGACCAACATGGGGATAAAAGCTAAAAGGGATGGGTCAGACACGGACATGGAGGGAGCACTTGGAAAAGATTAGAAGTAAGACAAAATAGACTATTTGACCTCCTCAGGGGAGGAAGCCAAAGAGAGGTCAAGTCGCTGAATCTGAGGATGTTATTCTTCTTATGAATAGGAAAATGAAATAATTTTAAGTTCGTGTCTCCTTAAACAACCCTCTTGATCCTCGCCTTTTGGTGAAGAAAGTCATTCTCGATATGGAGCTCCGACAAGAAGGCCAGCTGGGTAAGCACCCACGCCTCCTTTGTAGTAGAGGTAAGATCCTCATCAAAAGAGGCTTCTGCTAGAATAAGACTCTTTTCAGCCGCCCTAATATGGTCGAAAATAATTTTGAAAACTTGCACGTTGCAAGGCTTGAGATGCTTCAGCTTAACAAGAAAAACAACAAAAGGAGAGCCAAAGATAGGAGAATTCCATGAATCTGCCACGATTTGATGAAATGTGTCGTGTGTTCTCCACATTCTCTGGAAGCAAAAGGATAAAGGACAAGACAGGGATAAGGGAGAGCAATGTAGAATCATCGGAGCATGATCCGAGGAAGTATGGTGCAGATGGGAAACAGAAAAGGAGAATTGAAGGTTGAACCAACCTTCCAAACCGAACACACTGTTGTGTCTAAATAGAATTCGGTTAGGCCCTTCCTGGTTACTACACCAAGTAAAAGCTGAGATGATAAAAGAAACCTTCGAGAGTCTAGATCCGACGACGAAAGAATTGAAATTCGCAACTGCTGCTCGATTATTAGAGGAGTCACCTCGTTTTTCGGCCTGATAGGCGACAACATTAAAGTCGTCGCCTAAATCCAAAACACCAAAACCCAAATTTGAAAGCGAAAGGATATCAGACCAAAGGACCAAACACTCAATTTTATCACACTTAGCGTAAACCATCGAAAAAACAAAGGGAGAGGGAAAAAAGGAAGAAGAACAAGTCACAAAGAGAGGCTGGACAAAATCGAAAATCGGGCGGACCATGACGTCTTTGGACCAAATGATCCAAATATTGTCAAAGATATAAGCTAAGGCACCTCTGAATCCAAGTGAGAAAATAGACTTGGTGACCTCCTCCGGTCCCATAAATGGCTGCAGAAGCGCCACCTTACAAACCGAGTGCTTCCTAATGACGTGTTTGAGCCTAGCAAAGGACGCATCGTTATCAAACCCACGAATGTTCCAAAACAAGAAATTCGCCATCCCAGCAAGAGCAAAGAACAACCAAAAGAAACAAAAAAAGAAAAACAATTAAGAGCAGATAAGATAAGACAAAGCGCATGTCGAGTAGATCGTACGATCTGCTCAGACGCCGCTATTGAGCGTGTGCGAATGGTACGGGGAGTGCATAAAGACGATCGAGGTCTACGACGCACAGAGCAGATACGAAGGGAAGAAGATCGATCAACCGCTTCTCCGATTTCAGGGGATCCTAAAGACACCCCAAAAAACTGATCAGGCTATAGGGGCGAAGACAAACCGAACCGCGTTAGTCTAGAGTTCTTAGAAATGCGAGCTAAGCGGTCATTAATGATTGCAATCTTGTCCTTGCTAAGAAGGGGAATCGAGTGAGAAGATAGAGAGGGGGAGACACCAATGACAAAGGGGACGACATAGACAACGATGTAGTGTTGCGGCACAAGTGCGACACACTATGATATAAGGTACCTCTCAACACCGCGCTATCATTAGATTAACAACATGAAAAGGAAGAAGGGAACCTAAAATGGGAGGGATGCGCAAACCGATAGCTAACCAACCGAAAAGCCAAGGACCAGACTAAGAGCGCAGGCAACTAGCCATAGGTACATGTAAACCCATATAGCTGTCAGCAATAGTGATAGTTATATGCGGAGTACAATAGCCAAACCGCAGTCGATGCACTAAGTAAGACCGAACCCTCCCAATCGAGCGACTAGAAACTGGAAAACCCGCAAAACACACGAACAAATTACAATGAAATTTGTTCTGTTCCCATAAATACCAAGAGCTAAGGAGGGAAAACCAACAAAGCCAAAAATACTGCAAACCAAATGAGCACAAAAGGCCAAACAAACGAGGTCGAAGGCCAATAAATAAAGCATCGAATAGCCAGCACACCGAAGCACGTAGCCTCAAACTCATACCAACCGAGTATAATAAGAGAAAAAGAGAAACAGAGGCCGACAATAAAACCGAGGCAAATGAAGACAAATATACCCAAGTACCCAACCACATTCACACTAGCAAACCAATTAGAAAAGCATAACAACCCTAGAACATTAGCTCGCACATGACCCGCCACTAGTTTCTCTAAAGAGGAAACCATTGGGCAGGGAGCACCTACAAGAGCATGTCAAGGCTCACGACAATTCTCTCAAAACAATCAACCAATCAACCCAAAATGGAGCAATCGCAAGCAATCGTAACAAAACAAGAGAAGAGGGAAGAAGGCAGAACCTGAATGAAAAACCAAACAACCAAATGAGAATCTGGATCCGCGCAAGACAAAGGCACAACGGCTGCCAAAGCATTAAAATATTTAACTGAGCAAAGAAGACAAGAGTCGCAACATTCCAAGATCCAAGAAGACGATGTTCTTGATGGGATAAAGGGTGGAGATACCTCAACCACATCGAGAAAAGCATAATCTTCTAGCATGTCGAAATAGTTGGAAATCACCAAACATGTAGGAGCAAGAGCTCCAATATGTGAAGCTGAGTCGTCTGCAGCAACAACGCGAAATGAAGGGAGGGGGGAAGTGGTAGCCTTTTTGGATCTCTTACATCATCGAGAAATACGCCACCGCTGAGATCCAGTAGGCTTCCCATTGTTCCCATTATTCGGCATCGCATTGCCACCGTTAACACAAACTTGACAAAGGACTACATCAGATTGGAATATGGTGGTCAAATCCCTATCTTCCAAATGCACAACAAAAACACTTTGCAGAAATCATTGCCAAACAAGCCACCATAGATATGAGAGCCAACTACAAAGTCTGGAACAAAGGAGATCGAATGATCCCTCGAGCCTTTGAAACGCAAACGAGGAGCAAAAGGGGTGGTGAAATACCCCTTGCCTCGATTTGAAAGCCCTTATCTACCGACAGTGCAAAAATGGATAACCTCCTTAAGATGATGGGTTCCGAATGCAGCTCGCCCGAGAAAATAGGGTAATGTTCTAAGAAAACCCATCAACACAAGGTACTTGAACCTCGAAAGGTCCACAAAGGCGCTCAAAGCCACCATATGAACCACCGCAGACGAAACTCCAGTGATTTCAATGTGGAGCAGACCAACAACCACTACCATAATCGATGCATAGATAACTTCTAACAGTGGACAGGGTTTGATGAAGATTCCGATAAACTCAAAATAATCGCCGATAGTTGATGGAGACATAAACATAGAAATTGGGGCAAACCACAAAATAAGGAAAGCAAAGAATAGAGCATCTCATAATCGAAGGGAAACCGCAATGGAGAATAATCAGTAGAAGGAATTAAGCGATTCGAAGAAGTAGTGAATATCGCGATTTTTATAGAGAGAGGAGGCCATGAATGTAGCCGTTGATTTGAATTCATATTCATTTGCAATGTAAATTAATTTTTTTTATTTCCCACCAAAATTATATATATATATATTCAAAAATGACATTTTCTATAAAAAAAATATATATTCAAAAATGATACTTAGCCATTGTTTAATATAATGTGATGCACTATAAATTTTGTTATTTAATCCACTGTCATGCATGACAAAATAATTGATACTAAAACAATGTAAACCCATATTTAGTAGTTTTTTTATTCAAATGTGTAATGTCCCGGTTTTCAGCTAGTGTTTGTTAATGATAAATATGGAATTACTAAGGAAACTAAATCATAAAATATGTTACTTAACATACTTAAACAAGTATACATGTATGTGTAAAGATTGGTGTATGAATATACTAATGTACATATCTAGTTATGTTGTAAAATGTTGAAAACATGATGTAAGTTTGCAACAAATAGGTGCAGCAAAACATAAGTGTCAAAGAATGGTTCAAAACAAAAATTTCCATTTGAACGCAACATGTATGGTAGAATGACTCAATAAAAATATCAAGAGGGAAATGCTATGAAACAAAACAAAAGTAAGAAAATAAAGTCAAGATCATTAATGAGATTTAGCAAGTAATAGTATGCTAATATAGGCAAAAGTCATCACCTAGGAACTAGCAATAGAAAATTGCAAATATTTAATTCATATTAGCAAAATATCTAAATTCTTAGAAGGTAAGCAAACCATTTTATATGGTAAATGAAATCTAAGAAAATATGAACCATGTGCAGCAAGTTAATGAAGTATGGTGGATATATTTTGCTTCTAGAAGAGGAAAGGTAAGGACAAGAAGATAGAAAATATCTTAGATAAACAATTCATTTCTTAATGTATAAGTTTTCTTAAACAAATCAAATAGGATTTAGGGGATGGTGAAGGCTAATAGCCATAGGTTGCTGTAACATTAAAATAGTGAGAGCCTACAACCTAAAATTTAAAAGTAAAACAATTGTCTAATATAAGACTTTGTCTATAAATAGAACGTTAGCTTCCACATTTTCTCACATAAATATTTGATGACAAATGATATTGTAGCCGCAGCATGGTAGAAACAGAGGATAACTGGAAGTTATAAGGTGAGTAAACTATCTCTATTTGAATCTATTTTCAAAGTGTTTTATGTATGATACTAATATAGGCTTGCATGATTTTAGAATATTAATGTAGTTGATTCAAATTTGGATGAAAACCTTATTTAGATGCATCCTAGAAATATACAGGGTATTAGAAAACAACAAAGCAGTGAACCAATATAATAAAAACAGTAGGACATTTACGTGAGTAAACCCTCTTTGATCCTCTGTAAAATCTTATTCCTTTGACTGATGTTGAATGTATACAAGTTGTTTTATGTTGACATGTAGTGTTTGCGTGCATCTTGGCCTTCTATATCATATATATGCATGTTTTCAATACTGTTAACACTTGAAACCGAAACCATGAGAATTGTAAACATGAATTCATGAGTAGACTGTCAAATGTTTACAAGTTAAAACTATCGTTGATTTATATTTTAGGATACAGAAGATATACACATGTGCATATACGTTTGAATAGGTGCAAGTAGCTAATTTCATCTTCATTTAATAACTGGACAGAAAAGCTAAAACAGAGGACTAACTTAGTGAGTTAACTAATTAAGGAAATAATAATAACAATGAATGTGTGTTGACACTTAAATACGTTGCTTTGAAAAACTTACAATACTTTTATATAAGGGTAGAAGTGAAGCAATATGTCGAAGGAGTTAATGGGGTATGTGTACACTGCGTACATAGAAAACGGATAAGGGAGGCGGTATAAGTTGGTTTTCGGAAATTGAGGTGATGGGTTAAGTTCGGGAAGTACTGGGAAAATTCAATAGCAGCTTGTTGGAGCAATTTAGGACATTGTAAATGAGTTTGAATATGAAGTTCTGGTCTGCATGAGTCGTGATGGAGGTGAGATGGCCAATTGAGGTGCTGTGCATATGCACACATGAAATTGTGTGCGTCTATGTGACTGGAAAGAAAGAACTAGAGTTGCAGGCAAATTCCCAGTGGAAAGACAGGGCGCAAGTATTCTGGATGGTCAGCAACGAAGTGGTGAAGTGATCATGGTCTTGGTTAGTTGAATGGCATTGGAAGGGAGTACGGATGAGAGCAAGGGGATCAGGCAAGAAATATTTAATATCAATGCTGAGGGATTCGGTGTATAACATATGCGCCTGGTTTAGAAAGAAAGCCAAAACAATGGACAAAGAAGGAAAAAGTGGTTGCGGCTGTTGTTGTGTACATTTGGCTTTGGGGTATGAGAATTTGGGCTTTGACCCATTTTAAGAAAAAGAAATGAATGTAGGTTAAAACATTAAAAGAAAACAAAAAAAGTTAGAGGGGAAACAGAAGTCAGTAGAAAGATGAGAGAACTATAGAGTGAAATCGCTGTAGCACCGGAGGAGACCCGATCTGAAGGAGGTGGTGGGACCCAGAGGTGATAGGTGATCGGCTTGGATGGTCGGCGATGATCAGTGGTGGCTGAGGCGCGTGTGCACGTACACATGCACAGATGTGCACATCAGGAGTTGGCGTGGTGACTGCATGGTGATCAGGGTGTTTGGCACGGTAACTTGAAGGCCTGGTACTTTGGTATTCTGGCACTTTGCCAAGTACCAGGTGGTACTTCGGAAAATGCGGTCATGACATGGAAAATTGGGAGGAACGAACGGTGATTGGAGTCCTGGCACTTTGGCACTTTGGTAATTGGCAAAGTACCAGGTGGTACTTTGGCAAACGCATGCGCAGCCTTAGGATCTGAAGCGAAATCATGGCGTTTTGAAGCTGGTACTTTGGCAATTTGGTACTTTGGTCAATACGCTGGAAAATGAGTTTCTAAAAGATGTTTTTAATTAAAATTTGTTTTAATTAAATTGAAAAAATAAAATAAAATTAAATTATAAATTAATAATTAAATAAAAAGTTAATTTTTATTTAATTTGGCATAGGCAAGTGGAAAGAGGAAAATGGCAAGAAGATCGAGTACAAAAGTTGATCGAAGAAGTTCAACGAGTTTGAAGCTTTAAAATATTAAGGAAATAATTCAAAATAAATTATTAAATAATTTATTTATGATAAATTAGAAGTAATAAAATAACTTACCAGAAGAAATGGAGTATTGAACATCGTCTAAACATCGACGATGAACGAAGCAAAATACCGTGTGCGAAGCATGTGCTTCATTTATCCATTTCTAAATAATGAGAAAAACTGAATAGAATACCGTGTGCAACGCATACACTTTAACTGTTCAATTTTAAAGGACAATACTAATATCCAGATATGAACAAGATAAAACTATACTATTTGTGTGATGATAATTAATGTGTAAACTGAATAATAATCATGATTAAGCCGGTAGCTATTCATCGACTATAAAAAGACATTACGTACATCGTTTCGACGAGACCGGAATAAATATTCCACTTCGACTCGAAGTATACGACACGTGTCAGAAATATTGAAGACAGAAATATGCAAGGACTATTTTAAATAGTACCTTCGGTCTGTTCAGTCCCAGGACAAACCCGAATGGACAAGTGTCTGACAACGTATATCAATTAGATTCTACACATCGAATTTACGTAAGTATATTACGTTGGTGGCGGAGAAATTCATTTCTCTTAGCTTTATTGCCTGCAATATATTTGGGTAATCGAATGAGTGTTTATGACGAATATGACGATGTGGCATTCAAAGAAATTGAAGTAATGAATCTGTCAGAAGAATAAATGTGACCTCAAAACCTCACAACCAGTAAGTAACAAAAGTTGGACTAGGCAGCATGGCTAGTTGGGTCATACCCAAGCAGGGTATATTATCACCATCTAGAGAATATTCATATTTTTTACTTCTTTTCAATTCTGTATCTCCTGGGAATGGTTATGTTGGTACCAACCGTAGAGATGGTAATATATTCGTTACACTCAAGCTAAATGAGTGGACGGTCATGTGTGGCTGGGTCGCAAGACGTTCTTGTTGAACCCCAGTATATCCTCTCTGGAGTACACTGATCGACAGGTGCTCCCATACCTTGTCTGTTGGAATCCAATCTCCAATTTTTGATTTTATACTATATATGTGAACGTGAGATGCAAGCGTTTCACTAGGTGATTATTATTTTTAATAAAAACTATCATAATATCAAACGTTTTGATATAAAGTACTTGGGTCATTATCCATATATTAGTTTTGGAATGGTCTAATGATTTCTAAAGTAAATGAATCTGGAAAACCTTATTTCTTACTTCCCTGTTTACATCTTTTAACTGTGTTTACTCACACCTGTCCCCTGACTGACCCAGAGTTTATTTTCTGTGTTTCCTAAACTCTTGGGTACTCATAACATTTATGAGTAGACAAGTAGTCCAGGTAAGCAAGTGGAACCTATGAAGTCCAAGTCAAGACCAGTAGTATATCTATATCTATGTATCCAGTTTAGATATCTGTATTATCCCATTCATGATGTATAATTATGCTGTTGTACTATGGTATTGAATTATGATGATGTATTATGATGTAGCAGACCCTGTATTGTAATATATTATGTATTTTTGACATTTCGCTCTGAGATTCTGATGTTTTGTTATTCTTCTATTCTATTAGTTCTATCTTTTCTATCTCATCTTCTAAATTCTTTCAATAATGACATGACTTTCGAGGCATCGAAAATCGCGCCGTTACAGTTGGTATCAGAGCTTAGATTTTTCGAAAACCTAGGCTTTGGATTAGTGTCGAGAGAGCGTATTTTTACTTAAAAAAAATATTTTAGTATAGGACGACATTAGCTGTTGACCTTAGTTATTGACTTAAGATTATCCCTAAGTCTATCTTCCGATTGAGTATTAACTTTCAAACCGTATACTCAGAAAGTTGAAAATGAGTTCTCAAGGAAGACGAGGCCGAGGAGCAAGCAGGACAACCACGGTAACCAACGGAAGGAGTTAAATGAATCAGTGTCAACCTCAGGATATGTTCAACAACATTGAGTTAAATTAATAATATTTGGTGAACAAAATTGGTATATCCCGGTTATAAAAACCAGACTTGAGTTATTAGTTGGATATAGGCCCATATGAGTTAAGTAGCTAATTTTGAAATGAAATCAGAATTTTGGATTTTAGAAATAGTTAACTAAAATTCCAATCAAATAAGGAATCCATCAGGTAAATTGTTACGGATGTATATTAAATTGACTTTAGTTAAAACTAAAATCTACGCGTGACTCTTTAATTTCGGGGACGAAATTCTTTTAAGGGGGGTGGGCTATAATGTCCCGGGTTTTAGCTAGTGTTTGTTAATGATAAATATGGAATTAATGAGGAAATTAAATCATAAAATAGGTTACTTAACAAACTTAAACAAGTATAAATGTAGATGTAAAGATAAGTGTATGAATATACTAATGTACATATTTAGTTATGTTGTAAAAAGTTGAAAACATGATGTAAGTTTGCAGCAAATAGGTTCAACAAAACATAAGTGTCAAAGAATGGTTCAAAACATAAATTTCCATTTGAACGCAACATGTATGGTAGAATGACTCAATAAAAATATCAAGAGGGAAATGCTATGAAACAAAACAAAAGTAAGAAAATAAATTCAAGATCATTAATGAGATTTAACAAGTAATAGTATGCTAATATAGGAAAAAGTCATCACTTAGGAACTAGCAATAGCAACTTGCAAATATTTAATTCATATTAGCAAAATATCTAAATTCTTAGAAGGTAAGCAAACCATTTTATATGGTAAATGAAATCTAAGAAAATATGAACCATGTGCAGCAAGTTAATGAAGTATGGTGGATATATTTTGCTTCTAGAAGAGGAAAGGTAAGGACAAGAATATAGAAAATGTCTTAGATAAACAATTCATTTCTTAATGTATAAGTTTTCCTAAACAAATCAAATAGTATTTAGGGGGATAGTGAAGGCTAATAGCCATAGGTTGTTGTAACATTAAAATAGTGATAGCCTACAACCTAAAATTTTAAAGTAAACCAATTGTTTAATATAAGACTTTGTCTATAAATAGCACCTTAGCTTCCACATTTTCTCACACAAATATTTGAAGACAAATAATATTGTAGCCACAACATGGTAGAAACAGAGGATAACTGGAAGCTATAAGGTGAGTAAACTATCTCTATTTGAATCAATTTTCAAAGTGTTTTATGTATGATACTAATATAGGTTTGCATGATTTTATAATATTAATGTAGTTGATTCAAATTTGGATGAAAACCTTATTTAGATGCATCCTGGAAATATACAGGGTATTAGCAAATAGCAAAACAGCGAACCAATATAATATAAACAGTAGGAAATTTATGTGAGTAAACCCTCTTTGATCCTCTGTAAAATCTTATTCCTTTGTGATGTTGAATGTATACAAGTTGTTTTATGTTGACATGTAGTGTTTGTGTGCATCTTGGTCTTCTATATCATATATATGCCTGTTTTCAATACTGTTAACACTTGAAACCGAAACCATGAGAATTGTACACATGAATTCATGAGTAGACTGTCAAATGTTTCCAAGTCAAAACAATCGTTGATTTATATTTTAGGATGCAGTAGGTATACACATGTGCATATATGTTTGAATAGGCGCAAGTAGCTAATTTCATCTTCATTTAATAACTGGACAGAAAAGCTAAAACAGAGGACTAAATTAGTGAGTTAACTAATTAAGGAAATGACAATAACAATGAGTTTGTGTTGAAACTTAAATACGTTGCTTTGAAAAACTTAAAATACTTTTATATAAGGGTAGAAATGAAGCAATATGTCGAAGGAGTTCATGGAGTATGTGTACACTGTGTACACAGTACACGGATAAGGGAGGCGGTATAAGTTGGTTTTCAGAAATTGAGGTGAGGGGTTAAGTTGAGGAAGTACTGGGAAAATTCAATAGCAGCTTGCTGGAGCAAGTTAGGACATTGGAAATGAGTTCGAATATGAAGTTCTGGTCTGCATGAGTGGTGATGGAGGTGGGATGGCCAGTGGAGGTGCTGTGCATATGCACACATGAAATTCTGTGCATCTATGTGACTGGAAACAGAGAACTGGAGTTGCAGGAAAATTCGCTGTGGTAAGACAGGGCGCAAGTATTTTGGACGGTCAGCAACGAAGCAGTGAAGTGATCATGGTCATGGTTGGTTGAACGGCATTGGAATGGAGTGTGGATGAGAGAAAAGGGATCAGGCAAGAAATATTGAATATCAATGTTGAGGGATTCGGTGTAGAACACGTGCGCCTGGTTTAGAAAGAAAGCCAAAACGATGGACAAAGAAGGAAAAAGTGGTTGCAGCTGTTGTTGTGTACATTTGGCTTTGGGGTCTGAGACTTTGGGATTTGACCCATTTAAAGAAAAAGAAATGAATAAAGGTTAAAATGTTAAAATAAAACAAAAAAGTTAGAGGGGAAACATAAGTCAATAGAAAGATGAGAGAACTATACAGTGAAACCACTATAGCGGCGGAGGAGACCCGATCTGAAGGTGGTGGGGGGACCCAGAGGTGATGGGTGATCGGCTTGGATGGTCGGCGATGGTCAGTGGTTGCTGAGGCGTGTGTGCACTTACACATGCACAGATGTGCACATCAGGAGTTGGCGTGGTGACTGCATGGTGATCAGGGGGTTTGGCACGGTAACTCAAAGGCCTGGTACTTTGGTATTTTGGCACTTTGCCAAGTACCAGGTGGTACTTCGGAAAATACGGTCGTGGCATGGAAAATTGGGAGGAACGAATGGTGACTGGAAGCCTGGCACTTTGGCACTTTGGTAATTGGCAAAGTACCAGGTGGTACTTTGGCAAACGCATGCGCAGCCTTAGGATCTGAAGCGAAATCACGGCATTTTGAAGCTGGTACTTTGGCAATCTGGTCCTTTGGTCAATACGCCTGAAAATGAGTTTCTAAACGAAGTTTTTAATTAAAATTTGTTTTAATTTAAATGAAAAAATTAAATTAAAGCATAAATTAATAATTAAATAAAAATAGAATTTCTATTTAATTTGGCATAGGCAAGTGGAAAGAGGAAAATGGCAAGAAGATCGAGTACAGAAGTTAATCGATGAAGTTCAACGAGTTTGAAACTTTAAAATATATAGGAAATAATTTAAATAAATTATTAAATTAATTTATTTATGATAAATTAGAAGTAATAAAATAACTTACCAGAAGAAATGGAGTATTGAACATCGTCTAAACATCGACGATGAACGAAGCAAAATACCGTGTGCGAAGCACGTGCTTCATTTATCCATTTCTAAATAATGAGAAAAACTGAATAAAATACCATGTGCAACGCACACACTTTATGTAAAGACCCGTAAATTCTCGCTCTTTGGATCGACCATAAACCACACACGTCTGACCCAAAGGTTGGAAATCCACTAATAATTTAACTTTGGGAATACAGTACATTAGAACAACAACAACAGACTTTTATAACATCAATAATAAATGTTACATCAGAGTATAGAATATCAGAGTACATTGACTAATAATTACAATGGAAGATAATTTTACATTATTTTAATACATTGCAGCGGAAATAAAATAACTAAGGAAGCGGAAGACAACTATGCTCCAGACACAGCTTTAGGCTTCAATCCAAAATCTTGCCCGAGGTAAGAACCTGTAGACAAACTACTTGACTGCCCGTGTGGAAAGAGGGCACCCGAGTTTGTAAAGGTGGAAACAAACAACGGGTCAGTCATGGGACTGGTGTGAGAATTCTTAACTAATTTAACTAATAGTAATAAGGCAAATCCAAGGACCACGCCGCTAACGCGGAACGGGTTTACTCCAATGGATTGCCAGTGCATAAACTAAAGTAAATCGTTAAAACAACGCAGTGCTTTTTAGAAAAATGAAACCATTATAAGACCCAAGTCCCATCACACAATGCAACGCAAACCGGAGGATAGGGTTTTACCTTATAATGATCAAAAGATGATAAATACGAATAATACGATATTATTATTAGTGTGTATATATGGGTATATATATATTTCAAAAACATTTCAATCATAATGTATCAATCATAGACGGCATAGTACCCCATCCTACTATGTCGCCATACTAGTTCTACAATCAAAACCGCAAGGTCGTATTGGGAATTGGATTTCCATCATGAGTAGAGGCTAGGGGCAAGCTCCTCTCTGATTCGAGACACTCTAGCAAATGCCTCAGGATCACACCTATGGGCAACCCTTGGATGCGGTAGGGCCGGTCCCCGCCTATCGGCAGTGGATTAGTTATGCCTGAACACACGTTTCCCGGTTCCTTTGAACCTATAATATGACCACTATCGGCCTATAAAATCCGAGGCGCCTCAAAATCCATCATCCACATAAGTAAAATGCCAGGCCGTGTTAAAGCACTGACACTACCACTAGCTAGAAAGAAACGTGTGCACTCCCTACGGTCCATATCCCGTTTTTGACTCATACCGGGGTGTGAGGCTCGCGAAGTCACGATATACACAAAGCTATGTCGTAATAGGCTATGCTTTGATCATCCCACAAGGCCCTGCTTTTCAACAAAAGCCTTGATCATATGCATCTTGGCATGCCACGTTGACATTTCACGCCATGCAATTCATAACTATTAATACACAACATCTAAGGGTGTTTAGCAAGAGAATAAATTCTCCGCCACCAACGGTTGTATATTAATAGAAATCAATTTACATAAAATGAAATTCAACGTCAGACATGCATCCATTTATAAGCTTATGCTTTGGGTCTGAGCGAAAGCCAAATCCATACAAATCAACACTACGTCCGGGTAACTACCATTTAAGCCCCATCTTGGGAGCAAATCAATCAAGGACCTCAACACTAGTTACCCATTCGATGTGAAGATCGCCGGTCTTCGACCACCGTCTTCATCTTCGACTCTTCATCGTCGTAATAATTATTCGGAATGGGTTAAACCCGGCCTTTCCGAATAACTTGCGTATTTTATAATTTAAAATCAAGTGTTATAAAACACATCCAACGTCTCATTCCAATTCAAAATATTCTTTTATAGAATATTCATAATAAAGGGAAAATTCCCATGAATTAAATCAAAGATAAATTCTTATAAATTTATTCTTTTTATTAAACATTCATTAAATATCCAATTTGATTTTAATATCAAAATCATTATTTATGATTATTCCAATTTAAGAAATAAATCTAATCTTTGATTGGGTTAAAGAATCAATGTCATTCAAAAACATTGTTCACAATAAACCCAAAGTCGTCTTTCATTAAATATGGAATTTTCATAGAAATCGAGTCAAAATATAATCGATATAAATTACTGTATCAGATCAATAATATGTATGGAATAACGGCAAAGCCTTTTAAATTCCATCTATAGTATCGGTCTTCTTTTACAGAAGCCTATTTCGATTTTTATCCAACCGAATTTCTATTCAATTCCAATTTAATTAATATTAAATTGGAAAACTTTACTTTTAGAAAAATTCTTTTTAAATCTTAGTAAAAAGATTTATAATTTCTAAATCATATTTTTACTGTAAATTGGGTTAAAGAACAAATGTCGTTTAAAAACATAGTTCACAACAAACCCAATTCACATGATTATTTATTCCAATTTCTAAATATAATTGAACTAAAAGTCTTAATTTAAAGATTTATTCTTAAATACAGGGTTTAAGAATAGTGTTATTTAAGACACCATTCACGATAACCCGAATTTCTAATTCTTTTATTTAATTTCAAATAAATATTAAACAAATTAGAAGACTTCATTAAATCTTAACTTAAAAGATTTATCCTAGTTACTAACTAGTTTACTTTAATAGAAATATATTTTCTATCTTTTGTCCATTCAAGAATGGACATAGAAATCATTATTATATTCTTTGTTAAATATTATCTTGAAATATTAGTTGTTTAAAAATTATTCTTTAAATAAAAAGATTCTTTATATAAAATATTCTTTATAGTATAATATTCTTTATTTTAAAAGATATTTATATTTTAATGTTCTTTATTTCAAATATTCCTTATTTTTAAATATATTCTTTATTTAAAAGAAATCCTGGACTGGAATGTGACTCAATCAGTTACTATATAACTTTGGTCATACGGGTTTCACACATCGTATAAATATGACAACAAATGATACATAATTATCAAACATCTATCACAATCTGAGTGAAGTTTATAACTGGGTGAGTATTAAAATGAAATAATAATACTCATCTCAGCCTGTCAATCTATCGATCGACATATAACTAAATATTGGGACTAGTGTATGACAATTCATCCCAACACCCGTGTGGGGTTTTCAGCCAACAACAGTTCATATAAATAAATGATTGGTTAATGAATTTAACCAATTTAATACTATTAACGTGTTGATGTAAATGAGGTAACATGTTATTTATTTCTAATACCAAATAAAAATGTATTTTTATTCGTATAATTTCCCTATTCAATTCTAATGTATGTTTAACCCATAATATGATTCTTATATTTGAATATAACTTCAAATGTAGGTTTATAAATAAAGATTGATTTTTATTCTTACTTACAAATCCTACTACATGTTATGCAAATATATTTATTATATTTTCATTTGAGTTCTAATCAAAATGCATATAAGATAATTATTTTTCATCACATTTTATTTGCAATGAAGGATGCAAATAAAAATGTGTTCTTTTTATATCAAAGATTTATTCGCATTGTGAATGCGAACAAAGAAAGCAAATTTTATTTTCAAAGTTTTATTCGTATTGTGAATGCGAACAAAGAAAGCAAATTTTATTTTCAAAGTTTTATTCGCATAGTGAATGCGAACAAAGAAAGCAAATTTTATTTTCAAAGTTTTATTCGCATTGTGAATGCGAACAAAGAAAGCAAATTTTATTTTCAAAGTTTTATTCGCATTGTGAATGCGAACAAAGAAAGCAAATTTTATTTTCAAAGTTTTATTCGCATTGTGAATGCGAACAAAGAAAGCAAATTTTATTTTCAAAGTTTTATTAGCATGGTGAATGCGAACATAGAAAGCAAATTTTATTTTCAAAGTTTTATTCGCATTGTGAATGCGAACAAAGAAAGCAAATTTTATTTTCAAAGTTTTATTCGTATTGTGAATGCGAACAAAGAAAGCAAATTTTAGATGCGAACAAAGAAAGCAAATTTTATTTTCAAAGTTTTATTCGCATTGTGAATGCGAACAAAGAAAGCAAATTTTATTTTCAATGGTTTGTTCGCATTTGTGGATGCGGACAAAAAGGTAAATTTTAATTTTAATGATTTGTTCGCATTTGTGGATGCGAGCAAAAGATAGTGAGTTTTTAATTGTAATGGTTTGTTCGCATTGTAAATGCAAACAAAAAGTAAATTTTATTCTCAGGTTATATTTACTAAATAAAAAGGTAAATTTTAGTCTCAAGTTATATTTGTGTTTTAAGAACACAAATAAAAATATACGTTTTGTTCTCAAGTTATGTTTGTGTTTTAAGAACACAAATAAAGATGTAAGTTTGGTTTCAAGTTATATTTGTGTTTTGAGAACACAAATAAAAATGTGAGTTTTGGTTTCAAGATATATTGATATTTAAAAAGTAAATTATTGTTTCAAGTCATATTTACATTATAGAATGTAAATAAAATAAAATAAAAAATAAGTTTTCTTTTCAAGTGATATTTACATTATAAAATGTAGATAAAAAGTAAGTTTTGTTTTATTTTCAAGTTTATTTGTGTTTTAAGAACACAAATAAAAATATAAGTTTTTAATGTAAATCTTTATTTTAACACTTTGTTCACATCAAGGGATGCAAACAAAATATAATTCTCTTTTATTTTAAACATTTTGTTCGCATTGAGAAATGCAAACAAAATATAATTCTTTTTAATTTTAATTGTAAATCTCTATTTTGTCATTTTGTTCGCATCGAGGGATGCAAACAAAATACAATCTTTTTATTCCTTTGTACATTTCTGTTTGAGAAATGCGAACAAAATACCATCCTCTTATTTTCAATATTTAATTGATAATTCACATCAATTCAAATAAAAAGATAACTTTCCTCCCTTTCTTTTTTTTCCTTTCATTTTCTATGTTGAATTGATAATTCTAGATCAATTCCATTTAAAAGACAAATTTTTTATTTCTACGTTAAATTGATTACATAGATCAATTCAAATAAAAACAAGAGCGATAACATCGGGGTAGCAAGCCATGTTTCTTTTATTATGAATGGATAAGTTAGATCCACTCAAATCAAACCAAAAGTGTTAACCATCAATTCAATCTAACACAAGTGATTATGTATAAATGGTGAAAATCTAATTCCCTTTTGTTTTGAATTGATAATTAGATCCATTCAAATTTAATCAAAGTGATAACATAGGATAATATAAAATGATAATCATATGGATCTACACGAACTATGCAATCATAGAACAATCATCACCAAATATGAACACACAAACAGATCTGAAACGTAGTCATATGTATATTAACATCGCAATTTAAATAATTTAATTAATTATTAAATTTAAACAAAGAATCTCACATTGTTTTTTGGCTGAAATTCAACTATCTCTATTTCAGCTCTGGTTAGTGTCATCGCGAAGATCTGGACTTTGTGATTCCAACGCAATTTACGGTTTGTGAAACGGACCTCATATGAGAGAGATATTGATTTTTAAAGATTGCATAAATTAAATATTAAATTAATAAAATAATATTAAAATATAGGTTTCTTCCCCGTCGTTACCTGTTACCGCCGAACCCATGCTTCCACGTTCCATCTTCTGCACGCACCTCCCCACGGCGCACCGTTCGCCGATCAAACACCGCCAACTCGAAGCTCGTGCCACCACCTGCTCGCTCTACCAACCACCTGAAGCTCGGCCTCCCTAATCACCACGAAATTGAACCTAAACCGCTGGCCTTTAGTCTGAGAATTCGCGAAATCTGTGAACCAAAACCCGATCTTAACCGTATGGATGGAAAGGTCTCTCGAAGAGCTTCGATTTGGTATATCATACGTCGATTTTCGTTGAATTGATCAAAAGATATTAGCATATCAATTTCGGATGATTTCAGCCTTCGAAAATAGGGCGGCGGCTGCCATGAAATAGGGTTCCGAAATTTAATAATATTTTATTATTTAATCTCGAAAAATGTGCTTAAAAGGTGGATTTTCGGACTTTCTCTGATTTGGGCCTGCTTACTGTCGTTCTTAAGGTTTCGACACCTTTTGAACGCAATGGAACGGGTCTCAGGGCCCAATTCCGAAATTCGTATATATTTTATTTAAAATTCCATTAAAATTTAATTAATTAAATATTGACCATACATTTAAATATGCTGGGGCCACATACGACCTCTAAAAATTACAGAAAAATTATTTTTGGCTTTCTTATGATGATACGGTTCTAACAAAACTAACTTCGTCGAATTCTGAGACTGTTTGAAAAATGGCTATTTCTAAGGGCTATATAGTTTAATACTAAAAATACATTTTTAAACAAATAAATTCCGGAACTCAAAATATATAAGTGTCTATACTTTTTAAATGCAGAAACATCATTCCGGACTCAATGGAAGTGGTTTCGAGTCCAAATTCCTTCGTATGTGAAAAGTATCCTTTTGGGCCATATATATTATATATATAAATTTTACAGCGACCTTTCTAAATTTTGAATTGGCTGTAACTTTTGATTTTTAAAACGAAATTTCAATTTTTTTTAGATTCGTTAGAAAGATATGATTAAAGAGATTTAAATATTTCTGGTTTCATTCAATTCTGATTTATTTTGAATCCTGTACAATCAGTTAAAGTTTAAAATTAAAATTTCAAACTACCGCGCTATTTCTAACTCCTTTTATATTTAAATTAAATTTATTCGTTTTAGCTTTAATTAAAATAAATTTTAGCCATTATTATTTAAATAAATTATTTTATATTCTTAAAATTCATTAAAATTTCTAAAATAAAATTTTTAAATTGGTTCAGAATTTTCGGGTTGTTACAATCTCCTCCACTTAAAATCTTTTCGTCCTCGAAAAGGAAATGAGATGAAAGTTGTTTATTTAACTAATTTAATTTTCATTCTTTTATTGACTTAAATAATTTTATTGGTTGAACTAGTATTCACACAACATTATTATAAATCAATTAGTTGATTAAATTTTTAAATATATATAGTTTTTATATATCAAAGAATCATATTTTCTAAAATCGAATTATATGTAAAATTACAAGTACGTTAATTATAAGTTGGTCACTCCGAACTCATTCTAGGGTACTACTGACCCTATCTCTAATGAGTATTCTTATTGGATATTACTAATCTAACCTCGGATGAGTCTTTTGTTCAGTTCTAACGAGTTGTACCCCAAAGATTTGAGCTAACCAGAGCTCTGATACCATTGTAAAGACCTGTAAATTCTCGCTCTTTGGATCGACCATAAACCACACAAGTCTGACCCAAAGGTTGGAAATCCACGAATATTTTAACTTTGGGAATAGAGTACATTAGAACAACAACAACAGACTTTGATAACATCAATAATAAATGTTACATCAGAGTACGGAATATCAGAGTACATTGACTAATAATTACAACGGAAGATAATTTTACATTATTTTAATACATTGCAGCGGAAATAAAATAACTAAGGCAGCGGAAGACAACTATGCTCTGGACACGGCTTTAGGCTTCAATCCAGAATCTTGCCCGAGGTAAGAACCTGTAGACAAACTACTCGACTGCCCATGTGGAAAGAGGGCACCCGAGTTTGTAAAGGTGGAAACAAACAACGGGTCAGTCATGGGACTGGTGTGAGAATTCTTAACTAATTTAACTAATAGTAATAAAGCAAATCCAAGGACCACGCCGCTAACGCGGAACGAGTTTACTCCAATGGATTGCCGGTGCATAAACTAAAGTAAATCGTTAAAACAACGCAGTGCTTTTTAGAAAAATGAAACCATTATAAGACCCAAGTTCCATCACACAATGCAACGCAAACCGTAGGATAGGGTTTTACCTTATAATGATCAAAAGATGATAAATATGAATAATACGATATTATTATTAGTGTGTATATATGGGTATATATATATTTCAAAAACATTTCAATCATAATGTATCAATCATAGACGGCATAGTACCCCATCCTACTATGTCGCCATACTAGTTCTATAATCAAAACCGCAAGGTCGTATTGGTAATTGGATTTCCATCATGAGTCAAGGCTAGGGGTAAGCTCCTCTCCGATTCGAGACACTCTAGCAAATGCCTCAGGATCACACCTATGGGCAACCCTTGGATGCGGTAGGGCCGGTCCCCGCCTATCGGCAGTGGATTAGTTATGCCTGAACACACGTTTCCCGGTTCCTTTGAACCTATAATATGACCACTATCGGCCTATAAAAATCCGAGGTGCCTCAAAATCCATCATCCACATAAGTAAAATGCCAGGCCGTGTTAAAGCACCGACACTACCACTAGCTAGAAAGAAACGTGTGCACTCCCTACGGTCCATATCCCGTTTTTGACTCATACCGGGGTGTGAGGAACGCGAAGTCACGATATACACAAAGCTATGTCGTAATAGGCTATGCTTTGATCATCCCACAAGGCCCTGCTTTTCAACAAAAGCCTTGATCATATGCATCTTGGCGTGCCACGTTGACATTTCACGCCATGCAATTCATAACTATTAATACACAACCTCTAAGGGTGTTTAGCAAGAGAATAAATTCTCTACCACCAACGGTTGTATATTAATAGAAATCAATTTACATAAAATGAAATTCAACGTCAGACATGCATCCATTTATAAGCTTATGCTCTGGGTCTGAGCGAAAGCCAAATCCGTACAAATCAACACTACGTCCGGATAACTACCATTTTAGCCCCATCTTGGGAGCAAATCAATCAAGGACCTCAACACTAGTTACCCATTCGATGTGAAGATCGCCGGTCTTCGACCACCGTCATCATCTTCGACTCTTCATCGTCGTAATAATTATTCGGAATGGGTTAAACCCGGTCTTTCCGAATAACTTGCATATTTTATAATTTAAAATCAAGTGTTATAAAACACATCCAACGTCTCATTCCAATTCAAAATATTCTTTTATAGAATATTCATAATAAGGGGAAAAGTTCCCATGAATTAAATCAAAGATAAATTCTTATAAATTTATTCTTTTTCTTAAACATTCATTAAATATCCAATTTGATTTTAATATCAAAATCATTATTTATGATTATTCCAATTTAAGAAATAAATCTTATCTTTAATTGGGTTAAAGAATCAATGTCATTCAAAAACATTGTTCACAATAAACCCAAAGTCGTCTTTCATTAAATATGGAATTTTCATAGAAATCGAGTCAAAATATAATCGATATAAATTTCTATATTAGATCAATAATATGTATGGAATAACGACAAAGCCTTTTAAATTCCATCTATAGTATCAGTCTTCTTTTACAGAAGCCTATTTTGATTTTTATCCAACCGAATTTCTACTCAATTCCAATTTAATTAATATTAAATTGGAAAACTTTACTTTTAGAAAAATTCTTTTTAAATCTTAATAAAAAGATTTATAATTTCTAAATCATATTTTTACTGTAAATTGGGTTAAAGAACAAATGTCGTTTAAAAACATAGTTCACAACAAACCCAATTCACATTATCATTTATTCCAATTTCTAAATATAATTAAACTAAAAATCTTAATTTAAAGATTTATTCTTAAATACAGGATATAAGAATAGTGTTATTTAAGACATCATTCACGATAACCCGACTTTCTAATTCTTTTATTTAATTTCAAATAAATATTAAACAAATTAGAAGACTTCATTAAATCTTAACTTAAAAGATTTATCCTAGTTACTAACTAGTTTACTTTAATAAAAATATATTTTCTATCTTTTGTCCATTCAAGAATGGACATAGAAATCATTATTGTATTCTTTGTTAAATATTATCTTAAAATATTAGTTGTTTAAAAATTATTCTTTAAATAAAAAGATTCTTTATATAAAATATTCTTTATAGTATAATATTCTTTATTTTAAAAGATATTTATATTTTAATGTTCTTTATTTCAAATATTCCTTATTTTTAAAGATATTCTTTATTTAAAAGAAATCCTGGACTGGAATGTGACTCAATCAGTTACTATATAACTTTGGTCATACGGGTTTCACACATCGTATAAATATGACAACAAATGATACATAATTATCAAACATCTATTCACAATCAGAGTGAAGTTTATAACTGGGTGAGTATTAAAATGAAATAATAATACTCATCTCAGCCTGTCAATCTATCGATCGACATATAACTAAATATTGGGACTAGTGTATGACAATTCATCCCACCACCCGTGTGGGGTTTTCAGCCAACAACAGTTTATATAAATAAATGATTGGTTAATGAATTTAACCAATTTAATACTATTAACGTGTTGATGTAAATGAGGTAACATGTTATTTATTTCTAATACCAAATAAAAATGTATTTTTATTCGTATAATTTCCCTATTCAATTCTAATGTATGTTTAACCCATAATATGATTCTTATATTTGAATATAACTTCAAATGTAGGTTTATAAATAAAGATTGATTTTTATTCTTACTTACAAATCCTACTACATGTTATGCAAATATATTTATAATATTTGCATATGAGTTCTAATCAAAATGCATATAAGATAATTATTTTTCATCACATTTTATTTGCAATGAAGGATGCAAATAAAAATGTGTTCTTTTTAAATCAAAGTTTTATTCGCATTGTGAATGCGAACAAAGAATGCAAATTTTATTTTCAAAGTTTTATTCGTATTGTGAATGCGAACAAAGAAAGCAAATTTTATTTTCAAAGTTTTATTCGCATTGTGAATGCGAACAAAGAAAGCAAATTTTATTTTTAAAGTTTTATTCGCATTGTGAATGCGAACAAAGAAAGCAAATTTTATTTTCAAAGTTTTATTCGCATTGTGAATGCGAACAAAGAAAGCAAATTTTATTTTCAAAGTTTTATTCGCATTGTGAATGCGAACAAAGAAAGCAAATTTTATTTTCAAAGTTTTATTCGCACTGCGAATGCGAACAAAGAAAGCAAATTTTATTTTCAAAGTTTTATTCGCATTGTGAATGCGAACAAAGAAAGAAAATTTTATTTTCAAAGTTTTATTCGCATTGTGAATGCGAATAAAGAAAGCAAATTTTATTTTCAAAGTTTTATTCGCATTGTGAATGCGAAAAAAGAAAGAATATTTTAGATGCGAACAAAGAAAGTAAATTTTATTTTCAAAGTTTTATTCGCATTATGAATGCAAAAAAAGAAAGCAAATTTTATTTTCAAAGTTTTATTCGCATTGTGTATACGAACAAAGAAAGCAAATTTTATTTTCAAAGTTTTATTCGCATGGTGAAGGCGAACAAAGAAAGCAAATTTTATTTTCAAAGTTTTATTCGCATTGTGAATGCGAACAAAGAAAGCAAATTTTATTTTCAAAGTTTTATTCGCATTGTGAATGCGAACAAAGAAAGCAAATTTTAGATGCGAACAAAGAAAGCAAATTTTATTTTCAAAGTTTTATTCGCATTGTGAATGCAAATAAAGAAAGCAAATTTTATTTTCAATGGTTTGTTCGCATTTGTGGATGCGGACAAAAAGGTAAATTTTAATTTTAATGATTTGTTCGCATTTGTGGATGCGAGCAAAAGATAGTGAGTTTTTAATTGTAATGGTTTGTTCGCATTGTAAATGCAAACAAAAAGTAAATTTTATTCTCAGGTTATATTTACTAAATAAAAAGGTAAATTTTAGTTTCAAGTTATATTTGTGTTTTAAGAACACAAATAAAAATATACGTTTTGTTCTCAAGTTATGTTTGTGTTTTAAGAACACAAATAAAGATGTAAGTTTGGTTTCAAGTTATATTTGTGTTTTGAGAACACAAATAAAAATGTGAGTTTTGGTTTCAAGATATATTGATATTTTAAAAAGTAAATTATTGTTTCAAGTCATATTTACATTATAGAATGTAAATAAAATAAAAAAATTAAGTTTTGTTTTCAAGTGATATTTACATTATAAAATGTAGATAAAAATTAAGTTTTGTTTTATTTTCAAGTTTATTTGTGTTTTAAGAACACAAATAAAAATATTAGTTTTTAATGTAAATCTTTATTTTAACACTTTGTTCGCATCAAGGGATGCAAACAAAATATAATTCTCTTTTATTTTAAACATTTTGTTTGCATTGAGAAATGCAAATAAATATAATTCTTTTTAATTTTAAATGTAAATCTCTATTTTGTCATTTTGTTCGCATCGAGGGATGCAAACAAAATACAATGTTTTTATACCTTTGTACATTTCTGTTTGAGAAATGCGAACAAAATACCATCCTCTTATTTTCAATATTGAATTGATAATTCACATCAATTCAAATAAAATGATAATTTTCCTCTTTTTTTTCCTTTCATTTTCTATGTTGAATTGATAATTCTAGATCAATTCCATTTAAAAGACAAATTTTTTATTTCTACGTTAAATTGATTTCATAGATCAATTCAAATAAAAACAAGAGAGATAACATAGCGATAGCAAGCCATGTTTCTTTTATTATGAATGGATAAGTTAGATCCACTCAAATCAAACCAAAAGTGTTAACCATCAATTCAATCTAACACAAGTGATTATGTATAAATGGTGAAAATCTAATTCCCTTTTGTTTTGAATTGATAATTAGATCCATTCAAATTTAATCAAAGTGATAACATAGGATAATATAAAATGATAATCATATGGATCTACACGAACTATGCAATCATAGAACAATCATCACCAAATATGTACACACAAACAGATCTGAAACGTAGTCATATGTATATTAACATCGCAATTTAAATAATTTAATTAATTATTAAATTTAAACAAAGAATCTCACATTGATTTTTGGCTGAAATTCAACTGTCTCTATTTCAGCTCTGGTTGGTGTCATCGCGAAGATCTCGACTTTTTGATTCCAACGCAATTTACGGTTTGTGAAACGGACCTCATATGAGAGAGATATTGATTTTTAAAGATTGCATAAATTAAATATTAAATTAATAAAATAATATTAAAATATAGGTTTCTTCCTCATCGTTACCTGTTACTGCCGAACCCATGCTTCCACATTCCATCTTCTGCACGCACCTCCCCACGGCGCACCGTTCGCTGATCAAACACCGCCAACTCGAAGCTTGTGCCACAACCTGCTCGCTCTACAAACCACCTGAAGCTCGGCCTCCCTAATCACCACGAAATCGAACCTAAACCGCTGGCCTTTAGGCCGAGAATTCATGAAATCTGTGAACCAAAAGCCGATCTTAACCGTATGGATGGAAGTTCTCTCGAAGAGCTTCGATTTGGTATATCATACGTCGATTTTCGTTGAGCGGATCAAAAGATATTAGCATATCAATTTCAGATGATTTCAGCCTTCGAAAATAGGGCGGCGGCTGCCATGAATTAGGGTTCCGAAATTTAATAATATTTTATTATTTAATCTCGAAAAATGTGCTTAAAAGGTGGATTTTCGGACTTCCTCCGATTTGGGCCTTCTTACTGTCGTTCTTAAGGTTTTGACACCTTCTGAACGCAATGGAACGGGTCTCGGGGCCCAATTCCGAAATTTGTATATATTTTATTTAAAATTCCATTAAAATTTAATTAACTAAAGGGTGCGATTTTTATAGGTCCCTATTAAGTTTCAAAATATAAAAAAAACCCGCTGATAAAAAGAATACATAATACATCCCTACTTTTGAAATGCGGAAATTAAAATTACGCAGCTGTCTTTTAAACCCTAAAAAGACTCAGTTAATTGGGCTCAATTATCGTAGTCGTTCAAGGAAGAAATTTAAAAATTCCCTGGCGATTCCTTCTCTAAAAAAATTCCCAGGCGATTATCAATTTTTGACTCTCGATCAAACCAGAACAATCAAATTCGTTGCCGAGTTCTCCAAATTTTCATAGAAATGGCGAGGACGAAGGTAAAATTTTGATCTACTTATTTTAATTTCAATAGCTGATAATTTGCGCGTAATATATATTAAAATATGTTTAAATATGGAATCGATGCTTGATTTTAATACTGTATGCAAATATTAGTGTGATTGTGGGTGAAAAATGTTGAATTTTACCAAAAATATATGTCGTATTATGCTAAACAAATTTGTAACGATGTTGAATAATGGTTTGAGTATGTAAATATTTTTAGAACATGCTTGTATTCAATAGTGGGAATATGTGTTGCCTGTGTGACTGCATTAATAATTTCTGCATGATTGTCTACAAATATTAGTAATTATTGCATGATTATATGCATAAAATAGGAGTAATTTATTGAAATAGTAATACATTGGAAAAATACTAGCATAATAGTATGCAAATATTTTGAATTATAGAGTGCTTGTATTCATATATTTAGACCTGTGTGTTGCCTGTGTGACTGCATTAATAATTATTGCATGCTTGTCTGCATATATTTGTATTTATTGCATGATTATGTGCATAAAATAGCAGTAATCGATTAAAGTAATAATACATTGAAAAAAAATCTTACATGCTAGTATGTAAATATTTTAAATTATAGCATGCTTGTATTCACATATTTTGAGTTCTGAGTTGTCCTGTGTGATTGCAATAATAGTAACTGCATGGTAGTGTGCATCTAATAGTAATGGTTGCATTATTGTCTGCATGTATTTAGAATTATTGATGCCAGTAAGCAAATGTGAATATTTACATACTGTTCAAAATCTGATTGGTATATTAATATTTCCTAAAATTGATATTAGATGCAATATTCTACCATTTTTGTGCAGAGACCAAATGTTGAAGAAGAAGTTGAAGATGATAGTGTGCAGGAGAAATTCTCTAGTTACTACTGAACAACCATCGACATCTCCACGTGTTAAAAACAAATCGGGAACTAACCAAAGTTTGGTTGCTTTCTAAGGCGAGCAGACTGAATGAAATTGCAAAGTTTGGTTTATTGGGATTTTTTGTAAATATATGTAGTGGTTTAATTGTTTAGTAGCTACGGTCGCTTGGTGACCACTTTGAAAAACAATGTATGCTGGAAAATTATGTACTGAATCTAGTTATTTTGATTTTTGATGATATTGTGAAATGTTGAATACTTTGGTACATTTATATCAAAAATTAGCAGAGTTATATGCATATATTATAAAAAATTGCGAATAGTAGGAATATTTGCACACTTATATGCAACAATGATCAATAGTTGAATGTTAATATGTAGATTTATAGAATAATTGTATACCTGTATGCAGGTATTTTGAATTATTGCATACAACTATTATGAATTATTAAAAAAAAGTTGTACAGCTGATGTTAACAACTATTCAGAATTATTGCATAAATTAATCCAACTATTATGAATAGTTTCATACATATAAGATGAAGAACTTCCATGTAGATATCACATAAAGTTACAATAGAATATGAAAAGAGTTTATAGCATTACAGAAATGTTTACAAAAAATACTGAAATGACTTTATTGAACTGAGTACATATAGTCACAAAAATGTTTACAACAAATAGCATAAACAAATTATCATTCCCAAACTTCAACAACACCAGTACATCATTTTTTGCAGAAAAACTGCAACACAAAGAAGATTATCAAGATTAATAAGTCCAATCTTCCGTAATCAAATGAAATGACATAAACATGTTTAGATAATTATAAATAGATACATCCATGAACGCATATAATAGTACTACCTGCATACTTTTATGCACATTTCCATAATATTTGCAAAATATGTTTATACAAAATAACTGCAAAATAAATCTTAATGTGCAAGTATTAAGAATATAAGCATATTTGTTTGCAATTAATCATCATGCATGCAAACAAACAAAATATTAAAAAAGAATTGTATATTTATATGCATATATACATAATATATGCATAACAATATGCAATTTTTCTGATTACATACAATCACAGAAATATTTACAACAAATAACATAAACTTGTTATTTTTCCCAAACTTCAACAACACAAATACATCAATATTTGCAGGAAAACTGCAACAAAAAGAAGAGAATCAAGATTAATAAGCCTACTCTTCCGTAATCAATAAAATGACATAAACATGTTTAGATAATTATAAATAGATACATCCATGTACGCATATAACTGTACTACCTGCATACTTGTATGCCCTTTTCATAATACCTGCAAAATATTTTTATACAAAGTAACTACAAAAAAATCTTAATATGTAAATATTAAGAATATAAGCATATTTGTTTGCAATTAATCATCATAAACATAAACAAAAAGATACTTAAAAATAGCTGTATATTTATATGCAAATATACATAATATATGCATACCAGTATGCAATTTTTCTGATTACATACAACCTCACATGTTAATACAATTTTTGCATGAATGTATGCTTATATTCACAACATATGCATAATTTTATAAACATATTCAGAAGAGATAAACAAATATAGCGAATTTTTAATTTATACAGCCGTAAAATATAATATACACAATAAAATTCTATACAATAGTTACATTATACATTGATAACACTAGACAGTTAACGAAATTCAGAATATTTAATCAACATAGCTGGATATAAAATTGAAATCCGTAAAAAAAAAAAAAGACAAAATGTATGAATTACCTTGACGCTGAAACATCCCTAATATATTAGAAGATTGATCAAATATAATATCCAAAAAAACTTGGATTAAAGCGAAAAAAACAAAATGTATAAATTACCTTGACGCTGAAACATCCCTAATATGATAGAAGATTGCGCCGCCATGAGTATGTGAGCCTAATTGGATTAAAGCGAATAACAGATCGATGTACACCACCTATAAAAATTGCGCCGCCATGAAAAATAAAGTATATGTTTCTGAGAAAATAAATTCCGCAATACGTGTTTCATCCGTAGTTAATTGCGGCGCTAATTAAGAAAAAGTGCAATTGGGGGAAAATATTAGCCGCATTTCAAAAACAGGGATGAAATTTTTATGTTTTAGAAATGAGGATGTGAGCCTAATTAAGTTTGCTTTTAGGGATCTGAGCCTTATTTTCACTTAATTAAATATTGACCGTACATTTAAATACGCTAGGGCCACATACGACCTCTAAAAATTACAGAAAAATTATTTTTGGCTTTCTTATGACGATACGGTTCTAACAAGACTAACTTCGTCGAATTCTGAGACTGTTTGAAAAATGGCTATTTCTAAGGGCTATATATTTTAATACTAAAAATACATTTTTAAACAAATAAATTCCGGAACTCAAAATATATAAGTGTCTATACTTTTTAAATGCAGAAACATCATTCCGGACTCAATGGAAGTGGTTTCGAGTCCAAATTTTTTCGTATGTGAAAAGTAGCCTTTTGGGCCATATATATTATATATATAAATTTTACAGCGACCTTTCTAAATTTTGAATTGGCCATAACTTTTGATTTTTAAAACGAAATTTCAATTTTTTTTAGATTCGTAAGAAAGATATGATTAAAGAGATTTAAATATTTCTGGTTTCATTCAATTCTGATTTATTTTGAATCCTGTACAATCAGTTAAAGTTTAAAATTATAATTTCAAACTACCGCACTATTTCCAACTCCTTTTATATTTAAATTAAATTTATTCATTTTAGCTTTAATTAAAATAAATTTTAGCCATTATTATTTAAATAAATTATTTTATATTCTTAAAATTCATTAAAATTTTCTAAAATAAAATTTTTAAATTAGTTCAAAATTTTCGGGTTGTTACACTTTAACTGTTCATTTTTAAAGGACAATACTAATATCCAGATATGAACAAGATAAAACTATACTGTTTGTGTGATGATAATTAATGTGTAAACTGAATAATAATCATGATTAAGCCGATAGCTATTCATCGACTATAAAAAGACATTACGTACATCGTTTCGAAGAGTCCAGGATAAATATTCCACTTCGACTCGAAGTATACGATGCGTGTCAGAAATATTGAAGACAGAAATATGCAAGGACTGTTTTAAATAGTACCTTCGGTCTGTTCAGTCCCAGGACAAACCCGAATGGACGAGTGTCTGACAACGTATATCAGTTAGATTCAACACATCAAATTTACGTAAGTATATTACGTTGGTGGCGGAAAAAATCATTTCTCTTAGCTTTATTGCCCGCAATATATTTGGGTAATCGAATGAGTGTTTCTAACGGATATAACGATGTGGCATTCAAAGAAATTGAAGAAATGAATCTGTCAGAAGAATAAACGTGACCTCAAAACCTCACAACCAGTAAGTAACAAAAGTTGGGCTAGGCAGCATGGCTAGTTGGGTCATACCCAAGCAGGGTATATTATCACCATTTAGAGAATATTCATATTTGTTACTTCTTTTCAATTCTGTATCTCCCTGGAACAGTTATGTTGGTAACAACTGTAGAGGTGGTAATATATTCGTTACACTCAAGCTAAATGAGTGGACGGTCATGTGTGGTCGGGTTGCAAGACGTTCTTGTTGAACCCCAGTGTATCCTCTCTAGAGTACATTGATCGGCAGGTGCTTCCATACCTTGTCTATTGGAATCCAATCTCTAATAAGCGCTATGCGATTTTTGATTTTATACTATATACGTGAACGTGAGATGCAAGCGTTTCACTAGATGATTATTTATTTGAAAAAAACTATAGTAATATCAAATGTTTTGATATAAAGTACTTGAGTCATTATCCATATATTAGTTATGGAATAGTCTAAAGATTTCTAAAGTAAATGAATCTGGAAAACCTTATTTCTTACTTCCCTGTTTACATCTTTAAACTGTGTTTACTCACACCAATCCCCTGACTGACCCAGAGTTTATTTTTTGTGTTTCCTAAACTCTTGGGTACTCATAATATTTGTTATGAGTAGACAAGTAGTCCAGGTAAGCAAGTGGAGCCTATGAAGTTCAAGTCAAGACCAGTAGTATATCTATATCTATGTATCCAGTTTAGATATCTGTATTATCCCATTCATGATGTATAATTATGCTGTTGTACTATGGTATTGTATTATGATGTTGTATTATGATGTAGCAGACCATGTATTATAATATATTATGTATTTGTGAAATTCCGCTGTGAAATTCTGATGTTTTCTTATTCTTCTGTTCTATTAGTTCTATCTTTTCTATCTCATCTTCTAAATTCTTTCAATAAGGATACGACTTTCGAGGCATTGAAAATCGCGCCGTTACAAAATGCATGTTAGGATTTTATGTATATTAGTTTAAATATTATTTCCAACAAATTTGATATCTAAATATAAGCAAAAATGATACTTAGTAGTTGTTTAAATAATTTAACAATGCTAAAACCAAGCAAAACTCCTACACCTCTATATTTCCACATCATATATTGGGCAATAAACATTTCATTGTAATATAATCTAAAATATATATTGAGATCTAAGTTCATAGTTCTTCTCATAGATTGGTACATGACAACTAAAAAACAAGTCATTACTGTCATTTTAAAACTAGAAAGGAAAATTAAATTAGTACGTAAAATAATACTAATACAATAAAAAAATGATATTGAAATTATTTAATACCTGAAAGTTATACTGAAAGCATGCAAAAATAAATACTTTAATTTTTTATATTTGGAATCATACCAATAGCATATATAAAATGGTACCTTGTTTTTACAGGCTTGAAACTGACATTAATAAAACCAAAAGCTGATACCACATTTTCACAGGATTGAAACTAATCAAATAGCACCGAAAACTGATACCAAACAAAAAATAATTTTGATTAAACTAATCAACATAAGAGCACAATAACAAGCTACTTCGTATGCCATGCATATACTCTTAGTACATAATAATGAACTAAAGATGATACAACATAACTAAATTCAGTTATAAAGAAAAAGTTAATGTATATATCAATATATGCTATACCAATATGACCAAGTTTAATTAAATAGAATATCAGAGTATTTTTTTCTAATAATATATATTAAAAAAATTCAATTAGAAAAATAAATTTCATAGTTATTACAATCTTTGCCATTTTTTAGTTTATTTCGTTTATAGAAGATACGGAATTAATAACATAATATAGCTGAAAAATTGGGTTATATTGGAAATAGCAGAATATAACTGGGCTTGGAGCAGAAAAATTAAATTAATTTGTATTTTATCATCATATTTTTGGGAATTACCATTATAGGTTTGTATAGATTAAGGGGGAGTGTCTTTTAATTATTTATAAATTAAGGGTAATATCATAATTGGGTTAGTTACTTTAGTTCTACTCAGGTAGTTATATAATTTAAGGGGAGTACTTTTAGATTTTCTATTTGATAATGCCAAAGGGGGAGAAATTATAAAATAGTTTGTAGGATTCATATAGAAAGGTGGAGTATTTGAAGGGTCATCATCAACAGCTATATACAGATATGATATTTTATAAACTAAGGTTGTCATCATAAAAAAGGGGAGATTGTTGGAGAATGGAGTTTTGATGACAACAACCTTATTTCAATATTAATTGATTATGAAATATACTAACACTTTTGTATATATATATTATATATATATATATATATATATATATATGTGTGTGTGTGTGTGTGTGTGTATACATATACACACACATATGCAGGATTTATATATAGGAAATATTACTGAAGACTGTATAGTTTAAAGAAATTAGAGATTCGAAGTTCATCGAAATTTTAAGACTCATGAGTATTCAAGGTTTCAAGAGTTCAAGACTAATATAGTTATAGAGTCTAGATTATGTAAGACTCTATATAGCACTCCAGGTTCAAATTCAAATACTGATTTTCAAAATTCTATTTTCAAATTCTATCTTCAATCCTTTATATTTTATTTTATGTCTATTTCATTTTCTATTTTTACTTTCCTTTTCTTTTCAAATTTCAGTTTTATATATTTATTTTTATACTTTTAAATTTATATAGTTTAAAACCTTATAATTTTATAAATATGTTTATATAGTTTAAATTATGTTTTTATATGATTACATACAGTATAATTTTAGTTTATAACACTATATTTTAATTCAAGAATTTCCAGAATTATATTTATATCAAAACAGTTTGAAAATGCGCAAAAATGAATTTTGAACTAAGGGTATGTCGACGTACATAAAACACTATGTTGACATATAACTGTCAATTTTTCAATTTTGAAAGGAAGTGTCTTTTCACTATTTGTGACGGTTCTGAAGTGTGGCATCCTTTCATTCACTACAAAAAGGGCTTGAATTCGAATTTTTAATCATCTCTTCTTCTTTAACTTCATCCTTTTTCTTTATACCATTACTCTTAATCATTTTTATGATTTCTACACTTATAATCTGCTAAATTCAATTCCGTTTTGATCAAACTTCTTCTCTTTACACTCCCTACTCTTTGAAGCAAGTGTTATTGAAGAGTTATAGGGTTATTTGTAATTGGTTAGGTTGTGTTTTATCCCTTGCAGCCTGAAATCAAGGATGGAATCAGTGGTACCCCTTGTAGCCGTGACATCAAGGACGGAATCGGTGGTATCCCTTGTAGCCGTGAAATCAAGGACAGAATCGGTGGTATCCCTTTTAGCCGTGAAATCGAAGAGGTTGTAATTGGATATTGATATAGTAATAAAACTCTGTGCAATCCAGTGTTGCGTGGGACTGGACGTAGAAGTAATCTGAGCTAGTATAAAATCCGGCGTGTTCTTTCTTTTTCTGCATTTTTATTTCTGTTTATTTTTGCATTTGTGTTTAAATATGTGTTTGTGATTGTATTTGTGGTATTTGATTCATTTGGTGATTTGTACAAGTTTTAGATATTGTATAAATTCTTAAAATACATATTTACCCCCTCTCTGGTGTTTGTTTTGCCTTAACGAACCTTTTTGCATTCCCTAACAATTGGTACTAGAGCAAGGTATTTCAAAAAGTTCATAATCTGATTTTTGAAAATAGTGACAATGGCAACCAACACTGGTAGTAATAACAGTTCTTTTATAGAGGGTCAGTCCACTGTTAGACTACCACTGTTTAATGGTAGTAATTATTTATATTGGGCATGTAGAATGAAAATATATTTGCAATCAGTAGGTTTAGACAGATGGAATAGTACACAAAATGAATATGTTGAACCCACAACTGCATTTGCATAATGGACAAATGATTAAAAGACCGCTGCATAAAGAAATTCTAAGGCCATGAATATGCTATTTTGTTCATTAGATAGGAATGAATTTAATAGAGTATCAGTATGTAAAACTGCCTATGAAATTTGGAGATATTTACAAGTAACTTATGAAGGAACTAATAATGTTAAATAAACTAAAATTGCAATGCTAGTTAATTAGTTTGAATTATTCAAAATGAACGAGAATGAGTCTATTTCAAGAAGTAATGATGGTCGGTGTTATAATTGCAACAAGCCAGGACATAAAAAGAATATGTGTCCATATCCAGACAAATCGACTCAACAAATAGACAACAACAATTCATCAAGAAAGAGAAAGAAAGCATACACAACAAAATTAGATGATTCAGATTCATCATCAAGTGATGAAGAACCAGAAATCGGAAATACAAATATATGCTTTGCAGCAATTCAGAGTTCAGAAAATTTCAAAGAAAAGGATCTAAAAACCGGGTACGCTTTGATTAATTTCTAATCTTGGTCGAATGGTTGCTTTGTTTGTTTGCTTTGATTTGATCATAAAACTTTAAAATTTTGAAATTTATAATTTGAATTTTGAAATTTAAAATAATAATAAAGAACAAATAAAAGAAATATATAATTTTTTTGTGTGTTTACTAGGATTAGAATTATTTCAGAAAATCGTTTAACTGAAATATAATTCGATAATATAAATTACAATTCTCAAAATTTGAATTATCTTTGAAAATAGACATGTGTGTCGACATAAAAATAAGTCTATGTTGACATGCCTGATTAGTTTTGGAATTCAAAACTTGAATTTCAAAAAGTTTAAACTTTCAAACTTCCCTCCAACTTTTCACCAACTCCCAAGGTATGAAAAAGTGTCATTTCCGTCTGAAAAGTTATGCCTATTCAATTTCTATCTGTTCTTTTTACCTTTCATTCAAAACTCAAAAAAACACTCTTCATATCTATTCTCTTCAAAATAATCTTTGACACACTTTTTGGTCAAAGATGTCACACATGGAATATCCGGATAGCATCATGCTCGGGTATAGAGAACATCGTCAGAAGACAGGTGGCAATTTGGCTGAAGTCGCATCACAAACATAAACAGGCCAGAAACTCCTATCAAATGACCTATTTTGGGCCCGAAAACAGCAATTACAGTTATTTGCCCTGTAAACCTTGTACCCTCTGAATTAGCTTCAGGTAGAGCTTTCGTTTGGCTCAATCGGACTTACGGTTTGGGACTTAGATGAAGTGACGAAGCCTCATTAACTCGGATCATGGACCGGCTCGTTGGACCCACCTCGGCTCGTTGGACCCACCTCGGCTCATTGGACCCACCTCGGCTCGTGGCCTACTTTGTCTCGTCCCCTACTCGGCTCGTGGGACACCACCTAGCTCGCCCCCTGGATCACGATCCGTTTGTGGTCGACCCCTAGACCACGACCTGACCGCACCATCTTCGCTAACTCCTCAGTTCAGCCCGTCGCTTCGGCTCGCGAGGCATGGTCACGAACCGCCTATACCAAAATAGCAACAACACTCGATTTTGACCTATTCTAATGGCTATTTTCACTCCAACTTGCATGGATCTTATTACACATGGCATAACTCGACTTGGAGAAGATTTCTGGATGTTTTCCACCACATTTTTAGATTCCTGGGATGCATGCCACATGTCCCGCGAACCGGTATCAGGAAAGAGCTATAAATACACCATTTGAGGGCATTTTGAAGGACTCTTTTGGATTTTTGGAACTATCACCTCCCATCCTTCATTGCCAATTACACAAGTACTTTGTGTATTCCTCAAATTAGTCTAACATGAGGATTTCATGTATAAAATCACCTCTCTTATCTCTTCTTCTTCATGATAACACAAGGCTTTTGTGTATAAACAAATCTCACGGATAGTGATACAACATTGTAATTGTAATTTCTTAGGATTTAAGAAAATATAAAATGGATGTAGGCTTGGTTCGAGCCGAACCACTTTGAAAACCTCGTGTGATCTTAGATTTGTGACCGTGAGGACTTCACACTGAATTTGGGTGTTATGCCCAGATTTTGGTAACATTTTGGTGCTCCAAAAAGGGAGGCACACGATACTACTTCAATTTCTAGCTCTAAAGGAATCGATTTGCTTAGCTATTGGATCAATGGCAATCAAATGGAAGCAAACTGGAACTTCCTCTCATGCTGAGGACGCTGAAGCTGAACGCGTGATGAACGAAGCATGCCAGGAGGCTTCCTCTCATAGATATCCTTCTGCATACTTGACTCAAGAAGAGACGGGCGGCGTTCTCGCTGAATTGAGAACTCATATGGCAAGGTAAGATGATCTCTGGAAACAACAGGAGATGACCGACAGATTCTTCGCTCGGATGGATGGAAGGTCGAATAACGATCAACACATTGGAAATGAGGCCACAGAAGCGGCTCGTGCGTCACATGGACTCAGGGGCAACCCCCTCGCTCTTGGAAATGGTCAGGCTCTACCGACTTCAGCTCCAGTTCAAATGAACATAGAAACGCAAGATCACGCTCAGCAGCAGGAAGCGGTTCGTGATGGGGCTCCAGAACCCGAGCAGTTCGGCTCCTGGCTCACGAACTGACCTACACGACCCACAACCGGGATGGGTCGCTCCCTCGAACCACGAGCCGCGAACCGCGACCCCCAGGAAGCAGTCCACTAGTTGCATCCTTCCTCCCTTTCACTCTACGCTGGGGGCACTAGCTCTGATCTTGGAAACTTGCAACAACATTTTGAAGGTGACCGGCTCTCCAATCTCATTCAACGCCTCTCGAGAGGCCGCGCTTATAAGATTGACATGGATGACGTCAATCACAACCCGTTCACACAAGAAATCAGGAATTCCCGCAATCGATCTAATTTCAAACTTCCACAATTGGAGCCATACAATGGTAGGGTAGATTCTACTGTGCACCTGCTGCGCTACAAATGACATATGGAAGTTCAATCGGCATCAGAAAACCTCGTGCCTAAATGTTTTCCCCTCTTTCTGACTGATATTACAGCCATGTGGATTCGACAGATAGAAACGGAATCGATCAACAGCTGGAACATGTTGGTCGCTCGCTTCATTGAACAGTTTCGGGTCCACATCGCTCGACCCAAGAACGTCATGTCACTCACTACAATCAAGAGGAGGCCCAAAGAAACTCTACATTCATTCTTGGAAAGATTCAACGTTGCAGCAGCATCGGTTGATCACCCTGAACCACCGATGATACTGATGGCAGCAGTATCTAGTGTCCTGGATAACTCAGAATTCAAAAAGTCATTGTACCGAAATTCACTGCGAAATCTAAGCGAATTCTACCTTAAAGCAGATAGATTTCTGCGAGAAGAAGATGCAACCTCCGAGAAGAAAATTCTCGATGTCAACATGCTCAAAGACGGAGAACCGTCTTATTCTAGAAATGGCAAAGGAAAAGCCGCCGTAAAAAATGACCGCAACACTCTGCCTCGGTGAGGGCTCAGATATGAAAAGTACACAGAACTCAATTCAATGCTGACTGACATCAATATGGGCACGAGCGACCATCTCCTACCCAAAGCCTTCCAGGAGGGAGCCATCACAAAGAGAACGTGATTTTGGAAAACATTGCATATTCCTTGATATGGACAGTCCCGACACAAATTACTGTAGGCACCTGCATTATTTGATTGAGGAACAAGTTAGATGTGGAGAGCTACCTGAGTATGTGAAATCACCAACAGTGCCTGCACCTGCGCTGCCACCTGCTACTCCCCGGAGAGGGAATGACCCTGGATCGAGCTCTTGTGGGCTCTTCATCAATTGATCTGGATGAGATCAGCTTTCATTTTCTGCATTTCTCAGGTTTTAAGATTTGTTTTTGATTTCATTAAGTTTTTCGATTGCTTGAATCGGAGTACACACGTACGAGGTTAGGATATAGCCCCAAAGCATGCCCCGGACTCGATGTCAAACCAATCAAGATTTGCTTTGGTTTTGTATTTTGAATTGAATAAGGTTTTTCCAAGCATGGATTATGTTTGGTGAATTTATGTATCTTGTCAGGATGTGGCAAGATCCTCAATCTCGGTTAAAGTATGGCTTATACTTATTATGAATCTCTAGGCATGGATTATGCCTAGGGATGGACTATCTTGTTAGGTTGTGGCAAGCTTAGCTCTACTTCAGGTCTGAGTATGGTTTATACCCACTTTGGAATCTTAAGTATGGATTATACTTAAGGAACTGCAAACGGTCTTGTTAAGATGTGACAAAAGAAATCGGACGTGGATTATATTCCGTTTAAACCTCTAGGTATGGCTTATGCCTAGAAGGTCGTGACCCTTGCCAGGACCTGGCAGGATAACTCAAACGTCTTTTGAGTATGGTTTATGCTCATTAGGTGTCAAAGCATGGTTTATGCTCGGAAAGGTCGAACAATGCTGTCAGGATTTGACACATCTGTTTTACCTCATTCTCTTTACAGGTATGGATTATACTTGCGGCAGGAAGGACCCAGATGAGGCCCCAAAACTCTTGAACTTCCATGGGTTCTGGATTCCTCGGATTATCGAAAACACATCTTCCTTCACCCAACAAGATATGTTCTAGGGGCAAACTTGTTGGCACAATTTTTGGTCGAAGATGTCACGCATGGACTATTTGGATAGCATCATGCTCGGTTATGGAGAACATTGTCAGAATACAGGATGCGATTTGGCTGAAGTCGCATCACAAACATAAATAGGCCCGAAATTCCTATCAGACGACCTATTTTGGGCCCGAAAACAGCAATTACGGTGCTTTGCACAGTAAACCTTGTATCCATCTGAATTAGCTTCAGGCAAAGCTTTCTCTTGGCTGAATCGGACTAATGGTTTGGGAGTTACGCCCATTTCCGTGAATGAGTGTAATCTGGCATCGACTGGCAATCACTTGGACGAAGTGACGAAGTGTCATTAGCTCGGATCATGGACCGGCTCATGGGGCCCACCTCGGCTTGTGGCCTACTTCGGCTCGCCTCCCACTTGGCTCGTGGGACACCACCTGGCTCGCCCCCTGGATCACAACCCGTTCATAGTCGACCCCTAGACCACGACCCAATCGCACCATCTTTGTCAACTCCTCACTTCAGCCCATCGCTCCGGCTCGCGAGGCATGATCATAAACCGCCTGTACCAAAACAGCAACAACACTCGATTTTTGCCTATTCTAATGGCTTCCAACTTGCATGGATCTTATTACACATGGCATAACTCGACTTGGAGAAGATTTCTGGACGTTTTCCACCACATTTAGAGATTCTTGGGAAGCGTTCCACGTGTCCCGCGAATTGGTATCAGGAAACGGCTATAAATACACCATTTGAGGGCATTTTGAAGGATTCTCTTGCCTTTTTGGCACTAACACCTCCCGGCCTACATTACCAATTACAAAGGACTTTGTGTACTCCTCAAATTAGTCTAACATGAGGATTTCGTGTATAAAATTAGCTCTCTTTTCTCTTCTTCTTCATGATAGCACAAGGCTTTTGTGTATAAACAAATCTCATGGCTAGTGAGACAACATTGTAATTTCTTAGGATTTAAGAAAATATAAAGTGGACGTAGGCTTGGTTTGAGCCGAACCACTATAAAAACCTTGTGTGTTCCCTGTTTTTGCTACTTTATCTGCATTCTGTGATCTAAGATTTGTGATCGTGAGGACTTCACACTGAATTTGGGTATTAGGCCCAGATTTTGGTCTAATAATTATCAATTTAATGGCTTCCTCTAGTTCATCCCAAAAATTGAAGATAACCAAAACCATCAAAGGCTATCTTCGTAATGACAAAGAGGCCATCAAAACCTATTGTAACTACTTAACAAATGCTAATGTTAACACGGGCGCTTTCGCTGTCTTTAGCTATTTTCCCTCTTATGATCTCATCTCTCTTTTTCAACACAATGAAGTCTTAAGGAGATTTGATTCCCGTGACAAGTGCGAAGTATGCTACCCCAAACTCTTTAAGATGTTCTATGTGAATCTCATTCGCAGATTTTACGAAGGCAATGAAGGCCAAATTTGAAGTAGTGTCAAAGGCACTCAAATTATTCTCGATGCCGAACTCTTAGGCACTATTCTAAATTATAGAAGCACGTGCTCAAATTTTTCGGATTTTGTTAACAACGAAACTGATTTGGAAACCTACCACGACATATTTGAAGAAGGTGCTCCAATGTAATTCAAAAATCATTCCTTTCGCCCAAAAACAAGAGTTGTCAATCTTCTACTCCAACAAACCATCACTCCGCGTTCCGGAAATTTCAACAATCCAACCATCAAAGTTCAAAAGGCTCTTTTTGCTATTATGGGTGGCTATACTATCAATTGGGCTGAAATGATTCTACATGAAATTAAGCCCATAGATTTCTCAATAAGAGAAAACACTCTCTACTATGGTGTTTATCTCACTCGCAGTTTCAAGTACTTTAACGTTGATCTTCATGGAGAAGAATTTGTACATAGAAAAGTGTTTGACGGATCAAACATTCATCTCATGCATATTCCTCTCACTTTTAAACCATACGAGACATTCGAAGCCAAACAAGCTTGAATGCAACAAGAACAAGATCTATTGGAAGTCGAAGAAGAAGAGGCTTTCATGGAAAGTGTTGAGTATTCAACCGACATTAAATCCATCTACAAAGAGACGATTATTCAAAACCAAGTGAAAATCGTCAACAATCAAAAGAAGCTCAACAAGAAACTTTCCAAAATATCTAAATTCATGATCAAGATAGGAAGAAAGCTTGGAATTTCGTCTTCCTCATCATCATCTGAAAACTAGGTCACCTAGTTTAATCTATCTTTATGTATTCATTTAAATTTCCTTGCATTTGCTTTCCTATCTCGCATTTAAGTGTGTCTTGATCAGTTGGATGTATTTCCTTCCTATAAAGTAATGAATGGAGTGTTATTTATGATAAAATCATCTTTATGGTTCTGGAAAAACTTTAGAACTAATTATAATATAATAAAATTCAAAAGAATTCAAATTTTGAAAATTTTCAAATTTTTTACTATAGTATGTCGACGTAGAAATAAGAGTGTGTTGACATATAAGAAACAAACATAAGTAATTATAATACTTGGATTGGTTTGTATGTTATCACCAAATTGTTGGGAATTACCATTATAGGTTTGTATAGATTAAGGGGGAGTACTTTTTTTAATTAGTTATAGATTAAGGGGAATATCATAATTAGGTTAGTTACTAAAGTTCTATTCATATAGTCATATAGTTTAGGGGGAGTACTTTTAGATTATATTTTTGATAATGCCAAAGGGGGAGAAAATATAAAATAGTTTGTAGGATTCATATAGACAGGGGGAGTATTTGAAGGTCAACATCATCATGTATATACAGGTATGATATTTATAAACGAAGGTTGTCATCATCAAAAAGGGGAAGATTTTTGGAGAATGGAGTTTTGATGGAAACAACCTTATTTCAATATTAATTGATTATAAAATATACTAACACTTTTGTAAAATATATATATATACACACACGTATGCAGGATTTATATACAGGAAATATTAATGAAGACTGTACAGTTTAAAGATATTAGAGATTCAGAGTTTAGAGAAATTTCAAGACTCATGAGTATTCAAGATTTCAAGAGTTCAAGAGTTCAAGACTAATATAGTTATAGAGTCTAGATTATGTAAGATTCTAAATATCACTGTAGGTTCGAATTCAAATTCTGATTTTCAAAATTCTGTTTTCAAATTCTATCTTTAATCCTTTCTATTTTATTTTATCTTTATTTCATTTTCTATCTTTTCTAATTTTACTTTATTTATTTATTTTCAAATTTAAGTTTTATATATTTATTTTTATACTTTTAAATTTACATAGTTTAAAACCTTATAATTTTATAAATATGTTTACATAGTTTAAATTTATGTTTTTATATGATTTCATACTTTATAATATTAATTAATAAAACTATATTTTAAATCAAAAATTTCCAAAATTATATTTATATCAAAACACTTTTAAGAGGCTCAAAATGAATTTTGAACTAAGAGTATGTCGACATACATAAAACACTATGTCGACATATAACTGTCATTTTTTCCAATTTTGGAAGGAAGTGACTTTTCACTATTTGTGATAGTTCTGAAGCATGACATCCTTTCATTCACTATAAAATTGGCTTGAATTCGAATTTTTTTTATCATCTCTTCTTCTTTAACTTCATCCTCTTTCTTTATACCATTATTCTTAATCATTTTTATGATTTCTACACTTATACTCTGCCGAATTCAATTCCATTTTGATCAAACTTCTTCTCTTTACACTCTCTACTCTCTGAATCAAGTGCTATTGAAGAGTAATAGGGCTATTTGTAATTGGTTAGGTTGTATTTGGGGGTTAAACGGTTTTATCCTTTGTAGCCGTGAAATCAAGGACGAAATCTGTGATATCCCTTGTAGCCGTGAAATCAAAGACGGAATCGGTGGTATCCCTTATAGCCATGAAATCAAGGACGGAATCGGTGGTTCCCTTGTAGCCTTGAAATCAAAGACGGAATTGGTGGTATCCCTTGTAGCCGTGAAATCAAGGAGGTTGTAATTGGATATTGATATAGTAATAAAACTCTGCACAAGCTAGTCTCGTGCGGGACTAGACGTATGAGTAATCCGAACCAATATAAAATTCGATTTGTTCTTTCCTTTTTTGCATTTTTATTTCTATATATTTTTGCATTTGTATTAAATATGTGTCTATGATTGTGTTTGTGGTATTTGATTCATTTGGTGATTCACACCAGTTTTAGATTTTGTATAAATTCTTATAATACACTATTCACCCTCCTCTAGTGTTTGTTTTGCCTTAATGAACCTTTCTGCATTCCCTAACAATTGGTATCAGAGCAAGGTATTTCAAAAAGTTCATAATCTGATTTTTGAAAATAGTGACAATGGCAACCAACACTGGTAGTAATAATAGTTCTTTTATAGAGGGCCGGTCCACTATTAGACCACCACTGTTTAGTGGTAGTAATTATTCATATTGGGCATGTAGAATGAAAATATATTTGCAATCAGTAGGTTTAGAAAGATGGAATAGTACACATATTACTATTCGAATCCCAGTGGTATAAATTTCGTCACCATCCGAGACAGTACGTCGAAATGGTAATTTTCATGTACTTTAATTCGGACAATCAAATCGTATGATCTCCAAATATAGTGATTCTTATACTTATATGAATTTGCAACATCGATTTGGACTCAATGGAAGTAGTCTTGAGTTCCCATTCAATGTGTGTGAAAAATATATTTTGAAACTGTCAATTAATTAACGATTAATATTTAAGTAAAATATTTAAATGACTTAGTGTTAAAAATTGGGATCATTACAGAACTTAGTACATCAATAAAATTCCAATCCAATCAATATAAATGCAAGAAAAAACATCACTGAAAAATGTTTGTTTAGGATGTCATTTTATTATAGTAAAATAATTTTGTTGAACAACAAATGTTACAAACGCAAAAATAACAAAAGTATTTCAAAAATAATACCTATAATTTGTAAAATTGACACCAAAGCTTGATACTTAAATTAATAAAAAAAATTAATACTCAAATAAGTTTACTCAAATCTTTGATAATAACACAACGCAGTATTTCATCATCCTGAATTTTGATGCATATAACCGAATAGACTATTTAACAACTACTTTTTTATACTCATAAAAATATACATTAAAACATCGTAGAACTTCATTATTGTGAAATATGATTCTAAAAAACCTAGAAATGATAGCTAAAACCTGATCTGAACCAAACTAAACATACTAGTACACTTTCATATAAACAAATATAAATTCAATATACCATTAGTGAACAAAAACAGAACAACGTTCAATGTAAAGAATATAAGAAACACTGCTTAATAAAAAAGAAAAGAAAAAACAATATACTTACAATTACGATGCAAGTTTTCCATAGAACATTAAAGAAGAACATGCAATTACAAAATTGATCTTAATTTTAAAAAAGAAAAACAAGTAAATGTTAGAAATGACTGAATTAAAACTTTGGTAGAAGGAAAAAATAAGGAAAAAAAATCATACCTAAACCAAAAAAATTCTAGAGCCACACATTAAAAAAGAGAATCAATTCACGAAGAAATAATAGAATTGCGTTGATAATTAGGAAGATCAATTCAGAAAATTTAATTATAAATGACATGATTGAAGAGGAATTCAAAAAAAATGGCAAAGAACGAAGAAGATGAGAAGCACGTAAGAGTTATGTTTTATTAAGAAATTGTAGAGCTTTTATCAGGAAAATAAATATACGTGGGCTATCCTTGCAAATAAAAAAAACCTTTAAGTTTGTCCTTGAGAATATTTTTCTATTTTTCCATGTGGTGGTATAAATATTTGTAAAATGTTAAAGACGATAATTTTACAAGCGAAATATTGTAAAATTTTATTTGCTATGACATGTCTATTAATATATCTCCATTGCATTGTTTGTTTAGTTCTCATGTGAACAAACTTTCTCATTTTTCTTTCTCTATTGGCTTCTTACATTCTTCTTGTTTACGATACTTTCTCAGCAAGATGTTCAAACAAAAATTATAGATTTAGAATTCAAATATATTCCTCTTCAGATCTAATTATAGATCTTTAAAACGATAAGCCATTTTTTCTTGTTTGATTGATATAATCTTTTAGATATCATTCTATTAATTTACCATTTTAGATCTCATGCAGTTATATATCTATTTTTTATATCTCATTTAGTACAGGTCCTCTTTTATTCTTAATTTCTAGATCTCTTGAAGATTTTAAGGTCTATAAATGTTTTAATTCTACAGATCTTATTTTATAGATCCGATTCTATTAATTTTGTTAGATATATTAGATTAGTTTTCTTAATTTTCTCTAATTGAAATATATTTTATTTCAAAAATTAATATTTGATCAGTATCAAAATTTCTAACAAGTGGTATTAGATTTATTCATCTTTCATTTCAAAATGAATTTTTGAAATTTTTATGCAAGTTTTGAGTATACTTTCATTATAATTCATCAAATTATTTTAATGTTTTACTCAAATATCAGATTTACATGATCTAGTTATGGAAGTTCCTTTGGTGATAATTTCGGATATAATCCGATATAAAGTTGTATTCCCCATATTGTTAAACAAATATTTTTATGATTTTTTCACCACATAATCGTTAATGGCATTATTTTTATATATTAAATGTTGTTATCATATGATGAATTAAATTACCTTACGTAAGCATACTAAATACAATAGATATAACAAATTAAATGATATTGCATATTTATATTTGAAATAAGAACAAATGTATTGTTCATTATTTGGTATATTTATTTTGGCAAAAAATATTTGATATAATGGGTGAAATAAGTTTGAAAAACAATCGGAAGTCATGCGAATAATTTTCCTAGCTAGAAGTTATACAACTCAAATAGGGCTACACAAAATATGAGTTAGGTTGAGTTAGACCAAGTACTTCACCTCATTCGTGTAACTATGGGGTTGAATATAGTTTAACCCATTCTCGAATCTATATGAGGCTAGATATGGATTGGGTTGAAGTATGATTTAGATCGGGTTTAGCAAGTTTAGGTTAGGGTATACGGATATAATAGAAAAATTAGATTATAAACATATTTTAATTAGCATCATGCATTAAATATAACTGATTAACTATAACATATAATTTATTGAAATTTTATTTTAAAGTACATAACATAAATTTAATTCACTAAATATTAGAGCAATGGATTTATTTCGAAATATGTTAAAATGATATTCAAAATCCTTAATCAAATCTGTAACGACAGCCCATAACCCCCGCACTAAACAAGAGGAATAATGCGCTGAAAGGCGTGCCAGGCTGCTATGGACGATCATCATAGTAAGTGAACACATCGAAACCTGTCGTAGAACTCACAGCGCAAGGATAAAATATAATAGAACATATACAACAGGTGATAGTAATGAGGTATCATATAGCAAACTTTTGAAACTCTTTCAACATCCAGAAAGATTATCCAACTGATATCCAAGTTTGTACATAAGGCCTCACTACAACTCACAAGCAACTCAAACAGCGGAAACAGAAATACTAGATAGAATAAAACTGGTACGCCAGCCTCCTGCTCATCATCGCTCAGCTTCCTCGTATCACTAAGCTCCATTACCTGTAACCTGCTACTTAGTCTGCCCATCCACAACCGGATGAACAGCCCAAGGTAATAAGAGGAGACATAAAACCTTGAGTCAGACAATAGTCTTAGTGAGCGATAATACCGCTAACAAACTTCAACAAGAAAGCAAATGAGAATGAGTAAATGAACAACTTGTCTACCCACATCAGCAGAGAAGAACTCAACCTTATCTTCCCCACATCGGACAGTGATAGCCTTTACCAAGCATTTCAACCATTAATCCATAGAAACCAGAACAATCATTTATCCATGGAAAACAGAAACAACCAGCAATAGCAATCATGGCATCGAGATTATATATCTCATGTAAATCATCCTAGTCGAATTCAACATCCCTCGAATACAAGCCCCAGAGGCCGAAACCAATACCAGACAAGCACTCAAGGAACATCTACTTCGATGTTGGATAACCCACGTGAGATGGCACAAGCAAAACATCCAGCATGCATGACAGACTCTGGCTATCACCGCCAATCCTGCTTCGAAATCATCACTATCGTATGACGGCCAACCTTGCCATATGTCAAGGGCTAATGGTAACCCCAGTTCTAGCATGAACTCTATATGCCCAACCTTGGCAATGTCCAACCTTGACACTAGGCCTTTCCCCAACCAGAAAGCCCCAGGGTACGCGACCAACAACAGATCTTTTGGGCCTTTCAACGATACCCATCGTACCCCTGCTTTGAGCCTGCTAGAACTTACGACAACGATGACTTCTCGGCCTTCGCACCTCTAATCGTCCAACCTTGACGATGTTTCATAGCTCAAGCAACCTTCTCGAGCAGCCATTATCCACCAACTCACAACCTTTGAGTTGTCTCCGCATTCGTTGTTCCACCTTGATCAACGAACACATTCATCACTTCGAGTCTTCCTACTTGGTTCGTACCCGAGTCGTACCCGAAAACGTACTTTTTCAGAAAACGACCCTGCCAAAACCGACCAGAACCTTACTCCAGAATGACCAGCCAAAAACCGACAAGCCTTGCTCCAGAACAACCTGCCAAAAACCGACCAGCCTTGCTCCAGAACGACCCGCCTCCATGCAGCTTTGGATCGACTCGACCTCCTTGGGACCGACCAGCTTTGGATCGACCCCGTCAAGACCGACCAGATTTTGCTCCACCTGACCGACCAGCTCCTTCAGAGCGACCATGATTTGCTTCCAGTAAAACCAACCAGAATGCCACCATCTGAAACCGACCAGAATGCCACCATCTGAAACCGACTAGAAACACTTCTGCTTCTTCTGGACCGACCAGAAACACTTCTGCTCCTTCTGGACCGACCAGCTTAAACCGACCAGCTCCCTGACTAGCTTCCCAAGCCATACTATGACCAACCACCTCATTCCAGACCGACCCGACCAACTCCAGGACGACCAGAAACCTGCACATCTCCAATTCGACTCCGATTTCAACCAAAACTTCGCCAAACGACGAATCCGACGAAACCAGCTTATCTGATTCATCCAAACGCAATCACAAACATGTTGTTATGCAACCAACAATATCCTCAATCTAACAATTTCCATCAAAACACATAAATTTCCCCAAAACATGATAAGTGAGTCATATGAACATAAAAACGGATCTAACTTGCATAATCTTGAGAAAAATCATAAAATTAACCATTTAAATTATCTAGATCAGATCCTAAGGTGATTCATATATAAAATGGACTTAGCATGGTGTGGATCTAAGGAAAATAACATGGAAATGATGAAATTAACATCCTAAGACCCATATACTTGCATAAATCCGAATGAGAGATGTAAATCACTCACCAATTCTTCAAATCGATGCAAAAACAATGAAATATGATTCCGATCAGCAAGCAACTTGCACAAAACCCTTAGATCCGATGAAATTCCCTTTCAATCGATGTTGATCTAGCCTCTTATGGTGTAGATCTTTGATTTCCCTCCTTGGATTTTGGAATTTTAATGGTGGAAAGATGTTAGAGGAAGGAGGAGATCAAAGTCTCCCCATAAGAGACTGGAAAATGCCAACCTTTCTCCATACCCCTTACCCCCTATTTATAGTCTCCACCCACCCTCTAATGGGCCTTCTCCAAATCAGCCCATTAGCCTTCCAAAACCTGAACAACCAACTGAAAAACCTTAAAACAGCGATTTCTCCCAAACCGCTGAACCAAATCCTTAATGTAACCACTCTACGGAAAGGGAATCATCAATTCCTTTCCAATGGCACAGGTCTCACCCTCTGATTCGACCTGAGTCAAAAGTTATGCCCAGTACAAGACTGACAGGGGCAAAATGGTCACAAAAAAAATCGGTAAAAATTATGGACATGTCACACATCCCCATAAGCAACATATCAAAAGATGAGAATGATCCATCCCTCAGGGAATAAAATAAAAATATTTTACGATCTTCCGATACGTAAAATGCGGGCTGTTACAAAATCTATATGATTTGGACTGGCATGAGATATGTTTTTTTTTTGTATATCTACTCTAGAGTATATAAATACTACTCTAAGAGTAGACTATTCTAATTTTAAATGGGGTAATAATAAATTAGTTTTTTTAACAAACATTTAGGTTGGGTTGGTTAAACAAAATATCACATCCGGCCCATATATAATATGGATTATAAATATAAAATGTAACCCATATCCAACCTTAACTAGGATAAGTTGGCTCAGGTTAAGCATGAGTTATTTGCAACCCTAAACTCAAAGTCCATGAGACGACACCAAACCCCATTCCACAACAGCAAGAACAATCTTTGGAATATAACACATAAACAAATAACAGCAAAACATAAATAAATAAATACACCAGATAATGTACAACAGAATACACTGGATAAACATAATCATCAGAGTTACACAGTATACAGGATTATACTTAGTACAAAATACAGTTCAGCTTTACATAAAATGGCTACAGCGGAATCAGAACATAATATGTACAATAGGAGCTGAACAACATAAAAAGAAAGAAGTGATAAAATCCATCTTCAGCTCCATAGCTATTCAGAAAGAGCCTGCTAAAACCTGAATACAAGGCTGCCCGTGTAGAAAATAGGGCACCAGAGTTTGCAAGTGAAACAAATTACGAGTCAGTCATGGGACTGGTATGAGAATCTACTTAACTTATTATATAATAAGGCCAATCATAGGACCACGCCACTAACGCGAAACAGGTTTACTCCATTGGATTGCCAGTGCTAAAACAAGAATCATTTAAACATCGCAATGCTCTTTATAAAAATGAAGCCATTATAAGACTCAGTTCCCACCACACAATGCAACGCAAACCTGAGGATAGAGTTTTACCTTATAATGGCCAAAAGATGCCTGATACAAATAAAACAAAGCATTTGATATTATTATTAGTGTTTATATGTTTCAAAAACAATTTCAATCATAACTATCAATCAAAGACGGCATGGGTACCATATATCATGCCGCCATATATAGGTTTACAATCAAAACCGCACAATGTCGTATTTGGAAATTGGATTTCCATCATGAATCAAGGCAAGGGATCGTCCTTACCGCTTTGAGATGCTCTAATCCGCCCCTCAGGACCCAGACTCAGGTGGTGTGATAGCCCGTAACTTCCCCGTGAAGGAAAGCTCGGATTACCTTGAGAACGCGACAAAATAGAACGCAAACAGAAGAACATTTCATTGTATATTACAACAATTCCATCAGAATACAAGAATATACAGAGTATGGATAAATATACATCTGACAAATATCAGAGATAACAATAAATTACATAGCAGCGAAAAAACAATATAAAACACAACTGAAAGTAATACACGGATACAGAGCTTTCCGAGCATCGTTCCAGCTGTAAATCAGGATCCTGTGAATATAAATCTGCAAAACCAAAACTACTAGCTGCCCGTGTGGAAAATAGGGGCACCCATAGTTTAGGTTAAAACAATAAACTCCACGTCAGTCATGTGACTGGTGTGAGAACTAAAACAGTTATTAATCTTTGTTTTTAAAGTTAGGTAAATCAAAGGACCACGCTGTATAACACGGAACGGGTTTCCTCCCAAGAATACCAGTGCAGAAAACAAACAGCGCAATGCTAAATAAAGAACAATGAAGCTATTATAAGACTCAGGTCCCATCACATAATGCAACGCAAGCCGGAGGATAGGGTTTTCTCTTATAATAGCCAAATATGCTTGATACGTGAAATTTCATCTTATATTATTACTATAAGTGAAGAAAACAATTTCAAATATAAATGTATCAATCATAGACGGCATGGGTACCATATATAATGTCGCCAATACTAGGCTCTACAATCAAAACCGCAAAATGTCATATTTGGAAATTGGATTTCCATCATGGTGGCTCCTGATTCGAAAAATCGATCGCGTAGTGCCATCTACAACGGCTTACGTCTCAGGGAGAGAAAACACCGTAATGCACATCCGCACTTTTGGGAAATCTAGTATCACTGCGGCTTACGTCTCGGCGAGAGAAAACACCGCTTACCCTATCCCTCTGAGCACTAAGCTCAATCTCGGTCGACCGAATCCATGACACCACTAAGGTTCCCATCCTCTAAAAAGCATACTGATCAAACCATCAGTTTACCACCATACCGGGGTGTGAGGCTCGCGAATCAACGCTATACACAAAGTCGTGCTATATTAAAGCTGCGCTTTGATCATCATCCACCAAACTTTGCTTTTCAACAAAAGTCTAGATCACTGCATCTCAGCATGCCACACTATCAATCCATATCGTACCACTGATTTCTGCCAATATATAACCTCTGAGCTCGTATGTCTCAGAGAAGGGCGTTAAGCAAGAGAATAAATTCTCCGCCGCCAAACAGATATATATTTAGCAGAGATCAATGAATACAATATAAAGGAATACAATGTCAGACACACCATCCATTTACAAGTCCATTCTAGGTCTGAATGAAACCGGAGGCACTTTCCTTGCATATCCGTCGACCTCCAAGCACGTCCGAACGACTACTACTTTAGCCCCCTTCAAGGTAGCTACTCCCATCGTGAGCATCAGTAGCACCCATCCATTCAATGTGAAGATCGTCGGTCTTGCACCGTCTTCAATCTCTTCGACTCATCGTCGAATCGGTTATTCAGAATGGGTATAGACCCGGCCTTTCTGAACCCACGTATGTAATAAACACTTGTTACACAAACACAACATACGCCTCATTCCAATTCAGAGTATTCTTTTATTCAGATATTCACACTCCTAGGGAAAGGTTCCCATTAATTTTATCAAAGATAAATCCTTTTAAATTTATTCTTTAATCTTCCTTTGGATATCATTTCAAACCAGCTTATGGTTTTCCAAACTAGTCGGGATTAGCGAACCATACCGAAGTAATTATTTATTTTATTTCCCAATCCCAACCTATTCATCCAATGGAGCAAAACTATTATTACTCCATAACTAACACCACGGTGTTATCAGTAAATTTAATTACCATTTCACGTTCAAATCTAATTAAAGATTTAACTATCGCTAGGAGTAAAACTGGTGATACTCCCCTTTCGATCATTTCCAAATTTTGATAATTTTAATTATCAATTCATATTTCAATCTAATTAAAGATTCATTAAAACTCCTTTCATTGGGTTAAAGAACTAATGTCATTTAAAACACAGTCCACGATAAACACAAATCACATTCTATTTCAATTCCAATAAAATATATTAGGAATTCTGGTTATTTAAAACCCATTTCAAATTCAATTTATTTATTTCAAAAATAAATTGATTTTAATTTTAGTTCAAAACTAGTTCGTTTTGATAAAAATCTATTTTTATCTTTTCAAATATGGAGTTTTTCATCCCAGTTTTTCCCAAATCATTTCTTATGATTTTACACAAATTATAGATATTTTTAATAATTTTGTCAAGGCCCGTACAGTCGATTTCCATCTACGGCCATCGAACTGCACTTACAGTGACCTTTTCTGAAATTTATTTGGACATATCTCCAAATCCAACCGTTAGATTTCGAATTTCTAATATTCATCGGAAAGCTCTTTTCGATACGAACCTAACGATTCCGGTTTCAGGAGAATCCGACGGTCGGATCTCCCGCAACGTCAATTCGAAGTCAATGGTCGAAATTCGCAAACTGCCACAGCGCGGCGCGTTCTATTCAGGCCATTATAATATATAATATATACTTCGTCGATTTCCTTTTAAAAAAACGAATTTTATAAATCGTTTTAAATTCGTTTTCAAAACGATTTCAACTTCATTTCAAATTCAAATCAAAATTGAATTTTTCCAATATAAATTCGTTTTAAATGCATTTCAAATTGATTTCAATTCGAATTCGATTTTAATTCAATTCAAATTCGAATTCAATTCTATTCAAATTCTAAATCTATTTAATTCAATTCTATTTAATTCAATTTGAATTTAATTCTATTCAATTTCGATTCAATTCAAATTCTATTCAATTTCAATTCGACTTCTAATTCATTTCAATTTCAATTCTAATCAATTTCAATTCAAATTCTAATCAATTTCATTTCAAATTCTAATTCAATTCAAATCAAATTCTAATTCCATTCAATTTAATTCGAATTTCATTTCAAAATATTCGATTTTGAAATCACTTTTCGATATTCAATATAAAAACGAATATACTCGATATAAATGTCGTTCGCATCAAAATAACGCATCTCTAATCAACACGGCTTTATATTTTTCAAAAACTTCGTTATTCTATTCAACAAATGAATATTTATTCTACTCAACACATGAATCTATATTTCTTTCAACACATGACTAATCTCAACAAATGAGTACTGTCAACACGTGAATCTATATTTTATAATATTCTTTATTTTTCCCAATTGGAATGAGGCCCAATCAATTACCATATAATGTTAATTATATGGATTCCATACAACACATGTATATCACAGCAACGATAAATAATCAACCATCATCCAAAGTGCACAACACAACTGCATAAGCATTAAATATAAATAATTAACGCTTACACAGTCTGTCGACCAATCGATCGACATACAATTAAATAATTGGGATTAGTGTACGACAAATATCATCCCAATACCCGTGTGGGGTTTCAAATCAATAAACACAGATTTAATTTGTGCAGTTGGGCGATGTGTAAAATTTATCGTCCCAATCAATATCAGTCAAATGTGTGTATATAAACAAATCATCCGATTTGTTTATGTTCATTTATTTTATTTTATATACACGTTAAAAATTCTATTTTTAAATATACAATATTTATCTTCTATATAAATATTTTATTTCATTCACACATCACACATTCAATTTTTCACATCAAAATCAAACAACCAAGCATACAAGCCGTCCATGGTCTGTGGACGACGGGTGTCGGTGGCTGCTATGCACCGTCTGCATCCTAGCATATGTATTAACAAGAAATTTAAAATAAAAGTGAGGAGTTCTCACTTTGGAGATCCACTCCTCCATTATCAATTTCTGAACGGTTCAGATAATGCCAAAAAAAAAAATCCACTGCGACCGTTTTCTGTTGTTCATAGTAAAAATTGCATTTTTAATATGATGCTTGTATATTTAAAAATCATATTTTGATATTGTTATATATATATATATATATCGTTTCTTTTCCCATATTAAAATCCATCCTTTTTTAAATATAAAAATTCTGTCTTCTCTGATATAAAAATCGAATTTTTATCGCTACTATATAAAAATTATATTTTTATTCTCGTTGTTATATATATATATATATATATATATATATATATATATATATAAAGCCTCTTCTTTATATGTTATTCATATATAAAAAGAAATCACCCTTTTAAAAAAAAAAAAATATTTTCATACCATTCATATGAAAAATCAAATTTTGACATGCTAATTATATAAACCAAAATCTCCTCTTTTACATCGCAAAAATATAATCTTTGACTCTATAAAAAAAATTAAATCTTTTATATAAAGAAAAATCAAATCTTTTATATTTAAAAACCACGTTATTTTCTATTGTGAAATTAAATCAGATTTTTAATAATGTTTATAATTAAAAAAAAATTCAAACAAAGAAACTCACTGTCTTTCTCCCCGTGAAGCCGCCTAGAATCAAATTGAAACTCCAAGCCTAGGTTCGCCGTTGCCACTGACTGGAGTTGAGGAAGGCGGAGCGATCTTGGTAGAGGAGGCGACGGCTTCTTCTAGCTCACGATTTTCAAATCTGCCAAGGGGGTTTAGGGATTCTCTGATCGGAGAAAGAGGGGTGGCAGCGGCTGTCAGGGAGGGGGAAATGCGGCGGAGATCAGAGCAATGACTGGTGGCGTTGGTTTCAACCAATTGGCGACGGCCTTCAGGTGAAAAAGGGGGCTCTAGGGTTTCAGGAATGGGGCGGGAGGCAGCGTCAGCGTGAGGGGGGGGGGGGTGGCCGGAGGGATGCGGTGTTGGGTGGCGGGTCCGGTGTTGAAGCAACGTGGGCGGAGGGTTGAGTGCCGCAGCGTTGTTTGTTTTTTTTTCTTTTTTTTTCTTCTAAATCTCGATCTGGAAAGGAACGATAAAGGGAAGAGAGAGAGAGATGGTGAGGAGTGTTTATTAATATAATTTAATTATTTAATTTCAAAAAGTTGACTTTTTTATTCGACCTCTAAACGAGCCCCACCGCCTGTCGTCCATAGCTAATTACCTCCATTCCGAACACAATGGGATATGTATCGTAAGCTGATTCGATCGTTTCGATCAGTTTTCGTCAAAATCAACATATAACTCTATATATTGAATTTGAACGCGTATTTCAATTTACTGGGGTCACATACTAACTCGAAAAATTCCACAAAAATATTTTCCATCTTCGTATTGACGATACGGTGCTAACAAAACTAATTTCATCGAATTCTAAGACCGTTTGAAAAATGGTCAATTTCCAGTCGATTAAAATCAACTAAAACTTGCCAAACGCGTTTTCCTTTGCCACACTCACATATTAACTTCAAAAATTACGAAAATTGGAATCTAGCAATAACTTGACACTGCGGATCCAACAAAAGTGGTTTCGCCGAAATCCGATGTCGTTTGCAAAATTTCCATTTTTAAGGGCCAAAATTCCATAGCGACTATTCTGAATTTTCATTTGGACATAACTTTTGATTCCCGCTATGAAATTTCAATTTTTCGGATTCGTTGGAAAGATATTCTCTATTAGATTCTATTATTTTTGGTTTCGCTAAATTCTAGTTTATTTTGAATCCTGTACATTCATTTGAACTTTGAAATCGAATTATCGAACTACCGCGCCATTTTCAATTCCTTTTATAATTTAAAAAATATTTATTTTCTAACGATGATCTATATAAATATATTTGTTCGAATTATATTGAAAATAAATTTTTCGTCGCTATTATTTAAAAATAATTCATTTTAATTATTCAAAATTCATTACAATTGCCAAAATAAAAATTTTAAATTGGCTCGCATTTCCGGGTTGTTACGATCTCCCCCGCTTAAAACTTTTCGTCCCCGAAAAGGAACGAAGCCGAAAGTTGTTTTAAAAACCAACTCAACTTTCATTGTTTTCTTTACGGCTTAAGTTCTTCAACTTTTCAGTTTCTAAGAACTTTTCAAATTTTTCAAAAATTTGGCTAACACCCTAAATTTTCGAAAAATTTCGCCATAACCTCCCCTGTACCGGGGACTTCGGGATATTTCATATAGCCTCCCATGGCCTTCTTCAATCCAAAAGAAAAAGAAAAAGCCAAGCGGCTAGGCAATCTGCTCATTAAATCATCATCACCCAAACAAAACAGTAAATTATGGTAAACATATACCTATTTGTCGGGCAAACAATTTTATTTCTCTGCTCTAGCCTCCTTGCTATGACCTGTTCAATAGATATACATGTATATGCATGCAAATACGATAAATTTTCAATACAGTTCGATGTTTGGTGCAAAATTCAACTTGGTTCACATTTTTCTTACCTCAGTTATATTCTACAATACCAATACATTTTTAAAACAAAAAGCATAATTATGTTCATACAAGCATCATACATATATCCAAAACGCTAGTTCATTACATTAAAATCCAACTTTCTAGGAAGTCGTGCCTTCTTCTTGCATAATTTCCAAAGTTGATAGCTCCTTCCCCTTGGATTTCATATCACCCTTCTTTAACGGACAATCTCGGGCTAGATGCTCTACTTCTTTGCATCGAAAGCATTTCCTTTCTTAGATTTGTGGGTTTCTTCTTTACCATCGGACACTTATGTACGAAATGCCCCGTCTCTTTGCACTTGAAACAAACTATGTCCATTCTCATCTTTTTCTCCCTGCTCTTCTTTTTCTCAGGGCACCGAACAACATAGTGTCCTTCTTTTCTGCATGTACGGAAATAAATACCCACGTACGTTCCTAAGTTCAACTCATGTTCTTTTTCTGCTTTCTGGTGAGCTCTCCTTGCTTGTTTCTGGGTCATCCAGAATTCAGTATGAGATAAGCCATAGTCGTCCATATCCTATATAATATTTTTAGGATTTTTTGTCAAAAGAGTTTGCATTATTTTTCACTAAACAGTCATCTTGATTATACTTTATTTATCATTCCAGTATTTTTTTATCAGTTGAATCAATAATCAAACATCACAGCCATCAATCAATTTGTTGATTAGATTTTCAAATATATATAATTTTTATATATTCAAAAATCATATTTTAGTGTCGAAGTCACAAACAGTAAATTTTAGTTAAGTTTTTGTTCTCACACCAGTCGATTGGAAATTATATAGATATTCACTTTTGAGACTCGAACACAAACACTGATGATGGGATCCCAATCATCAGTATTGTCTCCGGGCGACTAGAGTGTGATTCTATATCCATCTAGTATCTGAGGCTTCGAATATATACGCCCCGTCAGGCCTATACTCAAAATCTCCCTATACTAGATTGTCCAAATTCAATATAAATAAATAGTCAAATACGTATGATACGATTTAAATTTTCAAAACAAAATTGGTTTTCATTTTAAAAATATACTCTTCGCACTCGTTCTAGGATACTACAGACACTATCTCTAACGAGTCATTCTCATTGGATATTAGTAATCCAATTTCTGATGAATTCTTTCGTTTGGTTCTAATGTGTCATGTTCTCTAGCTTTGTAAACCAGAGCTCTGATACCAACTGTGATAGCCCGTAACTTCCCCGTGAAGGAAAGCCTGGATTACCTTGAGAACATGACAAAATAGAACGCAAACAGAAGAACATTTCATTGTATATTACAACAATTCCATCAGAATACAAGAATATAAAGAGTATGGATAAATATACATCCGACAAATATCAGAGATAACAATAAATTACATAGCAGCGGAAAAACAATATAAAACACAACTGAAAGTAATACACGGATACAGAGCTTTCCGAGCATCGTTCCAGCTGTAAATCAGGATCCTGTGAATATAAATCTGCAAAACCAAAACTACTAGCTGCCCGTGTGGAAAATAGGGGCACCCAGAGTTTAGGTTAAAACAATAAACTCTAGGTCAGTCATGTGACTGGTGTGAGAACTAAAACAGTTATTAATCTTTGTTTTTAAAGTTAGGTAAATCAAAGGACCACGCCGTATAACACGGAACGGGTTTCCTCCCAAGAATACCAGTGCAGAAAACAAACAGCGCAATACAAAATAAAGAACAATGAAGCTATTATAAGACCCAGGTCCCATCACACAATGCAACGCAAGCCGGAGGATAGGGTTTTCTCTTATAATAGCCAAATATACTTGATACGTTAAATTTCATCTTATATTATTACTATAAGTGAAGAAAACAATTTCAAATATAAATGTATCAATCATAGACGGCATGGGTACCATATATCATGTCGCCAATACTAGGCTCTAAAATCAAAACCGCAAAATGTCATATTTGGAAATTGGATTTCCATCATGGTGGCTCCTGATTCGAAAGATCGATCACGTAGTGCCATCTACAACGGCTTACGTCTCAGCGAGAGAAAACACCGTAATGCACATCCGCACTTTTGGGAAATCGAGTATCACTGCGGCTTACGTCTCGATGAGAGAAAACACCGCTTACCCTATCCCTCTGAGCACTAAGCTCAATCTCGGTCGACCGAATCCACGACACCACTAAGATGCCCATCCTCTAAAAAGCATACTGATCAAACCATCAGTTTACCACCATACCGGGGTGTGAGGCTCGCGAATCAACGCTATACACAAAGTCGTGCTATATTAAAGTTGCGCTTTGATCATCATCCACCAAACTTTGCTTTTCAACAAAAGTCTGGATCACTGCATCTCAGCATGCCACACTATCAATCCATATCGTACCACTGATTTCTGCCAATAAATAACCTCTGAGCTCGTATGTCTCAGAGAAGGGCGTTAAGCAAGAGAATAAATTCTCCGCCGCCAAACAGATATATATTTAGCAGAGATCAATGAGTACAATATAAAGGAATACAATGTCAGACACACCATCCATTTACAAGTCCGTTCTAGGTCTGAATGAAACCAGAGGCACTTTCCTCGCATATCCGTCGACCTCCAAGCAAGTCCGGACGGCTACTACTTTAGCCCCCTTCAAGGTAGCTACTCCCATCGTGAGCATCAGTAGCACCCATCCATTCGATGTGAAGATCGTCGGTCTTGCACCATCTTCAATCTCTTCGACTCATCGTCGAATAGGTTATTCAGAATGGGTATAGACCCGGCCTTTCTGAATAACCCACGTATGTAATAAACACTTGTTACACAAACACAACATACGCCTCATTCCAATTCAGAGTATTCTTTTATTCAGATATTCACACTCCTAGGGAAAGGTTCCCATTAATTTTATCAAAGATAAATCCTTTTAAATTTATTCTTTAATCCTCCTTTGGATATCATTTCAAACCATCATATGGTTTTCCAAACTAGTCGGGATTAGCGAACCATACCGAAGTAATTATTTATTTTATTTCCCAATCCCAACCTATTCATCCCATGGAGCAAAACTGTTATTACTCCATAACTAACACCATGGTGTTATCGGTAAATTTAATTACCATTTCACGTTCAAATCTAATTAAAGATTTAACTATCACTAGGAGTAAAACTGGTGATACTCCCCTTTCGATCATTTCAAAATTTTGATAATTTAAATTATCAATTCATATTTCAATCTAATTAAAGATTCATTAAAACTCCTTTCACTGGGTTAAAGAACTAATGTCATTTAAAACACAGTCCAAGATAAACCCAAATAACATTCTATTTCAATTCCAATAAAATATATTAGGAATTCTGGTTACTTAAAACCCATTTCAAATTCAATTTATTTATTTCAAAAATAAATTGATTTTAATTCTAGTTCAAAACTAGTTCGTTTTGATAAAAATCTATTTTTATCTTTAAAAATATGGAGTTTTTCATCCCAGTTTTTCCCAAATCATTTCTTATGATTTTACACAAATTATAGATATTTTTAATAATTTTATCAAGGCCCGTACAGTCGATTTCCATGTACGGCCATCGAACTGCACTTACAATGACCTTTTCTGAAATTGATTTGGACATATCTCCAAATCCAACCGTTAGATTTCAAATTTCTAATATTCATCGGAAAGCTCTTTTCGATACGAACCCAACGGTTCCGGTTTCAGGAGAATCCGACGGTCGGATCTCCCGCAACGTCAATTCGAAGTCAATGGTCGAAATTCGCGAACTGCCGCAGCGCGGCGCGTTCTATTCAGGCCATTATATAATATATATAATATATACTTCATCAATTTCCTTTTAAAAAAATGAATTTTATAAATCGTTTTAAATTCGTTTTTAAAATGATTTCAACTTCATTTCAAATTCAAATCAAAATTGAATTTTTCCAATATAAATTCGTTTTAAATGCATTTCAAATTGATTTCAATTCGAATTCGATTTTAATTCAATTCTAATTCGAATTCAATTCTATTCAAATTCAAATTCTATTTAATTCAATTCTATTTAATTCAATTTGAATTTAATTCTATTCAATTTCTATTCAATTCAAATTCTATTCAATTTCAATTCGACTTCTAATTCGTTTCTATTTCAATTCTAATCAATTTCAATTCGAATTCTAATCAATTTCATTTCAAAATCTAATTCAATTCAAATCAAATTCTAATTCCATTCAATTTAATTCGAATTTCATTTCAAAATATTTGATTTTGATATCACTTTTCGATATTCATTATAAAAACGAATATACTCGATATAAATGTCGTTCGCATCAAAATAGTGCATCTCTAATCAACACGGCTTTATATTTTTCAAAAACTTAGTTATTCTATTCAACAAATGAATATTTATTCTACTCAACACATGAATCTATATTTCTTTCACCACATGACTAATCTCAACAAATGAGTACTGTCAACACGTGAATCTATATTTTATAATATTCTTTATTTTTCCCAATTGGAATGAGGCCCAATCAATTACCATATAATGTTAATTATATGGATTCCATACAACACATGTATATCACAGCAACGATAAATAATCGACCATCATCAAAAATGCACAACACAACTGCATAAGCATTAAAAATAAATAATTAACGCTTACACAGTCTGTCGACCAATCGATCGACATACAATTAAATAATTGGGATTAGTGTACGACAAATATCATCCCAATACCCGTGTGGGGTTTCAAATCAATAAACACAGATTTAATTTGTGTAGTTGGGCGATGTGTAAAGTTTATCGTCCTAATCAATATCAGTCAAATGTGTGTATATAAACAAATCATCCGATTTGTTTATATTCATTTATTTTATTTTATATGCACGTTAAAAATTCTATTTTTAACTATACAATATTTGTTTTCTATATAAATATTTTATTTCATTCACACATCACACATTCAATTTTTCACATCAAAATCAAACAACCAAGCATACAAGTCGTCCATGGTCTGTGGACGACGGGTGTCGGGGGCTGCTAAGCACCGTCTGCATCCTAGCATATGTATTAACTAGAAAATTAAAATAAAAGTGAGGAGTTCTCACCTTGGAGATCCACTCCTCCATTATCAATTTTTGAACGGTTCAGATAATGCCAAAAAAAAATCCACTACGACCGTTTTCTGTTGTTCATAGTAAAAATTGCATTTTTAATATGATGCTTATATATTTAAAAATCATAATTTTATATTGTTATATATATATATCGTTTCTTTTCCCATATAAAAATCCATCCTTTTTTTAATATAAAAATTCTGTCTTCTCTGATATAAAAATCGAATTTTTATCGCTACTATATAAAAATTATATTTTTATTCTCGTTGTTATATATATATATATATATATATATAAAGCCCCTTCTTTATATGTTATTCATATATAAATAGAAATCACCCTTTTTTAAAAAAAAATCATACCATTCATATGAAAAATCAAATTTTGACATGCTAATTATATAAACCAAAATCTCCTCTTTTACATTGCAAAAATATAATCTTTGACTCTATAAAAAAAAATTAAATCTTTTATATAAAGAAAAATCAAATCTTTTATAGAAAGAAAAATCAAATCTTCTATAGAAAGAAAAATCAAATCTTTTATATTTAAAAACCACGTTATTTTCTATTGTAAAATTAAATCAGATTTTTAATAATGTTTATAATAAAAAAAATCAAACAAAGAAACTCACTGTCTTTCTCCCCGTGAAGCCGCCTAGAATCAAATTGAAACTCCAAGCCTAGGTTTGCCGTTGCCACTGACCGGAGTTGAGGAAGGCGGAGCGATCTTGGTAGAGGAGGCGACGACTTCTTCTAGCTCATGATTTTCAAATCTGCCTAGGGGGTTTAGGGATTCTCTGATCGGAGAAAGAGGGGTGGCAGCGGCTGTCAGGGAGGGGGAAATTATAACGACCCGAACTCCCCCGGTAAGGAAAGCCCGGATTGAGATGAGAACAACACACATCGGAACTCAAACAGAATAACATTTCATTGTTAATTACAACAATTCCATTAGAATACAAGAATATACCGAGTATGAATAAATAAATTACACATTTGACAAATATCAGATTACAATAAATTACATAGCAGCGGAAAATAATACAAAACACAACTAAAAGTAATACACGGATACAGAGCTTTCCGAGCATCGTTCCAGCTGTAAATCAGAATCCTGTGAATATAAATCTGCAAAACCAAAACTACTAGCTACCCGTATGGAAAATAAGGGCACCCGGAGTTTAGGTTAAAACAATAAATTCCAAGTCAGTCATGTGACTGGTGTGAGAACTAAAACAGTTATTAATCTTTATTTTAAAGTTCGGTAAATCAAGGGACCACGCCGTATAACATGGAACGGGTTTCCTCCCAAGAATACCAGTGCATAAAATAAACAGCACAATGCTAAATAAAGAATAATGAAGCTATTACAAGACCCAGGTCCCATCACACAATGCAACGCAAGCCGGAGGATAGGGTTTTTACCTTATAATAGCCAAAGCATGCTTGATACGTCAAAAACACATTATTTGATATTACTATAAGTGTATAGTGTCAAAACAATTTCAATCATAAGTATCAATCATAGGCGGCATAGCTACCATCTACAATGTCGCCATACTTGGTTCTACAAATAAAGCCGCGATATCACGTATCGGAAATTGGATTTCCATCATGAGCCGAGGCATGCTCCTCTCCGATTCGAGACACTCTAGCAAATGTCCCAGGACCCCACTATGATCCTTTGGAACCTCCATGGCTGGTCCTCTCTTACTTTTGAGGATTAGTTATTCCTGAACACACGTTTCCCGGTCATAACAGACCTAATATCGAGGCGCCTCATCCAACAACCACACAGGTGAAAAGTATATAAATGTCAGCCAGTTTAAGCACTGACACTACCCATAGCTAGAAAGAAACGTCGTGCACTCCTTGGGTCCTTATCCCGTTTTTTGACTCATACCGAGGTGTGAGGCTCGCGAATTCACGCTATACACAAAGCTACGCCACAGAGGCCGTGCTTTGATCATCAACCACAAGACTTTGCTTTTCAACAGAAGCCTTGATCAATTGCCACTTACGCGTGCCACACTGACAATTCACTCCATGCGACTGATGTCTATCGATATACAACCTCTGAGCTCGTACGTCTCAGAGAAGGGCGTTAAGCAAGAGAATAAATTCTCCGCCGCCAAACAGATGTATATTTAATAGAGATCAATCAACACAGAATAAAATCCAATGTCAGACACACCGTCCATTTACAAGTTCGTTCTGGGTCTGAACGAAACCGGAGGCACTTTCCTCGCATATCCATCCATCTCCAAGTACGTCTGGACGATCACCAACTGATTCCCTCATCTTGGGTGTACAGCCCAATCAAGATCATCAGTAATCACCCAAGAGATGTGAATACTTCCGGTCTTCAACCACCGTCTTCATCTTCGACTTATCGCCGAATCGGTTATTCAGAATGGGTATAAACCCGGCCTTTCTGAATAACCCACGTATATAATAAACAAATGTTACACAAATACAACAAATGCCTCATTCCAATTCAGAACATTCTTTTCTTCACAAAATCAAATTCTTAGGGAAAGGTTCCTATTAATTTTATCAAAGATAAATTCTTCTAAATTTATTCTTTAATCTTACTTTGGATATCATTTCAACCACATTATGGTTTTCCAAACTAGTCGGGATTAGCGAACCACACCGAAGTAATTATTTATTTTATTTCCCAATCCCAACCTATTTATCCTATGGAGAAAAACCGGTAATACTCCATATCTAACACCACGGTGTCATCGGCAAAATTAATTACCACTTCACGTTCAAATCTAATTAAAGATTTAACCATCGCTTTGGAGCAAAACTGGTGGTACTCCATTCTCGATCACCTTTCAGATTTGATAATTTAAATTATCAATTCACATTTCAATCTAATTAAAGATTCATTAAAACTCCACTTAGTTTTAATCTTTTCAAAAATCAATATCCTTTCTTTAACTGGGTTAAAGAATCAATGTCATCTAAAACACGATTCACGATAAACCCAAAACCACATTCAAATTCAATTCCAATTAAACATTATTTAATTGGTACACTTCATTAAATCTAAATAGAAAGATTTAATCTTTTTCTCAACTGGGCTTAAGAACAGTGTTAATGAAGACACCATTCATGACAAACGCAAATCACATTTGATATTAAATACAAGGCTCTGAATAGAAAATATATCAGCTTATATTCAATATCAAATTCTGAAACCAACAAATATCGTATTGGAAATAACGATATAAAATATATCTTTCAAGTTCCCATAACAATACCTGTATAGTCACGAAATCCAACGTCGAAATATTCCGAAGATAATTTCGATTCAAATCTATTTCCACTTCACGTATTGGAATTCTGATTATTTTTAAAACCACTTTCAAATTCAATTTATTCCAAAAATAAATTGATTTTAAATCTAGTTCAAAACTAGTTCATTTCGATAAAAAATCTATTTTTATCTTTTCAAATGTGGAATTCTTCAGCCCAATTTTTCCCAAATCATTTCTTATGATTTTACACAAATTGTAGATATTTTTACTAATTTTATCAAGGCCCGTACAGTCGATTTCCATCAACGGCCATCGAACTGCACTTACAACGACCTTTTCCAAATTTGATTTGGACATAATTCCAAATCCAATCGTTATATTTCAAATTTCTAATATTCGTTGGAAAGCTCTTTTCGATACGAACCCAACAGTTCCGGTTTTAGGAAAATCCGACGGTTGGATCTCCCGTAACGTCAATTCGAAGTCATTGGTCGAAATTCACGAACTGTCGCAGCGCGGCGCGTTCTATTCAGGCCATTATATATATATATATAATATATATTATATATATTTCGTCAATTTCCTTTTAAACGTATTTTATAAATCATTTTAAATTTGTTTTCGAAACAATTTCAACTTCACATTCAATTTCAAATCAAAATTGAATTTTTTTTCTTTATAAATTCATTTTAAATTCATTTCAATTTGATTTCAATTCAATTTCAATTCGAATTCATTTCATTTCAATTCGAATTCAATTTCAATTCGAATTCATTTCAATTCAATTTCAATTCGATTCAATTTCATTTATATGTATTCATTTCTATATATTTGATTTGAAATCACTTTTCGATATTCATAAAAATGAATAAAATCGATATAAATATCGTTCACTTCAAAATGGCGCATCTCTAATCAACACGGCTTTATATATTTCCATAAATTCGTTATTCTATTCAACAAATGAATATTTATTCCATTCAACACATGAATATTCTCAACACATGAGCACTGTCAACACATGACTATTTTTGTTATTTAATATATTTTATAAAATTATGGTATCTATCGTTTGATTTTTAAATCAAACTCCAACTATAAAGTAGTAAGAGAATGATTCCCTAGGTATTAACGCCGAAGGCCGAAACCAATATCAGATCAATACCCTGGAAACCACTCATCTCATCTATTTTCCAGTTAGTTTCTAACTTTAAATATGATAAAGATGTAAATTTTATTGTTAAAGTATTTCTTTCAACACATGATTATTTATTCTATTCAACACATGAATATATACTTCATTCTATTCTTTATTTTCCCAATTGGAAAGAGGCCCAATCAATTACCATATAATGTTAATTATATGGATTGCATACAACACATGTATATAATCACAACAATAAATAATCAATCATCATCCAAAGTGCACCACACTGTATAAGAATCAAATATAGATATCTAATGCTTATAACAGCCTGTCAATCAATCGATCGACAAACAACTAATCAATCGGGATGAGTGGACTTCAAATATCATCCCAACGCCCATGTGGGGTTTCACATCAACAAAACACACATTTTTGTTCACACACACGTTAAAATTATATTTTTAACGATAAAATATTTTTAACTATATAAATATTTTATTTCACGTCACACAATCAATTTTCATCACAACAAACAATCAAACATACAAGCCATCCATGGTCTGTGGATGACGGGTGTCGGGTGCTACTAAACACCGTCTACATCCTAGTATATAATTTTAACTAGAAAAGAAAATTTAAAGTGAGAAGTTCTCACCCAAGCTAATCCAAATGCCTCGACTCTTCTTATGTGGAAGTCATCGCTGTTCTCGCCTTTTGTCACATTCATTGCCCGTAGCCACTACATATATAAAAATCATATTTTTATATTGTTGCTACGTATATAAAAATTATATTTTTACATCGCTACTATATAGATAAAAATTCTATTTTTACATTGCTACTATATAGATAAAAATTCTATTTTTATTACTCTACATGAATAAAAATCATATTTTTATTCTTCCTATGATATAAAGATCGAATTTTTATTATCTATATAATATATAGATCATATTTTTAATTCTTCTATAATATAAAAATATTTTCTTTCTAATGTTAAAAATCTATTCTTTCTAGTTTAAAGATCTCTAATCTTTTCTATATAAAATCTCTAATCTTTACTATATAAAATCTGATTTCTCTTATGTTATAACATATATAAAAATCTAACCTTTATTATTAAAAACCTGATCTTTATCTAACAAAAATTCTTTGCTATTTTTATAACAAAACTGAAAATTTTCCCCTAGCTTTTTATATATAAAATGAAGAAAAAGAAAAGGTAATTATATAAAATAAAATAAATAATAAAAAAACTTACTGTCTTCAGCGAATGGAGAGGTCCACCGTCGGTCTGGGATGGCCTGGGGGCGGCGCCGACATCGGACGAGGCGAGGGGGGATGGCTGAGGCGGTGGCAAGGGTGGCGGGCAAGCGCGCTGATCGAATCGGTAGGGGGAGCCTTCGTGCGTTGGAAAAGAAGAAGGGGAGGAATGGGCTCGGGGGGGGGGGGGGGGGTCTAGAGGGGGCGCGGTGGGCTGCGCCACCTTGGGCGGTGGCGGCGCTTCGATCGGAGGAGCGACCACTGCTCCTCCGTCCTCTCCTCTCTCTTTTTTGCTTTGTAATGAATCGAAGAACGGGGTGGGGGGGTCTGAGAGATAAAGGTAGAGAGAGAATATATTTATTTTAATTTTAATTTCAAAAAGGTACTTTTATTTTCGACCTCGAAACGAGGCCCACCGCCTGTCGTCCATAGCTAATTACCCCCATTTTGAACACGATGGGATATGTATCGTAGGCTAATTCGATCATTTCAATCAGTTTCCGTAAAAATCAACATATAACTCTATATATTGAATTTGAACGCGCATTTCAATTTACTGGGGCCACATACTAACTCGAAAAATTCCAGAAAAATATTTTCTAGCTTCGTATTGATGATACGGTCCTAACAAAACTAGTTTCATCGAATTCTGAGACCGTTTGCAAAATGGCCATTTTGCAGTCGATTAAAATCAACTGAAACTGGTCAAACGCGTTTTCCTTTGCCACGCTCACATATTGATTCGAAAAATTATGAAATTTGAAACTTAGCTATAACTTTACATCCCGGATCCAACAAAAGTTGTTTCGTCGAAATCCGAGGTCGTTTGCAACATGGCTATTTTTAAGGGCCGAAATTCCATAGCGACTATTCTAAAATTTCATTTGGACATATCTTTTTATCGCCGCTATGAAATTTCAATTTTTCGGATTCGTTTGAAAGATATTCACAATTAGATTCTGTTATTTTTGGTTTCACTAAAATCCGGTTTATTTTGCACCCGGTACATTCAATTGAAGTTTGAAATCGAATTATCGAACTACCGCGCCATTTTCAATTCCTTTTATAATTTAAAATAAATATTATATTCTAGCGACGACGTATATAAATATACACGTTCAAATTCTATTCAAAATTAATTTCTCAACGTTATTATTTAAAATAATCATTTTAAATATGCAAAATTCGTTAAAGTTGCCAAAATAAAAAATTTAAACTAGCTCGCATTTTCCGGGTTGTTACAGAAATGCGGCGGAGATCGGAGCAATGACTGGTGGTGTCGGTTTCAACCAATTGGCGGCGGCCTTCAGGTGAAAAAGGGGGCTCTAGGGTTTCAGGAATGGGGCGGGAGGCCGCGTCGGCGTGAGGGGGGTTGTTGGCCGGAGGGATGCGGTGTTGGGTGGCGGGTCCGGTGTTGAAGCGACGTGGGCGGAGGGTTGAGTGCCGCAGCGTTGTTTGTTTTTTTTGTTTTTTTTCTAAATCTCGATCTGGGAAAGGAACGATAAAGGGAAGAGAGAGAGAGATGGTGAGGAGTGTTTATTAATATAATTTAATTATTTAATTTCAAAAAGTTGACTTTTTTATTCGACCTCTAAATGAGGCCCACCGCCTGTCGTCCATAGCTAATTACCCCCATTCCGAACACAATGGGATATGTATCGTAAGCTGATTCGATGGTTTCGATCAGTTTTCGTCAAAATCAACATATAACTCTATATATTGAATTTGAACGCGTATTTCAATTTACTGGGGTCACATACTAACTCAAAAAATTCGACAAAAATATTTTCTAGCTTCGTATTGACGATACGGTCCTAACAAAACTAATTTCATCGAATTCTGAGACCGTTTGAAAAATGGTCAATTTCCAGTCGATTAAAATCAACTGAAACTGGCCAAACGCATTTTCCTTTGCCACGCTTACATATTAACTTCAAAAATTACGAAAATTGGAATCTAGCAATAACTTGACACTGCGGATCCAACAAAAGTGGTTTCGTCGAAATCCGATGTCGTTTGCAAAATTTCCATTTTTAAGGGCCAGAATTCCATAGCGACTATTCTGAATTTTCATTTGGACATAACTTTTGATTCCCGATATGAAATTTCAATTTTTCGGATTCGTTGGAAAGATATTCTCTATTAGATTATATTATTTTTGGTTTCGCTAAATTCTGGTTTATTTTGAATCCTTTACATTCATTTGAACTTTGAAATCGAATTATCGAACTACCGCGCCATTTTCAATTCCTTTTATAATTTAAAATAAATATTTATTTTCTAACGATGATCCATATAAATATATTCATTCGAATTATATTCAAAATAAATTTTTCGTTGCTATTATTTAAAAATAATTCATTTTAAATATTCAAAATTCATTAAAATTGCCAAAAATTGGCTCGCATTTCCGGGTTGTTACAGGTGGGCCCTTAGATCGTCAGGGCCAGTCCACACGGAGTGGATTAAAATGCCTGAACAATGCTTTTCCCCGCCCTATGGGGCGTCAACTGGTCATATACCGAACAAACCATCGGCCCCGGAGCGACTGATATAACTGAGGCGCCTCGCTATCCATCATCCACATAAGTAAAATGCCCGGGCGTGTAAAACCCAAAACACCACTCCTAACTAGAAAGAAACGCAGGTCCTCCCTGAAGTCCTCTCCTATTTCTAGTCCATACCGGGGTGTGAGATTTGCGAATCAACGCTAAACACAAAGCTAGTTATTCAAAGCCCTACTTTGATCATTAACCACAAAGCTCTTCTTTACAACAAAAGCTTTGATCACAACATCTCTGTATGCCACGTTGTCAATATACAACGTCAGATACACATCCATTTACAAGACCGCTCTTGGTCTGAACGAAACCGGAGGCACCTTATTCCTCTCCCATATGTCCAATACATGAGAGAGGCCCTCGCACATCCGAATGATCAACAAGTACGTCCGGGCGACCACCACTGTAACCCCTTCAGGGCAGCAACTCCCATCAAAGGCATCAGTAGCAATCCATTCGATGTAAAGATCCTCGACCTTGTACTGTCTTCATACCTTCGACTTCTAACCGACGACCAATTATTTGAAATAAGAATTAACTTGGCCTTTTTCAAATAATTCACATATATTTAGAATTTCAAATCAATTAATTTCAATTGTTCAATTATCTGACATCCATAATTCAGTTCATTAATATAATTTTCACGTCAAACACATTCAACCATCAAATATCTCATAAAACAGGTAAATTCGGTTTATTTCCATTCCATATCATTTATAATATTTTATCACGATTTATCGCTATTTTTATTTCTTTAAATATAGCAATTTATTCAAATGACGCTTTAGGCCATAACGCGGCCATAGCGCTGTTTTTCTCCAAATTGGATTTACACATATGTGAAAATCTAACGGTTGGATCTTTACAAATTTTATATCATTAGAAATGATCTTTTCAAAGCGGACCCAAAGGCTCCAATTTTGGGAAAATCCGATGGTCGGATCTCTCGGTACAATCGTTTGAAGCTACGATTTCAAAATATGAACTACATCGTCGTTATTCGATTTATTTTAACTATATACATACATACATACATACATATATATATATATATATATATATATATATATAATCCATTCTGGCGCTGTTTTCATTCAGATTTGAATTCAACATTCCAGAGAATCCAACCGTTGCATCTTTGCAAAGTTGGTGTTGTTTGAAAGATATTTCCAAAGCGAACCCAACAGTTTCGGTTTCGGGAAAATCCGATGGTCGGATCTCCAGGTACAATCATTTGAAATTACGGTTTCAAAATACAAACTACAACTTCGATATTCGATTTATTTTAATTAATTAATTAATTATATATATATATATATATATATATATATATATATATCAATATAACCCATTCTACGATTTCAAAAACCATTTCAACTCATATAGGTGATAAAAACGATATTTTTGTCAAACAGATATTTATTTCAACATAAGACTATTTTTAACAATTCGTATATATAGGAAAAATGTGATTTTTATTGTCAATTTTTTTTATTTCAAACACGCATATTTTATATATCTCGTATAGATGATAAAAATGTGATTTTTATTGTTAAAGCAATTTATTTCAAAAATGAATAATTTTAGCGGTTCATATATATTATAAAAATGCGATTTTTATTGTCAAAACAATTTACTTCAAACATGATTATTTTATATACATCATACATACCATAAAGATGTTATTTTTATCGCTCAAACTATTTTATTTCATACATTCTGTAAAAATGTTATTTTTACCATTCCAACCATTTTTATTTCATGCATCCGATAAAAATGTTATTTTTATCATTTAAACCATTTTTATTTCATACATTCGATAAAAATGTTATTTTTATCATTCAAACCATTTTATTTCAAAAATGAATATTTTCCAACACATGAATATATTTCAATACATGAATATAAATCAAACACAGAAATGTTTCAGAAAATTTCAGCAGCATAACGGCAGGATAGTTAAAACCGGCATCGTCCCTAGTACGGCTTCTCGCTCTACCTTAAAGCCTCGCAGCTTTTGACAATGGGGATTTCAATAACTAGTTCGTATGCAGATGAATTTTCCCATATACTAATCCTATTGGGATTTTAACCATAATTAATCATTCCAACCATTCGTATTTATCAACCAAATTTCACATCAACTAAATCCAAACAATCACAACCAATATATATATCGTCCATGGTCTGTGGACGAGGGGAGTGGTATATAAATATAGATATACATATGTAAATATATTTCAATTACATTTCAATATCATTTCAATTCTATTCATCGCATATATGATTTTTACAATGCATATATAACTTACACATCGCACATACAACTTATACAACGCTTATACATGAGATGTACAACGCTTATATAACTCATACATCGACCGTATAATTTATACATCATTATTCCATATCGTTTATAATTCAGAAATCTCACATTGGGTTCCACTCCTCCAAAAATTATAGAAGGCTCAGAAAAATATCCGGTCTCTTCTAGAATGTAGAAGACGTCCACACGAGTCCAATGTCTCTTGTTTCACTAAATTTCGACAACATAACAAAAAGATATTATTTTTATCGTGAAATCAAAATCCGTTGCACTTTAAAGTGCTATTAACAATTTAAAATAAAATAAACTGTACCTCTCTATTTTGATTCGAATCTAGGTTTTGGTTTTTCGGTGAATCCGTGTAGCGTTGTGTCGATCAGACTTTACCACGACCTAGGGCTTGGAGGCGCGCGCAAAACAAGGTAGGTGGCCGCAGGTGCGATCGCAACAGCTGATGGTGGCGGCGCCTGGAAGTCTTCGACTTGGAGAGGTCGATCCAGTCACAATCCTCAACGAAAAATTCAATAATTGGTATGGATTTATTGCTTGGAGAAATCTCCACAAAATTCTCAACTAAAGGCTTGAATTTTATTGAGCGTGGAAGGAGATAAGGAGGAGAGAAGAGAGGAGCTTTTGCCTTCGTCGGGTTTGAGAGGTATCGGGGAAGAAAGCGGGGGGAGAGAGAATGAATTTGATTGGCCCATTTTTTATATTTATATATTTTATTAAATCCGAAAATACCCCACACCTCATACAAACTCCAGTCCTAACCCAACGACTATCATCCCTAGCTAAATACCCCCATTACGAACACAATGGAATATGTTTCGTAGGCCCATTTGATTGTTCAGTCAGTTATTCTTCAAATTAAAATATAAAACATTCAATATTTGATTTGAACGTACATTTCAATTTGTCTAGGCCACATAATCATCCCAAAAATTACAGAAAAATAAATCTAGCTATGTTTTGACAATACGGTCCCAACAAAACTAGTTTCGTCGAATTTGGAGACCGTTTGAAAAATGGTCATTTTCTGGTCGGTCCAAATTGACTGAAATTAACCAAACACATTTTCATTTGTCATGCTCACATACTAACTCCAAAAATTATGGAATTTGAAACCTAGCAATAATTTGACATCCCGGATCCAACAAAAGTGGTTTCATCGAAAACGGAGGTTGTTTGCAAAATGGCTATTTTCACGGGCTATATTGACTCCATAGCGACCTTTCTGAAAATTCATTTGGCCATAACTTTTTATTCTAGCTATGAAATCTCGATTTTTCATATTCGTAAGAAAGATATTCATAAACAGATTTAAATATTTTTGGTTCACTAAAATCCGTTTTATTTTGCACCCGGTACAGTCAGTCAAAGTTCGAATTCAAAACTTCAAATTACCACGCCATTTCAGGTCTTGTTTTATAATTAAAATAAATATATTTATTTTCCAACATCGATTCAAATAGATTTTGGGTCGTTATTATTTAAAATAATTTATTTTAAATATTCAAAATCCACTAAAATAGCCAAATTAAAAATTTTAAATTGGTTCAGATTTTCCGGGTTGTTACAATCTCCCTCACTTAAAATCTTTTCGTCCCCGAAAAGGAACGAAGCTGAAAGTAGTTTAATTAACCGACTCAACTTTCATTCTGGCTTTCAGTCTTCAACTTTTCAGTTTCTAAGAATTTTCCAATTCTTCAAAAATTTGGCTAGCACCCTAAATTTTCGAAAAATTTCGCCATAACCTCCTTTGTACGGGGAGGGGTTTGGAAATTTATTAGGCCATATTAGGTACCCAATAAATCCTAATAAGCATGCACATATTTATAGTGATATATTTCGGTTTCCACAGGGGAGTGTGTATAGATCATAACTCCAGAGAATAAATTCTCGTCACCCTATAAATGGTTTTTGTGCCTTAATGACCAGAGAGACATGTTTATTGTCATCTCCAGACCCGTGTGGGTTTTTTATTAATCTGGCAATTTACCATTATATTTTATATTGTTCATATCAGTCATCAGTTCAACCTGTAATATATATTCATCACCATACAGGCCTCTCGCTCGTATGGTAAATCTTCAACCTCGTCACACAAGCTCCAAATGCTTATGTGGTAAATGATGAAGTATGCTATCCTCAAGAAGTATGCCATGTAGTGTAGTTCAAAATTAATTGTTACTATCCTATGGCGATGTTTATTATTACACACAGAACAACCAGCACTCCGCATCCAATGGCATTCACAGGAGTTGATATAATAAATAAAATTGTGCATCCAACTCATTAAGGTTTACCTATTTTTCGGGCACGCAAATAAATTCTTTACTCAGTAGCAAATCCATTTACCTGTTCAAACATATATAATGCGCATGTATATATTTCTATCTATTTTCAAATCAGTTCAATGTTTGATTTAATTGCATAAATTTACCTTCATTCTCTTATTGATTAAATTAATTATCATTCTACTATTTGATTAATCAAATTCTTAATCACACAACACAAACAACAATCAATTTGTTGGTTAACTTTTCAAAAAATCTAATAATTAATTAATATACTCTTTTAAAAATCATTTAGACAGGATAATTAATTTTTTTTACATCCATGAAAAGAAAACAACAACAATGTAGCAAAACGGAAATGCAAAATATGGTAAATGTACCTTGCACCAGAGTTAATCAGAGATATCCACCCTGCACTTGGGATAGGCTTTCTTAATGCTCTCTTCAGTTTCCCAAGTACAATCTCGCGGATCTCCACTCCATTGCACTTTGACTAAGTGAACCTTCTTGTTCCTCAGCTCTTTTGTTTCTTTGCCAATGATCTTTATCGGCTCTCTTCTCATAGCCAATTCTGGAGTAATTTCCAAATCCCATTGCGCAGCTTCTTCCACGACTAAATCTGGATCATGTACATGCTTTCGAAGTTGAGATACGTGATACTCCAGGCAACCAGTCTGGTAATTGAACCCTATAAGCTAGAGTTCCAATCAGTTTTAGAATAGGAAACGGACCAATAAATTTGGGCGCCAATTTCCCTGTTTTACCGAACCGGACTACTCCTCTCATCGGAGATATCTTCAAATACACATAGTCGCCAACAACGAATGATAAATCTCTTCTTCTCTTATCTGCATGGCTCTTCTGTCGGCTTTGAGCGGCTAGTAATCATTTCTTAATGAAATCGACTTTGTCCACAGCTTCGCGAATCATATCGGGCCCCAATACAAGTCTATTGCCAGGTTCTACCCAATAAGCAGGGGATCTGCACGGTCTACCATACAATGCTTCGAATGGTGACATTGTCAGGCTTACTTGATAGCTGTTGTTGTATAAGAATTCAGCCAAATGCAAACGGTCTTCCCATGATCCGCCAAAATCAACAACACAAGCCCGCAATAAATCTTCTAGAATACGTTTCACGCTCTCAGTTTGACCATCTGTTTGAGGATGATAAGCGGTGCTCAAGTTCATTTTCATTCTCAATTCTTCTTGGAATGCTTCCCGGAATTTATTAGCAAAAATCGTGTCACGATCACTAACGATACTCATGGGAACTCCATGGAGTTTAACAATTTCTTTAAAATAAATCTGCGCCAGACTCTGAGCGGTTCTATTCGATCTGACAGGTATGAAATGGGCGATCTTCGTGAAACGATCTACGATCACCCAAATACTGTCGTTTCCTATCCTGGTTCTGGGAAAACCATCTAGGAAATCCATAGAAATCTGTTCCCACTTCCCACCTGGAATTTCCAACGGTTGCAACAATCCAGCGAGTTACTGTTGATCGCTCTTGAATTGCTAACAAGTAGCACACCGGCTAACATACAAGGAAATGTCTCGTTTCATAGATCTCCACCAGAAAGTGCGTTTGATATCATTATACATCTTTCTCACTCCTGGATGGATACTAAGTTTAGATTTGTGACATTCATCCAATACTTCTCTCCGGAGTTCAGGAATGTTTGGAACACAAATCCGACCCTTTAACCTCAGAATCCCATCGCTATCAATCTGAAAACTCGAGGGCTCGCCTTTCTGAATTCTCTCTTTGATCTTCTGAATGAAGTGATCATCCTTCTGAAGAGCAGATATGTTATCAATCAATGAAGACGTGATGATAAGACTGGCGATGATTACATTCTTTCTGCTGAGCGCATCAGCCACAACATTGGCTTTCCCCGGAGTATACAAAATATCAAGATCGTATGCCGCGAGAAAATCTAGCCAACGCTGCTGCCTCATGTTCAGATCTTTCTGGGTAAATAAATACTTCAATGATTGATGATCAGTATATAATTATAACTTCTCACCCAGTAGATAATGTCTCCAGATTTTCGTAGCAAGCACGATGGTTAACAATTCAAGATCGTGAGCATAATTCTTCTCATGTGCCTTCAACTGACGGCTAACATAAGAGACTACTTGGCCTCTTTACTTTAACACTGCACCAAGACCATCTTTAGAAGCATTTGTCCAGACTTTCAATTCCTGATTGCCATCAATAATTGTTAACACTAAAGCAGTTGTCAATTTTAACTTCAGCTTCTGGAAAGCTGCCTCACATTCCGGAGTCCAATTGAACCTTGAATGTTTCTTAGTAATCTTCGTTAAGGAACTGGATATCTTTGTAAAATTCTTAATGAACTTCCGATAATAACTAGCCAATCCGAGAAAACTACGGACTTCTGTGGGAATAGTTGGCTGTTTCCAATTCTAAATAGCAGTGATTTTACTGGGACCCACAGAAATTCCTTCCATTGATACGACGTGGCCAAGAAATTTGACTTCTTCTTGCCAGAGTACACATTTGGAAAATTTTGCTTTTAAAACATTCTTTCTCAGAATATCTAACACTTGTTCCAAATGTTTTCATGCTCGCTTTCTGACTTAGAGAAGATGAGAATATCATCAATGAAGACCAGTACAAATTTGTTCAATACTTCTCTGAATACCCGGTTCATTAGATCGACAAAATAAGCTGGAGCATTACATAAGCCGAACGGCATTACTAACCACTCGAAGAATAAGTCTGGACCTATGAATGCTGTCAAAGGAACACATTCTTTGGTAATACAAAGCTGATGGAAACCTATAGCTACGTCCATTCTTGAAAATACGTGCGCGCCATTCAATCGATCCAACAAATCATCAATCCGCGGCAATAGATATTTGTTCTTTAATGTCTGCTTATTCAAGTCACAATAATCCACACATAGTCTGAGAGTATCGTCTGACTTTGGGACAAACACCACTGCTTCTCCCCAATCAGAGAAACTAGACCTGATAAAACCCTTCCATACTAGCTGTCGAGTTTGATTGTCTAACCCTTCTTTCTCCTTCAAGGTCATTCTTCAAATAGCGTGAACTACTGGCCTTGCATTCGGAATTAAAGAAATCTTGAAATCGATTCCCTACACGGAGGTAAGCTAACAACTTCTTCGAACACATCTGCGTAGTTCTTGACAACAGGAATATTTTCTACGTCGACCGGAATATTCTCCGTAACGACAGTAACAGGTTCTAATTAAGCAGGAGAAACATCAAGAGATGACCAAATGTCTTTTCAATCAGAATTCGGGCCTTCACATGGTATGGTTTTATAGTCCCCGAACTCTATCTTTGCCTTAACAACTCTTTCGACGCATTTGACCTCAGCCTCATATTTGTTTAACCAATCCAATCCTAGAATAAGATCAAATTCTTTAAAATTCATGACGATCGAAATGGTAGTGAACCGATAACGGGAAAAAGAGACAGGCCCCCCCACACACCCAACTAAGATCGAGGGAACCCCCAACCGGATTATGGACAGTCACGGGTGCTTTGAGCTTTTTTAAATTCAAATCCAGTTTCTTAACCGCATTCCTTGCAACAAAGCTTCGCGATGCGCTTGTATCAAACAGTACTTTAACTGGAATATCTTTGACCGTAAGCGTGCCTTCCAAAACATCAGGCCTCGCTTGACTGGCTGAGGATGATGGAACTTCTGCCACTTAATGTACATGTATCTTTTCAAATTTCTTTGATAACTGGCAATTCTTCGCAATATGACCAGCCTGGTGGCATTTATAGCATCCCCTATTCTCTAGGAACTTTTCTTGGATTCAGATTTATCCTTCTTTCGTTTGTTTCAAGATTTGCAATTTATCGCCAAATGTCCTTGCCTAATGCAGCTCGAGCAAGTGGTCATCGTTATTGGTTCTTTCTCAAACTTAACCTTTTCCTGACTGGCCCTTTGCCTCTTTCTGACCCTAGACTTCGTACTTATCTTAGGCTGCATACTTGCCTCTGGCTGTGTAATTGTCGTCGGGCTATCAGTTTCAAATTTCCTTTTGTTGCTAGTACTGACTTCCTCTTCATCGCCCAAAAGACCTTGCTTATCAAGATTATCATACTGGTAAGCCGTATATATCATTTCGGGAAAAGATTGTTGCACATGTGCAGTTACACTACTTTAGTACTTCCTTTGGAGTCGTTAATAAACCTCAGATTCTTCATCTTTGGATTTTGAATTAGATGCGGGGAAAAATGAGAAAGTTCATTATATTTCTTATGATATTCCAGAATCGCCATATCCCCTTGAATCAGATAGTAGAATTCTTCACTTAACCGCTCAGTTGCTTCTGGAGGAATAAACCTTTCATTGAAAATTTCTTTGAATCTATCCCAGGTGATATCACCTTCTGGATTATCTGTAATAACGGTATCCCACCAGATTAAAGCTTCATCTTTGAGTGCTCAAGATGCCAGTAATCTTTTATGATCATCTCTCAGCTTTGAACCTTCAAAGATTTTCTCAGTAGAGCGCATCCATGCTTGTGTTTGAATAATAGATTCATTGCCTAAGAATGGTCTCCACCCAGATTTAGATACTCAATTAATAGAGCCTCAGTATCTGGTTCTGACCCACCACTTTTACTTGTGCCACTCATTTTTCAATGTCTGCAAATAGCAAACAAAGCGTTAGGCCAACAGAAAAGGTATTTTAAAGCATAGAGACATATACTTGAATGTAAATGTGTCTTTCAGGGTGTATCTCATTCTGCTACACTCATTCTAGGATATTACTGATCCTATCTGAAATGAGTTATTCGTCGTAGAATACTACTGATTCTATTTCTGACGAGTTCGTTAATAAGTTATATTCCAGAAATAAGCTTAACGAAAGCTCTGATACCACGTTGAGACGAACCCATAATCTTTGGAATATAACACATAAACAAATAGCAGTAGAACAGAAATAAATAAATGCACCAGATAATGTACAATAGAATACACTAGGTAAACATAATCATCAGAGTTACACAATATACAGGATCATACTTAGTACAAAATACAGTTCAGCTTTACATAAAATGGCTACAGCGGAATCAAAACATAATATGTACAACAGGAGCTTAACATCATAAAAAGAAAGAAGTGATAAAATCCATCTTCAGCTCCATAGCTATCCAGAAAGAGCTTGCTAAAACCTGAATACAAGGCTGCCCGTGTAGAAAATAGGGCACCCGAGTTTGCAAGTGAAATAAACTACGAGTCAATCATGGGATGGTATGAGAAATCTACTTAATTTATTTTTATAATAAGGCCAATCACAAGACCACGCCGCTAACGCGAAACGTGTTTACTCCATTGGATTGCCAGTGATAAAACAAGAATCATTTAAACATCGCAATGCTTTTTATAAAAATGAAGCCATTATAAGACTCAGTTCCCATCACATGATGCAACGTAAACCGGAGTATAGAGTATTACCTTATAATGGTCAAAAGATGCTTGATACGAACAAAACAAAAGCATTTGATATTATCACTAGTGTTTATATGTTTCAAAAACAATTTCAATCATAAGTATCAATCATAGATGACATAGGTACCATATATCATGCCGCCATATATAGGTTTACAATTAAAACCGCACGATGTCGTATTCGGAAATTGGATTTCCATCATGAACCAAGGCAAGGGATCGTCCTTACTGCTTCGAGACGCTCTAGCCCGCCCCTCAGGACCTAGACTCAGGTGGGCCCTTGGATCGTCAGGGCCGATCCATACGGAGTGGATTAAAATGCCTGAACACTGCGTTTCCCCGCCCTATGGGGCGTTAACTGGTCATATACCGACCAAACCATCAGCCCCAGAGCGACTTATATAACCGAGGCGCCTCGCTATCCATCATCGACATAAGTAAAATTCCCGGGCGTTTAAAACCCAAAACACCACTCCTAACTAGAAAGAAACGCAGGTGCTCCCTGAAGCGCTCTCCCGTTTCTGGTCCATACCAGGGTGTGAGATTCACGAATCAACGCTAAACACAAAGCTAACTATTGAAAGCCCTGCTTTGATCATCAACCACAAAGCTCTGCTTTTCAACAAAAGCCTTGATCACAACACCTCTGTATGCCACGTTGTCAATATAAAACGTCAGATGCACATCCATTTGCAAGTCCATTCTGCGTCTGAACGAAACCGGAGGCACCTTATTCTTCTCTTGTACGTCCAATATAGGAGAGAGGCCCTCGCACATCCGAATGATCGACAACTACATCTGAAAGACCACCACTGTAACCCCTTCAGGGAAGCAACTGCCGTCAAAGGCATCAGTAGCCATCCATTCGATGTGAAGATCCTCGGTCTTGCACCGTCTTCATATCTTCGACTTCTAACTATCGACAAATTATTTGAAATGAGAATTAACTTGGCCTTTTCAAATAATTCACATATATTTAGAATTTCAAATCAATTAATTTCAATGGTTCAATTATCTGACATCCATAATTCAGTTCATTAATGTAATTTACACGTCAAACACATTCAACCATCAAATATCCAATAAACCAGGTAAATTCGATTTGTTTCCATTCCATATTTTTATAATATTTTATCACGATTTATCGCTATTTTTATTTCTTTAAATAAAGCCAATTTATTCAAACGACGCTTCAGGCCATAACGCGGCTATGGCGCTGCTTTTCTCCAAATTTGATTTACACATATATGAAAATATAACCGTTGGATCTTTACAAATTTTATATCATTAGAAAGATCTTTTCAAAGCGGACCCAACAGTTCCAGTTTTGGGAAAATCCAACGGTCGGATCTCCCGGTACAATCGTTTGAATTTACGAATACGAACTGCGGTGTCGTTATTCGATTTATTTTATATATATATATATATATATATATATATAATCCATTCTGGCGCTGTTTTCATTCAGATTTGAATTTGATATTCCAGACAATTCAACCGTTGGATCTTTGCAAAGTTGGTTTCGTTGGAAAGATATTTCCAAAGAGATCCCAACGGTTTCGGTTTCGGGAAAATCCGATGGTCGGATCTCCCGGTACAATCATTTGAAATCATGGTTTCAAAATATGAACTACAGCTTCGTTATTCGATTTATTTTAAGTATGTATATATAATCCATTCTATGATTTCAAAAACCATTTCAACTCATATAGGTGATAAAAACGATATTTTTATCAAACAGATATTTATTTCAATATAAGACTATTTTTAACAATTCATATATATAGTAAAAATGTGATTTTTACTGTCAAAATAATTTATTTCAAACACAATTATTTTATACACTTCATATAGATGATAAAAATGTGACTTTTATTGTTAACGCAATCTATTTCAAAAATGAATATTTTTAGCGATTCATTTATATTATAAAAATACGATTTTTATTGTCAAAACAATTTTCTTCAAACACGATTATTTTATATACTTCATACATACCATAAAGATGTTATTTTTATCACTCAAACTATTTTATTTCATACATTCTATAAAAATGTAATTTTTACCATTCCAACCATTTTTATTTCATGCATTCGATAAAAATGTTATTTTTATCATTCGAACCATTTTTATTTCATACATTCGATAAAAAATGTTATTTTTATCATTCAAACCATTTTATTTCAAAAATGAATAGTTTCCAACACATGAATATATTTCAATACATGAACATAAATCAAACACAGGAATATTTCAGAAAATTTCGACAGCATAACGACAAGGTAGTTAAAACCGGCACCGTCCCTAGTACGGCTCCTCGCTCTACCTTAAAGCCTCGCAGCTTTTGACAACGGGGATTTCAATAACTAGTTCGTACGCAGACGAATTTTCCCATATACTAATCCTATTGGGATTTTAACCACAATCAATCATTCCAACCATTCGTATTTATCAACCAAATTTCAAATCAACCAAATCCAAACAATCACAACCAATATATATATCGTCCACGGTCTATGGACGAGGGGAGTAGTATATATATATATACGTATATATATATATATATATTTCAATTTCATTTCAATATCATTTCACTTCTATTCATCGCATATATGATTTTTACAACTCATATATAACTTATACATCGCTCATACAACTTATACAACGCTTATACATGAGGTGTACAACGCTTATATAACTCATACATCGACCGTATAATTTATACATCATTATTCCATATCGTTTATAATTCAGAAACCTCACATTGGGTTCCACTTCTCCAAAAATTGTAGAAGGCTCAGAAAATTATCTGGTCCACGAATCCGATGTCTCTTGTTTCACTAGATTTCGACAACATAGTAAAAAGATATGATTTTTATCGTGAAATCAAAATCCATAGCGCTTTAAAGTGCTATTAACAATTTAAAATAAAATAAACCGTATCTCTCTATTTTGATTCGAATCTAGGTTTTGGTTTTTCGGCGAATCCGTGTAGCATTGCGTCGATCTGACTTCACCACGTCCTATGGCTTGGAGGCGCGCACAGAACAAGGTAGGTGGCAGAAGGTGCGATCGCAAAAGCTGGTGGCGGCGGTGCTTGGATATCTTCGACTTGGAGAGGTCGATCTAGCCACAATCCTCAATGAAAAATTCAATAATTGGTATGGATTTATAGCTTGGAAAAATCTCCACAAAATTATCAATTGAAGGGTTGAATTTTATTGAGGGTGGAAGGAGATAAGGAGGAGAGAAGTGAGGAGCTTTTGCCGCCGTGGGGTTTGAGAGGTATCGGGGAAGAAAGCGGGGGGAGAGAGAATGAATCTGATTGGCCCTTTTTTTATTTATATATTTTATTAAATCCGAAAATACCCCTTACCTCATACAAACCCAACGATTGTCATCCCTAGCTAAATACCCCATTTCGAACACAATGGAATATGTTTCGTAGGCCCATTTGACTGTTTCAGTCAGTTATTATTCAAATTAAAATACAAAACATTTAGTATTTGATTTGAATGTACATTTCAATTTGCTGGGGCCACATACTGATCCCAAAAATTCCAGAAAAATAACTCTAGCTATGTTTTGATGATACGATCCCAACAAAACTAGTTTCGTTGAATTTGGAGATCGTCTGAAAAATAGTCATTTTCTGGTCGATTCAAATTGACTGAAATTAACCAAACACATTTTCCTTTACCGCGCTCACATATTAAGTCCAAAAATTATGGAATTTAAAACCTAGCAATAATTTGACATCCCGGATCCAACAAAAGTGGTTTTGTTGAAAACGGACGTCGTTTGCAAAATGGCTATTTTCACGGGCTATATTGACTCCATAGCGACCTTTCTGAAAATTCATTTTGCCATAACTTTTTATTCCAGCAATGAAATCTTGATTTTTCAAATTCGTTACATAAACAAATTTAAATATTTTCGGTTTCACTAAAATCCGTTTTATTTTGCACCCGGTACAGTCAGTCAAAGTTCGAATTCTAAACTTCAAACTGCCGCACCATTTCAAGCCTTGTTTTATAATTAAAATGAATATATTTATTTTCTAACATCGATTCAAATAGATTTTTCGTCGCTATTATATAAAATAATTTATTTTAAATTTTCAAAATCCACTAAAATAGCCAAATTAATTTTTTTTAAATTGGTTCAGGTTTTCCGGGTTGTTACAGTCCAGGGCCTAAAGTCTTGAATTATAAATGACTTTCGATAGAGTTCTACATTTAAAATCCTATTACTGTTTTTTTAACTAGCTAAAACATAAAAGCTTGTAAACTAGAAGTTTGCAAGAAATTTGAGAACTAGAAGTTTGTTATCATAAATCAATAAACCCGACACATATTTTTGTACTGTAAGAACTTGAATTTTCCAATCAACGATCTAGATATAATTCATGAGTTGGAAGTCTGAAGATTTTTTAAAACTGTGTGAAATAATAAAATATTATTTTTTGAAGAAGTTAAGTGAGATAAGAAAATCATTATATATATGATGATGCATTTAAGAGATTTCAAAATTTTCTAAATGAGTTATACCATACTTACATCGTTATAATTACATATTTTATTACAAAATAGTATGAAGATATTGTATTATATGAAATGTTAAGCATATCCCAAATTGAATTTATTTTTATCAATAATTAAGGCTCAGACAAGTGCTTTCACTATTTACAAAGTATGAATAAAATGACATTTTAGTTCATGTCTTTTATATTTCATTTTAGCTTACATGTTTAAGTTAGTTTTAACTATTTCTCCGTTATGTATTTCTAACTGTAGAAAAGTATACATGTCAACCTATATATTTTGTGCAGTACAAAGTCTAATTTTATTTCAATATATGTTGATTTAGTTTAATTATTCTCTTTATTGCTTTCTTACTGCTAATGTAACTCAAAGCAAAAGTTTGAGTGAATGATGTATTTTTTCTCACTAATTACACTGTGCGGTAAAGCACGAAGTTTTGTTAAGATAATTTAATGTGCATTTGCCTAGCTATTTTGTTGCAGAAACACCTTTTAATATTCAACAATAGAGATAACTCATATATTCACTATTAATATTTATGAATGGTGTATATATATTTATATCTTGAAGAGATATTTTAGATTTCTCTTTAATCTCATATTACAAATTCAAGTATCCCAAAAGAGATATTATAGTTATTCTAATTTCTATCAAGCATAATTCCTACTAGAGATATTTTATGCTACCATAAAAGTAGCAATTATGTAATTCATATACAAAAAATGATGTCATGTGTTAATATAACATTACAATAGTAGAGCGTACAAATTATGTTTTGAAAAAAAAATATTACAATCTAGAATAAGTGATGATTTATCTAGAATAGATTTCTTTCATATATTTTACAATTTTATTAAACAAAATAAATGTTTGAAATTATACTACAAAGGATTGCTATGTAGTTTAGATTTGATTCAGACTTAAAATTTGAGCGCTATGTGATATGTACTATATATTTTTTTTTGGCAGAGCTATCCGGTTTTTAAAGTGACCACAAACACTTATTATTATAACAAATAATACTCACAGTTTTTACAAGGGATTGAGGGATTATCCAGCCACTAGTTCTAGTTTCTAAGGTGAACCGTCCACCACATGCAGTTTTTAAGGTGGACAATCCACCATCATCTTGTCTAGGTTACCACATGAGCTAGAAGCTATTCTAGACTACATAATCGCATCTCCATGTAGAGAGTAGTTTACATTTAAAGTAAATACAAGCTACACAAGGCCACTGCAACAAGTACTCAAAAAAAATATCATAACATGTGCTATACCTGACAACAACTAAACAAATCCATTTTCTTGTGCCACTAACAAAGCTAATCCAGTAGATCGATGGATTAAAAACAGTGCAGCAGCTCCCTATGACTTTCTCGTCGAGCTAGACATTTGACAAGGAAAGTACTCTTCCGATTTGACATAACATGAAAGATACTATGGCACGGAACCAAAGCAGTCACCCAAAGCTGGTCTGAAAAAGCATAAACAAAGGAAAGGGACGAAAATATATTCACCATCCAAAAGAGCAACGTCGAGAGCGATAAGCTTCACCCGTATTGACATTAGAACAGTGAAGACAACTACACTAGCATGCCAAAACCCAAATTTCATACTAATTCAACACCACAAAAATTCTTTTCCAACATCATTTTCATGACTAACCCCAAAACCAATAGTCCAACCCAAGAACACACTCAAGCTACACAGCTTCATCCCAAACACATGTAGAACTCAAAATGTGGCCAACAAGACAAAAACCAGAAATCACATTAAATATCATACATAACAAGAGAACCAACATAATCAAACTCGATGCTTGTTGATGCCAAGAACACAAATTTTTTTCCCACCGAGTCGGAGACGGGGCACACTGTGCTCAATAAATAGGGATCAAGACATACCAGACATGAGTGATGAGTCGCGAGTCGGCTTGAGATGCATGAAGTTGTCGCGCCTTGGTTACTCCATGTTAAACATTTTTTATTCAAATATTTGATAAGAGGGAAAGAAATTAGCTAATTGGTTCAATCAGTTAATTGTGCTATACGTGGAAATATATGAGTAGATATTTTGATAGGGAACTATTATTTACATAATCAATTTATCAATCAATGGATACGTAAATAGGGAAATATGTTTATTCATTGATTTTGTAATATGAAGTGATAAGTGATTGGCTTGGAGAATCATGCAATGAAGGAAACATATGAAAATCAAGATCTTCTCTTTCCATTTACATTGCAATCACATCATGGAGATTTGGAAAGATTCCAAGGCAATGAAGAAATTGTTTTTCTTCATCTGTAAGAAACCTTTCAATCGAAATCCTATTTATATATTCATATTTGCGGAGCACGAATGTGTGAGATCATCCATCATTATCATCTTCTTCAGTATACCATAATTTCTGTTGTCAATAAATTAGGAGTTTTGAGTGCATACAAGTCTTTTTTGGAATTGATTATTCAATTTGTAATTGTAGGTTAGTGTCTCCATCTACTATCTATAATTTTGTAATTTCTCTCTTGTGTTCTCTTTTGTACTCTCTTCGGTGAAACAAAGAAAAATTGTTGGGTCCATGGATGTAGGCATAGTCGAACCATGTTAAATCTTTGTTTCTTCTATTCTTCTTCTATTTTGTTTTATTTGGTGGTTATTTTTCATTTAGTTGGTGGTTGATAATTAATCAACAAGCTAAATTCTCTTTTTTGTATTGCTTCCACATTTGTGTAATTTTTGCACAACACTCCACGTTGGTTCCATTGCTTCCAGAACCATACAAGTCGAAACCCACTAGTTGAACCCATAATAATAATAGATCTACAAACGCCTAAAGCACCTCTCGCTTCTGGCAAAAGATAGACTAAGTGGGCCTAAAATTCACTAAGCAATGAAAGGCTCATACTCGCTTGGACTCCTCACTCATTACATTATAGGAGGAAGCGCAATAGGATTTGTAAAACAAATGCAGAGTTAGAAACTGGGTCAAGAGATTGCCTGAGAGGGCCTCCAGCATAGAAACAGAAGGGAAAACTGGATTGCGTTTAAGGAGATGCTCACAGTTGAGGTACAAATGTAGGAAGTGCAAGTTTTGGAGGAGGCTCGGATCTGGAAAGAAATCTAGTTTTTGGAGGCTTCCACGTAAGGGTAAGCAGGAATTAGGCCGAAGAAGAGAAAGAGAGGTGCCGAAAATGGTAAGGAGAGAACGAAATCGAAACGAAAAGTAAGAAAGAAGAAGAAAGAGAAATTCCTAATGCCATTAACAGTCGCCACCCAAAACGATCCGTGTAATTGATGTTTATTATATATTTCATTATACTTATATCAAATCGCCCGAACAGGTAAGAAATCATACTATCTCTAGAAAATATTACTCTATATTCATGTGTATAATTATATTCTAACAGTTGTGTTCTTACTTATTTCATAAAAATATATTATACACATAATTATTTCTTAAAGAAATATATTTAGATATTTTTTGAGGAGATAGTGTATGTTTCGCATCTTACTTTATACGAAAGCTATAAATATCCTTTTGAAAAGAGATTTGTATGTGCAACTAATATATTTCTACAAAATTCCTAGTGTTTGGAAAATGTTTTATCCTGTTGTAAATATATCACTTTTATTGAACTCTTTAGAAGATATGTGAAGAGATGTCTATATGTAATTGTAACTACGTATTATTTTTCAGTAAGTAACCATAATTAACGTTCAAAAGTGAAGAACAAAACTTAACATTGCGAAGTTGTGTATGTAATTTACTTGAACCAAAAGTTAACATGATTATAAACCAATTTTTTTGAACATTATCATGTGGTCTCTAAGAATTCGCGTTAACATTGAATGATAAGCAGAAATAAATAGTTTGGATCCATGTAACAATTTAATCACTAACGCGAATAAAAAAATCTATTGCATATATTACATGTGGACACACTTATATATCCATATGTGTGAATATTTAATTAACAACTTGAATATTATTTGACTAAACTGATATTAGAACATTTTATAGATTATTCATATATACCATTTAGTGATTTAAAAATCAATCAACATAAATGTTAAAAGGCTTGAAGTCGTATATGTATTCAAATGATCTACATAATACGAAAATTCCTTCGAGTGACTAGACCAATGAACGAAAATAAGTAATATTACATGAACACATCCTATCAACTAGTAAAAGGATTATGTTTAATATATAATGTATTTTCTAGTAGTAATGTGATAATGGATCAAAATAAGCATCTGAAGCAGATTATAGTCTAATGCAACAATGTTCGTCAACTACGAGGGATGGGGATAAAAGGGTACATGATCATTTTGATTATCAAGATTAAATATTTGTTAACATATAAATTATGCAAAATAATAAGTAACATGAATAAATTATCAATAATATCCTTAGTAAGTTTTCTCCAATATAGATCTAAATCTATGAAGGACCAAAAGGTGTGAACCACATTTCAAGTGTGATAGAAAAGTAAGTTAGAAATATTTTGGAGTAAGTAATAAAGATGACACACAAAAGAGCTAAGTATTCTTGAAGAAATGCTTAAGGATGCTCTGGTGGAGGTTCATGCCATGATTGTCAAATAATCCTAGAAGTGCTATAGACCCCTAAAAGATGAAAATATCAAGATATCAATAATTCGTTGGTTTGGAAAATTGGCAATAGTTGCTTGGTGATGGAAATCGAATTGCGAATGTGATTCGATGCTTTACTAAAGGCAGGGCATGGATTGTATTAACCGCAGCCCCTTGACTTCTGCTATCAGGAATTCTCGGAACCTACCAGACTTAAAATTGCCCGTCTTAGAGGCATACGATGGTAGGAAGAATCCTACCATACACTTGATGTGATATATGCGACATATGGAAGCATTATTGGCATCGGAGAACGTCGTGGCTAAATTCTTCTCGCTTTATCTCACCGACATTGGTAATATGTGGTTCAGGCAGCTGGAGTCGGAATCGATCAGTAGTTGGAATGCTTTGGTCGCACGATTTATTGAGAAATTTAGGGTCCGTATCTCTAGACCCAAAATTATAATAACTCTCACTTCTATCAAGCATAGGATTAGAGAGACCCTGCGCTCTTAGTTTTTTAAATTCAATGCAGGGTAGCGTAGGTAAATCGACCAGAATCATCCATGGTACTTATAGTTTTTGTATCCAGCATCTTGGATAAGTCGGAATTTAAGATTTTTTGCAACGGAATCCACTGAGGGACCTTGTCAAATTCTATTTTGAAGAAGATAGATGTCTACGTGGGGAAGATGCAAGAGTTGAGAAAGAGGTTATTGAGATCAATATGACTAAGGACGAGGGATCGTTCAAATCTGGAAAGGGAAATGATCAGGCAAAGGAAAACCCCCAGTCAGGAATGACCGAAATGCTCAATCTCAAAGAGAGTCCATGTTTTACAGATATATTGAACACAATTCCTCATTGGAAGATATTTAAATGGACACACGAAATAGCTCCATTCAAGAAGCCTCCCTGAAGGGAGCCTACTAAAAAAGAACGGGAGTCTGGAAATCACTTCTAGTTTCATGAAATGGATGGTCATACTTCCAATGAATGCAAACATTTGCTGATATAATTGAAGAGCGTGTTAGACGTGGAGATCTGTCAAAGTATATTAGGAATCAGATTGTAGCAGTGGAACCGTTGCAGCCACCAATAGGTCTTCAGAGAGGGAACGAGCTTGAATCGGGATTGCGTGGATTGATCAACAATTGATTTGGATTTCATGGATATACTAATTAATTGCAAGAATATGCAGTTAACCCTTCCACTATATATAAAGTTAATAAAATAAAAACCATTCATAAATGTCTAATAAGTAGAATATATTGAAAATTAATGCACAATTGATTGCTAACATATGCAATTAATTTACATAAGAAGAAATGTTGAATATAGAATTTGGACCTTACATGTTAGTTTCTCATAACACATAAAGTCAATGAGCAACCAAGTTATATATATAATATTTGGGAAACATGTCAGTCAATGTGCAATTAATCCACAATGTTCATAATCAGCTCATTACAATATATTTCAACCTATCACTAACCATATCAGCCAATTTGGCACATATGGATGTGAAGATGTAATATGGGTAAAAGCCGTATCATATTTGATGGTGCTCAGATCCGTATCAAACTTCATTTTTCGATCTGCACCACACCAAACGCCCTAAATCTGACCGTCCATCAACAAAGCCCCGGATAGTTTATTTGGTATGGCTTTGGGCCAAATCGAATCCATATCATATTGTGCATCACACTAGGCACTTGGAATAAAAAACTTGGCTGCTCCCTTTTCAATTTGTTTTAGTTTAATGGTGACCAAAACCCAAATTAGGGTTTTCAGTCACCAAATCGTGCCTCCACCATCGACAGCGACGAACAAACCTCTCCTTCGGCAGAAACGCAGCAACCGTACGTCTCCCTAGCCCTCCTTCGATAGCGCAGGTATGTGTTTCAATTGAATTTTGGCATGCATGACTGATAGTAGGGAACAAATTGAAATCTTTGTGTGATAGTTGATTGCTACTTTGTGTTAGTACTTCGTGTGTTAGCTGTTTCGATTGAATTGGTTTATGTAAGTGTGTTTGTGTAAGTGTATTAGGGACGGATCTGTGGTTATACCCAAAAATCAGAGAAATCAAATTTGAATCATGTTTTGTGATAATGTAAAAAACATCTGAATGTTTGTTAGATTGTGGTATAATTTGTGTTAGAATTGCCATTGGATGTATGGTATAATTTTAGATTGCGGTATATCCATGAAACAAAGAAATAACAATGAGTTAGTTTGCCATGATTTCATCGTCATTTGACTATTTGTTTGCTCTATGCTTGAAATTTAAATTGAGGTGTCTTATATCAAGTTTACTCTGTTTTGATGCTTTAACAAGTGTACTGAAAATATTTTAACAAGTTTGTTGAAAATTTTGGTAGATGGATGATTACTATACTTTCTGGTTAATATTTTAATAGGTGATCCATTAGGTGGATGCATTTTAGCTCACGTGTAGGGTTGAGTACCCATGCTTGTTTGCTTTATCCAAATGTCGGATGATGCTGCACTTAACCTTAGTAAAAAGCTGGTTTCACTAGCAACATTCCCTTACTTTATAGCAGAGACTTTAGTGTATGTTATCTTGCACTACACAGTCTGCTTCAAAGAAATTGAAAGTTGCAAGTGAAAGCAGCTTTTTCCAAAGGTTAAGTGAAGGGGCATTCGACATTTGAATAAAGCTTATAAGCATGGATTACTGACCCTGCACGTGAGCTAAAATGCATCCATCTGGTGGATCGCCCAGTAAATTCTTAATCAGAAAATCGAGTATGTGTGTTATTCAACGATGATTCGATATCTTTAGATGTTGGAGCAGGTATATAATATTTTATACTTATCTCTACGTAGTATCTTACATAAGAATTGAATGGACATGTACTTGTGTGCACATCTTGAATATTCTTTTCATTTATTTGTTCCTTTTTATATGTATAGGAGGATGTTCTGTATGCTAGGGTACGAACTACTGGTGTTGCAGATGGACTACACTTCAGGTGATTCTTCTTTTGGGTTTGCATTTTTAATGACTATCAATTTTCCACTCCTATGTACAGTTAATTTCATTTAAACACCAGGTCATAGAAAAACCTGTTTACAATGTGTATTCATTCATTTTTGAGACATATACTATTCGACTACACAAACACATGGACGACGCTCGACTAGTTGTGACTAGTCATCGAGTAATCTACTAATCAAGATCAAACCATCGACATGAAGTCTGGACTTGATTTTTTTTATAAATTTAGGCTATATGGGTAGTAATTAGTCAACTAATCAACTAGTCGATTCGACTAGGTTGTTATTGGTTCCCAGTGAAGTATTTGTACACAAACACACTGATCGATTACCGTTAAATTACACAAACACACCAATCGACACGATATGCCCTTCACTGTTGTTGGTGTCCAGTGAAATTACACAAGTCCAAAATATTGAAATTATCATCTAACTCATTATATTTGTAATGTGATTCCCTCAACTATACATCCAACTCTAATTCCCTCAACTATATACCCTGCGACATTGATTTTTTGTTAGAACCATTGTTGTTATCAGTTTTTCTACTAGAATTAACATTCAATGGCGCATTCCGAACATATACTCCGCTGAATATAGATCTTAGCTTTGTATTCATGTTTGCATCTTAGTTATTTTCATTTTATATCTGTATTAACATACACTTAGCTCTGTATCCATGTTTGCATCTCAGTCACAGTGAGTTACAATGTCGATCTACTGTCCAGCTGTGAAGTATTTGTAACTTGTTTCTTGTGTTTTATAAGCAGTCTTGTTGGAGATTATGGTGCTTTTGTGTTGCTGGAACTCAAGCTGCAGGCTATATATCACGATTCAGTTTTGCTGCCAAAGGAAACTTGAACTCCAGGCCGCTGACTATCGCGCTCAATCTTCCCGGCCTCAACTGGAGTTTTATCAGGCTGTTACCTTTTTACTTCATTTTTCTTACTTCGTAACGTGATGAAAATCTTTGACAGTTTCCTTTTATTGTATATGTTTGTATGTACATCGTATTATGACAAACCTTGTAATGCTTTGAGTGTGTGTGTGTGTGTATATATATATAAATTGTGTTATTCCTGTGTATACTTTGTGGTATGTATGCCTTGTGTTATGAAACATATGCGCTGCAGTTTATGTTTTTATATATATACACATATATGATATATATATATATATATACATGGATATATATAAATATATATATATATATATATATATATATATATATACATGCGCACACACATATAATTAGGCACAGTCAAAAACCGTGTCTGATTAGACTTTAGAAACGGCTAAAAGCCGTATGTTAACAGAGTGAGATATGGTTTGTAGCCATATCTAATAATTTAACATGCCACATTTTGATACGGCTTTTTACTGTGCCCAACAGCTGTAGATACAACCAAAAACACAGTCTAATCAACATATATGGTGTAGTGAATTACATGTATATACACACACATACACATATGCAAATACATACATTTTATTTCTTTTTATGTAAATTTTTACTTTATATCTTTCTCATTTATGTATGCATATGTACGCATACACTTCTACATGCATTTTTTCGTTTATTTTTCTTAAAGTCCAAAAATGAGTCATTATGGGAATTGAACTCATGACCACTCATATCAAATTCTACTACCTTAACCACTGCACTAAGCACGATTTTGTTTTCAAAATAAGAAAATTGAAAGTTACCGGTTTTATATGTGTATCTTTCATACTTAAAAGGTCAAGATTTTGTAAACCTTAATTCGAAATATATCAAAATTGTATTTCAAACTGATCATCTTAGAAAGACCTTCGCAACGCCTATTGATATGACATATAGTTTGCCTTCTAGTAAAAAAAATAAATCTTAGTTACTTTAGTTTTATAATTGTAAAAGTTACAGGTCGTTAAATTTTCCCCCTCTCAAAAGAATTATGCCCTCGTAATTCCCCAAATATAAAACCCATTCAAAATAGTAAATCTTTCATTAGGGATTAAAAATAGAATATGAAAATTCATCCATCATAAGTTAGCTTCCCATATGTAATAACCATAGTTTCTTGTCGATCACAACACACAACAATGAAATAAATTTCTACATATAGACTATACCAAATATGCGCTTTCTTGTCATTCTATGGAACATACGGTGTGTAAAAACAATAATCCATCAACAAGCGATAAGATAATGAAAATCACTACTTAATAACATGAACCATAGTATTCCAACCCTAATTGACTATAATTGAAATCCATAGCAAATAGTGGTTGTTACGAAAACCTTATACAAATAAAAGAACAAACATAAATTAATAATCAACGTAGTCCACAAGAATAAAGCACATCAATACTGAGATAAAAGCATCACATCATCAAATTAATAATGAACAGGTGTATGTTCATTCATATGCTAAGCATATAATTATTCTAAAGTATGTATTCTAAAAAACTTCACAAAATTATTCAAAGCCTCATCTTTGTAACAATAATGCACCTTCTTACCTCTTCAAGAACATCTTATGCAACCACTTATGGTCATTTTGTCAAAATAATATGTGCACATTCATAAATCTACATAATGGTTATACGATCGTCTTTTCTTATTTTTTTACTACATTTATCATTCATTCTCACATTTTCTCACTCGATGCATTGGATATATATATATAGTATGTTTGGTTCCACTATAATTGTACACTATTTAAGTCGAAACAGTCTGTGTCAGACCATCAACCTCTATCTGGTTGAGAATGAGCATAAGTGGTATTCACGAGTCCCCCTAGGTTAACCACCTATTCCAACAAGAAGCCTATGAACTAACTTACAACCTACATTAGGTGGACAACTTGATAAACGTATAAGGTTCCGCTATCCAGGTACTCGTCTGAACCTACATACTAACGATCCCTTTGTAAACGTATATCTACTTCAGAGCTAGTATGGAACTATCCTCACACTCCCGTGTGAAGCCTTTTGATCACGAATCGCCTAAATAATGACAATATGTCGTCAAACCCCGCTCTCTGAACCTCTCATGATATCTCCTCTGTCTTACCTAATAGTATTACCATCCTGACTCATTGTCTTATCATCCTGACTTGCAGTCTCCTCATCCTGACTCAAGTCTTAACACTCTACCTCTCGAAGAACAATCCATATATAATAAGTTTCTTCATTTGGTGACAAATTTAAACCATCCATAACAATTAAAAGGGATCCACCTGTTAAGAGTGCTTCATATGACTTTTTAAAAATAAAAATTGTTGCTTTCATCAAAACTTTCATCCATGTTTAAAATAAAATTCTCTTTTAAGAGAATTTCCCCATTTCATAAAACATACTTTTAAAATTAACTAAAAAGAATGTAGATTATGAAAGCTGGTTATTGTTTGAAAAATATTTCTTAATAAATATGTACTTTCAACCACTCCAACTTACACATAGATTCCTCAGCAAAAAAACTAAGTATTTAGTCACCAAAATTCTTCAATTACTATTTTCACTTTCAAGGAACATATTCAAAACTCGTAGTCATTCCAAATACTAGTTGTTAACACCGAGGTGAGTCTGGATGGCAATGGGGTGGGTCTAGGGTCCAAACTAGCTTGACTCGCCCCTGTTTTGACCCATTTAGACCCGCCCCATAGGGTCTTCGGGTCGGGTAGACCCACGACCCGCTCTTGGAGGTTTAGGTCTCGGGTCAGGTCGGGGGCACGGCTAACACGCCCCAACCCAACCCACATGATTGAAACATTATTAAAACAATTTATAATTATAATTATTACTTGTTAATCTTCTTAGGTATACATAGCTATAACTTGAATATTATATTCTTTCAATCAAAAAACTATAAATTTTTTGTAGTATTAAGTTGTATCAATGATAATCATACAATAACACATGCATACATTTGAACTATTATCTTACAACTCATTTTATGATATTATCTTTTTAATGTGAACACATTAAAATACGTATATAATTTATCATTTAATTATAAAAAATATTAGTATATAAATTTGAGTACATTAGAACACAATATCACAGGGTCGTGGGGGCGGGTTGGGTCTACCCGGACCCGTATAGGTTTCGGGTATGGAGCGAAATTCCAGACCCGCACCGGGTCTATGGGGCAGGTCTGGGGTGGAGTTTTAAAAATCCAGGTCAGGTCTGAGGCACGAGAAACCATCCCCAACCATCCCCATTGCCATTCCTAGAGGTGAGAGAACACCTCTAAACTGTAGAAAACAAGGTTGAAGCAGAAAAATAGCAAAGTAGAGAGTATATTTATAATGGTTCAACATCTATTTTGGCATACATCCGCTTTGAATGACGATTTCATTACTTTCTCCATTACAAGGTACATATTGATCTCAACTTACACTTTTTTCTATCTTTACAATGATTCTCTCTCTCTCTTCTCTACAATTTCTCGATAATTCTCTATCTCTCTTGAATATCCTCGAATCTCATTAGTATCGATGATTATTGGACTTGATCTTCGATAATAGAGCTCGGTGATGAACTTCGATAATTTCTCGGGAAGAATGATGATGGAGGTCCTTGAATGATGCTTGAAGAAGTTTTAATGGTATTGGAGAAGCTTGAGTGGTGTTGGTGATCAATAATGGCAGCCCTTCGGGAGGAGCAAATCTAACCCTTTTATGTGTGAGGAGGTGGAGTATTTATAGGTGAAGGTTGTGGTGAGGTAGAGCTTGTAATGGTGTGTATGCAGCTTCCTAGATCGACCAACGATCCACTGCTATAGATCATGGTCAATCCACAGTTTTCGGCGCTCCATAGAAATGCGCGCTTTATGATACTAATGACTATTCCATCTCCTTCTGACATATGGATCGTGAGTAACGTATGATAGGCAATCCATTTGGAAACAATCCACCTACCTTGAATCACATGAGTGGTCTCCAATCTTACTGTGAAGGATCCACCTTATATACAATGACCTATAGGAATGGGTGATCCATTGTTTAACTCATTGTTTCCATAATTCGATCCATCGTATTTCACATGATCTGATCCTTAATATTGTACATGACCCATGCTTGCCAATCCAATGCCTTGCGATCCATGCTTATACTAGCATATGAGCGATCTAATCACCACAGAACCATTGCTTTATATTAGCATGATCCATGCACAAATAAATATGCACGGTCCATACGATGTGCACACAACATAACTGATCCATGCCTGAATAACATATCCAATTAATTCCACTGATCCATCCCTTCGGCTTTACAATCGACCCATCATGCTTTATAACCGACCGATCCATGATATTTCCAACCGATCCATTATATAAATGATTCAATGCATTATTCTTGTATCGTGTTTTGGAACTTGATTAGCATTTGCCCCCCGAAGCTTTTTTTTTTGGAGAAAAGATGGGCTTTGAAATCTACAGATCATGTTATTCTTGAAGGATCGCGATTGGTTTATTCAATAGATCGGAACACTTAATTCATTATGGACCGCAAAGGGCCCAATCGATGGACCGCACATGTCCACTTTACATAGTTGTTTTATACCTTCTTTTCGGGTCCATTTCTCCTTCACTTTATTCTACCTGCTGAGAAATCAATTTAGTGGCGGAAAGTCTCCTCTGAGAAAATCGCTCCAACGTAATTTCTCAACTTCACCGCTGACTTACTTCACCGTCATTAGCTTCCAAGTGTCGCTTATCATCAAAGAACCTCGACCTTACTCGATTTTGATCTTGGCTATTTATTTGTCTAGTTCGATCACGCTTACTGCTGTTTCCTTTGGAATTGAATCTTCTACTCCATTGACGGCTGAACCAGGCCACTACTGACCATATTTCACCATCGTCGATCATCTTTGTGCTCAAATCCATTTTTGAATTTGATTTCCACCTGCTCCTTTGACCGGTTCGAAAGATTCCACCATCGTTTCCTTTGGATCCAAACTACCTTCGTATTTGTCGATTTCTGCTGTAATTCCGACGTCCTGATTGATTCAGACTTTATGACTGATTCTAATCATCAATGGTGAGAGTAGGTATTGTTTCCTCTAAATTTTGTGTTGAGTTATGTTTTTGGGGTGGATCGATGACTTTAGGGTTCCTAGAATTATTGTGATTTTGATCGAATTTAGTGATTTATAGTTGGAAATGACATGTGATTGTACAATTTTCTGTGTTGATTCTATATCTTAATGAATTGTAGTTCAAATTTTTCGTGTACTTGAGTTTTTTGGTATCAATTTCGTTGACTTAGTGTCTGTATTGAGCAGCTGAAGTGTGCTTGAAATCGAATTTGGTAATCCGATGTTCGATGTAACCGAATCCGATCATGGCTTTGTATGTTTTGATAAATTGTTCTTCAATTTGGACTTGATGTCAATGTATAAATTTCTGCCATTGTTGATGTTGCATCGAATTAGCACACCGGTCGCTAGAGCTTTTCTTTGGGTGATGCATTAATTTCCTCATCCATCGCATATTCCTAATGGATCGCACACCCATGATCCATTGGTGGATCGCACGTTCACGACCCATTGTTGGATAGCATGCTCACGATCCACTAATAGATCGCATGCCTTGGCCGGCTGATAGACCGTGCGCCTAGCTCGAACGGTCGACCGCGGCTATTTTGTAGATATCCGGCTTTTACTTGAATGGCGAATCAGCCTTAGAAATCTTTAGGTCGTTGAGTTTTTGAAGTGATCCAAATTTAAAAAATGATCAACAACTTGGACTTGCTTCTTATAGATTGACCTTGCCTTTTCACTGCTAATCGTCCTGTAACAAAACAAAAATCTGCATAGTTTTGGGTGAATATTTTGCCATTGATTGCCCACATCAACGACAAATTAGTTTATTCATTAAAAACGAATTACAGTGAATTTCCTGACTTGAACTGAATGAAGTGCCCATACAAGATTGTTTCGTTCAACCATTTATAACTTATTGAACATCACTTGCGTAGACACGACACTCTAATTCGAATTCGCGGCGATGCTTGAGATCAACTAATCGACACACACTGACAGTGGATTTCAAGCTTCGTTTTTAATAACTTGTATAATTTTGCACAACACATCTCACTTAGGAAATGTGCACCTGTAAATTATTTAAAAACAAGACTCCTTCTGTAGAATGGGTACTCGTTAGATGACTCGTCATCACTCTGAAGAAATAATTACTTCTGCTCAAGATGGAGTTTCTACTCAAATTTCTGAAGCTGGAACGACTACAACTGTAGGGTTGATAGTAAATCAACATGCTTTTGTTCCCCATCCCCTTAATAATCCACCGTCGGACATATGCTCTTCCACAAATACTCAGCGTACTTTTAAGAAACTACGAGATTAATTCGGCATTTCTAAGACTGACGCGAGATTATCGGGGAAGGATGAGTTTGCTGATCGTCCACCTCTTGGCTTTGTTACTGTTAATCGACAGATGTTGATGAGTGGAGTCGTTCTTCCCTTCAAACCATTTTTGCAGATGATCATTTGATATTTATCGATCGCCCCCCTTTCAGCTACACCTGGATGGCTATGCCATTTTAATAAGGCTATGCGTGCTTTTTATGAGGACAATGTGTTGTATGCCTACTCTTCTGGACATCTTCTATTTATGCGTTTTTAAAAGGAGGAAGGAACATCCAGCTTTTGTATTTATCGAGAGCGATTGAAATCATCGGCTTATCCTTGATTTACAAGACATCACTTAGGGATTCGTGAGTCAATTCTTTTATGTTCGATGCCCGGAGAGCTTCTATGGAATCTGGATAGAAGGAGGTGAACATATTTACTTAGATCTCTTCACATCTAATTTTTTCTAAGTCTTGGTAATTAAATCTTCCTTTTCTTTTATAGAACTGCCTTCTATTGTCAACGACTCCATCATTTGCAAATCTACTCTTGAGACACTGAAGGTTGTTATTGACTAAGAGAGGACTAAAAAGTTTTTGATTATGGAGGAATTTCTTTGTCAATTTGGTTTGCTTGACCCGTCTTGAACTTTCCTTTCTCGAGAAATTTTTACTACTTCTCCTTCTATTCCCGAAGCATCGAATGCCCCGGCATATGGAGAAGATGCTGCTTCGAAAAGTTCTACCGAGGAGTCTGTTTTAAAGAAATTCTCGAACACTGCAGGTGGAACTGGTTCACTTGCTCAGCTTAAACTACCTCCTATTATGGAGGAAGAGATTGTGCATCGCGAGGATAAAGCTCCCACGAAGGCTGGTTAGAAACTTGAGGAAGGAGAGATCGTAGGCAAAGGCAATTCTGTTGTTGAGAGAAGCGATGTCAACCCCATGGTTCCAACTGCAACCGGGGAAGACTTTTCTGACATACAGGGGAATTTAAGTGACATCATTGTTACTCCTAGTGATCTCTTTACGTTTGATACTGAAACCTCCCGACTTGCTACATCAGCTTCAAGGACATCTTCTGAACTGGCTCTTACTCCTTCTCGGAAACCCATCTCTGAAATTGCAGCTTCTTTGACTCTGACAACAACGAGTGGCTCGTTGCTCGATGCACATTTGATCACACACAATGTAAACCTAGAGCTTTCAATATATTGCATATATATATATATATATTCTATCTTTCCCTGGTGTTTCATTCTTCAAAGAATGAACTCTCGTTCTCTTTTGTTTCAGGTCGAACCATGAGCCGCTCTTATGTGGATGAATTCAATCGCTATACGTGATCCTATAATCCATGTAGCTATGTGCCACCTCGTCCTCACAAGGAGACTGATGAACAAAGGAGAGTGAGAAAAGCCCACGTGGAACGAGACAATCAGGAGAGGGATGAGAAAATTTGGAAATCCCATGACGATCGTTACGATAGAAGCATATAAGAAAAGGAGGACTAGAAGAAGTGGAGAGAGCATGATTGTAAGGAAAAGGATCGTGATGGAGATGGGAAACGTGCCAGAAACGATAAGGATTATGCTTCTGCTGCTCAAACTTCCACAAGCCTTCAACCAACTGCTCTTTCAGTTACTACTTCCCCTCCCGTCAATATCCAGGCAATTATTCAAAGGCCATGCTGCACTCTCTCGCCGGCACCTAACACTCCCTCTTCATGGTTTCCCCACTGGTTTCTGAAAGGAGTTCGCTTTGATTAGAACATAAATCTTCTGGATAGAGAGCTCATGCTTAGGAGTCTTGAGACAATAAAAGATGATGTCGAGAGGCTGACCAACTTGCAGAAGCTAGTCAATGAACTCCAAAGGATCAATTATCTTAATTATGAGGCAATGGTTAATATGGAAAACGACAAGGCTAAATGGAACAGAAATCTCAAGGCCCACAACTTCGATATCGAATTTTTCTCCAAGCGGAATAAGGAGTTGGAGGCTGAGAATCATAGAGTTAAGTAAAAGCTTTCTGTTGGTACTTCTTCCCATAAATAGAAGGAGATCATGCTGACTACTCAATTTAAATATGCTCACTCAGCTCAAAAGAATGTTGAAGATAAGATGGTTATTAAGCAGAGAGCCATTGAAGCTTATAGAAAGAGCATCGCCATCTTGGAGAAAAAAGTTAGTTCTCAGGACCTTGAAATTTCTTCGCTGAGAGCCAGAGTGGAGGAATTTGAAAGAGAGAAAAATCAAGCTCTTCAGATAATGCAGTTGTTGAGCAAACACAAGCTGATACTAAGGCCATATTCAATGACACTTTCAGCATCATGGGGCGTGGGAGTCTATCTTTCCTTCAAGGTAAATATCTGATCACTTTGGATGGGGTTTGGGAGTTAGTTCTTGCATAGCTTGATGGCAACGGTTACATGGAGGATGAGCTTTTGGAGCATCATTTGGATGATGAAGGCCATGTTACCCTTGCCAAGGGACAAGAAGAACTCAGGAAAGAGCTCGACTTAACGGTTGGATCTGGATCTTCTGGGGAGCATGCCCAGACACAACAGCTACCACTGCTCAGACTACTTCCACTGAGGCTATCGTTTCTGATCCCAATCCTATCTTGTACCTTCCATAGAGCCTGCTTCTAGTCCTAGAGAAAAAGAGGCTATTGAGGAGCATTAAGAAGGCGATGATGGCAACGATGATGACCCCAATGCTTATGAAGTAAAGCTCCAAAGCCCTCCTATCTCAGGTTAAACTGGCGTTGATCCAGTCTTACCAGACTGGGATCTCTTATTCACTCCATATGGGTATGATGGGTTCCTTAATTATCATTCGTTTAAATTAGGCCTGACCACTCCGACGGCTTCTCTAGTCGTGCCTAAAGGAACTGGAATCGAAGCCATCTTTACTCCTTCAATTCAAGTGAAAGCAAGCGCTTTGACTACTACTCCTCTACCAGGCCATCCTTCCTTAGTTCTCTAGTCTATCCCCGCCTCTATTTCTCAACATGGGTCCTAATAAGAGAAAATTGTTGTGCTTCATGATTTGGATGACCAGAGTGGCTTATCCGGAGGGGGAATGGAAGATGTCGAAGAGAGCCCTAAAAAGGACGTCAAGGACCACTCAGGCAAAGATGGCAAGTATCCATCAAAAAGGTGAGGGAGAAAGCGTGGTGCCAATAAGAGAATACTTGCTTCGCCTTCCCTTGACATTGCAGAAGGTGATGAAGAAGACAAAGACAAGAGTGAGCCTGCCATTACACCTCCTCCCGCCAGACCTGGAAAACTCATATTGAAGTCAGGTAGCTCTTCTAAAGGCGGGAAGAAGGACTGAGGCTTTTAGCTGCTTGTTCTGCCTATTTAGTCTTTTTTTCTTGTAGTTTCTTTTGACTGGATCTTGTATGAGTGTCGGCCCTCGCTTTTGTCTTTGTAAAGACTTGTTTCTATGACTTTCTTTGGTGGAATAAAATTGCTTTTGGTTTGTTGTACTTTTGCTCTTGCTTTAGCTTTGTCGTACTTTCATATATTCACCTTTTTGCAGAGTGCAAGTCTTTTGTTTATTGTGATGTCGTGAAGAGCTTATGGTATATCTTCTAAGCATTGTCCCATTCCAATGTAGTTAAGTTGCCCCATACCATACGTCATCATGAATTGCATAGGCTGGATGTGATCAACTTTGTCGAGTTTCTTCGATTTTGATTAAGGCACTAGAAGCTTCCACTTTGTTGGGGAAGTCTTTTTGCTTTTTCCAGCACATTGAGAGCTTCTGAGCTTGCCAATGTATATAGGAAACCCGACTTTATTGGCTGATTTCGTGCTTCTTAATGGAGAAGTCTTTATTTCTTGTGGCCCTGGATAGGTATTGAGCTTAATCCAACATTCGTCTCAACCGGAATCCGGCATTAGAGACTAGATTGGATGCCCCTGGGCAGGTCTTATCACTCAACGTTCGTCCCTTCCAGCCTAGTAAATTAGGCATCGAAGACTATATCGGGTTCCACCAGATAGGACTTTTTCCTATTCCAACATTAGTTTCTTCTAACCTTGTAAATTAGGCCTCGGAGAAACTAGATTGGATGCCTACGGACATGTCTTATCACCCAACAATCGTCCTTTCCAACCGAGTAAATCAGACTCAGAGACTAGTTTGTGCACCCCTAGACATGACTTTTCTTAATCCAACGTTCATATCATCTAGCCTTGTAAATCTACCTTCAGAGACTTGATTAGATGCCCCCAGACAGGTCTTATCACCGAACGTTCGTCCCTTCTTGCCGAGTAAATCAGGCATCGAAGACTAGATTGGGCGCCTCTAGACAGTACTTTTCTTAATCCCACGTTCGTCTCATCTAGCTGAGTAAATCAGCCCTACGTAGACTTGATTGGATGCCCCGGATAGATCTTATAACCTAACATTCGTCCCTTCCAGCTGAGTAAATCAGGCGTCGGAGACTAGATTGGGCGCTTCCAGATAGGACTTTTTCTTTCGGCTTCACTTTGGAAGCTTTTGTTGATGCATCGTTCCACGGGGCGGATGTTGGTCCTTTTACTGAATGCTTGTCTTAGCAAGCGATCATGGTTAGAGAACTAGGGCCTTTTACCGGATGCTTTTCTTGGGCATATTTCTTCATTGTGTTGTTCCATGGGGCGGACGCCAGTCCTTTTATCGGATGTTTTACTTGGCAAGCGATCATGGTTGGAGAACCAGGGCCCTGTACCTCCCTCTTGTAGAGGTGCCCCTTCGGTGGAACTTGTAATTATTTACTTCGTGCTTGCTTGCCACACTCTTCACCGCTTGACTCCTAGCGACTCCAACTTTCAATCTTCAAGGTGATGCATTACATCCTCGCATTTGTGCAGAATTATGTTTATGGCACTTGACACTTGAGTTGTTTCTGTTGGGATGTTTTGTAAGGGTCACCAGGTCTTGTCGGACTTGTGATGAAGCAAGAGCTCTTTAGGTAGCCTGCAATTTCAAATCGATTTGTAAGAAATTTTGAATTATTTAACAAAAATTTGCAAATATATGATCAAGATAAGAGGGCATGCTTTCATTCATAGAGATGATGTTCAATTACAATACTTGCAAAATATTTACAATGATTTTTACAAGAATTGAACAATGCATTATGTAAAATATCGACGTAGATGTTGTTGTTCTAGGCCCTTGGTATTGGAATTCCATCAATCGTTGATAGCTTGAATGTGTCATCCAAGAGCTTTTAGCTGATTGTGTATCGTCCTTCCCAATTTGGCCTAAACACTCCTGTGCCAGTCATCACCCACTTTAGCACAAGGTCTCCAACTTCGAAAGTCCTCTGTCGGAATTTGGTGTTGAAGTGCCTGGCTATTCTCTTCTGATGTGCTGCAATTCATTGCTCTGCTTCATATCTCTTCTCCTCAAGCTGGTCGAGTGCTTCCAGTCGTAGCTGCTCGTTCTCTTTTATATTGAAGTGAATTCTACGATGAGTAGGAACTTTCAGCTCTACAGGAATCATTTCTTCAGAGCCGAATGACAAAGAAAATGGTGTGTGCCCTGTCGCAGATGTGTGAGTCATCCGATACACCCATAGTGCTAACGGAAGCTCATCTACCCAACCACCTTTAACTTTCTTTAGTCGCTTTTCGATGGTTGACTTGATAATTTTGTTGACTACTCCCACTTGCCCGTTTGCCTTTGGATGGGCCACAGCTGTGAAGCTTTTCTGCATCTTGTGTTCGACACAGAAACGCATGAATTCCTCATTCACAAATTGAGTCCCATTTGTTGGAGAATGGAGTTTTGATGACAACAACCTTATTTCAATATTAATTGATTATAAAATATATACTAATATCTCTATCTAGAATATATATACATATGCAGGATTTGTATACAGGAATTAATACCAAAGATTGTACATTTTAAGAGCTTTTAGAGATTCATAATTCAGAGAAGATTCAAGACTCATGAGTAATCAAGATTTCAAGAGTTCAAGATAAATATAGTAATAGAGTCTAGTTTATGTAAGACTCTGAATAGCACTCCAGGTTCAAATTCATATTCAAATTCTATTCTGATTTTCAAATTTCAAATTTCATTTTCAAATCCTATTCTAATTTTAATTAATTTTTCTATCTTACTTTTGATTTTAAACTCAAGTTTTTAAGTCTATAAATTTTATATAGTTATATACTTTATATTTATATAGTTTTAAACTTTATAATTTCATAAATATAGTTACATAGTTTATATTTATGATTTCATATGATTTTCTACTTTATAATACTCATTTATATCGCTATGTTTTAATTCAAGAATTTCTGAATTATATTTATGCATATATATATATATATCAAAACACTTGAAAATTACTTAAAATTCAAAATTTAACGAGCATATGTCGACATACATAGTTAGCTATGTTGACATATAACTATCACATTTTTAATATTGAAAGGAAGTGACTTTTCACCATTTCTAACATTCTGGAAGCATTGCAACCTTTCAAATCTTATAAATAGGGTCTAATTTCGAGTTTTTTTATCATTCTTCTCCATACTCATCCACTTTCATTACACCATTAATATTTCATATTTTTATGATTTCTACACTTATACTCTGCTGATTTCAAGTCTAATCATATAAAACTTCTTCTCTTCTCACTCTCTACTCATTACTCTCTGAATCGAAGTGCTGTTGAAGAGTTATAGGGTTGTTGTAATCATTTAGGAAAAGGTGTGTTCCTTGTAGCCTTGAAACCACGGAAAGGAATCAGTGGTAACCTTGTAGCCAAGAAAATCAAGGGAAATATACTTGATCAAGGGAGTTTGGAGTCGGTGATAACCTTGTAGCTGTGAAATCAAGGAGATTGTGCTTGAGTATTGATAAAGTGATAAAATTCTGCGCAATCCAACATTGCGTGGGGCTGGATGTAGGAGTAATCCGAACTAGTATAAAATCTGGTGTGTTCTTTACTTTTGTGCATTTTATTTCTATTTACTTTTGTGTTTGTATTTGATTTTGTGTTTGTGATTATATTTGTGGTGTGTGATTCATATAGTAGATCATATAAGTTTTAGATTTTGTTAAATTCTTTAAAAACATTATTCACCCACCTCTAGTGTTTTTTTTGCCTTAATGATCCATTCTGCATTCCCTTACAATTGGTATCAGAACAAGGTCTTTCAAAAAGTTAATAATCTGATTTTTGAAAAATTTTAAATGGAAAATTTTGAAAAAATTGTTAACACTAGTGTCAATTCATGCATTGTGCCAATGTTGGAAGAGTATGCATATAATTGTGTTGAATTGTCAAGAGATCTACTGAAATGTTGTCCAATACCGGAAAAATGTCTTATATGGTTTTTGAAAATTCAAAAGTAGAAAAAACGAGTGAAGGGTCTATTGGATATTCAAAATCCGAAATGGTGCCTATTGAAAATCCAAATTTCGCAATGGTGTGTTACATGGCTATTGAGAATTCAATTTCTAGCAAAAAAGTGGTGGAAATCAAAAAGGACAAATGGATACTGGGTAGTGGTTGTTCGAGACATATGACGGGAAATCATGAATTACTAAACAATCTGTTATATGAAGATGGTGGAATAGTAAACTTCGGAGATAACTCTAAAGGATACATTATTGGGATTGACAATGTTGGTAATTCTGAAACTACTACTATTTCTGATGTTTAATTAGATAGGAATCTAAAACACAACCTATTGAGTATAAGTCAACTTTGCAATAAGTGTTATAAAATAAATTTTGAGAAAGATAAATGTTTTAGAGAAGATAGGAATTCAAAAGTAATATTTGAAGGAGATAGAAAGAAAAATATCTATATATTGAGTATGAAAATCTCCAATGATAATCTATGTCTTATGGCCAATCCATGTGACCCTTGGATTTGGCATAAGAGATTTGGTCATATAAATTTTAAACACATATCTTGGATTTCTAAATTAGATTCAGTTAGGGGGTTACCCAAAATGAAGTTTAAAGTTAATGATTTATGCAACGCTTGCCAGTTCAGAAAATTAAAAAGAAGTTCATTCAAATCAAAAGAAGAAATTACCACCTCGAAACCATTAGAGTTAATTCATATGGATTTATTTGGTCCATTTCAAACCCAATCGATAAATCATAATAAATATGTTTACGTAATATTCAACGATTTTCCTAGATGTACCTAAACTTTGATTCTTAAAAATAAAAGTGATGCTTTTGATCAATTTAAAACTTTTTCTAAAAGAATTCAAAACTTATTATCACTAAAAATCAAAACAAAATGTAGTGACCATGGCAGAGAATTTGTAACACCCCACGTCCATTAATGTCACTCTCAAAGGGAATGCATTAACTTTCATGGAGTATTGTTAGTGTATAGAACAAAATATAACAAGACAGATACATATATTGGTTCTTTGAAAATTTAAAACAACTTTTATTGCAGCGGAGAAATAGTTTGATTACAACAACTTCATAATCCAAGTACACTTAATACCCATCTTGACAAATTGTTTTCAGAGTACATAAAGTAAAAAGCACAACCCCAACATAAGTAGCCATAAAAGAGATGAGATGAAATTTACTTTCAGCAATCCAAGCACTTCCAAAAGAGAGAGAAAGAGATCCAAATCAAGCTCCACTAGTACTAGTCCCACCCTGAGAACCTGGGGGGAGGAAGAAAAGAAGTTAAAACAAGGGGGTCAGACATAAAGTCTTGCGAGTACAATAACTTTAACAATATATTTATTAAACTAATTAGGATAAGGCATAAATTTGTAAAACAAGGAATGACTATGAAACAAGTGGGAGAGTCAAAACAAACAAGAGGAATATTCTGGCGTTAATCTCGTTCCTAATCTCTATAGGATAATTACTATACTGCACCAATGCTAATTACACCGCACCATTACTAGTCCCGAAATGGAAGTTTATCCCTCTTACTAATCATAATTATAATAATAGTAGTTTCGTGTACTCCTAGCTGCTATCGTAGGTGCCGCCTGCTCCTACCTCCACTAGTTGTACCCACTACCCTCCCCAGTCTAGTTAAACATTTATTCATAATATTGTAGTTTCTTGTACTCCTAGCTGGTGTCATAGGTGCCGCCTGCCCCTATCTCCGCTAGTCCTACCCACTACCTTCCTCATTCGATCGGCTCCCAAACTCGTAGGTACCCGTGCTGGTCCCACAGTGGGGTGTATCACTCCCCAAAGTTGCAACCCGATACCACTAAAGATGCATGGCTTATATCTACACGATGCAATAACGTCTTACCTACCAGCCCGGGTCCACACACGCACATGACCCCGTTGGACTTGCGTTGCCACCGTTAACCCATTTTGACCACTTACAATCAAACCTAGTAAGTGTGTCCCGTCCTCGATCTAACTCGAACTCACAAATATACTTAATGGGTTACTAATTTGAAATGGGTCCCCCATACTTGACACGAGATTTCCACCTATGCTTGGTCCCCACCATAATTTTCCACTTAACCACCTCTTATTCATGTCTTCTTTACATGTTTCAATTTGGTTAAGTCTTTCTAATCGTATTTCACATGTCTCCCATGTCATCCACTTAACCCCCATGTCCCACCACATGTTTATCTTGGTTAAGTGTTAATGATTATATCTCATATGTCACCCATGTTACCCACTTATCAAATCAACATGGGTTATTGGTTAAGCTTGTCTTAACCCTATCCGCTTATCAGATCAATATATATATATATATTTGGTTAAGCTGGTCTTAACCCTATCCACTTATATATTATTGGCTAAGTTGGTCTTAACCCTATCCACTTATCAGATCAATATGTATTATTGGTTAAGTTTGCCTTAACCCTATCCACTTATCAGATTAATATATATATATTATTGGTTAAGCTAGACTTAACTCTACCCACTTATCAAATTAATATATATTATTGGTTAACCTGGTATTAACCCTACCTACTTATCAAATTATTGGTTAAGCTGATCTTAACCTTATCCACTTATCAGATTATTGGTTAAGCTGGTCTTAACCCTATACACTTATCATGTTATGTATCATATATATATATATATATATCATGTAACATGCTTTACTTAATTTATGATTAAGTACCTCTTAGTTCACAAATACATTGGTTAAAAGAATAACTCCCTAAGTATCAACCCCGAAGACCGAAATCAACAGCAGATTGGTACTCAGAGAATTACTCCACTCAACCAAACTTCTGTTTGTCATTCATATTCGTCTTCGATCAGCATTAATTAATTATTAATGCACAGACCTCCCACATTAAGTCGATTGCTTCTGGCCGCTGGATATGCCGGGCGATTCCGGGTAGACTTCCACCAGAAGCCAGATTAAACCTCGTGCCTAAGCATCTTTTAATTATGCCTTTGACCTCTCCCATTAGACTACCGTTTGTGGTTGCTGGACGTGCGGGGCGGGTCCGGGTAGTCTTATACCACAAACGAGTCTAACCTTGTGTCTTAGGCGTTTATTACGCATTTAATTTATGCCTTTGACCTCTCACATTAGACTACCGTTTGTGGTTGCTGGATTTGCCGTGCGGGTCCGGGCAGTCTTACACCACAAACGAGTCTAACCTCATGTCTTCAGCTTTTATTATTACATATTATTACTCGACCCCAATTTGAATTAATATCTCCATTTCAAATTGTCAATAACTTCCAAATTAATCTATGTCCATAATTGCCACCTAAATTATGTCCATAATTTCTATGCATATAAATTAGGCCAATTAATGTCTCAAATTTATTATGTGCCTTTAAAGCCATTTTATGCCAATTCACAATTTTGCAAAATTAATATTTTCCCATTGTCCCCACGCTATTCGTTCGTTTTAATATGATATATGTTAGACTTGAAAATAGTCTAACTTATAAAAAGAAAAGCAACATCACAACTTGCATAACACATAAATAGATCATAACATAAGTTTGCATAGCTAAGAACTTGCACAGGCAATGGATATATATATATAAAACATAAATTTGCATAAACTATCATGGATCTAAATATAGATCTAAACATGTAATCGTGAACTTGCATATATGGATATGGTTTTCCTATAGCTTGCACATGAATTTCATACAAACTTACATTCAAACTAGCATATGATTCACATACAAAACTAGCATATGATTCACATACCAAACTAGCAAATGATTCACATACAAAACTAGCATAGGCAATGGGCATATAGAACATAAATTTGCATAACTGTGTACTGCCATGCATCTAAATATAGATCTAAACATAAAAATGTGAACTTGCATATGGATCTAAACATGTAAATTAATGTCACATATTTTGTATATAAACTAGCATATGTATATACTTGATTCACATTATAATCCACCTACAGACTTGCATAAGATTCATATATAATTTAACATCCCAGACTTACATAAGATTCGCATATGTTTTAACATCCTAAACTTGCATAAGATTCACATACGTTTTAACATCCCAAACTTGCATAAGATTCATAAACTAGCATATGATTTAACATCCCCAATCTTGCATAAGATTCATATACAACTAGCGTATGATTTAGATCTACAAACATAAGCTAACAAAACAATCATATATTCGCAAACAAAATCAAGTAACGTCACATGATTCAACAGACATGTTCTCATAATATAAGTCATGACCCATCATAATTTATTTATTATTTTGTGAAAGAAATTATACTCACAAATAAAAGAACAATTTTGTTTTTCCGGGATCTGTATTCTGAAACTGAATTGCTCGCCTTTGATGTAGACTAATTGTTATTCTAATTTAGATTAGGTTTAATTTTGATTCTGGCTTCTATCTTGTTTTTGAGTTGAAAGAGAACGGCGGCTACTCTAGGTTCACCATTGACAACATGATGGCTCTTAGTATGGATTAGTGTGATTTTAGGTTGAGGGTTAGGTTGCTTATATATAATTTTAATTAATTAAGAGCTGTCAGATTAACCTAGAGGAAATCAAGACCATCTGGACAAGATAAAATAACCACCTCAGCCCTAATGACTCAGCAGTGAGTCAAAACATCGTCACATTTCAGATCTGCCCGAGGGGAGGGGTGTAGGTCGACCCCTAGGTCGACCTGTATATAGGGAGGTCGACCCCTTGGTCTACCCAGCCTGGGGTAGGTCGACACCCAGGTCGACCTGCCTTGGTATTTAATTTTCTGAATTGTTTTATATAAATTTCTGAAACTTCTGAGGGCCATAACTTCTTTATACGAAGTCCGATTTTCGAAAACGTAGACTCTATTCCAACCAGAATTTCGAGAAGAACGCAATGGCAAAACCCATTTTCCTTAATTCTCAATTTAACAATTAAGTATTCTTAAATTTGTAAATTTTAATATTTAAAATTACGGGGTGTTACATTCACCCCTCCTTAAAGGATTTCGCCCCCGAAATCTCCAAGTTAAGGAGAATGTACATCCTACCATCCAATCATCCTTCTACTCAACCATCAAACACAGGCATCCATTGTCCTTACAAGGTTTCTAATGTTGTATGAACATTTGCAAAAAGTGTGTGTATATGTACCTTATCCAATGCAAAATCAGGCGGTCTACCGATTCAGTTGACCTCCTTAATGCAAATCATGATAGTGCCATGCATCCATTATGTATGCGAAAGAATCCTAACGATATATATTATTTCTACATGTGTGCACAACCGTTCACCAAAATACAGCATCCATATGATAACACAACCATTATACATCCACTAATTAAATATGCACACATATTTATATGCAATATGTAAGTGACTGAGCCGATCTAGTGCCTAATGTATGTGTACATGCATCCACGAGCAACCACTAGCAACCACTTGCATCCATTTGCATCCACCAAACATAACATGTCTCAAACACATGTTTACAACCATAGGGTTTTTCCGAACTAAAGATCGAAGATATCATCGCAAAGACATAATAAATGATAGGACAAGTATCAACAAAGTAGTAGAAAAAGGAGAAGTTAAAAATCTCGTCTTCTGTTTCTCAAGTCGCGTCTCCTTGATCATCTCCCCATTCCACTTTGACCAATTTTACCTCTCTGTTGCGTAGCTCTAATACCTTCATTCCAAGGATGCATGTAGGAGCTCGTCTAATCGTGGCATCTCACTCTACTTCCACTTCTCTAAGCATGCTCGGCTCCACTGCTTCCGCGGTATCTTGTAACACTTCCGCAAGTGCGATACGTGAAACATGTCATGAACATCACTAAGCTCGTTGCCTCTTCTCATGTCCCTCTAGGATACATAACCTCAAAAGATCTTCAAGGATTCTATTCACCCCTCTCTGTCCATCCATCCAATTGTGGATGATAAGCGATACTCGCACTTGCCGCCTTTTGCATATCACCTTTTCCTCTTGCACCGAAAACTGCTCCAAGCCCTGTCCCGCAAGCACCGGTACACACTGTCAATGGCTTACTCCCATCTGGCAAAACTAAAACTGGAGTTGTCGTCAAAACCCTATTCAAACGTTGGAAAGCATCGTCAAAGTCAACATCCCAAGCAAAAGTCAAGTTCTTCTTCATTAACCGAGTAAGTGGGGCTGATATCTTCGCGAAGTCCTTAATGAACTTCCTATAATAGCCTACTAGTCTTAAAAAGCTTCTTACTTCAGTTGTGTTCTTAGGAATCTTCCAATCTTGGATTGCTACCACCTTTGCGGGATCCACAACTATCCCCATTCCGAAATGATCCTTCTTATGAACCCCTTCAAGTAACTCTCTCACTTGCTTACTGAGTTCTCCTCTCTCTCTCGGAGCCATGTGGCGTACGGGTAATGCAGCTGGCTTTGCATTATCTATTAGGTATATACGAAAGTCTATCTTGCGCCTCGGGGGTAAACCCCGAACTTCATCGAGGACGTCACCATATTCACGAACCACACGAACAAAATCAAAATCATCGTTGGACACGTCAAGAGATTCTAGGTAGCGAAGCATCACCAGACCTCTAGGGTCACAAGAAATATCAAGGGTCTCTCCACAACGAGTCAACAATCTAACTACTCTTCTTTCACAGTCTAGGATGGCACCGTATCCGGCTAGCCAATCCATGCCTAGAATCAAGCCATAGCCTAAGAAGCCAAGAACGAAGGCGTTGCATTCAAACCCAATGCCCAAGATAGACACTCTCAAATCCCGACAAACCATCGAAAGATGAGCCGAACCACCAATAGGATTTGAGACTACTATGGGATCCATAACTAGACTAGTATTTAGGTGTAGTGTTTTCAACTGACAAAGCAGTTACAAACGAGTGTGAAGTGCCAGAATTCAAACAAGGTTCGAGCAGGATGATCAAAAAGAAAAACCAAACTTCTAACGAAGATATTTCTACCTCTATCAGGTATGCCAGCCGTGAGGGAACGCGTCTGCCCTCCAGAAGATCCTGTACTTTGCCCTTACCTTTGCCTTTTGCTTCTTTGGACGATCCTAATAAGATGTCCTATTTCTCCGTAACGATAACAACTAGTCTTCTTCTTCTTTCAAACGTCTTTATTTAAGTAGTCAGGTATTTCAAAAGTGTGACCCTTCCTTTTCTCTTGGCCCCTTGTTATCCTTGCCGCGTTTCTTTGGATCTACTTTCTTATCGTGTGTACTATCCATGTCTCTCCTGCACATTCTCCATTCGTGACCTCGTACCAAAATGAGGTTTCGTCCTTCATTAACCAAGTGGCTAATTGAACCTTCCTCCCATCGTCGATCTTAAAGGTACCAACAAGTCCTCCGCTTCCTTCTAGCTTTGACAAACGTCCCAGTCCCATGAAGCGGTTTTCCGCCCATCGTACGGAAGTTCTTACATATCTTAGAAAAAGCGTCTATACGTGGAGGAAGAAATTCAAAAAAAGAAAGAGGAAGAGATTCAAAAGGGAGAATCGAAGGAAAGATATATGGATCTTAGGGGTTATGTTTTTTAAAAAAACTTTTCTCTTGAAAATTGTGAGAACCCGTTGCTTCCCCATAAAGGAAAGAGCGGATACTTTGAGAACAACACACAAATGAACGCAGGCGGAAGAACATTTCATTGTTAATTACAACAATTCCATTAGATACAAGAATAAACAGAGTATGAATAAATATACATTCGATAAATATCAGAGATTACAATAAATTACATAGCAGCGGAAAATAATACAAAGCACAACTGAAGGTGATATACGGATACAGAGCTTTCCGGATATCATTCCAGCTGTAAACCAGGATCCTGTGAATATAAATCTGCAAAACCAAAACTACTAGCTGCCCATGTCGAAAATAATGGCACCCGGAGTTTAGGTTAAAACAATAAACTCGAGGTCAGTCATGTGACTGGTGTGAGAACTAAAACAGTTATTTAAAACTTTACTTTAAAAGAGAGTAATTCAAGGGACCACGCCGTATAACACGGAACGGGTTTCCTCCCAAGAATACCAGTGCATAGAAAAGACAATGCAATGCTTTTTCGAAAAATGAAGCTATTATAAGACCCAGGTCCCATCACACAATGCAACGCAAGCCGTAGGATAGGGTTTTCCCTTATAATAGCTAAACATGCTTGGTACGTTTAAAACAAATCATTTGACACTATAATAAGTGTATAGTGTCAAAACAATTTCAATCATAAATATCAATCCTAGGCGGCATGGGTACCATCTATCATGTCGCCATACTAGGCTCTACAAATAAAACCGAAATACACGTATTGGAAATTGGATTTCCGTCATGAGTCGAGGCAAGGGGCAAGCTCCTCTCCGCTTCGAGACACTCTAGCAAATGCCTCGGGACTACACACTCTTGTAACCCCTGGATGCTTCAGGGCCGGTCCTCTCTTACGTTTGAGGATTGGCAATTCCTGAACACACGTTTCCCGGTCCTTACAGACCTAAAATCGAGGCGCCTCATCCAACAGCCACAAAGGTGAAAAGTATATAAATGTCAGGGCTAGTAAGTCACTGACACCACCAAAGCTAGAAAGAAACGCCGTGCTCTCCCTGCAGTCCTTATCCCGTTTTTAACTCATATCGAGGTGTGAGGCTCGTGAATTCACGTTATACACAAAGCTACGCCACAAAGGTCGTGCTTTGATCATCAACCACAAGACTTTGCTTTTCAACAGAAGCCTTGATCCATGCAACTCAGCGTGCCACACAGGCAATTCATGCCATGCGATTGATATCTATCGATATATAACCTCTAAGCTCGTACGTCTCAGAGAAGGGCGTTAAGCAAGAGAATAAATTCTCCGCCGCCAAACAGATATATATTTAACAGAAATCAGTCAACATAGAATAAAATCCAATGTCAGACACACAATCCATTTACAAGTTCGTTCTGGGTCTGAACGAAACCGAAGGCACTTTCCCCGCATATCCATCGATCTCCAAGTACGTCTGGATGACCACCAACTATTTCCATCCTCTTGGGTGTACAGCCCAATCAGGATCGTCAGTAATTATCCAAACGATGTGTAGACTTCCGGTCTTCAACCACCGTCTTCATCTTCGACTTATCGTCGAATCGGTTATTCAGAATGGGTATGAACCTGGACTTTCCGAACAACCCGCGTATATTAAAAACAAATGTTACACAAACACAACATACGCCTCATTCCAATTCAGCAGCCCCTAATCGTAAATCAGCAAGAGAACAATTTCCCAAATATTAACCCCGAAGGCCGAAACCAACATCAGATCAATACCCAGGAAACCATTCTTCTTAGCTAACTTACAGTTAGTTTCTAAATTTCAATTCTTAGGGAAAGGTTCCCATTAATTTTATCCAAGATAACTTCTTTAAAATTTGTCCTTTAATCTTCCTTTGGATGTCGTATCAAACCAAATTATGGTTTTTCCAAACTAGTCGAGATTAGCGAATCACATCGGAGTAATTATTTATTTTATTTCCCAATCCCAACCTATTCATCCCATGAAGCAAAACTGGTAATACTCCATATCTAACACTACGGTGTTATCGATAAAATTAATTACCATTTCACGTTCAAATCTAATTAAAGATTTAACTATCGCTTTGGAACAAAACTGGTGATACTCCGTTCTCGCTCATTTTCCTAATTTGATAATTTTAAATTATCAATTCACATTTCAATCTAATTGTAGATTCATTAGAATTGCTTTTCTGGGTTAAAGAACTAGTGTCATTTAAAACACAGTTCACGACAAACCCAAATCACATTCTATTTATTATCGGATTAAAGAACAAGTGTTATTTAAAACACTGTTCACGATAAACCCACAAATCACTTCTAATTCAATTTCAATCAAATATATTAGAAATTCCGATTATTTAAAACCCCTTTTAAAATCCAATTTATTTATTTAAAAATAGTTGGGTTTTAATTTTAGTTCAAAACTAGTTCATTTCGATAAAAATCTATTTTTGTCTTTTCAAATATGGAGTTTTTCATCCCAATTTTTCCCAAATCACTTCTTATGATTTTACACAAATTATTACTATTTTTAATAATTTTATCAAGGCCCTACAGTCGATTTCCATCAACGGCTATCGAACTGCACTTACAACGACCTTTTTCCAATTTGATTTGGACGTATCTCCAAATCCAACCGTTAGATTTCGAATTTCTAATATTCATTAGAAAGCTCTTTTCGATACGAACCCAACGGTTCCGGATTTAGGAGAATCCGACGGTCGGATCTCCCGTAATGTCCGTTCGAAGTTAATGGTCGAAATTCGCGAGCTGCCGCGGCGCGGCGCGTTCTATTCAGGCCATTATATTATGTATATAATATATATAATATATATTTCGTCGATTCCTATTTAAAACGAATTTTATAAATAGTTTTGAATTCGTTTCAAAAACAATTTCAACCTTTATTTCAAATTCAAATCAAAATTGAATTTTCTATTATAAATCCTTTTTACTTTCATTTCTATTTGATTTCGATTCAAATCGATTTTAATTCGATTCGAATTCATTTTCTTTTCAATTCAATTCAATTCAAATTTGTTTTCCTTTCAATTCAATTCGAATTCGTTTTCTATTCAATTCAAATCAAATTTGTTTTCCTATTCAATTCAAATCAAATTCGTTTCCTATTCAATTCAAATTCTATTCGTTTTCTATTCAAATCAAATTCAATTCGTTTTCTATTCAAATCAAATTCAATTCGTTTTCTATTCAAATCAAATTCAATTCGTTTTCTATTCAAATCAAATTCAATTCATTTTCTATTCAAATCAAATTATAAAAACGAATATAATCGATATAAATATCGTTCGCGTCAAAATAGCGCATCTCTAATCAACCCGGCTTTATATATTTCAATAATTCCGTTATTCTATTCAACAATTGAATATTTATCCTATTCAATACGTGAATCTATATTTTTGTCAACACAAGACTAATCTCAACGAATGAGTACCGTCCACGTGTGACTCTTTTTGTTATTTAACATATTTATAAAAAATTATGGTATCTATCGTTTATTGTTAAAATATTTCGTTCAACACATGACTAATCTCAACGGATGAGTACGGTCAACACATGAACCTTTATTTCATAATATTCTTTATTTTCTAAATTGGAATGAGGCCCAATAAATTACCATATAACGTTAATTATATGGATTCCATACACACATGTATATAATAGCAACGATAAATAATCAACCATCATCCAAAGTGCACTACATTGGATAAGCATCAAATATAGATATCTAATGCTTATAACAGTCTGTCAATCAATCGATCGTCATACAACTAATTATTGGGATTAGTGTATGCCGTATTTTATCCCAATACTCGTGTGGGGTTTCAAATAAACAAACATAGATTTTTTATCCGTGCAGTTGGGCGATGTGTAAAATTTATCGTCCCAATCAATGTCCTTCAAATAGGTGTACATAAACAAACCGTCCGGTTTGTAAATGAATATTTATTTATTCACATTCACGTTAAAAAGTATATTTTTAACGATAAAACATTTTTTTCAACTTATGAAAATATTCTATTCAGTTCATTTATTAAATAAAATGATTGTTTTTATTTTTCTAACTTATTTTAGAAAATTTCGGCGGCATAACGGCATGATACTAGAAACGGGACAAGGCCTAGCCTTATCCCCGGTCTAGTGAAGGCCCACGCCATTCACACATCAATCAAATCAATTTCAATTCACCAAACAATTCAATTCAAACCAAATAATCTAACCAACTACACAACCAAACAAACAAGTCCATGGTCTGTGGACGATGGTGTCGGATGCTACTAATCACCGTTTGCATCCTAGTATATATATATAACTAGAAAAAGGAATTTTTCAAAGGTGAGAAGTTCTCACCGATAGCTATTCCAACTCCACGACTCTTCACATGTGGAAATTGTAACACCCCACACCTGCTATGATCACTCGCTAAGGGAATGCCATAACATCGGTGGAGTATTTTAAGTGAATATAGAACAGAAAAATTACAACAAGACAGATATAAGTAATACTTGAAAATTTTAAAACGTCATTTCATTGCAGCGGAAAGTAAAACCTGTTTGGTTACATCAAAAGACCATATAAGAGTCAAGTACAAAATATCCATCCTGATAAATAAAAGTACATAATCCCAATACATGAACTGATAGCCATAAAAGAAAGGGTAAGCTGAGCTCTACATCTATGGTCCAAGCTCCAAAAGAGAATAAAGCAGCCTGATCAAAGCCCACTCGTACTGGGCCCACTCTGATAACCTGAGGGTTGGGAAAAAAAGATAAAAACAACGGGGTCAGACATTAAGTCTGAGCGAGTCCTATAACTTTAACAATACAATCATTAAAGTAACCAGAGAAGACATAAGCTTGATATACGGTAACGTCTGGGGATGAATGGCTACACTAAGCAGCTTGGTAGACTTATGATAAATTGAGATAACCGTAAAGACGCATTTTTCCACCCAAGGGTAATTCCTACACTGCACCACACCAGTTCTACCCATCCAAGGGTAATTCCTACTTAAAGGTTGATCCCACTAAGTGTACTTAGTAATTTTACCCAGTAGTTTCTTGTACTCCTAGCTGACTACCTAGGTGCCGTCTGCCCCTATCTTCACTAGGTGTACCCACTACTCCCAAGCGATCGGCTCCCTACGTAGATATCCGTGCTGGCCCCACAATGGGGTGTATCACTCCCCAAAGTGGCTAGCCCGATACAACAAATGGTGCACGGGTTATATCTACACGATGCAACAACGTCTTACCTACCATCCCGGGTCCACACACGCAGATGAAACCCGTTGGACTCGCGTTGCCACCGCTACCCTGTTTTGGCCTCTTATAGTCAAGCCCAATATGCGTGTCCCGTCACTCGACTAGAGTCGAGCCCACTAAGATACCTTTGGGATATTGGTTGAAACGGGCCCCCACAAGCTACCACCTAAGCTTGTCATTTCTAGTGAATCCCACTTAACCCTTTAACCATGTCCACTTACATGTTATAAATTTTGGTTAAGTCATTAATCATATTTTAATTGCCATTCAAGGCACCCACTAGATTTCTACATGCCACCCAAAGCACTTACTTAACCCTTTAACCATGTTTTAATTACATGTTCCACTTTGGTTAAGTATTCTAATCGTATTTTCTATTGCCACCTAAGGCAACCCACTAGACTCCTCATGCCACCCAAGGCACCCACTTAACCCTTCATGTCCCTCTACATGCTAATATGGTTAAGTGTTTCTTAATTAATTATTTAAGATCATGACCTCATAAAGACCTCTCACATTAGACCATCTCTTATGACTGCTGGATATGCCGGTTGGGTCTGGGCAGCCTTACATCATAAAAAGGATCTAACCTCGTGTCTTTACTTTAATCACGTATTTAATTTATGACTAAGACCTCTCACATTGGGCCAATCATTTGTAGCTGCTGGATGGCCGGTCGGTTCCGGGCAGACTTCCGCTACAAAAGGGTCCAACCTCGTGTCTTAGTTGATTAATTACACCTAATTAATCACCCCCATAATTTGTATTAATTATCCCTAATTAATTACACATTTTTTTAAGAATATGGGTAGACCTAACTCAATAGGTAAATTCCCAATTCCATAGTATGGGTAGACCTAACTTAATAGGTAAATTCCCAACTTCATAATATGGGTAGACCTAACTCAATAGGTAAATTCCCAATTATGTCCATTTAATTTTGTGGTATGCTTAATCATACCCATTCGCATCATTTTATTAACATGCATTTTAACCCCATCGTTCCCCACGTAATTCGTTCTCATAACATGACATAAAAAGGGAAGATTCATCACAAATGTCATGGGTTTAACCAACATAGCATATAGCTTTATCATGGGTTCAAAAGGTGTCAACTTGTATATATGAACATACATTAAACCCAACTAGCATTTAACCCAAACTTGCTTTATGCATATCATAAAAGAGACAAACTTGCATATGAACTTGCACATAAACTTGCACATGAACTTGCACATAAACTTGCATGTGAACTCGCATAACATGTCATACATAGTGGCAAACTCGCATATGTTATGCATATCATAAAAAGAGACAAACTTGCATATGAACTTGCATCATAATAGGGTAAACATGCATATGTATGCATAGCATACAAAGGTGTCATCTTGCATATGTATGCATCTTATTTAAAAAGGGTAAACTTGCATGTCATAATGTATGCATAAAACCAAACACTTAGCATGCATAAAATTAATTACTTAGCATGCATAAGACCAAACACTTAGCATGCATAAAATCAAATACTTAGCATGCATAAAATCAAACACTTAGCATGCATAAAATTAAATACTTAGCATGCATAAAATTAAATACTTAGCATGCATAAAATCCACCACTTAACTTGCATAAACCCATATACTTAACTTGCATAAACCCACATACTTAACTTGCATGAACATAGGGTTAACATTAAACATAGATTAGCAAGCCAACATCATATCATATGACTTAAAACCCACAAATCCGCATACAAAACCGCATGATCTCATCATATCTCATCTACTTATTTTAGCAATTGGTTATTAAAGTGATAGAAACTCACCAAAACCAAGATTAGCAAACTTATGAAGTAAAACTAGTTGCTTTAAGGAGGAGATGATGATTAGAGGTTGATTAGCTTGCAACTTTCTTCATAAACTAGTGGAGGCTCCTCTCAAGTTTGATTTTTGGCGGCATGATGGCATCATTTCTATTTTTAGTAGGGATTAGGCTTGCATTAGGGTGTATTTATAGGATTAGGGTGTGTTTTAGACCATAGGATTAACCCTAGGTTAGATTAGGTCCATCAGATTTAGGAAGTTTCCAGAAACCAGCCCCAAAGCCTAACCCAAACTCAACTAGGTGCACCAGGCCAGCATCAGCCGACAGGGCAAGTCGACAGCCCTGTCGACAGCCAAGTTGACAGGCATGTCGACAGGCAAGTCGACAGCCCTGTCGACAGCCTTGTCGACCAGGCTGGGCGGGAGTTTTCCCGCCTGGCCCCATTTCTGCATGTTTCGAAATTTGAACCTGAATTTTTAAATCTGTTTTGAACTTTGAATTTTCTGCAAACTTCATTGGGCCATAACTGGGCCATACGGACTCCGATTCTCGAAAACTCGGACTCTATTTCGCGTATTTTTCCGAGACGAACGCAATGACGCAGCCCGTTTCCCCCAATTCTCACATTTGAGATTATTTATTCTGCAATTAGTGAACTTTAGCATTAACTAAAATACGGGGTGTTACATTCTCCCCTCCTTAAAGGATTTCGTCCCCGAAATCTCTAAGCTAAGGAGAATGCATATCCTACCATCCAAACAACCATCTACTCAATCCATCAAACACGAGCATCCATTGTCCTTAAAACAATTTCTAATGATGTATGAGCATATGCAAAAAGTGTGTGTATATGTTCCCTATCTAAGGTATGAACATATGCAAACCATGATAGTGCCATGCATCCAATATGTATGCGAAAGAACCCTATCGACACATACTATTTCTACATGAGTGCACAATCATTCACCAAAATGCATCATCCATATGATAGCACAACCATTATACATCCATAAATATAGCTACCTACACACAATTATATGCAATATGCAATATGAAGTGACCGAGCCGATCTAGTGTCTAGAGTGTGTGTATATGCATCCACGAGCAACCACTAGCAACCACTTGCATCCACACGCATCCATCAAACATAACATGTCTCAAACACATGTTTCAACCATAGATTTACCCTATCTAAAGGTCAAAGGTACTAATGAGAGGACATACTAAAGATAAGATAAGCACTAGACAAACGATAAAGGAGACGTTTAAAGGACATACCCTAAAAAAGGAATGGGTATAACGAACGCACCTTCGCTTCTGTCTCCCAAGTAGCATTGCTCTCACCTTCTCCCCTTTCCATTTTGACTAGTCGAACCTCTCTGTTTCTCAACTTCCCAATCCCTGACCCAAGGATGCGGGTAGGAGCTCGTCGAATAATCACATCACGCTCTACCTTTACTTCTTTAAGCAAGCTCGGCTCTACCGCCTCTACGGTCTCATGTAGGCACTTCCTCAAATGTGACACATGGAATACGTCATGTTTCCTATGCAACCGAACTATTTCTCGAATATAAACTTGAAGCTAGACATGGAACAGTCCACTTGCTCTTCACGGGTATGAAATGGGCACACTCAGTAAGTCTATCTACCACAACCCAAATCCCCGTATTACCCTTCCTTGATTTCGTTAATCCATCGAGACACTATCCCACTTCCATAGCGGAACCTCCAATGGGTGAGGCATCCCACCGGGTTTCTTCTGCTCCGCTTTTATTTGTTAGTACACCAAGCATCTAGCGCCATACTCGGCCACGTCTTTCTTCATACCGGCCCAGAAGAAAACTCGTTTCATGTCTTGGTTCATCTTGTCCCCCCCCCCCCCCCGGGATGAATGGTCATCTTTGACCGATGTGCATCATCAAGTATAGCCTTCCTCAACCCTCGTCTTGCGGTACACAAAGTCTACCGTCTCTACGCTACCACCCCTTACCATCTAGGGTTTACCTACTCAAATGGCTGGACGACTCCCCATCCCCATGAGCTTCTCTACTAACTCAACCAACTGTGGGTCGTCCCGCTGTGCTCCGCCAACATACCCCAAAAGAGTAGGCCTAACCTCCAAGGAGGCTAGCAAACCGAGTACAAAGTCAACGGAAGGTCTAAAGTCAAACATAGAAATAACTCTAAGCTCCATCGTTCAACGAACAATGATCTCAAGGGCAACCTTTTTCTACTTAAGGCGTCCGCTACCCCGTTACCCTTGCCAGGGGTATACGCTATCTCAAACTCATAGGATGCTAAGAATTCCATCCACTTTTTTTTTTTAAGACATTGTGCTCAAAGAGTTTCCAACACTCCCCTAAGATATAGGGCATGCCTTTCTCCACTTCTAGAGAAAATCAGGATATTCTCCCATGCAAAATCATCATAACTATCCATCTCTCACGCAGACCTCCTTAGTCGAACTCGACATCCCCCAAATGCAAGCCCCAAAGGCCTAAACCAATATCAGACAAACACCCAAGGGATACCTCCTTCGAATTCAGACGACCTACGTGTAATACCCCACGCCCGCTATAGTCACTCACTAAGGGAATGCCATAGCATCGGTGGAGTATTTTAGTGAAAATAGAACAGAGAAATTACAACAAGACAGATATAATTAGTACTTGGAATTTAAAAATATCATCTCAGAACATCGGAGATAAACATGTCTGGTTACATCATAAAACCATGATAAAAGTCAAGTACAATATCCATCAAAATAAAGAAGTACATAATCCCACTCTCTCATACTATAGCCATAACAAAAGAAAAGATAACTGGATAACTGGAGCTTTACATCTACCCAAGCTCCTAAAGACTGGAACAGCAATCCGATCAAGCTCTACTACTGCTAGGATCCCCCGTAGGACCTGAGGGTTGGAAAAAAAAGATAAAAACAACGGGGTCAGACATAAGTCTGAGTGAGCCCTATAACTTTAACAATACAATCATTAAAGTAACCAGAGAAGACATAAACTTGACCTACGGTAATATCTGGGGATGAATGGCTACACTAAGCAGCTTGGTAGACTTAGGATAAACTAAGATAACCGTCAGGACGCATCTACCCACCCAAGGATAATTACTAACTGCACCACACCAGTCATTCCTACTTAAAGGTTGATCCCTTCCAAGGACTTAGAAAATTTCCCCAGTAGTTTCATGTACCCCTAGCCCACTACATAGGTGCCGTCTGCCCCTATCTCCACTAGGTGTACCCAGTAATTCTTACCCAGTAGTTTCGTGTACCCCTACAAAGGTGCCGTCTGCCCCTATCTTCATTAGGTGTACCCACTACTCCCCAAGCGATCGGCTCCCTACCGTAGATACCCGTGCTGGTCCCACAGTGGGGTGTATCACTCCCCTAAAGTGGCTACCCAATACTAACGGTGCACGGCTTTATATCTACACGATGCAACAACGGCTTATCTACCAGCCCGGGCCCACACACGCATATGAAACCCGTTGGACTTGCGTTGCCACCGCTAACCCGTTTTGGCCTCTTATAATCAAGCCCAATATGCGTGTCCCGTCACTCGACATGGGTCGAGCCCACAAAGATACGTTTGGGATATTGGTTGAAATGGGCCCCCACAAGCTACCCACCTAAGCTTGTCAAATATCTAGTGTATCCCACTTAACCCTTTAATCATGTTTAATTACATGTTTCCACTTGGTTAAGTATTCTAATCGTATTTTCTATTGCCACCCAAGGCAACTCACTAGATTTCACATGCCACCCAAGGCAACCACAAAATTTCCTCATGCCACCCAAGGCACCCACTTAACCCCTCATGTCCCACTACATGCTACTATGGTTAAGTGTTTCTTAATTAATTAAGACCGTGATCTCCCATAAAGACCTCCCACATTAGACTGGCTGTTATGACCGCCTGGTTAAGCCGGTAGAATCCGGGCAGTCTTACGTCATAACAGAGTCTAACCTCGTGTCTTTACCTTAATCACGTATTTAATTTATGGCTAAGACCTCTCACATTGGGCTGACATTTGTAGCAACTGGTTAAGCCGGTCGGGTCTGGGCAGTTTTACACTACAAATGAGTCCAACCTCGTGTCTTAGTCGATTAATTACACCTAATTAATCACCCCCATATTAATTATCCCTAATTAATATCAAGTTTTCCATAACATGGGTAGACCTAACTCAATAGGTAAATTCCCATGGGGTAGACCTAACTCAATAGGTAAATTCCCACTTATGGTAATTTATTTTTATGGTATGCTTAATCATACCCAATCATTCACTTATTAACATATTTACCAACCCCATCGTTCCCCACGTAAATCGTTCTCATTTCATGACATAAATAAGGGGAAGATCATCACAAATATCATGGGTTTAGCATACAACTTTGTCATGGGTTAAGAGGATGTCAACTTGCATATATGAGCATATATTAACCCAACTACATATAACCCAAACTTGCATATTACCATACACATGATTTGCATAACATGTTGCACATGAGCTTGCATATCATCATACACATATCTTGCATAACATGTTGAACTTGCATATAGTCACTCTCTTAACTTGCATAACATGTTAAACATGCATTTAAGCATACACATAAATTGCATAAGCATTCACATACTTGCATGAGCATTCACATACTTGCATAAGCATACATAACTTGCATAAACATGCATAACTTGCATATCATGTCATTTAAGCATATGCATATCTTGCATAAGCATTCATATACTCGCATAAGCATGCATAACTTGCATATCACATAAATCTTGCATTTAAACATATACATGATTTGCATAAGCATCCATACACTTGCATAAGCATGCATAACTTGCATATCACTTTCAACTTGCATTTAAACATATACTTATCTTGCATAACTTACTTTATTAAACATGCATAATTCCACTCATCAAATATGCATAAATCCACTTGTTAAACATGCATATATCAACTTGTTAAACATGCATAATCAACTTATTAAGCATGCATAAGCCAACTTATCAAATATGCATAAACATAGAACAACATAGAGTAACATATCATTATAAATGATTCAAACTCACTAATCCGCATTTAAGACCATAAGTCTCATTACACCCAATCTATTTACTTTAACAATTGATGCTAAAGTGATAGAAACTCACCAAACCCAATATTAACCAACTTATGAAGAGGGATTAGTTGCTAATTATGAAGATAATGATGATTAGAGAATGATATGAGAGGGATTAGCTTGAAACTTCCTTCTTAGATTAATGGAGACTCCTTCTAGGATTTAATTTGGCGGCATGAGGCCTTCATTTCTATTTTTGGTATGGATTAAGGTAGGTTTAGGGTGTATTTATAGATTAAGAGAGTGTTTTAGGCCCTTAGATTAACCCTAGATTAATTTAGGACCCTTAGATTTAGGAAATCTCTAGAACCAGCCCTCCAAGCCAGCCTAGAACCCAACCTGGTGCACCCAGGTTCACTGAACGGTGCCACCCTGTCGACAGGCAAGTCGACAGGCATGTCGACACCCCTGTCGACAGGCCTGTCGACAGCCCTGTCGACATGGGTTGGGCGGGAAGCTTCCCGCCTGACCCCGCCTGGCCCATTCCAAATCTGAATTTTTAAATTTTTAAATCTGTTTTAGTTTTGAATTTTCTGCAAACTTCATCGGGCCATAACTGGGCTATACGGACTCCGATTTTCGAAAACTCGGACTCTATTTTGCGTATTTTTCCGAGACGAACGCAACGACGCAGTCCGTTTCCCCCAATTCCCACATATGAGATTATTTATTCTGTAATTAGTGAATTTTAGTATTAACTAAAATTCGGGGTGTTACATTCTCCCCTCCTTAAAGGATTTCGTCCCCGAAATCTCTAAGCTAAGGAGAATGCATATCCTACCAACCAAACAACCATCTACTCAAATCATCAACCACGGGCATCCATTGTCCTTAAACAGTTTCTAATGATGTATGAGCATATGCAAAAAGTGTGTGTATATGTTCCCTATCTAATGTATAAACATATGCAAACCATGATAGTGCCATGCATCCATTATGTATGCGAGAGAACCCTATCGACACATACAATATCTACATGAGTGCACAATCATTCACCAAAATGCATCATCCATGTGATAACACAACCATTATACATCCATAAATATATTTTCCTACACACAATTTTATGCAATATGCAATATGAAGTGACTGAGCCGATCTAGTGCCTAGAGTGTGTGTATATACATCCACGAGCAACCACTAGCAAACACTTGCATCCACTTGCATCCATCAACCATAACATGTCTCAAACACATGTTTCAACCATAGGTTTACCCTATCTAAAGGTCAAAGGTACTAACGAGAGGACATACCAAAGATAAGATAAGTACTAGACAAGTGAGAAAGTAAAGACATACCCTCAAAAAGAAATGGGTACAATGAACGCATCTTCGCTTCCGTCTCCCAAGTCGCGTTGCTCTCATCTTCTCCCCATTGCACCTTGACTAGTTGAACCTCTCTGTTTCTCAACTTCCTAGTCTCTGACCCAAGGATGCGAGTAGGAGCTCGTCGAATAGTCGCATCACGCTCTACCTCTACATCTCTAAGGAAGCTCGGCTCTACCACCTCTGCCGTCTCATGTAAGCACTTCCTCAGATGTGATACATGGAATACATCATGAACACCACTAAGTCTGTCGGGCAACTCCACCCTACATGCCATCCGTCCAATCCTTTCCTTGATAGGAAATGGCCCAACAAACCTCGGTGCTAACTTCCCAACGGATCCGAAGCGAACAACATTTCTCAACGGAGATACCTTAACAAAAACCATATCCCCAACCTCAAACTCAAGATCCGTCCTTCTCTTGTCCGCATAAGATTTCTGCCTATCCTGCGCTGCTTTCATCCTTCTTCGAATCAAGTCAATCTTCTCAGAAGTCTCCCTAATCATATCAGGCCCAAGCAAGATCTTATCCGTAGATTCCCACCAACATGTAGGTGATCGACAAGGCCTTCCATAGAGAGCTTCAAAAGGAGCCATACCAATACTGGACTGAAAGCTGTTATTATATGCGAACTCCACCAATGGAAGATGCTCTTCCCATGTACCTCCAAAATCTAAGATACAAAGCCTCAAAAGATCTTCTAGCACACGATTCACCCTCTCAGTCTAGCCGTCCGTCTGAGGATGATATGCAGTGCTCAGACACAATTGAGTCCCCACTGCTTCTTGCAAACTTCTCCAGAACTCGCTAGTGAAGATAGGATCTCGATCACTTACTATGCTAGAGGGTACCCCATGTAATCGAACTATCTCTCGAAGATATACTGAAGCTAGCCATGGAGCAGTCCTCTTACTCTTCACAGGTATGAAATGGGCGCTCTTAGTAAGTCTGTCTACCACCACCCAAATTCCTGTATTACCCTTCCTCGATCTGGGTAACCCGTCAATAAAATCCATCGAGACGCTATCCCACTTCCATTGCGGAACCTCCAATGGGTGAAGCAACCCACCTGGTTTCCTTTGCTCCGCCTTCACTTGCTGGCACACCAAACATCGAGCGACATATTCGGCCACATCTTTCTTCATACCGGCCCAGAAGAAAACCCTCTTCATGTCTTGGTACATCTTGTCCCCACCGGGATGAATGGTCATCCTAGAACGGTGTGCGTCATCAAGAATAGCCTTCCTCAAACCCTCGTCTTGCGGTACGCAAAGTCTACCGTCTCTACGCAAGCACCCCCTATCGTCTAGGGTGTACCTACTCAAATGGCTGGACGACTCCCCCCTTATGAGCTTCTCTACTAACTCAACCAACTGTGGGTCGCCCCTCTGTGCTTCTCCAATCCGCCCCAAGAGAGTAGGTCTAACTTCCAAAGAAGCTAGCAAACCGGGTACATAGTCAACAGAAGGTCTGAAATCAAACATCGAGATAAATTCCAAGCTTTGTCGTTCCACGAACAATGGACTCAAGGACAACCTCTTCCTGCTCAAGGCGTCCGCCACCACGTTACCCTTGCCAGGGGTATACGCTATCTCGAAATCATAAGATGCTAAAAACTCCATCCACCTTTGCTGTCTTAAGTTTAAATCTTTCTGAGAGAATAAGTACTTCAATGATTTATGGTCAGTGAACAACTCGAATCTCTCACCCAGAAGATAATGGCGCCAAATCTTAAGTGCAAAAACAATAGCGGCCAGCTCTAGATCATGGGTAGGGTAATTTTTCTCATGTGCCCTCAACTGCCTTCCACCATAGGCTATTACCCTTCCCTCCTGCATTAAGACTGCGCTAAGTCCTGTCCTACAGGCATCGGTATAGACAACAAATGGCTTGCTCCCATCTGGCAACACTAAAACTGGAGCGGTGGTTAAAGCTTTCTTTAACCGTCGGAACGCATCATCACAATCTACGTCCCATGTGAAAACAAGATTCTTCTTTGTTAAGCGGGTTAATGGGGCTGATATCTTTGCGAAGTCTTTAATGAACTTCCTATAATAACCCGCCAACCCCAAGAAACTTCTTACTTCGGTAGCATTCTTCGGAACCTTCCAATCCTGAATTGATACTACCTTCACGGGATCCACAGCTATCCCTTCCTTGGAGACCACGTGCCCCAAGAATCGTACTTCCTTCCTCCAGAAGTGACATTTAGAGAATTTAGCCTTAAGGCTATGTGCTCGAAGAGTCTTCAACACTTCCCCAAGATGTAGGGCATGCTCTTCTTCACTCTTAGAAAATACTAAGATATCATCCACAAAGACCACCACGAATTTATTAAGGAACTCCCTGAACACCCTACTCATCAAATCAACAAAGTATGCAGGGGCATTCGTCAACCCAAATGGCATCACCAGCCACTCATAGAAACCATCCGGAGTTCTAAAGGCAGTCTTGTCTATGCTATCCTCAGCCACCCTCAACTGATGAAACCCCGTGGCCAAGTCCAACTGAGAAAATACTGAAGCGCCAACCAACTGATCGAAAAGATCATCTATCCTCGGCAATGGGTGTCTATTCTTCTTTGTGAGCTTGTTGAGTTCTCTATAGTCTACACAAAGTCTGAGGGACCCATCCGCCTTCGTAGCAAATACTACCGGAGCACCCCACTCCGATATGCTCCGTCTTATGAACCCCTTCTCAAGCAACTCCCCTACTTGCTTATGGAGTTCCCTCCTCTCACGAGGAGCCATGTGGCGCACTGGTAAAGATACCGGTTTAGCATTATCCACCAAATATATTCGGAAGTCAATCTCCCGCTTCGGAGGTAAGCCCTTCACCTCCTCAAACACATCCGGATATTCCCGGACCACTCTCACAGATTGCAAACTCTCGACCGAAGCGTCAAGCGATTCAAGATAACTTAGCATAACAGAGTCCCTGGGGTTACAAGAAATCTCGAGAGTGTTACCCAAACGGGTCATGAGCCTAACAACTCTCCTTTCGCAATCAAGAACGGCACCATTACTGGATAACCAGTCCATGCCCAAAATCAACCCATAGCCCGTGAAGCCCAATACAAAAGCATCACATCTAAACTCAATGCTAAGTATAGAAATCTTCAAACCCAAACATATCATGGACAAATAAGTGGAGCCCCCAATTGGGTTTGAAACAACCAAGGGATCATCTACCAGACTGGTGTCTAAGTGCAGTAACTCAACTAATGATGATGAAATAAACGAATGCGATGCGCCTGAATCAAACAATGTACGGACAGGATGGTCAAATAGAAAAACCAGACTTTCAACGGAAATAGTTCTACCTCTCTCCTGAATCGGTGGAACCGCGAGAGCCTGTACTTGCCCCCTAGCCTGACTCGGTGCCATAAGAGCTTGCACATGTCCTCCTGAGGTAGATCCCGTCCTTTGCCCCTTCTTAGGGCAATCCTTCACTAAGTGCTCTGCTTCGCCACAGTGGAAGCAGCCGGTCTTCTTCTTCTTGCGACAATCCTTGCTTAGGTGGCCAGGTGTCCCACAATTGAAACACTTCTTCTTCTTGCCCTTGCCACCGTTGCCTTTCCCACCTTTGCTTTGCTGTTGTTGAGGTCTCTTTTGATCTCCCTTCTTCTCGGGTGCCTTATTAGCATTAGGACCCTTCTCTTCCTCATACATGAGTGCCATGTCAACTAGCTTCTCAAAGGTGGCCCCCATAGGGATATGAGTCATAGCCAACCCATGCATAGGTTCATTTAAGCCTTTCACGAACCGCAAAGCCTTCTTCTCCGGTGTATTCACCATGTCTAGGCCAAACCTTGCCAATTGATTAAACTTGTTAACATATTCCTTCACCGAAAGATTTCCTTGCTTAAGAGTCAAGAATCTTTCCATATACAAGTTTTCCTCCGCCCTTGAGAGAAACTTTGCCACAAATCTTTGCCTAAAATCCGCCCAAGAGTTAACGGGGCGTTCTCCACTAGTAACTTCCCACCAGAATGAGGCCTCTCCCTTCATTAACCAAGCAGCCAACTTGACTTTCTTCCCTTCTTCCATCTCAAAGATATCTATCAACTCTTCCACCTCCTTAAGCCAATCTCTAGCCTCCACAAAGGTTTCAGATCCTTGAAAAGGTTTCCCTCCCATAGCTTTAAATTCCTTGCAAGTCTTAGCAAAAGTATCTGTGCGAGGAGGAGGGGGAGGAGGAAGATCGGGTGCTACGGTTGGTGGAGGAATATTTGCTGGACCCGCAGTGGTGGCCCTAGCCTCCATCAATCTCCTATACCATACTGGTACCGTCACACCCTCCGGAAGACTAAGATTCTCGGCCATGCTGAAACGAAAAAGGAAAGATTCAAAACGGAGAATTCGAAGGATATAGATATGGCTATTGGGGATTATGCTTTTCTTTCAAAAACTTTTCTCTTAAAAGACATGTTTTTGAAAATATCTTTTCCAAAAATGTTTTTAGAAAAATAGTTTTCTAAAAATTTTATCTGTTCCGGTAACCTTTGCTCTGATACCACGTGTAACACCCCACGCCCGCTATAGTCACTCACTAAGGGAATGCCATAGCATCGGTGGAGTATTTTAGTGAAAATAGAACAGAGAAATTACAACAAGACAGATATAATTAGTACTTGGAATTTAAAAATATCATCTCAGAACATCGGAGATAAACATGTCTGGTTACATCATAAAACCATGATAAAAGTCAAGTACAATATCCATCAAAATAAAGAAGTACATAATCCCACTCTCTCATACTATAGCCATAACAAAAGAAAAGATAACTGGATAACTGGAGCTTTACATCTACCCAAGCTCCTAAAGACTGGAACAGCAATCCGATCAAGCTCTACTACCGCTAGGATCCCCCGTAGGACCTGAGGGTTGGAAAAAAAAGATAAAAACAACGGGGTCAGACATAAGTCTGAGTGAGCCCTATAACTTTAACAATACAATCATTAAAGTAACCAGAGAAGACATAAACTTGACCTACGGTAATATCTGGGGATGAATGGCTACACTAAGCAGCTTGGTAGACTTAGGATAAACTAAGATAACCGTCAGGACGCATCTACCCACCCAAGGATAATTACTAACTGCACCACACCGGTCATTCCTACTTAAAGGTTGATCCCTTCCAAGGACTTAGAAAATTTCCCCAGTAGTTTCATGTACCCCTAGCCCACTACATAGGTGCCGTCTGCCCCTATCTCCACTAGGTGTACCCAGTAATTCTTACCCAGTAGTTTCGTGTACCCCTACATAGGTGCCGTCTGCCCCTATCTTCATTAGGTGTACCCACTACTCCCCAAGCGATCGGCTCCCTACCGTTGATACCCGTGCTGGTCCCACAGTGGGGTGTATCACTCCCCTAAAGTGGCTACCCAATACTAACGGTGCACGGCTTTATATCTACACGATGCAACAACGGCTTATCTACCAGCCCGGGCCCACACACGCATATGAAACCCGTTGGACTTGCGTTGCCACCGCTAACCCGTTTTGGCCTCTTATAATCAAGCCCAATATGCGTGTCCCGTCACTCGACATGGGTCGAGCCCACAAAGATACGTTTGGGATATTGGTTGAAATGGGCCCCCACAAGCTACCCACCTAAGCTTGTCAAATATCTAGTGTATCCCACTTAACCCTTTAATCATGTTTAATTACATGTTTCCATTTGGTTAAGTATTCTAATCGTATTTTCTATTGCCACCCAAGGCAACTCACTAGATTTCACATGCCACCCAAGGCAACCACAAAATTTCCTCATGCCACCCAAGGCACCCACTTAACCCCTCATGTCCCACTACATGCTACTATGGTTAAGTGTTTCTTAATTAATTAAGACCGTGATCTCTCATAAAGACCTCCCACATTAGACTGGCTGTTATGACCGCCTGGTTAAGCCGGTAGAATCCGGGCAGTCTTACGTCATAACAGAGTCTAACCTCGTGTCTTTACCTTAATCACGTATTTAATTTATGGCTAAGACCTCTCACATTGGGCTGACATTTGTAGCAACTGGTTAAGCCGGTCGGGTCCGGGCAGTTTTACACTACAAATGAGTCCAACCTCGTGTCTTAGTCGATTAATTACACCTAATTAATCACCCCCATATTAATTATCCCTAATTAATATCAAGTTTTCCATAACATGGGTAGACCTAACTCAATAGGTAAATTCCCATGGGGTAGACCTAACTCAATAGGTAAATTCCCACTTATGGTAATTTATTTTTATGGTATGCTTAATCATACCCAATCATTCACTTATTAACATATTTACCAACCCCATCGTTCCCCACGTAAATCGTTCTCATTTCATGACATAAATAAGGGGAAGATCATCACAAATATCATGGGTTTAGCATACAACTTTGTCATGGGTTAAGAGGATGTCAACTTGCATATATGAGCATATATTAACCCAACTACATATAACCCAAACTTGCATATTATCATACACATGATTTGCATAACATGTTGCATATGAGCTTGCATATCATCATACACATATCTTGCATAACATGTTGAACTTGCATATAGTCACTCTCTTAACTTGCATAACATGTTAAACATGCATTTAAGCATACACATAACTTGCATAAGCATTCACATACTTGCATAAGCATTCACATACTTGCATAAGCATACATAACTTGCATAAACATGCATAACTTGCATATCATGTCATTTAAGCATATGCATATCTTGCATAAGCATTCATATACTCGCATAAGCATGCATAACTTGCATATCACATAAATCTTGCATTTAAACATATACATGATTTGCATAAGCATCCATACACTTGCATAAGCATGCATAACTTGCATATCACTTTCAACTTGCATTTAAACATATACTTATCTTGCATAACTTACTTTATTAAACATGCATAATTCCACTCATCAAATATGCATAAATCCACTTGTTAAACATGCATATATCAACTTGTTAAACATGCATAATCAACTTATTAAGCATGCATAAGCCAACTTATCAAATATGCATAAACATAGAACAACATAGAGTAACATATCATTATAAATGATTCAAACTCACTAATCCGCATTTAAGACCATAAGTCTCATTACACCCAATCTACTTACTTTAACAATTGATGCTAAAGTGATAGAAACTCACCAAACATAATATTAACCAACTTATGAAGAGGGATTAGTTGCTAATTATGAAGATAATGATGATTAGAGAATGATATGAGAGGGATTAGCTTGAAACTTCCTTCTTAGATTAATGGAGACTCCTTCTAGGATTTAATTTGGCGGCATGAGGCCTTCATTTCTATTTTTGGTATGGATTAAGGTAGGTTTAGGGTGTATTTATAGATTAAGAGAGTGTTTTAGGCCCTTAGATTAACCCTAGATTAATTTAGGACCCTTAGATTTAGGAAATCTCTAGAACCAACCCTCCAAGCCAGCCTAGAACCCAACCTGGTGCACCCAGGTTCACTGAACGGTGCCACCCTATCGACAGGCAAGTCGACAGGCATGTCGACACCCCTGTCGACAGGCCTGTCGACAGCCCTGTCGACATGGGTTGGGCGGGAAGCTTCCCGCCTGACCCCGCCTGGCCCATTCCAAATCTGAATTTTTAAATTTTTAAATCTGTTTTAGTTTTGAATTTTCTGCAAACTTCATCGGGCCATAACTGGGCTATACGGACTCCGATTTTCGAAAACTCGGACTCTATTTTGCGTATTTTTCCGAGACGAACGCAACGACGCAGCCCGTTTCCCCCAATTCCCACATATGAGATTATTTATTCTGTAATTAGTGAATTTTAGTATTAACTAAAATTCGGGGTGTTACACTACGTGAGCTGATACTAGTAAAAACGGCGAAATAATCAAGCCCTTGTCCAATTCTGGATGTCCTCGCCAGTCTCGCTCCAAAACCACCGTTTATCCCATAACTGGCTTTGCTCAACCTATTGAGCATATACGAAAACTCATTTCGCTCCTCGAAAAGACCAAGATGTCATTTACAAGGACCATCACGAACTTATTCAGGTACTCCCTGAACACTCTTTTCATCAAATCAACAAAGTATGCAGGGGCGTTCGTCAATCCAAATGGCATCACCAGCCACTCATAGAAACCATCCGGAGTCCTAAAGGCAGTCTTGTCTATGCTATCCTCAGCCACCTTCAACTGATGAAACCCCGTGGCTAAGTCCAATTGAGAAAATACTGAAGCGCCAACCAACTGATCGAAATGATCATCAATTCTCGGCAATGGGTGTCTATTCTTCTTTGTGAGCTTATTTAGTTCTCTTTAGCCTACACAAAGTCTGAGGGACCCATCCGCCTTCGTGGCAAAAACTACCGGAGCACCCCACTCCGATATACTTCGTCTTATGAACCCCTTCTCAAGCAAATCGCCTACTTGCTTATGGAGTTCCCTCCTCTCACGAGGAGCCATGTGGCACACTGGCCAAGATACTGGTTTGGCATTGTCAACCAGATATATTCGGAAGTCAATCTCCCGCTCCGGAGGTAAGCCCTTCACCTCCTCAAAACACATCCGAGTATTCCCGGACCACTCTACAGATTGCAAACTCTCGACCGACGTGTCAAGCGATTCTAGATAACTTAGCATAACAAATTCCATGGGATTACAAGAGATCTCGAGAGTGTTACCCAAGCGGGTCATAAGCCTAACAACTCTCCTTCCACAATAAGAACGGCACCATTACTGGATAACCTGTCCATGCCCAAAACTAACCCATAGCCCGTGAAGCCCAAAAAGCATCACATCTAAACCCAGCGCTAAGTATAGCAACTTTCAAACCCAAACACATCATGGAGCCCCAATTGGGTTTGAAACAACTAAGGGATCACCTACTAAACTGGTGTCTAAGTGTAGTGACTCAACTAACAATGATGAGATAAACGAATTCAATGCGTCAAAATCAAATAAAGTACGGACAGGATGATCGATCAGAAAAACTAAACTTTCAATAGAAATAGTTCTACCTCTTTCCCGAATCGCGAGAGCCTGTACTTGCCCCCTAGCCTGACCTGGTGCCACAAGAGCTTGCACCTGTCCTCCTGAGGTAGACCCCGTCCTTTGCTCCTTCTTTGGACAGTCTTTCATCAGATGCCCTGCTTCGCCACAGTGGAAGCAGCCAGTCTTAGTCTTCTTGCGACAATCTTTGTTTAGGTGGCCTAGTGTCCCACAATTGAAGCACCTCTTCTTTCCCTTGCCACCCTTACCTTTTGCACCCTTATTTTGTTGTTGAGGTTTCTTCTGATCTCCACTCTTCTCGGGTGCCATAATAGCATTGGGGCCCCTCTCTTCCTTATGCATGAATTCCATGTCTACTAACTTCTCGAAGGTGGCCCCCATAGAGATGTGGGTCATAGCCAACCCATGCATGGGTTCGTTCAAGCCTTTAACGAACCTCAAAGCCTTCTCTTCCGGTGTGTTTACCAAGTCTATATTGAACTTCGCTAACTGATTAAACTTGTTAACATATTCTTTCACCGACAAGTTCCCTTGCTTTAAGTTCAAGAACCTTTCCATGTGCATATTTTCTTCCGCTTTTGAGAGAAACTTTGCCTCAAACCTTTGCCTGAAATCCACCCAAGAGTCAACAGGGCGTTCTTCATTAGTGACCTCGCACCAGAACGAGGCCTCTCCTTCCATTAACCAAGCGGCTAACTTGACTTTCTTTCCCTCTTCCACTTCCAAGATTTCCATCAACTCTTCCGTCTCATTAAGCCAATCCCTAGCTCCCACAAAAGGTTTCCCTCCCATAGCCTTAAACTTCTTACAAGTTTTAGCAAAAGTATCCGTGCGAGGAGGAACGGGTGCAACGGGTGGAGGAGGAACATTTGCTGGTCCTGCAGCGGCGGCCCTAGCCTCTAACAACCTCCTATACCATACTGGTACTGCTACACCGTCCGGAAGATAAAGATCTTCAGCCATGCTCAGACGAAAAAGGAAAGATTCAAAACGGAGAATTCGAAAGATAAAGATATGGCTATCGGGGATTATGCTTTTCTTTCAAAAACTTTTCTCTTTAAAGACATGATTTCAAAAATATCTCTTCCAAAAATGTTTTCAGAAAAATAGTTTTCCAAAAATTTTATCTGTTCCGGTAACCTTTGCTCTGATACCACGTGTAACACCCCACACCCGCTATGATCACTCGCTAAGGGAATGCCATAACATCGGTGGAGTATTTTAAGTGAATATAGAACAGAAAAATTACAACAAGACAGATATAAGTAATACTTGAAAATTTTAAAACGTCATTTCATTGCAGCGGAAAGTAAAACCTGTTTGGTTACATCACAAGACCATATAAGAGTCAAGTACAAAATATCCATCCTGATAAATAAAAGTACATAATCCCAATACATGAACTGATAGCCATAAAAGAAAGGGTAAGCTGAGCTCTACATCTATGGTCCAAGCTCCAAAAGAGAATAAAGCAGCCTGATCAAAGCCCACTCGTACTGGGCCCACTCTGATAACCTGAGGGTTGGGAAAAAAAGATAAAAACAACGGGGTCAGACATTAAGTCTGAGCGAGTCCTATAACTTTAACAATACAATCATTAAAGTAACCAGAGAAGACATAAGCTTGATATACGGTAACGTCTGGGGATGAATGGCTACACTAAGCAGCTTGGTAGACTTATGATAAATTGAGATAACCGTAAAGACGCATTTTTCCACCCAAGGGTAATTCCTACACTGCACCACACCAGTTCTACCCATCCAAGGGTAATTCCTACTTAAAGGTTGATCCCACTAAGTGTACTTAGTAATTTTACCCAGTAGTTTCTTGTACTCCTAGCTGACTACCTAGGTGCCGTCTGCCCCTATCTTCACTAGGTGTACCCACTACTCCCAAGCGATCGGCTCCCTACGTAGATATCCGTGCTGGCCCCACAATGGGGTGTATCACTCCCCAAAGTGGCTAGCTCGATACAACAAATGGTGCACGGGTTATATCTACACGATGCAACAACGTCTTACCTACCATCCCGGGTCCACACACGCAGATGAAACCCGTTGGACTCGCGTTGCCACCGCTACCCTGTTTTGGCCTCTTATAGTCAAGCCCAATATGCGTGTCCCGTCACTCGACTAGAGTCGAGCCCACTAAGATACGTTTGGGATATTGGTTGAAACGGGCCCCCACAAGCTACCACCTAAGCTTGTCATTTCTAGTGAATCCCACTTAACCTTTAACCATGTCCACTTACATGTTATAAATTTTGGTTAAGTCATTAATCATATTTTAATTGCCATTCAAGGCACCCACTAGATTTCTACATGCCACCCAAAGCACTTACTTAACCCTTTAACCATGTTTTAATTACATGTTCCACTTTGGTTAAGTATTCTAATCGTATTTTCTATTGCCACCTAAGGCAACCCACTAGACTCCTCATGCCACCCAAGGCACCCACTTAACCCTTCATGTCCCTCTACATGCTAATATGGTTAAGTGTTTCTTAATTAATTATTTAAGATCATGACCTCATAAAGACCTCTCACATTAGACCATCTCTAATGACTGCTGGATATGCCGGTTGGGTCCGGGCAGCCTTACGTCATAAAAAGGATCTAACCTCGTGTCTTTACTTTAATCACGTATTTAATTTATGACTAAGACCTCTCACATTGGGCCAATCATTTGTAGCTGCTGGATGGCCGTTCCCAATTCCATAGTATGGGTAGACCTAACTTAATAGGTAAATTCCCAACTTCATAATATGGGTAGACCTAACTCAATAGGTAAATTCCCAATTATGTCCATTTAATTTTGTGGTATGCTTAATCATACCCATTCGCATCATTTTATTAACATGCATTTTAACCCCATCGTTCCCCACGTAATTCGTTCTCATAACATGACATAAAAAGGGGAGATTCATCACAAATGTCATGGGTTTAACCAACATAGCATATAGCTTTATCATGGGTTCAAAAGGTGTCAACTTGTATATATGAACATACATTAAACCCAACTAGCATTTAACCCAAACTTGCTTTATGCATATCATAAAAGAGACAAACTTGCATATGAACTTGCACATAAACTTGCACATGAACTTGCACATAAACTTGCATGTGAACTCGCATAACATGTCATACATAGTGGCAAACTCGCATATGTTATGCATATCATAAAAGGAGACAAACTTGCATATGAACTTGCATCATAATAGCGTAAACATGCATATGTATGCATAGCATACAAAGGTGTCATCTTGCATATGTATGCATCTTATTTAAAAAGGGTAAACTTGCAAGTCATAATGTATGCATAAAACCAAACACTTAGCATGCATAAAATTAATTACTTAGCATGCACAAGACCAAACACTTAGCATGCATAAAATCAAATACTTAGCATGCATAAAATCAAACACTTAGCATGCATAAAATTAAATACTTAGCATGCATAAAATTAAATACTTAGCATGCATAAAATCCACCACTTAACTTGCATAAACCCATATACTTAACTTGCATAAACCCACATACTTAACTTGCATGAACATAGGGTTAACATTAAACATAGATTAGCAAGCCAACATCATATCATATGACTTAAAACCCACAAATCCGCATACAAAACCGCATGATCTAATCATATCTCATCTACTTATTTTAGCAATTGGTTATTAAAGTGATAGAAACTCACCAAAACCAAGATTAGCAAACTTATGAAGTAAAACTAGTTGCTTTAAGGAGGAGATGATGATTAGAGGTTGTTAGCTTGCAACTTTCTTCATAAACTAGTGGAGGCTCCTCTCAAGTTTGATTTTGGCGGCATGATGGCATCATTTCTATTTTTAGTAGGGATTAGGCTTGCATTAGGGTGTATTTATAGGATTAGGGTGTGTTTTAGACCATAGGATTAACCCTAGGTTAGATTAGGTCCGTCAGATTTAGGAAGTTTCCAGAAACCAGCCCCAAAGCCTAATCCAAACTCAACTAGGTGCACCAGGCCAGCATCAGCCGACAAGGCAAGTCGACAGCCCTGTCGACAGCCAAGTCGACAGGCATGTCGACAGGCAAGTCGACAGCCCTGTCGACAGCCTTGTCGACCAGGCTGGGCGGGAGTTTTCCCTCCTGGCCCCATTTCTGCATGTTTCGAAATTTGAACCTGAATTTTTAAATCTGTTTTGAACTTTGAATTTTCTGCAAACTTCATTGGGCCATAACTGGGCCATACGGACTCCGATTCTCGAAAACTCGGACTCTATTTCGCGTATTTTTCCGAGACGAACGCAATGACGCAGCCCGTTTCCCCCAATTCTCACATTTGAGATTATTTATTCTGCAATTAGTGAACTTTAGCATTAACTGAAATACGGGGTGTTACAGAAATCTTTGTCGCTCTCGCCTTTCGTCACTTTCGTTGCCCGTATTCTCTACATATGTAAAAATCTTATTTTTACTTTGCTATCCAATATATAAAAATCGAATTTTTACTTCGCTATTCAATATATAAAAATCCTATTTTTACATCGCTACTGTATAGATAAAAATTATATTTTTACATCGCTACTATATAGATAAAAATTCTATTTTTACATCGTTACTATATAGATAAAAATTCTATTTTTACATCGCTACTATATAGATAAAAATTCTATTTTTACATCGCTACTATATAGATAAAAATTCTATTTTTACATCGCTACTATATAGATAAAAATTCTATTTTTACATCGCTATTCTTTATAAAAAGATTTCGCCTTTTCAAAAATAAATATTTCGCCTTTCTAAATATAAAGATTTCACCTTTTTCTACTTTAAAAATGTCGTCTTTCCCTACATAAAAATATCGTCTTTTTATATCCTACCATATAAAGATCACATTTTTATTATCTATTTAATATAAAAATCATATTTTTATATTTCCTACCTAATAAAGATCGAATTTTTATCATCTATATTATATACACATTATATTTTAATTACCTCTACTACATAAAGATGATATTTTGACTATCAATAAAATCTAAAAGTTATATTTTTATTATATTTACTATATAAAAATCGTATTTTGATTCTTTTTATAATCTAAAAATTATATTTTTATTTCATGTCTAAACATAAAAATCATTTCTTTTGTCGAGTAAAAATCATTCCTTTTCTATTTTAAAAATCAAAGTAAAAAATAAAAAAATAAAAAAATCATGACTTCCATATATAAAAATCATGGCTTTAATTCAATAAATGGATCTATATAAAGAAAAAATCACCTTTTCCTTAGAAAAAAAATTAGTTTGTGGATGGAGGAGGATCCCACGGCTGATCAAGGCAGCGGAGGAGAGGCGCAGGGGCCTGAAATGCGGCGGATCTCGTTTGGGTGCGGTTTCAAGAAGAGGGGCTGAGTTCGACGGGTTTCGGGAGGGCAGAGGGTTTGGGTCGATGGGGGTCTGGGTGGTGGGGTGGTTCGTCGGTCGTGGTAGGCCAGGGAGTGGCTGGCGACGCCTAGGGCTTCGGGTTTTGGGGGACTGGAGGCCTCGTTCAAGCCTGGACGGAGAGGCAGGGGAGAAAGAAGGAGGAGAGGAGGGTGGAGCGGAGTCGCCTGGGGGTGCTGCGGCGTCGGCGAAGGTGGGGCGATGTACGGTGGAGCGGCGGGGGCTCGAAGAGGGAGGGAAGCGGGAAATCGAATTTCCCGATTTGGGAAGGAGGAGGAATCGGGAAAATGAAATGAAAAAGGGGGGGGGGCTGATGTATATTTATATTTTATTTTATTTTTCTTTTATAAAGTTGACTTTTCATACTAACTCGAAATCAAGTCCGCCGACTGTCGTCCCTAGGGTAATACCCTCATTCTGAACACAATGGGATATGTATCGCAAGTTGATTCGATCGTTTCGATCAGTTTCCGTTAAAATCAACATATAACTCTATATATTGAATTTGAACGCGCATTTCCATTTACCGGGGTCACATACGAACTCTAAAAATTCCAGAAAAATATTTTCTAGCTTCGTATTGACGATACGGTCCTAAAAAAACTAGTTTCGTCGAATTCTGAGACCGTTTGAAAAATGGCCAATTTCCAGTCGATTAAAATCAACTAAAACTGGTCAAACGCGTTTTCCTTTTCCACGCTCACATATGGATTCGAAAAATTATAAAATTTGAAACCTAGCAATAACTTTACACCACGGACCCAACAAAAGTGGTTTCGTCGAAATCCGAGGTCGTTTGCAAAATTCCCATTTTTAAGGGCCTAAATTCCATAGCGACTATTCAGAATTTTCTACTGAACATATCTTTTGATTCCCTCTATGAAATTTTGATTTTTCAGATTCGTTGGAAAGATATCCTCTGATAGATCCTAATGCTTTTGGTTTCACTAAAATCTGGATTGTTTTGCACCCGGTACGTTCAATTGAAGTTTGAAATCGAATTATCGAACTACCGCGCCATTTTCAATTCTATTTATAATTCTATATAAATATTTATATTTTAACGACGACGTATATAATATATTCGTCGAATTATATTAAAAATAAATTTCTCATCGATATTATTTAAAATAATCTATTTTAAATCTTCAAAATTCGTCGAAGTTGCCAAAATAAAAAATTTAAACTGGCTCAGAATTTCCGGGTTATTACAATCTCCCCCACTTAAAACTTTTCATTCCCGAAAAGGAACAAAGTCGAAAGTGGTTTGATTAACCAACTCTACGTTCGATCTGGCTTCCATTCTCCAACTTTTCAGTTTCTAAGAATTTTCAAATTCTTCAAAAATTTGGCTAACACCCGGAATTTTCGAAAAATTTCGCCATAACCTCCCCTGCACCGGGAGCCACGGGAAAATCCCGAAATTGCAATACAGGCCTTTTGATCTCAAAAAGAAAAAAAAAGCCAAGCGGCTAGCCAATAGGCTCATAAAATCATCATCACCTTAATAAAACAGTAAATTATAGTAAACATGTACCTATTTGTCGGGCAAACAAATTTTATTCTCTGCTCTAGCCTCCTTGCTATGACCAGTTCAATGTAAGTATATGTATATGCAAGAAAATGTGACCAATTTTCAATACAATTCAATATATGATTCAATTAGGCTAAATGGTTCAAAATTATCAAACAAATACACAAACAACACAAACATCAATCAATTAGTGAATTAGAGTTTCAAATTCATAATTTTGATACATATACAGAAAATCATGTTTTTGATGCCAATTCACAACAATGTATTCTAGCTATATTAGTTTTGGTTCTCACACCAGTCTAGTGGAAACATATAGAAATCAAACCTTCGAAACACGAACATAAGTTCTGATGATGATCGATCAATCATCAGAACCATCTCCGGGAGTCTAGAATGTGATTCTATATCTATCCAGTATATTAAAACTTCGAATATACGTTCATGACGCGTATATGCAAAATCTTTATATATTGGATTGTCCAAATTCAATACAAATAAAATATTCAAATACGTATAAAACGATTTAAATTTCAAAACAATATTGTTTTCATTTGAAAAATATACTCTTCACACTCGTTCTAGGACACTACTGATCCTATCTCTAACGAGTCATTCTAATTGGATATTACTAATCCAATATCTGATGAATTCTTTCGTATGGTTCTAATGTGTCTTGTTCTCGAGCTCTGTAAACCAAAGCTCTGATACCACTGTGAGAACCCGTTGCTTCCCAGTAAAGGAAAGAGCGGATACTTTGAGAACAACACACAAATGAACGCAGGCAGAAGAACATTTCATTGTTAATTACAACAATTCCATCAGATACAAAAATATACAGAGTATGAATAAATATACATTCGATAAATATCAGAGATTACAATAAATTACATAGCAGCGGAAAATAATACAAAGCACAACTGAAGGTGATATACGGATACAGAGCTTTCTGGATATCATTCCAGCTGTAAACCAGGTTCCTGTGAATATAAATATGCAAAACCAAAACTACTAGTTGCCCATGTCGAAAATAAGGGCACCCAGAGTTTAGGTTAAAACAATAAACTCCAGGTCAGTCATGTGACTGGTGTGAGAACTAAAACAGTTATTTAAAAATTTACTTTAAAAGAGAGTAATTCAAGGGACCACGCCGTATAACACGGAACGGGTTTCCTCCTAAGAATACCAGTGCATAGAAAAGAAAACACAATGCTTTTTCGAAAAATGAAGCTATTATAAGACCCAGGTCCCATCACACAATGCAACGCAAGCCGGAGGATAGGGTTTTCCCTTATAATAGCCAAACATGCTTGGTACGTTTAAAACAAATCATTTGATACTATAATAAGTGTATAGTGTCAAAACAATTTCAATCATAAATATCAATCCTGGGCGGCATGGGTACCATCTATCATGTCGCCATACTAGGCTCTACAAATAAAACTGAAATACATGTATTGGAAATTGGATTTCCGTCATGAGACGAGGCAAGGGGCAAGCTCCTCTCCGCTTCGAGACACTCTAGCAAATGCCTCGGGACTACACACTCTGGGTAACCCCTGGATGCTTCAGGGCCGGTCCTCTCTTACGTTTGAGGATTGGCAATTCCTGAACACACGTTTCCCGGTCCTTACAGACCTAAAATCGAGGCGCCTCATCCAACAACCACATAGGTGAAAAGTATATAAATGTAAGGGCTGGTAAGTCACTGACACCACCAAAGCTAGAAAGAAACGTCATGCTCTCCCTGCAGTCCTTATCCCGTTTTTAACTCATACCGAGGTGTGAGGCTCGTGAATTCACGTTATACACAAAGCTACGCCACAAAGGCCGTGCTTTGATCATCAACCACAAGACTTTGCTTTTCAACAGAAGCCTTGATCCATGCAACTCAGCGTGCCACACAGGCAATTCATGCCATGCGATTGATATCTATCGATATATAACCTCTAAGCTCGTACGTCTCAGAGAAGGGCGTTAAGCAAGAGAATAAATTCTCCACCGCCAAACAGATATATATTTAACAGAAATCAATCAACACAGAATAAAATCCAATGTCAGACACACAATCCAATTACAAGTTCGTTCTGGGTCTGAACGAAACCGGAGGCACTTTCCTCGCATATCCATCGATCTCCAAGTACGTCTAGACGACCACCAACTCTTTCCATCCTCTTGGGTGTACAACCCAATCAGGATCGTCAGTAATTATCCAATAGATGTGAAGACTTCCGGTCTTCAACCATCGTCTTCATCTTCGACTTATCGTCGAATCGGTTATTCAGAATGGGTATAAACCCGGACTTTCCGAACAACCCGCGTATATTAAAAACAAATGTTACGCAAACACAACATACGCCTCATTCCAATTCAGCAGCCCCTAATCGTAAATGAGCAAGAGAACAATTTCCCAAATATTAACCCCGAAGGCCGAAACCAACATCAGATCAATACCCAGGAAACCATTCTTCTTAGCTAACTTACAGTTAGTTTCTAAATTTCAATTCTTAGGGAAAGGTTCCCATTAATTTTATCCAAGATAACTTCTTTAAAATTTATCCTTTAATCTTCCTTTGGATGTCGTATCAAACCAAATTATGGTTTTTCCAAACTAGTCGAGATTATCGAATCACATCGGAGTAATTATTTATTTTATTTCCCAATCCCAACCTATTCATCCCATGAAGAAAAACTGGTAATACTCCATATCTAACACCACGGTGTTATCGATAAAATTAATTACCATTTCACGTTCAAATCTAATTAAAGATTTAACTATCGCTTTGGAGCAAAACTGGTGATACGCCATTCTCGCTCATTTTCCTAATTTGATAATTTTAAATTATCAATTCACATTTCAATCTAATTGTAGATTCATTAAAATTGCTTTTCTGGGTTAAAGAACTAGTGTCATTTAAAACACAGTTCACGACAAACCCAAATCACATTCTATTTATTATCGGGTTAAATAACAAGTGCTATTAAAAACACTGTTCACGATAAACCCACAAATCACTTCTAATTCAATTTCAATCAAATATATTATAAATTCAGATTATTTAAAATCCCTTTTTAAATCCAATTTATTTATTTAAAAATAGTTAGGTTTTAATTTTAGTTCAAAATTAGTTCATTTCGATAAAAATCTATTTTTATCTTTTCAAATATGAAGTTTTTCATCCCAATTTTTCCCAAATCACTTCTTATGATTTAACACAAATTATTACTATTTTTAATAATTTTATCAAGGCCCGTACAGTCGATTTCCATCAACGGCTATCGAACTGCACTTACACCGACCTTTTTCAAATTTGATTTGGACGTATCTCCAAATCCAACCGTTAGATTTTTAATTTCTAATATTCATTAGAAAGCTCTTTTCGATACGAACCCAACAGTTCCGGTTTTAGGAGAATCCGACGGTCGGATCTCCCGTAACGTCCGTTCGAAGTTAATGGTCGAAATTCGCGAGCTGCCGCGGCGCGGCGCGTTCTATTCAGGCCATTATATTATATATAATATATATAATATATATTTCGTCGATTCCTATTTAAAACGAATTTTATAAATAGTTTTGAATTCGTTTCAAAAACAATTTCAACCTTTATTTCAAATTCAAATCAAAATTGAATTTTCTATTATAAATCCCTTTTACTTTCATTTCTATTTGATTTCAATTCTAATCGATTTTAATTCGATTCGAATTCATTTTCTTTTCAATTCAATTCAATTCGAATTCGTTTTCCTTTCAATTCAATTCGAATTCATTTTCTATTCAATTCAAATCAAATTCGTTTTCCTATTCAATTTAAATCAAATTTGTTTCCTATTCAATTCAAATTCTATTCGTTTTCTATTGAAATCAAATTCAATTCGTTTTCTATTCAAATCAAATTCAATTCGTTTTCTATTCAAATCAAATTCAATTCTTTTCTATTCAATTCAAATTCAATTCATTTTCTATTCAAATCAAATTATAAAAACGAATGTAATCGATATAAATATCGTTCGCGTCAAAATAGCGCATCTCTAATCAACACGGCTTTATATATTCCAATAATTCCGTTATTCTATTCAACAAATGAATATTTATCCTATTCAATACGTGAATCTATATTTTTGTCAACACACGACTAATCTCAACGAATGAGTACCGTCCACGTGTGACTCTTTTGGTTATTTAACATATTTTATAAAAATTATGGTATCTATCGTTTATTGTTAAAATATTTCGTTCAACACATGACTAATCTCAACGGATGAGTACGGTCAACACATGAACCTTTGTTTCATAATATTCTTTATTTTCTAAATTGGAATGAGGCCCAATCAATTACCATATAATGTTAATTATATGGATTCCATACACACATGTATATAATAGCAACGATAAATAATCAACCATCATCCAAAGTGCACTACGCTGTATAAGCATCAAATATAGATATCTAACGCTTATAGCAGTCTGTCAATCAATCGATCGACATACAACTAATTATTGGGATTAGTGTATGCCGTATTTTATCCCAAAACCGGTGTGGGGTTTTAAATCAACAAACATAGATTTTTTATCTGTGCAGTTGGGCGATGTGTAAAATTTATCGTCCCAATCAATGTCCTTCAAATAGGTATACATAAACAAACCGTCCGGTTTGTAAATGAATATTTATTTATTCACATTCACGTTAAAAAATATATTTTTAACGATAAAACATTTTATTCAACCTATGAAAATATTTTATTTAGTTCATTTATTAAATAAAATGATTGTTTTTATTTTTCTAACTTATTTTAGAAAATTTCGGCGGCATAACGGCACGATACTAGAAACGGGACAAGGCCTAGCCTTATCCCCGGTCTAGTGAAGGCCCACGCCATTCACACATCAATCAAATAAATTTCAATTCACCAAACAATTCAATTCAAACCAAATAATCTAACCAACTACACAACCAAACAAACAAGTCCATGGTCTGTGGACGATGGTGTCGGGTGCTACTAAACACCGTCTGCATTCTAGTATATATATATAACTAGAAAAAGGAATTTTTCAAAGGTGAGAAGTTCTCACCGATAGTTATTCCAACTCCACGACTCTTCACATGTGGAAATCTTTGTCGCTCTCGCCTTTCGTCACTTTCGTTGCCCGTATTCTCTACATATGTAAAAATCGAATTTTTACTTTGCTATCTAATATATAAAAATCGAATTTTTACTTCACTATTCAATATATAAAAATCCTATTTTTACATCGCTACTATATAGATAAAAATTCTATTTTTACATGGCTACTATATAGATAAAAATACTATTTTTACATCGCTACTATATAGATAAAAATTCTATTTTTACATCGCTACTATATAGATAAAAATTCTATTTTTACATCGCTATTCTTTATAAAAAGATTTCGCCTTTTCAAAAATAAATATTTCGCCTTTCTAAATATAAAGATTTCCCCTTTTTCTACTTTAAAAAGGTCGTCTTTCCCTACATAAAAATATCGTCTTTTTATAACCTACCATATAAAGATCACATTTTTATTATCTATTTAATATAAAAATCATATTTTTATATTTCCTACATAATAAAGATCGAATTTTTATCATCTATATTATATACACATTATATTTTAATTACCTCTACTACATAAAGATGATATTTTGACTATCAATAAAATCTAAAAGTTATATTTTTATTATATTTACTATATAAAAATCGTATTTTGATTCTTTTTATAATCTAAAAATTATATTTTTATTTCATGTCTAAACATAAAAATCATTTCTTTTGTCGAGTAAAAATCATTCCTTTTCTATTTTAAAAATCAAAGTAAAAAATAAAAAAAATAAAAAAAATCATGACTTCCATATATAAAAATCATGGCTTTAATTCAATAAATGAATCTATATAAAGAAAAACTCACCTTTTCCTTAGAAAAAAAAACCAGTTTGTGGATGGAGGAGGATCCCACGGCTGATCAAGGCAGCGGAGGAGAGGCGCAGGGGCCTGAAATGCGGCGGATCTCGTTTGGGTGCGGTTTCAAGAAGAGGGGCTGAGTTCGACGGGTTTCAGGAGGGCGGAGGGTTTGGGTCGATGGGGGTCTGGGTGGTGGGGTGGTTCGTCGGTCATGGTAGGCCAGGGGGTGGCTGGCGACGCCTAGGGCTTCGGGTTTTGGGGGACTGGGGACCTCGTTCAAGCCTGGATGGAGAGGGAGGGGAGAAAGAAGGAGGAGAGGAGGGTGGAGCGGGGTCGCCTGGGGGTGCTGCGGCGTCGGCGAAGGTGGGGCAATGTACGGTGGAGCGTCGGGGGATCGACGAGGGAGGGAAGGAGGAGGAATCGGGAAAATGAAATGAAAAAAAAGGGGGGGCTGATGTATATTTATATTTTATTTTCTTTTTCTTTTATAAAGTTGACTTTTCATACTAACTCGAAATCAAGTCCGCCGACTATCGTCCCTAGGGTAATACCCCCATTCCGAACACAATGGGATATGTATCGCAAGCTGATTCGATCGTTTCGATCAATTTCCGTTAAAATCAACATATAACTATATATATTGAATTTGAACGCGCATTTCAATTTATCGGGGTCACATACGAACTCTAAAAATTCCAAAAAAATATTTTCTAGCTTCGTATTGACGATACGGTCCTAACAAAACTAGTTTCGTCGAATTCTGAGACCGTTTGAAAAATGGCCAATTTCCAGTCGATTAAATCAACTGAAACTGGTCAAATGCGTTTTCCTTTGCCACACTCACATATTGATTCGAAAAATTATAAAATTTGAAACCTAGCAATAAATTTACACCACGGACCCAACAAAAGTGGTTTCGTCGAAATCCGAGGTCGTTTGCAAAATTCCCATTTTTAAGGGCCTGAATTCCATAGCGACTATTCAAAATTTTCAACTGGACATATCTTTTGATTCCCGCTATGAAATTTTGATTTTTCAGATTCGTTGGAAAGATATCCTCTGATAGATCCTAATGCTTTTGGTTTCACTAAAATCCGGATTGTTTTGCACCCGGTACGTTCAATTGAAGTTTGAAATCGAATTATCGAACTACCGCGCCATTTTCAATTCTATTTATAATTCTATATAAATATTTATATTTTAACGATGACGTATATAATATATACGTCGAATTATATTAAAAATAAATTTCTCGTCGATATTATTTAAAATAATCTATTTTAAATCTTCAAAATTCGTCGAAGTTGCCAAAATAAAAATTTTAAACTGGCTCAGAATTTCCGGGTTATTACAAAAATACTCTCCTTAAAACATATTTTTTGAAAAAAATGCTTTTGAAAAACAGTTTTTTTCAAAATCTCTTATCTGTTCTGTTAACCTTCAGCTCTGATACCACGTGTAACAACCCACGTCCATTAATGTCACTCTCAAAGGGAATGCATTAATTTTCATGGAGTATTATTAGTGTACAGAACAGAATATAACAAGACAGATACATATATTGGTTCTTGAAAAATTTAAACAACTTTTATTGCAGTGGAGAAACAGTTTGATTACAACAACTTCGTAATCCAGGTACACTTAATACCCATCATGACAAATTGTTTTCAGAGTACATAAAGTAAAAAGCACAACCCGAACATAAGTATCCATAAAAGAGAAGAGATGAAATTTACTTTCAGCAATCCAAGCACTTCCAAAAGAGAGAGAAAGAGATCCAAATCAAGCTCCACTAGTACTATTCCAACCCTGAGAACCTAGGAAGGGAAGGAAGAAAAGAGGAAAAAACAAGGGGGTCAGACATAAAGTCTGGGGAGTACAATAACTTTAACAATATAATTATTAAAGTAATTAGGATAAGGCATAAACTGGTAAAACAAGGAATAATGACTTTGAAATAAGTGGGCAAGTCAAAATAAACAATAGGAATATTCTAGCGTTAATCTCGTTCCTAATCGCTACAGGATAATTACTATATTGCACCAATGCTAATTACACCGCACCATTACTTGTCCCATACTGGAAGTTGATCCCTCTTACTAATCATAATTATAATAATAGTAGTTTCGTGTACTCCTAGCTGCTATCGTAGGTGCCTCCTGCTCCTAACTCCACTAGTTGTACCCACTACCCTCCCCGGTCTAGTTACAACATTTATTCATAATATGGTAGTTTCTTGTACTCCTAGCTGTTGTCATAGGTGTCGCCTGCCCCTATCTCCGTTAGTCGTACCCACTACCTTCCCCATTTGATCGGCTCCCTAACTCGTAGATACCCGTGCTGGTCCCACAGTGGGGTTTATCACTCCCCAAAGTGGCAACCCGATACCACTAAAGATGCACGGCTTATATCTACAGGATGCAACAACGTCTTACCTACCAGCCCAGGCCCACGCACGCACATGACCCCGTTGGACTTGCTTTGCCACCGTTAACCCGTTTTGACCACTTACAATCAAACCTAGCTAGCGTGTCCAGTCCTCGATCTAACTCGAGCTCACAAAGAAACTTAATGGGTTACTGGTTTGAAATGGGTCCCCCATGCTTGACACAAGCTTTCCACCTATGCTTGGTCCCTACTAGAATTTTCCACTTAACCCCCTCTTATTCATGTCTTCTTTACATGTTTCAATTTGGTTAAGTGTTTCTAATCGTATTTCACATGTGTCCCATGTCATCCACTTAACCCCCATGTCCCACCACATGTTTATCTTGGTTAAGTGTTAATGATTATATCCCGTATGTTACCCATGTTACCCACTTATCAAATCAACATGTGTTATTGGTTAAGCATGTCTTAACCCTATCTGCTTATCAGATCAATATATATATATATATATATATATTTGGTTAAGATGGTCTTAACCCTATCCACTTATATATTATTGGCTAAGTTGGTTTTAACCCCATCCACTTATCAGATCAATATATATTATTGGTTAAGTTTGCCTTAACCCTATCCACTTATCAGATTAATATATATATTATTGGTTAAGCTAGACTTAACTCTACCCACTTATCAAATTAATATATATTATTGGTTAAGCTGGTCTTAACCCTACCTACTTATCAGATTATTGGTTAAGCTGGTCTTAGCCTTATCCACTTATCAAATTATTGGTTAAGCTAGTCTTAACCCTATCCACTTATCATGTTATGTATCTTATATATATATATATATATATATATATATATATATATACACACACACACACATATATATCATATAACATGTTTTACTTAATTTATGATTAAGTACCTCTTAGTTCACAAATACATTGGTTAAGAGAATAACTCCCTAATTATCAACCCCGAAGACCGAAATCAACATCAGATTGGTACTCAGAGAAATACCCTACTCAACCAACCTTCTGTTTGTCATTCATATTCGTCTTTGATCAGCATTAATTAATTATTAATGCACAAACCTCCCACATTAAGTCGATTGCTTGTGGCCGCTGGATATGCCGGGCGGTTCCGGGTAGACTTCCACCCCAAGCCAAACTTAACCTCGTGTCTAAGCATCTTTTAATTATGCCTTTGACCTCTTACATTAGACTACCGTTTTTGGTTGCTGGATGTGCCGGATAGGTCCGGGCAGTCTTGTACCACAAACGAGTCTAACCTCGTGTCTTAGGCGTTTATTACGCATTTAATTTATGCCTTTGACCTCTCACATTAGACTACCCTTTGTGATTGTTGGATTTGCCGGGCGGGTCCGGGCAGTCTTACACCACAAACGAGTCTAACCTCGTGTCTTAGGCATTTATTATTACATATTATTATTCGACCCCAATTTGAATTAATATCTCCATTTCAAATTGTCAATAATTCCAAATTAATCTATGTCCATAATTGCCACCTAAATTATGTCCATAATTTCTATGCATATAAATTAGGCCAATTAATGTCTCAAAATTATTATATGCCTTTAAAGCCATTTTATGCCAATTCACAATTTTGCAAAATTAATATTTTCCCATTGTCACCACGCTATTCGTTCGTTTTAATACGATATATGTTAGACTCGAAAATAGTCTAACTTATAAAAAGAAAAGCAACATCACAACTTGCATAACACATAAAATAGACCATAACATAAGTTTGCATAGCCAAGAACTTGCATAGGCAATGGATATATATATATATATATATATATATATATATATAACATAAATTTGCATAAACAATCATGGATCTAAATATAGATCTGAACATGTAATCGTGAACTTGGATATATGGATATGGTTTTCCTATAACTTGTACATGAATTTCATACAAACTTACATTCAAACTAGCATATGATTCACATACAAAACTAACATATGATTCACATACAAAACTAGCATAGGCAATGGGCGTATAGAACATAAATTTGCATAACTATGTACTGTCGTGGATCTAAATATAGATCTAAACATAAAAATGTGAACTTGCATATGGATCTAAACATGTAAATTAATGTCACGTGTTTTGTATATAAACTAGCATATGTATCCTTGATTCACATATGAACTTGTGTATAATCCACGTACAGACTTACATAAGATTCATATTTTATTTAACTTCCCAAACTTACATAATATTCGCATATGCTTTAACATCCTAAACTTGCATAAGATTCACATATGTTTTAACATCCCAAACTTGCATAAGATTCATAAACTAGCATATGATTTAACATCCCCAATCTTGCATAAGATTCATATACAACTAGCGTATGATTTAGATCTACAAACATAAGTTAACAAAACAATCAAATATTCGCAAACAAAATCAAGTAACATCACATGATTCAACAGACATGTTCTCATAATCCAAGTCGTGACCCATCATAATTAATTTATTAATTATTTTTTGAAAGAAATTACACTCACAAACAAAAGAACAGTCTTGTTTTTCTGGATCTGTATTCTAAAACTGAATTGCTTGCCTTTGATGTAGACTAATTGTTATTCTAATTTAGATTATATTTGATTCTGATTCTGGCTTCTATCTTGTTTTTGAGTTGAAAGAGAACGGCGGCTACTCTAGGTTCACCATTGACAGCATGAAGGCTCTTGGTATGGATTAGTGTGATTTTAGGTTGAGGGTTAGGTTGCTTATATAGAATTTTAATTAATTAAGAGACGTCAGATTAACCTAGAAGAGATCAATACCATCCGGACAAGATAGAATAACCACCTCAGACCTAATGACTCAGCAGTGAGTCAAAACATCGTCACATTTCAGATCTGTCCGGGGGAGGGGGTGTAGGTCGACCCCCAGGTTGACCGGTATATAGGGAGGTCGACCCCCTGGTTGACCCCCTGGTCGACCTGGCCTGGGGTAGGTCGACCCCCAGGTCGACCTGCCTTGGTATTTAATTTTCTGAATTGTTTTATATAAATTTCTAAAACTTCTGAGGGCCATAACTTCTTCATACGAAGTCCGATTTTCGAAAATTTGGACTCTATTCCAAGCAGAATTTCGAGACGAACGCAATGGCGTAACCTGTTTTCCTTAATTCTCAATTTAACAATTAATTATTCTTAAATTTGTAAATTTTAATATTTAAAACTATGGGGTACTACAGAATTCAAAAATGAAAATTTTGAAAACTTTTGTAATAAAAAGGGAATAACCCATAATTTTTCTATTCCTAGAAAACCTCAACAAAACAAAGTAGTTGAACATAAAAATAGGAAGATACAAGAGTGTGCGAGAACTACGTTATCTGACAGTAAACTACCAAGAAATTTTTGGGCTAAGCAGTTGCAACAACTTATGTTTTAAATAGAATTTCAATTAGACCATTAAATCATAAAACCCCATATGAACTTTTTTGTAATAAGAAACCAAAAGTATCATATTTTAAAATATTTGGAAGTAAATGTTTTATAATTAATACTAAAGAAAAATTAAACATTGATTCGAAATCCGATAAAGGACTATTTATTGGATATTCAAGGAGAAGTAAGGCATATAGAGTTTTTAATTCATGAACCAATACTATAGAAGAAATCTTAAATGTATCCCTTGACAAAAATTATAAAAGTATAACACAAAACAATGAAGATGAATGTGAAAATGAAATCAATGAAACAAATCATGAAGATAGTCAACCAAACAAACGAACTAGATTACTAAGAGATCATCCTGTAGAAAATATCTTATAAGATATTGAATCTGTAGTTAGGACTCGTAATCAATTAAATAATATAAGTAACTCTGCATTTATTTCAACTATTGAACCTAAAAATCCAAAGGAAGCATCTTTCGATGATTCATAGATCCTTGCCATGCAAGAAGAACTGAATCAGTTCACTAGGAATGATGTATGAGAATTTGTTCCTAGACCAGAGGATAAGACTATAATTGGAACTAAATGGGTTTATAAAAATAAAATGAATGAACATGGTGAGGTCATAAGAAATAAGGCACGACTAGTAGCACAAGGTTATACTCAAGAAGAAGGAATAGATTATGATGAAACTTTTTCCCAGTACCAAGATTAGAAGCAATTAGGATATTACTAGCCTTTGCAAGCCATAATAATTTCAAATTTTATCAAATGGATGTCAAAAGTGCTTGGTATGATAGATTAATAAATTACTTATTACAATCCAACTTTTAAATAGGAAAACTAGATAATACTTTGTTTCTTAAAAAGAATAATAAGGATAAGTACAAATATATGTTGACGATATAATTTTCGGATCAACAAATGATAAGATGAATAAAGAATTTTCAGATATTATGACCCAAGAATTTGAGATGAGTTATATGGGAGAACGAACGTTCTTTTTAGGATTACAAATTCGTCAATTAAAGAATGGAGTTTCTATTAATCAAGAAATATACGCAAGAGATATAATTAATAAATATAATTTAACAACAACTAATGGGAGACCAACACCAATGGCGACTAATATAGCATTAAGTAAAGACGATAAGTCTAAAGACGTTGATCAAAATTATATAGAAGAAAGATAGGATCGCTATTATACATAACCGCTAGTAGACCAGATATAATGCATAATGTATGTCTCTGTGCAAGATGTCAATCACAACCTCAGGAAACACATTTAAAAGCCGTAAAACGTATTCTAAGGTATGTAAAACATACATGAGACTTTAAATTATTTTATCCAAAGGATGATTCATTTGACTTAGCTTCTTATTGTGACCCTAATTATGCGGGATGTAAATCTGATCGTAAAAGCATTAGTGGAACATGTCATTTCTCAGGACATTCACTAGTCTCATGGTTTAGTAAAAAGCAAAATACCGTATCTTTGTCAACAACTGAAGCAGAATATATCTCTCCTACTTTAGCTTATTCACAGGTAATATATATGCAACAAACTCTAAATGATTTTGGATTAAATATAAATAAATCACCAATATACTGCGATAATATGAGTGCTATAAATATATCTAAAATTCCAACTCATCATTCAAGAACTAAACATATCGATATACTACATCATTTTCTAAGAGATAACGTAAGTCAAATGTCACCGGTAGTTGATTGTAGCTGAGAAGCTTTTTGGGCAGCTATTGTGGATGGCTACTGTTTTTGCTTTGGAGTATTCTAAAGTGCTGTTTTTTGGAGGGTTTTTGTGTTGTTCTGTTTCTCATGTATTTGTTGTTTTTAGTTTGGAGTGACTAGTTTACTGTATAGGAGTAGATATACTTCACTATCGGTGGTGGCTTTTCCGGAATTCGATATTGAAGTATGATGGGCGGTGGTCTATCTGGAGCTCATTTATCTATTATCCTATACATTACTATAGTCATGACTTGTATGGTTGCCTTTCTGTCCTGTAGACTGATTTTGTTGACATTATTCTTATTAATTTATATATGTGTGCGCTCTCCTTTTTAGAAGATCACACATTTTGGTTTTCAAAAAAAAGTAAGTAAAGCAAAATTTTCACTCACATTTGTAGAAAAAGATAAACAAATAGCAGATATATTAACAAAACCATTAAATAAAGCAACATTTACTAAATTTAGAAGCGAATTAGGTATTTGTTCATTAAGTGAATTAGAATAATTTAATATATTAATATATATAAGAATAACATTAAAAATCAGAAAAATAAAATAAATAGCTTAAGTATATCGACATACGTACTTGCCTATGTCGACATATAACTGCCAGATTTCAAAAATTAATTCCCACCAAAATTTAGTTACAATAACCATTTAATCTCTCCACTTCGAATTTTCTTCTTCATTCTCTTATTTCACTTCTGTAAAAACTCTAAACCAAAATAAACAATGGCCTCCACCAATTTTAACACCCAAATTAATCCTGAATCATCCGCTGGACCGTCTGAAGGTCCTTTCCAATGTTCTACTATATCACTTGTCATCAAACTTGAAGAGAAAATGGAATATACTCTTCAAATGCTTGCTAAAATTCAATTGCTCCAAATTTGTATGAGTCAAGAGCAAAATTGACAAGGAAAGATGTTAAGGAGTCTTAATAAATTCGTGATGGACAACCAGCCAACCCAATCATCAATGAGGATGATAATCAAGGGATGGAAGAAGAAGAGGAACCGGAAGAAGAGGAGGAAGAAATGATGGAAGAAGAGAAACAAGAGGAGATACAACAAGAAGTCATGGATGAAGATGAACAAGTCGTTTGCATAGGTGAAACCTTGTTCGATCAAAATGGGAATGTGATTGAACGAAATGGGGATTTTTGTCGACATTACCCAAATTGTCCAACCCATAAGTCTCCCATCGTCAAAAACAATTAGAATTTAAGTTTTCTTTTTGTTTCTTTTCATTCCTTTGCGTTCATTCTATGTATTACGTTCTTATCAATTTATGTAATATCGCTTGTAAAAACTATGTTTAATATAATGCTTGTTTTGTCTATCATAGGTATTTTATTACTTTGTTATATAGGCAAAAAATTTAGGGGGAGTCATATATATTAAGTATTATAATCACAAGTTATACACTTATATATCTTAGTATAATATAATTTAGATAGATATAGAATTTAGGGGGAGTGCTTTTAGAATTTCTTTTTGATAATGCCAAAGGGGAAGAAATTATAAAATATAGATTAGTTTATGTAGAATACATAGGATTCATATAGACAGGGAGAGTATTAGAAGGATCATCATCAACAGGTATGTACATGTATGATATTTTATAAACTAAGGTTGTCATCGTCAAAAAGGGGAGATTGTTAGAGAATGGAGTTTTGATTTTGATGACAACAACCTTATTAAAATATTAGTTGATTATAAAATATATACTAATATCTCTATCAAGAATATATATATATACATATGCAGGATTTGTATACATGAATTAATACCGAAGACTGTACAATTTAAGAGCTTTTAGAGATTCAGAATTCAGAGAAGATTCAAGATTCATGAGTATTCAAGATTTCAAGAGTTCAAGATAAAAATAGTAATAGAATCTAGTTTATGTAAGACTTTGAATAACACTCCAGGATCAAATTCAAATTCAATTCCGATTTTCAAATTTCAAATCCCATTTTCAATTTTCAAATTCAAATTCTATTTCAAATTCAATTTTTTAAGTCTTTAAGTTTTATATATTTATATAGATATACTTTATATAATTTAAATTTATATAGTTTTAAATTTTATAATTTTATAAATATAATTATGTAGTTTATATTTATGATTTCATACGATTTTCTACTTTATAATACTCAATTATATCACAATGTTTTTCCAGAATTATATATATATACATCAAAACACTTGAAAAATACTTAAAATTCAAATTTCAACTAGCATATGTCGACATACATAGTTAGCTATGTCGACATATAACTGTCACATTTTAATATTGAAAGGAAGTGTCTTTTCACTATTTGTAACGTTCCATAAGAATTGCAACCTTTCAAAAACTTATATAGGGGCTGATTTTGAATTTTTTTATCATTCTTCTTCTCCATCTTCATCCTCTTTCATTACACCTTTAATATTTCATATATTTTTTATTTCTACACTTATACTCTGTTGATTTCAAGTCTAATCATACAAAACTTTTTCTCTTCTCACTCTCTACTCGTTACTCTCTGAATCGAAGTGCTATTCAAGTTATAGGGTTGTTGTAATCATTTGGTAAGTGTTTGAGAAAAGATGTGTTCCTTGTAACCTTTAAATCAAGGAAAGCAATCGGTAGTAATCTTGTAGCTGTGGAAATCAAGGGAAATATACTTGATCAGGGGAGTTTGTAGTCAGTGGTAACCTTGTAGCCGTGAAATCAAGGAGATTGTACTTGGATATTGATATGTTAATAAAACTCTGCGCAATCCAGCGTTGCATGGGATTGGACGTAAGAGTAATCCAAACCAGCATAAAATCTGGTGTGTTCTTTCCTTTTCTGCATTTTATTTTTGTTTATTTTTGTGTTTGTGTTTGATTTAGTGTTTGTGATTATATCTATGGTGTGTGATTCATATAGTATATCATATAAGTTTTAGATTTTGTTAAATTCTTTAAAAATACTATTCACCCCCCCTCTAGTGATAATTTTTCCTTAACGATCTATTCCGTATTCCTTAAAACCATTGTCAGTTACTATCTATTGCAACATACCAAACATGCAAATAATATGTTTTCCAGCACAAAAATAATAGCTTTCTTTGAGGTAATGGTGGCTAGTGGCTCTGCTTTAGCCCATTTAGTGAAATAATCAACGGCGACAATGGCGTAGCTCATGATTGACTTTGCAGTTGGCAATGCTCCAATTAAATCAATCCCTTAAACAACACACGACCATGAGCTGACTATTTGAGTTAATTTTGTTGGTGGTGCTCTTGGAATCTTTGTGAACCTTTAGGATCTGTCACATTTTCTGGTATAATCTGCAGAGTCTTGGTTTAAGTCATGCTAGAAATAACCATATTGAAGAATCTTCTAAGCCAATGTCTGACCACCCATATGTCCTCCACACTCTCATTCATGCAATTCTACCAGAATTGTTTTGGACTCCTCTCTGGAGAAACATCAAAGTAGAGGCATAGAGAAGCCCCGCCTGTACAACCGACCTTCCCGTATGAGAAACAAAAGGGCTTTTCGCAACAGCTTCTTTCGCTTCTTTGTATCTGTGGGGAGCATTCTATTGAGAAGATAATCTTTGATTGGAGTCATCCACGATTCTAGCTCTTGAACAACTTCCATAATCTAATCAACATCAATGTCTCATGGGCACTAACCCTAATTGTTGAGCATCTTCTATGCTGGCATATTTAGCAAGTGGTGCGCCTTCATATTCTCTTCCCTGGGGATATGTGTGACGACCGCCCATAACCCCTGCACTAAGCAAGAGGAATAATGCACTGAAAGGTGTGCCATGAAGCTATGGATGATCATTAGAGTAGGTAGACAACATCGAATTTCGACGAAAACATCTCTAATTGACTCAACCGAGGAAATATACTCCTCCAACTCATTCAACACAATCATAAGCATGTTACGAAGTCATTAAAAACATGAATATGACGATTATCACTAAAATTATGCAAATCACTCCAAAATCATGATAAATGAACATTGCAGATCTAACTTGCATAAACATATAAAATGGCATAGGAATTACCAATTTAAACATGCTAAATTAGATCCTGGGGTGATTCATATGAAAATGGACTTGTCATGGTATATTTATATGGTTAAACACTTGAATTTGATGAAAAACATGATCCACTTCATTAAATCTATGTAAGAGATGTAAATCACTCACCGATTCACCCAAACAAGCAAAAATCAATGCAATAAGATTCCGGATAGCAAGACATTCAAATCAAACCCCTTGATCCGATAAACTTCTTCTTAAATTGATGTAGATCTAGCCTCCAATGGTGTAGGTCTTCAATTTCCTTCCTTTAGAGGTTGATTTTAATGGTGGAGGTGTCAGAGGAAGGAGGAACATAGGCCACCTAATGAAAGAATAGAGAAACTAAAACATTTCTCGTACCTCTCACCCCCTATTTATACCATTCCACTAGTCCACCAATGGGTCTTCCAAAATCAGCCCATTGTGGCTCTCCAAACCTGAACAGCCAACTGAAAAACCTTAAAACAGCGATTCCTCCCAAACCGCTAAGGCAAGTCTTTAATGTAACCACTCTACAGAAAGACAATCATCAGTTCCTTTCCAATGGCACAGGTCTCGCACTCTGATTCAACCTGAGTCAAAAGTTACGTCCCGTACAAGACTAACAGGGGCAAAATGATCACAAACAAAAATCGGTAAAAATTATGGACATGTCACATATCCTCATAAGCAACATATTAAAATATGAGAATGATTCAACCCTCCGTGAATAAAATAAAAATATTTTACGATCTTCTGATACGTAAAATGCGGGTTGTTACTTTCTCCCCTCCCCCGTCCCCCCTTAAGAATTTCACCCTCGAAATTCCAAGAAAACATAAGTAACCACAATAATTTCGCATGCCTATCATCCATGAGAAGCCAATTCTATCATCCAAACAAGCAGCCATCAAGCATTGCATCCGTAGCCTTATACTAGCACGCGGAATTCTATCAAACAATCAAAATGATGCAATGATATAACGATGATAAGATACCATAAGGTCCGACCGACGAAAAGCTCTGGATGAGTCGCCCTCATGCTCTCTTCCGTCTCCCATGTACAATCGTCGCCATCTTCACTCCATTGTACCTTGACTAGCTTAACTATCTTCCTACTAAGCTGTTTTGTGTCATTCCCCACAACATGAAGCGACTTACGAGATTTCGTAACTGCGATCTCTACTTCTAGGTCTTCGTACTGCTCTGGTGATACCACCACATTCGAATCATGCACGAACTTCCATAGAAACAACACATGGAAAACATTATTCACACACGACATCTTCTCGGGTAACTCCAATCTATATGCGAGCTTTCCAATTCGCTCAACTATCGGAAATTGTCTAATGAACCCTAGAGCTAACTTTCCTTTACTTCCCAATCGAACCACATGCTTTAATGGCGAAATCTTCACGAAAACCATATCGCCAACATTGAATTCCAAATCTTTTCGACGTTTATCAGCATAACCTGCTAATCTTGAGCCGCCTTCATTCGTTGCCGAACGATCTCGATACAATCCAAGATCTCTCTAATCATCTCTGACCCAAGTACCAACTTATCTCCAGTTTCTAACCAACATGCTGGAGAATTGCATTGATTCCCAAACAACGCCTCGTATAGTGCCATCCCAATGCTTGACTGGTAGTTATTATTATATGCAATCTCAACTTGATGCAGATGGTCTTACCATGATCCCCCAAAATCCAACACACAAGCTCTTAGGAGATCTTCCAAAACTCGGTTGACCCTCTTGGTTTTACCATATGTTTAGGGATGGTATGCCTTACTTAAACACAACTCAGTTCCCAAAGCTTCTTGTAAACTCTTCTAAAATCCACTCGTAAATAATGGAACGTGGTCACTCACTATACTCTTTAGGATACCATGGAATCGAACTATCCATTCACATAAAGTTCAACCAATTTCGACGTCGTCTTAGTAACTTGATAGGAATGAACCTTGCACCTTTGGTCAAGCGATCCACGATGACCCAAATCCCTTCGTTTCCTGCCTTGGGTCTAAGTAATCAATCGATAAATTCCATCGATATCTGCTCCCACTTCCATTAGGAACTTCCAATGGATGAAGCGAACCACTTGTCTTCTTTTGTTCAGCTTTCACCAATTGAGAGTTCATGAACTTGGAAATGAACTTTCCAATATCTCGCTTCATCCCCTCCGAGCAGTAGACTCGATTCATGTCCTGATACATCTTATTACCACCGGGATGAATTGTCAACTTCGAGTGATGACATTCTCTCAGAACCTCATCCCTTAATCCATCAATATCAGGAACAACTAATCGTCCTTAGTTTCGAAGCCAACCTTTCCGATCGACTTCGAACTCTTTATTCTCTGGTTCCAGCTTCTAAACAAACTCGACAAGCTTTGCATCTCGCTTTTGGCTCTCGCCAATCCTTTCGATAAGTGTAGGTCTTATCGATAAGCTTGCCAACATTTTTGGTTCCAACTCACACCTTGGCCTGAAATCGAATCTTGTCAAATACTCGAGGCTCTTCCATTCTGAAAACATTGCTCCCAAACTTGCGTGTCTTCGACTTAACACATCTGCAACTGCGTTACCCTTGCCAGGTGTATAGGCTATACCAAAATCATCAGTGCCAGAAACTCTAACCATCATTGCTGCCGAAGACTCAAATCCTTTTGGGAGAAAAGATACTTCAATGACTTGTGATCCATAAACAACTCGAATCAAACTCCCAACAGGTAATATCTCCACATCTTCAGAGAAAACACAATCGCCGCCAACTCTAAATCATGAGTTGGGTAATTTCTTTTATGTGGCTTCAGCTGTCTACTCACTTAGGCCGCAGTCTTATCCTTTTGCATTAGCACTGCTCCAAGTCCAGTACCACATGCGTTGGTATACACAATCATCTCTTCATTCCCTCTTGGAATGGTCAATACAGGAGCACTCGTCGGTCTTCCTTTCAGGATTCTGAACGCTTGTTCATACTTTGCATCCCATGTGAACACTTGGTTCTTCTTCGTCAATCTTGTCAATGGTGCAGCTATCTTATAAAAATCCTTGATAAATCGTCGGTAATAACCAGCCAACCCAAGGAAACTTCTCACATCCGTCACATTCTTAGGTCTATCCCAGTGCTGGGTTGCTGCTACTTTAGCGGGGTCAACTGCTATCCCATTTCTAGAAACAACATGGCCTAAAAACCTCACTTCACTCTTCCAGAAGCGACACTTTGAAAACTTAGCTCCCAGCTGATGCTTTCATAAAATTTCCAACACTACTCTCAAGTGTGTCTTGTGCCCTTCCCCATTCCGAGAGTAAACAAGAATGTCATCCACGAACACAAGCACGAACTTGTTCAACTGATCCCTGAAAACCCTATTCATAAGATGAACAAAATATGCTAGCGCGTTGTCAACTCGAACGACATCACCAACCATTCGAAGAAACCAGATAGTGTCCCAAAAGCAGTCTTTGGCACACTATCCTTTGCCACCCTTAACTGGTGAAATCCCACTGCCAAATCCATCTGAGAAAACACTTTGGCTTCGTGAAGCTGATCGAACAAGTCATCAATCCTTGGCAACGGATACTTGTTCTTTTTAGTCACATTATTCAGCTCACGATAGTCCACACACAATCTCAACGAGCCATCTACCTTGGTTCCAAACACTACTGGTGCACCCCACTTGGAAGCACTTCTCCGAATGAATCCCTTCCTAGAAGGTCACGAACTTGCACCTTCAACTCTCGCTGTTCCTTAGGCACCATCCGCCTAATAGGCATAAAGATTGGTTTAGCACCCTCAACCAAATCGATCCTAAACTCGATCTCATGAAGCAGCGGAAACCCTTTAACCTTTTCAAGGACATCCTCATACTCATTAGCGATCAACACAAATGACAAGTATTCCTGTGGAATCCCAAGAGAATATAGATAGCTCACGAAGACACCCTCTTCGCGCTTACATCTAATCAACACCTTTCGCCCTTCCACATCCCTGACTCTCACCTCTAGCTTCTCGTAGTTCACTCTTGCCGCGTACCACTTGAGCCAATCCATCCCCAAGATGATCCCAAACGCAACGAAGTTAAGAACAAAGCAATCACACACAAAAGAGTAACCATGACTCGACAATACCGGACCACGACAAATCATGCAAAGATTGGACGAACCTGCAAATGGATTAGTCACTACGAAAGGTTTATCACAAATCTCGGGTTCCAAACCCAAGCGGGGAACAAGCTCATTGCAAATGAAAGAATGTGATGCTCTAGTATCAAAAAAAAAACTCGAACTGAAACACCTCGGATAGAAAGAGTACCTTGCACGATGACACCCTTTCCCTTTTCCTCTGCAGTAGGAGCTCTTAAAGAAGTTGGCATGGCTTCCAAAGCAAATGCCTTCACAACCTGCTTGACCTTAGCTGATTCTGGATAATCTTTCTTCTCATGCCCAGGCTTTCCACACTTGAAGCACTTCTTCTCATCTTTGGGATTCTTGCACTAATTCGAGTAATTAACCTTCTATTGGCAATTAATGCCAACCACCTCACTCTTAGGCTTCTTCTAGCCATCCTTTCCTTTCTGTTGTTTTTGCTTCCATTTCTTATTATTACCACCTTGCTGTGGTTTCTCAGCTTCCTTGGTTGCAGCAAAAACATTAGCTTCCTTAGGAAACAAGCTTTCATGGCGAACATCTTTTTCCACAATCTTCTCGAATGAATCATTAAGATGATCCACCAACGACCTTCCAATATAGGTATCCAGACCGATAACAAACTTCTCGCTCTTTTGATAAGGTGTATCAATGTATGAACAAGCGTATTTGGACAGCGCCTCGAAATTAGAAACATAATCAAGCACAGAACGACCATTATGTTTCAGCTCCACGAACTTCTTGAACAAAGCTGACTTCTGAGCAGTGGAGATAAACTTTGCTTCAACTTTACCCTGGAATTGCTCCCATGAAATTTCTTCCTCTGGAGTCTCAAGCGTGACTGAATTCCACCATTCCTGACCTTGCCTTGCAGTTGCCTTGATGCAAGCTTTCTCTTGGTTGCACAATCCAAACTCAAGTCTCCAAAGATACGAACACAAGAATCCATCCACCTCTAACTCTTTAGCTGGCTCAGATCCTTTGAATGGTTTTCCTCCTAGAGATGTATAATCTTTGCATAGCTTCGCAAAATCCACAACTTTAGGCAACTGAACTCTTACGTCTACCGTAGCTGCAACTGGAGTAGGGAACCTTCACATGAATGCCTCTGTTATGGCTTCAAACGTGGTAGGGTAGTCTGGTTCACTGCCATTTCCCCCTCTCGTATTAGCTCCCCTAGCAGTTTGTCTTGATGGTCGTCTACTCATTCTGAATCTGCAATTTAGAATAATTAACCACTTCCAAGAAAAATTGCTAAAGGAACTCAACCGCTACTATTATATATGCTAATATACATAGTAAACATCCAACTAAAATCTACAAGTACGTCTGTCATATGTAATTACGTCTTAGAACTTTGGCTAAAATTGTTAACTAGAACTCTGATACCAAATGTGACGACCGCCCATTACCCCTGCACTAAACAAGAGGAATAATGTGCTGAAAGGTGTGCCAGGAAGCTATGGATGAACATCAGAGTAGATAAACAACATCGAATTTCGACCAAAACATCTCCAATCGACACAACCGACGAAATATACTCATCCAATTCATTCTACACAATCATAAGCATGTTACGAAGTCACTAAAAACATGAATACGATGATTATCACTAAAATTATGCAAATCACTTCAAAATCATGACAAATGAACATATAAACTAAATTGCGGATCTAACTTTCATAAACATATGAAATGGCATAGGAATTACCGGTTTAAACATGCTAAATTAGATCCTAGGGTGATTCATATGAAAATGGACTTGTCATGGTATATATCTATGGTTAAACACTTGAATTTGATGAAAAACATGATCAAACATTCATATATTTCATTGAATCTATGTGAGAGATGTAAATCACTCATCGATTCTCCGAAACAAGCAAAAATCAATGAAATAAGATTCCAGACAGCGAGCAATTCGAACCAAACCCCTTGATCCGATGAACTTCTTCTTAAATTGATGTAGATCTAGCCTTCAATGGTGTAGATCTTCAATTTCCTTCCTTTAGAGGTTTATTTTAAAGGTGGAAGGTTTTAGAAGAAGGACGAACATAGGCCACCTAATGAGAGAATAGAGAAACTAAAACATTTCTCATACCTCCCACCCCCTATTTATACCCTTCCACTAGCCCACCAATAAGGCTTCCCAAATCAGCCCATTATAGCTCTCCTGAGCAGCCAACTGAAAAACCCTAAAATAGCGATTCCTCTCAAACCGTTGAGCCAAATCTTTAATGTAACCACTCTACGAAAAGGAAATCATCGTTTTCGTTCCAATGGCACAGATCACACCCTCTGATTCAATCAGAATCAAAAGTTATACCCTGTACAAGACTGATAAGGGTAAAATGGTCATAGACAAAATCAGTAAAAAAATTATGGATATGTCTCACATCCCCAAAAGCAACATATTAAAATATGAGAATGACCCAACCCTCCGGTAACAAAATAAAAATATTTTATGATCTCTGATATGTAAAATGTAGGTTGTTACAATATGAGTGATGGTATAATAGTCAAGGTTATTGAGGAGTTCCCAAGCTTTAGATAGATAAGAATGCAAGTTTACTTCTTTGGCTTGAAACTCTCTTCGTACCTGACACACCACCAACTGCGAATCACTGAAAATATGCAAGGCTTTCAAATTCAACTCCTTTCCTATCTTCAATCCGGCGATCAATGCCTCATATTCTACTTCATTTTTTGTTGATGGAAACTCTAATCTCAATGCATGGCATATTGAATGTCCTTCGGGAGTCTTTAGAACTACTCCTGCTCCTAAACATTACTCATTCATGGCTCCATCAAGGAACAACTTCCACTTGACCACCACTTAAATAGGCTCTTCCTTTTCATCACCTCTATCTATGAAATCGACAATGGAATCGACAATGAAATAGGACCTGCTTTAGCGGCTAATCCATAAGCACTTTGATGGAATAGGCTTGAAAATAGGGCCTGAGTTCAAGGCGACGAGCAAACAATATGCGATCTTCTCTAGGTTCGGGTAATTAAATTTTACCCCGGTGAGCCTTTTGCTAATGTTGTATACAAACCATTGAATCTTCAAATCCTCTCATAACAAATTTGCACTCAAATCATGGGATGATACTGCCAAATATAAACATAAATCTTCTCCACAATTGGCTTGGAAAGCATCGGGGATGTCTCCATGTGCCTTATTAACACTTTGATGGCTGCTTGGCAAGCTGGAGTCCATCGAAGTCCTTCTTTCCTTTCCTCAATGCATCAAAGAATGAAATACATCTATCAGTAGCTTTAGAGATGAAGCGACTCAATGCAGCTATCTTCCCATTCAAACTTTGAAGCTCTTTCTTCGTCCTAGGATTCCGCACCTCTCTCAGTGCCAAAATTTGGGTAGGATTGGCTTCAATTCCCCCGGCATTGACCATGAACCCTAGAAATTTCCCTGATGCGACTCCAAATTAACACTTGAACGGATTAAACTTCATATCGTATCTTCTAAGAATATCGAACATTTCAACTAGATTGTCCATGAGATCTGCCGCCATCTTCGACTTAACCAGCATGTTATGAAAATAAACTTACATAGTCTTTCCAATCTGTGACATAAACATTGCATTGACAAGGCGTTGGTAATTTACTTCTGCATTCTTCTACCCAAATGGCCTAACTCTGTAGTAGTACAAACCCGCATTTGTATTGAAGCTTGTATTCTCCTGATCCGGCTTGTGCATCATTATCTGATTGTAACTAGAATAAGCATACATAAACGATAACAACTCATGTGTTGTTGTCGAATGTACCAGCCGATCAATTTTGGGCAATGGAAAGCTATCTTTAGGGCATGCCTTGTTGAGATCTGAATAATCTATGCATACACGCCACTTGCCATTGGTTTTCTTCACTAGAATGGGGTTGGACAACCAATTTGTGTATGTTGACTCTCTAATGAAGCAATTCTCTATCAATTTATCTACCTCTTCTTTGAGAGCTATCGATCTTTCAAGGCCTTGAATTCTCCTCTTTTGCTTTATAGGTGAGACGAGAGGGTCAATATTCAATGCATGAACCGCCACTCGGGGGATATGCCGAACATATCAGCATGACTCCAAGCGAATACATCCAAATTAGCTTTAACAAAAACAATCAACTCTTTTTGCAACCTTTGGCCCAGCTGAGATCCCATATTCAATACTCGGTCCGGATATTTCGGATGAACTGCAATAGGAATTGCGATCTCCGCTGGAGCCACTCGATTATCCCCTGCATTGGTCTTTCGAGGATCCATTTCTTTATGGTCCCCACTATGCTCTCCAGTGCAGGGGTCATGCTTTAGTTGCTATAATGCAGGTTCAAGAATGATGAGGGGGCTCTCTGCATTCTTCCCCGTCTCTCTCCTTATCTTCTCGCACTTATGTAAGGTGACATTCTCTGGTGGTATTCTGATCTTCCTTTATCACACCAACACCTTTTTCTATAGGAAACTTCATTGTCAAACACCATTGTGCTTGTGCAATTCTGAAATCAGCTAATGCAGGTCTGCCCAAGAATGCATTGTTAGTAGAAACTTTATCTACAAGCACGAAAGTTTGTTTCAGTATAGTCTTCCTTTCTCCTTCAAGTAAGTCACTAGTTCTGATTGGTTGCTTCGGCTCTCCCGTGAACCCTTGGATCTTTGTTTGACAAGCTTGAACATCAGTCATTGATAGATTCATCGTATTGAAGGTTTTTCGGAAGAAGACATTCACAGAGGCACCACAATCAACTAGCATTCTCTTTACCATCGTTGGACCAATCCTAACCGTGACTACCATTGGATCTAGAGTTGGAGCTACCACAACTTCCACATATCTCTGTCAAAACACAATTTCACCATGAGAAATCTTCTGGTTTTTTGCAGGAATGGTATTAGTGAGAATCAAGCATCTCTCTTCTTGTGGGGTGTACTTTAGAGCATTTTCATATCTCTGATTCTCTCCCCGGCCAACTGCTACCCATTGGATGAAGACCTCCGGATATGGTATTAAACAACGGCCTTGCATTAGACTGCGCTGGAGCTCCATCGCTTGAACCAGGTTGGTTGACAGGGGAATTTTGACCTTGATGAGTTTTGGAAGGATTTACAGTTTGCGGCTTTCTCACATACTGCTGCAGCTTATTCTTCCTGATCAACTCTTCAATCAACCTCTTCAAATGTCTGCATTTATTGGTGTTGTCACTTGGCTAGTTATGGAAACGACAGAATTTTCCAGACTACTCTTCTCTATCTCCCATGCTTTGCAGCTTCAAATCCGGATAAAATCCCGCATCTATAGTGGCAAAGTAGATATTTTCCAGGGTATCGGTCAAAGGGGTCAACTTTGTGGTCTTGAAAAAGTGAATTTTCTTGTTATTCCCATTATCTTTTCCATCATTTCCTCTTTTCTTCCCTCCGGTATTCTTCTGATTTCCATGAGCATCATTATCCTTTTTATCCTCCAGCGTACCACTTACGATCGTATTCTGACTGGCAGAAGGGTATGCTTCTAACCTGATGAACTAATCTGCCTTCTTATAGAATTTATCAAGTGTGTTGGGTTCCTTTATCTGCTCCCATTTTTCAAACTCGGTCTTCTTATCCATAGCTCGCACCAGCGCCATTAGTATCATCCTAGGCTCTAGGTTGTCAACCTTAGTAACAACAACACTGAAATGAGTAAGAAAAGCTTTCACTGACTCTCCCGATTTCTGCTTCAATCCTGATAGAGACATAATGTCTTTGGCTTTCGCAGTGTATAACCTAAACTTTTTGTAATGTCCCGTATTTTTCCAATGTAATAATTAATTTATTTAATTGTTTAAAATATTGGTTTGGTAATTTAAAGGTTGTTTAATTAAATTATAGGATTATTTAACTAATATAAATAATAGAATAATATATTTAATTCAGAAATAATCAAAAATAGTGGAATTAACAATATGGTGTGAATTGGATTATTTAAAATATTTAATTTAGCTTAGAATTTGAATTAGATTAACGAATATATTATTTGAACGACAGTTGAACGCATAATTTATATTATAATTATAATCGAGCTCAAATGGCGCGGCAGTTCGCTATTTGGCGATTTCAACTTCAACTGAATATACAAGGTCCGTTTTAAGTCGGATTTCTGTGAAACAAGAAACGTTAGAAGCAGGTGAAGTATATTTTTCTAATGAAAGAGAGAAATCGGGATTTCATTGTTTAGATTTTGATTTATGTCCAAATCAAATTTTAGAAAAGTCGCTATGGAATTCCTTTGAAATTTATAAATATATATTTATATTTTAAATGGATTTTAAATATAAAACGAATATCGATATAACTGGGAATTTTGACATATCGAGTTATACATCACAATGTATTTATAAGTGGAGTTGTTTGATATTCTATTGTGAATATACGATAATACTTATTTATAAATATTTAATTTAATTATTTTTAAATATATTAATATTTAAAAGGGTTTATTTAGAGCTTTAAAATTAGCCAGTTTTGCAAACGACCTCAGTTTTCGACGAAACTAATTTTGTTGGATCCGCAATATTAAATTATTGCTATATTTCAATTTTCGTGATTTTTAAAGTCAGTGTGTGGCCGTACGGATTTTTAATGTGAAAAATAGTCAGTATTTCGACGGTTAAAAATACGCTATGTGAGCAAACGGAGTCGGAATTCAACGAAACAAGTTTCGTTGGGACCGTAATGTCAAACTGTAGCTACATGACAATTTTCGTGATTTTTGGGTATCATATTTAGCCTCTGGAATTTTTAATTGATAGATTAAGCTAATAATATGTTATAAATTAATATAATAATTGGTAGCTTAAGTTTAAAACTAAGTTTTTTCCTATAAATACATAACTTAACCCTTAAACCCTCATTTTGCTTTTTTTCTACGATGGAAAATCACGCCGCCAACAGCTCTTCTCCAAAACGAAATTCACCAACTTCGAAATTCAAAATAAAATATAAACAAATTTCTATAAATCGCAACTTAAACATTTCTGCGATCCATAAGGGATTCTCTTCAGTCCTATACCAGTTTAGAAGTGAGCGATACCATTTCTTGAGGATCGAAATTCAACAGTAAAGCTAGGGCAAAAACTTTTGGGCGAATAAGGCACTGATGGGTGAAATGGAGGTTGGTTTGGGGCTTGCGAGGAAGAATAGCAGGGGATGGTGAATTCTTGGGGAAACCGACGGAGATTGGTGTCGATCTGGCACTGAATGGCGCGAAAATACCTGGAAGACGCCACTGCAATGACAGGTGTGAGTTCATGGTTGTAGGATGGCAGTTGATGTGCTCGAAATGAGAGTGAGTTTGGTGAATTCGGTTTTGAGTTTCACTGAGAAACGAAGTGGCGAGGTTGGAAGAAGGATTCAAAATGGAGTGGTATATTGTGTTGGAGATATTCGATCGGGAAGAAGGGGTAAAGGTGGTCATGAGTTGGGTATGATGGTGAAGGAACAAAAGAGTTGGATGAGGAGTAGTGTTTTATTTTTAGTTTTGATTAGAGTGGATAATGGTGGATGAACAGAGCATGGAAGGGGAGTCAAAGAAAATGGCCATCAGGAGATACTGGAGTGAGTGCGACAGTTTTAATTTGGGAAGAAGACCCTTCAGCCGGGTTTGGGCGTTATCAAAGTCAGATGGGCCGAGAAAGGGTAAGGCCCAATAAAATAAAAATCCTAAGTTTTTATTTAAAATAAATGTATATTAATTTGTGCAAGTCATAACTTGATCATATGAAATCAGAATTGTGCAAATTCAGATCCGTTGGGATCGTATGGACGAGCGCTATACAATGGGACTGAATGGGAGTGAATTGGAGCTCATTACAATTTATAGCAAAATAAATTGTCCGTCTGAATCAAGCGATGGTTATCGTTATTAACGATGATTGTCCAATGTGAGTAAAACTCACCTACTCTGAACAGTTATATTTTTATAACGTATTCTTAGAACAGCTAAATGATGATTGATTGTTGTGTGTTGACTGTTTGGTTGAATTGCTTATGTATTGGTTGAAGTTATGAATAACGATATATTTATAAATCGTTAATCAAATATCAATTCTGTTTATCAGAATATTTCATATATGAAATGAAATCAATGTTAATTTTATTGTTTAACATCTGTGATGCAGGGAAACAGGTTGGAGGGATCCAAATGGATTCCTCAATATTTGTAATACTGTTCTTTTCATGTATTGTAATATATGATGTGATATATAATCTGTTGTTGATTATGCGTGTTGAATGATATCGATCATTGTTATTTGGTATTTTAAATACCGTAAGAAATACTGGGATGTAGAAAAGGGGATTTTCAAAGTGTATTTTGAAAATGAATTATTTATGTAAAATCAATGGATTTTATATATAAAAGGAAAAGGATTTTATAAAAGAAAATAATCATAAAATCAAACGATAATTATAAAAGGAAAATATTTATGAAACAAATATAAAAGGAAAATATTTGTGAAACAAATAGGAAAAGAAATATTTATTTAGAAAATAAATAAAGTTATAAAAGGAAATATTTGTGAAATAGAATTGAAAAGGAAATATTTGTGAAATAGAATTGAAAAGGAAATATTTGTAAAACATTTACAAATAGATTATAAATGGAAATATTTATTTATGAAATAAATAGAATTATAAAGGAAATAGTTATTTCGAAAATAAATAGATTATAAAAGGAAACACTTGAAAAATGAATAGAATTGTATAAAAAGAGAATTTCACACTAGGAAGGTTTAGACCCGTGCTTCACACGGGTATAACAGAATATGAATTCAAAGTGAACATTTATGAGAAATCTGTTTTAACAGATAAAGTAAGAAGATTAATTTATAAATAAGGTTTTATAAATTAAATAAAATATTTATTATTGGATAAATAGAATATATAAGTCAGGACTTATATAGAGAAGTAAGAATCGATTTCAACATCGAAATTTGAACTAAATATGGACGAAGAGTAAATTGGATAGAGTTAACCAGTTAGTGTTAACCAGTTAGAGTTAATCAGTTAGAGTTAACCAGTTAGAGTTAATCAGTTAGAGTTAACCAGTTAGAGTTAATCAATTAGAGTTAACCAGTTAGAGTTAAATCGAATTAGTGTTATTCGAAAGGAGTTATTGAATATTAGTTATTCAAAGAAAGACTATCAAATATTAGTTATTCGAATAGAGTTAATTGATTTAGAGTTAGTCGGATTAAAGTTATTCGAATATAGTTTATTCGAAGAAAGAGTAATCGAATAAGGTTATTCGAAGAAGAGAGATTAATCGAATATAGTTTATTCGAAAAGAGGTTATCGAATATTAGTTATTTGAAATGAGTTATCGAATATAGTTTATTCGAAAGGAGTCATTGAATATTAGTTATTCGAAATGAGTTATCGAATTTAGTTATTCGAGAGGAGTTAATCGAATTTAGTTATTCGAGAGAAGATAATCGAATTTAGTTATTTAAGAGAAGTTAATCGAATTTAGTTATTTGAGAGGAGTTAGTCAAATTTAGTTATTCGAGAGGAGTTAATTGAATTTAATTATTCGAGAGGAATTAATCGAATTTAGTTATTCAAGAGGAGTTAATCGAATATTAGTTATTTGAAGTGAGTTAATCGAATATTAGTTATTCGAAGGGAGTTAATCATCGAATTCATTTATATCGAATTCGGGAAAGTACTTATACTTTCCGGTTTTTAAATCAAGATTTATTTATTTATAAATTAGATGTTTGTTTATTTATTCAAATTAAAGAATAAAAGTTATATTTGAAGTTAGATATTTCGAAAGTGGGGTTTATAACGTTAGCGTTATAATAAATGTTTTTCATAAAAGAAGTGGATTCATAATCTGAATCCGAGAATTTGCATAAGCAAATGATCGTGGAAATTGGAGCGGTGAGCTTTGTCTATTGCAAGGTTAAGAACGTTGTTTAGTTAAGGTCTGAGAGGTAATTATGCCCTAACTTGATTGACTTCCTTACTTGACTAAGAAATAGTTGAGGTTCGACCTTCGGAATTGATACTTAGGGAATTGTTCTCATACTAGTTTATAGTCAGAGAATGATAGTTGTGGAAGAATAGTGATACGTAAATAAGCAATGGAAATGTTTTCCAGTGTTAATAACATATTTTTTCTAAACAAAGAAAATAAGGAAATATGAATATATATATATATATATATATATATGTATATGATGATTGATCAATAGAAATTCCAATTGGAAATAAGATTGTTGTTTGCATACGTGTTTTCATTTGATAGTTAAATCACCGACTATCAAAGTTTTTGACCATTTAACGTTGTTAATATGGAGAGACCGGTTGGATTATTATCCGAAGAACCACTTCGTATTGGCATAAGCGTTGCAAACCAAGTATACTGAATATATTGAAGACGGAGTAAAGTGCAAGGGCTATTGTAAAAATCTTAAGTAGAGATTGCCTAAGATGGATGTACTAAATAGTGCCTTCGGTTTGTCCAGTCCCAGGACAACTTGTATGGACGAATGTCTGACAGAGTATTCCTAATGAATCATATATGTTGATCTCTTAAAACGTATTACGTTTGGTGGCGGAGGAATTCGTTTCTCTAGCTTCATACCCGTGATACCATTAGGGAAATCGATAATGATTTGGCGGGTATGACAATGTGGTATTCCAAGTAACTGAAGATATGATATGTAAAAAGATAAGTGTAGCTTCTAGCCTCACATTCGGAAATGACAAAAGTCGGGCAGGCAGCATGGCTATGTAGGTCGCACCTATTAGGATGTATAATCACCTATCTAGAGAATATTCATTTGCTTCTTAAAACTATCAATGTTGTCCCATATCAGGAAACGGTTGCTGATCCCAACCGTTGGTGATATACATTCGTCACACTCAAGCGAAATGAGTGGTCGGTCATGTGTGGCCGGGTTGCAAGATGTTCTTGTTGAACCCAGTGTATTCCTCTCTTGAGGTACACTATCGGAAGGTAGTTCCATACCTTGTCATAGTTGTTAATCCATTATCCAATAAGTGCTCGCGGTTTTGATCGTATACTATATATGTAGAACGTGAGATGAAAGTGTTCTTCTAGTTGATTATTTAGTTGTCGTTGATAGACATTATTATAATATCAAAAAAAAAATTATATAAAGTTTATCGTTTCTTTCCAAAGGATTATTGAAAGTTTAATCGAATGTTTTGGATTCTCGTAAGGGAAAAACCCGTTCTGTTATACGGCGTGGTCTTATGAGATATCGTTTAATTGCTCAAACAATTTCAAATTGTTTTACTCACACCAGTCCATGTTGCTTAACTAGTACGTCTGACGGGGGTTCTTGCTTCGTGGTTTGGTGGCGAACGAGAGACTCTTACCCCTATAGGTCCTGCAATATAGTGGGTTGGTCGAGTCGAGAGGCTGGCCGTAAAGCATGGAGTTGGGGTACCTCTGTATGCCATGATGGGAGGTTAGCCTGCTGCTTGGGGGTTGAGGGATGGTTGAAAAGCCTACCGAAATCGATGGGCTACTACAGTTGGTATCGGAGCTTAAGGTTAAGTAATTACCTTGGCTATGTGGTGTGACTCAGTAGAGATGGGGTTAATAATACCCTAGATTGATTTTGAGTGTATATATATGAGTGAATGTATTTGTTACTTGATATAAAATGGTTTCATATTGTGGATATTTATTGGTTGAGTTGTTTATATGTTCTGGTCGATCAGTTTGATCCACTTTATCGGTAGGAGTTTCTAAACACTTGAATACGATGAACCAACATAGTATTGTTTGAAAAGAGGGTAAATGGAATAATTTTACCCAAATTATATTCTAATATAAAGAAATTATATTGGAATTATTATAATATATATAGGATATATTGGTTGTAGTTATAATCGAATGAGATTATAAATTGGAATGGTTATGTAAATAACCAATCAAAATTCATATGAATATAATATGTGAAATAAGATGAAGTAAATCTTAATTAAGAATCAGAATTTGAATTAAAAGTTGGAGAAGTGTTTGTAAATGGAATTGGATTAAATAAAAGAGAATTTTAAAATCTTGGGAGATTTTAATTTGTTTTACAAGCATTCTGAATTTTATTTTGAAATGTATTTCAAATGAAAGTGTTTAAATATGGGTTTTGAAAATGTCATAGTATTGAACTCACTTCAGCCGCTGGGAAATAACTCTGATGATGCTGGCCACATTATCAGTGTTCATTTCCGAGTTGTAAGTGACAAATTACTACCAAAGACATTGTTTTTGAATTGATTTGAGAAAAACAAGTGGTTTGAATTCTAAAAGGAAAGTTTGATTTTCGATATGGTAATGCTGTTTGAAATTACCAGGGAAAGATTGTTGAATTAAAACCAAATTGAATTGAAATTTGGAAAAGCAATTAGAATTAAATTGAAATCAATTATGTGAAAATTGAATTGAATTAGAATATAATGATATCGAGTAAGTTGAATTGTTGAGTAAGAATTTTGAATTGAGACTGGAATTGGAGTGTAAATGGAATTCGGCTTGGATAAAGCAATGGTTGTATTTGGGGATAAAAACAGATTGGAATTTGATTGGGATGACATGGGTATATGCTAAATTAACAGCAGATGGAAAGGATATAATGGTATGCCCGACAAAAAGGTACCAGTTTATATTTATATGGGTATGAGATTTATGAGCCGAATTGGCAAGCCGCTTGGCTTTTTAATTTTCTTTTGGGTTGGAGAAGGCCCAAAGAAGCGGGTTGTAGTTTTACCGATTGAGCAGTACAAAGGAGGTGCTGGCGAGATTTTTTAAAAATTTAGGGAGTTAGAAAATTTTTAGGATTTTTAAATATTCGTTGATAGAAATGAATTAATATTTTAATTGAAATTAATTGATTCAGTTAAAACTGGAATTTAAGAACTAAAAACAAATAATTTTTAACTAGTCAATAAGGTTTGTTTTCTACCTTAGCAATTTCGAGGACGAAATTATTTTAAAGGGGGAAGAATGTAATGTCCCGTATTTTTCCAATGTAATAGTTAATTTATTTAATTATTTAAAATATTGGTTTGGTAATTTAAAGGTTGTTTAATTAAATTATATGGATTATTTAATTAATATAAATAATATAATAACATATTTAATTCAGAAATAATCAAAAATAGTGGAATTACCAATATGGTGTGAATTGAATCATTTAAAATATTTAATTCAGCTTAGAATTTGTATTAGATTAACAAATATAATATCTGAACGACAGTTGAACGTATAATTTATATTATAATTATAATCGAGCTCGAAATGGCGTGGCAGTTCGTCATTTGGCGATTTGAACTTCAACATAATATACAGTGTCTGTTTTAAGTCGGATTTCTGTGAAACAAGAAACGTTAGGAGCTGGTGAAGTATATTTTTCTAATGGAAGAGAAAAATCGAGATTTCATTATGTAGATTTTGATTTATGTCCAAATCAAATTTTAGAAAAGTCGCTATGGAATTCCTTTGAAATTTATAAATATATATTTAAATTTTAAATGGATTTTAAATATAAAACGAATATCTATATAACTGGGAATTTTGACATATCGAGTTATACATCCCGATATATTTATAATTGGAGCTGTATGATATTTTATTGTGAATATATACGATAATATTTATTTATAAATATTTAATTTAATTATTTTTAAATATATTAATATTTATAAGGGTTTATTTAGAGCTTTAAAATAGCCAGTTTTGCAAACGACCTCCGTTTTCGACGAAACTAATTTTGTTGGATCCGCAATATTAAATTATTGCTATATTTCAATTTTCATGATTTTAGAGTTAGTGTGTGGCCGTACAGATTTTTAATGTGAAAAATAGTTAGTATTTCGACGGTTAAAAATAAGCCGTGTGGGCAAACAGAGTCGGAATTCGACGAAACCAGTTTTGTTGGGTCCGTAATGTCGAACTGTAGCTGAATGTTAATTTTCGTGATTTTTGGGTATCGTATGTAGCCTCAGGAATTTTAATTGATAGATTAAGCTAATAATACGATATAAATTAATATAATGATTGGTAGCTTAAGTTTTAAGCTAAGTTTTTTCCTATAAATACCTAACTTAACACTTAAACCCTCATTTTACTTTTTTTCTGCGATGGAAAATCACGCTGCCAACGGCTCTTCTCCAAAACGAAATTCGCTAGCTTCAAAATTCAAAAGAAAATATAAACAAATTTCTATAAATCGCAACTTAAACATTTCTGCGATCCATGAGGGATTCTCTTCGATCCTATACCAGTTTGGAAGTGAGTGATGCCATTTCTTGAGGGTCGAAATTCAACAGTAAAGCTAGGGCAAAAACTTTTGGGCGATTAAGGCACTGATGGGTGAAATGGAGGTTGGTTTGGGGCTTGCGAGGAAGAATAGCAGGGGATGGTGAATTCTTCGGGAAATCGACGGAGATTAGTATCGATCTAGCACTGACAGATGCAGAAATACCTGGAAGACGCCACTGTAACAACAGGTGCGATTTCATGGTTGTGGGATGGGAGTTTATGTGCTCGAAATGAGAGCGAGTTTGGTGAATTTGGTTTTGAGTTTCACTGAGAAACGAAGTGGCGAGGTTGGAAGAAGGATTCGAAATGGAGTGGTATTGTGTTGGAGATATTCGATAGGGAAGAAGGGGTAAAGATGGTCGCGAGTTGGGTATGATGGTGAAGGAACAAAAGAGTTGGATTAGGAGTAGTATTTTATTTTTAGTTTTGATTAGTGTGGATAATGGTGGATGGACAGAGCGTGGAAGAGGATTCAAAGAAAATGGCCATCGGGAGATAATGGAGTGAGTGTGACAGTTTTAATTTGGGAAGAAGACACTTCAGCCGGGTTTGGGTGTTATCAAAGTCAGATGGGCCGAGAAAGGGTGAGGCCCAATAAAATAAAATTCCTAAGTTTTTATTTAAAATAAATGTATATTAATTTGTGTAAGTCATGGCTTGATCATAAGAAATCAGAATTGCGCAAATTCAGATCCGTTGGGATCGTATGGATGAGCGCTATACAATGGGACCGAATGGGATTGAATTGGTGCTTGTTACAATTTATAGCAAAATAAATTGTCCGCCTGAATTAAGAGATGGTTATCGTTATTAACGATGATCGTCCAATGTGAGTAAAACTCCCAACTCTGAACAGTTATATTTTTATAACGTATTCTTAGAACTGCTAAATGATGATTGATTGCTATGTGTTGATTGTTTGGTTGAATTGCTTATGTATTGTTTGAAGTTATGAATAATAATATATTTATAAATCGTTAATCAAATATCGATTATGTTTTTCAGAATATTTCATATTGAAATGAAATCGATGTAAATTTTATTGTTTAACATCTGTGATGCTGGAAAACTGGTTGGAGGGATCCAACTGGATTCCTCAATATTTTTAATATTGTTCTTTTCATATATTGTAATATATGATGTGATATATAATCTGTTGTTGATTATGTGTGTTGAATGATATCGATCATTGTTATTTGGTATTTTAAATATTGTAAGAAATACTAGGACGTAGAAAAAGGGATTTTCAAAGTGTATTTTGAAAATAAATTATTTATGTAAAATCAATGGATTTTATATATAAAAGGAAAAGGATTTTATAAAAGAAAATAATTATAAAATCAAAGGATAATTATAAAAGGAAAATATTTGTGTAACAAATATAAAAGGAAAATATTTGTGAAACAAATAGGAAAAGAAATATTTATTTAGAAAATAAATAAAGTTATAAAAGGAAATATTTGTGAAATAGAATTGAAAAGGAAATATTTGTAAAACATTTACAAATAGATTATAAATGGAAATATTTATTTATGAATAAATGGAATTATAAAGGAAATATTTATTTCGAAAATAAATAGATTATAAAAGGAAACACTTGAAAAATGAGTAGTATTGTATAAAAAGAGAATTTTACACTAGGAAGGATTAGACCCGTGCTTTGCACACGGGTATAACATAATATGAATTCAAAGTGAACATTTAAGAGAAATCTGTTTTAACAGATAAAGTAAGAAGATTAATTTATAAATAAGGTTTTATAAATTAAATAAAATATTTATCATTGGATAAATAGAATATGTAAGTCAGGACTTATATAGTGAAGTAAGAATCGATTTCAACATCGATATTTGAAATAAATATGGACGAAGAGTAAATTGGATAGAGTTAACCAGTTAGAGTTAACCAGTTAGAGTTAACCAGTTAGAGTTAACCAGTTAGAGTTAACCACTTAGAGTTAAATCAAATTAGTTTTATTCGAAAGGAGTTATCGAATATTAGTTATTCGAAGAGAGAATATCGAATATTAGTTATTCGAATAGAGTTAATTGAATTAGAGTTAGTCGGATTAAAGTTATTCGAATATAGTTTATTCGAAGAAAGAGTAATCGAATAAGGTTATTCGAAGAAGAGAGATTAATGAATATAGTTTATTCGAAAAGAGGTTATCGAATATTAGTTATTCGAAATGAGTTATCGAATATAGTTTATTCGAAAGGAGTCATCGAATATTAGTTATTCAAAATGAGTTATCGAACTTAGTTATTCAAGAGGAGTTAATCGAACTTAGTTATTCGAGAGGATATAATCGAATTTAGTTATTCAAGAGAAGATAATCGAAATTAGTTATTCAAGAGGAGTTAATCGAATTTAGTTACTCGTGAGGAGCTAATGAATTAAGTTATTCGAGAGGAGTTAATCAAATTTAGTTATTCGAGAGGAGTTAATCGAATTTAGTTATTCGAGAGGAGTTAATCGAATATTAGTTATTCGAAGTGAGTTAATCGAATATTAGTTATTTGAAGGGAGTTAATCGTCGAATTAGATTATATCAAATTCGGGAAATTACTTATACTTTCCGGTTTTTAAATCAAGATTTATTTATTTATAAATTAGGTTTTTATTTGTTTATTCAAATTAAAGAATAAAAGTTATATTTGAAGTTAGATATTTCGAAAGTAGGGTTTATAACGTTAGCCTTATAATAAATGTTTTTCATAAAAGAAGTGGATTCATAATCTGAATCCGAGAACTTGCGTAAGCAAATGATTGTAGAAATTGTAGCGGTGAGCTTTGTCTATTGCAAGGTTAAGAACGTTGTTCAGTTAAGATCAGAGAGGTAATTATACCCCAACTTGATTGACTTCCTTACTTGACTAAGAAATAGTTGAGGTTCGATGGCAAGAGTTAGTTAGAAATACAGTTAAGTAATAAGCGATTTATGGATTGAGCGGTCGTAACGATTTTTATGCAACGTTAGTTTGAAATCCATATAAATGAGTTTTGGAAACGTTTTCCAAATATAGAATCAGAGATATTTTCTAAACATAGAAAATGGAATGTTTTTGTTTATAAGGAATTAAGAAATAGAGTTAAGCAAGATTAGAAACAGACTAGAGATTAGTAAATCAAATGGTTTTCTAAGTGTCTATCTGATGTTGGTTTCAACTTTCGGGATTGATACTTAGGGAATTGTTCTCATACTTGTTTACAGTCAGAGACTGATAGTTATGGAAGAATAGTGATACGTAAATAAGCTATGGAAATGTTTTCCAGTGTTAATAACATATATTTTCTAAACATTGAAAATAAGGAAATATGAATATATATATATATGTATATATGACGATGATTGATCAATAGAAATTCCAATTGGAAATAAGATTGTTGTTTGCGCACGTGTTTTCATTTGACAGTTAAATCACAGACTATCAAAGTTTTTGACCATTTTAACGTTGTTAATATGGAGAGACTGGTTGGATTATTATCCGAAGAACCACTCCGTATTGGCATAAGCGTTGCAAACCAAGTATGCTGAATGTATTGAAGATGGAGTAAAGTGCAAGGGCTATTGTAAAAATCTTAGGTAGAGATTGCCTAAGATGGATGTACTGAATAGTGCCTTCGATTTGTCCATTCCCAGGACAACTTTTATAGACGAATGTCTGATAGAGTATTCCTAACAAATCATATATATTGATCTCTTCAAATGTATTACGTTTGGTGGCAAAGGAATTTGTTTCTCTAGCTTCATACCCGTGATACCATTAGGGAAATCGATAATGATTTGGCGGGTATGACAATGTGGTATTCCAAGTAACTGAAGATATGATATGTAAAAAGATAAGCGTAGCTTCTAGCCTTACATCCGGAAATGACAAAAGTCGGGTAGGCAGCATGGATATGTAGGTCGCACCTATTAGGATGTATAATCACCTATCTAGAGAATATTCATTTGCTTCTTAAAACTATCAATTGTAATAACCCGGAAATCTGGGCCAATTTAAATTTTTTATTTTGTCAATTTTAGCGAATTTTGATTATTTAAAATGAATTATTTTAAATAATATCAGCGAGAAATTTATTTTGAATATAATTCGAACATATATATTCGTTTGAATCGACGATAGAATATAAATATTTATTTATATTTATAAAAGGAATTGAAAATGGCGTGGTAGTTCGATAATTCGATTTCAAATTTCAAATGGATGTACAGGATTCAAAATAAACCGGAATTTAGTGAAACCAAAAATATTAGAATCTATTTGTGAATATCTTTCCAACGAATCCGAAAAATCGAAATTTCATAGCGGGAATCAAAAGATATGTCCAGTTGAAAATTCTGAATAGTCGCTATAGAATTCAGGCCCTTCAAAATAGCCATTTTGCAAACGACCTCGGATTTCGACGAAACCACATTTGTTAGATTCGCGACATCAAGTTATTGCTAGATGCCAATTTTCATAATTTTTCGAATCAATAATTGAGCGTGGCAAAAGAAAACGCGTTTGACCAGTTTTAGTTGATTTTAATCGACTGGAAAATGGCCATTTCTCAAACGGTCTCAGAATTTGACGAAACTAGTTTTGTTAGGACCGCATCGTCAATACGAAGCTAGAAAATATTTTTCGAGAATTTTTCAAGTTAGTATGTGACCGCAGTAAATTGAAATACGCGTTCAAATTCAATATATAGAGTTATATGTCGATTTTCACGAAAACTGATCAAAACAGTCGAATCAGCTTGCGGTACATATCCCATTGTGTTCGAAATGGTGGTAATTAGCTAGGGATGACAGGCGGTGGGTCCCGTTTCGAGTTCGAAATAAAAAGTTGCTTCTTGGAATATTTAAATAATAAAAAAACATCAAACCCTTCTTCCCTTGTCACCTCCCCCTTTCTCCATTATTTACACGTCAGATTCAAAATTAGGTTTAAAGAAAAAAAATGAAAATTAAATCGCGTCGACCCCCTCCCCCCTTTGTTTTCGCCGTCGATCATCCACCGCCCCCCTGCTCCGATCGCCGCCTCCCTCCTCTTCTCGAATCTCCCTCCTTCCCTTCTTCTGACGTGAAAAGACCGCGCCCCCTAAACCCAATCGACGTGAGCCGCCACCTAAGGACCCCCTCTTCCCCTTCCGCCTCCGCCTGCATACCCACGCCGCGAGCACCCCCTCCAGTCGGCCAACACAGCGAGAAGCCCCCCCCTCAACCGCCTTCTCCGGTAAGTTTTTATTTTATTTTAATTAATTAATTAACTTAATTTTGTTACTTTAATTAGCATATAGAAGAGATGATCTTTGTTTTGGGTGAAGATATAACCTTTGTTTTAGCGAAAGATTTGAATTTTACAAATTAGCGTTGTGAAGAAAAGAATAGATTTTTCGTATGCAAAAAGACTCGGTTTTTAATTCAAGAAAGGTGAAATCTTTATGATGTTAAAGGCGATATTTTTAATATATAAAAGATAGGATTTTTAAATGAGAAAAGATCGAATTTTTAACTATGAAAAGTTCGGATCTTTATATATAAGAAGACTAGATTTTTGAAAATATAAAATATACTTTCTTTTGAAGAGAAGTAAAAATTCGATTTTTATATATTGAATAGCGAAGTAAAAATTCGATTTTTATATATTGAATAACGAAGTAAAAATTCGATTTTTATATATTGAATAGCGAAGTAAAAATTCGATTTTTATATATTGAATAGAGAAGTAAAAATTAGATTTTTATATATTGAATAGCGAAGTAAAAATTCGATTTTTATATATTGAATAGCGAAGTAAAAATTCGATTTTTATATATTGAATAGCGAAGTAAAAATTCGATTTTTATATATTGAATAGCGAAGTAAAAATTCGATCTTTATATATTGAATAGCGAAGTAAAAATTCGATTTTTATATATTGAATAGCGAAGTAAAAATTCAATTTTTATATATTGAATAGCAAAGTAAAAATTCGATTTTTATATGTTGAATAGCGAAGTAAAAATGTGATTTTTATATATGTAGAGAATACGGGCAACGAAAATGACAAAAGGCGAGAAAGGCGAAGATTCCTACATATGAAGAGTCGTGGCGTTGGATTAGCCATTCTGTGAGAATTTCTCACCTTTTATTTTATTTTCTAGTTAAAATATATACTAGGATGCAGACGGTGTTTAGTAGCACCCGACACCCATCGTCCACAGACCATGGACGGCTTGTATGCTTGTTTGTTTGATTTTGATGTGTAGTTGATTGTGTGATGTGATGTGAAATGAAATAAATTATTTATATAGTTAAAAATAGAATTTTTAACGTGTATATGAAATGAAATAAAAATAAACAAATTGGACGATTTGTTTATATACACACATTTGAATGATATTGATTGGGACGATAAATTTTACACATCGCCCAACTGCACAAATAAAATCTGTGTTTGATTGTTTGAAAACCCCACACGGGTATTGGGGTGATATATGAAATACACTAATCCCAATAATTAGTGGTATGTCGATCGATTGATTGACAGACTGTCATAAGCGTTAAATATTTATATTTGATGCTTATACAGTGCAGAATACACTTTGGATGATGGTTGATTATTCATCGTTGTTATTGTATACATGTGTTGTAGAAAATCCATATAATTAACATTATATGGTAATTGATTGGGCCTCATTCCAGTTTTAAAATAGAAATATTTGAAAAAGAAATATTTGAAATAGAATATTTGAATAGAAATATTTGATAAGGAAATATTTGAAATAAAATATTTGAAAGTAGAAATATTTGAAAGCCGTGTTGATTAGATTGACACCATTTTAACGTGAACGATATTTATATCGATTTTATTCATTTTATAATGAACATCGAAAGTGATTTCAAAATTTGATATTTTGAATAGAAATGAATTCGAATTGAAATTGAATATAAATGAATTCGAATTGAAATTGAATATAAATGAATTCGAATTGAAATTGAATATAAATGAATTCGAATTGAAATTGAATTGAATTGAAAGCGAACTGAAATTGAATTAGAAATCAATTTGAATTGAAATCAATTTGAAGTGAATTTAAAACGAATGTATAAAGAAAAATTCAATTTTGATTTGAATTTGAAAGGGAAGTTGAAATCGTTTTGAAAACGAATTTAAAACGATTTATAAAATACGTTTTAAAAAGGAAATCGATGAAGTATATATTATATATATAATATAATGGCTTGAATAGAACGCGTCGCGCCGTGGCAGTTCGCGAATTTCGACCATTGACTTCGAACGGATATTACGGGAGATCCGACCGTCTGATTCTCCTAAAACCAGAACCGTTGGGTTGGTATCGAGAAGAGCTTTCTAACGAATACTAGGAATTTGAAATCTAACGTTTGGATTTGGAATTATGTCCAAATCAAATTTGGAAAAGGTCACTGTAAGTGCAGTTCGATGGCCGTTGATGGAAATCGATTGTACGGGCCTTGATAAAATTATTAAAAATAGTAATAATTTGTGTAAAATCATAAGAAATGATTTGGGAAAAATTGGGATGAAAAATCCCATATTTGAAAAGATAAAAATAGATTTTTATCGAAATGAACTAGTTTTGAACTAGAATTATACTTCTATTTATTTTTAAATAAATAAATTGGATTTGAAATGGTTTTGAAAGTAACCAGGATTTCCAATAACTGAATTGGAATGGATTTGAATCGAAATTGTCTTTGGATTATTTCGATGTTGGATTTCGTGATTATACAGATATTGTTATGGAAATTTGAAAGATATATTTATATCGTTATTTCCAATACGATATTTGTTGGTCGTAGAATTTGATATTCAATATAAGCCGATATATTTTCTATTCAGAGCCTTGTATTTAATATCAAATGTGGTTTGGGTTTGTCGTGAATGGTGTCTTCATTAACACTGTTCTTAAGCCCAGTTGAGAAAAAGATTAAATCTTTTTATTTAGATTTAATGATGTGTACCAATTAAATAATATTTAATTGGAATTGAATTGATATTGATTTTTGAGTTTATCGTGAACAGTGTTTTAAATAACACTTGTTCTTTAACCCGATAATTAATGAAATGTGATTTTGGGTTGTCGTGAACGGTATCTTCAATAATACTGTTCTTAGACCCAAAGGAGTTAAGAAAATCAGAAACTAACTGGAGATTAGCTAAGTTGAATGGTTTCTGGGGTATTGATCTGATGTTGGTTTCGGCCTTCGGGGTTAATATTTTGGGAATTGCTCACTTGCTAATTTATGGTTAGGGACTGATTGAAATGTGATGTGATTTTGGGTTTATCGTGAACCTTGTTTTAAATGACATGGATTCTTTAACCCAGTTACAGATTAAAACTAAGTAGAGTTTTAATGAATCTTTAATTAGATTGAAAAGATCGAGAATGGAGTATCACCAGTTTTACTCCAAGCGTTAGTTAAATCTTTAATTAGATTTGAACGTGAAATGGTAATTGAATTTACCGATAACACCGTGGTGTTAGATATGAAGTATTACCAGTTTTACTTCATGGGATGAATAGGTTGGGATTGGGAAATTAAAACAAATGATTACTTCAGTAAGGTTCGTTAATCCTGACTAGTTGAATCGAAATTCAAAAGAAGATTAAAGAATAAATTCAAGTGATTTATCTTTGATAAAATTAATGGGAACCATTCCCTAAGAATGTGAAATTTAGAAACTAGCTGTAGATTGGCTAAGCAGAGTGATTTCTTGGGTATTGATCTGATGTTGGTTTCGGCCTTCGGGGTTAATATTTGGGGGATTATTCTCTTGATTAATTTACGGTTAGTGACTGATGAATTGGAATGAGGCGTATGTTGTGTTTGTGTAACACATGTTCATTATATACACGAGTTATTCAGAAAGACCGCGTTTATCCCATTCTAAATAACTGATACGACGATAAGTCGAAGATGAAGATGGTGGTCGAAGACCGGAGGTCTTCACGTCGTTTGGATAATTACTGATGATCTTGATTGGGCTGTACACCCAAGAAGATGGAAACAGTTGGTGATCGTCCAGACGTACTTGGAGATCGATGGATATGCGGGGTACTAGGTGCCTCCGGTTTCGTTCAGAACAAGAATGAACTTGTAAATGAACTGTGTGTCTGACATTGGATTTTAGTCTGTGTGATTGATTTCTATTAAATATATATCTGTTTGGCGGCGGAGAATTTATTCTCTTGCTTAACGCCCTTCTCTGAGACGTACGAGCTCATGGGTTATATACTGATGGATATCAAATGCATAGAGTGAATTGCCTGTGTGGCATGCCTAAGTGGCGAATGATCAAGGATTCTGTTAAAAAGCAAAGTCTTGTGGTTGCTGATCAAAGCACGGCCTTTGTGGCGTAGCTTTGTGTAACGTTTACTTCGCGAGTTTCACACCCGGTATGAACCAAAAACGGGAGACGAACCTCAGGGAGGGCATGCATTTCTTTCTAGTTAGAAGTGGCGTCAGTGGTTTTACACGCCCTGACGAGTTTGACTTATGTGGTTATTGCTGTTGCGAGGCGCCTCGGTTTGATTGGACGATCTGGGTCCGATGGAGTCATTCGTTGGCTCATTTACGCCCCATAGGGCGGGGAAACGTAGTGTTCAGGCATTTTAATCCACATCGGTGGACCGGCCCTGTCGCTCCAAGGGTCACTCGAGCTCTGATCCTGAGGCTCGGGCTAGAGAGTCTCGAATCGGTGAGGACTATCTTTTGCCTCGGTTCATAGATGGAAATCCAATTTCCCAATACGTGATTCTTTAGTTTTATTTGTAGAGCCTAGTATGGCGACATAGTGGGATGGGGCGCTTATGCCGTCTATGATTGATACTTGTGATTTGAAGTTGTTTTATACACTATGCACTTATAATAGTATCAAATTATTTGTTTTAAACGTATCAAGCATTCTTAGCTACTATAAGGTAAAACCCATATCCTCTGGCTTGCGTTGCATTGTGTGATGGGAACTGGGTCTTATAATAGCTTCATTGTTCTTTATTTAGCAATGCGTTGTTATTTTATGCACTGGCGTTCTTGGGAGGAAACCCGTTCCGTGTTATACGGCGTGGTCCCTTGATTTACCTAACTTTAAAATAAAGATGAATAACTGTTTTAGTTCTCACACCAGTCCCATGACTGACCTGGAGTTTATTGGTTTAACCTAAACTCTGGGTGCCCTTATTTTGACATGGGCAGCTAGTAGTTTTGGTTTTGCAGATTTATATTCACAGGATCCTGATGTACAGCTGGAACGATATCTGGAAAGCTTTGTATCCGTATATCTTCTTCAGTTGTATTTTGAATTATTTTCCACTGCTATGTATTTAAATGTAATTTAAATCTCTGATATTTCTGTGTAATATTCATTCATATTCTGTATATTCTTGTATTCTGATGGAATTGTTGTAATATACAATGAAATATTCTCCCGTCTGCGTTCTGATGTGGCTTGTTCTCGAACTATCCGCGCTTTCCTTCACGGGGAAGTTACGGGTCTTTACAGTTGGTATCAGAGCTTTGGTTTACAAAGCTCAGAGAACAAGACACATTAGAACCATACGAAAGAATTCATCAGATATTGGATTAGTAATATCCAATGAGAATGACTCGTTAGAGATGGGATCAGTAGTATCCTAGAACGAGTGTGAAGAGTATATTTTTAAAATGAAAACAAGTTTTGTTTTGAAATTTAAATCACTTATTCGTATTTGATTATATATTTTATATTGAATTTGGACAGTCCAGTATATAAATATTTTGCATATACGCCTTGCAAACGTGTATTTGAAGTTCTAATATACTGGATAGATATAGAATTACACTCTAATCGCCCGGAGATGATGTTGATGATGAAGCTCCATCATTAGAATTTATGTTCGAGTGACGAAAGTGGGCTTTCTATATATTTCCTATTGACCGGTGTGAGAACCAAAATTAGATAGGGCCTATTGTTGTGATTTGGCATCAAAAATATGATTTTTGACTATATATCGAAGTTATGAATTTGAAACGTTAATCCACTAATTGATTGATGTTTGTGTTGTTTGTTTATTTGTTTGATAATTTTGCACCATATAGCCCAATTGAATCAAATAGTGAATTGTATTGAAAATTGGTCGCATTTGCTTGCAAATACATGTACTTACATTGAACAGGTCATAGCAAGGAGGCTAGAGCAGAGAATAAAATTTGTTTGCCCGACAAATAGGTACATGTTTATCATAATTTACTATTTTGTTTGGGTGATGATGATTTTATGAGCCGCTTGGCTTTTTCTTTTTTTTTTTTGAGATTAGAAGGCCTGTATAGCAATTTCAGGATTTTCCCGTGCTCCCGGTGCAGGGGAGGTTATGGCGAAATTTTTCGAAAATTTAGGGTGTTAGCCAAATTTTTGAAAAATTGGAAAAGTTCTTAGAAACTGAAAAGTTGAAAAACTTAAGCCGTAATCAAAACACTGGAAGTTGAGTTGATTTGTGAAACAACTTCCGGCTTTGATCCTTTTCGTAGACGAAAAGTTTTAAGTGGGGGAGATTGTAATAACCCGGAAATCTGGGCCAATTTAAAATTTTTATTTTGGCAATTTTAGCGAATTTTGATTATTTAAAATGAATTATTTTAAATAATATCGGCGAGAAATTTATTTTGAATATAATTCGAACGTATATATTCATATGAATCGACGATAGAATATAAATATTTATTTATATTTATAAAAGGAATTGAAAATGGCGCGGTAGTTCGATAATTCGATTTCAAACTTCAAATGGATGTACAGGATTCAAAATAAACCGGATTTTAGTGAAACCAAAAATATTAGAATCTATTTGTGAATATCTTTCCAACGAATCCGAAAAATCGAAATTTCATAGCGGGAATCAAAAGATGTATCCAGTTGAAAATTCTGAATAGTCGCTATAGAGTTCAGGCCCTTAAAAATAGCCATTTTGCAAACGACCTCGGATTTCGATGAAACCTCTTTTGTTAGATCCGCGATGTCAAGTTATTGCTAGATGCCAATATTCATAATTTTTTGAATCAATATGTGAGCGTGGCAAAAGAAAACGCATTTGACCAGTTTTAGTTGATTTTAATCGATGGAAAATGGCCATTTCTCAAACGGTCTCAGAATTTGACGAAACTAGTTTTGTTAGGACTGTATCGTCAATATGAAGCTAGAAAATATTTTTCGAGAATTTTTCGAGTTAGTATGTGATCCCAGTAAATTGAAATATGCGTTCAAATTCAATATATAGAGTTATATGTCGATTTAGACGAAAACTGATCGAAACGGTCGAATCAGCTTGCGGTACATATCCCATTGTGTTCGGAATTGTGGTAATTAGCTAGGGATGACAGGCGATGGGTCCCGTTTCAAGTTCGAAATAAAAAGTTGCTTCTTGGAATATTTAAATAACAAAAAAAAAGTCAAACCCCTCTTCCCTTATCACCTCCCCCTTTCTCCATTATTTACACGTCAGATTCAAAATTAGGTTTAAAGAAAAAAATGAAAATTAAATCGCGCCGACCCCCCCTTTGTTTTCACCGTCGATCATCCACCCCCCCCCCCCCCCCCCCGCTCCGATCGCCGCCTCCCTCCTCTTCTCGAATCTCCCTCCTTCCCTTCTTCTGACGTGAAAAGACCACGCCCCCTAAACCCAATCGACGTGAGCCGCCACCTGAGGACCCCCTCTTCCCCTTCCGCCTCCGCCTGCATGCCCACGCCGCGAGCACCCCCTCCAGTAGGCCAACACAACGAGAAGCCCCCCCCTCAACCGCCTTCTCCGGTAAGTTTTTTTTAATTAATTAATTAACTTAATTTTGTTACTGTAATTAGCATATAGAAGAGATGATCTTTGTTTTGGGTGAAGATATAACCTTTGTTTTAGCGAAAGATTTGAATTTTACAAATTAGCGTTGTGAAGAAAAGAATAGATTTTTCGTATGCTAAAAGACTCGGTTTTTAATTCAAGAAAGGTGAAATCTTTATGATGTTAAAGGTGGAAATTTTAATATATAAAAGATAGGATTTTTTTTGTTTGTAAAAAGGATCAGATTTTTAAATGTGAAAAGATCGAATTTTTAACTATGAAAAGTTCGGATCTTTATATATAGGAAGACTAGATTTATGAAAATATAAAATATACTTTCTTTTGAAGCGAAGTAAAAATTCGATTTTTATATATTGAATAGCGAAGTAAAAATTCAATTTTTATATATTGAATAGAGAAGTAAAAATTCGATTTTTATATATTGAATAGCGAAGTAAAAATTCGATCTTTATATATTGAATAGCGAAGTAAAAATTCGATTTTTATATATTGAATAGCGAAGTAAAAATTCGATTTTTATATATTGAATAGCAAAGTAAAAATTCGATTTTTATATATTGAATAGCGAAGTAAAAATGTGATTTTTATATATGTAGAGAATACGGGCAACGAAAATGACAAAAGGCGAGAAAGGCGAAGATTACTACATATGAAGAGTCGTGGCGTTGGATTAGCTATTCTATGAGAATTTCTCACCATTTATTTTATTTTCTAGTTAAAATATATACTAGGATGCCGACGGTGTTTAGTAGCACCCGACACCCGTCGTCCACAGACCATGGACGGCTTGTATGCTTGTTTGTTTGATTTTGATGTGTAGTTGATTGTGTGATGTGATGTGAAATGAAATAAAATATTTATATAGTTAAAAATATTTTATACTTAAAAATAGAATTTTTAACGTGCATATGAAATGAAATAAAAATAAACAAATAAGACGATTTGTTTATATACACACATTTGACTGATATTGATTGGGACGATAAATTTTACACATCGCCGAACTGCACAAATAAAATCTGTGTTTGATTGTTTGAAAACCCCACACGGGTATTGGGGTGATATATGAAATACACTAATCCCAATAATTAGTTGTATGTCAATCGATTGATTGACAGACTGTCATAAGCGTTGAATATTTATATTTGATGCTTATACAGTGTAGAATACACTTTGGATGATGGTTGATTATTCATCGTTGTTATTGTATACATGTGTTGTAGAAAATCCATATAATTAACATTATATGGTAATTGATTGGGCCTCATTCTAGTTTTAAAATAGAAATATTTGAAATAGAATATTTGAATAGAAATATTTGAAAAGGAAATATTTGAAATAGAATATTTGAAAGTAGAAATATTTGAAATCCGTGTTGATTAGATTGAAGCCATTTTGACGTGAACGATATTTATATCGATTTTATTCATTTTATAATGAACATCGAAAGTGATTTCAAAATTTGATATTTTGAATATAAATGAATTTGAATTGAAATTGAATATAAATGAATTCGAATTGAAATTGAATATAAATGAATTCGAATTGAAATTGAATTGAATTGAAAACGAACTGAAATTGAATTAGAAATCAATTTGAATTGAAATCAATTTGAAGTGAATTTAAAACGAATTTATAAAGAAAAATCCAATTTTGATTTGAATTTGAAAGGGAAGTTGAAATCGTTTTGAAAACGAATTTAAAACGATTTATAAAATACGTTTTAAAATGGAAATCGACAAAGTATATATTATATATATTATATATATAATATAATGGCCTGAACAGAACGGGCCGTGCCGCGGCAGTTCGCGAATTTCGACCATTGACTTCGAACGGATATTACGGGAGATCCGACCGTCGGATTCTCCTAAAACCGGAACCATTGGGTTCGTATCGAAAAGAGCCTTCTAACGAATATTAGGAATTTGAAATCTAACGGTAGGAGTTGGAATTGATTCCAAATCAAATTTGGAAGAGGTCGTTGTAAGTGCAGTTCGATGGCCGTTGATGGAAATCGACTGTACGGGCCTTGATAAAATTATTAAAAATAGTAATAATTTTTGTAAAATCATAAGAAATGATTTGGGAAAAATTGGGATGAAAAATCCCATATTTGAAAAGAAAAAAATAGATTTTTATCGAAATGAACTAGTTTTGAACTAGAATTATACTTCTATTTATTTTTAAATAAATAAATTGTATTTGAAATGGTTTTGAAAGTAACCGGGATTTCCAATAATTGAATTGGACTGGATTTGAATCGAAATTGTCTTTGGATTATTTCGATGTTGGATTTCATGATTATACAGATATTGTTATGGAAATTTGAAAGATATATTTATATCGTTATTTCCAATACAATATTTGTTGGTCGTAGAATTTGATATTGAATATAAGCCGATATATTTTCTATTCAGAGCCTTATATTTAATATCAAATGTGATTTGGGTTTGTCATGAATGGTGTCTTCATTAACGCTGTTCTTAAGCCCAGTTGAGAAAAAGATTAAATCTTTTTATTTAGATTTAATGAAGTGTACCAAATAAATAATATTTAATTGGAATTGAATTGATATTGATTTTTGGGTTTATCGTGAACAGTGTTTTAAATAACACTTGTTCTTTAACCCGATAATTAATGAAACGTGATTTTGGGTTTTCGTGAACGGTATCTTCAATAATACTGTTCTTAGACCCAAAGGAGTTAAGAAAATCAGAAACTAACTGGAGATTAGCTAAGTTGAATGGTTTCTGGGGTATTGATCTGATGTTGGTTTCGGCCTTCAGGGTTAATATTTTGGGAATTGCTCACTTGCTAATTTATGGTTAGGGACTGATTGAAATGTGATGTGATTTTGGGTTTATCGTGAACCTTGTTTTAAATGACATGGATTCTTTAACCCAGTTACAGATTAAAACTAAGTAGAGTTTTAATGAATCTTTAATTAGATTGAAAAGATCGAGAATGGAGTATCACCAGTTTTACTCCAGGCGGTAGTTAAATCTTTAATTAGATTTGAACGTGAAATGGTAATTGAATTTACCGATAACACCGTGGTGTTAGATATGAAGTATTACCAGTTTTACTTCATGGGATGAATAGGTTGGGATTGGGAAATTAAAACAAATGATTACTTCGGTAAGGTTCGTTAATCCCGACTAGTTGAATCGAAATTCAAAAGAAGATTAAAGAATAAATTCAAGGGATTTATCTTTGATAAAATTAATGGGAACCATTCCCTAAGAATGTGAAATTTAGAAACTAGCTGTAGATTGGCTAAGCAGAGTGATTTCTTGGGTATTGATCTGATGTTGGTTTCGGCCTTCGGGGTTAATATTTGGGGGATTATTCTCTTGATTAATTTACGGTTAGTGACTGATGAATTGGAATGAGGCGTATGTTGTGTTTGTGTAACACATGTTTATTATATACACGAGTTATTCAGAAAGACCGGGTTTATCCCATTCTGAATAACTGATACGACGATAAGTCGAAGATGAAGATGGTGGTCGAAGACCGGAGGTCTTCACGTCGTTTGGATAATTACTGATGATCTTGATTGGGCTGTACACCCAAGAAGATGGAAACAGTTGGTGATCGTCCAGACGTACTTGGAGATCGATGGATATGCGGGGTACTAGGTGCCTCCGATTTCGTTCAGACCCAGAACGAACTTGTAAATGGAATGTGTGTCTGACATTGGATTTTAGTCTGTGTGATTGATTTCTTTTAAATATATATCTGTTTGGAGGCGGAGAATTTATTCTCTTGCTTAACGCCCTTCTCTAAGACGTACGAGCTCAGGGGTTATATACTGATGGATATCAAATGCATAGAGTGAATTGCCTGTGTGGCATGACTAAGTGGCGAATGATCAAGGCTTCTGTTGAAAAGTAAAGTCTTGTGGTTGCTGATCAAAGCACGGCCTTTGTGGCGTAGCTTTGTGTAACGTTTACTTCGCGAGTTTCACACCCGGTATGAACCAAAAACGGGAGACGGACCTCAGGGAGGGCATGCGTTTCTTTCTAGTTAGAAGTGGCGTCAGTGGTTTTACACGCCCTGACGAGTTTGACTTATGTGGTTGTTGCTGTTGCGAGGCGCCTCGGTTTGATCGGACGATCCGGGTCCGATGGAGTCATTCGTTGGCTCATTTACGCCCCATAGGGCGGGGAAACGTAGTGTTCAGGCATTTTAATCCACATCGGTGGACCGACCCTTTCGCTCCAAGGGTCACTCGAGCTCTGATCCTGAGGCTCGGGCTAGAGAGTCTCGAAACGGTGAGGACTATCTTTTGCCTCTGTTCATAGATGGAAATCCAATTTCCCAATACGTGATTCTGCGGTTTTATTTGTAGAGCCTAGTATGGCGACATAGTGGAATGGGGCGCTTATGCCGTCTATGATTGATACTTATGATTTGAAGTTGTTTTATACACTATGCACTTATAATAGTATCAAATGATTTGTTTTAAACGTATCAAGCATTCTTGGCTACTATAAGGTAAAAACCCTATCCTCCGGCTTGCGTTGCATTGTGTGATGGGAACTGAGTCTTATAATAGCTTCATTGTTCTTTATTTAGCATTGCTCTGTTGTTTTATGCACTGGTGTTCTTGGGAGGAAACCCGTTTTGTGTTATACGGCGTGGTCCCTTGATTTACCTAACTTTAAAATAAAGATGAATAACTGTTTTTGTTCTCACACCAGTCCCATGACTGACCAGGAGTTTATTGTTTAAACCTAAACTCGGGGTGCCCTTATTTTGACATGGGGAGCTAGTAGTTTTGGTTTTGCATATTTATATTCACAGGATCCTAATGTACAGCTGGAACGATATCCGGAAAGCTTTGTATCCGTATATCTTCTTCAATTGTATTTTGTATTATTTTCCGCTGCTATGTATTTAAATGTAATTTAAATCTCTGATATTTCTGTGTAATATTCATTCATACTCTGTATATTCTTGTATTTTGATGGAATTGTTGTAATATACAATGAAATGTTCTCCCGTCTGCATTCTAATGTGGCTTGTTCTCGAACTACCCGCGCTTTCCTTCACGGGGAAGCTACGGGTCTTTACATCAATGTTGTTCCTTATCGGGAAACGGTTGCTGATCCCAACTGTTGGTGATATACATTCGATACACTCAAGCGAAATGAGTGGTCAGTCATGTGTGGTCGAGTTGCAAGATGTTCTTGTTGAACCCAGTGTATTCCTCTCTAGAAGTACACTATCGGAAGGTGGTTCCATACCTTGTCATAGTTGGTAATCCATTATCCAATAAGTGCTCGCAGTTTTGATCGTATACTATATATGTAGAACGTGAGATGAAAGCGTTCTGCTAGTTGATTATTTAGTTGTGGTTGATAGACATTATTATAATATAAAAAGAGTTTTGATATAAAGTTTATCATTTCTTTCAAAAGGATTTTTGAAAGTTAAATCAAATGTTTTGGATTCTCATAAGGGAAAAACCCGTTCTGTTATACGGTGTGGTCTTATGAGATATCATTTAATTGCTCAAACTATTTCAAATTGTTTTACTCACACCAGTCCCATGACTGACCGAAGGTTCATTTTGTTTTGTTTTCCCTAACTCTTAGGTGCCCAATTTTGTACGAGCAATCAAGTAGTCAGGATTTTATAGATATATCTGGAGAGCTGGAGCAGGAGGCTTCAGCAGCGTTTATCTAATATTGTTTATTTCCGCTGTGTTGTAAGTGCTGTACTTTGATAATGATATGTATATGCAAGTACAATCTTTTATTTCAAAGTTATGTTATATTTTATTCGTTCCGCTGTGAGATTCGTGTTTATTCTGATGTTGTGTGTTCTTCTTCTTCTATTCTAAGTTTCTATCCTATCTTTTCTCACCCTCTATTTTCTTTCTATTAGTTTTCTGGTTTCCAGTGTAATTTAGGTTGGACTTTTGTTATTTGGTCAGCTCAAATTGTACCGGAATTTCGGGACACTACACTTTTCCCCAAACTTCCTTTCCAAATCAGAAAACTGATCTACAGATCTCGGTGGCAGCTTGGAGAACCGTAACGATGCTAGTCCCTCCAAATAAATGAGAAAGTATAAACACTTAATCTCATCCGTCACCCTTGCACCATTCATGTGCCACTCATACATGTACAGAAACATATTAGGATCAACAACTCTGTTATAAGAAGGAATAATTGGGGAAACAAACTTCTTTGGAAACTCAGCCTTTCGAATTCTTTCAGTAAAAGGAGTTTTACTTGGAAAAAAAAATCCCATTTTCTCAATCTTAATTTCTATCCATACTCTCCTTCATGGTCTACTTAATCATCTCCAAAATATACTCTTCGTCATTGTGTCATTCCACGGGGTGCACGCCAGTTCCTTTCCCATATGCTTGTCTTGGCAAGCGATCCAGGTTAGAGAACCGGGGCCCTGGACCTCCAACTTAAGGAGGTGCCCCTTTGGTGGGACTAGCAACTTTGCCAGAAGTATACTTTTCGAAATGATTCTTAGCATTTGCCTTGGAATCCTTGATGTTGGTGTCATCTCCACTGCTTGGCGAATCATCCACTTCCTCTATATAGTATTCAAGATTGCGATATGATGCCGAGGAGTGTGCATTCTCTTCCAAGTCAATCTCAACTTTATGATTTGCGGGATTGACTTAAGCAGTAAGAAGAGCATCTAGATTATCCATCAAAGCTTTATTTGAGGCATCCATTCGCTAGTTCAAGCCAGCTACAACAACATCCAACTCCCCTCGAGTCAGACTAGCTATTGGAGAATGGAGTTTTGATGACAACAACCTTATTTCTATTATCATTGATTATAAATTATATACTAACATCTTTATCTATAATATATATATATACACACACATATGCAGGATTTGTATACAGGAATTAATGCTGAAGACCATACAGTTTAAGAGCTTTTAGAGATTCAGAATTTAGAGTAGATTCAAGACTCATGAGTAATCAAGATTTCAAGAGTTCAAGAATAATATATTTATGGAGTATAGATTTTTGTAAGACTCTAAATAGCACTCCAGGTTCAAATCCAAATCCAAATTCAAATTCAAATTCAAATTTTCAATTCTTTCCTCAGTCCTCTCTATTTTGTTTTTTTACCTCAATCTTCTTTATTTTGTTTTTATATTTGTTTCTATTTTTATTCTTCTTTATTTTTCAAACTAAAATTTTCATATATATACACTTTATTTATATTTTGTATAGTTTAAAACCTTATAATTTTATAAATATATTTATATATAGTTTAAAAATATGTTTTCATATGTTTTTCTATCAAATAATATTGATTTACAACATTAGAATTTTACTCAAGAATTTCCAGAATTAATTTTATATCAAAATACTTGAAAAATACTTTGAAAATGAAAATTACACATGACTATGTCGACATAACAAAATATGTATGTCGACATATAACAGCTATTTTTCTAATTTTAAAGGGAAGTGTCTTTTTACTATTTGAAACACTTCGGAACCGTTGCAACCCTTCATACTCTATAAAAAGTGGTTAAAACCGATTTTTTTAATATCTCTTCTTCTCCATCTTCATCCGGTTTCATCCTACCATTATTCTTAATCATTTTTATGGTTTTTACACTTATACTCTGCCAAATTCACTTCTGAATTGATCAAACTTCTTCTCTCTACACTCTCTACTCTCTGAATCAAGTGCTATTGAAGAGTTATATGGCTGTTTTGCAATTGCTTTATTGAATAAACCCTGTTTGTATGTAAAAGAGTAATCAGTGTATCTTTATAGCCATGAAATTAAGGAGTAGGAGTCGGTTTGCCCTTGTTGAGCCATGAAATCAAGGGATAGGAGTCGGTGTCTCCTTATTAAGCCGTGAAATCAAGGAGGTTGTATTTGATTAATGGAAATAGCAACAAAACTCTGCACAATCCAGTGTTGTGCGGGACTGGACGTAGGAGTGATCCGAACCAGTATAAATTCTGGTGTATTCTTTCGTTTTCTGCACTTTTATTTTTATTTATTTAGCATTTATGTTTGAATCTGTGTCTATGATTGTGTTTGTGGTGTTTGATTCATCCCATAGTTCTCTCTCGTTTTTAGTTTTGTTTAAATTCTTACAAACACTATTTACCCCCTTATAGTGATTGCTTTGCATGAACGATCCATTCTGCAGTACCTAACAATTGCAGGAATTATATACAGGAAATATTACTGAAGATTGTACAGTTATAAAGATGATAGAGATTCAAAGATCAGAGAGATTTCAAGACTCATGAGTAATCAAGATTTCAAGAGTTCAAGATTAATATATTTATAGAGTCTAGATTTTGTAAGAATCTAAATAGCACTCCAGGTTCAAATTCAAATTCAAATTTTCAAAATTCTAATTTCAAATTCTTATTTTCAATTCTATCCTCAATCCTCTCCATTTTGTTTTTCTATTTATCCTTAATTCTCTCTATTTTGTTTTTCTATTTTGTTTCTATTTTTATTCTTCTTGGTTTTTCAAACTTAATTTTTTTATAATTTATATTTATACTTTATATAGTTTAAAACCTTATAATTTTATAAATATGTTTATTTAGTTTAAAAGTATGTTTTCACATGTTTTTCTATTATATAGTATTGATTTACAACATTAGAATTTTACTCAAGAATTTCCAGAATTAATTTTATATCAAAATACTTGAAGAATGCTTTGAAAATGAAAATTACACATGACTATGTCGACATAGCAAAATATGTATGTCGACATATAATAGCTATTTTTCTAATTTTGAAGGGAGGTGTCTTTTCACTATTTGAAACGCTTCAGAACCGTTGCAATCCTTCATACTCTATAAAAAGAGGTTAAAACCGAATTTCTGAACATCTCTTCTTCTCCATCTTGATCCTCTTTCGTCCTATCATCATTCTTAATCATTTTTATGTCTTTCACACTTATACTCTGCCGAATTCACTTCTGAATTGATCAAACTTCTTCTCTCTACACTCACTACTCTCTAAATCAAGTGTTGCTGAAGAGTTTTAAAGCTATTTTGTAATTGCTTGGGTTGAATAATGTAACAATCCGAAAAATCAGAACCAATTTAAAATTTTTATTTTAGCAATTTTAATGAATTTTTAATATTTAAAATGATTTATTTCAAATAATAACAACGAGAAAATTATTTTGAATAGAATTAGAACGTATAAATTTATTTAAATCGAAGTTGTAATATAAATATTTATTTTAATTATAAAAGGAATTCGAAATGGCGCGGTAGTTTGAAAATTCGATTTCAAATTTCAAATGAATGTGTAGGATTCAAAATAAACCGGATTTTAGTGAAACCAAAAATATTTGAATCTGTTCGAAAATATCTTTCCAACGAATGTGAAAAATTGAAATTTCATAGCGGGAATAAAAAGTTATGTCCAGTTAAAGATTCAGAATAGTCGCTATGGAAATATAGCCCTTAAAAATAGCCATTTTGCAAACGACCTCCGTTTTTGATGAAACCACTTTTGTTGGGTCCAGAGTATCAAATTATTACTAGATTCCAATTTTCATATTTTTGGAATTAATATGTGAGCGTTGTAAAAGAAAACGTGTTTTGTCAATTTCAGTCAGTTTGGATCTACCAGAAAATGGCCATTTTTCAAACGATCTCCAAATTTGACGAAATTAGTTTTGTTAGGACTGTATCGTCAAAACATAGCCAGATTTATTTTCCTCGAATTTTTGGAGTCAGTATTTGGCCCCAGTAAATTAAAATGTGCGTTCAAATTCAATATATATTGATTTAAATTTTAATTTAAATGAAAACTGACCGTAATAGCTGAATTGGGTTACGAAACATGTCACATTGCATTCGGAATGGGGGAAATTAGCTAGTGGTACCAGTCGTTGAGTTTGAATCGGAGTTCGAACGGAAAGTCAACACTTTGGAAAAACTAAAGAAAAAAAATATATAATATATAAATATTCACCCTACCGCCCCCCTTTTCCCTCTTTCTCCCTCCGTCACTTTTCAAAAAACAAAATAAAATAAAACCTATCGATGGCGGCCCTCCGTCCACCCTTCCCTCTCCCCCTCCCCCTTGCAGCTGCCACTGTACCCCACCCATGCGCCGCCAATGATCTCCTCCACCCTAATGCCTCCCTCCTCTCTCCAGCAACCAACCACAGAACCCTAGCCCCAAAATCCGCGCCGCCGACCAACCTGAACCCCCCATGCGACTGTCGGCCTCCGCCCATCACCCTTCCAACACCGCAAAACCGCCTTCCTCAAAATAACAATGTGAGTTTTATTTATTTATTTGGGTAATTAAAAATTTGATTTTTATATATGGATTAGCTTATTGAAAATAGGATTTTTATTTACATGAATGGTGTTTTTAAAGTTAGGATTTTTATGATTATAAAGTTAGGATTTTTATGATTATAAAGTTAAGAGTTTTATGATTATGAAGATAGGATCTTTAGATTTTTAAATGGAATAAGATTTGATTTTTAAAGTAGACATCAATATATTTATGTTGAAAGAGAAGCTAGAAAAATATGATTTTTATGGTATAAAGATACGATTTTTAAATATATAAAAATACAATATATATATATATATATATGAATTAGCGATAAAATTTTGATTTTTATATATGTGAAGTAGCGATAAAAATATGATTTTCATATATTCAGTAGTGATATAAAAATAGAATCTTTATATATGTAGCAAAGTAAAAATACAATTTTTTGCGAAGTAAAAATATAATTTTTATATATATGAGAAATGTTATAAAAATACGATTTTTATAAATACAGTAGCGATATAAAAATTCGATTATTGATATAAACATCATATTAAAAATATGATTTTTAATATGAACAGCGTAGAGAAGACTGCGTTGGAATTTCGGGCAAATCCAAACAGTTTAGAAATTCAAAATAAAACTAGAGGAGTGGATCCCAAAGGTGAGAACTTCTCACCTTAATTTATTTTCTAGTTAAAATATATACTAGGATGCAGACGATGCTTAGCAGCACACGACACCCGTCGTCCACAGACCATGGACGACTTGTTTGTTTGATTGTGTTGTGAAAATTGTTTGTGACGTGAAATGGACTGTATAAAATATTCATGTGTTGAAATAAATTATTTATCGTTCAAAATATAATTTTTAACGTGTATATGAATAAATAATTATTCATTTACAAATCGGACGATCTGTTTATATACACCCGTTTGACTGATATTGACTGCGACGATAAATTTTACACATCGCCCAACTGCACAAGTAAAATCTGTGTTTGTTGATTGAAACCCCACATGGGTGTTGGGATGATATTTGGCGTACACTAATCCCAATTGTTTAGTTGTATGTCAATCGATTGGTTGACAGACTGTTGTAAGCGTTAAATATTTATATTTAATGCTTATGCAGTGTAGAATGCACTCTGGATGATGGTTGACTGTGTTTGATTATTGTTGTGTCCATGTGTGTATAAAATCCATGTAAATAAAAATATATGGTAATTGACTGTGTTTGATTCTAGTTCAGAATTAACAAATATTTTAAAATAATATTCAATGGATATTGAAATGTGAAGCCATGTTAAGTAGTTAAATGCCATTTTAACAAGAACGGGAACTTTGTCGATTTTATTCATTTTTATAACGAATATCGAAAAGTGATTTCAAAATTTGATATTTTGAAAATATTATCATTTTAATATTAAAATGATATGGAATATTCAAATTTGATTTGAAATTTGAAATGGAATTGAAATCATTTTAAAATGAATTTAAAACGAATTATAAAGGAATATTCAAATTCGGTTTGAAAATTGAAATTGAAACCGTTTTAAAATGAATTTAAAATGAACTTATAAGGGAATATTCAAATTAGATTTGAAATTTGAAATGAAGTTGAGACCGTTTGAAAACAAATTTAAAACGATTTACAAAATACGTTTTAAATGGAAATCGGCGAAATATAATATATATATATATATATATAATGGCCTGAATAGAACGCGCCGCGCCACGGCAGTTCGCGAATTTCGACCATCGACTTCAAACGGACATTACGGGAGATCCGACCGTCAGATTCTCCTAAAACTGGAACCATTGGGTTCATATCGAAAAGACCTTTCAACGAATACAAGTGATTTGAAATCTAACGGTTGGATTTGGAATTATGTCCAAATCAAATTTGGAAATGGTCACTGTAAGTGAAGTTCGATGATCGTTTATGGAAATCGACTATACGGGCCTTGATAAAATTATTAAAAGTATAATAATTTGTGTAAAATCATAATAAATGATTTGGAAGGAATTAGGATGAAAAATCCCATATTAGAAAAGATAAAATATATTTTTATCGAAATGATCTAGTTATGAACTAGAATTATAAATCCATTTTTTTAAAATAATTAAATTGGATTTGAAATGTTTTTAAAAATAACCAGAATTTCCAATATATGGATTAGAATGGATTTGAATTGGAATTATATTCGGAATATGTCGATATTGGATTCTGTTATACGGACATTTTTGAGGAATTTGGAAGATATATATATATCGTTATTCCAATATGATATTTGTTGATTTCAAAATTTGATATTGAATATAAGCCGATATATTTTCAGAGCCTTGTATTTAATATCAAATTGGATTTTGGGTTTGTCGTGAATGGTGTCTTCAGTTACACTGTTCTTAAACCCCGTGTGAAAAGAATAAATATTTTAATTAAGATGTAGAGAAGAATTACCAATTAGTTAACATTTAATTGGAATTGAAATGGAATGTGAATTGGGTTTATTGTGAACTGTGTTTTTAACCACATTCGTTCTTTAACCCGATTTACAGTGAAATGGGATTTGGAATTTATAAATCTTTTAACTAAGATTTAATGGAAATTTTCCTAAGTAAAGTTTTCCAATTTAATAGAATAAACTGGAATGGAATGGAATTCGATTTGGTAATAATCGAAGTGAATTTCTATGGAGGAAGACTGCTAATATATATGGAATTTAAAAGGATTTGCCATTATTCCATTTATATTATTAGTCGGATATGGAAGCCTATATCGAATATATATATATATTGATCTGTTTTCCATGAAGATTCCATAATTAATGGAATGTAATTTTGGGTTTATCGTGAGCTGTGTTTTAAATGACATTAGTTCTTTAATCCAGTTAAAGCTAAGATTAATTTCTTAACTTGGAATAATCATTAAGTAATGATTTTTGGAGATTAAAACTGAATTAGAGTTTTAATGAATCTTTAATTAGATTGAAATGCGAATCTGATAACTAAAATTATCAAATTCAAGAAATGATCGAGAATGGAGTATCACCAGTTCTGCTCCAAGCGATAGTTAAATCTTTAATTAGATTTGAACGTGAAATGGTCATTGAATTTACCGATAACACCGTGGTGTTAGATATGAAGTATTACCAGTTTTTCTTCATGGGATGAATAGGTTGGGATTAGGAAATTTAACAAATGATTATTTCGGTAAGGTTCGCTAATCCCGACTAGTTTGGATAAACCTTGATTTGGTTTGAATTGATATCCAAAGGAAGATTAAAGAATAAATTTGAAGAATTTATCTTTGATAAAATTAATTGGAACCTTTCCTAAAGTATAAGAATATTTGAATAAAAGAATATTCTGAATCGGAATGAGGCGTATGTTTTGTGTGTGTGTGTGTAGCACTTGTTTATTATATACGCGAGTTATTCGGAAATACCGGGTTTATCCCATTCTGAATAACTGAATCGGCGATCAGTCGACGATGAAGGCGGTGGTTGAAGACCGGAGGTCTTCACATCGTTTGGATGATTACTGATGTCTTGATTGGGCTGTGCACCCAAGACGAGGTAGTAAGTGGTGATCGTCCAGACGTACTTGGAGATCGACCGGATGTGCGAGGACCTCTCTCCTGTATTGGACATATCAGACGAGGAATAAGGTGCCTCCGGTTTCGTTCAGACCCAAAACGAACTTGTAAATGGATGTGTGTCTAACATCGGATTTCATTCTATGTGATTGATAGACATCGGTTGCATAGCGTGAATTGCCTGTGTGGCATGCTGAGATGCAAATTATCAAGGCATCTGTTGAAAAGCAGAGTCTTGTGGTTGACGATCAAAGCAAGGCTTTAATATAGCATAGCTTTGTGCATAGCGTTAATTCGCGTGCATAGCACCTTGGTGTGAACCAGAAATGAGAGAGGACCTCAGGGAGGGAATGCGTTTCCTTCTAGCTAGGAGCGGTGTCTGGGTTTTGCACGCCCAGATGTTTTACTTATGTGGATGATGGATGGCGAGGCGCCTTGGTTATTTCGGTATCTGCGGAGCCGATGGATGATTTGGTAGATATACCGACCAGTTTTACGCCCCATAGGGTGGGGAAACACAATGTTTAGGCATTTTAATCCACTCCGTGTGGATCAGCCCTGACGATCCAAGGGTCGATGCGTTCTGTAACGACCCGAACTTCCCCGGTAAGGAAAGCCCGGATTGAAGTGAGAATAAGCCGCATCGGAACACAAACAGAAGAACATTTTATTGTTAATTACAACAACTCCATCAGAATACAAGAATATACAGAGTATAAATCAATATTACACATTCACGAAATATCATAGATTACAATACATTTCATAGCAGCGGAAAAATAATACAATACACAACTGAAAGAGATAAACGGATAAAGAGCTTTCCGGATATCGTTCTAGCTGTAAACCAGGTTCCTGTGAATATAAATCTGCAAAACCAAAACTACTAGCTGCCCGTGTGGAAATAGGGGCACCCAGAGTTTAGGTTAAAGCAATAAACTCCAGGTCAGTCATGTGACTGGTGTGAGAACTAAAACAGTTATTAATCTTTATTTTAAAGTTAGATAAATCAAGGGACCACGCTGTATAACACGGAACAAGTTTCCTCCCAAGAATACCAGTGCATAAAACAACAGCGCAATGCTAAATAAAGAACAATGAAGCTATTATAAGACCCAGGTCCCATCACACAATGCAACACAAGCCGGAGGATAGGGTTTTACCTTATAATAGCCAAAGCATGCTTGGTACATGAAATTTCATGTTTTATTATTACTATAAGTGTATAGTGTCAAAACAATTTCAATCATAAGTATCAATCATAGACGACATAAGTGCCCCATACCACTATGTCGCTATACTAGGCTCTACAATCAAAAACCGCAAAGTCACGTATTTGGTAGTCGGATTTCCATCTGTGAACCGAGGCAAGGGATCGTCCTCTACCGAATTCATGACTGTCTAGCCCGAGTCTCAGAACCCAGAATCAGTTGGGCCCTTGGATCGTCAGGGCCGGTCCACCGATGTGGATTAAAATGCCTGAGCACTGTGTTTCCCTGCCCTTTGGGGCGTAAATGAGCCAAATGACTCCATCGGCTCCACATAGTCACTGTAATGACCCGAAAATCCGGTCCAATTTGTGCAAACTAAATAACACAAGTCCAACCCCAAATTGCACTGAAAATTCAAGAAATTAATAGAAAGAAGATAGAGGGTGAGGATAGATAAGATAGAACTAGTAGAATAGAAGAACAAGAAGAACATCATCATCAGAGTAACACGAATCTCACAGCGGAACGATTAAAATATAACATAACTTTTGAAATACGAACAGTATATGTATACAATAGCATTGCAGAGTACAACACTTACAACAACAGCGGAAATAATAATAGCTATAGAATCTTGAAGCCTCCTGCTCCAAGCTCTCCAAGTGTATGTGTAAAATCCTGACTACTTGACTTCCCGTACAAATTAGGCACCCAAGAGTTTAGGGAAAACAAACAAATAAACTCTGGGTCAGTCATGGACTGGTGTGAGTAAAATAGTTTTAAACAGTTCAAACAAGTAAACGATATCTCATAAGACCACGCCGTATAACGAAACGGGTTTTTCCCTTATGAGAATCCAAAATATCTTTATATCAAAAACCTTTTGATATTATAATAATGTCTATCTACTTGTAACGACCCAAATTCTTGACCGTTCAAATCGACAATAAGCCACACATGTCGACCCAAACAAATCTCAAATGCAGGTAGTTATTGGGAAAAGAAGAAAAAGAAAGAAAGAAGAGAAAAGACAATAACAGAATCTCACAGCGGAAGGACAACATATAATAACAAATAGCAGTTAAAAGCAGTTGAAATATATATACATTGACTATAACCTTCAATGATTATCAGAGTTACATATACATACAGCTGTACATAATAAGCAGCGGAAAAATAATGCAGCGGATATACATATGTATAGATAGTAGATATACCAAATCTTCGTCTTCGATCTCCAAAGCACAGTCATCTTCAGTAACTGCAACGTCTGCTGACCCGAGCGTATTGCATATAAGAAAAACACAACAAACACTCGGATCAGCACTAAATCATCACATATTAGTCCAATCAAAATATGAAATAACATCAGTGTCATGGGTGCAGTAACTCAAGAGATGTTACGGGGTTTCCATCTCTCAAGGATCCGTTAAACTAATACATACATAATATAGTACGCTATTATGATAGTGTCTATCCAGTAAAATATAAATACTGAAAATAGCGTAAGCGGGATTACCATATTACCCTTACGCCGTTTATAGGCATCAACAGTCTATACAGTACCGTAAATTCACCGTACTGGTGTTATCAGAGGGCACTCCATAGAAGGCAATGCTAAATCAAAAATTGTATGGGGCTCGATAAGGATATATATATGACAAGGCACTCGAGGCAATGCCCAGGGTAGGATTCTACCAATTGCACTCCCGGACCGGTGGTAACGCATAGCAGCCACTACCGCCCACCTCGGAACACACTCCCATAATCATAAAATTAAATGGGCCCAAATCATCATCATCATAGTCATATAAATAGCATCGAAGAAGTGTGTCCGATCAAAGGCGCTAACCTCAATTAGTCACGGTATAGCTCCTGTTTTAGTCATTTCAATTCTGACCCGAAGGTCAGGGCTATTTCGTCACCGTACATCTTCTTCGATTCAATAATCGCCTCCAAGTCATCATACTCATTCTGGATACGTCATAACGTTCACAGTTGTCAAAGTGGTATCGACACTGACAGAGAGTATGCCTTATGTCGACTCCGGTCTCTTTAACAACCAACGCTTACATCTTTTCACATCGGTCGGTTCTTTTATATTTGAAAGGTTCTCTTTCATATCAAAATATCATATTTTGTTTCGAACCAATTTATATTCAAATAAAATAAAATTTCATATCAAAATATCATAAATCATCCCAAGCCGATTTTTTTATTCTGAATTAGAATATCTCCCATACCATTATATTATAATCATATAATATTTCCAAAACGAAATATTCAAATAGAATATAATTTTACCTCAAGGGTTTCCAATTATCTCGGATTCTCATCTCAACTCCATTTGAACCAGTGGTTCAAACTCAAGCATTTCCATTCGGAAGAATTTAAAATTTGCGAAAATACTTGTAAACTAAATGTTCATATAATAAAAATAATAATAATAATAATAATAATAATAAATTTTGTATAAATATATAAATATATGGATATATATATATAGAATAAAAATTTTTGAAAATAAAACAGTAGTTTAAATATTATATATATATATATACTTAAAAATAAGGTTTACTAGAAAAATTTAGAAATGAAATATAAGGAAAAATTATTTGAAATATCATAATGATAAGTGAAAGTAAGTAATAAATTTTAAAGGAAGAATAATTATTTGGAATTAAATACATAAATATTATTTAAATAATTTCTCTAATCAAAATCTTTCCTTCCTTCCAAATTCAGATACTTGAATTTATCCTCCGATCTCAATGGAGTTCATTAAATTCCTTATCTCGTTTCAACCCTGCTCAACAACTATTTGGTTTCAAGAGTAAAATATATTTGAACTGAGTTAAACAACCCAGACACCCTCGATTTCCACATTTTCCAAAATTTGATTCCCTAAGAACGTATTCCTTCTAATCCAAACTCTTAATTTGGAAAGATTTTTTTTTCATATTCAAATTCCAATTTAAAATAAATTTCCACCTAATTTTGGAAAAATTCCATTAACCCTTTTAATCATCATCCCAGTTCAGAATCTTTAAAGAATTTAAAATCGAGTATCGACACATTCTTTTAAATGAAATTCTATCAAATAAAATTTCAAATATTAAAATCATTTAACCAATCGATATCTGTATATAATTATCTATCCAATGGCCAAGTGATTTAATATTTAATTTCTCGATATTTCAGGGATGGATCTATCATTTCAATCCAAATCAGGGTCACAGAGATTTATCATTTCACTCTGTGTTCTTAATTCATTTTATCGATAAATCCCGGGTTCATTAGATGCCCGCAACATCAAGGGTAAATGGGATTCATCGTCAATAACATACATCAACATGAACTGAATAAATGAACAATTCAGGTAATATTCATCAACAATCAAATCAACCAAGGCATCCATCACATCATTTCATTCAACAGTAAATTGAATCATATTACTGATCAACAAGTGCTCGAAATTTAAATTAGAAATTTAAATTAAATTTAAACAACTAATTTATCGATTTTCAATGCATGTTAACACTTGCATGTCAAATTTCAAGCAATCATTCACCAGAACAATCACTACCATACATCCAATTCATTTCATACATTAATTCGATAAATATGGGATAAATTCAGTATTTCGTGAGTGGCAAAACACTCACCTTTGTGTTTCAGTTTGAATTGAACGTTCAGAAAGGCCCAAAATTTTACAGTCTCAGATCGCAACCAAACCAGTGCCAAAACGTCCGCAACTCCGTCACGATCCCAACGCAACAAACGGTTCGTCAATCCGAGGTTGTATGAAGAAGTTATCAGCGTTCAACCATTTGAATTATAAATATATAGAAATTAATAAATAAATTCCTCACCCCTTAAGAATCCGACACGTCAGCGCTTCAACCCTTCTTCCCGCTCACCAGTCTCGTTGCTACAGTAGACCACGCACGAAACGACCCATCAGCGGTGAACTTTGACCGCAAAATTCACCCGCCTCCGTCCATGGCCGGACCTCCGACCACCTACGCCAGAACCGGCTCCCTCCGCCGCATCCACGGCCACCAGGCCCGCCACCTCCGGCGGCCTCCATCTCCGCCACCGTCAGTCCAAAGTTTCGCCCCCCTTTGCCTTTAAGCGCCAAATCCGACCACCTCGGGTCGAATTACGACCTGCAACCACCTTCATACGACTCCCCGCGACAAACTCTACAAAACCCATGTCCCGGAATCTCCGATTACATCCTCAATCAAAAAGCCCCAAATCGTACCTTCATATTCCGAAAATCAGCACCTTTGACTGCGATTTCTGGCCACCCAGAGCCTTGCATGTCGAAACTGATTATAGATCTGAACTCTACTCGTCGAGAGCTTCAGTTTGACATATAATACGATAGGGTTTCGAGAGATTTTATTTTTTTGAGCTTTATTTTGATTTTAATTTAAAAATAAAATATATTTTCAGCCATTAAAGAAGAAAATGATGGAGGAGGAGTGGAAATGGGCTGACTTGATGGTAGTGGCCTAAGTATATGTGTATGTATAAGGCCCAAACTGATTAACACATACACAGTTATCGCGTAACCGATTTTGACGTACATTTCACATTACCGGGCCCACATAATGACCCCGGAAAAATCTGGAAAAATTATTTTTGGTTATGTTTTGACGATACGGTCCCAACGAAACTAATTTCGTCGGATTCTGAGGCCGTTTGAAAAATGGCCTTTTTCGGGTCGATCCAATTTAACTGTCAACTGGTAAAACACGTTTTCCCTTGCCACGCTCACATATTAATTCGAAAAATTCTGAAAATTGAAACCTAGTAATAATTCGCCGTTCCGGATCCAATGGCGCCAGTTACGTCGAATTCCGAGACAGTCGCCAAAACAGTTAAATTTCACAGTTAAATAAATAAATAAAATATTCAAATATTCATTTAACTGTTTTAATTCAAATTTAAATATTTATAAATTCAAATTTAAACCAAATTATAACTTAAATAAATTCTATAAACTTATTTCACAAATTTTAAGTTCCATATTTGATTATATTTCCAATTTGAAAATTTGAATTTCAAATTAAATCTAAACAATTAAAAAAATCCATTGTTTAACAATTCAAATCTGAATTCCTTTTTAACTTAAATATTTTAAAATTCCACTTAACTCAAATTACAACTTAAATAAAGTTTATAAATCGATTCCACGAATTCTAAGTTCTCAAGTTTGGTTATTTAAAATTTCTACTTTGAATTCTAATTATTATTCACAACTTAGAATTTCACCATTTTTAATTTAAATTTTGAATTCTACCTTTAAATTAACCACTCAGATTAAATTTAATTATTTAAATATTAAATTCAAATCATAGTCTTATTAAATAGAACTAAAATCTGAAACTCTATTTATACTAACTTCACATAATTACCAACATTTAAATCCAACAAAATTTGATTTTTCTTAATATATTACAATTTATTTAATTTAAATTGGAATTCAAATATACTGAAATTTTTGGGATGTTACATTCTCCCCCACTTAAAAATCTTTTCGTCCTCGAAAAGAGAACGAAACGATATTAAACACATATCCATTTTAAACCCATACCTAAAATAAACTTTATAAAATAAGTTACATAGCTGTAAACCTATGAAATTTTCTAACTCCCGAAATCACGGAAAATTTCGGCAGCATCTCCCCTGTACGGAGAGCCCCGGGAAAATCCCGATATGTATATCAAACCAAAACATACATCTCATCATCGATGAGGCATCCCTGAACCAGGGGAAAACAAAACAAAACCCAAAATAAATATAATTCCCAAATACATACCTCTTTTGCGTTTTATTTTGCGGGTTTTTACTTACCTTAGCTTTTTATTATTAGCGCAAGCGAGCTTCGAAGCGAAATGCGACTTCTACACCTGCCAAATACTTACATACACATAAGAATTTAACATATATAAAATATATATAACAAACGTATACGACATACATATCAAAATTTCATCGTTTCAACTACAAAACCACCATATCCGTAATAGGTCAGCGAACAAATCGTTGATTATCACGCATCAAAGTTAGAATTTGGCCAAAGCATACTAGGCAAAAGTTGTTGCTATCGTCTCAGGTTTTCCGAAAATGTCCGGACTCATCGACTTCGGATAATCGGTTAAAAGTTATGGCAGTTTTACTGGAGGTGAACGCTTCAGCTCATACACATAAAATTGCAGATCTGAGTTGTTCAACCCAGTTTTTACCCTTTTAAATCTCAAAATTCCACCCATCATATTTAGGAAAAGTTTTAGTTCAGATTTTGGCCTTTCCGAATTGTACTCGCACGTTAAAATCCGATATTCCGTTTGGAAGTTATGGTCAAACAACATGGGTTTTCAGTTCAGATTTTTATTTTTCTGCACATACAACTATGACTAAAACTTGCATTTCAGCTTAGTAGACATAGGAATTCGACAGGGCTTTATAAACAAAAGTTTTAGCTCGGTTTCTAAGGTTTTCGAAAAGTCCGGAATCGTCAGATTCCGATCATCCCATCAAAAGTTATACTTATTTTATTTCAGCTTATCGACTATTCCAGTTGTTCATAAACATTGACTCATTTCATTTCAAATTCAAACTTTCCGGTTCCAAAGATTTTAGCCAAGTTTAACCATCTAAGTGGATTTTCATTTCATTATGTTCGAATATGTTTCACCCTTATTGCTTAAGTATACTCATGTTCATTTCCAACTTATTTATTCATTCATTAAATCATTTACATTTACTTCATAATCCAAGAATTTGATTTTTTTTTTCATTCAATCGCTTATTTCATCCAACAAAATTTTTATTCGTTTCTTGTTTCATTTTCAAGCATTAGTTCGAGTTCAAACTTGGATTTATTTTAACCTTTACTACAAACTTAATTATTTTAAATCCTTAACTCATTCTACATGAATCAATTTACCAAACTCATTTACATCAATTTCCAATTTCATTACTTATTCTCTTCCTAAGTGCTTTATTCCCGATTGATCTTTGCCCGGCCACTTGAGTTAACTCTAATTGAGTCAATTTACTTATTTATTCGACTCTCAAGTCTTGATTCGAATCAAGGATGGTCCATAACGCAAACTTATACTTAGTTCTCTAATCAATTATTATTCGATTCTTAAGTTAACTTGTTTAACTTGATTGTCCTACTCAACTTAAGTTATATTTAGTTGACCAAAAGTATTATATTCCCTTTTTTTTTCATTTTCACACCTAGATTTATATTCGATATATGATTCAAATGCGATTTACACCAAATTTGCTCACTCCATTCCGATATATTATCAATTCCATTTCATTTTATATTAAGTTTCATTCCATTCTCTCAAGTGTTAATTCTCAAATCGATCTTATTCGGCTTCCTGAGCTAAACTTCATTTAGCTCGATTCCCCCACTCGACTTAAATTATATTTCATTCGACAAAAGCTTTGTATTCGTTCACTTCACTATTCGTACTCAGGTTTACATTCGAGGTATTGTCCAAATGAGTTTACCCCATTCAGATTCTCTATACCTTCATTTCACGTGCATAACGATTCAGCATTCAATTCCTTCATTTTTAGTTTATCGGCCATCACATATTATCAATAAACAAGAATTTCTTCCAACTCCTTCTCGGATTAACTCAATATACTTATTGATCATTCAAGTCATGGGTTATCATTTTTATTACACCACTTAATATTTCTATTCATTTTAAATTAACTTAGGTATAAATTTTTCTTCGAAGCGAATTTCAACTTCCCTACACCTTTATCAACCAAACTAGTAACTCATTTAACTATATTATCGTCCCCGATTAAATCTAAGCGATGGTTCCTTTCCCTCAACGTTTAAATCCAAAATCTCAATGACTCGAGTTACTTTAATCCTTGAGTCAATGTCATTTGTTAAGGTGATTTTAAATTTCTTGATTCCGGGTCTCAAACTAAGTTTAAAGTAACAACATATATACTTATATATTTTATAAACCATACTATATGAATTTCAATTCCGAACTCTAATTTAAGCAAGAAATTCAAATTCTGGGTTTAAATTTAAATTAAACTTTGAATATAGTAAATTAATACCTTTTGAAAATTTATACGATATAGAGTTAAATCCAAAAATTTCTGTGGCAAACCCAATTATAATCATTATTGAGTGGTTTCTCCCCCACTTAAACTCTTCAGAATAACTATCGATAATGCGTGCACTCATTACCAAGGCTATTTCAAAGATCTGAGCAAGGGATTATCCACTTGTTTAATACTACTTGAAATCATTTCTAGAACCATTCTTATAATGTAATATTATCTTAAATTTTGGCAAAACCCTTTCAATTGCACCCAGGATCAAGTTTCAAGTTCACTTTCATTTCAATCACGACCTTTCTCCTCCGATTATACTTAAAAGATATCATTTTATTTCCAAGTATTCGCAACACCTAGTTATATTCTCTTATTATTTAATCGACCATAATAGGTAATAACTTACTATTACTACCTACTAGTATCGAATGCATATTCCTAAAACCAAAAGGGAATATATTTAATATGTATAAAAATATAACTGAAAACCTTATTATGTCAATTCATTCTATTCGACTATTTAGGAATTCCTATCGATTCTATGGCGTCCCATATATCGACCTGAATCCATAAATACTCAACAGAACGAGCCAACACAATATAAAACCATTTTATATAAAAATACAAGTACGCTCTCTCATATCACTCAAACTCATTCTAGGGCACTACTAACCGTATCTCTAATGAGTTTATTCCCAACAGAGCCAGGGTTAACGCCAACCATCGCTCTGATACCAACTGTAACGACCCAAATTCTTGACCGTTCAAATCGACAATAAGCCACACATGTCGACCCAAACAAATCTCAAATGCAGGTAGTTATTGGGAAAAGAAGAAAAAGAAAGAAAGAAGAGAAAAGACAATAACAGAATCTCACAGCGGAAGGACAACATATAATAACAAATAGCAGTTAAAAGCAGTTGAAATATATATACATTGACTATAACCTTCAATGATTATCAGAGTTACATATACATACAGCTGTACATAATAGGCAGCGGAAAAATAATGCAGCGGATATACATATGTATAGATAGTAGATATACCAAATCTTCGTCTTCGATCTCCAAAGCACAGTCATCTTCAGTAACTGCAACGTCTGCTGACCCGAGCGTATTGCATATAAGAAAAACACAACAAACACTCGGATCAGCACTAAATCATCTCATATTAGTCCAATCAAAATATGAAATAACATCAGTGTCATGGGTGCAGTAACTCAAGAGATGTTACGGGGTTTCCATCTCTCAAGGATCCGTTAAACTAATACATACATAATATAGTACGCTATTATGATAGTGTCTATCCAGTAAAATATAAATACTGAAAATAGCGTAAGCGGGATTACCATATTACCCTTACGCCGTTTATAGGCATCAACAGTCTATACAGTACCGTAAATTCACCGTACTGGTGTTATCAGAGGGCACTCCATAGAAGGCAATGCTAAATCAAAAATTGTATGGGGCTCGATAAGGATATATATATATGACAAGGCACTCGAGGCAATGCCCAGGGTAGGATTCTACCAATTGCACTCCCGGACCGGTGGTAACGCATAGCAGCCACTACCGCCCACCTCGGAACACACTCCCATAATCATAAAATTAAATGGGCCCAAATCATCATCATCATAGTCATATAAATAGCATCGAAGAAGTGTGTCCGATCAAAGGCGCTAACCTCAATTAGTCACGGTATAGCTCCTGTTTTAGTCATTTCAATTCTGACCCGAAGGTCAGGGCTATTTCGTCACCGTACATCTTCTTCGATTCAATAATCGCCTCCAAGTCATCATACTCATTCTGGATACGTCATAACGTTCACAGTTGTCAAAGTGGTATCGACACTGACAGAGAGTATGCCTTATGTCGACTCCGGTCTCTTTAACAACCAACGCTTACATCTTTTCACATCGGTCGGTTCTTTTATATTTGAAAGGTTCTCTTTCATATCAAAATATCATATTTTGTTTCGAACCAATTTATATTCAAATAAAATAAAATTTCATATCAAAATATCATAAATCATCCCAAGCCGATTTTTTTATTCTAAATTAGAATATCTCCCATACCATTATATTATAATCATATAATATTTCCAAAACGAAATATTCAAATAGAATATAATTTTACCTCAAGGGTTTCCAATTATCTCGGATTCTCATCTCAACTCCATTTGAACCAGTGGTTCAAACTCAAGCATTTCCATTCGGAAGAATTTAAAATTTGCGAAAATACTTGTAAACTAAATGTTCATATAATAAAAATAATAATAATAATAATAATAATAATAAATTTTGTATAAATATATAAATATATGGATATATATATATAGAATAAAAAATTTTGAAAATAAAACAGTAGTTTAAATATTATATATATATATATACTTAAAAATAAGGTTTACTAGAAAAATTTAGAAATGAAATATAAGGAAAAATTATTTGAAATATCATAATGATAAGTGAAAGTAAGTAATAAATTTTAAAGGAAGAATAATTATTTGGAATTAAATACATAAATATTATTTAAATAATTTCTCTAATCAAAATCTTTCCTTCCTTCCAAATTCAGATACTTGAATTTATCCTCCGATCTCAATGGAGTTCATTAAATTCCTTATCTCGTTTCAACCCTGCTCAACAACTATTTGGTTTCAAGAGTAAAATATATTTGAACTGAGTTAAACAACCCAGACACCCTCGATTTCCACATTTTCCAAAATTTGATTCCCTAAGAACGTATTCCTTCTAATCCAAACTCTTAATTTGGAAAGATTTTTTTTTCATATTCAAATTCCAATTTAAAATAAATTTCCACCTAATTTTGGAAAAATTCCATTAACCCTTTTAATCATCATCCCAGTTCAGAATCTTTAAAGAATTTAAAATCGAGTATCGACACATTCTTTTAAATGAAATTCTATCAAATAAAATTTCAAATATTAAAATCATTTAACCAATCGATATCTGTATATAATTATCTATCCAATGGCCAAGTGATTTAATATTTAATTTCTCGATATTTCAGGGATGGATCTATCATTTCAATCCAAATCAGGGTCACAGAGATTTATCATTTCACTCTGTGTTCTTAATTCATTTTATCGATAAATCCCGGGTTCATTAGATGCCCGCAACATCAAGGGTAAATGGGATTCATCGTCAATAACATACATCAACATGAACTGAATAAATGAACAATTCAGGTAATATTCATCAACAATCAAATCAACCAAGGCATCCATCACATCATTTCATTCAACAGTAAATTGAATCATATTACTGATCAACAAGTGCTCGAAATTTAAATTAGAAATTTAAATTAAATTTAAACAACTAATTTATCGATTTTCAATGCATGTTAACACTTGCATGTCAAATTTCAAGCAATCATTCACCAGAACAATCACTACCATACATCCAATTCATTTCATACATTAATTCGATAAATATGGGATAAATTCAGTATTTCGTGAGTGGCAAAACACTCACCTTTGTGTTTCAGTTTGAATTGAACGTTCAGAAAGGCCCAAAATTTTACAGTCTCAGATCGCAACCAAACCAGTGCCAAAACGTCCGCAACTCCGTCACGATCCCAACGCAACAAACGGTTCGTCAATCCGAGGTTGTATGAAGAAGTTATCAGCGTTCAACCATTTGAATTATAAATATATAGAAATTAATAAATAAATTCCTCACCCCTTAAGAATCCGACACGTCAGCGCTTCAACCCTTCTTCCCGCTCACCAGTCTCGTTGCTACAGTAGACCACGCACGAAACGACCCATCAGCGGTGAACTTTGACCGCAAAATTCACCCGCCTCCGTCCATGGCCGGACCTCCGACCACCTACGCCAGAACCGGCTCCCTCCGCCGCATCCACGGCCACCAGGCCCGCCACCTCCGGCGGCCTCCATCTCCGCCACCGTCAGTCCAAAGTTTCGCCCCCCCTTTGCCTTTAAGCACCAAATCCGACCACCTCGGGTCGAATTACGACCTGCAACCACCTTCATACGACTCCCCGCGACAAACTCTACAAAACCCATGTCCCGGAATCTCCGATTACATCCTCAATCAAAAAGCCCCAAATCGTACCTTCATATTCCGAAAATCAGCACCTTTGACTGCGATTTCTGGCCACCCAGAGCCTTGCATGTCGAAACTGATTATAGATCTGAACTCTACTCGTCGAGAGCTTCAGTTTGACATATAATACGATAGGGTTTCGAGAGATTTTATTTTTTTGAGCTTTATTTTGATTTTAATTTAAAAATAAAATATATTTTCAGCCATTAAAGAAGAAAATGATGGAGGAGGAGTGGAAATGGGCTGACTTGATGGTAGTGGCCTAAGTATATGTGTATGTATAAGGCCCAAACTGATTAACACATACACAGTTATCGCGTAACCGATTTTGACGTACATTTCACATTACCGGGCCCACATAATGACCCCGGAAAAATCTGGAAAAATTATTTTTGGTTATGTTTTGACGATACGGTCCCAACGAAACTAATTTCGTCGGATTCTGAGGCCGTTTGAAAAATGGCCTTTTTCGGGTCGATCCAATTTAACTGTCAACTGGTAAAACACGTTTTCCCTTGCCACGCTCACATATTAATTCGAAAAATTCTGAAAATTGAAACCTAGTAATAATTCGCCGTTCCGGATCCAATGGCGCCAGTTACGTCGAATTCCGAGACAGTCGCCAAAACAGTTAAATTTCACAGTTAAATAAATAAATAAAATATTCAAATATTCATTTAACTGTTTTAATTCAAATTTAAATATTTATAAATTCAAATTTAAACCAAATTATAACTTAAATAAATTCTATAAACTTATTTCACAAATTTTAAGTTCCATATTTGATTATATTTCCAATTTGAAAATTTGAATTTCAAATTAAATCTAAACAATTAAAAAAATCCATTGTTTAACAATTCAAATCTGAATTCCTTTTTAACTTAAATATTTTAAAATTCCACTTAACTCAAATTACAACTTAAATAAAGTTTATAAATCGATTCCACGAATTCTAAGTTCTCAAGTTTGGTTATTTAAAATTTCTACTTTGAATTCTAATTATTATTCACAACTTAGAATTTCACCATTTTTAATTTAAATTTTGAATTCTACCTTTAAATTAACCACTCAGATTAAATTTAATTATTTAAATATTAAATTCAAATCATAGTCTTATTAAATAGAACTAAAATCTGAAACTCTATTTATACTAACTTCACATAATTACCAACATTTAAATCCAACAAAATTTGATTTTTCTTAATATATTACAATTTATTTAATTTAAATTGGAATTCAAATATACTGAAATTTTTGGGATGTTACACTACTACACTGTAATAATCATCTAGCAGAAACGCTTTCATCTCACGTTCTACATATATAGTATACAATCAGAACCGTAAGCACGTATTGGGTAATGGATTTCCAACTATGGCAAGGTATGGAACCACCTTCCGATCAGTGTACTCTAGGAACGATACACTGGAGTTCAACAAGAACATCTTGCAACTCAGCCACACATGACCGACCACTCATTTCGCTTGAGTGTATCGAATGTACATCACCAACGGTTGGGATCAGCAACTGTTCCCGTATATATATATGGGATAGCATTGATAGATTAAAGAAGCAAATGAATATTCTCTAGATAGGTGATTATACACCCTACTTCGGTGCGACTGACTTAGCCATGCTGCCTGCCCAATTTTTGTCATTTACCGGTTGTTGAGGCCAGAAGTTACGATTACTTTCCATTCATTGATAACACGAACACTTTGAAGGCCACATTATCAAATCCGTTAATCATTAATTGGTTTACACAAATATTCTGGATGTTATGCTAAGGGAATAAATCCGTTGCAACCATATATATTTATACAGACCAATCCATTCGATCATTGGAAATACTTTGTCAGACATTCGTCCATTTACGTTCGTTCTGGGATTTGAACGAAACCGAAGGCACTATTCAGTACGTCCATCTTAGTCCATTGTTATCTAAGATTTATACAACAGCCCTTGCACTTTACTCCGTCTTCCATTTTCTTCGGCATATTCGCAACGCTTATGCCAATACAGAGTGGTTCTTTGGATAAGAATCCAACCGGTCTCTCTATATTGACAACGTTAAAATGGTCAAACTTTGATAGTCTGTGATTTAACTATCAATGAAAACATGTCGGTGTACAAACGACGATCTAAATTCCAAATGGAATTATCGATCCAATCATCAAAACATATATACATATATATATCCACATTCCTTATTTTCTATGATTTAGACAATATACGTTATTAACATGGGGAAACATTTCCAATCCTCATTCACGCATCACTACCATTCCACAACTATTAGTCCCTAACTGTAACCTAGTAAGAGAACAATTCTCTAAGTATAAACCCCGAAGGCCGAAACCAACATCAGATCCACACTCAGAAAACCATTCGACTTAACTAATCTCTAGTCATTTTCTAATTTTGTTTAACTCTATTTGATTAACTCTAATTCGAATAACTAATATTCGATTACTCCTTTTAATAACGTTTATCCATTTATAAAGATTTACTTCTAGTAACGGTTCTTCACTTTATAAATGATTTCCATTTTATAACGTTTCTCCACTTATATAGATTTCCTTTTTATACATCTTATTCCGTTAGAAATATTTTCCTTTTTATAACGTCCTAATCCATTAGAAATATTTTCCTTTTTATAACATCCTAATCCGTTAGAAATATTTTCCTTTTTATGACATCCTAATCCATTAGAAATATTTTCCTTTTTATAACATCCTAACCCGTTAGAAATATTTTCCTTTTTGTAACATCCTAATCCGTTAGAAATATTTTCCTTTTTATGACATCCTAATCCGTTAGAAATATTTTCCTTTTTTTTCAATTCTATTTATTTTCTAAATAAATATTTCTTTTATAAAATCCTATGATTTTATTATATATAGATTTCATTTTTAATATACGGTTTGAAAATTCCCTTTTTACTTTCCAGATTCACTATGGTATTTAAAATACCGTAAACCATGATTACTATCAACCAAGCACACATAATCATCACAGATTATATAACACATCGCATATCACAATATATGAAACAAAACAGTATTTTATATATTGAGGAACCCGGTTGGGTCCCTCCAACCTGTATCCCTGTATCCACAGATGTTATACCATATAATTAACATTTAACTTCATTTCAATATGAAATGTTCTGATAAACAACATCAATATATATATATAACGGTTTATATATATATAATTTCAACTAACTGACTAGTAGTTCAATCAACCAAATCAACACACATCAATCAACAGATAATTAATAGTTCTAAGAATACGTTATACAAATATAACTGTTCAGAGTTGGTGAGTTTTACTCACATTGTCCGTAATCGTTAAATAACGATTTACGGTCAGTTTGTCCATTCAGGCATTTGATTTTCCCCTTTGAAATTCCAGTAGCTCAGTATACAACGAAATCCATTCCACAATGAAGATTTCATCGTTAAAATTCCAATGTTATCGATTTTGTTTGACTCTGTTATATGAGGAGAGAATTTTGCTTGTTATATATATTTACAAGACTGTATGTGAATTTAATTAAATAACTTTAAATTCCCTTTTTATATTGTTTGGGCATTACCTATAATTTCGGCCCAACCTTAACTTGAAAAGCCCAAACCAGCATGACCTTCTTCTCCATCCATTCCAAAGGCTGTGCTCCAGTATGATGCTCCTTCTCAGTAAACAGGACCATCACCTTCTTCTCCAACAGTCGATTTCGAGCCCAGACATCTCACTGCCATAACCGGTCATTAGAGCCTTCAAACTCCTTCAAACAAGACTTTCGCTGCAGACATTATTCCTTTGCCAAATCCGTTAAAACAATTTAATCCATCTTCGAGGTCACTAAAAATTCACATCATTAAATCCAACGCTCTGCGCCTAACAAACCTTTACTGCTTCTTTTTCAACTTCCTCATCAAGTGTCGGCTAATACAGTTCTTCCCCGATGAAGAACTCCAGATGCTCCTCCGGTTTTTCCCAGTAACTGAATCCTGTCACCACCATTCGACTCCTTCATCGTTCAACAAACCCATAAACATGCTACAGTACCAGAAAAGAATGAACCATCATCGGGGGAAAAAGATACAGGAACAGCTCCTGTTAACCTCACCTTGCACCATCACATCCATGTTGTACCCTCCCATCTCATATCCGCACTGTACAAGAACACAGTGGATCTTCCTGCAATGATCCTAAATGCTCCAGATATCTTCACACTGCCATCACCATTTCAGACATGAAACTCACGAGCTTCTCAAGCTCAAGCTACCTCACTTCTTCACAAATCAACAGACGGGTTACAACATACTTTCCCTCTTCAGTTTCTCCTCCGAAGATCCTTGAACCACCACAAATTTCGAATGTTTAAAACTCACATTCCCTTTACAGTGAAATCACCGATGCTTTCATTCACAAAATCATTCAAAACTCCATACCCAAGTCAACAGCAATTCATAAGTCCAAACAAGAATTACCAGGCTCCTCCTCTTCGAAGATATGAACGCCTCCTGCCATTTTAATCGAGTTCGAACTGATGACGCCCAAGAATCCATAAACAGAGAACACGTCGAGCTAAGCAATATGAAAATGAGGTTGTAGAGAATCTCAATGGGAATCCAAATATATTACTTTCAGGATTTATGGATTTTCTTTGCATTTGTTTTGGTTTTAGGAAGATCGATTTCTTTTTTGCTGTGTAAAAGAAGAAGAGCGGGGAAAGTAGTTTTGACCGGAGAAAGGGAATTTAGGTTTTTAGTGAAGTGTAGGATGGTATATATAGTGTAAGGGACGGAGATAATTGTTCTAGATATTTTGAAGATATTTTCAATATAATATTCAATTATATTCTGCCGAGCATCTCAACCTCTCACGACCACATGCTTCATTCGATTACCACGAAAATTGCCACTCCGCTATATTTTACTATTCCAGAATCGATTAAACCGGTTTCGTTCAATTCCGAGACTGTTTATGAAATTATATTGTATATATTTTTTTAGTGTTATAAAAATCGAAATAAATATTAAATCGATTTCAAAACACTCCAATTCTTCGATAATAAATTTGTATTATCGTTTACATTCAATATGATTTTTCATAAGCTTCGAATTCTATTTAATTTCGAATTAAATTCTATATTTGATTCAGTTATTTTTAAATAACTCGTATATATTGAATTCAAGTTATTAAACTTCTGATTCAATCACATTCATATATTTAAATAAATTAAATATTCTGACGCTAAAAACCCCGGGTCATTACATTCTTCCCCACTTAAAATAATTTCGTCCTCGAAATTGCTAAGCTAGAGGACGACCCTATCTACTTGGTAAATACTTATCGGTTTACCCCTTAACTTCAGTTTCAACTGAACCAAATTAATATCGACTAAAATATTAATTTATTCCCACTAACTAAAATTTCCAAAAAAATCTGAAAATTTTCTAACGCCTTTATTTTTCAGAAAATTTTGCCATAACCTCCTTGGTACAGCTCTATCGGTAAAACTCCAACTCTCCTCTCTAGGCCATCTCCAACCCAAAAGAAAATCAAACAGCCAAGCAGCTTGCCAATTCGGCTCATAAATTCCAAACTCATATAAATTATAAAGTTGTACCTTTTTGTCGGGTATATCATTATATCCCTACCATCTGCTATCAATTTTGCATATATCATGCCATCCAAATCAAACTCCAATCTGTCTTTATTACCAACACAATTATTGGCTTGTTTTCAAGTAAAATTCCATTTAAACTCTAATCTCAAATTTTAATCTCTCAACTTACCAACTCAATTTCATATTAACTTATTTCAAGTTAAATCCCAATTTATAAATCACTTTTACCAGTTCACCTATTTAACTCATAAGTTAATTTAATTTCCGAATTTAAATTCTTGGGTTTATTCAAATCACTGGAAATCATAATAACAATTCAAAATCCTTTGAATTCCTGAATAACTTGTTTTTGCAAAACAATTTCAAAACAAAATCTTTGGTAGTAATCCGTCACTTAGCAACTTGAAAATTACACTGATGATGTATCGATCCATCATCGGAATTATTTCCCAGCGATCCAAGTGAGTTCAATACTATATTCCTTTCAATTTGAAAACAAATTTCAAACTCTCCCAGGAACTTAAAATTTCCTTATTATAATTCCAAATCTGATTTAAATTCAGATTTACTTCATCTTATTTGACATACTTTACTTATATGAATTCTGATTAGTTATTTATAACTATTTCACCTTTTTATAATCTCTTTCGATTATAGCAACAACCAACACATCCAATATACTATAATGATTCAAATCTTAACCATTTTTTTATATCAAAATATAATTCGGGTAAAATTACTTCATTCACCCTCTTTCAAAACATACCGTGTCGACTTATCGTATTCGAGCGTTTAGAAACCCTTATCGATATTGTGGTGCCCACTATCGACCAGAATTCATAAGCCACTTAACCAATAAAGCTCCACAATATAATTTTTTTTTTATATCAAATAACAAATACGTTCACTCGTATATATACACTCAACTCAATCTAGGATATTACTAATCCCATCTCTACTGAGTTACGCCACAGAGCCAAGGTAATACTTAACCTTAAGCTCTGATACCAACTGTAATGACCCTCAAATCCGGTCCAATTTGAGCTGACTAATTAACACAAGTCCAACCCCAAAATTCACTGAAAATTCAAGAAATTAATAGAAAGAAGATAGAGGGTGAGGATAGATAAGATAGAATAGAAGAAGAAGAAGAAGAAGAAGAACATCATCATCAGAGTAACACGAATCTCACAGCGGAATGAATAAAATATAACATAATTTTTGAAATACAAACAGTATATGTATACAATAGCATTGCAGAGTACAACACTTACAACAACAGCGGAAATAATAATAGTTATAGAATCTTGAAGCCTCCTGCTCCAAGCTCTCCAAGTGTATCTGTAAAATCCTGACTACTTGACTTCCCGTACAAATTAGGCACCCAAGAGTTTAGGGAAAACAAACAAATAAACTCTGGGTCAGTCATGGACTGGTGTGAGTAAAACAGTTTTAAACAGTTCAAAAAAGTAAACGATATCTCATAAGACCACGCCGTATAACGAAACGGGTTTTTCCCTTATGAGAATCCAAAATATCTTTATATCAAAAACCTTTTGATATTATAATAATGTCTATCTACGACACTGTAATAATCATCTAGCAGAAACACTTTCATCTCACGTTCTACATATATAGTATACAATCAGAACCGTAAGCACGTATTGGGTAATGGATTTCCAACTATGACAAGGTATGGAACCACCTTCCGATCAGTGTACTCTAGGAACGATACACTGGAGTTCAACAAGAACATCTTGCAACTCAGCCACACATGACCGACCACTCATTTCGCTTGAGTGTATCGAATGTACATCACCAACGGTTGCGATCAACAACCGTTCCCGTATATATATATATATATATATATATATATATATATATATATATATATATGGGACAACATTGATAGATTAAAGAAGCAAATGAATATTCTCTAGATAGGTGATTATACACCTTACTTCGGTGCGACCGACTTAGCCATGCTGCCTGCCCGATTTTTGTCATTTACCGGTTTTTGAGGCCAGAGGTTACGATTACTTTCCATTCATTGATAACACGATCACTTTGAAGGCCAAATTATCAAATCCGTTAATCATTAATTGGTTTACACAAATATTCTGGATGTTATGCTAAGGGAATAAATCCATTGCAACCATATATATTTATACAGACCAATCCATTCGATCATTGGAAATACTTTGTCAGACATTCATCCATTTACGTTCGTTCTGGGATTTGAACGAAACCGAAGGCACTATTCAGTACGTCCATCTTAGTCCATTGTTATCTAAGATTTATACAACGGCCCTTGCACTTTACTCCGTCTTCCATTTTCTTCGGCATATTCGCAACGCTTATGCCAATACAGAGTGGTTCTTTGGATAAGAATCCAACCGGTCTCTCCATATTGACAACGTTAAAATGGTCAAACTTTGATAGTCTGTGATTTAACTATCAATGAAAACATGTCGGTGTACAAACAACGATCTAAATTCCAAATGGAATTATCGATCCAATCATCAAAACATATATACATATATATATCCACATTCCTTATTTTCTATGATTTAGAAAATATACGTTATTAACATGGGAAAACATTTCCAATCCTCATTCACACATCACTACCATTCCACAACTATTAGTCCCTAACTGTAAACTAGTAAGAGAACAATTCTCTAAGTATAAACCCCGAAGGCCGAAACCAACATCAGATCCACACTCAGAAAACCATTCGACTTAACTAATCTCTAGTCAGTTTCTAATTTTGTTTAACTCTATTTGATTAACTCTAATTCGAATAACTAATATTCGATTACTCCTTTTAATAACGTTTATCCATTTATAAAGATTTACTTCTAGTAACGGTTCTTCACTTTATAAATGATTTTCTTTTTATAACGTTTCTCCACTTATACAGATTTCCTTTTTATACATCTTATTCCGTTAGAAATATTTTCCTTTTTATAACATCCTAATCCATTAGAAATATTTTCCTTTTTATAACATCCTAATCCGTTAGAAATATTTTCCTTTTTATGACATCCTAATCCGTTAGAAATATTTTCCTTTTTATAACATCCTAATCCGTTAGAAATATTTTCCTTTTTATAACATCCTAATCCGTTAGAAATATTTTCCTTTTTATGACATCCTAATCCGTTAGAAATATTTTCCTTTTTTTTCAATTCAATTTATTTTCTAAATAAATATTTCTTTTATAAAATCCTATGATTTTATTACATATAGATTTCATTTTCAATATATGGTTTGAAAATTCCCTTTTTACTTTCCAGATTCACTATGGTATTTAAAATACCGTAAACCATGATTACTATCAACCAAGCACACATAATCATCACAGATTATATAACACATCACATATCACAATATATGAAACAAAACAGTATTTTATATATTGAGGAACCCAGTTGGGTCCCTCCAACCTGTATCCCTGTATCCACAGATGTTAAACCATATAATTAACATTTAACTTCATTTCAATATGAAATGTTCTGATAAACAACATCAATATATATATAACGGTTTGTATATATATATATATATATAATTTTAACTAACTAACTAGTAGTTCAATCAACCAAATCAACACACATCAATCAATTGATAATTAATAGTTCTAAGGATACGTTATACAAATATAACTGTTCAGAGTTGGTGAGTTTTACTCACATTGTCCGTAATCGTTAAATAACGATTTACGGTCAATTTGTCCATTCAGGCATTTGATTTTCCCCTTTGAAATTCCAGTAGCTCAGTATACAACGAAATCCATTCCACAATGAAGATTTCATCGTTAAAATTCCAATGTTATCGATTTTGTTCGACTCTGTTATATGAGGAGAGAATTTTGCTTGTTATATATATTTACAAGACTTTATACGAATTTAATTAAATAACTTTAAATTCCCTTTTTATATTGTTTGGGCATTACCTATAATTTCGGTCCAACCTTAACTTGAAAAGCCCAAACCAGCATGACCTTCTTCTCCGTCCATTCCAAAGGCTGTGCTCCAGTGTGCTGCTCCTTCTTAGTAAACAGGACCATCACCTTCTTCTCCAACAGTCGATTTCGAACCCAGACATCTCACTGCCATAACCGGTCATTAGAGCCTTCAAACTCCTTCAAACAAGACTTTCTCTCCAGACATTATTCCTTTGCCAAATCCGTTAAAACAATTTAATCCATCTTCTAGGACACTAAAAATTCACATCATTAAATCCAATGCCCTATGCCTAACAAACCTTTACTGCTTCTTTTTCAACTTCCTCATCAAATGTCGGCTAATACAGTTCTTCCCCGATGAAGAACTCCAGATGCTCCTCCGGTTTTTCCCAGTAAACTGAATCCTGTCACCACCATTCTACTCCTTCATCGTTCAACAAACCCACAAACATGCTACAGTACCAGAAAAGAATGAACCATCATCGGGGGAAAAAGATACAGGAACAAATCCTGTTAACCTCACGTTGCACCATCACATCCATGTTGTACCCTCTCATCTCATATCTGCACTGTACAAGAACACAGTGGAGCTTCCTGCAATGATCCTAAATGCTCCAAATATCTTCACACTGCCATCACCGTTTCAGACATGAAACTCACGAGCTTCTCAAGCTCAAGCTACCTCACTTCTTCACAAATCAACAGACGAGTTACAACATACTTCCCCTCTTCAGTTTCTCCTCAGAAGATCCTTGAACCACCACAAATTTCGAACGTTTAAAACTCACGTTCCCTTTACAGTGAAATCACCGATGCTTTCATTCACAAAATCATTCAAAACTCCATACCCAAGTCAACAGCAATTCATAAGTACAAACAAGAATTACCAGGCTCCTCCTCTTCGAAGATCTGAACGCCTCCTGCCATTTTAATCGAGTTCGAACTGATGACGCCCAAGAATCCATCAACAGAGAACACGTCGAGCTAAGCAATATGAATATGAGGTTGTAGAAAATCTCGATGGGAATCCAAATATATTACTTTCAGGATTTATGGATTTTCTTTGCATTTGTTTTTATTTTAGGCAGATCAATTTCTTTTTTGCTGTGTAAAAGAAAAAGAGCGGCGGAAAGTAGTTTTGACCGGAGAAAGGTAATTTAAGTTTTTAGTGAAGTGTAGGATGGTATATATAGTGTAAGGGACGGAGATAATTGTTTTAGATATTTTGAAGATATTTTCAATATAATATTCAATTATATTCTGCCGAGCATCTCAACCTCTCACGACCACATGCTTCATTCGATTACCACGAAAATTGCCACTCCGCTATATTTTACTATTCCTGTAACACCCCGAATTTCAGTTAACACTGATATTCACTAATTACAGAATTAATAATTTCAGATGTGAGAATCTGGGGAAACGGGTTACGTCATTGTGTTCGTCTCGGAAAAATACGCGAAATAGAGTCCGAAATTTTGTGAATCGGAGTCCGTATGACCCGGTTAAGGCCCAAAGAAGTTTTCGGGAAATTTGAATTTCGAAACATGCAGAAATGGGGGCCAGGCGGGAAAACTCCCGCCCAGCCAAGTCGACTAGGCTGTCGACAGGGCTGTCGACTTGCCTGTCGACGTGCCTGTCGACTTGGCAGTCGACAGGGCTGTCGACTTGCCCTGTCGGCTGATTCTGGCCTGGGTGCACCTGGTTGAGTTTTGGGCTGGGTTGGAGGGCTGGGGACGAAATCTGATGGACCTAAACTAACCTAGGGTTAATCTAAGGGTCTAAAACATAACCTAATCCTATAAATACACCCTAAGACTACCCTAATCCATACTAAAAATAGAATCTATGCCATCATGCCGCCAAAATGCAACTTAGAAGGAGCCTCCACTAATTAGAGAAGAGGATTGCAAGCTAATCAACTACTAATCCACCTCTACTTCAACTCTAGCAACTATCTAAGGATCTAATCTTGGAGTTTGTGAGTTTCTATCACTTTAATAACCAATTGCTAAACTAAGTAGATGAGATGTGATGAGATCATATGGTTTTGCTTGCGGATCAATGGGTTTTAGGTCATATGTTATGATGCTAGTTTGTTAATCACTATGTTTAACACTTATTCATGATGACACTATGTTTATGCAAGTTAAGTGTTTGGGTTTATGCATGTTAAGTGGTGGCTTTTATGCATGCTAAGTGTTTGGTTTTATGCATGCTAAGTGTTTGGTTTTATGCAAGTTAAATGCTTGGTTTTATGCTAGAATGATGTGTGAAATAAGTGACATGACATGCAAGTTTAACCTATGAGTTTGGATCTATAATATGCATAATCTATGCAAGTTGTTTGGATTAGTGATATGCATAACATATGCGAGTTTACCTTTGTATGTCATACATACATATGCAAGTTCATATGTAACATGTTATGCAAGTTATGTGTTTGGTTATATGCAAGTTATGTGCATGATTATATGCAAGTTCATATGTAACATGTTATGCAAGTTATGTGTTTGGTTATATGCAAGTTATGTGCATGATTATATGCAAGTTCATATGTAACATGTTATGCAAGTTATGTGTTTGGTTATATGCAAGTTAACATGTGACATGCTATGCAAGTTCACACCTTTGTATGACATAAGAATCATATGCAAGTTACCCCCTTTGTGACATATGTGCTTCATGCAAGTTTGGGTTAAATGCTAGTTGGGTTTAATGTATGCTCATGTATGCAAGTTGACACCTTTTAAACCCATGATAATGCTAATGATATGCTAAGTTGAACCCATTGTGTGTATGATGAATCTTCTCTTTTAAAGTATGTCATGTTAACGTATTTACGTGGGGACGATGGGGTAAAAATTAATGAACACATAAAATTGTGTGAAGTGGGTATGATTAAACATACCATAAAGTGGATGGACATAATTGGGAATTTACCTATTAAGTTGGGTCTACCCATATTATGGAATTGGGAATTTACCTATTGAGTTAGGTCTACCCATATTCTTAAATATTTGTAATTAATTAGGGACAATTAATACAAATTATGGGGGTGATTAATTAGGTGTAATTAATCGACTAAGACACGAGGTTGGACCCTTTTGTAGCATAAGACTGCCCGGAACCGACCGGCAAATCCAGCGACTACAAATGATTGGCCCAATGTGAGAGGTCTTGGTCATAAACTAAATACGTGACAAGTGTAAAGACACGAGGTTAGACCCTGTTATGGTGTAAGGCTGCCCGGAACCAACCGGCATATCCAGCTGCCATAAAAGACAGTCTAATGTGAGAGGTCTTTACAAAGGTTACGATCTTAATTAATTAAGAAACACTTAACAAAATTAGCATGTAGTGAGGCATGAGGGGTTAAGTGGGTTCCTTGGGTGGCATGTAGTAACTAGTGGGGGTGCCTTGGGTGGCAATAAAAAATACGATTAGAATACTTAACCAAAGCGGAACATGTAATTAAACATGACTAAAGGGTTAAGTAAGTGCCTTGGGTGGCATGTGGGAATCAAGTAAGTGCCTTGGGTGGCATGTGGAAATCTAGTGGGTGCCTTAAGTGGCAATTGAAATATGATTAAATGACAAGCTTAAGTAGTAGCTTGTGGGGGCCTTAAGTGGCAATTGAAATATGATTAAATGACAAGCTTAAGTAGTAGCTTGTGGGGGCCTTGAGTGGCAATTGAAATATGATTAGATGACTTAACCAAACCTTAACATGTAAGTGGGCACGATTATAAAAAGGGGTTAAGTGGGATGCACTAGATAAAATGACAAGCTTAAGTAGTAGCTTGTGGGGGCCCATTTCAACCAATATCCCAAACGTATCTTTGTGGGCTCGACCCAAGTCGAGGACGGGACACGCATATTGGGCTTGACTGTAAGAGGCCAAAACGGGGTAGCGGTGGCAATGCGAGTCCAACGGGTTTCATATGCGTGTGTGGACCCGGGCTGGTAGGTAAGACGTTGTTGCTTCGTGTAGGTATAAGCCGTGCACCATTGATTATCGGGTTGCCACTTTGGGGAGTGATACACCCCACTGTGGGGCCAGCATGGGTATCTACGTTAGGGAGCCGATCGCTTGGGAAGTAGTGGGTACACCTAGCGGAGATAGGGGCAGACGGCACCTATGTAGTCAGCTAGGGGTACAAGAAGCTACTGGGTAAAATTACTAAGTACACTTAGTGGGATCAACCTTTAAGTAGGAATTACCCTTGGTGGGTAGAACTGGTGTGGTGCAGTGTAGGAATTACCCTTGGGTGGGTAGATCTGGGGTGGTGCAGTGTAGTAATTATCCTTGGGTGGGTAAATGCGTCTTTACGGTTATCTTAGTTCATCCTAAGTCTAGTTGGCTGCTTAGTGTAGCCATTTATCCCCAGTCGTTACCGTATATCAAGCTCATGTCTTACTCTGGTTACTTTAATGATTGTATTGTTAAAGTTATAGGACTCGCTCAGACTTATGTCTGACCCCGTTGTTTTTATCTTTTTTTCCCAACCCTCAGGTTATCAGAGTGGGCCTAGCACTAGTGGGCTTTGATCAGACTGCTTTATCTATCTTTTGGAGCTAGGACCGTGGATGTAAAGCTCAGTTTATCTTTTCTATTATGGCTATTAAGTTATGTAGTGGGATTATGTACTTTTGTTTTATCAGGATGGATATTATGTACTTGACTCTTGTTTATGGTTTTGGTGTAACCAAACATGTTTTACTTTCCGCTGCAATGAAATGATGTTTTAAATTCTCAAGTATTACTTATATCTGTCTTGTTGTAATTTTTCTGTTCTATATTCACTTAAAATACTCCACCGATGTTATGGCATTCCCTTGGTGAGTGACCGTAGCGGGTGTGGGGTGTTACACGTGGTATCAGAGCTTAAGGTTACCAGAACAGATAAAATTTTTAGAAAAACTATTTTCTAAGAATATTTTTGAAAGGAGTATTTTCAAAAACATGTCTTTTAAGAGAAAAGTTTTTGAAAGAAAAGCATAATCCCCGATAGCCATATCTTTATCTTTCGAATTCTCCGTTTTGAATCTCTTCCTCTCTCGTTTTGAGTTTCCCCTCCGTGTATAGATGATCTTTCTAAGATAGATAAGAATGGAAAACCACTTCAAGGGACTTAGACATTAGTCGGACTAGAAGTTGGTTCAAGAAGGAGGAGGACTTGTAGGTACCTATTGGATAGACGATGGGAGGAAGGCTCAAGTAGTTGTTGTTTAATGAAGGACGAAACCTCATTTTGATGGGAGGTTACGAGTGGAGAATGGGAAGAAGAGGGCTAGTAGTTATCCTTTTGGAGGAATAGGACACCTTATTAGGATTGTCCAAAGGGGCAAGGGCAAGGTATGGAATCTTCTGGAGGGTAGTTGTATTCCATCACGGCTAGTGTACCAGATGGGGATAAGACCGTCTTGGTTGGAATTTGGATTTCTTTATTATCCGGTTCGAACTTTATTTGATTCTGACGCATCGAGTTCGTTTATCTCATCGTTGTTAGTTGAGTCACTGCACTTAGACACCAGTTTAGTAGATGATCCCTTAGTTGTTTCAAACCCAATTGGGGACTCCATGATGTGTTTGGGTTTGAAAGTTTCTATACTTAGCATTGAGTTTAGATGTGATGCTTCTTGGGCTTCACGGGCTATGGGTTAATTTTGGGCATGGACTGGTTATCCAGTAATGGTGTCGTTCTTGTTTGTGGAAGGAGAGTTGTTAGGCTTACGACCCGCTTGGGTAACACTCTCGAGATCTCTTGTAATCCCATGGAATCTGTTATGCTAAGTTATCTAGAATCGCTTGACACGTCGGTCTAGAGTTTGCGATCTGTTAGAGAGGTCCGGGAATACTCGGATGTGTTTGAGGAGGTGAAGGGCTTACCTCCGGAGCGGGAGATTGACTTCCGAATATATCTGGTAGACAATGCCAAACCAGTATCTTGGCCAGTGTGCCACATGGCTCCTCGTGAGAGTAGGGAACTCCATAAGCAAGTAGGCGATTTGCTTGAGAAGGGGTTCATAAGACGAAGTATATCTTAGTGGGGTGCTCCAATAGTTTTTGCCACGAAGGCGGATGGGTCCCTCAGACTTTGTGTAGGCTAAAGAAAACTAAATAAACTCACAAAGAAGAATAGACACCCATTGCCGAGGATTGATGATCTCTTTGATTAGTTAGTTGGCGCCTCAGTATTTTCGCAGTTGGACATAGCCACCAGGTTTGGTCAGTTGAGAGTGGCTGAGGATAGTATAGAGAAGACTACCTTTAGGACTCCGGATGGTTTTTTTTATGAGTGGCTGGTGATGCCATTTGGTTTGACGAACGCCCCCGCATACTTTATTGATTTGATGAGAAGGGTGTTCAGGGAGTACCTAAATAAGTTCGTGATGGTCTTTGTAAATGACATCTTGGTCTTTTCTAGGAGCGAAATAAGTTTTCGTATGTGCTCAATAGGTTGAGCAAAGCCAGTTATGGGATAAACGGTGGTTTTGGAGCGAGACTGGCGAGGACGTCCAGAGTTGGACAAGGGCTTAATTAGTTAGCCGTTTTTACTAGTATCATCTCATGTAGGTCGTCTGAATTCGAAGGAGGTATCCCTTGGGTGTTTGTCTGATATTGGTTTAGGCCTTTGGGGCTTGCATTTGGGGGATGCCGAGTTCGACTAGGGTGGTCTGCGTGAGAGATGGACAGTTGTGATGATTTTGGATGGGGTAATATCCTGGTTTTCTCTAAAAGTGGAGAAGAGCATGCCCTACATCTTAGGGAAGTGTTGGAGACTCTTCGAGCGCATAGTCTTAGGACAGCAGAAGTGGATGTGATTCTTAGCATCCTATGAGTTTGAGATAGCGTATACCCATGGCAAGGGTAACGTGGTAGCGGACGCCTTAAGTAGAAAAAGGTTGTCCTCGAGTTCATTGTTCGTTGAACGACGGAGCTTAGAGTTTATTTCTATGTTTGACTTTAGACCTTCCGTTGACTTTGTACCCGGTTTGCTAGCCTCCTTGGAGGTTAGGCCTACTCTTTTGGGACGGATTGGTGAGGCACAGCGAGACGACCCACAGTTGGTTGAGTTAGTAGAGAAGCTCATAAGGGGGGAGTCGTCCAGCCATTTGAGTAGGTACACCCTAGATGGTAAGGGGTGGTTGTGTAGAGACTGTAGACTTTGTGTACCGCAAGAGGAAGGGTAATACGGGAATTTGGGTTGGGGTAGACAAACTTACTAAGAGTGCCCATTTTATACCCGTGAAGAGTAAGAGGACTGCTCAATGGCTAGCTTCAATCTACATTCGAGAGATTGTTAGATTACATGGTGTACCTTCCAGCATAGTGAGTGATCGAGATCCTATCTTCACTAGCGAGTTTTGGAAGAGTTTGAAAGAGGCGGTCGGGACTCAGTTGTGTTTGAGTACCGCATATCATCCTCAGACGGATGGCCAGACTGAGAGGGTGAATCATATTTTAGAAGACCTTTTGAGGCTATGTATCTTGGATTCTGGAGGTACATGGGAAGAGCATTTTCCATTGGTGGAGTTCGCATATAATAACAGCTTTCAGTCTAGTATTGGCATGGCTCCTTTCGAAGCTCTTTATGGAAGGCCTTGTCGATCACCTACATGTTGGTGGGAATCTACGGATAAGATCTTGCTTGGGCCCGATATGGTTAGAGAGACTTAGAAAAAGATTGATTTGATTCGAAGAAGGATGAAAACGGCGCTAGACAGACAGAAATCTTATGCGGACAAGAGGAGAACAGAGCTTGAATTTGATGTTGGGGACATGGTCTTTGTCAAAGTATCTCCGTTACGGAATGTGGTTCGCTTTGGATCTGTTGGGAAGTTAGCACCAAGGTTTGTTGGACCGTTTCCTATTAAGTAAAGGATTGGACAGATGGCCTATAGAGTGGAGTTGACCGACAGACTTAGTGGTGTACATGATGTATTCCATGTGTCACATTTGAGGAAGTGCCTACATGAGACCGCAGAGGTGGTGGAGCCGAGCTTGCTTAGAGAAGTAGAGATAGAGCATGATGCGACTATTCGACGAGCTCCTACACGCATCCTTGGGTCAGAGATTAAGAGGTTGAGAAACAGGGAGGTTCAACTAGTCAAAGCGCAATGGGGAGAAGATGAGAGCAACGCTACTTGGGAGACGGAAGCGAAAATGCGTTCATTATACCCATTCCTTTTTGAGGGTATGTCTTTTAACTTCTCCTTTATCGTTTGTCTAGTACTTATCTTATCTTTAGTATGTCCTCTTGTTAGTGCCTTTGACCTTTAGATAGGGTAAACCTATGGTTGAAACATGTGTTTGAGACATGTTATGATTGATGGATGCATGTGGATGCAAGTGTTTGCTAGTGGTTGCTCGTGGATGCATATACACACACTCTAGACACTAGATCGGCTCAATCACTTCATATTGCATATTGCATATAATTGTGTGTAGGTAGCTATATTTATGGATGTATAATGGTTGTGTTATCATATGGATGATGCATTTTGGTGAATGATTGTGCACTCATGTAGATATAGTATGTGTCGATAGGGTTCTTTCGCATACATATTGGATGCATGGCACTATCACGGTTTGCATATGTTCATACATTAGATAGGGAACATATACACACACTTTTTGCATATGCTCATACATCAGTAGAAATTGTTTTAAGGACAATGGATGCCCGTGTTTAATGGATTGAGTAGATGGTTGTTTGGATGGTAGGATATGCATTCTCCTTAACTTGGAGATTTCGGGGACGAAATCCTTTAAGGAGGGGAGAATGTAACACCCCGAATTTCAGTTAACACTGATATTCACTAATTACAGAATTAATAATTTCAGATGTGAGAATCAGGGGAAATGGGTTACGTCATTGTGTTCGTCTCGGAAAAATACGCGAAATAGAGTCCGAAATTTTGTAAATCGGAGTCCGTATGACCCGGTTAAGGCCCAAAGAATTTTTCGGGAAATTTGAATTTCGAAACATGCAGAAATGGGGGCCAGGCGGGAAAACTCCCGCCCAGCCAAGTCGACTTGGCTGTCGACAGGGCTGTCGACTTGCCTATCGACATGCCTGTCGACTTGGCAGTCGACAGGGCTGTCGACTTGCCCTATCGGCTGATTCTGGCCTGGGTGCACCTGGTTGAGTTTTGGGCTGGGTTGGAGGGCTGGGGACGAAATCTGACGGACCTAAACTAACCTAGGGTTAATCTAAGGGACTAAAACACAACCTAATCCTATAAATACACCCTAAGACTACCCTAATCCATACTAAAAATAGAATCTATGCCATCATGCCGCCAAAATGCAACTTAGAAGGAGCCTCCACTAATTAGAGAAGAGGATTGCAAGCTAATCAACTACTAATCCACCTCTACTTCAACTCTAGCAACCATCTAAGGAGCTAATCTTGGAGTTTGTGAGTTTCTATCACTTTAATAACCAATTGCCAAACTAAGTAGATTAGATGTGATGAGATCATATGGTTTTGCTTGCGGATCAATGGGTTTTAGGTCATATGTTATGATGCTAGTTTGCTAATCACTATGTTTAACACTTATTCATGATGACACTATGTTTATGCAAGTTAAGTGTTTGGGTTTATGCATGTTAAGTGGTGGGTTTTATGCATGCTAAGTGTTTGGTTTTATGCATGCTAAGTGTTTGGTTTTATGCAAGTTAAATGCTTGGTTTTATGCTAGAATCATGTGTGAAATAAGTGACATGACATGCAAGTTTAACCTATGAGTTTGGATCTATAATATGCATAATCTATGCAAGTTGTTTGGATTAGTGATATGCATAACATATGCGAGTTTACCTTTGTATGTCATACATACATATGCAAGTTCATATGTAGCATGTTATGCAAGTTATGTGTTTGGTTATATGCAAGTTATGTGCATGATTATATGCAAGTTCATATGTAACATGTTATGCAAGTTATGTGTTTGGTTATATGCAAGTTATGTGCATGATTATATGCAAGTTCATATGTAACATGTTATGCAAGTTATGTGTTTGGTTATATGCAAGTTAACATGTGACATGCTATGCAAGTTCACACCTTTGTATGACATAAGAATCATATGCAAGTTACCCCCTTTGTGACATATGTGCTTCATGCAAGTTTGGGTTAAATGCTAGTTGGGTTTAATGTATGCTCATGTATGCAAGTTGACACCTTTTAAACCCATGATAATGCTAATGATATGCTATGTTGAACCCATTGTGTGTATGATGAATCTTCTCTTTTAAAGTATGTCATGTTAACGTATTTACGTGGGGACGATGGGGTAAAAATTAATGAACACATAAAATTGTGTGAAGTGGGTATGATTAAACATACCATAAAGTGGATGGACATAATTGGGAATTTACCTATTAAGTTAGGTCTACCCATATTATGGAATTGGGAATTTACCTATTGAGTTAGGTCTACCCATATTCTTAAATATTTGTAATTAATTAGGGACAATTAATACAAATTATGGGGGTGATTAATTAGGTGTAATTAATCGACTAAGACACGAGGTTGTACCCTTTTGTAGCATAAGACTGCCCGGAACCGACCGGCAAATCCAGCGGCTACAAATGATTGGCCCAATGTGAGAGCTCTTGGTCATAAACTAAATACGTGACAAGTGTAAAGACACGAGGTTAGACTCTGTTATGGTGTAAGGCTGCCCGGAACCAACCGGCATATCCAGCTGCCATAAAAGACAGTCTAATGTGAGAGGTCTTTACAAAGGTTACGATTTTAATTAATTAAGAAACACTTAACCAAATTAGCATGTAGTGAGGCATGAGGGGTTAAGTGGGTGCCTTGGGTGGCATGTAGTAACTAGTGGGGGTGCCTTGGGTGGCATAAGGAAACTAGTGGGTTGCCTTGGGTGGCAATAGAAAATACGATTAGAATACTTAACCAAAGCGGAACATGTAATTAAACATGACTAAAGGGTTAAGTAAGTGCTTTGGGTGGCATGTGGGAATCAAGTAAGTGCCTTGGGTGGCATGTGGAAATCTAGTGGGTGCCTTAAGTGGCAATTGAAATATGATTAAATGACAAGCTTAAGTAGTAGCTTGTGGGGGCCTTAAGTGGCAATTGAAATATGATTAAATGACAAGCTTAAGTAGTAGCTTGTGGGGGCCTTGAGTGGCAATTGAAATATGATTAGATGACTTAACCAAACCTTAACATGTAAGTGGGCACGATTATAAAAAGGGGTTAAGTGGGATGCACTAGATAAAATGACAAGCTTAAGTAGTAGCTTGTGGGGGCCCATTTCAACCAATATCCCAAACGTATCTTTGTGGGCTCGACCCAAGTCGAGGACGGGACACGCATATTGGGCTTGACTGTAAGAGGCCAAAACGGGGTAGCGGTGGCAACGCGAGTCCAACGGGTTTCATATGCGTGTGTGGACCCGGGCTGGTAGGTAAGACGTTGTTGCATCGTGTAGGTATAAGCCGTGCACCATTGATTATCGGGTTGCCACTTTGGGGAGTGATACACCCCACTGTGGGGCCAGCACGGGTATCTACGTTAGGGAGCCGATCGCTTGGGAAGTAGTGGGTACACCTAGCGGAGATAGGGGCAGACGACACCTATGTAGTCAGCTAGGGGTACAAGAAGCTACTGGGTAAAATTACTAAGTACACTTAGTGGGATCAACCTTTAAGTAGGAATTACCCTTGGTGGGTAGAACTGGTGTGGTGCAGTGTAGGAATTACCCTTGGGTGGGTAGATCTGGGGTGGTGCAGTGTAGTAATTATCCTTGGGTGGGTAAATGCGTCTTTACGGTTATCTTATTTCATCCTAAGTCTAGTTGGCTGCTTAGTGTAGCCATTTATCCCCAGTCGTTACCGTATATCAAGCTCATGTCTTACTCTGGTTACTTTAATGATTGTATTGTTAAAGTTATAGGACTCGCTCAGACTTATGTCTAACCCCGTTGTTTTTACCTTTTTTTCCCAACCCTCAGGTTATCAGAGTGGGCCTAGCATTAGTGGGCTTTGATCAGACTGCTTTATCTATCTTTTGGAGCTTGGACCGTGGATGTAAAGCTCAGTTTATCTTTTCTATTATGGCTATTAAGTTATGTAGTGGGATTATGTACTTTTGTTTTATCAGGATGGATATTATGTACTTGACTCTTGTTTATGGTTTTGGTGTAACCAAACATGTTTTACTTTCCGCTGCAATGAAATGATGTTTTAAATTCTCAAGTATTACTTATATCTGTCTTGTTGTAATTTTTCTGTTCTATATTCACTTAAAATACTCCACCGATGTTATGGCATTCCCTTGGTGAGTGACCGTAGCGGGTGTGGGGTGTTACAATTCCAGACTCGATTAAACCGGTTTCGTTCAATTCCGAGACTGTTTATGAAATCATATTGTATATATTTTTTTAGTGTTATAAAAATCGAAATAAATATTAAATCAATTTCAAAACACTCCAATTCTTCGATAATAAATTTGTATTATCGTTTACATTCAATATGATATTTCATAAGCTTCGAATTCTATTTAATTTCGAATTAAATTCTATATTTGATTCAGTTATTTTTAAATAACTCGTATATATTGAATTCATGTTATTAAACTTCGGATTCAATCGCATTCATATATTTAAATAAATTAAATATTTTGACGCTAAAAACCCCGGGTCATTACATTCTTCCCCACTTAAAATAATTTCGTCCTCGAAATTGCTAAGCTAGAGGACGACCCTATCTACTGGGTAAATACTTATCGGTTTACCCCTTAACTTCAGTTTCAACTGAACCAAATTAATATCGACTAAATTATTAATTTATTCCCACTAACTAAAATTTCCAAAAAAAATCTGAAAATTTTCTAATGCCTTAATTTTTCAGAAAATTTTGCCATAACCTCCTTTGTACAGCACTATCGGTAAAACTCCAACTCGCCTCTCTAGGCCATCTCCAACCCAAAAGAAAATCAAACAGCCAAGCGGCTTGCCAATTCGGCTCATAAATTCCAAACTCATATAAATTATAAAGTTGTACCTTTTTGTCGGGTATATCATTATATCCCTACCATCTGCTATCAATTTTGCATATATCACGCCATCCAAATCAAACTCCAATCTGTCTTTATTCCCAACACAATTATTGGCTTGTACTCAAGTAAAATTCCATTTAAACTCTAATCTCAAATTTCAATCTCTCAAATTACCAACTCAATTTCATATTAACTTATTTCAAGTTAAATCCTAATTTATAAATCACTTTTACCAGTTCACCTATTTAACTCATAAGTTAATTTAATTTCCGAATTTAAATTCTTGGGTTTATTCAAACCACTGGAAATCATAATAACAATTCAAAATCCTTTGAATTCCTGAATAACTTGTTTTTGCAAAACAATTTCAAAACAAAATCTTTGGTAGTAATCCATCACTTAGCAACTCGAAAATTACACCGATGATGTATCGATCCATCATCGGAATTATTTCCCAGCGATCCAAGTGAGTTCAATACTATATTCCTTTCAATTTGAAAACAAATTTTAAACTATACCAGGAACTTAAAATTTCCTTATTATAATTCCAAATCTGATTTAAATTCAGATTTACTTCATCTTATTTGACATACTTTACTTATATGAATTCTGATTAGTTATTTATAACTATTTCACCTTTTTATAATCTCTTTCGATTATAGCAACAACCAACACATCCAATATACTATAATGATTCAAATGTTAACCATTTTTTTATATCAAAATATAATTCGGGTAAAATTACTTCATTTACCCTCTTTCAAAACATACCGTGTCGACTCATCGTATTCGAGCGTTTAGAAACCCTTATCGATATTGTGGTGCCCCACTATCGACCAGAATTCATAAGCCACTCAACCAATAAAGCTCCACAATATAAAACAAATTTTTATATCAAATAACAAATACGTTCACTCGTATATATACACTCAACTCAATCTAGGATATTACTAATCCAATCTCTACTGAGTTACGCCACAGAGCCAAGGTAATACTTAACCTTAAGCTCTGATACCAACTGTAATGACCCTCAAATCCGGTCCAATTTGAGCTGACTAAATAACACAAGTCCAACCCCAAATTGCACTGAAAATTCAAGAAATTAATAGAAAGAAGATAGAGGGTGAGGATAGATAAGATAGAACTAGTAGAATAGAAGAAGAAGAAGAACATCATCATCAGAGTAACACGAATCTCACAGCGGAACGAATAAAATATAACATAACTTTTGAAATACAAACAGTATATGTATACAATAGCATTGCAGAGTACAACACTTACAACAACAGCGGAAATAATAATAGCTATAGAATCTTGAAGCCTCCTGCTCCAAGCTCTCCAAGTGTATCTGTAAAATCCTGACTACTTGACTGCCCGTACAAATTAGGCACCCAAGAGTTTAGGGAAAACAAACAAATAAACTCCGGGTCAGTCATGGACTGGTGTGAGTAAAACAGTTTTAAACAGTTCGAACAAGTAAACGATATCTCATAAGACCACGCCATATAACGGAACGGGTTTTTCCCTTATGAGAATCCAAAATATCTTTATATCAAAAACCTTTTGATATTATAATAATGTCAATCTACTACACTATAATAATCATCTAGCAGAAACGCTTTCATCTCACGTTCTACATATATAGTATACAATCAAAACCACAAGCACGTATTGGGTAATGGATTTCCAACTATGACAAGGCATGGAACCACCTTCCGATTAGTGTACTCTAGGAACGATACACTGGAGTTCAACAAGAACATCTTGCAACTCAGCCACACATGACCGACCACTCATTTCTCTTGAGTGTATCGAATGTACATCACCGACGGTTGCGATCAGCAACTGTTCCCGTATATATATATGGGACAACATTGATAGATTAAAGAAGCAAATGAATATTCTCTAGATAGGTGATTATACACCCTACTTTGTTGTGACCGACTTAGCCATGCTGCCTGCCCGATTTTTGTCATTTACCGGTTGTTGAGGCCAGAGGTTACGATTACTTTCCATTCATTGATAACACGATCACTTTGAAGGCCACATTATCAAATCCGTTAATCATTAATTGGTTTATACAAATATTCTGGATGTTATGCTAAGGGAATAAATCCGTTGCAACCATATATATTTATACAGACCAATCCATTCGATCATTGGAAATACTTTGTCAGACATTCGTCCATTTACGTTCGTTCTGGGATTTGAACGAAACCGAAGGCACTATTCAGTACGTCCATCTTAGTCCATTGTTATCTAAGATTTATACAACAGCCCTTGCACTTTACTCTGTCTTCCATTTTCTTCGGCATATTCGCAACGCTTATGCCAATACAGAGTGTTTCTTTGGATAAGAATCCAACCGGTCTCTCCATATTGACAACGTTAAAATGGTCAAACTTTGATAGTCTGTGATTTAACTATCAATGAAAACATGTCGGTGTACAAACAACGATCTAAATTCCAAATGGAATTATCGATCCAATCATCAAAACATATATACATATATATATCCACATTCCTTATTTTCTATGATTTAGAAAATATACGTTATTAACATGGGAAAACATTTCCAATCCTCATTCACGCATCACTACCATTCCACAACTATTAGTCCCTAACTGTAAACTAGTAAGAGAACAATTCTCTAAGTATAAACCCCGAAGGCCGAAACCAACATCAGATCCACACTCAGAAAACCATTCGACTTAACTAATCTCTAGTCAGTTTCTAATTTTGTTTAACTCTATTTGATTAACTCTAATTCGAATAACTAATATTCGATTACTCCTTTTAATAACGTTTATCCATTTATAAAGATTTACTTCTAGTAACGGTTCTTCACTTTATAAATGATTTCCTTTTTATAACGTTTCTCCACTTATACAGATTTCCTTTTTATACATCTTATTCCGTTAGAAATATTTTCCTTTTTATAACATCCTAATCCATTAGAAATAATTTCCTTTTTATAACATCCTAATCCGTTAGAAATATTTTCCTTTTTATAACATCCTAATCCGTTAGAAATATTTTCCTTTTTATAACATCCTAATCCGTTAGAAATATTTTCCTTTTTATAACATCCTAATCCGTTAGAAATATTTTCCTTTTTATGACATCCTAATCCGTTAGAAATATTTTCCTTTTTTCAATTCTATTTATTTTCTAAATAAATATTTCTTTTATAAAATCCTATGATTTTCTTACATATAGATTTCATTTTCAATATATGGTTTGAAAATTCCCTTTTTACTTTCCAGATTCACTATGGTATTTAAAATACCGTAAACCATGATTACTATCAACCAAGCACACATAATCAACACAGATTATATAACACATCACATATCACAATATATGAAACAAAACAGTATTTTATATATTGAGGAACCCAGTTGGGTCCCTCCAACCTGTATCCCTGTATCCACAGATGTTAAACCATATAATTAATATTTAACTTCATTTCAATATGAAATGTTCTGATAAACAACAACAATATATATATATAACGGTTTGTGTATATATATATATATATAATTTCAACTAACTAACTAGTAGTTCAATCAACCAAATCAACACACATCAATCAACAGATAATTAATAGTTCTAAGAATACGTTATACAAATATAACTGTTCAGAGTTGGTGAGTTTTACTCACATTGTCCGTAATCGTTAAATAACGATTTACGGTCAATTTGTCCATTCAGGCATTTGATTTTCCCCTTTGAAATTCCAGTAGGTCAGTATACAACGAAATCCATTCCACAATGAAGATTTCATCGTTAAAATTCCAATGTTATCGATTTTGTTCGACTCTGTTATATGAGTGGAGAATTTTGCTTGTTATATATATTTACAAGACTGTATACGAATTTAATTAAATAACTTTAAATTCCCTTTTTATATTGTTTGGGCATTACCTATAATTTCGGCCCAACCTTAACTTGTAAAGCCCAAACCAACATGACCTTCTTCTCCGTCCATTCCAAAGGCTGTGCTCCAGTTTGATGGTCCTTCTCAGTAAACAGGACCATCACCTTCTTCTCTAACAGTCGATTTCGAACCCAGAAATCTCACTGCCATAACCGATCATTAGAGCCTTCAAACTCCTTCAAACAAGACTTTCGCTCCAGACATTATTCCTTTTCCAAATTCGTTAAAACAATTTAATCCATCTTCTAGGACACTAAAAATTCACATCATTAAATCCAATGCCCTGCACCTAACAAACCTTTACTGCTTCTTTTTCAACTTCCCCATCAAGTGTCGGCTAATACAGTTCTTCCCCGATGAAGAACTCCAGATGCTCCTCCGGTTTTTCCCAGTAAACTGAATCCTGTCACCACCATTCAACTCCTTCATCGTTCAACAAACCCACAAACATGCTACAGTACCAGAAAAGAATGAACCATCATCGGGGGAAAAAGATACAGGAACAGCTCCTGTTAACCTCACGTTGCACCATCACATCCATGTTGTACCCTCTCATCTCATATCCGCACTGTACAAGAACACAGTGGAGCTTCCTGCAATGATCCTAAATGCTCCAAATATCTTCACACTGCCATCACCGTTTCAGACATGAAACTCACGAGCTTCTCAAGCTCAAGCTACCTCACTTCTTCACAAATCAACAGACGGGTTACAACATACTTTCCCTCTTCAGTTTCTCCTCCGAAGATCCTTGAACCACCACAAATTTCGAACGTTTAAAACTCACGTTCCCTTTACAGTGAAATCACCGATGCTTTCATTCACAAAATCATTCAAAACTCCATACCCAAGTCAACAGCAATTCATAAGTCCAAACAAAAATTACCAGGCTCCTCCTCTTCGAAGATCTGAACGCCTCCTGCCATTTTAATCAAGTTCGAACTGATGACGCCCAAGAATCCATCAACAGAGAACACGTCGAGCTAATCAATATGAATATGAGGTTGTAGAGAATCTCGCTGGGAATCCAAATATATTACTTTCAGGATTTATGGATTTTCTTTGCATTTGTTTTGATTTTAGGCAGATCGATTTCTTTTTTGCTGTGTAAAAGAAGAAGAGCGGCGGAAAGTAGTTTTGACCGGAGAAAGGGAATTTAGGTTTTTAGTGAAGTGTAGGATGGTATATATAGTGTAAGGGACGGAGATAATTGTTTTAGATATTTTGAAGATATTTTCAATATAATATTCAATTATATTCTGCCGAGCATCTCAACCTCTCACGACCACATGCTTCATTCGATTACCACGAAAATTGCCACTCCGCTATATTTTACTATTCCAGACTCGATTAAACCGGTTTCGTTCAATTCTGAGACTGTTTACGAAATCATATTGTATATATTTTTTTAGTGTTATAAAAATCGAAATAAATATTAAATCGATTTCAAAACACTCCAATTCTTCGATAATAAATTTGTATTATCGTTTACATTCAATATGATTTTTCATAAGCTTCGAATTCTATTTAATTTCGAATTAAATTCTATATTTGATTCAGTTATTTTTAAATAACTCGTATATATTGAATTCAAGTTATTAAACTTCTGATTCAATCACATTCATATATTTAAATAAATTAAATATTCTGACACTAAAAACCCTGGGTCATTACAGTCACCGATATATCCGAGGCACCTCGCAATCCAATAACCATACAGGTGAAAATAATATAAATGTTAGGGCTGGTAGGTCATTGACACCACCCTAGCTAGAAAGAAACGCATGCCCTCCCTGATGTCCTCTCCCGTTTTTGGTTCACAACCGAGGTGTGAGGCTCACGAATCAATGCTACACAAAGCTTTGCCACATAGGTCATGCTTTGATCATCAACCACAAGATTTTGCTTTTCAACAGAAGCCTTGATCAATTGCCACTTAGGCATGCCACACAGGCAATTCACTCCATGCGACTGATGTCCATCGATATACAACCCCTGAGCTCGTACGTCTTAGAAAAGGGTGTTAAGCAAGAGAATAAATTCTCCGCCACCAAACAGATGCATATTTAATAGAGATCAATCAACATAGAATAAAATCCAATGTCAGAAACACAGTCCATTTACAAGTTCGTTCTGGGTCTGAACGAAACCGGAGGCACCTTGTACCTCGCATATCCATCGATCTCCAAGTACGTCTGGATGATCACCAACCGATTCCCTCCTCTTATGTGTACAGCCCAATCAAGATCATCAGTAATCACCCAAACGATGTGAAGACCTCCGGTCTTCGACCACCATCTTCATCCTCGACACATCGTCGAATCAGTTATTCAAAATGGGATAAACCCGATCTTTCTGAATAACTCGCGTATATAATAAACAAGTGTTACACAAACACAACATACGCCTCATTCCATTTCAGAATATTCTTTTATTCAAATATTCTTATACTTTGGGAAAGGTTCCCATTAATTTAATCAAAGATAAATTCTTTAAATTTAATCTTTAATCTTCTTTTGAATATAAATTCAAATTAGTTGGGATTAGCGAACCACACCGAAGTAATCATTTATTTTATTTCCCAATCCCAACCTATTCATCCTATGAAGTAAAACTGGTAATACTTCATATCTAACACCACGGTGTTATCGGTAAATTCTATTACCATTTCACGTTCAAATCTAATTAAAGATTTAACTATCGCCTGGAGCAAAACTGGTGATACTCCATTCTCGATCATTTCAATCTAATTAAAGATTCATTAAAACTCCCCTTGGTTATAATCTTCCCAAAAATCACTATCAATGATTATTTAACTTGGGAAATCATATCCTGTCTTTAACTGGGTTAAAGAACCAATGTCATTTAAAACATGGTTCACGATAAACCCAAAATCACATTCCATTTACAATGGAATCTTCATGGAAAACCAGTCGATATATATAATAGATATAAACTTCCATATCCAACTAATAATATAAATGGAATAACGGCAAAGCCTTTTAAATTCCAGATATATTAGTTGTCTTCCTCCACAGAAATTCACTTCGATTATTACCAAATCGAATTCCATTCCATTCCAATTTATTTTATTAAATTGGAAAACTTTACTTTGGAAAATCTCTTTTAAATCTTAACAAAAGATTTATAAATTCCAAATCACATTTCACTGTAAATCGAGTTAAAGAACGAATGTCGTTAAAACATAGTTCACGATAAACCCAATTCACATTCCATTAATTATCGGGTTAAAGAACAAGTGTTATTTAAAACCCCGTTCACGACAAACCCAAATCCCATTTGATATTAAATACTAGGCTCTGAATTGAAAATATATCCGCTTATATTCAATATCAAATTCTACGACCAACAAATATCGAATTGGAAATAACGATATAAATATATCTTTCAAATTCCCATAACAATATCTGTATAATCATGAAATCCAACATCAAAATATTCCAAAGACAATTTCGATTCAAATCCATTCCAATTCAATTATTGGAAATTCTGGTTACTTTTAAAACCCTTTCAAATCCAACTTATTTATTTTAAAAATAATTGGATTATAATTCAAGTTCAAAACTAGTTCATTTCGATAAAAATCTATTTTTATCTTTTCAAATATGGAGTTTTTCATCCCAATTCTTTCCAAATCATTTCGTATGATTTTACACAAATTATTACTGTTTTTAATAATTTTATCAAGGCTCGTACAGTCGATTTCCATCAACGGCCATCGAACTGCACTTACGGCGACCTTTTCCAAATTTGATTTGGATATAACTCCAAATCCAACCGTTAGATTTAAATCTCTAATATTCGTTAGAAAGCACTTTTCCATACGAACCCAACGGTTCCAGTTTTACGGCAGATCCGACCATCGGATTCTCCTAAAACCGGAACCGTTGGGTTTGTATCGAAAAGAGCTTTCTAACGAATATTAGAGATTTAAATCTAACGGTTGGATTTGGAGTTATATCCAAATCAAATTTGGAAAAGGTCGTTGTAAGTGCAGTTCGATGGCCGTTGATGGAAATCGACTGTACGAGCCTTGATAAAATTATTAAAAATAGTACTAATTTGTGTAAAATCATAAGAAACGATTTGGAAAGAATTATGATGAAAAACTCCATATTTGAAAAGATAAAAATAGTTTTTTATCGAAATGAACTAGTTTTGAACTAGAATTATAATCCATTTATTTTTAAAATAAATAAATTGGATTTGAAAGGGCTATAAAAGTAACCAGAATTTCCAATAATTGAATTGGAATGGATTTGAACCGAAATTGTCTTTGGAATATTTCGATGCTGGATTTCGTGATTATACAGATATTATTATAGGAATTTGAAAGATATATTTATATCGTTTTTTCCAATACGATATTTGTTGGTCGTAGAATTTGATATTGAATATAAGCCGATATATTATCTATTCAGAGCCTAGTATTTAATATCAAATGGGATTTGGGTTTTTCGTGAACGGTGTTTTAAATAACACTTGTTCTTTAACCCGATAATTAATATAATGTGAATTGGGTTTATCATGAACTGTGTTTTAACGACATTCGTTATTTAACCCGATTTACAGTGAAATGTGATTTGGACTTTATAAATCTTTTGTTAAGATTTAAAAGAGATTTTCCAAAGTAAAGTTATCCAATTTAATAAAATAAATTGGAATGGAATGGAATTCGATTTGGTAATAATCGAAGTGAATTTCTGTGGAGGAAGACAACTAATATATCTGGAATTTAAAAGGCTTTGCCGTTATTCCATTTATATTATTAGTCGAATATGGAAGTTTATATCGATTATATATAACAATTGGTTTTCCATGAAGATTACATTGTAAATGGAATGTGATTTTGGGTTTATCGTGAACCGTGTTTTAAATGATATTGGTTCTTTAACCTAGTTAAAGACAGAATATGATTTCCCAAGTTAAATAATCATTGATAGTGATTTTTGGGAAGATTAAAACCAAGGGGAGTTTTAATGAATCTTTAAATAGATTGAAATGATCGAGAATGGAGTATCACCAGTTTTGCTCCAGGCGATGGTTAAATCTTTAATTAGATTTGAACGTGAAATGGTAATAGAATTTACCGATAACACCGTGGTGTTAGATATGAAGTATTACCAGTTTTACTTCATGGGATGAATAGGTTGGGATTGGGAAATAAAATAAATGATTACTTCGGCGTGGTTCGCTAATCCCGACTAATTCGAATTTATATTCAAAGGAAGATTAAAAAATAAATTTGAAGAATTTATCTTTGATAAAATTAATGGGAACCTTTCCCAAAGTATAAGAATATTTGAATAAAAGAATATTCTAAATTAGAATGAGGCGTATGTTGTGTTTGCGTAACACATGTTTATTATATACGCGAGTTATTCAGAAAGACCGGATTTATCCCATTCTGAATAACTGATTCGACGATGTGTCGAGGATGAAGACGGTGGTCGAAGACCGGAGGTCTTCACATCGTTTGGGTGATTACTGATGATCTTGATTGGGGTGTACACCCAAGAGGAGGGAATCAGTTGGTGATCGTCCAGACGTACTTGGAGATCGATGGATATGCAAGGTACAAGGTGCCTCCGGTTTCGTTCAGACCCAAAACGAACTTGTAAATGGACTGTGTGTTTGACATTGGATTTTATTCTGTATTGATTGATCTCTATTAAATATACATCTATTTGGTGGCGGAGAATTTATTCTCTTTCTTAACACCCTTCTCTGAGACGTACGAGCTTAGGGGTTGTATATCGATGGACATCAGTCGCATGGAGTGAATTGCCTGTGTGGCATGTCTAAGTGGCAATTGATCAAGGCTTATGTTGAAAAGCAAAGTCTTGTGGTTGATAATCAAAGCACGGCCTGTGTGGCCTAGCTTTGTGTAGCGTTGATTCGCGAGCCTCACACCCCGGTTGTGAACCAGAAACGGGAGAGGACATCAGGGAGGGCATGCGTTTCTTTTTAGTTAGGGTGGTGTCAATGATCTACCAGCCCTGACATTTATATTATTTTCACATGTGTGGTTGTTGCATTGCGAGGCGCCTCAGATATATCGGTGACTACGTGGAGCTGATGGAGTCATTTAGCTCATTTACGCCCCAAACGGCAGGGAAACGCAGTGTTCAGGCATTTTAATCCACATCGATGGACCACCCATGACGATCCAAGGGCCCACCTGCGTCTGGATCCTGAGGCTCGGGCTAGACAGTCTCGAATTCGGTAGAGGACCATCCCTTGCCTCGGTTCATAGATGGAAATCCAACTTCTAAATACGTGACTTTGCGGTTTTTGATTGTAGAGTCTAGTATGGCGACATAGTAGTATGGGGCACTTATGCCGTCTATGATTGATACTTATAATTGAAATTGTTTTGACACTATACACTTATAATAATAATAAAACATGAAATTTCACGTACCAAGCATGCTTTGGCTATTATAAGGTAAAACCCTATCCTCCGGCTTGTGTTGCATTGTGTGATGGGACCTGGGTCTTATAGTAGCTTCATTGTTCTTTATTTAGCATTGCGTTGTTGTTTATGCACTGATATTCTTAGGAGGAAACCCGTTCCGTGTTATACGGCGTGGTCCCTTGATTTGCCTAACTTTAAAATAAAGATTAATAACTGTTTTAGATCTCACACAAGTCACATGACTGACCTGGAGTTTATTGTTTTAACCTAAACTCTGGGTGCCCCTATTTCCACACGGGAAGCTAGTTGTTTTTGTTTTGCAGATTTATATTCACAGGAACCTGGTGTACAGCTTGAACGATATCCGGAAAGTTTTGTATCCGTTTATCTCTTTCAGTTGTGTATTGTATTATTTTTCCGCTGCTATGAAATGTATTGTAATCTCTGATATTTAGTGAATGTGTAATATTGATTATACTTTGTATATTCTTGTATTCTGATGGAGTTGTTGTAATTAACAATGAAATGTTCTTCTGTTTGTGTTCTGATGTGGCTTGTTCTCACTTTAATCTGGGCTTTCCTTACTGGGGAAGTTCGGGTCGTTACAGTTTGGTATTGGAGCTTTGGTTTACAGAGCTCGGAGAACAAGACACATTAGAACCATACGAAAGAATTCATCAGAGATTGAATTAGTAATATCCAGTGGGAATGACTCGTTAAAGATGGGATCAGTAGTATCCTAGAACGAGTGTAAAGAGTATATTTTTAAAATGAAAACAATTTTTGTTTTGAAAATTTAAATCAATTATACGTATTTGAATATTTATTTAAATTGATTTGGACAATCAAGTATATAAAGATTTTGCGTATACGTCTGATCCGCGTGTATTTGAAGTTTTAATATCCTGGAAAGATATAGAATCACACTCTAGTAGCCCGTGGATATTCTGATGGTGGTTCGAAACGTCATCAGAATGTATGTTCGAGTGACGAAAGTGGGATTTCTGTATATTTCCCATTGATTGGTGTAAGAACCAAAATATAGTTAGAATATATTGTTGTGATTTGGCATCAAAAAATCTGATTTTTGGACTATATATCAATTATGAATTTGAAAAGCTAATCAACTAATTGATTACTGATTGTGTTGTTTGATTAATTAGAATTTGAACCATAGCCAAATTGTACCAAATATTGAACTGTATTGAAAATTGTTTGCCCGACAAATAGGTACATGTTTATTGTATTTCTTGGGTTTTTGATGATTTTATGAGCCGATTGGCTGTTTCTTTTTCTTTTTGGATTGGTGAGGGCTATGGGAGACTATTTGAAATATCCCAAAGCTCCCTGTGCAGGGGAGGTTATGGCGAAATTTTTCGAAAATTTAGGGTGTTAGCCAAATTTTTGAAAAAATTGAAAAGTTCTTAGAAACTGAAAAGTTGAAGAACTTAAACCATAATGAAAATAATGAAAGTTGAGTTGCTTTGTAAAACAACTTTCGGCATCGTTCCTTTTCGGGGACGAAAAGTTTTAAGTGGGGGAGATTGTAATAACCCGGAAATCTGAGCCAATTTAAAGTTTTTATTTTTGTTATTTTAATGAATTTTGAATATTTAAAATGAATTATTTTAAATAATAAAATAATAAATTATATATATATATTCATCTCTAAACGTAATCCATGGTTCATACTTCAAATTAAACCGCCGTTCCCCAAATTAAACCGTCGTGCCCTCTTCCCATCGCAGCCCCCTCCCCTCAGACGCGCCACCTTCCGTCGTCGCCTACCCAACACGTTCTGTTTATGAGACATGGTCTAGATTGTCTCGAAGCGATAAGGACGATCCCTTGACTTGGTTCATAGATGGAAATCCAAATTCCAATATGTGATACTTCAGTTTTGATTGTAGAGCCTAGTATGGCGACATAGTGGGATGTGGCACTATGTCGTCTATGATTGATACATTTATATTTAAAGTTGTTTTCATACACTTTACACTATAATAGTATCAAAAAGATTTATTTTAAACTTACCAAGCATGTTTGGCTATTATAAGGTAAAACTCTATCCTCCGGCTTGCGTTGCATTGTGTGATGGGACCTGAGTCTTATAATAGCTTCATTTTTCCAAAAAGCACTGCCCTGTTTGTTTTATGCACTGGTATTCTTGGCTGGAAACTCGTTCCTGTTATACAGCATGGTCCCTTGATTTACTCCATTTTAAAGTAAAGTTTAATAACTGTTTTAGTTCTCACACCAGTCACATAACTGACCTGGAGTTTATTGTTTTAACCTAAACTCTGGGTGCCCCTATTTTCCACACGGGCAGCTAGTAGTTTTGGTTTTGCAGATTTATATTCACAGGATCCTGGTTTACAGCTGGAATGGTATTCGGAAAGCTCTATATCCATATATTCCTTTCAGTTGTGTTTGTATTAGTTTTCCGCTGCTATATATTTAAATGTAATTTTAAATCTCAGATATTTATCGAATGTATATTATTTATTCATACTCTGTTATATTCTTATATTCTTATGGAATTGTTGTAATAAGCAATGAAATGTTCTTCTTTTTGTGTTTTTATTTGTCTTAATCTCAATTAAATCTGGGCTTTCCTTCATGGGGAAGTTCAGGTCGTCTCATTTGGTATCAGAGCTTTGGTTTACAGAGCTCGAGAACAAGACACATTAGAACCGAACAAAAGAATTCATCAGAAACTGGATTAGTAATATCCAATAAGAATGACTCGTTACAGATGGGATCAGTAGTATCCAAGAACGAGTGTGAAGAGAAATGTTTTTAAAATAAAAGTGAAAACAAACTTTGTTTTGAAAATTTATAACTGATTATACGTATTTGAATATGTAATGACCCGCATTTTTAGAGATATATAATTAATTTATTTAATTATATAATTGGTGATTTAGAGAAGTTAATGATCGTTTAATTAAATAATATTGAATATTTAATTAATAATTTTAATATAATAATATATTATAATGTCGAGGTAGTCGGAAATAGTAGAATTCACAACAGAATGTGAATTGAATAGTATACGAGATGTGGTTGAGTTTCGATTCAGAATATATTAACGTATATATGGAATCGACGGCGTTAGAACGTATAGTTTATAATATAATTAAAATAGAGCTTGAAACGACGCGGCAGTTCGCTATTTGGCGATTCAGACTTCAACTGCATATACAGGGTTCGTTTTAAATCGGATTTCTGTGAAACAAGAAACGCGTGGAGCTGGTGGAGTATATCTTTCTAATGGAAGAGAAAAATCGGGATTTCGTCGTGTAGATTTTGAGTTACGTCCAAATCAAATTTCAGAAAAGTCGCTATGGAATTCCTTTATAATTCGTAACGCTTTATATACGTTATAAAAGGATTTTTTCAATGTAAATTGAATATCGATTCAATCTGGACTTAGAATAGAGGGTATATAATTTTCCTGGAGCTGTATGGTAGTCCACTGTGAATATATACGATAATATGAATTTATTTATATTTAATTTAATTTATTTAAATATATTTATATATTTAAATGGATTATTCAAGGGTCTAAAAATAGCCACTTTTGCAAACGAAGTCGGAATTCGACGAAACCAGTTTTGTTGGATCCGCAATGTCAAATAGTTGTTAGGTTTCCAGTTTCGTGATTTTTAGAGTCAGTATGTGGCCGTATGGATTTTTAGAGTGAAAAACAGTCAGTATTTCGACAGCTAAAAATACGTTGTGTGAGCATACAAAGTCAGAATTCGACGGAACAAGTTTCGGTGGGACCGTAATGTCGAACTCTAGCTACATGTCCAGTTTCGTGATTTTTGGGTATAGTATGAGGTAGCAGGGATTTTTAAGGACCAGAATTGAATATAAAATAATAAAACTAAAATATCTAAAACCAAATGTGTGGACATTAACGCAGCCACATCCTTCTCTCTCAGCCACACAAGAAATCGCATTGCCTTATAAAATCAATTGTGCCGCCGAACACTGCAGAAAACCCAAAACGAGATAAACACCACTTCAGAAAATCAATACAATTCAAATAAAAACCTATAAATCCTAATATATATATTTATGGATTCGACAATGGTTGCTCTTCACTCCTATATCGTTTTCAAGGAGTTCGAACCCTGTATCGTTCGCTGGAATTTTCACAGAGCGAATTAGGGTTCCGGATTTTGGAGTGTTGGGACTTCGATTCATGTTTTCGTTCTTAGTTTTGAATTGAGGAGTAGAAATAGTGCTTGCGTACAAAATCTGGATGGATTCGGTGGTCTCCTGTTGCGAGCAACGAAGTCGAGATGTCGGATGCCAGTAGGGGTGGGCGAGTTCGGAACTGAGGGTACGGTGTGATAGAGTGGTGAACGAGAAGCTTAATGGTATTTTCTATTTGGAGTATTTTGAAGTAAAGGAGGAGAACGAGGTGATCGAATGGGGACATGAATACTGGAGCAGCTCACGGCGACGCAAACGGGGAAGAAAGGTTTCGGTGGGGATATATGGGCCGAACAGGTTTAAGGTGTGGTGGGCCGAAATTGTTGGGTAAGGCCCAAGGTTATAAATAATTCAATTTAGTTTTAAATTTAAAAGTGTATAAATTGTAAATGCGATATTTGTGTCATACTGTATCAGAAATTCGAACCGTCAGTCATGTTAGGATCGTATGGACGAGAGCAAGACAATGGAACTGACCGCAAGTCCATCGGAGCTCGTTACAATTTATGGCGAAATAAATTGTCCGACTCAAATCAACGAACGAAAACCGTTATTTAACGATTAACGCGCAACGGTGAGTAAATCTCACCAACTCTGAACAGTTTATAATTTCATGTTGTATTTTAGAACTGTTAAATATTGTCTGATTTACTGTGTGTTGATTGTTTGATTGAACTGCTAGTCAGTTAGTTAAATTTCTATATTGATTCTGTTTAACAGAATATATCATATGGAACTGAAAGTGATGTTATCTATACTGTCTAACATCTATGATGCAGGGAAACAGGTTGGAGGAATCCGACTGGATTTCTCAACAGTTATTTTATTGTTTTTCATATATTTTGATATATGATGTGAATTATAACCTGTTGTTGATTGTGTGTGTATGGACGATATTGAACATCGTGATTTGATATGATTGAATACCATAACATGCCGGAATGTAGATAAGAGAATTTTCAAAGTGATATTGAAAACAGAATATTTATAAACTGGAATATTTATAAATAAGAGATATTTATAAATTTGAATATTTATAAATAAGGAATATTTATAAATTGGAATATTTATAAATATGAGATATTTTAAAAAGGAAATAAATTTAAAACATTTCGTTTTGAATGGAAAGGCCTGTGTGGCGAGTTTGGGGATTTTCCCGATGCTCCCGATACAAAGGAGGTTATGGCGAATTTTCCCGGGAATTTAAGGAGTTAGAATATTTCAAGAATAAATTTGAAAAGGGAATATTTGTAAACCATTTACAAATAGAATTGGAAAGAGAACATTTTAAAAAGGAAATCGTTTTTAAAGTGTGGAACCGTTATTTTAAAAAGTAAATCTTTTCAAATGAATAAAACGTTGTTAAAAAGGAAATCTTTATAAAGTAAATCGAATATAGTATTCGAAGTTAGTTAATCGAATATGGTATTCGAAGTTAGTTAATCGAATATAGACATTCGAAAGGAGATAATCGAATATGGTATTCGAAGTTAGAAAATCGAATATGGTATTCGAAGTTAGTTAATCGAATATGGTATTCGAAGTTAGTTAATCGAATATAGACATTCGAAAGGAGATAATCGAATATGGTATTCGAAGTTAGTTAATCGAATATGGTATTCGAAGTTAGTTAATCGAATATGGTATTCGGAAGTTAGTTAATCGAATATGTTATTCGAAAGGGGTTAGTCAAGTCGAGTTAATCAGTTAGAGTTAATCAAATATAGTTATTTGAAAACAGAGTTAGTCAGACATAGTATTCAGGGTAAGTTGCCATCTTGTACGACTGCTAGCGTAATTCGCAGGGCTGTAAATAGCCTACGGCGGTCAGATGTTTCCTGAGGGAATCAGGCGTAACCATTGTAATCGCTGCGATCTAGAGTCAAGCGAATGGAGTTTAATCGAATATTAGTTATTCGATAGGAGTTAATCGAGTTGATCGAGTTGAGAAATAAGTTAAGTTAAATAAGTTGAGTTGATCGGGTGGTTCGACCAAGTTAGTCGAGCCTAGTTAATCGAATCAAATTGGTCGAACCAAGTAAGTCGAGTTAGTCGAGTCAAGTTAAGTTAGTCGAGTTGAGTTCGTCGAGTTAAATAAATCGATGTTAGTTTCATCGAAAGGAATAAATCGATGTTAGTTTCATCGAAAGGAATTAATCGATGTTAGTTTCATCGAAAGGAGTTATCGATGTTAGTTTCATCGAAAGGAGTTATCGATTATAGTTTAATCGAAGTGAGATTTTCAAAGATGAGATATTTGAAAAGGAAGAGTTATCGAATATTAGTTATTCGAAGAGAAATTATCGAATATCGTCTATTCGAGAAGAAGTTAATCGAATATAAGTTATTCGAAGTAAGATAATCGAATATTGGTTATTCGAGAAGAAGTTACGAATATAGACATTCGAAAGGAGTCAATCGAATATAGTTTATTCGAATAGAGTTAAAGGAGTTATCGATGTTAGTTTCATCGAAAGGAGTAATCGATGTTAGTTTCATCGAAGGGAGTTATCGATTATAGTTTAATCGAAGTGAGATTTTCAAATATGAGATATTTGAAAGGGAAGGAGTTAAATCGAATATAGGTTATTCGAAGAAGAGTTAATCAAATAGAGATTTCTCGAAGAGAGTTAATCGGCAAATTCGATTATATCGAATTCGGGAAAGTACTTATACTTTCCAGTGTCTAAATAGAGATTTATTTATTTATAAATAAATAAGTGTTAGGTTAAGTATTCACTAATAAGAATAGAAGTTATAATTAAAGTTAGATAATTCGAAAGTAGGGATTATAACGTTATCGTTATAACCAATGTTTTAAATATAGAAGTGGACTAGTAAAATTGAATCCGAGAAAGGCGTAAAGAAGTTGTTAAAGATTAAAAGATAAACTTTGACCATTTCGAAGTTATAACGTTGTTCAGTTAAGGTCTGAGAGGTAATTATACCCCAACTTGAGTGACTTCCTTCTTAACTAAGAAATGGTAAGGTTTGATCGTAAATGAGTTTTGGAAATGTTTTCCAAACGAGAATCAGAAATGTTTTCTGATAAAAGAAAATAAGAATTTAAAATATAGGGAAACAGGAGATAAGTAAATAAATGAACTAAAGAGATTAATGTTAAATGATGTTTGTTCGATAAAATTTCCATTTGGAAATAATATCGTTGTTTGCACACTTGTTTTTCTTTGATAGTTAACTCACCGACTATCGAAGTTTTGACCATTTTAACGTTGTTAATATGGAGAGACCGGTTGGATTATTATCCATAGAACCACTCTGTATTGGCATAAGCGTCGCGAATCATATATGCCAAAGATAATTGAAGACGGAGTAAAATGCAAGGGCTATCCTGTTTACAGAATAGTGCCTTCGGTTTGTCCAGTCCCAGGACAACTTGTATGGACGAAGGTCTGACAGAGTATATCCAATGGATCGCGTAAGTTGATCTGTTCAAACGTATCCACGTTTGGTGGCGGAGGAATTCGTTTCTCTTAGCTGTATACCCGTGTTATTTTTGGATAAGTCAATTTGTGATTTGGCGGGTATGACGATGTGACATTTCTAAGTGAATGAAGATGGATGTCTGACATAGTATTTCCAGACGGTCACGTACATTGATTTCTTCAACCGTACCAAGAGTGGAAGCGGAGAAGGAAACTTCTTTTAGCTGACACGTAATGTATTGTTGTAGACGTCAATTAGTGATTTTCGGTGGATTTGACAATGTAGCATTCGAAGTGAATCTTATAAATGATAAAGCGTAGCTTCTAGCCTCATCAACCGGTAAATGACAGAAATCGGGCAGGCAGCATGGCTAAGTCGGTCGCACCGAAGTAGGGTGTATAATCACCTATCTAGAGAATATTCATTTGTTTCTTAAATCTATCAATGCTGTCCCATATATATACAGGAACGGTTGCTGATCCCAACCGTTGGTGATGTACATTCGATACACTCAAGCGAAATGAGTGGTCGGTCATGTGTGGCTGAGTTGCAAGATGTTCTTGTTGAACTCCAGTGTATCGTTCCTAGAGTACACTGATCGGAAGGTGATTCCATACCTTGTCATAGTTGGAAATCCAATACCCAATACGTGCTTGCGGTTTTGATTGTATACTATATATGTAGAACGTGAGATGAAAGCGTTTCTGCTAGTTGATATCTATTTGTACATAGACATTATTATAATATCAAAAGGTTTTTGATATAAAGATATTTTGGATTCTCATAAGGGAAAAACCCGTTCCGTTCTGCGGCGTGGTCTTATAAGATATCGTTTACTTGTTCATATACCTGTTTAAACTGTTTTACTCATACCAGTCCCATGACTGACCCGGAGTTTACTTTGTTGTTTTCCCTAAACTCTTGGGTGCCTAATTTGTACGGGCAGTCAAGTAGTCGGGATTTTACAGATACACTGGAAGAGCTTGGAGCAGGAGGCTTCAAGATCATATAGCTATAGTTATTTCCGCTGTGTTGTAAGTGCTGTACTCTGATAAGTGCTATTGTATACATAACTGTAATATTTCAAAGTTATGTTATCTATTATATGTTATTCGTTCCGCTGTGAGGTTCGTGTTACTCTGATGTTATGTTCTTCTTCTTCTATTCTAAGTTTCTATCTTATCTATTCTCACCTTCTAATTTCTTTCACTAATTACCAGGATTTTTCGATGTTTTGGTTATCGACGTCGTGCTTACGTCGATAACCAAAGCCGCCGAAAATCCGGGTCGTTACAGTTGGTATCAGAGCTTAAGTTAAGAATTACTTGGCTCTGTGGCGTGACTCGGTAGAGATAGGGTTAGTAATACCCTAGATTGAGTTTGAGTGTATATATACGAGTGAACGTATTTGTATTTGATATAAAAATTTGTTTTATATTGTGGAGATTCATTGGCTGAGTTGTTTATGAGTTCTGGTCGATCAGTTTGATCCACTGTATCGGTAGGAGTAAATGAACACTTGAATACGATGGGTCGTCACGATATGTTTTGAAAAGAGGGTAAATTAAAATAAGTTTACCCAAGGTATATCTTGATATAGAGAAGATATATATATCAAAATTATAATATATTAGATATATTGGTTGTAATTTTAATCGAGTAAGATTATAGTTGAAATGGTTATGTAAATAACCAACCAGAATTCACATAAGTAAAATACGTGGAATCAGATGAGTTAAATCAGAAATTTAAATCAGTGTAGGAATTAAAATCCCAGAAATTGGATAAGTGTTTGAAAATGGATTGGGATTAATAATAAGGAAAGTTTAAGATCCTGGGAGATTTTAAATTGTTTTACAAGCTGTGTGAATTATATTTGAAATATATTTCAAAGTGGGAATGTTTAAGAGATCGATTTTCAAAGTGATATAGTATTGAACTCACTTTGATCGCTGGGAAATAGATTCCGATGATGAGCTAGACATCACCGGTGTTCATTTTCGAGGGTGTAAGTGACGGATTACTACCAAAGGAATTGTTTTTGAAATTGTTTAGAAAAACAAGTTGTCTGAACTTCGAAAGGGAATATTTGATTTTTGAAAGGTGAAGCAATTTAAAAACTCCGAGGAAAAGACTGTTGAATTTAAAGCCAAATTGGAATTAAAATTTGTGAAAACAAATTGGAATTTAAATAAATCCAGTTAAGTGATAATCGAAATCGAATGATATCGAGATGAATTGGATTTGGGATATTTGAATTTGAAGTGTAATTTGGTAACCAAGTTAAGAGTTCGACATAGAGAATCAAACTCAAGGTTGAAAGGGTATTTGGCTTCGATATAAGCGAATGGTTGGATTTGTGGATAAGACTGATTGAAAATTTGTTGGGATGGCATTTGTATATGCCGAGTTGATAACAGATGGAAGGGATATAACGATATGCCCGACAAAAAGGTACAAGTTTATATTTTATATGAGTTTGGAATTTATGAGCCGAATTGGCAAGCCGTTTGGCGTTTTGATTTTCTTTTGGGTTGAAGAAGGCCCAGAGAGGCGAGTTGGAGTTTGAGCTATTGACCAGTACAAAGGAGGTGCTGGCGAAATTCTCCGAAAGTTTAAAGTGTTAGAAAATTTTCAGAATTTTTGAAAATTTTAGTTAGTCGGAAGGAATAAATATTTTAGTCGATATTAATTGGTTAAGTTGAAATCAGAAATTAGGGGTAAACAAATCTTAGGAATTCCCGTCGATAGGGTCGCCCCCTACCTTTTAGCAATTTCGAGGACGAAATTATTTTAAGTGGGGAAGAATGTAATGACCCGCATTTTTAGAGATATATAATTAATTTATTTAATTATATAATTGGTGATTTAGAGAAGTTAATGATCGTTTAATTAAATAATATTGAATATTTAATTAATAATTTTAATATAATAATATATTATAATGTCGAGGTAGTCGGAAATAGTAGAATTCACAACAGAATGTGAATTGAATAGTATACGAGATGTGGTTGAGTTTCGATTCAGAATATATTAACGTATATATGGAATCGACGGCGTTAGAACGTATAGTTTATAATATAATTAAAATAGAGCTTGAAACGATGCGGCAGTTCGCTATTTGGCGATTCAGACTTCAACTGCATATACAGGGTTCGTTTTAAATCGGATTTCTGTGAAACAAGAAACGCGTGGAGCTGGTGGAGTATATCTTTCTAATCGAAGAGAAAAATCTGGATTTCGTCGTGTAGATTTTGAGTTACGTCCAAATCAAATTTCAGAAAAGTCGCTATGGAATTCCTTTATAATTCGTAACGCTTTATATACGTTATAAAAGGATTTTTTCAATGTAAATTGAATATCGATTCAATCTGGACTCAGAATAGAGGGTATATAATTTTCCTGGAGCTGTATGGTAGTCCACTGTGAATATATACGATAATATGAATTTATTTATATTTAATTTAATTTATTTAAATATATTTATATATTTAAATGGATTATTCAAGGGTCTAAAAATAGCCACTTTTGCAAACGAAGTCGGAATTCGACGAAACCAGTTTTGTTGGATCCGCAATGTCAAATAGTTGTTAGGTTTCCAGTTTCGTGATTTTTAGAGTCAGTATGTGGCCGTATGGATTTTTAGAGTGAAAAACAGTCAGTATTTCGACAGCTAAAAATACGTTGTGTGAGCATACAAAGTCAGAATTCGACGAAACAAGTTTCGGTGGGACCGTAATGTCGAACTCTAGCTACATGTCCAGTTTCGTGATTTTTGGGTATAGTATGAGGTAGCAGGGATTTTTAAGGACCAGAATTGAATATAAAATAATAAAACTAAAATATCTAAAACCAAATGTGTGGACATTAACGCAGCCACATCCTTCTCTCTCAGCCACACAAGAAATCGCATTGCCTTATAAAATCAATTGTGCCGCCGAACACTGCAGAAAACCCAAAACGAGATAAACACCACTTCAGAAAATCAATACAATTCAAATAAAAACCTATAAATCCTAATATATATATTTATGGATTCGACAATGGTTGCTCTTCACTCCTATATCGTTTTCAAGGAGTTCGAACCCTGTATCGTTCGCTGGAATTTTCACAGAGCGAATTAGGGTTCCGGATTTTGGAGTGTTGGGACTTCGATTCATGTTTTCGTTCTTAGTTTTGAATTGAGGAGTAGAAATAGTGCTTGCGTACAAAATCTGGATGGATTCGGTGGTCTCCTGTTGCGAGCAACGAAGTCGAGATGTCGGATGCCAGTAGGGGTGGGCGAGTTCGGAACTGAGGGTACGGTGTGATAGAGTGGTGAACGAGAAGCTTAATGGTATTTTCTGTTTGGAGTATTTTGAAGTAAAGGAGGAGAACGAGGTGATCGAATGGGGACATGAATACTGGAGCAGCTCACGGCAACGCAAACGGGGAAGAAAGGTTTCGGTGGGGAGATATGGGCCGAACAGGTTTAAGGTGTGGTGGGCCGAAATTGTTGGGTAAGGCCCAAGGTTATAAATAATTCAATTTAGTTTTAAATTTAAAAGTGTATAAATTGTAAATGCGATATTTGTGTCATACTGTATCAGAAATTCGAACCGTCAGTCATGTTAGGATCGTATGGACGAGAGCAAGACAATGGAACTGACCGCAAGTCCATCGGAGCTCGTTACAATTTATGGCGAAATAAATTGTCCGACTCAAATCAACGAACGAAAACCGTTATTTAACGATTAACGCGCAACGGTGAGTAAATCTCACCAACTCTGAACAGTTTATAATTTCATGTTGTATTTTAGAACTGTTAAATATTGTCTGATTTACTGTGTGTTGATTGTTTGATTGAACTGCTAGTCAGTTAGTTAAATTTCTATATTGATTCTGTTTAACAGAATATATCATATGGAACTGAAAGTGATGTTATCTATACTGTCTAACATCTATGATGCAGGGAAACAGGTTGGAGGAATCCGACTGGATTTCTCAACAGTTATTTTATTGTTTTTCATATATTTTGATATATGATGTGAATTATAACCTGTTGTTGATTGTGTGTGTATGGACGATATTGAACATCGTGATTTGATATGATTGAATACCATAACATGCCGGAATGTAGATAAGAGAATTTTCAAAGTGATATTGAAAACAGAATATTTATAAACTGGAATATTTATAAATAAGAGATATTTATAAATTTGAATATTTATAAATAAGGAATATTTATAAATTGGAATATTTATAAATATGAGATATTTTAAAAAGGAAATAAATTTAAAACATTTCGTTTTGAATGGAAAGGCCTGTGTGGCGAGTTTGGGGATTTTCCCGATGCTCCCGATACAAAGGAGGTTATGGCGAATTTTCCCGGGAATTTAAGGAGTTAGAATATTTCAAGAATAAATTTGAAAAGGGAATATTTGTAAACCATTTACAAATAGAATTGGAAAGAGAACATTTTAAAAAGGAAATCGTTTTTAAAGTGTGGAACCGTTATTTTAAAAAGTAAATCTTTTCAAATGAATAAAACGTTGTTAAAAAGGAAATCTTTATAAAGTAAATCGAATATAGTATTCGAAGTTAGTTAATCGAATATGGTATTCGAAGTTAGTTAATCGAATATAGACATTCGAAAGGAGATAATCGAATATGGTATTCGAAGTTAGAAAATCGAATATGGTATTCGAAGTTAGTTAATCGAATATGGTATTCGAAGTTAGTTAATCGAATATAGACATTCGAAAGGAGATAATCGAATATGGTATTCGAAGTTAGTTAATCGAATATGGTATTCGAAGTTAGTTAATCGAATATGGTATTCGGAAGTTAGTTAATCGAATATGTTATTCGAAAGGGGTTAGTCAAGTCGAGTTAATCAGTTAGAGTTAATCAAATATAGTTATTTGAAAACAGAGTTAGTCAGACATAGTATTCAGGGTAAGTTGCCATCTTGTACGACTGCTAGCGTAATTCGCAGGGCTGTAAATAGCCTACGGCGGTCAGATGTTTCCTGAGGGAATCAGGCGTAACCATTGTAATCGCTGCGATCTAGAGTCAAGCGAATGGAGTTTAATCGAATATTAGTTATTCGATAGGAGTTAATCGAGTTGATCGAGTTGAGAAATAAGTTAAGTTAAATAAGTTGAGTTGATCGGGTGGTTCGACCAAGTTAGTCGAGCCTAGTTAATCGAATCAAATTGGTCGAACCAAGTAAGTCGAGTTAGTCGAGTCAAGTTAAGTTAGTCGAGTTGAGTTCGTCGAGTTAAATAAATCGATGTTAGTTTCATCGAAAGGAATAAATCGATGTTAGTTTCATCGAAAGGAATTAATCGATGTTAGTTTCATCGAAAGGAGTTATCGATGTTAGTTTCATCGAAAGGAGTTATCGATTATAGTTTAATCGAAGTGAGATTTTCAAAGATGAGATATTTGAAAAGGAAGAGTTATCGAATATTAGTTATTCGAAGAGAAATTATCGAATATCGTCTATTCGAGAAGAAGTTAATCGAATATAAGTTATTCGAAGTAAGATAATCGAATATTGGTTATTCGAGAAGAAGTTACGAATATAGACATTCGAAAGGAGTCAATCGAATATAGTTTATTCGAATAGAGTTAAAGGAGTTATCGATGTTAGTTTCATCGAAAGGAGTAATCGATGTTAGTTTCATCGAAGGGAGTTATCGATTATAGTTTAATCGAAGTGAGATTTTCAAATATGAGATATTTGAAAGGGAAGGAGTTAAATCGAATATAGGTTATTCGAAGAAGAGTTAATCAAATAGAGATTTCTCGAAGAGAGTTAATCGGCAAATTCGATTATATCGAATTCGGGAAAGTACTTATACTTTCCAGTGTCTAAATAGAGATTTATTTATTTATAAATAAATAAGTGTTAGGTTAAGTATTCACTAATAAGAATAGAAGTTATAATTAAAGTTAGATAATTCGAAAGTAGGGATTATAACGTTATCGTTATAACCAATGTTTTAAATATAGAAGTGGACTAGTAAAATTGAATCCGAGAAAGGCGTAAAGAAGTTGTTAAAGATTAAAAGATAAACTTTGACCATTTCGAAGTTATAACGTTGTTCAGTTAAGGTCTGAGAGGTAATTATACCCCAACTTGAGTGACTTCCTTCTTAACTAAGAAATGGTAAGGTTTGATCGTAAATGAGTTTTGGAAATGTTTTCCAAACGAGAATCAGAAATGTTTTCTGATAAAAGAAAATAAGAATTTAAAATATAGGGAAACAGGAGATAAGTAAATAAATGAACTAAAGAGATTAATGTTAAATGATGTTTGTTCGATAAAATTTCCATTTGGAAATAATATCGTTGTTTGCACACTTGTTTTTCTTTGATAGTTAACTCACCGACTATCGAAGTTTTGACCATTTTAACGTTGTTAATATGGAGAGACCGGTTGGATTATTATCCATAGAACCACTCTGTATTGGCATAAGCGTCGCGAATCATATATGCCAAAGATAATTGAAGACGGAGTAAAATGCAAGGGCTATCCTGTTTACAGAATAGTGCCTTCGGTTTGTCCAGTCCCAGGACAACTTGTATGTACGAAGGTCTGACAGAGTATATCCAATGGATCGCGTAAGTTGATCTGTTCAAACGTATCCACGTTTGGTGGCGGAGGAATTCGTTTCTCTTAGCTGTATACCCGTGTTATTTTTGGATAAGTCAATTTGTGATTTGGCGGGTATGACGATGTGACATTTCTAAGTGAATGAAGATGGATGTCTGACATAGTATTTCCAGACGGTCACGTACATTGATTTCTTCAACCGTACCAAGAGTGGAAGCGGAGAAGGAAACTTCTTTTAGCTGACACGTAATGTATTGTTGTAGACGTCAATTAGTGATTTTCGGTGGATTTGACAATGTAGCATTCGAAGTGAATCTTATAAATGATAAAGCGTAGCTTCTAGCCTCATCAACCGGTAAATGACAGAAATCGGGCAGGCAGCATGGCTAAGTCGGTCGCACCGAAGTAGGGTGTATAATCACCTATCTAGAGAATATTCATTTGTTTCTTAAATCTATCAATGCTGTCCCATATATATACGGGAACGGTTGCTGATCCCAACCGTTGGTGATGTACATTCGATACACTCAAGCGAAATGAGTGGTCGGTCATGTGTGGCTGAGTTGCAAGATGTTCTTGTTGAACTCCAGTGTATCGTTCCTAGAGTACACTGATCGGAAGGTGATTCCATACCTTGTCATAGTTGGAAATCCATTACCCAATACGTGCTTGTGGTTTTGATTGTATACTATATATGTAGAACGTGAGATGAAAGCGTTTCTGCTAGTTGATATCTATTTGTACATAGACATTATTATAATATCAAAAGGGTTTTGATATAAAGATATTTTGGATTCTCATAAGGGAAAAACCCGTTCCGTTCTGCGGCGTGGTCTTATAAGATATCGTTTACTTGTTCATATACCTGTTTAAATTGTTTTACTCATACCAGTCCCATGACTGACCCGGAGTTTACTTTGTTGTTTTCCCTAAACTCTTGGGTGCCTAATTTGTACGGGCAGTCAAGTAGTCGGGATTTTACAGATACACTGGAAGAGCTTGGAGCAAGAGGCTTCAAGATCATATAGCTATAGTTATTTCCGCTGTGTTGTAAGTGCTGTACTCTGATAAGTGCTATTGTATACATAACTGTTATATTTCAAAGTTATGTTATCTATTATATGTTATTCGTTCCGCTGTGAGGTTCGTGTTACTCTGATGTTATGTTCTTCTTCTTCTTCTATTCTAAGTTTCTATCTTATCTATTCTCACCTTCTAATTTCTTTCACTAATTACCAGGATTTTTCGATGTTTTGGTTATCGACGTCGTGCTTACGTCGATAACCAAAGCCGCCGAAAATCCGGGTCGTTACAGAATATTTATTTTAAATTGATTTGGACAATCGAGTATATGGAGATTTTGAATATACGCGTAATTAACGTGTATTCGAAGCCTTAAGTATACTGGATAGATATAGAATCACACTCTAGTCGTCCGGAGATGATTCTGATGATTGACGCGTCATCATCAGCATTTATGTTCGAGTTTCGAAGGTGGGATATCAATATATTTCAAATTGACTAGTGTGAGAACCAAAATTAGATCGAATTATTTGTTGTGATTTAGCATCAAAAACATGATTTTGACTATATATGTAAAAGATACATGTTAGAAAATCTAATCAACTAATTGATTGTTGTTTCTGTTGTTTGATTATTAGTTTCACTTAATAAAATAATAAAATCAATATGAACATGAAAGGTAAATATAACGAAATTGGGTCGAATGTTGAACTGAGTTGAAAATTGTTTGAAATTGCATGCATATACATGTATATATATTGAACATGTAATAGCAGGGAAGCTAAGCAGAGTAATAAAATTGTATGCCCGACAAATAGGTACATGTTTACTAATTTATTGGGTTCGGATGATTTTATGAGCCGATTGGCTAGCCGCTTGGATTTTTCTTTTTCTTTTTGAGATGAGAGGGCCTGTGTGGCGGTTTGGGATTTTCCTGATGCTCCCCATACAAAGGAAGTTATGGCAAATTTTTTCAAAAATTTAGGGTGTTTTCCAAATTTTTGAAAAATTAGAAAATTCTTAGAAACTGAAAAGTTGAAGAATGAAAGCCATAATTTATGTTGAGTTGGTTAGTTAAACAACTTTCAGCTCCGTTCCTTTTCGAGGATGAAAAGATTTTAAGTGAGGGAGATTGTAACAACCCGAAAAATCAAAACCAATTTAAAATTTTTATTTTAGCAATTTTATTGAATTTTGAATACTTAAAATGATTTATTTCAAATAATAACGATGAAAAAATTATTTTGAATAGAATTAGAATGTATAAATTTATTTAAATCAAAGTTAGAATATAAATATTTATTTTAATTATAAAAGGAATTGGAAATAGCGATGTAGTTTGAAAATTTGATTCCAAATTTCAAATGAATGTATATAATTCAAAATAAACTGGATTTTAGTGAAACCAAAAATATTTGAATCTGTTCGAAAATATCTTTCCAACGAATCTGAAAAATTGAAATTTCATAGTGGTAATAAAAAGTTATGACCAGTTAAAGATTCAGAATAATCGCTATGGAAATATAGCCCTTCAAAATAGCCATTTTGCAATCGACCTCCGTTTTCGACGAAACCACTTTTGTTGGATCCGGAGTGTCAAATTATTGATAGATTCCAATTTTCATAAATTTTGGAATTAATATGTGAGCGTGGCAAAAGAAAACGTGTTTTGTCAGTTTTAGTCAATTTGGATCGATCAGAAAATGGCTATTTTTTAAATAGTCTCCAAATTTGACGGAATTAGTTTTGTTAGGACCGTATCGTCAAAACAAAATCAAATTTATTTTTCTGAAATTTTTTAAGTCAGTATGTGGTCCCGGTAATTTAAAATGTGCGTTCAAATGCAGTATATATTGATTTACATTTTAATTTAAATTAAAACTGATCGTAACATCCGAATTGGGTTACGAAACATGTCCCGTTATGTTTGGAATGGGGGTAATTAGCTTGGGCCGACAGTCGTTGAGTTTGATTCGGATTTCGAACGGAAAGTCAACACTTTGGAAAAAACTAAAGAAACAAAATATATATAAAAATATAAATATTAATCCTAACCCCCCCTTTTCCCTCTTTCTCCCTCTGTCAGTTTTCAAGGAAACAAAAAAACCTGTCAATGGAGGCCCTCTGTCCACCATTCCCCCCTCCCTCGTCGTAGCCGCCGCTGTACCCCACCCATGCACCGCCGACGATCTCCACCACCCCCATGCCTCCCTCCTCTCTCTAGCAACCAACCACTGGACCCTAGCCTCCAAAATCCGTGCCGCCGACCACCCTGAACCCCCCTTACGACAGTCGGCCATCACCCTTCCAGCACCGCAAAACCCCCTTCCTCAAACGAAAAATGTGAGTTTTATTTATTTATTTGTGTAATTAAAAATTCAATTTTTATATATGGATTAGCTTATTGAAAATAGGATTTTTGTTTATATGAATGGTGATTATAAATTAGGATTTTTATGATTATAAAGTTAGGAGTTTTATGATTATGAAGATAGGATCTATAGATTTTTAAATGGAATAAGATTTGATTTTTAATTATAAAAAGGTTTGATTTTTAAAGTAGACATCGATATAAAAATATGATTTTTATGTTGAAAGAGAAGCTAGAAAAATATGATTTTTATGTTATAAAGATATGATTTTTAAATAAATAAAAATTCAATTTTTATATATATGAAGTACCGATAAAAATTCGATTTTTATATATATGAAGTAGCGATAAAAATATGATTTTCGTATACGATATAAAAATAGAATTTTTATATATGTAGCGAAGTAAAAATATAATTTTATATATATGAGAAATGTTATAAAAATAAGATTTTTATAAATATAGTAGTGATATAAAAATGTGATTATTAATATAAACATCATACTAAAAATGTGATTTTTAATATGAACAGCGTAGAGAAGACTGCGTTGGAATTTCGGGCAAATCCAAACGGTTCAGAAATTCAGAATAAAACTAGAGGAGTGGATCCCATAGCTGAGAACTTCTCGCTTTAATTTATTTTCTAGTTAAAATATATACTAGGATGGAGACGGTGCTTAGCAGCACCCGACACCCTTCGTCCACAGACCACGGACAACTTGTTTGTATGATTGTGTTAGGAAATTGTTTGTGATGTGAAATGGGCTGTATAAAATATTTATGTGTTAAAATAAATTATTTATCTTTAAAAATACAATTTTTAACGTGTATATGAATAAATAAATATTCATTTACAAATCGGACGATTTGTTTATGTACACCCATTTGACTGATATTGATTGGGACGATAAATTTTACACATCGCCCAACTACACAAATAAAATCTGTGTTTGTTGATTGAAACCCCACACGGTTATTGTGATGATATTGGGCATACACAAATCCCAATTGTTTAGTTGTATGTCAATCGATTGGTTGACAGACTGTTGTAAGCGTTAAATATTTATAATTAATGCTTATGCAGTGTAGAATGCACTCTGGATGTTGGTTGACTGTGTTTGATTATTGTTGTGTACATGTGTGTATGAAATCCATATAAATAAAATTATATGGTAATTGGCTGTGTCTGATTCCAGTTCAGAATTAACGTATATTTTAAAATGATATTCAGTGAATATTGAAATATGAAGCCGTGTTAAATAGTTAAACGCCATTTTAACAAGAACGGGAACTTTGTCGATTTTATTCATTTTTATAACGAATATCGAAAAGTGATTTCAAAATTTGATATTTTGAAAATAATATCATTTTAATATTAAAATGATATGGAATATTCAAATTTGATTTGGAATTTGAAATGGGATTGAAATCGTTTTAAAATGAATTTAAACGAAATATAAAGTAATATTCAAATTCGATTTGAAATTTAAATCATTTTAAAATGAATTTAAAACAAACTTATAAGGGAATATTCAAATTTGATTTGACATTTGAAATGAAGTTGAAACCGTTCTGAAAACGAATTTAAAACGATTTATAAAATACGTTTTAAATGGAAATCGATGAAATATATATATATATATATATTTATATATATATTACATATATATATATTACATATATATATATATATATATAATGGTCTGAATAGAACGCGTCGCGCCACGGCAGTTTGCGAATTTCGACCATTGACTTCGAATGGACATTACGGGAGATCCGACCGTCGGATTCTCCTAAAACCGAAACCGTTGGGTTTGTATCGAAAGGATCTTTCCAATGAATACAAGTGATTTGAAATCTAATGGCTGGATTTGGAATTATGTCCAAATCAAATTTGGAAAAGGTCGCTACAAGTGTAGTTCGATGACCGTTTATGGAAATCGACTATACGGGCCTCGATAAAATTATTAAAAATATCAATAATTTATGTAAAATCATAATAAATGATTTGGAAGGAATTGGGATAAAAAATCCCATATTAGAAAAGATAAAATATATTTTTATCGAAATGAACTAGTTATGAACAGGAATTATAAATCTATTTTTTTAAATAATTAAATTGGATTTGAAATGGTTTTAAAAATAACTAGAATTCCCAATATATGAATTGGAATGGATTTGAATCGGAATTATCTTCGGAATATTTCGATATTGGATTCAGTTATTATACAGACATTGTGGAGGAATTTGGAAGATATATATATCGTTATTCCAATACGATATTTGTTGATTTCAGAATTTGATATTGAGTATAAGCCGATATATTTTCAGAGCCTTGTATTTAATATCAAATTGGATTTTGGGTTTGCGTGAATGGTGTCTTCAGTAACACTGTTCTTAAACCCCGTGTGAAAAGAATCAATCTTTTAATTAAGTTGTAGAGAAGAATTACCAATTAGTTAACATTTAATTGGAATTGAAATGGAATGTGAATTGGGTTTATTAGAATTGTGTTTTTAACGACATTCGTTCTTCAACCTGATTTACAATGAAATGTGATTTGGAATTTATAAATCTTTTAACTAAGTTTTAATGGAAATTTTCCGAAGTAAAGTTTTCTAATTTAATAAAATAAACTGGTATGGAATGGAATTCTGTTTGGTAATAATCGAAGTGAATTTCTGTGGAGGAAGACTGCTAATATATATGGAATTTAAAAGGCTTTGCAGTTATTCCATTTATATTATTAGTCGGATATGGAAGCTTATATCAATTATATATATTGATCTGTTTTCCGTGAAGATTCCATAATTAATGGAATGTAATTTTGGGTTTATCGTGAGCTGTGTTTTAAATGACATTAGTTCTTTAACCCAATTAAAGATAAGATTAATTTCTTAACTTGGAATAATCATTAAGTAATGATTTTTGGAGATTAAAACTGAATTAGAGTTTTAATAAATCTTTAATTAGATTGAAATGTGAATCTGATTACTAAAATTATCAAATTCAAGAAATGATCGAGAAGGGAGTATCACCAGTTTTGCTCCAAGCAATAGTTAAATCTTTAGTTAGATTTGAACGTGAAATGGTAATTGTATTTACCGATAACACCGTGGTGTTAGATATGAAGTATTACCAGTTTTGCTTCATGGGATGAATAGTTTGGGATTGGGAAATTTAACAAATGATTACTTCGGTAAGGTTCGCTAATCCCGTCTAGTTTGGATAAACCTTAATTTGGTTTGAATTGATATCCAAAGGAAGATTAAAGAATGAATCTAAAGAATTTATCTTTGGTAAAATTAATGGGAACCTTTCCCAAAGTATAAGAATATTTGAATAAAAGAATATTCTGAATCGGAATGAGGCGTATGTTGTGTTTGTGTAGCACTTGTTTATTATACACGCGAGTTATTCGGAAAGATCGGGTTTATCCCATTCTAAATAACTGAATCAGAGATGAGTCGACGATGAAGACGGTGGTTGAAGACCAGAGGTCTTCACATCGTTTGGATGATTACTGATGTCTTGATTGGGCTGTGCACCCAAGACGAGGTATTAAGTGGTGATTGTCCAGACGTACTTGGACATCGACCGGATATGCGAGGAACTCTCTCTTGTATTGGACATATGTGACGAAGAATAAGGTGCCTACGGTTTCGTTCAGACCCAAAACGAACTTGTAAATGGATGTGTGTCTGACATCAGATTTCATTCTTTGTGATTGATAGACATCGGTTGCATAGTGTGAATTGCTTATGTGGCATGATGAGATGAAAATGATCAAGGCTTCTGTTGAAAACCAGAGTCTTTTGGTTGATGATCAAAGCATGGCTTTCATATGGCATAGCTTTGTGTATAGCGTTAATTCACGAGCCTCGCACCCCGGCATGAACCACAAACGGGAGAGGGCCTCAGGGAGGGCATGTATTTCCTTCTAGCTAGGAGTGGTGTCTTGGTTTTGCACGCCCAGATGTTTTACTTGTGTGGATGATGGATAGCAAGGTGCCTTGGTTATTTCGGTCTCTGCAGTGCCGATGGATGGTTTGGTTGATATACTGACCAGTTTTACGCCCCATAGGGTATGGAAACACAATGTTCAGGCATTTTAATCCACTCCGTGTGGATCGGCCCTGATGGTCCAAGGGTCGATGCGTTCTGATCCTGTGACATGGGCTAGATTGTCTCGAAGTAGTAATGACGATCCCTTACCTTGGTTCACAGACGGAAATCCAAATTCCAATACGTGACACTTCGGTTTTGATTGTAGAGCCTAGTATGGCGACATAGTGGGATGGGGCACTATGCCGTCTATGATTGATACATTTATATTTGAAGTTGGTTTCATACACTTTACATTATAATAGTATCAAAATGATTTGTTTTAAACATACCAAGCATATTTTGCTATTATAAGGTAAAACTCTATCCTCCAGCTTGCGTTACATTGTGTGATGGGACCTGAGTCATATAATAGCTTCATTTTTCCAAAAAGCATTGCGCTGTTTGTTTTATGCACTTGTATTCTTGGGAGGAAACCCGTTTCGTGTTATACGGCATGGTCCCTTGATTTACTCCATTTTAAAGTAAAGTTCAATAACTGTTTTAGTTCTCACACCATTCACATGACTGACCTAGAGTTTATTATTTTAACCTAAACTCTGGGTGCCCCTATTTTCCACACGGGTAGCTAGTAGTTTTGGTTTTGCAGATTTATATTCATAGGATCCTGGTTTACAGTTGAAATGATATTCGGAAAGCTCTGTATCCGTATATTCCTTTCAGTTGTGTTTGTATTAGTTTCCCGCTGCTATGTATTTAAATGTAATTTTAAATCTCTGATATTTATCGAATGTATATTATTTTTTCATACTCGGTTATATTCTTGTATTCTGATGGAATTGTTGTAATAAGCAATGAAATGTTCTTCTGTTTGTGTTCTGATTTGTCGTGTTCTCAATTCAATCCGGGCTTTCCTTCACGGGGAAGTTCAGATCGTCTCAAATAAACTCTGTTTGATAGTCAAAGAGGAATCGGTGTATCCTTGTGGCCGTGAAATCAAGGAATAGTAGTTGGTGCGCCCTTGTTGAGCCGTGAAATCAAGGGATAAGATTCGGTGTCTACTTGTTGAGCCGTGAAATCAAGGAGGTTGTATTTGACAATTGGAAATAGTAATAAAACTGTGCATAATCCAGCGTTGTGCGGGACTGACGTAGGAGTGATCCGAACCAGTATAAAATCCGGTGTGTTCTTTCCTTTTTCTACAATTTTTTTTTTTGCATCTGTGTCTATGATTGTGTTTGTGGTGTTTGACTCATCCCATAGTTATTTCTAGTTTTTTTTTATTCTTACAAACACTATTCACCCCCCAATAGTATTTGCTTTACCTGAACGATCCATTCTGCAGTCCCTAACAATTAACCTACCAAATAAAAGAATTAGATTAATTAGAGACCATCCTGTAAAAAATATCTTAGGGGATATTAAGTCTGTTGTTAGAACTCATAATTAATTAAATTATATGAGTAATACTGCATTTATATCAACTATAGAGCCCAAAAATCCAAAGGAAGCTTTTTCCGATGATTCATGGATACTTGCTATACAAGAAGAATTGAATCAATTTACCAGGAATGAAGTATGGGAACTTGTTCCTAGACCAAAGGATAAAACAATTATAGGAACCAAATGGGTCTATAAAAATAAAATGAATGAACACGGTAAGGTAGTAAGAAATAAGGCACGACTAGTAGCACAAGGATATACTCAAGAAGAAGGAATAGATTACGAAGAAACTTTTGCCCTAGTAGCATGACTAGAAGCTATTAGAATTTTACTATCCTTTGCAAACTATAATAATTTCAAATTATATCAAATGGATGTTAAAAGCGCATTTCTAAATGGTTTTGTCAAAGAACACGTACATGTAGAGCAACCACCCCTATTTGAAGATGAAAAATTACCCAATCATGTATATAAACTGAAGAAAGCGTCATATGGATTAAAACAGGCTCCTAGAGCTTGGTTTGATAGATTACGAAATTATTTATTACAATCAAACTTTGAAATAAGAAAAATAGAAAATACGTTGTTTATTAAAAAAAATAACAAAAATATACAATTAGTACAAATATATTTTGATGACATAATCTTTGGGTCAACAAATGAAAAAATGAACAAAGAATTTTCAGACATTATGACCAAAGAATTTGAAATGAGTCATATGGGAGAATTATCATTCTTTTTAGGTTCACAAATTCGACAACTAAAGAATGGAATATTTAATAATCAAAAAAAAATATGTGAGAGATTTAACTAATAAGTACAATCTAACAACAACAAATGGTAAACCAACACCTATGGCAACTAATATTGCTTTAAGTAAAGATGATATATCAAAAGACGTTGATCAAAAACTATATAGAGGAATGATAGGATCATTATTATATATAACCACCAGTAGAGTAGATATAATGCATAGTGTATGTCTCTGTGCAAGATATCAATCACAACCTAAGGAAACTCATTTAACAACTATAAAACTTATTTTGAGATATGTGAAGCAAACATCGGATTTTGGATTATTTTATATTAAAAATGATTCACTCGATTTAGTTTCGTACTGTGACGCTGACTACGCTGATGTAAATCTGATAGGAAAAGTACTATTGGAACATGTCATTTTCTAGGACATTCCCTTGTATCTTGGTTTAGTAAGAAAACAAATATCATAACTTTCTCAACAACTGAAGCAGAATATATATCTGCTGCTTTGGCGTGTTCACAAGTAATTTATATGCAACAAACTTTAAACGATTTTGGTTTAAACATAAGTAAATTACCTATATAATGCGATAATACAAGTGCTATAAATATTTTAAAAATCCTACTCATCGTCCGAGAACTAAACATATTGATGTGGGACATCATTTTCTAAGAGATAATGTAAGTAAAGAAAAGATATCACTTGAATTTATAAAAACAGATAAATAAATAGCTGATATATTAACCAAACCATTAAATGAAGCAACATTCACTAAATTTAGGAGAGAATTAGCTATATGTTCATTAAGTGAATTAGAATAATTCAAGTAATAATACATATATATATATATATGTACATATATATAAAAATATAATAAGGAATTAAAATAATAAAATTTAAAACAACACTATGTCGACATGAATTTTATGCTATGTCAACATATAACTGAAATTTTTTAAAATTAATTCCCATCAAAAATTAGTTATTCCAACTATATAAATCCTTTAATTCGACTTTTCTTCTTCATTCTCATTGTTCTTCTCCGTAAAAACTCAAAATTAAAAATTACAATGGCTTCTACTAATCCAAATAATCAAAACAACTCTGATTCATATGCTGGACCATCCGAGGGTCCATTTCAACGATCTACGCTCTCTAGAGTGATCAAAATTGAAGGGAAAATGGAGTATTTACTGCAAATGGTGGCAGAGATGCAAGTGCTTCAGGTTGAACTGAGTCAAGAGCAAAACAAGCAAGGAAAAGTGATGAGAAGTCTCTTAAAGTTTATAATGGATAACGAGGCTAATCTGATTATCATCAATGATGATAATCAACCAATGGAAGAAGAGGAAGAACTAGAAGAAGATCCAGAAGAAGAACTGGGAGAGGAAGAAATGATGGAGGAGGAAGAACAACAAGAGATTCAACTAACGGTTGACGATAACGTTAAGTGCGTAGGAGAGGTCGTATTTGAAGAAAATGGGAATGTGATTGAAAAGAATGGAGAATTCTGTCTCCATTATCCAAATTGTCCAATTCACAAATCTCCCATTGTCAAATAATTTAGTGTTTAAGGGTTGTCGAGATTTTGCTTTATTACGTTCTTATGGTGTGTCGTATATGTATAAATCCATGTATATGTACACGTATGTGTTTAATAAAATTGTCGTTTATGATTGATATTGTTAACCTTCTTTAACATAAATATATGATTATCAGATTAAGGGGGAGTATTTTTATGAATATTACTTAAATTCTAGAGTTGTATAACTTAGGGGAAGTATTTTTTATCTTTCTTTTTGATAATGCCAAAAGGGGAGAAATTGTAAAATATAGGCATAGACAAGGGAGTATAAGAGGATCATCATCAAGCAGGTATATACAGTTATGATATTTTATAAACTAAGGTTGTCATCATCAAAAAGGGGGAGATTGTTAGAGAATGGAGTTTTGATGATAAAAACCTTATTTCAATTATCATTGATTATAAAATATATACTAACATCTTTATCTAGAATATATATACACACATATGCAGGATTTGTGTACAGGAATTAATACTGAAGACTGTATAGTTTAAGAGCTTTTAGAGATTCAGAATTCAGAGTAGATTCAAGAATCATGAGTAATCAAGATTTCAAGAGTTCAATAGTTCAAGAATAATATATTTATAGAGTCTACATTTTTGTAAGACTCTAAATAGGACTCCAGGTTCAAATCCAAATTCAAATTCTGAATTTCAATTCTTTCCTCGATCCTCTCTATTTTGATTTTTTCCTCAATCTTCTTTATTTTGTTTTTATATTTGTTTCTATTTTTATTCTTCTTCTTTTTTAAACTAAAATTTTCGTATATATACTTTATTTGTATTTTATACTGTTTAAAACCTTATAATTTTATAAATACATTTACATAGTTTAAAAATATGTTTTCATAAGTTTTTCTATCATATTTACAAAGTTAGAATTTTACTCAAGAATTTCAAGAATTAATTTTATATCAAAATACTTGAAAAATGCTTTGAAAATGAAAATTACACATGACTATGTCGACATATAACAGCTATTTCTCTAATTTTGAAGAGAAGTGTCTTTTCACTATTTGAAACTGAAACAACTCGGAAGATCAGAACCAATTTAAAATTTATATTTTGGTAATTTTGATGAATTTTGAGTACTTAAAAATGATTTATTTTAAATAATTACATATTTATTTGAATCGACGTTAGAATATAAATATTTATTTTAATTATAAAAGGAATTGAAAAGGGCGTGGTAGTTTGAAAATTCGATTTCAAACTTCAAATGAATGTACAGGATCCAAAATAAACCAGATTTTAGCGAAACCAAAAATATTAGAATCTATTTGAAAATATCTTTCCAGCAAATCTGAAAAATTGAAATTTCATAGCGGGAATAAAGAGTTATGGCCAGTTGAAAATTCAGAATAGTCACTATGGAAATATAGCCCTAAAAATAGCGATTTTGCAAACGACCTCCGTTTTTGACGAAACCAGTTTTGTTGAATCCGGGATGTCAAGTTATTGCTAGTTTCCAATTTTCATAATTTTTGAAATCAATACGTGAGCTTTAAAAAAGAAAACGTATTTTATCAATTTCAGTTGAATTGGATCAACCAGAAAATGGCCAAATTTTTGAATGGTCACCAAATTCAATGAAATTAGTTTTGTTAGGATTGTATCGTCAAAACATAGCCAGATTTATTTTTTTGGAATTTTTGGAGTCCGTATGTGGCCCCGGTAAATTAAAATGTGCGTTCAAATTGAATATATATTGATTTAATGTTAATTTAAGTGAAAACTGGTCAAAACGATGGAATTGGCTTACGGGACATATCTCATTGCGTTCAGAATGGGGGTAATCAGCTAAGGGCGGCAGTCGCTGGGTTTCGTTTGGAGTTCGAATGAAAAACTACCTTTTTGAAATTTAAAAATTAATTAAATTATGTATATAATAATTCCCTTTACCCTTCTCTCTCTTGACCGGTCAAAAATCAAATTATAAAAAAAACAAAAACAAAAGAGGAAACCGCATCGCTTAGCACCCCTCTCCCCCCACCCGTGTTATTCTCCCTCCACCGTCGCCAGGCGCAGTCGCACCCCCCTTCCTCCAGCGGTCGCGCCCCTCCCATCCTCCTCTCTCTTTCTTCTCCTCCTCCTCTGTTCTGATCTCGAACTCCACCCCAAATCCACCCCCAAAAACCCGATGCTGCCACAACCTGGGCCCACCGCACCTCCAGCGCCATTATCCACCACCACCCAGACCCCTGCGCCGCCGTTTCTTCCCCCTCCCTCTCTGGCGAACCTGCAGCCCTCAGCCTCTATTAAATAAAAAAGTGAGTTTTTATAGATTGTATTTAATTTAAGTTTTTAATATAAATAATATGGTGTTAAATTTCAGTTTCTATTATGTAACTAGCTTAGAAATAAAAATTTGATTTTATTACGTAAATAGAGAAATAAAAATTTGATTTTTATTATAGGATTAACATGATAAAGATTTAGTTTTTAAACAAGTAAAGATTTGATTTTTAAGCTAATAAAGATTTGATCTTTAAACCAGTAAAGATTTGATTTAAAAAAAAAAAGATTTGATTTTTGAATCCATATATAAAGATGAGATCTTTGTACGTGTGGTGATACTATAAAAATGTAATTTTTATATGAAGTGCCGTGATTAAAAATGTGATCTTTATATATGTTGTAGCGAAATAAAAATTCAAAATTTATTATATACGAAGCGAAATAAAAATTCGATCTTTATATAAGAAGTAGAGATATAAAAATATAATTTTTATATAGAAAGAAGCATTGTAAAAATATATGATTTTTATATATGAAATGCCATTATAAAAATGTGATTTTTTAAAATAAACATAATATTAAAAATGCGATTTTTACTATGAACAGCGGGAAAAGATCGCATTGGAATTTAGGGCAAATCCGAACCGTTCAGAAATAGTGAATGGAGGAGTGGATCCCAAAGGTGAGAATTTCTCACTATAATTTTCTTTGTATAGTTATTTATTTTGTAACCGCATATATGAACTGCTCCCCGTCGTCCACAAACCATGGGCGACTTGTTTGATTGTTTGGTTTGGTTTGGTTGATTTATTTGTTTGGATTGGTTTAGGATGTGAAATGAATTGATATGATTTGGAAAGAATTAGGATGAAAAATTCCATATTTGAATCTCCAACTTAAAATCTTTTTGTCCTCGAAAAGGAACTGAGCTGAAAGTGGTTTTACTAATCAACTCAACTTTCATTCTTTTCATTATGGCTTAAGTTCTTCAACTTTTCGGTTTCTAAGAACTTTTCAAATTTTTCAAAAATTTGGCTAACACCCTAAATTTTCAAAAAATTTAGCCATAACCTCCCCTGTATGGGAGCACCGGGAAAATACCGAAATTGCCATACAGGCCTCTTCAATCCAAAAAGAAAAAAGAAACAGCCAAGCGGCTCAAAAAATCATAAAAACCACCCAAGAAATACAATAAACATGTACCTATTTGTCGAGAAAACAATTTTATTCCTCTGCTCTAGCCTCTTTGCAATGACCTGTTCAATGGATACACATGTATATGCATGCAATTGCTATCAATTTTCAATTCAGTTCAACATTCGATACAATTTGGTTATATGTACCATTCATGTACATATTAGTTTCAACGATCTTATTAGTTAAACTAATAATCAAACAACACAACCATCAATCAACTAGTGGATTATCGTTTTCAAACATATAACTTTAATACATAATCAAAAATCATGTTTTTGATGCCAAGTCACAACAATATATTCTAACTATATTTTGGTTCTCACACCAGTCAATTGGAAATATATAGATATCCCACTTTCGAAACTCGAACATAAATTCTGATGATGTTTCGAACCACCATCAGAACATCTACGGGCGACTAGAGTGTGATTCTATATCTAGTATATTAAAACTTCAAATACACGTGGATCAGACGTATACGCAAAATCATTATATACTTGATTGTCCAAATCAATCTAAAAATAATATTCAAATACGAATAATTGATTTAAATTTCAAAACAAATTTTGTTTTCAATTTTATTTAAAAAAAATCACTCTTCACACTCGTTCTAGGATACTACTGATCCTATCTCTAACGAGTCATTCTCATTGGATATTACAAATCCAATCTCTGATGAATTCTTTCATTTGGTTCTAACGTGTCTTGCTCTCCGAGCTCGGTAAACCAAAGCTCTGATACGAAACTGAGACGACCCAAACTTCCCCGTGAAGGAAAGCCTGGATTGACTTTGAGAATACGACAAATCAGAACACAAACTGAAGGACATTTCATTGCTTATTACAACAATTTCATCAGAATACAAGAATATACAGAGTATGAACAAATAATATACATTTGACAAATATCAGAGATTGCAATACATTACATGGTAGCGGAAAAATTATACAAACACAATTGAAATGGATACACGGATACAGAACATTCCGGATATCATTCCAGCTATAAATCAAGATCCAGTGAATATAAAACTACAAAACCAAAACTACTAGCTGCCCGTGTGGAAAATAGCGACACCCAGAGTTTAGGTTAAAACAATAAACTCCAGGTCAGTCATGTAACTGGTGTGAGAACTAAAACAGTTATTAGTCTTTATTTTAAAGTTAGGTAAATCCAGGGACCACGCCGTATACCACGGAACGGGTTTCCTCCCAAGAATACCAGTGCATAAAACAACAGCGCAATGCTAAATAAAGAACAATGAAGCTATTATAAGACTCAGGTCCCATCACATAATGCAACGCAAGCTGAAGGATAAAGTTTTTAGCTTATAATAGCCAAAAATGCTTGGTACGTGAAATTTCATCTTTTATTATTACTATAAGTGTATAGTGTCAAAACAATTTCAATCATAAGTATCAATCATAGATGACATAAGTGCCCCCATACCACTATGTTGCCATACTAGGTTCTACAATCTAAACCGCAAAATGTCGTATTGGAAGTTGGATTTCCATCTGTGAACCAAGGCAAGGGATCGTCCTTACTGCTTCGAGACAATCTAGCCTATCATGTCTCAGGAACAACTACAACTGCACCTTGGATCGTCAGGGCCGGTCCACACGGAGTGGATTAAAATGCTTGAACAATGCGTTTCCCCACCCTATGGGGCGTAAATGAGACAAATGACTCCATCGTCCCCGGATCGACCGATATAACTGAGGCGCCTCCTATCCATCATCCACATAAATAAAATGTCAGGGCGTGCAAAACGCTGACACCACACCTAGTTAGAAGGAAATGCATGTCCTCCCTAAGGTCCTCTCCCATTTCTGGTTCACACTGGGGTGTGAGGCTCGCGAATTAACGCTACACAAAGCTACGCCACAAAGGCCGTGCTATGATCATCAACCACAAGACTCTACTTTTCAACAGAAACCTTGATCATTTGCATCTCAGCATGCCACACAAGAAATTCATGCTATGCAACCGATGTTTATCAATCACACAGAATGAAATCCGATGCCAAACACACATCTATTTACAAGTTCGTTCCGGGTCTGAACGAAAACGGAGGCACCTTATTCCTCCCCCATATGTCCAATACAGGGGAGAGGCCCTCGCATATCCAGTCGATCTCCAAGTACGTCTGGACGATCAACACTTATTACCTTGCCTTGGGTGTACAACCCAATCAAGACATCAGTAATCATCCAAACGATGTGAATACCTCTGGTCTTCAACCACCGTCTTTATCCTCGACATATCGTCGAATCAGTTATTCAGAATGGGATTAACCCAGTCTTTCTGAATAACTCGCGTATATAATAAACAAGTGCTATGAAAACACAACATATGCCTCATTCCAATCCAGAATATTTCTTTATCCAAATATTCATATACTTTGGTAAAGGTTCCCATTAATTTTATCAAAGATAAATTCTTTAAATTAATTCTTTAATCTTCCTTTGGATATCAATTCAATCTAATTAAAAATGCATTAAAACTCCACTTGGTTTTAATCTTCCTAGAAATAAATATTAACGATTGTTTAACTTGGGAAATCATATCCTGCATTTAACTGGGTTAAAGCACCAATGTCATTTAAAACACGGTTCATGATAAACCCAAAATCACATTCCATTCCATCAGCCTTTAACCATAAATTAGCAAGTGAACAATTCCCTAAGTATTAACCCCAAAGGCCGAAACCAACGTCATATCGATACCTAGGAAACCATTCAACTTAACTAATCTCCAGTTAGTTTCTGATTTTCTTAAGTCCATTGGGTCTAAGAATAGTATTATTAAAGATACCATTCACGACAACCCAAATCACATTCCATTAATTATGGAATCTTCACAGAAAAACAAATCAATTTATAATCGATATCAATTTCCATATCCGACCAATAATATAAATGGAATAACGGCAATGCCTCTTAGATTCCATATGTATCAACAGTCTTCCTCCACAGAAGTTCGTTTCGATTATTATCAAATCGAATTCCATTCAATTCCAATTTAATATATTAAATTGGAAAACGTTACCTTGGAAATTTCCCGTTAAATCTAAATAAAAAGAATTATAAATCCCAAATCACATTTCACTGTAAATCGGGTAAAAGAACGAATGTCGTTGAAAACACAGTTCACAATAAACCCAAAATCTAATCAGTCTCTAACCGTAAATTAGTAAGAGAACAATTCCCTAAGTATTAACCCCGAAGGCCGAAACCAACATCAGACCAATACCAAGAAAACCATCCAACTTAACTAACCTCCAGTCAGTTTCTAATTTTCTTAACTACATTCGGTTCAAGAACAGTATTATTAAAGATACCAATCACGACAAACCCAAAATCCAATTTGATATTAAATACAAGGCTCTGAATAGAAAATATATCGGCTTATATTCAATATCAAATTCTGAAACCAACAAATATTGTATTGGAATAACGATATATATATATATATCTTCCAAATTCCTCCACAATACCCGTATAATCACGAAATCCAATATCGAAATATTCTGAAGATAATTTCGATTCAAATCCATTCCAATTCATATATTGGGAATCCTGGTTATTTTTAAAACCATTTCAAATCCAATTTATTTATTTTAAAAATATTGGATATATTATTCTATTTCAAAACTAGTTCATTTCGATAAAAATATATTTTTATCTTGTCAAATATGGAATTTTTCATCCCAGCACTTTCCAAATCATTTATTATGATTTTACACAAATTATTTATATTTTTAATAATTTTATCGAGGCCCGTACAGTCAAGTTCCATAAACGGCCATCGAACTGCACTTACAACGACCTTTTCCAAATTTGATTTGGACATAATTCCAAATCCAACAGTTAGATTTCTAATATTCTTTGGAAAGCTCCTTTCGATACGAACCAACGGTTCCGGTTTTAGGAGAATCCGATGGTCAGATCTCCCGTAATGTCCGTTCGAAGTCAATGGTCGAAATTTGCGAACTGCCGCAACGCGGCGCATTCTATTCAGGCTAATATTCCATATCATCGATATATAAATGATAATATTTTCAAAACATTAGATTTTGAAATCAATTCTTTCTCGATATTGATTATAAAAATGAATAAAATCGATATAAATATCGTTCATGTTAAAATTGCGTTAATCTAATCAACACGGCTTTATATATTTAAATATATTCGTGTCCATCCCAAATCGGACATCAAAATCAGATTTTGATTCTTTTCTGAATATTATTTTAAAATATTCTTTATTTTAAAATAATCGTTATTTTAAAATATTTATTCTTTCTGAACTGGAATCAGACACAGTCAATTACCATATAATTTGATTTATACGGATTTCATACACACATGTACACAACAACAACTATAAACAATCAACCATCATCCAAAGTGCATTCTACACTGTATAAGCATCAAATATAAATATATAACGCTTATAACAGTTTGTCAATCAATCGATCGACATACAGCTAATTATTGGGATTAGTGTATGTCTAATATCATCCCAATACCCGTGTAGGGTTTCAATCAACAAATAATGAATTTTATTTGTGCAGTTGGGCGATGTGTAAAATTTATCGTCCTAATCAATATCAGTCAAATGTGTGCACATAAACAAATCATCCGATTTGTTTATGAATATTTATTTAATTCATATACACGTTAAAAATTATATTTTAACTATAAAATATTTTTAACTATAAAATATTTTATTCCATTCCGTATAACACAATCAATTTTCACAACAAAATCAAACAAACAAGCCGTCCATGGTCTGTGGACGATGGGTGTCGGGTGCTGCTAAGCACCGTCTGCATCCTAGTATATATTTCAACTAGAAAATAGAATAAAAGTGAGAAGTTCTCACCTTTGGGTTCCACTACGCCGTGCTTTGATTGTCGATTTATGTAGTATACCTATGTTAAAAATTATATTTTTAACCAATCAATAATTATTTATTTGTATGATTATTTTATAAATAACATATATAGGCTAAAAATTATATTTTTATCTTTCTAAAAATAATTTCATATTTTTATAACAACACAACATAGATAAAAATCGCATTTTTATTTTCTCTATTATATAAAAATCATATTTTTATTATCTCTATAATATAAAAATCATATTTTTATTATCTCTATAATATAAAAATCATATTTTTCTTCTATTAAAAACCAAATCTTTCTAAATATAAAAATCAATTCTTTTCTAATATAAACATATACTCTTCTTCATGTTAAAAATATAATCTTCTTCATCTTAAAAATATAATCTTCTTCATATTAAAAATATAATGCCATCAATATATAAACTGATTTTTCAAAGTAAATTAAAAAAAAACTTACAATGTACAAGGGGGAGGTTCGCTGTCGCGAGGTGGAGGGAGCGGCGGTGCCCTTCCTGGTGGCGGTGGAATGGCGGCTAGGGCTTTGGTGGCGGCCTCGATCTCAGTCGATGAGGGGCTTTGAATGGAGAATGGCGGCGCTATGGGAAAGGATGGTCGGAGGCGGGAGGCCTGCCAGAGGCGGTGGCGTTGGCGTGGGGCACGGCAGCCCTGCAAGTAGGCGGCGGCGGGTTCAAACTAAGGCAACGGGAGTCTTAATTTTTGGGGTGGATTCAGGGAATTTGACCGAGATTTAAGTGGATTAGGGTTTGACCAGGTTGGCTAATATATATATATATATATATATATTATTTTATTTCTATTTTCTTTTCCCAAAAAGTTACTTTTCAGTCGAACTCCAAATCGAACCCAAGGACTATCGCCCCTAGTTAATTACCCCCACTCTGAACACAATGGGATATGTATCATAAGCCAATTCGACTGTTTCGATCAGTTTCATCAAATTTAAAATATAAATCAATATATATTTAATTTGAACGCACACTTTAATTTACCTGGGCCACATACTGACTCCAAAAATTCTAGAAAAATAAATCTGGCTATGTTTTGTTGATACGGTCCTAACAAAACTAATTTCGTCCAATTTGAAGACCGTTTGAAAAATAGTCATTTTTTGGTCGCTCCAAATTGACTAAAACTGTAAAAGCACGTTTTCCTGCGCCACACTCACATATTGATTCAGAAAATTATGAATTTTTGAATCTAGCAATAACTTAACATTCCGGATCCAACAAAAGTGGTTTCGTCGAAAACGGAGGTTGTTTGCAAAATTTCCATTTTAAGGGCCAAAATTCCATAGCGACTAGTCCGAATTTTCAATTGGGCATAACTTTTTCTCCCTCTATGAAATTTCAATTTTTTTGATTCATTGGAAATATATTCTCCAATAGATTCTAATATTTTTAGTTTCGCTAAAATCCGGTTTATTTTGAATCCTATACATTCATTTGAAATTTGAAATCAAAATTTTGAACTACCGCGCCATTTTCAATTCGTTTTATAATTAAAAATAAATATTTATATTCTAACGTCAATTCAAATAAATATATTCATTCTAATTCTATTCAAAATGAGTTTCTCGTCGTAATTATTTAAAATAATTCATTTTAAATATCCAAAATTCACTAAAAGGACAAAAATTAATTTTTTAAATTGGCTCAGAATTTCCAGGTTGTTGCAAGATAAAAATATATTTTATCGAAATGAACTAGTTATGAACTAGAATTATAATCCAATATTTTTTTAAATAATTAAATTGGATTTTAAATGGTTTTAAAAATAACCAAAATTTCCAATATATGAATTGGAATGGATTTGAATCGAAAGTATCTTCGGAATATTTCGATATTGGATTCCGTGATTATACGGATATAGTGGAGGAATTTGGAAGATATATATATATATATAATTATTCCAATACAATATTTGTTAGTTTCAGAATTTGATATTGAATATAGGCCGATATATTTTCTATTCAGAGCCTTGTATTTAATATCAAATTGGATTTTGGGTTTTTCGTGAACTGTGTTTTAAATGACATTTTCTTAAACCCAACGTGAAAAGAATAAATATTATAATTAAGATTCAAAGAAGAATTACCAATTAATTAACATTTAATTGGAATTGAAAATGGAATAAGAATTGGGTTTATTATGAACTATGTTTTTAAAGACATTCGTTCTTTAACCCGATTTACAGTGAAATGTGATTTGGAATTTATAAATCTTTTTATTTAGATTTAACGGAAATTTTCCAAAGTAAAGTTTCCAATTTAATATATTAAATTGGAATTGAATGGAATTCGATTGATAATGATCAAAGTGAATTTCTGTGGAGGAAGACTGTTAATACATATGGTATTTAAAAGGCTTTGCCATTATTCCATTTATATTATTAGTCGGATAAGGAAATTGATATCGATTATATATTGATTTGTTTTTCCATGAAGATTCCATAATTAATGGAATGTGATTTGGGTTTATCGTGAACTGTGTTTAAATGACATTAGTTCTTTAACCCAATTAAAGACAGGATTACATGTCAGTCATTGTATTTCGAATTGTATGGTTGATCTCTGCTAAATATATATCTATTTGGTGGCAGATAATGTATTCCCTTGCTTAACACCCTTCTCTGAGACGTACGAGCTCAGAGGTTATATATAGCTAGAAATCAATAGTAGGTGTAGGTTGTCGATACAGCATGTTTGTGTTTCCAAAGTTAAATAATCATTAATATTGATTTTTGGGAAGATTAAAACTAAGTGGAGTTTTAATGAATCTTTAATTAGATTGAAATGTGAATTGATAATTTAAATTATCAAATTTGGGAAATGATCGAGAATGGAGTATCATCAGTTTTTCCCCTAGCGATAGTTAAATCTTTAATTAGATTTGAAGGGGAAATGGTAATTAAATTTACTGATAACACTGTGGTGTTAGATATGGGGCATGACGAGTTTTGCTCCATGGGATGAATAGGTTGGGATTGGGAAACTAAACGAATGATTACTTCGGTAAGGTGCGCTAACCCCGACTATTTTGGAAAACCTTAATATGGTTGGAATTGATATCCAAAGGAAGATTAAAGAATAAATTTTAAAGAATTTATCTTTAATAAAATTAACGGGAACAAATCCCTAAAGATGTGAATATTTAGATAAAAGAATATTCATAATTGGAATGAGGCGTATGTTGTGTTTTTATAACACTTGTTTGTTATATACGCGAGTTATTCGGAGGCCGGGTTTATACCCATTCTGAATAACTGATTCGACGATACGTCGACGATGAAGACGGTGGTTGAAGCCGGAGGTCTTTACATCATTTGGATGATTAATGATGTCATGATTGGGCTGTACACCCAAGACGAGGTAATAAGTGGTGATCGTCCAGACGTACTCGGAGATCGACGGATAAGCGAGGGCCTCTCTCCCATATGGACATATGGGACGAGGAGTAAAGTGCCTCCAGTTTCTTTCAGACCTAGAAAGAACTTGTAAATGAATTGTGTGTCTGACATTGGATTTTATTCTGTGTTGATTGATTTCTATTAAATATATATCTATTTCACGGCGAAGAATTTATTCTCTGGCTTAACGCCCTTCTCTGAGACGTACGAGCTCAGAGGTTATATATCGATAGATATCAGTCACATGGCATGAATTTCCTTTGTGGCATACTGAGACGCAGTGGTCAAGGCTTTTGTTGAAAAGCAGAGTCTTGTGGTTGATGATCAAAGCATAGCTTTAATATAGCACCGCTTTGTGTTTAGCGTTAATTCGCGAGTCTCACACCTCCGTATAAGTCAAAAACGGGATAAGGACCGTTGGGAGAACACGACGTTTCTGTCTAGCCATGGGTAGTGTCAGCATTTTACAAGCCCTGACATTTATATTATTTTTACCTATGTGGTTGTTGGAATGCAACGCGCCTCGGATATATCGGTCTCTACGAAGCCGATGGATGGGTCTGATAGGACCGAGAAACGAGTGTTCATGAATAACTAATCCTCAAATGTAAGGGAGGACCGACCTAGCCGATTCTAGGAGTTACCCAGAGTGTGTAGTCCTGAGACATTTGCTAGAGTGTCTCAAACCAGAAAGGAGTATATCCCTTGCCTAGACTCATGACGGAAATCCAATTTCCAATACGTGACATTTCGGTTTTGATTGTAGAGCCTAGTATGGCGACATAGTGGTATGGGACACTATGCCGTCTATGATTGATACATTTATATTTGAAGTTGTTCTCACACACTTTACAGTATAATAATATCAAAATGATTTGTTTTAAACGTACCAAGCATGTTTGGTTATTATAAGGTAAAAATCTATCCTCCGACTTGCGTTGCATTGTGTGATGGGACCTGAGTCTTATAATAGCTTCATTTTTCCAAAAAGCATTGCGCTGTTTATTCTATGCACTAGTATTCTTGGGAGGAAACGCGTTGCGTGTTATACGGCATGGTCCCTTGATTTACCTAAGTTTAAAAATAAAGATTAATAACTATTTTAGTTCTCACACCAGTCACATGACTATCTTGGAGTTTATTGTTTTAACCTAAACTCTGGGTGCCCCTATTTTCCACACGGGCAGCTAGTAATTTTGGTTTTGTAGATTTATATTCACAGGAACCTGGTTTACAGCTGTAATGATATTCGGAAAGCTCTGCATCCGTTTATCTCTTTCAGTTGTGTTATGTATTATTTTCCACTGCAATGTAATGTATTTTAATCTCTGATATTTTCTGTGTAATATTTTTTATTCATACTCTATTATATTCTTGTACTCTGATGTAATTGTTCTAATAAGCAATGAAATGTTCTTCTGTTTGTGTTCTGATTCGTCGTGTTCTCAACTCAATCCGGGCTTTCCTTCACGGGGAAGTTCGGGTCGTTTCAAAAACGCTTCAGAACCATTGCAACCCTTCATACTCTATAAAAAGTGGTTAAAACCAAATTTTTTAACATCTCTTCTTCTCCATCTTCATCCTCTTTATCCTACCATTATTCTTAATCATTTTTATGGTTTTTACACTTATACTCTGCCGAATTCACTTTTGAATTGATCAAACTTCTTCTCTCTACACTCTCTAGTCTCTGAATCAAGTGCTATTGAAGAGTTATAGAGCAGTTTTGTAATTTCTTGGGTTAAATAAACCTTAAGTCAAAGAGTAATCGGTGTATCCTTATAGCCGTGAAATCGAGGAATAGGAGTCGGTGTGCCCTTGTTGAGCCATGAAATCAAGGGATAGGAGTTGGTGTCTCCTTGTTGAGCCGTGAAATCAAGAAGGTTGTATTTGACTAATGGAAATAGTAATAAAACTTTGCACAATCCAGCGTTGTGCGAGACTGGACGTAGGAGTGATCCAAACCAATATAAAATCTAGTGTCTTCTATCCATTTCTGCATTTTTATTAATATTTATTTTGCATCTTTGTTTGAATCCGTGTCTGTGATTGTGTTTGTGGTGTTTGATTCAACTCATAGTTCTCTCTAGTTTTTAGTTTTGTGTAAATTCTTGCAAACAATATTCACCCCCCTTGTGATAACCCGTAACTTCCCCGTGAAGGAAAGAACGAATTGCTTTGAGGACAACACACATCGGAACACAAACATAAGAACATTTCATTGTTTATTACAATAATTCCATCAGAATACAAGAATATACAGAGTATGAATAAATATTACACATTTACTAAATATTAGAGATTACAATAAATTACAAAGCAGCAGAAAATAATACAAAACACAATTGAAAGGAGATACACGGATACAGAGCTTTCCAAGTATCGTTCCAGCTATAAAACAAGATCCTATGAATATAAATCTGCAAAACCAAAACTACTAGCTGCCCATGTGGAAAATAGGGGCACCCAGAGTTTAGGTTAAAACAATAAACTCCAGGCCAGTCATGTGACTGGTGTGAGAACTAAAACGGTTATTAATCTTTATTTTAAAGTTAGGTAAATCAAGGGACCACGCCGTATAACACGGAATGGGTTTCCTTCCAAGAATACCAGTGCATAAAACAAACAGCGCAATGCTAAATAAAGAAAAATGAAGCTATTATAAGACTCAGGTTCCATCACACAATGCAACGCAAGCCGGAGGATAGGGTTTTCCCTTATAATAGCCAAACATGCTTGGTATGTTTAAAACAAATCATTTGATACTATTATAAGTGTATATTGTTAAAACAATTTCAATCATAAATATCAATCATAGACGGCATAGGTACCATATATCATGTCGCCATACTAGGCTCTACAAATAAAACTGAATGTCACGTACTGGAAATTGGATTTCCATCATGAGTCGAGGCAAGGGGCAAGCTCCTCTCCGTTCGAGACACTCTAGCAAATGTCTCAGGACCACACATAGTGATCCTTGGAATCGATTGGGCCGGTCCTCTCTTACTTTTGAGGATTAGTTATTCCCGAACACACGTTTCCCGGTCCTATAGGACCTATATAATGGTCTGTACGTCGGCTCATATAGTGCCAGTTATCGACCATATATTCGAGGCGCCTCACATTTCAACAACCACATGGGTAAAAAGTATATAAATGTCAGGGTTGGTAGGTCACTGACATCACCCATAGCTAGAAAGAAACGTCGTGTTCTCCCAATGGTCCTTATCCCATTTTTGACTCATACCGAGGTGTGAGGCTCGCGAATTCACGTTATACACAACGCTATTCCACATAGGCCGCGCTTTGATCATCAACCACAAGACTTTGCTTTTCAACAGAAGCCTTGATCATTTGCCACTTAGGCGTGCCACACAAGAAATTCACTCCATGCGACTGATGTCCATCGATATACAACCTCTGAGCTCATACGTCTCAGAGAAGGGCGTTAAGCAAGGGAATAAATTATCCGCTGCCAAACAGATCTATATTTAATAGAGATCAATCAACACAGAATAAAATCCAATGTCAGACACAGTCCATTTACAAGTTCGTTCTGGGTCTGAACGAAACCGGAGGCACTTTCCTCGCATATCCATCGTTCTCCAAGTACGTCTGGACGATCACCGACTGATTCCCTCCTCTTGGGTGTACATCCCAATCAAGATCATCAATAATCATCCAAACGATGTGAAGACTTCTGGTCTTCAACCACCGTCTTCATCTTCGACTTATCGTTGAATCGGTTATTCAGAATGGGTATAAACCCGGCCTTTCCGAATAACCCGCGTATATAATAAACAAGTGTTACACAAACACAACATACGCCTCATTCCAATTCAGAATATTCTTTTATTCAAATTTTCACATTCTTAGGGAAAGGTTCCCATTAATTTTATCAAAGATAAATTCTTTTAAATTTATTCTTTAATCTTCCTTTGGATATAATTTCAAACCATGTTAAGGTTTTCCAAACTAGTTGGGATTAGCGAACCACACCGAAGTAATTATTTTATTTCCCAATCCCAACCTATTCATCCCATGGAGAAAAACTGGTAATAGTCCATATCTAAGACCACTGGGTTATCGGTAAATATTAATTACCATTTCACGTTAAAATCTAATTAAAGATTTAATTATCGCTTTGGAGAAAAACTGGTGATACTCCATCCTCGATCACTTTAATCTAATTAAAGATTCATTAAAACTCCACTTAGTTTTAATCTTCCCAAAAATCGATATCCTGTCTTTAACTGGGTTAAAGAACCAATGTCATCTAAAACACGGTTCACGATAAACCAAAACTCACTTCCCATTGTTAATCGGGTTAAAGAACAGGTGTTATTCAAAACAACGCTCACGATAAACCCAAAACCAATTTAAATTCAATTCCAATTAATAGTATTTAATTGGTACACTTCATTAAATCTAAATAGAAAGATTTAATCTTTTTCTCAATTGGGTTTAAGAAGTGTTAATGAAGACACCATTCACGACAAACACAAATCACGATTGATATTAAATACAAGGCTCTGAATAGAAAATATATCGGCTTATATTCAATATCAAATTCTACGACCAATAAATATCGTATTGGAAATAACGATATAAATATATCTTTCAAATTTCCACAACCATCTATGTATAATCAGGAAATCAAACATCGAAATATTCCGAAGATAATTTCGATTCAAATCCATTTCCACTTTATATATTGGAAATTCTGGTTATTTTCAAAACCATTTCAAATCCACTTTATTTATTTTAAAAATAAATGGGATCATAATTCTAGTTCAAAACTAGATCATTTTGATAAAAATCTATTTTTATCTTTTCAAATATGGAATTTTTCATCCCAATTCTTTCCAATTCATATATTATGATTTTACACAAATTATTAATATTTTTAACAATTTTATTAAGGCCCGTACAGTCGATTTCCATCAACGGCCATCGAACTGCACTTACAGGGACCTTTTCCAAATTTGATTTGGACATAATTACAAATCCAACCATTAGATTTCCAATTTCTAATATTCATTGAAAAGCTCTTTTCGATACGAACCCAATGGTTCCGGTTTCAGGAGAATCAGACGGTCGGATCTCCCATAACGTCAATTCGAAGTCAATGGTCGAAATTTGCGAACTGCCGCGGCGCGTTCTATTCAGGCCATTTAATATATATATATATATAATATATATATATATATATATATATATATAATACTTCGTCGTTTTCAATTCAAAACGTATTCTATAAATCGTTTTAAATTCGTTTTCAAAACCATTTCCACTTCATATTCAATTTCAAATCAAAATTGAATATTTCATATCATTACTATATAAATGATAATATTTTCAAAACGTCATATTTTGAAATCACTTCCTTTCCTATATTCATTATAAAAACGAATATAATTGATATAAATATCGTTCGCGTCAAAATGGCGCATCTCTAATCAACACGGCTTTATATATTTCAATACTTTGTCCTTCTATTCAACAAATGAATATTTATTCTATTCAACACATTAATCTATATTTTTCTTTCAACACATGAATATTCTCAACACATGAGCATCGTCAACACATGACTATTTATGTTATTTAATATATTTTATAAAATTATGATGAAGATGTAAATTTTATTTTTTAAAATATTTTGCTCAGCACATGAATATTTTCAACACACGAATATATATTTTATTCAACACATGAATATATATTTTATTCAACACATGAATATTCTTTATTCTATTCAACACATGAATATATATTTTATAATATTCTTTATTTTCCCAATTTGAATGAGGCCCAATCAATTACCATATAATGTTAATCATATGGATTCCATACAACACATGTATATAATAGCAACGATAAATAATCAACCATCATCCAAAGCGCACCACACAACTGCATAAGCATTAAATATAACTAATTAACACTCATAAAGTCTGTCAATCAAACGATCGACATACCACTAAACAATTGGGATTAGTGTACGTCAAATATCATCCCAACACCCGTGTGGGGTTTCAATCTACAAACACTGAATATTATTTGTGCAGTAAGGCGATGTGTAAAACTTATTGTCCCAATCAATATCCTTCAAATAGGTGTACATAAACAAATCATTCGATTTGTAAATGAATATTTATTTATTCACATTCACGTTAAAAATTATATTTTTAACGATAAATAATTTATTTCACACATGAATGTTTTATTATCCATCTCACATCAACATCACAAACAAACTTCACCACACATCAAACAAGCATACAAGTCGTCCATGGTCTGTGACGACGGTTGTCGTGTGCTGCTAAGCACCGTCTGCATCCTAGTATAGATTTTAACTAGAAAACAAGAATTAAAGTGAGAAGTTCTCACCGACTAGCTAAACCAATTCACCACGACTCTTTGTATGTAGAAATCTTCGTCGTGCTCGCCTTTTGTCAATTTCATTGTCCGTAGCCACTACATATATAAAAATCACATTTTTATACTGTTGCTATGTATATAAAAATCACATTTTTAAAACGCTACTATACAGATAAAAATTCTATTTTTACAATGGTGTTCATATAATAAAGATCATATTTTTATCACTCTAACTTCATAATAAAAATTATATTTTTATATCGTTCTTCTTCTAATAAAGATTATATTTTTATATCACCACCCCTATAAAAATCACATTTTTATATTCTCTAGTATAGAAAAAACATATTTTTAATATCTCTATAATATAAAAATCATATTCCTATTCTCTACTTCTTATATAAAGATCGAATTTCTATTTCGCTACAACATATATAAAAATCCCGTCTTTCTATATATAAAAATCTCGCCTTTACTATGATAAAAATCTCGCCTTTACTATAATAAAAATCTCGCCTTTTCTGTTATAAAAATCTCGCCTTTACTATAATAAAAATCTCGCCTTTACTATAATAAAAATCTCGCCTTTTCGTATGAACACAAATCATAACTTTTCTAATCAAAAGATCTGATCTTTCTCTATCATTCAAACCAATAAAAATCCAATCTTTTTCTTCATATATATATAAAAGAGTAAAATCCTTTCTTTATAAACTTAAAAAAAATTGAATCTTTACGAAGAATTTATTTCTATGAAGATCTAATTTTAAAACTAATTATTTTAAACTAAAAATAAATAAAAACTGAAAACTTTAAACAAATAAAAGTCTGAACTTTAAAAAAAAATCAACTTGAAAACTTACTGTTCAAAGTGGGAAAGGGGACTGCACTACATCGGAGATGGAAAGGGGGGTTTTGTGGTTGCGTCGGAGGGGGAAAAAGGGGCGAGGCTTGCTTTGAGGTCGGAAGACTATGGCTGGGCGGGGGCGCGGTGGTCATGGAGTGGAGGCGCAATGGTCGTGGGGTAGGGGATCGACGCTGCTCGCGTCGGAGGGGGGTGCACGCGCTAACCTCACGAGGGATCGATTTGGCAACCGGGGGTCGACGTCGGAGATGATCAACGGGCGATGGAGGCGGTGGGTCCTCCTGGAGGGCGGCGCAGCGATGAACCCCCCCCTCCGCCCCAGAATCGAGCGTTTCCCCCTTTTTTTCATTTCCTTTTTCGTTTGAGAATTCTGAAAGAAGGGGGGTTTTGGCATATATATTTATTTTATATTATTTATTTTATTCTAATTTCCTCAAAAAGGTAACTTTTTAATACGAACTCAAAATCAGGCCCACCGACTGTCGTCTCTAGCTAATTACCCCCATTTCGAACACAATGGGATATGTATCGTGAGCCAGTTCGGCTGTTACGATCAGTTTTCATCAAAATCAAAATATAACTCTATATATTGAATTTGAACGCGCATTTTAATTTACCGGGGCCACATACTAACTCTAAAAATTCCCGAAAAATATTTTCTAGCTTTGTATTGACGATACGGTTCTAACAAAAATAATTTCGTCAAATTCTGAGACCGTTTGAAAAATGGTCATTTTCCAGTCGATTAAAATCAACTAAAACTGGTCAAACGCGTTTTCCTTTGCCACGCTCACATATTGATTCAGAAAATTATGAATTTTGAAACCTAGCAATAACTTGACATCATGGATCCAACAAAAGTGGTTTCGTCGACAACCGAGGTCATTTGCAAAATTTCCATTTTTAAGGGCTCAAAATTTCATAGCGACTATTCTAAAATTTCGACTGGGCATAACTTTTGACACCCGCTATGAAATTTAAATTTTTCAGATTCGTTGGAAAGATATTCTCAATTAGATTCTAATATTTTTGGTTTTGCTAAAATCCGGTTTATTTTGAATCCTGTGCATTCATTTGAACTTTGAAATCAAAATTTCAAACTACCGCACCATTTTCAATTCTTTTATATTTAAAATAAAATAATTATATAAATTCCAACGGGGATTCAAATAAATATATGCGTTCTAATTCTATTCAAAATAAATTTCTCGTCGATATTATTTAAAATAATTCATTTTAAATATTCAAAATTCATTAAAATAACCAAAATAAAAAAAATTAAATTGCCTTAGAATTTCCGGGTTGTTACACCCCCTCTATTGTTTGCTTTGCCTAAACGATCCATTCCGTAGTACCTAGCAGCAGCTGCCAGAGTTTGAGAAACAGTCGGATTATTGGTTTGAGGAGTGGTATTAGCAGCATTTCCAGAAGTTCTCACAGATTTACTAGTCTTTTTCAAAGGTGCCATGATATTGGAAAACTTTCTAATCTTCACAAAAAACCTTTCAACGGGCCTGACTTTTAGACCTTGCAGATTTATCGAAAAGAGAAGGCTTCAAATTTTTCGGATCAAGCCTCTTAACCTTGATGTCGTGGGTTCGAGCCCCATGGTTTACGCCAAATTGTTAACACCGAAAATCGACTTCAACACTCAAGGAGATAAGAGAACACCTCTAAACTGTAGAAAACATGGTTAAAGCAAAAAATTCAGAAAAAGGCAAAGTAGAGAGAAGATTTATAGTGGGTCAGCCTCTGTTTTGGCCTATATCCACTTTGAAAGAGTCTTTCATTACTTTCTCCATTGCATGCTACATATTGATCCAAATTTACACTTTTCTCTATATTTTACAGTGATTCTCTCTCTTTTCTCTAAAATCTCTCGATAATTCTCTATCTCTCTCGAATATCCTCGAATCTCACTAGTAGCGATGATTGTCGGACTTGATCTTCGCTAATCGAGCTCAGTGACAAACTTTGATGATTTCTCGAGAAGAATGATGATGCAAATCCTTGAATGATGCTTAAAGAAGCTTTAATGGTGCTGGAGAAGCTTGAGTGATGTTGGAGATCAATAACGAGAGCCCTTTCGGGAGAAGAAAATTTAATCCCTTTTAAGTGCGAGGGGGTGGAGTATTTATAGGTGAAGGCTGATGTGAGGTGGAGCTTGAAATGGAGTGTATGCAGCTTCCTGGATCGGTTGGCGATCCATTGCTATGGATCTTAAGCAATCCATAGTTTTCAGCGCTCCATGGAGATGCATGTTTCATGCTACTGATGACCGTTCCATCTCCTTCTAACAAATGGATCGTGAATAACGTATGATAGACGATCCATCTAGAAATAACCCGCCTGCCTTGAATCACATGAGTGGTCCTCGATCTAAATGTGAACGATCCACCTTATACATGACGTCCCATGGGAATGAGTGATCCATAGTTTAACGCATTATTGCCATAATATGATCCATCGTATTTCACATGATCCGATCCATAATACATGACTCATGCTTTCCGATCCAATGTCTTGCAATCCACGCTTATACTAGCATATGAGAGATCTAATCACCACTGATCCATTGCTTTATATTAGCATGATCCATACATAGCTAAATACGCACGGTCCATATGATGTGCACATAACATAATCGATCCATGCCTGGATCGCATATCCAATTAATTCCACCGATCCATCCCTTTCGACCCATCATGCTTTATAACCGACCGATCCATGACATTTGCAACTAATCCATCATATAAATGATCCAATGCATTATTCTTGAATCATGTTTTAGAACGAGATTAACACTAGTCTTCCTCCGCTTTGAAAACTATGTTATCATATTTTGACTGAACTGATCATCTCTCCCTCCACTCCAATTGTTTCTCTAGTGTAAATCCAACCAGTAGTCAACACTGGATAACTGTCTAATCATACAATTAACATAAACAACTCACAAGCAAAGTAACTATATCAAATATGTAAACAATAATAAATTTAATTAAAAAAATTAATCAAAATAATCATGACATAAATTAATAAGCAAACATCAAACAAGCAAGTACATAAATGAACAATTGAAGTCAATCATGATGTAAGCCTAAAAAAACTAAACAAGGATGAAAAAAAATAATAGACGAACATTTGCAAACATGTAACTAAATATTGAAAATAAGTAAACAAAGCAATACAACATAAAAACAAAATTTAACCTAGAAGGTCATAAATTAATGCAAATAATACAATGAAAAGGTTACTAAATTGAACATTTAAATAGGCAGTCCCCTCGTTATATCCCTTCCTCCCCGATGGAATGGGATAACTGGATATACCCACAACTCATAAGGTAGATAGTCACACATAACGGTCATATGATTACATCATTATAAGGGAGTCAATTAAACTCAAAACTTATTCTATCCCATCATCTTGCACCTTATATACAAGATCTAGTTCTATTGATAACATAATACTATTCTATAAATACATCAAATGTTTGGTCATTAAATATTTTACCTCTTCTAATCATCATTATTTTTAGTGATATATTTTCTTAATGTATTGAAAACTATTTATTTTATAATATTCCCTTCTGTCAATAAAATCTCTTTTTATGTTCGCTCTTCTTAAATAAGAATATTATCATCATACCATTTCGCTTCTTAAATAAAAGCATACTTAGTTTCTCAAAATATTTTCATTATATTATTTTCAAACTCTTCTTTTGATAAAATAGTTATTTTGAAAATGAAGTCTTTTCTATAGGAATAATTTTTTATAAATATTCTTGGCTGAGAATGTTTCAATAAAATATTCTTTTCTTTAACATAGGGGTTTCCATTAGATTTTCTCAATCAAGTTATTTTATTTACAAAAACATTGTAAATTTTGTATTATTCATAATATTGTTTCAAAATGAACACTCGTACTTTCTTATTGCATATCTTTTAAAATGCTTATTAATGGAAGATATTTCTTTCAGCCTATTTCCAGAAGTATCCATGGGCTTTGGATTTGGGATCCAAATCCAATAAGCTAAAGTGATACAAATATAAAGTGTTTCAAATTTCTTATTTAACACAATTAACACAATTTTACAACTCATGTCAAATTTTAACATTGCTCAAGTTTTACAAAATCTTGCACAAACAAGTTATAATATTTTCCAAGCCATTACAATACCAATTTTGACACACTTACATTAAAATAAACATGTTTGTAGAAAATGCTTATTATACATTTTTTAAATTAAAACTTATTTATATTTCAATAAAAAAGTTTTTACACCTCATTGTTTTTAAAAATTAAATCTATCAACCTTTTGAAAATATTTCTAATCTTCAAATATTGATTCCAAATCAATATTCACATTCTTATTTTGATAGCAACCCAATTAATTCACAAATTATTGTGATTTATGCCATTAGTTTACTTTTAACAACAACCTACAGTTTTATTTCTATCTTGCCAAATTCAACATTGTATTATTACCTTAAAATTTACATATTCATTTCTAAACACGGTTTTAAACACGAAATCCCTAATTTAATTTGTTACAAAATACAATTTGCATTTGAAAACATAAATCCATAATATACGAATTATCCATTTAAACAACTTCACGTTTATATTGAAAATACATTTTCCTCTTAAATATAGATCATAAATAAATAATTTTATATTTTCAGTATTCACTTTAATCATCAAATTATAATCTACAAACATAGATTCGAAAAAATTTCTTATGAAGCTAATGACAGATAATTTATCCCAATCACACATAATTTATACAAAATTCTTAATTTCCCATTTAATCAACTATATGAGTCAGTCTTATGGACTCGTATTACATACTTCTTGGCTTTAAAATCCCTAAAACATAATAAATTTGTTTCTCCTTGTAACAACCCGAAATTTCAAAACCAATTTTAAATTTTAATTTAAGTTATTTACAGGAATATGAGGTATAAATTGGTTATTTTTACGAAATAAAAATTTGAGAATAACTTTAAAATTAGTATTTATATATACTATTTGATTTAAAACAAACTCAGGAAAATTATTAAATTATATTATTGAAAAAAATTGGTCTAAAATAAAATTTATAATGTTGTCAATGGAATTTATTAATTTTTGCTGAAAGATTGTTTGGAAATAATGTGTTCAATATTCATGATATGAATTCCAATACATATATGTATATATCTTTGTCTATCATCTTTAATTCTTTCCCTATTTGTTCAAAATGCAACGTTTAAGAATTTGGAGCAGGATTACATGTGAATAACTGCATTTGTTTTTAGTGTCCTCTTCTCTTCGTTGTTTCATTGATACTGCCTATTCCTCTCCTTCAAAATTGACACATTCTTTTTTTTTTTAATTTATCCTTTCCTAAATATTGCATGATATTTCCTTCTTCTCCTCTTCTTTCCCTTTTAACTTCTATCTCATGCAACTTTTCCTCAAGTTTAAAGTAACATTTTCCCGATTAATTCTTTTCAAAGAAAAATAAATAATGCATAATTTCTTTGTCCATTCACATTTCATGCAAGTTATTTTCTTTCATTAACCATGCATTCATTTCTTTCTTTTGTTCAATTAATTTATTGCCTGTAATGACACGCATTGGCAAAGGTATTATGATTAATTTATTTAATTATATAAATGGTGGTTTAGAGAATTAAATGGTCGTAGAATTAAATAATGGTGAATATTTAATTAAAATAATAAATTAAATAATATATTTAATTCTGAAATAATCAGAATTGGCTGAAATGACGATATAGTGTGAACTGGATCATCTATGATATATAATTCAGTTTAGGATTGAATTAGAATAACGAATGTATTATATATACGACAGTTTGAACGTATAATTATATTTTAATTAAAATAGAGTTTGAAATGGCGTTGCAGTTCGTAGATTGGCGATTCGAACTTCAACTGAATGTATAGGATTCGTTTTAAGCCGAATTTCTGTGAAACAAGAAACGTGTGGAGCTGGTGGAGTATATCTTTCTAATAGAAGAGAAAAATCGGGATTTCATCGTGTAGATTTTGATGTACGTCCAAATCAAATTTCAGAATAGTCGCTATAGAATCGTTTATCAGCCATAACGGTTATTTCAATATATTTGAATATCGGGGTTGAATTTAGACAAGGTTCTTTTGGGAAGTAGTGATAATTTAATTTTTAGAATTTTACTGTAATTTTTAATTAATTAAATAAGCAACTTTTTATTTGGAGTATTTGGCACCCTGTATCGACATTTCGGGATTTCACAATATGAGTCCATCTACCGGTATTATTACATTTTTGGGATCACGACACAAAGCTGATTTCAATGGTATGTTAAGTTCTGTCTAACGGTTCGTAAAATTTAAACAGAATAGGTAGTATACCTTAAAACTTCACTTTGGAAACTAACCTAAATAATTGAAACGAATTGATGAATAATAAATTGAAAATGGTTCATAGTCAAGGGTCACGTGGGCTTCAGACCATCCCTATACAAACATGCGGACGATAATACTACACAAACCTAAATTCTTGGATCAAAAGCATTGCATGGTCAATACAAAAACAACCTGCCACTTAAAATGAACGGACCTAAATCGTCCAACTCTCCCAACATTCCTTTTTATAAATAGAGTAAGCCTTAACCAAATTCTTTTCAGCTAGGTTAACAAATATTTGCGCCTCCAATTCTTTTTTTTTACAAACGAACGGAGATAATACTCCGAACTCCATCCTCCAATAGATCGAAATCCATCGATCTAAATCCGAACTCGCAACTGCATTTAGCTTCACCTGGTCGAGATCTAACTTTGGACCGACGGTGATCGTCACCAACGATCTGTTGTAGCCTGGAGCGGGGCGGGAAGCTGCGGCGTTTGATGGACTTTCGTCGGCGATTGGCGGAGTTAGGAGGGACAATGCTTATGGTAGAGGTCAGGGGTCGTGAGGCGCGCACTCTGGTCAACCCAGATCTGATTCCGGTTGAGTAAGTGGAGCGGTAGTTTGATGAATTCATTGAGTAAGTGGGATGATCGGCCTCTGTTAATACAAATCAAGAAGAAGGCCGGACCCTATAATTAATGGTGGTGTTAGGAGTAGAAACGAATATAAGATTGGCTTGGGAAATGGTTTGAAAAGTTTGAGCATAGGACAGAAAATGAGGGAGGAAGAACTGCAGTAGGAAGTTTCGAAAGGCAACAGCTGTGTTGCATGATGAATACTATAGGAGGATCTGGAGGTGTGTGTAGAGAAGTAAAACCGTGAGAGTGGTCTAATGTTTCATGAAACAAAAGGGGGAGGACTCCTGACGTGTTGCATTTGAAAATACACAGGAAGAAATTCATGGGTTTGAAACTTACTGGAGTACGGGTATTTGATGGAGAGAAAATGAGGGGTGTGGTCTCATGTTTAAACGTATAATATAAGTGTCAAACATTCTACTGTGTACACTAAAAGAAGCAGACCGTAAATCTGTGTAGTTGGGAATGGTGGAGGAGCAAACGTCGGGTAATGGCCATCGATTTGGCACAGGAAGGTCATGGTTCATTGATGGGGAAGAAAGTAAAAGAAGGGGCCGGGTCCAATGTTTCTAGATGGGCCAAGAAGAAGGGTAAAGCCCAAATAGATTTTATTTAAGTTTTAATTAAAATTCAAACTATATATTAACTTATATAACTCGTATCATTGTCATATGTTATCGGAATCTGACGAAACAAGATCCGTTGGGATCGTATGGACGGTCGTTACGAAATGAGACTGACTGGAAGTCCATCGGAGCTCGTTACAATTTATGGCGAAATAAATTGTCCGACTGAATCAAATAACGCAAACCGTTATTTAACGGCTAACGCGCCAATGTGAGTAAATCTCACTAACTTTGAACAGTGTAAAATTTCATGTTGTATTTTTAGAACTGTTAGATATTGGCTGATTGACTGTATGTTGACTGTTTGATTGAACTGCTAGTCAGTTAGTTAAATTTTCTATATTGATTCTGTTTAACAGAATATATCATATGGAACTGAAAAGTGATGTTATCTATATTGTTTAACATCTGCGATGCAGGGAAACAGGTTCGAGGAATCAGACCGGATTCCTCAACATTTATTTTACTATTTTTCATATATTGTGATATATGATGTGTTATATAATCTGTTATGGATTATGGGTGTTAGAAAGATGTTGATCATTTTTATTCGATATTTTAAATATCATAAAGGACCCTGGGATATAAAATGAATTATTTCAATGTATATTGAGATAAAGGGAGTTTATAAAATCAACAGATTTTGTAAAAGGAAATATTTCGAAAGTAAATAAAAAGGGAAATCATTTGTAAAGTGAAGAACTGTTACTAAAAGTAAATCTTTATAAATGAATAGTTTATTCGAAAAGTAAAAGAAGTTAATCGATGTTAGTTAATCGATTAGAGTTAAAGAAAAGGAGTTAATCGATGTTAGTTTAATCGATTAGAGTTAAAGCAAAGGAGTTAATCGATGTTAGTTAATCGATTAGTGTAAAGTAAAAGTAGTTAATCGATGTTAGTTAATCGATTAGTGTAAAGTAAAAGGAGTTAATCGATGTTGGTTAATCGATTAGAGTTATAGTAAAAGCAGTTAATCGATGTTAGTTAATCGATTAGTGTAAAGTAAAAGTAGTTAATCGATGTTAGTTAATCGATTAGAGTTATAGTAAAAGCAGTTAATCGATGTTAGTTAATCGATTAGTGTAAAGTAAAAGGAGTTAATCGATGTTAGTTAATCGATTAGAGTTAGAGTAAAAGCAGTTAATCGATGTTAGTTAATCGATTAGTGTAAAGTAAAAGGAGTTAATCGATGTTAGTTAATCGATTAGAGTTATAGTAAAAGCAGTTAATCGATGTTAGTTAATAGATTAGTGATAAGGTTAAAAGGAGTTAATCGATGTTAGTTTAATCGATTAGTGTTAAAGTTAAAAGGAGTTAATAGAATATAGTTTATTCGAATAAAGTTAGTAAATCGAATATAGTTTATTCAAAAGGGGTAAAGTGAATAGAGTAAATCAAATAGAGTAAATCAAATAGAATAAATCGAATAGAGATTTATTCGAACGAGAGTTAAGTAAGGAAGTTAGTTAAAGAAATATAAAGTGAACTTTGCCAATTTCAAAGTTAGAAATGTTGTTCAGTTAAGGTCTGAGAGGTAGTTCTACCCCAACTTGATTGGCTTCGTTTATTTACTAAGGAATAGTTAAGGTTCGGAAGTAAAGGAAATGGTTTGAGTTGGCATCGCGATGGTTTGTTTAAAACATCTGTCTAAGTCCAATGAAGATGCTTTGGAAATGTTTTCCCAATAAGAAACCAGAAATGTTTTCTAATAAAGAAAACAAGAAATGGAAATGTTTTCCATTGTTAATAACGTATATTTTCCAAATTTAGAAAATAAGGAAATATGAATATATATATATATATAGATATATATATATATATATGACTGATGATTGATTGATAGAATTTCCATTTGGAAATAATATCGTTGTTTGCACACTTGTTTTATTCGATAGTTAAATCACAGACTATCGAAGTTTTGACCATTTTAACGTTGTTAATATGGAGAGACCGGTTGGATTATTATCCAAAGAACCACTCTGTATTGGCATAAGCGTTGCGAATCATATATGCCAAAGGAAATTGAAGACGGAGTTATGCAAGGGCTGTCCTGTTTACAGAACAGTGCCTTCGGTTCATCCTGTTCCTTGATGACTTGTACGGACGGATGTCTGACAGAGTATTTCCAGACGATCACATATATTGATTTCTCCAACTGTACCAAGAGTGGAAGCGGAGAAGGAAACTTCTTTAGCTAACACATAATGTATGGTTGAGGACGTCAATCGGTGATTTGATGATGTGGCATTCAAAGTGAATCTGGTGTGATAATAAAGCGTAGCTTCTAGCCTCACATCCGGTAAGTGATAGAAATCGGGCAGGCAGCATGGCTAAGTCGGTCGCACCGAAGTAGGGTGTATAATCACCTGATCTAGAGTTTCATTTACTTCTAAAAATCTATTGTTGATGCTGTCCCATTCGGGAAACGGTTGCTGATCCCAACCGTTGGTGATATACATTCGATACGCTCAAGCGAAATGAGTGGTCGGTCATGTGTGGCCGGGTTGCAAGATGTTCTTGTTGAACCCAGTGTATTCCTCTCTAGAGGTACATGAGCGATAGGTGGTTCCATACCTTGTCATAGTTGTAAATCCATTACCCAATACGTGCTTGCGATTTTGATTGTATACTATATATGTAGAACGTGAGATGAAAGCGTTTCTACTAGATGATTATTATAGTTGTGGTTGATAGACATTATTATAATATCAAAAGGTTTTTGATATAAAGATAATTTGGATTCTCATAAGGGAAAAACCCGTTCCGTTATGCGGTGTGGTCTTATGAGATATCGTTTACTTGTTCGAACTGTTTTTAAACTGTTTTACTCATACCAGTCCCATGACTGAACCGGAGTTTATTTTGTTGTTTTCCCTAAACTCTTGGGTGCCTAAATTTGTATGCGCAGTCAAGTAGTTGGGATTTACAGATATAGTTGAAGAGCTGGAGCAGGAGGCTTCAGGATCATATAGTTATAGTTATTTCCGCTGTGTTGTAAGTGATGTACTCTGATAATGTTATTGTATACATATAAATCTTTTATTTCAAAGATATGTTATCTGTTATATGTTATTCGTTCCGCTGTGAGATTCGTGTTACTCTGATGTTGTGTTCTTCTTCTTCTTCTTCTATTCTAATTTTCTATCTTATCTTTCCTCACCCTCTAATTTCTTTCACTAATTACCAGGATTTTACGATGTTTTGGTTATCGACATCGTGTTTATGTCGATAACCAAAGTCGCTAAAAATCCGGATCATTACAGTTGGTATCAGAGCTTAAGTTAAGAATTACTTGGCTCTGTGGCGTGACTCGGTAGAGATAGGGTTAGCAATACCCTAAATTGAGTTTGAGTGTATATATACGAGTGCACGTATTTGTATATTGATATAAAAATTGTTTTATATTGTGGAGATTCATTGGTTGAGTAGTTTATGAGTTCTGGTCGATCAGTTTGATCCACTGTATCGGTAGGAGTTACTAAACACTCGAATATGATGGGTCGGCACGATATGTTTGGAAAGAGGGTTAATGAAAATAATTTTACCCAAAGTATATTTGATACATATTGGATATATTGGTTGTTATTATAATCGAGTAAGATTATAAATTAAATGGTTATGTAAATAACCAATCAGAATTCATATAAGTGAAATACGTGAAATCAGATGAGTTAAATCTGAAATTTAAACCAGGAATTGAATTAAAACTCTGGAGAATTGGATAAGTGGTTGTAAATGGATTTGGATTAAAAATAAGGAAAATTTAAGATCCTGGGAGATTTTAAATTGTTTTACAAGTAGTGTGAATTATATTTTGAAATGAATTTCAAAGTGGAAATGTTTAAAAATGGTTTTATAGTATTGAACTCACTTCGATCGCTGGAAAATAGATTCTGATGATGACAGCTGCATCATCAGTATTCATTTTCGAGTTGTAAGTGACGGATTACTACCAGAGATACTGTTTTGAATTTGTTTTGGGAAAGACAAGTTGTGTTGAATTTCAAAATGGGATTTGAATAATGGAATTTGAAATTTTAAATAGATTTGAAATATTAACTTGTTTTAAAAGAAATAAAACGAGAAGTTCCTTTATAAACGAAGTTTATAAATAGTTCTTTTATAATAGAAGTTTATAAAATGAAGTGAAAAGAATTATCATTGGATAATTCAGAAATAAAAATACAAGTGTGAAATTGAAAGGGAAATCTATTTTCCAAAGGTAGAAATATCGATTTCAAAAGGAATTGAAATCGGGACTTACTGAAAGGAATTTGAATAAAGTAAGTTCAAACATAGGATTTGAATATAGAAAATTCAAAGGGGATTTGAATAAAGAGAATTCAAATAGAAATTGAATATAGAAATTCAAAGGGAGATTGAATATATGAAATTCAATGGAAGTGATATAGAATTTGAATATAGAAAATTCAAAGGGGATTTGAATAAAGAAGATTCAAATAGAATTGAATTTGAAATTTGAATATAGAAGATTCAAAGGGAATTGAAATGAAATAAAGAGAATTCAAATAGATTTGAATATAGAAATTCAAATGGAGTTTGAAAATAGATTTGAATAATGAAATTCATATATGGAATTTGAATAAGTGAATTGAAATGAAATTCAAATATAGAATTTGAATAAGAGAATCGAAATGGAATTTGAATATAGGAAATTCAAATAAAATTGAAATGGAATTCGATTAGTTGATAAACAAGTTAAACCTATATTTGAACATGTATATTCAAATAAAAAGGTGAAATGGGCAAACCTGTAATTTGGAAATCACTTAACGAAATAAGTTAAAACGATTGGATTAAGTTGGAATGAATTAGAAATGTATAAACATACATGAGATAGGTATGGATAGATATGAAGGTATATGGATAGAATGCTCGACAAAAAGGTATGTATTTAATTCATAGATGAGATTTTATGCGCCGAATCGGCTAGCCGCTTGGCTTTTCTTTTTCTTTTTGGATTGGTGAGGGCCATGGGAGGCTATTTGAAATATCCCGATGCTCCTAGTACAAAGAAGGTTATGGCGAATTTTTTCGGGAATTTAAGGAGTTAGAATATTTTTAAGATAATTTGATAGTTACATGTCTATATATCAATATATATAGAAGTCGATAAGGAAACGAACTTAGAATAAAATAGAAAAATCAAAAAGGAAGTCTAAAATAAAATCCAGTAAGAATAAAAAGAGAAGGTGTATACGTGTTTAAAAGTGAATCAGTAGTTGTATGGTATTGATTATTCGAATAAGTAGTCATATCTGTTTTGACGTTATAAATGTTATTCAGTCAAGGTCTGAGAGGTAGTATACCCCAACTTGATTGATTTCATTATTAACAAATAAATAGTAAGATTTTAGGCTCGAAGATCAATGTTGAATAAGAATTAGTTGAATAAAGTATTTGGATTGTCGTAACGATGTTTTACACAACATCCGTTTAACCCAAATAAGTGTAAACTTGGAAATAGAATAATAAATATCCCTAAGTATAGAAATAAATGAGATCGAAAAAGAGATAAATAATTGGAGTATTTTCCAGTTATAAATAGCATATATTTTGTAAAAATTCAGAAAATAAAGGAAGGCGATATTCAGAAATGTTTTCCAAATAACATAAAAGGGCCAATATGGTTATTGCAAATATTTGGTTAACAAATATTGATAAAGAAATAGAGAAGTGATTTAACTAATGGAATATTGATTATGGGCTTAGTTGAATTTCAAAAAGGAAAATTTGATTTTTGAAAAAGTAAATTGTTTAAAATTCCCAGGAAGAGACTGTTTGAATTAAGAACAAATTTAAATAGAAGTTTGCGAAAGTAAGCTGAAATTGAATTGAAACAGTTGAGTGAAAACTGAATGGAAATAGAACGATATCAGGAAAAATTTGTTCTTGAATAAAATTGGATTGTCGAGATAAGAATTTGAAATGAAAATTTGATTGGGAAGTTAAGAGTTTGAAATCGAGAATGGAACTCGAATTTGAAATAAAATTCGACTTAGGATATAAGCGAATGGTTGTGTCGTGGATAAAAGCAGATGGGAATTTGATTGGGATAACCCTTGTATCCGCTGAATTGATAACCGGTGGAAAGGATAAGGATATGCCGACAAAAAGGTACAAGTTTATATTTCTATTGGATATAAGATTTATGAGCCGAATTGGCAAGCCGCTTGGCTGTTTGATTTTCTTTTGGGTTGGAGATGGCCCAGAGAGGCGAGTTGGAGTTTGACGTATTGACTAGTACAAAGGAGATGCTGGCGAGATTTTTTTGAAAGGTTAAGGCGTTAGAAAATTTTCAAGATTTTTTTTTTGAAAATTTTCGTTGATAAGAATTAATTAATTATTTAATTGAAATTAAATTGGTTCAGTTGAAACTGAAGATTTAGAAGTGAACAAATATGTTCTAACCAGTCGATAGGGTCGTCCTCTACTTTCTAGCAATTTCGAGGACGAAGTTATTTTAAGTGGGGAAGATTGTAATGACCCGCATTGGCAGAGGTATTATGATTAATTTATTTAATTATATAAATGGTGGTTTAGAGAATTAAATGGTCGTAGAATTAAATAATGGTGAATATTTAATTAAAATAATAAATTAAATAATATATTTAATTCTGAAATAATCAGAATTGGCTGAAATGACGATATAGTGTGAACTGGATCATCTATGATATATAATTCAGTTTAGGATTGAATTAGAATAACGAATATATTATATATACGACAGTTTGAACGTATAATTATATTTTAATTAAAATAGAGTTTGAAATGGCGCTGCAGTTCATAGATTGGTGATTCGAACTTCAACTGAATGCACAGGATTCGTTTTAAGCCTAATTTCTGTGAAACAAGAAACGTGTGGAGCTGGTGGAGTATATCTTTCTAATAGAAGAGAAAAATCGGGATTTCATCGTGTAGATTTTGATGTACGTCCAAATCAAATTTCAGAATTGTCGCTATAGAATCGTTTATCAGCCATAACGGTTATTTCAATATATTTGAATATCAGGGTTGAATTTAGACAAGGTTCTTTTGGGAAGTAGTGATAATTTAATTTTTAGAATTTTAATGTAATTTTTAATTAATTAAATATGCAACTTTTTATTTGGAGTATTTGGCACCCTGTATCGACATTTCGGGATTTCACAATATGAGTCCATCTACCGGTATTATTACATTTTTGGGATCACGACACAAAGCTGATTTCAATGGTATGTTTAGTTCTGTCTAACGGTTCGTAAAATTTAAACATAATAGGTAGTATACCTTAAAACTTCACTTCGGAAACTAACCTAAATAATTGAAACGAATTGATGAATAATAAATTGAAAATGGTTCATAGTGAAGGGTCACGTGGGCTTCAGACCATCCCTATACAAACATGCGGATGATAATACTACACAAACCTAAATTCTCGAATCAAAAGCATTGCATGGTCAATAAAAAAACAACCTGCCACTTAAAATGAATGGACCGAAATCGTCCAACTCTCCCAACATTCCTTTTTATAAATAGAGTAAGCCTTAACCAAATTCTTTTCAGCTAGGTTAACAAATATTTGCGCCTCCAATTCTTTTTTTTTTACAAACGAACGGAGATAATACTCCGAACTCCATCCTCCAATAGATCGAAATCCATCGATCTAAATCCGAACTCGCAACTGCATTTAGCTTCATCTGGTCGAGATCTAACTTTGGACTGACGGTGATCGTCACCAACGATCTGTTGTAGCCTGGAGCGGGATGGGAAGCTACGGCGTTCGATGGACTTTTGCCGGCGATTGGCGGAGTTAGGAGGGACGATGCTTATGGTAGAGGTCAGGGGTCGTGAGGCGCGTAGTCTGGTCAACCCAGATCTGATTCCGGTTGAGTAAGTGGAGCGGCAGTTTGATGAATTCATTGAGTAAGTGGGATGATCGGCCTCTGTTAATACAAACCAAGAAGAAGGCCGGACCCTATAATTAACGGTGGAGTTAGGAGTAGAAACGAATATAAGATTGGCTTGGGAAATGGTTTGAAAAGTTTGAGCATAGGACAGAAAATGAGGGAGGAATATCTGCAGTAGGAAGTTTCGAAAGGCAACAGCTGTGTTGCATGATGAATACTGTAGGAGGATCTGGAGGTGTGTGTAGAGAAGTAAAACCGTGAGAGTGGTCTAATGTTTAATGAAACAAAAGGGGGAGGACTCCTGATGTGTTGCACTTGAAAATACACAGGAAGAAATTCATGGGTTTGAAACATACTGGAGTACGGGTATTTGATGGAGAGAAAATGAGGGGTGTGGTCTCATGTTTAAACGTATAATATAAGTGTCAAACATTCTACTGTTTACACTAAAAGAAGCAGACCATAAAGCTATGTAGTTGGGAATGGTGGAGTAGCAAACGTTGGGTAATGGCCATCGATTTGGCACAAGAAGGTCATGGTTCATTGATGGGGAAGAAAGTAAAAGAAGGGGTCGGGTCCAATGTTTCTAGATGGGCCAAGAAGAAGGGTAAAGCCCAAATAGAGTTTATTTAAGTTTTAATTAAAATTCAAACTATATATATTAACTTATATAACTCGTATCATTGTCATATGTTATCGGAATCTGACGAAACAAGATCCGTTGGGATCGTATGGACGGTCGCTACGAAATGAGACTGACTGGAAGTCCATCGGAGCTCGTTACAATTTATGGCGAAATAAATTGTCCGACTGAATCAAATAACGCAAACCGTTATTTAACGGCTAACGCACCAATGTGAGTAAATCTCACTAACTTTGAACAGTTTAAAATTTAATGTTGTATTTTTAGAACTGTTAGATATTGGCTGATTGACTGTATGTTGACTGTTTGATTGAACTGCTAGTCAGTTAGTTAAATTTTCTATATTGATTCTGTTTAACATAATATATCATATGGAACTGAAAAGTGATGTTATCTATATTGTTTAACATCTGTGATGCAGGGAAACAGGTTGGAGGAATCCGACCGGATTCCTCAACATTTATTTTACTGTTTTTCATATATTGTGATATACGATGTGTTATATAATCTGTTATGGATTATGGGTGTTAGAATGATGTTGATCATTTTTATTCGATATTTTAAATATCATAAAGGACCCTGGGATATAAAATGAATTATTTCAATGTATATTGAGATAAAGGGAGTTTATAAAATCAACAGATTTTGTAAAAGGAAATATTTCGAAAGTAAATAAAAAGGGAAATCATTTGTAAAGTGAAGAACTGTTACTAAAAGTAAATCTTTATAAATGAATAGTTTATTCGAAAAGTAAAAGAAGTTAATCGATGTTAGTTAATCGATTAGAGTTAAAGAAAAGGAGTTAATTGATGTTAGTTTAATCGATTAGAGTTAAAGCAAAGGAGTTAATCGATGTTAGTGATTGACATAGAAATGTGTTTATTTTATGCTCTTATATCTTATCTTTTGTATATAAATAAATATTACTTGGGTATTGTTTTGTTATTTTTACAGATATTCCAACCCAACCCGCATGCAACCAGAAATGTAGAGAAATAGAGTTCAATTTGCTGTGTATTTGCATTTTGAAGAATTGTAGATAAAGATATCACATCTAGTTGCTGTTGGACAAGAAAAGGATTGATAACAAGGCTTTGCACATCACAAATCAATGAAGAAGTGTCAAGGAAGCAAGAGGAAAAGAGAAAAGGCCCAAATTTGCTTTATTTATCTAAGGCCCATTTATGTTTCTCATTGTAAACTAATTAGTGATGTAATGACAAGGCCCAGTTATCATTAGGGTTAGGGTTAGGGTTTGGTTATCCCCTATATATACCCTTGTAATGGCATTGTAGCCACCATCCTATATCCCATTTTTTATTTCTAATAAAGTTTCTAGTTCTTCTTCTTTTTATTTTCTGCATTTTTTTTCTATTTCTTAGCAATTAGTGTGTCTACACGATTAGATTCGATAGAACACTATTTGTGTTTTGCATTTCTTTTCATTAGTGATTGACCGTCTGATTAGATTCAGCGATAATCCTAATTTTATTTCCTGTTGTTATTTATATTCTGCACCGTTATTTTCTGTATTTTATTCGCATTCAAAGATTAAATTGGATTTGATTAGATTTGAATCTGATTTATAGTTTCATTGCTTTTCCATTGAAATTGTGATTTGATCGTCGGTTCAGTTAGATCTGTTCTGAATCAAATTACAGTTTTAATTTTGTTTTGTTTTGCAAAATCAACCTCCAGCTTCGTCTAACTCGCCCAAGAGATTAGATAAATAATTTGATTTAATTCACCTCCCTGTGTTTGACCTGTATGCTACACACCTGTATGCTTGCAGAATTTATTACAAATGTCGCGCTTTTCTAATTCATAGACTAGCGTCGATCAAGTTTTTGGCGCCGTTGCCGGGGAGGTAACGATTAAATTTTATTGTTTATTTAATTTCTGATTCCTGTTAGTTTTTATTTTTTTCCTTGTTTTTGCATATTCATATAAAAAAAACTCTTGATTGGTAGATTGGATATTAATTATTGATATTGCAATCTCCAAAAACAAAAAAAAATAAAATCTTGCTACTTTTTTCTTTTATGTCTTTCCCATTTAATTCTGAATCCCCTTCTTCTGTTTCAAGAATTCTTCCCTCTTATCAATAAAAAAAAGAATCTTTTGCCATTTTACTTCTAATTTCTGTCCTTTCTTTCTTCACTTCCCTGTTTTCTACATATACCTATTCTGTCCTTTTCACAAAAAAAGGAAATATTCAAAAACAGTTTTCTTTCTGCAATTTTCCTTCTCTGCTTTACAGTTGATTTCTTTCCACTTCTTCTTTTACAGCAAATATTAAAAAAAAAAAAAACCGAAGTTGCAACAACCATCATCAGAACTTCATCATCAGTCCATCACAAACAGAAACCCAGTCCCCTTGAACCACATCATGCAAAACACCCCACTGCAAAATAACTTCTAGACAAGTTCGTGCCCATCAAACGTTCACCCACCCACAAACTATTACCACGCCACCTTCTCAACATAGTCCACAAATTCCTGAACAGTCACGCATCTACCACAATCATCGGCCAGCTTCAACTTTCTTCTCAACCCCATCCAGGCACAGTACAACATCTCAGAACCAACCTCCTCAAACAACAAACCAGAACACCTCAAAAACCCTCAACCTCCTCAATCACCAACAGACCATCATTCGCACGCATCAAAGAATCCACAACCGAGTTCAAAAGCCACCACCTGAATCGTTATTCAAAAACCGGGTCCGAATACCCAAAAACTCGAATCCGCAAACACCACAAAGCCAGATCCCATAAACCCTTCCATCACGCAATCCTTTCATCTCAACCACGCTCATCAACAAGCCGATTCAAACTGGATCCTTGAAACTCTCCCAGAACTCCGCCATTCTACAGTTCACCAATATCCACGAGCTCGCAAAAAAAACGCACCTAAAAACAAATTCAGTTCTGGCAACCTAAATTGCAATCCAAATCGAACCCGTAGCCAGCTCATACACGAACTCGAATAGCTCAAACAAGCCCCCCTCGGAACAAATTTGATTTCGAACAAAAGAAAAAAGGGCGTAACTTTCTTTTTGCTGGGTTGATTGTATAGAGACAATAGCTTTCTGGTTTTATTATCAAGGAGAAAACGTTTTTTTTTCTCAGTGTTGAGTGCATAGTTTTATTTCTTCTTGAGCGCACGGTTTTTTATTTTTGTGTGTACCCTCCTTTTGGTCTGAGTTATTACGCATGTTATATTGAGTACTGTGGCATGTTTTCTATTTCTAGCAAATTCTTTTGAGAAATAAATTTTGGGGATTATTTGTTCCCTATTTTAGGCGTGGTCTTCGGTCTATTCTGCAAAGTTATTTTCGTGTGAATTGAGGCAATTGATTTGTTCCCCCTTTCTTTTTGACCTAGTCTTCTTCGGAAAATCTTCAATAGAAAAAAAAAGAGAGAATTTTTCAAAAGCAGGTACATCTGAAATTTAAAAAAAAATGGCATGTTACTACAGTCTAAAATGCATGATGGTCCTATTTAAATGATGAAAATAAAAGAAATAAAAACAAAGAAAAATGAAAATGGATGAAATGCAGACTCCTGGATGAAATACGACCAATGTTTTACGGGTAGTATGCAACCTCTTTTGCTAAAAGTTCAATAAATTGAACTAATATATATCCGCGATCCAATTGTACGAGACAGTCAACTTCACAAAGCACCACTTTTCAGTTATATTATTTTGAAAATCAAAATCACGTGTTAAAATTGAAAATCGATGAGAGTGATTAGTTATGGAAAACCGTTCCTCATTTAAATAGGACCATCATGCATTTTAGACTGTAGTAACATGCCAATTTTATTTTTTTTGAAACATGACTCATTTTAGTTTGATACAACAAAATAAGTTTACAATTTTTAGCCAGTTGATAGTATTTTTCTCTCTCAACTTAGATCGAATAGGAAATATAATGAAAAGTTTAATTTTGAGGGATAATAGTGTAACCAGTACATAGGGAGATTCTTAGGTGATGGCCATGAAATCTATTCTATATTGTAGACTTTGTTTAAATAAGTGGAGGACTTAAAATACTTATAATGGCTTGTCAAATCTTTAAAACTAAGTTGTGTTAAGTTGAATTCGCGTAACTCTCTTTTTGAGCTTATAAATTCAATAAAAATAATAGTAATCCAAGGGTATCCAACATTGCTTGTATATCGAGCGTTGGTGTGCAAACCGGCCAAGCTCTATCCGACATGTTGTTGACAAAGTCAGCATTGGAATATCTTGGTCTCATTTTATGAGATTGGACACCTAAGGATTACCGACACGTTGTTGACAAAGTCAAAGTCGGCCTGCACAATCCGCCAAGCTCTTTACCCACTCTCCGTTAGTCCGCGAGGCAGTGCATGGGTGGTAAACCTTGGTCTTTTTAGTTAGGTGCATGTACTTAATCATAAATCGTAAAATTTTATAGAATAAAGAATAAGCGATGATACCCAAACACTTCTTGACCTTATTGATTTGACTAGCCATACATGAGAAAATTAGAATACCACTTTGCAAACTGTGCCAAGCAAACTAAGAATTTATTTCATGGCTGCACTATGTTATCGACCGAACTAACTGGCCAAACTGGAATTTAACATTTGAAAACTTGATTTATATTGAAAATTTGTGACAAGTCGAGGTATCTAAAATAAAATCAACTGGTTAGAAATTATTAACTTAATTTGTTGTACCACTTTCCTGAAATAAGTCGTGTTGTCATTTTTCGTTTTTATTTTTGCATATGTCCATTGCATTCATGTAGTTTCATTAGAATCATAGCATACTGCATGTGGATTTTGTGGGTAGTATCCGCTGAAAACCCTCACGAGACACCACTCGTCCTACTAGGGACACCTAGAGGTTCAACGGCTTGTTGCATACGCTCAATGCAATCGTGTTTCCTACGAAAGTGCGACCTATCTAGTTAGTTTTTCATTTTCTTTTTACTCAAGGACGAGTAAAAGATAAGTGTGGGGGTATTTGATTGACATAGAAATGTGTTTATTTTATGCTCTTATATCTTATCTTTTGTATATAAATAAATATTACTTGGGTATTGTTTTGTTATTTTTACAGATATTCCAACCCAGCCCGCATGCAACCAGAAATGTAGAGAAATAGAGTTCAATTTGCTGTGTATTTGCATTTTGAAGAATTGTAGATAAAGATATCACATCTAGTTGCTGTTGGACAAGAAAAGGATTGATAACAAGGCTTGGCACATCACAAATCAATGAAGAAGTGTCAAGGAAGCAAGAGGAAAAGAGAAAAGGCCCAAATTTGCTTTATTTATCTAAGGCCCATTTATGTTTCTCATTGTAAACTAATTAGTGATGTAATGACAAGGCCCAGTTATCATTAGGGTTAGGGTTAGGGTTTGGTTATCCCCTATATATACCCTTGTAATGGCATTGTAGCCACCATCCTATATCCCATTTTCTATTTCTAATAAAGTTTCTAGTTCTTCTTCTTCTTTTTATTTTCTGCATTTTTTTTCTATTTCTTAGCAATTAGTGTGTCTACACGATTAGATTCGATAGAACACTATTTGTGTTTTGCATTTCTTTTCATTAGTGATTGACCGTCTGATTAGATTCAGCGGTAATCCTAATTTTATTTCCTGTTGTTATTTATATTCTGCACTGTTATTTTCTGTATTTTAATCGCGTTCATAGGTTAAATTGGATTTGATTAGATTTGAATCTGATTTATAGTTTCATTGCTTTTCCATTGAAATTGTGATTTGATCGTCGGTTCAGTTAGATCTGTTATGAATCAAATTACAGTTTTAATTTTGTTTTGTTTTGCAAAATCAACCTCCAGCTTCGTCTAACTCGCCCAAGAGATTAGATAAATAATTTGATTTAATTCACCTACCTGTGTTTGACCTGTATGCTACACACCTGTATGCTTGCAGAATTTATTACAAATGTCGCGCTTTTCTAATTCATAGACTAGCGTCGATCAGTTAGTTAATCGATTAGTGTAAAGTAAAAGTAGTTAATCGATGTTAGTTAATCGATTAGTGTAAAGTAAAAGGAGTTAATCGATGTTAGTTAATCGATTAGAGTTATAGTAAAAGCAGTTAATCGATGTTAGTTAATCGATTAGTGTAAAGTAAAAGGAGTTAATCGATGTTAGTTAATCAATTAGAGTTATAGTAAAAGCAGTTAATCGATGTTAGTTAATCGATTAGTGTAAAGTAAAAGGAGTTAATCGATGTTAGTTAATCGATTAGAGTTATAGTAAAAGCAGTTAGTCGATGTTAGTTAATCGAATAGTGTAAAGTAAAAGGAGTTAATCGATGTTAGTTAATCGATTAGAGTTATAGTAAAAGCAGTTAATCGATTAGTGATAAAGTTAAAAGGAGTTAATCGATGTTAGTTTAATCGATTAGTGTTAAAGTTAAAAGGAGTTAATAGAATATAGTTTATTCGAATAAAGTTAGTAAATCGAATATAGTTTATTCAAAAGGGGTTAAGTGAATAGAGTAAATCAAATAGAGTAAATCAAATAGAATAAATCGAATAGAGATTTATTCGAACGAGAGTTAAGTAAGGAAGTTAGTTAAAGAAATATAAAGTGAACTTTGCCAATTTCAAAGTTAGAAATGTTGTTCAGTTAAGGTATGAGAGGTAGTTCTACCCCAACTTGATTGGCTTCGTTTTTTTACTAAGGAATAGTTAAGGTTCGGCAGTAAAGGAAATGGTTTGAGTTGGCATCACGATGGTTTGTTTAAAACATCTGTCTAATTCCAATGAAGATGCTTTGGAAATGTTTTCCCAATAAGAAACCAGAAATGTTTTCTAATAAAGAAAACAAGAAATGGAAATGTTTTCCATTGTTAATAACGTATATTTTCCAAATTTAGAAAATAAGGAAATATGAATATATATATATATAGATATATGTGACGAATAGGAATTTCGCTCGGTCCGAACCAGTCGCTAAACCGACCCAGACCGTTCGAAACGCCTGATCGTTTGAGAACACGACAAAATAGAACGCAGACGGAAGAACATTTCATTGTATATTACAACAATGCATCAAATTACAAGAATATACAGAGTATAAACAAATAAATATCACACAGAAATATCAGAGATTACAACAAATTACATAGCAGCGGAAAATAATACAATACACAACTATAAGAGATATACGGATACAAAGCTTCCCGGATATCGTTCCAGCTGTAAACCAGGATCCTGTGAATATAAATCTGCAAAACCAAAACTACTAGCTGCCCGTGTCAAAATAAGGGCACCCAGAGTTTAGGTTAAAACAATAAACTCCAGGTCAGTCATGGGACTGGTGTGAGAACTAAAACAGTTATTAATCTTTGTTTTTAAAGTTAGGTAAATCAAGGGACCACGCCGTATAACACGGAACGGGTTTCCTCCCAAGAATACCAGTGAATAAAACAACGCAATGCTAAATAAAGAAAAATGAAGCTATTATAAGACCCAGGTCCTATCACACAATGCAACGCAAGCCGGGGGATAGGGTTTTTACCTTATAATAGCCAAGAATGCTTGATACGTTTAAAAGAAGTCATTCGATACTATTATAAGTGCATAGTGTATAAAACAACTTCAAATCATAAGTATCAATCATAGGCGGCATGAATGCCCCATACCACTATGTCGCCATATATAGGTTATACAATCAAAATCGCAAAGTCATGTATTTGGAAATTGGGTTTCCATCTATGAACCGAGGCAAAAGATAGTCCTCAACCGATTCGAGACAATCTAGCCTACCATGTCTTAGGATCAGAGCTCGAGTGACCCTAGGAGCGATAGGGCCGGTCCACCGATGTGGATTAAAATTCCTGAACAATACGTTTCCCCGCCCTTTGGGGCGCAAACGAGCCAACGAATGACTCCATCGTACCCGGATCGTCCGATCTAACCGAGGCGCCTCGCAACAGCAATAACCACACAAGTGAAAAGTATATAAATGTCAGGGCTGGTAGGTCACTGACACCACCCTAGCTAGAAAGAAATGCATGTCCTCCCTGAGGTCCTTCCTCCCGTTTCTGGTTCACAACCGGGGTGCGAAACTCGCGAAGTAAACGTTACACAAAGCTATTGTAACGACCCGTGTTTTTCGACCATTTGAATAAAATATTTAAAATTGATTTTTAATATTTTATTTGGAATATAAATGTATTTTAATATTTAAATCGCTATTTAAACGAAGGTGAATGATATATATTCATATATTAAATAAAACGAGCTCAGAACAGCGCTGTAGTTCGTAAAATAGAGTTTTGAACTTCAACTGGACATACAGAGTCCGTTTTAAATCAGATTTCTGTGAAACAAGAAATGTACGGAGCAAGTGAAGTATATTTTTCTAGTGAAAAAGAAAAATCGAGATTTCGTTGTGTAGATTGGAAGAAATGCTCAAATCAATTTGGCAGAAAAACAACACCATAATCGTTTATCGACCGTAACGGTTTATTTGAAATAACTCCATACCGGATTCGAATTTGGACAAGGTTCTTTTGAGACATAGTGTTAATTTAATTTTTAGAATTTTACTGTAATTTTTAATTAATTTAATATGCAACTTTTTATTTGGAGTATTTTGCACCCTTAAGCAGCGAATTTGGGTTTTCACAATATAAGTCAATCTACCGGTATTATTACATTTTCGGAATCGCGACACCTCGTTGATCACGACTGTATTTTTATTTCAGTCCGCAACGCTCATATAACCGTACATAGTGGTGTGGGTGACTTTATTTGAATGGTTAACTGGTCAAACGAACTCAAAATTCAACGAAACAAGTTTCATACGAAACCTTAGGAAGAGGTCTAGTGAAACGTCAAGGTCTCATATTTTTAGGATTTTTTCTGTAATTTTTAGGAATTAAAGCTCGGTGTTTTTCATCGATGTTTTCTAAGGGATTTTCGCAAACGGTGTCGGAATTCAACGAAACCTGTCCCATCGGGTCCGAAATATATTTTTATGCCAAGATTAGCTTATTTTGTCAAAAACGGAGGTCGTATAAGATGTTTTGTTGGCGAAATTCTCATGGCACAAGTTAGTATAATATAATATTCATATTTCCATCCACTCTTTTTACTGTAGCATTCCCTTTTCTATGCGTTGCGTCCAAGATTTACATTTACTTGCTCCCCAGATTTTATCCAACCGTGCTACCGTGCTAAAAAAAAAAAAATAATAATAATAATATTAATTTATACTACACATAAAAGGACACGGCAACAAAGTATATATATAAAAAAAGGGTAATTGTGCCATCAAAGAAACCGTACCAACAAGTAGTAATAAACAATTCAAATGAGTTTTCTTGGCAGCCAAATTGTTTCTGTCGTGCTACCCACGCCATGTTACTTCCGTGCGTATCACGTCACTTGCCACCGTGCTCTCCAAGGTAAACTTCCACGCTTATAAATACACCTCCTGATCCCCGTTCTTTCTGTGAATCCGACACTTAAAAAAAAAAAAAAAGAAAAAAAAAGAAAAAAAAAAAAAGAGGCTCATGCGTGAAAACAGAAATGCGAAGGCCATGCGTGCTGAAGGAATACACATGGGAAGATAAAAGAAGGGAAAAGGGTACCTGGGTAGGAAAAAAAAACGTGGGAAGATGATGCTCCATGCATACATGCGCATGGATGAAGATTGGGGAAGGCATGATGAACAAATGCATGGGAAGGGGCCGGTTTTTGTTTTGTTGTTCGTGGGCTTTAGGGAAGTAAAGTGTGGGATGTGCGAACCAGTTTTCTTGCATGGCAACTATGATGGGTTCAACGATGGGAGAAGAAGTGTTGAGCATTGGGGGAAGGTTGATGTCTTCAGTTCGACAGTTAAAGGAAGAATAGGGATCATGTTGGACGGTCAAGCAGTTGTCGAGCTATTGTTCGAACGGTGGAAGGGTAATCAAGGGTTTTGGGTGATAATTACGGTAATTATATCTTTAATGATAAAAGTCAAGATTTTTAATCTATTCTTTAAAAATAATTTGAACATAATAACGTATATCACTTGTTCATTCGTGGACAGTTGTGACAAAAACAAGCTCCGTTGGGATCGTGACAACGAACGCTACGCTATTGTGCTGATTCGGAAGGGAAATGAAAACAGTTGGGTTTTCATTTGATTTTAGACGACCGTCTAAAATTAAAGGAAACAGCGCTGGAATTGACAGTCAAAATAAAGGTGAGTTAATTCTCACACTTTTCTGGACTACTGTGATGTGATAAATCCATTTAAAAATAAATACTGGTTGATTGACTGCATTGGTTGCTTATGGTTGATTAGATGGTTGTTTGTTTTATTATTGCTGATAAATTATTTATTTAAATGTGATAACCATCTGTGATGCAGAGAATAACAGGTTGGAGGGATCCGACCGGATTCCTCAAAATAACTTGTGTGTGTTGTTTATTTTTATACTGGTTGCACATAACTGTTTGAACCCCAACTGACATCAAAACCTGTTGATTGTTGAATTGATGTGACCGTTGATGTGATTTTTAGTCGGTCGACAGTGGTTGGCCGTGAGGGTTTAAATCTATAGTTTTCAAAACATCGTTTTGCCGTCAGGCGAACAAACTCAGTTTCAAGTTATAAAATTTATTTTATAACTGAATTAAATCTTTGGGGTTTATTTTATTTTATTTTTAATGAATAAGAAGTTTTATAAAAATATTTATAATTAGAATCATGTTTTACAAACATGATTATTTATAAGTTATACAATGAATTTTTACGCTGTTTACGAACAGAAAGGTAAGGAGCTAGTATATGAATCAGTAAACTAAAAAAAAATGTTTATACAATAAGCAAAGTGATGTTTTTAAATAAATTAAAGTATTTATTTATGTTATATGGAAAAATGTTTATAATTTTCCTTATATGTTTATAATCAGTGTCAATAGAGTTTTTAATACTGCAGTCGAAGCTAACATACAGTTAGTGAAAAGAAATAATTGTTTTTACAAAACAATTAACCGATGTTTTAAATTAATTAAGTTATTTAATTAATTTAAGAAGAGAAATTGAATAGAAGTCAGTTAGCCGCTTAACCGAGGGTTATGGTTGGCAGGAACCAACCGTTTATCCTGATATTTATGAATTGCAGTCATTCATGAACTGCGGTCAGGAACTAACCTACGGGTTAGTGAAATGAAATAATTGTTCTTATAATCAATTAACTGATGTTTTAAATTTATTAAGTTATTTAATAAATTTAAGAAAGAAATGATAACGTAAATCAGTTAATGGTTAACTGATATGTACGGTTGGCGAAAATCAACCGTTTAAAGTTGGAATTTGACGATTGTGTCAATTTGTTTTAAATTGATCAAATCAAAGGGATTGACATTTAAAAGACTTGAAATTTCCTTTAAAATAAATATAAGTTATGGATAGATTAGTATGAAAGGGATTTGAATTTATTTCAAATCGTATAAACAAGATTTGTAAATATGGGTGCAACCTAAGGCGTACATTCCAATCAGAGTTTTGCTCAATTAAGGAAAAGAAATTAATATGAAAAGTGGGTTTTCAAATGAAAGAAAATGGTTTATAAAACCAAAATAAATGGAAATGGGAATAACATATTGGATTATTGAGATGGTTTGACATTGGTTTTAAATTATAAGCTTTTATCTATCTTGAGATAAGAACGTTGTCGGTCAAGGTCTGAGAGGTAATTGGAATACCCCAACTTGAACGGCTCCGCTATAATCGAGAGATGATATTTGTTTGTAATGTATAGAGAAGTGATTATCGGTATGTTTTGCGATAAATGGAATTTATCATTTATTTAAAACAAACCTTTAAAAATGGATTAGCATCAAAAGGAATTGAATCTAATGCAAATCGTATAAACGAGTATGAAAAAGGGGTTTTACCCAAAACAAGGATTTTAAAACAAGCGTTCACCTGGGAACGAGATTAAGCGAAGTGGTTTAATCGTAATAAGAAGGAGATTTTGGTAATTAAATATTTGTCATTGATTAAATAAGGATATAACGATATGGAAATAATAAAGGGAAAGGGAAAGTGGATTTATTGAACTATAACCATGATTTCAAATCAAAGAGACAGTAAAAAGGGTTTTGAGGTAATTATACGATGTTAACGACCAAAGAGGAAATAAAAACTGATTTATAAAATATGGCAATATTTCTAAACAAAGGAAATGAAAAAAAAGAGAGCTTGGTAAATATGTTGTTCTAAAGCGAGTAGCGAGTAATGTTTTCAAGTAACGAAACCCATAATAGTTTTGTTAAGATAAAGTTATGAAGTCGATTATAAGAAATCGATAAATTGGTTTTATGAGATATTTCATATAAAGGACCTGAGCTGCCAGTCCACTGAGATACACTGTTATGATTTGATAGTTAAATCACCGACTATCAAAGTTTGGCCTTTTATCGATTGTTGGTACGGAAAGACCGGGTTCGAATTTATATTCGAAAACCATTCCGACCAGCAAATACGTAACGTCGAAGATATCAGAAGATGGTCGAGATGGAGCATTGAAGACCGTTGATCTTCATGAGCGGAAGAACTACTCGTTGGATTTCTAAGGGTCGCTCCTGAGGATATTCTAACTTGTGATTCTGTCGGGACTGGAATCTTCGGATTACAAGGACTTCTCGCTACTGATCTATAGGGTGATACCTAAGATGCGGTAGGAGAATGCCTTCGGTTCATCCTGTTCCTGGATGACTTGTATGGATGGATGTCTGACAGAGTATTTCCAAAGAGGTCACGCACATTGATTTCTTCAACCTTACCAAGAGTGGAAGCAGAGAAGGAAACTTCTTTAGCTGACACGTAATGTATTGTTGTAGATGTCAATTAAGTGATTTCGATGGATCTGACAATGTGGCATTCGAAGTGAACCTGATGTGATGGTAAAGCGTAGCCTCAAGCCTCATCAACCGGGAAATGACAAAAATCGGGCAGGCAGCATGGCTATGTGGGTCGCTCCCATTAGGATGTATAATCACCTATCTAGAGAAATTCCTTTTGCTTCTTGTATCTATCGATGCTGTCCCTTTTCGGGAGACGGTGGTTTGAGCCCAACCGTCGGTGATATACATTCGATACACTCAAGCGAAATGAGTGGTCGGTCATGTGTGGGCTGGGTTGCAAGACGTTCTTGTTGAACCCAGTGTATTCGCCTCTAGAGATACACGTTCGGAAGGTGGACCCATACCTTGTCAAGTTGGAATCCAATATCCAATAAGCGCCCGCGGTTTTGGTTTGTATACTATATATGGGGAGCGTGAGATGCAAGCGTTCCTCTAAATTGATATTTACTTGTATTTAGACACTATGATAATATCAGAAAAAGATATTGATTTCAGAAACGTTTTGGGTTATAGTAAGGGAAAAACCGTCCGTGTTTATGTGTGGACTGGTCTTACTATTATCCTTTTATTTCAGAAAGGATTTTAAAAAGTTAAACAAGTTGTGTGTGCTGTGAATTTATTACTGAAAGTATTCCAGACTGACCCGGAGTGTTTTTTTGTTTTAAATCAAATGTGCTCGGGTCAGACCAAGCATATTTACAGGTCAGGTTCCGCTACAAGTTTCAGGAGCTGGAAGCAGGAGACTTCACCACTAGTTATACAAAGTTATTCCCGCTGTGATTGATGTATGTTTACTCTGATAAATGGTATGTATATATACAGTCTTCTTTTCAAAGATATTTGTTATATTATATTTACTCGTTCCGCTGTGAGATTCTGATGTGTTCTTCTTCTTTCTTCTATTCTAAAATTTCTTTCTTCCTATTTCTCATCCTCTAACCTCTTTCTATTAACAGTTTGGGGTTCGATACTTGGATTTTTGACAAGTAATACGGGATTAAGTATTGTTGTTGAAAATTCGAGCGTCGAATTTTCCCGGGCCGTTACAGTTATATATATATATATATATATATATATATATATATATATATATTCTCAATCGATTATAAAATAGATTTGTTTGAATAACTTGAATAAGAATTCAAATTGGAATATTGAACTGAAATAGAGATTTCACTTGTGAAATCGAGTAAATGGAAATTGGATGGAATTAATCCAATGTAAATTAAATGAATGTGAAAACAAAGTAAAAGCAAATGAGAAATATTAACCAAAATGGTTTGGGTGAATTAAATGCCTTGGTTGTTGTTTGATATTGGATGGAGTGTATAAAATTCACCAACTGTTGGTTGAAACCAATCTGAAATGATCAAGTAAAGGAATTAAACCAAGATTAATTTGAATGGATGTTTAAAATAAATGGATTGCTAAGTCCATCAGAGTTGAATAAAGCGATGTGGTTATTTCCAATTGTTGGAATTGGATGATGTGGGAGATATTTGGATCAAATTGACTTTGGTTTGAATACTAATGGATTTTATTGGAGTTGAGTACAGGTACAAAGTTAATCCAAGAAAAACTCTGGAGAAATTTGAATCTAGTTTGGTATGCTAGTCGAGTAAGCAAACATATATATATGTTAATCGCGTAATAGCGCTCGCAAAAAGGTACGCCTACGCAAAATATAAAATTTCGATTTTTGTTTGAGTTTGAACTTGGATTTTGGATTTTTCCGACCATGAGAGTCGATGTATAGACATTTCTTGATCCTGCAATATTGCAGATGTCCTCCGTGCAGGGGAGACTCTGCCGAAATTTTCCAGAATTTAAGGTGTTAAAATTTTTTTAGAAAATTTCGGAAAATTTTGTTATTTGAAATAAATTGTTTTTGAAAACCAGTTGGCTTAGTCTGAAACGAAACTGAGTTTAATTAAATATTTTTTCGTAAAGATAACGAGACTGCCACTTTCATCTACCTTAGCAATTTCGAGGACGAAATTATTTTAAGGGGGGAAGAATGTAACGACCCGTGTTTTTCGACCATTTGAATAAAATATTTAAAATTGATTTTTAATATTTTATTTGGAATATAAATGTATTTTAATATTTAAATCGCTATTTAAACGAAGGTGAATGATATATATTCATATATTAAATAAAACGAGCTCAGAACAGCGCTGTAGTTCGTAAAATAGAGTTTTGAACTTCAACTGGACATACAGAGTCCGTTTTAAATCAGATTTCTGTGAAACAAGAAATGTACGGAGCAAGTGAAGTATATTTTTCTAGTGAAAAAGAAAAATCGAGATTTCGTTGTGTAGATTGGAAGAAATGCTCAAATCAATTTGGCAGAAAAACAGCACCATAATCGTTTATCGACCGTAACGGTTTATTTGAAATAACTCCATACCGGATTCGAATTTGGACAAGGTTCTTTTGAGACATAGTGTTAATTTAATTTTTAGAATTTTACTGTAATTTTTAATTAATTTAATATGCAACTTTTTATTTGGAGTATTTTGCACCCTTAAGCAGCGAATTTGGGTTTTCACAATATAAGTCAATCTACCGGTATTATTACATTTTCGGAATCACGACACCTCGTTGATCACGACTGTATTTTTATTTCAGTCCGCAACGCTCATATAACCGTACATAGTGGTGTGGGTGACTTTATTTGAATGGTTAACTGGTCAAACGAACTCAAAATTCAACGAAACAAGTTTCATACGAAACCTTAGGAAGAGGTCTAGTGAAACGTCAAGGTCTCATATTTTTAGGATTTTTTCTGTAATTTTTAGGAATTAAAGCTCGGTGTTTTTCATCGATGTTTTCTAAGGGATTTTCGCAAACGGTGTCGGAATTCAACGAAACCTGTCCCATCGGGTCCGAAATATATTTTTATGCCAAGATTAGCTTATTTTGTCAAAAACGGAGGTCGTATAAGATGTTTTGTTGGCGAAATTCTCATGGCACAAGTTAGTATAATATAATATTCATATTTCCATCCACTCTTTTTACTGTAGCATTCCCTTTTCTATGCGTTGCGTCCAAGATTTACATTTACTTGCTCCCCAGATTTTATCCAACCGTGCTACCGTGCTAAAAAAAAAAAAAAAAAAAATAATATTAATTTATACTACACATAAAAGGACACGGCAACAAAGTATATATATAAAAAAAGGGTAATTGTGCCATCAAAGAAACCGTACCAACAAGTAGTAATAAACAATTCAAATGAGTTTTCTTGGCAGCCAAATTGTTTCTGTCGTGCTACCCACGCCATGTTACTTCCGTGCGTATCACGTCACTTGCCACCGTGCTCTCCAAGGTAAACTTCCACGCTTATAAATACACCTCCTGATCCCCGTTCTTTCTGTGAATCCGACACTTAAAAAAAAAAAAAAAAAAAAAAAAAAGAAAAAAAAAAAGAGGCTCATGCGTGAAAACAGAAATGCGAAGGCCATGCGTGCTGAAGGAATACACATGGGAAGATAAAAGAAGGGAAAAGGGTACCTGGGTAGGAAAAAAAAACGTGGGAAGATGATGCTCCATGCATACATGCGCATGGATGAAGATTGGGGAAGGCATGATGAACAAATGCATGGGAAGGGGCCGGTTTTTGTTTTGTTGTTCGTGGGCTTTAGGGAAGTAAAGTGTGGGATGTGCGAACCAGTTTTCTTGCATGGCAACTATGATGGGTTCAACGATGGGAGAAGAAGTGTTGAGCATTGGGGGAAGGTTGATGTCTTCAGTTCGACAGTTAAAGGAAGAATAGGGATCATGTTGGACGGTCAAGCAGTTGTCGAGCTATTGTTCGAACGGTGGAAGGGTAATCAAGGGTTTTGGGTGATAATTACGGTAATTATATCTTTAATGATAAAAGTCAAGATTTTTAATCTATTCTTTAAAAATAATTTGAACATAATAACGTATATCACTTGTTCATTCGTGGACAGTTGTGACAAAAACAAGCTCCGTTGGGATCGTGACAACGAACGCTACGCTATTGTGCTGATTCGGAAGGGAAATGAAAACAGTTGGGTTTTCATTTGATTTTAGACGACCGTCTAAAATTAAAGGAAACAGCGCTGGAATTGACAGTCAAAATAAAGGTGAGTTAATTCTCACACTTTTCTGGACTACTGTGATGTGATAAATCCATTTAAAAATAAATACTGGTTGATTGACTGCATTGGTTGCTTATGGTTGATTAGATGGTTGTTTGTTTTATTATTGCTGATAAATTATTTATTTAAATGTGATAACCATCTGTGATGCAGAGAATAACAGGTTGGAGGGATCCGACCGGATTCCTCAAAATAACTTGTGTGTGTTGTTTATTTTTATACTGGTTGCACATAACTGTTTGAACCCCAACTGACATCAAAACCTGTTGATTGTTGAATTGATGTGACCGTTGATGTGATTTTTAGTCGGTCGACAGTGGTTGGCCGTGAGGGTTTAAATCTATAGTTTTCAAAACATTGTTTTGCCGTCAAGCGAACAAACTCAGTTTCAAGTTATAAAATTTATTTTATAACTGAATTAAATCTTTGGGGTTTATTTTATTTTATTTTTAATGAATAAGAAGTTTTATAAAAATATTTATAATTAGAATCATGTTTTACAAACATGATTATTTATAAGTTATACAATGAATTTTTACGCTGTTTACGAACAGAAAGGTAAGGAGCTAGTATATGAATCAGTAAACTAAAAAAAAATGTTTATACAATAAGCAAAGTGATGTTTTTAAATAAATTAAAGTATTTATTTATGTTATATGGAAAAATGTTTATAATTTTCCTTATATGTTTATAATCAGTGTCAATAGAGTTTTTAATACTGCAGTCGAAGCTAACATACAGTTAGTGAAAAGAAATAATTGTTTTTACAAAACAATTAACCGATGTTTTAAATTAATTAAGTTATTTAATTAATTTAAGAAGAGAAATTGAATAGAAGTCAGTTAGCCGCTTAACCGAGGGTTATGGTTGGCAGGAACCAACTGTTTATCCTGATATTTATGAATTGCAGTCATTCATGAACTGCGGTCAGGAACTAACCTACGGGTTAGTGAAATGAAATAATTGTTCTTATAATCAATTAACTGATGTTTTAAATTTATTAAGTTATTTAATAAATTTAAGAAAGAAATGATAACGTAAATCAGTTAATGGTTAACTGATATGTACGGTTGGCGAAAATCAACCGTTTAAAGTTGGAATTTGACGATTGTGTCAATTTGTTTTAAATTGATCAAATCAAAGGGATTGACATTTAAAAGACTTGAAATTTCCTTTAAAATAAATATAAGTTATGGATAGATTAGTATGAAAGGGATTTGAATTTATTTCAAATCGTATAAACAAGATTTGTAAATATGGGTGCAACCTAAGGCGTACATTCCAATCAGAGTTTTGCTCAATTAAGGAAAAGAAATTAATATGAAAAGTGGGTTTTCAAATGAAAGAAAATGGTTTATAAAACCAAAATAAATGGAAATGGGAATAACATATTGGATTATTGAGATGGTTTGACATTGGTTTTAAATTATAAGCTTTTATCTATCTTGAGATAAGAACGTTGTCGGTCAAGGTCTGAGAGGTAATTGGAATACCCCAACTTGAACGGCTCCGCTATAATCGAGAGATGATATTTGTTTGTAATGTATAGAGAAGTGATTATCGGTATGTTTTGCGATAAATGGAATTTATCATTTATTTAAAACAAACCTTTAAAAATGGATTAGCATCAAAAGGAATTGAATCTAATGCAAATCGTATAAACGAGTATGAAAAAGGGGTTTTACCCAAAACAAGGATTTTAAAACAAGCGTTCACCTGGGAACGAGATTAAGCGAAGTGGTTTAATCGTAATAAGAAGGAGATTTTGGTAATTAAATATTTGTCATTGATTAAATAAGGATATAACGATATGGAAATAATAAAGGGAAAGGGAAAGTGGATTTATTGAACTATAACCATGATTTCAAATCAAAGAGACAGTAAAAAGGGTTTTGAGGTAATTATACGATGTTAACGACCAAAGAGGAAATAAAAACTGATTTATAAAATATGGCAATATTTCTAAACAAAGGAAATGAAAAAAAAGAGAGCTTGGTAAATATGTTGTTCTAAAGCGAGTAGCGAGTAATGTTTTCAAGTAACGAAACTCATAATAGTTTTGTTAAGATAAAGTTATGAAGTCGATTATAAGAAATCGATAAATTGGTTTTATGAGATATTTCATATAAAGGACCTGAGCTGCCAGTCCACTGAGATACACTGTTATGATTTGATAGTTAAATCACCGACTATCAAAGTTTGGCCTTTTATCGATTGTTGGTACGGAAAGACCGGGTTCGAATTTATATTCGAAAACCATTCCGACCAGCAAATACGTAACGTCGAAGATATCAGAAGATGGTCGAGATGGAGCATTGAAGACCGTTGATCTTCATGAGCGGAAGAACTACTCGTTGGATTTCTAAGGGTCGCTCCTGAGGATATTCTAACTTGTGATTCTGTCGGGACTGGAATCTTCGGATTACAAGGACTTCTCGCTACTGATCTATAGGGTGATACCTAAGATGCGGTAGGAGAATGCCTTCGGTTCATCCTGTTCCTGGATGACTTGTATGGATGGATGTCTGACAGAGTATTTCCAAAGAGGTCACGCACATTGATTTCTTCAACCTTACCAAGAGTGGAAGCAGAGAAGGAAACTTCTTTAGCTGACACGTAATGTATTGTTGTAGATGTCAATTAAGTGATTTCGATGGATCTGACAATGTGGCATTCGAAGTGAACCTGATGTGATGGTAAAGCGTAGCCTCAAGCCTCATCAACCGGGAAATGACAAAAATCGGGCAGGCAGCATGGCTATGTGGGTCGCTCCCATTAGGATGTATAATCACCTATCTAGAGAAATTCCTTTTGCTTCTTGTATCTATCGATGCTGTCCCTTTTCGGGAGACGGTGGTTTGAGCCCAACCGTCGGTGATATACATTCGATACACTCAAGCGAAATGAGTGGTCGGTCATGTGTGGGCCGGGTTGCAAGACGTTCTTGTTGAACCCAGTGTATTCGCCTCTAGAGATACACGTTCGGAAGGTGGACCCATACCTTGTCAAGTTGGAATCCAATATCCAATAAGCGCCCGCGGTTTTGGTTTGTATACTATATATGGGGAGCGTGAGATGCAAGCGTTCCTCTAAATTGATATTTACTTGTATTTAGACACTATGATAATATCAGAAAAAGATATTGATTTCAGAAACGTTTTGGGTTATAGTAAGGGAAAAACCGTCCGTGTTTATGTGTGGACTGGTCTTACTATTATCCTTTTATTTCAGAAAGGATTTTAAAAAGTTAAACAAGTTGTGTGTGCTGTGAATTTATTACTGAAAGTATTCCAGACTGACCCGGAGTGTTTTTTTGTTTTAAATCAAATGTGCTCGGGTCAGACCAAGCATATTTACAGGTCAGGTTCCGCTACAAGTTTCAGGAGCTGGAAGCAGGAGACTTCACCACTAGTTATACAAAGTTATTCCCGCTGTGATTGATGTATGTTTACTCTGATAAATGGTATGTATATATACAGTCTTCTTTTCAAAGATATTTGTTATATTATATTTACTCGTTCCGCTGTGAGATTCTGATGTGTTCTTCTTCTTTCTTCTATTCTAAAATTTCTTTCTTCCTATTTCTCATCCTCTAACCTCTTTCTATTAACAGTTTGGGGTTCGATACTTGGATTTTTGACAAGTAATACGGGATTAAGTATTGTTGTTGAAAATTCGAGCGTCGAATTTTCCCGGGCCGTTACAGCTATGCCACAAAGGCTGTGCTTCGATCATCAACCACAAGACTTTGCTTTTCAACAGAAGCCTTGATCATTTGCATCTTAGCATGCCACACAGGCAATTCACTCTATGCGTTTGATATCCATCAGTATATAACCCCTGAGCCCGTACATCTCAGAGAAGGGCGTGAAGCAAGAGAATAAATTCTCCGCCGCCAAACAGATATATATTTAATAGAGATCAATCACACAGACTAAAATCCAATGTCAGACACACAGTCCATTTACAAGTCCGTTCTGGGTCTGAACGAAACCGGAGGCACCTAGTACCCCGCACATCCATCGATCTCCAAGTACGTCTCGACGATCACCAACTGTTTCGATCTTCTTGGGTGTACAGCCCAATCAAGATCATCAGTAATCACCCAAACGACGTGAAGACCTCCGGTCTTCGACCATTGTCTTCATCTTCGACTTATCGTCGTATAAGTTATTCAGAATGGGATAAACCCGGTCTTTCCGAATAACTCGCGTATATTTTAAATAAGTGTTACACAAACACAACATACGCCTCATTCCAATTCATCAATCACTAACCGTAAATTAATCAAGAGAATAATTCCCCAAATATTAACCCCGAAGGCCGAAACCAACATCAGATCAATATCCAGGAAACCATTCTGCTTAGCTAACCGACAGTTAGTTTCTAAATTTCACATTCATAGGGAAAGGCTCCCATTAATTTTATCAAAGATAAATTCTTTATATTTAATCTATCCTTTTGAATTTCGATTCAACTAGTCGGGATTAACGAACCTTACCGAAGTAATCATTTGTTTTAATTTCCCAATCCCAACCTATTCATACCATGAAGTAAAACTGGTAATACTTCATATCTAACACCACGGTGTTATCGGTAAATTCAATTACCATTTCACGTTCAAATCTAATTAAAGATTTAACTAACGCCTGGAGCAAAACTGGTGATACTCCATTCTCGATCTTTTCAATCTAATTAAAGATTCATTAAAACTCCACTTAGTTTTAATCATCAACTGGGTTAAATAATCAGTGTCATTTAAAACACGGTTCACGATAAACCCAAAATCACATTCATTAATTATCGGGTTAAAGAACAAGTGTTATTTAAAACACTGTTCACAATGAACCCCAAAAATCAATATCAATTCAATTCCAATTAAATATTATTTAATTGGTGCACTTCATTAAATCTAAATAAAAAGATTTAATCTTTTCTCAACTGGGTTCAAGAACAGTGTTAATGAAGACACCATTCACGACAAACCCAAATCACATTTGATATTCAATACAAGGCTCTGAATAGAAAATATATCGGCTTATATTCAATATCAAATTCTACGATTAACAAATGTCGTATTGGAAATAACGATATAAATATATATCTTTCAAATTTCCATAACAACATCTGTATAATCACGAATTCCAACATCGAAATATTCCGAAGACAATTTCGATTCAAATCCACTCCAATGCAATCATTAGAAATTCTGGTTATTTTAAAAACCCTTTCAAATTCAATTTATTTATTTAAAACAAATCGAATTATAATTCTAGTTCAAAACTAGTTCATTTCGGTAGAAATCTATTTTTATCTTTTCAAATATGGAGTTTTTCATCCCAATTCTTCTCAAATCATTTCTTATGATTCTACACAAATTATTGATATTTTTAATAATTTTATCAAGGCCCGTACAGTCGATTTCCATCAATAGCCATCGAACTGCACTTACAGCGAACTTTTTCAAATTTTATTTGGACATAATTCCAAATCCAACCGTTAGATTTCTAATTTCTCACATTCATTAGAAAGCTCTTTTCGATACGAACCCAACGGTTCCGGTTTTAGGAGAATCCGACGGTCGGATCTCCCGTAATATCCGTTCGAAGTCAATGGTCGAAATTCGCGAACTGCCGCAGCGCGGCGCGTTCTATTCAGGCCATTATATTATATATATAATATATATAATATATACTTTGTCGATTTTCTTTTCAAAACGATTTTTAATTCAATTTCCATTCGTTTTCAATTCAATTTGAATTTCAAATTAATTCAATTTCAATTCAAATTCATTTCTATTTAATTTCTATTCGAATTCATTTCAAAACGATTTCAATTCTATTTAAATTCTATTCGAATTCATTTCAAAACGATTTCAATTCTATTCCAATTCTATTCGAATTCATTTCAAAACGATTTCAATTCTATTCCAATTCTATTCGAATTCATTTCAAAACGATTTCAATTCTATTCCAATTCTATTCGAATTCATTTCAAAACGATTTCAATTCTATTTCAATTCTATTTGAATTCATTTCAAAATGAATTCAATTCTATTCGAATTCTATTCGAATTCATTTCAAAACGATTTCAATTCTATTCGAATTCTATTCGAATTCATTTCAAAACAATTTCAATTCTATTTCAATTCTATTTGAATTCATTTCAAAACGATTTCAATTCTATTCGAATTCTATTCGAATTCATTTCAAAACGATTTCAATTCTATTTGAATTCTATTCGAATTCATTTCTATTCAAATTCAATTCATTTCTATTCAAATTCAATTCATTTCAGTGTAGTTCGAATTTCAAATCTATTCAATATAGTTTGAATTTCAAATCTATTCAATATAGTTCGAATTTCAAATCTATTCAATATAGTTCGAATTTCAAATCTTTTCAATATTCATTTTAAAAATGAATAAAATCGATATAAATATCACGTCAAAATGGCGTCAATCTATCAACGCGGATTCATATATTTCTATTTTCAAATTTTTCTATTTCAAATATTTCTATTTCAAATATTTCCATTTCAAATATTTCCATTTCAAATATTTCTATTTCAAATATTTCTATTTCAAATATTTCTATTTCAAAACTGGAATGAGGCCCAGTCAATTACCATATAATGTTAATTATATGGATTTTCTACAACACATGCATATATCAACGATGACAAATAATCAACCATCATCCAAAGTGCATTCTACACTGTATAAGCATCAAATATAAATATCTAACGCTTATAACAGTCTGTCAATCAATCGATCGACATACAGCTAATTATTGGGACTAGTGTATGTCATATATCATCCCAATACCCGTGTGGGGTTTCAAACAATCAAACACAGATTTTTATTTGTGCAGTTGGGCGATGTGTAAAATTTTATCGTCCCAATCGATGTCCTTCAAATAGGTGTACATAAACAAACCGTCTGGTTTGTAAATGAATATTTATTTATTCACATTCACGTTAAAAATTATATTTTTAACGATAAAACATTTTATTCAACCTATGAAAATATTCTATTCAGTTCATTTATTAAATAAAATGATTTCTTTATTTTTCTAACTTATTTTAGAAAATTTCGGCGGCATAACGGCACGATACTAGAAACGGGACGAGGCCTAGCCTTATCCCCGGTCTAGTGAAGGCCCACGCCATTCACTCATCAATCAAATCAATTTCATTTCACCAAACAATTCAATTCCAAACCAAATAATCTAACCAACTACACAACCAAACAATTAAACAAACAAGCCATCCATGGTCTGTGGATGACGGGTGTCGGGTGCTACTAAACACCGTCTGCATCCTAGTATATATTTAACTAGAAAAAGAAATTGAAGAGTGAGAAATTCTCACCGATAGCTATCCCAACTTCACGACACTTCATTTATAGAAATCTTCGCCGTTCTCGCCTTTCGTCACTTTCGTTGCCCGTAGCCACTACATATGTAAAAATCGAATTTTTACTTTGCAATTTAGTATATAAAAATCGAATTTTTACTTCGCTATTCAATATATAAAAATCGAATTTTTACTATGTTATTCAATATGTAAAAATCGAATTTTTACTATGTTATTCAATATGTAAAAATCGAATTTTTACTACGCTATTCAATATATAAAAATCGAATTTTCACTATGTTATTCAATATGTAAAAATCGAATTTTTACTATGTTATTCAATATGTAAAAATCGAAATTTTACTATGTTACTATATAAAAAAGATTTCGCCTTTTCAAAAATTATAGATTTGCCTTTCTATAATATAAAAATTATATTTTTCTCGAAGTAAAAATCATATTTTTACTTCACTACTCATCTCACAATATCGTCTTTTCATATCTAAAAATATCATCTTTTCATATCTAAAAATATCTTCTTTTCGTATTTAAAAATATCGTCTTTTTAAAAATCAATCTTTAATGTAATAAAAATTCAATCTTTAACATAAAGATCAAAGCTTTACTATAAATAAAAACTACATCTTTTCATGGGTAAAAATTGATTCTTTTCTAAACTAACTTCATATATTGTTCAGAATCAAATCGAAGAGAGGAAAAGGAAGAACAACTTACAGTAAAAAAAAGAACTGCTAGGGTTTGGATCGCTTGAGGGCACTGTGCTTCGGTTGGAAGGGAGGGGGCGTCATTGTTCGGCGCTGCAGAGGAGGGGGTGTCGGAGCGTCGTCGTTCGTGGAGGAGTAGGCGCTGGCATGCCCGGTTTAGGCGGGGTAGGGGTTGCGGTCTTCTGTGTTAGGGTTTGGGGCGGCGTTCAAATCAAGGGATAGAGGGAGAGAGGGGAAGCGAGCAGGAGGTCGAGGGTGGAGAGCGCCTGAGGGCGGCGGAGGACTCCGGCGGTGGCTCGAGGCCCTGGGCGGCGGCGCGATTCGTTTACTTTTTTTTTATGAATTTAATTTGAACGGGGGGGGGGGCTGAAGGAGATAAGGAGAGGGTTAGGAGAGAGGGATTTAATTTTTAATTTATTTAATTAATTTATTTTCAAAAAAAAGTTTACTTTTACATACGACCTCGAAACGAGGCCCACCGCCTGTCGTCCATAGCTAATTACCCCCATTCCGAACACAATGGGATATGTATCGTAAGCTGATTCGAACCTTTCGACCAGTTTACGTCAATCAACATATAACTCTATATATTGAATTTGAACGCGCATTTCAATTTATCGGGGCCACATACTAACTCGAAAAATTCCCGAAAAATATTTTCTAGCTTCGTATTTACGATACGGTCCTAACAAAACTAATTTCGTCGAATTCTGAGACCGTTTGAAAAATGGCCATTTTCCAGTCGATTAAAATCAATTGAAACTGGTCAAATGCGTTTTCCTTTGCCACGCTCACATATTGATTCAAAAAATTATGAAATTTGGAATCTAGCAATAACTTAACATCACGGATCCAACAAAAGTGGTTTCATCGAAATCCGAGGTCGTTTGCAAAATGGCTATTTTTAAGGGCCGGAATTCCATAGCGACTATTCAGAATTTTCAACTGGACATATCTTTTTATCCCCGCTATGCAATTTTGATTTTTCGGGTTCGTTGGAAATATATTATCAGTTAGATTCTATTATTTTTGGTTTCACTAAAATCCGGATTATTTTGCACCCGGTACATTCAATTGAAGTTTGAAATCGAATTATCGAACTACCGCGCCATTTTCAATTCCTTTTATAAATATATATAATTATTTATATTCTATCGACGACGTATATAATATATACGTTCGAATTATATTAAAAATAAATTTCTCGTCGATATTATTTAAAATAATTCATTTTAAATAATCAAAATTCGCTAAAATTGCCAAAATAAAAATTTTAAACTGGCCCAGATTTTCGGGTTGTTACAATATATATATGACTGATGATTGATTGATAGAATTTCCATTTGGAAATAATATCGTTGTTTGCACACTTGTTTTATTCGATAGTTAAATCACAGACTATCGAAGTTTTGACCATTTTAACGTTGTTAATATGGAGAGACCGGTTGGATTATTATCCAAAGAACCACTCTGTATTGGCATAAGCGTTGCGAATCATATATGCCAAAGGAAATTGAAGACGGAGTTATGCAAGGGCTATCTTGTTTACAGAATAGTGCCTTCGGTTCATCCTGTTCCTGGATGACTTGTATGGACGGATGTCTGACAGAGTATTTCCAGATGATCACATATATTGATTTCTCCAACTGTACCAAGAGTGGAAGCGGAGAAGGAAACTTCTTTAGCTAACACATAATGTATGGTTGAGGACGTCAATCGGTGATTTGATGGATTTGATGATGTGGCATTCAAAGTGAATCTGGTGTGATAATAAAGCGTATCTTCTAGCCTCACATTCGGTAAGTGACAGAAATCGGGCAGGCAGCATGGCTAAGTCGGTCGCACCGAAGTAGGGTGTATAATCACCTGATCTAGAGTTTCATTTACTTCTAAAAATCTATTGTTGATGTTGTCCCATTCGGGAAACGGTTGATGATCCCAACCGTTGGTGATATACATTCGATACGCTCAAGCGAAATGAGTGGTCGGTCATGTGTGGCCGGGTTGCAAGATGTTCTTGTTGAACCCAGTGTATTCCTCTCTAGAGGTACACGAGCGATAGGTGGTTCCATACCTTGTCATAGTTGGAAATCCATTACCCAATACGTGCTTGCGATTTTGATTGTATACTATATATGTAGAACGTGAGATGAAAGCGTTTCTACTAGATGATTATTATAGTTGTGGTTGATAGACATTATTATAATATCAAAAGGTTTTTGATATAAAGATAATTTGGATTCTCATAAGGGAAAAATGTAAAGACCCGCAACCTCCCCGTAAGGGAAAGCGTCGGATAGTTCGAGAACAAACCACAGCAGAACACATATAAAAGAACGTTTCACTGTATATTACAACAATGCATCAGATTACAAGAATTTACAGAGTATAAATGAATATCACACAGAAATATCAGAGATTTAAATTACATTTAAATACATAGCAGCGGAAAATAATACAATACACAACCAGAAGAGATATACGGATACAAAGCTTTCCGGATATCATTCCAGCTGTAAAACCAGGATCCTGTGAATATAAATCTGCAAAACCAAAACTACTAGCTGCCCGTGTCAAAATAAGGGCACCCAGAGTTTAGGTTAAAACAATAAACTCCAGGTCAGTCATGTGACTGGTGTGAGAACTAAAACAGTTATTAATCTTTATTTTAAATCATTAGGTAAATCAAGGGACCACGCCGTATAACACGGAACGGGTTTCCTCCCAAGAATACCAGTGCATAAAACCAACAGCGCAATGCTAAATAAAGAAAAATGAAGCTGTTGTAAGACCCAGGTCCCATCACACAATGCAACGCAGTCGAGGATAGGGTTTTCCCTTATAACAGCCAAAGAATGCTTGATACGTTTAAAACAACTCATTTGATACTATTATAAGTGCATAGTATATAAAACACTTCAAATCATAAGTATCAATCATAGGCGGCATGAGCGCCCCATCCCACTATGTCGCCATATATAGGATATACAATCAAAACCGCAAAGTCTCGTATTTGGAAATTGGGTTTCCATCTATGAACCGAGGCAAAAGATAGTCCTCAACCGATTCGAGACAATCTAGCCCATGTCTCAGGCAAGCGCGCAGGCAAGCCTTGGATCGTCAGGGCCGGTCCACACGGAGTGGATTATTATGCCTGAACAATACGTCTCCCCACCCTATGGGGTGTAAGTCTGGTCCGTCAGCCGACCAGAATGCATTCGGCCGAAACCGATATAACCGAGGCGCCTCGCAACAGCAACAACCACATAAGTCAAACTCGTCAGGGCGTGTAAAACCACTGACGCCACTTCTAGCTAGAAAGAAACGCAAGTCCTCCCTGAGGTCCGTCTCCCGTTTTTGGTTCATACCTGGTGTGAAACACGCGAGGTAAACGTTACACAAAGCTACGCCACAAAGGCCGTGCTTTGATCATCACCACAAGACTTTGCTTTTCAACAGAAGCCTTGATCATTTGCATCTTAGCATGCCACACAGGCAAACCATCCTATGCAACCGATATCAGTCACACAGAATGAAATCCGATGTCAGACACACAGTCCATTTACAAGTCCGTTCTGGGTCTGAACGAAACCGGAGGCACCTAGTACCCCGCATATCCATCGATCTCCAAGTACGTCTGGACGATCACTAACTGTTTCCATCTTCTTGGGTGTACAGCCCAATCAAGATCATCAGTTATCACCCAAACGACGTGAAGACCTCCGGTCTTCGACCATCGTCTTCATCTTCGACTTATCGTCGTATCAGTTATTCAGAATGGGATGAACCCGGTCTTTCCGAATAACTCGCGTATATTTTAAATAAGTGTTACACAAACACAACATACGCCTCATTCCAATTCATTAGTCACTAACCGTAAATTAATCAAGAGAATAATTCCCCAAATATTAACCCCGAAGGCCGAAACCAACATCAGATCAATATCCAGAAAACCATTCTGCTTGGCTAACCGACAGTTAGTTTCTAAATTTCACGTTCAAATCTAATTAAAGATTTAACTATCGCCTGGAGCAAAACTGGTGATACTCCATTCTCGATCTTTTCAATCTAATTAAAGATTCATTAAAACTCCACTTAGTTTTAATCTGTGACTGGGTTAAAGAATCAGTGTCATTTAAAACACGGTTCACGATAAACCCAAAGTCACATCCCATTAATTATCGGGTTAAAGAACAAGTGTTATTTAAAACACTGTTCACGATAAACCCAAAAATCAATATCCATTCAATTCCAATTAAATATTATTTAATTGGTACACTTCATTAAATCTAAATAAAAAGATTTAATCTTTTCTCAACTGGGTTCAAGAACAGTGTTAGTGAAGACACCATTCACGACAAACCCAAATCACATTCGATTAATTATCGGGTTAAAGAACAAGTGTTATTTAAAACACTGTTCACGATAAACCCAAAAATCAATACCAATTCAATTCCAATTAAATATCATTTAATTGGTACACTTCATTAAATCTAAATAAAAAGATTTAATCTTTTCTCAACTGGGTTCAAGAACAGTGTTAGTGAAGACACCATTCACGACAAACCCAAATCACATTCGATTAATTATCGGGTTAAAGAACAAGTGTTATTTAAAACACTGTTCACGATAAACCCAAAAATCAATACCAATTCAATTCCAATTAAATATCATTTAATTGGTACACTTCATTAAATCTAAATAAAAAGATTTAATCTTTTCTCAACTGGGTTCAAGAACAGTGTTAGTGAAGACACCATTCACGACAAACCCAAATCACATTCGATTAATTATCGGGTTAAAGAACAAGTGTTATTTAAAACACTGTTCACGATAAACCCAAAAATCAATACCAATTCAATTCCAATTAAATATCATTTAATTGGTACACTTCATTAAATCTAAATAAAAAGATTTAATCTTTTCTCAACTGGGTTCAAGAACAGTGTTAGTGAAGACCCCATTCACGACAAACCCAAATCACATTCGATATTCAATACAAGGCTCTGAATAGAAAATATATCGGCTTATATTCAATATCGAATTCTACGACTAACAAATGTCGTATTGGAAATAACGATATAAATATATATCTTTCAAATTTCCATAACAACACCTGTATAATCACGAATTCCAACATCGAAATATTCCGAAGACAATTTCGATTCAAATCCACTCCAATGCAATCATTGGAAATTTTGGTTATTTTCAAAACCATTTCAAATTCAATTTATTTATTTAAAAATAAATAGAATTATAATTCTAGTTCAAAACTAGTTCATTTCGATAAAAATCTATTTTTATCTTTTCAAATAGGGAGTTTTTCATCCTAATTCTTTCTAAATCATTTCTTATGATTTTACACAAATTATTATTATTTTTAATAATTTTATCAAGGCCCGTACAGTCGATTTCCAACAATGGCCATCGAACTGCACTTACAGCGACCTTTTTCGAATTTGATTTGGACGTATCTCCAAATCCAACCGTTAGATTTCAAATTTCTAATATTCGTTAGAAAGCTCTTTTCGATACGAACCCAACGGTTCCGGTTTTAGGAGAATCCGACGGTCGGATCTCCCGTAATGTCCGTTTGAAATAAATGGTCGAAATTCGCGAACTGCCGCGGCGCGGCGCGTTCTATTCAGGCCATTATATTATATATATAATATATATAATATATATTTCGTCGATTTCTATTTAAAACGAATTATATAAATAGTTTTAAATTCATTTCAAAATCTATTTCAACTTCCATTTCAATTCAAAGCAAAATTGAATTCTTCTTTATAAATTCGTTTCAAAATTCATTTCTGTTCAATTCAAATTTCAATTCAATTTGAATTCATATTCAATTCAATTCATTTCGAAATCGTTTTCAATTCAATTCATTTCGAAATCGTTTTCAATTCAATTCATTTCGAAATCACTTAAAATTGATATAAATATCGTTCACGTCAAAATGGCGTCAATCTAATCCTCACGGCTTCACATATTTCTATTTTCAAATATTCTATTTCAAATATTTCTATTTCAAATATTTCTATTTCAAATATTTCTATTTCAAATATTTCTATTTCAAATATTTCTATTTCAAATATTTCTATTTCAAATATTTCTATTTCAAATATTTCTTTTTCAAATATTTCTTTTTTTCTCGAAACTGGAATGAGGCCCAATCAATTACCATATAATGTTAATTATATGGATTTTCTACAACACATGTATATATCAACAACGATGAATAATCAACCATCAACCAAAGTGCACTACACTGTATAAGCATCAAATATAGACATTTAACGCTTATAGCAGCTTGTCAATCAATCGATCGACATATTTAATAAATCAGGATGAGTGAACTTCAAATTTCATCCTAACACCCGTGTGGGGTTTCAAACAATCAAACACATATTTTATTTGTGCAGTTAGGCGATGTGTAAAATTTATCGACCCAATCAACGTCATTCAAATAGGTGTACATAAACAAACCGTCTGGTTTGTAAATGAATATTTATTTATTCACATTCACGTTAAAAATTATATTTTTAACGATAATACATTTTATTTTAACATATGAATTTATATTCAGTTCATTCGTTAAATAAAATGCTATTTTTATTTTTCTAACTTATTTTAGAAAATTTCGGCGGCATAACGGCACGATACTAGAAACGGGACAAGGCCTAGCCTTATCCCCGGTCTAGTGAAGGCCCACGCCATTCACTCATCAATCAAATCAATTTCATTTTGCAAACCACAAAATTTGGAGTAAGGGTCTAACCTAGCCTTACTCCTTCGCCTTATAACGGCGCACGTCTAAGCCTAACCAATTTATCGATTCGATTTTTCACATCACAAACCACATTCAAACCAATATCGCAATCAATCACCAAACAATCAAACAAACAAGTCCATGGTCTGTGGACGATTGTGTCGGGTGCTACTAAGCACCGTCTGCATCCTAGTATATATATATAACTAGAAAAATAAATTGAAAGGTGAGAAATTCTCACATATAGCTATCCTAGCTCCACGGCTCTTCATTTGCAGAAGTCTTCGTCGTTTCGCCTTTTTGTCACCTTCGTTGCTGCTTTCACTACATACGTAAAAATCACATTTTTACTTCGCTATTCAATATGTAAAAGTCGTATTTTTACTTCGCTATTCAATATGTAAAAATCGTATTTTTACTTCGCTATTCTATATATAAAAATCGAATTTTTATTTCAAAGTTCAATATATAAAAATCGAATTTTTATTTCAAAGTTCAATATATAAAAATCGAATTTTTATTTCAAAGTTTAATATATAAAAATCGAATTTTTATTTCAAAGTTCAATATATAAAAATCGAATTTTTATTTCAAAGTTCAATATATAAAAATCGAATTTTTATTTCAAAGTTTATATCTTTTCTTTTACTTTTCAAAATTCAATCTTTTTTCTATTTAAACAAAAATCAGTTTTTTTTTAAACTCTTTTTAAAAATTCAGTTTTTAAAATTCTTTTTAAAAATTCAGTTTTTAAAATTCTCTAATTTCAGTTTTTATTTATTCTTCTAAATTCAGTTTTTTATTTATTCTTCTAAATTCAGTTTTTTTTTTTTTTTTTTTTTTTTTTTTTTTAAATAAAAAGAATCAGTTTTAAAGCTTTTCAAAAATCAGTTTTATACTTTCTAAAAAAAATCAGTTTTATACTTTCTTAAAAAAAATCAGTTTTATTTTCTTTAAAATTCAGTTTCTAAACTGTTAAAGTAAAAACAGTATTTAATCTTTAAAAATAAAAACAGTATTAAATCTAATTAAAATTCTGTATTTAACCTAATTAAAATTCAGAAAATAAAAATAAAGTAAAATACTTACTTGTTTTAGAAAAGAGGAGCAGCGTTCGTCGGTGAAGACTAGGGGGTTGCGGGGTTGGGCAGGGAGGCGGAGGGGTAGGCGATCGCTTCCAGGGAGGGCGGCGCTAGGGCTTCGATGGATGGGGGGGGGGGGGGGGGGTCTGGGTCTGGAACATTGCGCTCGAACTTGGGGGGATTCTTCTGGGTGGCTTGCCGCGGCACTGGGGGGAAGAGTCGAGGGTGGAGGCGGCGGTGGTGCTGGCGTCGATCGCCAGGAGGAGTCGCAGTTGTTTTTTTTTTTTTTTTTTTTTTTTTCCCTTTTCTGATCGGATTGAAAATGAAAGAGGGGGGGGGGGGGCCAGAGCGGGTTTAAGGGAAGAGGGTTTGTTGTTTTTTTTTTTTTTTTTTTTTTTTTTTTTTATTTAATTTGCAACAGTTGACTTTTACATACGACCTCGAAACGAGGTCCACCGTCTGTCGCCCATAGCGTTTCACCCCTATTCCGAACACACTGGGATATGTACCGCAAGCTGAATCGACCGTTTCGATCAGTTTCCGTTGTATTTACATTTAAATCATTATATTGAATTTTAAACGTACCTTTCAAATTACCGGAGTCACATACGAACTTTAAAAATTCCTGAAAAATATTTTCTAGCTTCGTATTGACGATACGGTCCTAACAAAACTAGTTTCGTCGAATTCTGAGACCGTTTGTAAAATGGCCAATTTCCAGTCGATTAAAATCAACTGAAACTGGTCAAACGCGTTTTCCTTTGCCACGCTCACATATCGATTCGAAAAATTATGAAATTTGGAATCTAGCAATAATTTGACACTGCGGACCCAACAAAACTGGTTTCGTCGAAATCCGAGGTCGTTTGCAAAATGGCTATTTTTAAGGGCTATATATTATATTAAAATATATATAAATTCCACAGCGACTATTTCTAATTTTCAACTGGACATATCTCATCATTTATAAAGTGAAATCTCAGTTTGTTAACTTCGTTCCAAAGATATAGTTATACAGATTCAAATATTTCTTGTTTCGTTCAATTCTGACTTATATTGAATTCTGTATATTCATTTGAAATTAGAAATCGAATTTTCGAACTACCGCGCCATTTTCAATTCTATTTATAATTATATATAAATATTTATATTCTAACGACGACGTATATAAATATATACGTCGAATTCTATTCAAAATAAATTTCTCGTCGATATTATTTAAAATAATTCATTTTTAAATAAACAAAATTCGATAAAATTACCAAAACAAAAATTTCAAACTGGCTCGCATTTTACGGGTTGTTACAATCTCCCCCACTTAAAACTTTTCGTCCCCGAAAAGGAACAAAGTCGAAAGTGGTTTGATTAATCAACTCTACGCTCGATCAGGCTTCCATTCTCCAACTCTTTAGTTTCTGAGAATTTTCAAAACTTCTCAAAAATTTGGCTAACACCCTAAATTTTTGAAAAATTTCGCCATAACCTCCCCTGCACCGGGAGCATCGGGGAATTTCAAATAGCTTCCCCGGTCCTTCAGATCTCAAAAAGAAAAAGAAAAAGCCAAGCGGCTAGCCAATAGGCTCACAAAATCATCATCACCCAAACAAAACAGGAAATTATGTAGTAAACATGTACCTATTTGTCGGGCAAACAAATTTTATTCTCTGGCTCTAGCCTCCTTGCTATGACCTGTTCAATGATATATATGTATATGCAAGCAAATGCGACCAATTTTCAATACAATTCAATATTCGATCAAATTAGGCATACTAGTTCAAAATTATCAAACAAATAAACAAACAACACAAACATCAATCCATTAGTTGATTATCATTTGAAATTCATAACTTTGATATATAGTCAAAAAATCAGATTTTTGATGCCAAATCACAACAATAGGCCCTATCTAATTTTGGTTCTCACACCAGTCAATAGGAAATATATAGATATCACACATTCGTTACTCGAACATGAATACTAATGACGACTAGTCAATCATCAGAATCATCTTCGGGCGACTAGAATGTGATTCCATATCTATCCAGTATATTAAAATTTCGAATACACGCGGATCAGACGTATACGCAAAATCTATATATACTGGATTGTCCACATCAATATAAATAGATAATCAAATACGAATAATTGATTTAGATTTTAAAAACAAAATTTGTTTTCATTTTCAAAAATATACTCTTCACACTCGTTCTAGGATACTACTGATCCTATCTCTAACGAGTCATTCTCATTGGATATTACTAATCCAATTTCTGATGAATTCTTTCGTATGGTTCTAATGTGCCTTGTTCTCTAGCTTTGTAAACCAAAGCTCTGATACCACGTGTAAAGACCCGCAACCTCCCCGTAAGGGAAAGCGTCGGATAGTTCGAGAACAAACCACAGCAGAACACATATAAAAGAACGTTTCACTGTATATTACAACAATGCATCAGATTACAAGAATTTACAGAGTATAAATGAATATCACACAGAAATATCAGAGATTTAAATTACATTTAAATACATAGCAGCGGAAAATAATACAATACACAACCAGAAGAGATATACGGATACAAAGCTTTCCGGATATCATTCCAGCTGTAAAACCAGGATCCTGTGAATATAAATCTGCAAAACCAAAACTACTAGCTGCCCGTGTCAAAATAAGGGCACCCAGAGTTTAGGTTAAAACAATAAACTCCAGGTCAGTCATGTGACTGGTGTGAGAACTAAAACAGTTATTAATCTTTATTTTAAATCATTAGGTAAATCAAGGGACCACGCCGTATAACACGGAACGGGTTTCCTCCCAAGAATACCAGTGCATAAAACCAACAGCGCAATGCTAAATAAAGAAAAATGAAGCTGTTGTAAGACCCAGGTCCCATCACACAATGCAACGCAGTCGAGGATAGGGTTTTCCCTTATAACAGCCAAAGAATGCTTGATACGTTTAAAACAACTCATTTGATACTATTATAAGTGCATAGTATATAAAACACTTCAAATCATAAGTATCAATCATAGGCGGCATGAGCGCCCCATCCCACTATGTCGCCATATATAGGATATACAATCAAAACCGCAAAGTCTCGTATTTGGAAATTGGGTTTCCATCTATGAACCGAGGCAAAAGATAGTCCTCAACCGATTCGAGACAATCTAGCCCATGTCTCAGGCAAGCGCGCAGGCAAGCCTTGGATCGTCAGGGCCGGTCCACACGGAGTGGATTATTATGCCTGAACAATACGTCTCCCCACCCTATGGGGTGTAAGTCTGGTCCGTCAGCCGACCAGAATGCATTCGGCCGAAACCGATATAACCGAGGCGCCTCGCAACAGCAACAACCACATAAGTCAAACTCGTCAGGGCGTGTAAAACCACTGACGCCACTTCTAGCTAGAAAGAAACGCAAGTCCTCCCTGAGGTCCGTCTCCCGTTTTTGGTTCATACCTGGTGTGAAACACGCGAGGTAAACGTTACACAAAGCTACGCCACAAAGGCCGTGCTTTGATCATCACCACAAGACTTTGCTTTTCAACAGAAGCCTTGATCATTTGCATCTTAGCATGCCACACAGGCAAACCATCCTATGCAACCGATATCAGTCACACAGAATGAAATCCGATGTCAGACACACAGTCCATTTACAAGTCCGTTCTGGGTCTGAACGAAACCGGAGGCACCTAGTACCCCGCATATCCATCGATCTCCAAGTACGTCTGGACGATCACTAACTGTTTCCATCTTCTTGGGTGTACAGCCCAATCAAGATCATCAGTTATCACCCAAACGACGTGAAGACCTCCGGTCTTCGACCATCGTCTTCATCTTCGACTTATCGTCGTATCAGTTATTCAGAATGGGATGAACCCGGTCTTTCCGAATAACTCGCGTATATTTTAAATAAGTGTTACACAAACACAACATACGCCTCATTCCAATTCATTAGTCACTAACCGTAAATTAATCAAGAGAATAATTCCCCAAATATTAACCCCGAAGGCCGAAACCAACATCAGATCAATATCCAGAAAACCATTCTGCTTGGCTAACCGACAGTTAGTTTCTAAATTTCACGTTCAAATCTAATTAAAGATTTAACTATCGCCTGGAGCAAAACTGGTGATACTCCATTCTCGATCTTTTCAATCTAATTAAAGATTCATTAAAACTCCACTTAGTTTTAATCTGTGACTGGGTTAAAGAATCAGTGTCATTTAAAACACGGTTCACGATAAACCCAAAGTCACATCCCATTAATTATCGGGTTAAAGAACAAGTGTTATTTAAAACACTGTTCACGATAAACCCAAAAATCAATATCCATTCAATTCCAATTAAATATTATTTAATTGGTACACTTCATTAAATCTAAATAAAAAGATTTAATCTTTTCTCAACTGGGTTCAAGAACAGTGTTAGTGAAGACACCATTCACGACAAACCCAAATCACATTCGATTAATTATCGGGTTAAAGAACAAGTGTTATTTAAAACACTGTTCACGATAAACCCAAAAATCAATACCAATTCAATTCCAATTAAATATCATTTAATTGGTACACTTCATTAAATCTAAATAAAAAGATTTAATCTTTTCTCAACTGGGTTCAAGAACAGTGTTAGTGAAGACACCATTCACGACAAACCCAAATCACATTCGATTAATTATCGGGTTAAAGAACAAGTGTTATTTAAAACACTGTTCACGATAAACCCAAAAATCAATACCAATTCAATTCCAATTAAATATCATTTAATTGGTACACTTCATTAAATCTAAATAAAAAGATTTAATCTTTTCTCAACTGGGTTCAAGAACAGTGTTAGTGAAGACACCATTCACGACAAACCCAAATCACATTCGATTAATTATCGGGTTAAAGAACAAGTGTTATTTAAAACACTGTTCACGATAAACCCAAAAATCAATACCAATTCAATTCCAATTAAATATCATTTAATTGGTACACTTCATTAAATCTAAATAAAAAGATTTAATCTTTTCTCAACTGGGTTCAAGAACAGTGTTAGTGAAGACCCCATTCACGACAAACCCAAATCACATTCGATATTCAATACAAGGCTCTGAATAGAAAATATATCGGCTTATATTCAATATCGAATTCTACGACTAACAAATGTCGTATTGGAAATAACGATATAAATATATATCTTTCAAATTTCCATAACAACACCTGTATAATCACGAATTCCAACATCGAAATATTCCGAAGACAATTTCGATTCAAATCCACTCCAATGCAATCATTGGAAATTTTGGTTATTTTCAAAACCATTTCAAATTCAATTTATTTATTTAAAAATAAATAGAATTATAATTCTAGTTCAAAACTAGTTCATTTCGATAAAAATCTATTTTTATCTTTTCAAATAGGGAGTTTTTCATCCTAATTCTTTCTAAATCATTTCTTATGATTTTACACAAATTATTATTATTTTTAATAATTTTATCAAGGCCCGTACAGTCGATTTCCAACAATGGCCATCGAACTGCACTTACAGCGACCTTTTTCGAATTTGATTTGGACGTATCTCCAAATCCAACCGTTAGATTTCAAATTTCTAATATTCGTTAGAAAGCTCTTTTCGATACGAACCCAACGGTTCCGGTTTTAGGAGAATCCGACGGTCGGATCTCCCGTAATGTCCGTTTGAAATAAATGGTCGAAATTCGCGAACTGCCGCGGCGCGGCGCGTTCTATTCAGGCCATTATATTATATATATAATATATATAATATATATTTCGTCGATTTCTATTTAAAACGAATTATATAAATAGTTTTAAATTCATTTCAAAATCTATTTCAACTTCCATTTCAATTCAAAGCAAAATTGAATTCTTCTTTATAAATTCGTTTCAAAATTCATTTCTGTTCAATTCAAATTTCAATTCAATTTGAATTCATATTCAATTCAATTCATTTCGAAATCGTTTTCAATTCAATTCATTTCGAAATCGTTTTCAATTCAATTCATTTCGAAATCACTTAAAATTGATATAAATATCGTTCACGTCAAAATGGCGTCAATCTAATCCTCACGGCTTCACATATTTCTATTTTCAAATATTCTATTTCAAATATTTCTATTTCAAATATTTCTATTTCAAATATTTCTATTTCAAATATTTCTATTTCAAATATTTCTATTTCAAATATTTCTATTTCAAATATTTCTATTTCAAATATTTCTTTTTCAAATATTTCTTTTTTTCTCGAAACTGGAATGAGGCCCAATCAATTACCATATAATGTTAATTATATGGATTTTCTACAACACATGTATATATCAACAACGATGAATAATCAACCATCAACCAAAGTGCACTACACTGTATAAGCATCAAATATAGACATTTAACGCTTATAGCAGCTTGTCAATCAATCGATCGACATATTTAATAAATCAGGATGAGTGAACTTCAAATTTCATCCTAACACCCGTGTGGGGTTTCAAACAATCAAACACATATTTTATTTGTGCAGTTAGGCGATGTGTAAAATTTATCGACCCAATCAACGTCATTCAAATAGGTGTACATAAACAAACCGTCTGGTTTGTAAATGAATATTTATTTATTCACATTCACGTTAAAAATTATATTTTTAACGATAATACATTTTATTTTAACATATGAATTTATATTCAGTTCATTCGTTAAATAAAATGCTATTTTTATTTTTCTAACTTATTTTAGAAAATTTCGGCGGCATAACGGCACGATACTAGAAACGGGACAAGGCCTAGCCTTATCCCCGGTCTAGTGAAGGCCCACGCCATTCACTCATCAATCAAATCAATTTCATTTTGCAAACCACAAAATTTGGAGTAAGGGTCTAACCTAGCCTTACTCCTTCGCCTTATAACGGCGCACGTCTAAGCCTAACCAATTTATCGATTCGATTTTTCACATCACAAACCACATTCAAACCAATATCGCAATCAATCACCAAACAATCAAACAAACAAGTCCATGGTCTGTGGACGATTGTGTCGGGTGCTACTAAGCACCGTCTGCATCCTAGTATATATATATAACTAGAAAAATAAATTGAAAGGTGAGAAATTCTCACATATAGCTATCCTAGCTCCACGGCTCTTCATTTGCAGAAGTCTTCGTCGTTTCGCCTTTTTGTCACCTTCGTTGCTGCTTTCACTACATACGTAAAAATCACATTTTTACTTCGCTATTCAATATGTAAAAGTCGTATTTTTACTTCGCTATTCAATATGTAAAAATCGTATTTTTACTTCGCTATTCTATATATAAAAATCGAATTTTTATTTCAAAGTTCAATATATAAAAATCGAATTTTTATTTCAAAGTTCAATATATAAAAATCGAATTTTTATTTCAAAGTTTAATATATAAAAATCGAATTTTTATTTCAAAGTTCAATATATAAAAATCGAATTTTTATTTCAAAGTTCAATATATAAAAATCGAATTTTTATTTCAAAGTTTATATCTTTTCTTTTACTTTTCAAAATTCAATCTTTTTTCTATTTAAACAAAAATCAGTTTTTTTTTTAAACTCTTTTTAAAAATTCAGTTTTTAAAATTCTTTTTAAAAATTCAGTTTTTAAAATTCTCTAATTTCAGTTTTTATTTATTCTTCTAAATTCAGTTTTTTATTTATTCTTCTAAATTCAGTTTTTTTTTTTTTTTTTTTTTTTTTTTTTTTTAATAAAAAGAATCAGTTTTAAAGCTTTTCAAAAATCAGTTTTATACTTTCTAAAAAAAATCAGTTTTATACTTTCTTAAAAAAAATCAGTTTTATTTTCTTTAAAATTCAGTTTCTAAACTGTTAAAGTAAAAACAGTATTTAATCTTTAAAAATAAAAACAGTATTAAATCTAATTAAAATTCTGTATTTAACCTAATTAAAATTCAGAAAATAAAAATAAAGTAAAATACTTACTTGTTTTAGAAAAGAGGAGCAGCGTTCGTCGGTGAAGACTAGGGGGTTGCGGGGTTGGGCAGGGAGGCGGAGGGGTAGGCGATCGCTTCCAGGGAGGGCGGCGCTAGGGCTTCGATGGATGGGGGGGGGGGGGGGTCTGGGTCTGGAACATTGCGCTCGAACTTGGGGGGATTCTTCTGGGTGGCTTGCCGCGGCACTGGGGGGAAGAGTCGAGGGTGGAGGCGGCGGTGGTGCTGGCGTCGATCGCCAGGAGGAGTCGCAGTTGTTTTTTTTTTTTTTTTTTTTTTTTTCCCTTTTCTGATCGGATTGAAAATGAAAGAGGGGGGGGGGGCCAGAGCGGGTTTAAGGGAAGAGGGTTTGTTGTTTTTTTTTTTTTTTTTTTTTTTTTTTTTTTATTTAATTTGCAACAGTTGACTTTTACATACGACCTCGAAACGAGGTCCACCGTCTGTCGCCCATAGCGTTTCACCCCTATTCCGAACACACTGGGATATGTACCGCAAGCTGAATCGACCGTTTCGATCAGTTTCCGTTGTATTTACATTTAAATCATTATATTGAATTTTAAACGTACCTTTCAAATTACCGGAGTCACATACGAACTTTAAAAATTCCTGAAAAATATTTTCTAGCTTCGTATTGACGATACGGTCCTAACAAAACTAGTTTCGTCGAATTCTGAGACCGTTTGTAAAATGGCCAATTTCCAGTCGATTAAAATCAACTGAAACTGGTCAAACGCGTTTTCCTTTGCCACGCTCACATATCGATTCGAAAAATTATGAAATTTGGAATCTAGCAATAATTTGACACTGCGGACCCAACAAAACTGGTTTCGTCGAAATCCGAGGTCGTTTGCAAAATGGCTATTTTTAAGGGCTATATATTATATTAAAATATATATAAATTCCACAGCGACTATTTCTAATTTTCAACTGGACATATCTCATCATTTATAAAGTGAAATCTCAGTTTGTTAACTTCGTTCCAAAGATATAGTTATACAGATTCAAATATTTCTTGTTTCGTTCAATTCTGACTTATATTGAATTCTGTATATTCATTTGAAATTAGAAATCGAATTTTCGAACTACCGCGCCATTTTCAATTCTATTTATAATTATATATAAATATTTATATTCTAACGACGACGTATATAAATATATACGTCGAATTCTATTCAAAATAAATTTCTCGTCGATATTATTTAAAATAATTCATTTTTAAATAAACAAAATTCGATAAAATTACCAAAACAAAAATTTCAAACTGGCTCGCATTTTACGGGTTGTTACAAAAAACCCGATCCGTTATGCGGTGTGGTCTTATGAGATATCGTTTATTTGTTCGAACTGTTTTTAAACTGTTTTACTCATACCAGTCCCATGACTGACCCGGAGTTTATTTTGTTGTTTTCCCTAAACTCTTGGGTGCCTAAATTTGTATGGGCAGTCAAGTAGTCGGGATTTACAGATATAGTTGAAGAGCTGGAGCAGGAGGCTTCAGGATCATATAGCTATAGTTATTTCCGCTGTGTTGTAAGTGATGTACTCTGATAATGTTATTGTATACATATAAATCTTTTATTTCAAAGATATGTTATCTGTTATATGTTATTCGTTCCGCTGTGAGATTCGTGTTACTCTGATGTTGTGTTCTTCTTCTTCTTCTATTCTAATTTTCTATCTTATCTTTCCTCACCCTCTAATTTCTTTCACTAATTACCAGGATTTTTCGATGTTTGGTTATCGACATCGTGTTTATGTCGATAACCAAAGTCGCTAAAAATCCGGGTCATTACATTGCCCAATATTCTATTTATTTCTTTCTTGCATTTTACTTTCACATTATGTTTTCTTTGCAAGCTTTAATTCCTTATATTTACATCCTTTTTATTTCTCTTTACCCCTTGTGTTTTTCATCATTATATCAGCGTTGTCTATGTATATATCTAGCCATTTTTCCCCTTGTTTATGTCTTCCTAATTTAACATGTTCCTTAAATTCTTAAATTTTATTGTTTTATGTTTTGAAATTTGAAAAGTCACACAATTTTCTATCAGGCAATCAATAAGGCATTCATTCCTTTCCATTTGTTCTCTTTTATTCTATGATTTACTTTTGAAATTTGAATGAAAAATAAATACGCCACCTCAGCCAATTTATTTCTTTTGTAATGTACAACATATGAAGGGACACAAGTGAGAAATAAATAACGCATCTTTCTTAATTTCCTTCCTCGTTATTTTTCTTCTTCTCTGCAATTGTCTTCTATAAATTTTAGATTTTCGTCCTCTCTACATAAAATGTCTTTCTACCGTTATCAGCCTCCTCTTCCCTAAACTTCATGGTATCCTTTTCTTCTAAAAATTTTGTCCAACCTCCTTCCCAAAAATAAAGGATTTTAAATTTCAAATTCGCTGCATAAGATTGGTTGCTTGTTTCTTGTCTTCATCATATCCACGCAAGGTGAGATTTCTAAATTCAAATAAAAAGGGTTTTTATAAAAATTACTTATGTGATGTAGAAAAATTGGAATGAGATTAAAACTACTTATGTGATGTAGAAAATTGGGGTGAGGAATCACTGATTGAAAAGGGCTAGATTTATATTAACTATCTATAGTTAATTGATTGGATTAGATAATTATTATTGATTGATTAAGAAAGTTTAATATGATGTTAATAATTAAGTAGTGTGATAAAAATATCATTTTTAATTGATGTATGTGAGAAACTGAAACTTAAAGGGCTAGTTTAACATTAATCATAGTTAGTGAATTTATATGATAATATAATGATTTGGGGTTAATTATATAAGTTCGTTATAATGTTAAATAATGTGTAGTAAGTTAAAAATATCATTTTTACTTGATATATGCGCGTTCGTGGCATTTAAATACAAAAGTGTAAGTTGTGAGAAATCTAAATTCAATTTAGAAAAGGGTGGATTAGAAAATTATTTGCGTGAAATTTAATTGTTAGTTAGAACCATTATTCTTAGTGGCAAATAAAAAATTTATTTAGTTATGAAAAAAATTAGCAAGTTAAAAATGTGATTTTTAACTAATGTATGATATGAAATAATTTTTAGCTTATATATGTTATGTAGAAAATTGTCATGAGATTTCTAAACTCACTTGAAAATGGATTATAAAAATATTCTTGCAATGTATAAAATTGTTTATACAATGTAGAAAAATCATTATGAGATGAATTAATTTTTTGTAAGTTAAAAATGTGATTTTTAACTAGTGTATGATACGAAATAATATTAGTTAGTCAAAAATATAATTTTTAACTTATGTAAGGAATAATAAAAATTGTCATGTGATGAAATAATTATTAGTTCCTTAAGGATATGATTTTTGGCTTAGGTATGCTTTATACAAATTATTTATGCATTATATAAAATCATATGAGCGTCGTATAAAATTATATAAGTGTTGTATGAAAAAAAAATGTATATGCGTAGTATAGATTATATAAGCGTTGTATAAAATATATATGCGTAGTATAGATTATATAAGTGTTCTATAAAATATATATGCATTGTATAATGATATGTATGCATTGTAGAAAATAATATATGTGTTGTAGAAAATAATATATGCGTGGTACAAAATTTTCATGTAAAGAAATAGTTATTAGTTAATTAAAAATATGATTTTTAGCATATGTAGGCGACATATAAAATAAACATGTCTTGAAATAAATGTTTATGTGTTAAAAATATTATTTTTAACATGTTAATGAAAATAAATTAATCATTTGTTGAATCATGTTTATGTTTGATAAAAACATAATCTTTACCATGTTAATGATAAAAATAATCATTTGTTGAATCATGTTAATGTTTGATAAAAACAAAATCTTTATCATGTTAATGATAAAAATAATCATTTGTTGAATCATGTTTATGTTTCATAAAAACATAATCTTTAACATGTTAATGAAAATAAAATAATCATTTGTTGAATCATGTTTATGTTTGATAAACACATAATCTTTACCATGTTAATGAGAAAAATAATCATTTGTTGAATTGTGTTTATGTTTAATAAAACTGTCATCTTTTTAGCATGTTAATGAGAATAAAATAATTATTTGTTAGAATATGTTTTTGTTTTAATATAAATGTCATCTTGTTAGAATATTATTATTATTTTAATAAAAATGTCATTTTGTTAAAATATGTCATTGTTAGACAAAAATGTCACTATGTTACAATATGTAGTGTTAGATAAAAAAAATGTCATTTTGTTAAAATGTCATTGATAGATCAAAAATGTCAGTTTGTTAAAATTGTCATTGTTAGATAAAAAAATGTCATTTTGTTAAAATTGTCATTGTTAGATAAAAAACGTCATTTTGTTAAAATTGTTATTGTTAGATAAAAAATGTCATTTTGTTAAAATTGTCATTGTTATATAAAAAATGTCATTTTGTTAAATTATGTCATAGTTAGATTAAAAATGTCATTTTGTTAAAATATGTCATTGGTAGACAAAAATGTCCATGTAGTGTTAGACAAAAATGTCATTATGTTAAAATATACTTTGTTAGACAAAATTTCATTATTTTATAATAGATATTGTTAGATCGAAAATGTTTTAACAATAAAAATTACATTTTTATTGTAGGCATAAACCAATAAAACAATCATATGTTAATATATGTTTTCGATAAATAAACATGTCATTCTTAACATGTTAGTTAGAATAAAAAGATTCATATGTTAATGTAATGACCCAACTTTCGATGACATCGGAAGTCGTGTCATTAATAAAGAAATAGAAATAGATAGAGAACAGAACTAACAAGAACGTCATAATCTCACAGCGGAATTTAACAAAAACAATATTACATATCATATTACATATCAAAGTGTAACGACCCCAAACCCCGTTCCACGGTGGCAAAGGTAATCTTTGGAATATAACACATGAACAAATAACAACAGAATAGAAATAAATAAATACACCAGATAATGTACAATAGAATACACTGGATAAACATAATCATCAGAGTTACACAGTATACAGGATCATACTTAGTACAAAATACAGTTTAGCTTTACATAAAGCGGAATCAAAACATAATATGTACAACAGGAGCTGAACAGCATAAAAAGAAAGAAGTGACAGAACCAATCTTTAGCTCCATAGCTATCCAGAAAGGGCCTGCTAAAACCTGAATATAAGGCTGCCCATGTAGAAATAGGGGCATCCGAGTTTGCAAGTGAAACAAACGAGTCAGTCATGGGACTGGTATGAGAAATCTACTTAACTTATTTAATAATAAGGCCAATCATAAGACCACGCCGCTAACGTGGAACGGGTTTACTCCATTGGATTGCCAGTGCTTTAAAACAAGTAAATCATTTAAACATCACAATGCTTTTTTAAAAAATGAAGCCATTATAAGACTCAGTTCCGATCACACAATGCAACGCAAACCGGAGGATAGAGTTTTACCTTATAATGGCCAAAATATGCTTGATATGAATAAAACAAAAGCATTTGATATTATTACTAGTGTTTATATGTTTCAAAAACAATTTCAATCATAAGTATTAATCATAGACGTCATGGGTACCATATATCAAGTCGCCATATATAGGTTTACAATCAAAACCGCACGATTTCGTATTTGGAAATTTGATTTCCTCCATGAACCAAGGCAAAAGATAGTCCTTACCGCTTTAGACAATCTAGCCCATGTCTTAGGACCTAGACACAGGTGGGCCCTTGGATCGTCAGGGCCGATCCACTCGATGTGGATTAAAATGCCTGAACACTGTGTTTCCCTGCCCTATGGGGCGTAAATTGGTCATATACCGACCATACCATCGGCCCTGTAGTGATCGATATAACTGAAGCGCCTCGCTATCCATCATCCACATAAGTAAAATGCCCGGGCGTGTAAAACCCAAAACACCACTACTAGCTAGAAGGAAACACATGTCCTCCCTGATGTCCTCTCCCGTTTCTAGTCCATACCGGTGTGTGAGGCTCGCGAATCAACGCTAAACACAAAGCTAGTTATTCAAGCCATGCTTTGATCATCAACCACAAAGCTTCTGCTTTTCAACAAAAGCTTTGATCATAGCATCTCTGTATGCCACGTTGTCAATCTACAACGTCAGACACACATCCATTTAAAAGTCCGTTCAGGGTCTGAACGAAACCGGAGGCACCTTATTCCTTCCCCGTATGTCCAATACAGGAGAGAGGCCCTCGCGCATTCGAACGATCAACAAGTACGTCTGAACGACCACCACTGTAACCCCTTTAGGACAGCAACTCCCATCAAAGGCATCTGTAGCCATCCATTCGATGTGAAGATCCACGGTCTTGCACCGTCTTCATATCTTCGACTTCTAACCATCGACCAATTATTTGAAATGAGAATTAACTCGGTCTTTTCAAATAATTCACGTATTTTTAGAATTTCAAATCAATTAATTTTAATGGTTCAATTATCTGACATCGATAATTCAGTTCATTAATGTAATTTTTCACGTCAAACACATTCAACCATCAAATATCCAATAAACTAGGTAAATCTATTTTATTCCCATTCCATATCGTTTATAATATTTTATAGCGATTTCTCGCTATTTTTATTTAATTAAAATTAGCCAATTTATTCAAACGACGCTTCAGGCCATAAGGCGGCCAAGGCGCTATTTTTCTTCAGATTTGATTTACCCATATTTGAAAATCTAACCGTTGGATCTTTAAATTTTTTATATAATTGGAAAGATCTTTTCAAAGCGGACCCAACGGTTCCAGTTTTGGGAAAATCCGACGGTCGGATCTCCCGGTACAATCATTTGATGTTACGATTTCAAAATACGAACTACAGCGTCGTTATTCGATTTATTTTAATTATATATATATATATATAATCCATTCTGGCGCTGTTTTCATTCAGATTTGAATTAAATATTCCAGACAATCTAACCATTGGATCTTTGCAAAGTTGGTGTCGTTGGAAAGATATTTCCAAAGCGAACCCAACGGTTTCAGTTCCGGGAAAATCCGACGGTCGGATCTCCCAGTACAATCATTTGAAATCACGGTTTCAAAATACGAACTACAGCTTTGTTATTCGATTTATTTTAATTATATATATTTATATATAATCCATTCTTCGATTTTAAAAACCATTTCAACTCATATAGGTGATAAAAATGATAATTTTATCCAACAGATATTTATTTCAACACATGACTTTTTTTTAACAATTCATATATATAGTAAAAATGTGTTTTTTATTGTCAAAACAATTTATTTCAAACACGATTTTTTTTATATACTTCATATAGATGATAAGAATGCGATTTTTATTATCAAAGCAATTTATTTCAAAAATGAATATTTTTAGCGATTCATATATATTATAAAAATGCGATTTTTATTGTCAAAACAATTTATTTCAAACACGATTATTTTATATACTTTGTACATACAATAAAAATGTTATTTTTATCGCTCAAACTATTTTATTTCATACATTCTATAGAAATGTTATTTTTATCATTCAAACCATTTTATTTCATACATTCGATAAAAATGTTATTTTTACGATTCAAACCATTTTTATTGCTTAAACTGAATATTTTCCAACACATGAATATATTTTAATACATGAATATAAATCAAACACAGGAATATTTCAGAAAATTTCGGCAGCATAACGGCAGGGTAGTTAAAAACGGCACCGTCCCTAGTACGGCTCCTCGCTCTACCTTAAAGCCTCACAGCTTTTGACAATGGGGATTTCAATATCTAGTTCGTACGCAGACGAATTTTCCCATATACTAATCCTATTGGGATTTTAACCACAATCAATCATTTCAACCATTCGTATTTATCAACCAAATCCAAACAATCACAACCAATATATATCGTCCATGGTCTGTGGATGAGGGGAGTGTGTGTATATATATATATATAGATATAGATATACGTATATAAATATATTACGATTCCATTTCAATATCATTTCAATCCCATTCATCGCATATATGATTTTTACAACACATATATAACTTATACATTGCACATACAACTTATACAACGCTTATACATGAGGTGTACAACGCTTATATAAGTCATACATCAACCGTATAATTTATACATCATCATTCCATATCGTTTATAATTTAGAAATCTCACATTGGGTTCCACTCATCCAAAAATTGTAGAAGGCTCAGAAAAATATCTGGTCTCTTCTAGAATGTAGAAGACGTCCACACGAGTCCAATGTCTCTTGTTTCACTGGATTTCGTCAACATAGCAAAAAGATATGATTTTTATAAGTTTGCAACGGTTTTATTTGTCGAAATCAATTTAAATAAATAAAGCTGTATATTTTTCAAACCTGTTCAAAACTAGGTTTCAATTTAATTTCCAATCCGCTGCACTAGGAGGCAATCGGACTATGGCACGTCGAAGAGCTTCGAAGTAGCTTCCTACGAAGGGTGGTTTCACCCAGATCGACGGATCCTACAGGTGGTGGCGCCGCTCGAAAGTTCCAGGCTTTGGAGGCATGGATCTCTTCAAACACACGATGAAAAAATACAATCCTTATATGGATTTGAAGATCTTGGAGAGGGCTATAGAATTCCCAACTGGAGGGGGGGGGTCTAATTTTGCGTGTAGGAGGAGGAATAAGAGGAGGAAGCGGGGAAATCTTTTCCACCGTCGCGATATAAGGAACGGGGAGAGAAAAGATGAAGTGGAGATTTTTGATTGGCCCGACCCTTTTTATATTTATTTGAAAACCCAACAATACCCCTTTCTCCTTATGAACTCCAATTCAAGCCCAATGACTGTCATCCTTAGCTAAATACCACCATTTCAGACACAATGGAATATGTTTAGTAGGCCCATTCGACTGTTTCAATCAGTTTTTCTTCAAATTAAAATGTAAAACATTCAATATTTGATTTGAACGTACATTTCAATTTGTCGGGGCCACATACTGATCCCAAAAATTCCAGAAAAATTATTTCTAGCTTCGTATTGACGATACGGTCCCAACAAAACTAGTTTCATCGAATTCGGAGACCGTTTGAAAAATGACCATTTTCTGGTCGATCCAAATTGACTGAAATCAACTAAACACATTTTCCTCTACCACGCTCACATATTAACTCCAAAAATTATGGAATTTGAAACCTAGCAATAATTTGACATCCCGAATCCAACAAAAGTGGTTTCGTCGAAAACGGAGGTCGTTTGCAAAATGGCTATTTTCGCGGTCTATATAAACTCCATAGCGACCTCTACGAAAATTCATTTGGCTATAACTTTTGATTCCCGTAATGAAATTTCAATTTTTCAGATTCGTTAGAAAGATATTCATAAACATATTTAAATATTTTTGGTTTCACTAAAATCCGTTTTATTTTGCATCCTATATAGTCAGTCAAAGTTCGAATTCAAATTTTCAAAATACCGCGCCATTTCAAGCCTTGTTTTATAATTAAAATAAATATATTTATTTTCCAACATCGATTCAAATAGACTTTTGGTCGTTATTATTTAAAATAATTTATTTTAAATATTCAAAATCCACAAAAATAGCCAAATTAAATTTTTTAAATTGGTTCAGATTCTCCGGGTTGTTACAATCTCCCCCACTTAAAATCTTTTCGTCCTCGAAAAGGAACGAAGCCGAAAGTTGTTTAATTAACCAACTTAACTTTCATTCTGGCTTTCATTCTTCAACTTTTCAGTTTCTAAGAATTTTCCAATTCTTCAAAAATTTGGCTAACACCCTAAATTTTCGAAAAATTTCGCCATAACCTCCTTTGTATAGGGAGGGGTTTGGAAATTTATTGGGCCGTATTAGGTACCCAATAAATCCTAATAAGCGTGCACATATTTATAGTGATATATTCCGGTGTCCACAGGGGAGTGTATAGATCATAACTTTAGAGAATAAACTCTCGTCACCCTATAAATGGTTTTTGTGCTTTAATGACCAGAGAGACGTGTTTATTTCCATCTCCAGACCCATGTGGGTTTTTTTTATTAATCTGGCAGTTTATCGTTATATTTTATATAGTCCATATCAGTCATCGGTTCAGCCTGTAATATGTAGTCATCACCATACAAGCCTCTAGCTTGTATGGTAAATCTTCAACCTCGTCACATAAGCTCCAAATGCTTATGTGGTATATGACGAAGTATGCTATCTTCCAGAAGTGTGCCATGTAGTGTAGTTCAAAATTAATTGTTACTATCCAATGGAGACATTTCTTATTACACACAAAACAACCAGCACTCTGTATCCAATGGCATTCACAGGAGTTAATATAATAAATAAAATTACGCATCCAACTCATTAAGATTTACCTATTTGTCGGGCACACAAATTAATTCTTTACTCAACAGCAAATCCTTTTACCTGTTCAAACATATATAATGCACATACATATATTTCCATCTATTTTCAAATCTGTCTAACATTTAATTTATTTGCATAAGTTTACCTTTCATTCTCTTATTGATTTTATTATTCCAATGCGATTTAGTTTAAACCAACAATCACTCCACACAAACAACAATCAAACTATTTTTAACCTTTTCAAATATATAGTAATTAATTCATATGCTCTTCTAAATTCATTCAGACTATATGATTAAAAATTCTACATCCATGAAAAGGAAACAACGGCCAAGGTAGAAAACAAAACGGAAATGCAAAATATGGTAAATGTACCTTGCACCAGAGTTAATCAGAGATATCCACCCTGCAATTGGGATAGGCTTTCTTAATGCTCTCCTCAGTTTCCCAAGTACAGTTTCGCAGATCTCCACTCCATTGCACTTTGACTAAGTGAACCTTCTTGTTCCTCGGCTCTTTAGTTTCTTTGCTAATAATCTTTATTAGCTCTCTCCTCATGGCTAATTGTGGAGTAATTTCCAAATCTTGTTGCGCGGCTTCTTCCACGACCAAGTCTAGATCATGCACATGCTTTCGAAGTTGAGATACGTGAAACGCATCATGTACTCCAGGCAACCAATTAGGCAATTGAACCCTATAAGCGAGAGTTCCAATCCGTTCGAGCACAGGATATGGACCAATAAATCTGGGCGCCAACTTCCCTGTTTTACCAAATCGGACTACTCCTCTCATCGGAGAAACCCTTAGATACACATAGTCACCAACATCAAATGATAAATCTCTTCTTCTCGAATCTGCATATCTCTTCTATCGGCTTTGAGCGACTAGTAATCGTTTCTTAATGAAATCGACTTTATCTGCAGCTTCGCGAATCATATCTGGTCCCAATACAAGTCTATTGCCAGGTTCTACCCAACAAGCGGGAGATCTACATGGTCGACCATACAACGCTTAGAATGGTGACATTTTCAGGCTCGCTTGGTAGCTGTTGTTGTATGAGAACTCAGCCAAATGCAAGAGGTCTTCCCATGATCCGCCAAAATCAATAACACAAGCCCGCAATAAATCTTCCAGAATATGATTCACCCTCTCAGTTTGACCATCTGTTTGAGGATGATAAGCGGTGCTTAAGTTTAGTTGCGTTCCCAATTCTGCTTGGAATGCTTCCCAGAATTTACTAGCAAAAATAGGGTCATGATCACTAACGATGCTCATGGGAACTCCATGGAGTTTAACAATTTCCTAAAAAAAAATCTGCACCAAACTCTGAGCAGTTCTATTCGATCTGACAAGTACCAAATGGGAGCTCTTCGTGAAACGATCTACGATCACCAAAATACTTTCATTTCCTTTCCTAGTTCTCGGCGAACCATCTATGAAATCCATAGAAATATGTTCCCACTTTCAACCTGGAATTTCCATCGGTTGCAACAATCCGGCGAGTTTCTGCTAATCGCTTTTAACTTGTTGACAAGTGGAACACCGGCTAACGTATAAAGAAATGTCTCGTTTCATAGATCTCCACTAGAAAGTGCGTTTGATATCATTATACATTTTTCTCACTCCTGGATGGATACTAAGTTTGGCTTTGTGACATTCATCCAATACTTCTCTCCGGAGTTCAGGAATTTTTGGAACACAAATCCATCCTTTCAACCTCAGAATCCTATCGTTATCAATCTGAAAACTCGAGGGCTCGCCTTTCTGAATTCTCTCTCTGATCTTCTGAATGAAGTGATCATCCTTCTAAAGAGCATATATGTTATGAATCAATGAAGGCGTGATGATAAGATTGACGATGATTACATTCTTTCTGCTGAGCGCATCAGCGACAACATTGGCTTTTCCCTGAGTATATAAAATATCAAGATCATATCCCGCGAGAAATTCTAACCAATGCTGTTGTATCATATTCAGATCTTTCTGGGTGAATAAACACTTCAGTGATTGATGATCAGTATATAATTCAATTTTCTCACCCAATAGATAATGCCTCCAGATTTTCATAGCAAACACGAAGGCTAACAATTCAAGGTTGTGAGTTGCATAATTCTTCTCATGCGGCTTCAATTGACGGCTAGCATAAACGAATACTTAGCCTCTTTGCTTTAATACTGCGCCAAGACCTTCTTTATAAGCATTTGTCCATACTTTCAAGTCTTGATTGCCATCAATAATTGTTAACACTGGAGCAGTTGTCAGCCTTAACTTCAACTTTTGGAAAGCTGTCTCACGTTCAGGAGTCCAGTTGAACCTTGAATGTTTCTTAGTAAGCTTCGTTCAGGAACTATATATCTTCGAAAAATCTTTAACAAACTTCCAATAATAACTAGCCAATCCGAGAAAACTTCGGACTTCTGTGTGTGTAGTTGGCTGCTTCCAATTCTGAATAACTGTGATTTTACTAGGATCCACAGAAATTCCTTTTTTGAGACAACGTGGCCAAGGAATTTGACTTCTTATTGGCAGAATATACATTTTGAAAATTTGGCTTTTAAAACATTCTTTCTGAGAATTTCTAACACTTGTTCCAATTGTTTTTCATGCTCGCTTTCTGACTTAGAGAAGATCAGAATATCATCAATAAAGACTAGTACAAATTTATTCAATACTTCTCTGAATACCCCTTTCATTAGATCGACAAAATAAGCTAGAGAGTTACATAAGCCGATCGGCATTACTAACCACTGGTAGAATAAATCTGGACCTCTGAATGCTATCAAAGGAATACACTCCTCGGCAATACGAAGGTGATGGAAACCTGTAGCTAGGTCCATTCTTGAAAATACTTGTGCGCCATTCAATCGATCCAACAAATCATCAATCCGCGGCAATAGATATTTGTTCTGTAATGTCTGCTTATTTAAGTCACGATAATCCACACATAGTCTAAGAGTACCGTCTGACTTCGGGACAAACCCACTGCTGCTCCCCAATCAGAAAAACTAAGCCTGATAAAACCCTTCCATACTAGCTGTCGAGTCTGATTGTCTAGTTCCTCTTTTTCCTTCAAGGTCATTCTTCGAATAGCGTGAACTAATGGCCTTGCATTCGGAATTAAAGAAATCTTGAAATCTATTTCTCTACGCGGAGGTAAGCTAACAACTTCTTCAAACACATCCGCAAAGTACTTGACGACAGGAATATTTTCTACGTCGACCGAAATATTCTCCGTAACGACAGGAATAGGTTATATTTGAGTAGGAGAAACATCCAGAGCTGACCAAAAATCTTTTCTATTAGAATTCGGACCTTCGCATGGAATGGCTATATAATTCCCTGATTTAATCTTTGCCCTTACGACTCTGTCGGCGCATTTAACCTAAGCTTCATATTTGTTTAACCAATCCAATCCTAAAATAAGATCAAACTCTGTGAAATTCATGACGATCGCGATGGTAGGGAACCGATAGCAGGAAAAAGAAGTAGGCACTCCACAAATCCAACTAAGATCGAGGGAACCCCTAACCGGACTATGGACAGTCATGGGTGTTTTGAGCTTTTTCAAATTGAAATCCAGTTTCTTAACTGCATTCTTTGTAATAAAGCTTCGTGACGTGCCTGTATCAAACAATACTTTAACTAGAATGTTTTTGATAGTAAGCGTGCCTTCTAAAACATTTGGTTTCGCTTTACTGACTAAGGGTGATGGAACTTCTGCCACTTCATTCAGTTGTATTATTTCAGACTTCTGTGATAGCTGGCAATTCTTTGCAATATAACCAGCCTGATGTGCATTTCCTATTCTCTCAACCCTTCATATTGGATTTGAATCCAACATTTGTTTCTTTCTTCGAGGATTTGCAATTCCCTTGAAAATGCCCTGGCTTCTTGCAGTTATTGCATATGGCAGTCTTTACTAGCTTTTTCTCTGATTTAACCCTTTTTATATTGACTCTAGGCTTCTTCCTGACCCCAGACGTCATACTTATCTCAGGTTGTGTACTTGCCTCCGGGCTATCAGTTTAGAATTTCCTTTTATTGCTAGAACTACATTCCTCTACGTTGCCCAAAAGACCTTGCTTATCAAGATTTTCATACTGGTAAGCCATATATATCATTTAGGGAAAAGATTGTTGCACATGTGCAGTTACACTACTTTGGTACTTCCTCTGGAGCCTGTTAATAAACCTCAGATTCTTCATCTTTGGGTTTTGAATTAGATGCGGCGAAAAATGAGAAAGTTCATCGAATTTCTTATGATATTCCGAAATCATCATATCTCCTTGAATCAGATAGTAGAATTCATCACTTAACCGCTCCATTGCTTCTGGAGGAATAAATCTTTCATCGAAAATTTCCTTGAACCTATCCCAGGTGATATCACCTTCTGGATTATCTTGAATAACTGTTTCTCACCAGATTAGAGCTTCGTCTTTGAGTGCCCAAGATGCCAGTAATCTTTTCTGATCATCTCTCAGCTTTGAACCTTCAAAGATTTTCTCAGCAGAGAGTATCCATGCTTGTGTTTGAATAATAGATTCATTACCCGAGAACGGTACTCCACCCAGATTTCGATACTTAATTAATAGAGCTTCAATATCTGGTTCTGACCTACCTCTTCTACTTCTGCCACTCATTTTTCAATGTCTGCAAATAGCAGAAAAAGTGTTAGGCCAACAGAAAAGGTATTTTTAAAGCATAGAGACATATAATTTAATGTAAATGCGTATATTGGGGTATATTTCATTCTGCTACACTCATTCTAGGATATTACTGATCCTATCAGAAATGAATTATTCATCCTAGAATACTACTGATTCTATTTTTGACGAGTTCGTTAATATGTTGTATTCCAGAACTAAGCTCAACCAAAGCTCTGATACCACGTTGTGACGACCCCAAACCCCGTTCCATGGTGGTAAGGGGAATCTTTGGAATATAACACATAAACAAATAATAGCAGAACAGAAATAAATAAATACACCAGATAATGTACAATAGAATACACTGGATGAACATAATCATCAGAGTTACACAGTATACAGGATCATACTTAGTACAGAATACAGTTCAGCTTTACATAAAATGTCTACAGTGAATGTACAACAGGAGCTGAACAACATAAAAAGAAAGAAGTGATAGAATCCATCTTCAGCTCCATAGCTATCTAGAAAGAGCCTGCTAAAACCTGAATACAAGGCTGCCCGTGTAGAAATAGGGGCACCTGAGTTTGCAAGTGAAACAAACTACAAGTCAGTCATGAGACTGGTATGAGAAATCTACTTAACTTATTTTATAATAAGGCCAATCACAGGACCACGCCGCTAACGCGGAACGGGTTTACTCCATTGGATTGCTAGTGCTTTAAAATAAGTAAATCATTTAAACATCGCAATGCTTTTTATAAAAATGAAGCCATTATAAGACTAGTTCCCATCACACAATGTAACACAAACCGGATGATAGAGTTTTACCTTATAATGGCCAAAATATGCTTGATACGAAAAAAAAGCATTTAATATTATTACTAGTGTTTATATGTTTCAAAAATAATTTCAATCATAAGTATCAATCATAGACGGCATGGGTACCATATATCATGTCGCCATATGTAGGTTTACAATCAAAACCGCACGATTTTGTATTTGGAAATTGGATTTCCTCCATGAACTAAGGCAAAAGATAGTCCTTACCGCTTCGAGACAATCTAGCCCATGTCTCAGGACCCAAACACAGGTGGGCCCTTGGATCATCAGAGCCGGTCCACTCGATGTGGATTAAAATGCTTGAATACTGCGTTTCCCCGCCCTATGGGGCGTTAGCTGGTCATATACTATCCAAACCATCGGCCCTGTAGCGACCGATATAACCGAGGCGCCTCGCTATCCATCATCCACATAAGTAAAATGCCCGTGCATGTAAAACCCAAAACACCACTCCTAGCTAAAAGGAAACGCATGTCCTCCCTGGTGTCCTCTCCCGTTTCTGGTCCATACCGGTGTGTGAGGCTCGCGAATCAACGCTAAACACAAAGCTAGCTATTCAAGCCCTGCTTTGATCATCAACCACAAAGCTCTGCTTTTCAACAAAAGCTTTGATCACAGCATCTTTGCATGCTACGTTGTCAATCTACAACATCAGACACACATCCATTTATAGGTCCGTTCTGGGTCTGAACGAAACCGGAGGCACCCTATTCCTCCCCCGTATGTCCAATACAGGAGAGAGGCCCTCGCACATCCGAACGATCAACAAGTACGTCCGAACGACCACCACTGTAACCCCTTTAGGGCAGCAACTCCCATCAAAGGCATTAGTAGCCATCCATTTGATGTGAATATCCTCGGTCTTGCACCGTCTTCGTATCTTCGACTTCTAACTGTCGACCAATTATTTGAAATGAGAATTAACTCGGCCTTTTCAAATAATTCACGTATATTTATAATTTCAAATCAATCAATTTCAATGGTTCAATTATCTGACATCCATAATTCAGTTCATTAATGTAATTTTTCATGTCAAACACATTCAACCATCAAATATCCAATAAACCAAGTAAATCCAGTTTGTACCCATTTCATATCATTTATAATATTTTATAGCGATTTATCGCTATTTTTATTTAATTAAAATTAGCCAATTTATTCAAACGACGCGTCAGGCCATAACGCGGCCATGGCGCTGTTTTTCTTCAGATTTGATTTACACATATCTGAAAATCTAACTGTTGGATCTTTACAAATTTTATATCATTGGAAAGATCTTTTCAAAGCGGACCTAACGATTCCAGTTTTGGGAAAATCCGACAGTCGGATCTACCAGTACAATCGTTTGAAGTTACGATATCAAAATACGAACTACAACGTCGTTATTCGATTTATTTTAATTATATATATATAAATATAATACATTCTGGCGCTGTTTTCATTCAGATTTGAATTAAACATTCTAGACAATGTAACCGTTGGATCTTTGCAAAGTCGGTGTCGATGGAAAGATATTTCCAAAGCAAACCCAACGGTTTTGCTTTCGGGAAAATCCGATGGTCAGATCTCCTAGTACAATCATTTGAAATCACAGTTTCAAAATATGAACTGCAGCTTCGTTATTCGATTTATTTTAATTATATATATATATATATACACACACATATATATATATGTATATGTAAATATAATCCATTCTTCGATTTTAAAACCATTTCAACTCATACAGGTGATAAAAATGATATTTTTATCCAACAGATATTTATTTCAACACATGACTATTTTTAGCACTTCATATATATAGTAAAAATGTGATCTCTATTGTCAAAACAATTTATTTCGAACACGATTTTTTTTATATACTTCATATAGATGATAAAAATGCGATTTTTATTATTAAAGCAATTTATTTCAAAAATGAATATTTTTAGCGATTCATATATATTATAAAAATGCGATTTTTATTGTCAAAACAATTTATTTCAAACACGATTATTTTATATACTTCGTACATACAATAAAAATGTTAATTTTATCGCTCAAACTATTTTATTTCATACATTCTATACAGATGTTATTTTTACCATTCAAACCATTTTTATTTCATACATTCGATAAAAATGTTATTTTTATCATTCAAACCATTTTTATTTCATACATTCGATAAAAATGTTATTTTTATCATTTATACCATTATTATTTCATACATTCGATGAAAATGTTATTTTATCATTTAAACCATTTTTATTGCCCAAATCGAATATTTTCCAACACATAAATATATTTCAATACATGAATATAAATCAAACACAGGAATATTTCAGAAAATTTCGGTAGCATAACGGTCGGGTAGTTAAAACTGGCACCGTCCTTAGTACGGCTCCTCCCTCTACCTTAAAGCCTCGCAGCTTTTGACAATGGGGATTTCAATATCTAGTTCGTACGAAGACGAATTTTCCTATATACTATTCCTAGTGGGATTTTAACCACAATCAATCATTTCAACCATTCGTATTTATCAACCAAATTTCACATCAACAAAATCCAAACAATCATAACCAATATGTTGACACACTTTTTGGTAAAAGCTGTCACACTGAATATCTGGATAGCATCGCGCTCGGATATGGAGAACAACATCAGAAGATAGGAAGCGATTTGGTCAAAGTCACATCGCGAACAAAGAAAGGCCCGAAACTCCTATCAGACGACCTTTTTTGGGCCCGAAAACAGCATTTACGAAGCTGAGCTTGGTAACCCTTGTAGATATCTGAATTAGTTTCTGTTTGAGGTTCGGTATGGCTCAATCGGACTTATGGTTTGAAAGTTAATCCTGTTTTCGTGAATGGGTGTAATCTGGCAATTTCCTGGATAAAGCGACGAAGCGTCACATGATCGGAGTACGGCTCGTGCATCCTCTCTGGCTCGTGGTGCACCCTTGGTTCGCCCTTCATTGGATCGCCCCCTGGGATCGTGGCACACCCTCAGACTACCACCCGTTCGTGGTACACCTCCTGATCATGACCCGCTCGTGACACACCAGCTTCACCATACAACTCACGATCAGACCACGGTTCGTGGAGCCCATATCACGATCCAATCCCATGACCACAAACCAACCCCTGCACCTGCTGATACACACACTGTTTTGATCTGTTCTCATGCTACATCTTGCTCCTACTTTTCCGGATCGGGTGCCACGTACCCCATCACGAACCGGTCTTCCCAGAAGCTCTCCTACAGCTATAAATACACCTCTACATGGAATTTTAAGGGGATTCTCTCTGACTTTTTGGCTGAGACTTTCTCCTACATCTAGACAGCCTCTGCCATTACCGATTGCAAGGACTTTGCACCTTTCTACACATAAATTCTCCTCTTGTAGTCTCATTTAACACACGGATTGTGTGTCTGCATATAACTGATTCTTGTAATCTGTCAGTATAACAATAAGGTTATAAAGTGGACGTAGGCTACATCTACAGCCGAACCACTATAAAAACTTCATGTGTCTCCTCTTATTTATCATTTTCTGCATTCTGTGATCTATGATCTGCATTTGGGTGTTAGACCCAGATTTTGGTCTAACACAATAAATATCGTCCATGGTCTGTGGACGAGGGGAGTATATATATATACACACACACGTATATACGTATATAAATATATTACGATTCCATTTCAATTCCATTCATCGCATATATGATTTTTACAATGCATATATAAATTATACATCACACATACAACTAATACAATGCTTATACATGAGGTGTACAACGCTTATATAATTCATGCATCGACCGTATAATTTATACATCATCATTCCATATCGTTTATAATTCAAAAATCTCACATTGGGTTCCACTCCTCCCAAAATTGTAGAAGGCTCAGATAAATATCCGGTCTCTTCTAGAATGTAGAAGACGTCTACGCGTGTCCAATGTCTCTTGTTTCACTGGATTTCGTCAACATGGCAAAAAGATATGATTTTATAAGTTTGCAACAGTTTTATTTATCGAAATCAATTAAAATAAATAAAGCCGTATATTTTTTAAAACCTGTTCAATACTAGGTTTCAATTTAATTTCCAATCCGCTGCACTAGGAGGCAATCGGACTATGGCACGTCGAAGAGCTTCGAAGTAGCTTCCCACGAAGGGTGGTATCACCCAGATCGACGGCTCCTACAGGTGGAGGCGGCGCTTGAAAGTTCCAAGCTTTGGATGCGCGGATCTCTTCAAATACGCGATGAAAAAAATACAATCCTTATATGGATTTGAAGATCTTGGAGAGGGCTACAGAATTCCCAACTGAAGGGGAGTCTAATTTTGCGTGTAGGAGGAGGAATCAGAGGAGGAAGCGAGGAAAGCTTGTCCGCCGTCGCGATATAAGGATCGGGGAGAGAGAAGATAAAGTGGAGAGTTCTGATTGGCCCGACCTTTTTATATTTATTTTAAAATCCAACAATACCCCTTTCTCCTTACGAACTCCAATTCAAGCCCAATGACTGTCATCCCAAGTTAAATACCCACATTCCGGACACAGTGGAATATGTTTCGTAGGCCCATTCGACTGTTTCAGTCAGTTTTTCTTCAAATTAAAATGTTAAACATTCAATATTTGATTTGAACGTACAGTTCAATTTTCCGGGGCCACATACTGATCCCAAAAATTCCAGAAAAATTATTTCTAGCTTCATATTGACGATACGGTCCTAACAAAATTAGTTTCGTCGAATTTGGAGACCATTTGAAAAATGGCCATTTTCTGGTCAATCCAAATTGACTGAAATCAACCAAACACATTTTCCTCTGCCACGCTCACATATGAACTCCAAAATTATGGAATTTGAAACCTATTGACATCCCGGATCATACAAAAGTGGTTTCATCGAAAACGGAGGTCGTTTGCAAAATGGCTATTTTCACGGGCTATATAAACTCCATAGCGACCTCTCTGAAAATTCATTTGGCCATAACTTTTGGTTCCCGCAATGAAATTTCAATTTTTTAGATTCGTTAGAAAGATATTCATAAACAGATTTAAATATTTTTGGTTTCACTAAAATCCGTTTTACTTTACATCCTATAAAGTCAGTCAAAGTTCGAATTCAAATTTTCAAACTGCCCCACCATTTCAAGCCTTGTTTTATAATCAAAATGAATATATTTATTTTCCAACATCGATTCAAATAGACTTTTGATCGTTATTATTTAAAATAATTTATTTTAAATATTCAAAATCCACCAAAATAGACAAATTAAAAATTTTAAATTGGTTCAGATTTTCTGGGTTGTTACACAGAGTCTATTACATCATCGTACACTTCATTATAATACATCTTATATGATTACGGGCCCAATACAACAAACAAACTCGATACTTAGGTATAGACAGAGTTACTAAGCTGGTTCCTGAATCCCAAATCCAAAGTACTCCAACAGATTTCCATTGACTACTTGGATTAATTGTATAGTCATAACAATTGTCATGAGTACCCAAGAGTTTAGGAAAACACAGAAAAATATACTCTCGATCAGTCAGGGGACTGGTGTGAGTAAACAATTTTAAAACAGTTCAATGATCAATTCTTAACACAGAACGAGTTATTCTATTATGAGAACAGATTGATTTAACGTTCGAAAACCTTTTGAAAGAAAAGATAATAGTAAGACCAGCCCACACATAAATATGGACGGTTTTTACCTTACTATAACCCAAAACATTTTTGATATCAAAATGATCTGTTATTAGAATAGTTTTTATCAAATAAATAATCATCTAGCGGAACACTTGCATCTCACGCTCCACCTATATATATTATAAAATCAAAAGCTGCGGGCTCTTATTGGAGATTGGATTCCAACAGACAAGGTATAGGACCACCTGCCGATCAGTGTACTCTAGAGGAGATACACTGGGGTTCAACAAGAACGTCTTGCAACCCGGTCACACATGACCGCTCACTCATTTGGCTTGAGTGTGGCGAATATATTACCACCCCATATGATCAACAACCGCTACCGAATGCCGCACCAGTGAAATATAGATGAGAAGACAAAAAAGAATTTCTCTAGATAGTGGTAATACACCCTGCTTGGGAATGACCCACCTAGCCATGCTGCCTGCCCCATTTTTGTCTTTTCCTGTTTGTGAGGATTTGAGGCTACGTTCGTTTTCTAGAACATCTAGCCACCATTCACTTTGAATGTCACATCGTCAAACCCGTCAATCACTAGTTGATCTTTCCAAAAATATTACGGGTATAAAAGCTAAGAGAAACGAATTTCTTCGCCACCAGACGAAATACCTTGGAAAGATCGTCTTATGTGATCTATTAGGAACACTCTATTAGACATTCATCCATACAAGTTGTCCTGGGATTGGACAAATCGAAGGCACTATTTTGTAAGCAAAATAGCCCTTGCATATCTCCGTCTTCAATTATCTTCAATAATCTCTGACACGCAATGTATAAATCAAATCGAAGTAGAATATTAATTCCGGACTCTTCGAAATGATTAGCGTAATGTCTTTTATGGTTAGTCGATACTTAAGAAACAATTCTACTATTCATTGTTCAATGGAAATGATTATCAACTCAAAATGACTGAATTAGATATACTTTTCGCTTTATATACTCTTTAATTTATAAGCTTCGACCAGAAAGAATCACATATTTCTGTATGTCTTAAATTCCAGATATTTGCCTGTCTTTTACAACAAACAACTAAAATGTGTGCGTCGCACACGGCATTTTATTTTAAAATGTCTGCTTATTTATACGACATTTTATACCTTTTTTATACTTTGTAAATTATCTTTTTATTTCTAAATAATCTTAAATAACTTAATCTATACCATTTTCTATTTTATATTTGATTATTTCCTTTTTTTCCAGACTCATTGAACTTTTAAAGCCTAGCTACTACGTTGATCTTCTGCTACCATCTTTCCTTCCACCTGCCCGCTATATCTGGTTTCTTTTTAATTCTATTACATTTAAAATCTCTTTTATTTATTTGATTCTGTTTTCATTTAAATCTCTATTTGTCCTTTACTTGGATATTTAAAACCCGACCCAAAACCCCTTTGGCCCAATTTCCCTTCCCCCTTCATTTGCCAGATCCACATTTTCTTTGTCCGATCACTTGAATTAACTTGCTAAGTACCACTTTGCCACTTCTACCAAGTACCACTCTGCCACTTCTAGCAAGTCCTAATTTCCTTCTTCATTTTGGCTAAATCCTACCTCCAATATAGCAACTTTCTCCTTTCCAACTGCCACTATTCCATGTAGTGACGCCATGTTAGTTTTTCACTTGGAAAATTTAACAACTTTTTCATTAAAACTTTCAGTAAACTTTGAAGATGAAAAAATTTGATACATTTTCAATGCTATCATGTAGTCCCTTATATATTTGTTTCAATTATTACTTACTGGCGTAATGTCCTTCTTTTATTTAATCCTGAAGCCCACTCTCTTCTGTCCCATCTTTCCTGGCCCGTCCACTTCTATATAAATTCTTTTTTTATCTTTTATTAACTAAGGCCCAAAGCCCAAAAGGTTTCAGCCGCCTTCTAACTTCACACGCATGGTACTAGGAAGAATTTATGCCCAGCGCATGAATCTTCCACCCTCCCATTTACTTAGTTCACTGTGTAACTTGTATTACCTTCCCATTCACGCATATATTTCCATTTCTTCTTCTTTATATTATCACACTCTTCTTTCCTTTGACACCCTACAGCGCCCCTCTTCTTCTTCTTCTTCTTTATTCCCTGCTGTTTCCAGTCTTCTGTGCCACTTCTAGTCTTCTCTTTTCCTTGCTAGTTGTTGCTATCCCTATTCCTGGTCTTACGGTTTACATACAACCGTTTTGATTTTTTTTTTCTCTTTTCTTTTTCTTTTTTTCTTCATCAAAACTTTGGATCAACACTTTCAGTCCAGACCCCTTAGCCCATGCTTGTCCTTAATTCCTTTCTTCTTCACTACTGCGCATGTACTCTTTCCTCTTTATATGTTTAAATAACATGATGCACCCATTTTAGTTTCTTATTATTATAAATTTGTTTTTTTCTAATGATCGTCCCTCCTAACTTATTTACTTCTGTTACCCTCTCCTCTTTCATTTGTTAAATAAACATACTTCACCTCTTTTCTTCTTACCTTAAACATGCGGATATATCAGCTCAGGTCCATAGTCGTGCTGCCCTTCTAACACAAATCTCTTATTTCTTCTTTCATTTTGTACCACTTAATATTCCTTCTGTAACACCCTGAATTTTCTGTGTCTATTAAAAGAACGAATTAAAGAACACTTAATTTTTAAAGTGAGAATTAAGGGAAACGGGTTATGCCATTGCGTTCGTCTCAAAATTTTGCTTGGAATAGAGTCCAAGTTTTCGTAAATTGGACTACGTATGAGGAAGTTATGGCCCTCAGAAGTTTTAGAAATTTATATAAATTAAAGATAGTTCAGAGTCCAAATTCAAAATTCGAACGAAAGATGAAGAAGCGGGCTGGGCGGGGAATTTCCCGCCCCAGGCCAGGTCGACCAGGGGGTCGACCTCCCCTACATAGGTCGACCTAAGGGTCGACCTACCCCCTCGCCCAGATCCAAAAATGTGACGACTCTAACTAGTTGTCGAGTCCTTTCTGACCTGTTGCTGAGTCACTAGGGCTTAGGTGGCAATTCTAGATAACTCTATCTAGTCTGGACGGTTGTGATTGCTCCTAAAATGATCTAACGGCTCACATAAGATTAAACTTCTATAAAAGCAACCCTAATCCTCGAACCCAAAATCACACAAATTCATTCCAAGGAGCCACCATGTTATCCATGATCATTCTAGCCTAGCCACCATTTCTTTTTCAATTAGAAAACGAGTCAAAAGCTACGAATCAAAACTAACTTAGAGAAATTGATAGTCTTCTTCAAGGGATTGCTTTTCAAATTCAGAAAACTGATCCCAGAAAACAAGACTTTCTTTTCTTTGTAAGTCCTGTTATTATTTAGATGTGAACAATTAAAAAGGTATGATTTGTATTAAAGTGAAAACTAGCGTTATTCCTAGTTGTAAGATAATGATGACGTTGATTCATGCCTATTCTTGTAACGATTCTATCGTATATGCTTATGAGACTATTATGGTTATTATGTTGGTATTAAACTAATCATGTATTATGTAAAGTTTGGTGACTTAATCATGTTATGTTACATGCAAGTTGTTAGGCTATGTGGTTATTATGTTGATGTAAACCAATCATGTAAAATTGGTGACTTAATCATGTTATGTTACATGCAAGTTGTTAGTCTATGTGGTTATTATGTTGATGTAAACCAATCATGTAAAATTGGTGACTTATTCATGTTATGTTGCATGCAAGTTGGTAGGCTAAGACATGTATTATGTTTAGATCTACATTTAGATCTATGAAAATTAGATCCAAAATAAAAGTCCATGTTTACATGCTTAGTTGAAATTGTGTAATTCCATATGTTTAAGATTCATGTTTGTTAGATCCACATTAATAATTTCACATTCACATGTCTAGTTGAACTTGTGTAATTATATAAGCTTAAGGTTTATGTTTATTGGACCCAAAATAAAAGTTTACATTTACATGCCTAGTTGGATTTGGGTAATTTCAAATGCTTAAAGACTCATGTTAGTTGGATCCAAAAATGCAAGTTCATTATATTATGCCACGTTTACATGACACATGTTTAGTTAGATCCTTATTATTTTATGTTGTGTGAATGATACATGCTCCCTTCTTTCCCCTTTTGTATATAAGTTAGGCTAAGTTACGAGCCTAACATTCTATGTGAATTTTGGCGAACGTATGATGGGGTTAACGTTGGGAAAACCTTAGAAATTATTATTATTGGCATAATTTGGCCCATAAATAAATGAATGGTTAGTGGCATAAAAATGGCATAAATTTATATACCAAAAATTGAAAATATGATTTAGAGGGTAAATAGGGCATGATTTGAATGAAAAATAATTTACATATAAATTTGAAAAGATAAAGATGTAAAATAAGAAAAAGACGAATATGCCTAACCCGAGGTTAGATTGGGTTACGGTGTAAGACTTCCCGGAACCGCCCGGCACATCCAACAACCGTGACAATATATATCTAATGTGAGAGGTTAGTGCATCAAGCCCAAAAGAACCCGAGGTTAGATTGGGTTGCAGTGTAAGACTGCCCGAAACCGACCTGCACATCCAACAACCAAAACAATACATATCTAATGTGAGTGGTTGGTGCTTTAATGAATGAATTAAAGCTAAGACAGAAATGGTAGGGTTAAGTTAATTAAGGCAACACTTAACCAATACAACATGTTAACTAAACTGATGGGTGGGGTTAGGTTAATTTGAGAACACTTAACCATTTTAACATGTTGATTAGGAAACCCTAGTAACGGGGACCCATTTCAGCAGTAACCCACATAGATGTATCACGGTACCCTGAACTAGGCAGGGTGGGGCACGATTACTGGCATGATTATAAGCGGTCAAAACAACGGCGGGTGATGCGTCAGTGTAGGTTCCGACGGAGTGCGGTCGTGCACGTACTCCGAAGTGGAAAAAGCAGGCACTGGGCATCAGTAGTTATACTCTGTGCATCTTGAATTGTGTCAGGTTGCCACCATATGATTTAATACACCCCATGGTGGGACCAGCACAGGTATCTACAATCATGCGGGGCCGAATGACACAAGTGGTAAACGTATGCGAGTAGGAGCCGATCAGTAAAAAGGGGTTCTTTTATCTTGTACACATGATGCTAGTTGAAACACTTGTAAAGAGGTGTAGAGAAGTAGAAATGAGTGCGATAGCATATTCAGCCTTATTATCTTATTCCTAGGATGTTGTCCTAGATTAGTTTATTCAAGTCATAATCCTTTTTCTTATTTACATGCTAAATAATCACTGGACTTACCAGACTTATGTCTGACCCATTTTCTTTCGTCTTCTTTTCTTCCGTTACCCCCCTCAGGTCCGCAGGGAGGGAATACTTCAGCTTAGATCGGATCATTTCCAGCTTGAAGAGAGTAGATGTATTGCTTGGAATCTTTTTCCTTGGGCTATGGCTTTGGATACTCTCTTATTGGGGATTTATGCCGCCTTACTGTTGTTTTAATGCTTCCTTTTGTTTTAATTCAAGATAGATATTTTGTTGTAATAATTTGGAAGTTGTTTTGAAACAGTTGTTGTAATGTTTTATCTGAACCACGTACTAATGAAATAAATTTAGTTTTCCGCTGTTTGTATGTCTGTCTCGTAAATTATCTGTATCTTTTATCTATAATGCTCCACCGAAGTTAAGGCATTCCCTTTGTGAGTGATCTTAACAGAGGTGGGGTGTTTAACTTTGGTATCAGAGATGATGGTTGCCAGATCAGATAAAAAATTTCAAAATGATGTTTAAAGAAGCGTTTTCAAGAAAAAGTGTTGTTTTTAAAAGGCATAATCCCCCCAAAGCCATATGCACTATCTTCCTATCCTTTGTTTTGAATCTTTTCTTTTTCGTTGCAGCATGTCTGAGGATCTTAACCTTCCAGAGGGTGTACCGGTACCTGGCTGGTTCAGAAGGTACCTAGAGGCTAGGGCTAATGATGCAGGCCCAGCAGACGTTACTCCTCCCCTAGTTACAGTTGTTCCTCCACCTCCTCCTCATTCGAATGCTTTCTCCAAGATATGTAGGGATTTTCGAGCCATGGGTGGAAAGAACTTTAATAGAACTGAGTCATTTGTAGAAGCAAGAAACTGGCTCAAAGAAACCGAGGATCTGTTTGTTATCTTCGAAGTGGACGATAGGCAGAAGGTACAGTTGGCCCTGTGGTTGCTTAAAGACGAAGCCTCTTATTGGTGGGAGGTCACTAATGCTGAGAGACCAGTTGAAACTTCAGAGGATTTCAGAATGAGGTTTGAAATGAAATTCCTCTCACAAGCTGAACGTAGCCTACAGATGAAAAAATTCTTAGCTCTCAAACAGGGAAGTGTGTCGGTCAAGGAATACATCAACCAATTCAACCAGCTTGCTAGATTCGGACAGGAGTTAGGGAACACTCCCCATAAGAAGGCCATCCGTTTTGTTAAAGGGTTGAATGAGCCACTACACAGCCTAGCTATGTCCCATATACTTATGGGTGCAACTTATGAGAGACTGGTGGACATGGCACTACTACAGGAGGAAGACAAGGATGGAAAGAAAGAGGCAAAGGTAGAAGTACCTAAAAATAAGAAAGTGGAGGGACCCCAGAATAAGAAGACAAACTCAAAGAAGGGCGGGAAGAACAACAAACCCCGTGACAAGAGGAAGTGTAATTTTTGTGGCATTCCTGGACATCTGATCAAGGACTGCAAAAAGAAAAAGAGGAAGATAGGTGGTTGTTTTCACTGCGGCGAGACAGGACACATAGCTAAGGACTGCCCAAGAAAGCAAAGGCAAGGGCAGAGGATTGGATCTACCTCTGGAGGGCAGGTTCACGCTCTCATGGCACCTCCGCAAGAACGAGGTAGAAATATTTCTGTTGAAAGTTTAGTTTATCTTTTTGATCATCCTGTTCGAACACTCTTTGATTCTAGCGCATCGCACTATTTTATATCCACTGCTTTAGTTGAATCTCTGCACCTAGACACCAGTATAGTAGAGGATCCCTTGGTTGTTTCAAATCCAATTGGGGGCTCGGCCTATTTATCAATGATTTGTTTGGATTTGGAAATTTCTATACTAAGCGTTGGGTTTAGATGTAATGCCTATGTTTTGGGATTCACAGGTTATGGGTTATTTCTAGGCATGGATTGGTTATCCAATAATGGTGCCATCCTCGATTGTGAAAAGAGAGTGGCTAGACTTATGACTCGCCTCGGTAACACTCTCGAAATCTCTTATAATCCCATACATTTTGTTATGCTTAGCTACCTATAATCTCTTGATGCGTCTGTTGAAAACTTGAAGTCTGTTAGAGTAGTCCGTGAATACTCAGATGTATTCGAAGAGGTGAAGGGCTTACCTCCGAAGCGGGAGATAGACTTCCGCATATACCTTGTTGATAATGCAAAACCCATAGCTATACCCATTAGACACATGGCTCCAAGGGAGAGAAAAGAGCTCCGCAAGCAAGTCAAAGAGCTGCTCGAAAAAGGGTTTATAAGGCGGAGTATTTCTGAATGTCGTGCTCCAGTAGTATTCGCAACCAAAGCGAATGGTTCACTTCGCCTATGCGTTGATTATAGGGAGCTAAACAAGCTGACCAAGAAGAATAGGCACCCACTTCCAAGAATAGACGACTTGTTTGATCAGCTTGTAGGTGCGTCGGTTTTCTCCCAACTAGATCTGGCTACCGGGTTTCATCAGCTAAGAGTGGCTGAAGACAACATTGATAAGACCGCGTCCAGAACCCCAGATGGTTTCTTCGAATGGCTTGTCATGCCTTTCGGCTTGACAAACGCACCTGCTTATTTCGTTGACTTGATGAGCAGGGTGTTCAGGGAGTTCCTTAATAAGTTTGTGGTGGTCTTCGTGGACGACATTTTAATTTTCTCGAAGAATGAAGAAGAGCATGCTCTGCATTTAAGGGAAGTCATGGATACTCTTTGTGCACATCAGTTGAAAGCCAAATTCTCCAAATGCCATTTCTGGAGAGAAGAAGTGAGGTTTCTTGGACATGTGGTGTCCAAGGAGGGGATAGTTGTGGACCCCGCAAAAGTAGTTGTGGTGCAAGATTGGAAGGTTCCACGGAATGCAACCGAAGTCTGAAGCTTTCTCGAGCTAGTGGGCTTTTACCGAAAGTTCATTAAAGACTTTGCGAAAATCTCAGCCCCACTCACAAGATTGACAAAGAAGAACCTAACATTCGCTTGGGATTTGGATTATGATATTGCTTTCCAACGTTTGAAAAGGGCTCTAACAACAGCCTCAGTTCTGACATTGCCTGATGGGAGCAAAATGTTTACTGTATACACAAACACATGCGGTACAGGATTGGGCGCTGTCTTGATGCAAGAAGGCAAGGTAGTTTGTTATGGGGGAAGGCAATTGAAAGTACATGAGAAGAACTACCCAACTCATGATTTGGAGCTAGCTGCCATTGTTTTCGCTCTAAAGTCATGGCGTCATTACCTACTAGGGGAAAGGTTTGAATTGTTTACTGACCATAAATCATTAAAGTACCTTTTCTCACAGAAAGATCTTAACTTAAGACAACAAAGGTGAATGGAATTTCTGGCCTCATATGATTTTGAGATTTCCTATACCTCTGGCAAGGGCAATGTAGTAGCAGACGCCTTGAGTAGAAAGAAGCTGACCTTAAGTCCTCTCTTTGTAGAAAGGCAAAGCTTGGAGTACATAACAAACTTCAACTTTAGACCCTCCTCTGAAATTGTACCTGGTTTGTTAGCATCGCTAGAAGTGCGGCCGACTCTTTTGGACTCAATAGGAATCGCGCAACGTGAAGACCCTCAACTAGTTGATACGATGGATAAGCTAATTAGGGGTGAGATTTCTAGTCACCTCAATAGATATTCCATTGATGATAAGGGTTGGTTGAGAAGGGACGGAAGACTATGTGTCCCACAAGCAAGGGATTTGGTGAAGACGGTTCTCGAAGAAGCACACCATTCTAAGCTGACCATTCACCTAAGCGGAGACAAGATGTATAAATATATAAAAAGGGTTTTCTTTTGGAATGGCATGAAGAGGGATGTAGCTGAGTTCATCGTTAAGTGCTTGATATGCCAGCAAGTCAAAGCGGAGCAGAAGAAGCCTGGTGGTCTGCTCCGCCCTTTAGAGGTCCCACAGTGGAAATGGGACACCATTTCAATGGACTTTGTTGATGGGTTGCTTAGGTCAAGAAGGGGCAATACCAGTATTTGGGTAATAGTGGACAGGCTCACTAAAAGCGCTCACTTTATACCTGTTAAGAGTAGAAGGACTGCCTCGTTCCTAGCATCCATTTATCTTAAAGAGATAGTTCGTGTTAGATCCAAAATTGTCTCTAACACCAAAATTATCTGAATTGGCAGAGACTTATAACTAGAAATGCGAGAAAACACAGAAAACACACAGGATTTATAGCGGTTCGGTGTTAACGAGCCTACGTCCACTTTATATCTATGATTATACATAAGATTCGGGTACAATCAGAGAATTTTCTCTCAATCTCGCTTTTTACAATACTGATTCACTTAGTGATTTCGAATTAATATTGGTAAAAATAGTGCAGAGACAGTAATGGTAGGAACAACACTCAAAACTGCCAAAAAAATCCTGAAAAAGGCCAAGCCTTGGGCTATTTATAGGTGATATCTGCAGACGGATCGTGGTCATACGTGGCAGAAATCACGAATATCTCGGACTGGTTCGTGGCTTGGTGGAGTAATAGTCAATATAGCCATTATGGATAGGTGTCGTGAGATCCTATATTATCGGATCGTGAATGACTTGGTCATGGCCCTCAGCTCTCAGCTTCAGGGATCGGATCGGATCGAACTGGCGTGAGCGAATCGGATCGGATCGGGTAGGTATGGATGGATCGGATCGGATCGTGCAGGTATGGATGGATCAGATCGTGGTCATGGGGGCGATCGCGAATCTCGAGGATGCATCTTTGTGAACAAAACTTCGTATTAAACATGTGCTTGGATCTTGGTCGATTGGTCTAAAAGCTAGCCAACATACTGCCCCCTCGAAGTATGTTTTATCAAGGATGGAACATGCTTCGAAATTACAGACCTATCTTTTCATGAAGCGGTGTAAATCAAAGGTCGTGTCTACCTGGAACGTCGTATAGCATCAGGAAATCGCGTTCTTTGGCGGTTATAAACATCAATTTGAATCTGTCACTCATTTCTTCATTTGGTGGGCAATCTTTATCTCTTGAATTCTAGAGGACATCGCAATCAACTCGCCAGGTAAATTTTTACATTTTTACAAGCATTTATGGGTCTTTCACTTTAGAAAATGTCCATCGAGCTCGGGTCGTCGAATCATCCCATGGTCCATGCACTCGCCACGATCTGTTGATCAAACGGGCGCCTCTTCAAGCTACGGTGGGCTTTCCATTTTTGCTCATGAGTTACTAACGGAGTGGACCTTATTTCGGGCCATGATGGGCTCTAGCTCATGGCCCATTGGTTTCCGCGGTCCGAATGGGACAAAACTGGGGGATACGAATAGTCACTAATCCATCTATATAAGCCTACCGTCTCCCTCTTCTTTCTCTCCCTTCTTTCTTTGCAGCCGCTACCAATTCTCCAACGAGAAAATACCCAAATTTAGCTTTCAAAAACCAAGATTTTCTTTATAATTAAAAGGTAACGGTGTTTGGTTCATTTCTCCTTTTGTTTGGTTTTTCTCCCGCGCCTCCTTAAATTTTCACTGACATGGTGATGGCGATAGTGAATGTGTGTTTTGTAATGGGTTCGATTGCACGGGATCATGAATGGAGAGAAGAAAAGAAGAGGGAGAAGGAGCAGGCCAGGTCGATTCGTTGGCGAGGCCTTGGCTCGGGTAGTGGAAACAGGAGGACAAGGGAGGAAACTGTGATGTAATACTGGATAGCGGATCAGATCGCAATAATGGAGAAGCATTGGGTCGTGGCATTGGACATTAAGGTGGATCGTGTGGGGTACCTCACGATCCGCTCATATACTCTGAACTGAACTGTACCACGACCCAATGTCCATCTATTGGCGAGGCTAGTGGGCGACCCCTTCTCCACGATCCAGTATGAGTTCCACGATCTGAGGAAAATCGCGATCTGACCCTTGCGTGCCCAACGAACCGGACTCATCGACAGTCCCAAACACATTTTTACTTAAGCAATGCTTTGTAATCACAACACATTGGACAGTTAGGTTAAAGCCTTAGAGATGAATTTTCTGGATTGAACAACAGCATAACTTAGCAGCGGACAATGGCCAATATTCATTTATCTAATTAATTTCAATCTTTCCTTATCGTATGCACATGTACACACTTGCACTTACACACACGGGGAACGATAACTTGTGTTCTAATTTTTACTCGCCAACACAGCTATGTTGGATAAACAATTGACTGAAACACTGAATGAAAGTATCGAATCAGAGACATCAGTACATCACAGCCCGGATGTGCTTCCCTCAAATTCAGAAGAGGAAAAATCTGATCCTGATTACGAGACAGATACCGATATAGAGTCAACGACTTCGGAGAGCACATCCCTTGATGATGAGGATGATTGAGCTCCTGATGAAATTCTGAGTGTTAAGGAAATAGAGAAGTTCACCGATTCTTTACCCTCTAAGTTAGACGATATAAAACTTAAGAAGATATGTTTAAGACACGGAATTCCCTGGGACGATGTAAAAGCTCCAGGAAGCGAAGACAGACCTCATTCTGCCCCAGAGGGGTACATGACTGTTAGTTGACTCATGTGCTGGGTAGGGGCTATTCCTCCTTCTCCCCCACTTGTCGTTGATCTCTTAAGACAGTTACACATTGCCCCCATGCAACTCCATCCGAATGCCTATGTGGCTCTGTATACACTGTGTATTGCTTATATGGAGATTATGCAGACCGAACTTACCCTTAAAGATATGAAGTTCTATTATCATTTCAAGCATCGCTCCGTAGGGGTTCCCAATTTTTCTTTCTTCTAATCAGTTGCCAACAGAAAAGTTGTGACGGATGGTTATAGTAAGGGGATATCAAATCCGACTGGTTTTATATAAAACACCAAGCTGGATGTGCGAGGAAGGCTACAAGCGAGTATGTTTTCAACTTTCCCGCGTTTATTTCGAATGCATAGTCTTAGTGCTAGCAAATCATTTTGTTCCATATAGATCACAACTTTGAGAGAACGGAAGGATCGATATACAAAGACTGAATGTCCCGCCTTCTCAAGAGTAACTCATATTTCTTAAGGATTAAGAAATGTATCACCGACGAGAACCTTCACAAACACCGTCTCTTAGATATAAGATTCAGACTTGGAGCGGGCGGCAAACCTTACAAGTATATACCTCCGACTGAGGGAGAAAGAACTTCTCAAGCTGTAAAGACAACTACCCTTCGCAAGAGTCCTTCGCCATTGATTGATCAGGATGACGAGGATTTAAACGTATGCAAAGGAGACGAGGGGCAAGTTGACGAATCAAAGGAGGTCCCGACCTCTGGGGGGCAGTCTCCCTTAAGGACTTCATCACCAGTTGAGTCTGTCGCTTAGGATGAATTAACGGAGGAACAGATAATCGGGGAATTAAATAAGATTCCTTTACCAGACGATATTTATACTTAGGCAGATTTCGAAGGGGAACCAATTTTTCCCATCTCTGAAGAGACGAGTGCCCCAGTTGGAGAAAAAGAAGTCATCCAAACGAGCCTAACTCTGGGCCATAGGTCCATTAAAAAGGGGATTTCACGGGATGCACAATTCACATGCACCATTTATCATAACACTCTTATACCACTATCGTTCATAGTTTTAACATGTACCTATTTCTTTTGCAGGGAAAATGTCTCGCAAATGGTCTTATTCTTATCGTTCCCTTCGTGATGGCACATCAAGCCTCCTTCCAGATCCCGAGCATGCCCGTAGTGATAGTTGGGGAAGGGATAGTCGTCGGCCTCGGGATTCTCATCGACCTTATTCCACATGATCTCGGTCTCCATCAAGGCAAGGTTCTGAAAAGCCTCACAGTTGTCCATCATTACTGGCTGGGGACAAGCAACTTCCTAGAGATTTGACCCCTCCGAAGAGTACGCCTTCTCATGTCCAATCATCTAAAAAATACCACAAGCCAGAGGACAGAAACAAAGATGAGGGTAAGATCGTAGAGACGAGAAAGAAATCTCATGTTTTTGCTAGCGAGCATGACTTGGATACCGCCATTGCACAGAATATTGCTCCCAGTTCTGAAATTCAGGCCACGCTAGAGCGCTTGTGAAAGCAGTTCTCTGATATTTTTTTGAGAGGATGATATTCATCTCGGATCTTGAACCAGTCCCCGAGGATTAGGACACAGAGGTGATAGGGTACGTATGGCATGTGGCTAAACAATACGGGGTAATGAAGAAGCATGCTGCTACACTTTCTACTGTCATCCGCCAACTGGAGAAGGAAGCAGCCAGAGCCAGAGTGAAGATTGATAATGATGCTAGGGCTCGGAGAAAAATGGAAAAAGAACTATAGGATGCACAGGCCCAACTGGCTTTAGCTCGGCGAGATGCAGAGAATTACAGGTACGAGCTGGAGAGTTCTAGGGAGCGTTTTCGCAGTGAGCTTGACTTAAACAGCCAGGAACGGGTGGCTCTGAGGAAGGAAGTGGAAGATCTTAGGGCAATTAATACCAAACTGAAGACAACACAGGAACGTTTTGCTGCTGACAAAGATGCCTGGGAGAGAAAGAGGGCGAGCTTAAAAGATGACCTCGCTCTTGCTAAAAAGGAAAAGGAGGTTTTAAATGATCAACTTGTCCAATCTGAGGAGCGTGCAACTCTCGCTGAAAGTAACTCCAATAATGCTCTTGAATCGACCACTACTGTTGCTGATAAGCTAGCTGAAAAAGAGAAAGATATAGCTGGTTTTGAGGAACTGTTGTTTGACTTCTTTGGTCAAGTCATCAAGACTCGAGACATCTCTTGGATTCCATACTATCATGTTACTTTGGCCAATGTATGGGATGCAATTGTCGAAGGCGAGAAGTGGCGATTGATGGTCGATTAGATTGATGAAAACCAGCTGATGCAGACCTTTCTTAGAGGTGAAGAACCTGAGGCTTTAGAGAAAGGTAGACGCCTAATCCATGAAGAGATCGAGAGGGAGAAGAGTGGGCTCAAGGGCAAGGATAAAGTTAGCGAAAGCTCGAGCTCGGTGGTGGAGCCCAAGACCTCTGAAGTTGAGGAATATAACCCTGATGATCTGTTGATCCCCTTGGCTACAACCCCTCCAATTGTTGGGACCACCACTACAAATCAGGGAAATGAGTCGGCTGAAGGTATCTCCATATTCTCTCCACAGTTCATCAAAGCAATTGTAACTTGTCGTCGTCTCACAAGACGGACAACTAACATAGCCACATCTCCCCCTGATTCACTAACCTTTGCTTCTCATGGTGTAGGTAGCAAATTGGTCGAAAAAGGTGCAGAGGAGAAGGCAGTGGCAGAGAAAGTTGATGTCACCCCGGGTTCTGGTATTGAAGTTTCTGAGATTCCAAAGTAAACCGAGGGTACAACAAGTGAGAGAGTCACGGTAGCACCCACGGAACTCGGCACCGGCGCTCCTGCAGATGCTGAGATTATTGCAGCTTTGCATGACACAGATGGCGGTCACAGAGATGAGGAAGAGGAAGTTGTAATCATAGACGAGGCCAAGGATGATGATAGTGAAACCTTAGCTGACATGCAGGCTAGGAAAAAAAGCATTTGATTCTTAAGAAGGGGGAACAAGACCCGGTATTCGTTCCCCCTATTTCTGAAATCGATCCCAAGACTGGGTTGGTTATAAGATTCTCTTCCAAATCAATAACTTCACAACTTGTCTCCCAACCTTCCAGTCCTCCCCCGGAACCTCTTTTTGATAAGAGGAAGAGGAAGAAAAGTAACCGCTCTAATGCTGACAAAGAGGGGTTGGAGAAACAGAAGGGGGAAAAGAAATCAAAATCGTCTCCCAAGCGTAAATAGGATGCACTTATTAGCTCGTATTTTAGCTTTAGGATTTCCTTTGGCCAAAAAATGTAGCTGTGAGAGTGGCCCTTACTTTTGTTTAGCTTCTCGTTCTTGTAAATCTTCTTTCAGTAAATGAAAATCTATTTCTTTTGCACCATTGCGTTCCTGCAAATTCATCATGTTAGCAGAGTTTAAATAGTCATAACTGAAACATTCATAGTTAAATACTAAATTCATGAGTAACAATCATTAATCATAACCGAAACAATCATCGAGAAATAAGCGTGCTAAGTAAATGTGTAGTGGTTTACATATATACCCCCAATCAATCGTCATTATAGTGCCTGGCCAGGGCTTATTGGCGATCGATTAGAATTATATTTGTACTATCCCGATCTTTCAGCGGGGTAATGGTTCGCGTGGCGCTAAGTCTCCAGCGCCTTTATACTCTCCCGATCCTTCAACGGGTTAGAGTTCGAGCTCGATTCTTGGTCTGCTCACTGATCCCTTAGCGGGGCAGAAGTTCTGGGGGCGCTAAGTCTCTAGCGCCTTTATACTCTCCCGATCCTTCAGCGGGTTAGAGTGTTATCAAGGCGGTTTTATCATGGTGCACCTTCACGCCTTGGGGACGTTATCTTCGTGTCCTTTATACTCTCTCTCTGATCTCGGGAGTTAGAGTGCAAACAGTAGTGTGATTTACCTCGCTGCATCATCTAGAGCTTTAGTTAGCGTTAGCTTTCTGATCTGATTTGGATCAGCTGTTTTGAGATTACTACATAATTTAAAACAAACTTCAAAGTGATAATGATATATTAATCAAAATAAAAGAACACATAAAAAAATAAATAATAAGATGGTGCAGTAAAGGTAAATGACACACTATGTTTTTATAGTGGTTCGGTCGAATCATGACCAACGTCCACTTTATAATCTTTTGTTCAAGTAACCAAACTGTTCTAGGCAAGTCGAGCCTTTTTACATGGTCCTAAAAAACAAAAGAATAAATTGACAATTTCACATCAGATAAGGCCGCAAATGCTGGGCATTCCACACTCTGGGGATTTCATCTCCATCCACGGTTGCTAGCTTGAAAGTTCCATTATCAAGCCTTCATAAAATGGAGTACGATCCTTCCTATTTCGGGCCCATATGTACTGGGGGTGGAAAGACATGCTTCAGAACCAAGTCTCCGGGTTCAAATGTCCGAGCTCGGACTCTTTTGTTGTAATACCGAGCTATTTGTTGTTTATGCCTCAGGGCACGCAAGTCGGCTTTGTCCCTTTTTTCTTCAACCATGTCCAGGGATTCAAGGAGCAGCTCATTGTTGGTCATCGAATCGTAATAAATGGTTCAATGAGATGGTACTTCCAACTTGACCGGAACGACCGCTTCAGCTCCGAAAGCAAGGGAAAACGGGGTGTGACCCGTCGCCGACTTATACGTTGTCCTATAGGCCCATAGTGCCAGGGGTAATTCATCAACCCACATGGCTTTGGTCCTCTTCAATCTTTTCTTTAGAATGGATTTGATCACCTTGTTTTCCGCTTCAACTTGTCCGTTCGATGGCGGATGTGCCACAGAGGTGTACCTTTTCTCGATGTGATACTTCCGACAGAAATCTCGAAACTCGGTGCTGTCGAATTGGGTCCCATTATCAGTTACGATGAATTTTGGAATCCCAAACCGACATATAATGTTCTCAATGACAAAGGTGATTACTCGCTTAGTTGTGATAGTGGTCAAAGGCTCTGCTTCTACCCATTTAGTGAAATAATTTACGGCTACAATAGCGAACTTTGCTCCGCCCTTTGCTATGGGAAGGCTCCCAGTAATGTTAATTCCCCACATAGTAAAAGGCCACAGGCTTATCATCGTCTTTAACTGTCGAGGTGGCCAGAAATAACCATATCGCAATATCTTCTTTACCAGCGTTTGCCCTCCAGTGTGATCGCCACAGTCGCCCTTATGGACCACTTTCAGCACACGCTTGACATCATCATGGGTGATACACTAGAGGAGGGGCATCGAGAAACCTTGCCTGTATAGGACATTGCCTTGCAACACATATCAGAAAGCTTTTCATATAACTGCACGCCTCTCACTCTTCTTCGTTGGAAGCGTTCCATTTAACAAAAACTACCTTAGAGGAGTCATCCATGACTCTCTCTCAGGCTCAATCTCTAATACTAGATCAATTTCCATCTGATCCATGCTAGTAGACTGTAATACTTCAATTGGGACTAGCTCCGTATCCTGAGGATTATCCGATCTAGCCATTTTCGCTAACTTGTCCGCCTTTTGATTCTCCGTTCGGGGAATATGAGATATGCTGTGGTGGTCAAAACCATCCAGCAACTTCTTCACTTTTTCCAAGTACGATATCAGCCTTGGACTCTTGGCCTGAAACTTTCCAGTGACCTGATCTTGGAATCGCAAAAGATGTCTAGCTTTGTAATATCCAACTCCTTGACGAGTTTCAGCCCAGCAATTAGGGCTTTGTACTCGGAGTCATTATTAGTGGCATGGAACTCCAGCCTAAGAGCGTAATAAATTAACCGTTTTTCTGGAGTTTCGAGAACGACTCCCGCACCAGATCGTCTATCATTTTTAGCTCCATCTGTGTATATCTTCCAGGCATTAGGATCAAGGAGTAGCTTTGGCAGATCGTCCTCCTCGGTTACAACATCATCATCCGGGATCGTGAACTATGCTATGAAGTCCGCAAGCACTTGCCCCCTTATCGACCTTCGGGGCTGGAAATTCAAATCGAACTGACTTGACACATTGTTCCACTTAAGTAGTCTACCTGATGCATCTGGCCTTTGTAGAACATGTTTAAGAGGGTGATCGGTGTACACAGTAATGGGATGACCTTGAAAGTAGTGGCGAAGTTTTCTAGAAGCAATTAGTAAGCTATACGCCAGCTTTTCTATTTTTGGATAATTTCGTACAGCGGCCGCCAATTTCTTACTCACATAGTACACCGGTCTTTGTACCTTATCCTCCTCTCTTACCAAAGCCGAACTGATTGCGTGAGATGACACTGCCAGGTACACAAATAAATCCTCGTGGTCCATAGGCTTAGACAGTATCGAGGGTCTTTCCAAATGGTTCAACAGATTCTGAACGCTTCTATTCAATCGGGAGTCCATTTAAAGTTGCGTTTGCCTCGCTTTATCAGCTCGAAAAACGGGATGCATTTATCTGTAGCTTTGGAGATGAACCTACTCAGTGCCGCCACCTTACCAGCGAGGCTCTGGACGTCCTTAATTTGCTTTGGTTCTTGGATATTTCGAATTGCTGTAATTTGATCTGGATTGATTTCGATTCCACGCGAGCTGACGATGAATCCTAGGAATTTTCCAGATGCTACCCCAAATGAACATTTCAAAGGATTTAGTTTCATCCCATATTTTCGGAGAATCTCGAACATCTCTGCTAAATTGTTAGTATGATCTGACGATTGTCTAGACTTTACCAACATGTCGTCAACGTATACCTCCATCATTTTCCCGATTTGGTTGTAGAACATTCTATTCACCAATCGCTGATACGTAGCGCTGGCATTCTTCAAACCGAAAGGCATCACCACATAGTAGTATAACCCCAAATCTGTAATGAAACCGGTATGCTCTTGGTCTGGGACATGCATGGGGATCTGATTGTACCCCGAGTATGCATCCATAAAAGAAAGAAGTTCATGACCCGCGGTTGAATCTACCAACTGATCGATTCGAGGTAACGGAAAGTTGTCTTTTGGGCAGGATTTATTTAGATATGAAAAGTCGATGCATGTACGCCACTTTCCATTGGCCTTTTTTTTTACCAAAATCGGGTTTGAAATCGAGTCGGGGTACGTTGAATCTTTAATAAATCCATTACTCTTCAGATTTTCGACTTCTTCCTTCAAGGCGGCAGACCTTTCTGGGCCAAGCATTCGCCTTTTCTGCTTGACAGGAGGATGTTTCGGGTTGATGCTTAACGAATGACTCATAATCGAGGGAGATATCCCAAACATGTCCGCATGAGTCCAGGCGAATATATCCAAGTTAGCTTTCAGGAAATTTGTTAATTCTTTGGCTCGAACAGGATCCAACTGGGATCCAATCTTCAGGAACTTCTCTGGGTCACTATCGTCGATTGGTACATCCACAGTCTCTTCATTGGGAGTTGACATTCTGCCCCGAGGCTCTTCATCCTCTCTGGGATCTATGTCCTCGAGCAACCCTCTGGGCGACCCTCCCATAGGTATTTTCTTTAGTTGCTACGACGATTCCTCCCTCGGAGGGGAAGAACCACCTTTTGCTTCTACATCTTTCCCTTTACGGAGCAACTTTAACTCTGCAATGTAGCATGCTCGTGCAACAACTTGATCTCCTCTGACTATGCTTATGCCGACATCCTTCGGGAACTTCAACAACAGGCACCAGGGTGCAATGCAGGCCCTGAATTTGGTTAGGGCTGGCCAGCCCAAGAAGGCATTGTACGGCGACTCAATGTCCAGGACTATAAAGGGGAGAATTCTCACTCTCTGGCGTTCTCCTTCCCCAAGGGTTACTGATAATTCCACGTATCCCATTGGAGTCGTCGAGGCCCCATTAAATCCACGTATCCAACCCTTGCATTGTTTCAGATCCTTCGGCTCGAGTTTCATTTGATCGAATGTTTTCTTGAACAGAATGTTGACTGAACTCCCGTTATCTACTAAGACTTTATGAACTATGCTGGACCAATGGTAATGGTGATCACTAATGGGTCTTCAGTTGGGGAGTGAACCCCAATACTCTCTCGCTCGCGAAATATGACGTCATCAGACATCATCTTTTGCTGCTTAGCTGGAGCGTTATCCTTAGGGCTGCTACATTCCCCCACTTCAAAGTTTTGTTTAGCTGCATTCACGTATTGATCCATAGCTCTAAAACTATGCCCTTCCAGGTGAAGCCCGCCAACTATGGTATTGATAACAATATTTTTTCCTTTTTGTTGAGCCATCGGTTTGGCAGCAGGTTGGCCTTGATTCGGGGCTTGTACGGCTTGCCCCCTATCCCTAGGAATCACCTTATATTCATCTAGCTGCCCTTCTCAGAGCAGTTTTTCAATCACATCTCTCATATGACGACATTCGTTAGCGAAATGACCATGGACTTGATGAAAAAGACAGAATTTACCAGTTTCATGCTCTTTTTCTGTAGAATTCGTCAGAGGAGGTCTTTTGTATTGGAGGACATTATATGTATCCAGAAAGATGTTTTCCAACGTATCATTAACGACGTGAAGGTCTCAAACGGTCTGGGTCGGGATCTCCTCTAAGAATCGTTTCCTCGATTTCTTTTTCGATTATTGTTATTACTATTCCCCGATTGGCGATCACTGCCTTGATTCTTGTTCCCGACATTAACTTCAACTTTTCCTGAGCTATCTCCCGTTTGCTTGATGGCCACATTAGTTGGGATATCCTCCTTATCAGTTGCCTTCCTCTTTCGGTTGGCGTAAATCTCCTCCTGACGCATGCGTATGTTGGCATTTTCATAGAATATCTCTCTGGTTAATGATGGTTTACCGGCTAGGTATCTTCCAAACTCGGTATTCTTATCCACTCCATCAATCAGAGCCATCAAAACAGTTTGTTCATGGGGATCTCTAACTTCTGTGACCGCTTAATTGAAGCGATCTAAATAAGACCTCAAAGATTCGTCTGGACGTTGTTTAATGAAGGACAATTCAATGACATTCTTAGATCTCTGGGTATGTAATCAGAACTGATTTACAAACTGTTCACTTAATTCCCTGAAACTGGAGATCGATCGCGCTGGCAATCGAGTGAACCACATTAGCGCCGTGTCTTCCAGGAATATCGGGAAAGCCTTACACTTCACAGCATCGGAGGCGGCAGCCGCGTTCATGTACCATGAATATCTTATCAGGTGCAGGACTGGGTAAGCCTTTCCCGCATAATGGTTCATGGATGGCATGTTAAATTTCCTCAGGAATCGGACCTCTAAAATATCATTTGTAAAAGGCGAATGACTACGGCCTATACTCCAATCTTCAGTTCTTTGTCCGCGACATTCCACCATCATTTGCCTAATCATGGCTTCAACATCCGCATGGGTCAGGGTGGATTCCGGATCTGCACTTCTTGCCCAGCGGGCTCCTCCAGCATTTCTTTGACGTGTTGCTGCAAGGTCTGGGTCCTGGACAGAGCTCCTTTGCCCCTATTGCAGCTATCAGTCGCACGACGAGCGGGAGAAACACATCAATTCTAAGCAGGATCAATAACGCCTCCATTCCTAGGCGGTAATATGGGCTCATTTAAGTTATGAATATTGGTTTCCTGATTAAGCACTTCTATATTTTTAGCCCTTTCCAATGGAGGCCATTTCCAGTTTCTCCAAGGCTCTTCAGATGAGGATGTATGTTCCAGGGATAAAGGGTAAGCTGGAGGCGGCGAAACCTGCCTTTGAATATCATCAATTCGTCTACCTAAGGCAGTGATATTCTGACGCAACAACGAGCTCTCCTGCCTTTGGGCGGCCAATTCATCAGTTTGCCTATCCAATGCTTCAAGTGTTCGAGTCAGATGTCCTTCGGTAACTGGAGCAGAAGGGTCGAACTGGTAATCTTTATCTTCTATTATACACAAGGAACTTGATCCGGGTTGAGCGGAAGTACCATTACGAGCAGAATGAGCCATAATTTCCTTCCCAGGTCAAGTAGTAGTCTGATTGTCAGTTCGTATCGTGGTCCTCCTAGACTAATGGGTCGTGGTACCTCCTTGACGTCGGGCCATGGTGACAGGTGCAGGAGGGGTCGTGGTGAGGTCCTACGATCGGGTAGTTACCCTTTCAACTGTCTAGTTCATCGCTCCATCACCGGGTCGGATCATCCCAACGTTGCCACGATCCGAGAGCTCTTCCTCGACCTGTTCGTGCACACTTTCTTCAATCGCTTTGTTCGCAGCTTCATTCGCTTGTAAAGTTCGTACTTCCTTAGACTTCTTTCCAACCATGATATCTGAGCATTACAGAAATCTTCAAAAATCGAAACAGTCAGGTTTTGGACTGTTTTCTTCAAAATTGACTATACAAACAATAGAACTACAATCCAATATGCTGAGACTTCTTTCTCAGTGAAAACACAAAAATGTTAGATCCAAAATTGGCGCTAACACCCAAATTATCTAAATTGGCAGAGAATTATATCTAGAAATGCGAGAGAACACAGAAAACACACAGGATTTATAGTGGTTCGTCATTAACGAGCCTATGTCCACTTTATATCTATGATTATAAGTAAGATTCGGGTACAATCAGAGAATTTTCTCTCAATCTCGCTTTTTACAATACTAATTCACTTAGTGATTTCGAATTAATATTGGTAAGAAATAGTGCAGAGACAGTAATGGTAGGAACAACACTCAGAACTACCAAAACGATCCTGAAAAATGCCAAGCTTGGGCTATTTATAGGTGATATCTACAGACGGATCATGGTCATACGTGGCACAAATCCCGAAGATCTCGGACCGGTTCGTGCCTTTATGGAGTAATAGTCAATATAGCCATTGTGGATAGGTGTCGTGAGATCCTATATTATCGGATCGTGAATGACTTGGTCATGGCCCTCACCTCTCAGCTTCAGGGATCAAATCGGATCAAACTAGCGTGAGCAGATCGGATCGGGCAGGTATGGATGGATCGGATCGTGGTCATGGGGGCGATCGCAAATCTCGAGGATGCATCTTCGTGAACAAAACTTCGTATTAAACATGTGCTTGGATCTTGGTGTCTTGGTCTAAAAGCTAGCCAACAGTTCGACTCCATGGGATACCCTCCAGCATAGTGAGTGATCAAGATCCTATCTTTACGGGCGAGTTTTGGAAGAGTTTGCAGGAGGCTGTAGGCACAAAATTATGCTTAAGCACGACCTATCACCCCCAAACCGATGGTCAAACGGAAAGGGTGCACAGAGTATTGGAAGACCTCTTGAGATCATGCAATCTCGACTTTGGAGGAACATGGGAAGATCATATTCCTTTGGTGGAATTCCCTTACAACAATAGCTACCAAGCCACAATAGGCATGGCGTCCTTTGAAGCTTTATATGGAAGACCATGTCGATCACCAACTTGTTGGTGGGAGTCTGCAGACAAGCTCGTACTTGGGCCAGACATGATTAGAGAAACCTCAGAAAAAGTGGACTTGATAAGAAGACAGATGAAGGCTGCACAAGATAGACAGAAGTCCTACGCAGACAAAAGAAGGACCGACCTTGAGTTTGAGGTTGGAGATAAGGTGTTACTTAAAGTATCTCCTTTGAGGAATGTCATTCGCTTTGGGTCCATAGGAAAGCTAGCACCAAGATTTATAGGACCATTTCCTATCATTGAAAGGATTGGGACGATGGCTTACAGAGTAGAGCTACCCGAAAGACTGGATGGAGTTCATAATGTTTTTCATGTTTCTCAAGTACGAAAGTGCATACACGAGTCTGCGGAAGTAGTGGTGCCAAGTATACTAGAGGAAATGGAAGTGGAATGAGAAGCGACTGTGAGAAGAGTTCCAACTCGTATTTTGGGTACAGAAGTCAAAAAGCTACGCAACTGTGAATTCAAGCTTGTTAAAGTTCAGTGGAGTGACACGGAGGAAGACGCGACTTGGGAAATTGAGAGAAAAATACGTGCAGCCTACCCTTTTCTTTTTGAGGGTACCTCCTTGATCTCTTTTTCCCATAAGTTTATTCATGCTTATATCTATCTTTTAAGTATATCTCCTCGGTCCTATTCTTTATCCTTAGGTAGAAACCAATGGATGTAAACATGTATTTGAAATATGTTATGATTGATGGTTGCGAGTGGTTGCATGTACACACACATTAGGTATTAGATCGGCTCAGTCACTTTCGTATTGCATATGCATATTTGTATTTGTATATGGATTGGAACTTGATGTTTTATCATATGGACGTTTCATTTGTATGAATGATTGTACACTCATGTAGAAAGTATGATTAGGAATAATTGCATGCATAATGGACTCATGGCACCAACATAATTTGCATTAAGGAGGTCAACTGAATCAGTAGACCACCTGATTTTGCATTAGATAAGGACATGTACACATACTATGCATATGATCATGAAAGCATTAGAAGTCTTTTAAGGACAATGGACGCCTGTGTTTTATGGTTGAGTAGATGGACGATTGGATGGTAGGATATACATTCTTCTTGACTTGAAGATTTCGGGGACGAAATCCTTCAAGGAGGAGAGAATGTAACACCCTGAATTTTCTATGCCTATTAAAAGAACAAATTAAAGAACATTTAATTTTTAAAGTGAGAATTAAGGAAACGGGTTAAGCCATTGCGTTCGTCTTGAAATTCTTCTTGGAATAGAGCCCAAGTTTTCGTAAATTGGACTTCGTATAAGGAAGTTATGGCCCTCAGAAGTTTCAGAAATTTATATAAATTAAAAATAGTTCAGAAATTCAAAATTCAAACGAAAGACGAAGAAGCGGGCTGGGCGGGAAATTTCCTGCACCAGGCCAGGTCGACCAGGGGGTCGACCTCCCTTACACAGGTCAACCAGGGGGTCGAACTAGGGGTCGACCTACCCCCTCGCCCAGATCCAAAAATGTGACGACTCTGACTAGTTGCTGAGTCCTTTCTGACCTGTTGCTAAGTCACTAGGGCTTAGGTGGCAATTCTGGATAACTCTATCTAGTCTGGACGGTTGTGATTGCTCCTAAAATGATATAACGACTCACATAAGATTAAACTTCTATAAAAGCAACCCTAATCCTTAAACCCTAAATCACACATATTCATTCCAAGGAGCCACCATGTTGTCCATGATCGTTCTAGCCTAGCCACCATTTCTTCTTCAATTAGAAAATGAGTCAAAAGCTACGAATCAAAACTAACTTAGAGAAATTGATAGTCTTCTTCAAGGGATTGCTTTTCAAATTCAGAAAATAGATCCTAGAAAACAAGACTTTCTTTTCTTTGTAAGTCCTGTTATTATTTAGATGTGAAAGATTAAAAAGTTATGATTTATATTAAGGTGAAAACTAGCGTTATTCCTAGTTGTAAGATAATGATGATGTTGATTCATGCCTATTCTTGTAACGATTCTATCGTATATGCTTATGAGACTATTATGGTTATTATGTTAGTATTAAACCAATCATGTATTATGTAAAGTTTGGTGACTTAATCATGTTATGTTACATGCAAGTTGTTAGGCTATGTGGTTATTATGTTGATGTAAACCAATCATGTAAAATTGGTGACTTAATCATGTTATGTTACATGCAAGTTGTTAGGCTATGTGGTTATTATGTTGATGTAAACCAATCATGTAAAATTGGTGACTCATTCACATTATGTTACATGCAAGTTGTTAGGCCAAGACATGTATTATGTTTTGATCTACATTTAGATCTATGAAAATTAGATCCAAAATAAAAGTCCATATTTAAATGCTTAGTTGAACTTGTGTAATTCCATATTTTTAAGATTCATGTTTGTTAGATGCAAGTTAATAAGTTCACATTCACATGTCTAGTTGAACTTGTGTAATTCTATATGCTTAAGGTTTATGTTTATTTGACCCAAAATACAAGTTTACATTTACATGCCTAATTGGATTTGGGTAATTTCATATGCTTAAAGACTCATGTTAGTTGGATCCAAAAATTCAAGTTCATTATATTATGCCACGTTTACATGACACATGTTTAGTTAGATCCTTATTATTTTATGTTGTGTGAATGATACATGCTCCCTTCTTTTCCCTTTTGTATATAATTTAGGCTAAGTTACGAGCCTAACATTCTGTGTGAATTTTGGCGAACATATGATGAGGGTTACGTTGGGAAAACCTTGGAAATTATTATTATTAGCATAATTTAGCCCATAAATAAATGAATGGTTAGTGGCATAAAAATGGTATAAATTTATATACCAAAAATTGAAAATATGATTTAGAGGGTAAATGGGGCATGACTTGAATGGCAAATAATTTACATATAAATTTGAAAAGATAAATATGTAAATTAAGAAAAAGACGAATATGCCTAACCCGAGGTTAGATTGAGTTACGGTGTAAGACTGCCCGGAACCGCCCGGCACATCCAGCTACCGTAACGATATATATCTAATGTGATAGGTTAGTGCATCAAGCCCAAAAGAACCCGAGGTTAGATCGAGTTGCGGTGTAAGACTGGTCGGAACCGACAGGCACATCCAGCAACCGCAACAATAAATATCTAATGTGAGTGGTTGGTGCTTTAATAAATGAAGTAAAGCTAAGACAGAAATGGTAGGGTTAAGTTAATTAAGGCAACACTTAACCAATACAACATGTTAACTAAACTGATGGGTGGGGTTAGGCTAATTTGAGAACACTTAACCATTTTAACATGTTGATTAGGAGACCCTAGTAACGGGGACCCATTTCAGCAGTAACCCACAGAGATGTATCATGGTACCCTGAACTAGTTAGGATAGGGCATGATTACTGGGCTGATTATATGTAATAATCCGGAAATCTGAGCCAATTTAAAATTTTTATTTTGGCTATTTTAATGAATTTGGATATTTAAAATGATTTATTTTAAATAATAACGACGAGAAATTTATTTTGAATAGAATTAGAATGTAAATATTTATTTGAATCGACGTTAGAATATAAATATTTTAATTTTAATTTTAAAAGGAATTGAAAATGGCGCGGTTGTTCGAAAATTCGATTTCATATTTCAAATGAATGTGCAGGATTCAAAATAAACCGGATTTTAGAGAAACCAAAAATATTATAATCTATTTGAGAATATCTTTCCAACGAATCTGAAAAATTGAAATTTAATAGCGGGAATAAAAAGATATGCCCAGTTGAAAATTCAGAATAGTCGCTATGGAATTTTGGCCCTTAAAAATGGAAATTTTGCAAACGACCTTCATTTTTGACGAAACCACTTTTGTTGCATCCGGGATGTCAAATTATTGCTAGATTTTAAAATTCGTAATTTTTCGAATCAATATGTGAGTGTAGCGAAGTAAAACGTGTTTTGGCAGTTTCAGTCAATTTCGATCGACCAGAAAATGGCCATTTTTCAAACGGTCTCGGAATTTGATGAAACTAGTTTTGTTAGATCCGTATCGTCAATACGAAGCTAGAAAATATTTTTCAGAAATTTTTAGAGTCCGTATGTGGCCCCGGTAAATTGAAATGTGCGTTCAAATTCAATATATTAATTTATATTTTAAATCTAACAAAAACTGATCGTAACGATCAAATTGGGTTACGCGACATATCCCATTGTGTTCGGAATGAGGGTAATTAGCTAGGGGCGACAGTTGTTGGGTCTCGTTTAGAGATCGAATGAAAAAGTTACTTTATGAAGATAAATAAATTTATATATATTTTATTATATACCTCACCACCCCTCCTTTTTCTCCTTAACCCCCCCCCCCCCCCCCCCCCCCCCCGTTGACTTCAGATTTGGGAAAAAACAAACGACGCATCGCGCCATCGACCCCAAGTCGCCGCCATTGACGATCCCACCTCCATCCACAACGACGCCTCCCTCTCTCCCCGTCCCCACGCCGTTCGAGGAACCTCGAGCTCCACCTTGCTTCAATTTTGACCTACCCGCACCACCGTGCCCCAGTCGCGCAGCACCACCTGCCACCCCTCCATCCAGCGCACCCACGTGGGCCCCCGGCCACCACCAGAGTTGCGCTGCCCCTAGCCACCCTCCTTCTTTGAGCAACAAGGATGAGTATTTTTATTTATTTATTTTGTATTCACTACTACAAAAGTGGGCATATTCGACACTATTCTTCTGTGGCCGTATATCAAAAAAGCGTTGTCGTAGGCCCTTTTTTCAAATAGGCAACACCAGGGGGGCGTGGCATCCGCGGCCGTTGCATTAGCCATCTAATGCAACGCTTTTGTCCATCTACGGCCACGGAAAGAAAGCGTTGCCTTAAGTAGAACTTTTGCCCTATTGCAACAGCATATCCATGTAATGCAACAACATACAGTGTTGCCTTAAGTAGAAGCCAGACCCTGGCTTCCAGCTCATGATACTGGGGTCCGCATTGACTTTCCACGTCAGCTGTCAACGTGGCACATGCCACATCAGCTGCACATGTGTCACATGCCACGTCAGCTATCCATGTGGCGCCACGTAAGCTGTGGGGCCCACGTGCCGTACCATTGTGGAATTAATAATGTTAAATTAATGCAACACCACAGCACAGTCTAATGCAACACCACAGCACAGTCTAACGCAACACCACAAAAATCAAATGCGACACCAAGAAAAAATCAACTGCAGCTGTAATACAACCCTGTAATTACAGATTCTGCAGTACATATATTCAATCCAAAACATTGTACCACATTCATACATATATACCAAAATATTCATACAACAATTCCTCCCAAAACATTCATCACCACAGTCAGACCAACCAATTATATATACCAACTCACAAGTATCATCACCAACACATTCCACAAGTACTGCCATCACCAAAACATACCACAAGTACTGTCATCACAAACACATACCACAAGTGCCATCATTTAAAAGAACAATCCGAATATATCACAAGTGCTAACACATACCATCCAAATACTTCAGTCAGTTGCCGGGGTTGAAGGAGTACAATTGTCAGCATCTTCATCACTTGTTGTGGTGACACAAAGGTCTCCGACATTTAAATTTAGATCTGGATTGGCTTCACCTAGCTTTTTTAACACCCACGACACGTTCTCTTTAACTTTTCTATTCACCTTTTCCTCCAAGTCCGCCTCCAGCTCTTGCCTTATTTTTTTGTCAACTCTTGGACATAGCTGTCCAAAGAACCAGGATTTGGAGACTTTTCAGCCAATTTGCCTCGCCTTCCTACAAGCCAGTTACGCGTGTACCTCTTCCCACTAGAAACCAGTGCATCTGCCTCAGCAATGTTTCCAGCATCCACCATTGCTTGCACCTTCACCTACAAAATGAAAACCAGGCAAGCATATAGATAAATAGGCAGCTGGCAGGAATGAATTTATTAACAGAACTGGTTCTCTTTCAAACTAACTATATATGTGTTCGATTTAATATGCAGCTCCAACAAACGTACAATGTGCCAATTATACTGACACAAGTATTGCTATTTCAGTATCTAATTATATATGTACTCACGTATTTGGCCTTCAGTTCATCCGTGTTAGTCTTGTAACTTCGACCCGGTTCTCGTTTATAAGTTTCTAGATAAACCAAGGCAGCGGATGGGGAGGCTTTTTCTGGGTCCTTCTTTCTCTGTCAAGTATTAGGATTACCAATAATTCAATGATATAACAAATTAGAATTATCATGTGGTCAATTCAACTCAATCACAATAAAAAATAACTTAAGTTCAGAAAAACACATACTATCTTTTCTTTGGCTACTGCATGAGTTTTGGGACCCATGGTATGTGTCTCATTCAACGAATTACGATGCGCGGAATTAGAATCAGCTAGGGCCTGAAAATCCCAAAAAAAAATAGCACTAAACAAGGATAATGTGAACTACTAAAGATTAGCATTAAACAAGATAATGTGAACTAATAAACATTATACAAATGTGAATATCATTAAAGCCGTACCTGAACTGCTTCATCCCCCCAGTAGTCCAAGAGCATTTTAAAATCCTCCAACGGAATTGTACTGGGCCTATTTGCAAGCCTTTCCTCATCAGTTGAGTATTTTTTATAATACCTTGTTTTGATGCGAGACTTGTACTGCCTCCAAGAGTCGTTAAGCGTGTTCAAGACCCACTTGTGTCCTTCCGGTATGACATACCTAGCCTACAATATAGCAATCACAAAATTCAGGAAACAAACTAATTAAGTAAAACCAAACATTTAGGAAGTCAGTTGAACTGTATATGGTTAAGGAAATTAGAATGTACCAGAGCATAATCCAACATTTGTCGCTTTAATTGATCAGGAACCACATGTGTAACACCCCGAATTTTAGTTAATACTAAAATTCACTAATTACAGGATAAATAATCTCAGACGTGGGAATTGGGGGTAACGGGCTGCGTTATTGCGTTCGTCTCGGAAAAATACGCGAAATAGAGCCCGAGTTTTCGAGAATCGGAGTCCGTATGGCCCGGTTATGGCCCAAAGAAGTTTGTAGAAAATTCAAAGTTAAAAACAGATTTAGAAATTTAAATTCAGATTTCAAATTAGAACCAGCGGGGCCAGGCGGGAAAATTCCCGCCTTGACCATGTCGACAGGGCTGTCGACAGGCCTGTCGACAGGGGGAGTCGACTTGCCTGTCGACTTGCCTGTCGACACGGCGTGTCGAACCAGGGTGCTTGGGTGCACCAGATCTGGTTTTCTGGCTAGGGCTGGGCTGGGTTCTAGAGATTTCCTAAATCTAACGGACCTAATCTAATCTAGGGTTAATCTAAGGGCCTAAAACACTCACCTAATCTATAAATACACCCTAAACCTACCCTAATCCATACTAAAAATAGTAATGATGGCCTCATGCCGCCAAAATCAAACTTGAGAGAGCCTCCACTAATTTATGAAGGAAGTTGCAAGCTAATCATTCTCTAATCAACCTCTAATCATCATCTTCTTCATATTTAGCAACTAATTCCACTTCATAAGTTTGCTAATCTTGGGTTTGGTGAGTTTCTATCACTTTAACATCAATTGTTAAAGTAAGTAGATTGGGTGTAATGAGACTTATGGTCTTAAATGCGGATTAGTGAGTTTGAATCATTTGTAATGATATGTTACTCTATGTTTTCCCATGTTTATGCATGTTTAACAAGTGGGTTTATGCATATTTAATAAGTGGATTTATGCATGTTTAACAAAGTGAGTTATGCAAGTTCATATGCAAGTTATGTATATGTTTAAATGCAAGTTTAACATGATATGCAAGTTATGCATGCTTATGCAAGTATATGAATGCTTATGCAAGATATGTATATGCTTAAATGACATGATATGCAAGTTATGCATGCTTATGCAAGTATGTGAATGCTTATGCAAGTATGTGAATGCTTATGCAAGTTATGTGTATGCTTAAATGCATGTTTAACATGTTATGCAAGTTATGAGAATGCTTATATGCAAGTTCAACATGTTATGCAAGATATGTGTATGATAATATGCAAGTTTGGGTTAAATGTAGTTGGGTTAATATATGCTCATATATGCAAGTTGACATCCTCTTAACCCATGACAAAGTTATATGCTAAACCCATGATATTTGTGATGCATCTTCCCCTTTATTATGTCATGAAATGAGAACGATTTACGTGGGGAACGATGGGGTTGGTAAATATGTTAATAAAAGTATGATTGGGTATGATTAAGCATACCATAAAAATAAATTAACATAAGTGGGAATTTACCTATTGAGTTAGGTCTACCCCATGGGAATTTACCTATTGAGTTAGGTCTACCCATGTTATGAAAAACTTGATATTAATTAGGGATAATTAATATGGGGGTGATTAATTAGGTGTAATTAATCGACTAAGACACGAGGTTGGACTCATTTGTAGTGTAAAACTGCCCGGACCCGACCGGCTTAACCAGTTGCTACAAATGTCAGCCCAATGTGAGAGGTCTTAGCCATAAATTAAATACGTGATTAAAGTAAAGACACGAAGTTAGACTCTGTTATGACGTAAGACTGCCCGGACCCTACCGGCTTAACCAGGCGGCCATAAAAGCCAGTCTAATGTGGGAGGTCTTTATGGGAGATCACGGTCTTAATTAATTAAGAAACACTTAACCATATTAGCATGTAGTGGGACATGAGGGGTTAAGTGGGTGCCTTGGGTGGCATGTGGAAAATTAGTGGTTGCCTTGGGTGGCATGTGGAATCTAGTGGGTTGCCTTGGGTGGCAATAGAAAATACGATTAGAATACTTAACCAAGTGGAAACATGTAATTAAACATGATTAAAGGGTTAAGTGGGATACACTAGATAAGTGACAAGCTTAGGTGGGTAGCTTGTGGGGGCCCATTTCAACCAATATCCCAAACGTATCTTTGTGGCTCGTCCCATGTCGAGTGACGGGACACGCTTATTGGGCTTGACTATAAGAGGCCAAAACGGGTTAGCGGTGGCAACGCAAGTCCAACGGGTTTCATATGCGTGTGTGGGCCCAGGCTGGTAGATAAGCCGTTGTTGCATCGTGTAGATATAAAACCGTGCACCGTTAATATTATCAGGTGGCCACTTTGGGGAATGATACACCCCATTGTGGGACCAGCACGGGTATCTACGGTAGGGAGCCGATCACTGGGGAGTAGTGGGTACACCTAATAAAGATAGGGGCAAACGGCACCTATGTAGGGGTACATGAAACTACTGGGTAAAATTACTAAGTACACCTAGTGGAGATAGGGGCAGACGGCACCTATGTAGTGGACTAGGAGTACACGAAACTAATGAGGAAATTTTTCTAAGTCCTTGGGAGGGATCAACCTTTAAGTAGGAATGACTGGTGTGGTGCAGTTAGTAATTATCCTTGGGTGGGTAGATGCGTCTTTACGGTTATCTTAGTTTATCCTAAGTCTACCAAGCTGCTTAGTGTAGCCATTCATCCCCAGATATTACCGTAGGTCGAGTTTATGTCTTCTCTGGTTACTTTAATGATTGTATTGTTAAAGTTATAGGACTCGCTCAGACTTATGTCTGGCCCCGTTGTTTTTATCTTTTTCCCAACCCTCAGGTCCTACGGTGGATCCTAGCAGTAGTGGAGCTTGATCGGATTGCTGTTCCAGTCTTTAGGAGCTTGGATAGATGTAAAGCTCCAGTTATCCAGTTATCTTTTCTTTTGTTCTGGCTATTGTATGAGAGAGTGGGATTATGTACTTCTTTATTTTGACGGATATTGTACTTGACTTTTATCGTGGTTTTATGATGTAACCAGACATGTTTATTTCCACTGTTATGAGATGATGTTTTAAATTTCAAGTACTATTTATATCTGTCTTGTTGTAATTTTTCTGTTCTATATCCACTAAAATACTCCACCGATGCTATGGCATTCCCTTAGTGAGTGACCATAGCGGGCGTGGGGTGTTACACGTGGTATCAGAGCAAAGGTTACCGGAACAGATAAAATTTTTAGAAAAACTATTTTTCTACAAACATTTTTGGAAGAGATATTTTCAAAAACATGTCTTTAAAGAGAAAAGTTTTTGAAAGAAAAGCATAATCCCCAATAGCCATATCTATATCCTTCGAATTCTCCGTTTTGAATCTTTCCTTTTCGTTTCAGCATGGCTGAGGATCTTAACTTTGCGGAGGGTGTGACGGTACCAGTATGGTATAGGAGATTGATGGAGGCTAGGGCCACCACTGCGGGTCCAGCAAATGTTCCTCCACCAACCGTAGCACCCGATCTTCCTCCTCCCCCTCCTCCTCGCACGGATACTTTTGCTAAGACTTGCAAGGAATTTAAAGCTATGGGAGGGAAACCTTTTCAAGGATCTGAAACTTTTGTGGAGGCTAGAGATTGGCTTAAGGAGGTGGAAGAGTTGATAGATATCTTTGAGATAGAAGAAGGAAAGAAAGTCAAGTTAGCTGCTTGGTTAATGAAAGGAGAGGCCTCATTCTGGTGGGAGGTCACTAATGGAGAACGCCCCGTTGACTCTTGGGCGGATTTTAGGCAAAGATTTGTGGCAAAGTTTCTCTCAAGGGCGGAGGAAAACTTGTATATGGAAAGATTCTTGACTCTAAAGCAAGGAAATCTCTCGGTGAAGGAATATGTCAACAAGTTTAATCAATTGGCAAGGTTTGGCCTAGACGTGGTGAATACACCGGAGAAGAAGGCTTTGAGGTTCGTGAAAGGCTTGAATGAACCGATGCATGGGTTGGCTATGACTCATACCCCTATGGGGGCCACCTTTGAGAAGCTAGTTGACATGGCACTCATGCATGAAGAAGAGAAGGGTTCCAATGCTAATAGGGCACCCGAGAAGAAGGGAGATCAAAAGAGACCTCAGCAACAACAGCAAAGCAAAGGTGGGCAAGGCAACGGTGGCAAAGGCAAGAAGAAGAAGTGTTTCAATTGTGGGACACCTGGCCACCTAAGAAAGGATTGTCGTAAGAAGAAGAAGACTGGCTGCTTCCACTGTGGCGAAGCAGGGCATTTAGTGAAGGATTGCCCTAAGAAGGGGCAAAGGACGGGGTCTACCTCAGGTGGACAGGTGCAAGCTCTTATGGCACCAGGTCAGGCTAGGGGGCAAGTACAGGCTCTCGCGGTTCCACCAATTCAGGAGAGAGGTAGAACTATTTCCGTTGAAAGTCTGGTTTTTCTATTTGATCATCCTGTCCGTACATTGTTTGATTCAGGCGCATCGCATTCGTTTATCTCATCATCATTAGTTGAGTCACTGCACTTAGACACCAGTCTGGTAGATGATCCCTTGGTTGTTTCAAACCCAATTGGGGGCTCCACTTATTTGTCCATGATATGTTTGGGTTTGAAGATTTCTATACTTAGCATTGAGTTTAGATGTGATGCTTTTGTCTTGGGCTTCACGGGCTATGGGTTGATTTTGGGCATGGACTGGTTATCCAGTAATGGTGCCGTTCTTGATTGCGAAAGGAGAGTTGTTAGGCTCATGACCCGCTTGGGTAACACTCTCGAGATTTCTTGTAATCCCATGGACTCTGTTATGCTAAGTTATCTTGAATCGCTTGACGCTTCGGTCGAGAGTTTGCAATCTGTTAGAGTGGTCCGGGAATATCCGGATGTGTTTGAGGAGGTGAAGGGCTTACCTCCGAAGCGGGAGATTGACTTCCAAATATATCTGGTGGATAATGCTAAACCTGTATCGTTACCAGTGCGCCACATGGCTCCTCGTGAGAGGAGGGAACTCCATAAGCAAGTATGGGAGTTGCTTGAGAAGGGGTTCATAAGACGAAGTATATCGGAGTGGGGTGCTCCAGTAGTATTTGCTACGAAGGCGGATGGGTCCCTCAGACTTTGTGTAGACTATAGAGAACTTAACAAGCTCACAAAGAAGAATAGACACCCATTGCCGAGGATTGATGATTTTTTCGATCAGTTGGTTGGCGCTTCAGTATTTTCTCAGTTGGACTTAGCCACGGGGTTTCATCAGTTGAGGGTGGCTGAGGATAGCATAGACAAGACTGCCTTTAGAACTCCGGATGGTTTCTATGAGTGGCTGGTGATGCCATTTGGGTTGACGAACGCCCCTGCATACTTTGTTGATTTGATGAGTAGGGTGTTCAGGGAGTTCCTTAATAAATTCGTGGTGGTCTTTGTGGATGATATCTTAGTATTTTCTAAGAGTGAAGAAGAGCATGCCCTACATCTTGGGGAAGTATTGAAGACTCTTCGGGCACATAGCCTTAAGGCTAAATTCTCTAAATGTCACTTCTGGAGGAAGGAGGTGCGATTCTTGGGGCATGTGGTCTCCAAGGAAGGGATAGCTGTGGATCCCGCGAAGGTAGTATCAATTCAGGATTGGAAGGTTCCGAAGAATGCTACCGAAGTAAGAAGTTTCTTGGGGTTGGCGGGTTATTATAGGAAGTTTATCAAAGACTTCGCGAAGATATCAGCCCCGTTAACCCACTTAACAAAGAAGAATCTTGTTTTCACATGGGACGTAGATTGTGATGATGCGTTCCGACGGTTAAAGAGAGCTTTAACCACCGCTCCAGTTTTAGTGTTGCCAGATGGGAGCAAGCCATTTGTTGTCTATACCGATGCCTGTGGGACAGGACTTGGCGCAGTCTTAATGCAAGAGGGAAGGGTGATAGCCTATGGTGGAAGGCAGTTGAGGGCACATGAGAAAAATTACCCTACCCATGATCTAGAGCTGGCCGCTATTGTTTTCGCGCTTAAGATTTGGCGCCATTATCTTCTTGGTGAGAGATTCGAGTTGTTCACTGACCATAAATCATTGAAGTACTTATTCTCTCAGAAGGATTTAAACTTAAGACAGCAAAGGTGGATGGAATTCTTAGCGTCCTATGATTTCGAGATAGCGTATACCCCTGGCAAGGGTAACGTGGTGGCGGACGCCTTGAGCAGGAAGAGGTTGTCCTTGAGTCCATTGTTCGTGGAACGACGAAGCTTGGAATTTATCTCGATGTTTGATTTCAGACCTTCCATTGATTATGTACCCGGTTTGCTAGCATCCTTGGAGGTTAGACCTACTCTTTTGGGGCGGATTGGAGAAGCACAGAGGGACGACCCACAGTTGGTTGAGTTGGTAGAGAAGCTCATCAGGGGGGAGTCGTCCAGCCATTTGAGTAGGTACACCCTAGACGATAGGGGGTGCTTGCGCAGAGACGGTAGACTTTGTGTGCCGCAAGACGAGGGTTTGAGGAAGGCTATTCTTGATGATGTACACCGTTCTAGGATGACTATTCATCCCGGTGGGGACAAGATGTACCAAGACATGAAGAGGGTTTTCTTCTGGGCCGGTATGAAGAAAGACGTGGCCGAGTATGTCGCTCGATGTTTGGTGTGCCAGCAAGTGAAGGCGGAGCAAAGGAAACCAGGTGGGTTGCTTCACCCATTGGAGGTTCCGCAATGGAAGTGGGATAGCGTCTCGATGGATTTTATTGACGGGTTACCCAGATCGAGGAAGGGTAATACAGGAAGTTGGGTGGTGGTAGACAGACTTACTAAGAGCGCCCATTTCATACCTGTGAAGAGCAAGAGGACCGCTCCATGGCTAGCTTCAGTATATCTTCGAGAGATAGTTCGATTGCATGGGGTACCCTCTAGCATAGTGAGTGATTGAGATCCTATCTTCACTAGCGAGTTCTGGAGAAGTTTGCAGGAAGCAGTGGGGACTCAATTGTGTCTGAGCACCGCATATCATCCTCAGACGGACGGCCAGACTGAGAGGGTGAATCGTGTTCTAGAAGACCTTTTGAGACTTTGTATCTTAGATTTTGGAGGTACATGGGAAGAGCATCTTCCATTGGTGGAGTTCGCATATAATAACAGCTTTCAGTCCAGTATTGGTATGGCTCCTTTCGAAGCTCTCTATGGAAGGCCTTGTCGATCACCTACATGTTGGTGGGAATCTACGGATGAGATCTTGCTTGGGCCTGATATGATTAGGGAGACTTCTGAGAAGATTGACTTGATTCGAAGAAGGATGAAAGCAGCGCAGGATAGGCAAAAATCTTATGCGGACAAGAGAAGGACGGATCTTGAGTTTGAAGTTGGGGACATGGTCTTTGTCAAAGTGTCTCCGTTACGAAATGTTGTTCGCTTTGGATCCATTGGGAAGTTAGCACCGAGGTTTGTTGGGCCGTTTCCTATTAAGGAAAGGATCGGACGGATGGCATATAGAGTGGAGTTGCCCGACAGACTTAGTGGTGTACATGATGTATTCCATGTGTCCCATTTGAGGAAATGCTTACATGAGACCGCAGAGGTAGTAGAGCCGAGCTTGCTTAAAGAAGTGGAAGTAGAGCGTGATGCGACTATTCGACGAGCTCCTACTCGCATCCTTGGGTCAGAGACTAGGAAATTGAGGAATCGAGAGGTTCAACTAGTCAAAGTGCAATGGGGAGAAGATGAGAGCAACGCAACTTGGGAGACGGAAGCGAAGATGCGTTCATTGTACCCATTTCTTTTTGAGGGTATGTCTTTACTTTCTCCTCTATCGTTGTCTAGTACTTATCTTATCTTTAGTATATCCTCTCGTTAGTTCTGATTGACCTTTAGATAGGGTAAACCTATGGTTGAAACATGTGTTTGAGACATGTTATGGTTGATGGATGCAAGTGGATGCAAGTGTTTGCTAGTGGTTGCCCGTGGATGCATATACACACACTCTAGGCACTAGATCGGCTAAGTCACTTCATGTTGCATATTGCATAAAAAAATTGTGTGTAAGAAGCTATATTTATGGATGTATAATGATTGTGTTATCACATGGATGATGCATTTTGGTGAATGATTGTGCACTCATGTAGATATTGTATGTGTCGATAGGGTTCTCTCGCATACATAATGGATGCATGGCACTATCATGGTTTGCATATGTTCATACATTAGATAGGGAACATATACACACACTTTTTGCATATGCTCATACATCATTAGAAATTGTTTTAAGGACAATGGATGCCCGTGTTTGATGGATTGAGTAGATGGTTGTTTGGATGGTAGGATATGCATTCTCCTTAGCTTAGAGATTTCGGGGACGAAATCCTTTAAGAAGGGGAGAATGTAACACCCCGAATTTTAGTTAATACTAAAATTCACTAATTACAGGATAAATAATCTCAGACGTGGGAATTGGGGGTAACGGGCTGCGTTATTGCGTTCGTCTCGGAAAAATACGCGAAATAGAGTCCGAGTTTTCGAGAATCGGAGTCCGTATGGCCCGGTTATGGCCCAAAGAAGTTTGCAGAAAATTCAAAGTTAAAAACAGATTTAGAAATTTAAATTCAGATTTCAAATTAGAACCAGCGGGGCCAGGCGGGAAAATTCCCGCCTTGACCATGTCGACAGGGCTGTCGACAGGCCTGTCGACAGGGGGAGTCGACTTGCCTGTCGACTTGCCTGTCGACACAGCGTGTCGAACCAGGGTGCTTGGGTGCACCAGATCTGGTTTTCTGGCTAGGGCTGGGCTGGGTTCTAGAGATTTCCTAAATCTAACGGACCTAATCTAATCTAGGGTTAATCTAAGGGCCTAAAACACTCACCTAATCTATAAATACACCCTAAACCTACCCTAATCCATACTAAAAATAGTAATGATGGCCTCATGCCGCCAAAATCAAACTTGAGAGAGCCTCCACTAATTTATGAAGGAAGTTGCAAGCTAATCATTCTCTAATCAACCTCTAATCATCATCTTCTTCATATTTAGCAACTAATTCCACTTCATAAGTTTGCTAATCTTGGGTTTGGTGAGTTTCTATCACTTTAACATCAATTGTTAAAGTAAGTAGATTGGGTGTAATGAGACTTATGGTCTTAAATGCGGATTAGTGAGTTTGAATCATTTGTAATGATATGTTACTCTATGTTTTCCCATGTTTATGCATGTTTAACAAGTGGGTTTATGCATATTTAATAAGTGGATTTATGCATGTTTAACAAAGTGAGTTATGGAAGTTCATATGCAAGTTATGTATATGTTTAAATGCAAGTTTAACATGATATGCAAGTTATGCATGCTTATGCAAGTATATGAATGCTTATGCAAGATATGTATATGCTTAAATGACATGATATGCAAGTTATGCATGCTTATGCAAGTATGTGAATGCTTATGCAAGTATGTGAATGCTTATGCAAGTATGAGAATGCTTATGCAAGTATGTGAATGCTTATGCAAGTATGTGAATGCTTATGCAAGTATGTGAATGCTTATGCAAGTTATGTGTATGCTTAAATGCATGTTTAACATGTTATGCAAGTTATGAGAATGCTTATTTGCAAGTTCAACATGTTATGCAAGATGTGTATGATAATATGCAAGTTTGGGTTAAATGTAGTTGGGTTAATATATGCTCATATATGCAAGTTGACATCCTCTTAACCCATGACAAAGTTATATGCTAAACCCATGATATTTGTGATGGATCTTCCCCTTTATTATGTCATGAAATGAGAACGATTTACGTGGGGAACGATGGGGTTGGTAAATATGTTAATAAAAGTATGATTGGGTATGATTAAGCATACCATAAAAATAAATTAACATAAGTGGGAATTTACCTATTGAGTTAGGTCTACCCCATGGGAATTTACCTATTGAGTTAGGTCTACCCATGTTATGAAAAACTTGATATTAATTAGGGATAATTAATATGGGGGTGATTAATTAGGTGTAATTAATCGACTAAGACACGAGGTTGGACTCATTTGTAGTGTAAAACTGCCCGGACCCGACCGGCTTAACCAGTTGCTACAAATGTCAGCCCAATGTGAGAGGTCTTAGCCATAAATTAAATACGTGATTAAAGTAAAGACACGAGGTTAGACTCTGTTATGACGTAAGACTGCCCGGACCCTACTGGCTTAACCAGGCGGTCATAACAGCCAGTCTAATGTAGGAGGTCTTTATGGGAGATCACGGTCTTAATTAATTAAGAAACACTTAACCATATTAGCATGTAGTGGGACATGAGGGGTTAAGTGGGTGCCTTGGGTGGCATGTGGAAAATTAGTGGTTGCCTTGGGTGGCATGTGGAATCTAGTGGGTTGCCTTGGGTGGCAATAGAAAATACGATTAGAATACTTAACCAAGTGGAAACATGTAATTAAACATGATTAAAGGGTTAAGTGGGATACACTAGATAAGTGACAAGCTTATGTGGGTAGCTTGTGGGGGCCCATTTCAACCAATATCCCAAACGTATCTTTGTGGGCTCGACCCATGTCGAGTGACGGGACACGCATATTGGGCTTGACTATAAGAGGCCAAAACGGGTTAGCGGTGGCAACGCAAGTCCAACGGGTTTCGTATGCGTGTGTGGGCCCGGGCTGGTAGATAAGCCGTTGTTGCATCGTGTAGATATAAAGCCGTGCACCGTTAATATTATCAGGTGGCCACTTTGGGGAATGATACACCCCATTGTGGGACCAGCACGGGTATCTACGGTAGGGAGCCGATCACTGGGGAGTAGTGGGTACACCTAATAAAGATAGGGGCAGACGGCACCTATGTAGGGGTACATGAAACTTCTGGGTAAAATTACTAAGTACACCTAGTGGAGATAGGGGCAGACGGCACCTATGTAGTGGACTAGGAGTACACGAAACTAATGAGGAAATTTTTCTAAGTCCTTGGGAGGGATCAACCTTTAAGTAGGAATGACTGGTGTGGTGCAGTTAGTAATTATCCTTGGGTGGGTAGATGCGTCTTTACGGTTATCTTAGTTTATCCTAAGTCTACCAAGCTGCTTAGTGTAGCCATTCATCCCCAGATATTACCGTAGGTCGAGTTTATGTCTTCTCTGGTTACTTTAATGATTGTATTGTTAAAGTTATAGGACTCGCTCAGACTTATGTCTGACCCCGTTGTTTTTATCTTTTTCCCAACCCTCAGGTCCTACGGTGGATCCTAGCAGTAGTGGAGCTTGATCGGATTGCTGTTCCAGTCTTTAGGAGCTTGGATAGATGTAAAGCTCCAGTTATCCAGTTATCTTTTCTTTTGTTCTGGCTATTGTATGAGAGAGTGGGATTATGTACTTCTTTATTTTGACGGATATTGTACTTGACTTTTATCGTGGTTTTATGATGTAACCAGACATGTTTATTTCCGCTGTTATGAGATGATGTTTTAAATTTCAAGTACTATTTATATATGTCTTGTTGTAATTTTTCTGTTCTATATCCACTAAAATACTCCACCGATGCTATGGCATTCCCTTAGTGAGTGACCATAGCGGGCGTGGGGTGTTACAACATGCCAATTGATGTAAGTAAGAGACACATTATCCTTTGCTAGTGTACCAAGAAAATTGCTTAACTCTGTAATATTATCAGAAACTGGCTGGCCATCCTCATTCAACTCAATGACTACTTTATCATCAGGGGTTCTAGCATGCACCTTGGTCATTTTTGACTTCCCTCTAGGATTTTTTGGACCTTGTACTTTATCTACCAGGTTCAAAAATGTGAATAGAAAAAAGACACACTCAACAGTGCAGTGCAGTGCAGTGCACAGATAAAAAAACATTATTATTTATATATATACCTGTACCTGCTTCATCTTCCTGTGCAATCCATTCCTGCTCTAATCGATCGGTAAGATTTTCCATTGTTAGAGGCGCTTCAACGTTCTGCTTTTGACGTTTCCGCATCGCTAAATAAGCAGCAACTGAACCAGCAGCTTCACATGAACTGGTTGATTGTTTGAACAATTTGCTACATGTAGGTTTTAAAACGGATGGCCGAGACGTCTTAGGTTTTATAACTCCTGAAAAAGACGGTGTAGGGTTCGTAAGTTTCTTTAATGTTTCTGTCTGTTTCTCCCGGTTACTGAGTTTCTTTGGAGTGGGAGTGAATGTCAGGATCAAATCCTTGTTGGAGCCAGCTTTCTTTGGAGGGGGGTGCGCTTCATCGCTTCCTTCTCAATTTCAATGGCTGCATTGGTTCGCGCACGAGTTCTCGGTCCAGGTAAAAGATCCTTTGACTTAACAATTTTGATTCTCTACAATTAAGTTGAAGTTCAAGATTTTTTATGTTCATAAAGGCAAATACAATAAGTAATAAACAAATAACTTCTTTATACCTCTGAATCTGATGAATCATCAGTGACGTATTCACCAGCATTGTCTGGGATGTATTCATCACTTCCAGCAACATCTTTACATTTATCTTTCTTATTTCGTGCGGCAGCCTCTTTCATACAACTAACCAATGAAGGCACCCCAAGTGATCTACTAACTGCTAGACCCAATCTAACATTACGATTTTCTGATGAAAAATCAGGATAGCGAGCATCCATCATCTTCCATGCCACACCATCAGCCGGATGTCTTAATTTTCCATTTTCTTTTCGTTCCACTTGGTTCCATTTCATAAGCTTGGAAATTTTTTTGCACATAAACATCCTTTGTAACCTTGGTCTTAGAGGAAAGTACCTCATAACATTTGCCGGCGCTTTGGGAATCGACTTTGGTGGATCATTATTATCAACGATGTCTTCCTTTTCTTTTACAGCCCATCTCGAAAAACCACAAATGTCACAAGCCTCTTTATCTTTATTCTCTGCCCAATATAACATGCAATGGTTTGGGCAGGCATGTATTTTATGGTAATTAAGACCTAAATCCTTAATGACATTCTTTGCAGCGTAGGAAGACAAAGGCAGCTGGGCATCAGGAAAGGCTTCTTTTATAAGCTTTAGTAATTCCCCAAACGCAGACTCGTTAATTCCATAAGCACACTTTAAATGATAAAGCCCGATTAAGAAACTTAGTCGAGAAAATTTAGTGCAGCCAGGATATAACGGTTTTTTCCTTCTTTAACATGCCGATAAAATTTCTCGGCCTCTGGATTTGGTTCTACTACAAAGTCCTTGGGATTTTGACCAAATTTGTAACCCGCACACTTGAACATCACATCTAAATTATCCTCAAAATCCTTCTCCGTTGCACAATCCATATGGTCATCAACACCTATTAATTTTGTCTGTGAAACTTCACAAATCCACCCGGTATGTAATGGAGAAGGGCCATTAAAATAAGATGATCGTATATGACATTTTCACAATACCAATTACGTTCTGTACACTTTTTGCAGGGGCACATCATCTCATCACCTACTTTATAAATGGGAAATGCATTTCTTAGAAAAGCTGTTACCCCTCTTACATATTCTGCGCTCGATCTCGGAAGTCATATCCATATGTAATACTCACTATCCATTGCCACAATCTAACCACGGCTTAGTAAGACTAAATTTGATACCCCTAAGAGTTTCAAGACACGAAAAAGGGCTACCCTGTAATGTTAGACTAAATTAGAAATAAAAACAAAACAAGTTAATAATTTACAAATATACATAATCAGTGTGATGATACAAGGATGATTGTTTTGATATGAATTATCACTGACTTCTGGAACTGAGTTACCAAGAGAATACGTACATAAAACAAGCAACTAAGGATACTGAACACAAATGCATAACATTACATGACTGCACCAAAACAAAACAGTACAGATACAAAGACTATACAGGTGATACATAGACGATACAGTTGTATCTAATACAAAGAACGATGCAATAATTTAATTTTGTCATCTAATGTTTAGCCCTTGAAGCTGGTCGTTAAGTCTACTAACATCAGTTCAAAAACCAATAACATGATTCTGCAGCGTTGTAAGTTGATGTTGTATCTCATTTGCGTACTCAGCGGCTTGACTTGGAAACTGTTGGTCAATCCACTGCCAAAAGGTACACCCTGTGGGATAAACCCGACATCTAAAATAACGACGACCAATGTTGAATCCAATCGAAATAACATCTTCTGCAGCGGCATACCCACAATGACACATTATGATTGGTGAGTCAGCATGTTGTTCGTTAACCACTTGGTTGTTTTGATGTTGACGACGCAAACGACTATGCCGTCGCATCGCCCTTTCTTCACGTCGTTCTTCTTCTCGTCGTTGTCTTCAGAGTTCTTCTTGCTCTAGTTCATACTCAAGCAAATCATCGTAGTGCCTTTCTTGCATCTCTATATAAAAATCAATAGGAGTTTCTGGTGATGATGGGTTTGACAGTCCTAGATCACCCATGCCCAGGGTATCTTCGTAGTCATATGATGTAGGAAGAGATATAGGCATTATTTAACTACAAACAGAAATAGACATTTGAACATTCATATTGGATTTCTTTTATCCTCTAAATTTTGTTAACACCTTTGGAAATAGGCATTATTTACCAATACATCAATGGTTTGACAAACATAAAAATACAGAACTTGCACAATTTCAACACATGCAAACATATAAATACAACACTTCAAGTATAAAAACCCTAATTTAAGGTAATCGGTATACCCAAATCACCCAGAGACTTTGAACGCAGATCAAAATAAGTTAGAGATGAAATCAACTAAATAAAACCTAAATGATGAAGCCCTAACTACCTGTAATTGTCCTAAACGATCCAAATTGGAGGTGTAAAGTTCATAAAATAGGAGCAATCGAAGGTTTATAGTTTGCAACCTGAGGAAGAGTAGCAATCGGAGACGTTCTTGGATGGATTTCGTGGAGAGAGAAACGGACAGAAGGAGGAGTACCGGAGAAATTTGTTTTGGGGGGAAGTATTTCGTGAATGAGGAAACTGTCGCGCGAAATTTTCACTAAGCTGTAGCAAGGATCAGCTTGAACCGTTGGATTAATCAATATCTACGGTTATTTATTTGTTTAAACTGATAACGCGGATCGCTGACCTGGCATGTATTTATGTAATGCAACACTTTTAACTGGTGTTGCAAGGATCGGCAAGAACCATTGGATTAATCAACATCTACGGTTATTTATTTGTTTAAACTGATAACGCGGATCGCTGACCTGGCATGTATTTATGTAATGCAACACTTTGAACTGGTGTTGCAAGTCACAACACAAGAATTTTAACCGCAACACTGTGTTCACATCTAATGCAACAACAAATGAATGTTGTTGCAGAAGATCAAAGAATGCATAGCTTTCGCTACACTTTTCATGCAACGCACACAAATTAGTGTCGAATATGCCCACTTTTGTAGTAGTGATTTTAGTTTTTTAAGCCTCCTTGATTGTGGATTTTTTTTTATAAAAATCATATGTTAGAGTGTATAGAAACATTAGTTTTTTTTAAGTAGAAACATTAAATTTTTCTTTATAAAAAGTTATGATTTTTATCTACCAAAAGTTGGGATTTTTACATACCAAAGGTTGGGATTTTTACATACCAAGAGTTGAGATTTTTATATACATGAAAGCAAAATAAAAATCCGATTTTTACATGTATGGTTATGGAATAAAAATATGATTTTTTATATTATATAGATAATAAAAATATAATTTATATATTATAGGAATGATAAAAATATGATTTTTATAATATGAATAACTTTGAAATAAAAATACTATTTTTATATATTTAACTTTGAAGGAAAAAATTTGGTTTTTACTAGATGAACATCAATAAAAAATGTGATTTTTATAGCGTTGAAATAAAAATATGATTTTTATATAGTAGCGATATAAAAATATGATTTTTATAATATATACAGAGTTTTGAACATATATGAAGCGAAATAAAAATTCGGTCTTTATATAAGAGGTAGAGATATAAAAATATAATTTTTGCATAGAAAGAAGCATCGTAAAAACATATGAAGTACAAATAAAAATGTGATTTTTATTTATTGGAATGAAGCAATAAAAATATAATTTTTATTATGAACAGCGTGGTAAGGACTGCATTGGAATTTCAAACAAATCCAAACGGTTCAGAAGTTCAGAAGTAAAACTGGCGGAGTGGAACCCAAAGGTGAGAACTCCTCACTTTTAATTTGTTTTCTAGTTGAAATATATACTAGGATGCAGAAGGTGCTTAGCAGCACCTGACACCCGTTGTCCACAGACCATGGACGACTTGTTTGTTTGTTGTTTGTGGTGTGAATATTGATTGTGAGATGTGGAATGGAATAAATTATTTTATGGTTAAAAATATAATTTTTAACGTGTATATAAAATAAATATTTATAAACAAATCGGACGATTTGTTTATGTACACCCATTTGACTGATATTGATTGGGACGATAAATTTTACACATCGCCCAACTGCACAAATAAAAATCTGTGTTTGTTGATTTGAAACCCCACACGGGTGTTGGGATGATATTTGGCGTACACTAATCCCAATTATTTAGCTGTGTGTCGATCGATTGGTTGACAGACAGTGTAAGGGTTAATTATTTATATTTAATGCTTATGCAGTTGTGTGGTGCACTCCGGATGATGGTTGATTATTTATCGTTGCTATTATATACATGTGTTGTAGGGAATTCATATAATTAACATTATATGGTAATTGATTGGGCCTCATTCCCATTTGGAAAATAAAGAATATTATAAAATATAAATTCATGTGTTGAATAAAAGAAAATTCATGTATTGAGTAAAATATATATTCATATGTTGAATAAAAGAAAATTCATGTGTTGAATAAAATATATATTCATGTGTTGAAGAAAATATTCATTTGTTGAATAGAATAACAAAGTTATTGAAATATATAAAGCCATGTTGATTAGATATGCGCCATTTTGACGTGAACGATATTTATATCGATTATATTCGTTTGTATAGTTAATATAGAAAAGGAAGTGATTTCAAAATATAACGTTTTGAAAATATTATCATTTATATATCGATGATATGGAATATTCAATTTTGATTAGGAATTGAATATGAAGTTGAAATCGTTTTGAAAACGAATTTAAAATGATTTATAAAATACGTTTTAAAAGGAAATCAGCGAAATATATATAATATATATATTATATATATAATGGCCTGAATAGAACGCGTCGCGCTGCGGCAGTTCGCGAATTTCAACCATTGACTTCGAATGGACATTACGGGAGATCCGACCGTCGGATTCTCCTAAAACCGGAACCGTTGGGTTTGAATCGAAAGGAGCTTTCTAACAAATACAAGAAATTAGAAATATAACGGTTGGATTTGGAATTAAGTCCAAATGAAATTTGGAAAAGTCGCTGTAAGTGCAGTTCGATGGCCGTTGATGGAAATCGACTATACGGGCCTTGATAAAATTATTAAAAATATCAATAATTAGTGTAGAATCATAAGAAATGATTAGGAAATAATTGGGATGAAAAAATTTATTTTTGAAAAGATAAAAATAGATTTTTATCGAAATGAACTAGTTTTGAACTAGAATTATAATCCCATTTATTTTTAAAATAAATAAAGTGGATTTGAAATGGTTTTAAAAGTAACCAGAATTTCCAATAATTGAATTGGAATGGATTTGAATCGAAATTGTCTTTGCAATATTTCAATGTTGGATTTCATGATTATACAGATATTGTTATGGAAATTTGAAAGATATATTTATATCGTTATTTCCAATACGATATTTGTTGGTCGTAGAATTTGATATTGAATATAAGCCGATATATTTTCTATTCAGAGCCTTGTATTTAATATCAAATGGGATTTGGGTTTGTCGTGAATGGTGTCTTCATTAACACTATTTTTAAACCCGGTTGGGAAAACGATTAAATCTTTTTATTTAGATTTAATGAAGTATACCAATTAAATGGTATTTAATTGGAATTGAATTTAAATTAATTTTTGGGTTTATCGTGAACGGTGTTTTAAATAACACTTGTTCTTTAACCCGATGATTAATGGAATGTGAATTGGGTTTATCGTGAACTGTGTTTTAACGACATTTGTTCTTTAACCCGATTTACAGTGAAATGTGATTTGGAATTTATAAATCTTTTGATAAGATTTAAAGTAAATTTTCCAAAGTAAAGTTTTCCAATTTAATAAAATAAATTGGAATGGAATGGAATTCGATTTGGTAATAATCGAAGTGAATTTCTGTGGCGGAAGACAACTAATATATCTGGAATTTAAAAGGCTTTGCCGTTATTCCATTTATATTATTAGTCGGATATGGAAGTTTATATCGATTATATATATATATATCGATTTGTTTTCCATGAAGATTCCATTGTAAATGGAATGTGATTTTGGGTTTGACGTGAACCATGTTTTAAATGACATTGGTTCTTTAACCCAGTTAAAGACAGGATATGATTTCCCAAGTTAAACAATCATTAATATTGATTTTTGGGAAGATTAAAACCAAGTGGAGTTTTAATGAATCTTTAATTAGATTGAAATGATCGAGAATGGAGTATCACTAGTTCTGCGCCAGGCGGTAGTTAAATCTTTAATTAGATTTGAAAGTGAAATGGTAATTGAATTTACCGATAACACCGTGGTGTTAGATATGAAGTATTACCAGTTTTACTTCATGGGATGAATAAGTTAGGATTGGGAAATTAAAAATAATGATTACTTCGGTAAGGTTCGTTAACCCGACTAGTTTGGATAAACCATAATTTGGTTTGAATTGATATTCAAAGGAAGATTAAAGAATAAATTTAAAGAATTTATTTTTGATAAAATTAATGGGAACCTTTCCCAAAGTATAAGAATATTTTAACAAAAGAATATTCTGAATTGGAATGAGGCGTATGTTGTGTTTGTGTAACACTTGTTTATTATATACGCGAGTTATTCAGAATGACCGGGTTTATCCCATTCTGAATAACTGATTCGACGATGTGTCGAGGATGAAGACGGTGGTCGAAGACCGGAGGTCTTCACATCGTTTGGATAATTACTGATGATCTTGATTGGGCTGTATGCCCAAGAGGAGGGAATCAGTTGGTGATTATCCAGACGTACTTGGAGATCGATGGATATGCGAGGTACAAGGTGCCTCCGGTTTCGTTCAGACCCAGAACGGACTTGTAAATGGACTATGTGTCTGACATTGGAAATCATTCTGTGTGATTGATGGATATCGGTTGCATGGAGTGGTTTGCCTGTGTGGCATGCTAAGATGCAAATGATCAAGGCTTCTGTTGAAAAGCAGAGTCTTGTGGTTGATGATCAAAGCATCGCCTGTGTGGCACAGCTTTGTGTAGCATTAATTCGCGAGCCTCACACCCAGGTGTAAACCAGGAACGGGAGAAGGGCCTCAGGGAGGGCATGCGTTTCCTTCTAGCTAGGAGTGGTGTTATGGGTTTTACATGCCCGGGCATTTTACTTATGTGGATGATGGATTGCGAGGCGCCCTGGTTAGATCGGACGATCCGGGTCCGATGGAGTCATTTGGCTGATTGACGCCCCATAGGGTGGGGAAATGCAGTGTTCAGGCATTTTAATCCACATCGGTGGACCGGCCCCGACGATCCAAGGCTTGACTGAGTACATGCCTGAGACACGGGCTAGAGCATCTCGAATTCGGTAAAGACAATCCCTTTCCTTGGTTTACAGATGGAAATCCAACTTCCAATACGTGACAATTGTGGTTTTGATTGTAGAACCTAGTATTGGCGACATGATATATGGTACTCATGCCATCTAGGATTGATACATTTATATTTGAAGTTGTTTTATACACTATGCACTTATAATAGTATCAAATGATTTGTTTTAACGTATCAAGCATTCTTTGGCTATTATAAGGTAAAACCCTATCCTCCGGCTTCTGTTGCATTGTGTGATGGGACCTGGGTCTTATAATAGCTTCATTTTTCTTTATTTAGCATTGCGCTATTACTATATGCACTGGTATTCTTGGGGTAAAAACCCGTTCCGTGTTATACGGCGTGGTCCCTTGATTTACCTAACTTTAAAATAAAGATTAATAACTGTTTTAGTTCTCACACCAGTCACATGACTGACCTAGAGTTTATTGTTTTAACCTAAACTCTGGGTGTCCCTATTTTCCGCACGGGCAGCTAGTAATTTTGGTTTTGCAAATTTATATTCACAGGATACTAATTTACAGTTGAAGCGATATTCGGAAAGCTCTGTATCCGTGTATTACTTTCAGTTATGTTTTGTATTATTTTTCCGCTGCAGTAATGTATTTAAATGTCTGATATTTAATGATGTGTAATATTTATTCATACTCTGTATATTCTTGTATTTTGATGGAATTGTTGTAATAAACAATGAAATGTTCTTCTGTTTGTGTTCTGATGTGGCTTGTCCTCTGTACAATCCGTGATTTCCCGTAAGGGGGATTTTGGGTCGTTATATTATAAGCGGTCAAAACAACGACGGGTGGTGCATCAATGTAGGTTCTGACGGAGTGCAGTCGTGCACGTACTCCGGAGTGGAAAAAGCAGGCACTAGGCATCGGTAGTTATACTGTAAGAACCCGTAACTTCCCCGGTAAGGAAAGAGCGGATACTTCGAGGATAGGACACAAAAGAACGCATACAGAAGAACATTTCATTGTATATAACAACAATTCCACCAGATTACAAGAATATACAGAGTATAAACAAATATTACACAACAGAAAAATATCAGAGATTACAATACATTACATAGCAAAGGAAAATAATACAAAATACAACTGAAGAAGATACACGGATACAAAGCTTTCCGGATATCGTTCCAACTGTAAACCAGGTTCCTGTGAATATAAATCTGCAAAACCCAAAACTACTAGCTGCCCATGTCGAAAATAAGGGCACCCAGAGTTTAGGTTAAAACAATAAACTCTAGGTCAGTCATGGGACTAGTGTGAGAACTAAAACAGTTATTAATATTTATTTTAAAGTTAGGTAAATCAATGGACCACGCCGTATAACACGGAACGGGTTTTCTCCCAAGAATACCAGTGTATAAAACAACAGCGCATTGCTAAATAAAGAAAAATGAAGCTATTATAAGACCTAGGTCCCATCACACAATGCAACGCAAGCCGGAGGATAGGGTTTTTACCTTATAATAGCCAAGAATGCTTGATACGCTAAATTTCATCTTTTAATTCTTAATTAAACTCCAACCGCAAATTAGTAAGAGAACGATTCCCTAAGTATTAACCCCGAAGGCCGAAACCAACATCAGACTAATATCCAAGAAACCACCCATCTTAGCTCGTTTCCAGTTAGTTTCTGATTTTATATACAATCATAAATATCAATCATAGACGGCATGAGCGCCCCATCCCACTATGTCGCCATATATAGGATTACAACTAAAACTGAACGTCACGTATTGGAAGTTGGATTTCCATCTATGAACCGAGGCAAAAGATAGTCCTCTACCGATTCGAGACGTTCTAGTCCGCCCCTCAGGTCAGAGCTCGAGTGACCTTTGGATCGTTAGGGCTGGTCCATCGATGTGGATTAAAATGCCTGGACACTGTGTTTCCCCACCCTTTGGGGTGTCAATGAGCCAGCGAATGACTCCATCGGCTTCACATAGTCACCGATATATCCGAGGCGCCTCGCAAACCAACAACCACATAAGTCAAACTCGTCAGGGCATGTAAAACCACTGACGCCACTTCTAACTAGAAGGAAACGCATGCCCTCCCTGATGTCCTCTCCCATTTCTGGTTCACAACCGGGGTGTGAGGCTCGCGAATCAACGCTACACAAAGCTACGCCACAAAGGCCGTTCTTTGATCATCACCACAAGACTTGCTTTTCAACAGAAGCCTTGATCAATTGCCACTTAGGCATGCCACACAGGCAATTCACTCCATGCGTTTGATATCCATCAATATAAAGCCCCTGAGCTCGTACATCTCAGAGAAGGGCGTTAAGCAAGAGAATAAATTCTCCGCCGCCAAAAAATATATATTTAATAGAAATCAATCACACAGAATAAAATCCAATGTCAGACACACAGTCCATTTACAAGTTCATTCTGGGTCTGAACAAAACCGGAGGCACCTAGTACCCCGCATATCCATCGATTTCCAAGTACGTCTGGACGATCACCAACTGTTTCCATCTTCTTGGGTGTACAACCCAATCAAGATCATCAGTAATCACCCAAATGATGTGAAGACTTCCGGTCTTCAACCGCCGTCTTCATCTTCGATTAATCGTCGAATCAGTTATTCAGAATGGGATAAACCCAGTCTTTCCGAATAACTCGCGTATATAATAAATAAGTGTTACACAAACACAACATACGCCTCATTCCAATTCATCAGTCACTAACCGTAAGCTAGTAAGAGAACAATTCCCCAAATATTAACCCCGAAGGCCGAAACCAACATTAGATCAATACCTAGGAAACCGCCCACCTTAGCCAACCTACAGTTAGTTTCTAAATTTCGCATTCTTAGGGAAAGGTTCCCATTAATTTTATCAAACTAGTCGGGATTAGCGAATCACACCGACATAATTATTTATTTTATTTCCCAATCCCAACCTATTTATCCCATGAAGTAAAACTGGTCATACTTCATATCTAACACCACGGTGTTATCGGTAAATTCAGTTACCATTTCACGTTCAAATCTAATTAAAGATTTAACTACCGTCTGGAGTAAAACTGGTGATACTCCATTCTCGATCTTTTCAATCTAATTAAAGATTCATTAAAACTCCACTTAGTTTTAATCTTTGACTGGGTTAAAGAATCAGTGTCATTTAAAACACGGCTCACGATAAATGCCAAAATCACATTACGTTTCAATCAGTCCCTAACCGTAAATTAGCAAGTGAGCAATTCCCTAAGTATTAACCCCGAAGGCCGAAACCAACATTAGATCAATACCCCAGAAACCATTCATCTTAACTAATCTCCGGTTAGTTTCTGATTATCTTAACTCCTTTGGGTCTAAGAACAGTATTATTGAAGATACCGTTCACGACAACCCAAAATCACATTTCATTAATTATCGGGTTAAAGAACAAGTGTTATTTAAAACACTGTTCACGATAAACCCAAAAATCAATACCAATTATATTCCAATTAAATATTATTTAATTGGTACACTTCATCAAATCTAAATAAAAAGATTTAATCTTTTTTCTCAACTGGGCTTAAGAACAGTGTTAATGAAGACACCATTCACGACAAACCCAAATCACATTTGATATTAAATACAAGGCTCTGAATAGAAAATATATCGGCTTATATTCAATATCAAATTCTACGACCAACAAATATCGTATTGGAAATAACGATATAAATATATCTTTCAAATTTCCATAACAATATCTGTATAATCACGAAATCTAACATCGAAATTTTCCAAAGACAATTTCGATTCAAATCCATTTCCACTTTATATATTAAAAATTCTGGTTATTTTCAAAACCAGTTCAAATCCACTTTATTTATTTTAGAAATAAATAGAATTATAATTCTAGTTCAAAACTAGTTCATTTCGATAAAAATCAATTTTTATCTTTTCAAGTATGGAGTTTTTCATCCCAATTTTCACAAATCATTTCTTATGATTTTACACAAATTATTGATATTTTTAATAATTTTATCAAGGCCCGTACAGTCGATTTCTATCAACGGCCATCGAACTGCACTTACACCGACCTTTTTCAAATTTGATTTGGACATAATTCCAAATACAACCGTTAGATTTCTAATTTCTAATATTCGATAGAAAGCTCTTTTCGATACGAACCCAACGGTTCTGGTTTTAGGAGAATCCGACGGTCGGATCTCCTGCAATATCCATTTGAAGTCAATGGTCGAAATTCACGAACTGCCGCGGCGCATTCTATTCAGGCCATTAAATATATATAATATATATATTATATATATTTCGTCGATTTCCTTTTAAAACGTATTTTATAAATCGTTTTAAATTCGTTTTCAAAACAGGTTTCAAATTTATATTCAATTTCTAATCAAAATTGAATATTCCAATATAAATTCGTTTTAATTTCATTTGACATCGATTTCAATTCAATTTCAATTTAATTCGAATTTCAATTCTATTCAGTTTAATTCGAATTTCGAATCAATTCAATTTAATTCGAATTTCAATTCACTTTAATTCGAATTTCAATTCACTTTAATTTAATTCGAATTTCAATTCACTTTAATTTAATTCGAATTTCAATTCACTTTAATTTAATTCGAATTTCAATTCACTTCAATATTCATTTCAATTTGAATAAAATCGATATAAATATCGTTCACGTCAAAATGGCGCAAATCTAATCAATACGGTTTCATATATTTCTATTTTCAAATATTTCTATTTCAAATATTTCAATTTCAAATATTTCACTTTCAAATATTTCTATTTCAAATATTTCTATTTCAAATATTTCAATTTCAAATATTTCACTTTCAAATATTTCTATTTCAAATATTTCTATTTCAAAACTGGAATGAGGCCCAATCAATTACCATAGATTTTATTTCTCTGGATTTCCATACAACGCATGTATATATCAACAATGACAAATAATCAACCATCATCCAAAGTGCATTCTACACTGTATAAGCATCAAATATAAATATTTAACGCTTATAACAGTCTGTCAATCAATCGATCGACATACAACCAATTATTGGGATTTGTGTATGTCATATATCATCCCAATACCCATGTGGGGTTTCAAACAATCAAACACAGATTTTTTTTGTGCAGTTGGGCGATGTGTAAAATTTATCGTCCCAATCAATATCAGTCAAATGTGTGTATATAAACAAATCGTTCGATTTGTTTATATTAATTTATTCCATTTCATATACACGTTAAAAATTCTTTTTTTAACTATAAAATATTTTTAACTATATAAATATTTTATTTCATTTCACATCACATTACACAATCAACTACACATCAAAATCAAACAAACATGCATACAAGCCGTTCATGGTCTGTGGATGACGGGTGTCGGGTGCTACTAAACACCGTCTGCATCCTAGTATATATTTCAACTAGAAAATATTTTAAAAGTGAGGAATTCTAACCGAGGGTTCCACTCCTTCATCTGAAAGGCCTGGATTCTGCTCGACTTTCAGTCAGTTCCATCGCACTCTTTTTCTCGCTGTTAATAAAAAAAATCCCATTTTTATTATGATGCTTATATTATAAAAAAATTATTTTTATCTCAACGCTTTATATATAAAAATTGCATTTTTATATCGCTACTCAAACAATAAAAATTATATTTTTATCGCTACTTCATATGAATAAAAATCGAATTTTTATCTTCGCTACAACATATATAAAAATCGTATTTTTATTTTCACTATTATATAAAAATCGAATTTTTATTTTCACTACTTCATGATAAAAATCATATTTTCTATATTCTTCTATTTTAAAACAATGAAGGTATATATTTTTAAAACAATGAAGGTATATATTTTTAAAACAATGAAGGTATATATTTTTAAAACCATGAATGTATATATTTTTAAAACAATAAAGGTATATATTAAACCAATGAAGGTATATATTTTTAAAACAATGAAGGTATATATTTTTAAAACCATGAATGTATATATTTTTAAAACAATGAAGGTATATATTTTTAAAACCATGAATGTATATATTTTTAAAATCATGAATGTATATATTTTTAAAACCATGAATGTATATATTTTTAAAACAATGACTTTTTATAATTTAAAAAAAATCAAGGTTTTAATTACTCTAAATATTTCTGGACCGTTGATTTTGGATCCAAGGCCGCAGCCTTTCTTCTTCGTCCTTCATGTGGTATACAGAACCGTAACCCAAAATTGCGGCCCCCTCTTTGACCAAAATCGCACCCTTCTCGAGGCGTTCTGGTGATGATCGCCACCCGCCATGCGAACGAGCTTCGGCTTCTCTTTCCAACGCTGGCACTGGCGGCAAACACGAGGCCTTCCCCTGCCCTGAAAGTGCTGTCGAACGATGGGTCTTGGAGATGGCCTGAGGAGAGAGGAGGGCGTTGCAGAGGTGGCAGACGGCCTTGACGCGGCGGCGATTGGGTGTTGGGGCAGTCGGATTTGGGAACGACGAGGGGGGTCTCGATCTGAACAGGGGTTTTAAAAATGGGGGCTCTCCTATTTTGTCGTTGGAGAATTAGGGTTAACACCCTATTATATATATAATTTATTAAATTAATTACTTAATTCAAAAAGGTAACTTCTCCATTTGAACCCTAAACGAGACCCAATGACTGTCATCCCTAGCTAATTACCCCCATTCTGAACACAATGGGATATGTATCGTAAGCTGATTCGATCGTTTCGATCAGTTTTCGTCAAAATCAATATATAACTCTATATATTGAATTTGATCGCGCATTTCAATTTACCAGGGTCACATACGAACTCTAAAAATTCCCGAAAAATATTTTCTAGCTTCGTATTGACGATACGGTCCTAACAAAACTAGTTTTGTCGAATTCTGAGACCGTTAGAAAAATGACCGTTTTCCAGTCGATTAAAATCAACTAAAACTGGTCAAACGCGTTTTCCTTTGCCACGCTCACATAATGATTCGAAAAATTATGAAATTTGAAACCTAGCAATAATTTGACATCGCGGATCCAACAAAAGTGGTTTCGTCAAAATCTGAGGTCGTTTGCGAAATGGCCATTTTTAAGGGCCGAAATTCCATAGCGACTATTCTGAAATTTCAACTGGACATATCTTTTGATTCCCGCTATGAAATTCCAATCTTTTGGATTCGTTGGAAAGATATTCACAAATAGATTCTAATATTTTTGGTTTCACTAAAATCCGGTTTATTTTGCACCCGGTACATTCATTTGAACTTTGAAATCGAATTATCGAACTACCGCGCCATTTTCAATTCATTTTATAAATATAAATAATTATTTATATTCTAACGACGATTTGAATAAATATATATGTTCTATTTCTATTCAAAATAAATTTCTCGTCGATATTATTTAAAATAATTCATTTTAAATATTCAAAATTCACTAAAATTGCCAAAATAAAAATTTTAAATTGGCTCGGATTTCCGGGTCGTTACAATCTCCCCCACTTAAAACTTTTCGTCCCCGAAAAGGAACAAAGCCGAAAGTTGTTTAACAAACCAACTCAACTTTCAATATTTTCATTACGGCTTAAGTTCTTCAACTTTTCAGTTTCTAAGAACTTTCCAAATTTTTCAAAATTTTGGCTAACACCCTAAATTTTCGAAAAATTTCGCCATAACCTCCCCTGCACCGGAGACTTCGGGATATTTCATATAGCCTCCCATGGCCTTCTTCAATCCAAAAGAAAAAGAAAAAGCCATGCGGCTAGCCAATCGGCTCATAAAATCACCCAAAACTCAAGAAATACAATAAACATGTACCTATTTGTCGGGCAAACAATTTTATTCTTCTGCTCTAGCCTCCTTGCTATGACCTGTTCAATGTAAGTACATGTATATGCAAGCAAATGCGACTAATTTTCAATACAATTCGCTATTTGATTCAATTTGGCTAAATGGTTAAAATTTTAATTAATCAAACTATAATCAAACAACACAATCAGCAATCAATTAGTTGATTAGTTTTTCAAATTCATAACTTTGATATATGTTAAAAAAAATCAGATTTTTGATGCCAAATCACAACAATAAGCCCTATATAATTTCGGTTCTCACACCAGTCTATGGAAATATATAGATATCACACTTTCGTCACTCGAAGATAAATTCTAACGACGAGTACTCAACCATCAGAATCATCTTCGGGCCACTAGAGTATGATTCTATATCTATCCAGTATATTAAAACTTCGAATGCACGCGGATCAGACGTATACGCAAAATCTTTATATACTGGATTGTCCAAATTTAATACAAATAAATAATCAAATACGAATAATTGATTTAAATTTTCAAAACAAAAATTGTTTTCACTTTAAAAATATACTCTTCACACTCGTTCTAGGATACTACTGATCCCATCTCTAACGAGTCATTCCCATTGGATATTACTAATCCAATCTCTGATGAATTTTTTCGTATGGTTCTAATGTGTCTTGTTCTCTGAGCTTTGTAAACCAAAGCTCTGATACCAAATGTAAGAACCCGTAACTTCCCCGGTAAGGAAAGAGCGGATACTTGGAGGACAAGCCACAAAAGAACGCATACAGAAGAACATTTCATTGTATATAACAACAATTCCACCAGATTACAAGAATATACAGAGTATAAATAAATATTACACAACAGAAAAATATCAGAGATTACAATACATTACATAGCAACGGAAAATAATACAAAATACAACTGAAGAAGATACACGGATACAAAGCTTTCCGGATATCGTTCCAGTTGTAAACTAGGTTCCTGTGAATATAAATCTGCAAAACCCAAAACTACTAGCTGCCCGTGTCGAAAATAAGGGCACCCAGAGTTTAGGTTAAAACAATAAACTCCAGGTCAGTCATGGGACTGGTGTGAGAACTAAAACAGTTATTAATCTTTATTTTAAAGTTAGGTAAATCAAGGGACCACGCCGTATAACACGGAATGGGTTTTCTCCCAAGAATACAAGTGTATAAAACAACAACGCAATGCTAAATAAAGAAAAATGAAGCTATTATAAGACCCAGGTCCCATCACACAATGCAACGCAAGCCGGAGGATAGGGTTTTTACCTTATAATAGCCAAGAATGCTTGATACGCTAAATTTCATCTTTTAATTCTTAATCAGACTCCAACCGCAAATTAGTAAGAGAACGATTCCCTAAGTATTAAACCCGAAGGCCGAAACCAACATCAGACTAATACCCAGGAAACCACCCATCTTAGCTCGTTCCCAGTTAGTTTCTGATTTTATATACAATCGTAAATATCAACCATAGACGGCATGAGTGCCCCATGCCACTGTGTCGCCATATATAGGATTACAACTAAAACCAAACGTCACGTATTGGAAGTTGGATTTCCGTCTATGAACCGAGGAAAAAGATAGTCCTCTACCGATTCGAGACGCTCTAGTCCTCCCCTTAGGTCAGAGCTCGAGTGACCTTTGGATCGTCAGGGCCGGTCCACCGATGTGGATTAAAATGCCTGAACACTGCGTTTCACCACCCTTTGGGGTGTCAATGAGCCAACGAATGACTCCATCGGCTTCACATAGTCACTGATATATCCGAAGCGCCTCGCAAACCAACAACCACATAAGTCAAACTCATCAGGGCGTGTAAAACCACTGAAGCCACTTCTAACTAGAAGGAAATGCATGCCCTCCCTGATGTCCTCTCCTGTTTCTGGTTCACAACCGGGGTGTGAGGCTCGCGAATCACTGCTACACAAAGCTACGCCACAAAGGTCGTGCTTTGATCATCGCCACAAGAATTTTCTTTTCAACAGAAGCCTTGATCGATTACCACTTAGGCATGCCACACAGGCAATTCACTCCATGCGTTTGATATCCATCAATATATAGCCCCTGAGCTCGTACTTCTCAGAGAAGGGCGTTAAGAAAGATAATAAATTCTCCACCGCCAAACAGATATATATTTAATAGAAATCAATTACACAGAATAAAATCCAATGTCAGACACATAGTCCATTTACAAGTTCGTTCTGGGTCTGAACGAAACCGGAGGCACCTAGTACCCCGCATATCCATCGATCTCCAAGTACGTCTGGACGATCACCAACTGTTTCCATCTTCTTGGGTGTATAGCCCAATAAAGATCATCAGTAATCACCCAAACGATGTGAAGACTTCCGGTCTTCAACCACCGTCTTCATCTTCGACTAATCTTCGAATCAGTTATTCAGAATGGGATAAACCCGGTCTTTTCGAATAACTTGCGTATATAATAAATAAGTGTTACACAAACACAACATACGCCTCATTCCAATTCATCAGTCACTAACCGTAAGCTAGTAAGAGAACAATTCCCCAAATATTAACCCCGAAGGCCGAAATCAACATCAGATCAATACCTAGGAAACCGCCCATCTTAGCCAACCTACAGTCAGTTTCTAAATTTCGCATTCTTAGGGAAAGGTTCCCATTAATTTTATCAAACTAGTCGGGATTAGCGAATCACAACGAAGTAGTTATTTATTTTATTTCCCAATCCCAACCTATTTATCCCATGAAGTAAAACTGTTCATACTTCATATCTAACACCACGGTGTTATCGGTAAATTCAATTACCATTTTACATTCAAATCTAATTAAGGATTTAACTACCTTCTGGAGTAAAACTGGTGATACTCCATTCTCGATCTTTTCAATCTAATTAAAGATTCATTAAAACTCCACTTAGTTTTAATCTTTGACTGGGTTAAAGAATCAGTGTCGTTTAAAACACGACTCACGATAAACCCCAAAATCACATTACGTTTCAATCAGTCCCTAACCGTAAATTAGCAAGTGAGCAATTCCCTAAGTATTAACCCCGAAGGCCGAAACCAACATCAGATCAATACCCCAGAAACCATTCATCTTAACTAATCTCCAGTTAGTTTCTGATTTTCTTAACTCCTTTGGGTCTAAGAACATTATTATTGAAGATACCGTTCACGACAACCCAAAATCACATTTCATTAATTATCGGGTTAAAGAACAAGTGTTATTTAAAACACTGTTCACGATAAACCCAAAAATCAATATAAATTCAATTCCAATTAAATATTATTTAATTGGTACACTTCATCAAATCTAAATAAAAAGATTTAATCTTTTTTCTCAACTGGGCTTAAGAACAGTGTTAATGAAGACACCATTCACGACAAACCCAAATCACATTTGATATTAAATACAAGGCTCTGAATAGAAAATATATCGGCTTATATTCAATATCAAATTCTACGACCAACAAATATCGTATTGGAAATAACGATATAAATATATCTTTCAAATTTCCCTAACAATATCTGTATAATCACGAAATCCAACATCGAAATATTCCAAAGACAATTTCGATTCAAATCCATTTCCACTTTATATATTGGAAATTCTGGTTATTTTCAAAACCAGTTCAAATCCACTTTATTTATTTTAGAAATAAATAGAATTATAATTCTAGTTCAAAACTAGTTCATTTCGATAAAAATCTATTTTTATCTTTTCAAGTATGGAGTTTTTCATCCCAATTTTCACAAATCATTTCTTATGATTTTACACAAATTATTGATATTTTTAATAATTTTATCAAGGCCTGTACAGTCGATTTCCATCAACGGCCATCAAACTGCACTTACAACGACCTTTTTCAAATTTGATTTGGACATAATTCCAAATCCAACCGTTAGATTTCTAATTTCTAATATTCCTTAGAAAGCTCTTTTCGATACGAACCCAACGGTTCCGGTTTTAGGAGAATCCGACGGTCGGATCTCCCGCAATATCCATTCGAAGTCAATGGTCGAAATTCACGAACTCCCACGGCGCGGCGCGTTCTATTCAGGCCATTATATATATATATATATATATATATATATATATATATAATATATATTTCGTCGATTTCCTTTTAAAACGTATTTTATAAATCGTTTTAAATTCGTTTTCAAAACGGTTTCAACTTCATATTCAATTTCTAATCAAAATTGAATATTCCAATATAAATTCGTTTTAATTTCATTTCACATCGATTTCAATTCAATTTCAATTTAGTTCGAATTTCAATTCTATTCAGTTTAATTCGAATTTCGAATCAATTCAATTTAATTCGAATTTAAATTCACTTCAAATTAATTCGAATTTCAATTCACTTTAATTTAATTCGAATTTCAATTCACTTTAATTTAATTCGAAATTCAATTCACTTTAATTTAATTCGAATTTCAATTCACTTCAATATTCATTTCAATTTGAATAAAATCGATATAAATATCATTCACGTCAAAATGGCGCAAATCTAATCAAAACGGCTTCATATATTTCTATTTTCAAATATTTCTATTTCAAATATTTCTATTTCAAATATTTCTCTTTCAAATATTTCTATTTCAAATATTTCTATTTCAAATATTTCTCTTTCAAAACTGGAATGAGGCCCAATCAATTACCATAGATTTTATTTCTATGGATTTCCATACAACACATGCATATATCAACAATGACAAATAATCAACCATCATCCAAAGTGCATTGTACATTGTATAAGCATCAAATATAAATATTTAACGCTTATAACAGTCTGTCAATCAATCGATCGACATACAACCAATTATTGGGATTTGTGTATGTCATATATCATCCCAATACCCGTGTGGGGTTTCAAACAATCAAACACAGATTTTATTTGTGCAGTTGGGCGATGTGTAAAATTTATCGTCCCAATCAATATCAGTCAAATGTGTGTATATAAACAAATCTTTCGATTTGTTTATATTAATTTATTCCATTTCATATACACGTTAAAAATTCTATTTTTAACTATAAAATATTTTTAACTATAAAATATTTTTAACTATATAAATATTTTATTTCATTTCACATCACATTACACAATCAACTACACATCAAAATCAAACGAACAAGCATACAAGCCGTCCATGGTCTGTGGACGACGGGTGTCGGGTGCTACTAAACACCGTCTGCATCCAAGTATATATTTCAACCAGAAAATAAATTAAAAGTGAGGAGTTCTCATCGAGGGTTCCACTCCTTCATCTGAACGGACTGGATTCTGCTCGGCTTTCAGTCAGTTCCATCGCACTCTTTTTCTCGCTGTTCATAAAAAAAAATCACATTTTTATTATGATATTTATGTTATAAAAAAATTATTTTTATCTCAAAACTTTATATATAAAAAACACATTTTTATATCGCTACTCAAACAATAAAAATTATATTTTTATCGCTACTTCATATGAATAAAAATCGAATTTTTATCTTCGCTACAACATATATAAAAATCGTATTTTTATTTTCACTATTATATAAAAATCGAATTTTTATTTTCACTACTTCATGATAAAAATCATATTTTCTATATTCTTCTATTTTAAAACAATGAAGGTATATATTTTTAAAACAATGAAGGTATATATTTTTAAAACAATGAAGGTATATATTTTTAAAACCATGAATGTATATATTTTTAAAACAATGAAGGTATATATTTTTAAAACCATGAATGTGTATATTTTTAAAACCATGAATGTATATATTTTTAAAACCATGAATGTATATATTTTTAAAACAATGACTTTTTATAATTTAAAAAAAATCAAGGTTTTAATTACTCTAAATATTTCTGGACCGTTGATTTTGGATCCAAGGCCGCAGCCTTTCTTCTTCGTCCTTCATGCGGTATACAGAAACGTAACCGAAAATTGTGGCCCCCCCTTTGACCAAAATCGCATCCTTCTCAAGGCGTTCTGGTGATGATCGCCACCCGCCACGTGAACGAGCTTCGGCTTCTCTTTCCAACGCTGGCACCGGCGGCGAACACGAGGCCTTCCCCTGCCCTGAAAGTGCTGTCAAACGATGGGTCATAGAGATGGCCTGAGGAGAGAGGAGGGCATTGCAGAGGTGGCGGACGGCCTTGACGCGGTGACGATTGGGTGTTGGGGCAGTCGGATTTGAGAACGACGAGGGGGGGTCTCGATCTGAACAGGGATTTTAAAAAAGGGGACGCTCCTATTTTGTCATTGGAGAATTAGGGTTAACACCCTATTATATATATAATTTATTAAATTAATTAATAAATTCAAAAAGGTAACTTCTCCATTTGAACCCTAAACGAGACCCAACGACTGTCATCCTTAGCTAATTACCCCCATTCCGAACACAATGGGATATGTATCGTAAGCTGATTCGATCGTTTCAATCAGTTTTCGTCAAAATCAACATATAACTCTATATAGTGAATTTGATCATGCATTTCTATTTACCGGGGTCACATACGAACTCTAAATATTCCCGAAAAATATTTTCTAGCTTCGTATTGACGATACGGTCCTAACAAAACTAGTTTCATTGAATTCTGAGACCGTTAGAAAAATGACCATTTTCCAGTCAATTAAAATCAACTAAAACTGGTCAAACGCGTTTTTCTTTGCCACGCTTACATATTGATTCGAAAAATTATGAAATTTGAAACCTAGCGATAATTTGACATCGCGGATCCAACAAAATTGGTCCGTCGAAATCCGAGGTCGTTTACAAAATGGCCATTTTTAAGGGCCGAAATTCCATAGCGACTATTCTGAAATTTCAACTGGACATATCTTTTGATTCCCGCTATGAAATTCCAATCTTTCGGATTCGTTGGAAAGATATTCACAAATAGATTCTAATATTTTTGGTTTCACTAAAATCCGGTTTATTTTGCACCCGGTACATTCATTTGAACTTTGAAATTGAATTATCGAACTACCGCGCCATTTTCAATTCCTTTTATAAATATAAATAATTATTTATATTCTAACGAAGATTCGAATAAATATATACGTTCTATTTCTATTCAAAATAAATTTCTCGCCGATATTATTTAAAAAAATTCATTTTAAATATTCAAAATTCGCTAAAATTGCCAAAATAAAAAATTTAAATTGGCTCGGATTTCCGGGTCGTTACATATACTCTATGCATCTTGAATTGTGTCGGGTTGCCACCATAGGATTTGATACACCACATGGTGGGACCAGCACAGGTATCTACAATCATGCGGGGCCGAATGACACAAGTGGTAAACGTATGCGAGTAGGAGCCGATTGATAAAAAGGGGATCATTTATCTTGTACACATGATGCTAGTTGTAACACTTGTAAAGAGGTGCAGAGAAGTAGAAATGAGTGCGACAGCATATTCAACCTTATTATCTTATTCCTAGGATGTTGTCCTGGATTCAGTTTATTCAAGTCATAATCCTTTTTCTTGTTTACATGCTAAATAATCACTGAACTTACCAGACTCATGTCTGACCCATTTCCTTTCGTCTTCTTTTCTTCAGTTCCCTCTCCCCCCCCCCCCCCCCGGTCCGCAGGGAGGGAATACTTCAGCTTAGATTAGATCATTTCCAGCTTGAAGAGAGTAGATGTATTGCTTGGAATCTTTTTCCTCGGGCTATGGCTTTGGATAATCTCTTATTGGGGATTTATGCTGCCTTACTGTTGTTTTAATGCTTCTTTTTTGTTTTAATTCAAGACAAATATTTTGTTGTAATAATTTGGAAGTTGTTTTGAAACAGTTGTTGTAATGTTTTATCTGAACCATGTACTTATGAAATAAATTTAGTTTTCCGCTCTTTGTATGTCTGTCTTGTAAATTATCTGTATCTTTTACCTATAATGCTCCACAGAAGTTAAGGCATTCCCTTTGTGAGTGATCTTAACGGAGGTGGGGTGTTTAGCTGAAAAGCAATCCCTTGACGTAGATTATCGATTCTCTAATTTAGAGTTGATTCTTAGAAAATAGTTATTGCAGTCGTTGGATTAGCTTCTGAATCTCAACTTGAATTCTAAACTTCATTTCTTGAAGAACTAGAATAGTATAAGGACGTCTTTTAATTATTTTGATATGAATTAGGGTAGAGTATAGGCGTAATGAAGTTGTGTAGAGAAAACTGTAGCCTTAGGGGTGTTTATATAGCATAGGGATCAACGTATCTGGTCAGAACGGGTGTCCAAATGTAGAAAAACGAAGCAGTCCTCGGATCTAGAAATAGGGGGGAGGTCGACACCCTGGTCAACCTATATCGACCAGGGGGTCGACCTTCTTTGTTTAAATTACTGCATGGCCATATTAACCAATTAATTGAACCCAAAAACTCAAATCACCACTTAGCTGCTGTTACAAACGAAGCTCCTCCTTTCTCCATTGTATACTGTAGCCCGTTGTGTACAGCAACATACTCGTGCACATGCATGAGCTCCACATCCAACACCGCATTGCACCGATCATCACTACACACCACACAACACATACTGATCTCCATTTCCAAACTCAACAGCCCTGTCCCTTATTTACAGTAAAACCGTTATCAAACCCCCTTGCCATTTATAACTATGATCCAAGAAAACGTCTCTCGCCGCCACCTCCGACCGCTGGAACACCTCCAACTCCAGCCACACGACGGTGACAACCTCCGGCAATGATCCCCCCTGTGCGCAGTCTCCGACCTTCACCATGATGATGTAGTTTCGACGAGAGTCGATGGTTAAAAAAATGTAACCCAAAACCTACTACCACCTCATTCACTCAAATTACTCCATGGAAAAATGATTTAGCATTTTTCCCTTGACTACTGACACCTCCCGCTACTCTCCGACTTCGTGCCATTGATCTCGATCGTCTAGATTGCCTGTTCTTGCCCCAGTTGCAAATTCCGACCATCACCAATATAACACACCCGCTACGGTCACTCACTAAGGGAATGCCATAGCATCGGTGGAGCATCTTAATTGAATATAGAACAGAAAAGTTACAACAAGACAGATATAAGTAATACTTGAGAATTTAAAACATCATTTCATTGCAGCGGAAAGTAAAACATGTTTGGTTACATCACTAAACCATAAACAAGAGTCAAGTACATAATATCCATCTTGATAAAACAAAAGTACATAATCCCACTACATGAACTGTTAGCCATAAAAGAAAAGATAAACTGAGCTTTACTTCAATGGTCCAAGCTCCAAAAGACAGATAAAGCAATCTGATCAAAGCCCACTAGTGCTAGGCCCACTCTGAGAACCTGAGGGTTGGGGAAAAAGATAAAAACAACGGGGTCAGACATAAGTCTGAGTGAGCCCTATAACTTTAACAATACAATCATTAAAGTAATTAGGGTATGATATAAACCTGGTACGGTACGACTGGGGATAAATGACTACACTAAGCAGCCAACTATACTTAGGATAAACTAAGATAACGGTAAAGACGCGCCTATCCACCTAAGGATAAATACTACCCTGCACCACACCAGATCTACCCACCCAAGGGTAATCCCTACACTGCACCACACCAGATCTACCCACCCAAGGGTAATTCCTACTTAAAGGTTAATCTCACTAAGTGTAATTTTTAATAGTAGTTCCGTGTACCCCTAGCTGACTACATAGGTGCCGTCTGCCCTTATCTCCACTAGGTGTACCCACAACTTAGTAATTTTAATAGTAGTCTCGTGTACCCCTAGCTGACTACATAGGTGTCGTCTGCCCCTATCTCCACTAGGTGTACCCACTACTCCCATTCGATCGGCTCCCTAACGTAGATACCCGTGCTGGCCCCACAGTGGGGTGTATCACTCCCCAAAGTGGCAACCCGATACAATCAATGGTGCACGGCTTATACCTACACGATGCAACAACGTGTTACCTACCAGCCCGGGTCCACACACGCATATGAAACCCGTTGGACTTGCGTTGCCACCGCTAACCCATTTTTGGCCTCTTATAGTCAAACCCAGTACGCGTGTTCCGTCCTCGACATGGGTCAAGCCCACTAAGATACATATGGGTTACTGGTTGAAATGGGCCCCCACAAGCTACCCACCTAAGCTTGTCATTTTTTTCTAGTGCATCCCACTTAACCCTTTTTAATAATCATGTCCACTTACATGTTTAAAGTTTGGTTAAGTCATCTACTCATATTTCAATTGCCACTCAAGGCACCCACTAGATTTCCCCATGCCACCCAAGGCACTTACTTGATTTCCACATGCCACCCAAGGCACTTACTTAACCCTTTAATCATGTTTAATTACATGTTCCACTTTGGTTAAGTATTTTAATCTTATCTTCCATTGCCACCCAAGGCAACCACAAGATTTTCCCCATGCCACCCAAGGCACTTACTTAACCCTTTAATCGTGTTTAATTACATGTTCCACTTTGGTTAAGTATTTTTAATTCTTATCTTTCATTGCCACCCAAGGCAACCATTAGATTTTCCCCATGCCACCAAAGGCACTTACTTAACCCTTTAATCATGTTTAATTACATGTTCCACTTTGGTTAAGTATTTTAATCTTATATTTCATTGCCACCCAAGGCAACCATTAGATTTTCCCCATGCCACCAAAGGCGCTTACTTAACCCTTTAATCATGTTTAATTACATGTTCCACTTTGGTTAAGTATTCTAATCGTATTTTCTATTACCACCCAAGGCAACCACTAGATTTTTCCACATGCCACCCAAGGCACCCACTTAACCCCTCATGTCCCTCTACATGCTAATATGGTTAAGTGTTTCTTAATTGATTAAGAACGTAACCATTGTAAAGACCTCTCACATTAGACTATCTTTTATGGCAGCTGGATTTGTCGGTCGGGTCCGGGCATCCTTACGCCATAACCGAGTCTAACCTCGTGTCTTTACACTTGTCACGTATTAAGTTTGTGCCTAAGACCTCTCACATTGGGCCAATCAATTGTAGCCGCTGGATTTGCCGGTCGGTTCCGGGCAGTCTTATGCTACAAAAGGGTCCAACCTCGTGTCTTAGTCGATTAATTACACCTAATTAATCACCCCCATATTTCGAATTAATTTTCCCTAATTAATTCCAATTTTAACGATGTACATAATTGACTCAATTATGTCCATCCACTTTATGGTATGCATAATCATACCAACTTCACACCATTTCGTTAACATGTATATTAACCCCATCGTTCCCCATGTAATTCGCCAACATGACATAAAAGGGAAGATTCATCACAAATACAATGGGTTCAACTTGCATAACATTAGCATCAACATGGGTTTAAAGGTGTGAACATGCATATAGCATCAACCCAAGTAGCATAAATAATCAACCCAAACTTGCATGAATCACATATGTCATAAAGAGGTTAACTTGCATAAGTTATTTATGTCATACAAAGGGGTAAACTTGCATATGTATATATGACATACAAAGGGGTTAACTTGCATATTTATGCATATCATACTAAGGTGTAAACTTGCACATGTTACTTGCATATCATCAAACACCAAACTTGCATAACATGTCATATATGAACATGCATATAATCAAACACCAAACTTGCATAACATATCATATATGAACTTGCATATAATCATACACCAAACTTGCATAACATGTCATATATGAACTTGCATATAATCATACACCAATCTTGCATAACATGTTATATATGAACTTGCCTAATCATGGTGTCATAATGGATCAATGTTTATCATAGCAATTTGCATAACTAGCATCATGAACACATAGCCTAACACTTGCATAACTTGCATAACATCATGATCATGTAGCATATAACTTGCATAACATCATGAACATGTAGCATATGACTTGCATAACTTGCATAACATCATGATCACTTAGCATATGACTTGCATAACTTGCTTAACATCATGAACACTTAGCCTATAACTTGCATAACATGCATAACTTCATTAACACATAGCATATAACTTGCATAACATCATTAACACATAGCATATAACTTGCATAACATGCATAACATCATTAACACATAGCATATAACTTGCATAACTTGCATTGATCCACATTCATAGCCATAACCTCATTATATCCTACCATAATCATTTCAACAATTGGTCATTAAGGCTATAGAAAACTCACAACTTGTTGATTAGCACTCCTAAGAAGAAGATTAAGTTGCAAGAGTTGATTAGAGATTGATTTGAGAAGCTATCTTCCTCTTTAGATTGATGGAGGCTCCTTCAAGTTGCATTTTGACGGCATAACGACGTTGTATCTATTTTTAGTATGAATTAGGGTAGTCTTAGGGTGTATTTATAGAGTAGTTAGGTGTTTTAGGCCATTAGATTAACCCTAAATCAGATTAGAGCCGTCAGATCTCGTCCTAGCCACCAAAACACAGCCCAAAAGCCAAACTGGTGCACCCAGGTCGCCTGGGCTCGACCAGGGAGGTCGACCCCCAGGTCGACACTAGGTTCGACACCCTAGTCGACCTGGTGGGCAGGTCGACACCCCTGTCGACCCCCAGGTCGACTCCCTGGGTCTGGTGGGAATTTTCCCGCCCCTTCTGAAATTTGAAATTTTACTATTTAAAACCTGTTTTAAATTTTCTGAAACTTCTTCGGGCCATATCTGGGTCATACGAACTCCGATTTTCGAAAACTCGGACTCTATTTCGCGTATTTTTCCGAGACGAACACAATGGCATAACCCGTTTCCCCTGATTCAGATTTTAAAATTTAATTCTGCCCTGTTTTATATTATAGCAAGTTATTCAACATACGGGGTGTTACATTCTCCCCTACTTAAAGGATTTCGTCCCCGAAATCTCTAAGTCAAGAAGAACGTATCCTACCAACCAAACAACCATCTACTCAAACCATCAAACACTGGCATCCATTGTCCTTAAAGTTTCTAATGCTGTATGAACATATGCAAAAAGTGTGTGTACATGTTCCCTGTCTAATGCAAAATCAGGCGGTCTACTGATTTAGTTGACCTCCTTAATGCAAACCATGATAGTGCCATGCATCCAATATGTATGTGAAAGATCCCTATCGACACATACTATTTCTACATGAGTGCACAATCATTCACCAAAATGCATCATCCATGTGATAACACAACCACTATACATCCATTAATATAGCTACCTACACACAATTTTATGCAATATGCAATATGAAGTGATTGAGCCGATCTAGTGCCTAGAGTGTGTGTATATGCATCCACGAGCAACCACTAGCAACCACTTGCATCCACACGCATCCATCAAACATAACATGTCTCAAACACATGTTTCAACCATAGGTTTTCCCTATCTAAAGGTCAAAGGTACTAATGAGAGGACATACTAAAGATAAGATAAGTACTATACAAACGATAAAGGAGAAGTTAAATGACATACCCTCAAAAAGAAATGGGTACAATGAACGCATCTTCGCTTCTGTCTCCCAAGTAGCATTACTCTCATCTTCTCGCCTTGGCACTTTGACTAGTCGAACCTCTCTGTTTCTCAACTTCCTAATCTCTGACCCAAGGATGCGGGTAGGAGCTCGTCGAATAGTCGCATCACGCTCTACCTCCACTTCTCTAAGCAAGCTCGGCTCTACCACCTCTGCGGTCTCATGTAGGCACTTCCTCAAATGTGATACATGGAATACGTCATGTACCCCACTGCTTCTTGCAAACTCTTCCAAAACTCGTTAGTGAAGATAGGATCTCGATCGTTAACTATGCTAGAAGGTACACAATATAACCGAGCTATCTCTCGAAGGTAAACTGAAGCTAGCCATGGAGCAGTCCTCTTGCTCTTCACGGGTATAAAATGGGCGCTCTTAGTAAGTCTATCTACCACAACCCAAATTCCCGTATTACCCTTCCTCGATCTCGGTAACCCATCCATAAAATCCATCGAGACGCTATCCCACTTCCATTGCGGAACTTCCAATGGGTGAAGCAACCCACCGGGTTTCTTTTGCTCCGCTTTCACTTGTTGGCACACCAAGAATCTAGCGACATACTCGGCCACATCTTTCTTCATACCGGCCCAAAAGAAAACTCGCTTCATGTCTTGGTACATCTTGTCCCCACCGGGATGAATGGTCATCCTAGAACGATGCACATCATCAAGAATAGCCTTCCTCAAACCCTCGTCTTGCGGTACACAAAGTCTACCGTCTCTACGCAAGCACCCCCTATCGTCTAGGGTGTACCTACTCAAATGGCTGGACAACTCTCCCCTTATGAGCCTCTCTACCAACTCAACCAACTGTGGGTCGTCCCGCTGTGCCTCGCCAATCCGCCCCAAAAGAGTAGGTCTGACCTCTAAGGATGCTAGCTAACCGGGTATAAAGTCAACAGAAGGTCTGAAATCAACCATCGAGATAAATTCCAAGCTTCGTCGTTCCATGAATAATGGAATCAAGGACAACCTTTTTTTGCTCAAGGCGTCTGCCACCACGTTACCCTTGCCAGGGGTATATGCTATCTCGAAATCTTAGGATGCTAAGAACTCCATCCACGTTTGCTGTCTCAAGACTATGCGCTCGAAGAGTCTCCAACACTTCCCTAATATGTAGGGCATGCTTTTCTCCACTTCTGGAGAGAACCAGGATATTTTCCCATACAAAATCATCACAACTATCCGTCTTTCACGCAGACCATCCTAGTCGAACTCGACATCCCCCAAGTGCAAGCCCCAAAGGCCTAAACCAATATCAGACAAACACCCAAGGGACACCTCCTTCGAATTCAGACGACCTACGTGAGATGATACTAGTAAAAACGGCTAAATAATTAAGCCCTTGTCCAACTCTGGATGTCCTTGCCAGTCTCGCTCCAAAACCACCGTTGATCAAATAACTGGCTTTGCTTAACCTATTCAGCACACACGAAAACTTATTTCGCTTTTAGAAAAGACCAAGATGTCATCCACAAAGACCACTACAAAGTTATTTAGGTACTCCCTGAACACCCTACTCATCAAATCAGCAAAGTATGCGGGGAGTTCGTCAAACCAAATGGCATCACCAGCCACTTATAGAAACCATCCGGAGTCCTAAAAGGCGGTCTTCTCTATGCTATCCTCAGTCACTCCCAACTGATGAAACCCCGTGGCTAAGTCCAACTGTGAAACACTGAGGCGCCAACCAACCGATCAAAAAGATCATCAATCCTTGGCAATGGGTGTCTATTCTTCTTTGTGAGCTTGTTGAGCTCTCTATAGTCTGCACAAAGTCTGAGGGACCCATCCGCCTTCGTGGCAAAAACTACTGGAGCACCCCACTCCGATATACTTCGTCTTATGAACCCCTTCTCAAGCAGCTCCCCTACTTGCTTATGGAGTTCCCTCCTCTCACGAGGAGCCATGCGGCGCACTGACAAAGATACTGGTTTAGCATCATCTACCAGATATATTCGGAGGTCTATCTCCCGCTTCGGAGGTAAGCCCTTCACCTCCTCAAACACATCTGAGTATTCCCGGACTACTCTAACAGATCGCAAACTCTCGACCGAAGCGTCAGGCGATTCAAGATAACTTAGCATAACATAATCTATGGGATTACAAGAGATCTCGAGAGTGTTACCCAAGCGGGTCATGAGCCTAATACTCTCCTTTCACAATCAAGAACGGCACCATTACTGGATAACCAGTCCATGCCCAAAATCAACCCATAGACCGTGAAGCCCAAACAAAAGCATCACCTCTAAACTCAACGCTAAGTATGGAAATCTTCAAACCCAAACATATCATGGACAAATAAGTGGAGCCCCCCAATTGGGTTTGAAACAACCAAGGGATCATCTACTAAACTGGTGTCTAGGTGCAGTGACTCAACTAATGATGATGAGATAAACGAATGTGATGCGCCAGAGTCGAATAAAGTTCGAACAGGATGATCGAGAGAACCAAATTCCAACTTAGACGGTCCTACCCCCATCAGGTATTCCCGTCGTGAGGGAATACATCTACCCTCCAGAAGATCCCGTACTTCGTCCTTACCTCTTTGGACAACCCCAAGGTGTCCTATTTCTCCAAAACAACTAGCCTTCCCCTTCACATTCTCCTTTCGTGGCCTTCTTACCACGATGAGGTTTCGTCCTTTATTTACCTAATAGCTATTTGAACCTTCCTCTCTCGTCCATCTTAAAGGTACCCATAAGCCCTCCACCTCCTTGGACTAACTTCTTGGCCTGGAAAACGTCTTAGTCCCTTGAAGTGGTTCTTCCGTCCTTCATACGGAAGTCCTTATTTATCTTAAAAAGACATCTATACACGGAGGGGAAAATTCAAAAAGAGAAAGAGGAAGAGATTCAAAACGGAGAATCGAAGGAAGGATATATGGCTCTTGGGGATTATGTTCTTTTCTTTCAAAAACTTTTCTCTTAAAAACATGTTTTTGAAAATACTTCTTCCAAAAATGTTTTTAGAAAAATAATTTTCTAAAACTTTTATCTGTTCTGGTAACCTGGCTCTGATACCACATATAACACCCCACTCCCGCTACGGTCACTCACTAAGGGAATGCCATAGCATCGGTGGAGCATCTTAAGTGAATATAGAACAGAAAAGTTACAACAAGACAGATATAAGTAATACTTGAGAATTTAAAACATCATTTCATTGCAGCGGAAAGTAAAACATGTTTGGTTACATCACTAAACCATAAACAAGAGTCAAGTACATAATATCCATCTTGATAAAACAAAAGTACATAATCCCACTACATGAACTGTTAGCCATAAAAGAAAAGATAAACTGAGCTTTACATCAATGGTCCAAGCTCCAAAAGACAGATAAAGCAATCTGATCAAAGCCCACTAGTGCTAGGCCCACTCTGAGAACCTGAGGGTTGGGGAAAAAGATAAAAACAACGGGGTCAGACATAAGTCTGAGTGAGCCCTATAACTTTAACAATACAATCATTAAAGTAATTAGGGTATGATATAAACCTGGTACGGTACGACTGGGGATAAATGACTACACTAAGCAGCCAACTATACTTAGGATAAACTAAGATAACGGTAAAGACGCGCCTATCCACCTAAGGATAAATACTACCCTGCACCACACCAGATCTACCCACCCAAGGGTAATACCTACACTGCACCACACCAGATCTACCCACCCAAGGGTAATTCCTACTTAAAGGTTGATCCCACTAAGTGTAGTTTTTAATAGTAGTTCCGTGTACCCCTAGCTGACTACATAGGTGCCGTTTGCCCCTGTCTCCACTAGGTGTACCCACAACTTAGTAATTTTAATAGTAGTCTCGTGTACCCCTAGCTGACTACATAGGTGTCGTCTGCTCCTATCTCCACTAGGTGTACCCACTACTCCCATTCGATCGGCTCCCTAACGTAGATACCCGTGCTGGCCCCACAGTGGGGTGTATCACTCCCCAAAGTGGCAACCCGATACAATCAATGGTGCACGGCTTATACCTACATGATGCAACAACGTCTTACCTACCAGCCCGGGTCCACACACGCATATGAAACCCGTTGGACTTGCATTGCCACCGCTAACCCGTATTTGGCCTCTTATAGTCAAACCCAGTAAGCGTGTCCCATCCTCGACATGGGTCGAGCCCACTAAGATACATATGGGTTATTGGTTGAAATGGGCCCCCACAAGCTACCCACCTAAGCTTGTCATTTTTTTCTAGTGCATCCCACTTAACCCTTTTTAATAATCATGTCCACTTACATGTTTAAAGTTTGGTTAAGTCATCTACTCATATTTCAATTGCCACTCAAGGCACCCACTAGATTTCCCCATGCCACCCAAGGCACTTACTTGATTTCCACATGCCACCCAAGGCACTTACTTAACCCTTTAATCATGTTTAATTACATGTTCCACTTTGGTTAAGTATTTTAATCTTATCTTCCATTGCCACCCAAGGCAACCACTAGATTTTCCCCATGCCACCCAAGGCACTTACTTAACCCTTTAATCATGTTTAATTACATGTTCCACTTTGGTTAAGTATTTTTAATTCTTATCTTTCATTGCCACCTAAGGCAACCATTAGATTTTCCCCATGCCACCAAAGGCACTTACTTAACCCTTTAATCATGTTTAATTACATGTTCCACTTTGGTTAAGTATTTTAATCTTATCTTTCATTGCCACCCAAGGCAACCATTAGATTTTCCCCATGCCACCAAAGGCGCTTACTTAACCCTTTAATCATGTTTAATTACATGTTCCACTTTGGTTATGTATTCTAATCATATTTTCTATTGCTACCCAAGGCAACCACTAGATTTTTCCACATGCCACCCAAGGCACCCACTTAACCCCTCATGTCCCTATACATGCTAATATGGTTAAGTGTTTCTTAATTGATTAAGAACGTAACCGTTGTAAAGACCTCTCACATTAGACTATCTTTTATGGCAGCTGGATTTGCCGGTCGGGTCCGGGCAGCCTTACGCCATAACCGAGTCTAACCTCGTGTCTTTACACTTGTCACGTATTAAGTTTGTGCCTAAGACCTCTCACATTGGGCCAATCATTTGTAGCCGCTGGATTTGCCGGTCGGTTCCGGGCAGTCTTATGCTACAAAAGGGTCCAACCTCGTGTCTTATTCGATTAATTACACCTAATTAATCACCCCCATATTTCGAATTAATTTTCCCTAATTAATTCCAATTTTAACGATGTACATAATTGACTCAATTATGTCCATACACTTTATGGTATGCATAATCATACCAACTTCACACCATTTCATTAACATGTATGTTAACCCCATCGTTCCCCACGTAATTCGCCAACATGACATAAAAGGGAAGATTCATCACAAATACAATGGGTTCAACTTGCATAACATTAGCATCAACATGGGTTTAAAGGTGTGAACATGCATATAGCATCAACCCAACTAGCATAAATAATCAACCCAAACTTGCATGAATCACATATGTCATAAAGAGGTTAACTTGCATAAGTTATTTATGTCATACAAAGGGGTAAACTTGCATATGTATATATGACATACAAAGGGGTTAACTTGCATATGTATGCATATCATACTAAGGTGTAAACTTGCACATGTTACTTGCATATCATCAAACACCAAACTTGCATAACATGTCATATAATCAAACACCAAACTTGCATAACATATCATATATGAACTTGCATATAATCATACACCAAACTTGTATAACATGTCATATATGAACTTGCATATAATCATACACCAATCTTGCATAACATTTTATATATGAACTTGCCTAATCATGGTGTCATAATGGATCAATGTTTATCATAGCAATTTGCATAACTAGCATCATGAACACATAGCCTAACACTTGCATAACTTGCATAACATCATGATCATGTAGCATATAACTTGCGTAACATCATGAACATGTAGCATATGACTTGCATAACTTGCATAACATCATGATCACTTAGCCTATGACTTGCATAACTTGCTTAACATCATGAACACTTAGCCTATAACTTGCATAACATGCATAACATCATTAACACATAGCATATAACTTGCATAACATGCATAACATCATTAACACATAGCATATAACTTGCATAACATCATTAACACATAGCATATAACTTGCATTGATCCACATTCATAGCCATAACCTCATTATATCCTATCATAATCATTTCAACAATTGGTCATTAAGGCTATAGAAAACTCATAACTTGTTGATTAGCACTCCTAAGAAGAAGATTAAGTTGCAAGAGTTGATTATAGATTGATTTGAGAAGCTATCTTCCTCTTTAGATTGATGGAGGCTCCTTCAAGTTGCATTTTGACGGCATAACGACGTTGTATCTATTTTTAGTATGAATTAGGGTAGTCTTAGGGTGTATTTATAGAGTAGTTAGGTGTTTTAGGCCATTAGATTAACCCTAAATCAGATTAGAGCCGTCAGATCTCGTCCTAGCCACCAAAACACAGCCCAAAAGCCAAACTGGTGCACCCAGGTTGCCTGGGCTCGACCAGGGAGGTCGACCCCCAGGTCACGTATAACACCCAACACCCGATATACTTCGTCTTATGAACCCCTTCTCAAGCAGCTCCCCTACTTGCTTATGGAGTTCCCTCCTCTCACGAGGAGCCATGCGGTGCACTGACAAAGATACTGGTTTAGCATCATCTACCAGATATATTCGGAGGTCTATCTCCTGCTTCGGAGGTAAGCCCTTCACCTCCTCAAACACATCCGAGTATTCCCGGACTACTCTAACAGATCGCAAACTCTCGACCGAAGCGTCAGGCGATTCAAGATAACTTAGCATAACAGAATCTATGGGATTACAAGAGATCTCGAGAGTGTTACCTAAGCGGGTCATGAGCCTAACAACTCTCCTTTCACAATCAAGAACGGCACCATTACTGGATAACCAGTCCATGCCCAAAATTAACCCATAGCCCGTGAAGCCCAAACAAAAGCATCACCTCTAAACTCAACGCTAAGTATGGAAATCTTCAAACCCAAACATATCATGGACAAATAAGTGGAGCCCCCCAATTGGGTTTGAAACAACCAAGGGATCATCTACTAAACTGGTGTCTAGGTGCAGTGACTCAACTAATGATGATGAGATAAACGAATGTGATGCGCCAGAGTCGAATAAAGTTCGAACAGGATGATCGAGAGAACCAAATTCCAACTTAGACGGTCCTACCCCCATCAGGTATTCCCGTCGTGAGGGAATACATCTACCCTCCAGAAGATCCTGTACTTCGTCCTTACCTCTTTGGACAACCCCAAGGTGTCCTATTTCTCCAAAACAACTAGCCTTCCCCTTCACATCCATAGCCATAACCTCATTATATCCTATCATAATCATTTCAACAATTGGTCATTAAGGCTATAGAAAACTCACAACTTGTTGATTAGCACTCCTAAGAAGAAGATTAAGTTGCAAGAGTTGATTAGAGATTGATTTGAGAAGCTATCTTCCTCTTTAGATTGATGGAGGCTCCTTCAAGTTGCATTTTGACGGCATAACGACGTTGTATCTATTTTTAATATGAATTAGGGTAGTCTTAGGGTGTATTTATAGAGTAGTTAGGTGTTTTAGGCCATTAGATTAACCCTAAATCAGATTAGAGCCGTCAGATCTCGTCCTAGCCACCAAAACACAGCCCAAAAGCCAAACTGGTGCACCCAGGTCGCCTGGGCTCGACCAGGGAGGTCGACCCCCAGGTCGACACTAGGGTCGACACCCTAGTCGACCTGGTGGGCAGGTGACACCCCTGTCGACCCCTAGGTCGACTCCCTGGGTCTGGCGGGAATTTTCCCGCCACTTCTGAAATTTGAAATTTTACTATTTAAAACCTGTTTTAAATTTTCTGAAATTTCTTCGGGCCATATCTAGGTCATACGGACTCCGATTTTCGAAAACTCGGACTCTATTTCGCGTATTTTTCCGAGGCGAACGCAATGTCATAGCCCGTTTCCCCTGATTCAGATTTTAAATTTTAATTCTGCCCTGTTTTATATTATAGCAAGTTATTCAACATACGGGGTGTTACAACCAAATATCTCACTAACCACTAAACTAAAATTCGTAAAAGTTGTACTAAAATTCCTTATTTACTCATACGATTTCATTTTAATGCCTGGAACATGATTTTGTGCTAGTTGAAATTTCATGTTTTTAAACTATGTTACTGGAAATTTGGTACAACTATGGATATACACATTTACATGATCTATAACTATTTTCTCTTTACACTATGAACCTATATCAACAACTTTCACGAGGAAACTAGACATTAAAACTCATTTGAATTAAATCTATGGGATTTACGAATTACAAGGTTAACTGTGCTTCTGTGTATATAAGCACAGGAACAGTTAATGTTTGTTTACAGGGTGTTCATGCTATCATAAAACCATCATACCAGTGTTAGAGATGATATACTATATACATACACATATGTACAATTCACCACTTGTGATCATTCAATATTAACTACTGCAAAGATTTAACAAAGTCTAAAAATGAGTTTACTCACAATATGAGCTTACTGTTTTCTTTTCAATGCATTAAACAGGATGTGTAAAGTATATATAATATATGCCATAAACATACATGCAAGTATATATAATTTAAACAAAATCAATGCATAGAAAGGATGGTGTCTACTCACTGTGTTTGCTCTTCTCTGTTTCTTAGAATCTGCTGCTTGATTGATCTCTTAGGCTCGATTGTTTCGTGTGAGGAAGTGTATAGGTTTTTTACTTGTATTTATAAGAAAATTTTAGTATTAAATATATAGGTTCATTAAATGATTGTAGGCTCTTCTACCCTACAAATAGAACAACTGATGTTTAAAGCAAATATTTGCTTCAGGTCACTTAGTCCTAGTTCTATTTGGGTTTCAGAAATCACATGCTATGCTGAATAAAAATATACTATATCTTGTATAAAACCTTGTTTTCTTCTTAACTTCTAGAAATATTCAACCTTCTAAGGCCATGCTTATCAAATGCAGTCGAATGGTTTCAAGAATTTTTAAATCTTGTTGATAATAGTTTTGTTTGTATATTTGCTGTAGTGACATTAGCTTACACAAGATTTCACTACACATCTTAATAAAATTTGGACCCTTGTGTTTATAAAATGGCATACATCTGTGCGGTTATATCCACCTTTGATTTGTTGTTATTTCAAATAGTTAAATCATATAAATGGTTCCATTTCTAATGTTTAATCCCATTAATGTTTTGACTATTGCTTTGTTGTTACATGAGCAATACTCTTTGTTATTTTGTTTGGGCATTTTACCATACACGTGGTGTGCATCATAACGTATTTTACATTTAACATTTGAGGATACTTGTGTTAACTGTACTGATTTGTTGCATATGTTTTCTACTTCATTCTCTTCACTGGCTTCTTAATTCAGAGCTCATCTATATTTTCTAATTAGTAAATGTCATATTAGCATATACATTATGCAATAATTGAATATGTAAGTTTCTAGTATTTAAGGTTTTCGTTGCAAGCTTAAAATATGAACTTATGTTGAAACATAACTAAATATATTCATATTAGTTTAAAACTCATTTCAAATAGTTACACGATGATTTAAAGTCGAAGACATTGAAGACGGTGGTTGAAAACCTGCGATCTTCACATCAAATGGACGATTACTAATGTCCTAAATTAGGTAGCTCCCAGTAAAGGATTAAAGTGGTAGTTCGAGAGTTATTTGAAATACTGAGTTAAAACTCATTTCAAATAATTACATGATGATTTAAAGTCGAAGACATTGAAGACGGTGGTTGAAGACCGGCGATCTTCACATCGAATGGATGACTACTGATGCCCTAAATTGGGTAGCTCCCAGTAAAGGGTTAAAGTGGTAGTTGTCCGGATGTACTTGTTGATTGTCTGGATATGCGAGAACCTCTCTTCCGTATTGGACATACGGGACAAGGAATAAGGTATCTCAGGTTTCTTTCAGACCCAGAACCGACTTGTAAATGGATGTGTGTCTGACATTGGATTTCGTTCTGTGTGAATTGATTTCTATTAAATATATATCTGTTTGGTGGCGGATAATTTATTCTCTTGCTTAACACCCTTCTTTAAGACATACGAGCTTAGAGGTTATATATTGATAGATATCAGTTGCATGGCGTGGATTGTCAATGTGGCATGCTAAGATGCAAATGATCAAGGCTTTTGTTGAAAAGCAGAGCCTTGTGGTTGATGATCAAAGCACAGCTTTATTTAGCCTAGCTTTGTGTATAGCGTTACTTCGCGAGCCTCACACCCCGGTATGAGTCAAAAACGGAATGAGGATGGCAGGGAGTGCATGCGTTTCTTTCTAGCTAGAAGTGATGTCATGGCATGAAGCCCAGACATTTTTACTTATGTGGATGTGGATTGTGAGGGCACTCGGATATTGGTCACTACTAGCCAAGTGATAGGTCCAATAGGACCGGAAAACGTATTGTTCAGGAATAACTAATCCACTAAAGTATTTGTGGACCGGCCCTGCTGCTAACTAGGGCTCGCCAACGTCCGAGTCCTGAGGCATTTGCTAAAGTGTCTCGAAATCGGTGAGGATGATTCCTAGCCTCGACTCATGATGGAAACCAAATTTCCAATATGACATTACGGATTTGATTGCAAACCTATATATGGCGACATAGTATATGCTAGTTATACCATCTAGGATTGATACATTTACTTTGAAAATGTTTTACATTTTATTGTATGAACAATTTTCTAATTCAAATATACAAATAAAAAAGAAATTTCATTGTATTAACAATGTTAACAAATCCTATGATTTATGCATACAATTAAAAAAACATATTCTAACAGGATGAGATTTATATTAAAACAAAAATATATTCTAACAAATGATTATTTTATTCTCATTAACATGCTAAAAAGATTACATTTTTATTAAACATAAACACAATTGAACAAACGATTATTTTTCTCATTAACATGGTAAAGATTATGTTTTTATCAAACATAAACATGATTTAACAAATGATTATTTTTCTCATTAACATGGTAAAGATTATGTTTTTATCAAACATAAACATGATTCAACAAACGATTATTTTTAACATTAACATGGTAAAGATTATGTTTTTATCAAACATAAATATGATTCAACAAATGATTATTTTATTTTCATTAACATGTTAAAAAGAATTTTTTTAACAAATAAACATTTATTCCAAGACATGTTTATTTTAGTGAAAATTAGGCTCACATCCCTAAAATGAAACTTAATTCACGCCACATCTAGTCAATGTTTACTTGCGTTTTCGGTCCCTATTTTAAGGTGCCACCTAGAATTTCCAGCCCCTTCCGCCTCCTGCCATGCAATGTTACGTGTTTTTCCATTTCCGACCCCAAAAAAATGCGCTATGATATAAAAAAAATCCAAAAAATAGGAAATATTCCCAGAAGCATTCGCCAAAAAAAAAAAAGTTGCATACTTCTGTGCAACTGTTTCCTATAGTAGCATACATACATGCATATATTCATATAGTGTATTTGTGTTGAAAATCTGGACCAATATATGCATACATGTATGCAACTATTAGCAAATAACTGCATACAAAGTTGAACTGAGATTCATGTGTAACGAAGAGTTGCATACATGAATGCAACTATTCTGTATATATGCATGCATGTGTGCATTAAATTTAAAAGGGAAGTTGAACTGAGGTTCACGTATTATAAAAAGTTGCATACCTGAATGCAAATTTTCTGTATATATGCATGCATGTGTGCAACAAATTTAAAAGGGACGATGGCTTCTTAATATGCGCAGAATGTATGCATATATTATGTATAAGAGCACAGATGCGTGCAACAATGTCTGAAAACGGCGAATGCTCGGAAAAACAGACAAGATTTGAATATATGCACAAAAGGATGCGTATAATGCTGTTTAGTTGCATACATGTATGCATTTATACTGCAGTTGGGCGAAAGGCTGAAATATAAGCATGAATGTATGCAACTATTTACGAATATGTGCATCTTTTGATGCAAAAACCTGCTATTTCGCTGATTTTGTGTTATTTTGGGTTTTGATGTGGTTTTCGATTGTTTTTCCACCTGAATTTTTTGGCGTGAACATGTTTTATTTAATAATGAATTTTCGTGATTTTTTTATATTTTTTTTACCTATTTTTGAAAAATAGGGACCTAATTTACATGAAAAGTTGGACCGGATGTGAGCCTAATTTTGAAACTTAATAGGGACCTGTGAAAATCGGACCCTTTATTTTATATGTCGCCTACATATGCTAAAAATCACATTTTTAATTAACTAATAACTATTTCTTTGCATGAAAATTTTATACCACGCATATATGATTTTCTACAACACATATGATTTTCAACAATGCATACATATCATTATACAACGCATATATATTTTATAAAACATTATATAATCTATACTACGCATATATATTTTATACAATTCTTATATAATCTATGCTACGCATATACCTTTTTTTTCATACAACACTTACATAATTTTATACAACGCTCATATGATTTTATACAACGCATAAATAATTTGTATAACGCTTACCTAAACAAAAAATCATATCCTTAAGGAAATAATAATTATTTCTTCGCATGACAATTTTTATTATTCCTTACATAAGCTAAAAATCAAATTTTTAACTAACTAATATTATTTCGTATCATTCACTAGTTAAAAATCACATTTTTAACTTACCAAAAATTATTTCATCTCATAATGATTTTTCTACATTGTATAAACAATTTTATACATCGCAAGAATATATTTTATAATCCATTTTCAAGTGAGTTTAGAAATCTCATGACAATCTTCTACATCACATATATAAGCTAAAAATTATTTCATATCATACATTAGTTAAAAATCACATTTTAAACTTGCTAAAAATTATTTCATAATTAAATATTTTTTTTATTTTCCACTAACAATAATGGTTCTAACTGACAATTTGAAACGACCCGAAATCCCCCTTACGGGAAATCACGGATTGAGTTGTGGACAAGATGAATCAAAACCCAAACAGAAGAACATTACATTGTTAATTACAACAATTCCATCAGAATACAAGAATATACAGAGTATGTACAAATAAAATACATTCGATAAATATCAGAGATTACAATAAATTAATGCAGCGGAAAAATAGTACAATACACAACTGGAATTAATACACGGATACTGAGCTTTTTGAATATCGCTTCAGCTGTAAATTAGGATCCTGTGAATATAAATCTGCAAAACCAAAACTACTAGCTGCCCGTGCGGAAAATAGGGGCACCCAGAGTTTAGTTTAAAACAATAAACTCCAGGTCAGTCATGTGACTGGTGTGAGAACTAAAACAGTTATTAATCTTTATTTTAAAGTTGGGTAAATCAAGGGACCACGCCGTATAACATGGAACAGGTTTCCTCCCAAGAGTACCAGTGCATAAAACAACAGCGCAATGCTAAATAAAGAACAATGAAGCTATTATAAGACCCAGGTCCCATCACACAATGCAACTCAAGCCAGAGGATAGGGTTTTTACCTTATAATAGCCAAGAATGCTTGGTACGTGAAATTTCATCTTTTATTATTACTATAAGTGTATAGTGTCAAAACAATTTCAATCATAAGTATCAATCATAGACGGCATAAGTGCCCCATACCACTATGTCGCCATACTAGGCTCTACAATCAAAACCGCAAAGTCACGTATTGGAAGTTGGATTTCCATCTGTGAACCGAGGCAAGGGATCGTCCTCAACGGATTTTGAGACAATCTAGCCCATGTCCCAGGCAAGCGGGCAGACAAGCCTTGGATCGTCAGGGTCGGTCCACCGATGTGGATTATTATGGTTGAACACTGCGTTTCCCCTCCCTTTGGGGCGTAAATGAGCCCAATGACTCCATCGGCTCCACATAGTCACCAATATATCTAAGGCGCCTCGCAATCCAACAACCACACAGGTGAAAATAATATAAATGTCAGGGCGGGTAGGTCACTGACACCACTCTAGCTAGAAGGAAACGCATGCCCTCCCTGATGTCCTCTCCCATTTCTGGTTCACAACCGGGGTGTGAGGCTCAAGAACTAACGTTACACAAAGCTATGCCACACAGGCGGTGCTTTGATCATCAACCACAAGACTCTGCTTTTCAACAAAAGCCTTGATCATTTGCCACATAGGCATGCCACACTGGCAATTCACTCCATGCGATTGATATCCATCAATATATAACCTCTGAGCTCGTACGTCTCAGAGAAGTGCGTTAAGCAAGAGAATAAATTCTACACCGCCAAACAGATATATATTTAATAGAAATCAATCACATAGAATAAAATCCAATGCCAGACACACAGTCCATTTACAAGTTCGTTCTGGGTCTGAATGAAACCGGAGGCACCTTGTACCTCGCATATCCATCGATCTCCAAGTACGTCTGGACGATCACCAACTGATTCCCTCCTCTTGGGTGTACAGCCCAATCAAGATCATCAGCAATTATCCAAACGACGTGAAGACCTCCGGTCTTCGACCACCATCTTAATCCTTGACACATCATCGAATCAGTTATTTAGAATGGGATAAAGCCGGTCTTTCCGAATAACTCGCGTATATAATAAAATAAGTGTTACACTAACACAACATACGCCTCATTCCAATTCATCAGTCCCTAACCGTAAATTAGTAAGAGAACAATTCCCCAAATATTAACCTCGAAGGCCGAAACCAACATCAGATCAATACCCAGGAAACCATTCATCTTAACTAATCTTCAGTTAATTGCTAAATTTCACATTCTTAGGGAGAGGTTCCCATTAATTTTATCAAAGATAAATTCCTTAAATTTATTCTTTAATCTTCTTTTTAAAATCAATTCAAACCAAATTATGGTTTATCCAAACTAGCCGGGATTAACGAACCTTACCGAAGTAATCAATTGTTAAATTTCCCAACCCCAACCTATTCATCCCATGAAGTAAAACTGGTAATACTTCATATCTAACACCACGGTGTTACCGGTAAATTCAATTACCATTTCATGTTCAAATCTAATTAAAGATTTAACTATCGCCTGGAGCAAAACTGGTGATACTCCAATCTCGATCACTTCAATCTAATTAAAGATTCATTAAAACTCACTTAGTTTTAATCTTCCAAAAAATCAATATCAATGATTATTTACTTGGGAAATCATATCCTGTCTTTAACTGGGTTAAAGAACCAATGTCATTTAAAACACGGTTCATGATAAACCCCAAAAATCACATTCTATTCCATTAGCCTTTAACCGTAAATTAGCAAGTGAACAATTCCCTAAGTAATAACCCCGAAGGACAAAACCAACATCAGATCAATACCCAATAACCCATTCCTCTTAACTAATCTTCAATTAGTTTCTGATTTTCTTAACTCCGTTGGGTCTAAGAACGGTATTATTAAAGATACCGTTAACGACAAACCAAAATCACATTCAAATTCAATTCCAATTAAATTCCATTTGATTGGTAAAATTCATTAAATCTAAATAAAAAGATTTAATCTTTTTCTCAACTGGGTTTAAGAACAATGTAAATGAAGACATCATTCACAACAAACCCAAATCCCATTTGATATTAAATACAAGGCTCCGAATAGAAAATATATCGGCTTATATTCAATATCAAATTCTACGACTAACAAATATCGTATTGGAAATAACGATATAAATATATCTTTCAAATTCCCATAACAATATCTGCATAATCACGAAATCCAACATCGAAATATTCCAAAGACAATTTCGATTCAAATCCATTTCCACTTTATATATTGGAAATTCTGGTTATTTTCAAAACCATTTCAAATCCACTTCATTTATTTTAAAAATAAATAGGATTGTAATTCTAGTTCAAAACTAGTTCATTTCGATAAAAATCTATTTTTATCTTTTCAAATATGGAAATTTTCATCCTATTTCTTCATAAATCATTTCTTATGATTTTACACAAATTATTACTATTTTTAATAATTTTATCAAGGCCCGTACAGTCGAATTCCATCAACGGCCATCGAACTGCACTTACAACGACCTTTTCCAAATTTGTTTTGGACATAATTCCAAATCCAACCGTTAGATTTCAAATCTCTAATATTCGTTAGAAAGCTCTTTTCGATACGAACCCAACAGTTCAAATTTTAGGAGAATCAGACGGTCGGACCTCCCATAATGTCCATTCGAAGTCAATGGTCGAAATTCGCAAACTGCCGCAGCGCGGCGCGTTCTATTCAGGCCATTATACATATATTATATATATTTCGTCGATATACTTTTAAAACGTATTATATAAATTGTTTTAAATTCGTTTTCAAAACGATTTTAACTTCATATCCAATTTCGAATTAAAATTGAATATTCTATATCATTAACATATAAATGATAATATTTTTAAAACATTATATTTTGAAATCACTTCCTTTTCTATATTCATTATAAAAACGAATATAATCGATATAAATATCGTTCGTGTCAAAATGGCGCATATCTAATCAACACGGCTTTATATACTTCAATAACTTCGTTATTCTATTCAACAAATGAATATTTTCTTCAACACATGATTTTTTTTTTTCAAAACATGAATATTCTCAACACATGAGTATTGTCAACACATGACTATTTTTGTTATTTAATATATTTTATATAATTATGATTTCTATCGTTTAATTCTTAATCAAACTCCAACTGTAAATTAGTAAGAGAACGATTCCCTAAGTATTAACCCCGAAGGCCGAAACCAACATCAGATCAATACCCAGGAAACCACTCATCTTATCTAGTTTCCAGTTAGTTTCTAATTTTATATATGATAAAGATGTAAATTTTATTGTTAAAATATTTCGTTCAACACATGATAAGTTTCAATACGTGAATATTCTCAACACATGAGTATCGTCAACACACGACTATTTATTCTATTCAACACATGAATCTTTATTTTATAATATTATTTATTCTCCAAATTGGAATGAGTCCCAATCAATTACCATATAATGTTAATTATATGGATTTCCATACAACACATGTATATAATAGCAATGATAAATAATAAACCATCATCCAGAGTGCACCACATAACTGCATAAGCATTAAATATAAATAATTAATGCTTACACAGTCTGTCAACCTATCGATTGACATACAACTAAACAATCGGGATTAGTGTACGTCAAATATCATCCCAATACCCATGTGGGGTTTCAAATCAACAAACACAGATTTTATTTGTGCAGTTGGGCGATGTTTAAAATTTATCGTCCCAATCAATATCAGTCAAATCAGTGTATATAAACAAATCGTCCGATTTGTTTATTACTATTTATTTTACTTCAACACATGAATATTTTATTCTATTCAACACATGAATATATATTACTTTCCATTCCACCTCACAATCAATTTTCACACAAACAAATCAATCCAAACGCAATCAAAAAAACAAGTCGTCCATGGTCTGTGGACGACGGGTGTCGGGTGCTACTAAGCACCGTCTGCATCCTAGTGTATATTTCAAACTAGAAATAAATTAAAATTGAGGAGTTCTCACCGACTAGCTAAACAACTCCGCAATTTCATTTCTGAATTTTCGAACCGTCTGGATTTGCCTGTTCAACACAATCTTCTTTACGCTGTTCACATTAAAAATCACATTTTTATTTCAATGCTATAGAAATAAAAATCACATTTTTAATTCTTCTCCTTATATAAAAATTATATTTTTATAACGATATTCATATAATAAAAATCATATTTTTATTCAAAGAATTTTCATGTAAAGATCAAATTTTTAATTACATAACTAATTAAAACAAAAATAGAAGCTCACCAGCCAAATCGGAGGTGGTAAATAGCAGTGCCGGAGTCGTGGGTGGCCGGACAGTTGATGACAGGGCCCACATTAGCCGGAGCATCGGTTTTAAAGGGGGTTTGGGCTATTTTGGGATGGATTGGGGTTTAGAGGGAGGGAGAGGTCGGGGAAATGGCGTCGGGGCTGGGGAAGAAGCAGTGCAGGCGGAGGGGTTCGATTCAGGTGGCGTCGGCGGCTATGGGGTGGCTGGCGTCGGGTTTGGAGGAAGAAAAGAAGGGGAGAGAGGAAAGACGGAGCGGGGGAAGGAGGATAAGGGGAGGGGGTGCGACGGTCGTGGGGCAGCCACGCCTGGTGACGGCGCACCCGAGGGCGCGGTGGCGCTCTGATCGGAGGAGCGACGGGGCTCCTCCTTCCTCTCGTTTCTTTTTTTTTCGTTGACTTCTGAACGGGGAAAGAGAATTGAGGGAGGGTGTTATATAAATATATTAATTTAATTTATTTTCAAAAAATGTAACTTTTTAATTCGAACTCCAAACGAGGTCCAACGACCGTCGTCCGTAGCTAATTACCCTCATTCCGAACACAATGGGATATGTTTCGTAAGCCAATTCGGTCGTTACGATTAGTTTTCGCTAAATTTAAAATATAAATCATTATATTATAAATCCAAACGCACATTTCAATTTACCGAAGCCACATACGGACTCTAAAAATTCCCGAAAAATATTTTCTAACTTCGTATTGATGATATGGTCCTAACAAAACTAATTTCGTCGAATTCCGAGACCGTTTGAAAAATGCCCATTTTCTGGACGATCGAAATTGACTGAAACTGTTAAAACATGTTTTACTTCGCCACGCTCACATATTGATTCAAAAAATTACGAACTTTGGAATCTAGCAATATCTCGACATCCCGGATCCAACAAAAGTTGTTTCGTCGAAAACAGAGGTCGTTTGCAAAATTTTCATTTTTAAGGGCCATAATTCCATAGCGACTATTCTGAATTTTCAACTGGGCATAACTTTTTATTCCCGCTATGAAATTTCAATTTTTCGGATTCGTTGGAAATATATTGTCAAATAGATTCAAATATTTTTGGTTTCGCTAAAATCCGGTTTATTTTGAATCCTGCACATTCATTTGAAATTTGAAATCGAATTCTCAAACTACTGCGCCATTTTCAATTCCTTTTATAATTAAAATAAAATATTTATATTCTAACGACGATTCAAATATATATATATATGTTCGAATTCTATTCGAAATAAATTTCTCGTAGTCATTATTTAAAATAATCATTTTAAATAATCAAAATTCATTAAAATTGCCAAAATAAAAATTTTGAATTGGCTCGAATTTCCGGGTTATTACACAATTAAGTCTCACGTAAATAATTTTCTAATCCACCCCTTTTCTAATTTGAATTTAGATTTCTCACTAGTTACACTTTTGTATTTAAATGCCATGACCGCGCATATATCAAGTAAAATGATATTTTTAACTTACGACACATCATTTAACATCATAATGAACTTATATAATTAACCCTAAATCATTATATAATCATATAAATTCACTAACTACGATTAACGTTAAACTAGCCCTTTAAGTTTCGGTTTCTCACATACATCAATTAAAAATGATATCTTTATCACACTACTTAATTATTAACATCATATTAAACTTGTCTAATCAGTCAATAATGATTATCTAATCCAATCAATTAACTATAGATAGTTAGGTTTCGTTTGATTTTGAACGGGATGGGTTATTTGGAAGGAATATTTGAAGCGGAATTGTTACGAACAGAGAATGCATTTTTCTTATGAAAGGGGCATATTGGAAGGGGCATATTTATTATTTTATTGTTTTTATATATATTATTTTTAATTGTTTGTGTTTGTGTGTGTTTATTGTTGAACAGAATAGAACGTATGAGGTAATTGCAGAATACAAATTGCAGAATTACAATCTCAGAATTAAAATTACATAATACAGACGCGTGGGATACAAATTACGTAGAGACAAAATACATAAAACAGGCTACTGCTGTGGATACTGAGGTGGATACTGGGGTGGATACTGGGGTGCATACTGAGGTGGATACTAGGGGAAGTCATCTGAAACTGTCTGTATCGTAGTACTTGCTTGCGCACCTCGATTTTAAAACGCAACTAGTTGCGTGCTTCGTCATCAGGAAGAACCAAGAACATATCTTGATTTTCATTAACTGTAAGAATTGATGTTGCGTGGGGCATGTTATTACCATCAAATGTTCTTACACGGTCTGTTGCATGCTTCACCATCGGAATTTGAGTACAAAGTGGGCTTGCATTAGACGTGGGAGAATTACTAGCATTTCTAGATAGATGTGAATTCGAACTGCCGGAGTCAAAACGAGATTTCTTGCTTAATTGCCTAGAGTGTATCATATCAACAATTTCTTCCACCTTCGAAGAAGTTTCAGTTCTTCCTCTTCTGCCAGAACGAGGTCTAGATGAAGAACCTGCACCCCGTGTTTGGTTAGGAGTCTCACGAAACGTTTGTTGAGTCGGAATGTCTTCAAGTGGCACTTGATAGTCTTCGAAGAACGTAGGATGTACAAACTCGGGTGGAGGAGAACGTGGCTCTAGTTGTACATTCTGACTTGTAGAGCCTGGAGTGTAAGCACCAGAACCTGTTGCAATACTATTGCCGAAAATTTGCTCCAGTTCGATCAAATTGTCGATTGTGCCTGTCTTGTACTTTAACATCATAGGGTCGTACTCCTAAATAGACGTTTAAACTATAAACTTGTAGCTTAAATACGGTACTGAACATGTAAATTACAACTGCATAGTTAAATAGATGTTTTACCGCCGCTCGATCACTCCACCAACTTTCGCTTCCACTGACTGTCCCGTATTTACGATCATATCTGGTGCCCGTCTTCTCATTCAAATTGCGCCATACAGTCCATTTCTTCTTATAAGCGTCGTATTTGGTCGTTACTTGTTCAATCGAGACTGGTATCTCGATCGGTGATGTAGCTAATGACTCGTTCAGAGCAGCTGCAATCCTCTTATGTATCCATTTTTTGTTCTTTCCAGCGACTTGGTAAGCTTCACCAGCTATATGGAGAAACTCTGAGGTTGCAAACGAAGCCCGTACTTTTGGAGGGCGACGAAATGTTTCTTTCGGTCGATTTACTTCAGCCATTGTCACTTGAAAATTATTGTTTTTGAGTTGTGGATTGTTGAAGGAAATAGTGTGGATTGTTGAAGGGAAGGGGTTGATTTTATAAGTTGGGAAAAAAGAACTGTATGCATATTTTTCTATTGGCATCCAACGCCGCGTCAGATGCGTCAAAGGCATCTGACGCTAAAGATTGATTTTCAACCGTTAAGCTCAACGGGCTATCTGGTAGGTCCCATGCATGACGCGTCGGACGCGTCAGATGCCAACACAAACGTAAATTGCCCCTTTCAAAAATCAAATGCTACCTTAATATAAATCTAGCCCTTTCAATGAATGATATCTCACCACAATTTTCTACATCGCATAAGTAGTTTTAATCTCTTTCCAATTTTTCTACATCGCATAAGCAATTTTTATAAAAACCCTTTTTATTTGAATTTAGAAACCTCACCTTACGTGCATATGATGAAGACAAGAAACAAGCGACCAATCTTAAGCAGCAAATTTGAAATTGAAAATCCTTTATTTTATGGGAAGGAGGCTGGATAAAATTTTAAGAAGAAGAGGATACCATGAATTTTAGGGAAGAGGAGGCTGATAAAGGTAGAAAGGCATTTTATGTAGAGAGGAGGAAAAAGATCTAAAATTTATAGAAGACAATTGCAGAGAAGAAGAAAAATGATGAGGAAGGAAATTAAGAAAGATGCGTTATTTATTTCTCACTTGTGTCCCTTCATATGTTGTACGTTACAAAAGAAATAAATTGGCTGAGGTGGCATGTTTATTTTTCCTTCAAAATACAAAAGTAAATCACAGAAGAAAAGAGAACAAATGGAAAGGAATGAATGCATTATTGATTGCCTGATAGAAAATTGTGTGACTTTTCAAATTTCAAAACATAGAACATTAAAATTTTAAGAATTTAAGGAACATGTTAAATTAGACAGACACAAATAAGGAAAAAAATAGCCAGATATATACATAGAGAACGCTGATATAATGATGGAAAACAAAAGGGGTAAAGAGAAATAAAAGGGATGTAAATATAAGGAATGAAAGCTTGCAAATAAAACATAATGTGAAAGTACAATGCAAGAAAGAAATAAATAGAATAATGGGCAATAAATTAATTGAACAAAAGAAAGAAATGAATGCATGGTTAACGAAAGAAAATAACTTGCATGAAATGTGAATGGAGAAAGAAATTATGCATTATTTATTTTTCTTTAAAAAGAATTAATCGGGAAAACGTTACTTTAAAATTGAGGAAACGTTGCATGAGATAGAAGTGAAAAGGGAAAGAAGAGGAGAAGAAGGAAATATCATTCAATATTTAGGAAAGGATAAATTAAAAAAAAATGTCAATTTTGAAGGAGAGGAATGGGCAGTATTAATGAAACAACGAAAAGAGGAGGACAATAAAAAAATGCAGTTATTCACATGTAATCCCATTCTAAATTCTTAAACGTTACATTTTGAACAAATAGGGAAAGAATTAAAGATGATAGACAAAGATATATACATGTATGTATTGGAATTTATTTCATCTATAATGAACACATTATTTCCAAACAATCTTTCAGCAGAAATTAATAAAGTGAAAATTAGGCTCATATCCCTAAAACATTTCAAAATATAAGCCACGTCCAGTCCAAAGTTTTATGCATTTTCGGTTCCTAAAATTGAGCTTCCGCTTTTCTTTTTTTGGTCCATTCCGCCTCCTGCTGCTCTCGTTCGCCTTTTCCCATTTTGGACCCAAAAAAAATGCGCTATGATATTAAAAAAAATTCTAAAAATAGGAAATATTCCCAGGAACATTCGCCAAAAAAAAAAGTTGCATAATTCTGTGCAACAATACCTGAAAAGTATCATACATGTATGCATATATGCATATAGTGTATTTGTGTTGAAAATCTGGACCAATAAACGCATACATGTATGCAACTATTAGTAAATAACTGCATACATGTATGCATATAAAGTTGAACTAAGATTCATGTGTTACGAAAAGTAGCATACATGAATACAACTATTTTGTATATATGCATGCATGTGTGCAACAAATTTAAAAGTGACCACGGCTTCTGAATATGCGCATGAATGCATACATATTTTCTCTACAGGAGCATAAACGTGTGCAATAATGTCTGAATAAGGCGAATGCTTGAAAAAATAGGTCTAATTTGAATATATGCATAAAAGGATGCATGTAATTCTGTTTAGTTGCGTACATGTATGCATTTATGCTGCAGTTAGGGCGCAACGCTGAAATATAAGCATCAATGTATGCAACTATTTACGAATAGGTGCATCTTTTGATGCAAAAACCTGTTGTTTTGCTGTTTTTGTGTATTTTTGGGTTTTGACATGGTTTTCGATTGTTTTAACACCTGAATTTTTTGGCGTGTATGTGTTTTATTTAATAATGAATTTTCGTGATTTTTTTTATATTTTTTTAAATTTATTTAATGAATTTTCAAAAAATAGGGACCTAATTTACAGTAAGTTTAGCACTGGATGTGAGCATAATTTTGAAACTTAATAGGGACCTGTGAAAAATGGACCCATTTATACCCCATATTCCTCAAAAAAGCTTAAATCAAAATTTAAAATTGGTTCTGAAATTTCCGATTGTTACACTCACGATGCCCAAAAACCTGGATTGTTACACTCCCACAAATATCTGAGTCTCTCGAACAGAGGATTTCATTCAGAGAAGCAAAGCATCTCAGCAGCGACTCATTAGGAAATGTTCAAAAAGACATGTCATTACCCCAAGCTAGGTCAAGAGTATAAGCTTCTTGTCATTGGAAGCGCCTTCATTCAAACTTCGATTTCTCCTTCGCAAAAGCCTTAAAGTGTGAAATAGGATCAACTGGCACACATAAATACAACTCCAGGATCCAACATCTAGACCAATTTCCTCATTCTCTCACTTGTACTAGAAAACTTTGAGTTGTAAACCATAATTTCGAAATCAGTTTGGAGATTTTTAGGATTGCGATATCAAATTTGAGTACTTTTTCCGAAGTATTAACAAAAGAACCCTAATTATTAAGGTAATGTCGAAGCACTCTTAAATTATTATAGTATTATCATCTTATCACTATGTAAATTTAATACCAAAGACATCGAAAGGAATATTCCTAAGAGAGTGCCTCTGGTTTTAAGATTAATGGGACCTCATCAAGGATTTTTACCTGGAATCTCTGAATCCGAAGCTTACCGAAGGTTTCCCAAGGTCATCGGAACCGATTAGGTTACTCAAAATTTCGAACTTCTTCTAAGGTAGAATTGTCAACTGGATAAACCTTCCTAAACCCAACAAATGATATTAATCTACATGAACATTAACTCAGATAACTCATGATTTTTCATATCTTCCAAAAGGAATAAATGCCCAACTGAAAGATCACTAACGAAGCCTTCAATGTAGGGATAAAATGGATAAAGTCTACACAAAGCGAGATCTTCTACTTAAAGGAAATTTCAGAGTTTCATGCTATAAGCGTCTCTATCTTTTGTTTCTACAAGGAATATTTCCAATGAACTTAAGAGTTTAGAAAGGATCAAGCAATTTAATCATTATGCTATAAGAATTTCTGACCCGAGTAAATTCTATTTAATACAAGAATTCTACAAGTACCACACAATTTTTGGGTGCTAATCAGAATTTTGGCTAACACTTGGTATATGCATGAGTAATATACAGTTATAAACATCATATATAAAAACCAAACAATTATCTAAAACTAATGCCCTCAATTCCGCCTTGTAAATTCCTTCCTCGGAAACCTTCTCAATTTGATAAATTGCTATTTCTTGAACCGTAGACCATTTTATACCAAATAGTTTTTGATTTGAGTTGAGTTTTGATGGAGTATATGGCAGAACATTTCGGCCATAAGACAAACAGAAGAGGCAGTAAAAAAGTGAAGTTATGTTAGGGCGAGGGCCCCTTTTATAGTGGTTAAATCAAAAAGAAAAGTGGATCACATCACTTATATTTTATCAAGATATCTTAATCATCCCCTTTTACCTTATTTTTTTCTACCTCCTATATCACTTGTTTTCAACAAAATTAGCCTCTAAAATCATGGGCTAATAATAGCCCACTTAAACCCAAGTAAATATTTTCAATTAAATCTAATTTAATTCTTTATCAATATCTCAAATCAATTGATATATTTATAATTACTCATATGCAGCAGTATGTACTCCTCAAATCATAATCAAAATTCGTAATTAATATTTCATAAATATTGATCAATTTATTTAGTTTATAACAATTATAAACTAATTTAACCATCTGGTCTTAGGGAATTCATCATTTCGATTGTGTGATTCTCCAATATAAATTTGGTCAGTGATTAACATCAAACTATTTGAATGTTAATGTTTACACTTCATTTAGCAGGTGGTATGAAATTTGGATCAAACTTATTGCATATTTAGTTTTAAGTAAAAGTTCAGTTTTACATTACTAAGCATTACCTGGTTATGACATTTATTTTACAACAATTCTTTTTGTCATAAATCATTTTGGACTAATGAAATTTGATATTGGTCAAAATTCCAACATTACCCACTCTATGGTCCAAAACATAAAGTTCTTAGTTCAATAATTACAATTATTATTAACCGTTCCACCATGTCCAAAGATTTTGACATTGGCTTGACTTAATTTGACCGTGGTACGGACCTCATATAAATAAGGCAGTGAATCCTCTCTAAAATAGTGCATTCACTTCCAATACTTTAACTAGACCCAATTGTAGTAATTAGATAGGCATTGTACCATGATTTAACTATGATCAAAGCGAAGTTTCATATTCAAGGTCGATAATATTCTCAAGTCGAGGGGACTATGTAAGTTAATCATGTTGATATTTTCTGTTTGACCTTAGTTATATTAACCGAGTGAATACTATCGAGTGAGTCATTTCATGGTTATCTAACAACTATTAGTACATAATGTTTATGTGCTTCCAACAGTCATGAGTAACACATTTAACAATATTTAGAGAACTTTGCATACTCTAATCTCAATAGGTACATCGATATTCAGTTTCGATGTATATTCACTAAAATACTTTAAAACAACATGTTTATGATATTTTGATACAATACTCATGATTACAATATTTTGTAATTTTTATCATAAGGCACATCATTTATGAATTTTTTTGTTAAATTTATTTCAGTTAGGTCTTCATTTATAACACATAACATCAAATATACAATAGAAAGAAAACATCTTTATTATGAATGATAATTGATTACAAAGTTAATTAGTTTACAAAAAATCACAGATGGGTGTACCCCCTAACTCTATTAATGGCAACCAACACCACTGTTTCGGTGGTTAGGTATTTAGACGTTACTTAGATTTAAAACTTGTATAGCGTGATACAAACATATATTGACACATAGTACATTGTATACTATCTAAGACTTCTAGTACTAACATATACTACAGTATAAGTATCTAGTTTCAAAAAAAAAAGATAAGTCAATCCTGCTATCTTTAATGTTAAGTCCGCCATAACATTTCCATGAATCCTAGTAAAGTTTGATTGTTTATAAAAGAAATCATATGTTGTTGTTACACATAAATAGATTTTATTAATGCTCATGTTATTATGTAACCTTCGAAGTGTTGTGCGAATAATTACACAAATTGCACTGTTGATGGCTAAAAATGTTGTCACACCCAAAGATTCACTAATTTGAGAATTGTCGTTTCATTTATGGAAAATTAAAGTGCAAAAAGCAGAAATTTATAGTGGTTCGGTCCACAAGGAACGTACGTTCACTTTGGAAGTGTTTGAGGGTTTTATTGATTATTGAGTGTTATAAGTACATGTCATCATCATAGGAATATTGGCTAAATATACTTGAGTCATATTTTCAATATGCTATGTCTTGGGAGAAAAATAAAGTTCTTCTTCTTTGCTGAGTTCTAGGCAGTCGTTAATGAGTTCCAATGACCTTATAGAGCTCTCAAATCATGCAAAATCCAACCCTTGTGAAGAATGAGCAAGGGAGTATTTATAAGTAGTGTGTTAGGTGAGAGTATGTAAGGTTCGGGGACCTCATAGCAGAATTTCGCATCCTAGAACCGACCTCTCTAGAAAATCGCATCCCCTCTTCCTATTCTGGCCGATTTCGTATCCCACTTAGGGGATATGAATTTCACATCCCGAGGATGCGAAATTCGTATCTCGATGGGATGCGATTATTTCATATCCATTGGGGATACAAAATTTCATATCCCCGAGGGGTTATAAGGCTCGTACCTCTGGGATACGAAGCTTAGGTAAAAGGAGTGACTGGATGTGAATTGTAGGAGGGAGGCGGCCATTGGGATACAGAACTGTGAGTAATGCGAGATGGATAAGACATGATGTCTATTTTCTAGGGATTGTGAGGTCATGACGGAATGCGATGCGAGGCTCGGGATGCAAAGTCAAGGGGGAAGCGAGGTAAAGAATACAAAAATTGCATTTTGAGGTGTTGTGAGGCCTACGCTTATGCAACTCCATCTGGGCCTGAATCCTTAGTGTTCTGGTGACACTTCGAGCTTTGGTGCAACGCAACGGGCCAAATCGAGTGGGCCTGGTATGCTTGTGGGAACCGGACCAAAAGGTCGGTTAATAATTGCCCCTAAAGTACATCTTGTCCTAACATGATGTGATTTTAGTTGAAATAGCCGTCTCTGGAAATATAAAAGATTTCCAAGCTGTTTAACACTCGACCGTGATCATTCCATTGAGCGTGTACGTCGAAACATCTAATTCCTTTCTACTGCTGAAATTAAACGTTAGTCATTGACCCTCGTTTAAATCGAAACATGAATGAGTCGTTGTCAACATGGTGTCGCGCGTATTCTCACATGTTTCCACACAGTTTTGCGCGGTGCGATCGAAGTTAGAAAATAAAACAAGTAATGAATGTGTTATCGGCTTGCGACTATGCAAGTTGGATTTCGAAAAACAGAATCGAATCATGATTCGATTGCTTGTCATACTCTCTCGAGCCATTTGGACTTACGAGCGTATTATTGGTTAGCGAGTTGGATCGGTGTCGTAATGTCGAAAACACGTGTGCATGATCGTAATTGAAATCACGAGTCGGAAATTTCTCAAAGTTTGGAAATTTCATTCTCGTTCATTTGTTATTTTCGTGTACACACACACAAACACACACACACACACACATATATATATATATATATACATATACATATATATATATATATATGAGCGGTCATTATCATTCATCACCATTTTTTGAGAAAACTCGCATCCCGATGAGGGATATGAAACTCTACATCCCGAAGGGATACACCATTTCGTATCCCTAAGGGGATATAGAATTTCGCATTCCTAGAGGGATGCGAAATTTCACATCTCTGATGGGATGCGACAGCTTGAACGGGCCAGGCCCATTCTTCTTTCTCCCCTATATATTATGGATCTCGAAGCCTCCCCCTTTTCTACTTTGCTTGCTTTTTTATCTCCGGACCTTGACACTTCGAAAGCCTCAAATTAGAACATTACTTTCACGTGGAACTCATAATTTTGCCTTAGATGTTTTAGTCGAACTCGAATCCGAGCTTCAGTGGTGTCGAAATTGAATTGTCGAGTTCGAGATTCGAGTTCGAGGTTCGAGTTTGAGGAAGTGTCGCGAAGGGGAGTAGATGAGGAAGAAGGAGATCGAGAGGAGGATTAGGGAAGTGGAGAAGAAGATGGGGAAGCAAATCGTATCGCCTCCCTAGGTATCCAACTCCTCGCACCCAATGGGTGCGACTCCTCACATCAGAGAGATGCGTTTTCTCGCATCCGAGGGATGCGATTTCTTGCATCCTAAGGATGCGATATTTTTCTCCCTGTAGGGATGCGATACGAATTGAAAATGGGCTATGGCTTTAGTGTGAGGGGGATGCGAACTCTAGTGGGAAAGAGGCGGGATGCGAAATTTCGAGCCATAAAGGGATACATAATTCTTGTCTTGGGGATACGATTTTTGCATCCCTTAGACTTAGGGTATTTTGTAACACCCCGAATTTTAGTTAATACTAAAATTCACTAATTACAGGATAAATAATCTCAGACGTGGGAATTGGGGGTAACGGGCTGCGTTATTACGTTCGTCTCGGAAAAATACGCGAAATAGAGTCCGAGTTTTCGAAAATCGAAGTCCGTATGGCCCAGTTATGGCCCAATGAAGTTTGCAGAAAATTCAAAACTAAAACAGATTTAAAAATTTAAAATATTCAGATTTGGAATGGGCCAGGCGGGGTCAGGCGGGAAGCTTCCCGCCCAACCCATGTCGACAGGGCTGTCGACAGGCCTGTCGACAGGGCTGTCGACAGGCCTGTCGACAGGGGTGTCGACATGCCTGTCGACTTGCCTGTCGACAGGGTGGCACCGTTCTGTGAACCTGGGTGCACCAGGTTGCACCAGGTTGGGTTTCAGGCTGGCTAGGAGGGCTGGTTCTAGAGATTTCCTAAATCTAAGGGTCCTAAATCAATCTAGGGTTAATCTAAGGGCCTAAAACACTCTCTTAATCTATAAATACACCCTAAACCTACCTTAATCCTTACCAAAAATAGAAATAATGGCCTCATGCCGCCAAATTAAATCCTAAGAGAAGCCTCCACTAATCTAAGAAGAAAGTTGCAAGCTAATTCCTCTCTAATCAATCTTTAATCATCATTATCTTCATAGTTAGCAACTAATTCTACTTCATAAGGTTGCTAATCTTGAGTTTGGTGAGTTTCTATCACTTTAACATCAATTGTTAAAGTAAGTAGATTGGGTGTAATGAGACCTATGGTCTTAAATGCGGATCAGTGAGTTTGAATCATGTATAATGATATGTTACTCTATGTTGTTCTATGTTTATGCATATTTGATAAGTTGGTTTATGCATGCTTAATAAGTTGATTTATGCATGTTTAACAAGTTGATATATGCATGTTTAATAAGTGGATTTATGCATATTTAGTAAGTGGAATTATGCATGTTTAGCAAAGTGAGTTATGCAAGTTGAAAGTGATATGCAAGTTAAGTATATGTTTAAATGCAAGTTGAAAGTGATATGCAAGTTATGCATGCTTATGCAAGTGTATGGATGCTTACGCAAGTCATGTATATGTTTAAACGCAAGATTTATGTGATATGCAAGTTATGCATGCTTATGCGAGTATATGAATGCTTTTGCAAGATATGTATATGCTTAAATGACATGATATGCAAGTTTTGCAAGTATGTGAATGCTTATGCAAGTATGTGAATGCTTATGCAAGTATGTGAATGCTTATGCAAGTTATGTGTATGCTTAAATGCATGTTTAACATGTTATGCAAGTTATGAGAATGCCTATATGCAAGTTCAACATGTTATGCAAGATATGTGTATGATAATATGCAAGCTCATATGCAACATGTTATGCAAATCATGTGTATGATAATATGCAAGTTTGGGTTATATGTAGTTGGGTTAATATATGCTCATATATGCAAGTTGACATCCTCTTAACCCATGACAAAGTTGTATGTTAAACCCATGATATTTGTGATGATCTTCCCCTTATTATGTCATGTAACGAGAACGATTTACGTGGGGAACGATGGGGTTGGTAAATATGTTAATAAATGAATGTTTGGGTATGATTAAGCATACCATAAAAATAAATTACCATAAGTGGGAATTTACCTATTGAGTTAGGTCTACCCCATGGGAATTTACCTATTGAGTTAGGTCTACCCATGTTATGGAAAACTTGATATTAATTAGGGATAATTAATATGGGGGTGATTAATTAGGTGTAATTAATCGACTAAGACACGAGGTTGGACTCATTTGTAGTGTAAAACTGCCCGGACCCGACCGGCTTAACCAGTTGCTACAAATGTCAGCCCAATGTGAGAGGTCTTAGCCATAAATTAAATACGTGATTAAGGTAAAGACACGAGGTTAGACTCTGTTATGACGTAAGACTGCCCGGATTCTACCGGCTTAACCAGGCGGTCATAACAGCCAGTCTAATGTGGGAGGTCTTTACGGGAGATCACGGTCTTAATTAATTAAGAAACACTTAACCATAATAGCATGTAGTGGGACATGAGGGGTTAAGTGGGTGCCTTGGGTGGCATGAGGAAATTTGGTGGTTGCCTTGGGTGGCATGTGGAATCTAGTGGGTTGCCTTGGGTGGCAATAGAAAATACGATTAGAATACTTAACCAAGTGGAAACATGTAATTAAACATGATTAAAGGGTTAAGTGGGATACACTAGATATTTGACAAGCTTAAGTGGGTAGCTTGTGGGGGCCCATTTCAACCAATATCCCAAACGTATCTTTGTGGGCTCGACCCATGTCGAGTGACGGGACACGCATATTGGGCTTGATTATAAGAGGCCAAAACGGGTTATCGGTGGCAACGCAAGTCCAACGGGTTTCATATGCGTGTGTGGGCCCGGGCTGGTAGATAAGCCGTTGTTGCATCGTGTAGATATAAAGCCGTGCACCGTTAGTATTGGGTAGCCACTTTAGGGGAGTGATACACCCCACTGTGGGACCAGCACAGGTATCTACGGTAGGGAGCCGATCGCTTGGGGAGTAGTGGGTACACCTAATGAAGATAGGGACAGACGGCACCTATGTAGGGGTACACGAAACTACTGGGTAAGAATACTGGGTACACCTAGTGGAGATAGGGGCAGACGGCACCTATGTAGTGGGCTAGGGGTACACGAGACTACTGGGGAAATTTCCTAAGTCCTTGGAAGGGATCAACCTTTAAGTAGGAATGACTGGTGTGGTGCAGTTAGTAATTATCCTTGGGTGGGTAGATGCGTCCTGACGGTTATCTTAGTTTATCCTAAGTCTACCAAGCTGCTTAGTGTAGCCATTCATCCCCAGATATTACCGTAGGTCAAGTTTATGTCTTCTCTGGTTACTTTAATGATTGTATTGTTAAAGTTATAGGACTCACTCAGACTTATGTCTGACCCCGTTGTTTTTATCTTTTTCCCAACCCTCAGGTCCTACGGTGGATCCTAGCGGTAGTAGAGCTTGATCGGATTGCTGTTCCAGTCTTTAGGAGCTTGGGTAGATGTAAAGCTCCAGTTATCCAGTTATCTTTTCTTTTGTTATGGCTATTGTATGAGAGAGTGGGATTATGTACTTCTTTATTTTGATGGATATTGTACTTGACTTTTATCGTGGTTTTATGATGTAATCAGACATGTTTATTTCTGCTGTTATGAGATGATGTTTTAAAATTTCAAGTACTATTTATATCTGTCTTGTTGTAATTTTTCTGTTCTATATTCACTAAAATACTCCACCGATACTATGGCATTCCCTTTGTGAGTGACCCGAAGCGGGCGTGTGGTGTTACACGTGGTATCAGAGCAAAGGTTACCGGAACAGATAAAATTTTTAGAAAACTATTTTTCTAAAAACATTTTTGGAAAAGATATTTTCAAAAACATGTCTTTTAAGAGAAAAGTTTTTGAAAGAAAAGCATAATCCCCAATAGCCATATCTATATCCTTCGAATTCTCCGTTTTGAATCTTTCCTTTTTCGTTTCAGCATGACCGAGAATCTTAATCTTCCGGAGGGTGTGACGGTACCAGTATGGTATAGGAGATTGATGGAGGCTAGGGCCACCACTGCGGGTCCAGCAAATATTCCTCCACCAACCGTAGCACCCGATCTTCCTCCTCCCCCTCCTCCTCGCACGGATACTTTTGCTAAGACTTGCAAGGAATTTAAAGCTATGGGAGGGAAACCTTTTCAAGGATCTGAAACCTTTGTGGAGGCTAGAGATTGGCTTAAAGAGGTGGAAGAGTTGATAGATATCTTTGAGATGGAAGAAGGGAAGAAAGTCAAGTTGGCTGCTTGTTTAATGAAGGGAGAGGCCTCATTCTGGTGGGAAGTTACTAGTGGAGAACGCCCCGTTGACTCTTGGGCGGATTTTAGGCAAAGATTTGTGGCAAAGTTTCTCTCAAGGGCGGAGGAAAACTTGTATATGGAAAGATTCTTGACTCTTAAGCAAGGAAATCTTTCGGTGAAGGAATATGTTAACAAGTTTAATCAATTGGCAAGGTTTGGCCTAGACATGGTGAATACACCAGAGAAGAAGGCTTTGAGGTTCGTGAAAGGCTTGAATGAACCTATGCATGGGTTGGCTATGACTCATATCCCTATGGGGGCCACCTTTGAGAAGCTAGTTGACATGGCACTCATGTATGAGGAAGAGAAGGGTCCTAATGCTAATAAGGCACCCGAGAAGAAGGGAGATCAAAAGAGACCTCAACAACAACAAAGCAAAGGTGGGAAAGGCAACGGTGGCAAGGGCAAGAAGAAGAAGTGTTTCAATTGTGGGACACCTGGCCACCTAAGCAAGGATTGTCGCAAGAAGAAGAAGACCGGTTGCTTCCACTGTGGCGAAGCAGGGCACTTAGTGAAGGATTGCCCTAAGAAGGGGCAAAGGACGGGATCTACCTCAGGAGGACAGGTGCAAGCTCTTATGGCACCGAGTCAGGCTAGGGGGCAAGTACAGGCTCTCGCGGTTCCACCGATTCAGGAGAGAGGTAGAACTATTTCCGTTGAAAGTCTGGTTTTTCTATTTGACCATCCTGTCCGTACATTGTTTGATTCAGGCGCATCGCATTCGTTTATTTCATCATCATTAGTTGAGTTACTGCACTTAGACACCAGTCTGGTAGATGATCCCTTGGTTGTTTCAAACCCAATTGGGGGCTCCACTTATTTGTCCATGATATGTTTGGGTTTGAAGATTTCTATACTTAGCATTGAGTTTAGATGTGATGCTTTTGTATTGGGCTTCACGGGCTATGGGTTGATTTTGGGCATGGACTGGTTATCCAGTAATGGTGCCGTTCTTGATTGCGAAAGGAGAGTTGTTAGGCTCATGACCCGTTTGGGTAACACTCTCGAGATTTCTTGTAATCCCATGGACTCTGTTATGCTAAGTTATCTTGAATCGCTTGACGCTTCGGTCGAGAGTTTGCAATCTATAAGAGTGGTCCGGGAATATCCGGATGTGTTTGAGGAGGTGAAGGGCTTACCTCCGAAGCGGGAGATTGACTTCCGAATATATTTGGTGGATAATGCTAAACCGGTATCTTTACCAGTGCGCCACATGGCTCCTCGTGAGAGGAGGGAACTCCATAAGCAAGTAGGGGAGTTGCTTGAGAAGGGGTTCATAAGACGAAGCATATCGGAGTGGGGTGCTCCAGTAGTATTTGCTACGAAGGCAGATGGGTCCCTCAGACTTTGTGTAGACTATAGAGAACTCAACAAGCTCACAAAGAAGAATAGACACCCATTGCCGAGGATTGATGATCTTTTCGATCAGTTGGTTGGCGCTTCAGTATTTTCTCAGTTGGACTTGGCCACGGGGTTTCATCAGTTGAGGGTGGCTGAGGATAGCATAGACAAGACTGCCTTTAGAACTCCGGATGGTTTCTATGAGTGGCTGGTGATGCCATTTGGGTTGACGAACGCCCCCGCATACTTTGTTGATTTGATGAGTAGGGTGTTCAGGGAGTTCCTTAATAAATTCGTGGTGGTCTTTGTGGATGATATCTTAGTGTTTTCTAAGAGTGAAGAAGAGCATGCCCTACATCTTGGGGAAGTGTTGAAGACTCTTCGAGCACATAGCCTTAAGGGTAAATTCTCTAAATGTCACTTCTGGAGGAAGGAAGTACGGTTCTTGGGGCATGTGGTCTCCAAGGAAGGGATAGCTGTGGATCCCGCGAAGGTAGTATCAATTCAGGATTGGAAGGTTCCGAAGAATGCTACCGAAGTAAGAAGTTTCTTGGGGTTGGCGGGTTATTATAGGAAGTTTATTAAAGACTTCGCGAAGATATCAGCCCCATTAACCCGCTTAACAAAGAAGAATCTTGTTTTCACATGGGACGTAGATTGTGATGATGCGTTCCGACGGTTAAAGAGAGCTTTAACCACCGCTCCAGTTTTAGTGTTGCCAGATGGGAGCAAGCCATTTGTTGTCTATACCGATGCCTGTGGGACAGGACTTGGCGCAGTCTTAATGCAAGAAGGGAGGGTAATAGCCTATGGTGGAAGGCAGTTGAGGGCACATGAGAAAAATTACCCTACCCATGATCTAGAGTTGGCCGCTATTGTTTTTGCGCTTAAGATTTGGCGCCATTATCTTCTTGGTGAGAGATTCGAGTTGTTCACTGACCATAAATCATTGAAGTACTTGTTCTCTCAGAAGGATTTAAACTTGAGACAGCAAAGGTGGATGGAGTTTTTAGCATCCTATGATTTCGAGATAGCGTATACCCCTGGCAAGGGAAACGTGGTGGCGGACGCCTTGAGTAGGAAGAGGTTGTCCTTGAGTCCATTGTTCGTGGAACGACAAAGCTTGGAATTTATCTCGATGTTTGATTTCAGACCTTCCATTGATTATGTACCCGGTTTGCTAGCTTCCTTGGAAGTTAGGCCTACTCTTTTGGGGCGGATTGGAGAAGCACAGAGGGGCGACCCACAGTTGGTTGAGTTAGTAGAGAAGCTCATAAGGGGGGAGTCGTCCAGCCATTTGAGTAGGTACACCCTAGACGATAGGGGGTGCTTGCGTAGAGACGGTAGACTTTGCGTACCGCAAGACGAGGGTTTGAGGAAGGCTATTCTTGATGACGCACACCGTTCTAGGATGACCATTCATCCCGGTGGGGACAAGATGTACCAAGACATGAAGAGGGTTTTCTTCTGGGCCGGTATGAAGAAAGATGTGGCCGAGTATGTCGCTCGATGTTTGGTGTGCCAGCAAGTGAAGGCGGAGCAAAGGAAACCAGGTGGGTTGCTTCACCCATTGGAGGTTCCGCAATGGAAGTGGGATAGCGTCTCGATGGATTTTATTGACGGGTTACCCAGGTCGAGGAAGGGTAATACAGGAATTTGGGTGGTGGTAGATAGACTTACTAAGAGCGCCCATTTCATACCTGTGAAGAGAAAGAGGACTGCTCCATGGCTAGCTTCAGTATATCTTCGAGAGATAGTTCGATTACATGGGGTACCCTCTAGCATAGTAAGTGATCGAGATCCTATCTTCACTAGCGAGTTCTGGAGAAGTTTGCAAGAAGCAGTGGGGACTCAATTGTGTCTGAGCACCGCATATCATCCTCAGACGGACGGCCAAACTGAGAGGGTGAATCGTGTTCTAGAAGACCTTTTGAGGCTTTGTATTCTAGATTTTGGAGGTGCATGGGAAGAGCATCTTCCATTGGTAGAGTTCGCATATAATAACAGCTTTCAGTCCAGTATTGGTATGGCTCCTTTCGAAGCTCTCTATGGAAGGCCTTGTCGATCACCTACATGTTGGTGGGAATCTACGGATAAGATCTTGCTTGGGCCTGATATGATTAGGGAGACTTCTGAGAAGATTGACTTGATTCGAAGAAGGATGAAAGCAGCGCAGGATAGGCAGAAATCTTATGCGGACAAGAGAAGGACGGATCTTGAGTTTGAGGTTGGGGACATGGTTTTTGTTAAGGTATCTCCGTTGAGAAATGTTGTTCGCTTCGGATCCGTTGGGAAGTTAGCACCAAGGTTTGTTGGGCCGTTTCCTATCAAGGAAAGGATTGGACGGATGGCATATAGGGTGGAGTTGCCCGACAGACTTAGTGGTGTTCATGATGTATTCCATGTGTCCCATTTGAGGAAGTGCTTACATGAGACCGCAGAGGTGGTAGAGCCAAGCTTGCTTAGAGATGTAGAGGTAGAGCGTGATGCGACGATTCGACGAGCTCCTACTCGCATCCTTGGGTCAGAGACTAGGAAATTGAGGAATCGAGAGGTTCAGCTAGTCAAAGTGCAATGGGGAGAAGATGAGAGCAACGCGACTTGGGAGACGGAAGAGAAGATGCGTTCATTGTACCCATTTCTTTTTGAGGGTATGTCCTTACTTTCTCCTTTATCGCTTGTCTAGTACTTATCTTATCTTTGGTATGTCCTCTCGTTAGTACCTTTGACCTTTAGATAGGGTAAACCTATGGTTGAAACATGTGTTTGAGACATGTTATGGTTGATGGATGCAAGTGGATGCAAGTGTTTGCTAGTGGTTGCTCGTGGATGCATATACACACACTCTAGGCACTAGATCGGCTCAGTCACTTCATATTGCATATTGCATAAGATTGTGTGTAGGAAGATATATTTATGGATGTATAATGGTTGTGTTATCACATGGATGATGCATTTTGGTGAATGATTGTGCACTCATGTAGATATTGTATGTGTCGATAGGGTTCTCTCGCATACATAATGGATGCATGGCACTATCATGGTTTGCATATGTTCATACATTAGATAGGGAACATATACACACACTTTTTGCATATGCTCATACATCATTAGAAACTGTTTAAGGACAATGGATGCCTGTGGTTGATGATTTGAGTAGATGGTTGTTTGGATGGTAGGATATGCATTCTCCTTAGCTTAGAGATTTCGGGGACGAAATCCTTTAAGGAGGGGAGAATGTAACACCCCGAATTTTAGTTAATACTAAAATTCACTAATTACAGGATAAATAATCTCAGACGTGGGAATTGGGGGTAACGGGCTACGTTATTGCGTTCGTCTCGGAAAAATACGCGAAATAGAGTCCGAGTTTTCGAAAATCGAAGTCCGTATGGCCCAGTTATGGCCCAATGAAGTTTGCAGAAAATTCAAAACTAAAACAGATTTAAAAATTTAAAATATTCAGATTTGGAATGGGCCAGGCGGGGTCAGGCGGGAAGCTTCCCGCCCAACCCATGTCGACAGGGCTGTCGACAGGCCTGTCGACAGGGGTGTCGACATGCCTGTCGACTTGCCTGTCGACAGGGTGGCACCGTTCTGTGAACCTGGGTGCACCAGGTTGCACCAGGTTGGGTTTCAGGCTGGCTAGGAGGGCTGGTTCTAGAGATTTCCTAAATCTAAGGGTCCTAAATCAATCTAGGGTTAATCTAAGGGCCTAAAACACTCTCTTAATCTATAAATACACCCTAAACCTACCTTAATCCTTACCAAAAATAGAAATAATGGCCTCATGCCGCCAAATTAAATCCTAAGAGAAGCCTCCACTAATCTAAGAAGAAAGTTGCAAGCTAATTCCTCTCTAATCAATCTTTAATCATCATTATCTTCATAGTTAGCAACTAATTCTACTTCATAAGGTTGCTAATCTTGAGTTTGGTGAGTTTCTATCACTTTAACATCAATTGTTAAAGTAAGTAGATTGGGTGTAATGAGACCTATGGTCTTAAATGCGGATCAGTGAGTTTGAATCATGTATAATGATATGTTACTCTATGTTGTTCTATGTTTATGCATATTTGATAAGTTGGTTTATGCATGCTTAATAAGTTGATTTATGCATGTTTAACAAGTTGATATATGCATGTTTAATAAGTGGATTTATGCATATTTAGTAAGTGGAATTATGCATGTTTAGCAAAGTGAGTTATGCAAGTTGAAAGTGATATGCAAGTTAAGTATATGTTTAAATGCAAGTTGAAAGTGATATGCAAGTTATGCATGCTTATGCAAGTGTATGGATGCTTACGCAAGTCATGTATATGTTTAAACGCAAGATTTATGTGATATGCAAGTTATGCATGCTTATGCGAGTATATGAATGCTTTTGCAAGATATGTATATGCTTAAATGACATGATATGCAAGTTTTGCAAGTATGTGAATGCTTATGCAAGTATGTGGATGCTTATGCAAGTATGTGAATGCCTATGCAAGTTATGTGTATGCTTAAATGCATGTTTAACATGTTATGCAAGTTATGAGAATGCCTATATGCAAGTTCAACATGTTATGCAAGATATGTGTATGATAATATGCAAGCTCATATGCAACATGTTATGCAAATCATGTGTATGATAATATGCAAGTTTGGGTTATATGTAGTTGGGTTAATATATGCTCATATATGCAAGTTGACATCCTCTTAACCCATGACAAAGTTGTATGTTAAACCCATGATATTTGTGATGATCTTCCCCTTATTATGTCATGTAACGAGAACGATTTACGTGGGGAACGATGGGGTTGGTAAATATGTTAATAAATGAATGTTTGGGTATGATTAAGCATACCATAAAAATAAATTACCATAAGTGGGAATTTACCTATTGAGTTAGGTCTACCCCATGGGAATTTACCTATTGAGTTAGGTCTACCCATGTTATGGAAAACTTGATATTAATTAGGGATAATTAATATGGGGGTGATTAATTAGGTGTAATTAATCGACTAAGACACGAGGTTGGACTCATTTGTAGTGTAAAACTGCCCGGACCCGACCGGCTTAACCAGTTGCTACAAATGTCAGCCCAATGTGAGAGGTCTTAGCCATAAATTAAATACGTGATTGAGGTAAAGACACGAGGTTAGACTCTGTTATGACGTAAGACTGCCCGGATTCTACCGGCTTAACCAGGCGGTCATAACAGCCAGTCTAATGTGGGAGGTCTTTACGGGAGATCACGGTCTTAATTAATTAAGAAACACTTAACCATAATAGCATGTAGTGGGACATGAGGAGTTAAGTGGGTGCCTTGGGTGGCATGAGGAAATTTGGTGGTTGCCTTGGGTGGCATGTGGAATCTAGTGGGTTGCCTTGGGTGGCAATAGAAAATACGATTAGAATACTTAACCAAGTGGAAACATGTAATTAAACATGATTAAAGGGTTAAGTGGGATACACTAGATATTTGACAAGCTTAAGTGGGTAGCTTGTGGGGGCCCATTTTAACCAATATCCCAAACGTATCTTTGTGGGCTCGACCCATGTCGAGTGACGGGACACGCATATTGGGCTTGATTATAAGAGGCCAAAACGGGTTAGCGGTGGCAACGCAAGTCCAACGGGTTTCATATGCGTGTGTGGGCCCGGGCTGGTAGATAAGCCGTTGTTGCATCGTGTAGATATAAAGCCGTGCACCGTTAGTATTGGGTAGCCACTTTAGGGGAGTGATACACCCCACTGTGGGACCAGCACGGGTATCTACGGTAGGGAGCCGATCGCTTGGGGAGTAGTGGGTACACCTAATGAAGATAGGGACAGACGGCACCTATGTAGGGGTACACGAAACTACTGGGTAAGAATACTGGGTACACCTAGTGGAGATAGGGGCAGACGGCACCTATGTAGTGGGCTAGGGGTACACGAGACTACTGGGGAAATTTCCTAAGTCCTTGGAAGGGATCAACCTTTAAGTAGGAATGACTGGTGTGGTGCAGTTAGTAATTATCCTTGGGTGGGTAGATGCGTCCTGACGGTTATCTTAGTTTATCCTAAGTCTACCAAGCTGCTTAGTGTAGCCATTCATCCCCAGATATTACCGTAGGTCAAGTTTATGTCTTCTCTGGTTACTTTAATGATTGTATTGTTAAAGTTATAGGACTCACTCAGACTTATGTCTGACCCCGTTGTTTTTATCTTTTTCCCAACCCTCAGGTCCTACGGTGGATCCTAGCGGTAGTAGAGCTTGATCGGATTGCTGTTCCAGTCTTTAGGAGCTTGGGTAGATGTAAAGCTCCAGTTATCCAGTTATCTTTTCTTTTGTTATGGCTATTGTATGAGAGAGTGGGATTATGTACTTCTTTATTTTGATGGATATTGTACTTGACTTTTATCGTGGTTTTATGATGTAATCAGACATGTTTATTTCCGCTGTTATGAGATGATGTTTTAAAATTTCAAGTACTATTTATATCTGTCTTGTTGTAATTTTTCTGTTCTATATTCACTAAAATACTCCACCGATACTATGGCATTCCCTTTGTGAGTGACCCTAGCGGGCGTGGGGTGTTACATATTTCAAACCTTCCTAGTTGGAATGCATTCTACCAATTCCAGTGAGGAGTTCGAATCCTAAACACCCTAGCTATCAGGCTTGCACCGTTTTCGCGACGCTTCCTGACTGGATGGGACCAAGGCTTTGCACGTAGCATTTAGAGCATAAACTCGGACTATGAACACATGACCGGACTATCGAACTTTAGATTCGTTTCCCAGTTTCAATCTCGATGTAGCTACGACTTGACGTGAATCTGGCAATATCGGTCGACGACGCAATGGTTACAGTCTTGAGGATTGGTGATCGTCGTCGTGTCCAGAGTTCTTTTTCATAATCACATCAGCATTGCACTTCACCGGACGTACATGTTAGTTTACACCAACACGAGGATTAAAGGTTATTCAATGCGATGTCTAATGCAACTATATTAAAGGAATAGCTAGCAATGAGAACAAGATCTTCCAAGAAACAACAGACTTTGGAAGCGGAAACTTCTCAGCTCTCGCCGTCCCAATCTGGGTCGTCAGGCAGTTCCGACTCAGAGGACATCAAGCTTCAGACCTCTGGAGATTCCACCCCTCCCAGCTCATAGGGTCTCCGAAGGCGCCCAGCCAACGTTTGCAGTCGATAGATCCATAAAAAACGGACAAGCATCCGAATGAACCATCGATGCCGAAAGGGACTGCTGCAACTAAGGAGAATCCTGAGGAGGGAGAAGACATAAATATTGAGGAGGGAGACGCTCTTGAGGCACCGGATGTGATGGCGTATGCTGTCATAGTTAACAATCCACTAGATTCAGTGCCTTTGCATATGGATGAATGCATGTTAAGGCGCATTTGTATAGGATTCAACATACATTGGGACGACGTTTGCATTCCCTAAAAGGGAGACTGGGCACATCAACCTCTAGAAGAATATACTTCCTGAAACAAGCATATGTGCATTTTCGGATGTGTGCCCCCAGCTACGACTTTGTCCGAGATATGTTGTGTTATTTTTGTTTGGCGCCAACACAATTTCATTCGAATGGGTATGCCTATGTGCAGTTAAAGTGCTTAGTGGTTCTATAGCGGCGGAGGTGTAAAAAGTTATAGTGGGGATAAAGCGGGGAAATAGTACGGATAAAGAAGATATGAAAAGGTGCATTAAATGTATAAATGAATATTTAAAATTAGTTTACTATCATTCTCACATATTTTTTATAAAAGAATCTAATATTAGTCAGCCTTATATTACAAAATCAAACAATATCGTGATTGTGCGCACTAGATTTGATGTGTATAATAGATTTCTATGTTATATTAGGCATTAAACTCTTGAATATTAGCTCTTTACAACAACTTTTCTGATTTTTTTAAGGAGAACTAGTTGAATCAATCTATGTATATTTATATTGCTAAAGCGGGGACTAAAAATCATTGATTTAACAGATGCAGCGGAAAATAGCGGGGCTTAAAGAAGAACTACTATTCATCTGGGCTAAATCAAAATAGTGTAGCGACGGAAGAGTGCTACGGGCTATAGCAGGGATATTGTGAGGCTTTAGTGGGGCTTTAAATACATAGGTTCGCCTTTCTCCTTGATACCTGTGCCTTATTCAGGGAGCATCTGCATATAGAACCCACCGAAGAGGAGATCCGATACCTTTTTCAAATTAAGAGTAGGGCTACTAGTGCACCTTCCCTATATTACCTAGAGGCACAGATCAACACTCGGTTCATTTAAAGGTCGTGGAGTAGACTTAGAGTTATCAGGCATGACTAGTTCTTTGTTTGCTGCCCACGTGGATTTGCCAAGCGCTGGATGGTCGGAAGTAAGTATCTTTTATTGCTTTGGGATTCAAATTAGTTGAGTTGTAGGCTCTAAGTTAGCTTTGCATTTGTATAATAGGGATTCCTTCGGCGCCTACTGGGAGCATGTATCAGCAATGTATTGAGGCATTAAGGGCTGTCCTAGCCGAGGCTCGTTATACTGAGAATGTTCTGGATGAGGAGGCTCTTCGCCGGGCAGGCTTACTCCACGTTAATCGTATAGTGTTCAAGCCAGCCATTACTTGAAAAGGGAAGGCGGAATCTGAGAGAGAAGGTAGTTCTGTGGGCCGCAAAAGGAGGTTTCCCCTAGTCATGTCCCAGCGACGCAAGGCTGCAAAGACTCGGGATTGAACCAATGGGGATGGATCTGGTGATGAGGAGGCGGCCGCTAGAGATGAGGGCCTACCAACTAATCCCATCCCACCTATAATAGACGAGGTGAGGACGGAAGTGTCGCCTTGACCGGTTTCTCCAGTAACTTCTTCTGAGACTACCGTTTCACTAGAAAAGGAGGGTCGGTTCATTGACCTGAATAAGACCCCGGTTGTTGTTACAATGCCTAGGCCTAAGCGACACAAGTATAGAAAGCTCATTGCTTACCGTTGGGGAGATCACTCCTTCAAGTGGACCGATATCTGGTATGTTTATAGAACACTTAGGACTCACACTCATAAACACGGCATAACATAACATTTGTTTGTGTGCGCAGGGTGTTCGACTCTAACCTTGAACCTGCTTCGTGTAGATGAAATTGTTCGAGAAGGTGACAGGAATCGAGGCCAAGAATCCGGGTGCTACCGACCGAAGAGGAGCGGGGTCATAAGGGATTTTAGGAGAGACAATAATTCGTTTAATGATCAAGCACCCTCTCACGACCATGATAGCGAGCGTCGTCAAGGGACCGTTCTTGAAGTTTTGAATTCCCTCCCACATCAGTCGGTCATCCAGGACAGATTCAATATTGGATATAGCGAGCACCAGGCAACCATCATCAACAATTTCCCTTTACATTCCATCCTCAGCTCCCGCGACCACTTCCAAAGGAAAGGAGTTGGTGCCCACGGATAAAAGATAAATGGGAGTGTCGAAGAAAAGGACCCAGTTGCCAGACATACCCAAGGCCTCGGTGCTCACCTCCGAACAAAAGAAGGCAATAATGAGAGAGCAATTCCCTAAGTATTACTTTGATGAAATAAAATGGCTACCGGACATCAGTCTGATTCCCTGCGAAGACACTGAGGAGGCATAGAGGAAAGTACATGCTGCTTACTATTAGTGCAAGGAGTTTAGTGGATACGCCGGGCATCCCTCAGAGCTGATTTTCCAAAATAATGTAGAGATACGAAACTTGTAGCTATCACTCAACGATGAACAGGACAGTGTCCGGAATCATGAAGATGCATTGGGTAAGACAAGTCTTCAGATTGTAACTGTTTTGCGTATACGAGTAACACACTTAAATGCTAACTTTATGTTGTTGAAATAACACAATTAAAGTGGGACAAACATAAAGTGGAAGAGGAAGCGAAGAAAGAGCGAAAGACATTCAAGGACATGGTAGTGATGGTTTCGAGGGAGAATGCGACTCTAAAGCACGAAAATGAGGCTTTTCAAAAGAGGAACCTTCAACTGGAGAAAGAAAATGAGGAACTATATCAACTCCATTTGGAATTTTAGTCTCTTGTCGCGAAGAACAAGAGGATGAAAGAGGAAAACGAGCAAGCACAACGTCTCATGAAGGTGGATGAAAAGCTAAAGAAGACGTTGAAGCTAAGGAATGCTGAAATTGCTCAGGCTATGAAAGAGAAGGCTGAAGCGGAGACCGTGGTCAAAGATATATTGGCTCAAGTGGACAGTATCAAGGTTGAGCATCGGGCTGAGGTGGAGAGGCTCCAAGAAAGTATAGAGGATGCTGATGCTAGAGTGGAGGAGCCTCTGGATGAGTTCCTTCCAATGGAGACTCACCTAACCGAAGAGGAGCGCACAGTGTTGCAAGAAGAGAGTAGATTGTTACGTGAGGATGCAAAGAGGGCGAGGACGGTGGAACTTACTATTTCCAAAGGGAAGTATATGACTACTAAGAGCATAATCATCTCTCATGAGTTTGCAGAGGGAGTTTCCCATCAACAATAAGTTATGCCATCTTCCACTGCCAGCGGTCCATTTGTAATGACCCGCAAATCCATAATATCAGAGTTGACTATATACATCACACGTCCAACCCATATATCACGAAAATACGAAACATTTTATTTAGAAGAAAGAGATAGAAGAAGAACAGAAATAACAACACAGAATCTCATATCGCAGCAGAACAAAATATAATATATTATAACTTTTGAAATACAAAATCTCAACTGTATAACATACACTTATCAAAGTACAATACTTACAACATAGCGAAACAAAACTATATATAACTAACGCTGAAGCCTCCTTCTCCAAGCTCCTTTAGATAGATCTGAAAAATCCTGAACTACTTGACTGCCCGTACAAATTTAGGCACCTAAGAGTTTAGGTAGAACAAAACAAATAAACTCCGGGTCAGTCATGGGACTGGTATGAGTAAACAGTTTAAAACAGTTTCAGAAAACTAAATGATATCTCATAAGACCACGCCGTATAACACAGAACGGGTTTTTCCCTTATGAGAATCCAAACACTTGATTTAACTTTCAAATCCTCTTTGAAAGAAATGATAATCTTTATATCAAAACTCTTTTGATATTATAATAATGTCTAAATCAAGTAAATAACAATCAAATGGAACGTTTGCATCTCACGTTCCACTTATATAATATACAATCATAAACCGCAAGCACGTATTGGGTATTTGATTTCCAACTATGACAAGGTATGGAACCATCTTCCGCTGGTATATCCCTAGAGGAGAATACATCGAGTTCAACAAGAACATCTTGCAACTCAGCCACACATGACCGACCACTCATTTGGCTTGAGTGTAACGAATGTATATCACCAACGGTTGGGATCAGCATCCGTTTCCCGAATGGGACAGCATCGACAATAGATTTTTAGAAATAAATGAAACTCTAGATCAGGTGATTCTACACCCTAATAGGTGCGACCTACATAGCCATGGTGCCTGCCTGATTTCTGTCATTTACCGGTTGTTCAGGCCAGAGGCTACGATTTCTCATCACATTAGATTCACTTCGAATGCCACATTGTCAGATCCATTAAAAATCACTAATTTAACGTCTACAACCATACATTACGTGTTAGCTAAAAGAAGTTTCCTTCTCCGCTTCCACTCTCGGTACGGTTGAAGAAATCAATGTATGTGACCTTTCTGGAAATACTCTGTCAGACATTCATCCATACAAGTCACCCAGGAACGGGATGAACTGAAGGTACAATTTCTATTAATAGAAAAAGTCCTTGCACTCTACTCCGTCTTCGATTATCTTTATATAATCTAATTCACAACGCTACTGCCAATACGGAGTGGTTCTTCGGATAATAATCCAACCGGTCTCTCCATATTGACAACGATGGTCAAAACTTCGATAGTCTGTGATTTAACTATTGAATAAAAACAAGTGTTTCGATAGTCGATGATTTAACTATCGAAGAAAACAAGTGTTCATTCAACGTATCAACAATCACTGAGCCTTTAATTAATATTTCATTAATTAAATCACTTCTCTATTTCTTTATCAATATTTGTTAACCAAATATTTTCATATATCGCCTCCTTTTATTTTCTGTACTTAGAAAATATCTTCTATTTATAATTGGAAAATATTCCAATTACTTATCTCTTCCCTGACCATTCATTTTTAGACTTAGGAAATATTTATAATCATATTTCCAAACTTCCACTTATTTGGGTTAAAACGGATGTTGTGTAAAACATCGTTACAACAACCCAAATACTATATTCAACTAACTCTTATCTAATATTGATCTTCGAGCCTGAAATCTTACTATTTATTTGTTAATAATGAAATCAATCAAGTTGGGGTATAACTACCTCTCAGACCTTGACTGAATAACATTTATAACGTCAAAACAGATGTGACTACTTACTCGAATAATCAATACCATACAACTACTGATTCACTTTTAAACACGTATACACTTCCTCTTTCTATCCTTACTAGATTTTATTCTAGACTTCCTTTTTGATTATACTATTCTATCTCTAAGTTTGTTTCCTTATCGACTTCTATATATATCGATACATTGATTTCCAATTATCAAATTATCTTAAAAATATTCTAACTCCTTAAATTCCCGGAAAAATTCGCCATAACCTCCTATGTACCGGGAGCTTCGGGATATTTTTAATAGCCTCCCATGGCCCTTACCAATCCAAAAAGAAAAAGAAAAGCCAAGCGGCTGGCCGATACGGCGCATAAAATCTCATATGGAAATTAAATACGTACCTTTTTGTCGGGCATTCTATTTATATACCTTCTAACACTTTATTCCAAACCTGTCTCCTGTATATTTATACCTGTCCAATCTATTTTAATAATACCAAACTTTTTAACTAAATTTGTTAATTTAATTTTTTACTTAACTCTTCAGTCTATTTCACCTTCATATTTGAACATGACATGTTCAAATATATTTTAACTTGCATATTAACAAATTCTAATTATACTCATACTCTCGTTTCCTTATCGACTTCTTATTCAAATTCCAATTCAATTCTATTTGAATTCTCTTTATTTAAACTTCATTTGAATTCTATTTTCAAATTCTATAGTTTAAAGTCCATTTGAATTCTATATTCAAATTCTATAGTTTAAAGTCCATTTGAATTCTATATTCAAATTCTATTTGAATTCTTTGCATTTTTTTATAAACAACATTTATAACTTCACTTAAAATCCCATATTTATATATTTATAAACAAAGTTTATAAATTCAATTCAAATCCCATATTTTCCTTTATAAACAAAGTTTATAAATTCGATTCAAAACCCACCTTTTCATTTATAAACCAAGTTTATAAATTCAATTCAAATCCCACCTTTTCATTTATAAACAAAGTTTATAAATTCAATTTAAATCCCACCTTTTCATTTATAAACAGAGTTTATAAATTCAATTTAAATCCCACCTTTCATTTATAAACAGAGTTTATAAATTCAATTTAAATCCCACCTTTCATTTATAAACAAAGTTTATAAATTCAATTACTTGTTTTATATATCTTCAAAACAAGTTAATATTTTCTATAGTTTTATTTAAAATTCAAATTCTATTTATAAAAATAGAATTCCCTTTTTAAATCTCAAATACCCTTTTCGATATTTTTATAAATCAATATTCAAGCCCCAGTTATATTTAAACAATCAAATCAACCAATTTTCAATCATTTGATTTTTAACACATCATATATGAATATATATGAAATCAAACAAACAACAACAGATAATATATTTTTGAGGAATCCAATTGGATTCCTCCAACCTGTTTTTCCTGCATCCACAGACGTTAGTCAACATAGTAATACCCATCCTGCTTCGTGGCAGGATATCGCGGTATAGAAGGTCTTCCACTAATCATAGCGTGGGGCGTATAGGGTAATCATCCGCTAATGAAACTGCGGGCATTCGCTAATGAGACTGCGGGAATCAATCCAATCATCAACCCAATATATATATATATATATAATAGTCAACCCTAAATAATTAATATATTTGAATCAACCAGAAAGCATTCAAACAAGCAACAACAATTATTTTTAACGATATAAAAATAATTAATTAAGGTGAGTGAGATTTACTCACCGGCTTTTCAATTGTCGTTGGTCTGTTTGCTTCGATAAAACTTGAACACTATTTAACTTCCGCACCAAATCCCATTTGAATTCCATAGTGTCGTAGTTATGAATCCTATGTGATGTATGATGATAGATTGTTACCTAACTTGAGTAAGTTATGGTATTTAAAATATTTAATTGAATTAACTGTCATTAACAAAAGTAATGAATTAGCCAATTTGCTTACTTACCTAATTATAAATCTGTTTCACTGTATCATCATCCGAAAAACAACCATTCGAACTTCGGCCATCACCCCACACTGCCGAGTACCCAAAATCCCTTGCTCGGCTCACTGCTTCCAGTTCATGTTGCCACGCTGAACATCGTACTCACCCTACTGACAATCGCACCCTTCCAGTCTTCTTCCAGAATTCGCTCATCTATCCAATCGAACGCCACTTGCGAGCTTCACCATACTCGAGCCACAGACGCGCCGCTAGACCCCTCACCAACATCGCGATCTCCAATAAATCGTGCGCTAGCTTCCACTGATGTCCAGGAACCCATGCGGTTTCCAACGCAGGACTCTACTCGATTTCCCCTTTGGTTTTCGTTTCGAACTGTTGGTTTTGAAGGAGTTAATAGGACTTGCGAAAGCTGCTTCGATTTCGATATGAAGAGTGAATACGAGCTCTGGTGTTCACAAATATAAAGTAGGGTGGGTGCGGTTTTATATAATAGGAGAAGGGAACACCGTAGCCCTTTTCTCCTTCGTTCATTACTGAGTGGTGTGGAAAGAAACTCATAGGTGCTTTATTTTGTGGTGATAAAGGGGAGCAGGGTGTGTTTTGTTCTGGTCCACACAAATAAAGGATTTATATTTTATTCTAATTTAGTTTCGAATCGTATTCTTGAATTAAAATACTCCACGACTCCGAACTCCTTTCTGAACCCAACAACTGACGATTTCTAGGGTAATACCCCTATTCCGGACACACTGGGATAGGTCACGAAGTCCAATTCGATCATCTGAAGGAGATATTAATTTAAATCAATATAAATTAATTTCAGACAATTTATTCTCCTCGATAATAAATAAATATTATTATCGTTATAAATTCAAATAAAATTCCCTATTAATTATTTGAACTGTATTTAATTCAAATCAAATTTTGAATTCAACTAAATCCATTTTCGTATTCTGATAATTTAATATTTTTAATATTAAAACAAAATTGATTATTTAGAATTGATAACTAAATATAAATATTCATTTAATTTATCAAATTAATATTTAAATTAAATATTAAATATCAAAAATTAACCCATAAGAATCCGGGTCATTACAATCTTCCCCACTTAAAATAATTTCGTCCTCGAAATTGCTAAGGTAGGAAAAGTGCTACAAACCCATTTATCTTTTCAAAACTTATTTATGTTGATACTCAACATTTCAAACTTCCTTACGTAACTCTCTTTCGAATAAATCCCCATTCGATAACTCCTCCCTTTGAATAACTATATTCGATAATCTCTCTTTCAAATAACTAGATTCGAAAACCTTTCTTCGAATAAACTATATTCGATTTACTCTATTAACTCTGTTCGAATAAACTATATTCGATTTACTCCATTCGCTTGACTATAGAGCGTAATGATCACAATGGTTATGCCTGATTCCCTCAGGAAACATCCTACCGCCCTAGGCTATCTGCAGCCCTGCAAATTACGCTAGTTGTCGTACGAAATGGCAACTTATCCTGAGTAACTATGTTTGACTAACTCTATCTCAATAACTATATTCGATCAACTTTAATTGAATAACTAACATTCAATTAAATCCTAATTCGATTAACTATGTTCAATTAACTCTATCTGGTTAACTCTTAATTTGAATAACAAATATTCAATAAATTCTAATTGAATAACTAATATTCAATTAACTCTACGGATTAACCCTAACTGATTAACTCTAACCGGTTAATTCTTACTCTAATCGATTTATTCTAACTCTAATCGACTTCTCCTATTCGAATAACTCCTATTGGATAACGTTTATTCATTTATAAAGATTTACTCTTAGTAATGGTTCTTCACTTTATAAATGTTTTCTTTAATAGCGTTACTTCACTTATACAAGTGTTGTGTACCACTTCTATTTAAAACTAACCAATATCTCTCCTCTATATAAGTTCAGACCTATATATCCCATTTATCCAATGATAAATATTTAATTTAATTTATAAACTGTTATTTATAAATAAATCTTTTTTATTTATCTGTTAAAAACATATTTCCATTTTCTATTCATCTGCTAAATATTCCTTTGATTAATTTCTATTTATTTAACAAATAAATATCTCATTTATAACATTCTATTTATTTTCTATAAATAAATATTTCCATTTAATCTATTTGTAATTGTTTTACAAATATTTCCTTTTAAATTCTATTTGTAAATGTTTTACAAATATTTCTCCTTTATTTGTTTGCACATAACTTCCTTTGTATTTGTGTTACAAATATATTTCCTTTATATTTGTTTTACAAATATATTTCCTTTTTAACTCTTTTGGTTTTTCCTTTATTCACACCAAATTCATATTTCATTCACATTGATTTTACTCAATTTATTATTTCGATCCATTTAACTTACTTAAGTTAAATTTAATTTCAATCATTCAAATTCCCATTAACTAGTTGCTAATTAACCGTTTTGCCTATTTCACCCTTTTTATTTGAATATAACTTGTTCAAATATATGTCAACTTAATTATAAACTAATCTAATTATATTTTCAACTCGAGTTATATATTCGATTTCGAATATAAATTCTCAATCTCTTTCACTTATCCAAAAACCCAATTTTGATTCAAATTTCCTTTAACTAATTATTCTCCAATTTAGTTAATTCTATTTAACCATTTAAAATATGATTTTTGTCTTAAAAATCATTTCACTTACTTCACTGGAGTTCATATTTATTTTATATCTCCAGTCTAGATTTTTCTAATGCCAATTCTGATTTTATTTCCTAAAAATTGTTTTATTTATTTAATTAAACCGTTATGGTTTTATAATGGTTCTGGCGCTGCTTTTCTAAAAATTTGATTTTGACATAACTCAAAATCTATACGGCGAAATCCAGATTTTTCTCTTTCATAAGAAAACTATTATTCAACCGGTCCCGACGATTCTTGTTTCAAAGAATTCCGACTTCAATTGAGTTCTGTATACTAAATTGAAGTTCGAATTGCCAATTTACGAACTGCCGCGTTACGGCAAGCTCGTTTTAATTATATTTATAAATATAAACGTTTTAACTTTGTTTATAATAAATTCCACTTTATTCTGATATATTTTTAATATATATCAAATCCATTTTTCCATTTCAACATACTATTCCCGATCTATTTCACTTCTAATATTCAAATCCTATATATTTACAATATTCAAATTCCATTTGAATTTCTTTATTCAAACTCTATATTTGAATTTCCTTTATATTTACAATATTCAAATTCCATTTGAATTTCTTATCTTCAATTTCTATTTGAAATCCTTTATTCAACCCATTTCAAATCCTTTATTCAAATTCCATTTGAAATCCTTTGTTCAATTTCTATTTGAAATCCTTTGTATTTAAATTTATTTTAACTCCTTTGAATTCAAATTCTATTTCAAACTTTATATTTTCTTTGAATTCTAATATTCAACCTCCACTTTATATTCTCTTTGAAATTCTATTTAACCAAATTCCATTTGAATTCTAATATTCAAATCTCTATTTGACTTTTCTTTATTCAAATCCATTTGAATTCCTTTGAATTCAAATTCTATTTGAATTTCTTTGTTCAAATGTTATACTCACATTTTATTTGAATTATATATATTTAAAATTCCATTTCAAATCCTACTTGAATCCCTATATTTTACTTCTATTTGAAATCTATATTCCAATTCCCATTTCACTTCTATTTGAAATCTATATTCCAATTCCCATTTCAAAATTCCTTTGAAGTAATATAAATATATACATATATCTATATCTATCTCAAATTCAAAACATGTGAAATTTCCAACAACTTGTTTCTTTTCAAACAAATTTCCATCAAAACATTCCTAAGGCAGCAATACATCACTTAGAAACTCGAAAATGAACACTGATGATGTTGCGACCATCATCAGAATTATTTCCCAGCTACTGAATGAGTCCAGTGCTATATTACTTGACATTCATTTAGCAAAATATTTTCCAAACTCCCAGGATTTTAAATTCTTAATTCTGGTTTGAATTCAATTTCAATTTATCTCATTTGTATATTTGATTTCATATACAAATTCCATTGGTTATATATATAACTATTTCAGTTTTTATAATCTAATTTGATTATAATCCTAACAATCAACTCAACTATTTAAAAACAATATCGTGTCCAATCTTCTGTTCAAGTGTTTATAAACTCCTATCGACATCGTGGCGTCCCACGATTCGATCAGAATTCATAATTCACTCAACAGACTAGTCAACACAATATAAAACAGTTTTTATATCAAATAACAAATACGCTCTCTCGTATATATATACACTCAACTCATTCTAGGATACTACTGATCCTATCTCTAATGAGCACATTCCAACAAGCCTAGGTATTCGCTCAACCTAAGCTCTGATGCCACTGTAATGACCCGCAAATCCATAATATCAGAGTTGACTATATACATCACACGTCCAACCCATATATCACGAAAATACGAAACATTTTTTTTTTAGAAGAAAGAGATAGAAGAAGAACAGAAATAACAACACAGAATCTCACATCGCAGCGGAACAAAATATAATATATTATAACTTTTGAAATACAAAATCTCAACTGTATAACATACACTTATCAGAGTACAATACTTACAACATAGCGGAACAAAACTCTATATAACTAATGCTGAAGCCTCCTGCTCCAAGCTCCTTTAGATAGATCTGAAAAATCCTGAACTACTTGACTGCCCGTACAAATTTAGGCACCCAAGAGTTTAGGTAGAACAAAACAAATAAACTCCGGGTCAGTCATGGGACTGGTACGAGTAAACAGTTTAAAACAGTTTCAGAAAACTAAATGATATCTCATAAGACCACGCCGTATAACACGGAATGGGTTTTTCCCTTATGAGAATCCAAACACTTGATTTAACTTTCGAATACTCTTTGAAAGAAACGATAATCTTTATATCAAAACTCTTTTGATATTATAATAATGTCTAAATCAAGTAAATAACAATCTAGTGGAATGTTTGCATCTCACGTTCCACTTATATAATATACAATCATAAACCGCAAGCACGTATTGGGTATTTGATTTACAACTATGACAAGGTATGGAACCACCTTCCGCTGGTATATCTCTAGAGGAGAATACACCGAGTTCAACAAGAACATCTTGCAACTTAACCACACATGACCGACCACTCATTTGGCTAGAGTGTATCGAATGTATATCACCAACGGTTGGGATCAGCAACCGTTTCCCGAATGGGACAGCATCGACAATAGATTTTTAGAAATAAATGAAACTCTAGATCAGGTGATTCTACACCCTAATAGGTGCGACCTACATAGCCATGTTGCCTGCCCGATTTATGTTATTTACCGGTTGTTGAGGCCAGAGGCTACGATTTCTCATCACATCAGATTCACTTCGAATGCCACATTGTCAGATCCATCAAAAATCACTAATTTGACGTCTACAACCATACATTACGTGTTAGCTAAAAGAAGTTTCCTTCTCCGCTTCCACTCTTGGTACGGTTGAAGAAATCAATGTACGTGACCTTTCTGGAAATACTCTGTCAGACATTCATCCATACAAGTCACCCAGGAACATGATGAACTGAAGGTACAATTTCTATTAATAGAAAAAGTCCTTGCACTCTACTCCATCTTCGATTATCTTTATATAAACTGATTCGCAATGCTACTGCCAATACGGAGTGGTTCTTCGGATAATAATCCAACTGGTCTCTCCATATTGACAACGATGGTCAAAACTTCGATAGTCTGTGATTTAACTATCGAATAAAAACAAGTGTTTCGATAGTCGATGATTTAACTATCGAAGAAAACAAGTGTTCATTCAACATATCAACAATCACAGTGCCTTTAATTAATATTTCATTAATTAAATCACTTCTCTATTTCTTTATCAATATTTGTTAACCAAATATTTTCATATATCGCCTCCTTTTATTTTCTGTACTTAGAAAATATCTTCTATTTATAATTGGAAAATATTCCAATTACTTATCTTTTCCCTGACCATTCATTTTTAGACTTAGGAAATATTTATAATCATATTTCCAAACTTCCACTTATTTGGGTTAAAACGGATGTTGTGTAAAACATTGTTACGACAACCCAAATAATATATTCAACTAACTCTTATCCAATATTGATCTTCGAGCCTGAAATCTTACTATTTATTTGTTAATAATGAAATCAATCAAGTTGGGGTATAACTACCTCTCAGACCTTGACTGAATAACATTTATAACGTCAAAACAGATGTGACTACGTACTCGAATAATCAATACCATACAACTACTGATTCACTTTTAAACACGTATACACTTCCTCTTTCTATTCTTACTAGATTTTATTCTAGACTTCCTTTTTGATTATACTATTCTATTTCTAAGTTCGTTTCCTTATCGACTTCTATATATATCGATACATTGATTTCCAACTATCAAATTATCTTAAAAATATTCTAACTCCTTAAATTCCCGGAAAAATTCGCCATAACCTCCTTTGTACGAGAGCTTCGGGATATTTCTAATAGCCTCCCATGGCCCTTACCAATCCAAAAAGAAAAAGAAAAGCCAAGCAGCTAGCCGATATGGCGCATAAAATCTCATATGGAAATTAAATACGTACCTTTTTGTCAGGCATTCTATTTATATACCTTCTAACACTTTATTCCAAACCTGTATCCTGTATATTTATACATGTCCAATCTATTTTAACTATACCAATCTTTTTAACTAAATTTGTTAATTTAATTTGTTACTTAACTCTTCAGTCTATTTCACCTTCATATTTGAACATGACATGTTCAAATATATTTTAATTTGCATATTAACAAATTCTAATTATACTCATACTCTCGTTTCCTTATCGAATTCTTATTCAAATTCCATTTCAATTCTATTTGAATTCTCTTTATTTAAACTTCATTTGAATTCTATTTTCAAATTCTATAGTTTAAAGTCCATTTGAATTCTATATTCAAATTCTATAGTTTAAAGTCCATTTGAATTCTATATTCAAATTCTATTTGAATTCTCTGCATTTTTTTATAAACAACGTTTATAACTTCACTTAAAATCCCACATTTATATATTTATAAACAAAGTTTATAAATTCAATTCAAATCCCATATTTTCCTTTATAAACAAAGTTTATAAATTCGATTCAAAACCCACCTTTTCATTTATAAACCAAGTTTATAAATTCAATTCAAATCCCACCTTTTCATTTATAAACAAAGTTTATAAATTCAATTTAAATCCCACCTTTTCATTTATAAACAGAGTTTATAAATTCAATTTAAATCCCACCTTTCATTTATAAACAGAGTTTATAAATTCAATTTAAATCCCACCTTTCATTTATAAACAAAGTTTATAAATTCAATTACTTGTTTTATATATCTTCAAAACAAGTTAATATTTCCTATAGTTTTATTTAAAATTCAAATTCTATTTATAAAAATAGAATTCCCTTTTTAAATCTAAAATACCCTTTTCGATATTTTTATAAATCAATATTCAAGCCCCAGTGATATTTAAACAATCAAATCAACCAATTTTCAATCATTTGGTTTTTAACACATCATATATGAATATATATGAAATCAAACAAACAACAATAGATAATATATTTTTGAGGAATCCAGTTGGATTCCTCCAACCTGTTTTCCTGCATCCACAGACGTTAATCAACATAGTAATACCCATCCTGCTTCGTGGCAGGATATCGCGGCATAGAAGGTCTTCCACTAATCATAGCGTGGGGCGTATAGGGTAATCATCCGCTAATGAAACCGCGGGCATCCGCTAATGAGACTGCGGGAATCAATCCAATCATCAACCCAATATATATATCATAGTCAACCTTAAATAACTAATATATTTGAATCAACCAGAAAGCATTCAAACAAGCAACAACAATTATTTTTAACGATATAAAAATAATTAATTAAGGTGAGTGAGATTTACTCACCGGCTTTTCAATTATTGTTGGTCTGTTTGCTTGGATAAAACTTGAACACTATTTAACTTCCGCACCAAATCCCATTTGAATTCCGTAGTGTCGTAGTTATGAATCCTATGTGATGTATGATGATAGATTGTTACCTAACTTGAGTAAGTTATGGTATTTAAAATATTTAATTGAATTAACTGTCATTAACAAAAGTAATGAATTAGCCAATTTGCTTACTTACCTAATTATAAATCTGTTTCACTACATCATCATCCGAAAAACAACCATTCGAACTTCAGCCATCACCCCACACTGCCGAGTACCCAAAATCCCTTTCTCGGCTCACTGCTTCCAGTTCATGTTGCCACGCTGAACATCGTACTCACCCTACTGACAATCGCACCCTTCCAGTCTTCTTCCAGAATTCGCTCATCTATCCAATCGAACGCCACTTGCAAGCTTCACCATACTCGAGCCACAGACGCGCCGCTAGACCCCTCACCAACATCGCGATCTCCAATAAATCGTGCGCTAGCTTCCACTGATGTCCAGGAACCCATGCGGTTTCCATCGCAGGACTCTACTCGATTTCCCCTTTTGTTTTCGTTTCGAACTGTTGGTTTTGAAGGAGTTAATAGGACTCGCGAAAGCTGCTTCGATTTCAATATGAAGAGTGAATACGAGCTCTGGTGTTCACAAATATAAAGGAGGGTGGGTGCGGTTTTATATAATGGGAGAAGGGAACACCGTAGCCCTTTTCTCCTTCGTTCATTATTGAGTGGTGAGGAAAGAAACTCATAGGTGCTTTATTTTGTGGTGATAAAGGGGAGCAGGGTGTGTTTTGTTCTGGTCCACACAAATAAAGGATTTATATTTTATGCTAATTTTGTTTCGAAACGTATTCTTGAATTAAAATACTCCACGACTCCGAACTCCTTTCTGAACCCAACAACTGACGATTTTAGGGTAATACCCCTATTCCGGACACATTGGGATAGGTCACGAAGTCCAATTCGATCATCTGAAGGAGATATTAATTTAAATCAATATAAATTAATTTCAAACAATTTATTCTCCTCGATAATAAATAAATATTATTATCATTATAAATTCAAATAAAATTCCCTATTAATTATTTGAACTGTATTTAATTCAAATCAAATTTTGAATTCAACTAAATCCATTTTCGTATTCTGATAATTTAATATTTTTAATATTAAAACAAAATTGATTATTTAGAATTGATAACTAAATATAAATATTCATTTAATTTATCAAATTAATATTTAAATTAAATATTAAATATCAAAAATTAACCCATAAGAATCCGGGTCATTACACCATTGGTCCCAACCCCTGCTTTTATTGGTTATCACCTTGATTTCCCGGGCTTAGGACTAGGGGGCTCCTTTCAAACAACAACAGAAAGTGCCATGCCTATTGCCCCTACGCCGCGGGACTGGTTGTAAAGTCTCATTATCATGAATGCTCAGAAAGGGCATAAGCATTGACTCAAAGTAGACTAATTAATCTCCCTCTTTGTTGTGCAGGCTATTCTGGACCAGAAGTAACAACGGGCTTTGCCCCGACACTCCCCTTATTACCTGAGGCCAGACTAGTATTGCGGGGAATATAATTTGGAGAAGGACGTGGCATAGTAGATACATTTTCTGATGTGGACATAGTGGCTAATGTCTATAAGGACCTTTTCTCTGAGGAAGCGGAGATACCGACGGTCAAGAGATCTAGTGACAAGGACGATGGTGTAGGCCTGCAAACAATGCATGAGTTGGTGGAGTCGTAGAAGGCTAAATTGCTCGTCAAGTCCGAGAGCGGGAGGAGAAGAGGAAGGATGACGAGTTTGCCCTGTAGAAAGTTCAGCAAAAGGCTAGGAAAGATGTCGATGAGAAGGCCAAGGTAACGAGGAAGAGGGCAGCCGATGAGGCGGAGAAGAAGAGGGCCGATGATGTGGCAAAGAAGAAACAAGCTGACGAGGCTTTCGAGTTGGTATCTCACGGCTAAAAATGTCGTCATACCCAAAGATTCTCTAAACTCAAGAATTAATGTTTCATGAACGGGAAATTAAATTGCAGAAAACAGAAATAACATAGAGATTTATAGTGGTTCGGTCCATAAGGAACCTAGGTCCACTTTGAAAGTGTTTGAGAATTTTATTGGTTATTGAGGGTTGCAAGTACATGTCATCCTTATAGGAATTTTGGCTAAATAAACTTGAGTCATATTTTCAATATGTTATGTCTTGGGAGAAAAATAAAGTTCTTCTTCTTCCTTGAATTCCAGGCATCCATTAATGAGTTTCTGTGACCTTGTAGAGCTCTCAAATCATGAAAAATCCAACCCTTGTGAAGAATGAACAAGGGGGTATTTATAGGTAGTGGATTATGTGGGAATGGGTGAGATTTAGGAACCACACAGCAGAATTTTACATCCCAGAACCAACCTCTCCAGAAAATTGCATCCCCTCTTCCTGTTCTGGCCGATGTCGTATCCCCTTTGGGGGATACGAGGCTTGTACCTCTGGGATATGAAGCCTGGGTGAGAGGAGTGATTGGATGTGAATTATAGGAGGAAGCATGTCTTCGGGATACAGAATTGTGGGTGATGTGAGATGGATGTGCGGCGATGTTTCTTTTCTGGGAATGTGAGGTCTCGATGCAATTCGATGAGAGGTAGAGGTGATGCGAGGCTCGAGATACGAAGCCAAGGGGATGCGAGGATAATGATGCAAAAATTGCATTCTGAGGCATGGTGAGGCATACACTTATGCAACTCCATCCGTGCTTGAATCCTTAGTGTTCTGGTGACATTTCGGGCTTTGGTGCGACATGACGGGCCGAGTCGAATGGGTTTGATATGCTTTTGGGAACAAATCAAAAGGCTGGTTAACATGCTCCAATACCAATCTATTGTGCAAAATATTTGATTTGATTTGCACAAACTTCAAAACTGCACAGCATAATACAAAAGGCGCAGAAGCAATACAAAAAAAGTAGCTTATTGGTTAATTATCAATAGCCAACTCAATGAAAAATAATCACCAAACAAAACAAAATAGAATAAATGGAGAAGTCACAAAGATTTAACGTGGTTCGACTATCCCTACGTCAACGGATCCAACAACTATTCTTTAAATTCACTGAAGAGTATACAAGAGAGAACACAAGGAAGAGATTACTAAATTATAGGTAGTAGATAGAGAGACTAACTTATAATTACAAATTGAATAATCAATTTCAACAAAGACTTGTATGCACTCAAAACCCCTAATTGATTGACTATAGAAATTAGGGTAACTGAAGAACAAGATAATGGTGAATACTCTCTCGTATTCACACTCCACAAATATGAAGATTTAAATAGGCTTCAGGATGAAAGGTTGCTTGGAGATGAAGAGAATTAATTTCCTAGTTGTCTTGAAACCTTTCCAAATTCCCTATATTTGATTGCACTCTAAATAGAAAGTAAAGATCTTGGTTTCCATATGTTTCCTTCCTTACATGATTCTCCAACCCTAATCATTTATTTCTTTATATTACAAGATCAATGAATTTATAGATATACATATTTCATTATTTATAAATCCATTGATTAATTAATTATGTAATAAATTTGTTTCCTACCAAAATACCTAATTGATTGATTGAATTTATTTATTTCTCTCTTAAACAGATATTTGAATCACATAAATTCAACATGAAGTGCATAATTCTAAGTGAAATTACATATAAAACAAAGCTTAGATGGAAGAAAAACATATGCCTATCTTCTTCACTACATTAGTTATCCCTAAATCTCCATCCTAATGGTATTATCTGCCTTAATGGCAGCCAATATAAATGCAAAAAACAATAACTAAGTTTTAATTTTATTTTAAACACATAAATCCATATCAAAAAACGGATGAATATTCAACATTTGATAAAAATGACAGTATACAAATAAGTGTGTTTGATATACTAATAATAATATTTTTAAACAAAATATGATTTTATCTTAAAACAATATTAGATTGAATAAGCCCAAAAGGTTCAAAAATAAATAAATCAAATCTATCTATTTCGTCTGCTTTCAGAGTATCCGCATCTAGAAAAAAGATTCATTTTTTGTCAACACTATTATTTATTTTATAATAAAATATATGTATGTATTTCTTTAGTAAAATAATATACTGTATGTAACGACCCGCATTCTACGCATCATAGGATCGTAGAATATTTATTTCTATCACATACGAAGTCGTATGGTCGTGTAACTTTGGGAGACGACTATTGGGGTCATTTCCCATGTTCATGATTTTTCCCGATTTTTAAATGACCATTTTACCCCTGGTTGATACTGTTTTGGCCATAACTTTTGACTGGAAAGGAATTTTGACCTGAAACCACTTCCATTAGCTCCGGATGATGGTTTCTCTTTCCGTAGAGTGGTCACATTAGTCAAACGGACTCACCGTTTGGGAGATATGGCTGAAACAAGTTTCAGATGGTGAAAAACAGCTTAATTGGGCTTAACCGGGTGATTAGCAGCTAGGCCCACAGGGGAATTTCGGGTTTAGAGGTATAGGAGGACTGATTAGGGTTAGGTTATCACTTTCATTTCAGTTTTGAGCCGCCACAAACCTCCTTGAGACCTTAGTAATGGCTTCCATCCTCTAAAACCACTCCAAAACACATTTTTAGAGAAGATTAAGCCTAAACTACATCAAAACAAGGCCAAATAGCAACAAAGCAAGGTTGGAGCTGCTGCTATACATAGGAATTCGACCCAAACAGAGGATATTTCAGATTTGGTGTTTTATTTTGTGGCCAAGGTGAGTGATAGCATCATTTTGACACTAATTACAGTTAATTAAGGGTAATTAGTGAAGATTAGCGAATTTATACACTAATAAATTCTGGAAAAATGTTTAGAAATTCTTAAATAATATTTCATGCCTCTGTTAGAAAATTTAGACGATTTGATTAAGTTTTACTAAGTATGTGCTTAAACATGATTAAGAAGGATTATAGGAAAATAAGGGGTTTTGGGCACGTTTGATCCATTTTGACATATAAATTCATTGTTTTGGTGTTTGAGGTTAGTTTGCTATGTTGTTATGACTATTTGACATGAATTGTGATTGATTAGAATAGTTAGATTTGTCAAAAACGTCGTCGAACGGCGTAAACAAGTTGCTGGAAAAGTTGCAGGAAGTTGTGCAGGGCTTCGGATCGGATGGGGGCTCGGATCGGATATGTGAACTGGGCAAGAAACCCGACCCGAACCGGAGTTTGGCACATAGGAGGCTTGGCGAGAAGGAAGGCCGTTTGCTTAGAGTTGGAGTGGACAAGGGGATCGGATCGGAAGAATAATTGGAGGCCAGATCGGATCGACTTGGAGACGCAGGGCTCGGATCGGAAGTAAACATTTGGGAGAACTAGCAAGAGGGAAGGCCACGCGGATCAGATGGCAAGGAGGGATCGGATCGGAATACGTGAAGAAATGAGGGAGCGGATCGGAGCACTGGAAGGAAGGACACCCGACCCGACCCGGAGGAGGACACCGACCCGACCCGAAGTGGAGTATCCGACCCGAACCGATGAAGGTGATGACTACCGACCCGAACCGATGAAGGTGATGACTACCGAACCGAACAGAATTCTAGGACTGTTAATGCGCGACAACTCTTCTGAAGACCCACTCCAATTCGACCAAACCCGAGATGCAAAGGAAGTCCAAATGAGAAGTTAGAGCTTAAGATTCAGATGGGAATCAACGAGTTCGCTTCATGGTTGGGCTTTGCTGCGGGACGCGTGCCAAGGATTTATCGACGTCTATAGCTTTGGACTACTATGGTAGGAGGTACGAAGACGGATTCAGGGCCATTATGGCATCGGTAGAACCAAGGGCTACGATCAATGAAATGGGTCATTGAAATGTTTGGTCATGACTCCATATGTTTAGCTTGGTCATAGCAGGGTTTCTACAAGTCGGGATTCGTCGTTACCTCAATTTGTCTAGTATTCCAAGGTGGTAGGTGTCGTATGCTTTACGCACTGAGTGAGAGATGTGAGGATGGTTGCTATGGTTGATTTGTTTGCTATCATTATGACATGCACACCCCACCCCCGTATCCTTACACTATTTATTATGGCACCTTAGAGCATTGTACGGTATGTGGTACTAACTCTTTGGTTGCAGGTCCAGGTTCAGGTATGGTTTAGTATACCTGTTATCATTCTGTTTAGATGCTTATCGCTCACACCAGGCTTTATGTCTGACCCAGAGTTTTATGTCTCTTCTTATTACTCTGGGTGCTCACACGAGCAGACTAGAGACGGGTTAGCTGGTGATGCACGGGTAGCTGATCCGGAGACGAGCAGGAGGCTTCCACGTAATATATATAGTATTCTCCCTGTGTTGTTGAAGATCACTGCTTGGGCATTGGTGGTGCATCTTCTACTTTAGTTTTCTTTTGTTAGAGACAGTAAATTTGGAAAGTTGTAATAAGCTGTATTTGGATTTCCGCTGCTCTGATGTTGACATTGATTATTAGTTATCAGCTTATGCACTGTCTCGACTGTTTTATGCCAAGTATTGTATTATTATATTTTATCCCATGCGCTGTGAGACATTCTACAGGTTCCTTGATTAGTTCATTCTCTTCTTTCCTTTCTCCTGACGATCGTCCCGTGCTAGTTGGGCATGTGTACAGCGCACTTACGTAGCGAAATGCAGGCTGGTGCGGGGCGGGCCGTCACACTTGGTATCAGAGCTCTAGGTTGCGTAGTTAACCTAGGGAAGTTATCAGGGAGAGATAATATACGTATACGAGAGAGCGTATTTGTGATTACTTTGGTTTTTAAAAGCTACATATATATACTATTAGTAGTATAAGGATGAAGTCGTACTGCACTAGCACCACTATGGAGTCGTTAATCATTTCCTTTTTCAGATTGACGATGAGCCGATATGTTAGAGGTACCGGTAGGGGAGCCAATAATGGGAATGCTGCTGACATGAGGACGATGTTTACTGACCTCATGAGAGAGATGCTTAGAGATGTACAGAGGGCAGCTTCCAATGGTGGAAATGGTGGTGGTCCAATAGTGCAGGCGCCGAGGGTCGACTTCGCCAAGCTAAACAAGGATTATACTAGCCTTGGTGGGAAGCCGTTTCACGGAACGGAGTCGGCCATGGATGTTCAAGATTGGTTGGATAGTTGCGAACGTATCTTCGAGGATTTGGGTATCGAGGATGAGATGAAGAGAAAGCTAGCGTCCCGTCAGTTGCAAGGGCGGGAAATGAATTGGTGGAATGCTATAAAGGCAGCTACTCCCGAAGATCAGATTACTTGGGAGCAGTTTAAGGCTCGCTTTAGTGAGAAGTTCATTCCAGCTGCTCAGAAGTCAGTGCTGTTTAAGAAGTTCTTGGAGCTCAAGCAGAATGGCAGAGCTATCTCGGAATATATTGCTGAATTCGACACTTTGTCAAAATATGGGTTATCTCTTATTGATACTGCCGAGAAAAAGAATGAGAAATTCATAACTGGTTTGGATCAGTACTTAGGTGAAAGACTTATTAACCACATCGATGAAACGTTTGAATCGGTTGTGGGGAAAGCATTAAAATCAGAAAGTCTCTACCCTAAGCCGAAGACTGAGGTTGCATCCGCAGATGAGCCAAAGCCACAAGCAAGTGGTGGAGGCAAGGGTGGTTCCCAGAATAAGAGAAAGCAGAACCAAGCTAAGGATGGCCAGAAGAAAAAGAATAAGCAAGATGTGGAGTGCTTCAGCTGTGCTAAGAAGGGCCATTATGCTAGTAATTGTTGGGCCAAGCCAGCGGATAGGAAGTGCTTCAACTGTGGCCAAATGGGACATCACAAGGACAAGTGTCCACAGCCCCCTAAGGAAAAGCAAATGGTGAAAGCCTACGCCCTTAATGCTATTCCTTCTTTGTCGAATGCCCCAACAGCGGCGGAGAAGGGAAAGAATGTCGTCATTCAAGGTATGCTTTCTGTTTATATGTTCCTGTTAGAGTTTTGTTTGATACCGGAGCTTCCAGTTCTTTCATATCTAGTGACCTGGTAGATAGGTTGGGATTGGAGCCCGAGATTGTCGATAGACCTTTAGTAGTGACGAACCCGATTGGTGGTTCGACTAGCCTTAGCATGATTTGTCGTAATGTGGTCTTATCGAGTCATGGATGCATGTTTGTTTGTGATTGCTTTGTTTTGGGCTTTACTGGGTTTGGCATTATTTTGGGAGTAGATTGGCTCCAAAGATACGGGGTGGTGGTAGACTGTGAGGGCTTTTTGGTGACAGCTAGAGCGGATGATGGGCGGAGGATAGTGTTTGGTGGTCTACCCAGTAAGGGGGTATTGGCTAGTTTTCTAAACTCCCTCGACATTCCGCATAGTGAGTTGTCAGGTTTGCCCGTGGTTGGCCAGTATCCGGAGGTTTTCGAAGAAGTGACCGGACTTCCACCACACCGAGAGATTGAGTTCCGTATTGATTTGGTAAAAGATGCCAGACCTATAGTGATGCCACTTCGCCGTATGGCACCAAGAGAGCAGCGGGAGCTCGAGGTGCAAGTCAGCGATCTTTTGAAGAAGGGATTTATCAGAAGGAGTGTTTCTGAATGGGGAGCACCAGTTGTGTTTGCTACCAAGGCGGATGGTTCCCTTCGTTTGTGTGTAGACTACCACGAGTTGAATAAAGTGACGAGGAAGAACAAGTATCCTCTACCGCGGATAGATGATTTGTTTGATCAGTTGAGTGGCGCGAGAGTATTTTCTCAGTTAGATCTCGCGACAGGTTTTCATCAGCTTAGAGTGGAAGCTGAGAGTATAGCTAAAACGGCATTTCGGACGCCGTCTGGGTTTTATGAGTGGTTGGTCATGCCATTCGGGCTGACCAATGCCCCAGCATATTTTGTGGATCTTATGAATAGGGTATTCAGAGATCAGTTGAATAAGTTTGTCCTTGTGTTCGTTGATGATATTTTGGTCTACTCAAGGACAGAGGAAGAACACAAGGGACATTTAAGAATAGTGATGGAGGTGTTGAGAAAACACCAATTGAAAGCAAAGTTTTCGAAGTGTCACTTCTGGAAGAGGGAAGTGAGGTTCTTGGGCCATGTTGTATCAGAGAATGGTATTGCCGTGGACCCGGCAAAGGTAGCTACGGTACAGGATTGGCCTACGCCCAAGAATGCAACAGATGTAAGAAGTTTCTTGGGGTTAGCGGGATATTATCGTAAGTTTATCCAAGGTTTCTCCAAGATAGCAGCACCATTGACCTAGTTGACCAAAAAGAATCAAGCTTTTGTCTGGGATGAAAGGTGCGAGAATGCATTCAAGAGTCTAAAGGACAAGTTGACAAGCGCACCAGTGTTAGTCATTCCTAAGGGGGATGAAGAGATGACTGTATACACGGATGCCTGTGGTACCGGACTGGGTGATGTATTGATGCAAGGCGGTAGGGTTGTAGCTTACGCAAGTCGGCAATTGAAACCGCACGAGAGAAGATACCCTACCCATGATTTAGAATTGGCAGCAATCGTGTTCGCGTTAAAGATGTGGAGACACTATCTCTTGGGAGAAAGATTTGAGTTGTTTACAGATCATAAGTCGTTAAAGTATCTCTTCTCTCAGAAAGATCTGAATCTCCGTCAGCAGAGATGGTTAGAGTTCTTAGCTTCCTATGATTTTGACATCGCATATACACCAGGAAAGGGCAATGCCGTGGCTGATGCATTGAGTAGAAGACATGCCAGCTTAGGGGCTATGTTCCTTGAATGGAAGCAACTGGAGTTTATCGCGGGGTTTGATTTCAGACCAAAGTGCGAATTGGATCCAGAAATGTTAGCAAGTTTGACGATCAGACCCACTTTGATTGAACGGATCGGCTCTAGTCAGAGGGACGACCCTAACCTATTGGAAATCATCTCCAAGATAGAGATGGGTATCGATGAGGAGATGAACAAGTATGGGCTTGATCGAGATAGATGGCTTAGAAAGAATGGAAAGCTTGTTGTACCCAATGTCAATGGATTGAGGGATGAAGTGCTTAGAGAATGTCATCACTCAAAGCTGACTATACACCCCGGTGGTAACAAGATGGATCGAGATATGAAGCAGACTTACTACTGGGAAGGGATGAAAAGAGACGTTGGGAAGTTTATATCCAAATGCATGAATTGCCAGCTAGTTAAAGCCGAGCAAAAGAAGCCTAGTGGTTTGTTACAGCCATTAGAAATTCCCGAATGGAAATGGGAGCAAGTCTCGATGGATTTCATCGATGGTTTACCAAGGACTAGATCGGGACATGATAGCATTTGGGTGATTGTGGACCGATTGACCAAAAGTGCAAGATTTATACCAGTTAAATCGACCAGAACGGCAGCTAAGTTAGCAGAATTGTATATGAAGTGGGTAGTGAGATTTCATGGAGTACCTAAAAGCATTGTGAGTGACCGAGACCCGTTGTTCACTAGTGGGTTTTGGAACAGCTTACAAGAGGCTCTAGGGTCAGAGTTACATCTCAATACCGCATATCATCCTCAGACCGACGGTCAGACGGAGAGGGTGAATCGTATTTTGGAAGATCTCTTGAGAGCATGTATATTGGATTTTGGTGGATCATGGGATGATCATTTGCATCTAGTAGAGTTTGCATATAATAATAGCTACCAATCCAGTATCGGCATGGCTCCGTTTGAAGCTTTGTACGGAAGACCATGCAACTCACCATCATGTTGGATAGAGACTGGCGAGAAGTTTATGCTTGGACCAGATGTGGTGAGGGAAACTTCAGATAAAATCAAGACCATTCAACGACGAATGAAGGCTGCCCAAGATAGGCAGAAGAGTTATGCTGATAAGAAGAGAAGAGACTTAAAATTCTCCGTTGGCGACTTGGTGTTTGTCAAGATTTCTCCGTTGAAGAGCGTAGTACGATTTGGCAGGAGAGGCAAGTTGGCACCAAGATTTGTTGGCCCATTCCCTGTTCTTGAACTAGTCGGGAATTTGGCATATAGAATTGACTTACCGGAGAAGATGGCGGGAGTTCATAACGTATTTCATGTTTCCCAACTAAGGAAGTTCGTTCACGACTCAGATATGACTATTTCACCTGATCAGTTAGAGGACTTCGAAGTAGAATCCGAGGCGGTTGGGAACCGCAAGCCGGCCCGTATTGTCGAGCACGACATGAAGCAACTTCGAAAGAAGGCGGTGAAGCTAGTCAAGGTACAGTGGAGCGAGGACGAGAGTGATTGTACTTGGGAGACAGAGGAGGACATTAGGAAGACACACCCAAAACTCTTTGCCTGGTAAGATTTTGACTTCGATTTAGTTTTCCGCATGCTAGGATAGGCTTGTTTGCTTGTTTTGCATGTTTGATTGTTGTATGTGGTTGTTAGGCATGCAGGATCCTTTGTATGTTTTGGGTTAAGGAATTTCGGGGGCGAAATTTCTTAAGGGGGGGAGAGTGTAACGACCCGCATTCTACGCATCATAGGATCGTAGAATATTTATTTCTGTCACATACGAAGTCGTATGGTCGTGTAACTTTGGGAGACGACTATTGGGGTCATTTCCCATGTTCATGATTTTTCCCGATTTTTAAATGACCATTTTACCCCCTGGTTGATACTGTTTTGGCCATAACTTTTGACTGGAAAGGAATTTTGACCTGAAACCACTTCCATTAGCTCCGGATGATGGTTTCTCTTTCCGTAGAGTGGTCACATTAGTCAAACAGACTCACCGTTTGGGAGATATGGCTGAAACAAGTTTCAGATGGTGAAAAACAGCTTAATTGGGCTTAACCGGGTGATTAGCAGCTAGGCCCACAGGGGAATTTCGGGTTTAGAGGTATAGGAGGACTGATTAGGGTTAGGTTATCACTTTCATTTCAGTTTTGAGCCGCCACAAACCTCCTTGAGACCTTAGTAATGGCTTCCATCCTCTAAAACCACTCCAAAACACATTTTTAGAGAAGATTAAGCCTAAACTACATCAAAACAAGGCCAAATAGCAAAAAAGCAAGGTTGGAGCTGCTGCTATACATAGGAATTCGACCCAAACAGAGGATATTTCAGATTTGGTGTTTTATTTTGTGGCCAAGGTGAGTGATAGCATCATTTTGACACTAATTACAGTTAATTAAGGGTAATTAGTGAAGATTAGCGAATTTATACACTAATAAATTCTGGAAAAATGTTTAGAAATTCTTAAATAATATTTCATGCCTCTGTTAGAAAATTTAGACGATTTGATTAAGTTTTACTAAGTATGTGCTTAAACATGATTAAGAAGGATTATAGGAAAATAAGGGGTTTTGGGCACGTTTGATCCATTTTGACATATAAATTCATTGTTTTGGTGTTTGAGGTTAGTTTGCTATGTTGTTATGACTATTTGACATGAATTGTGATTGATTAGAATAGTTAGATTTGTCAAAAACGTCGTCGAACGACGTAAACAAGTTGCTGGAAAAGTTGCAGGAAGTTGTGCAGGGCTTCGGATCGGATCGGATGGGGGCTCGGATCGGATATGTGAACTGGGCAAGAAACCCGACCCGAACCGGAGTTTGGCACATAGGAGGCTTGGCGAGAAGGAAGGCCGTTTGCTTAGAGTTGGAGTGGACAAGGGGATCGGATCGGAAGAATAATTGGAGGCCAGATCGGATCGACTTGGAGACGCAGGGCTCGGATCGGAAGTAAACATTTGGGAGAACTAGCAAGAGGGAAGGCCACGCGGATCAGATGGCAAGGAGGGATCGGATCGGAATACGTGAAGAAATGAGGGAGCGGATCGGAGCACTGGAAGGAAGGACACCCGACCCGACCCGGAGGAGGACACCGACCCGACCCGAAGTGGAGTATCCGACCCGAACCGATGAAGGTGATGACTACCGACCCGAACCGATGAAGGTGATGACTACCGAACCGAACAGAATTCTAGGACTGTTAATGCGCGACAACTCTTCTGAAGACCCACTCCAATTCGACCAAACCCGAGATGCAAAGGAAGTCCAAATGAGAAGTTAGAGCTTAAGATTCAGATGGGAATCAACGAGTTCGCTTCATGGTTGGGCTTTGCTACGGGACGCGTGCCAAGGATTTATCGACGTCTATAGCTTTGGACTACTATGGTAGGAGGTACGAAGACGGATTCAGGGCCATTATGGCATCGGTAGAACCAAGGGCTACGATCAATGAAATGGGTCATTGAAATGTTTGGTCATGACTCCATATGTTTAGCTTGGTCATAGCAGGGTTTCTACAAGTCGGGATTCGTCGTTACCTCAATTTGTCTAGTATTCCAAGGTGGTAGGTGTCGTATGCTTTACGCACTGAGTGAGAGATGTGAGGATGGTTGCTATGGTTGATTTGTTTGCTATCATTATGACATGCACACCCCACCCCCGTATCCTTACACTATTTATTATGGCACCTTAGAGCATTGTACGGTATGTGGTACTAACTCTTTGGTTGCAGGTCCAGGTTCAGGTATGGTTTAGTATACCTGTTATCATTCTGTTTAGATGCTTATCGCTCACACCAGGCTTTATGTCTGACCCAGAGTTTTATGTCTCTTCTTATTACTCTGGGTGCTCACACGAGCAGACTAGAGACGGGTTAGCTGGTGATGCACGGGTAGCTGATCCGGAGACGAGCAGGAGGCTTCCACGTAATATATATAGTATTCTCCCTGTGTTGTTGAAGATCACTGCTTGGGCATTGGTGGTGCATCTTCTACTTTAGTTTTCTTTTGTTAGAGACAGTAAATTTGGAAAGTTGTAATAAGCTGTATTTGGATTTCCGCTGCTCTGATGTTGACATTGATTATTAGTTATCAGCTTATGCACTGTCTCGCCTGTTTTATGTCAAGTATGTTATTATTATATTTTATCCCATGCGCTGTGAGACATTCTACAGGTTCCTTGATTAGTTCATTCTCTTCTTTCCTTTCTCCCGACGATCGTCCCGTGCTAGTTGGGCATGTGTACAGCGCACTTACGTAGCGAAATGCAGGCTGGTGCGGGGCGGGCCGTCACACTGTATTATATAAATTTAAAAGGGGTATTTAGTTTTAAGGACACGTTTCCAAAAAAAGATCAAAGGACAACCAAGTTTAATAATTAAATAAAGGACAAAGGCCAAATTCTATAATGTAACATGAAGTTCACTTTATCTCTCATCATTAATAAATTAATTAATAAAATAAAAAAAATCCCTCAAAATTGAAAGAAAATAAATATCATTTTAAATTTATTTTAGTCAATTTATATTATTATAAAGAGTAAATTAGGCAAAAGGACAAAGTTATTTAAAAATTAATTATCTGGGCCGCAACTTCTGTTAATTCGGCTGGAGGACCCACAAACTTCTATTAATCCAATCCCACGTCTTACCATTTCGTTACTTCATTCAGTCGTCTTTCAATTAGGTTAGGGTTTTCCATCAAATTTCAAATCGAGAAAACATGAGATAGATCAAAATAAAAAGCAAGTATATTCCTATAATGCAAACTCGTCGCTTAAGGTTATCATCGTAGTCAGATCAATCGTCAGTGCAAACTTGTTTCTTAAGGTCATCATCGTCGTCAAATCAATCGCCAAATTCGCCACCAAAAACAGAAAATAGGGCTGTTTTTTTCGAGATTATCACTATCGGCTATAAAGGCGAAAAAGACGATGGAGAAGAAGAAGGATAAACGAGATCAGGTATAACAGACAAAATTAAACACAAATGGTTAAATTGAGTGTATATGTAGTTTTAAATTCTGTCCTGTTTATTTGGGAAAAATTAACACAAATACATTATAAAACGATTCATTAATTATGCATTGATTTGTAGTGCAAAATATGCTAGGTTAATTAAGTGCAGAATACTCTAGATAGTTTTAAAACACAAAATGCCAGGTTAACCTAAAACTACAGCAAGTGGCCGAGCCTATGAAAATTATACGAAGATGCTAGGTTAACCTGTCATTACGTTGCATGACCGAGCCGTGAAACAACATATGAAAATACCAGGTTAACCTAACACTATAGTGAGTGGTCGAGCCCTTGAAAATTGTACAAAAATGCTAGGTTAACCTGTCATTACAAAGCATGATCGAGCCGTTAACCGACATATGAAAATGCCAGGTTAACGAAGTACTACAGCGAGTGGTCGAGCCCTTGAAAATTGTACGAAAATGCTAGGTTAACCTGTCATTACATGGCATGACCGAGCCGTTAAACGACATATGAAAATGATAGGTTAACCTAGCACTATAGCGAGTGGCCAAGCCCTTGAAAATTGAACGAAAATGCTAGGTTAACCTGTCATTACATGGTATGACCGAGTCGTTAACCGACATATGAAAATGCCACGTTAACCTAGCACTACAGCGAGTGGCCAAGCCCTTGAATATTGTACGAAAATGCTAGGTTAACCTGTCATTACATGGCATGACCGAGCCATTAACCGACATATGAAAATGTCAGGTTAACCTAGCACTACAGCGAGTGGCCGAGCACTTGAAAATTGTACAAAAATGCTAGGTTAACCTGTCATTACATGGCATGACCGAGCCATTAACCGACATATGAAAACGACAAGTTAACCTAGAACTACAGCAAGTGGACGAGCCCTTGAAAATTGTACGAAAATGCTAGGTTAACCTGCCATTGCATGGCATGACCGAGCCGTTAACCGACATATGAAAATGACATGTTAACCTAGCACTACAACGAGTGGCCGACCCTTTGAAAATTGTATCAAAATGCTAGGTTAAGCTGTCATTACATGGCATGACCGAGCCGTTAATCGACATATGAAAATGACAGGTTAACCTAGCTCTACAACGAATGGCCGAGCCCTTGAAAATTGTACGAAAATGCTAGGTTAACCTGTCATTACATGGTATGACCGAGTCGTTAACCGACATATGAAAATGCCACGTTAACCTAGCACTACAGCGAGTGGCCAAGCCCTTGAATATTGTACGAAAATGCTAGGTTAACCTGTCATTACATGGCATGATCGAGCCGTTAACCGACATATAAAAATGCCAGGTTAACCTAGCACTACAGGGAGTGGTCGAGCCCTTGAATATTGTACGAAAATGCTAGGTTAACCTGTCATTACATGGCATGACTGAGCCGTTAACTGACATACGAAAATACCAGGTTAACCTAGCACTACAGCGAGGGGCCGAGCCCTTGAAAATTGTACGAAAATGCTAGGTAAACCTGTCATTACATGGCATGACCGAACCGTTAACCGACATATGAAAATGTCAAGTTAACCTAGCACTACAGCGAGTGGCCAAGCCCTTGAAAATTGTATGAAAATGCTAGGTTAACCTGTCATTACATGGCATGACCGAGTCGTTAACCGACTTATGAAAACGATAGGTTAACCTAGCACTACATTGAGTGGCCGAGCCATTGAAAATTGTATGAAAATGCTAGGTTAACCTATCATTATAAGGCATTACCCAGCCTTAACCAGTACATGAAAATGCCAGTTTAACCAAGCGTTATAATGTATGAAAATGTTAGATTAATCTAACATTATATTGCACAAAATGATTTCTTTAATATTGTATTATAATACAGTTCTACATTTTAATACAAATTTATATTGTTTTGTTATCTCTATCTTGCAGGAAATATCGGATTCTTCTCCAGAGAATAAAGAAAAGAAAAAAGCAAAAAAGTGTTATGAGCCAAAAAAAGAAAAAGCAGACTGTCCAATACCGATGTAGTCTAGTATCATTGGTTAAAATTCTTTAGAAATTTTAAAAAAATGGTTTTTTAATTAATCAATTAAATTTTTTTAAAACAGACTCCTTTTTATGAATTAATAAATGCTTTTTTTTTCAAGTAACATCGGAGCAAAGCAAATTAGAAAATCTTTTAAAATTTTAGATGATTTAATTAGTTGTTATTCAATTGAGAAGGAATGTTTTTCTATTGGGGGGAAAATTAAAATTATCAACGAAAGATGTTTCATTAATTGTTAGTTTGCATGTGAATAGGAGAAATATTTTTCCAATACCTAAAGTGTCTTTATCATGCACCCATGAAAATTGTCAAAGGTTTGTTTCAGGAAATTTTATTAACATAGATCATATAACCAAAGATCTTGTTATTAAAAGAATAGAAATAGAAATTGAAAACGAATTTCCAGAAGAGGAAAATGATTTTCCAAGATTTATTCTTATTCTTCTCTTTATAACATTTCTTTTCCCTGACAATCAAAGAATGCTTAACTGGGGTTATTTTCAATACACCGTTGATCCAAAAAAAATGAATCTAATTTCTTGGCCATTAAGTATTCATTATCATTTAACTAAATCATTAAAAAAATTCAAGGATAAATCAAGAAATATGTCTGGCTGTTCCATTGTTCCGTTAGTAAGAAAAAATCAATGATAATTTATTCTTCATAATATTAAATTTTAATATATTATGAAAAGACGTATGATCATTATTCTAAATAATATTTTGTTATTTTTTTTAGCATTTTCTATGTGAACATGTTGATATACTTAAGCCAAGAAAAGAGTAGATAAGAGGGTCTCCAAGATTTGCAAAATGGTCGCTAAACTTAATGAAAAATATTATGTCAATGGAAATTCTAGCCAATATGAATGATAAAAAGGTATGATAATATTTTAAGTTGTTAAAATTTTAATAATGCAATTGCTTTTGTAATTTTTTGTTTAATACTGGAAACATAGTAGTTAACTATGATTAATGTAAATTATTTTATCTGTACAGAAAACACAATAGTTACCTGTGATTAATGTAAATAATTTTATGTTTATTTATGTGTAGTTAGTAATATGCTAGAATATCCTAGTATTATAAAATAGTAGAAAAGATAACGTCTGAAATGAAGCAGACAAAAAAAATGCTAGAACATGCTATTATTTTAAAATAATAAAGCTGAAAACAATAGTTTGCTTATTTTATGTTTAACATTGTTGAAAATTGATTTTTTGCTATAATGTTTGGATAGCAGAGATGTCATATTGATTAATTAAAAATAATAATGTGAACTTAACCTCTTTGTCATGTTTTAGGTTATTTGTTAATATGTTATAACATCCTAGCATTATAAAACAGTAAAATGATAACTTGAGTAAAAAAAAGCTAGAACATGCTATCATTATAATTAATAAAACTGATGACATCAGTATGCTTGTTTTGCATTTAACATTGTGATCATAAATGATATATGACATTCATTTTTAATTAATGCATTATATTATGAAGTCATAATTCAGTAGATATATAATGTTAAATGATACTAGCATTATAAACAAGTGTTAATGTTTTTTGTTGTTAGAATTTCAATAATGCAATTGGTTTTGTAACAATTCCTTTATCACTGAAAACCTAGTAGTTATACTTCACTAAATATTTTTTTTATTTATTTATGTGTAATTATTAATATGCTAGAACATCCTAGCATTATAAAATATTCGCAATGATATATGAATTTATCACTAAAAAGCTTCTTATATTCGCTGATTACATATTTCACTTGGAATTAAGAAAATAACATCTAAAGAGAACATGTTGCTTGATGAATCGGAAAAAAAAAGCACTTATGCAAATAAAGGAGATTACAGGTGAAGATGAAGGATTAGAAATGGATTGAAAAGACAGACAAATTGAAATTTAAAATTTTCAAATAAGACAATTAGGCAAAGAATATAAACATATGAAAACAAAGTTGGGGGAAGAAAAGGAGCTAAGGAAAAAATGGGAAGAATAATTAGTCCAGAAAGAAAAAAAAATCACATGCTAAAATCAGTGCTCCAAGAAGTTGAGAAGGAACAACAAAATCTGAATATTCAGAAGTTTTTAGAGCAAATTACCCCTCTTCCTTTCGACATTCTAAGCACAGCAGATGATGAGACTCAGGAAGGTACCAAAAAATTGGAAAACCAAGAAGATAAGCGTGTGAGAAGAAGAAGCCAGCGGCTTAAAAAAATCACACCAAGTTCAATGATTGATAGATTAAAAAAGAAAAGGAGAAAGCAAAAAAATTGATTCTCAATTTCAGAATCGAGTAGTATACCACAACAAAACCAAAAACAATGAAAAAGACAGCGGAATGGTGGAGGAACAAAATGATGAAATAGAAAATGAGAATGAAGAAGAAAGTGAAGAGGATGAGGAGAATGAAAGAAATAACAATGAAAATGAGAATGAAAATGAAGGTGAAGAAGAGGAGAATAAAAAAAAGATGAAACCAATGGTGAAGAAGAGAATGAAAAAAAACTAGCAATGAAGATGAGGATAAAGATGAGGATGAAGATGGAAGTGATGAAAATGATACAAAAGTAGAAGAAACTGAAGAAGAGAAAGAAGTGGTCGAAGAAGAGAGATAACAAGCCAGTACAGATGATGAAGTTCAAGCTGAACAGCCTCTGTATATTGAAAAATATTCTCTAAGAAGGAAAGCTCATCGCCAAAGAAATATTTTAAAGAGTTCTATATTACAACTCCTAGATTCACACAAACTGAACATAATCAGGGCATTCTATGCATGCGGAGACAAAACAAAGTAAGATTTTTGTACTCATTAAAATCTAAATCTATTTAAATGAATCTGTGTTTTTTTAATATTTTTAAATTAAAATATTAAAATAGCATGGTAGCATGGCGAAATTATGATACTAAAAGAGGAGGGATAACAATTGTACAATCTATGCTAGAAGCACTGCTATTTGAAGAATTTACAAATGGTCAGGTAAATGTAAATTGTGATAGGTATTTTTTTAATTATTTATCAATATTCTGTTCCTAAGATGCTAACTTGTAACATTGTGATTGTTATTTTTTAAAATTCTAGCCTCCACTAGCATTTTGATTTTTTTTAATAAACCAACATATTTTCCCAAAAGACTTTTTCTGCTACCAATATGATAACTTTTTAAATAAGAAGCACACTATTCGTGAAATGCTAATTCTTCCAGCATTACGATTTTTTAATAACATAGTCATTGAAAAATACTAAATTTTGCTAGCATTATAATAATATTTTTGATAATAGAAAATGTTGTTCAAAAAAATGCTAACTTCTACCAGTAGTTTTATCCTTCTTAAAACTCCATTGCCGTTGCGATAAAATGAAGTTCAACTTGAATTTGCAACTAAATATAATTATAAGAAGATCATAATTTGTACTGTGAAGATTTCTGCATGATTGAACATATAGGCTTCAAATATTGCTTGAATTTTTAATTATATTCAGTAGGAGTTAATAAATAATTAGCCAATACGCATGAAGGCAAGTGATAACTTGTATCTACACACGTATGTATATAGTGGAATGATATAATACAACTTTATATGAACCCATATGGATTTAGGTCCGCGTAGAAATTCAGTGATTATACTGATAATTCTGCAGGTTATGTGTCCATAAACCTTAGTTCAAATCCAAGTTGTTGATAAACTGTAGATAAACGATGCATGCATTTGCATTTGAGACTTTTTCTGCTACCATTATGATAATTTTAAAAAAAAATCACACTGTTCGTGAAATGCTAATTCTCCTAGCATTATGATTTTTTTTAATAACATGGTGAAAAATACTAAATTCTGCTAGCATTATAATAATATTTTTGATAAAACAAAATGTTGTTCAAAAAATGCTAGCTTCTACCAGCATTTTGATTTTTATTTGGGTAATCAACATGCTATTACAAAAATGCTAACCTCTCCTATCATTTTGATTTTTTTATTTAAGCAATTTGTTGTTAATAAAATGCTAAAGTATCCTAGCATTATGATGTTTTTTAATCAAACAACATACTGGTAAAAATGTTATCTCAACCTACCATTATTTATATACAATGCAACATAGTGGTAATAAAATGCAACATACTGGTAACAAATTTATATACAACCAATTCCATATTAAAATTATATACTAAGCTAACATTATTCTTCTAATGTAGGTTATTGACTGGTTTACCTCAAATGAAAATAAATACAAACACAACTACAATATTCAGTACAATCATGACAGTAAACAAAACTTTTACTTTAAAATTGTAAATATCGAAAAACAAATTAATATTGCATGTTTATTTGCAGCATGCCATATAAACAGGTGTTGAAAATGTTGTTCAAACATTGATTAACCCAATGGTTCAAGGTATTGTCAAAAGTGAATATGCAGAAACCATATTCTTTCCCTTGCATTACATCAACCATTGGACTTTACTAACTTTGGACTATGTTACAATGGAATGGAACCACTATGATTCATTGAGGCCAAGAAGATCAACCTCTGTATCAAATAAACACAATAAGGAAGATCTGATGATGGTAAGATTGTTATTATCATATATAAATATATATTTGGATGTATATTGGAAAAAAGCTAAGTATATTTTTTCTGTTACAGAGAAAAAAGATTGAAATAATCATCTGGCAAAAATTGGCTGAAAACAACATTTTAAACAAAAGTATGGGAACAAAGCGGATGAAACAGCCAGCATGCCCACAGCAAGATTTTGATTCGTAAGCATTAGCAGTTTTTTTTTTAATAAATACTAAATGCTCAAACCATTATATCTTTGTACCGCTATTGCCTTTTTACCATAATACAGTGAAATAACCTTTATATTGTCTTTTCAAAGCGCAATTTCAACTGTTATTGTAATTGCTAAACTGTAATATCATTTTTGTTTTATTCTTAAGGTAGGAACCTTATTATTATTTAAATATTCATACAACACCTTGTATTTTTCAAATCTTTGTACCACTAATGCCTTTTACCATGTTAGAGTGAAACTTTTATAAGGTCAATTCCAACTGTAAATATAAATGCTAAACTGTAATAGCATTTTTGTTTTATACTTAAGGTAGTAACCTTAGTTTATTATAATAGGAAAAAACCAACATACATTTTTCCTCTTACTACTTATCATCCAAATAGTATTCTTATGCTGAATGCTTTCTGCATGAACACAGTACATGGTTTTTGCCAAATAATCCGTTGGAAAAAAGCTAAATGATCATAGCATTGCATTTCTTATACCAATCCTTATTTATTTATTAATTTGCAGCAACGATTGTGCACTATTTGTGATGAAATTCATCAAAAGATTGGACAGAGACAAAAATCTACCAAAGGAATATAAAAAGGAAGATATCAATCTTCTATGTGCTGAGATAGTGTTCAACATACTGAATGATCCACCAAGAAGTTGGGAGATTATGAGTTACTTTGCAAACTTGTCCCCAGAAGAAATTAAAACCGCTGTAAAGATTAAAGAATGTGAAAGAAGGAAAGACTGAACTGTTGATGTAGCGCCTATTTAACTCAATTTGAATCTGTTATTTAGACATTTATTTGCTAATTGTAATTAAATTTTAGTAAGTTGAATTGATGTTAAAGTAGTGGCTAAAGCTGCGTTGAAAATTTGTGATACAAACAAATTAGATATTGTTAATTGCTCTGCTTTAATTTCAAACATAGTAGTTGAAGCTGAATTGATTTTCACTAGCTGTTTTAAAGAAAATTTAGGTTGTAGCTTATTGTTTGGGTTGGGGTCTGTCTGATGTTTTTGTGCAATAAGAATTTTCGGAGAATTGTTGGTTTATGACAACTATATAGTGGTTGTTTGAGATCTTTGTGATGGTTTAGTGTTACTGTTATATGTATGAGTTGGGTTACGCGTATGTATTTAAGATTGTAATGGTTTGGTAGAATTGTTATGTGTATGGGTTGGGTTTTGCCTGATGTTATGTGATGAAATGTATACATTAAAAATGCTATATACAAATAGCATTATTATAACTAATTGTTTAGGCATACCAATCAAAAATAAAAATTAATTATTTAATCAAAATAACCATAAATGAATCTACTATATCCTAAATTAAAAATGTTATAACAAAAAACATTTTTGTAACTAATTGTTTATGCATAACAATCTAAAATAAAAATAAATTATTTAAACAAAATAACCATAAATGAATCTATAACCAAAAAATTTATTCAATCGACCAAACCCAAAAGCGCAAATGACATTTAAACTCCAAGTCCAATCAGGTACGTACGGATGTAAAAGAAAACAATATTCAAAAGTTAAACAGATACCCATGCAAATGACTATACACCAAAAAATATAAACGATTGTAAAAGACAACCAAATTCAAACCTAGGCAATTACATACGAGTTTCAAAGGATAGCCGGACTCAACCCTAAGAGAGCTCCTTTGAAAACCAATTTATATCGAAAATATATTGGTTAACCGAACAATATAAAAAATTGTAGAGTACGATCAGATTCAAACCTAAGCAGGTACATATGAGACTCAAAGGATAACCGAACTCAACCCTAAGTGGGTACCTTTGAAAACCAATTTATACCAAAAACATATTTGTTAATCAAACAATATAAACTATTGTAAAGAACATCTGGATTTAAATCTAAGCGGGTACTTACGATACTCAAAGTAAGGTCAGTTTGGTCATCTACTTTTGAAAACCAATCTATATCGGAAAAAAATGGTTAATCGGACAATTTAAATGATTGTAAAGGATATCCGGTATTTACGAGATTCAAAGGACGACCAAACTCAAGTTTCATTGAGTACCTTTGATAACCAATCTATACCGAAAATATAATGGTTAACTAGAATATTTTAAACGATTGTAAAGGTTATTCACACACAAATCTAAGAGGGTACTTATGAGATTGAAAGGACAGCTGGACTCAAGTCTAATTAGATACTATTGAAAACAAATCTAAACCAAAAACATATTAGTTAATCGAACAATCTAAATGACTGTAAAGTACGACCACATTCAAAACTAAGCGAGTACTTATGAGATGCAAAAGATTGTTGAAGTCAATCCTAAGCGGGTACCTTTGACATTCGAATGAAAAACTTAATCGTGTAGTTTAGCAACGATTATGCACCCAGTAATGATTGTTTAACCGAGCAGGTAGCAATGACATGTAAAAGACATTCAGACACGAGATCTAATCGGGTACCAACGACATGTAAATGACATACGAACAAAAGGCCTAATCGAGTAATTCAGCAACAATTCTGCACCCATATGGATTACTTAACCGAGCAGGAACCAATGACACGTAAAACACATCCGGACACAAGGCTAATCGGGTACCTATGACACGTAAAAGACTGTTGGATGTAAGGCTTAACCGGGTACTCCAGCAACGATTCTGCACCCAATAGAGATTGTTTAACTGAGCGGATACCCATGACACATAAAAGACATTCAGACATAAGGCCTAATCGAGTCGTTCAACAACGATTTTGCTCCCAGTATGGATTGTTTAACCGAGCGGGTACAATGACATGTAAAACACATCCAGACACAAGGCCTAATCGGGTACGTATGACACATAACAGACATCTGGATGCAAGGCTTAATCGGGTACTCCAGCAACGATTCCGCACCCAGTAGGGATTGCTTAACTGAGCGGGTATATATGACACGTAAAAATAATTCAGACAAAAGGCCAAATCAGGTACCTATGACTAGTAAAACGCTTCCGAACGCAAGGCCTAATCAGGTCATTCAGCAACGATTCTACAGCAAGTAAGGATTGTTTAACCGAGTGGGTACATATGACACGTAAAATACATCCGGACACTAGGCCTAATCGGGTACCTATGACACGTAAAAAACTTCCGGGCGCAACGCCTAATCGGGTCTTTCAGCAATGATTCTGCACCAAGTACAGATTCTTTAACCGAGCAGAAATCAATGACACGTAAAACACATCCAAAGATAAGGCCTAATCAGGTACCTATGACACATAAAAGACTTCTGGATGCAAGGCTTAATCGGGTACTCCAGCAATGATTCTATACCCAGTAGGGATTGCTTAACCGAGTGGGTATATATGACACGTAAAAGACATTCGGACATAAGGCATAATCGGGTACCTATGACATGTAAAAAGCTTCCGGATACAAGGCCTATCGGGTCGTTCAACAACAACTTTGCATCCACTAAGGATTGTTCAACCGAGCGGGTGCAATGACACGTAAAACACATCTGAACACAGGACTAATCGGGTACCTATGACACGTAAAAGACTTCTGGATGCAAGGGTTAATTGGGTACTCCAGTAACGATTCTACACCCATTAGTGATTGTTTAACAGAGCGGGTACCTATGACACGTAAAAGATATTCAGACACAAGGCCTAATCGGGTACTTATAACACGTAAAATGCTTCGAGATGCAAAGCCTAATCGAGTCGTTCAACAACGATTCTGCTCCCAGTAAGGATTGTTTAACCGAGCAGGTACAATGACACATAAAACACATCCGGACACAAGGCCTAATCGGGTACCTATGACATGTAAAAGACTTCTGGATGCAAGGCTTAATCGACTACTACAGCAATGATTCTGCACCCAGTAGGGATTGTTTAACCGAGCGGCTACCCATGACACGTAAAAGACATTCAGACAAAAGGCCTAATTGGGTACCTATGACAAGTAAAAAACTTCCGAATGCAATGCCTAATCAGGTCGTTCAACAACGATTCTACACCCAGTATGGATTGTTTAACCGAGTCGGAATCAATGACACGTAAAACACATCCAGGCATAAGGCCTAATCGGGTACCTATAACACGTGAAAGACTTATACATGCAAGGCTTAATCGGGTGCTCCAGCAATGATTATGCACCCATTAGGGATTGCTTGACCGAGCAGTATATATGACACGTAAAAGACATTCGGACACAAGGCCTAATCGGGTACCTATGACACGTAAAAAGCTTCTGGAAGCAAGACCTAATCGTTTCGTTCAACAATGATTCCGCACCCCAAAAAGATTGTTTAACCGAGCGGGTACCAATGACACGTAAAACACATTCGGACACAAGGCCTAATCGGGTACGTATGACACGTAAAAGACTTCTGGATGCAAGGCTTAATCGGGTACTTCAGCAATGATTTGGCACCCAATATGGATTGTTTAACCAAGCGGGTGCCCATGAAATGTAAAAGACATTTGGACACAAGCCCTAAACAGGTACCTATGACACAAAAAAAGCTTCCGGATGCAAGGCCTAATCGGGTCGTTCAGCAACAATTCTGCAACCATTAAGGATTGTTTAATCGATCGAGCACCATTGAAACGTAAAACACAACCAAACACAAGGCCTAATCGGGTACCTATGGCACATAAAAGACTTCTGAATGCAAGGCTTAATCGGGTACTCCAGCAATGATTATGCACCCAGTAGTGATTGCTTAACCGAGAAGGTGTATATGACACGTAAAAGACATTCGGACACAAGGCCTAATCGGGTATCTATGACATAAAAAAAGCTTCTGGATGCAAGTCCAAATCGGGTCGTTCAGCAACAATTCTGCATCCACTAAGGATTTTTTAACCAAGCGGGTACTAATGACACGTAAAACACATCCGAACACAAGGCCTGATTGGGTACCTAAGACACGTAAAAGACTTCTGGATGCAAGGCTTAATCGGGTAATCCAGCAATGATTTTGCACCCAGTAGGGATTGTTTAACCGAGCGGGTACCCATGACACGTAAAAGATATTCAGAAACAAGGCCTTATTGGGTGCCCTTGACACATAAAAAGCTTCGAGATGCAAAGACTAATCGGGTCATTCAGCAATGATTCTGCATCCAGTAAGGATTGTTTAACCGAGCAGGTACAATGACACGTAAAACACATCCGGACACAAGGCCTAATCGGGTACCTATGACACGTAAAAGTCTTCTGGATGTAAGGTTTAATCGGGTACTCCTGTAATGATTCTGCACCCAATAGGGATTGTTTGGCCGAGCGGGTACCCATGACACGTAAAAGACATTCAGACAAAATGCCTAATCGGTTACCTATGACATGTAAAAAACTTCAGGACGCAAGGCCTAATTGGGTCATTCAACAACGATCCTACGCCTATTATGGATTGTTTAACTGAGCAGGAATCAATGACACGTAAAACACAACGGACACAAGTCCTAATCGGGTACCTATGACACGTAAAAGACTTCTGCATGAAAGGCTTAAACGGGTGCACCATCAACGATTCTGCACCTAGTACGGATTGCTTAACTGAGCAGGTATATATGAAAGTAAAAGGCATTTGGACACAAGGCCTTATCGGGTACCTATGACAAGCAAAAAGCTTCCGGATGCAAGGCCTAATTGGGTAGTTCAGCAACAATTCTGCATCCATTAAGGATTGTTTAGCCAAGCGGGTACCAATGACACGTAAAACACATCCGAATACAAGGCCTAATCGGGTAACAATGATACGTAAAAAACTTATGGATGCATGGCTTAATCGGGTACTCCGGCAACGATTCTGCACCCAGTAGGGATTGTTTAATCGAGCAGGTACCCATGACACGTAAAAGATATCCGGACACAAGGCCTAATCGGGTACCTATGATAGGTAAAAAGCTTCGAGGCGCAAGGCCTAATCGGGTACCTATGATAGGTAAAAAGCTTCGAGGCGCAAGGCCTAATCGGGTTGTTCAGCAATATTCGGCACCCAGTATGCATTGTTTGACCGAGTGGGCACAATGACATGTAAAACAAATCCGTACATAAGGCCTAATCAGGAACCTATGACATGTAAAATACTTCTGGATGCAAGGCTTAATTGGATACTCCAGTAATGATACTGCACCCAGTATGCATTGTGTAACCGAGCGGGTACCCATGACACATAAAAGACATTCAGACAAAAGGCCAAATTGGGTACCTATGACATGTAAAAAACTTCCGGACGCAAGGCCTAATGGGGTCATTCAGCAACGATTCTGTACCCAGAACTGATTGTTTAACCGAGCAGGAATCAATGACACATAAAACACATCAGGACACAAGGCCTAATCAGGTACCTATGACACATAAAAGACTTCTGGATGCACGGCTTAATCGGGTACTCCGGCAACAATTCTACACCCAGTAGGGATTGCTTAACCGAGCGGATATATATGACACGTAAAAGACATTCGGACATAAGGCATAATTGGGTACCGATGACATGTAAAAAGCATCCGGATGCAAGGCCTAATCAGGTCGTTCAGCAACAATTCTGCATCCAATAAGGATTGTTTAACCGAGCGGGTACTAATGACACGTAAAACATACGAACGCAAGGCCTAATCGGGTACCTGTGACACGTAAAAGACTTGTGGATGCAAGGCTTAATCGGGTACTCCAGGAATGATTCTGCACCCAGTAGGGATTGTTTAACCGAGCGGGTACCCATGATACATAAAAGATATTCGGACATAAGGCCTAATCGAGTACCTATGACACGGAAAAAGCTTCGAGATGAAAGGCCTAATCGGGTCGTTCAACAATGATTCTGCACCCAGTAAAGATTGTTTAACCGAGCAAGTACAATGACACGTAAAACACATCCGGAAACAAGGCCTAATCGGGTACCGATGACACGTAAAAGACTTCGGGATGCAAGGCTTAATCGGGTACTCCAGCAATGATTCTGCACCATGTAGGGATTGTTTAACCGAGCGGGTACCCGTGACACATAAAAGACATTCAGACAAAAGGCTTAATTGGGTACCTATGACAGGTAAAAAAACTTCTGGAAGCAAGGCCTAATAGGGTCGTTCAACAATGATTCTGCACCCAGTACAGATTGTTTAACCGAGCAGGAATCAATGACGCATAAAACTCATCTGGACACAAGGCCTAATTGGGCACCTATGACACATAAAAGACTTTCGGATGCAAGTCTTAATCGAGTACTCCAGCAACGATTCTGCACCTAATAGGGATTGATTAACCGAGCGAGTATGTATGACACGTGAAAGACATTCTAACATAAGGCATAATCGGGTACCTATGACATGTAAAAAGCTTCAGGATGCAAGGCCTAATCGGGTCATTCAGCAACAATTCTACATCCATTAAGGATTGCTTAACCAAGCGGGTACCAAATCCGCATAAAACACATCCGAACACAAGGCCTAATCTGGTACCTATGACATGTAAAAGACTTCTGGATGCAAGGCTTAATCGGGTACTCCAGTAATGATTCTGCACCCAGTAGGGATTGTTTAACCGAGCGGGTACCCATGACACGTAAAAGATATTCAGACACAAGGCCTAATCGAGTACCTATGACACATAAAAGGCTTCAAGACGCAAGGCCTGATTGTATCGTTAAGCAACAATTCTGCACCCAGTAAGGATTGTTTAACCGAGCGGGTACAATGACACATAAAATACATCCGGACACAAGACCTAATCGGGTACCTATGACATGTAAAAGACTTCTGGACGCGAGGCTTAATGGGGTACTCCAGCAATGATTATGCACAAAGTAGGGATTTTTTAAATGAGCGGGTACCCATGACATGTAGTAAACATTCAGACAAAATGCCTGATTGGGTACCTATGACACGTAAAAAACTTCTGGATGCAAGGCCTAATCGGGTCGTTCAGCAATGATTCTGCATCCAGTGTAGATTATTTAACCGAGCAGAAATCAATGACACGTAAAACACATCCAAAGACAAGGCCTAATCAGGTACACATGACACATAAAAGACTTCTGGATGCAAGGCTTAATCGAGTACTCTAGCAACGATTCTGTACCCAGTAGGGATTGCTTAACCGAGCGGGTATATATGACACGTAAAAGACATTCGGACGTAAGGCATAATCAGGTACCTATGACATGTAAAAAGCTTCTGGATACAGGGCCTACCGGGTCGTTCAGCAGCAATTCTGCATCAACTAAGGATTGTTTAACCGAGCGGGTACCAATGACACGTAAAACACATCCGAACACAAGGCCTAATCGGGTACCTATAACACATAAAAGACTTCTGGATGCAAGGCTTAATCGGGTACTCCAGCAACGATTCTGCACCCAGTAGTGATTGTTTAACCGAGCAGGTACCCATGACACGTAAAAGATATTCGGACACAAGGCCTAATCGGGTACCTATGACATGTAAAAAACTTCTGAATGCAAGGCCTAATCGGGTCGTTCAACAACGATTCTACACCCAGTATGGATTGTTTAACCAAGCAGGAATCAATGACACCAAAAACACATCCGAACATAAGGCCTAATCGTGTACCTATGACACGTGAAAGACTTCTGCATGCAAGGCTTAATCGGGTACTCCAGCTATGATTATGCACCAGTAGGGATTTCTTAACTGAGCAGTATATATGACACGTAAAAGACATTCAGACACAAGGCCTAATCGGGTACCTCTGACACGTAAAAAGTTTCTGGAAGCAAGACCTAATCGGTTCTTTCAGCAACGATTCTGCACCCAATAAGGATTTGTTAACCGAGCGGGTACCAATGACACGTAAAACACATTTGGACACAAGGCCTAATCGGGTACCTATGACACATAAAATACTTCTGGATGCAAAGCTTAATCGGGTACTCCAGCAATGATTCTGAACCCGGTAGGGATTGTTTAACCGAGCGTGTACCCATGACACGTAAAAGACATTCAGACAAAAGGCCTAATTGGGTACCTATGACACATAAAAAACTTCCGGACGCAAGCCCTAATCGGGTCGTTCAACAACGATTCTACACCCAGTATGGATTGTTTAACCGAGCAGGAATCAATGACACGTAAAACACATCCGGACATAAGGCCTAATCGTGTACCTATAACACGTAAAAGACTTCTGCATGCAAGGCTTAATCCGGTACTCCAGCAACGATTCTGCATCCAGTAGGGATTACTTAACCGAGCAGTATATATGACACGTAAAAGACATTTGGACGCAAGGCCTAATCGGGTACCTATGACACGTAAAAAGCTTCTGGAAGAAAGACCTAATCAGTTCGTTCAGCAACGATTCTGCACCCAATAAGGATTTTTTAACCGAGCGGGTACCAATGACATCTTAAACACATTCGGACTCAAGGCCTAATTGGGTACCTATGACACGTAAAAGATTTCTGGGTGCAAGGCCTAATCGGGTACTTCAGCAATGATTTTGCACCCAATAGGGATTGTTTAACTGAGCAGGTACCCATGACACGTAAAAGACATTTGGATACAAGCCCGAATCGGGTACCTATGACACGTAAATAGACTCTTGACGCAAGGCCTAATCGGGTCATACAGTATCGATTATGCACCCAGTATGGATTGTTTAACCAAGCAGGTACCAACGACATGTAGAACACATTTGAATACAAGACCTTATCGGGTACATATGACACGTAAAAGACTTCTAGGTGAAAGGCTTAATAAGGTACTCCAACAATGATTCTGCACCTAGCAGGGATTGTTTAACCGAGCGGGTACCCATGACACGTAAAAGATATTCTGACATAAGGCCTAATCGGGTGACTATGACACGTAAAAAGATTCCAGATGCAAGGCCTAATTGGGTTGTTCAGCAATGATTCTGCACCCATTAAGGATTGTTTAACCAAGCGGGTACAATGACACGTAAAACACATCCGTACACATGGCCTAATCGGGTACTTATGACACGTAAAAGACTTTTGGATGCAAGGCTTAATCGGGTACTCCAGCAATGATTCTGCACCCAGTAGGGACTGTTTAGCCGAGCGACTACCCATGACACGTAAAAGATATTCAGACACAAGTCCTAATTGGGTATCTATGACACGTAAAAAACTTTCAGACGCAAGGCCTAATCGGGTCGTTCAGCAATGATTCTACACCCAATACGGATTGTTTAACCAAGCATGAATCAATGACATGTAGAACACATCCGAACACAAGGCCTAATCGGGTACCTATGACACATAAATGACTTACGGCTGCAAGGCTTAATCGGGTACTCTAGCAACGATTCTGCACCCAGTAGGGATTGCTTAACCAAGCAAGTATATATGACACGTAAAAGACATTTGGACACAAGACATAATCGGGTACCTATGACACGTAAAAAGCTTCCGGACGCAAGGCCTAATCGGGTCGTTCAGCAACAATTCTGCAATCAGTAAGGATTGTTTAACCAAGCTAGTACCAATGACACGTAAAGCACATCCGAACACAAGGCCTAATCAGGAAACTATTACACGTAAAGGACCTCTGCATGCAAGGCTTAATTGGGTACTCTAGTAATGATTTTTCACCTAGTAGGGATTGTTTAACCGAGCGGGTACTCATGACATGTAAAAGATATTTGGACACAATCGGGTACCTATGACATGTAAAAAGCTTCGAGACGCAAGGCCTAATCGGGCATACAGCAACGATTTTGCAACCAGTAAGGATTGTTTAACCAAGCGGGTATAATGACATGTAAAACACATCCGAACACAAGGCCTAATCGGGTACCTATGACATGTAAAAGACTACTGGATGTAAGGCTTAATCGGGTACTCCAGCAACGATTCTGCACCCAGTAGAGATTGTTTAACTGAGCGGATACCCATGACACATAAAAGATATTCGGACGTAAGGCCTAATCGAGTCGTTCAGCAACAATTCTGCACCCAGCATGGATTCTATAACCGAGTGGGTACAATGACTCATAAAACACATCTGGACACAAGGCCTAATCAAGTCCGTATGACATGTAAAAGTCTTCTGAATGTAAGGCTTAATCGGGTACTCCAGCAAAGATTTTGCACCCAGTAGGGATTGCTTAACCGAGTGAGTATATATGACGTAAAAGACATTCAGACAAAAAGCCAAATAGGGTACCTATGACATGTGAAATGCTTCCAGAAGCAAGGCATAATCAAGTCGTTTAGCAACGATTCTGCACCCAATAAGGATTGTTAATCCGAGCGGGTACCAATGACACATAAAACACATTCGGACACAAGGCCTAACCGGGTACCTATGACACATAAAAGACTTCTGGATGCAAGGCTTATTCGGGTACTCCAACAACGATTCTGTACGGAGTAGGAATTGCTAAACCAAGCCAGTATATATGACATGTAAAAGACATTCGGACACAAGGCATAATCGGGTACATATGACACGTAAAAAGCTTCTGACGCAAGGCCTAATCGGTTCGTTCAACAACAATTATGCATCCAGTAAGGATTGTTTAATTGAGCGGGTACCAATGACACGTAAAACACATCCGAACACAAGGCCTAATCGGGTGCCTATTACGCGTAAAAAACCTCTTGATGCAGGGCTTAATAGGGTATTCCAGCAACGATTCTGCACCCAGTAGGGATTGTTTAACTGAGCGGGTACCCATGACACGTAAAAGATATTTGGACACAAGGCCTAATCGGGTACCTATGACATGTAAAAAGCTTCCAGATGCAAGGCCTAATCGGGTCATTTAGCAATGATTCTGCACCCAGTAAGGATAATTTAACTGAGCGAGTACAATGACACGTAAAACACATCCGGACACAAGACCTAATCGGGTACCTATAACACATGAAAGACTTATGGATGCAAGGCTTAATCGGTTACTCCAGCAACGATTCTGCACCCAGTAGAGATTGTTTAACCAAGCGGGTACCCATGACACGTAATAGACATTTGGACACAAGGCCTAACCGGGATTCTATGACATGTAAAAAGATTCCGGATGCAATCCCTAGTCGGGTCATTCAGCAATAATTCTGCATCCACTAAGTATCGCTTAACTGAGCGGGTACCAATGACACGTAAAACACATCCGAACACAAGGCCTAATCGGGTACCTACGACACGTAAATGACTTTTGGATGCAAGGCTTAATCGGGTACTCTAGCAACGATTCTGCACCCAGTAGAGATTGTTTAACCGAGCGGGTACCCATGACATATTAAAGATATTCGGGCACAAAGCCTAATCGGGTACCTATTACATGTAAAAAGCTTCCAAACACAAGGCCTAATCGGGTTATTCAACAACGATTTTGCACCCAGTAAGGATTGTTTAACCGAGCGGGTATAATGACATGTAAAACACATCTGGACACAATGTCTAATCGGGTACCAATGACACGTAAAAGACTTCTGGATGCAAGGCTTAATCGGGTACTACAGCAATGATTCTGCACCCAGAAGGGATTGATTAATCTAGCGGCTACCCATGACATGTAAAAAACATTCAGACACAAGGTCAAATTGGGTACCTATGACACGTAAAAAACTTCCTGATGCATGGCCTAATTGGGTCGTTCAGTAATGATTCTACACCCAGTACGGATTTTTAACTGAGCAGAAATCAATGAAACGTAAAACACATTTGGACATAAGGCCTAATCGGGTACTTATGACACATAAAAGATTTCTGAATGCAAGGCTTAATCGGGTATTCCAACAACGATTCTGCTCCCAGTAGGGATTGCTTAACTGAGGGGGTATATATGACACGTAAAAGACATTCGGAAACAAGGCATAATCGGGTACCTATGACACATAACAAGCTTCCGAACGCAAGGCCTAATCGGGTCGTTCAACAATAATTCTGCATCCAGTAAGGATTATTTGACCGGGTGGATACCAATGACGCGTAAAACACATCCGAGCACAAGGCCTAATCGGGAACCTATAACACGTAAAAGACTTTTGGATGCAAGGCTTAATCGGGTACTCCAGCAACGATTTTTCACCTTGTAGGGACTGTTTAACCGAGCGGGTACCCATGACATGTAAAATATATTCGGACACAAGGCCTAATCGGGTACCTATGACACTTAAAAAGCTTTGAGGCGCATGGCCTAATCGGGTCGTTCAGCAACGATTCTACACCCAGTAAGGATTGTTTAACCGAGCGGGTACCAATGACACGTAAAACACATCTGGACACAAGGCCTAATCGCGTACGTATGACACGTAAAAGACTTCTGGTTGCAAGGCTTAATCGGGTACTTCAGCAATGATTCTGCACCCAATAGGGATTGTTTAACCAAGTGGGTACCCATGTAATGTAAAAGACATTCGGACATAAGGCCTAATCGAGTCGTTTAGCAATGATTCTGCACCCAGTATGGATTGTTTAACTGAGCGGGTAAAATGACATGTAAAACACATCCGGACACTAGGCTTAATCGAGCACGTATGACACGTAAAAGACTTCTAGATGTAAGGCTTAATCGGGTATTTCAGGAACGATTCTGCACCCGGTAGGGATTGTTTAACCGAGCATGTACCCATGACACGTAAAAGATATTCGGACACCTGGCCTAATCGGGTACCTACGACACGTAAAAAGCTTTTAGACGCAAGGCCAAATCGGGTCGTTTAGCAAAGATTCTGCACCTAGTAAGGATTGTTTAATCAGGCGGGTACAATGACATGTAAAACACATCCGGACACAAGGCATAATCGGGTACCTATGACATGTAAAAGACTTCTGGATGTAAGGCTTAACTGGTTACTCCAACAATGATTTTGCACCAAGTAGGTGTTGTTTAACCGAGCAGGTAACCATGACACGTAAAAGTTATTCGGACACAAGGCCTAATCGGATACCTATGACATGTGAAAAGCTTCCGGATGCAAGGACTAATCGGGTCATTCAGCAACAATTCTGCAACTAAGGATTTTTTAACCAAGCGGGTACCAATGGCATGAAAACTACATCCGAACACACAGCCTAATCGGGTACCTATGACACATAAAAGACTTCTGGATGCAAGGCTTATTCGGGTACTCTAGCAATGATTTTGCACCCAGTAGGGATTGCTTAACTGAGCGAGTATATATGACATGTAAAAGACATTCAGACACAAGGAATAATCGGGTACCTATGACACATAAAAAGCTTCCGGACGTAAGGCCTAATCGGGTAGTTCAGCAACAATTCTGCATCCAGTAAGGATTGTTTAACTGAGCAGGTACCAATGACAAGTAAAACACATCCGAACACAAGGCCAAATCGTGTACCTATGACATGTAAAAGACTTCTGGATGCAAGGCTTAATCGGCCACTCCAGCAACAATTCTGCAACAAGTAGGGATTGTTTAACTGAGCGGGTACCCATGACACGTAAAGGATATTCGGACACAAGGCTTAATCAGGTACCTATGACACATAAAAAGAATCCAGATGCAAGGCCTAATCGGGTCGTTCAGCAACGAATCTGCACCTAGTAAGGATTGTTTAACCAAGCGGCCAAAATGACACGTAAAACACATCTAGATACAACGCCTAATCGGGTACCTATGACACATAAAGACTTATGGATGCAAAGTTTAATCGGGTACTCCAGCAACGATTCTACAACCAGTAGGGATTGCTTAACTGAGCGGTTATATATGACATGTAAAAGACATTCAGACACAGGGATTAATCAGGTACCTATGATACGTAAAAAGCTTCCGGAAGCAAGGCCTAATCTGGTCGTTCAGCAACAATTCTGCATCCACTAAGGATTGTTTAACCGAGCGGGTACCAATGACACGTAAAACACATCCGAACGCAAGGCCTAATCGGGTACCTATGAAACGTAAAAGACTTCTGGATGCAAGGCTTAATCGAGTACTCCAGCAACGATTTTGCACCCAGTAGGGATTGTTTAACTGAGTGGGTACCCGTGACACGTAAAAGATATTCGCACACAAGGCCTAATCAGGTACCTATGACATATAAAAAGCTTCGAGACGCAAGGGCTAATCGGGTCGTTCAGCAATGATTCTGCACTCAGTAAGGATTGTTTAACTGAGTGGGTACAATGACACGTAAAACGCATCCGGACACAAGGCCTAATTGGCTACCTACGACACGTAAAAGACTTCTGGATGCAAGGCTTAATCGGGTACTCTAGCAATGATTCTGCACCTAGTAGGGATTGTTTAACCGAGCGGGTAGCCATGACACGTAAAAGACGTTCAGACAAAAGGCCTAATTGGGTACTTATGACACGTAAAAATCGGGTCATTCAGCAACGATTCTACACCCATTATGGATTGTTTATCCAAGCAGGAATCATTGACACGTAAAACACATCCGGAAACAAGGCCTAATCGGGTACCTATGACACATAAAAGACTTCTGCATGCAAGGCTTAATCGGGTACTCCAGCAACGATTCTGCACCCAGTAGGGATTGCTTAACCAAGCAGTTATATATGACATGTAAAAGACATTCAGACACAAGGCCTAAGTGGGTACCTATGAGATGTAAAAAGCTTCCGAAAGCAAGACCTAATCGGTTCGTTCAACAAAGATTCTGCACCCAATAAGGATTGTTTAACCGAGCGGGTTCCAATGACACGTAAAACACATCCGGACATAAGGCCTAAACGGGTACGTATGACACGTAAAAGAATCCTGGATGCAAGGCTTAATCGGGTACTTCAGCAATGATTTTGCACCCAATAGGGATTGTTTAACCGAGCGGGTACCCGTGACACGTAAAAGACATTCGGACACAAGGCCTAATCAGGTACCTATGACACGCAAAAAGATTCCAGACGCAAGGCCTAATCGGGTCATTTAGTAACGCTTCTGCACCAAGTATGGATTGTTTAACCGAGCAGGTACCAATGACACGCAAAATACATTCGAATACAATACCATATCGGGTACCTATGACACGTAAAAGACTTCAGGATGCAAGGCTTAATCTGGTACTCCAACAACGATTCTACATCCAATAGGGATTGTTTGACCGAGCGAGTACCCATGACACGTAAAAAATATTCGGACACATGGCCTAATTACTCCAACAACGATTCTACATCCAGTAGGGATTGTTTGACCAAGCGAGTACCCATGACACGTAAAAGATATTCAGACACAAGACCTAATCGGGTACCTTTGACACGTAAAAAGCTTCGAGACGCAAGGCCTAATGGGTCGTTCAACACCTAGTAAGGATTGTTTAACCGAGCTAGTACAATGACATGTAAAACACATCCAGACACAAGGCCTAATCGGGTAACTACGACACGTAAAAGACTTCTAGATGCAAGGCTTAAACGGGTACTCCAGCAATGATTCTGCACCCAGTAGGGATTGTTTAACCGAGCGGCTACCTATGACACGTAAAAGATATTCAGACACAATGCCTAATTGGGTACCTATGACATGTAAAAATCTTCCAAATGCAAGGCCTAATCGGGTCGTTCAGCAACGATTCTGCACCTAGTACGGATTGTTAAACCGAGCAGGAATCAATGACACGTAAAACACATCCGGACACAAGGCGTAATCGGGTACCTATGACACATAAAAGACTTCTGGATGCAAGGCTTAATCGGATACTCCAACAATGATTCTTCACCCAATATGAATTGCTTAATCGAGCGGGTATATATGACACGTAAAAGATGTTCGGACACAAGACATAATCGAGTACCTATGATAAGTAAAAAGCTTTCGGACACAAGGCCTAATTGGGTCGTCCAGCAACAATTCTGCATCTAGCAAGGATTGTTTAACCGAGCGGGTAACTATTATGCGTAAAAGACTTCTGGATGCAAGGTTTAATCGGATACTCCAGCAACGATTTTTCACCAAGTAGGGATTGTGTAATCGAGCGGGAACCCATGACACGTAAAAGATATTCGGACACAAGGCCTAATTGAGTACCTGTGACACGTAAAAAGATTCGAGACGCAAGGCTTGATCAGGTCGTCCAGCAACGATTCCGCACCCAGCAAGGATTGTTTAACCGAGCGGGTACAATGACACGTAAAACACATCCGGATAAAAGGCGTAATCGGGTACGTATGACACGTAAAAGACTTCTGGATGCAAGGCTTAATCGGGTACTCTAGCAATGATTCTGCACCCAGTAGGGATTGTTTAACCGAGCGGGTACCCATGACACGTAAAAGACATTCAGACAAATGGCCTAATTGGGTACCTATGACACGTAAAAAACTTCCGGACGCAAGGCCTAAGTGGGTCGTTCAGCAACGATTCTAATCCCATTGTGGATTATTTAACCGAGCAGGAATCAATGACACGTAAAACACATCTGGACACAAGGCCTAATCGGGTACCTATGACACGTAAAAGACTTCTGCATGCAAGGCTTAATCGGGTACTCCAGCATTGATTCTACACCCAGTAGGGATTGCTTAACCGAGCAGGCATGTATGATACGTAAAAGACATTCGGACACAAGGCCTAATCAGGTACCTATGACATGTAAAAAGCTTCCAAAAGCAAGACCTAATCGGTTCGTTCAGCAATGATTTTGCACCGAATAAGGATTGTTTAACCGAGCGGGTACCAATGACATGTTAAACACATCCAGACACAAGGCCTAATCGGGTACCTATAACAAGTAAAAGACTTCTGGATGCAAGGCTTAATCGGGTACCCATCAATGATTCTGCACCCAGTAGGGATTGTTTAACCGAGCGGGTGCCCATGACACATAAAAGACATTCAGACACAATGCCTAATTGGGTACTAATGGCACGTAAACAAACTTTCGGACGCAAGGCCTTATCGTGTCGTTCAGCAACGATTCTACACCCAGTATGGATTGTTTATCCGAGCAGGAATCAATGACATGTAAAACACATCCGGACACATGGCCTAATCGGGTACATATGACACGTAAAAGACTTTTGAATGCAAGGCTTAATCGGGTACTCCAGCAATGATTCTGCACCCAATAGGGATTTCTTAACCGAGCAGGTATATACGACACGTAAAAGACTTCTGGACACAAGGCCTAATCGGGTACGTATAACACGTAAAAGACTTCTGGATGCATGGCTTAATCGGGTACTTCAGTAATGATTCTGCACCTAATAGGGATTGTTTAACTGAGCGGGTACCCATGACACGTAAAAGACATTCAGACACAAGGCCTACTCGGGTACCTATGACATGTAAAAAGATTCTGGATGCAAAGCCTAATCGGGTCATACAGTAACGCTTCTGCACCAAGTATGGATTGTTTAACCAAGCAGGTACCAATGACATGTAAAATACATTCGAACACAAGACCAAATCGGGTACCTATGACATATAAAAGACTTCTAGATGCAAGGCTTAATCGGGTACTCCAACAACGATTCTGCACCGAGTAGGGATTGTTTACACTACACCATATCAGCAATTTCGCAATGCCCCAATGCGGAAGCTTTGCAACGATTTTGGCCGTTGCTAATTTGCAACGGCTTTGGGCCATTGCAATGCTCTCTAGAGCTAATGCTTAGCTCATTCTATTTTCCGCAACGGCTTCTGACCATTCTAAAGGCAGTGGACATTCCATATATCCCCATTTTCAAATAGTACGCTATCAGTATTCAAAAAATACGCAGCACTAAAAAAAACTTAACCCTAGTCTTCAAAATTTTCAATCCAACTTCCAAATCTGAGATCTAGTTTTCACCCAGTTTCCAGATCCAGTATCGATTAATTTGAAGACCCCAATCGCATTGTCGTTCCTGAAATAGGCTTATCGCCTAATTTCAAAATTTGCAGTCGATCGACTCAAGGTATGCAATAGGATTTGATTTAAATACGTACTCACTAGGAATCAATTTTAAAGATTTTTCTGTGATTACGTACAAACTTGTTTTTTTTCGTGTGTGGAAATTTCGAAGGTTGTTCTTATGTCAGTCATCTCGCACATTTTTGCACAATTGTTAATTGGAGTGAGGGAGGATCCAGTATTGTCACACATGTTCCTTTTTAACCGCTTAATGAACTTGAAGGTAAATAATTATTATGAAAATTTTCCAATTCCCATCTATTAAAGTGAAAAAATATCTTGTTGTAGTTAGGATTGTTTTTTTGACTATATACGATAGGTCTGCTCAATTTTTTATAAGCAACGTTCAGCTGTTGATATTTATTTTCACACCTCCTATTGTTGTTTCTGATTTAGTTGATATTGTATATTTTTTAGGTCCTCCATTTCACGATTTCTCGTTTTCAGATATCATTCCAAACCATTGATTTGCTGCCTCCTATATTAGAAATGAAAAAAGTAGTTAATCCTTTTTGTGTGTAATAAAATTTTATGTAATTTTGTGTAAACTAAGTGCAAAAAAAATTCATTGCAATTAGATGTAGTTGCTCTGTTTGTTCATAATATATGATGTGGTAAAAATCATATTCAATACAAAGCTCAAATTGGTCTTAGCATGGATATGAGTCGTGATTTCATATACTGACCAAGCGTGTAAAACGATGAAATTTATTTTCTGTCTCCATTTTTATACAAGCGAACACTCTTCTACTGTAAAATTTAAGGGATTTTTTCTTTTTTTCATTTCATTAAACTGTGTTACCTTGACAACAGGTGCAGAATACAATCATATATTTGCATCATGTTCTATGTTCTAATGTACTCATTGTAATCTTGAGTAGAAAAACCGAAATGCTTTCAGAAATGCTTTCAGCTTATGACGGCAACAAATTCCACTTATTTCGGAGAACAAGGTCATATACGATAGACATTCATGTTATTATTTTCGAATTTACGTTTTGGTTTTTCATATTTTCTTGTTTAATATTGCTGCAGGAGCGAGTATGTTGATGATTACATTTCCAAAGTTGTTAATGGCCATCGTCAGATCCATGTATGTGCATATGACTAAGAAATCAGTTTATAATGTTAAACAGTAAGAACTCATTATACATGCATGGTACTTATGTAATTTAATTTATGCATCTTATTTTAATTGGTATATTTCTCATCCCTTTTGATTCCCTCCGTGTATTTGTTTATGCAATTGTTTTAAACATCCTAACAAAAATTTGGTGTACAAAGTAGTCATGTCTTGTGTATCAACTGATTTAGTGCATATAGAGGACATAAAGAGATAAGTTGCTTCAAAGACAACTGTTGATGACAAACAAACCCAGAATAATAGCATCACAAAAGATCTAAAATCATTTTCAACTTTGTAATATAGATCCTCTCATTCAGCTTGCTCGTTATGACAGTAACTACTGCAGTTACCACTATGACATTCTTCTAAGAGAAAGATGAAAAAGCACATTGCTTGAGAAGAAAAGTAGTTCTTGTTCCTTGACATTTGTTGAAATGCATCACTGGTTTTCAGTGTATTTTTATGTCGTACAAGATTCTTCTTGTGTGTTCTTAGCGCAGAATCAATATTCATGTGTGTGATTCATGTTAAGATTACTTGGTTTATTATGTTCATAATTCTTATTTCTGCTGGCTTCCATAGTTTGGTAGATCATAGCAATGTGCATTACTGGAAATTTGAAGTTGTCTGGTGGCAACGACGCACTCATTTTCTGTTTTTACAGGTTTGTCATGTGCTTTTTTTTCCTTCTGATAAAGTTTATTACTTGAGTGGTTTTAGAGTTTTTGCTGTTATGTTCTTCATATGCCTTGCTGTGAATTAGTTTCAGAAGTTGGTTGTTTATTCGGTTCTTGGGGTTGGCTTCTAAATGTCTTGCGTCTGCAGGCTTCATACTTGGTGCTGGTTTCAAAGTATTCTGCAGGCTTCATTCCTGGCATTTACATCTTTATCATTGACCGTTGGTTGAGATTCTTGCAATCACGACGTTGTGTTAGACTTGTTTCTACTTGCCTTACGCCTGAAGCTGTTGAGCTCAACTTCTCAAAGAATCCATGTAGTTGCATGTTTTTCTTAGTACTCTGAATAGATCGATAATATTGATACTACAGTCATCTTAGTGCTCAACTTACAGTTATCTCCCCACCTTTTTTAAACGGCTTATTGATGCAATAGCTTTTGACTTTCAAGATTCAGCTATACATCATTGAGCAGTATATTCGTGATAATACCCAGCGTGTCATCAATTCAGTTGCATCCGTTCTCCGTAAGTTCCAGCTGCAATTTGGAGCCTGAAACGCTCAGTGTGATCATAAAAAGGGAAGGAAACTGGACCTGAAAATTATATGAGAAGCTGAACCAAACCTCGCTCAACCACCTTGCGGTTTCACTTGAAGGGCCATACGGTCCAGCATTGATTGACTTCTTAAGGTAAGCTCGAATTATGAATTTTATTTCTCCGTGTTTGCAGTAACATGGTGATATTTTATACTTGCATATGTTTTCCGTAGTTTCTGCATGTCCAAATTATATAACAAAACCAATGTTCCAAGCCTTTTTAATATGATTCTGTATGTGCTCATCTTTCGATATAAGGGAAGAGTCCTATTTTCTTTTAGTCAGATGGACCCAACATCCTTTAACATTTATCCCATAAAGCCAGTTAACTGCTGTATAATCATTCTGTTTACAAACAATTATTTTATTGATTGATATGGCCTATCCAGGAAACACTCTGTAATTTTCTTTTCTATCCATTCTCTCATTTAGCGCATAATAAAATCACAACAATTATAATAATTTGTATTTATGCTGTTTAAAAGGGTTCTCCACAAAATCATACATATATTCTCTTTGCAAGCTTCAAGGTGTCTCTCTGTCGTTTAGACAGCTATGTCATTTGAGCTGATGCCTCAAACTTAATCATTTTTGTAGCTGTAAAAGAAAGATAAAGCATTATGTGGTCTCGAGCTAATCATGCAAGTACAGCTACTTTAATATGCTTTTGTTTGAATAAATGAAATATGAATAACCTAAACTATAGAAACATAAGTTTGTTGGCCTTTTATAAAATTTTATTGAGAATCAGTGTACAATTATTGAATCAATATTGGGTTTTACTGAGAATCGGTGTACAATTATTGAATCTAGTATGTTCTAATTTCTATGTATCCTATGTACAGTCAAAATGCTTTCATTTTCTCTGGATTCGGTCTTGGTCTGATAATGTCCAGAGTCATTCGTGTGCATAACGAACTGCTTCAGATCACCAAATGAATTCTACTACCTTCCTGTGGTATGTTTTTTAGATAGAATATAATATATGTGCAAGTTAGCTGTGAAGCTTTGTATGTGATTTAGGAGGAGTTTATTATTAGAACTCTAAAGTTTGTTTTATGTTGAATATATTGAAAATATTTTGCTTATTGACCTTTGTACTGAATATGAACTGTTGTGATAATTTATATCAAATATGCGATTATTTATACTGAATTTAAACCGCTGGAAAAGATCCAAAAATCAGTTTTTTTTTTTTTTTTTTTTTTTGAATTTCTTTCTCCAATTCGCAATGGACTTTGACCGTTGCGAAATTAATATTTGAAACGGCCTATAGCCGTTGCAAAATAATATTTCGCAACGGATAGAATCATATTTCGCAACGGCTCAAGTCCATTGCGAAATTTTTGCTACCCCCCATTTCGCAACAGCCCAAAGCTGTTGCTAATACCATTTGCAACGGCTCAAAGCCATTGCGAAATGACGTTTATGGTGTAGTGTAACCGAGCGGGTATCCATGACACATAAAAAATATTCGGACACAAGGCCTAATCGAGTACTTGTGACACGTAAAAAGCTTCGAAACGTAAGGCCTAATCCGGTCATCCTGCAATGATTCTGCACCCAGTAAGGATTGTTTAAGCGAGCCGATACAATGATACGTTAAACACAACCGGTCACAAGGCCTAATCGGGTAACTATGACACGTAAAAGACTTCTGCTGCAAGGCATAATCGGGTACTCCAGCAACGATTCTGCACCCAGTAGGGATTGTTTAACCGAGCGGTTAACCATGACATGTAAAAGATATTCGGACACAAGGCCTAATCGAGTACCTATGACACGTATAAAACTTCTGGACGCAAAGCCTAATCGAGTCATTCAGCAACGATTCTGCACCTAGTACGGAATTATTAACCGAGCATGAATCAATGACAAGTAAAACACATCCAGACACAAGGATTAATCTGGTACCTGTGACACATAAAAGACTTCTAGATGGAAGGCTTAATCGGGTACTCCAGCAACGATTCTGCACCGAGTAGGGATTGCTAAACCGATCGGGTATATATGACACGTAAAAGTCATTCGGACACAATGCATAATCGGGTACCTATGATACATAAAAATCTTCCAAACGCAAGGCATAATAGGGTCGTCCAGCAACAATTCTGCATCTAGTAAGGATCGTTTAACCGAGCGGGAACTAACGACACGTAAAACACATAGGAACACAAGTCCTAATCAGGTACCTATAACACGTAAAAGACTTCTGGATGCAAAGCTTAATCGGATACTACAACAACGATTTTTAACCTAGTAGGGATTGTTAAACCGAGCAAGTACCCATGACGTGTAAAAGATATTGGACATAAGGCCTAATCGGGTACCTATGACACATAAAAAGCTTCGAGACGCAAGGCCTAATCGGGTCGTTCAACAATGCTTCTGCATCCAGTAAGGATTGTTTCACCGAGCGGGTATAATGACACGTAAAACACATCCGGAAACAAGGCCTAATCGGGTACCTATGACACGTAAAAGACTTCTGGATGCAAGGCTTAATCGGTACTCCAGCAATGATTCTGCACCCAGTAAGGAATACTTAACTGAGCGGGTACCCATTACACGTAAAAGACATTCAGACAAAAGGCCTAATTGGGTACCTATGACACGTAAAAAAAACTTCTGGACGCATGGCCTAATCGGGTCGTTCAGCAACGATTCTACACCCAATATGGATTGTTTAACCGAGGAGGAATCAATGACATGTAAAACACATCCGAACACAAGGCCTGATCGGGTACCTATGACACGTAAAAGACTTATTCGTGAAAGGCTTAATCGGATACTCCAGCAATGATTCTGCACCCAGTATGTATTGCTTAACCGAGCAGGTATATATGGCACGTAAAAGACATTCGAACACAAGGCCTAATCGGGTACCTATGACACATAAAATGCTTCAGGAAGCAAGACCTTTCGGTTCGTTCAGCAATGATTCTGCACCCAGTAAGGATTGTTTAACCGAGCAGGTAACAATGACACGTAAAACTCATCCGGACACACAAGGCCTAATCAGGTTTGTATGACACGTAAAAGACTTTTGAATGCAAGGCTTAATTGGGTACTTCAACAATGATTCTGCACCCAATAGGGTTTGTTTAACCGAGAGGGTACCCATGACACGTAAAAGACATTCAGACACAGGGTCTAATCGAGTACCTATAACACGTAAAAAGCTTCCGAACGCAAGGCCTAATCGGGTCATACAGTAACGATTCTGCACCAAGTATGGATTGTTTAAACGAGCAGGTACCAGTGACACGTAAAACATATTCGAACGCAATACCTAATCGGGTACCTATGAGACGTAAAAGACTTCTAAATGCAAGGCTTAATCGGGTACTCCAACAATGATTCTACACCCAGTAGGGATTGTTTAACCGAGCGGTTACCCATGACACGTAAAAGATATTCAGAAACAAAGCCTAATCAGGTACCTACGACTTGTAAAAAGCTTCTAGACGCAAGGGCTAATCGGGTCGTTCAGCAACGATTCTACATCTAGTAAGGATTGTTTAACCGAGCGGGTACAATGACACGTAAAACACATCCGAACACAAGGCCTAATCGGGTACCTATGACACGTAAAAGACTTCTGGATGCAAGGCTTAATCAGGTACCCAACAATGATTCTGCACCCAGTAGGGATTGTCTAATCGAGCGGGTACCCATGACACATAAAAGACATTTAGACACAATGGCTAATTGTGTACCTATGACACGTAAAAAACTTTCGGACGTAAGGCCTAATCGGGTCGCTCAGCAACGATTCTGCACCCAGTATAGACTGTTTAACCGAGAAGGAATCAATGACACGTAAAATCCATTTGGACACAAGGCCTAATCGGATACCTATGACGCGTAAAATACTTTTGGACGCAAGGCTTAATCGGGTACTCCAGCAACAATTCTACACCCAGTAGGGATTGCTTAACCGAGCAGGTATATATGACATGTAAAAGACATTCGGACACAAGGCCTAATTGGGTACCTATGACACGTAAACAATTTCCGGATGCAAGTCCAACTCGGGTCGTTCAACAATAATTCTGCATTCACTAAGGATTGTTTAACCGAGCGGGTACCAATGACACGTAAAACGCATTCGAACACAAGGCCTAATCGGGTACCTATGACACGTAAAAGACTTCAGGATGTAAGGCTTAATCAGTTACTCCAGCAATGATTCGGAACCCAGTAGGGATTGTTTAACCGAGTGGGTACCCATGACACGTAAAAGATATTCGGAAACAAGGCCTTATCGGGTGCCTATGACACGCAAAAAGCTTCCGGACGCAAGGCCTAATTGGGTCATTCAGTAACGATTTTGCAGCCAGTATGGATTATTTAACCGAGCAAGTACCAATGACGCGTAAAACACATTCGAACACAAGGCCTAATCGAGCATCTATGATACGTAAAAGACTTCTGGATGCAAGGCTTAATCGGGTACTCCAACAAAGATTCTGCATCCAGTAGGGATTGTTTAACCGAGCGGGTACCCATGACACGTAAAAGACATTCAGACACAAGGCCTAATCGGGTACCTATGACATGTAAAATACTTTCGGACGCAAGGCCTAATTGGGTACCTATGACACATAAACGACATTCATACGTAGGGCCTAATCGGGTACTCCAGCAACGATTCTACATCCAGTAGAGATTGTTTAACCGAGCGGGTACCAATGACACGTAAAACACATCCGCACACAAGGCCTAATCCTGTACCTATGACACGTAATAGACTTTCGAACACAAGGACTTATTGGGTACTCTAGCAACAATTATACAACCAATAGGGATTGTTTAACCAAGTAGGTACCATTGACACGTAAAACACATTCGGACACAAGGCCTAACCGCGTACCTATGACATATAAAAGACTTACGAACACAAGGCTTAATCGGGTAGTCCAGCAATGATTCTACACTCAGTAAGGACTATTTAACCGAGTGAGAACCTATGACATGTAAAAGACATTTGGATGCAAGCCCTAATCGGATACATGACACGTAAAAGACATCTAGACGCAAGGCATAATTAGGTACCTATAACATGAAAATGATAAAATAAAAAATATCAATGATAATTGATCTATATTCAAGATATATTTTTTAGTCTAGTATAAAATATATACAAATGACAAATGTAATTAGGCACTTATGCATGTATACAAAATAACAAATTTTGACAACAAATAGTACTCTTATAAAAGATTGATCAACAAAATTTATAATGTACGTAATTGTATGCATTAGCTTCAAATACCATACTATAGTTGTTTTAGAAAATAAACATATTCCAAAAATTAATTAGTAGAAAATGCTATCTTGAATTAGCATTCAGCATTACCCAAGTACCACATAAAGTAGCATCACATAGTTTATTATTACTAATCAAGTCAGTCAATCGGTTTAACATCATACAAAACTGTAACAACCCGTATTTTTGATAACCTGTTATATCGTAAATCGAGGCAGAATTTAATTTATAAATCTGAATCAAGGGAAACGGGCTATGCCATTGCGTTCGTCTCGAAAAAATACGCGAAATAGAGTCCGAGTTTTCGAAAATCGGAGTCCGTATGACCCGGTTGAGGCCCGAAGAAGTTTTCTGAAAATTCAAAGTTCAAAACAGATTTAAAATTCAGGTTCAAATTTCGAAATTGGGGCCATTGGGCGCAGGTGGGAAAATTCCCGCCTAGCTACCCCAGTCGACAGGCCTGTCGACTGGGCAGTCGAGTTGGCTTGGACCAAGTCGACAGCCCTGTCGACTTGGGTGTCGACAGGGGGTGCTCGGCCAGTTTGGCCTGATGCACCATTTTTGAGTTTGGCTGTGTTTTGGGGCTGTTTTCTGGAAGCTTCCGAGATCTGATGGTCCTAATCTAACCTAGGGTTAATCTAAGGGTCTAAAACACATCCTAATCCTATAAATAAGCCCCTAACCTAACCCTAAATCATCATTATTCATTCAAGTAACTAAACTATGGCAAAATCATTCCTCTCATGGCCTCCACTCTCTTCATAAAATTCCTAAGTTATTTCTATGAGAGATTTTCAATGCATACAAGTGTTTTCAAGCTTGTATGAGCATCATTAGCTTGCATTCAAGTCAAGTTTCCATATTTACATCATAAAGCAAGGGTTTCGATCATTTTTGCTCAAGGGTTTTTCCATTAAGAGCTTGCATTTTGGGTCTATTTGATTGCATAAGGGCTTTGTCATATTTTTGTGTCTTCATAAGCATTGTAAGCCCTTTTCTACTTTCATATTTAAACTTTAAAGTTAATGAATGATGCAAGTTTGGTTGATCATTATGATATGCAAGTTTGCCATGATATGCAAGTTTATTTTGTCATGTTATGCAAGTTTGATATGTTATGATATGCAAGTTTATCATGTTATGATTTGCAAGTTGCCATGTTATGTTATGCAAGTTTACTATGATGTGTTATGCAAGTCTATCATGTTATGTATGCAAGTTTGATATGTTATGATATGCAAGTTTATCATGTTATGATTTGCAAGTTGCCATGTTATGTTATGCAAGTTTACTATGATGTGTTATGCAAGTCTATCATGTTATGTATGCAAGTTTGATATGTTATGATATGCAAGTTGCCATGTTATGTTATGCAAGTTTGCTATGTTATGATATGCAAGTTGCCATGTTATGTATGCAAGTTTGGGTTGATCATCTTACTCATGTTATCATGTTATGCAAGCTTATCTTGGGTTTATGAGCCTAAAGCTTCAAGCTTTATGCTAAAGGTTGCATTTTGGCAACATGTAAGTTATCATATCTCTTGTGATAACTTGCATGTGAGGCTAAATGCGAACTTATGGCCATTTCTACATGTCATTTATCACCATGTATCACCAATATGCTAAGTTTGGTTTTATGCATGCTTTTGAGGCCTAAAATGTAATATGCAAGTATATGAACATATGTACATTTCATATGCCACCATGTTAAACTTGTGGCTTCAACACCTTTATGTCATGATTATGCCAAGTTCCCTCTTTCTATCCTTTATGCGCTATTGCGATATGTAAGCGATGGGATTGCGTTTGGGGTTGGGTAAACTTAAAGGACATAAAAACATAAGATTGGGAATTTACCTATTAAGTTGGGTCTACCCATTGGGAATTTACCTATTAAGTTAGGTCTACCCAAATTCTTGAAAAAAAACGTGTAATATGTTTTGGAAGCATAATGGACATGACACTTAGAAAATATAAGTGTGGCCAACTCGAGGTTGGGTTGAGTTTGTAGCATAAATCTACCCGGAACCAACCGGCTTAACTAGTGGCTACAAACAATAGGACCCAATGTGAGAAGTTGGTCAAGTTGTGCTTGAACCCGAGGTTAGACTAGGTTGTGGTGTAAAGCTACCCGGACCCGCCCGGCTTAACTAGTAACCACAGCGAGGTCTAATGTGAGAGGTTAAGGTGCATTAAATTAATTAATGCTACATGATAAGGTTAAGTAAATTTGATTTATGACACTTAACCAATTTGACATGAATGGGTAGGTTAAGTGAAACCGGGCTTGATTTCTTAATGACACTTAACCATAAAATACGACTAGTGGTTAGGGTTAAGTTAACCTACACTTAACCAATCTGAACTCGGTAATTTACGGGGTTAAGTTGAACTATACTTAACCAATCCAACTCAGTAATTTGATAAGGCTGAGAACTGATTTGATACTGGTCTGGATAAACTAACTTGATTGATAAATTAAACGAACCTGTTTTGCGGATCTGTAGGACCCACACCAAGTTAGGCAAGTTTGTAAATCTGTTATCTGATCCGTTAGTCTGAAAACTGATCGTCTGAACTTTGTATGTCTGAACTCTGTTAATAAGTTAATCTGAATCTGATAGTCTGGGGACACAAGGGGGAATACTTGTGTCATTTGTTGTTTGGGACCCATATTAGTCAGTAACCCTTTCTGGTATCAAAACTTTGACCCAACTGTAGGTAGGGTCCGGGCACGCTTACTGAACTAATTATAAGTGGTTCATTCTGATAATGACGATGGGTGTTGATGGTGCGTTCCAACCGGGTCATGTGCGTGCATGGATCCCGGTCTGCCTCTGAGGATGTAAGACGCCGTGACATCTGTAAATATGCCTGTGCCAATTGGTTACCACTTTAGGGAGTGATACACCCTATCGTGGGGCCGACACAGGGTGTTTATGTATTAGGGAGCCGATCGTTTGGGTAGGATTTAGGGCACACTTAGCTCTGTCTGATTCTGTTGGTACCGTCTGTTTTGTTGGGTGGTAACACCCGTCTGTTTCTGCGTGGTACCGTTCTGTTAGGGTGGTAAAAGCTCATTTTTCCCAAACTCTATCTTTGTATGGACCATTCTGTTCCGTCCAGTTTCGATGTAAACATTGGGGTAACACCTAATCCTGTTATACTAGAATTGGTATCAAGAAGTTGGATCTTGATTTAAGCCAAACACCTGATATTGGGCCAAGATAGGCCAAGGGATAAATTCTTGTTTATACATGACATGTTAGAATGCTGGTACACCTGTGGTGAAAAACTTCACCTTGATTATGTGATGACTCCTTTGAACTATCTATTAGATATTCACCATGCTAGTATGTAATTATCCTTATGTTCATCCCTGCTTCTCATGCCAGTTAACTTTATCAGTTTACATTGATTGTAGTAGGGCTTACTCAGTCTTTTTGACTGACCTGTTTTCTTTCGCCTCTTTTCTTCCGTTTCCCCCCCCCCCCCCCCCCAGGTTCTCAGGGTGGGAATATTGGAGCTTAGCTTGGCTTTCTGATCGCTTGCTTGTGGGATTTTAGCTCATGTACGGTCTTGACATGTAGCTAGCTATGGTTATCACTTATTTTGGGGATAGTACTTATGTGTTTCAGTTTTTCAGTGATGTTGTTTTTATCTAGACTTGTGTATTTGGAAAGTTGACATTATGTTGTACCAGACTTGTTTTGAAATAGTTTGAAATCTTCTGTTGTTTTACTTATCTTATTTACTCTGTTTACATATATACATATGTTCTTGTTCTGCCTTGATATATCATTATGCATGTTTACCTGATTCAAACGCCCCTCCAAAGTCAGAATGCTTGCAAGAGCCACCCTGGCGGAGGTGGGGTGTTACATTTGGTATCAGAGCCTATGGTTTACGAGAAGGAACAAAAAGGTTTTTAGAAAACTTTTGGAAAACTAGTTTCAAAACCAAGTATAAAGTATTTTCCAAAGAAAAGCCTAGTTTATTTTAAAGGCTATTCCCCAAAAAGCCATTAGCAAAATTCCTTTATTTTTCTCCATTCTGAATCTATCTTTTCCTTCGTTTTAGTATGGCAGATAACTTTGTTATCCCAGAGGGAGTGCAAGTTCCTGTTTGGTATAGGAGACTTATGGAGGCTAGGGCGACCGAAGCCGGCCCCGCAAATGTTACTCCTCCTCCGGTGGTTAATGTTCCTCCTCCTCCTGTCGCTGAGGTTCCTCTTCCTCCTCCCCCTCAGCATCCTCAAGCTGACTTCGCAAAGACTTGCAAAGATTTCAAAGCAATGGGTGGCAAGAACTTTCAAGACACTGAGACTTTTGTAGAGTTAGAAATTGGTTGAAAGAGACCGAGGATTTATTTGCTATCTTTGGGTTACACGATCAGAGGAAGATCCTGTTGGCGGTTTGGCTTATGAAGGATGAAGCCGCTTATTGGTGGGAAGTCACCAATGGTACTAGGCCTGTTGAGACATGGGCCGATTTCTGGACAAGATTCGGGCTTAAGTTTCTGTCTTCTGCTGAAGAGAATTTGCAAATGGAGAGGTTTATTGCTTTGAAGCAAGGAGACATGTCTGTCAAAGAATATGTGAACAAGTTCAATCAGTTAGCTCGTTTTGGCTTGGATATGGTGAGTACTACTCAGAAGAAGGCTCTTCGTTTTGCTAGAGGATTGAATGAGCCGTTACAGGAGTTAGCTATGTCTCATGTGCCCATGGGGGCCACGTTTGAGAGTTTGGTAGATATGGCTCTACTCAATGAAGAGAACAAGAGTGCAAAGAAGGAGGTCAAGGTGAATGAGTCTCAAAACAAGAAAACGGGGCCCAAAAAGGAAATGCAAAAGAAGGAGGAGAAGTCTGAAGATAAGAAGGAAAAGAAGTGCTTTACTTGTGGAAGCTCAACTCATCTAAACAAGGATTGCAGAAAGAGGAAGGGCACTTGCTTTAACTGTGGAGAGATGGGACACTTCACTAGGGACTGCCCGAAGAAGAAAGGGACTACATCGGAAGGAACGGTGAATACTCGCATGGCGAGTGAATAGATTAGGGCTAGAATAATTTGTCTGTAAGATGTTTAATTTTCCTTGTCTGATTTTCAGTTTGAAACTCTTTTTCTGGTATTTTGATTCTGTAATGGAAACTCGGTACTTTAATGCTAGTCTTGCTTCTGATCTGGTAATAGTCTCAAACTCCCTGAGAGTTATAACTCATCTGTTTGTGATAAATTCAGGTTTGAGAGTATCTGTGTTGGGTATGAGGGTGACTATGACGAATACATTCTGGGTTTCTACCATGTTTAGTTTCCTAAGAATCATTTAGGGAAAATCTGATCTGCACTAGTAGTCTGTAAGTATATGTACCAAGTTTTTGTTTTATCTATACTCGCTTCCATCACTCGACTGTATCTTGTTGAGATAGGAATCCTATGGATGCAAACATGTGTTTGAGACATGTTATGTTTGATGGTTGCAAGTGGATGCAAGTGGTTGCTAGTGGTTGCTCGTGGATGCATAAACACACACTAGGCACTAGATCGGCTTGAAATACACTCTCATATTGCATATGGACGTGTGTACATTTTCAATTCTTATGGTTGCAAGATGGTTAATTCAGCACATGGATGTTGCATATGGACGAATGTTTGTGCACACATATAGTATTATATGATTAGGACTATTTGCATACATAATGGATTCATTTCACTAACATGCTTTGCATTGAGGATCTTTGCATTAGATAAGAACATATACACACACCTTTTGCATATGTTCATACCGCATTAGAATCTTTAAGGAAAATGATTGCTCGTGAATGATGATTTGAGTAGATGGATGATGGATGGTAGGATGCGTTCTTCCTAACTTGAAGATTTCGAGGACGAAATCCTTTAAGGAGGGGAGAATGTAACAACCCGTATTTTTGATAACCTGTTATATCGTAAATCGAGGCAGAATTTAATTTATAAATCTGAATCAAGGGAAACGGGCTATGCCATTGCGTTCGTCTCGGAAAAATACGCGAAATAGAGTCCGAATTTTCGAAAATCGGAGTCCGTATGACACGGTTGAGGCCCGAAGAAGTTTTCTGAAAATTCAAAGTTCAAAACAGATTTAAAATTCAGGTTCAAATTTCGAAATTGGGGCCATTGGGCGCAGGTGGGAAAATTCCCGCCTAGCTACCCCAGTCGACAGGCCTGTCGACTGGGCAGTCGACTTGGCTTGGACCAAGTCGACAGCCCTGTCGACTTGGGTGTCGATAGGGGGTGCTCGGCCAGTCTGGCCTGATGCACCATTTTTGAGTTTGGCTGTGTTTTGGGGCTGTTTTCTGGAAGCTTCCGAGATCTGATGGTCCTAATCTAACCTAGGGTTAATCTAAGGGTCTAAAACACATCCTAATCCTATAAATAAGCCCCTAACCTAACCCTAAATCATCATTATTCATTCAAGTAACTAAACTATGGCAAAATCATTCCTCTCATGGCCTCCACTCTCTTCATAAAATTCCTAAGTTATTTCTATGAGAGATTTTCAATGCATACAAGTGTTTTCAAGCTTGTATGAGCATCATTAGCTTGCATTCAAGTCAAGTTTCCATATTTACACCATAAAGCAAGGGTTTCGATCATTTTTGCTCAAGGGTTTTTTCCATTAAGAGCTTGCATTTTGGGTCTATTTGATTGCATAAGGGCTTTGTCATATTTTTTTGTCTTCATAAGCATTGTAAGCCCTTTTCTACTTTCATATTTAAACTTTAAAGTTAATGAATGATGCAAGTTTGGTTGATCATTATGATATGCAAGTTTGCCATGATATGCAAGTTTATTGTGTCATGTTATGCAAGTTTGATATGTTATGATATGCAAGTTTATCATGTTATGATTTGCAAGTTGCCATGTTATGTTATGCAAGTTTACTATGATGTGTTATGCAAGTCTATCATGTTATGTATGCAAGTTTGATATGTTATGATATGCAAGTTTATCATGTTATGATTTGCAAGTTGCCATGTTATGTTATGCAAGTTTACTATGATGTGTTATGCAAGTCTATCATGTTATGTATGCAAGTTTGATATGTTATGATATGCAAGTTGCCATGTTATGTTATGCAAGTTTGCTATGTTATGATATGCAAGTTGCCATGTTATGTATGCAAGTTTGGGTTGATCATCTTACTCATGTTATCATGTTATGCAAGCTTATCTTGGGTTTATGAGCCTAAAGCTTCAAGCTTTATGCTAAAGGTTGCATTTTGGCAACATGTAAGTTATCATATCTCTTGTGATAACTTGCATGTGAGGCTAAATGCGAACTTATGGCCATTTCTACATGTCATTTATCACCATGTATCACCAATATGCTAAGTTTGGTTTTATGCATGCTTTTGAGGCCTAAAATGTAATATGCAAGTATATGAACATATGTACATTTCATATGCCACCATGTTAAACTTGTGGCTTCAACACCTTTATGTCATGATTATGCCAAGTTCCCTCTTTCTATCCTTTATGCGCTATTGCGATATGTAAGCGATGGGATTGCGTTTGGGGTTGGGTAAACTTAAAGGACATAAAAACATAAGATTGGGAATTTACCTATTAAGTTAGGTCTACCCATTGGGAATTTACCTATTAAGTTAGGTCTACCCAAATTCTTGAAAAAAAACGTGTAATATGTTTTGGAAGCATAATGGACATGACACTTAGAAAATATAAGTGTGGCCAACTCGAGGTTGGGTTGAGTTTGTAGCATAAATCTACCCGGAACCAACCGGCTTAACTAGTGGCTACAAACAATAGGACCCAATGTGAGAAGTTGGTCAAGTTGTGCTTGAACCCGAGGTTAGACTAGGTTGTGGTGTAAAGCTACCCGGACCAGCCCGGCTTAACTAGTAACCACAACGAGGTCTAATGTGAGAGGTTAAGGTGCATTAAATTAATTAATGCTACATGATAAGGTTAAGTAAATTTGATTTATGACACTTAACCAATTTGACATGAATGGGTAGGTTAAGTGAAACTGGGCTTGATTTCTTAATGACACTTAACCGTAAAATACGACTAGTGGTTAGGTTTAAGTTAACCTACACTTAACCAATCTGAACTCGGTAATTTACGGGGTTAAGTTGAACTATACTTAACCAATCCAACTCAGTAATTTGATAAGGCTGAGAACTGATTTGATACCTGGTCTGGATAAACTAACTTGATTAATAAATTAAACGAACCTGTTTTGCGGATCTGTAGGACCCACACCAAGTTAGGCAAGTTTGTAAATCTGTTATCTGATCCGTTAGTCTGAAAACTGATCGTCTGAACTTTGTATGTCTGAACTCTGTTAATAAGTTAATCTGAATCTGATAGTCTGGGGACACAAGGGGGAATACTTGTGTCATTTGTTGTTTGGGACCCATATTAGTCAGTAACCCTTTCTGGTATCAAAACTTTGACCCAACTGTAGGTAGGGTCCGGGCACGCTTACTGAACTAATTATAAGTGGTTCATTCTGATAATGGCGATGGGTGTTGATGGTGCGTTCCAACCGGGTCATGTGCGTGCATGGATCCCGGTCTGCCTCTGAGGATGTAAGACGCCGTGACATCTGTAAATATGCCTGTGCCAATTGGTTACCACTTTAGGGAGTGATACACCCTATCGTGGGGCCGACACAGGGTGTTTATGTATTAGGGAGCCGATCCCTTGGGTAGGATTTAGGGCACACTTAGCTCTGTCTGATTCTGTTGGTACCGTCTGTTTTGTTGGGTGGTAACACCCGTCTGTTTCTGCGTGGTACCGTTCTGTTAGGGTGGTAAAAGCTCATTTTTCCCAAACTCTATCTCTGTATGGACCATTCTGTTCCGTCCAGTTTCGATGTAAACATTGGGGTAACACCTAATCCTGTTATACTAGAATTGGTATCAAGAAGTTGGATCTTGATTTAAGCCAAACACCTGATATTGGGCCAAGATAGGCCAAGGGATAAATTCTTGTTTATACATGACATGTTAGAATGCTGGTACACCTGTGGTGAAAAACTTCACCTTGATTATGTGATGACTCCTTTGAACTATCTATTAGATATTCACCATGCTAGTATGTAATTATCCTTATGTTCATCCCTGCTTCTCATGCCAGTTAACTTTATCAGTTTACATTGATTGTAGTAGGGCTTACTCAGTCTTTTTGACTGACCTGTTTTCTTTCGCCTCTTTTCTTCCGTTCCCCCCCCCCCCACCCCCAGGTTCTCAGGGTGGGAATATTGGAGCTTAGCTTGGCTTTCTGATCGCTTGCTTGTGGGATTTTAGCTCATGTACGGTCTTGACATGAAGCTAGCTATGGTTATCACTTATTTTGGGGATAGTACTTATGTGTTTCAGTTTTTCAGTGATGTTGTTTTTATCTAGACTTGTGTATTTGGAAAGTTGACATTATGTTGTACCAGACTTATTTTGAAATAGTTTGAAATCTTCCGTTGTTTTACTTATCTTATTTACTCTGTTTACATATATACATATGTTCTTGTTCAGCCTTGATATATCATTATGCATGTTTACCTGATTCAAACGCCCCTCCTAAGTCAAAATGCTTGCAAGAGCCACCCTGGCGGAGGTGGGGTGTTACATTTGGTATCAGAGCCTATGGTTTACGAGAAGGAACAAAAAGGTTTTTAGAAAACTTTTGGAAAACTAGTTTCAAAACCAAGTATAAAGTATTTTCCAAGAAAAGCCTAGTTTATTTTAAAGGCTATTCCCCAAAAAGCCATTAGCAAACTTCCTTCGTTTTTCTCCATTCTGAATCTATCTTTTCCTTCGTTTCAGTATGGCAGATTACTTTGTTATCGCAGAGGGAGTGCAAGTTCCTGTTTGGTATAGGAGACTTATGGAGGCTAGGGCGACCGAAGCCGGCCCCGCAAATGTTACTCCTCCTCCGGTGGTTAATGTTCCTCCTCCTCCTGTCGCTGAGGTTCCTCCTCCCCCTCAGCATCCTCAAGCTGACTTCGCAAAGACTTGCAAAGATTTCAAAGCAATGGGTGGCAAGAACTTTCAAGACACTGAGACTTTTGTAGAGGCCATAAATTGGTTGAAAGAGACCGAGGATTTATTTGCTATCTTTGGGTTAGACGATCAGAGGAAGATCCTGTTGGCGGTTTGGCTTATGAAGGATGAAGCCGCTTATTGGTGGGAAGTCACCAATGGTACTAGGCCTGTTGGGACATGGGCCGATTTCAGGACAAGATTCGGGCTTAAGTTTCTGTCTTCTGCTGAAGAGAATTTGCAAATGGAGAGGTTTATTGCTTTGAAGCAAGGAGACATGTCTGTCAAAGAATATGTGAACAAGTTCAATCAATTAGCTCGTTTTGGCTTGGATATGGTGAGTACTACTCAGAAGAAGGCTCTTCGTTTTGCTAGAGGATTGAATGAGTCGTTACAGGAGTTAGCTATGTCTCATGTGCCCATGGGGGCCACGTTTGAGAGTTTGGTAGATATGGCTCTACTCAATGAAGAGAACAAGAGTGCAAAGAAGGAGGTCAAGGTGAATGAGTCTCAAAACAAGAAAATGGGGCCCAAAAAGGAAATGCAAAAGAAGGAGGAGAAGTCTGAAGATAAGAAGGAAAAGAAGTGCTTTACTTGTGGAAGCTCAACTCATCTAAACAAGGATTGCAGAAAGAGGAAGGGCACTTGCTTTAACTGTGGAGAGATGGGACACTTCACTAGGGACTGCCCGAAGAAGAAAGGGACTACATCGGAAGGAACGGTGAATACTCGCATGGCGAGTGAATAGATTAGGGCTAGAATAATTTGTCTGTAGGATGTTTAATTTTCCTTGTCTGGTTTTCAGTTTGAAACTCTTTTTCTGGTATTTTGATTCTGTAATGGAAACTCGGTACTTTAATGCTAGTCTTGCTTCTGATCTGGTAATAGTCTCAAACTCCCTGAGAGTTATAACTCATCTGTTTGTGATAAATTGGGGTTTGAGAGTATCTGTGTTGGGTATGAGGGTGACTATGACGAATACATTCTGGGTTTCTACCATGTTTAGTTTCCTAAGAATCATTTAGGGAAAATCTGATCTGTACTAGTAGTCTGTAAGTATATGTACCAAGTTTTTGTTTTATCTGTACTCGCTTCCATCACTCGACTGTATCTTGTTGAGATAGGAATCCTATGGATGCAAACATGTGTTTGAGACATGTTATGTTTGATGGTTGCAAGTGGATGCAAGTGGTTGCTAGTGGTTGCTCGTGGATGCATAAACACACACTAGGCACTAGATCGGCTTGAAATACACTCTCATATTGCATATGGACGTGTGTACATTTTCAATTCTTATGGTTGCAAGATGGTTAATTCAGCACATGGATGTTGCATATGGACGAATGTTTGTGCACACATATAGTATTATATGATTAGGACTATTTGCATACATAATGGATTCATTTCACTAACATGCTTTGCATTGAGGATCTTTGCATTAGATAAGAACATATACACACACCTTTTGCATATGTTCATACCGCATTAGAATCTTTAAGGAAAATGATTGCTCGTGAATGACGATTTGAGTAGATGGATGATGGATGGTAGGATGCATTCTTCCTAACTTGAAGATTTCGAGGACGAAATCCTTTAAGGAGGGGAGAATGTAACAACCCGTATTTTTGATAACCTGTTACATCGTAAATCAAGGCAGAATTTAATTTATAACTCTGAATCAAGGGAAACGGGCTATGCCATTGCGTTCGTCTCGGAAAAATACGCGAAATAGAGTCCGAGTTTTCGAAAATCGGAGTCCGTATGACCCGGTTGAGGCCCGAAGAAGTTTTCTGAAAATTCAAAGTTCAAAACAGATTTAAAATTCAGGTTCAAATTTCGAAATTGGGGCCATTGGGCGCAGGTGGGAAAATTCCCACCTAGCTACCCCAGTCGACAGGCCTGTCGACTGGGCAGTCGACTTGGCTTGGACCAAGTCGACAGCCCTGTCGACTTGGGTGTCGACAGGGGGTGCTCGGCCAGTTTGGCCTGATGCACCATTTTTGAGTTTGGCTGTGTTTTGGGGCTGTTTTCTGGAAGCTTCCGAGATCTGATGGTCCTAATCTAACCTAGGGTTAATCTAAGGGTCTAAAACACATCCTAATCCTATAAATAAGCCCCTAACCTAACCCTAAATCATCATTATTCACTCAAGTAACTAAACTATGGCAAAATCATTCCTCTCATGGCCTCCAATCTCTTCATAAAATTCCTAAGTTATTTCTATGAGAGATTTTCAATGCATACAAGTGTTTTCAAGCTTGTATGAGCATCATTAGCTTGCATTCAAGTCAAGTTTCCATATTTACATCATAAAGCAAGGGTTTCGATCATTTTTGCTCAAGGGTTTTTTCCATTAAGAGCTTGCATTTTGGGTCTATTTGATTGCATAAGGGCTTTGTCATATTTTTGTGTCTTCATAAGCATTGTAAGCCCTTTTCTACTTTCATATTTAAACTTTAAAGTTAATGAATGATGCAAGTTTGGTTGATCATTATGATATGCAAGTTTGCCATGATATGCAAGTTTATTGTGTCATGTTATGCAAGTTTGATATGTTATGATATGCAAGTTTATCATGTTATGATTTGCAAGTTGCCATGTTATGTTATGCAAGTTTACTATGATGTGTTATGCAAGTCTATCATGTTATGTATGCAAGTTTGATATGTTATGATATGCAAGTTTATCATGTTATGATTTGCAAGTTGCCATGTTATGTTATGCAAGTTTACTATGATGTGTTATGCAAGTCTATCATGTTATGTATGCAAGTTTGATATGTTATGATATGCAAGTTGCCATGTTATGTTATGCAAGTTTGCTATGTTATGATATGCAAGTTGCCATGTTATGTATGCAAGTTTGGGTTGATCATCTTACTCATGTTATCATGTTATGCAAGCTTATCTTGGGTTTATGAGCCTAAAGCTTCAAGCTTTATGCTAAAGGTTGCATTTTGGCAACATGTAAGTTATCATATCTCTTGTGATAACTTGCATGTGAGGCTAAATGCGAACTTATGGCCATTTCTACATGTCATTTATCACCATGTATCACCAATATGCTAAGTTTGGTTTTATGCATGCTTTTGAGGCCTAAAATGTAATATGCAAGTATATGAACATATGTACATTTCATATGCCACCATGTTAAACTTGTGGCTTCAACACCTTTATGTCATGATTATGCCAAGTTCCCTCTTTCTATCCTTTATGCGCTATTGCGATATGTAAGCGATGGGATTGCGTTTGGGGTTGGGTAAACTTAAAGGACATAAAAACATAAGATTGGGAATTTACCTATTAAGTTAGGTCTACCCATTGGGAATTTACCTATTAAGTTAGGTCTACCCAAATTCTTGAAAAAAAAACATGTAATATGTTTTGGAAGCATAATGGACATGACACTTAGAAAATATAAGTGTGGCCAACTCGAGGTTGGGTTGAGTTTGTAGCATAAATCTACCCGGAACCAACCGGCTTAACTAGTGGCTACAAACAATAGGACCCAATGTGAGAAGTTGGTCAAGTTGTGCTTGAACCCGAGGTTAGACTAGGTTGTGGTGTAAAGCTACCCGGACCCGCCCGGCTTAACTAGTAACCACAACGAGGTCTAATGTGAGAGGTTAAGGTGCATTAAATTAATTAATGCTACATGATAAGGTTAAGTAAATTTGATTTATGACACTTAACCAATTTGACATGAATGGGTAGGTTAAGTGAAACCGGGCTTGATTTCTTAATGACACTTAACCGTAAAATACGACTAGTGGTTAGGGTTAAGTAAACCTACACTTAACCAATCTGGACTCGGTAATTTACGGGGTTAAGTTGAACTATACTTAACCAATCCAACTCAGTAATTTGATAAGGCTGAGAACTGATTTGATACCTGGTCTGGATAAACTAACTTGATTGATAAATTAAACGAACCTGTTTTGCGGATCTGTAGGACCCACACCAAGTTAGGCAAGTTTGTAAATCTGTTATCTGATCCGTTAGTCTGAAAACTGATCGTCTGAACTTTGTATGTCTGAACTCTGTTAATAAGTTAATCTGAATCTGATAGTCTGGGGACACAAGGGGGAATACTTGTGTCATTTGTTGTTTGGGACCCATATTAGTCAGTAACCCTTTCTGGTATCAAAACTTTGACCCAACTGTAGGTAGGGTCCGGGCACGCTTACTGAACTAATTATAAGTGGTTCATTCTGATAATGGCGATGGGTGTTGATGGTGCGTTCCAACCGGGTCATGTGCGTGCATGGATCCCGGTCTGCCTCTGAGGATGTAAGACGCCGTGACATCTGTAAATATGCCTGTGCCAATTGGTTACCACTTTAGGGAGTGATATACCCTATCGTGGGGCCGACACAGGGTGTTTATGTATTAGGGAGCCGATCGCTTGGGTAGGATTTAGGGCACACTTAGCTCTGTCTGATTCTGTTGGTACCGTCTGTTTTGTTGGGTGGTAACACCCGTCTGTTTCTGCGTGGTACCGTTCTGTTAGGGTGGTAAAAGCTCATTTTTCCCAAACTCTATCTCTGTATGGACCATTCTGTTCCGTCCAGTTTCGATGTAAACATTGGGGTAACACCTAATCCTATTATACTAGAATTGGCATCAAGAAGTTGGATCTTGATTTAAGCCAAACACCTGATATTGGGCCAAGATAGGCCAAGGGATAAATTCTTGTTTATACATGACATGTTAGAATGCTGGTACACCTGTGGTGAAAAACTTCACCTTGATTATGTGATGACTCCTTTGAACTATCTGTTAGATATTCACCATGCTAGTATGTAATTATCCTTATGTTCATCCCTGCTTCTCATGCCAGTTAACTTTATCAGTTTACATTGATTGTAGTAGGGCTTACTCAGTCTTTTTGACCGACCTGTTTTCTTTCGCCTCTTTTCTTCCGTTCCCCCCCCCCCCCCCCCAGGTTCTCACGGTGGGAATATTGGAGCTTAGCTTGGCTTTCTGATCGCTTGCTTGTGGGATTTTAGCTCATGTACGGTCTTGACATGAAGCTACCTATGGTTATCACTTATTTTGGGGATAGTACTTATGTGTTTCAGTTTTTCAGTGATGTTGTTTTTATCTAGACTTGTGTATTTGGAAAGTTGACATTATGTTGTACCAGACTTGTTTTGAAATAGTTTGAAATCTTCCGCTGTTTTACTTATCTTATTTACTCTGTTTACATATATACATATGTTCTTGTTCTGCCTTGATATATCATTATGCATGTTTACCTGATTCAAACGCCCCTCCAAAGTCAGAATGCTTGCAAGAGCCACCCTAGCGGTGGTGGGGTGTTACAAAAACGAAACACTAAATCAATATAGCATTTCTCTGTTGAATTAATGTAGAAAATAGCTGGTAAAAGCATGCCACAAACAACAAACATAACTATGCATGCTTTAAAAATAAAATACCTAAAACAAAATAAATGAAAGCAAACACATAAATGTGGCATTAGTCTTTATAAATGGCATAGAAAATAGCAGATAATAAAATACCAGCAGTCACAAACATGACAATGCATATTTTAAACAAAATATGCGGAAAAAAAATGAAAGCAAACACGTAAGTTTCACAAATACAAGTAAAATTTATATTAATAAAGTTATCTAACCACTTTTACTTTATACAGCTAATAATCTAATCACCTAATCACTTTTACAATATACAAAACAAAATGCTAAATTAATATAGCATTATCCTGTTTAATTGATGTAAATAATAACAGGTGATAAAATGCCAGCAATCACAGACACAACACTTCATAATTTAGAAAAAAAACACAAAACATAATAAATGAAAGCAGAAAAATAAAATTCAGAAATAAAAGTCAAATTTATATTAAAAATAACAACTCAACATGTAACGTGTCCCAATAACTAATAAAAAATAACCATAACATACTAAGTATATAGTAACATATCCAATGGAAAAAACTGAAAAATAAAATTCAAATTTAAATCTTCTTTGAAGCTTGGCAATTCCTCTTGTTATGTCCAACTTGATCACACTTGCTGCATTTATTCCGCTTACTCTGAGTATAAGAAAAGCCACCATGTCTTTTAGTAGAAGATCTTCCAGCACCTCGAATTTCTTTAGGCGGTCTAATTACAATTTCATCTTCAGTAGCAATTGGCTTACCGACAGCTGGAATTGGATTAATAGCATGTGCATAACTAGCTCTAAAAGCATTAGCAGTAAAATAATATTCTACAAATTCATACACCGATAGCCATGATTTATTCATACACTTAACAGCATGTGCACATGGAAAACCCGTAACTTTCCACTGATTACAGCTACACAATCATTTTTTAAGATCAACATGATGTGAAATAGGAGATCTAACTTCAAAAATATTTTCGGCAGACTTATATGCATTCCATCCAAACCCATCTTCAACTAACTTTGACAATCGTTGCTCCATGACTGGGCATAAAACAGTAGTCCACTTATGACATTCTTCCGTCCGCTTTGCCATTTGTTCCATTACTTTCACTCGGATTCCATCTAGACAAGATGTAATCGGCATAAACCTATCATCCATAATTCAAGAGTTAACGCTCTTAGCTACGTTAGAAGAACATTCTCCATATCTTCTACCTTGAAAAAACAAAATCTACCCAATGTTCTAAAGGTTTATCTTTAAGGAAGTTGATTGCGGCAGCACCTCCAATTTTTTTAAATTTTAACATATAACGTTCAAAATCAGATACATTGGAAGCTCGAGTTATAAGTTTAAACAAATCAACAACTGATTTATCACCCTTGCAAGCATTGACCAATATTTTGCTCCATATGAAATGTGCAGTAATTTTGAGAAGAAGATGGAAACACTTTCGTAACACCTAAGAACAAACCCCATTGACGATCAGACATAAAAACTATTTCACGATCTTCATGAAGCATCTCTTTTAGATTCTCTAAAAACCAAGTCCTATTTGATTCATTTTCTTGTGAGACGACTCCCATAGCTAGTGGAAGGAAACCTGGAAAAAATGCATTACAAATTTAAAATGCTAACATAAAAAAAAATACTGATGTAGCATAACTATATCAAAATATAAATCAATTCAATATCTTACATATACCATGGTATATGTAATTAAAAAATGCTAAAGTAAACTATCATAATATATGTCATGACTAAATCACTGAAACAAATAAAAAAGAAAATGCAGCAATATGATGTAGAACAAAAAAGGGTAAGGCAAAAAAACATAATGTATCTTAGGATGAGAACTGAGAAACAAGTACGAAAAAATTGCAGTCTTATGATACACAGGAGTCTTACAGTACACAAGGAGTTAAAAATGCTAATATAACCTAGCATAATGAATTTCATGACCAAATTAATGAAGCAAATAGAAAAAAATGAAACAATATGATAAACACGAAAAATTGCTAAAGGAAAAAGAGTATCATGTACTTTAGGATTGCAACTGTTAAATAAATAGGAAAAAAAGCAATCTTATAATATATGAAAACCTACTTCAAAGTTGAATCACCTCAACATAAAATTTCTATGTCAATCCCTTTAAAAAAAAAAAAAAAAAAAAAAAAAAAAAAAACCATATATACATAGAGTAACAGAGAAAGCAAAAGAGAAACAAAATAAGCAATATAATACGCAAAGGAAAATTGCTAAAAAAAAAAAAAAAACAACAACAACTTAATGTGCTTCAGATTCACAGCAGTGATTTTTCTTTTTTAAGTACACTCTTATAAGAAACAAAGATTAAAATGCTAATGCAAACTGTCATAATATATTTCATGAATGCAGGGGAAAAAAAAGCAATAGTATACAATACAATGGAAAAAAATAATTGATTAAAAAAACCATTATTATGTATTCCATAGTATTAAACAAACAAAAAATGCAGCAGTCAAATAAGAAAATAGAACATGCAGTATTTCAATATCTGACTGTCAAATGGAATTTGTAAAACTATGAACAAAAAATGTTAAATAAATTAGCATTATCAAATATAATGCAAATGCAATGCAATATTCAGTGTTATAAATATATGCAATATGTTATCCATATAATGGTTGCTGGGCCGTCACACTAGCTAGTAGCCCTGGCCTAGAAATGTACAGCATATACGGCAACCCTATACCAAAGGAAGGCAGCCTCTAATCTGGATTGTAGCATGCATGCCAACTTGCCTTAATTAGTTACAAACTCAAACCTATGACAGTGAAAGAAACCTAATGTTATATTGTTATATAGCATGGTAAGCGTATTGTCAATTCCAGAGCAGCCAAGGGAAAACAGAGATATACCATCAACTGAAGGCAACAAATAGAAATTTTTTGTAAGAAAATACTTTTCAGTAACAATATTTTTCGTTGATGTAATTGTCAAATGGTAATCAACTTGAAAATTGGAATTGTAAAACAAGATTCAATTCTGATAAAAACTTAAACATTAGGCCAGGGCTAATCAAATCTAATTCAACACATCATCAAAACTGAATCCACTAGCATGAAATTCACCAACATTCCCATAAAATACATGAACTTCACCAAAATTCGCATACTAAAGAATTCAAAAACAAAATACTAAACAACTTAAAAAAATAAAAGACAAAGACTAAAACTCAAACCTTGGTTTCCATTTTTTGTAGTGGCTGCTAATAAAACTCCTGGTCTACCCTTTAAAAATGATGCATCTAGAAATCTAAGAGGACGACAATGTCGAAAACCAATTAAGCAAGCATTTAATCCAATGCAAACTCTTTCAAATTGCTGACTCGACGGATTAATATCCAAAGCAACATAACTTCCTGAATTAGTTTTCTTCGAAGTCTTCAAATACCAATTTAATTCATTATATGACATAGCATCATCTCCATAAATTTCCTTCAAAGCCAATTGTTTTTCGGAGTATGCATAATAATAGGAAAGATTAAAATTAAACTATCTTCCAAATTCAGCCATAATATCTTTCGGTTTCTTCATAGGGACATCTCTAATTTGATCAATAATCAAAGATTTAATAAATCTACTAGAAATATGAACTTTCTTAACATCCCTTAATCTCGCACCACACGAATGTTCAAAGTTATAAGTTCTAATAAAGAATCGAAGAGGCTGTCTAGGATCCGAAGAAGCATTTAAATTGAATTTACAACCTTCTTTATTCCAAGAGCATATGACAGATATTCTTTCAGGATAGTTTTTAACAAAAATCAATTCATGTCCTTCTTTTGTTTAATAAGCCATTAGAAACTCCCTAAAATCTTCAGCGCCACTAAAACAATAACCAATAAAATCCATAATATTCAGTTGACACCCTTTCTTCATAATATCTTTCAAATAAGAATTTGATTCACCACAAGACTTGATGCTATAAGAACCAGAACAGAAAGAAATGCTCTGCTGATTAGAATTAACTGAAAAACTATTGCCAACATTGAGCTCTAAAGCATGATGGCACGACTTAACAGTGAAAACAAAAAAAGGACTCTTCTTGTAGATTTGAAAGCACAATATTGTATGCAAATCCGAATCAGTATCAACTTTGACAATCTTACTTTCCAAAGTATATGGTATTTCAATAGAACAAGGAGTAAGATGTGTCCAATGTTCACATATGCTATTCTTAACCGCAATTAAAGAACAACTCATGTCCAGTCGAGTAGAGTAGCTACACTCATCAAGTTAAAATAAAACCAAAATACTATTCCCAAGACTGCTCCTGCCAAAAATTATACATATTCAGATATAAATAACAAATGATACTATGAGATGTCAAAAAACAATGTACAGTCAAAATAAATATTAAACAGCAAAAAAATGCTAAATGCACATAGCATTAAAATCTAAAAAATAATAATCATAACAGCGTATCCAAAAACATATACTTGTTCTTCTCTACTGGTTGAAACCAAATCAGACATATTGACGTAAATAACCTATAAATTCATAAGAAAATAAGATCGATAAAACATAACAAAGAAACAGTAAAAAAATAAATCGAATCGATCGAAAATACAAAAATAAATTTGGGTAAAATTACCTACTGAGATCGATTCAATAAAAGAATCGAAATAATCCAATTAACGATGTAAAATGCACATAGTCAATGAATGATTCGATTTTCCATTTGAATTGAAAGAAAATTGAAAGAGGGAAGGAGAAAATTTAAAACACAGCATTATTTACGTAGGCCTAAAAATAAACCGAAGTTTGGTCTTCACGAGAAATTATCTGAGCCTCGTTTTTTGGGCAAAAAAAATTTAAAATTTTGCCCTCCAGTCCATTTTCCACTATTATAAACATATAAAAATAATCAGCTCGGAAAGCTAATGAATATAGCTTTATAACTTAAAAATATAACTTTATATTGTATCACCCAAATACAGAATTAAGTCATTTTAAAGCTGATCTCATTTACATCATAAAAGAACTATACCGTAAATAACGAAGCTATATGCATTTAGCTTTCCTTCCTGAATTTTCTTATATTGCCTTTTCTTCCATATATATATATATATATATATATATATATATATATATATATATATATATATATATATATATATATATAATTACAAAAAGCATTTCTTAATTAATTTTTATTAATTTGCAATCTTATAATCGCAGAAAAATATTTTCGTACTAATTTTTATTACTTGTGAAAAGAAATCACATGTTCTTAGTTTAAAATATTTAGGTTTTTTCCAATTATAACATGAAAGTAGTCCTTGATTTACGTAACATAAGTCATTTGTCCTTAGATCTTTTTTTTTTTTTTAAATGTGTTCTTGAAATAAATATTCACGATTTAAAACATATTAGCTGCTCAAAGTTATTTATTATTATCATATTTGGATTTTGGCTACTTTTATAGTCAGTAAGATAAAAGAATTGAAATTTTCTTTTTATTTCTCTTGCTTTACTGATTTCATAGCATAATCATCGAATATCCGTCTGTATCTCTTACTACAAATATAAAATACGCGGATGTTGAACCATCTGACCTTCAAAGTATACCTTGTGTGGCTTCAGACATTGTAATGTTATGACTTGAACAATGTCCAACAAAATAGTAAAACCATTGGAAATACGTCAAGTTACTCCTGATTGAATTAAAAAAAAAAAAAAAAAAAAAAAAAAAAAAAAAAAAAAAAAAAAAAAAAAAAACACAACACCACAGCGGGGAAATGCTGAGAAAGTACAATTTAGCTGAATATCAATGGCACAGTTTAAACCAATCTGCTAATGAATCCAAATTTAGCTTGACTGACTGGAGCCTCCTCCTTAAACAATACGATGGCCAACTGATGATCAGTTCAGTTTTCAAATAGACAATTTTCCAAATCATACCATTTACAGTTTTCAAAATAACACAATATATCAGTAGATTAAGATATCTATTCTTAGACATCGCAAAATGATATGATATGCAAATTTCAGTAACAGAACGAGGCTATTAAGCAAACGTTCAGCACTTATGAAGAGCCATTTTCTATTATAATTTGCTTTTGGGAGAACCAAACATAGAATGACGACCTTCAGCAACAACCTCTCCTGTTCTTTTATTAGTCAGTATCACCTGTGTTCCTGAGTATCCACCTTTGTGGCCTAAAACCTTTGATCTTATCTCTAGTTCATCCTGTTTATTCACAATTGTAATGTTAGCACCCAAGTAAAAGGGAAAGTAACAGACAAATCAAATATATTTGGGAAAATATCATGATCTATCACTGGAAATAATAGCATTGCATTTAGGCTGAAGATACCTAAGTCCAAGTGCAGGTAAGGGATCAAGTGTCTAATCCACATTCGGATCAATGTATGAGCGCAACACTTACTATCCGTATATAAGATGATAAATGTATTTAGATGATTAAAGGAAAACATTGTCGCACTTCATAGTATACTTGTCTGGTTCATAGGAAAAGTTGCATAACTAACTGCATGATTACTAGAGAACACAAAATTGTAATTCTAGCTTCTGGTTACACATTGAACAAAAGAAAAAATATTATGGCAAGGTTTGATTTTGATAATTTTTTGTAGGCTATCATTGACTAATTATTCTGAAGAAATTAAACGTCGTATTTCGCTAAAAAGAGTTTTGTATTTTGTGTTTTCATCATGTATGTGGTGTGAAAGAGAAAAAGTTGGAAAATCGTGATCAGCCCAACAAAGAAGAGAAGGTGAAGGGAGAATATAATTTTGACATTTCCCCAAAAGTGGGGAAAAAGAAGTCATTTCTAATACTATATGATAAAATCTGTGCAAAGTCCCGCTAAAGCCTCGTTAAATCTCCGATGTAGCACATAGCGTTTTTCGATCGCAACGCTTTTAAATTTAGCCTCAACAAATAGTAGATCCGCTTTACGTCCGACCATTTTCCGCTACACTAACTGAATCAAATTTTTTAACACCCATTTTTAGCAAATTAATATAGAAATGTTGATTAGACTAGTTATTTTTTAAGAAGATTAGGCTGGTTATTTCTTAAACTAAATCAATAAATTTAAGGTAAAAAACAAATTTCAAAGCACAAGTAATCAATATAAGTTTAGAAACCCATTGTAGTCGCCAGATCTAAACCGCATGAACCATGATATCCTTTGTTTTTATTATATATAAGATTAAACAATATTTTTTCTACACAAATTAGGTGAGAATGAGAACAAACTAACCTTCAATATTTTTTTAATATATAATGAAATTTTTTGCTTCTTCGCTATTTTCCGTTATATCACCGCTTTATGTTCGTTATAGCTTTTTGCACCTCCACGAACCGCTAACCGCTTCAAGTATACTGATTAAAATCATTTTTCAAATCGATCATTTTCCACGTGTTTTCCCTCCTTTTCGCCTGCATTTTAAAATGCGTAGACGGAAATGTAAACCAAACAACTCGTGTTCAGAGCAAATGCTACCTTAAAACTTTGGGATGTCTTCGTTTTTGGTGAGAAGATATTTGTATTACAAGTTAAACATCTTCAAAATTTTGCAACTTTTTAAGTAAGTAACTAGAAATATGATATTAATACAAAGAACTGAGAATGCATGAAGTTCCTTAGCTTTGCAGTTTAATGTCTATTGTTCTAGCCCCTTTTATGTTTCTGTGTTGGCCGTGATTTGACTCGTGAAGTGTTTCAGCAGTTTTGACTATTGTTTACGCTGGCCAGTGTTTTGAGCAACAATATGGGTAAGAAAACATCTGCATTGAAACAGCAGAAAAGAAGAACGTTTGTTGCTTGAACATGAACAGTAGTTCGGGGAGTAGTTAGAGCGGGAACATAATCAAAGGCATGGTTTAAGATAAAAGACATGTATTAGACTAGCTATGCTGGCAGAGCTAATGCACAATCCAGGAGATGCATAATGTTTGGAGCGGATAACATTGCTAGGGGGAGGGGGACGTTCTACCAATATCCCTACTTCAAAAGTTTTTGCAACCATATCAGTCTCTACTCCTTCCAGCCTACCCCGACGCTGAATACGCATCAGATTCTAGCTGCTTTGAGATGTCCTGATATAAGCTTAAGCGGAGACCGACCGGAATCCAATATCCCCTTGATTTAAAAAAACAAAAAGCCTTGCTAAAGATTTATTGCACGACACGACAGAAAACGTGCTTTCTTTAATACTGCGCATGTGATTAGGAAAAAAAAAATGCACCTATAATTTTTGCGATAAGAACGAAGAGCTTCGTCGAACGAAGGTTGTTCCTCAGAAATACGTAGTTGATGTGAGGAGTCCCCTATCTTTTGAGGTTCCCTCCATGGAAGAAGATCGAGGAGGAGAATGACGATAATAACATTGCTCCCGCAGATTCTATTTTGTGAAGGCGTGGTGATGATGTTGATGATGCACATAATAGTGGGAATGCTAGTAGCAGCTTCGAAGGCCGTGGCGTCGGTTAGAGTGGAGGCTATCAGCGGAACCAACCAGAAGAAATTGGTAATGAAAGTGTTGGGTAAACATTAATGCTTTATTATTGGAAAATGAAAAAAAGAGTCAAAAGTGTTGGTTTCTGATTAGTTGTGTCATTTAGTTTCAAGAGTCTTATAGAAGTTTGTGTCTATTAAATAAGTATGTGTCTCTTAGTTTAATGTGGTGTCCATTGTGAATTGGTGTGTCTCTTAAGTTGAAGGGTCATGTAAGGCTATCTATATAAAGCCTATTATTTTGTAAGCAAGTAAGAGGGAATGAGTGAGAAAAAGTGAGAGTGAGTATTGTAAGAGAGGAAGTGAGAAAAAGAGAAAGTGAAAGCAAGCTTGTAAGAAATTCAAAAAATAAAGAAAATCTAGTTTTCTCCTCTTCTTCAATCCAACAAACTGGTATCAGAGCTGAGCTAGGTTGAAACTATGGTATTTTTATTCTTCTCATCGTTCGTTCTCACAAAAGAAAACTTCGAAATGTGGAGTAGTAGAAAGAAAGAAGAGTTAATCTCCAAAGGACTATGGGAGATTGTTGAGAGTGGCTATGAATGGCCAAAAAACGTTAAAAACATGACGGAGAAAGATAGAGAATCATTTGTAAACTTGAGACAGAGAGATCATCAAGCTCGTGTTTTGATGAGTGAGAACGTTGATGAAGAAGCATTGAATCATATTAATGGAGAGAAAACCGCGAAAGACTCGTGGAACTTGCTGAAAGAGGTGTATGCAAATGATTACAAATGAGAAGATGAAGAGGAAGTTGATGAAGATGATGAAGAAGAGGTCGTAAAAGCTGCTAAAGAAAAAGAAGACGAAGAGAAGGACGAAAAAACAGAAGATGAAGAAGAGGTCGAAGAACCTGAAGTAGAAGAAAGGGAAGAGAAGGCGACAAAAGAAGAGGAGCAGATGAGAGAGAAAGCTGTTAGAAGAAAAGCCAAAAGCAAGTGAGAGTGCTGCCTCAGAAGCAAGAGAGGGAGTTACAGTCGAGGCTGAGGAGAAGAAAGTAAATGGGTCGGTTGAGATTCCATACGTGGCTGATGAGAATGCAGATGAGGATCCAAAGATTAGGGTTTTAGTTAAAGATGATGACGGTTCTTTAGGTAAGAGAGTCAAAGATGCAATACTAGTAAAAGGCAAACATGTAATTTTGGAGAAAGTGAAGATTTATGTACAGGCCATGGCAAAAGGAGGGCCCTGCAAAGATGAACTGGAAGTTAAAAAGCCAGGATCAAAGGAGAAAGTTCTGTCAGTTCCAGTCGTGCCTCCCACTAACGTTGAAAAGAAGCAGGCAGAGAAAGAAAAGAAGAAAGATTAAGCTAGATTTAAAAGTATAAGTGTTACTGCGAAGTTCAGTTATAAAGCAAAGGATTTGTATGAGATTTTGATGGATGAAAACAGATGGAAAAGGTTCACACAAAGCAATGCACGCATTAGTAAAGATGTCAATGAAGAGTACATGGAGTATGTTAAAAGAGATGCTGCTAAGGAGGAGACGCCTCCGTATGCTGACTTGCTCGGTGACGTATACAAACCCCCTTGGAGGAATAAAGCATTTAAAGTTTACGGGGGAGTTTTGTTGGGTAAACATTAATGCTTTATTATTGGAAAATGAAAAAAGAGAGTCAAAAGTGTTGGTTTGTGATTAGTTGTGTCATTTAGTTTCAAGAGTCTTATAGAAGTTAGTGTGTCTATTAAATAAGTATGTGTCTCTTAGTTTAATGTGGTGTCTATTGTGAATTGGTGTGTCTCTTAAGTTGAAGGGTCATGTAAGGCTATCTATATAAAGCCTATTATTTTGTAAGGAAGTAAGAGGGAATGAGTGAGAAAAAGTGAGAGTGAGTATTGTAAGAGAGGAAGTGAGAAAAAGAGAAAGTGAAAGCAAGCTTGTAAGAAATTAAAAAATAAAGAAAATCTAGTTTTCTCCTCTTCTTCAATCTAACAGAAAGTCTTCCCCCTTCGGAAGGGGGCAATGTTTCAAAGGGAGAAAAACATGTTGCTCCTTCCGATGGCTCACAACAACAGATGACCAAAGATTCTTCCGTCTCTGCTGAAGACCACATCTTTAAAAGCGGAGAACGAAAGTAGCCAATGCCTAGTTGTTCTGTCCCTTCTGCTCAGGTATTAACTTCTTTTCTTAGTAATAAGCTGAATGTCCTTTAAATAATTTTTCGATTACGAATAAGCTTTTGACCTTGTTTGTTAATAAGCTCATGATAAAATCGCTAGAAATAGATTTTTAACAAATGAATTTTTGATAAATGAACCAAAGAGTGTAACGATTTTTCCTAATAAATACTTGTAGGTTTAAGAATAACGTGATGTTGATGACCCACAAGTTACGATGGGCGAGGCTTTTGTTTGGAGAAAATTTATTTTGAAGTGGCTAAACTTTGAGAGAGAGTTAGGAATCAATGATCTACTTTTCTGGAAGAACCCTAATTTTGTTGGGAGCTCACTCTTTTCTTGTGTGAATTTCACCTGAAAACATAAATATAACATAATCGATTCGATTTTAAAATGCATAAGACCTTACTTCTGCATGAATTATGCTGGAACTTTGTAATTATTACAATCCTTTCTAATAAGACAGCTTTGTTGTTTTGTTCTTTCAATATCGAAATTGGTTTTTCATGTTATAACAAAAAAACCAATATCTCAAGCAGTCCTGTTACTCAAGACTTCCTATTGAAATTTACCAAGGTAAAGAGAAATTATTAGGAAAACTCTTTTTTAATTAAGATATCATAATCAATACGACGTTGCTTTCTTATGGAATTACACAGACTTCACATGTTATGCCCTAGGTTTCGCCCAAAAGAGAAGGATTAGATCCATGAAGAAAGCAGGATGTGCTATTTTAATTTGATTACCAAACGTGGTACCTCTTCCGTCGAAGAGTAGAAACCATAGTGCCAAAAATGTTGCATCAAAACTATGAATGTACCATGGGATCGATTTATTTGTTTCTCCATATAGAATAAAGAACATTTTTTCGAATATTGAGTGATGCGGGTTGGCCCCCTCTCCCACCATGAAGCTTTCGCCCAGGTGCTTCCACTGAGACGGATCCGAAGTATAATAAAAGCGGTGTTGACATTTGATTTGGTAAATCAAACACTAACACCCAAATCTGGATTTAAACCAGAGAATAACCAAACAAATCCGAACGCAACGAGCAAAAAAGTAAGGCAATAAACAAATTTACAATGGTTCAACAAACCTATCTACGTCCGCTTGTTACATTCTATTGTTTATACTATAAAATAACAAATACAGTTCGTTTGATTATAAAAAGAGTGGAGGTGAGCGTTGTGTGGCGGTAGCGAAATCCTCGTGTATAAGTGCTAACCAAAGAGCCAAAGATCACTTGAAGTGACCATGTCCTGGTCTATTTATACGTGCTACGATATCTGGTTTAGCATAAAGTAGTGGCGGAATATCCGGAGTAGTGGGAGTAGTGGGCTTGACCATGTTCAAGAGTGGGGGAAGCCCGGATCGGAATCCTCTCGAATCGGTACCGATCCAGATAACGAACCTTCCCTTAGCCAATCTAAAGCTTGATCCTGAGTTTCCATATATACGAAGTAGTACCAATTCATCTCTCTTCCTTATGCTGAACCGGACAAGCTCCTTGCCGACCTGGAGCTTGATAGAGAATGTCGATCCGGGGATTGGTGCTGAATGTCGAACTGGGCTTCGAGAGTGGATGCCGAACCAGATTACAAGGGAGTGAAGCCGATCCACTCTTCAAGCAAAAAATGTCGAACCAAGCTTTGAGTGGGAATACCGATCCCATAACACATGAAATCGTGTCAACCACGAGTGGGGATCCATGCCAAGCCGGAGTTGCAATGTCGAACCCAATGAATGGATTCCTGTCGATCCAGTAGTGAGATCTTCCGAAATCCAAGTTTTTGTGAACTCCATGATTCCAACCGAGATTTTCCGAGTTCCTCTAAGTCCACGCTCAAGACCTTAGCACTCCAACAGCTAAAAATCCAAAATATGACAGCCTTGCAAAAAGAAGGGTCAACAAGCGGCTTTAATAATTTGTAGCTTATGCTTTCTGATGTGGTTTGAACTAGAGGTGAGGAGACTAGCGCGGGGGTATGTCCTTGTGATAGTTTTCCTGATGAGGACTTCTTGCGAAGCTTTCAGGTCCACCGAAGGCAACCTGGAATGAAAGGCTTGGTATTGTGATATTAATGAATATTTCTTTGAAAATCTACTTTAAGGGTTCCAAAGGGCTCATTCTCTTTACGCAAAGAGAATTTCTTGTTGGATTTATATGGTCATGACTGTTAGCGTATTGAATATGGAACTGTAGGGTAATATAGTCTTTTATGTGTTTTATTGTTTGCCTATATATAAAGGCCTCTTTGGTTATTTTAGGGTTGGAGGCTTGTATTGTCAGCCTCCATTTTTCTGTATCTCGTTTGTCTATTCAATCAATAAAGATGTAGCCTTCTAATTGTTTATTGTTGTATCTCTCTCCTCTCTGGATCTGAATTCTATCATGGTATCGGAGCTAGGTTCATGAGAGGAGAGAGAGGATTGCTGTTAACTTCGTTGAGTTCCGTTTTCTTTTATTAGTTCTTTCCCGTATAGCTTTCAAGGAGTTCGGCAAGGTTTCGTTCGCTGTAAATTGGTAACAGCGAGACTTAGGGTTCGTGAATTCGAACGATTCAAGCAATAAACAAATCTGGTTGTGATTTTGCGGTTCATGTTGATGATTTCTCGTCCAGAAGCAAATCACTGCAATAGGTTTTATTTATTTATTTCCGAATCAAGTCTTGATATTTGAACCGCTTGATTAGGGATTCCGATTTAATTGAACGCGATTACTTAAGGTTTGGGTTTTGGTTAATGTTGATGATTTGAAGCGGTTTTCTGATTAGGGTTTGCAGGCGTTTCGAGTTATGATTGATAGGTTGTGCGCTAGGTAAAAATCCCGTGATTGGTGCGATGCTGTAATACTTGATGTTTGTGAGGGTTGTGATGAATTCTAGGGTTGCAAACGATTCGGTTTGGGTTTGTTCTATGATTTGGATGCACGGGTTGTGGCTTCGGATTTGGAAAGTATAAGTCGAGATTTGTGAATTGCGTAAGAAGAAGGTGATGATTACTTGGAAAGTGCGGTGTTTGTGGTGAACAAGTGTGAAGATTGTAGAAGGTCTGACTGGTGGGAGAGTTAGGGTTATGGTTGGTTTCAACTGAGAATAGTGCGTGGATGATAGAAGAAAGGAATTCGGTAAGAAGATGATGGTGCTGAAATGAATTTCTAGGTTTTCTGATGCGCAGCTGATTTGCATGATAGGTGGCGTTGGCAGATGAAATTTGGACAGTGAATTTTTGTGATGAACAGGGGAGGTTTTGATGAGATTATGTGAACCGTTTGTGGAACTTGTTGTGCGAACTCTGGCATGTGGCTTGAGCAATTGGGTGAGGTGATGGATGACTTTCACTGTAGGAGGTGATCAGGTTTTACGATCGTGGCAAATGTGGATGTATGTGAAGTAGCAGCAATGGCAGTTTAATATTTTGTGGCTTGGAGAGTTTGTAATTTGTGGACGTTTGGTGTGAACTGTTTTAGTGCTAGTTATCGCAGCAGCAACTTGGTGGCTTGTTCTGTCGGAGATGGTATGGCAGTGATGATGGTTTGAGTATGGAGGAGATTGAAACTGGTTGCGTACTGATGTGTTTGATCAAATGTGGTATGAGGCTGTGAACCAGTTTTTGTTTGGTGGTGCTTTGTGTGTTTGAGGATGAGTAGGACTTGGTGAGGAGTTGGCTGTAGCGTGAATGGTTTCTGAGGGGTGATGGAGCTGCTGTAATGGGGAGTGTTGTAGATCGATGTTGGTTTGTTAATGGGTTGACTAGTTGTAGATGTAAGAGATATGAAGGTAAGGATGGTTTTGAATAATGGTGCTTGTATGGCGATTATGGTGTTGATGAAGATGGATTTGCAGTGGTTTGTTAGGTGTTAGTGTTTGTTTATTATTCGGTTGATATCTGTATCGGTAACCCTGTTTATTAGGAGGGCAATTGACGTTGATTGAAGGTGGTAGGTGGTTACTGCAAGTATGTTTGGAGGATGCAAACATATGCTGACCATCCCTATTGATTTGATTTTGTTTTTTTGTTTGTATGTTTGGGGGATGCAAACATACAAAACCATCCCATTTTTTGTTTAGTTTTGTTTTCGTTTGATATGTTTGGGGGATGCAAACATATAAACTCATCCGGGGACCAGTTTTGTCATTTGGCCGCCCAGATCTTTTGCTTACCGATCAGATTGAAGATTGTTTTGGATTGTTGAGTTGAGTTTTTGGTATTTGGCAGTTTCTTCTCTACTTCTTTTGGCAGCTTCTATTTGGCAACCTTCTATTTGGCAGTTTCTTCTCTACTTCTCTTGGCAGCTTCTATTTGACAAACTTTTATTTGGCAGTTTCTTCTCTACTTCTTTCGGCAGCTTCTATTTGGTAGTTTCTTCTCTACTTCTTTTGGCAGCTCTTCTATTTGGCAAACTTCTATTTGGCAGTTTCTTCTCTACTTCTATTTGGCAAACTCACGATTCTCCGCATCGTGAGTTTGAGGGGGGATGTTAGCGTATTGAATATGGAACTGTAGGGTAATATAGTCTTTTTATGTGTTTTATTGTTTGCCTATATATAAAGGCCTCTTTGGTTATTTTAGGGTTGGAGGCTTGTATTGTCAGCCTCCATTTTTCTGTATCTCGTTTGTCTATTCAATCAATAAAGATGTAGCCTTCTAATTGTTTATTGTTGTATCTCTCTCCTCTCTGGATCTGAATTCTATCACTATTTGGCAGTTTCTTCTCTACTTCTATTTGGCAAACTCACGATTCTCCGCATCGTGAGTTTGAGGGGGGATGTTAGCGTATTGAATATGGAACTGTAGGGTAATATAGTCTTTTATGTGTTTTATTGTTTGTCTATATATAAAGGCCTCTTTGGTTATTTTAGGGTTGGAGGCTTGTATTGTCAGCCTCCATTTTTCTGTATCTCGTTTGTCTATTCAATCAATAAAGATGTAGCCTTCTAATTGTTTATTGTTGTATCTCTCTCCTCTCTGGATCTGAATTCTATCAATGACAACCCCTCCGAATCAATTGAATGGTGCATTTGGTTCAACAACCATGAACTAATTTTCCTTGTTTTGTTTATTGATTGTTGTTTTGGAAGATATGTCATTTCACGTTATCGAAGGGGCTTGCTTTTGTCGAAATAAGTTCTTTGCTCTTTATCCTTGTGAACGAAAGTAAGCTATGATGAAGTGCATTTGCCTAGATCGAAAGTTTTCTTCTCTTGACATCCCTTCATCGTGTCTTTGCTCTCGGCTCTGTCGTGGTTATTTTGGTGCTAACAATTCCCATACTCCTTGTAATTTCATGCTCGGATGTAAGTCACTTATGTTATTTGCATTGGAAACATGAATGGTTGAATCTTTTTTCTAAGGTTTAACCATCTGAACAAGCAAGAAAGGAGAAGTGAAAACATACCAATACAAAATTTAAGTCTCAAAGAATGATCAAACTCTCAATCTTCCAAACATTTTGCTCATTTCACCTGATGAGATCATTTTTCCAGCTCGTAAGGACATTGCTTGAACTGGGTGCTGCCTTCTTGAACTCGCACAGAATTCCCATTCAACAATCAAGGTGCCATGTGAAAAGAGACAACATCAGGTGGACAAACTGCTTCTAGGTTTGGGTATTAAAATATCAGATATCGTTGGAGCCGTTATTGTGAAGAGTAATGCAGAAGGTTATGGGAAGTGCTAATAAGCTCTTACATCAACATTTTGCACGTAAATTCACATTTATACTCCTTTTCTTTATGACTTATGTTCTATTCAAATGGTAGCTCTTCGCTTTTGGGCTGCTACTACTGTTATCCAACTCACCATGGTAGTCAGAGAAGAAGGCTAGACTCTCAAAGGAAAAATAAGGGAAATGAATGATGTATTAGAGCGAATAAGGGTGGAGCCAAAGAGCATCGGGTTAAGCATGAGAAAGCTAAAAAGAAGGTAGTTTACCTCAAGGTTGTTAATGATCAATATGAATGAAATTCAAATTTGAGAATATTGAACTCCTTAATATATGTAAGCAAGATAAAGCTGAAACCCGAATCAGATTTGGTTGAGCAAGGTAAGGTCGAAGCTCTAAGATTGTTTGGGCACAAGACAAAGCGGAAACCAAGACCAACCCAAAATATCAGGCTGTTGCCAAATGGTACCTTTCATCATATGCGCAAGCATAGCCAAAAAAAGGAGATTGCAAATTCTTCAGTGAAGACATTAGTTGAAGGAGGAGACGAATTTTGATGATGAAGCATCCAATGGAGCTTCTGAGAAGGTGGTTTACGAAACTGACACCAACTTGAAGTCTACGGGCGTATGAAGCAGTCTCATCAAGCAGCCATGAAATAATCAAGCAACCTTTTCCATTTGTTTTTATTTAGTCCTTCACATGTGCTTTTATAAGTATTTTATTGCGAACATCATTATAAGTACATAGATTTTCTGGAAATCTCCTTATAAGCGCTTCAGTTTAGCACCATCTGATTGCTAGTTTCTGAATCTGTTTTTATTAAAACTCGATTTACTAGAACTTATTATTTAAGCATTACTGAATCCAGTTTGACTTTCTTGAAAGCTAAGCAAACTATATTGAACTTGTTTTGTATTTTTGTTGATTGTTCAGATGGCATGGATTCACAGCCTTGTTCACAGCTTACTCGAACTGTCTATGCAAACATGTGCTGCTTGATCTTACTTTGCCTTTATCAGCTTGATGGCTTTATTTGAACTTAATCTACTCAAGCTGACTGCATGTCCGATTATTAAAAAAAAAAAAAAAAAAAAAAAAAATATGTTGGTTTTCCTTTCTCATTTAACTTTTACCTTGCTTAAGAAGGTTGCAACCTTTTAACCTGTAAGCTTGTCAATTTATGAAATGCAATAAGTTTATCCAACTCTCTGTTACTTACATATTTGTGTCCCTTTTGCATACTCGTAGTATAGGTTATATTGGCAAGTTATATTCTCATCAAACTCGTTACAAATACAACCACTGTAATCATTAAATTCATTACATTTTAGGCCTTCTAGAATTGATTAGGTACATAATCTTATATTAGAGAATACTTGCTACATATTTTTCACTCGCTTTACATGTTTGATAGATTGAGACTAATTTAAAATTCAAAAAAATCTAGCCATTTACCATATTTTATGTATTAAGACCATAAGTTCTTTTATTTATTTTCACACAGCTACATTCCAGAAAATAGAAAGAGCCTAATTTTGGATTCGGACATGGTCTTAAAGTGCATAATTTCAACTTCGATAGTGTTAATGGCCTTCATTTTGCAACTGTAAAAAATAACTAGTCATGCATGGATAATATTAATTAATAACAAGTAAATTTTCTTTTACATCCCAAGGAATAAGTCATGTTTGCGAGCTTCAAAAAAGTATGCTCTGAACCACGAACATAATTCCAACTCAAAATAAATAAAAAACACATGACATTACTAGGGACAAAGCTTTTGGGGGGGGGGGGGGGGCTAGCAGGGGCCATGGCCCTTCCTTGTTGATTCAAGACTTCAAGCATGACAGGGCCGGCCCAGGGCATGGGCTGTCTAGGCGACCGTCCAGGGCCCAGTTGGGGATCAGGGCCCAAGTTACAAATTTACATTATATAAATCAGCCATAACTAGTTGCTTGCAGGAATTAATTTAGGTTGTTTGGTAAAGTTCTTGGCTAAGGATTGTGAGGTGCAAGGTTCAAGTCTTTGCTGCTACAGTTTTTTAACCTTTACTTCATTTACATTTTTATCCTTGCCCAGGGCCCAAAAACAACTTGGACCGGGCCTGAAGCATGATCTCTAAGTTTAAAAGTTGTATCAATTCGTTCTCTTACAGCAAATTACTGTATTTATTCAGTTCTTTTTTTTCAAAGTTAAAAACATTTTTTTCTAATACTAGCCAGACATTGGGTCATGGCTTTTGTAATTGTGAATAGGAATTATGGAAGAAAGCTTATAGAGAGAGAGAGAGAGAGAGAGAACGGGAACGGGAGAGAGAGGGGGGGGGGGATGGAAGAGGGGTGAGGGGGAGACACCCTCTTGTCATATTCCTGGCTTCATCCCTGGACATCACCCAATCGTTCGGCATTACGTTATCGATAGGTAGTACATGATCGGTCGGCAGTACATTATCAATCGAAAAGACAAACCAATGGGGACAACATACCCAATCGGTAAAATATCACCGACCCATTTGGATAACAGGATTCTTTAACATAAAAAAAAAATTTAAGCAGTATGAAGTAGGTACCCGAATGCAGGATAAAAAGAAGATGAGGGTAAAATGGAGCAACAATGCAGGTGCATCTATCCCCACTCAAGAATTATTGTGCATTCATGTAAAGCATAATGAATCGAACCATTGCAAAACTGATCAACGTCATATGTACCGGATTTCACATTCCAAAATAACAAGTTTCTTTATAATTGAACGTTGCACATTTTTCCTTTGATATGTAATAAGTAAAGCACTTATTTTAGAGGGTTGATTAACCTAGTTTGGTAACTGATGGATATTATAAACTTAAACGAAGCCTGCTGTTTTTTGTCTCCTAATTATTGCATACGACCATTCAAAATGCACACTGATTTTATCCCAAATATAGAGATAAACAAAATCCTACTCCCAGTTCCGGTTCATACACAAGTAGGAACAGCTCTAAACTTGCCAACAGTATCCATTTTGTATATCCAAATAAATAAATAAAATTATAACCTCATGTACAGGCTCATGCATATTGAACATCAACATTAGGCACCTACTTCCTTATTGAAAATTGCACATAGAAGTTGATGTGAAGCTTTCCTATATCGGTAAACAGGCTGTTCTAAGTTCCATTTTCGCAGAAAGCAAATTTTGTTTACTCAAAAATGGTCATGGTATACCAACATGATCTTATTACCAAATAAATCAATAAATCATAATAGTTCAGAATCAAAGCATATATAAATCATTAAATTGTACTTACATGAAGTTTGGCGGTAGCCATACAAGCAACAGAAATATCAGTAGAAACTTTCCATGGATAACCATCAGAATGAATTGCAGCAAAGCCCAACTCATCTACAATATTTGAAATAGCTCCAATAGACAGATTCCCGTTTGAATTCTGAACGATTAAACATTATTTACAATATCTTGCATGGAAATACTGATGCTGCTGCATAAGAACTTTTATAATTTTAGTTAACGAAAAGGGAAAAGAATGAATAAACTTACAGTCAGTCGAGCAGGCACTTTAAGGGTGCAGGAGACGAAACCGGGCTCGATGTGATCAACTCTGATTCCTCGAAGATAGAATCCGTCAAAAAAGCTTGATTCTTCTCGGATGCGATTGAGCTTAATTGGAAGATTAAGAATTAACTGCTTGTGTTCTTGGCTAATTGTGAACTCTTTTTTAATTGCTTCTTCCATGGACTTCTACTTATTTCCTATATGCTACTTTTCTGGTAAATCAATTGCGTGTGTCTGCGAGAAATGAAGATGCTGATTGTGTGTATAATTTGCAGCACCAAAAGGGACACTCCAAATATCATTAACTTGGTCAATTTTTATTTTTATTTTTTTCGTTCATAAATGGTTAAGGCGAGTATCATTGCATTAAACAAATAAAAATTTTACCTTAACAAATATCGCAAGGGCCGTAGTATTTTGTTTTTCGATTCGCATATATCGATTTTTTTAAACACTGAAGGATAAGCGTTTTCGGAGGAATAGGATCGAATAATTTTTTTTTGGCTGATATAAATATGCCGAATTTTATAATTACGGAGGCAATGCACCGAAATGATTATTAATTTTCGATATATCACTATCGAATACATATATAATTGATTACGTGATGCATTCGGTGCAATGTTGACGAACTGCTTATTTTAATTCGGTTTCCTTTGTCGAATAAGTTTTTTAATCTAATTTAAAGGGGCAACCCGGAAATATTGAGTAGCGTGAAATAATATGTTTGTGTAGCCCTTAACAATTTTTCAAAGAGCAGAGTTTTTTTTTAAAAATGCCTCTCCCCCTCCTTCCCCCCGCCCGCTCTTCCCCAACAATAGTTAGAGTGTCAATAACAACACCTCACCAAAAACTCGGGCTAAGATCACCTAGACCCAGATTTACGTGGTCATGTGGACCAAACACATCTTACCTCCTGATTTTAAGTGGGTCCCACCGAAATTAAGGGGCCAGGTTTGTTTGAACCACGAGACCACGCAAATCTAGGTTTAGAGAATTTAATCCCAAAAGCTCCTTATTTCTATTCACTACACGTTCGGAAAACAATATATAAAATATTATTATTTTGTATCCACGGGTTTGTTTCATAGTGAATATACCATTTTACAATGGTAATGTGAATGTGAGGTGAATCTTCACCAACTAGTTTATAAACTAGACTAACTTATGCACCTCGAGACAAACAGATGTATACTTAAGTAAGTTTATGTCTCATTTTATACTAACCATCTTTTCGTCTACTAACTTATTTAAGTAAGTTTATGTCTTGAAAACGTAATTTTTGGTCCGATCATGAAATGTTAAAATTGCCTCGATACAAAGTTTTTTCAACAATTGTGACCCCAAGAAAATAGGATCCTAGAAATTTGATGAATTCTTTCATCCGCTCTTTCAATTGATAAAGATCTGTTTTTTCCTGTTGTACATCGTTCAATCCTAGAATCAGCTTATGATTTGCTTTTAGACAAATTTGTACACGTTACTGAATCGGCTCTGAAAAGAATCATCGTCTATGATCAGCTTTTACTAAGGTATTAAAATAATTGTATACTAATGTGCACGTTACTTGAATAAGATGTTAAAAAATTACCACGCGAAACATTGGATATTGTTTTACCTAGGTATTAGAAGAACGGAAATTCATTCATATGAGTTTAGGTAGGAGATTAGCAAGCTATATTGGAAGAGAGGTTGATTTAGTGAAGCTTTGTATCGGTTTCTGTCCTCTAGCAAGTAAATGTGAGTTCTTTTAGAACTCACATTTATGCCTCAAGCTTTAAATTTGTACAGTGTGCCTTTGGCGTTTGTATGTTGTGTATTTATTGTGTGTTTTATGTTGTTTGTGTGCAAACTTCCCAATTTATGAGTTTTGAATTTGTTTTAATGATTTCAAGTATTTGTGTTATGGAACTTTTCGGCAAACCATTGAGGTCTTAATTTCATTTCTATAAAGTCCTAACTGGTGGTGTTAAACTTGTAGTTCGCTGGTAAAATGACCAATCGACCGGTCCTGTTAAACTTGTAGTCCGCTGGTAAAATGACCAGTCGACCGGTCAATTTTGGACCAGTCGACTGGTGGTGTTGTTTTTTTGCAATCGAGCGCACTACTAGAATACATGGCTATTCCAACTGCTCATAGCCGTAAGAGGCCATTGGAGTAGCTTTCACGACTTCCAACAAATCCAATTATTTTCAATGGCTTTAAACGGCTTACAGCGTTGGAAACCTTTACAAACAATGACTAGATAGCCGTTGGTGACCGTTGGAAAATTTGGGTTATTTTTTTTAATAACAGCAAGCATATAACCTTCCATCCACCTCATTTCCAATTCAGTCCAATTCAATTCATTTCCAATCCAATTCCAAACAATTTCACATATATACAACACATATATACGAATAACAATATAAACAACCAAAATAAATCAAAGAAACATCAATATAAACAAAATAAAACACCCAAACATCCTAAAACCAACACATACATGTTCATAAACCAAATACATCAAAATTACATGTTCACAAACCATCTAAACATATCAAAAGTATCATCCTTACCCACTCTGTACCAAAATATACAACATTCAAACAAAATGTCATCATCTTCAAGTCATAAAAAACACATACCCCAAGCATCGCTTCCGGAATCAACAGACGACGAAGGACGACTATCATGATTATGCACATACTTCGCAAACTTATGATTTAACTGCTCCAACTGCATAGTCTGAAGACGACTCTGCTCATGTAGTTGCTCAATCATAATTCTAAGCTCTTTAATTTCTTTTTTAATTTCTTCTTTGTATTGTGTCTTCTTAGGTTGTCGAGTCTGCAAATAGAATGAAGAGTAAAAATGTTATTTCAGCATATAAAATATTATAACACTGTATATTTAAACGTTAATTTATTGTTTGTATGCAAAAGGATTCATTACCGTCAGGTTACCGAAGCCACTATTCTCACTGCCGCATCGTCGAGATCTAGACATAATATACCTGCCACATTGATACATATACAAATCATAATAATTATGATATGATTAATTATTAAAAGTGCAATATTAAACATAGGTAAATGTAATGTGAATAGTTGTGAAAATTATCAAATTTTACTCAGTCTTCGTCGTTTCTGATTCAGACTCGGTTTCGTGTTCTATGTCGTTTTCCTCTACCCTCTCAAATGCATCGACTAATACATTTGCCTCATCATTTAAAGGTCCAAAATCAATTTAGTCGTCTGCAATTGTTATTTCAACATTTTCCTCTAGTCTTGATAGGCTTGTTCATCAGGAATATTTTGTCCATCGAACATAAATCTTGCTTTGGTTTTAAAAACTGCAGACCAATCTGCTTTACCTCTTTATAGAGACGAATAAGGAGCATAATAAGCTTGTGGGGCTTGTTTGGCTAGCACAAAAGGGTCGTAATTTTGATAACGTGAGCTATGTTTAATTTCTACAAGATTATACTTTGGATGCACGTTAATACCAGAACCTGGAACATTGCTGAACTAGTTGCGTCTAAACAAATAAACATCCTCTACGGGCCTTGTAAAATATGTCAATTGCAAAATTTGAGTTAACTCGCCATAAAAATCATTTATATGATTATTAGGATCATCACTGCCTTTAACAAACGCATCAGAATTGTTTGTTAATTTTTCAGCACCGTATTTTTTTGTGTTGAATTTATACCCATTAACAAAAAATATTGGATACGTTTTGACTTTTCTTTTCGGTCCAAAGGCTAAATGTTTCAGTCCTTCGTCGAGCACATTATTTGTGGGATCAAAAACGTAGTTCATAAACCAACTACTGAAATCTTTGCTTAAATCACTGCTTGGATTTTGTGATTCATAAATACTGCAAACACAAACATTATATGTTACATTATTATTAACATGTTTAACTTAAATTTAGTAAAACTTAAAAAAAATGATTACCTGACAAAAGAAGCAACTTCAGGACAATTAAGGAGAATATATGTGTGTACTACACGACAATCTTTATCATTTAGCCATATTTCCACACATTTTCCAACATGTTGGCCATGTTGTTTAAAAATAGATAATGTTGATTCAGAAGAAAAAATTTGTTCAACCCTCTCATCATTACGTGGAATGCTTCCAAATGATAAGTTCATATGATCATTAAAATAATGAGAGGAAAAAAAGAAGCTTCTTCTTCGATATATGATTTGCAAATAGAACCTTCAACTCAAGTTTTTTGTCTCACTTTTTTCTTTAAATTATTTAATTACCTAATAAAAAATAGTTCGGTTCAATATTAAGTTCTATTTTTAATTAAATTAACATTTGAGTACTTAATATAATAACATACCTTTCAAATGGATACATCCATCTATATTGCACAGGACCTCGAAGACGTGTTTCCTTTGGAAGATGAACAGGTAAATGCTCCATTACATTAAAGAAACCCGGAGGAAATATTTTATCTAGTTTGCTGAGTGGTATAGGGATTTCTTCTTCAAGTTTAAGTAGACGGTCAACTATTAACGTAGTTGAACAAAGCTCCTTGTAAAATAAGCTAAGTTCTGTGATTACATTCCAAACTTTTCCAAGTAACAATTCTTTGAATGCGATGGGTAACAAATTTTCCATCATTACATGACAATCACTGCTTTTCATTCCACTCAGCCTTCTGTTTTTATAGTCGACACATCTACGAAGACTAGAATAAATTTCATCGGGAAAACGTAATTCTTTTGCCCATTTTTACGGTACTTAAACTTGGTTGTTGTCTAGTTCATAGCATCTTTGGGTTTTTTTTTTTACTATCATTGGGCTTCATATGAAGCTCCGGACGATTGCGTATTTCATCTATATCACGTCTAGATTTCAAATCGTCCTTACTCTTGCCCTTCACATTCAGAACTGTATTAAATACATTATCAAATACGTTTTTCTCGTTATGCATCATGTTATTGTTACAATGGATTAAGAGATGTTTCCAATAAGGCAATTCCCAGAATATACTCTGTTTGCACCAATTATGAATCGTCGATTTACCTTGAATACCAATTTGTTTTCCGGTTTCATGTATCATTGGATAATCTTTTACAAGTTCATATATTTCCTTGCTTGACCAAACCGTTGGTAGTCGTAGAGCCTCGTGTCTATTAGACGTGAATTTTTTTTCTCTTCTAAAAGTATGATTAATATGAAGAATACATCGATGACAGTCAGACCATGAAATTTTCTTTCCATACGGTAACGAAAATGCTCGTGTTTCTTCCATGTAATAAGGACAAGCAAAACGATCGGTCGTACTCCAACCCGAAAGCATTGCATATGCAAGAAAATTACTAATGGTCCACAACAAAGAAGCGAACATCCAAAAAAATTTCTTTTTTGATACGTCGTATGTTTCAACTCCTTCAAACCATATTTTTTTCAATTCTTCGATTAACGGTTGTAAGTAAACATCAATACCCTGTGTCAGATCATCAGGACCAGGGACGACAACTGTGAGAAACATATATGGAGTTTTCATACACATCCACGGGGGTAGATTGTAAGGCGTGATTAGTATAAGCCAAGATGAATATTTAGAACCAATTGAGAAAACGGTGTGAAGCCATCTGTACATAAACATAATCTAACGTTGTGGCTCTCTGCTGCGAAATCAGGATATTTCTTGTCAAAATGTTTTCATGTTTGTAACACCCCACCTCCGCTAGAGTCACTCACAAGGGGAATGCACTAGGTTTGGCGGAGCATTATCGAGGTAAACATGCACAGAAATATTACAAGACAGAACATATATAAAACAGCGGAAGTAAAACAAATTCCATTACCTTATAAAATAAGGTCTAAAGACTTTTACATCAGAATACATCAAAAACCTGTCTTGCAATAGTAAAGAAGCATAAAACCTTTTCATAAATTATTCCCCAAAATAAAGCGGTGAAGCAGCCATAGCCAAGGGAAAACCAGACTATACATGATGACCTTCAAGCATAAGAGGTCCGTACTAAATAACAGCATTTCCTCCCTGAAAACCTGGGGGAAAAAAACGGAAGACAAAGAGGCGAAACAAAACGGGGTCAGTCATAAAGACTGGTAAGTCCTATCTACTCCCAGTATAAAAACAGGTAAAGGTAACATGACATGCATAAACTGAAGTAAACATAAGGATGACGACAAGATAGATAAGCTAAACCCAGATAACCGTATGAACTACTGTAGCAAGATAAACCAAGGTATCACGATGAACTATGGTGTCAAGATAAATCCAGGTATCACATCATCAGGTTTCTATCAAGTATACTATCCCAAGGTACCTATCATGTATAACATCCCACGGTATCCATCATGTATATTTCTCATGGTTCTAACATGTATATTTGCTCTGCACCTCTCGTACTAGTATCCCAACCCGCGTCATGTGTTAACTAGGAATGTCCCTTACTCAATGTCATGTAATGGTTCATGTCAACCTAATATATAGCATGTGTAGGTTTTCCCAACTTAAATGTTTCTTTCCATGTATAAGCTCAGTCCTTTGCCGTAGGCCGTACGGGCTTTCCTATGTAAATCTATGTCACCTCAACGTAGTACCATTTTATCCTTGAGGTTATTTTGGACTGCTACCCTTGATCTGGCTATGTTCTCTTACCATGAACTATCGCGTGTTCACTTAGGATTTATGCCACCTAGGACCACTAGGGATTATGCTACCTAATGAACGTTTCCGTGTCTCGGTTTGGGTACAGGCCACCTAGGGCCACTAGGGATTATGCCACCCGTCAACCGCGCCATTTATCCCACGTATGTATTGTGAATCGTTTTCCCTGTCTAGACGCACATGTATCTCAATGTGCCACCCGAGTTCCGTACCAGGGCAAATCAAGAAATACGGAACTCGGTCGGGAGCTTTAAGTCGTCTGCTGATGCAGATATCAAGGTCTGTTTTTGTATCCGTGGCTATGGTCCCACGTGACCCCTCCCTCGACTACTGAAAGGCAATCCAAGAAAAATCATGTATGAGAACTACATCCCGGCCCCGCTATAGCCCCACTTTCCTATGGGCCAACCTCACCCATGACTCGATAGCAAGAACATGGTCTGTTGGGAGTTCTCTGCCTTTCCGTTCGTACACGATTGACTAAAGATGGTAGGTAGTCGGCGACGTGCTATCCAGGGCAAAAACAAGTATCGTCGACTCCACGCTAATCCATCCCAGTCTTTAGGTTGCTCGCATAGCAACCAAGGCATATCCTTGGCTCTTCTACCGCAGACCTTAACCTCTGTGAGGCCGGGTTTCATGGACCATCTGCCACCTCACAGGGGGATACCAAGAGTACCCTCACGTCCCCCGAAGCTACCGCTTCGTCTCCCAGTTCGCTGGAGCTTTTTATCCAAGTCGGGTAAGTTGCTCCTCCTCGTATACTAAGCGGTGACCTACCGTTATCAGATTACTCATCTATTTGTGAACTAGTCCCCTGTCCTTGGCTAAGACTTATTACTTAGTTATTCTTAACTAAGGTTTACCACTTAGCTTCTTTTCCCGTTATCCCTGATTAACTACGATTTTCTACCTAGTTCCTCTAACTAGGGTTTTGTCTATTGGGTTAAATGTTGTTATTCAAGCCCATGACTTAACCCGCATGCCAACCATGTCATAATCGACTAAGTGTTCAAGTTCAAGGCTTAGCCTTACAACCCGTATGTTGAATTGGCTAAGTACATCAAACGGTTTACGACTTAACCTTATCCATTTGTTATTTTTAGATCGGTTAAGTGTAGGTTACTCATCCTCACCTAAGTATCATGTTTGGATTAGTTAAGTGTAGATTACTTAAACCCATCTCCTAATCGTCTTATATGGTTAAGCGTCATTAAGAAATCAAGTCCGATTCCACTTAACCTACCCATTTGTGTCATATCGGTTAAGTGTCATTAGTCAAATTTACTTAACCTTTTCTTGTGGCATTAATTAGATTAATGCACCCCAACCTCTCACATTAGACTTTGTTGTGGTTACTAGTTAAGCCGGGTGGGTCCGGGTAGCTTTACACCACAACCTAGTCTAACCTCGGGTTTTAAGTGATATATGACCAACTACTCACATTGGGTCCTATTGTTTGTAGCCACTAGTTAAGCCGGGCGGGTCCGGGTAGATTTATGCTACAAACTCAACCCAACCTCGAGATGGCCACTTTCATGTTCTCTATGTATCATGTTCATGTCAAATTTAGACCCCTTTTTAAGTCCATGTTTTCATGTAGCCCCATGTCAAGTTTCCGTGTCATATTCACGTTATTTATCATTTCACGTTACATGTAATTTCACGTCAAGGTCATAGCCAATTTTCAAGTTTGCCAAAGCTACCCAAAGCGTGTCCCCAACGCACACGAAAGCAAAACATATTTGGGATAATAGGACAAAGATGGGTACAAGATGGCTAGGATGTATCACAAGTTAAGCATGGTGAAAGTTGAGGCAAAGGTGTTCATATAACTAGCATATTGCATATTAGCCACTAAACATGCACGATGACATAAAGGGATTGGCCCCAAACGTGACTATTGTCATAAAGGATTTGGCCTCAAGCATGCAAAGTATCCTAAGGGGGTTTTGGTCCCAAACATGCATATTATCATGAGGGGTTTGGGTTCATTTATATACATAAGCCCCAAGTCATGTTCATGCACATATTTCACAAGTCAAAGTGGTTCCAAGTGTTCATCCCAACTTCCCACAAGTAAAGGTTCAATCTTGCATGGCAAACTAAGTCCAATGCAACATGAGAAACTTGATTTAGTCACTAAACATAGTCTAAAGTCATAGGTTCAAGCTAAAGAGACATGACAAGGTTCATGTAGGCTAGCATACTTAGTTTAATCTCGTTTTATTCCATGCCATCATTAAGACTACCGTTTAGATCTAGAAGTAGCTAGAACTTACATAGCGAGGCTTAGGGAAGAATCATGCATCGTTTTGACGAAGAAAGGTGGCTCCTTTGTTGAAGAATCGTCATGAAACTTGCATAGCAATGTTGATCCACTCCCTTGATTTGATGTAGCAAGCTAGCACCTTTGATTCGGATCCGATTTGCATGCATAGTCTCTAGGAATTGGAGATGGAGGCCATGATCACTTGGCATTTGGGCAGCACTTTGTGGCATGAGTGATTTGTGAGGGTTTAGGGTAGGCTTAGGGGTCTTTTTATAGAGATTAGGAGTAGTTTAGGCCCTTAGATTAACCCTAGGATAGATCAGAACCATCAGAATTCGTCACAAGCCCCTCAAAATCAGTTCAAACAGCAAGCAGGCGCACCAGGTTGCCTGGGCTCGACCAGGCAGGTCGACACCGTGTCGACTGGGCAATCGACACGGGGGTGGCTGTGTCGACTGCACAGTCGACACGCCTGTCGACACGACCTGGGCGGGAATTCTCCCGCCCTTCCCCCTTGTGTTTTTGAATTTTGAATTCTGCCCTAGTTTTAAACTGTTTTGAATTTGAAATTTTCTGAAAACTTCGACGGGCCGTAACTTGGTCATACGGACTCCGATTTTCGAAAACTCGAACTCTATTTCGCGTATTTTTCCGAGACAAACGGAATGGTGAAATTAGTTTAACCTAATTCTTAGAATATAAACAGAATATCTCTCATTACCCTAATTCTTCAATTAACCCGCTCACGTATCCCTATTTACATATAAATCTCTTATTTTCAAAGCTAAAAGAATGCGGGGCGTTACAATGTTTCTCCATCCGATGGGTGTGTCAACGTACCTTCTTGAGGTGTTCTCACGGTGTGCCATCTCATATGATACGCTGTTACAGATGATGCATATAATCTTTGAAGTCTAGGGGTGATGGGTAAATAATGCATACACTTATGTGGAATTTTTTCCCCTTCTTTTTTCTTGGTTTGTATCTTTCTTGATTACAAAACTTACATTTTCTAAGATTGTTGTCTTCTTTCCAATACAACATGTAACCCATTAAACATTTATCTTTTTTTTGATATGGCAAACCAAAAGACGACATAAGTTTTTTCACTTCATAATAATTTTCACACATTAAATTATCGGATGACATATGACATTTAGCCGCTTGAAAGACAGCCGTAAATCCATCTTCCGTAAGGTTGTATTTTGATTTCATTGCAATGTATTCTACAGTTACCGATAATTGAGTGCCGCTTTCACATACATTTCAAAGGGTTTTCTTTTAGCATTATTCAATAAATGATATTATTTTTTAGCTTCAACGTTTTCTTCCTCTTCGATGTTAACATCTTCGTTACCAATTTGAACGGTAGGGAACATTGATCGTGCAACATCTCCGACCATATTTTCTATGAGATTCGTGCTAACTTCAACACTATTGACCTCCGTCGACTGTTCTTGAGTATTAGGGGCTACAATTTCTCCGTGATGATCCCATAACAAATAATTGGGTTGGAAACCGTATTGGCACATATGAATCTTAACCATATTTGATATTAAACAGTTCAACAATTTGCACTTACTACGTGGACAACAAATTTCTCTACTATTTCCAATATTACTTATCGCAAATTCAACGAACACTTTTACCCCATTTTCAAAATGTTCACTTATTGCACCATTAATTTCCCTTTCTTTGATACACCAGCTCCGATTATTAAAGTAACTGGTCATTTTTCCTATTTTAAAACCTATGATGAAGTAAAAAAAGTAATCTTAATTTTATATGTTATTCAAATTTTATTTACGGATTTAGTAATCGTGTACTAATTAATTTTATATTTTTCTTACAAACTTTATTTTAAAATAAATAACTATTGGTTCATTGACGCTTATGTGTCTTCTTTGATGGTCGGTCATCCTACTTCCCATTACAAACACAATAGTAATTATATTTCGTAAATCATATTATTTTAAATGATTTCACAAAATTTCGGCAGTATTTCCCCCATGTTCTTTGTATTGTACACATGTGCACGTACACAAGGAACGTAAAGGAAATGCCGTCGAAATTTTGTGAACCGTTTAAAGTGATATGATCTACGAAATATAATTACCTTGTAGTGTTTGTAACTTGTTCAATACAAGGACAAATACGACAAATGATGTATCAGATCAATAGAGATGTCCATTTTGTAAATAAACGAATATCCATATAATGATCATATACAACACTTGTCAGACGGGACCAAATAATAACTAAGGGTTTAAATATTTGTCTATATTAAATTTAAATATACAATTTGTAAATATTTTACCGTTTTAGTACATGTGTACTAAATAATATATTTTTGTAATTTAATATATTCTAACTACGACGATTTCTATTAAAATCATTTATACACCAAATTATTTCGCATAAGCACAAAACTCATGTTCGCACATATTATCCAAAACTACAATTGCTCAACACAATATAAACTTCTTGTTTGCATAAATTATATTATTAGCAAACTTTATCACGCACATATAACAATCACTACTAATCAAAGTTACCTAAACAAACACAATTAAACCCTAAATCAATTTATCCCTAACAAATTGATCATTATGGTGATAATAATAGCAATTAGAGGGTAACATGATGTAATATACATATACAAACAAGTAAGAATTAAGCAAATTATAAATTAAACCCGAAATCAATTAAACCTTAAAAATTAGGTTTAATGAAACTACCTAATTTGGAGAATGAGAAGGGTGAAGATGAGTTGGAGAAGCTCCTAGATGGCGCCCAAAGAGGTTGGAGTGGGGGAGGAAGCTTTAGCAGCAATTTTGGAAGGAGAGGAATGGTGAGAAGAGAGAATTATTTAGTTGAGGAAGAAGAATGGAGCTCTCGATTTGCTGGAGCAGACAGTATCACATAAATTTGTAACGGTTGCCAACGGTAATTGTTCCATCAGTTTCCAACGGCTCCTCAATCACCGTTGGCGGCCGTTAGAAAGTTGGCGTTGGAATACTTGCCTATTCTAGTAGTGGCGGTGGGGACCATGGTCGACTGTATAGGTTATTTCAGGCTCTTTCCCGGTTGAGTTTCGGCCCATTCGGCCTTTTTCATACTTTTCAGTTTCTCTAATTCACAGATTTCAGTAGCTTAGCTAGATGAATATTCGATTCGTTCGTGATAAATGAATATATAATCGATACTCGTGGGATTTTATTTACGTTATTAAAACGTGAATTTCGAGTTTGTTTGTTATTACAATCGATATTTTACGAGATTTGCCACTTCGAAACTATATAAAAAGGTTTTATATTATTAGAGATACCAAATTCTTTTATTTAATTGGTTTCTAAACCTAATTCGTTATACAAAGTTATTTTACACAATTGTTTTTCAATCTACTAGTGTATATTTATATAAACTTTTTCCTCGTTCGTATGAGAAATCTAATTAAATGCCTTAGTAAAAGCAAGGAGTATGAACCCTTGCGTTTGCTTTGACGGTTAATTCTTGGACTCGTTCGATTGAAAACCATGGCACTGATCATTTCTTATTTCTAGTGGAATATACAACTTGTTCGTAAATATTCGAGTAGAGCAAGTGGTTGGGACATGTAGTTCAACTCTTATATTTACTAGCTTGGCGTAGTTTAACTATACTTGATTAATTTTGATCATTAATGATCTTTGGATCATTTTGAGGAACTTCGGTTCATTTTGAGTTTTTTTAAATGATCTTCGGATCATTTTGAGGAACTTCGGTTCATTTTGAATATTTTAACGATCTTCGGATCATTTAGAGGAACTTCGGTTCATTTTGAATATTTTAATGGTTTTCAGATCATTTAGGGGAACTTCAGTTCATTTTGAATATTTTAATGGTTTTCGGATCATTTTGAGGAACTTCGGTCATTTTTCTGGATTTATGCTTTTGATGGCCTTCGAACCGTTTGTGCGGGGTCGCGACCCACGGTCTTTGGATCATTTGAGGAGCTTCGGCTCAATATTATAGGCTAGCTACCTAGAGATCGCGTCTCATTTGGGAGTATACGTGTTGGTTGAGTCTTCAGACTCCCATCTTGAGATAGGCCTTAACCCCTTGTTTTCTCTGTGGTTTCTGGATTTATGCTTTTTTTTATTTACTGGATTCAGAGATATTATTGATATTAATTTATCAATCTGAGTTTATTGATATTTATTTATCAATTTGAGTTTATTTGGTATTAATTTATCAATCTGAGATTCATTGACATATGAGTTGTCAACTTTCGCGTTGATTTGATATGATTTATCATTTCCGTGAGTAGCTATGTAATTTTGAATGAGATAATCTTTTGTAGCTCTGATATAGATTTTTGACATATACTGTAGACATTCTTAAGCTTCACCTTTATGTGTGACATTGTTATTAGAGTATTTATATGTCTACATTTATTTATATCCCTTATTATATCCTAGTTTATGAGATAAATACATCTAGACTGATCTGTTTATTGTTTATCTTTGAGAACATGGGTTAGACCAAGGTATTTCAAGTGATTATTCTTGACGCCATCATGGACTATCCTCCAGTTTTGGGAAAACTACTTTAGTGTTGTTCTTTTTGGGTTATATGTATATGAGACTCCTTTGTATACATATTGTTTTTAGTAGCCTTGTACCTATCCTTTTGTTGTATAATGGTTCGACTATGACCATTATCTTTATATTTATTCTTATGTGTTATATTCATATCTATTTTCGCCTTAGTGATGTGAATATCTGTTTCTGACTCTGATTATTGACTCCAAATTATATATAGCCACTGTGTAGTAGATTTGGACTTGAATTAGATGTGTCGGATTTCCTCATGAGATTTAAAAAGTAAAGCCACATTATCCAACATATTTAACACTCGTTCAAAGCTAATATACAGATGATCGCTTCTCAACAGCCTTATTCTTGGGGTTGGTTGACATCGTTGTTTGCAATGGCATTGGCTAATGCGAGTACAGAAGTGGGTCATTACAAGTACCGGTAGCGTATTTTATATACGCTTTGGACTCCATGATCGTGATCTTCATGCTTTGTTTAGCCTCAGGATGCATTCTGGGTTTATTTGGACATGGTTTGGTGCCACTTCGAACTTTAACCTTATTTCCCTTCTAACCATCGGGCGTTGATGTCTAAGCGTGTTGGGTCGATGTGAGACTTGGTCAGCAAGCTTAGAAAGGAGGTACGGACTTGCTAACACGTGACCCGGGCCCAAATGGCTAAGCCATATGGATTGGTACTGGCTCATGATGGATCAATACCGATCCATAGAGGTAGCTTATTTTGGGTCCGAATTATTGCACCATCTTTCCCTTGCCTTTTAGTCCTTTCTGCAAGGTTTCACATGGTTATGATGTTGGATCTCTTTGCTTCCTACCTAAACTCTGTGTGATTGCTTCCTGAGTTCATATCCAGGTTAACATCTACCATTCTTCATTCATGTTGTGTGATCCTTTTTCTTTTCTATTTTGTTGGCGATTGTGATGCCATATTATAACCTCCATAATCCATTATGTTAAACAATATTCATTTCATCAATGCAAGCTATTGAACAGAGAAATAATTTATGAACTTATTATCTAAACATGGGGAATAATTCCGAAAAGAGAATGATATCAACTTTATAAACCGTATGAACTTTATATTATCTAAACAGAGAACCGTGTATTCTCCGTTCATCAGAATTATTGACCAGAGTATATAAAGTTTATAAACCCTATGAACTATATTATTTATTAGCTATATAATATATTGACCTGAACTATATTATCAATATAGTTTATAAACCCTATGAACTATATTATTAGCTATGAACAGAGAATACATCGGTTTGCTAACAATATAAATATAGTGTTAGCTATACAATGTATATATATATATAAATGCCTGAGTATTGTTTATACACTTTATTAATATAGTTTATAAACTTTATATACTATGCTAAATGCCTGAGTATCGTTTATATTATACTATACTAAATGTGCTACATAATAAAAATAAATGTGTGAGTATAGTTCATAGGGTTTATAAACTATATTGTTAGTATAATTTATTTACTTTATATACTCAGTCGTTAAAATATATATATATATATATATATATTTATACACACACACACACACACACTATACTGCTGACAATATAGTTCATCGGTTAGCTACAGTGTTTTCATAACTCGACCATGTCGCAGTTTGGCCTCGGATAACCCTGAACCTTGAAACATCACGGCATGGAACTCAATTAGACATCATTCATGCATGAACCCTGGTCGGACCTTCAAACCAGCAGTCCAACCTTCAATTCTACAGGGTTAAACCATAGTTTTTTTTCCCGTACTTCTTACTTTGTAACTCTCTCTAATCATTTCATTTTTTGTATTGTTTTGAAAATAACAACTAAAATATTTCAAAAAATCATAACTATTCCAACATCTAAACCGTAAACATTATCATTTCGTTCTAAAAAAACATGTGTATTTGTTTGTACCTTTGCTATTTAATTATAACATGCAATCTATTAATGTTAGTGAACAAATATATGACTTTCAAACTTGATTATTCATTTGTTTGAGTACATATAAAACTTGATTATTCCTATTTTCACTATTAACATACTTGTGCGGTTCTAGACGGTTCGATCGGTCAGACCTTCGAAACCTTGGACCCTGAGTCTCACCGTTTGACTCCCAGTCCGGATACGAAAACATTGGTTAGCTATATACTACAAATTATATAGTATATGATCAGAGAATACATCCGTTAGTTGTATAAATGCCTGAGTATACACTTATAGCACTATCAAGCAATTTTCTTTTTCTACCTTTTCTATTGAAGCTTAAATTATGTGATATATAACCAATACATGTAGGTATAATTGAAATAAAGTAAATATTAATTATATACTCTCGTAACAAATCATTTGTAGATTTGACAATAAAACGCTGAATTGAAGTCTAAAATCAATGTCATATAAAGTTAAAATTAAGTTGGTTTCCATTGCTGGACTGGATAGACATTAATCTCAAGGAGGCTTGTGTTTATGAAAGAAGATAACCATTAAGTAATATCTTTTTGACAATTGAATGACATAGGCCAAAGTAGCTAATAATATATTCGTACATACTCATTTAAGATTGACATAGCTAATGATATAGTTCATGTAGAAACTTTATATCTCTACAAACAAATTCTGCTACCTATAAGGCAACAATTTGTTGCTGCTACAGAGCATCATCAGCCTACAAAGAAAAAAATGTCAACGGAATCCTCATTAACATATGGTCGGTCCATAATTCTTCAGAGTGCCAAACAATTGTGAGCTACCCACGGGTTGAGCCTCGAAAGATGATCTAGTTTGACCTGGCTCAGGTGAAGGTAGCTATGGTGACATGAGGCGGGCCGTGTCAGGGAATGAATACGATGTTAAGGGAGCTGGTGGTTAGGCTATGAGTGTTGTATGACGTGAGAGACATCTAAGGAATTAATTCTAATAATATTTTGTTGCACATGATTTGAATAAAATTGTAAAATCCAACATTACATGTTTTGCTTTCCACCACAATTTTCAGATTTCCTATATTTCTTAGCAATTTATTTTTTGAGTTGGGATACCAGCCCTGAATAGTTAGAAAGATATGAAAATATCCATGAACGAGAAGAAAAGAGCATCTGACAAATCAATTAAAAACAAAGTAGAAAATATAGACGTATAAAATTAGAAAAAATAAAGGGCAAATAAGTAGACACGATGAATTAAGCACACTAGCATCTGGTAGGATCCTATTTGTTCAAGAATATCTTCAATTTTTATTTTTTTTGGTTCATGTAGGCATGCACATGTATGATTCCTATTAGTGCATTCTTTATGCAGATCTCTGGTAAGATCCTGATATTGTGCTCTAAACTTTACATGCTAATTTCCTAGGTTTTACATGTGCATTTATATAATAAAATGCTGGGTGCCTTCATGTCATATTGTAATGCAAGCCTATAAAATAGCTATCATCAGCACTGAAATAAATATTAATCTCATTGACTGTTTTATATTTTACACTTCGCTTTTGTTCATGTCATTCATATGTCAATTTACTATTTAGTATTTCTATTTCTTTCTCTTGAATGACAGTTTATAAATTATGCAATAGTCATACATTTCACATGTAAATAAATATATAAATTACACAATAATTTACGTAAGGTATCGATCAACAATGGATAGTGAACCCTACGATAAGCAAAGGGAGACTCAAAAGATGATATATGTCGAAAACCATGAACGATGAAGGATAGTGCAGAAGTCCACAAAATGACAAATGACGATAAAAAAATCTCTCTCAAATGATGATTTTATCTGGGATGCTGAATTTACTTCAGTTGTGGTAAGTGAAATATCAATTAAAAATTTAACTAATTTTTTTACTTATATTTTCTTATCATATAAGTTTTCTCCTTCTATTTTTACAGGTGGATTTTATGGAGAAAAATGAATGGTGAAGAATATGACAAATAAATATCTCTATGTAGAAATAAAACTTGACGATTTGTTATTTGTAATTATAAAAATAATTAACATTAATTACTCGTATTTTTTTCGTTTAAGCCTTCATTACTAATGAGGGAGTCATCATTATATATTCTTTATTATTATTTGTTCAGAATTGAAATAAAGTTTAACTTGTAATACCATTTTGCAGATTGTATTATTAACCTCTCATTTACGCGTGCTATGTAGTTTCATTCTATTTTTCTATTATAATTATCACTGGCTTAACAAATACTATGTAACGACCTGCCTTTTTAATTAAGCTAACTTAAAAAATTCTCAAAGACAGATTGTTATGGGTAACACATTAGAACAGAAACAAAATGAACTTCTATTACTTCACAATAATTTTACATCATTTACATTGATTTATCAAAGTACAAGAGGAATAAATAAAACTACAGAGGCCAAAGTGCTCCAGTTCCTACTCAAGCTTAAGTCTAGTATTGCTCCAAAATATAGCTCCAATCTATAACTACCTAACTGTCAAGCTGTCCGTGCGAAAAATAAAGGCACCCATAGTTTAGTGGAAAAAACAATAAACTCTGAGTCAGTCATGAGACTGGTGTGAGGAAACTTTAAATAGTTATAAGTGAGGTAACTCATAAGACCACGCCATATAAACATGGAAAGAGTTTTCCCCTTATGAATACAAGTGCAGAAAATTCGTAATGCTTTTTAGAAAATGAAGCTATTATAAGGCCCGTCCCACATCACACAATGCAAGCGCACACCTATGGGCGAGTTTTGCCCTTATGATAACAAAAAATGCTTGATGCGCGGAAACCATTTGATATTATTATTAGTGCATAGTATGGAAAATCATTTCGCAAATAAATGTATCAATCATAACCAGCATAATACCCCATCCTATTATGTTGACGTATAAGTATACAACTAAAACCTTAGGGGCACGTAGTGGAAAGTTGGATGCCAACAATGACCAAGTCAAAGGATCTTCCTTATCCGGTGATAATACTTTTAGAGGCATGTGCATGTGAGAAAATAGCTCGTGCTTTCTCAGCTACACAAGGACGGACCATCTCTATATGCTGACTGTGCTAGTTGGAAAAACAAATATGACATTCCCCGGTCATAACCAGGCTTTAACTGAGCGCTCGTTTCCATCATCCGCATAAAGTAGATTTCCACATAAGTAAATATCTGGGCTCCATACCATGATATAGCTTTTTATCTAGAAGGGAATGACTATACCCTAATGAGTGCAACCCACATAGCCTTGCTACCGTAATCCTGTTTTAGGCCATTACCAAGTTGTGGGGTTTGACGAAGCCTCGTTACACAAAGCTACTCTTTATCCTAAAGTCATCCTTTTATCATCTGCAACTCAATCACTTGGCATGCCACATTATTTTTTCACAAAATTTAATTGATAATTACTAACCATTTCATATTTGAGCTCATACATCTCAAAGAAGGATGTTAAGCTAAGAGAACATATTTTCCCTACCAATAGAAATATATTTAGTAATGATCAATCACATTCCACAATACAATGTCAAAAACACATCCATACAAGTCCTTTCTAGGTCTGAACGAAACCGAATGCGCCTTATTCCTTGTCCAATGAAGGAGAGAAGCCCTTGCAAATCCAAGAATTCTCCAAATACATTCGGACTTACCACTAGATTATAGTATCTCAATATTGGAGCAACCCAGTAAAGAGAAAGTCAGCAGGTTAGTCCTTTCGATATGAAGATTTCTGGTTTTCAATCACCATCTTCAAATATCCTTTCTTGTTTCATCACGTCGTATTATTATTCGGAATGGTTTTTGGACATAAGTTCTGATCTCGAACTTTCCAAGTTATAAGTGTCATTTTAAAACAATAGAGTTATATCAGATTTCAGTTAAGTATCAATCCATCTTAACTTGTGAAACTTCTATTCATCATTTAAAACACTTTATTATTTATTTGAACTGGTTTAGGAAAATTTGGATATCGATTATCAGTTTTAAACCCTTTAAACTCAATTTCTAAGTAAAAGCGTTTCAAAGGCGTTACAAATAGGCTATTTAAACAAATTTAATGAAAATAACTTTAAAACCCAGTAATTTATGTGCAAGTCATTTTGAAATCATATGACTTATTAAAAAAATTCCTTATTATTAGTAATTTTTATATAGCTATTTTAACTGATTTCCAAATACGATCACTGTACGACACTACCGCGATTTTTATTGAAAAATGTTATGGACATAACTTGGAAACAATACATTGAAATTAGAAAATTATTATTTTTTATTTGAAAAATATTGTTATAAGAAAGCAAACGTTTCAGGAAATTCCGATTTAAAATGAATTCGTTATAGCCGTTATTTCTAAGGTCGAAATTTGCGAACTACCGTAGCGCGATAAGTTCTATTCTAATGGTATGTTATATATATATATTAAAAATAATCCATACTTCAAAATAGCTTAGAAAACCGTTTAAAACTTATATAAAAAATTTCAAAACAAAATTTCAACCTAAAATTCAAATATTCTCTTTTCATTAATATTATATTATTATTTAATTATTAAAATATTATTATTTTTCAAAAATTAATCTTTTGAAACCTAAACTTTCTATAACTCAAATTAAATATAATATATGCTATATGTAACAACCAACTTGAGTTAAAACATCTTATATATAGTCAGACTAAACTTCAATTTCAAAATCGAAATCAGTTTTAACCGATTTAAAACTGAACATAATGTTTAATATCAAAACCTTGTTTAATAAAATTCCAACTTTTACAAAAGTTTCTCAAAATCACTTCAATTTCATTTCTATCCAGTTTCGAGTAGAAAATTCTAAATTTTATTTTTCCACTGTATTTTAATGAATAAAATATTTATTTATATTAACCAATAAGCATGGGACTTAACCAATACCCAAATATATTTGTATAAGTGGGTGTAACATGTGCAGTTTGAACTAGTATCACTAGTTACAACCATACAACATTCAAAGCATCCACTCATCCATCACAAAGCATATATGTTACAGTATATACGTATAAGCATCTGGTAATTAATGCTTACACTACGTTTAACAGCCAGTTAACTATCACTCCATAACAATCATCAATATAATATACATAATAAACAAATATATGTGTAGAGTTTCCCACGGAGGGTTCCACTCCGCCAATCTTTACAATAGGATTGTTTACCGACTATTGACCTTTACCGACTCCTTTAATAATAATATACTATTATTATTATAAAATAAGTTTTTAGGAGGAGGAGGAGGGTGGTGCAAAGGGTGATGATGGAGTGGGTCTTAGCCGAGCTTAGGTGTGAGGATTGTGGTGTTTTAGGTGCAAGGAGGAGGGGTGCTATGGGGATGATGATGGTGGATGAGGGCCAAGGTGGGTGGCTTGATGTAACGAGCCGAATTTTCAACCGTTGAATTCTGAATATTTAAATTTGTTTAAATATTTTATTTGAATTATATATAGGAATTTATTTAATAAAACGATATTTAAACGTATTATTTATAATATAATTAAAGCGAGTTCAAAATGACGCGGTAGTTTGAAAATTCGATTTCTAATTTCAAATGAATGTACAGGATTCAAAATAAATTGGATTTTAGCGAAACAAGAAATATTTGAATCTGTTTGAAAATATCTTTCCAACGCATGTGAAAAATCCAGATTTCATAGCGAGAACAAAAAGTTATGTCCAAATCAAATTTTCAGAAAGTCGCTGTAGAATCGCCTAAAAGCCATAACGGCTATTTAAAATATTTAAATATCGATCATGAATTTGGACAAGGTTATTTTGAGGCGTAGTTATAATTTAATTTTTAGAATTTTACTGTAATTTTTAATTAATTAAATATGAAACTTTTTATTTGGAGTATTTTGCACCATATATCAATAATTTGGGGTTTCATAATATAAGTTAAACTACCGATATTATTATATTTCTGGAATCGTAGCACACTACTCAACACAATGGTATTTTTATCTTTGTCTGTAGCGGATCATACATACGCAAACAAAGTTTTATGTAGAGGAGGATCATTGGATTTCATTAAACAAATATTTAGAAAGAGTGTTACTCTTCAAAGACCATCAAAACAAATACGTCCCTGCATTTCAACGTTAGGAGAAACTATACACTACCTTTTCTGTATATCTAGGAACAGCTGGCGCCCCATACAATTATATCCATGTTTCCCAGTACACTTCAGAACAGCGTACCCTCCACGTTTTCTAAACCGTGCGCGTCAAGCCATCTCAACACCGTGCCCATCAAGGCATTTCAATTCCGTGTATCCCAAGCCAACCGAAGACGTGCGTGCCAAACTATCTTCCACTTTAAATACTGCTGTAATTCTTGTTCTCTTTCTCGTTTTCAAAACAAATTAATAAAATACCCTATATAAGCAAGCCCGTTCTACTGAAACCCCTAAGCCCAATCTCCACCCATTCTCGTTCCTTATTCCCAACACGGTTCCTTCACAAAATTTTAGAACGTAGTGTGGGCTTCGAGTCAGTGTAGGCGGAGGAGTTGCAGTGGTATGGGGAGGTAGAAAAGGGGTTCGAAGCAGCGATCGTCTAGGTCAATTTCTGGCGAACTCCGAAGTGATGGGGTCGAGCGGTTTCAGGCGAAGGGAGGTGGAAGGCAGGAGCACCCAAAGGTGGTGGCTTGGTGTCGAAAGAGGGTCGGTGGTGCTGGGATTTTAGATCTGAATGATCTCTTTTCAACTGGTTTGTGGTAGCGGTTGGGGAGGTCCTGGGCGTCGGCGTCGCTGGCAAGGGGAGGTCTTGATAGGGTGGTGTCGGAGGACGGTCTAGGTGGAGGTCCGTTGACTTGCTGTGGCGGTAGTAAACTAAGGACGTTGAGCAGTGCATTGTTCGGTGGAAGGCTATCTAGTAAAGTATCAGATTGTTTTCAAAAGAGAGGACGTGGACTAAAAAGGAGTAAGGGAAGAACGGTGTCTACTGTTGAAGTTGGAGGAGGAGAAGCATTTCTTTTTAGTGTAGAGGAAGGGTGGATTGAATAAAATATTCGGTTATGGCAAAGGGTTGTTCAACAGTTCGTATTTTAAAATGATGGAGGAAGGAATCAAATACCGTGGCCAATTATTGAGTTAGACTGTGGCTCAGATTTGGGAAGTAGAAGGGGGACATAAGTTTGAGTTTTCTGGAAGGTGTATTGATAGTAATTCATGTATTAATAGAGGAAAGTGATGCTGTCAGTATGGGAATAACGTTGAGAAGGGGAAACACACTGTTGTTGAGGGGAACAAGAGAATGGGTATCTATGAAGGAACGTTTATTTTCGGTGAGGGAAGAAGTATTACATGCAGCTAATACGTGATTAACATGGCAAAAACTGGATTATTGGTTGGATGCTGAGAAGATACTGAGGAACAAATTGTGGTAATAATTAAATAAGTTTTACATAAATTAATATTTCCAGCGTACTTAAATATATATATATATAAAAAGGATTTTTATCACAAACAAACTAACAATGGAATTTCATGTTGTACTAATTCATCAACATGTTGTACTGATTTATCAACCAACCTGTATATAGCTTTAATTAATGAAGTAGGTAAACCCATGCTACTAGCTTAATTCATCTTTGACAACCATAGTAATAATGGTTAAAACACGATTAGAGTTATTAATTAATTTAAAGATTTACCGCTAATAAGGTTTACTTAAGTCAAGTCTTATAACGTCAATATATCGTTCATTCGCAAACAGAATTGAACGCGACGAGACCTATGTTGTGGAGCTGACAAGGCCGATAACAGAGCTACTAGAATTTCGTAGAAAAGTTTAAATGTCTGTTTCATTTTAAATGAAACAAAAGCAGCACCGTCAACGGTAGAACAAGGTGAGTAAACCCACTAACTCTGTCTCGTTATATTTTTTATATAAACGAGTTTTAAATTTTACACTGTGTGATGGTTTCTTGGTTGAATAATTGATAAAGTTGGTTGATAGGATTACATCGTGGATCAATTACTAGTTCTGCTATTTCATATTGATGTGAAATAATATTATTGATGTTATTAACATGTGTGGATGCAGGGAAACAGGTTGGAGGGATCCAACTGGATTCCTCAACAGTTATATTATTGTTTGTTATTTACTATGATATATACTGTGATTGATATGTTGTGTTTGATTTACCCTGGCCCTATAAACTTGGTATTTTAGATACCGTAAAATATTTTCGAATATGGGAAAGAAATTCGAGATTTTTAAAAAGGAGATCCATTTCAAAAAATAGGAAATTAACTTCAAATGGTCTTGAAAGATAAGAAACTTGTTTTAAATGAATAAAACAAGAAGTGCTTATAACGGCGTCTATAAATCTAGTAAACTATTTATCTTGGGATAAATTGAAATATAAAGTCAAGTTTGAATATATATATATATATATATATAGAAAGTGGAAATGGGTTTAAAACTGATATTTGTAAATTGTTTAACATTTAGCGATTTTAAATGAAATTCTAAACGAGGTTTTAAATGGATAAAAAAAACAAATTTTGTGAATGATTAGCAGTTAATAAAGGAGAAATTTGATTCAAAGGAATGAATCAAATGGACTTGATTATATAAAAGGGAATATTATTCACGACTAAAGTGAATAACGTTTTAAAGTGAAATTATTCATAAAAAGGATTTGAATTTGGAAATATAAATTCAAATGGAAATTTGAATGAAAAGGAAAAAGGAAGTTCGTTTTCAAAGAGATTTGAAAGGAAATCCAAACAAAGTTTGGAAGGTATTTTAAACCAAGGTGATGGTTCTAAAACAATTACTTAAAAATTGAATGAAACATTAAAGTAAGGTCTTTAAATGGAAAAGAGATAAGGAAGAATTTTGATTGAAAAATATGTTTATATAAGGATATAAGCTTATAGTTATGTTTTATAAATTTACACAGCGATTTTAACGCTGTCGTTATAATAAGTATTCTGTAAATTCTAAAGCAGCGATTTTTAACGCTGCCATTATAATGCGATCTTAACGCTATGGTTATAATAAATGTTTTAAAATTCTAGACAGCGATTGTAATGCTGTTTTTAAAAGCAATGTTAAGAAATCAAATATTTGGAAACAGCGATTATAACGCTACCGTTATAATCAATATTTTTTTCTGTAAAAGAAGTGTGCTCTTAGATCGGATCCGAGAGTCGTGTAAGGGACGTTTTGTTAAAGTTGTGAGCTTTGACTATTTCAAAGTTGAGAATGTTGTTAAATTAAGATCTGAGAGGTGATTATACCCCAACTTGATTGACCTCATGATTGATGGAGGAATGGTTAAGGTTCGATGGTGAAAGGATATGGAAGATTGAAAATGGATTTTAGAATCGATAATATAATAAGTAACTAATATAAAAAGGGGCCAGGGTTGTTTGATGCTTGATCGGTAGAATTTCCAATTGGAAATAGGACCGTTGATTGTATGGGTGTTTCTTTGATAGTTAAATCACCGACTATCAAAGTTTTATTTTATTTTATACCTCCGTTGTCAATATGGAGAGACCGGGATCAGATTGAATATCTGAAAACCACTCCGTATTGGTATAAGCGTTATGAATCGACTTATGTGAAGATAATTGAAGACGGAGTTATGCAAGGGCTATCCTGTTTACAGAATAGCGCCTTCGGTTTGTCCAGACCCAGGACAACTTGTAAGGACGAGTGTCTGACAGAGTATTTCCAAAGGGATTACGTACGTTGATTCCTTCAAACATACGAAGTTGGTTGCATAGAAGGTAAACTTCTTTAGCCTAACAATCTGAGTATTTTTGTGGGAATCAATTAGTGGTTTCCGATGGATCTGACGATGTGGCATTCAAAGTGAATGGTGGCCAGATGTTCTGGAAGATAATTCAAACCTCAAGCCTCACACCCAGGAAATGACAAAAATCGGGCAGGCAGCATGGCTATGTGGGTCGCACCCATTAGGATGTATAATCACCTATCTAGAGAAACTCTATTTTGTTCTTAAATCTATCGATGCTGTCCCTTTCGGGAGACGGTTGCTGATCCCAACCATTGGTGATATACATTCGATAAACTCAAGCGAAATGAGTGGTCAGTCATGTGAGGGCCGGGTTGCAAGATGTTCTTGTTGAACCCAGTGTATTCGCCTCTAGAGATACACTATCAGCAGGTGGTCCCATACCTTGTCATGTTGGAAACCCAGTCTCCAATAAGCGCCCTGCGGTTTTTGATTTGATATTATATATGGAGCGTGAGATGCAAGCGTTCCGCTAGATTTTATTTATTTGATGTAGGCATTATTATAATATCACTGGATTTGATATCAAAAATATTTTTGGTTTTCGTAAGGTAAAAACCATCCGTATTTATGAGTGGATCGGTCTTACGATTATCATTTCTTCGAAAGGATTTTGAAAGTTATACAAATGGTTGGAGTTTACTCACACCAGTCCCATGACTGACCCAGAGTTTATTTTGTTTGTTTTCCCTAAACTCTTGGGTGTCCAAATTTGTACGGGCAGTCAAGTGGTTGGGATTTTTCAGATTCACTTGGAGGAGCTCGAAGCAGGAGGCTTCATCAGTTAGATATAGACTATCATATTTTCCGTTGTGCATTATGTTGTATCTGCAAACAGGAGTTTATAACTGTTCCAGAGATAGCTGTTGTGCTCTGATGATGGTATGTATATAAAGTTACTGGTTTGGGTTTCAAAGTTTATGTTATCTAATATATTTTATTCATTCCGCTGTGAGTTTGTGATCTTCGTTTTTTCTTCTATTCTAACTTTTCTTTCTTTCTATTTCTTATCCTCTAACTTCTTTCTAAAAAATGATTCGTATTTCTGTGCAATTTGGGTTGGACGTGTGGTAAGATTAGTTGACTCAAAGGGTACGGATTTGCGGGTCGTTTCATTTGGTATCAGAGCTGAAGGTTAAGTGATAACCTTGGCTCTATGGCGTGACTCAATAGAGATGGGGTTAGTAATACCCTAGATTGAGCTTGAGTGTATATGTATATGAGCGCATATTTGTAGATTTGATATGAAAATTGTTTTATATTGTGTTGATTGGTTTGTTGAGCGGTTTATGAATTCTGGTCGACACAGGATGTACAACTGTATCGATAGGTGTTTCTAAACTCTCGAACAAAACAATCCGACAAAGTATTATTTTAAAGAGGGGTAAATGATAAAATTTTGCCCAAAAGATATGTTGATATAAAAGGGATAATTTTCTGAAATTATCGAATGTGTTTACAATCAAATGGAATTATAAAATATTGAAATGATTATGTAAATTGTATACGGATAAGGTATACAAATAAGATAAACCAAGATTGTGATCATACCAGAATTGGAATTTAAATCCGGGTGTTTAGAAAATATTTTTTAAGTATTATAAAGTAATATAACATTACTTTGAATATTTTTGAATAAGGATGATTTTGAACGGATTTTAAAAGTGATTAAGCACTGAAATCACTTCAGTGGCAAGAAAATAATTCAAATGATGGTCACGACATCATCAGTATTCATTTTCTAGTTTCTGAATGACAGATTGCTACCATAATAGTTCGTTAATGGAAAATTTGTTTGAAAAAAAAACAAGTTATTTTTAAAATTCAAATGTTTTGGATTTGTAAATGGTTATGGATATATGTATCTATATAATTTCAAACTAAATTTGAAATAAAACCCAGGAATTTGAATTATGAAATTAAAGATTTAACTTGTATAAGTTGAATAGATTGAAATGGCAAAAATGTATCAACTGAATTGAAATTAACTTAAGTTAAACAAAGTTGGATTGGATTACAAATAATTCCGAATAAAATTAAATAAAGAGAAATGTTGAGATTCGAATTATTTATATGAATTCGACCTATGTATAAACAAGTTGAATATATATTGGATGTGGTTGTTTGGAATTAAACTGTGATGGAATTGAACCCAAGCAGAATAAGGGGATGGATTGTTGGAAATAGAACTCAGTTGAATTGATAAGATGGAAGTGAACTAATCAGAAGTTGATTAGAGATTTCAAAACTGGAAGTTGGGTTGATTTGAAATCAACTGGAAGTGGATATATGTATGCTGAGTACATATTGAATGAAAGTAGATGCAAGAGATAGAATTTATGCCCGACAAAAAGGTACATCTTTCCAATATTACTTGGTTTTGATGATTTTATGAGCATACGGGGCAAGCCAGTTGGCTTTTTGATTTTCTTTTGGATTGGAGAAGGCCAAGAAAGGCGAGTTCTGGTTGTATCGATTGAGCCGTACTGAGGAGATGCTGCCGAAATTTTTCGGAAGTTAAGGTGTTAGAAAATTTTCGTTAGTAAGAATAAATTAATATTGTAATTGAAATAAATTGGCACAGTTAAAATGAAGTTAAGAAGTGAACAAAAAGGATTTTTGGACCTAGTTAATAGGGTATGTAGCATCTTTTCCTACCATAGCAATTTCGAGGACGAAGTAATTTTAAGAGGGAAGGAATGTAACGACCCGGATTTTCAGCCGTTGAATTCTGAATATTTAAATTTGTTTAAATATTTTATTTGAATTATATATAGGAATTTATAAGGAATTTATTTAATAAAACGATATTTAAACGTATTATTTATAATATAATTAAAGCGAGTTCAAAATGACGCGGTAGTTTGAAAATTCGATTTCTAATTTCAAATGAATGTACAGGATTCAAAATAAACTTGATTTTAGCGAAACAAGAAATATTTGAATCTGTTTGAAAATATCTTTCCAATGCATGTGAAAAATCCAGATTTCATAGCGAGAACAAAAAGTTGGGTCCAAATCAAATTTTTAGAAAGTCGTTGTAGAATCTCCTAAAAGCCATAACGGCTATTTAAAATATTTAAATATCGATCTTGAATTTGGACAAGGTTCTTTTGAGGCGTAGTTATAATTTAATTTTTAGAATTTTACTGTAATTTTTAATTAATTAAATATGCAACTTTTTATTTGGAGTATTTTGCACCCTATATCAATATTTTGGGGTTTTATAATATAAATTAAACTACCGTTATTATTATATTTCTGGAATCGTAGCACACTACTCAACACAATGGTATTTTTATCTTTGTCTGTAGTGGATCATACATACGCAAACAAAGTTTTATGTAGAGGAGGATCATTGGATTTCATTAAACAAATATTTAGAAAGAGTGTTACTCTTCAAAGACCATCAAAACAAATACGTCCCTGCATTTCAACGTTAGGAGAAAATATACACTACCTTTTCTGTATATCTAGGAACAGCTGGCGCCCCATACAATTATATCCATGTTTCCCAGTACACTTCAGAACAACGTACCCTCCACGTTTTCTAAACCGTGCGCATCAAGCCATCTCAACACCGTGCCCATCAAGGCATTTCAATTCCGTGTATCCCAAGCCAACTGAAGACGTGCGTGCCAAACTATCTTCTACTTTAAATACAGCTATAATTCTTGTTCTCTTTCTCGTTTTCAAAACAAATTAATAAAATACCCTATATAAGCAAGCCCGTTCTACTGAAACCCCTAAGCCCAATCTCCACCCATTCTCGTTCCTTGTTCCAAACACAGTTCCTTCACAAAATTTTAGAACGTAGTGTGGGCTTCAAGTTAGTGTAGGCGGAGGAGTTGCAGTGGTATGAGGAGGTAGAAAAGGGGTTCGAAGCAGCGATCGTCTAGGCCAATTTCTGGCGAACTCCGAAGTGATGGGGTCGAGCGGTTTCATGCGAAGGGAGGTGGAAGGCAGGAGCACCCAAAGGTGGTGGCTTGGTGTCGAAAGAGGGTCGGTGGTGCTGGGATTTTAGATCTGAATGATCTCTGTTCAACTGGTTTGTGGTAGCGATTGGGGAGGTCCTGGGCGTCGGCGTCGTTGGCAAGGGGAGGTCTTGATAGGGTGGTGTCGGAGGACGGTCTAGGTGGAGGTCCGTTGACTTGCTGTGGCGGCAGTAAACAAAGGACGTTGAGCAGTGCAGTGTTCGGTGGAAGGCTATCTAGTAAAGAATCAGATTGTTTTCAAAAGAGAGGACGTGGACTAAAAAGTAGTAAGGGAAGAACGGTGTCTACTGTTGAAGTTGGAGGAGGAGAAGCATTTCTTTTTAGCGCAGAGGAAGGGTGGATTGAATAAAGTATTCGGTTATGGCAAAGGGTTGTTCAACAGTTCGTATTTTAAAATGATGGAGGAAGGAATCAAATACCGTGGCCAATTGTTGAGTTGGACTGTGGCTCAGATTTGGGAAGTAGAAGGGGGACATAAGTTTGGGTTTTCTGGAAGGTGTATTGACAGTAATTCACGTATTAATAGAGGAAAGTGATGCTGTCAGTATGGGAATAACGTTGAGAAGGGGAAACACACTGTTGTTGAGGGGAACAAGAGAATGGGTATCTGTGAAGGAACGTTTATTTTCGGTAAGGGAAGAAGTATTCCATGCAACTAATACGTGATTAACATGGCAAAAACTGGATTATTGGTTGGATGCTGAGAAGATACTGAGGAACAAATTGTGGTAATAATTAAATAAGTTTTACATAAATTAATATTTCCAGCGTACTTAAATATATATATATAAATAAAGGATTTTTATCACAAACAAACTAACAATGGAATTTCATGTTGTACTAATTCATCAACATGTTGTACTGATTTATCAACCAACCTGTATATAGCTTTAATTAATGAAGTAGGTAAACCCATGCTACTAGCTTAATTCATCTTTGACAACCATAGTAATAATGGTTAAAACACGATTAGAGTTATTATTTAATTTAAAGATTTACCGCTAATAAGGTTTACTTAAGTCAAGTCTTATAACGTCAATATATCGTTCATTCGCAAACAGAATTGAACGCGACGAGACCTATGTTGTGGAGCTGACAAGGCCGATAACAGAGCTACTAGAATTTCGTAGAAAAGTTTAAATGCATGTTTCATTTTAAATGAAACAAAAGCAGCACCGTCAACGGTAGAACAAGGTGAGTAAACCCATTAACTCTGTCTCGTTATATTTTTTTATATAAACGAGTTTTAAATTTTAAACTGTGTGATGGTTGCTTGGTTGAATAATTGATAAAGTTGGTTGATAGGATTACATCGTGGATCAATTATTAGTTCTGCTATTTCATATTGATGTGAAATAATATTATTGATGTTATTAACATCTGTGGATGCAGGGAAATAGGTTGGAGGGATCCAACTGGATTCCTCAACAGTTATATTATTGTTTGTTATTTACTATGATATATATTGTGATTGATAGGTTGTGTTTGATTTACCCTGGCCCTAGAAACTTGGTATTTTAGATACCGTAAAATATTTTCGAATAAGGGAAAGAAATTCGAGATTTTAAAAAGGAGATCCATTTCGAAAAAAATAGGAATTTAACTTCAAATGGTCTTGAAAGATAAGAAACTTGTTTTAAATGAATAAAACAAGAAGTGCCTATAACGGCATTTATAAATCGAGTAAACTATTTATCTTGGGATAAATTGAAATATAAAGTCAAGTTTGAATATATATATATATAGAAAGTGGAAATGGGTTTAAAACCGATATTTGTAAATTGTTTAACATTTAGCGATTTTAAATGAAATTCTAAACGAGGTTTTAAATGGATTAAAAAAAAACAAATTTTGTGAATGATTAGCAGTTAATAAAGGAGAAATTTGATTCAAAGGAATGAATCAAATGGACTTGATTATATAAAAGGGAATATTATTCACGACTAAAGTGAATAACGTTTTAAAGTGAAATTATTCATAAAAGGGATTTGAATTTGGAAATATAAATTCAAATGGAAATTTGAATGAAAAGGAAAAAGGAAGTTCGTTTTCAAAGAGATTTGAAAGGAAATCCAAACAAAGTTTGGAAGGTATTTTAAACCAAGGTGATGGTTCTAAAACAATTGCTTAAGAATTGAATGAAACATTAATGTAAGGTCTTTAAATGGAAAAGAGATAAGGAAGAATTTTGATTGAAAAATATGTTTATATAAGGATATAAGCTTATTGTTATGTTTTATAAATTTAAACAGCGATTTTAACGCTGTCGTTATAATAGGTATTCTGTAAATTCTAAAGCAGCGATTTTTAACGCTGCCATTATAATGCGATCTTAACGGTATGGTTATAATAAATGTTCTAAAATTCTAGACAGCGATTGTAACGCTGTTGTTAAAAGCAATGTTTAGAAATCAAATATTTGGAAACAGCGATTATAACGCTACCGTTATAATCAATATTTTTTTCTGTAAAAGATGTGTGCTCTTAGATCGGATCCGAGAGTCGTGTAAGGGACATTTTGTTAAAGTTGTGAGCTTTGACTATTTCAAAGTTGAGAATGTTGTTCAGTTAAGGTCCGAGAGGTGATTATACCCCAACTTGATTGACCTCATGATTGATGGAGGAATGGTTAAGGTTCGATGGTGAAAGGATATGGAAGATTGAAAATGGATTTTAGAATCGATAATATAATAAGTAACTAATATAAAAAGGGGCCAGGGTTGTTTGATGCTTGATCGGTAGAATTTCCAAATTGAAATAGGACCGTTGATTGTATGTGTGTTTCTTTGATAGTTAAATCACCGACTATCAAAGTTTTATTTTATTTTATACCTCCATTGTCAATATGGAGAGACCGGGATCAGATTGAATATCTGAAAACCAATCCGTATTGGTATAAGCGTTATGAATCGACTTATGTGAAGATAATTGAAGACGGAGTTATGCAAGGGCTATCCTGTTTACAGAATAGGGCCTTCGGTTTGTCCTGACCCAGGACAACTTTTTAAGGACGAGTGTCTGACAGAGTATTTCCAAAGGGATTACGTACGTTGATTCCTTCAAACGTACGAAGTTGGTGGCATAAAAGGGAAACTAATTTAGCCTAACAATCTGAATATTTTTGTGGGAATCAATTAGTGGTTTCCGATGGATCTGGCGATGTGGCATTCAAGGTGAATGGTGGCCAGATGTTCTGGAAGATAATTCAAACCTCAAGCCTCACACCCAGGAAATGACAAAAATCGGGCAGGCAGCATGGCTATGTGGGTTTCACCCATTAGGATGTATATTCACCTATCTAGAGAAACTCCATTTTGTTCTTAAATCTATCGATGTTGTCCCTTTTGGGAGACGGTTGCTGATCCCAACCGTTGGTGATATACATTCGATACACTCAAGCGAAATGAGTGGTCGGTCATGTAAGGGCCGGGTTGCATGATGTTCTTGTTGAACCCAGTGTATTCGCCTCTAGAGATACACTATCGGCAGGTGGTCCCATACCATGTCATGTTGGAAACCCAATCTCCAATAAGCGCCCTACGGTTTTTGATTTAATATTATATATGGAGCGTGAGATGCAAGCGTTCCGCTAGATTTTATTTATTTGATGTAGGCATTATTATAATATCACTGGATTTGATATCAAAAATATTTTTGGTTATCGTAAGGTAAAAACCATCCGTATTTATGAGTGGATCGGTCTTACGATTATCATTTCTTCGAAAGGATTTTGAAAGTTAAACAAATGGTTGGAGTTTACTCACACCAGTCCCATGACTGACCCAGAGTTTATTTTGTTTGTTTTCCCTAAACTCTTGGGTGTCTAAATTTTTATGTGCAGTCAAGTAGTTGGGATTTTTCAGATTCACTTGGAGGAGCTCGAAGCAGGAGGCTTCATCAGTTAGATATAGACTATCATATTTTCCACTGTGCATTATGTTGTATCTGGAAACAGGAGTTTATAACTGTTCCAGAGATAGCTGTTGTGCTCTGATGATGGTATGTATATAAATTTACTGGTTTGGGTTTCAAAGTTTATGTTATCTAATATATTTTATTCGTTCCGCTGTGAGTTTGTGATCTTCGTTTTTTCTTCTATTCTAACTTTTCTTTCTTTCTATTTCTCATCCTCTAACTTCTTTCTAAAAAATGATTCGTATTTCTGTGCAATTTGGGTTGGACGTGTGGTAAGATTAGTCGACTCAAAGGGTACAGATTTGCGGGTCGTTTCACTTGAGGAGGTGTGAGGTGGAGTTGTGGATGGGGTGAGGGGTGGCCAAACATGAAACATCAGCGACATTAGCAAGTAACCATCTCGCTCCTAAAATCTTTGTCTTCAAATTTATCTCATAAGATCCCTGTAATGTTAGTTTACAAACACTGTTTATATATTGTTGGAAAATTTGAATGTTTGTTGCTCGTGCAATTTTCAGTGCAAAATTACGCATAACAGTTCAAATTTTAACGACTGCAAAATCCCTCTGCAACCAGTTCGGATAAACACGAAAAATATTCTATTTGTTGCATCGAATCCAATAGCGCAATCTGTTTCGCGAAAATCGGAAGTTTCGAGCTCCATAAATATATTTTTCGATGCAAAATTTGTGCCGACAAATTTTTTCTGAAACCAAAATGTCCCAACATGAAAAAAAATGTCCCCACATGAAAATGTTTTCCTTCCGCGTTATATTCTTTAATCTGCAATTCATTTCATGAAAATTGGACGTTTTGACATCCATTTAATTGTTTTCCTTTGCCAATCTTTCATTTAAAGGGGTCCATAATGCCTTTTTGAACGGAGCTTCATGACAATGAAAATTGTATATCATTACATCTATCTTGTCGCGCTGATTACCGCAGCATATTCATTTGTAAGTTTCGGTTCTCCCTTCGCGATAGAATTGCAAAAAGGGTTGGGCGGTTCATTTTTGAAACAAAGTCATTTGAGTTCAACATGTCCCTATTCAGGTTCAACATATTTTTTTAGCCATTTTGGGTCTACAAACCCAGTCAATAACCTTCACATGGAACTCGAAAATGTGAAAGGTCACCCATTCACTTCATATATTAAACTAACCCACGTCTAATCTATTTCACCTCCTTCTTCCTTTCTTTCGTTTATTTTCTTTTCGTTCACCCAAGAATCAACAAATTCATCAGTTCCTATGCATATAACTCATGCCTATTTATTTTTCTTTCTGCCTCTTCACCTAGCAACCATTTTCTATCCTTTCATTTTCATGGTTCTGCTCTCTTCACTTTAGTTTCATTTCATGTCTGATGCGTTTCTCCATCATTTGTAAAAAGAACCTACGCCCCAATTCATGATAATGAACACAACCACCTTCTACTCCCTTCACCATTTCATTTACATGCATCTCACTCTCTTCTCCCCTTTTTTCATTTGTTCCTTTTCCTAAAAATAAAACGCAAGTCACTCTTTTCACGTCTTTGTTAAGAAAATCTTCCTCCTTTATCTTACCATGCCATGTTGATTTCTTTCGAGGCTGAAAGCCTCTTTCGTTTGTTTTGGGTTGAGAATTTCTATTATTGTCGAGTGTTGCTTTTTCATATAAAAGAAAAGAAAAAGAAACAGATATTGTGTTTCTTCCCTGAGGATACTTCTCCCTTTGGGTTGTTGTCATGTTTGAATCAATCTTGAGTCGTGAATGGATGTCATCGTCTCATTCTGTATTACTTCAATTGTCGCCTCTGTTCAATGGCACGAAAGATGAGTTTATCTCACACTTGACTTACATTTTTATAGAAGTTAAATTCAGCACATTTGAAATGCTATGAAATGTATATGATTATCTTAGATAACCTTATTATATGTTGTGCACAAATGACACACCATTATGACATGGCTGATATGTATGATATAGATATGCACATGTGACTTGTATTATTCCATGTATATGTTTGACTTGTTGTGTTTATTTATATTGTTTATTTGTTTATTCTCATACTGCAAGTTCCCTATGGGTTGAAATGATATATACCTGAATCATTGTATAGGTTTAGGAAAAGAATTAAATCGATTTGGGATGCAGGTTGAACTGATATGTACCCGAGATTCGAAATTTTAAATTTCAAATTGAAATGATATATGTGTGTATGTATGTATGTATATATATATATATATATATATATATCTGTATTACTTAGCCTAAGTAGAAATTTATACACCGTTGGTCTATTTTGAAATAGTTTCTAAATGTAAATATATTTTAATTATAATATAATTTTTAAAATTTAAATAATTTAAATTATTTTATAAATCTTTTATTATAATTTAATATTATTTAAATCTAATATATAAATATAGATTTTATAAAAATGTAAATATAGATTTTCTTAATACTTTACATTAAGAAAGGTTTAAAGAGAGATTTGGAATATAATTGTAACTTAATGTGTTTAATGACTAAATTGAAATGGAATTCAAATTTTAGCTATATTGATTTTAAAATAAAATGTAATTTATTAAATGATGAAGTGAGATTTATATGAAATTGATTAAGATAATGAAACTTAATAATTTTATTTGCTAACAATTTATGAAATGAATGGTTTGAATCTAAATATAACTGAAGTAATATTTAGAATCGATTAAACTTGGAAATTTAGATTTAATAAGCTTGGATTTGTTAAATGAGATGTAAAATAAATTTGAAATTTTAAGAATTTGATTGAAGTAATAAAATGTAAACCCAACTTGAATAATTCTTAAAATTTACTAAAACTAGAACATACTATTAAGTTGCAATTAATTTGAAGTGAAGTTCTGATAATTGAATTGATAATAACTTGAACTTGAACATATGGATAAATGTTCGGGTTGGATTATTATTTAAACTAGATTTTAACTGATATTATTTTATACAAAACTACATTAAATTATTTTATATAATAATTATTGTATAACTATTTATATTTAACTTAATTATTAAACATCTTATACTTTTTTTGTTTAAATATATAACTATTATATATATACTTTATAACCATTTAATAAAATTATTTTATATAAACACATATATTTTTAAATTAAACTATTGTATATTATGTTAACTATTTTAAATAAAAGTCTATTTCCGTTCCAAACTATTAGATTTGAAATGTTTAATATGAAGATTTTTGAATAATGATAATTGTGATAGAAATTTGAAATCAAGTGTAATTCTTGTTATCAAACTATTTGTGAATATGAAGTTTGAAACCTTGAATGGAATTAAATAATAAATCAGTTGAAATAAAATTTATGACATTTGAATATTTGAACTTAATTGTTTATAAAACTAATATTTGGAGTTAACTGATTCATGATATTTTAAAATATGATTTCAAATATAAATGACCACGGTGTGGAAAATGTAAATGTTTGATTGTTAAAGAGTCTGGGATCGGATATTGTCATACTCTTTGCCAATACTGAAAACCACTTTAACAACTGTGTACGTCGTGGAGAATCCAGAATGAAGTAGGTTGGTTTGACAAAAGCTACTGGAATGAAGTAAGAGGATGATGATGGATGTCCTTGACCTTCAAGTCATAATTAAAATGACTAAAACAGGTATTATACCGTGATTATGTGAGGTCGCACCTCCAATTGGACGCACTTCTTTGAACCACATCTATTACTTTATGATTTGATTGGTGGCCACCCTTAATTATGGGAGTGTTGTTTGAGATGGGCGGTAGTCACGACTATACATTACCACCAGTCTGGGAGTGCATCGGTAGAATCCTACCGTGGGTATTCCTCATGTCCTTGTCATATTTTCCTGGTCGAGCCACCTATGATTTTGATTTAACGTTGTCGTATAGCGCTGCATCTCTATCCACCGATGGCTTAGTAGTGTTTTATATGCAATGTTTACGATAATGTATAAACGGTGTAAGGGTAAAAATGTTATTTCAGTTATGCTATTTTCAATAATATATTTAACCATAGTCACTATTGTAATATTGTATTGTATTTTAAGATTTCTATTTTAAGGATCCTTAAAGGATGGAAATCCCAATAAGTTACTGATGCATTTCAGTGAATATTTCACTTGAGTTGATTCATTGATATAAGAATGTTAGTCCGGATTCGAGTTGTTTTGTTTTCCATTATTTCTCGGATCAGACCGAGTGTTGTAGTATTAAGATTTCACCTTTTGAAGTTGGAGACTTGTTGAAGACATCATCTCTATCTATTGGTACTGGTTATTTCTCTTTGTATTAGAAATTCTTGTATTTAGACTTCTGCATTCTATAACTCTGATATTATGTATAAATTTTAAAATTTATTTAGTAGCTTCATGAACTACTATTGTATTTTATTTATTCCGCTGTGAGATATCTGCTATTCTGTGTCTGTGTTTCTATGATTTGATTTACTGAACAGCATAGCAATAACAATATGTCGTTTCGAATGGTTTGAGTTAGTTCATTAACCAACTTGAAGCAGTATAAAAGGCAGGTCGTTACAGGTTCGAAGTGGTTTTGGTCCAGTTCACATCTCAATCTCCTCGAACTGACACGTCAATAGTCCAAAAGCAATATCTATTGATAGTCGGGTTTTTAACAATCAACTCAAACGGTATGGATAAGTACATCGGCAGCTCAGGCCCTTTTCAAATCTCTCCTGTTTTCGTTACAACATAACCATTCACTTACTCCTTTATAATAAGCGTACTGACAAAACCCACCTCATTATTTCCTTACCTCGAAAATATTGCTATATTTTCACAAAAACCCATTTATTTCCTTTACTTTGGAAATATCACTATATATACATAAAATCCCTTTCTATTTCCTTTACTTTGAAATGTTTTATATATTCACAAAGCCTCTTTTTATTTCCTGTACTTTAGAAATATTTCTATATATTTATAACCAATTTGTATAGATTTAATCAGCCATTCTTATATAGCTAACATGATCTCATATGGCGCAATGTTTACAATATAAACCCAAAAGGTTTAATTTAACTTCAAAACTCTACCGAATAAGGCTTACATTAACATTTATGGAAATAATAATTAAATTTCCATATCTACTTTCATTTCTGAACCAACTTGACCCCTTATTTCCATTTCCTCGAAAATCACAACCATTTACTCTTTATTTAAATAAGTGTATTTACAAAACATGTTATTTTCATTACTTAGAAAATAGTACTATATACTTAACAAAATGGTATAAGTATAATTACACTTCGTATCTGGTCTAACAATGTCAAGTGCTACATTGTTTATTATAAAACCCAATAGTTTTATTATATTTCTAAATCTTTGCAAAATAAGTTGCAATAACCTTCTTATGGAAATAATAATTTATTTCCCACATCTTTACTATTACAAACTAGTACCAATCCTCAGATAACCGTGAAGTCGTTCAAGTTGGGGTATTTTATTTACATCTCAGACCTTAATCGACAATGTTCTTATCCTAGGATAGATAAAATTTGTAACTCAATGGCTGATATTAATTTAAATATCATAAAAATTTCATTTACTATTTTCATTTAAGGATGATTTTATAAACCATACTTACTTTTGAAAACCTTCTTTCAGTTATATCCACTTTCGCTTAATTCGTTGATCGAGTAAACTCTTACTTAACACAAAGCTTTAAACTTCTCTAAACAATTTGTTTTATAACTCATATTTATTACGAAAATCCTTTTCCATTCTTTTAAATAACTTTCCTTTTATTTCTGAACATCTCCTTCCAACTAATTTTTTTACTTTATTTCATTATTAAGTAAATTCTTACCAAGACATAATCTTTAGTTTAATCCTCTTATATAAAATTCATTCAAAACTTAGATCTATTTACCCAATCCTTTATCCAAAACCATTAGGCATACTATTATCATACTTGAAGTAACGACCCATGGATTTTCGACCTCGAAAATCAACATAAAACACCATGTTGACTATTCAACCGTTAGTTCATTCATATAAAGAATTTGGAGGGTGAGAAATAGAAAGAAAGAAAGTTAGAATAAAAGAATAAGAAGAAGAAGAACATAGTAAACACGAATCTCACAGCGGAACGAATAGAATATATTATATAACATAACTTCGAAATACAAAACTGTATCTGTACTTACATGCATCATCAGAGTACGTCACATATATATATATCACAGTAGAAATAACTCTATATATAGCTAAATGTTGAAGCTTCCTGCTCCAAGCTCTTCCAAATATATCTGAAAAATCCCAACTACTTGACTGCTCGTACAAATTTGGGCACCCAAGAGTTTAGGGTAAAATAAAACAAAATAAACTCTGGGTCAGTCATGGGACTGGAATGAGTAAACTCCAACCATTCTGTTTAACTTTTTAAAACCCATTTCACAAGAAACGATAATCCTAAGACCGATCCACATGTAAATACGAATGGTATTTACCTTATGATAACCCAGAACATTCTTTTAAAACAATATTATTATGATAGTATAATAGTGTCTAATACAAGTAAATAACAATCTAGCAAAATGCTTACATCTCACGCTCTACATATATAATATACGAATCAAAACCCGCGGGCTCTTATTGGAAAATGGATTTCCCACTATGACAAGTTATGAAACCACCTTCCGATCAGTGTACTCCAGAGGGGATACATGGGAGTTCAACAAGAACATCTTGCAACTCGGCCACACATGACCGACCATTCATTTCGCTTGAATATTTTGAATATATTGTCACCATACGGTTGGTATACCAACATAACCGTTCCCGGGAGATACAGAAGTGAAAGAATAAAAATGAATATTCTCTAGATGGTGACAATATACCTTAATTGGGAGCGATCAACTTAGCCATGTTGTCTCCCCGATTTTTGTCATTTCCCGGTTGATGAGGCTTGAGGTCATAACGTATCTTTTGACAGATCACCCCTTCATTTACTTTGATTGTCACATCGTCATACCCTCCAAATCACAAATTGATTTCCCCAAAAATACCATGGATATAAAGACAAGAGAAAAGAATTCCTCTGCCATCAAATGTGAATATGTTTGCATAGATCAACTTACGCAATCTATAAGATATACTCTGTCAGACATTCATCCATACAAGTTGTCCTGTGACTAGACAAACCAAAGGAACTATTATGTAAATTCATCTTAGGCAATTTCTATCTAGGATCGCCAAAAGAGCCCTTACATAAACTACTTCTTTAATTATCTTCATCATATTTGATTCACAACACTAATGCCCATATGGAGCGGTTTCTAGATAAAAATCTGATCCTGGTCTCTCCGTATGACAATGGAAAAATAGTCAAAAACTTTGATAGCCGGTTATTTAACTATCAAAGAAAAATATCCATACAAACAACGATTTTATTTCCAAATGGAAATTATATCGATCAACCATCAATCAACATTGAGCCCCTTTAATTTAATTTACCAGTAATTTATTCACTTCCCAATTTCCTTTTAATATCTCTACTTCAGATATTCCTCAAAACCAGTTTACCCTCTCAAGATTCGCGGAACAACATTTCCATATATTCATAATTCTTTATTTTATATGCTTAAAAAATATACGTTATTTACATAGAAAACATTTCCATTTCTTATATTTAAGCACCATTATCCTTCCACGTCCATCAGTCCCTAACCATAGATTAGTGATGTTGATATGGGCTGTAACTTTGAAAATTTTGGTTTACAACCCCATATTGATGTTGATCAAAGCTATATTGGAATTTAAAGCTATTTTGATGTGGATGTGGCCCGTAATCGAAATTATTGAAATTTGAATTGAAATCGCAATTTCGGTCATTTCTATGATTTTTAAAATGATGGTCAGTTGGAAATTTTTGAAAAATGTTGGAATTGGGATCACGAAATTTCGGAATTTTTTTCCTTCTGAGTTGTAATTCATACTCATACTCTTCTAGAGGACGTCTACTCAGGTTATTATCAAACAATTCTCTAAGGGATGTTTTTTGAACCAGACATTTTAATGAAGCCAAGATAGGACAGAAACTATTCTCACTTCAAAATAATATAAAATACTAAGTTGTGCTCTATTAAGTAACTGACTTGGTTAGAAGGGGGAAGAGGGTCTTATAGCCGTTCACTTATAGTATAAATACTAAGGGGTACGACTAATGTTTTATGGGTAGTATGCAACCTATTTTGCTAATAGTTCAAGAAATTGAACTACTATATATCCGCGATCCAATTATACGAGATAGACAACTTCACAAAGCATCACCTTTCAATTATATTATTTTATATGAGATCGTATTTTTCTAGAATCAACGTTTAATGAGTTTTTAAAGTTGAAAACCAATGAAAGTGATGATAGTAGTTATGGAAATTTCAATCAATCACAACAATCAGATAATAATATTGTAGAAATTAAAAAAATTATACAAGCAAGCCGCTGCCCCTGCTGAAATTTTTTTACAACCAATTTCGATATATTTTTAAGCAACTGCAGCACCGGTAGAGTTCAGAAAATTTTACAGTGGGGGTATTGCAGTCTGTCCAGAGAAATTGAATAGCTTGCTCCACTACAAAAAAAACATGTCTTTAGTTACATTTATTGGTAGCGTTTATGGTGTGAAAGAAACCTATGCTATTTTAATCTTTTTTTTCATTAGAACGTAAACAAAATTCACAGCCAATAGCCATCCACTTTGTCACGTTTATTATCTTTGCCCTTTTCACCAAAAATTCCCTCCAAGCGAAAATTTTCCCCCTCAATTTGCTTCCTCTTCACAGTGTACGTTTATTCGCTTCAGCAGCTTTGGCTTTCGTTCCCCTTGATTATCATCTCTAGTTTCCCCTCGATTTTCATCTCGTCCTCCGCTTCCGTTTATTAACCTACACCATATAATTTGGGACCGTTTATTCAGCTACCGTCGCATAATTTGGGTACGTATGTTTTTCCGATCGAGGTATTGGTTCGTTTCAGATCTGGAAATCGATTCAGATTGAGGTTTTAGCTTCGTTTCAGAGGTTTATTTACATATTCCTTCTATGTTTTCAGTTTACATATATATATTTGAATATGTAATGATGTGTAAAGAAGAGGTTGTAACATGTTTACCTCATCTTACTATGTAAAGGTCACCTTAATATCACCTGTATTTATAGGAAGCTCCATTGCATTTTAATAATTGTATTCCTTAGTTTTTCATTTTTTGTTTTATAACAAGCGCAAACGTTTACTGCCACACGAATGAGTGAAAAACAAGACTAGAAAATTATAATAGCGAATAAATTTGATTTTTTTCCTTTTCTACTAAATGTTTCAGTAGCTAATTGTTCATATTAAAATTAACTTTTCCCTCTTTTGACCTCTGAGTTGCAGATTTAAAGTTATTAGAGGTCTGAGATTGATTTTTGTATTTCGAACTCATATGATATAACAACTTTTCTTTATGGATATAGTACTACCAAACTAAGCTTGGTTGGGCTAAGTTTTGAAAACTAGGTCTGGCTTAGTTTATACGAAACCGATCTTGACTATTTCAAACTAACTCAGAACATATTTTTTAGCACCTATTCATTTTTTTAATACAGTATTAGAAATAAAAGTTTAAATAGTGTGGCAGTTATATGTTAATTCATAGAAACATTCTGAATTTTTTCAACAAGTTGATTTTTTGACTCATTTCAGAAATAGAAGGTTTCAGTTTTCATTTCATAGTTTGAGTTCGACATATAAATGGTTTCTTATGCATATAACCGATCTGTGATTATCAAGTGTTATACTGTTAAATGTTGTTGAAAGTTTTATGTAATACGGTTTTCCCCAGTTCTACAAAAATTGTTTTATAGCTGCCATGTGGGTTTGTGCGCACTACGCAGGACAAGATGGTTGTACAGAGGTTTTAGACGGTAGGTTTCTTCACATATAAAGAGTAACATCTCATAGTTTTTCTGATCAAATAAAGTTTCTAAATGATTATCCCCATAGAATGTCCTATTTACTAAATGGTTGGATTGAAATTTGATTGGGTTATAAACTATTTCCCATCTGGAAGATCATATATTATATGTCATCCTTAGTGTGACTAAATGTTAGAACATTTTTAGAGGTAAATTTCAATTTTCTACTTCTATTTTTTATGTGCTTATATTTTCTAGTTATCCCCTTTATCCATTGCTTATTCTGCAGAAATGAAGTATGACTTCTGCGATCGTTTAATAAAAACAAAGCGCAAATTTTTGCTATAGCTAATACTAAGTCAATGCCGAAATCCACAAACCTGAACAATTCTAAAAGACAGAGATCTCCTCCTCCATGGTCTGCCAAAATAGAATCCATATAATCTTGTAATCAGCTTAAGTCTGAAAGGTGTTCTGCACTCAACTTTTGTCCCTAATATTGTCACCCAAAATTATCATTATTTGGTACTTGATTACTAATACTGTTTACTAAATTTGCATGTGAAGAAAGGAAAATTTATATGCAGCGGACTGCAAGCTAAGCTGAAGAGGTTGGCTCATTTTAATGTTGAATTAAGACAATATATGCAAACACCTGAAGGACTTGCACAAAAGAAATTTTCAGGTAATCGGCTTGACCAAATTATATTTGTTAAACAAAATTTGCAGACAACGCTTCTGAAGAGCCTTCAAATAATATGAGCAGAGAAGTGATATCTGATAATGAAGTCATAGAGTCATCCAAAGCTATAGTTGGGCAATGCACTGATATGTGTCCAGGTATACACACAATATGTAAATTATTTCACTATACTTGATGCTTCAGAAAACTTTTGTATTTTTTTCCTCATCAGTTAAACCGATACTTTTTGTGTTTACTACTTAATATTAAACAGAATCTGAACGTGATGAGCACAAGAGAAAAGGAAGCCGCAATAAGTTTGAACGACTAAATGGGGAAAGGAATCAAACATCAAAATTTATTGCTACAAAAAGGTTAATAAACAAGTTTTCCTTGTATATTCATTGATTGACTTATTTTTTTCACTGAATTGATGACTTCTACTGGTTGATACAATATACTAGGACTGCTGAAAGAGATACATACTTGATAAGGCCTCTGCCAATTTTACGGATGACCATAGACTATCTTCTTATTTTACTTGATCAACCTTATAACGAGAACTTTCTGGGTATCCACAGCTTCTTATGGGACAGAATGAGAGTGTAGTGAGAATGGATCTCAGGATGCAACACATTTTCAATCAAGATGCAATAATCATGCATGAACAAATGGTATCATACCATTATATTTTCTTCTGAATAATTTGTGCTTAGTTATATGGATAATTTGCAAGGAATCCTCACATTTTTGTAAAGTAAACAAAACGTTAATTCGGGAGTTATCTGCTTATTTGTTTTCCACCTATCCTACTTGCTTTTTTTGGCATAGAAGATGACATGGATATAGAAATATATTAGTACACGAAACTATGCAAAAAAGCATGGTTATAGGTAGGGGATGTTTATTGCAATGACAACATAAACAAGACACTGCTACTTTGTAAACATGTATTCGTTTTCCACATCCTAGTACCAAAAATAGGTATGTTTATTTCAATTGCAATAGTTATGTCTATCATAAGTACTAAAATGTATTTTTTTTCCATTTTGATAAGACTACACATTCTTGCTATGCATGAATTGTTTAAATATAAAAAAGGGGAAGGGTTTAAAGTGCTTATTTCAACAATGAACAAATGAATAAGATATCTATTGAACTATTTCAATTGTATAATGATTATAAAAAAAGGAAAGAGTTTTTCAACTGAAAGAGAGTTCCGAGATTACTATGCACTTCTCAAGCTGGATAAGCAATTTTGTCTACTCATTTTTGTGTGTATGTGTACACTCTAAACTATTTGCAATTCAAAATTTGATTCCTATATCGGGAAGGCTACGATTCCTTCCAAATCGCAGTTTAGAACGTAACATCTCGCGGTTGTTATAATCACTGTTCCCAAACATACCATTTCATATTTTGTAAATACTTCGTAGATGCTGTTTCGGTCGAGTACACTTACTCTAGCACACCGAGTATCTGCCATATTATGCCTAATAGTAGTATTTTGACACTTCAAATATGACATGGTTATAACAAATATTGTGTTGCATTTGAGCTTCCTTGCTTCTTGTAGAATATAGAGTTCACTAAGATTGCTCCATTTAATATCCTGAATTTATCATTTATTTTCTAGTTTCAGTTAAGGGCAATACCTATAAATGTTTCTTGCTATCATAAATATATAATTTTTATTGTGAACGATCTGGCGATGTAAATCAGTAATATTAGTATTAGCATCAACATATGACTATAGAACTAGTTAACAGAAGGGGAGTTAGATGCAATAGCTTTTTGGGTATGACCATAACTTTGATTTCTAAAGGGCAAATTATAGGGACATTGGGTAGATTATGCATTTAATTATAAGTTTTGGTTGTTTCTTAGTGATTTTGACTGTATTAGATTTTCTAATGAGAAGAAAGGGGTAGGTCTACAAAAATTACATTTTAACTGAAATTGGTTCTCGGATGTATGAAGTAGTTGTGTTAGAACCCAATATTCACAGTTATCGATTTTCTTGATGGTCGAGGCCCTTATAGCCCCATTAGATTTAAAAATGCATTAGGAAAGGTGCTAGTCAAGCAAGAAATCCATTTCAAAAAGTTTGTTTTGGTTCAATTATTGAACACTTAGACAGTTGAATTATCACTATCAATTGTTGAACTTAATACACATTTTTAATACAAGTGCTATTGGTATCTTAATGATAAATAGATAATTGTCTTGGTAGTCAAAGCTGCAATTAATAATTATTAGATACATGGACACTTTGCATGAAGTTATCAGAAAAACAATCTTTCTTTTCTTATTTTTGAACCCCATACTTGATAAGAACTATGATGTATGCAGATTGCCTAATATTAGTTATGGCCGAATTTAGAAACCCGAATAAATGTTAATGCTGAAAATTGGTGGTTTTTTGATTACAAATTGGCATGTTTGGTGTATTCTTTGTTTAATGATTCACATATGTTGAACAAGAAATTAATGACTCATAATTTACGTGTCTATGCACACTCGAATACACCTATAGTTGTCAGAAATTCTACTTGAATACAAATTGGTGGCACAATATGTGACATAACATATCTGAAACATTAAACCTTTCCTTGAATTTGTTAAGCACAATAAAATCCAGTGGTTAATTTTTTGTTTGATTATGTGTTTCTTTTGCGTCTTGTGCTCTTTATGCATGGACACATATTGATGTGTGTAAATATCACACACACACACACACACACACACACATATATATATATATATATATATATATATATATATATATGTGTGTGTGTGTGTGTGTGTGTGTGTGTGTGTGTATGTGTGTGTGTGCGCGCGCAATCTGAGCGCTTATCTACTGCAATTGTTATCTGGACTGTCTTCTGGTATGCCCTTTTTTACAGTATGTGACAGTGTGAGTATACCATTGCATCTTGGCACATACTACTTCCTTTCATGAACATATATCTCAGAACAGTATTTGTCATTTTTCAGTGCATCTTAAAGATGGTGATAGTTTTATAGCCATCCATGCTTTATTTTTCTTCTAGTATAATTCTTGTTTGCTGCTCAGTTTTTAGGATGGTGAAAGAGGTAGTTTGCATGTTTTGACCACTTATCAGAAAATATACTACAAGCTGTTTCTGCTCAGGTATTGTACCATTGTCAAAATTGTAGTTTGTAACATGCTTTAACGTGCATAATTTAAAATGTTGAATGCCTAATTTTGAAGTCCATTTTCATTTGGCAATGAACCAGCAGAATATGCATAATTTAAAAGCTTGAATGCCTAATTTTGAAGTGCATTTTCATTAGGCAATAAACGAGTAGACGATGCTACATCCTCGTTTGATGCCCCAAAACAAGCTGAAGTTCATCCCCAAGAAAATGCAAATGATGATAACCAAATGGCTCCGGATAATGCTGAGGAAGGTTATCCGCATCTGAATGGGAGGCAGACGAGACTTAAAAAGGCAAGTTTTCAAAGTTAGGCTCAATAGTCAAAACATAAATACTTGAGAGTAAAAACTCATGTCTCAAATTCTGTTTGGTTGATTCAGCTTTTATGCATTCAATACAGAATGAAGGGAGGGAAGCGAATCAAGCAACGATGGTGGCTGAGAAAAAGAAATTAGAAAATCCCGACGAGTCAAGGGGTATTTGAAAACAAAATTGGATGGAAGAGAGGAAAAAGAAAATTGGAAAGCTTCTTGATTCCAACGACCTAGATATGACTTAGGCATACATGCTCGATACTGAAGAAACAGCTCAAACCAAGTACAAAATGTGGGAAAAAGTTCCTACTCCATCTGGTTGGGGTGGTAAGTTGCCAAAGATAATTTTGTATTAGTTGGAAATTATCCTTATAATCTACTTTTAGTTGATACTATAATCATCCACTTTCAAGTTTTGTTCACATTAATAACTGTTATAAAAATGTTTTTTGAAATATTGTACAATGGTAGTTGATTTGGTGAATTTTTGAATTTCAATATGATGAGGACGATAATAAGCAACTAATAAGAAACACACAAAGAACATCGAGTGTGATATGGAAGCCCATTAGAGAGCAAAAGAAGCAGATCCAGAATTCTATCATGAAGCTTGCAGTCTTCGGTATGGAAAGGTTTATACACCAACTAAGAATATGCTTATTTTGTGAGAAATTAAATTTGTTTCTGCACTATCAGCAGTGCAAATCTCCTTGTGTTTCTGTTATCTTAGTTGATACGTTCATGGCACCAATTTTCCAAAGTATATTGCAGCTTGTGTAAATACATCATCTTTGTCTTCATCTTTCCTTAGAAGTAACTTTAAAGTGCTATTTAATGGTAGACTGCACATTGCTTATTCGTTTTTCATTTGTCTTTTTAGCCTAATGAATAAATTGATAATACAAAACAATGATTCTAATTATGATTTTTATTTTTATTTTTCCTTGGCCTGTATCTTATTCTCAATTTGCCAGAACCCCGGAAGAAAATATTGATGGAATGATAAAGGAGCTTCAAGACAGAGAGGCAAAGCGCAAGTTGTTCAGTAAAAGGCGTAAGTTCCACGAAGAGAAAGACATTGATTTGATCAATGATAGAAATGAACCTTTTAACAAGAAGATAGAGCGAGCTTTCAGAAAGTACACTCTCAAGATAAGGGAATAAGGGAACATATTATTTCCTTCATGAACAAGAAGATAGCTCATTCAATATTTGTGTTCCTAATAGGTTGTTTCCTGTATTCCAATATTTTTTGCATGTAGTGATAAGGGAACATTTAATACAACACTTCTGATTTAGTATCTGATATATTAAAAGCCTGGAACATTGCATTTCTGAGAAACAAACATGATGGATTAATGGATCATAGCATTCTTATATCAATTCTTAATAATATTCTTATTAACATTTTGATATATTTTGACTACTAGATCATGACTTCATTTCGTATTATTATCTGAAAAGCGTTCTGATTATTTAGTTAAATGACATTTTTCAGTGAATTGCTAGAGTTTCTTGGTGGCACCTGTAAATGTGAGTGCCCAGGAGGATGTCTTCGATCGGACAAAGGACCGTGGAAGGACCCTGAGGTTTTGAAGGTGCACTTTTCATTGTTCTTAATTTTTACCTGTGTTTTATCCATTTATCAAAAATGGGAATGAAATATATGACTTTTAAGACACATCAGTGCATGATTTACCTACTTTTTCATACCTTTTTTGGCAATCCAATATAGTTTTTCCACCTGACCTGAAGTAAAAACTATTCTGACACAGTACCACTATCAATTGACAACTGCAATCTAATTTATTGCTTACTACACCTATGTTGCGAGTATAGCGCGAGTGAGGTTATAATTCCACATGCACTTGCTGACTGAAAGTCAGCATATTTTTTCAGAGATTATTAACATTGGGAATAACTCTAGCTAGCGTATTGCCACTTTTGGTATTACCATTGTGACAATGGTCATTGACATGCACTGATCTTTGGTTCTGTGATCATATGAAACATCCAAATAGGGTTGGCTATTTAGTTAGAGATGTTGCCATGATGGTATAGAAGAGAAACAACTCGTATAGTTTATAGAATAGAAACTAATCACTGAGGATATATTCGAAATTTAATAAAACCAAGTCATATGCATATTTTTTATATTTTGAAGTATTTGAACCTTTGTACTTGGTTCTTAGCAATATGATCATATCTTTTGAGTTAATTTTATAATAAAATATATGCATACTTTACAAACCGAAATGCATAGAGATGTGTTTGTGATATACAACATTTTGAGTTAATTTTATAAGAAAATTTACATGTACTTTTCAAACCGAAATACATAGAGATGTATTTGTGATACGATCTTTTGAGTTAATTTTGTAAGAAAATTTACACATACTTTTCAAACCGAAACGCATAGAGATGTATTTGTGATATGAAGTGCCTCTTATTGATGTTATCATAGAAATAATTTGAAAGAATCATCAACAATTTACTTTTTATTGATACTAATTTGATATTATTATTACTATATAAAATTAAAAAGTTCGTTTATTTATTTATGTTGTCATACCATTCTTATTATGCAACACCTTTTTATTTCATTTTGAATAAATTCATTTCTCTTTTCAGGCAAAAAAATGAGAAATATAGAACCATAAGTCAAAAAAAATTGCCTCACACAACTGAACGTAGAGAAATGGCTAGATTTATCGATGATCTGGTTAGTTAATTAAACTTAGCATTATTTACCTAGCTAGTTAATCTGATTTATTTAGTGTGGTGCGGCTAACTGAAAGCTCAATTAAGTAGCAAGACTATATAAATAGCAGCAAACAAATTTCACTGGTGTTTGATATAACTAAACTAAATATATGTTATTTGTATACTCTATTTATCAACTATGGTAACTAAAACACTTTAGACCAGCATGCCATCTATTATGGAAATTATGTATAACAGTTTAAGAAACTATACTACATGAGTTTGTAGTGCAACTACTCATCAAATATCACCAATCACAGTCAAAATATGTTCCGACTATAATCTTCAAGTAGCATGCAACCTCCAATAAAAAGACAAACATCTATCTTATCGTTTCCTCTGACATAAACTATTGTTTGAATGTTACTCGATAATTCATGGTAAATTCTCATTCTTGGTTATCAACCTTGTCTATAGGTAATTAGCTTTTCTGGAGTGAAGACCGTTAGCAACGACGAACATGATTTGGTTGTTATATGTATTATGGTATTTGTTAGTACTTACCATCTAAACTTATATTTGAATGCTTATGTATGTGAATTTGCTGATTTTGTCAAATAACCATTATCTAAATGCTTATGAAAAATACTTATTTGACTAATGTGTTTAGTTAATTGAGTATGATGAATATATGATTGACTATTGATTTAAATCAGACCTTTATGCGATTGTTACTGATTTTAATATGACTATTATATAACTGATTGCTAGAAATAATATAAGCCAATAACGGTATATAATAGCATTTAAAAATATGCTACAAAACATTCAACATGCTTTAGTAGCGTTAAGATTCGTTACAGAAACAAACGTAACACATCACCTAAATTTTTACTGGCAAAAAATAACTGCAACGAAAAGCTATTAGTTCCACAAAATAAACGCTACAAAAAAGGAAAAAATGACCCATGCACATATCTTCATTAGCGTTTATAAAACGCAACTGTACAAAATATTTGGTAGCATTTATCAAAACACAACCCAAAAAACAAAACTTTTAGTTGCGGGACCTGTAGTAGCGTTCTTTAAAACGCTGCCTAAAGGTTTTGGCAGTATTTTTCAAATGTTGCTAAAGGTCTTTTTTGGTGTAGTGCTCACGCTTCAACTTGACTATTTTCAATCAACTGTTGGCCTTAGTTTTCTTTGCCTTGTCCGTCTCTTCCACCTTATGATTCCTCTCTCTCTTTCATTTTTTTTATTTTAAGGAAAAGAAAAACAAGTAGAATGCTAATTGAAAATTGAGAAGGAAAAGATAATAATAGTAGACAAATCAATTCACAAACTAAGCAAACCTACCAAGGGAAAACAATCAAACTTACACTACAATCAAATGACAATCAGAAAACACGCGCAAGCCAAGAGAAAATCACAAAACGTGTAAAGGGAAAGGAAACGAAAAATAGGAGAAAATGGAACAAACTAGAGCCTACAACTTTCATAGACGGTCATACAACCTGCTATAATGAATTTAAACCAGTCGATTACTCAATACATTTACTCTAACACGCAACCAAAAGGAATTAAAACAAATCAACAACTCCAAGCTATTTATTGCAACAACATATTCCTTGTTTTTTTTGGTTGGTCTTGGCGTCGATGTATTTGGAGAAGGGTATCAGATTGGGTTTGGAATCGCGAATAGGGGTTTAGGTGCGAGTTTGTTGTTATGCGTCGCGACTGTCGAGGTTGTTTGCGTGGAGTTCAAGTGGTAGGATGTTTGAATTTGAGATGTTGGGTATGGTGGATGTTTGAGACTGTGAATGTTTGTGAGGAAAGATGGTAAATTTGCAATTGCGTGAGCTTTGGTTTTTTTTTAAGGCGAGATGTATTTGGTTCGTGGTTGAGGAAGGTGTTATGTGACAGGTTGATGATGGCCAAAGTGGTTTTGGCGGAATTTGTTTGACAGGGGAGAATGTGGGTTTGTTGAGGGGAAGGCACTTGATCAGTGCTTTCGGATCTGAGAGGAAGACGGTTTGAGTTTCGAATAGTCCTTTGGCTTGAGTTTCAGATCGGGTATGGTATTGTGAATTGGCAGTGCATGAACATTGTTTATGATGGCTGAACGGATGCTTGGTGTTTTGAGGGAGAGGATGTTCTGTGGTAAGGAGATGGGGTTGATGCAGGACGAGCTTGGGGTTACGGTGAAGAAGGTGGAGAGGATGGTTTGAATTGGTGGGTACAGGAAGTTCGGCTTGCTCGGTGATGATGGTGAGCTGGTTGGCGTTTGGAAGAGGGGGATGTGTACTGAAGATTGGTTGTTGCGTGATGATGGACTGGAGAAAACTGATGATGTACCAGAAATGGTTTTTCAGAATGTAGGGGGGAGGTTAGTAGGTGATGATGGAGAATTTGATGGTGGAGGTGAATTGTTATTGAAGATATGGGTGTGGAAGTTGTGCTATATGTTTTTGTAAAGAAGAAAAACAAAAAAATGGAAAGAAATAAGGAAAATTAAATTCTTTTTTTCATAGAAAATTTGTACAAGAAGACATGGAAAGAAATGTATTGAAAATTGGAAATGCAATAAAGAAAGTAATTGAAAACAAAAAGCAAGTTTTTTTCCTCTTTATTAGAAGATTATAGTACAAATGTTTTAATACTCAGTCAAACAATCTAGAAATTTTTTCTATATATACAAAAAACAAAAGGAAAAAATAAAACAAAATAAAAAATAACACGAACAAGAAATTAAATAAATAATAAAATTTAATCGTTTCCTCCCTGGCAACGGCGCCAAAAACTTGATCGATGCTTTCTAAGAACTAGAAAAGCACGAATTTTGTAATAATAACTGCAAGCGTACAGATCGTGTAATATGCAGGTCGAACACAGGGAGGAATTTTAAATTTTATTTCTTTGGCAAGATAGACAAAACTTGAAGGTTGATTTTGAAAACAAAAAATATTGAAAGTACAATTTGATTCAGAACAAACCTAATTGAACCGACGATCAAATCACAATTATCAATTGAAAAGCACATATAACTATTATTGAATTGAATCAGATCCGAATCTAATCAAATCTATATTCAATCCAATGACCTAGGAAAGCAATAAAAGAAACAAAAATTAAATTTGCAGAAATTGAATAATAAACAGGAAATAAAATTAGGATTACCGCTGAATCTAATCAGACGACCAATCACTATTGAATCTAACCAGATGGTCAATCACTGATGAAAATAAATGCAAAAGACAAATAGTGCTTTACCAAATCTAATTGTGTAGACACCACTAATTGCTAAGAAAATAAAAATGTAGAAAAAAAGAAAAGAAGACTAAACTAGATTAATGGTAGAAAAATTACAATAGAAAAGTGTATCTTCACAATGGGTATACATGTGTATTTATAGTTAAGTTGCAAACCCTAATCATCTAAATGGACCTCCTCATCAAAGATTGTGGTATGATCCTCAACTTATCCCTCTTTGCCATTTGTCAATTACAAGATTTCCAAAGATCTTTTCTTCCAATCTCTTTTAAAAGAAAATATGCTAGCCCAATGTGAACACAATTAGCCTCCAAGGACAGCTTCCTATGCAATTCTTCATGTATATGACATATATTCTTCACTTTTAAAGTTGTATAAGGCTTGAAAAACTCATCAGTAAAAACAACAAAATAATGCCCAACGTAATATTTATTTATATACAAAAAGATAAAACATAGGTGCATGAAATAACATATTTTTATGCTAATCATGAACTATTAAGTTTATCATCTTTTATTATGTATAGTGAACCACATGTGCTATTGAAGTTTTAGAAAATCACCTCTGTCTTATAAAGAAGCAAGAGTGAATGTATGGTTTGTTAATACTAATTTTGTTCACATGCATTGCTAATTATTTATTTGGACATATACATTTTATTATATGTATTTTTGTTCCGGTCAATATTAGAAATGACACCGAATAATAATCTTTATTTTCATAATAAATTAGATGATCCATGAGCTTTGACTAATGTCAGACCCTAATTCAAGAGAATTGATTAGAATTCGACATAGAAATACGACCGAATATATTCAAGGTGTTCGATATTTTATGAATTTCGTGAAGCTTCATTCACCGCCTGATTTTGAAGTATGCAGTTGTCCCTGTATAAAGTGTAGAAATTCTAAAAAATTACCTTTTAAAATAGTTGAGAAGCACTTAATTCTTTATGGTATGGATCCAACATACGATGAATGATTTTTTCCATGGAGAACGAAATCACAATGAAGCAACGATCAATCCTACACTCCATGTTGTCATTGAAGATTCAGTCGATCATCAATTTCAAGAGGAAAACCCTGTAGAAGGTGGTTTTGAAAACCTTGTTGATGATGCGTATGGTTTATATCACGGTGCATAAACATCTTATGGTGGAAACCATGAAAATACAATGAATAAAAAAGAAAAGCAAGTGAAAAAGTGTAATCTCCATTTGAAGAAGGTCTTACAACATTAAATGTTCTTATATAGCTCCATGGCTTTAAAAAAAGAATTTAATTGGTCAGGAAACAGTATGACTGAGTTGTTGAAGCGGTTGAAACTATGGCTTCCGAAGGAAAATACATTACTCGATAAGTATCCTACAATGAAAAAAATGCTAAAAGATCTAGGAATGAATGTAAAAGGAATATTGCTTGTGAAAATGATTGTATATTATTTTGGAAGGGGTACGAGGATGCATTAGAATGTCCGAATTGTAATACTTCAAGATTTAAAGTTAAAGAACACGTAAAAAAATCGAAGTCACAAAACAACCAGAAAATAAATATTTTCCCATTATTCCTAGATCAACTAGGTTGTACACCGTACCGTGGATAGCTCGAAAAATGTTATGGCATAGTGAAGCAAAGCCTTCTTGGGACGTTATGCATCATCATGTTGATTCAGCTGAATGGAGATCGCTTAAAAATAGATGGCCGGATTTTGCTGTAGATGGAAGAAATGTTTGGCTTTGCACTGCAACTGATGGATTTAATCCTAGTGGAGTTCAATCTAATAGTTATAGTTGTTGGCCATTGTACATGTATTCCTATAATTTGCCCGCTTCATTATGTATGAAACCTGAGTTTCAAATGTAGTGTTTGTTGATTCCTGGACCTAAAGCACCAAGCCAAGATATTGATGTATATTTAGAACCTATCTTGGATGAGTTGAAGCAACTTTGGATAGACGTGCCTGCATTTGACATGAATAAGAAAGAGCAATTTACTTTGAGAGCAATGCTTTTATGGGGAATCCATGACTTACTAGTATTTGGAAATTTATCTGGTTGTGTGACACATGGTTACAAAGCATGTCCGATTTGTGCTACAGAGACCGAGTCAGAGCGTATTGGTAATAAGATTTATCAATATAAAGTATAGAAGATTTTTGAATAATGATCATCCATATAGAGAATTGAAATATGAATGGTATAGAGATGTAGAGCATAAGGAACCTTCCACACGATTGGTAGGATCAATGCTTTTAGAAAAGCTTGCTCATATCAAATATGTACAGGGTAAAAAAAAAACTAATATAAAACGTAAACAATTTGATGATGATAATTTTGTAAATGAGAACGACGATAAAGAAAGAACAGCATGGTATAAGAAATAAATTCATATTACCTTACAGTATTGGAGTAGTCATAAAGTGTGACATACGATTGATGTGATGCATACTGTAAAAAAACGTAGCGGAGCATCTTATCAACTTGCTTTTTGGTAAGAAATATTCTTCCAAATTTGCATTTGATAAGGATTACAAAATTCAATGTTGCGAGATCTTAAAAGATGCAAAGCTTCCATCATGCTTCTCAACAAAGATAGGCAATTTAGTTAACATTCAACCACCTGCTTTGAGCATTAGAAAATCATATGATTATCATATTATTATTCAATATTTTCTTCCAATCATGGTTCGACATGCCTATCCAAAGTGTCATGACTTAAGACGTGCGATTTTGCAAGTATGCTTATATTTCAAAATTATTTGTTCGAAGGTTTTTGTTCGAGATCATGTTCAAGCTGCTAAAGATATGATTTCTGAGGTGTTATGTGTGTTGGTCCACTACTTTCCTGCTGATTTCTTTGATATAAGAATACATCTAATGATGCATTTGGCTGATCAAGCATTACTTTGTGGACCTATAAATTATATATGGATGTATCCATTTGAGAGGTGCATTATATCTTTATAAAATTACTTATTTTATTTTAGAAATATATAAAATGACATATTCTTTATTTCTTGAATAGAGCTATGAAGGAGTTGAAGAATATACCAAGTAATAAATGATATGTGGAAGGCTCAATTTCCGTAGCATATCTTGTTTCAGAATCAATTAGATATGCAATAAAATATATGCCAAATCCACGTATGGGTAATCATAGTGCTAAACAAGCTCCGTTTTTGGATGAGAATGATAATGATATGTACGAACGTTCAATTATGGAAGGCAAAACTATCAAGATGTCTGGTGTACAATGTTTGCAGATTCGAAGATGGATACTTTTTAGAATTGACATACCAGATTGGGATGATTATTATAGGTTCGTATTATTCTCGTTACGCACTTCGTTAAATATAACATTATATTTATTTAAAATATTACTTATAATTTGTAGCGAGTATTGTTTGTCCGTAGAAAATGCTCAAAATGGTAAAAAAAAAGACTGCAGACAAAAGCGGAAATGATAATACAGTCTGAATTTATTGATTGGTTGCACAATAAGGTTTGTCAGACCTGGTTCCTATTTCTAAATTTAATAATATATAAAATAATGTTTAATGTATTTTAGTCGATTTAACAGCTAACTGAAGAAAAATACATGGATTCAATGTTATGGCGTTATGTGGTGGACTGCAATGGGAAGCTAGAACTCAACTTAAGTGTAGAATCAATGGTTATATATTCTCTCCACAACATTATGATAACAAACTATCAACCCAAAACAACAATGTATGCATGAATGTAATCACAAAATTTGTAGCAAGTGCGAAAGATTTAAATTCCATGGGTGATGATACTACGTGGTATGGTGTTATCAAGGAGATTATTGAAGTTCATTATTATGAAACTCAACATGTAGTTTTTTTACTGTGATTGGATCAATGTAGCAGACAAATCTATTGGTTGTAAGATTTGTACCGACTCTAATTTGTTAATGGTAAATCTAAAAAAATTAATGAAAAGCAGTAGTGGAGAATATGGCGAGCCTATCATTTTATCGTCCGAAGCAAGTTAAGTCTTCTACATAAGCGATATGCATGATGCGGATTGGCCCATCATATAACACTTTCCTAAGCACATGACAAATAACATAGATGATTATGAGATGCCAACTGGCTTTCAATCTATTTTAAAGGAGCAACCTGACTTAACTACATTGTTGAAATGTATCGGATTGAAATAAACATGCATGGTTGAATAATAATTATTTTGTTTACTTGTTTCTATGTTGTATTGATGTTATTATATGCCTGGGAATGCTTCTTTTTGCTGAATATTTATAACGTTTTTACACTTGTCTTGAATGCATCATATTAATGCTATCACTAACTCTTTCTTTGTGGTATTGATATCTTTTACAAATATGACCTAGTGTAAAAAAGTAAATGACATGAATTTAGATTTTGTTATTTTACTATTGTTTTCCTTTTAACCTTCACATTTGCTTTTATGTTTTTAAAATACATTCACCGTTTGTAAAGTATTTGCATTAATTATAGTTATAATCCCGCATCATTACATACAAATGACACAGAGGACGATGATGTTCCTCCTCCCCCTTCAAACAAAAGTATTTAACACTTGTGCATTTGGAAGGTGCAAAAGGTAGTGATGCGAAAAAGTGGGCCTCTCGTTCTGGTGTTTGGATTCGCTTTCTCATTCCAGTTGGATACGAAGGATTGAATGATGTAGATAGTGTTATCAAAGATTACTTATGGAAGACATTAATGGTACGTAGCTGTTTATTTCTAGTATATTTAAATGTCTATTTTTAGTTCATGTTTACTGATATGTGGATATGCTAGCAACAGATCACTCAGTTATTAACACATCTTAAATCATCCAAAACATCCGTTGTAAAAATGTACATTTTCTATCAAGGAATTAAACCTAATAAGCTAGGCAACATTACCTACCTGCAAGAACACATTTGTTATGTACGCTCAGTAGTGCAAATGTTTATCTGATAAGCTAGGCAACATTATCTAATAAGCAGGCACCAGTCATGTTTATCTGCTTAAACTGTATTTATATCATGCAGTTTTCTACTGCTCAGCTTGATAAATACCCCATTTCTGACATGCACAACAGGTAAAATTACGAGCTTAGGAGAGAGAGAGAGAGAGAGAGGACACTAATATATTTGTTTGATATCTCCCTATGGCCATGGAGAATCTGATCGTATTATTGGATCTGTTTTTCATATTTGTGTAGGGTTACATGCCTTGATAATGGCAACAACCACCCAGTCATTTTTTCTCAAATCAACATTCCGTATCTCTTGCTTTTCAATATCTTAATGTTGTTCATTCCTAATTTATTCTTGCATTAAATTCACATGAATATTTTAGGAATGTATTTTTCAAGATAAGCCATTCCTTTTTTTTGGTAGGATCCATACTAAAATTATGGCATTGGTGTGCGTGAAGCTAAAGTAACGATAGCATTTGTAATATTCAAGGGGTGACCAACTATTGATGTGTCTGGTTTTGTAATGTAAAAGACCTATTGCTTTCCTCATATATAGTTTGACTTGCAATCCCTAAATTACAGTTATAGATGCCTGAATTTGTGATCTTGGTTGCAAGAATTTTTTTACACAGCACATAGCAACTAATCTCCTTTATGATTTCACTACTATTTATTTGGGATAAGTATTGAAGTGAGTAGAGTTCCTTTTTTTTTTGTTGTTTTCAAATTTACACACTTCTAGTTATGCTTTTATGCTATATGCGCTAAAATTTTGTTTTTGTTTCAACAGAAAGAATTTGACTTGAGCATCGACCCCATGGTAGCTAGACCAATATTAAAGAAGAGATTTCGCAACGTTATCGATCTTTCAGGTCAACGATACGTAATAGATTCCTCAAAAAGATGGAGCACTCATACCCAAACAAGTTGCACTTAACAATAGTCCCGGTGACATTGACAAAGTATGGTGGCAGAGGTTTGTTGATATTGAATATAGTAATAATAAAAAGAAACAATGTAAGACAAATTCCGAAAATAAAGCCAAAAGCACTTTGATCCATACATTGGGAGGAAAACCTTATCTTAAAGTATAGGAAGAATTGGTATGTAAAAGAGTTTTCTATATTAATATTAAAAAAAAAAATCATGAAAATTTTCAAACGCAGGTAGCGAAGAATCCCGGACGGAAGGTCACGCGCACAATGGTATGGAAAGTCGCTCATATAAGTAGGAAAACAGGGAAGGTGATTGCTAAATTTAGGTGATACAAAATCACGAATAGATGGAAAGTAAATATTGGTTTAATATGGAAATGCATGAATTAATTGATTGCATTTGCATGAGATGGAAAAAAAATGCAGACGTTAATTTCTTCCATCTACCCTAAGGAAAGAGATTGATTTACTTTCTGTGCATGCACATTTGTTGCTATTGTAATTAGCCTCCATTATTTTATTACCATATGTTGGTAATTTAATTGATGACTCACATATGGCATAAAGCCAGTGATTCCCAGTGGTGTCTCTTCTTATTAAGCCTGTTTGAGGTTTAAATATGTAAACTCTTATTTTGTAATCTCTTGTAATTCTCTCAAGTGGAATAAAACCTCTCTCTTTTGTACTGGACGTACACTTCTTATGGAGGATAGTGGAACCAGTATAAATATTGTGTCTCTTTGTTTCTCTATTATTGTTATTTATTATTTGTTTGATGTAATAGAATAACTGATATTAGATTAGATTGATGTTCAATTGGCGAATCTAGATCCTGCTTATTGTGCTTCCGCATTCGCACAATTTTTGTATAACAGTGATTCCATGTGCTACCAAGAAATTTGTAAGTAATTCAATACATTCCATGTCTTATTCTGTTATTACCTATATTATGCAACTTTCTGTCCATCCCCTATTATTATTTTTGATAATGTGTTGCCAAGTTAGTTCCCAGTGCATAGCCTAGTTTTAATGATCAGTCTGTTTTATCCTGAACTCTATAAACTCATATTATCCGAATAAATACACAATAGCGATAATTTAAAAACTTTTAAAGTACGTCCGCTCTAGTGAAGTACAAAGCAGTTCAAACATTTCGGCTCTAAGGCGCGACTGCGTGCACACATGTTTATAAACCAACGATGTCATTACACTTGCAGGGAGTTCCATTAGCTGTGCCACATTCGCGCGCATCCTGTTATCCTGTTGTTTTCTCTCTAATTTATTCAAAAATTTGACTTGCCCTTGTATCCAATGGATATGGGTCTGTGATTTCCATTAGTTGTGCAGGCAAACTTGCCTCTACAAGTTTATGTAGAATCTCGCCTTCTGTTATTTTTTCATCAGTTGGTCTTACGCCTGTAAACATTTCTAGAGCAAGCATTCTGTAGCTGTATACATCGCCTTGAGTCGGAAATTTTCCAGTCATTCCATACTCTGTGTCATCATTTGTGATGAATTTTTGCAATATGAAACATTTTGGTTATTAGAAAAAACCGGTATATTATTCTTATATATCCTACTCATAATGGCAATATAGATCTTATTATGGGTATAGTTATCACACTGATATATTTTTATGAAAATCTGTATTCAAATATGTATCTGACAGTTCTTACAATATATGTCTTCATCTTCTATTTACATACAAAATTATAAGACTTCACTCTTTTCTTTGGTTTCAGGAAGTTTTCCTACCATTATATCCTGGTTATATATAATCATATTACGTCATGGATATTACATGTAAAATTATGTAACTTTAGAGATACATGTTGCCACCTCGACTCTCCCTACTACTTCGCATCTAGTTCCTACTGCTTTTCTTCCATCCCCCCTCTTTTTTTGCTAAAGAAGATGATTTTCCGCCACTCGCATCTGTTGCGAGTGTTTCGAATTCAAGCCAAAAGTTGTCTAATGCATACAACTTCAAAATCTCGTTTGGATGTTATTGAAGCTAGACAAGGTGAACCCGCACAGAATTTTTTTGGCAAATGAACTGTTATAACGTAGTCCTTTTTCTTATCTAGTGCTTGGTGATATCCTATAGGGTTTGGGCTTACCAATTGATTTGGAAACTGGGCTTGTATATGGATGTGCTTCTGCTTTGAATGCGGAAACTAATAATGGTTTCGTCCTTGATAACGTGATTGTTTCACCTGATATTGGAAATGAATGAGCCTCCCTGACTGCTGCTAATGTTATTTTAGGAGATGAAGCTCCCACCTTAGATTAACCAACACAACCGTAAATTTTTGCCAAAATATTCGACCCATCAGATTTTTGTCACACACACACAAATATATACATACATACTCTTCAAACTAGGATATAGCTACCTAACCTATATTTAAGTATTATAAAGCGTCTCTGCATATTATATAGCTATTCTTATTTCTTTTTCATTGACATCACTACTGCAAAACAGGTTTGTTGCTTCCCCTCGTTTGCTTCGGTTATTCTTATAGCAGAAGCAAATAGTATCATTTGCTTCTGTTCTGTTAACAACATAAGCAAATGCAGCGAAGTAAATCGTATTACTTGCTTCGGTTATGCAAGAACCGGAGCAAATAGTATAATTTGCTTCTGTTGTGCCAAAAACCAAAGCAAATGCACCAAAGCAAATTGGGTTATTTGCATAAGTTGCTTAGAAACTGAAGCGAATGCACCGAAGCAAATAATGTACTTGCATCAGTCCCATAAGTACAGAAGAAACTACACCGAAGCAACAACGAATTATTTTACCAAAGCAAATGCAAGTATCAATAATCATAGGCAACCTTTCATATGTCATTATTTATAATTTATTATAACAAAAGATTGGCTGGAACCCCTGGCCTTCGCCGTAGTGCATTTGGGACCCTCTCCCTGAATTTGACTTTGATATGGACCTTTCCAGCCCCAACCAGCCTTTAGTTCCCGTTGACCAGTAACCCACCCAGGATTACACCCCACCGCCACCTCCTCCCCCATTCCTCAACGGCCTTTCCCCTATGATTGCACCTGCTTTGTCTAGCTCGACCGTTCGTTGTAGCGCACGTATTCAAGCATCCATCTCAGGTACATAGCCGACTCTTTTCATCCCAACCATACTGGATACCACCATCGACTGGGAAGAATCCAAAGGTAGCACCGGCGCTGGAGGCACTCAGCAACGTCGCCTCTTCCCTCGACAATTGTAAGTTCATCTTGCGCAGCACATTCCCTCGCTATAGTCAAACTTTTTGTGTTTTATGGTTCGCTGCTGCTAGTTTACATGTCTACGTGGGGAGTTGTGTTAATGGGGCTATTTTGTGGTGTTTTGATGTAAGCTTGTTTAGTTTGCACATTAGTTTAGTATGTAATTAATCGTGCTATGCTCTACAAACTCCCTGCATGCAATTTGCATGCTTTATCGCATTGTTAGCCATCGGTCAGGCTTGTTGACCGATTATGTTATTATCTTATTAGTAATATTATCTAATCAGGTGTGTAGAATCGCTCTACACAACCGTTATGCTCAAAAAATTTTTTTTTATAGTTATAGATTATTATAGATAATCAATAATTTTATTTTATATTTAATAATTTATTGTAGTTAATTACTAATATTTAGTAGATTGTAGTTAACATTTATTAATTTCATTTAATAATTAACAAATGAATTAGTACTAAATAATTAACAAATAATATTTAAAATTGAATGTTTAACATTTATTATTTAATTAATTATTATTATTTAATAATTAATATCTAATAATTAATTTTTGATAATTATTATTTAATAATTACTATTAAATAATTAATCATTAATAATTAATTAATGTAATTAAGACTAATATTTAGTAATCAATGTTATAATTTAATACTTATGAATAATCATATACAACCTACAAAGTCATTATTCATAATTTATTATCATAAGCAACCTCACACATGTCATTATTCATATTTATTATAATGAATTATTATCAATAAATAATTTACAACTATAAATTATTCTCAATAATCAATTATTATATTTAATAACTTCTTGTAGTTAATTACTAATATTTAAAATTTCACTAACTAATTAATAAATGAATTATTAATTAATTTCTAATAATAATAATAATAATGTTTGTTTAACATTTAATTATCAAACAATATTAATATTAAAAAAATTAAAATTCTAAATTAATAAATCAAATTTTTTATATAATAATTAATATCTATTGTATATTGTGATTATGAAGAAATTAACATTGATTATTAATAAATTTTATAAAATAGTTAACTAATAAAATCTAATAGTTAGTTAGTAACTAGTAGTAAAAATAGTAAGACTACTACTTAATATTTACTATATTAACGTTTAAGGTTTTAAATTTAATCAATAAGTAATATGTAGTAATTAAGATGTAATGTTTAGTTATTAATTTCTAATTGTTATTCATTAGTAAGTGGTATACCAACATCATCAACTAGTTTGAATGTTATAATCTGAGAACAGGCGCTCGCAAATCATTAGACCCGCTTCGCAAAGCTGAGAACAGGCCCTTTCAAATCATTTGTGATTTCTAATTGTTGGGCTTCTAGATGCAAGAAAGTTGCGGTCCTTATACTATCTCCACCCGCTTCGGAAATTATTCTTCAAGTTCTTATACTCACGTGCTTCTGCTCTTTAAGTTTCCACACTTCTCATTCCGCCGCCCCCTTTCTTTCCTTGCTCTTCGTTTTTTTGGTTCTTGCTTCCAGATTGATTATTCAGAATATCGATCTGAAACAGCCAAGATCTGAAGCTTCAACTCTTTCGATTGTTCATGACTTCGTGAACAGTTCCTTGTGCGGCGTCGATCTGAAACAGCCTCGATTTGGTGTTATTTTTATCTGCCTCATCTCGATCTGAAACAGGCGGGATCTGAAGCTTCAACTCTTTTTATTCAACAATCCTTAGTCTCCTGACGAATTAGTTGATATAATGCATAAATTTTGGAAGGATTGACTTTATTTTTACCCTTTTTACCCCAGGCTGAAAGAATATTCTCTTCATTTCCAGTGTCAGGTTCATGAACTTCTTCCCTTTATTTAATTTTAAACTATAGTTATGCAATTAATTTATATGTGTACTCATATATATACATATAAGGTTCATGTGCATGCTTGGTAATAGATTTATGGATGTTAATGGTATGAAGGACATGGTAAAAAAAATAACAATCTAAAGAAAAAATATGTGCCAACCAGTGGCTAGAAAACATGATATAAATATGGGCACAATCATGTGATTATTTCCTCCTTTAATAACATACATATAAATATGAGTGATGCAGGATTGAGTTCCTTAATGGTATCATGATTGTATTTGGGTTATGTATTAAAAGTCCTTTTATATGGTAATTATTTCTCCCAGTGAATTCTGATTCTCATGAATTTGTACTGACTTATTCGGTTGGTATAAGTAAACACACAACTAAAATATAAGATTAGAAGGAATATAATAGTTAATAAATACCAACTTTAACTACCAAAATAATTTTTACCTTATGAGTATACCATTCAGTGCGCTAATGGAATAGACTAAATTTTTATACAGGTACCATAAAATCTATGCAATTAGATAATTTAGATATACATATAGAAAATAGACAGAAAATTCTTTGATAATTTTATGGAAGTGAGAATTAGGCTGAAGGGATCCTTATTTAATTTATAAGTTATAGGACACTTTTGTATAATTAGTTTCTAGGACAATTTGCACAAAAAAAAAAAATTAGTTTACCTTTTTAAGCTACAAAAGAAAATAATAAATTCAGTCTTCTTCTTCTCTATACCTGAAAATGATCACTTTGTTTACCATTTTCCTTTAAATTGTTCTCAAAAGTTTTATTTTTCAGTAGTGTTGTCCTTAAGGCTTATTAGCTTGAACTAGGAAGCCCTTTGAATGAAAATCTCTTTATTGAGTATATTCTGTGTGGTCAAAGATTAGTTATTTTGTTGCTCATAAACTGTTATCATTTTTTTCGAAGCATTAATTTGTATGAATTTTGAAACTTCCAGTAAGCAGGCTTTATCCTAGCTACTCAAAAGGTTATGCCTTTCCTTCAAATTTAATTTTAATTTGCACAAAGCTCCCAAGTGATATTGTTATGTATATTACCTATCAATTTTAGTGCATTTGCACTTCTAAAGATTTCAAGGCATGTATATCCTGACTATGAATTTTAGCTGCCATATTTTATATGGGTTTAGGACATTGGCTCCCTCTAAATGCCTTTTTCTTTTTCATCCCATCAAGTAGATTATATAAATTGAGAAAATATATTAATGTCTATATGATTAAATTTATTTCAGTTGTAACCATTTCAATAATTTCTAGATAAATCTACGGTTTCAGGTACCATAAACTCAATTTTCATTTATTTCTCACTTACTGTTATGCACCTTGCACTTATTTTTTTCTTTCTATATTTGATATCTTCTCCAGCATTTACTGATAGGAAGAAGAAAGTAGGACAATTATGCCCACAAAAGGATTACATGTTATGAGGAATGCATTGACGAAAAATGCAAATTTTCCACAAAAGTACTATGATTGGCGGACTACGTAGCTTTAGCTTGCAGCTTTAAACACAGCTATTAATGTTCTTTTCTTTCAATTGATCATTAATTCGGTATGTGCATGTAAATTTTGGGATTGTAGTTAATTTTCTATATGAAATATTTTCATCCAACTCAAATTCTACATTTTTATTTCGTTGTGTAACATTGACATTTAGTTAGAATTCAATATTATATGTAGATATAGTATTGATATCTAGTTTTATTTCAATGTTTTATATTGATATTGCAGTCAGGTTTAGTGATATTGTTGTGCTTTCTATTCTGACTTCAAATGCAATTTGATGTTGTTTCAGGTTTAATTAAAGCCTGAAGCATCATTATTTTTTTCTTGCTTTAGCCACTTTTTTGCTTCGGTTGTTTGGAGCAACTGAAGCAAAATATTGGCCATTTGCCTCCTACGTAGAACGGAAGCAACAGGTGCAGACCTGTTGCGTCTTCTTCATTTTCTTCGGTTACTAAACCGAAGCAATAGGGCTAAAAAACCGAAGCAAAAAATATATTATTTGCTTCGATTATCTGTCCGAAGCGAAAAATTTTGGTCTGTTGCATCGTTTGCAGTTGCTTCGGTTCTAGAACAGAAGCAACATGGGGTAAATGACCGAAACAACTGACCTGTTTTGTAGTAGTGCATAACTTACATTGGTGTACCCTTTCATGCATATGTAGGTGTGTGCTTGACACACACACACACACACACACACACACATATATATATATATATATATATATATATATATATATGTAAATATATATGCCAATATTACTGTACTACCATATCATGTTAAGACTGAAGTTAAGACTCATAAAAAGCAATTTTAATTCCCACTACTTTGCCATTTATGGAGTGGTTTTGTCTGTTTATTTATCTGGCGGGCTAAATAAAAAGATATGTTTACCTTATATGTCTATATTATTATTTTTCTTCATTGATTGTGTAACTGGAAGTATCAAATTGCTTCTATAAGATATTAGTTTAGTAACCTGATAAATTTCGATTTATTGAAGATGCTTACGATGATATTTTTTTTTGTACTCAAATTCAGAATATTATAACTGCTAAATAATGTAGCATGGTAGGCATATTCTGAAACTAACTTTATTGATGATCTAGTATTTTCTTTTAAAAGTGCAACAACAATCATTCGGTTGTACTTGTACCTCCGCAGTCAATGTTCTATAGTCTAGTTGGGTTTTGTTATTTGTAAGTTGTTTTAAGCAATACTATATTATCATAGGTTATGCATATTTATTATCTTATTTCTGTTATTGTATTTTTACTAACTTATTTGCTGTACTGCCATATCGCATATCATGTGCCAATTAATCTGCTCATTTAATGTTGGAAAGTAACAATATCATTTGGTATGTAAATTAGCTCAGTTTGAATTTATGGGGGATTTTGATACTCCTGAAGATCCTGCTATATTTCTCTGCCCAAATGTGTCAGCTAGTTATTTTTAAGTATGCGCTAATTAGCTCAATTTATTTTCTGTAATGCCGTATCGCATATCATGTGTACATTTAGGCTTACTGACTTGCAGAAGTTCAGTTGTTCTGACTGTAGCATTCAAATATCTTTCATTGCAATCTATACTATAAGACTATAATAAGAAGTTGCGTTTTACTATATTAATCAAGCTAACTGATCTCACATACATTAGCTCACTTTAATTTTTGTTATTTGGGTATCATGCAGGCGTTAGTTGAAGCAGCGGAGGAAAGACAAAAGGAAGGTCTCGGTGACAACAATGAAAGTAGAAAAGTTTAGAAGATTTTGAGAATGATCCCATTGCTGAAGTGTTTGGAAATGAGAAAAGAAAAAGCTATTGTCGTGCGGTTAGCTCTTCGTAGACTTTAAAGCAAGTGAAACATACACAAGCATCAAAAAGCAATAGCTAATTTCAAGGAAGACGAAGACAAAAAGTGGAAAACAAAGATGGAAAACAAACAAGAGAGACTAGCTAAACAATTTACATCAATGAATTCGGCTATGATGAATATGCATCAAACTTTATTACAATTTATGAATCAGTTTGAAGGGAATGTGGCACCAAGAAATGAAGTTGCTCCCAACAACCAACATGAGAGTTCTGGAGCTAGCTTGGGTGTTCAATCCAATGGTGCTATTGGATCTTCCACAAGAGATAAACAGTCTATAGTCTTATTGTCAGAAGAGTTGAAAGAGGTTGCTAAAGGCCAACTAAGGACACAGAAAACATGCCATCATAGATAGGTGGTGCACGGGGGAAGAATTGTGTGGGTGGAGAAACTATTTGATCCAGAAGCACCTATTTATGAAGCACCATCAAATGGTAATTACCAGCTATTTGATATAATTGATGGAGGTTTTGTTATTTGTCCTGAGTGTCGTATTTGCTATTTGTAGGATCTAGAGTTTATTTCAAAATTATGTTAGAAGTTGTAATATTTTGATTTCATACTCTTTGGTTATGTATGATGAACTTATGAAATTTTGAGTCTTCCTTCAATTTGTTATCAAATATTTGTGCAGTTTAAAGTACATGCTAAGATGTGTAATCATTTATTATTACCGAAATTCTATAATTTTTGATATACATGTAAACTGCTGTATTATATTAGACAAATACGTAGTGAATGCTAGCTGAAATTTAGTAATATATTGGTTGGTAATTGTAACGAACATATTCGTTGCTAATGAAGAAATTCATAACGAACATATTTGTTGCAAATGAATATATTTATAACAAAAGACCCGTTGCAAACGAAGATATTTATAATGCACATAGTCGTTATAATCTGTATCGACAACGCCTACCCCAACCGTTATAGATGAAGCGTAGTAACGGAAATTAGCCGTTACAAAACAACGATATTAATAACGAACTATTTCGTTATAAAATTTCATCTTCCCAACGAAATAATCCGTTGGTAAGTTATAATGGCAATAACGGGTTTAGGCTGTTACTAATATTTGTAATGACATTCCCTACGCCTGTATTGCTTACGACTATAGGTGTTATAAATTTACTTTGTAACGATTATGTTCATTACAAATACACTGTTTTGGTGTTGTGTTCATTGACCAGCAATACTTCAATCAACAAATTACTTCGATTGACGAGTCTATAATTAACTGATATCATATAACTTCGTGCCCCATATCACGAGGATTTCGACATCATTATTCACAATCACGCCTTCTCGAAGGGTGAAAAAATTGTGTATTTTAATATACATAAAATACTTGGTTTTGCAAAAATAGGATTATAAAACGATTTCGAAAACAATTAATTTATTACTTTAAATTCTTTATAATTATGAAAACATAATATCGCCTTGAGATGGTTTACCTTTATAACTCAAAACAAGGAAATCAATTTGTCTCAAAGCTATAGCAAAATCTTATATACATAGTTGATTCAAAAACCATATCGATAAAACATGCATGTGCGTCACCCTACCAAAATCCATTATAAAACACAACACCAAACCATCACAAATCATCGAATCCAGATTTTGGATCGAATATAATGTGGGATTACATTGTTATAAATGAAGCCATAGAAAAACGTCAGGAATCAAGCTCAGAAATTAATTAAGAAATCCATCAGAACAAGCCGCAAAATACCCAGCAGACTCAGGAATTTCCTCTAGTGTAAAACACACTCCATGGGTCCACCCATACTATGTGAGTGTCTACCCACGGGTCGACACTACTAGACATGGGTCGACCTAGGCCTCTAGGTCAACCCATAGAACACATTTTCTACATGATGTAAATCCTGCTTTGCTTCAATCTTTGTTTCAATTTCTGGAACAATAGGAGATGATATTATAACCTTTAATGGATATAAAAGCAAGTACTCAACTTCGACAACATACTGAGACAAAGATTGCATAACCCGGTAAGAATTGAAGATAACATGAGGTCTCAAGTATTGACCCAAATAAAGAACTGGTCACTGTAAATTTACTGTAACTTCTCCGAGTATAGCAAATGATTTCCGACAAATACGATGAACCCAAACCAATAAGTAAACATAAAAATATTGTAAACTAGATTATGTGATTTTTAAAAACTACCTTTCATGGATTTGGAGCGATTTCTAGCTTGAATGGGCTACAAGGAGATTAATTAGAGCCTCGGGAACTCAAATCAACATGTTCACTGACATGCATCTGGGAAAAATTTACTATAACCTTCCTCTCCTTATCACTAAAGCTTTGATGGGGGATGAACAGAAAGAACAAGTTTCTTGATAATCTAGCACTCTCTTTTTATCTTTGTTTAATTAATTTGTGGAGTGATTTAATTTTTGGATTAAGAGAGACAAGGAGGACAATATTTCCTCTGTACAACTTAAGGAAGAAAAAGGAATCCCCTGAAAGAGAAAATAAGGTACATATATTTCTTTCAGCCTATTTCCAGAAGTATCCATGAGCTTTGGATTTAGGATGCAAACCCAATAAGCTAAAGTGGTACAAATATAAACTATTGCAAATTTCTTCTTTAACACAATTTTACAGCTCTAGTCACATTTTAATGTTGCTTAAGTTTTACAAAATTGCACGAACATGTTATAATATTTTCCAAGAAATTTTAATACCAATTTTGACACACTAACATTAAAATAAACATGTTTATGAAAAATGCTTATTTTACATTTGTTTAAATTTAAACTTATTTATATTTCAACAAAAATGTTTATACACCTCATTTTTTTAACCAATTAAATCTATCAACCTTTTGAAAATATTTCTAATCTTCAAGTATTGATTCCCAATATATATTCACATTCTTATTTTGATAACAACCCAACTAATTCACAAATTATTGTGATTTATGCCATTAATTCACTTTTAATAGCAACCTACAATTTTATTTCTATCTTGCCAAATTCAATTGTTATACTATTACCTTAAATTTTACATACTTATTTCCAAACATGGTTTTAAACACGAAATCCCTAATTTATTTTGTTAAGAAATACAACTTGCATTTGAAAACACAAATCCATAATTTATGAATTATTTATTTAAAAAACTTCACATTTATATTGAAAATATATTTTCCTCTTAAATATAGATCACAAATAAATAATTTTATATTTTCAATATTCACTTTAATCATAAAATTATAACATACAAACATTGATTCGAATAAATTTCTTATTAAGCTAATGATAAATAATTTGTCTCAATCGCACATAATTTATACAAAATTCTTTATTTCCCATTTAATTAACTATATGAGTCAGTCTTGCGGACTCGTATCACATACTTCTTGGCTTTAAAATCCCTAAAACATAATTAATTTGTTTCTCCCGATGCCCGAAAATCTGGGTTGTTACACTCCCACAAATATCTAAGTCTCTCGAATAGAGGATTTCATTTAGAGAAGCAATCTGAAAGCATCTCAGTAACGGTTCATTAGGAAATGTTTAGAAAGACGTGTCGTCACTCCAAGCTACGTTAAGAGTACAAGCTGCTTATCATTGGAGGCGCCTTCATTCGACCTTCAGTTTCACCTTCGCGAAAGCCTTAAAGTGCAAAGAGGATCAACCCACATCTATAAATACAACTCCAAGAGTCTAACATTTGGACCAATTTCTTCATTCTCTCAATTGTACTAGAAAACTCTAAGTTATAAACCATAATTTCTAAATCAGTTTGGGGATTTTTGGGATTGGGATATCAAATTTGTGTACTTTTCCTAAGTATTAACAAAAGAAGCCTAATTATTAAGGTAATGTTGAAGCACTCTTAAAATATTATATCATCATCGTCTTATCACTCTGCAGATTTAATACCAAAGACATCAAAAGGAATATTCCTACAAAAATGACTGGTTTCACTGAATGGTCTTAATAAATAAAATAAGATTAGTGGGACCTCACCAAGGATTTTTATCCTGTAATCTCTAAAATTGAAGCTTACCGAAAGTTTCCCAAAGTCACCAGAACCGATTAGGTTACTCAAAATTTTGAACTTTTCCTAAGGCAGAATTGTCAACTGAATAAACCTTTCGGAACCCAACAAACGATACTAATCTACACGAACATTAACTCAAATAACCAATGAGATGTTATGTAATAACCCGGAAAATACGAGCCAATTTAAAAATTTTAAATAGTGATTTCAAAGGAATTTGAACCATTGAAATAGAATATTTCAATAAAATAGTGAATTAGGAATAGTGAGTCAGTTTGAAAATTTTGAATTCAAACTTTGACTGACTGTGCAGGGTGGAAAGTATAACGGATTTTAGCGAAACCAAAAATATTTAAATCTGTTAGTCAATACCTTTCTAAAGAATCAGAAAAATCGAAGTTTCATAACGGAAATCAAAAGTTATGGCCGAATGAATTTTCAGAAGGGTCGGTATATAGAATATATAGCCTTGGAAAATTGATATTTTGCATACGACCTCGGAATTCGACGAAACCACTTTTGTTGGGTCCGGGATGTCAAATTATTGCTAAGTTTCAAATTTCATAATTTTTGAAGCTAGTATGCGAGCGTGGCAAAAGAAAATGTGATTGGTCAATTTCTGTTAAATTGGATCGACCAGAAAATGGCCATTTTTCAAACGACCTCAGAATTCGACGAAACTAGTTTTGTTGGGACCGTAGCGTCAAAACATAGCTAGATTTATTTTTCTGGAATTTTTCGAATCCGTTTGTGGCCCTGGCAAATTGAAATGTGCGTTCAGAGTTGAAAATTAAATGTTTTATACTTTAATTTGGAAAATAACTGACTGTAACAGTCGAATTGGCCTAAGAAACATATCCCATTGTGTCTGGAATGGGGGTATTTAGCTAGGGGCGACAGTCGTTGGGTTTAAAAAGGAGTTCGTTTGAGAAAACACTATTTAAAAATTTAATATAATCCTCGGCCAATCAGAATTTTCCTTTCATAAATTTAAAAAAAAAACCCTATCAACGGCGAAACCCGCTCCTGACCTTCTCTCCTCCGCCACAGTCGCTTCCAGACTTCGCCACCGCCACCATTCGACGCGTCTCAGCCCCCTCTTCAAATCCGAACCCAGCATCGCCACCCTCGTCGCCTCCTCCGCCTGAATCTAGGCCAGGAAGTCCCGACCTTCCCAGCGCCACCGCCGCTCCGATCTGCCACCGCACCCCCTCAAACCACCAGCGCCGTGAAGCTCTCACTTCCCTCTTCCACGTCCAACTTGCCGATCGTCCCCACGAGCCACTGATTTCGCGAAAACTGTAAACCTAGTTTTGAAGCTTCGTGAAAGTGAGTTTTTCTTTGATCTTTACACTTTGAAAAATCATATCTTTTTGGTGTGTTGACAAAATTCGATCAAACAGGAAACATCGGGACCGCAAGGAAGCTCTCTACCCAATAGAAGAAGCCGTAGATTTTTCTGACATCGTATCGATTTTTAGTGCTCCGAAAACCAAGGTGAGAAATCTAAATTAACGTGAAATTGAATGGAAAATGTAGTGTATAATTTATATTAGCGAAATATAAATTACATACGTGTCGTATACCTCATGTACATGCGTAGTGTAAGCTATATAAGCGAAGTATGAATTTTACATGCATAGAATAATTGATATATGTGTTGAAATGCTAGTGAAATATAGCAAATATATATATATATATATACTCCCCTCGTCCACAAACCATGGACGATATTTATTGTTGTGAATTGGTGTGAAATATTGGATGAAAAATACGAATGGTTGAATAATTGTTTGTGGTTGATATTGTTGGGTTGTGGTTGAAAAATACCCATTGGTGATTGAAATGAATTGGAAATATTTGTGGAAATAAAAATAAACATGCCGCCTGCGTGCGAATTAGATGCATGAATCCCCATTGTCAAAAACCGCGAGGTTTTAAGGTAGAGCGAGGAGCCGTACTAGGGACGGTGCCGGTTTTAACTACCCTGCCGTTATGCTGCCGAAATTTTGAATAATCTTTGTGTGTTAGAATTATTTTCATATGTTGAAATAATTTTCATGCGTAGAAATTAAAGCCATATGTTGAAAATATATCCATGTGTGGAAATATTTGAGTGTTGAAAAGTGTTGTGTGAAAATTAGATTCATTTGTGAATGAATGAAGTGTTTAAACAATAAAAATCACATTTTTATATATATGAAGTATGAAAAATATTCGCCTTATATAAATAGTTTCAACAATAAAAATCCCATCTTTCTAATATGAACAACATAAATAAAATGTCCATGTGTGGATATGCTCATTTGTTGAGAAGTGTGTGTAGTGGAAAAGTTCATGTGTTGAATAAAAAGATCGAACAATAAAAATTACATTTTTATTGAAACTATGAAGTGTTGAAACATCTATTTGTCGAATAAATATTTTAAATGATAAAAATACCATTTTTATCATATGTGTGATATGCTAGAGATATGCGGACGTTGAAATAAATATTTGTGAAAGAAATATTCTTTTTAACATGCAAAGGAACCAAATAAAATAGTCATGTGTTGAAATCTATTTTAGTTCGCCAAAATTATCATCTTTGAAATGTGAAGTGTTAAAAATAGCCACTTGTTCAAATAAACATGCATGAGTTGAAATATACATTAACTAGCTAATGATATGATTTTAGCCTATGCATGCAACATTAGAATGAATGGTGTTTTTAAACCAAAGCAAATCAAATATGAAATTGAATGGAAAATGATAAATGTTAGAAATTGTATATATGTACATGCATATCTATTGAACAGGTTAAAGCAAAATGGGGCTAGAGAAGAGAAATAAATTTTTGTGCCCGACAAATAGGTACACATTTACCGCTTTGTTTGGGTGATGATTTTATGAGCCTGTTGGCTAGCCGCTTGACTTTTTTTTTCTTTTGATATGAGACGCCCGTGTGGCTATTTGGGAATTTTCCCAGACCCTCCCGTACAAAGGAGGTTATGGCGAAATTTTCCGAAATTTAAAGGCGTTAGTGAAATAATTGAAGTGGAAACGATATAGGAATTTTTGAATGAACTATATTTATATAAATATATAAATATAAATGAAATTAAAACGAAACGCGGCCGTGCAGTTCGTGTTTTGAAACCGTGATTTCAAACGGCTAGTGCGGGAAATCCAACCATTGGATTTTCCCGAAACCGCAACCGTTGGGTTCGCCTTGGAAATATCTTTCCAACGGCACCAACTTTGTGAAGATCCGACGGTTGGATTGTCTGGAATGTTTAATTCAAATCTGAAGAAAAACAGCGCCAGAAACGATTATATTTATATATATATATAAATATAATTTAAATAAAATCGAATAACGACGCTGCAGTTCGTAAATTGAAATCGTAACTTCAAACGGCTAGTGTGGAAGATCCGACCGTCGGATTTTCCCAAAACTGAAACCGTTGGATTCATTTTGAAATGACCTTCCTAATGATGTAAAATTTGTGAAGATCCAACGGTTAGATTTTCATATATGTGTAAAACAAAATTAGGAAAAACCAGCGCCAGTGCATCGATACGACTTGAATCGTCGTTTAATTAGATTTGGTCGTTTTTAATTAAATAAAAATGGCGATATATCGCTATAAAGTACTATAGACGATATAGAGTGGAAATAAACCAATTTTGTTGTGTTTGCTTGATATGTGATGGTTGAATGTATTTGACATGAAAATTATAACTAAATAACTGAAATGTGAATGTTGAATAGTCCAACCATGTGATTAATTGATTTGAAAATCTAAATATACGTGGGTTATTTGAAAAGGCCGAGTTTATCTCATTTCAAATAATCGATCGACGTTGAGAAGTCAAAGAGTCGAAGACGGCTGAAGACCGACGATCTCCACATTGGATGGATGGGCGCTACTGATACTCGTGACTGGAGTAGCTACCATGAAGGAATTGAAGTAGTAGCCGTACAAACATACTGTTGATTGTACGGATATGCGAGGAATTGGTGCCTCCGGTTTCGTTCAGACCCAGAACGGACTTGTAAATGGACTGTGTGTCTGACATTGGATTTTGTTCTGTGTTGATTGATCTCTGTTAAATATATATCTGTTTGGCGGCGGAGAATTTATTCTCTTGCTTAACGCCCTTCTCTGAGACGTACGAGCTCAGAGGTTATGTATTGACAGAAATCAGTCGCATGGAGTGGATTGCCTGTGTGGCACGCCTAAGTGGCATATGATCAAGGCTTCTGTTGCAAAGCAAAGTCTTGTGGTTGATGATCAAAGCATGGTCTGTGTGACGTAGCTTTGTGTATAACGTGAATTCGCGAGCCTCACACCTCGGTATGAGTCAAAAACGAGAGAGTGACTGCAGGGAGAGCACGACGTTTCTTTCTAGCTAAGGTGGTGTCAGTGACCTACCAGCCCTGACATTATATATACTTTTCACCTGTGTGGTTGTTGGAATGCGAGGCGCCTCGATATAGGTCTGTAAGGACCGGGAAACGTGTGTTCAGGAATTGCCAATCCTCAAAAGTAAGAGAGGACCGGCCCTGAAGATCCAAGGATCATAGTGGGGTCCTGGGACATTTGCTAGAGTGTCTCGAATCGGAGAGGAGCTTGCCCCTTGCCTCGACTCATGAAGGAACCCAATTCCCAATACGAAATATGCGAATGTGATTGTATTACTAGTATGGCGACATGATATATGGTACCCATGCCGTCTAGGATTGATATTTATGATTGAATTTGCTTTTGAAACATTTATGCACTAGTAATAATATCAAACACTTTTGTTTTATTCGTATGAAGCATCTTTGGCCATTATAAGGAAAAACTCTATCCTCCGGCTTGCGTTGCATTGTGTGATGGGACCTGAGTCTTATAATGGCTTCATTTTATAAAAAGCATTGCGATGATTTAATCATTTACTTTATTTCATGCACTAGCACTCATTGGAGTAAACCCGTTCCGCGAAAGTGGCGTGGTCCTTTGATTTGCCTTATTATTGTTGTTAATAAGTTGAGTAGATTTCTCATACCAGTCCCATGACTGACTCGTAGTTTGTTTCACCTTGCAAACTCGGGTGCCCTCATTTTCACACGGGCAGCCTAGTTACAGGTTTCTGATGCACCTTTTGGCTCATGGCGAGGCTTGACTACACCGTGCTGACTTGGATTTTCTCCGCCATTATTGTATCTATATTATGATTCCGCCATTGGCGATGTAGACTGATATTTATTTTGTGTACTCTTTATGTATGATTCCGCCTCAGGCGATGGTGACTGATTATGTATCATTATGCACTAAGTTGTATCCTGTACTGTGCTTCTCTGATGTGATGATATCTATATGATTCCGCTGTCATATGTGTGTAAATTATCCTATTTTCTGTTTATGCTATTATCTGTGATCTGCTAATGATGATTAATGTGTTATATTCCAATGATTATCCTTAACACCGTGTCACGGGGTTTTGGGATCGTCACAGCTGGTATTAGAGCTTTGGTTAACCTTAGTACTGGAGTCTAACACATTAAACACTTCGTCAAAATAGAATCAGTAGTATTCTAAGGCGAGTCGCTCATTAGAGATAGGACTAGTAAAGTCCTAGAATGAGCCGAGCAGAATAGCAAAAACAATTTGATCAATCCATCGTTATCTTTCCGTAGATTTTCTGCTTAATTATGCAATAGACTATCATTTCTGTTAGCTGACTTTTTCGTTGCTTATACAGAATTTGAAAAATGGCTACCAGAGCAGCTGCCGCTAGAGGAGGCCGTGCCGGCCGAGGCCGAGGAAGGGGAGAAGTCCCAGCTCAAGAAGGACCTTTGATACAACCTCCGGCAGCTCAATACTTCGAGCTTGACCATGTAGCTAAGAGATATAAGAACTTAGGAGGCAAGACCTTCTCGGGAACTGGCACCGTAATAGAGGCCCTTGCATGGCTCAAAACATGCGAGAAAATTCTTGAAGGCCTAAGGCTTGGAGACGAAGACAAAGCTATTATGGGCGCCTGGCTTATGCAGGAACAAGCTGAATTATGGTGGGAATCTCTTACCGCCGGGAATAGAGAAGCTGGAAGAACATGGGATGGATTTAAAGAACTCTTCAAGGAGAAATATGTCCCCGAACAAGCTCTAGAAAGAATGCACGATGACTTCGCCAATCTCCAGCAGGGGGATCTTTCCGTGCAGGATTATCTGAATAAATTTACAATGTTGTCGCCCTATGCTCCAGAACTCGTCGCCACTGCGAAGTCCAAAAACAAGAGGTTTATCCTTGGGCTAAGACGACAATATCATGATAGAGCCATGGCCCATGTCAAGCTGGAATTCAACGAGCTGGAGGAAATGACATGCAACTATGAAGACCTTGATCAAAGGCATCTGGATCAGGATCGCGCTAGAAGCCAAGCTGGAAACAAGCGCAAGCCTGCTGCAAATCAAGGCGAGTCAAGCCAAGCAGCATCTTCAAAACCTTAGACTGGCAAGCCGCCAAGAGGAAATTGCTTTAATTGTGGTAAGCCGGGGCACTACTCAAACGTCTGCACAGCTCCGAAGAGACAGAAGACAAATTCTCAAGGCTCAAGCCAAGGCTCTCAGAACCCTCGCTCGTGCTTCAATTGTCGCAAGACCGATCATTTGGTCAAAGACTGTCCTTTGTTGAAGAAAGCTACAATAGCTCATGTCTATGACGGGTCGAGCCCGCCAACTGCTTCCGATGGAGCAGGTAAACCTGATGTTTTGGGAGGTACCCTTACAATTAAAAATATTCCTGTTTCTGTATTATTTGACACAGGTGCATCACGTAGTTTCATTGCTAGAAACACAGCGCACAAATTAAAGTTAAAACAGCGAGAGCTCAAAGAATTGGTTGAAGTTCATAACCCGATAGGGGGTCCTATTACTCTCGGTTCATATTGTAGAGTGCCAGTCTCTTATTCTTCCTACAAATTTCCTTTTTATTTAATCGTTATGGATTTTCCCGAATTCGATATTATTCTCGGGCTAGATTGGTTAACGAAATACGAAGCCGAAGTGAATTGTGCGGAAAGAACCGTTAAAATTCGAACGAAGCTTGGATATATTATGGTTCCCTGTCATGGTTCGAATCCGAATAGAGAAAAATTTTGGTCGGCATTAGAACTTATCCCCACTTCCATAGAAAAGATTCCGATTGTCAGAAACTATGCGGATGTGTTTGAAGAAGTTGAAAACTTACCTCCACAAAGAGAAATAGAATTCCGAATCGATCTAATTCCCAATGCCAGACCAGTGGTACATCCAATTCGCAGAATGACTCCGAAAGAAAAAGAAGAATTGGGCGATCAAACTCGTCAACTGTTGTGGAAGGGTCTAATCAGACCTAGTTTTTCTAATTGGGGTGCAGCTGTTGTGTTTGTCCCAAAGTCAGACGGTACTCTTAGATTATGTGTTGATTACCGAGACCTCAACAAACAGACGCTTAAAAACAAGTATCCATTACCCCTCATTGATGATTTGCTAGACCAATTGAATGGGGCGAAAGTATTTTCCCGAATGGACCTAGCTACAGGGTTTCATCAATTGAGAATAGCAGTAGAGTGTGTTCCTTTGACCGCATTCAGAGGTCCAGACATATTTTATGAATGGTTAGTAATGCCGTTTGGCCTATGCAACGCTCCAGCATACTTTGTCGGTCTAATGAATAGAGAGTTCAGGGGAGTTCTGAATAAATTTGTCCTCGTCTTCATCGATGATATTTTAATCTACTCCAAATCAAAACCCGAGCATGAAAAACACTTAGAACAAGTATTGGAGATTCTAAGGAAGAACGTCTTCAAAGCCAAATTCTCTAAATGTGTCTTCTGGCAAGAAGAAGTCAAATTTCTTGGCCATGTTGTGTCAGAGAAAGGAATTTCTGTTGACCCAAGCAAAATAACAGTGATTCAAGACTGGAAACAACCCACTACTCCCACAGAAGTTAGAAGTTTTATGGGGTTGGCTAGTTATTATCGGAAGTTCATTAAGGATTTTTCGAAGATATCCGGTCCGTTAACGAAGCTCACAAAGAAACATGAGAAGTTTAAGTGGACTTCCGACTGTGAAGAAGCTTTCCAGGAATTGAAATCGAAGCTGACCACCGCTCCAGTGTTAACTATTATTGATGGCAATCAGGATTTAACGGTTTGGACAGAAGCTTCTATTAGAGGTCTTGGTGCAGTGTTAATGCAGAGAGGCCAAGTAGTCGCTTATGCAAGCCGCCAACTGAAACCGCATGAGAAGAATTATGTGACTCATGGTCTTGAGTTGCTAGCCATCGTTTTTGCCTTGAAAATCTGGAGGCATTATTTATTGGGCGAGAAATTTATACTGTACACAGATCATCAATCGTTGAAGTATTTATATACCCAGAAAGATCTGAATCTGAGACAGCAGCGTTGGCTAGAATTTCTTGCAGCGTATGATCTTGATATCCTGTATACGCCGGGGAAGGCTAACGTTGTAGCGGATGCACTTAGTAGAAAAACCGCAATTGATGCCCATCTTTTAATTACACCTAGCTTGATCGATAAGATATGTGCACTCCAGAAGAATGATAATTTCATTCAAAAGATCAAAGAAAGAATCCAGAAAGGAGAACCCTCAAGCTTTCAAGTAAATAAAGAAGGAGTTCTGAGGTTGAATGGGAGAATTTGTGTTCCCAACCTTCCTGAGCTCAAAAGAGAAGTGCTGGATGAATGCCATAAATCCAAATTTTGCATCCACCCAGGTGTGAGTAAAATGTACAACGATATCAAACGCACTTTCTGGTGGAAGGCAATGAAAAGAGATATTTCCTTGTATGTTAGCAGATGCCCTACTTGTCAATTGGTCAAGAGTGACCAACTGAAGCTAGCTGGACTGTTACAACCGTTGGAAGTCCTAGGTTGGAAATGGGAACAGATTTCCATGGATTTCATAGATGGTTTGCCGCGAACCAAGAAAGGTAATGACAACATTTGGGTAATCGTAGATCGCTTCACGAAGACTGCCCATTTTATACCTGTAAGATCCAATAGAACCGCTCAATGTCTAGCGCAGATATATTTCAGAGAAATTGTTAAGCTGCATGGAATTCCCATCAGCATAGTCAGTGATAGAGATCCCCTATTTACTAGCAAATTCTGGGAGGCTTTCCAGACAGAATTGGGAACGAAACTGAATATGAGCACCGCTTATCACCCACAAACAGATGGCCAAACTGAGCGGGTGAATATAATTCTAGAAGATTTATTGCGGGCTTGTATAATTGATTTTGGTGGGTCATGGGAAGATCATTTGCATTTGGCAGAGTTCTCATATAACAATAGCTATCAAGCAAGTTTGAGAATGTCACCATTTGAAGCATTATATGGCAGACCCTACAGATCTCCAGCATGTTGGGTAGAACCTGGCAACAGACTTGTACTAGGACCCGATATGATTAGGGAAGCATCCGATAAAGTGGACTTCATCAAGAAGCGATTGGAAATCGCCCAAAGCCGACAGAAAAGTTATGCAAACTCTAGAAGGAGAGATTTGACATTTGCTGTTGGTGATCATGTTTATTTGAAGGTTTCTCCGATGAGAGGAGTAATCAGATTTGGCAAGACTGGGAAGTTAGCACCGAGATTTATTGGTCCCTTTCCTATACTTGAACGAATTGGAACTCTTGCTTATAGGGTTCAATTACCAGATTGGTTGCCTGGAGTGCACAATGTATTTCATGTATCTCAACTTAGAAGACATGTGCATGATCCAGATCTTGTTGTAGAAGAAGCAGCGCAACGGGATGTGGAGATAACTCCAGAATTAGCACTCAGAAGAGAGCCATTAAAGATTGTTGGCAAAGAAACTAGAGAACTCAGAATCAAAAAGCTTCATTTAGTTAAAGTTCAGTGGAGCAGTGATCCTAGAGACTGTACTTGGGAAACTGAGGAAAGCATTAAGCAAGCTTACCCCAAATGCAGAGTGGATATCTCTGACTAACTCCGGTGCAAGGTACCTTTACAATACTTTGCATTTACATTTTATTTCCTACTTTACTGTTGTTTCCTTTTCGAGGACGAAAAGTTTTAAGTGGGGGAGATTGTAATAACCCGGAAAATACGAGCCAATTTAAAAATTTTAAATAGTGATTTCAAAGGAATTTGAACCATTGAAATAGAATATTTCAATAAAATAGTGAATTAGGAATAGTGAGTCAGTTTGAAAATTTTGAATTCAAACTTTGACTGACTGTGCAGGGTGGAAAGTATAACGGATTTTAGCGAAACCAAAAATATTTAAATTTGTTAGTCAATACCTTTCTAACGAATCTGAAAAATCGAAGTTTCATAACGGAAATCAAAAGTTATGGCCGAATGAATTTTCAGAAGGGTCGGTATATAGAATATATAGCCCTGGAAAATTGATATTTTGCATACGACCTCGGAATTTGACAAAACCACTTTTGTTGGGTCCGGGATGTCAAATTATTGCTAGGTTTCAAATTTCATAATTTTTGAAGCTAGTATGTGAGCGTGGCAAAAGAAAATGTGATTGGTCAATTTCTGTTAAACTAGATCGACCAGAAAATGGCCATTTTTCAAACGACCTCAGAATTCGACGAAACTAGTTTTGTTGGGACCGTAGCGTCAAAACATAGCTAGATTTTTTTTCTGGAATTTTTCGAATCAGTTTGTGGCCCTGGCAAATTGAAATGTGCGTTCAGAGTTGAAAATTAAATGTTTTATACTTTAATTTGGAAAATAACTGACTGTAACAGTCGAATTGGCCTACGAAACATATCTTATTGTGTCTGGATTGGGGGTATTTAGCTAGGGGCGACAGTCGTTGGGTTTAAAAAGGAGTTCGTTTGAGAAAACACTATTTAAAAATTTAATATAATCCTCGGCCAATCAGAATTTTCCTTTCATAATTTTTTTTTTAAAAAAAACAGAAAACCCCCCGATCAACGGCGAAACCCGCTCCCGACCTTCTCTCCTCCGCCGCCACAGTCGCTTCCAGACTTCGCCATCGCCACCATTCGACGCGTCTCAGCCCCCTCTTCAAATCTGACCCCAGCATCGCCACCCTCGTCGCCTCCTCCGCCTGAATCGAGGCCAGGAAGTCCCGACCTTCCCAGCACCGCCGCCGCTCCGATCCGCCACCGCACCCCCTTAAACCACCAGCGCCGTGAAGCTCTCTCTTCCCTCTTCCACGTCCAACTCGCCGATCGTCCCCACGAGCCACTGATTTCGCGAAAACTGTAAACCTAGTTTTGAAGGTTCGTGAAAGTGAGTTTTTCTTTGATCTTTACACTTTGAAAAAATCATATCTTTTTGGTGTGTTGACGAAATTCGATGAAACAGGAAACATCGGGACCGCAAGGAAGCTCTCTACCCAATAGAAGAAGCCGCGGATTTTTCTGACATCGTATCGATTTTTAGTGCTCCGAAAACCAAGGTGAGAAATCTAAATTAACGTGAAATTGAATGGAAAATGTAGTGTATAATTTATATTAGCGAAATATAAATTACATACGTGTCGTATACCTCATGTACATGCGTAGTGTAAGCTATATAAGCGAAGTATGAATTTTACATGCATAGAATAATTGATATATGTGTTGAAATGCTAGTGAAATATAGCAAATATATATATATATATATATATATATATATATATATATATATACTCCCCTCGTCCACAAACCATGGACGATATTTATTGTTGTGAATTGGTGTGAAATATTGGATGAAAAATACGAATGGTTGAATAATTGTTTGTGGTTGATATTGTTGGGTTGTGGTTGAAAAATACCCATTGGTGATTGAAATGAATTGGAAATATTTGTGGAAATAAAAATAAACATGCCGCCTGCGTGCGAATTAGATGTATGAATCCCCATTGTCAAAAACCGCGAGGTTTTAAGGTAGAGCGAGGAGCCGTACTAGGGACGGTGCCGGTTTTAACTACCCTGCCGTTATGCTGCCGAAATTTTGAATAATCTTTGTGTGTTAGAATTATTTTCATATGTTGAAATAATTTTCATGCGTAGAAATTAAAGCCATATGTTGAAAATATATCCATGTGTGGAAATATTTGAGTGTTGAAAAGTGTTGTGTGAAAATTAGATTCATTTGTGAATGAATGAAGTGTTTAAACAATAAAAATCACATTTTTATATATATGAAGTATGAAAAATATTCGCCTTATATAAATAGTTTCAACAATAAAAATCCCATCTTTCTAATATGAACAACATAAATAAAATGTCCATGTGTGGATATGCTCATTTGTTGAGAAGTGTGTGTAGTGGAAAAGTTCATGTGTTGAATAAAAAGATCGAACAATAAAAATTACATTTTTATTGAAACTATGAAGTGTTGAAACATCTATTTGTCGAATAAATATTTTAAATGATAAAAATACCATTTTTATCATATGTGTGATATGCTAGAGATATGCGGACGTTGAAATAAATATTTGTGAAAGAAATATTCTTTTTAACATGCATAGGAACCAAATAAAATAGTCATGTGTTGAAATCTATTTTAGTTCACCAAAATTATCATCTTTGAAATGTGAAGTGTTAAAAATAGCCACTTGTTCAAATAAACGTGCATGAGTTGAAATATACATTAACTAGCTAATGATATGATTTTAGCCTATGCATGCAACATTAGAATGAATGGTGTTTTTAAACCAAAGCAAATCAAATATGAAATTGAATGGAAAATGATAAATGTTAGAAATTGTATATATGTACATGCATATCTATTGAACAGGTTAAAGCAAAAAGGGGCTAGAGAAGAGAAATAAAATTTTGTGCCCGACAAATAGGTACACATTTACCGCTTTGTTTGGGTGATAATTTTATGAGCCTGTTGGCTAGCCGCTTGGCTTTTTCTTTTTCTTTTGATATGAGACGCCCGTGTGGCTATTTGGGAATTTTCCCAGACCCTCCCGTACAAAGGAGGTTATGGCGAAATTTTCCGAAATTTAAAGGCGTTAGTGAAATAATTGAAGTGGAAACGATATAGGAATTTTTGAATGAACTATATTTATATAAATATATAAATATAAATGAAATTAAAACGAAACGCGGCCGTGCAGTTCGTGTTTTGAAACCGTGATTTCAAACGGCTAGTGCGGGAAATCCAACCATTGGATTTTCCCGAAACCGCAACTGTTGGGTTCGCCTTGGAAATATCTTTCCAACGGCACCAACTTTGTGAAGATCCGACGGTTGGATTGTCTGGAATGCTTAATTCAAATCTGATGAAAAACAGCGCCAGAAACGATTATATTTATATATATATATATATAATTTAAATTAAATCGAATAACGACGCTGCAGTTCGTAAATTGAAATCGTAACTTCAAATGGCTAGTGTGGAAGATCCGACCGTCGGATTTTCCCAAAACTGAAACCGTTGGATTCGTTTTGAAATGACCTTCCTAATGATGTAAAATTTGTGAAGATCCAACGGTTAGATTTTCATATATGTGTAAAACAAAATTAGTAAAAAGCAGCGCCAGTGCATCGATACGACCTGAATCGTCGTTTAATTAGATTTGGTCGTTTTTAATTAAATAAAAATGGCGATATATCGCTATAAAGTACTATAGACGATATAGAGTGGAAATAAACCAATTTTGTTGTGTTTGCTTGATATGTGATGGTTGAATGTATTTGACATGAAAATTATAACTAAATAACTGAAATGTGAATGTTGAATAGTCCAACCATGTGATTAATTGATTTGAAAATCTAAATATACGTGGGTTATTTGAAAAGGCCGAGTTTATCTCATTTCAAATAATCGATCGACGTTGAGAAGTCGAAGAGTCGAAGACGGCTGAAAACCGACGATCTCCACATTGGATGGATGGGCGCTACTGATACTCGTGACTGGAGTAGCTACCATGAAGGAATTGAAGTTGTAGCCGTCCAAACATACTGTTGATGGTACGGATATGCGAGGAATTGGTGCCTCCGGTTTCGTTCAGACCCAGAACGGACTTGTAAATGGACTGTGTGTCTGACATTGGATTTTGTTCTGTGTTGATTGATCTCTGTTAAATATATATCTGTTTGGCGGCGGAGAATTTATTCTCTTGCTTAACGCCCTTCTCTGAGACGTACGAGCTCAGAGGTTATGTATTGACAGAAATCAGTCGCATGGAGTGGATTGCCTGTGTGGCACGCCTAAGTGGCATATGATCAAGGCTTCTGTTGCAAAGCAAAGTCTTGTGGTTGATGATCAAAGCATGGTCTGTGTGACGTAGCTTTGTGTATAACGTGAATTCGCGAGCCTCACACCTCGGTATGAGTCAAAAACGGGAGAGTGACTACAGGGAGAGCACGACGTTTCTTTCTAGCTAAGGTGGTGTCAGTGACCTACCAGCCCTGACATTATATATACTTTTCACCTGTGTGGTTGTTGGAATGCGAGGCGCCTCGATATAGGTCTGTAAGGACCGGGAAACGTGTGTTCAGGAATTGCCAATCCTCAAAAGTAAGAGAGGACCGGCCCTGAAGATCCAAGGATCATAGTGGGGTCCTGGGACATTTGCTAGAGTGTCTCGAATCGGAGAGGAGCTTGCCCCTTGCCTCGACTCATGAAGGAACCCAATTCCCAGTACGAAATATGCGAATGTGATTGTATTACTAGTATGGCGACATGATATATGGTACCCATGCCGTCTAGGATTGATATTTATGATTGAATTTGCTTTTGAAACATATATGCACTAGTAATAATATCAAACACTTTTGTTTTATTCGTATGAAGCATCTTTGGCCATTATAAGGAAAAACTCTATCCTCCGGCTTGCGTTGCATTGTGTGATGGGACCTGAGTCTTATAATGGCTTCATTTTATAAAAAGCATTGCGATGATTTAATCATTTACTTTATTTCATGCACTAGCACTCATTGGAGTAAACCCGTTCCGCGAAAGTGGCGTGGTCCTTTGATTTGCCTTATTATTGTTGTTAATAAGTTGAGTAGATTTCTCATACCAGTCCCATGACTGACTCGTAGTTTGTTTCACCTTGCAAACTCGGGTGCCCTCATTTTCACATGGGCAGCCTAGTTACAGGTTTCTGACGCACCTTTTGGCTCATGGCGAGGCTTGACTACACCGTGCTGACTTGGATTTTCTCCGCCATTATTGTATCTATATTATGATTCCGCCATTGGCGATGTAGACTGACATTTATTTTGTGTACTCTTTATGTATGATTCCGCCTAAGGCGATGGTGACTGATTATGTATCATTATGCACTAAGTTGTATCCTGTACTGTGCTTCTCTGATGTGATGATATCTATATGATTCCGCTGTCATATGTGTGTAAATTATCCTATTTTTTGTTTATGCTATTATCTGTGATCTGCTAATGATGATTAATGTGTTATATTCCAATGATTATCCTTAACACCGTGTCACGGGGTTTTGGGATCGTCACATGTCATATCTTCCGAAAGGAATAAGATGCCCTGACCGAAAGATCACTAATGAAGCCTTCAATGTATGGACAAAACGGATAAAGTCTACACAAAGCTTGATCTTCTACCTAAAGGAAATTTTGAAGACTCATGCTACAAGCATCTCTATCTTTTGTTTCCACAAGGAATATTTCCAAAAGGAATATTTCCAACTAACTTAAAAGTTTAGAAAGGATCAAGCAATGGAATCATTATGCTATAAGAATATTTGACCTGAGTAAATTCTTTTTTAATACAAGAATTCTACAAGGACAACACCGTTTTGGGGTGTCAACCAAAATTTTGGCTAACACTTGGTATATGCATGAGTAATATACAGTTATAAACATCATATATATAAACCAAACTATTATCTAAAATTAATCCCTTCAAGTCCACCTTGTAAATTCCTTCCTCGGAAACCATCTCAATTTGATATATTGCTAGTGCTTGAACCTTAGACCATTTTCCACCAAATAGCTTTTGATTCGAGTTGAGTTTTTATAAAGGGCCATTAGACAGACATAAGAGGTAGTAAAAAAAGTGAAGTTAAGTTAGGGCTAGGGGCCCTTTTATAATGGTTAAATAAGAAAGAAAAGTGGATCACATCATCTATATTTTATCAAGAGATCTTAACCATCCATTACACCCTTTTTACCTTATTTTTTTCTACCTCCTATATCACTTGTTTTCAACAAAATTAGCGTCTTAAATCATGGGCTAATAATAGCCCACTTAAACCTAAGTAAATATTTTTAATTAAATCCAATTTAGTTTTTTTATCAATATCTCAAATTAATTGATATATTTGTAATTACTCATATGCAGCAATATGTACACCTCAAGTTATAATCAAAATTCATAATTAGTATTTCATAAATATTGATCAATTTGTTTAGTTTATAACAATTCTAAATTAATTAAACCATCCGGTTTAAGGGAATTCATCATTTTGATTGTGTGGTTCTCCAATATAAATTTGGTTAATGATTAACATCAAACTATTTGAATGTCAATGTTCACATTTCATTTAGCAGGTGGTATGACATTTAGATCAAACTTATTACTTATTTAGTTTTAAGTAAAAGTTCAGTTTTACATTATTAAATATTACCTGGTTATGAAATTTATTTTACACCATTTATTTTTGTCAAAACCAATATCATTTTGGACATACGAAATTTGATATTGGTCAAAATTCCAACATTACTCACCTATATGGTCCAAAACATAAAGTTCTTAGTTCAATAATTACAATTATTATTAACCGTTCCATTAAGTCCAAAGATTTTGACATTGGCTTGACTTAACTTGACCATGGTACGAACCTCATATAAATGAGGTGGTGAATCCTTTCTAAAATAGTGCTTTCACTTCCAGTACTTCAACTAGACCTAACAATAGTCATTTGATGGATATTGTACCATGATTTAACTATGATCAAAGCAGAGTTTCATATTCAAGGTCGTTAATATTCTCAAGTCGAGGAGACTGTGTAAGTTAATCACATTGATATTTTCTGTTTGACCTCAGTTACATTAACCGAGTGAAAACTATCGAGTGAGTCATTTCATAGTTATCTAACAACTATTAGTATGTAATGTCTATGTAGCTCCAATAGTCATGAGTAACATATTTATCAAAATTTAGAGAACACTGCATACTTCAATCTCAACAAATACATCTATCTTCAGTTTCGATGTATATTTACTTTAAAACAACATGTTTTATGATATTTTGATACAATACTCACGATTGCAACTATTTTTTTAATTTCTATCACAAGGCACATCGTTTATGCATTTTTTGTTAAATTTATTTCAGTTAGGTCTTAATTTATAACACATAGCATCAAATATATAACAGAAAGAAAACATTTTTATTATGAACGATAATTGATTACAAAGTTAATTAGTTTACAATTATTAACGGAAGGGTGTACCCCCTAACTCTATTAGTGATGACCAACACCATTGTTTTGGTAGTTAGGCATTTCGACGGTACTTAGAATTGAAACTTGTGCATGATACAAACATATATTGACACGTAGTACTATCTAAGACTGCTAGTACTAACATATACTACTGTATAAGTATCCAATTTAAAAAAAAGATAAGTCAATCCTAGCTAGCTTTAATGTTAAGTCCGCCATAACATTTCCATGAATCTTAATAAAATCTACATTAATCAATAACTAGTCTACCATATTATTCTTCTTAGTCGATATTAGGTTATTATGATAAATAACCATTGCTTTTACTTTGAATCCACTACTTTATTCTCATGTATCTCCGTGCTATATACATTTGACTAATCCATCATTTCATTTAGATAGACTTAAATAAATTTTTATTTTTATTTTTGGAATACAAAATGAATTAGTTTTGTGTTTAAAAAATATGATTAAATAAATTTCATTTAGATATACATAAATAGATTTCATTAAAGCTCATGTTATTATGTAAACTTCGAAGTGTTGTGCGAATAGTTACACAAATTGCTCTATTGATGGCTAAAAATATCGTCACATCCAAAGATTCTCTAAACTTGAGAATTAGCGTTTCGTGTATGGAACAATATAGTGCAGAAAGCTGAAATAACATAGAAGTTTCTAATGGTTTGGTCCACAAGGAACGTACGTTCACTTTAAAAGTATTTGAGGATTTTATTGATTGTTGAGGGTTACAAGTACATGTTGTTAGGACCTTAAGGCTACTCAGACACTAGAAATATAAACTATATTTATTCAAATTCAAATCAAAAGAAACAAGAAATAAAATAAAATGCATTAAAGTAAATAACACCAGGATTTTTATACTAGTTTGGGTTAACCGATCCTACATCCAGTCCTGCACTCCACCATGCAGAATTTCACCATAATCGCTTGCTCTCCACGGGTGGCAAAAACACCTTTACAATCTTGATTTCACGGGCTACAAGATACACCTTCTCCTTATCAACAGCAACAAACAATGGCAAATAGACGTACCTTCAATGCAGATTCTTTTAGATTTGGTACAATGATCCTATAGACCACTAATGGCAATATATCTTTGAATTCTTTGAGGAAATAGGATTAAATCAGAGAGAGAATGATATGAATTCAATTTCAACTCTCTGATATTGTGTGGCTTGCAAATCAATGGAAAATAGGATTGATAGAGAGTGAATTTGCAAGATTAATAGGATAGTTTTCAATGGAATTTTGTAGAGAATAAATGGAGAGGAAGTAAAAGAAAATGTGAAATTAATGTGTAAAAAATCGTTACCAGAGGCCTTTAAATAGTGTATGAAAGGATGTGTCTTTTGGTGAAAGGGTGGAGAGATATAACTACTCAAACTGAATTTAAAAATCTGACCTAGCGGTTATATGTCGACATACAAAAAAGGGTACGTCGACATACTTGTGTTGCAAATAGCACATCAACACTTATAAGTGTCGCAAATTTTCCGCACTTCTTTCCTTATATTTATGGATTTTGGTGATTCAATTGAGGTCAATGATTGATTATCTTCACATATAATTGCCATGGGATCTTTAGCAAGATATTCTAAGGTTCAACCAACTCCTCATCACTTCAAACATCTCTGATCTTCAGCATTCTTCTCTAATAGCTTTTAGTGTTCAATTGCATTGATTATCCTTCCTCTGTAATTCTTCTTTTGTATTCTTGTTTATCCTTATAAATATCTTTATAATATATCAAATGTAACTGCACAACTCAAAGATATTTTAGTAGTAATGTTTATATGGTTGTCGTCATTAAAATCAATACCTAGGGTACCTAGAGTATTAACAATCTCCCCCTTTTTTATGATGACAACCATATAAATATTTAAGATATAAAATATAATACATTTTATATTTGACTCCCCCTAACTCTGTGCACTCCCCCTATCATTTTATTTAGTATATTTGTACCTTTTCTCCCCCTTTATCATCAACAAAAAGGGTAAAAAGAATTATTTAGTTACTACTAGACAATATGCAGAGTTTGTATATGTAAATAAAACAAAAGTGGGGAAATCAAAACTTGAAATAAACTAAATAGTCATATGAGTTTTAGAGTTACCAACTTTTCTGATGCTAATAACAAATCCTTTTCATATTTATCCATGTTTCAATAGATTTCTCATCATATGCTTTGAGCATCGACTATTTTGTACCTCAAAAATTATGAAATATGCATATTGGTACCCTTTTTATTTCGGGGTCCATGGTGTTAAGTTTTGGGATGCCAAACTCATGAAGAGTTTGAATGCCCTTTTAAAATATAATCATTATATAAATGAACCTTATTAATAAAATTATCAATATATTTTTCTTTTTCAGTATTATTTAACCATTTTGGAACCCATAAATTAATGAACCTATTTGGAAGATCTAACTATAATTTCCTAGGTTTTGGTTTGAACTTGATGGCTTTAACAAACTTAGTACAATGAGTACTATCTTTCTTTGATTTAGCCTTAGTGGTATATCCAAGTCCATGCTAATTCCTATTGTTTTTAGATGCAGACATTAATTTCTCTAGATTATCCTTTCCTTTGTTAAATTTATCAATATCAGTTTTCATTTTATCAAAAATCCTTACTATGGTCAAGAATAACATTGTCTAGAGATGTTATTTTCTTATTCAGATCAGTGATATGTGACTTCACTAAAAGATTTTCTGATTTTAAGGACTCATTTTTGCTTTTCAGTTTTTAAAAACTTCCAAACGTTAAATAATTTCCATTTTTATGACCACTAAACCTTTCAATTTCATCTTCTAGACATTGCTTTTCTTTACTCAAATTTTCATTAGATGTTTTTAGTCTATCTACTTCTGCCAAATTATTATTGTACTCTTTCTTAAATATTTCATAACTTTGATGCATATCATTTAAAACTTTAGTAATTTCTTTATCAAAATTCCATACCTGGTCATCCATTGCCATGAAGCATACATTCGTATTTTCTGTTTCTGAATTACTATCGCTTGATGATGAGTCATTCCATATTGCATTGAATGCCTGTTTCCTCTCCTTATTGAAAGTACTTGAAATGTGCTTTGGTTTTCTCAGGTTGGGACAGTCTCTTTTCAAATGATCGGGCTTATCACAATTGAACCATCTAAAACATTTCCATTTTTGGAATTATTATTGTTTTTTTTGAAGTTTCTTCGTTATCCTGTACTTTAAGAATTTCTTGATCTTCTTGGTAATAAACTCGATATCATCATCAACAGTATCATCATCTGGTTCATCATTATCAAAAATTGCATTAAATGCCAGTGATTTCTTCTCATTTCCCTGATTCTTTTTTCTAACCTGCAACTTCACCCTATATGACATTAGATTGCCAATTAATTCTTTTATTGACATAGTACTAATATAATTGGCTTCTTCGATTGCCAGAGTCTTCTGATCCCATTCACTAGGAAGTGAATTCAAGTTCTTTCTGACTTGGTCTTCTGCAGTAATTTTCTTTCCTAATGATATTAATGCATGTACAATATCTTGAAATCTAGAATACATATCAAAAATAGACTCATTCGATTTCATTTGAAAAAGTTGAAATTGGTGGGTCAACATAGATATCTTTGTCTGTTTTACTTTATTTGTGCCTTCATGTGTGACTTTCGGTATTCTCCAAATTTCAAATGCAGAATTACATATAGAAACTCGATTAAATTCATTTCTATCTAAATCAAGCCATAGCCAAGAGCAATCCAAACCTTCATGAAAGGGCCTTGGAACTTGGTAAGATCCGAACTTAGCTGTATTCCCACCCTATGAACCTAGGGGGGACGGAAGAAAAAGGGGTGAAACAAAACGGGTCAGTCATAAAGACTGAGTAAGTCCTAGTGACTTTCAGCATAAAAATAGGTAAAGATAACATGGCATGAATAAACTGAAAGTAAACATATGCATGATGACAAGATAAGCTATAGGCACGATAACTAAGAATAACATCATAGGATTTCTGTCATGTATAACATTGCAAGGTTCCCATTCAAGATGAACTAAGTATAGTTTCGCAAGATTTCTATCAAGTATCGCAAGATTTCTCTGCTTCACCATTACTATGATATCTATTTGCTCTGATTTCCTAAATTCTCTGCACCAACTGTACTAGTACCCCAACCCGTATCATCCTTTCCATGCATACGTACAGTCCCTTGCCGTATATCGTACAGGTTACATCACGTATTTCTATACTACTTCAACGTAGTGCCACCGTTCTTGAAATCGTTTGGACTGCCACCCTTGTTCTGGCTAGGTTTCCTTATCATGAACTATCACGTGTTCAACTAGGGTTTATGCCACCTAGGACCACTAGGGATTATGCTACCTATTGAACGTTTCCGAGATTCGATTAGGGTTTATGCCACCTAGGACCACTAGGGATTATGCTACCTAACGAACAACATCCTTTTTCCATGTAATGATATATTAATCGATTGACTTCCTACAAGTCCTAGCTTGTTCATGTGTCTGTGTCATACGGCCCAATCACGAAATGTAGTCACCTGTGCTAGGTCCACCATAGGGTGTATCAAGCCCTAGGGTGTCAACCACCGACACGAATCAAGCACGCACAGTGTAAACCTACCGTGCCCAATGCCGTCTTTTTCAACTCCGGACTACGTGCACGACCATAGTCCGCCTGAACCTACAATGGTGCACCAACTCAGCCGTCGTTCTGGTCGCTTACAATCAGCCCAGTAATCGTGACCCACCCTGCCTAGTTCAAGGGTATCGTGATACATCTAGTGGGTTGCTGCTGAAAGGATCGCGCAACTAGGGTTTCCGTTCAGTAGGTTAAGTGTTGTCATTTAAATTCGAGACTTAACCCCATCAGTCTAGCATGTCAAGTTGGTTAAGTGTTGTCATTCAAGTTCTTGACTTAACCCGCCTACGTGTCATGTCAAATTGGCTAAGTGTTGTCGTTCAAGTTCATGACTTAGCCCTACGAATCATCTGTCAAGTTGGTTAAGTATATTCAAGAGGTTCATGACTTAACCCTATCAAATCATCGCATTAAATTGGTTAAGTATATTCAAGCGGTTCATGACTTAACCCTATCAAATCATCGTGTCCAATTGGTTAAGTATATTCAAGTGGTTCATGACCTAACCCTATCAAATCATCGTGTCCAATTGGTTAAGTATATTCAAGCGGTTCATGACTTAACCCTATCAAATCATCATGTCCAATTGGTTAAGTATATTCAAATAATTCATGGCTTAACCCGCCCACGTATCATGCTAAGTTGGTTAAGTATTATCTATATGTTCAAGTTGACTTAACCCTGCCACGTGTCAAGTTATATCGATTGGGTGTTATCAACCTATTCAAGTTAGCACAACCCATCCACTAGTCATGTTATAGCGGTTAAGTGTCATTAGCCTAGCCACGTTACTTAACCCACCCATTCATATCATATTGGTTGAGCCTACATTTATAAGTTTTACATGTTCTTAACTCATACCGGTTAGGTCCACATTTACATGTCAAATTTCCATGTCATCCCACCTAACCCTCTAACCATACCCACGTCTTATTATGGTTAGTATTCCTTAATTCATTCATTATGACGAACAAATCATGACCTCTCACATTAGACCGTGCATTTTGTGGCCACTGGATTTGCCGGGCGGTTCCAGGCAGATTTATACCACAAACTGGGTCTAACCTCGTGTCATAAATCGTTACGCCTACAATTTGGCCTTCGACCTCTCACATTAGACTGACACGTTGTGGCTACTGGATTTGCCGGGCGGTTCCGGGCAGATTTACACCACAAACTGAGTCTAACCTCGTGTCAAAGGTTCATTAATGGTCGTATTCCACCCAAAACCCCAATATCAGTTCATGTATTTAACATATAGAAATGTTCATGATTCACGTTTTTCCCCCAAAACGTGTTCCCAAATTATTATCATAATTCACTATAAGGTTATGCCAAGTTATAGCCTTTTATTTACAATACATGCCAATTACCCAAAACCCAACTTAGGCGCGTTCATATTAAATCTCTACTAAGTCATAAATTATCATATATGTTTCAACTCCAAATTTTACATAATTAACATATGCCCAAGTTCTAGATTACATGTAAATTTTACATACGTCCGATTCCTACCAAATTTACATATGTTCAATTCATGTCGTTTTACATGTATGCCAACTTTATGCCAATTTACACATATACCAAGTTTCATGCCGCTTTACATATGTCAAGATTCATGATTTACATGCTTACAAAGCTATGCCCAATTTACGTAGATCAAGTTTTATCCCCAAAAATTACATGTATACTACGTTTACACCAATTTACTCATAATAAGTTCTAGCCAAATTACATATATCAAGATCCATGCCAAATTATATATATATATATATATATATATATTTATAAATCTCAATATCTATATCAAATTATATATATCAAGATCCATGTCAAATTATATATGTCAATCCCCATTCTTGCAATTACCATTATAATGACAATACCCAAATATCAAGTTTCATGTTAATGGTAAATTATCCCCAAACATCCAATTTTCATATTATGCCTTCGATTCCACCAAACACATATATTCCACTAGGCAATATTCCAATATTTGCCCCGTATACACTCACACGCATATCGTAGTTTAGGCCTAGGTCCGAAATTGACCTAGGTTCATCAAAAGAAAATAAATAGGGGAAGGTAGAATTTTGCATAAAAATAAGATCAGAGAGAAAAACATCATCACAGGTATGAAGATTACAACTTGGTAATGAATCAAGAAAACTGATTTACAACAGGCTGAATAGATCATAAACTAGACATGGGAATAAAGATAGACAAGTCTCAAAACTCAAGATCCAAGAAGCAACAGAAACAGATCGATAAACATACTTAAATCCAATTTCACTTCATCACATGCCCATATTATATTTAAATATTTTAATCTGAAAATAACTAGAACTTACAGGGCATGACTAACGAATTAAGAACTAAAATTGTCATAGAACATTGTAGTAGTGTTGATTTATTGTTTGAACCATTGTTGAAGCTTTGTTCTTCGAATTGATTTGAGTTTGAATGCTTGTACTTTGATTTGGAGGCGACGGCCATGGTTCAAGAGGGAGTTCAGCAGCATAATAGTGTAAGAATGAATTGATATGAATTAGGTTAGGTCTAAGGGTGTTTTTATAGGTGTAGCAACTAGTTTAGGCCCTTAGATTAACCCTAGAATCAATCCAGACCGTTAAAACACGTCTCAGGCTTCAAATGAGTTTAGGGTCAAACCAGGCCGACCAGGTCGACCTGTAAGGGGGGAGGTCGACCACATGGTCGACCTGGGGGGTAGGTCGACCCTATGGTCGACCGGGGGGTGGGGGTAGGTCGAACCTATGGTCGACCCCCTGGTCCAGTGCTGCCTGAAAACTGCTGAAATTTGTACAGGCCATTACTTCTTCATCCGGACTCCGATTTTTGAAAACTCGGACTCTATTTCATGTAAAATTTCGAGACGAACGCAATGGCGTAATCCGTTTCCCCTGATTCTGATTTTAAAATTTAATTCTGCCTTGATTTCTTGTTTTAAAATGTTATAAAAATTTGGGTTGTTACACTTAACAACAAGACAGATATAAACAGTACTTGAAAAATTAAAAACTTTATTTCATTGCAGCGGAAAATACATATGTTTGATTACATCGTCAAAGCCAGAGCCAAGTACATAATATCCATCTTAACTAAATCAAAGTACATAAATTGAAAGACATAATCCCCAATACAAAATAGCCATAAATAAAAGAGAGGCTGAACTTTACTTCAACGATACAAGCAATCTTCTAAAAGCAAGAAGCACAGCTGTCCAAAATCAAGCTTCACTGGTGCTAGTTCTAACCAGAGCACCTGGGGGGGGGAGGAAGAAAAGAGGAGGAAACAAAGGGGTCAGACATTAAGTCTGGCGAGTGCGATAACTTTAACAATATAATCACCAAAGTAACTAGGCTAAGGCATAAGTTGGAAAATCAGGAAATGACCATGAACCATTGAGTATGGCAGAGTAAGCAAGGAAACAGGATGAACAACGATATCATTAAAGCGCACCTAACCCACTGTAAGATAATTACTAAACTACACCAACACTATGAGATAATTGCTATACTGCACCACCACTAGTATACTGCACCACCATTAGTCACTCTAAGGTTGATCCTGCCTACTGAACATAAGTGATAATAATGGTAGTTTCATGTACCCCTAGCTGTTGTCATAGGTGCCGCCTGCTCCTATCTCCAATAATGGTACCCACTACCCTCCCCGTTCTAATTACAATATTCATAATATGCTAGCTGTACTCCTAGTTGCTGTCATAGGTGCCGCCTGCTCCTATCTCCACTAGTCGTACCCACTACCTTCCCCATTCGATCGGCTCCCTAACTCGTAGATACCAGTGTTGGTCCCACAGTGGGGTGTATCACTCCCCAAAGTGGCAACCCAATACTACCAGAAATGCACGGCTTATACCTACACGATGCAACAACGTCTTACCTACCAGCCCGGGTCCACACACGCATATGAACCCGTTGGACTTGCGTTGCCACCGCTAACCCGGTTTGGCCTCTTACAGTCAAGCCCGGTACGCGTGTCCCGTCCTTGACTTGGGTCGAGCCCATAAAGATACGTATGGGTTACTGGTTGAAATGGGCCCCCATGACTTGACACAAGCTATCCACCTAAGCTTGGTCCCCTCTCGTATTTCCCACTTAACCCACTACTTATTCATGTTCCAATTACATGTTTCAATTTTGGTTAAGTATTTCTAATCGTATTTCAAATGCCACCCAAGGCACCCATTAGATTCCACATGCCACCCAAGGCACCCACTTAACCCCCTCATGTCCCACTACATGTTTATCTGGTTAAGTTTTTCTTAATTCATTAAGACCGTAACCTCATAAAGACCTCTCACATTAGACTGGCATTTGTGGCAGCTGGATTTGCCGGGTGAGTCCGGGCAGTCTTACACCACAAAAGAGCCTAACCTCGTGTCTTTACAATTGTTACGTATTTAATTTATGCCTAAGACCTCCCACATTAGACTGGCATTTGTGGTAGCTGGATTTGCCTGACGGGTCCGAGCAGTCTTACACCACAAAAGAGCCTAATCTCGTGTCTTAGACGATTAATTACTCCTAATTAATCATTCCCCGATTTGAAATACTTTCCCTATTCAAATTATCAATCAATTCCAAATTTAACGATGTCCATAATTGACTCAATTATGTCCATCCATTTATGGTATGTAAAATCATACCAATTTTCATCAAAAATTTATTTTATGTCTTTTAAGGCATTTATGCCAAAATAAATCTTTTAATATTATCCCCTTTACCCCACGTTGTACGTTCGTTCGTTTAACGTAAAATATACGTTAGACTCGAATAGTCTAACTCATGGAATAAAGAGAAAACATCACAACATACATATAATTAAAACTAGATCTAAACATAAGGGGTGAACTTGCATGTGTGAATGATGTTCTACATCTAAAACTTGCATAGGCCAAAGTTACAACTTGCATAAAATTACATATGTCATAAATCCAAACCTAAAGGTGTGAACTTGTTTAGATAATGGTCTCAAACTTGCATAAATCATGTATGTCATAGATCTACATCTAAAGGTGTAAACTTGTATAGGCAGTAACCACTAACTTGCATAACATGATTCATTTCCAAACACATGTATTCATATAAACTTGCATATGTGATTTATGCAACATAATAATGGTATAAACTTACATCTAAACATGTAACTAGCATGTAGAATTTGGCATATAACACACACATGTCATAGTCTAAATTTAGATCTAAAATAGATGCCATGAAGCATATAAGGTTATACGTATAATTTTCCATGACTTGCATATGATTCATGTCTTAATAAAAAAATCTAAACTTGCATACATACTTATGATTTATCATATGAATCAACATACCCAAACTAACATATGAACAACATGGTGATTCGATTATACATAAGCCAATCATAAAATTACAACATAGATGATCACAACTTTACAAGATAGCATCATAGAATTTACAACATAAACATCACAATTTTACTACATGAACAATAACATGCGGTCAATAATTCACATCATATCCAAATAGTCCACATCATAACTCAATCCAATTAATTTGCTAATTATTTTATTAAAATTAACGAACTCACAATTCAGAGAAGGTCTTGAATTCTGAATTTTGAGTTCTGAAGTTGTAATAGCTTTCCCTTGAAGAAGATTCGTTGTTAAAGTTGAAAAGGATTGATTTAGACTAGCTTTCTTCCTCTCTAATTGGTGGCGGCTATGCTGAGTTGCTAGGTGACGGCATGGAGGCCATGAATCTAATTCTGTTTTGATTTTAAGGTTTAAGTCTAGAGGTGTTTTTATAGAGTTTAGGATTAATTTAGGCCATCCGATCAACCTAGAAGCAACCTGAACCATCCAAACAAGATAGGGTGACACCTCAGCCCTAATGACTCAGCACAGTGTATTAAATATTCATTTTTTTTCTATAATTTACATATTTCTTATTTATGACAAATTCCATATGTAAATTATTCCCATTTTAATTATGCCATAACTATATTTTTAGATTATGCTCACAATTAATGGTATACTAAATATACCATTTCATGAACCAATCTATGCCATGTAATTTTCATGTTTATCCTTCATATTTATATGTAAATTATAAATCTACTATTGTTAATTACATATTCTCGCTTTTACCGTATACATTAATTACCCATATACAAATATCCATTTATACATGCATAAATCTTTATTACCTTTAATTTGTCATAAAAGCCAATCAGAGAAGGCCACGTAAAAAAAACAATCATTGACAACCAAAAATGCGCCACGTACGCCACATGATGCGTACATGTCATATATATATATATGTGTGTGTGTGTGTGTGTGTGTGTGTGTGTGTATATATATATTTTCTATATGTATATATATATATTCTTTTTATTTTTATCTATCTTCCCAATTACCCATTTTCACACTAAACCACTTTTTGAACTGTGTTCACACTAAGTCATTTTAAGTCATTCCCCTAAAACAAAAATATGGCGCTGGCAGGGATCGAACTCTGTACCCTTGTATGCAAGTCACATGTACCAACCAAATGAGCTACTAAGTCTTTTACTTACAAACCTTAGAACAATGCTAAACTATTCTTTTCTCATTCCTTTTTTTTCATGTTTTGCTGCAATATTTAATTTAAAGATATCTTTTTCATACGGAATCCAATTTACGCAAACTCATACTCTATCTCAAACAGAATTCCGAGACGAACACAATGGCACAACCTGTTTCTGTTAATTCTCACATCTGAGATTAAATATTCTTTAATTTAGTTGATTCAATTATTCAAAAATTCAGGGTGTTACATTCTCCCCTACTTAAAGGATTTCATCCTCGAAATCTCTAAGTCAAGAAGAACGTATCCTACCATCCAAACAACCATCTACTTAACCATCAAACACAGGCATCCATTGTCCTTAAAATTTTCTAATGTTGTATGAACATATGCAAGAAGTGTTTGTATATGTTCCTTATCTAATGCAAAATCAGGCGGTCTACTGATTCATTTGACCTCCTTAATGCAAATCATGATAGTGCCATGCGTCAATTATTTATGTGAAAGAATCCTATCGATACATATTATCTCTACATGCGTGCACAACCAATCGCCAAAATGTCGCATCCATATGATAACACAACCATTATACATCCATTAGCTTAAATATGCACACACATTTATGTGCAATATGCAATATGAAGTGACTGAGCCGATCTAATGCCTAAACTGTGTGTATATGCATCCACGAGCAACCACTAGCAAACACTTGCATCCACATGCATCCATCATACATAACATGTCTCAAACACATGTTTCAACCATAGGACTACCCTGCCCAAAGGTCAAAGGTACTAACGAGAGGACATACTAAAGAAAAGTTATATGTCCCTTGGGGTTATGCTTTCTAAAATAAGTTTTTTTCTTGAAAATACTTTCCTTAAAACATACTTTTAAAGGTACTTCTTCATAAAATTGTTTTTGAAAAACAACTTTTCAAAATTCATATCTGTTCTGGTAACCTTCAACTCTGATACCACGTGTAACACCCCATGTCCATTAATGTCACTCACAAAGGGAATGCATTAACTTCTATGAAGCGTCTTTAAGTGAGTATAGAACAGAAACTTAACAACAAAACATATATAAACAGTACTTAAAAAATTAAAAACTTTATTTCATTGCAGCGGAAAATACATATGTTTGATTACATCGTCAAAACCAGAGCCAAGTACATAGTTTCCATCTTGACTAAATCAAAGTACGTAAATTGAAAGACATAATCCCCAATACAAAATAGCCATAGATAAAAGAGAGGCGGAACTTTACTTCAGCGATCCAAGCAATCTTCTAAAAGCAAGAAGCACAGCTGTCCAAAATCAAGCTCCACTAGTGCTAGTTCCAACCTGAGCACCTGGGGGGAAAAGGAAGAAAAGAGGAGGAAACAAAGGGGGTCAGACATAAAGTCTGGCGAGTGCGATAACTTTAACAATATAATCACCAAAGTAACTAGGCTAAGGCATAAGTTGGAAAATCAGGAAATGACCATGAACCATTGAGTATGGCAGAGTAAACAAGGAAACAGGATGAACAACGATATCGTTAAAGCACACCTAACCCACTGTAAGATAATTACTAAACTACACAAACACTATGAGATAATTGCTATACTACACTACCACTAGTATACTGCACCACCACTAGTCACCCTAAGGTTGATCCTGCCTATTGAACATAAGTGATAATAATAATGGTAGTTACGTGTACCCCTAGCTGCTGTCATAGGTGCCGCCTGCTCCTATCTCCACTAGTGGTACCCACTACTCTCCCCTTTCTAATTACAATATTCATAATATGGTAGCTGTACTCCTAGCTGCTGTCATAGGTGTCGCCTGCTCCTATCTCCACTAGTCGTACCCACTACCTTCCTCATTTGATCGGCTCCCTAACTCGTTGACACTCGTGCTGGTCCCACAGTGCGGTGTATCACTCCCCAAAGTGGCAACCCAATACTACCAGAGATGCACGGCTTATACCTACACGATGCAACAACGTCTTACCTACCAGCCCGGGTCCACACACGTATATGAACCCGTTGGACTTGCGTTGCCACCGCTAACTCGGTTTGGCCTCTTACAGTCAAGCCCAGTATGCGTGTCCCGTCCTCGACTTGGGTCGAGCCCACAAATATACGTATGGGTTACTGGTTGAAATGGGCCCGCATGACTTGACACAAGTTATCCACCTAAGCTTGGTCCCCTCTAGTATTTCCCACTTAACCCACTTCTTATTCATGTTTCAATTACATGTTTTAATTCTGGTTAAGTATTTCTAATCATATTTCAAATGCGACCCAAGGCACCCACTAGATTCCACATGCCACCCAAGGCACCCACTTAACCCCCTCATGTCCCAAAACATGTTTATCTAGTTAAGTGTTTCTTAATTCATTAAGACCGAAACCTCATAAAGACCTCTCACATTAGACAGGCATTTGTGGCAGCTGGATTTGTCGGGTGGGTCCGGGCAGTCTTACACCACAAAAGAGCCTAACCTCGTGTCTTTACAATTGTTACGTATTTAATTTATGCCTAAGACCTCCCATATTAGACTGGAATTTGTGGCAGCTGGATTTGCTGGGCGGGTCCGGGCAGTCTTACACCACAAAAGATCCTAACCTCGTGTCTTAGACGATTAATTACTCCTAATTAATCATTCCCCAATTTGAATTACTTTCCCTATTCAAATTATCAATCAATTCCAAATTTAACGATGTCCATAATTGACTCAATTATGTCCATCCATTTACGGTATGTAAAATCATACCAATTTTCATCACAAATTTATTTTATGTCTTTTAAGGCATTTATGCCAATTAAATATTTTAATATTATCCCCTTTACCCCATGTTGTACGTTCGTTCGTTTAACGTAAAATATACGTTAGACTCGAATAGTCTAACTCATGGAATAAAGAGAAAACATCACAACATACATATAATTAAAACTAGATCTAAACATAAAGGGTGAACTTGCATGTGTGAATGATGTTCTACATCTAAAACTTGCATAGGCCAAAGTTACAACTTGCACAAAATTACATATGTCATAAATCCAAACCTAAAGGTGTGAACTTATTTAGATAATGGTCACAAACTTGCATAAATCATGTATGTCATAGATCTACATCTAAAGATGTAAACTTGCATAGGCAGTAACCACAAACTTGCATAACATGATTCATTTTCAAACACATGTATTCATATAAACTTACATATGTGATTTATGCAACATAACAATGGTATAACTTACATCTAAACATGTAAACTAGCATGTATAATTTGGCATATAACTCACACATGTCATAGCCTAAATTTAGATCTAAAATAGATGCCATGAAGCATAAAAGGTTATACATATAATTTTCCCCAACTTGCATATGATTCATGTCTTAATAAAAAAAATCTAAACGTGCATACATACTTATGATTTATCATATGGATCAACATACCCAAACTAACATATGAACAACATGGTGATTTGATTATACATAAGCCAATCATAAAATTACAACATAGATGATCACAACTTTTCAAGATAGCATCATAGAATTTACAACATAAACATCACAATTTTACTACATGAATAATAACATGCGGTCAATAATTCACATCATATCCAAATAGTCCACATCATAACTCAATCCAATTAATTTGCTAATTATTTTATTAAAATTATCGAACTCACAATTCAGAGAAGGTCTTGAATTCTGAATTCTGAGTTCTGAAGTTGTAATAACTTTCTCTTGAAGAAGATTCGTTGTTAAAGTTGAAAAGAATTGATTTAGACTAGCTTTCTTCCTCTCTAATTGGTGGCGGCTATGCTGAGTTGCTAGGTGACGGCATGGAGGCCATGAATCTAGTTTTGTTTTGATTTTAGGGTTTGAGTCTAGAGGTGTTTTTATAGAGTTTAGGATTAATTTAGGCCATCCGATCAACCTAGAAGCAACCTGAACCATCCAAACAAGATAGGGTGACACCTCGGCCCTAATGACTCAGCACAGTGTATTAAATGTTCATTTTTTTCTATAATTTACATATTTCTTATTTATGATAAATTCCATATGTAAATTATTCCCATTTTAATTACGTCATAACTATATTTTTAATTATGCTCACAATTAATGGTATACTAAATATACCATTTCATGAACTAATCTATGCCATGTAATTTCATGTTTATCCTTCATATTTATATGTAAATTATAAATCTATTATTGTTAATTACATATTCTCCCTTTTACCGTATACATTAATTACTCATATACAAATATCCATTTATACATGCATAAATCTTTCTTACCTGTAATTTGTCATAAAAGCCAATCAAAGAAGGCCACATAAAAAAACAATCATTGACAGCCAAAAATGCGCCACATACGCCACATGATGCGTACACGTCATATATATATATATATATATATATATATATATATGTGTGTGTGTGTGTGTGTGTATATATATATTTTCTTTTTCCTTTTATCTATTTTCCCAATTACCCATTTTCACACTAAACCACTTTTTGAACTGTGTTCACACTAAGCCATTTTAAGTCATTCCCCTAAAACAAAAATATGGCACTGGCGGGGACCGAACTCTGTACCCCTTGTATGCAAGTCACGTGTTCCAACCAAATGAGTTACTAAGTCTTTTGCTTACAAACCTTAGAACAATGCTAAACATTTATTCTTTTCTCATTCTTTTTTTTTCATGTTTTGCTGCAATATTTAATTTAAAGATATCCTTTTCATACGGAATCCAATTTACGCAATCTTGGACACTATCTCAACCAGAATTCCAAGACGAACACAATGGCGCAACCCATTTCCCTTAATTCTCACATCTGAGATTAATTATTCTTTAATTTAGTTGATTCAATTATTCAAAAATTCAGGGTATTACAGAAACTCGATTAAATTCATTTCTATCTAAAGAACAAAATAATATGTTCATGGCCTTAGAATTGTTAAGTGCTTGTGTCTTTTGGTCTGGTGTCCATTTTGAATATTCAGTTTGAGGCTCTATGTATTCTACTTGGGTAATATTCTACATATATAAAACATTAGACTACAAATAAAATTTCATCCAACAAGCCAATAAGCATAATTATTGCCATAAAGTAAAGGACGTCTAGTGGTAGATTCCCCTTCTATGAAAGAACTAATAATGATGTTACTAGTGTCACTAGCCATTATAATTTTTCAAAAATCAGATTATGAACTTTTTGAAAGGCCAGGCTTTGATACCAAATGTTAAGATCTTAAGGCTATTCAACCACTAGAAATATAAACTATATCTATTAAAATTCAAATCAAAAGAAATAAGAAATAAAATAAAATGCAGCAAAGTAAATAACACCAGGATTTTTATACTGGCTCAGATTAACCAATCTTACATCCAGTCCTGCACTCCACCATGCAGAATTTCACTATAATCGCTTGCTTTCCACGGGTGGCAAGAACACCTTTACAATCTTGATTCCACGAGCCACAAGATACACTTTTTCCTTATCAACAGCAACAAACAATGGCAAGTAGACGCACCTTCAATACAGATTCTTGTAGATTTGGTACAATGATCTTATAGACCTCTAATGGCAATATATCTTTGAATTTTTTGAGGAAATAAGATTAAATCAGAGAGAGAATGATATGAATTCAAGTATAACTCTCTGATATTGTGTGGCTTGCAAATCAATGAAAAATAGGAGTGATGGAGAGTGAATTTGCAAGAGTAATATGATAGTTTTCAGTGGAATTTTGTAGAGAATAAATGGAGAAGAAGGAATAGAAGAAAATGTGAAATTAATGTGTAAAAATTCGTTACCAGAGGCCTTTAAATAGTGTATGAAAGGATGTATCTTTTGATGAAAGGGTGGAGGGATATAACTACTCAAATTGAATTCAAAAATCTGACCTAGCAGTTATATGTCGACATACAAAAAAACGTATGTCGACATACTTATGTTGCAAATAGCACAACAACACTTATAAGTTTCGCAAATTTTCTGCAATTCAAATTTCCTTATATTTATGGATTTTGGTGATTTGGTTGAGGTCAATAGTTGATTATCTTCACGTATAATTGTCATGGGATCTTTAACAAGATATTCTAAGGTTCAACAAACTCCTCATCACTTCGAACACCTCTGATCTTCAGCATTCTTCTCTAATAGCGTTTAGTCTTCAATTGCATTGATTATCCTTCCTCTGTAATTCTTCTTTTGTATTCTTGTTTATCTTTATAAATATCTTCATAATATATCTAATGTAATTGCGTAACTCAAAGATATGTTAGTAGTAATGTATATATGGTTGTTGTCATCAAAATCACTACCTAGGGTACCTAGGGTATTAACACATGTCATCATCATAGGAATATTGGCTAAATATTCTTGAGTCATATTTTCAATATGCTATGTCTTGGGAGAAAAATAAAGTTTTTCTTCTTTCTTGAGTTCTAGGCAGCGATTAATGAGTTCATTGACCTTGTAGAGCTCTCAAATCATACCAAATCCAACTCTTGTGAAGAATGAGTAAGGGAGTATTTATAGGTAGTGAGTTAGGTGGGAGTAGGTGAGGTTTGGGGACCACACAGCAGAATTTCACTAAACTAGCCTCTCCAAAAAATCGCATCCCCAATTCGTGTTCTGGTCGATTTCGTATCCCTCTTGGGGATACGAGGCTTGTACCTCAGGGTTACGAAGCCCGGGTGAGAGGAGTGACTGGATGCATATCGTAGGAGGAAGGCGGTCTTCGAGATACAGAACTGTGGGTGATGCGAGATGGATTGGTGGCGATGTTTTTTTCTGGGGAATGTGAGGTCACGATGTAATGCGATGCGACGTGGAGGTGATGCGAGGCTCGGGATGCGAAGCCAAGGGGGATGCGAGGTTAACAATACGAAAATTGCATTTTGAGGTGTTGTGAGGCATACGCTCGTGCAACCCCATCCGGACCCGAATCCTTATTGTTCTGGCGACATTTCGGGCTTCGATGCCACACGACGGGCCGAGTTGAGTGAGTCTGGTATGCTTTCGAGAACCAGAGCAAAAGACTGGTTAATATGCTCCACTATCAGTCTGTTGTGCAAAATATTGATTTGATTTGCACAAACTTCAAAACTGCACAGCGGAATACAAAAGACGCAGAAGCAATCAAAAAGAGGATCTAGTTTGTCGATTAATTATCAACCGCCAACTCAATGAAAAATAATCACAAAACAAAATAGAATAAGAGAAAAAGACACAAAAATTTAGCGTGCTTCGACTACGACTACATCCACGGATCCAACGACTATTCTTTAAATTTACTGAAGAGAGTACAAGAGAGAACACAAGAAAGAAATTACAAAACTGTAGGTAGTAGATGAAGAGACTAACTTATAATTACAAACTGAATAATCAATTTCAACAATGACTTGTATGCACTCAAAATTCCTAATTGATTGACTACAGAAATTAGGATAACAGAAGAAGAGGATAATGATGGATGCTCTCTCACATTCACACTCCACAAATATGAAGATTTAAATAGGCTTCAGGATAAAAGGTTGCTTGAAGACGAAGATAATTAATTTCCTGATTGTCTTAAAACCTTTCCAAATGTCCAATATTTGATTGCACTGTAAATAGAAAGTGAAGATCTTGGTTTCTATATGTTTCCTCCCTTGCATTATTCTCCAAGCCTAATCATTTATTTCTTCATATTACAAAATCAATGAATTTATAAACGTATATCTTTCCTTATTTATAAATCCATTGATTAATTAATTGAATATGTAATCAATTTGTTTCCTACCAAAATATATAATTGATTGATAAAATTTATTTATTTATTTTTCTCTTAAACAAATATTTGAATCACATAAATTTAACACGAAGTGCATAATTCTAAGTGAAATTACATATAAAACAAAGCTTAGATGGAAGAAAAACATATGCCTATCTTCTTCACTACATTAGCTATCCCTAAATCTCCGTCCTAATGCTATTATCTGCCCTAATGGCAACCAATATTAATGCAAAAAACAATAACCAAGTTTTAATTTTATTTTAAACACATAAATTCGTACCCAAAAAAGGATGAATATTCAACATTTGAGAAATGACAATATACACATGAGTGTATTTAATATACTCATAATAATATTTTTAAACAAAATATGATTTTATCTTAAAGCAATATTAGATTGAATAAACCCAATAGGTTCAAAAATAAATAAATGAAATCTATCTATTTCGTCTGCTTTCAAAGTATCCGCATCTAGAAAAAAATTCAGTCTTTGTCAACACTATTATTTACTTTATAATAAAAGATATGTATTTATTTCTTTAGTAAAATAATATACTGTATTATATGAAATTAAAGCATATTAGCTACTCAAAGTTAGTTATTATTATCATATTTGGATTTTGCATACTTTTACAAGCAGTAAGATAAAAGAACTGAAAATTTATTTTTATTTCTCTTGCTTTACTGATTTCATAGCATAATCATCCAATATCCCTCCATATCTCTGAATACAAATATAAAAAATGAGTTGGAAATATGTCTAGTTACTCCAAAATAGGGAGAGGAAAAAAAAAAAAATACCACACACACACATAGTGGGGAAATGCTGAATCTCTCATAGAACCAGAAATGCGTAAAAGCGAAAGCAAGTGTTGAGAAAGTACAATTTAGCTGAATATCAAAGGCACACTTTGAACCAATCTGCTAATGAATCCAAATTTAGCTTGACTGACTGGAGCCTCCTCCTTAAACAATACAATGGCCAACTGATGATCAGTTCAGTTTCAAATAGACAATTTTCCAAATCATACCATTTACAGTTTTCAAAATAACACAATATATCAGTAGATTAAGATATTCTTAAACATCGCAAAATGATATGATATGCAAATTTCAGTAACAGAACGAGGCTATTAAGCAAATGTTTAGCATTTCTGAAGAGCTATATTCTATTATAATTTGCTTTTGGGAGAACCAAACAGGGAATGACGACCTTCAGCAACGACTTCTCCTGTTCTTTTATTAGTCAGTATCACTTGTGTCCCTGAGTATCCATCTTTGTGGCCTAAAACCTTTGATCTTATCTCTAGTTCATCCTGTTATTCACAATTGTAATGTTAGCACCCAAGTAAAAGGGAAAGTAACAGATAAATCAAATATATTTTGGAAAATATCATGATCTATCACTGGAAACTATTGCATTGCATTTAAGCCCAAGATACCCAAAGTCCATGTGCAGGTAAGGGATCAATGTATTAGCGCAACACTTACTATCCGTATATAAGATATAAATGATAAATGTATTTGGATGATTAAAGGAAAACATTGTCGCACTTCATAGTATACTTGTCTAGTTCATAGGAGAAGTTGCGTAACTAACTACATGATTACTAGAGAACACAAAATTGTAATTCTAGCTTCTGGTTACACATTGAACAAAAGAAAAAAACTATGGCAAGGTTTGATTTTGATAATTTTTTGTAGGCTATTATTTACTAATTATTCTGAAGAAATTAAACGTCGTATTTCGCTAAAAAGAGTTTTGTATTTTGCGTTTTCATCATGTATGTGGTGTGGAAGAGAAAAAGTTGGAAAATCGTGATCAGTCGAACAAAGAAGAGAAGGTGAAGGGAGAATATAATTTTGATATTTCCCCAAAAGCGGGAAAAAAGAAGTCATTTCTAATACTATATGTTAAAATCTGCGCAAAGTCCCGCTAAAGCCTCGTTAAATCTCCGATGTAGCACATAGCGTTTTTCGATTGCAACGCTTTTAAATTTAGCCTCAACAAATAGTAGATCCGCTTTACGTCCCACCATTTTCTGCTACACTAACTAAATCAAATTTTTTAACACCCATTTTTGGCAAATTAATATAGAAAATGTTGATTAGACTAGTTATTTTTGAAGAAGATTAGGCTGGTTATTTCTTAAAACTAAATCAATAAATTTAAGATGAAAAACAAATTTCAAGGCACAAGTAATCAACATAAGTTTAGAAACCCATTGTAGCCAGATCTAAACCGCATGAATCATGATATCCTTTGTTTTTGATACATATATGATTAAACGATATTTCTTCAACACAAATTAGGTGAGAATGAGAACAAACTAACCTTCAATATTTTTTTAATATATAATGATTTTTTTTGTTTCTTCGCTATTTTCCGTTATATCACCGCTTTATGTTCGTTATAACTTTTTGCACCTCCACGAACCGCTAACCGCTTCAACTATACTGATTAAAATCATATTGCAAATTGATCGTTTTCCACGTGTTTTCCCTCCTTTTCGCCTGCATTTTAAAATACGTAGTCCGAAATGTAAACCAAACAACTCGTGTTCAAACCAAACGCTACCTTAAAACTTTGGGATGTCTTCGTTTTTGGTGAGAAGATATTTGTATTACAAGTTAAACATCTTCAAAATTTTGCAACTTTTTAAGTAACTTGAAATATGATATTAGTACAAAGAACCGAGAATGCAAAAAATTCCTCAGCTTTGCAGTTTAATGTCAATTGTTTAAGCCCCTTTTATGTTTCTGTGTTAACCCTGATTTGACTCGTGAAAAGTTTCAGCAGTTTTGACTACTGTTTTTGCTGGTCACAGTGTTTTGAGCAACAATATGGGTAAGAAAACATCTGCATTGAAACAGCAGAAAAGAAGAACGTTTATCGCTTGAACATGAACAGTCGTTCAGGGAGCAGTTAGAGCGGGAACATAATCAAAGGCATGGTTTAAGATAAAAGACATGTATTAGACTAGCTATGCTGGCAGAGCTAATGCACAATCCAGGAGATGCATAACGTTTGGAGCGGATAACATTGCTAGGGGGATGGGGACATTCTACCGATATCCCTACTTCAAAAGTTTTTGCAACCATATCAGTCTCTACTCCTTCAAGCCTACCCCGGCGCTGAATACGCATCAGATTCTAGCTGCTTTGAGATGTCCTGAAATAAGCTTAAGCCTTAAGGTCCCTATGGAGCCCGACCGAAATCCAATATCCCCATGATTTGAAAATTAATCCCAACGTGACTGGCATAGTTGTTAACGCTGCACAAAACAAAAAAAAACAAAAAACAAAAAGCCTTGCTAAAGATTTATCGCACGACACGACAGAAAACATGCTTTCTTTAATACTGTGCATGTGATTAGGAAAAAAAAAATGCACCAATAATTTTTGCGACAACCGACAAGAACGAAAAGCTTCGTCGAACGAAGGTTGTTCCTCAGAAATACGTAGTTGATGTGAGGAGTCCCCTATCTTTTGAGGTTCCCTCCATGGAAGAAGATCCCGAGGAGGAGAATGACGATATTAACATTGCTCCCGCAGGTTCTATTTTGTGAAGGCATGGTGATGATGTTGATGATGCACATAATACTGGGAATGCTAGTAGCAGCTTAGAAGGCCGTGGCGTCGGTTAGAGTGGAGGCTTTCAGCGGAACCAACCAGAAGAAACGGGTAATGAAAGTCTTCCCCCTTCGGAAGGGGGCAATGTTTCAAAGGGAGATAAACATGTTGCTCCTTCCGACGGCTCACAACAACAGATGACCAAAGATTCTCCCGTCTCTGCGGAAGACCACATCTTTAAAAGCGGAGAACGAAAGTAGCCAATGCCTAGTTGTTATGTCCCTTCTACTCAGGTATTAACTTCTTTTCTTATTAATAAGCTGAATGTCCTTTAAACAATTTTTCGATTACGAATAAGCTTTTGACCTTGTTTGTTAATAAGCTCATCATAAAATCGCTAGAAACAGATTTTTAACAAATGAATTTTTGATAAATGAACTAAAGAGTGTAACGACTTTTCCTGATAAATACTTTTAGGTTTACGAATACCGTGACGTTGATGACCCCAAGTTACGATGGGCGAGGCTTTTGTCTGGAGAAAATTTATTTCGAAGTGGCTAAACTTTGAGAGAGAGTTAGGAATCAATGATCTACTTTTCCGGAAGAACCCTGATTTTGTCGGGAGCTCACTCTTTTCTTGTTTGAATTTCACCTGAAAACTTAAAATATAACATAATCGATTCGATTTTAAAATGTATAAGATCTTACTTTTGCATGAATTATGCTGGAACTTTGTAATTATTACAATCCTTTTTAAAAAGACAGCTTTGTTGTTTTGTTCTTTCACTATCGAAATTGGTTTCTCATGTTATAACAAAAAAACAATATCCCAAGCAGTCTTGTTACTCAAGACTTCCTATTGAAATTTACTAAGGTAAAGAGAAATTATTAGGAAAACTCTTCTTTAATTAAGATATCATAATCAATACGACGCTGCTTTCTTATGCAATTACACATACTTCACATGTTATGCCCTAGGTTTCGCCCAGAAGAGAAGGATGAGATCCTTGAAGAAAGCATGATGTGTTATTTTAAATTGTTTGATTGATTACCAAACGTGGTACCGCTTCCGTCGAAGAGTAGAAACCATAGCGCCAAAAATGTTGCATCAAAACTATGAATTTACTATGGGATCGATTTATTTGTTTCTCCATATGGAATAAAGAACATGTTTTCGAATATTGAGTGATGCGGGTTGGCCCCCTCTCCCGCCTTGAAGCTTTCGCCCAGGTGCTTCCACTGAGACGAATCCGAAGGTATAATAAAAGCGGTGTTGACGTTTGATTTGGTCAATCAAACACTAACACCCAAATCCAGATTTAAACCAGAGAATAACCAAACAAATCCGAACGCAGCGAGCAGAAAAGTAAGGTGACAAACATATTTACAGTGGTTCAACAAATCTATCTACGTCCGCTTGTTACATTCTATTGTTTATACTGCAAAATAATAAATACAGTTCGTTTGATTATAAAAAGAGTGGAGGTGAGTGTTGTTGTGTGGCGGTAATGAAATCCTCGTGTATGAGTGCTAACCAAAAAGCCAAAGATCACTTGAAGTGACCATGTCCTGGTCTATTTATACGTGCTACAATATCTGGTTTAGCATAAAGTGGTGGCGGAATATTCGGAGTAGTGGGCTTGACCACGTTCAAGAGTGGGGGAAGCCCAGATCGGAATCCTCTCGGATCAGTACCGATCCAGAGAACGAACCTTTCCTTAGCCAATCTAAAGCTTGATCATGAGTTTCCATATATATGAAGTAGTATCGATTCATCTCTCTTCCTTATGCTGAATAGGACAAGCTCCTTGCCGACCTGGAGCTTGATAGAGAATGTCGATCCGGGGATTGGTGCTGAATGTCGAACTGGGCTTCGAGAGTGGATGCCGAACCAGATTACAAGGGAGTGAAGCTGATCCGCTCTTCAAGAAGAAATGTCGAACCGAGCTTTGAGTGGGAATACTGATCCCATAACACATGAAATCGTGTCAACCCCGAGTGGGGATCCATGCCAAGCCGGAGTTGCAATGTCGAACCCAATGAACGGAATCCTGCCGATCAGGTAGTGAGATCTTCTGAAATCCAAGTTTTTGTGAACTCCATGATTCCAACCGAGATTTTCTGAGTTCGTCTAAGTCCACGCTCAAGACCTTAGAACTCCAATAGCCAAAAATCCAAAATATGGCTGCCTTAAATCCAAAATATGGCTGCCTTAAATCCAAAATATGGCTGCCTTGCAGAAAGAAGGGTCAACAAGCGGCTTCAATAATTTATAGCTTATGCTTTCTGATGTAGTTTGAACAAGAGGTGAGGGGACTAGCGCGGGGGTATGTCCTTGTGATAGTTTTCCTGATGAGGACTTCTTGCGAAGCTTTCAGGTCCACCGAAGGCAACCTAGAATGAAAGGCTTAGTACTGTGAGATTAATGAATATTTCTTTGAAAATCTACTTTAAGGATTCTGAAGGGCTCGTTCTCTTTATGCAAAGAGATTTTATTGTTGGATTTATATGGCCATGACAACCCCTCCGAATCAGTTGAATGATGCGTTTGGTTCGACAACCACAAACTAATTTTCCTTGTTTTGTTTAATGATTGTTTTTTTGGAAGATATGTCATTCAACTTTATCGAAGGGGCTTGCTTTTGTCGAAATGAGTTCCTTTGCTCTTTATCCTTGTGAACGAAAGTAAGCTATGATGAAGTGTATTTGCCTAGATCGGAAGTTTCTTCTCTTGACATCCCTTCATCGTGGCTTTGCTCTAGGCTCTGTCGTGGTTATTCTGGTGCTAACAATTCCCGTACTCCTTGTAATTTCATGCTCGGATGTAAGTCACTTATGTTATTTACATTGGAAACATGAGTGGTTGAATCTTTTTTCTAAGGTTTAACCATCTGAACAAGCAAGAAAGGAAAGTGAAAACATACCAGTACAAAATTTAAGTCTCAAAGAATGATCAAACTCTCAATCTTCCAAACATTTTGCTCATTTCACCTGATGAGATCATTTTTCCAGCTCGTAAGGACACTGCTTAACAGGGTGCTGCCTTCTTGAACTCGCACAAAATTCTCATTCAACAATCAAGGTGCCATGTGAAAAGAGACAACATCAGGTGGCAAACTGCTTCTAGGTTTGGGTATTAAAATATCAGATATCGTTGGAGCCGCTATTGTGAAGAGTAACAGAAGGTTATGGGAAGTGCTAATAAGCTCTTACATCAACGTTTTGCACGTAAATTCACATTTATACTCCTTTTCTTTATGACTTATGTTCCATTCAAATAGTAGCTCTTCGCTTTTGGGCTGCTATGTTATCCAACTCACCATGGTAGTCAGAGAAGAAGGCTAGACTCTCAAAGGAAAAATAAGGGAAATGAATGATGTATTAGAAATTCAGAACGAATAAGGGTGGAGCCAAAGAGCATCAGGTTAAGCATGAGAAAGCTAAAAAAGAAGGTAGTTTACCTCAAGGTTGTAAACGATCAATTTGCATGAAATTTCAAATTTGAGAATATTGAACTCCTTAATATATGTAAGAAAGATAAAGCTGAAACCCAAATTGGATTTGGTTGAGCAAGGTAAGGTCGAAGCTCTAAGATTGTTTGGGCACAAGACAAAGCGGAAACCAAGACCAATCCAAAATATGAAGTTGTTGCCAAATGGTACCTTTCATCGTATGCGCAAGCATAGCCAAAAAGGAGATTGCAAATTCTTCAGTGAAGACATTAGTTGAAGGAGGAGACAAATTTTGATGATGAAGCATCCAGTGGTGCTTCATAGAAGGTGGTTTACGAAACTGACACCAACTCAAAGTCTAAGGGCGTATGAAACAGTCTCATCAAGCAGCCACGAAATAATAAAGCAATCTTTTCCATTTGTTTTTATTTAGTCCTTCACATGTGCTTTTATAAGTATTTTATTGCGAACATCATTATAAGTACATAGATTTTCTGGAAATCTCCTTATAAGCGCTTTAGTTTAGTACCATCTGATTGCTAGTTTCTGAATCTGTTTTTATTAAAACTCGATTTACTAGAACTTATTATTTGAGCATTTCTGAATCCAGTTTGACTTTCTTGAAAGCTAAGCAAACTATATTGAACTTGTTTTGTATTTTTGTTGATTGTTCAAATGGCATGGATTCACAACCTTGTTCACAGCTTACTCGAACAGTCTATGCAAACATGTGCTACTTGATTTTACTTTGCCTTTATCAGCTTGATGGCTTTATTTGAACTTAATCTACTCAAGCTGACTGCATGTCCGATCCAAAAAAAAAAGTTTTTGGTCCATTTCCTTTCTCATTTAACTTTTTACCTTGCTTAAGAAGGTTGCAACCTTTTAACCTGTAAGCTTGTCAATTTATGAAAATGCAATAGGTTTATCCAACTCTCTGTTACTTACATATTTGTGTCCCTTTTGCGTACTTGTAGTATAGGTTATATTGGCAAGTTATATTCTCATCAAACTCATTACAAATACAACCACTGTAATCATTAAATTCGTTACATTTTAGGCCTTCTAGAATTGATTAGGTACATATTCTTATATTAGAGAATACTTGCTACATATTTTTCACTCGCTTTACATGTTTAATAGATTGAGACTAATTTAAAATTCAAAAAAATCTAGCCATTTACCATATTTTATGTATTAAGACCATAAGTTATTTTATTTATTTTCATACAGCTACATTCCAGAAAATAGAAAGAGCCTAATTTTGGATTCGGACATGGTCTTAAAGTGCATAAGTTCAACTTGGATAGTGTTAATGGCCTTCATTTTGCAACTGTAAAAAAATAACCAGTCATGCATGGATAATATTAATTAATAAGAAGTAAATTTTCCTTTACATCCAAAGGAACAAGTCATATGTTTGCGAGCTTCAAAAAAGTATGCACTGAACCACGAACATAATTCCGACTCAAAAATAAAAAATAAAAATAAATAAATAAACACTTGACATTACTAGGGACAAACCTTTTGGGTTTGGGGGGGGGGGGGGGGGGGCTAGCAGGGGCCATGGCCCTTCCATGTTGATTCAAGACTTCAAGCATGATCTCTAAGTTTAAAAGTTGTATCAATTCCTTCTCTTACAGCAAATTTCTGTATTTATTCGTTCTTTTTTTTTTTTTCAAAGTTAAAAACATTTTTTTTTAATACTAGCCAGACATTGGGTCATGGCTTTTGTAATTGTGAATAGAAATTATGGAAGAAAGCTTATAGAGATAGGGAAGGGGAACGGGATCTTAAACTGTACTTACATGAAGTTTGGCGGTAGCCATACAAGCAACAGAAATATCAGTAGAAACTTTCCATGGATAACCATCAGAATGAATTGCAGCAAAACCCACCTCATCTACGATGTTTGAAATAGCTCCAATAGATAGATTCCCGTTTGAATCCTGGACGATTAAACTTTATTTACAATATCTTGCACAGAATTACTGATGCTGCTGCAAAGGAACGTTTTATAATTTTAGTTAATGAAAAGGAAAAAGATGAATAAACTTACAGTCAGTCGAGCAGGCACTTTAAAGGTGCAGGAGACGAAACCGGGCTCGATGTGATCAACTCTGATTCCTCGAAGAAAGAATCCTTCAAAAAAGCTTGATTCTTCTTGGATGCGATTGAGCTTAATTGGAAGATTAAGAATTAACTGCTTGTGTTCTTGGCTAACTGTGAACTCTTTTTTAATTGCTTCTTCCATAGACTTCTGTTTATTTACTATGCTAGTTTTGTGGTAAATCAATTGTGTGTGTGTGTGTTCGTGCGAGAAATGAAGATGCTGATTGTGTGTATAATTTGCGGTGCAAAAGATCACGTGGACCCAAAATACATGGCACCACACTATAAATTATTATTATTTTGTATCGACGGGTTGGTTTCATAGTGAATACACCATTTTACAATGGTAATGCGGATGTGAGGTGAATCCTCACCAACTAGGTTATAAACTAACTAACTTATGGACCCGGAGACAAACAGGGGTACATTTAAGAAAGTTTATGTCTCATTTTACTAACCATCTCTTCATCTACTAACTTATTTAAGTAGGTTTATGTCTTGAAAACGTAATTTTTGATCCAACCATTAAGTGTTGAAATTGCTCTCCATGCAAAGTTTCTTCAACAACTTTGGCCCCAACAAAATAGAATCCTAGAAATTTGACGAATTCTTTCATCTGCTCTTTTCAATTGATAAAGATCTGTTTTTTCATGCTTGTAGATTGTTCAATCTTCGAATCAACTTATGATTAACTTTTGGACAAATTTGTACATGTTACTAAATCAGCTCTGAAAAGAAGTATTGCATGTGGTCATCTTTTACCTAGGTATCAAAATAATTTTATACTAATGTACACGTTGCTTAAATAAAGATGTTAAAAAATTGTCACGTGAAACATTGGATACTGTTTTACCTTGGTATTAGAAGAAAGGATGTTCAAAATAGCTGGCATTTCCGACGCAGTCTGAATTACCTAAAATTTTGCAGCTTGGCCTATTTCTACATAATTCTATGCTAAATATCTCGCTTACGAACAGTTCAAAATATCATCTAAAATTTTGCAGCTTGACCGCTTCTTATTTCTGCATAATTCCACTCTATAAATATCACCTAACATTTTCCACCTCCCTCCACTTCACCATTACACCAAACTTCCCTTTATATTGTTATCCCACTGCTCTCCTTCGTTTGTCCATAAATCAAAATGAATTCTCATAGGTAAGCTCAGGTGCGTGCAAGTTTGGTAGCTTATTATGATTTTCTGAATTAACTTTCATCGGGTAGAAGTAGGAAATCATTGATCAGGATATTTTTATCGGACTCATCTTTATAAAGGAGTGTGAATTACCTAATAATGAGATTTCTCATCAAGTTTTACATATGTTAATTACTAATGAGTAGGGTTCAAATATAATAAGATATATCTGCTGTTAACTCCAAAAATGGCGTAACACCTGACTAATTGCGAAAGCACCACCCCGCGATGGGGAAACAGAATAAAGTAGTGAAAATAAATGAAAACAGGAAAGAAATAGAAAGTGAACAAAGAAGAAGACAATTTTATAGTGGTTCGGCCTGAAATCAAGCCTACATCCACTTTGAACAATATTACTATAATCTTTGCCATGCCAAATACAGTATAATATAGATGATTACAAAGATCTCCAAAGTAGAGAATAATAAACAATCACTAGTATTATTGGTTATCGAAGAATCACGATAACCAACTTAGGTGACTTAGATTTGCTGTAACACCTGGCATGAACATTAATGATAAAATAAAAGAAAGAAAGAAATGAATGCATGCAATCAAGTAGTGCATAAAAGGGAATCAATGCATGCATTAAAAAAATTAAAACATGGAAACAAGATTAACGCTTGAAAAGTAATTAGAATGCATAAATAAATGTAATGCATTAAAAAGAAAAATGAATCAATAAGAGGAATGAATAAATGCATGCAAAGAGAGGAATCAAACAATGCATACTGCAACAATAAATTAATTGCATTAAAAGACAAAGAATTAAAAGATATGTTATTAACTAACATTTGAATCAGAAGATTGTATGTATATATATATATATATATATATATATATATATATATATATATGTGTGTGTGTGTGTGTGTGTGTGTGTGTTATAAATGGAATTCAAACTTGATTATGGTTTATAAAAGTAACAAAATAATCAGGAGAAGAATATTTAGCAAGTAATCAACGTTTAATTAAAAACGTTAACAAACATTAATCACCGCATCACAAAAATGCTCGCTGGACTCGTATGGGTCGACCCACGCTTGCCTATGTCGACCCACGCTTGCCTTTGTCGACCTTTGGTTCGACCCAAGCGTGCTCCACGGCAGTTTTGTGACATATAATTGATGATGTGTGTGGTTCGGATTTTTATAAATTAAATCCGATGAACTAGACTCAACGCCTATAAATAGACTAGTAGGGCCTAACTTTATTCTCATATTTTCTGAGGTGCTGCCTAGGCTCTGCCACTCTCTTTCCTCTCCAAACCTTTTCAGAAAATAAAATATTAGTTCTTAGGGATTCCTATTCAAGGTTTGAAGATAAGAGATATGAATCTACAACATAGTTGTCTAGAATTCTGGTCAACGTGAGATAAGTTCTTGAATCTGATTTGTTTAGGTTTCTTCCTTTCTTTCCCTCTTCTTTTAGTATTAGATTTGAGAATTAATGGTTGTTTTAATAATGGATTCAGTTACGAAGGCCATGGAATAACAGATCTGGATCAGATTCAAAGAGTGGAAACTCGTTAGGTGAGTAGATTTAAATTATACCTTTTTAAATAATGGTATATTTACCGTTTACATTCCCTGTCATTCTTAACATGTTAAATAAATGTGAATTTTGGAAATTGCGGAATAATTCATTTTTTCAGTTATGTTAAGAATATTATTGTTGTATAGATCTGTTTTATGAACTTATTAAAAATGGTTGTAATGCTGAATTTGTGAGATTTACAAATAAGAGGGAATATGTTGCAGAAAATAGTATTAATGACAAGTTGGATATTGCGAATCAAATTACAGTAAAATTTGGAATAATTATGAGATTAATTATGCGTAGAACATGTTGAGAACATTTCTGTTGTATAAAGCCCGTTTCTATTAATCATCTGTCTGAACTGGGAATTACTATAAACACTGTAATTATGAAATTTACACTAAACATGAATATTTTCTTAAGATTACTATTATGTCAAAGAGTGTAAATAGAATTACAGAAAAATTTAGGACTAATGAAGAAGCCTAATTTGCATGTAAAATTTACAGTGATTGAAATTGTAAATAACTGGACTTAGACATGAGGTTAAATTAAACTTGTAGCAGAATCCTGCTCGGAACCGCCTGGCAAATCAAGCATCCACAAGTGATCAACTTAATGTCAGAGGCCTAATGTGTAAACATATATAAAAATATATGTATGCAACATGAAATAAATAAATATGTAAATGACATTAATTGTAATTAATGAAAATAAAAGGTATGTGTGAAAATGTACAAGACAATAAAGAGGTAAATGTTATAAGAGCAAGAGTTTGGTTAACGTTAAAGAACCAAGGAAAATGTGATGAACGTGGAATATAACATATCATAATTAATTAAATGAATGAGAATGGAATATAATAGGTAGGCTTGTCCTAGTGACATGTGAAGATTATAACATAGGTTATAATAAAGGGAAAGGAAACTTATTAATAAACCTTAGTTAAGAGAACTAAGTTAATAAGTAAAAAACAACAAGTTGTAATGACAGTGTAAGGTGAGGTTATGATTAATTAAGAAAGAATGAGGTAGACTTATGGAATGAAATAAACCACATTTAATCATATATATATATATATATATATATATATATATATATATATATATATATATTAATGCAAAATGTTAATAGAAAACATGTGAATGAGGATAAGATATACTTAATTATACATTAAGTAGAACATGTTATTGTAACCTGAAAACCTGAAATTGGACAATGAATGACATGGTAATAATGTAAAAAGATTGTAGATTACTTTCGTTAATTACGATCTAAGGAATAACATGTTATGGGCTTATTAAGAAACTTAAATGGGTTAAGTTATATTACTAAATTAATAACCGAGAGGGGTCCATTCCTCAAAGATAGAAGGGGCTCGGAGAGAACTTGCTAACTTAAATATAATGTTAATTATATTGGAAATAACCAATTTAATTGGAAACCTGATTAGGTAGAGCAAGCGCGTAATCAAATGTTTAGACATAAGGTCTAATAACACGTTAGCACGATGCACTTGGACCGGTCTAAGGTTTTAAATCTCGGATATCAGTCGTGTTTCGTCTCAGGGATTTTATAGACTTGATCTTGTATCGGGGGAGATCTCGGACGAGATGAGTCTAAGTTGGGAGTTCGTCTCGTATTTTCTCTCGGGTATGAAAGTTCATATCGAAAAAATCTCGGGGTACATGATATCTTAAAAAAATGATATTTTTACAAAATGATTTTTATGAATGCTATTAAAAGCATGGTAACCTAAACTTGAATTGCAAAATAACTTTATTATTCTTTATTTTGCGAAAGATCATTCATACCCTAAATCGTAATATGCTTAAAATAGAAATATTGTTAGACATAAAACATTAAAAGGATCCAAAACATTAAAAAAATTCTAAATAGACAATAAAATACATAATTTCAAGTGTAACATGTATTTAAAAAAGACGAATATGAAAATTATAAGCATTATAGAACATATATGAACATTCAATATGGTCAGTTAACATGCAAAATGTAAAATAACAAAATATTATCATGGCTAGATTTGAGTTTTTTCAATTATCGTTCTTGTTCAGGCACTGATTTAAATTTTAACAAAAAAAACTAAGATCTCGGACGATATTCCAATATTTTTTCTTGGTCGATATATCGTTCGATATTGCAATATCTCGGGCAATATATTCGAAAAGAGATTTAGAGTGACATTTGTTGTTTCGTTTTGGAAGGAGGCCAAAATGAGATCTCGAAGGAGATCTCGGGCGATATTTGCAAGAATTTAAACAATGAACTAGTCTGTACGTTCGAAGGTGAAGAACCCAACAAGGTAGATCATTGTGGTGTCTTAAGACACGAGGGGAGCACATCCATTTGATTATTCTGTTGATATTCTGCTTGCTGGCTCTGTGGGACTGGAAGGAAGCACATGGCTTCTGATGGACGTGTTAGGGTACTCCGCGGTGGTCCTCTATGCGGTGACAGCGCTCGGGCTGTACTCGCAGAGCTTGAGTCTGCACGAAACCACCTAGTGGGTATACCTTGACTGTAGCGGTAGTTTATCAGTCAAAAGGTTGTTGGGTCGCGTTGGGTGATTCAATGATTTTTCCTACAGTATTGTTGGGTTACTGCCAACACATGATAGTAATCGTCGGATACCAGTCATCGACAGTCAGTGTGACGTAGAAATACTAGAGCTAAACCTATAGACTATCGATCTTTCACTATTGAGACTTTGGTTGCGGAACATGCCAGTTTGGATGTAGATTGTTTGCTAGGGGCGTGTCACTTAGCTCTTGATGTAGTCTTTGACTAGTTTAAGGAGGGGTCGAGGTGGGACCGTAGCAGACCATAGTTTAGATATATGTACTTTAGGCCTCTTTAACTGACCTATACAGATATGGAAAAGGCTCTCGACCGAGTTTCATGCACTCAGATGCAACCCTATTACGGAACTCGGGGTAGAGTAGATAGTACGTATGTGTAAGGATCCGGATACATGCACGCAGCACCAGGTGGCATATCGTAGATGTTAGGGCATTACTACGTGCTGAGACTTCATTCGACTGAAGAGATTGGATATGGTAGTTTTACGCTGACGCAGCATAGCGATGGTGGTTCTGTGCATGACATGGCGTAGTTTTATGAAGATCCACACGTCGCTCCGACGTAGAATGAGAGTTGCAGACGCTTCGGTGGCATGACGGTGGAGACCGTGCGAGGAGGGTACTATAGGAAGTACCTTGATATTGGGGGTAGCTACATATATTATATTAGGTTAATCTACGGGAAGGTAGATAGGTACGACGTGTGTGTAAAGTCTTGAGTGCTATTAACCCAAAATAACCTAATAAACAAGAAAATGTAACTGATAAGTATATGTAGTGTTATTTCAGAATGTGTAATTTAAGTCCAGTCAGCGGAACTTATGTTCTGACCTCCTCCTCATAACTTTACTACATGTTAGGCTTTTGGCAGAGATATGATAGCTTTTGATACTGGCTAGGCAGTATTATTACTTTTGTAAGGCTTTATTTGATTATATCATATTTTATTCCATTCCGTTGTGAGAAGTTTTCTGAGCTTTGATATATTTTATATCTCTATCTTTCTGCAGGATACCAGAAGAGAAAACTCGGGTTTCGACAGATTGGGGTTTTTGAAAAAAAAAATGGTCTGTCGGAATTTGGGTTGTTACATCTAGTATCAGAGCCTAGGTTCAGGATTCCTGAATAGATAGTAAGTGAATGTATTTGTATTTTAGAAATATAAATATATTATATATATGCACCTAGATCCATAAAGAAACCCACTAAATAGGAAGAGCAGTTTATGCAAAGAGATGGATCCCATATGTTTGTATTTCTAATTAGTGGGTTGGGTAGTAAAGCCTTATGAATTGGAAAATGGTAAAGAGAATAATGGATTAGGAATATATATATATATATATATATATATATATATATATATATATATATTTGAGAAAATAATAATAACTCTATGGGAATATCTAGGAAGGTCTAGGTAAGTAGGGAACCCACTTTGAGTCTAGACTCATTGCTAACTTTTTAGAACTTGAAATTATGAAAACTTTTAGGTAATAGTTTATGGTGTTTTTCAAGTTTTGATGTTAAAAAGTTACAAATTTAAAATATGTACTAGATAAATTGTGTAGAAAAAAATTTAAAACAAAAGGAGTGCTTTTTATATTTGAAAAAAAAATGTAACATATTTGAAAAGCACATATGGAGTTTTGAAATAAAATGGGGTATACTTTGAAAAACGGTGATTTCTTGTGAATTTTTTTTCTAAAATGAATTCTTTCGGAAAAATGTGCACATTATAGAGCACGCATAGATCGCTATTTTTCGAGTTATAAAGTATGAATGGATTAAAAAGAAAAGCATAGAAAAGACTGCATTTTTGTTAAAAACCAAAATTTCGATAGAGAAATTTTTGTAAATCTCTATTCTTTTGACAATAATTTCTTATTATTGTTTTAATATAAAATTTTGTTAGGTAGGCAAAATAAGTTGTAAGGATTAAGAATAGAGTAGATGTTTGCATCTAGTCGCAAGTAACTGAACTAACATTGTAAGATAGAACAGTCGTGAAGCTGATAGAGAAATAGTTGAACTTGTCTACTCCAATTTTCATGATTTGAGAAAAAATGTTTTGCAGTTTTATGAGATGACATGTTTTTATGGTTTGGCAAAAATAAGTTTTCATGAAGAAAATAAAGTTTTGACACTTTTAACTTTTAAAAGGAAAATGAAACGAGGAAGCTAAACCACGTTTTTGAAAACATGGAGTAGGTAAGGATTAGTACCTAGGGAAGATGAAAAAAAAATTGAGGCTAAGAAGTGTATAGCATGGACTATTTTGGAATAATGGTAAGTTCCCGTAGAATGCATAAGCATTATAGAGCCTAGGTTGTTGCTTAGAGAAGACTGTTAATACACAGCGAGGACTAGTAGTGACTACTAGATGGTAAAGGGTAAGTAAGTGTTTAGATCCTTTGTTTTGGACTTTTCTTTATCAGAGGAGACATGGTCCTAAGATTCTTAGCCCTTGGTAGTAGCTGTGTAGAGTGCTGGTTTTCCTGTTTTAGTCGAAGGGTTAGAAAACTTATTTAAAAATTAAACCTAGATCAGTAGATTAAGTTTTATAAGCTAAGAATGGATTAATGACATAACTAAAAAGAAAACAACAAATCCAGTAAAGCAACAAACATGACAGTTGAGAAAAATGAAAATTATAAGAAATGAGAATAAGAATGGACTTTTCCAAGATAAGTTGGAAAAGAAAATCAATAACAAAGAAAATTTACTTATGTGAACTGTGCTTGGATAGGAAGATAGGGAGTCTTTATATAATACTTACATAAAACCCAAGTACAGATAGAAAAGGTATATAAAAGAAAAATAGAAGATGTCAAGTTTTCTGTTTTCTACCATTTTGTAACATAAGAATTCAAATTTCAAAAATTAGATTTTTTTTTTGAAATTCAAAATTAAAAGTTGGTTGGTAGGGTTTTGGATGCAAAAATAGGGTGAACTACACTCTTGCACTGTAAGAGTGTGGGAAAATTTGGATGAAAAGTTATTTTGATTTTCAAAATAATGCATTCATGTAGAACTTAACATTATATTTAAGATGTGTGCATCATATTTTCAAATGATTTTCAAGAAAAATTTGCATTCATATAGGAGGTACCGCTTAGGCATACATTACATTCATGTATTACTATGTTGTATTACACTTTACACGAGTGCACAGATGTTTGCAGAAGTTGGATGTATACATAATGGTTATAAATTATGCGAGGGATTACTGGATTTCATCCTTACCAAGTTTCAAGGACGAAATTTCACAAGGGTCGGAGAATGTAACACCCCGCATTTATAAAAAATTAAATGAGTAATTGTGCATATATGTATAATGCATGAACATTAATGCTAAAATAAAAGAAAGAAGTGAATGAATGCATGCAATCAAGTAATGCATAAAAAGTAATCAATGCATTCATTAAAAAGTTTAAAAGAAGGAAAAAAGGTTAATGCATGAAAAGTAATTAGAATGCATAAATAAATACAATACATTAAAAAGAGAAATGAATCAATAAAAGGAATGTATTAATGCATGCAAAGAGAGGAATCAAACAATGCATACCGCAACAATAAATTAATGGCATTAAAATACTATGAATTGAAAGATATGTTATTAATTAAGATTTGAATCAGAAGATATAAATATATATATATATATATATCTGTGTATATGTATGTGTATATATATAAGTGGAATTCAAAATTGATTGTGGTCCATAAAAGTAATAAAATAATTAGGAAAAGAATATTTAGCAAGTAATCAACGTTTAATTAAAAACATTAACAAACATTAATCACCGCATCACAAAAATGCTCGTTGGACCCGTATGAGTCGATCGACGCTTGCCTGGGTCGACCCATCGACAGTGCGGGTCGACCTATGGGTTGACCTAAGCATGGTCCAGGGCAGTTTTGCGACGTATAATTGATGATGTGTGCGGATTGGATTTTTATAAATTAAATCCAATGAACCAGACTCTTCTAGTACGCCTATAAACAAACTAACAGGTCCTAGCTTTATTCTCATATTTTCTAAGGTGCTGCCTAAGCTCTGCCATTCTCTTTCATCTCCAAACCTTTCAAGAAAATAAAATATTAGTTCTTAATGATTTTGATTTAAGGTTTGAAGATAAGAGAAACAAATCTACAACATAGATGTCTAGAATTTTGATCGACGTAAGGTAAGTTCTCGAATCTGATCTGTTTAGGCTTCTTCCTTCCTTTCCCTCTTCTTTTAGTATTAGATTTGTGAATCCGTGGTTGTTTTAATAATAAATTCAGTTAGGTAGGTCATGGAATAACATATCTATATCAGATTCAAAGAGTGGGAAGTTGTTAGGTGAGTGGATTTAAATTATACTTTTTTAAATAACGGTATGTTTACCGTTTACATTCCCCGTCATTCTTAATATGTTAAATAAATGTGAATTGTGATAATTGCAGAATAATTCATTTATCAGTTATGTTAAGAATATTACTGTTGTATAGATTTGTTCTACGAACCTGTTAAAAATTGTTGTAATACTGAATTTTTGAGATTTACAAATAAGAGGAAATATGTTTCAGAAATTAGTATTAATGACAAGTTGGATATTGTAAATCAAATTACAGTGAAATTGGGAATAATTTTGAGATTAATTATGCTTAGAGCATTTTGAGAACATTTTTGTTGTATAAAGCCTGTTTCTATTAATCATCTGACTGAATTGGGAATTACTGTAAACACTATAATTATGGAATTTACACTAAACATGAATATTTTCATAAGATTATTATTATGTCAAGATAGTGTAAACAGAATTACATTAAAATTTAGGAATAATTAAGAAGCCTAATATGCATGTAAAATTTACAGCAATTAAAATTGTAGATAACTGCACTTAGACATGAGGTTAAGTTCAACTTGTAGTAGAAGCCTGCTCGGAACTGCCCGGCAAATCCAGCATCCATAAGTGGTCAACTTAATGTGAGAGGTCTAATGCATAAAGATATATAAAAATATATGTATGCAACATGAAATAAATAAATATGTAAATGACATTAATTATAATTAATGGAAATAAAAGGTATGTGTGAAAATTTACGAGACAATAATGAGGTAAATGTCACAATAGTAAGAGTTTGGTTAACGTTAAAGAACCAAGGAAGATGTGATAAATGGGGAATACAACATATTATAATTAATTACATGAATGAGAATGAAATATAATAGGTAGGCTTGTCCTAGGGACAAGTGGAGATTATAACATAGGTTATAATAAAGGAAAGGAAACTTATTAATAAACCTTAGTAAGAGAACTAAGTTTATAAGTAAACAACAACCAACAAGAAGTTGTAATGATAGTGCAAGGTGAGATTATGATTAAATAAGAAAGAATGAGGTAGACTTATGGAATGAAATAAGTTATATTTGATCATATATATATATATATATATATATATATATATATATATATTAATGCAACATGTTAACAGAAAACATGTGAATGGGGATAATATATACTTAATTATACATTAAGTAAAACATGTTATTGTAACCTAAAAATATGAAATTGGACATTGAATGACATGGTAATAATGTAAAAAAACTGTAAATTACTTTCGTTAATTATAATATAAAGAATAACATGTTATGGGCTTATTAATGAACTTAAACGGGTTAAGTTATATCACTGAATTAATAAGCGAGTGGGGTCCATTTCTGAGAGATATAAGGGGCTCGGATAGAACTTGGTAACTTAAATAGAAAATTAATATCATTGGAAATAATCAAGTTAATTGGAAACCTGATGAGGTAGAGCAAGTGCGTAATCAAATGTTTAGACATATGGTTTAATAACACATTAGCACAATGCGCATTGACCAGTCCGCATGTCTGAAGGTAAAGAACCCAACGGGGTAGATCATTGTGGTGTCTTGAGGCACGAGGGGAGCACGTCCATCTGATTATTATGCTGATATTCTGCTTGCTGGCTCTATGGGACTGGAAGGAAGCACACAACTTCCAAGGGACGTGGTAGAGTACTTTGTGGTGGTCCTCTGTGCAGTGGCAGCACTCAGGTTGTACTCGTAGAGGTTGGGTCTGCATGAAACCACCTAGTGGATATACCTTGACTGCAACAGTAGTTTGGCAGTCAAAAGGTTGTTGGGTGGCGTTGGGTGATTCGACTATTTTGCCTACACACAGGCTGGATCACGACCAACACAGGATAGTAATTATCGGATAGCTGCAATCGGCAGTCAATGTGACGCAGAAAGAATAGAGCTAAACCTATAGACCATCGAACTTTCACTATTGAAACTTTGGTTGCGGGACACGACAATTTGGATGTAGATTGTTTGTTAGGGGCACGTCACTTAGCTCTTGATGTAGTCTTTCACTAGTTAAGGAAGAGGTCGAGGTGAGAACATAGCCACCGTAGAAATGTAGACATAGTTTAGATATCTGTACTTTAAGCCTCTTTAGTAGACCGATACAAATATGGAAAAGGTTACCGACCGAGTTCCGTGCATTCAAATGCATCCCTATTATTGAACTTGGGGTATAACAGACAATACGTACATGTAAGGATCCAAATACATGCACACCGCACTGGAAAGTGTATCGTAGATGCTAGGCCATTACACTATGTCGAGACTAGATTCGACCGAGGATATTGGATATGGCAGTCCATATGCTGATGCAACATAGCGATGGTGGTTCTATGCATAACTTGGCGTAGTTTTATGAAAATTCGTATGTCGCTCTGGCGTAGGATGAGAGTTGTAGACGCTTCGGTGGCGTGGCGGTGGAGACCATGCGTGGAGGGCACCATGGGAAGTACCCTGATATTGGGGGGTAGATACATATACTATATTAGTTTAATCTACTGGGAGGTAGATGAGTACGATGTGTGTGTAAAGCCTTGAGTGCTATTAACCCAAAATTACCTAATAAACAATAAAATATAACTGAACGGTATAGGTAGAGTTATTTCAGAATGTGTAATTTAAGTCCAGTCATAAGAACTAGTGTTCTGACCCCCTCCTCATAACATAACCACAGGTTAGGCTTTTGGTAGAGATACGATAGCTTTAGATACTGGCTAGGCAGTATTATTACCTTGGTAAGGCTATATTTTATTATATCATATTTTATTCCATTCCACTATGAGATGTTTTCTGAGCTCTGATATATTTTATATCTCTGTCTTTTCTGTAGGATACCATACAAGCCAACTCGGGTTTTAGTAGATTGGGATTTAAAAATAAAAAAATCAGTATGTCGGAATTCAGGTTACTACATTTTCTCTCTGGAAAACAAGATTTGATGTAGGAGAAGAGTAATGGCTGTTGGAGAAGAGGATATCTCTTTGTGAAACTTTGGCAGAGCAAGAGAATCAATCCCCTTTCATGTTGCATCATAGGGGGTATTTATACGTGTTTCAGATGGTATTGGGACAAATCCATTTGCAGAGGGCCACGGAATCATACTCAGAGTTAACCCACCAAACAGCTTGGAAAAAAAGTTAACTTCAAGGATTGGTATCGGTCCATGGAGTTAGTGTATTTTATGCTTTGGACTCCGTGGTCGTGATCTTTATGCTTTGTTTAGCCTCTGGATGCAATTTGGGTTTATTTGGACATGGTTTGGGGTCAGGTCGAGCTTTAACCTTATTTCCCTTCTACCCATCTGGTGTCAATGCCTAAGCGTGTAGGTTCGAAGTTGGACTTGGTCAGCGGGCTTAGGAAGGATGTATGGACTTGCTGGTACAGGACACGGACCAAAATGGCTAAGCTGTATACACCATTACCGGTCCATGATGAACCAGTACTTTTCCATAGAGATAGCTTATTTTAGCCCCATACTCTTTGTGTCAGCTTTCCTTTTCCTTCCAATCCTTCATGCAAGATTTCACATGGATATGATGTTGGATCTCTTTGCTTCATACCTAAACTCAGTGTGATTGCTTTCTTAGTTCATATCCGGGTTAACATTTGCCCCCAGAGTACATTCGTGTTGTAAACATGATGTGCTCTGGAATGATGATTGCGTATACTTCATGATGATGCTAACTGTGGTCAAGATGGTATCTTTCTGGATGGATGACTATCGGTTTGGAGCTTACAACTCGGCGTTGTCGCATCATCGTTTAGATTTGCATCGGAACAAGTTTCCTTAACTCGAAATTCTTGCTATTGACTTGGGAATAAACGTGCATGTTGTTGGATTAGAGATATTATGGTTTTGCCGAAGCACCATGGATCAGTACCGGTCCATGGATCGGTACCGGTCCATTAGTAATGGACTAATACCAGTCCTTTTACTTAGAAAAAATATCTTCTATCTCTCCATCTTTATATACGATCCATCCCCTTTTTCCTTATTTCTTATTTCTATTGTAGAAAATTTAGGGTTTCGGTCTTTGAGCTCATCCTACTGTCGATCGCCTAGTTTACCTCTACCTCCGACACTCTTACACCGTTGTCGATCACTAGAGTTCCCCGGGACCACTTTTTGTCCGCCGCTCTCATCTCCAGCCCAGATCTGATCCCAATTTGCTCGAGCTGGCCAAAAACCAAAGCCAGATCTGAATCTACTGCTGCTGCCCCCAATCTTGACCATACTTGATTGCCTCCATACCAATTACAATCTTAGGTGCTAATTCCTGCTGTTCTTATCCAGCCTAGCTTATTTTTTGCACTATTCAAATTCTAGGGTTTAGTTTTTGCCTGCAGTAGTTGGGAATTGGTTAAGTGTGCACGGTTGTCGGCTTTTGGAAACCATAGGGCTTTCCGAATTGTCATAAATTTACACCTTAGACTTAAAGTGATGTTTTGCACTACTGGCCTACATACGTACTGTTGAACTTAACTGAGCACTAGGCCGCTTTTGAGCTTAAATTCTAAATTTTGATGAAGAATCTTTAATTACTTAACTCTTACCTTTTATCGAATAAACTCACTCCGAGAAAACTAATTTACCTTGCAAGCATACATACTTTAATAACTTGAATGACTGAAAAATGTGTGATATAGTTCCATGACCTCTAAGTTGCTTTTAGTATATCTGTGTTTTCTACGAATTTGTAATAAAAGAGAACTTCGCGCTGACCTAGGCGGTGTATTTGTGGACGGTTACCCAAGTCAACATCGGATTAGGCTAACCAAAGGGAATGAAGCATTTAAAGTTTCTTTTGTGTTTTAGTGGACCAGTTTCGCAAGCTCTTTTTTTGGAAAGTTTATATTCTGCAGAATACATCTTACAGAAACGTGAAACTAAACTTATACACTGGTGATGCTCGGGCTTTGCTAACCGACACACGCTGGTTTTGAATTCCAAGGGTTTGCCTTTCTAACAACACTCAAATACTTATAGGACATGCGCACTTGATTATTCTGAATATAAAGTTCTCTGTGTAAAATGTCTTCTCATTCTTCAAAGCATCTTCGATCCAGTGAAGTTGATTCCTCTCAACTTCAAATTCAATCTACCTCTGGTGTGCAATCGTCATCCGTAAAATGGTAGCGTCTTCGCATATTCCTATAGAGAGAGCCATTATTTCCATGGGGCTAGTGATTGATAGGTCCCGCTTGATTCTCAAGCTTATCATGAATCCACTAGAGAGATGTCCTTCCGTGGTGACCTATCGAATGCTCCATCATGTTTTCATACAATTCGGTATCCCAAAAGAGGATGTCCAATTACCTGAAAAAGGTGAAGTGACCCATCACCCTTCTGTCGAATTTACCGCTTGTCATCGTTATATATGTTCGATAGCGTGGTCCTACCTTTCAACCCTTTCTTATAATCAGTTCTCGGGGAGCTCGACGCTGCCGTTTATCATCTGCATTCGAGTGGCTATGCTGTGCTTACCGGCCTATACATACTATTCATGTGTACTCTGCAGGGTCCCCCGGAGCTTGACGGGATCCGATACCTTTACATCTTTAAAAGAAGGAAAGACCATCATTCCTTGATTTTCATTGAGGCTGTTAGAAATCGGAAGCTTATCCTTGGCCTGTAAGATAAACTTCCTTTCTTTATGAATCTATTTTTCTATGTTAAATGTCCATCTGGTTTCGATAGGCTTAGGACTTGCACGAGTGAGTGATTGCTTTAACGTTAATTTCCTCGTTAGATTCATGGATCTGAACCATTTTGGCTTAACTCCCTTTTCCTTTACCCTTGCAGCTTTTCCTTCTCAAATAATGGATCACAAGCATATGCCAGTATTTGAATCGTTGAAAGCAGTCAATGAGAATGAAAGGCAGAAAGATTTCTTGCTTCAGGATGAATTCCTTTATTAGTTATGCTTGTTAGAAGCATCTTGATCGGTTGTCCCTCAAGAGATTTAGACTTCTGCGCGGGCTATGGTGAATGACTTCTCCATTCAACAAAAAAAGAGCCAATTGGAGGGAGTTTCTCCTGAAGAGGCTTCCGCTGTTGAAGGTACAAGCCAACGGCTTGATGAGGAACAAAGTTCTTCATAAATGATATCGCCCATAAGTGAAGGTGATGAAAATGAGTTTACATAGCGTGAAGGGAAGCAGATCACAGATCTAGATATGGAAAGGGAGAGCTTTTGAGTGGCAGTGACACTAGCAAAGGGACCAATAGTATGGCCCTCAATTTTAGAATCCCTCTAGTGAGGAATCTTCTAGTGACGAGTTTGAGGCTGACTCCTAATACATAGCCGTTGATGACACTATAACTTCTTCGTTCCAGACATCCCCTACTCAAGCTTCAGGCAGGAATGGCAAAGATATCTTTGGTAATTTAAGTGATATATATGATACTCCTTATGAGATTTTCAAGGATGACCCTGCGCCAATAAACCCAGTGACATCCATCTTTGGCAATCCTGCGCAATCTAGTTCGGGGACCCCAAAATTTTCTATACGTGCCCCGAATTTCACTCCTATGCTCCTTACGAGTTCTACGATCCCCTCTGTACCAAATGGTTCATGGGAGAATGGGATTTAGAATGTACTTGCAAGCACTTTACACCATATGTTTTTATCTTTAATGTATTCCCTGCTCTTCTACTTGTGTGTTCGACCTTATGGCTAATCTACACCTTTCTTGTTTGCAGGTCCTGTCATGACTCGTCGAGGTGTCTATTACGATGACTTCTCAGATCGATCTTCTCATGGTCTTAAAGGCTCAGGCTATTTTTATCCAAGACAGTATGAGACGGTTGAGGAAATAAGAGACATGAAAATGAGCGAAGAATATGAGCATAGGGATAGGGAAGGGCGCGACAAGAGAGACCGTGAAGACAGGGAGATTAAGGATCGCAAGCGTTCTACCCAAGATCGTAGTCAAGAAGACAAGCATAAGAAACGCGAGGGAGATGACCCTAAGAATGATGGTGATTCTGAAGTGACGTCAAAGCGTGCTAGAGTCAACCATAGATCGGCTCTCTCTACCACAATGCCTTCCATCGCCGGTCCTGGTGGCCTTTGTACTACAACGCTAGCTTCTATATATTACTCTTTTTAGTCCTTTTGGCTCGGGTAAAGTTGACATTTATATGAACGTGAAGAAGCCTCATTATTCCCTCCTAGATCCGCCCAGTCAATTATCGCAAAGGTTCCCTGGATGGTTCCTATATGAAGTGCGTTTTGATCTGGTTATCACTCCAATTGACAAAGAGAAAATGCTGCAGAACATTGAAATTTCAGAAATGGTGTAGAGAAGCTCTCCAACTTGTAGAAGCTTGCTTCGGAACTGCAGAGGGTTAACAGGTTGAATTATGAAGCTCAGTGCATGCTAGAGAGCGAGCACGCAAAATGAGAGAATGTTCTTAAGGAACGGGATGGGGAGGTTGATCGAATATTCACTCCTTACAAGGAGATGGAGGTTGCTAAGAAGAAAGCTGAAGAGTATTTTGCAGCCAAGGTTCATGTGACGGCCCGCCCCGCACCAGCCGACATCTCCAATGAAAGTGCGATGTTCCTATGCCTGACCAGCACGGGACGGTTGTCAAAGAAAGGAAAGAAGGGAATTTGACCTAGCAAGGAACCTGTAGAATGCCTCACAGCCCATGGAATAAAATATAATAATAACATACTTGACATAAAACAGGCGAGACAATGCATAAGCTGAAAACTAAACCATAATAGCAGTAGAAAATTCAAATACAGCTCATGTTCCACATCATCATTATTAAAACTTTTCAAACTGTCTCTAAAGCAAAGTAAAGGAAGTGTACACTACTAATGCCCAAAGTAGTGACCATCAGCGGCACAGGGAGAATATATATATATATATATATATATATATAATACGTGGGAGCCTTCTGCTCGTCTCCGGATTAGCTAATGTGCATAACCAACTAACTTGTCTCTAGTCTGCCCGTTTAAGAGCACCCAGAGTAATAAGAAGAGACATAAAACTCTGGGTCAGACAAAAGTCTAGTATGAGCGATAAGCAGCAAAACAGAACAATAACATGTATACTAAACCATATCTGAACCTGGACCTGCAACCAAAGAGTTAGCACAACAAGATGTACAATACTCTAAGGTGACACTAGCATAGGGTTTAAAGATAACGGGGGAGGGGTGTGCATGTCATAGTGATGTCAAAAAAAAATCAAGCGTAGCAACCATTCTCACATCTCTGACTCAGTGCGCAAAGCATATGATATCCACCACTTTGATCACCCAAATCCTTGCTATGATCACTCTGCCCCATGGAGTCATGGCGACTCCACTGCACTGATCCATAGCCACTAGTCCTTTTTATGTCCACTCTGCCCCCATGAAGTCATGAAGACTACACTGGCTCATAGCCATGCTACGATCACTCTGCGCCATGAAGTAATAACTACCCCACTGCATTGATTCGTAGCCTAACAATCGTCTCTCGGTGGTGAATCAAAGCTATGGACGTCGACAACTCCTTAGAACACGTCCCGCAGCAAAGCCCAATCGTGAAGTTCACTCATTGGTTTCCATCTGGATCCTTAGTTACAACCTCCTATTTGGACTACCTTTGCATCTCGGGTTTTGGTCTCCTCCGGATCGGTTCGGTCCTTCAATCATCATCGGTTCAGTTCGGCCATCTTGGTTCAGTTCGTGATCACCTACTTCGGGTCAAATTGCTCCATACGGGTCGGCTCGTGATGAACCCATCGATTCGGGTCGGGCTTCTCCACTTGGGTTGGCCCATACGCTTCTTCTTCTGGTGGTTCGGTTCGGAGTAGTTCCCTGGTTCGGATGGTGAGCTTCTGTTTGGTTCAGGGCTTCTGGTCCTTGGTTGGCACTCCGGTTCGGGTCGTTACATGTAGGCCACGAGTGGATCAGTTCATGGTCACCATCCATGAGCGGGTCGGTTCGGAGAACTCCAGATGCAGGTGGGTCGGGTTGTGGGATGCTCCACAAGCGGGTTGGTTCGTGCCCTCCTCCACCGATCCGATCCGGTTCGGGTCAAATTCCTGCAACTTTTCCAACGACTGTTTTACGCCATACGATGGCGTTTTCGACCACTCTAACTTTTCTAATCAACTCAAAGCATACCATACAGTCATAACAACATAGAGAATTAATAATAAGCACCAAAACAACATCTTAACATGTCAATATGGATCAAAAATACCCAAAAACCTAAGTTTTCCCTTTAATCCCCCTTAATCATGTTTAAGCATACAATTAGCAAAACTTATCCAAATTATCCTAAATTACTATCTGAGCCCTAAAATAATATTTTAGATTTTTACCAATTTTTCTGTGCCAAAATTTCGCTAATTAACACTAATTACCCTTAATCAACTGTAATTAGTGAGAAACTATGCAAATCACTCACCTTAGCCACAAATAAAACTTAGATCTGAAAATATCTCTGATTTGGATTGAATCTCTATGCAACACAGCAGCTCTATTCCCAATTTGATGCTAATTTGCCTTGATTAGATGTAGATTAGGCTAAAACTTGATTAAATGGTGATTAGAAGGTGATTTGGGTGTTGGAGGCCATTATTAGGTTTAGGCGGCTGAGAAAATGAAAATAGATTGTTTTCCTACTGTTCCCAGCCTCTCATAACCCTAATCTCAAAATGGTTTATGGGCCCTCTTACTAATTACCCTGATTAGGCCCGGTTAAGCTGTTTTTCACCTTCTAAACCTTGTTTCAGCCATATCTCCCAAATGGTGAATCCGTTTGGCTAATGTGACCATTCTACGGAAAGGTAGACCATCATCCGGATCTAATGAAAGTGATTTTAGGTCAAAACTCCTTACCAATCAAAAGTTACGGCCGAAACAAGATCAGCTAGGGGCAAAACGGTCATTTAAAAATTGGTAAAAATCCCGAACATGGGAAATGGCCCCAGTAGTCGTCTCCCAAAGTTACATGGCTATACGACTTTGCATGAGAAAGAAATAAATATTCTACGATCCCTTGATGAGCAGAATGCGGGTCGTTACATTCTTCCCCCTTCAGAAATTTCGCCCCCGAAATTCCTTAACTAAGAAACAAGTAAAGGATCCCGCATGCCTACCAACCATTCATAATAATCAAACATACAAAACAACAAACAAGTCTATCCTAGCATGTGGAAAACTAAATTGCAATTAAAATCTTACCAAGCAAAGAGTTCTGGATGCATCTTCATAATGCTCTCCTCTGTCTCCCAAGTATAGTCATTCTCATTCTCGCCCCCACTAAACTTTGACTAGACCCACAACTTTCCTTCGAAGTTGCTTTGTATCGTGCTCGACAATACAAATTGGCTTGCGGTTCCCAACCGCCTGGGGTTACTTAGATATCATCCAACTAATCAGGTGAAATAGTCATATCGGGGTCATGCACGAATTTCCTTAACTGGAAAACATGAAATACATTATGAACTCCCGCCATCTTATCCGGCAACTCAACTTTATATGCCAAATTCCCAACTTGCTCGAGGATTGGGAATGGACCAACAAATCTTGGTGTTAACTTGCCTCTCATACCAAATCGTATCACACTCTTTAATGGAAAAATCTTGACAAACACCAAATCGCCATTGGAGAATTTTAAATCTCTTCTCCTCTTATCATCATAACTCTTCTGCCTATCTTGGGCAGCCTTCATTCGTTGTCGGATAACCTTGATCTTATATGAGGTTTCTCTTATCACATCTGGCCCAAGCACAAATTTCTCATTGGTTTCTAACCAACATGACGGTGAGTTGCACGGTCTTCCGTACAAAGCTTCATATGGAGCCATACCAATACTGGAATGATAACTATTATTATATGCAAACTCTACTAGATGCAAATGGTCATCCCATGATCCACCGGAATCCAATATGCAAGCTCTCAAGAGATCTTCTAATACTCGATTCACCCTCTCTGTCTGACCGTCGGTTTAAGGATGGTACGCGATACTGAGATATAATTCTGACCCTAGAGCCTCTTGTAAGCTCTTCAGAAACCCACTAGTAAATAATGGGTCTCGGTCACTCACAATGCTTTTAGTTACTCCATGAAATATCACTACCCACTTCATATATAGTTCTGCCAACTTAGCTGTTGTTCTATTCGACTTAATAGGTATAAACCTTGCACTATTGGTTAATCGGCCCACAATCACCCAAATGCTATCATAGCTCGATCTAGTCCTTAGTAACCCATCAATGAAATCCATTGAGACTTGTTCCCATTTCCATTCTGGAATTTAATGGTTGCAATAAACCACTAGGCTACTTTTTCTCAGCTTTAACTAGATGGCAATTCATGCATTTGGATATAAACTTCCCAACGTCTCTTTTCATCCCTTACCAGTAGTAGGTCTGCTTCATATCTCGATACATTTTGTTACCACCGGGATGTACAGCCAGTTTTGAGTAATGACATTCTTTAAGCACTTCATCTCTCAATCCATTGACATTGGGCATAACTAGTCTTCCATTCTTTATAAGCCATCCATCTCGATCAAGCCCATACTTGTTCATCTCCTCATCGATACCCATCTCTAACTTAGAGATGATCTCCAATAGGTTAGGATCGTCTCTCTGACTGGAACCAATCTGTTCAATCAAAGTGAGTCTGATCGTCAAACTTGCTAATACTTCTGGATCCAATTTGCACTTTGTTCTGAACCAGCGATGGTACTCCAGTTGCTTCCATTCTAGGAACAGAGCCCCTGAACTGGCATGTCTTCTACTCAATGCATCAACTATCGCATTGCCCTTTCCTGGTGTATATGCGATATCGAAATCGTAGGAAGCCAAGAATTCTAACCATCTTTGTTGTCGGAGATTTAGATCCTTCTGAGAGAAAAGATACTTTAACGATTTATGATCTGTAAACAACTAGAATCTTTCTCCCAAGAGATAATGTCTCCACATCTTCAATGCGAACACGATCGCTGCCAATTCCAAATCATGGGTAGGATATATTTTCTCATGCGATTTCAGTTGCCGACTAGCATAAGGTACAACCCTACCTCGTTGCACAAATACATCACCTAGTCCGGTATCACAGGCATCTGTATATACCATCATCTCTTCATTCCCTTTAGGAATGACTAACACTGGTGCACATGTCAACTTTTCCTTTAGACTCTTGAATGCATTCTCGTACTTTTCGTCCTAGACGATAGCTTGATTCTTCTTGGTCAACTAAGTCAACGGTGCTGCTATCTTGGAGAAGTCTTGGATAAACTTACGATAATATTCAGCTAACCCCAAGAAACTTCTTACGTCTGTTGCATTCTTGGGCGTATGCCAATCTTGTACCGTAGCCACCTTCGCAGGGTCCACGGCAATACCATTCACCGAAACAACAAGGCCCAAGAATCTCACTTCCCTCCTCCAGAAGTGACACTTAGAAACTTTGCTTTCAATTGGTGTTTTCTCAACACCTCCATCACTATCCTCAAATGTTCCTTGTGTTCTTCCTATGTCCTCGAATAAACTAAGATATCATCCACGAACATAAGAACAAACTTATTCAATTGATCTCGGAATACTCTATTCATAAGATCCACAAAATATGCTAGTGCATTGATCAACCCGAATGGCATGACCAACCACTCATAGAATCCAGACGGCGTCCGAATGGCCGTTTTAGCTATACTCTCAGCTTCCACCCTAAGATGATGAAAACCTGTTGCGAGATCCAACTAGGAGAACACTCTCGCGCCACTCAAATGATCAAACAAATCATCTATCCGCGGTAGAGGATACTTATTCTTCCTCGTCACCTTATTCAGCTCGCGGTAGTCCATACACAATCGAAGGGAACCATCTTCCTTGGTAGCAAACACAACTGGTGCTCCCCACTCAGAAACACTTCTTTAATAAATCCTTTCTTCAAAAGATCACTCACTTGTACCCCCGAGCTCTCCCTGCTCCCTTGGTGCCATACGACGAAGTGGCATCACCATAGGTCTGGCATCTTTCACTTAATCAATACGGAACTTAACCTCTCGGTGTGGTGGAAGTCCGGTCACTTCCTCGAAGACGTCCGGATACTGGCCAGCCACGGGCACATCTGACAACTCATCATGCGAGATGTCGAGGGAATTTAGAAAACTAGCCATTACCCCATCACTAGGTAGACCACCAAACACTACCCTTCGCCCATCATCCGCTCTAACTGTCACCAAAAAGCCCTCACAGTCTACCATCACCCCGTACCTTTGAAGCCAATCGACTCCCAAAATAATGCCAAACCCAGTAAAGCCCAAAACAAAGCAATCACAAACAAACATACATCCATGACTCGATAAGACCACATTACGACAAATCATGCTAAGGCTAGTCGAACCGCCAATCGGGTTCTTCACTGCTAAAGGTATATCGACTATCTTGGGTTCCAATCCCAACCTATCTACCAGGTCACTAGATATGAAGGAAGGGGAAGCTCTGGTATCAAGCAATCCTCGAACAGGAACATCATAAACAGAAAGCATACCTTGAATGATGACATTCTTTCCTTTCTCTGCCGCGGTTGGGGCATTCGACGAAGAAGGAACAGTATTAAGAGCATATGCTTTCATAATCTGCTTCTCTTTAGGGGGTTGCGGACATTTATCCTTGTGACGTCCCACTTGGCCGCAGTTGAAGCACTTTCTGTCCGCTGGCTTCGCTCGACATTCTTTAGCATAATGGCCCTTCTTGCCACAGCTAAAGCACTCAACATCTTTCTTGTTCTTTTTCTTCTAGCCATCCATGGTCTGATTCTGCTTTCTCTTATTCTGAGAACCATTCTTGCCTCCACTGGTTGCTTGTGGTTTTGGTTCCTCTATAGATGCAACCTCAGTCTTCGTCTTAGGGTAAAGACTCTCTGACCTCAATGCTTTCCCCACAATCGATTCAAATGTCTCATCGATGTGGTTAATAAGCCTTTCCCCCAAGTACCCATCCAAACCAGTTATGAACTTCTCGTTCTTCCTCTCGACAGTATCAATAAGGGGTAATCCATATTTCGATAGAGTATCGAACTCAGCAATATACTCTGAGACAGTTCTACCATTCTGCTTAAGCTCTAGAAATTTCCTAAATAACTCTGATTTCTGAGCGGTCGGGATAAACTTTTCACTGAATCGGGCCTTAAACTGATCCTAAGTAAGTCGATCCTTAGGAGTAACTGCCTTAATAGCATTCCACCAATTCATCGCCCGTCCTTGCAGCTAACGAGATGCTAGCTTTCTCTTCGTCACATCCTCGATACCCAAGTCTTCAAAGATACGCTCACAGCTATCCAACCAATCTTAAACTTCTATAGCCAATTTTATTCCGTGGAACGACTTCCCACCAAGACTAGTGTAATCCTTGCAAAGCTTGGCGAAATCGGCTCTAGGCGCCGGCACCGCTGCATCACCACCATTTGCAGCATTGGGAACTGCTCCTTGCACATTTCTAAGCATCTCTCTCATGAAGTCAGTGAACATCATCCTTATATCAGGAGCATTCCCATTATTAGCTCCTCTACCAGTACCCCTAGCATATCGACTCATCATTCAATCTGTAAGGAGAAAACGATTAACCATCTCTTCAGTGGTGCCAGTGCAGTGCGACTTCATCCTTAAATATACTAATATATATATATATATAGCTTTTGAAAACCAAAATATCACAAATATGCCCTCTCATATACACACTACCTCTCTCTGGTGTCTTCCCTAGGTTAACTACGCAACCTAGAGCTCTGATACCAAATGTGACGGCCTACCGCGCACCAGCCGACATTTCCAATGAAAGTGCGTTGTTCCTATGCCTGATCAGCACATGACGGTCGTCAAAGAAAGGAAAGAAGGGAATTTGAACTAGCAAGGAACCTGTAGAATGTCTCATAGCACATGGAATTAAATATAATAATAATATACTTGGCGTAAAACAGGCGGGACAATGCATAAGCTGAAAACTAAACCATAATAGCAGCGGAAAATTCAAATACAACTTATGTTCCACATTATCATTATTACAACTTTTCAAACTGTCTCTAAAGAAAAGTAAAGGAAGAGTACACTACTAATGCCCAAAGTAGTGACCATCAGCGGCACAGCGAGAATACATACATACAAACATACATATATTTATATAATACGTGGGAGCCTCCTGCTCGTCTCCGGATCAGCTACTCGTGCATAACCAACTAACCTGTCTCTAGTATACCCGTTTAAGAGTACCCAGAGTAATAAGAAGAGACATAAAACTCTGGGTCAGACAAAAGTCTGGTATGAGTGATAAGCAGCGAAACAGAACAATAACAGGCATACTAAACCATACCTGAACCTGCAACCAAAGAATTAGCACAACAAGATGTACAATACTCTAAGGTGACACTAACATATGGTGTAAAGATAACGGTGGGAGGGGTGTGCATGTCATAGTGATGTAAAAAAAAAAAAATCAAGCATAGCAACCATTCTCACATCTCTTACTCAGTGCGTAAAGCATACGATATCCACCGCTTTGATCACCCAAATCCTTGCTATGATCACTCTGCCCCATGGAGTCATGGCGACTCCACTGCACTGATCCATAGCCACTAGTCCTTGCTATGTCTACTCTACCCCATGAAGTCATGAAGACTCCATTTTGCTGGCTCATAGCCATGCAACGATCACTCGGCCCCATGAAGTAATAACTACCCCCACTGCACTGATTTATAGCCTAACAATCGTCTCTCGGCGGTGAATCAAAGCTATGGACGTCGACAACTCCTTAGCACACGTCCTGCAGAAAAGCCCAATCGTGAAGTTCACTCATTGGTTCCCATCTGGATCTTGAGTTACAACCTCCCATTTGGACTACCTTTGCATCTCGGGTTTTGGTCTCCTCTGGATAGATTCGGTCCTTCAGTCATCATCGGTTCAGTTCGGCCATCCTGGTTCAGTTCGTGATCACCTGCTTCGGATCGGATTGCTCCATACGGGGCGGGTCGTGATGACCCCATCGATTTGGGTCGGGCTTCTCCACTTGGGTTGGCCCATATGCTTCTTCTTTTGGTGGTTCGGTTCGGAGTAGTTCCCTGGTTCGGATCGTGAGCTTCTGTTTGGTTCGGGGTTTCTGGTCCTTGCTTGGTACTACGGTTCAGGTCGTTGCATGTAGGCCACGAGTGGATCAGTTCATGGTCACCGTCCATAAGTGGGTCGGTTCGAAGAACTCCAGATGCAGGCGGGTCGGGTTGTGGGATGCTCCACAAGCGGGTTGGTTTGTGCCCTCCTCCACCGATCTGATCCGGTTCGGGTCAAATTCCTGCAACTTTTCCAACGACTGTTTTACTCCATACAATGGCATTTTTGACCACTCTAACTTTTCTAATCAACCTCAAAGCATACCATACAGTCATAGCAACATAGAGAATCAACAATAAGCACAAAAACAATAACTTAACATGTAAATATGAATCAAACATACCCAAAAACCTATGTTTTCCCCCTAATCCCCCTTAATCATGTTTAAGCATACAATTAGCAAAACTTATCCAAATTAACCCAAATTTCTATCAGAGCCCTAAAATAATATTATAGAATTTTACAAATTTTTCCAGATTTTTCTGAGCCAAAATTTCGCTAGTTAACACTAATTACCCCTAATCAGCCGTAGTGTAAGAACCCGTAACTTCCCCGTGAAGGAAAGCACGAATACTTTGAGAACAACACACAAAAGGACGCATACGGAAGAACATTTCATTGTTATTACAACAATTCCATCAGATACAAGAATATACAGAGTATAAATGAATAAATTACATTGGATAAATATCAGAGATTACAATAAATTACATAGCAGCGGAAAATAATACAAAATACAACTGAAAGTGATACACGGATACAGAGCTTTCCGAGCATCGTTCCAGCTGTTAATCAGGACCCTGTGAATATAAATCTGCAAAACCAAAACTACTAGCTGCCCGTGTGGAAAATAGGGGCACCCAGAGTTTAGGTTAAAACAATAAACTCCAGGTCAGTCATGTGACTGGTGTGAGAACTAAAACAGTTATTTAAAACTTTACTTTAAAAGAGAGTAATCCAAGGGACCACGCCGTATAACACGGAACGGGTTTCCTCCCAAGAATACTAGTGCATATACAAAACAGCGCAATGCTCTTTGGAAAAATGAAGCTATTATAAGACCCAGGTCCCATCACACAATGCAACGCAAGCCGGAGGATAGGGTTTTCCCTTATAATAGCCAAATAATGCTCGATACGTTTAAAACACATTATTTGATACTATAATAGGTGTATAGTGTCAAAACAATTTCAAATCATAAATATCAATCATAGGTGGCATGGGTACCATCTATCATGTCGCCATACTGGTTCTACAATTAAAACCGCAATATCACGTATTGGAAATTGGATTCCGTCATGAGCCGAGGCAAGGGGCAAGCTCCTCTCCGCGTTCGAGACACTCTAGCAATGCCTCAGGACCCCACTCTGATCCTTTGGAACCTCCAAGGCCGGTCCTCTCTTACTTTTGAGGATTAGTTATTCCTGAACACACGTTTCCCGGTCCTTACAGACCTATATCCGAGGCGCCTCGTATCCAACAACCACACAGGTGAAAAGTATATAAATGTCAGGGCTGGTAGGTCACTGACACCACCCTAGCTAGAAAGAAACGTCGTGCACTCCTTGGGTCCGTATCCCGTTTTTGACTCATACCGAGGTGTGAGGCTCGCGAATCCACGTTATACACAAAGCTACGCCACACAGGCCGTGCTTTGATCATCAACCACAAGACTTTTCTTTTCAACAGAAGCCTTGATCAATTGCCACTTATGCATGCCACATTGGCAATTCACTCCATGCGACTGATGTCCATCAATATACAACCTCTGAGCTCGTATGTCTCAGAGAAGGGCGTTAAGCAAGAGAATAAATTCTCCGCCGCCAAACAGATGTATATTTGGTAGAGATCAATCAACACAGAATAAAATCCAATGTCGGACACACAATCCATTTACAAGTTCGTTCTGGGTCTGAACGAAACCGGAGGCACTTTCCTCGCATATCCATCCATCTCCAAGTACGTCTGGACGATCACCAACCGATTCCCTCATCCTGGGTGTACAGCCCAATCAAGATCATTAGTAATCACCCAAACGATGTGAAGACTTCCGGTCTTCAACCACCGTCTTCATCTTCGACATCTCGTCGAATCGGTTATTCAGAATGGGTATAAACCCGGCCTTTCTGAATAACCCACGTATATAATAAACGAATGTTACACAAACACCACAAACGCCTCATTCCAATTCAGAATATTCTTTTGTTCACAAAATCACATTCTTAGGGAAAGGTTCCCATTAATTTTATCAAAGATAAATTCTTCTAAACTTATTCTTTAATCTTCCTTTGGATATCATTTCAAACTAGTCGGGATTAACGAACCACACCGAAGTAATTATTTATTTTATTTCCCAATCCCAACCTATATATCCCATGGAGGAAACTGGTAATACTCCACATCTAACACCACGGTGTTATCGGTAAAATTAATTACCATTTCACGTTCAAATCTAATTAAAGATTTAACTATCGCTTTGGAGCAAAACTGGTGGTACTCCATTCTCGATCACCTTTCAGATTTGATAATTTAAATTATCAATTCACATTTTAATCTAATTAAAGATTCATTAAAACTCCACTTAGTTTTAATCCTTTCAAAAATCAACATCTTGCCTTTAACTGGGGTAAAGAACCAATGTCATCTAAAACACGATTCACGATAAACCCAAATCACATTTGATATTAAATACAAGGCTCTGAATAGAAAATATATCGGCTTATATTCAATATCAAATTCTGAAACCAACAAATATCATATTGGAAATAACGATATGAAATATATCTTTCAAATCCCCATAACAATATTTGTATAGTCACGAAACCCAACATCGAAATATTCCGAAGATAATTTCGATTCAACTCCAGTCCAATTCACGTATTGGGAATATTGATTATTTTTAAAATCACTTTCAAATTCAATTTATTTATTTCAAAAATAAATTGATTCTAATTCTTGCTCAAAACTAGTTCATTTCGATAAAAATCTATTTTTATCTTTTCAAATGTGGAATTCTCCAGCTCAATTCTTCCCAATTCACATATTATAATTTTACACAAATTATAGATATTTTTAATAATTTTATCAAGGCCCGTACAGTCGATTTCCAACAACGGCCATCGAACTGCACTTACAGCGACCTTTTTCGAATTTGATTTGGACATAACTCCAAATCCAACCGTTAGATTTCAATTTTCTAATATTCATTGGAAAGCTCTTTTCCATACGAACCCAACGGTTCCGGTTTTAGGAGAATCCGACGGTCGGATCTCCCGCAATGTCCGTTTGAAATAAATGGTCGAAATTCACGAACTGCCGTGGCGCGGCGCGTTCTATTCAGGCCATTATATTATATATATAATATATATAATATATATTTCGTCGATTTCCATTTAAAACGAATTTTATAAATCGTTTTAAATTCGTTTCTAAAACAATTCAACTTCTACATTCAATTTCAAATCGATTTGATTTCAATTCAACTCGAATTCATTTCTATTTTATTTAATTCGAATTCAAATTTGTTTCAATTCAATTCAAATTCAAATTCGTTTCAATTCAAATTGATTTCAATTTAATTTCGATTCAAATTCAATTAAATTTCAGTTCGTTTTCAATTCAACTTGAATTTGTTTTATATTCAATTCCATTCGAAGTCCTTTTATATTCAATTCAATTTCGTTTTCTTTTCAATTCGAATTCGCTATAATATTCATTTCAATTTGAATAAAATCGATATAAATATCGTTCACGTCAAAATGGCGCAAAACTAATCAACACGGCTTTATATTTTTCACAACTTCTTTATTCTATTCAACAAATGAATATTTATCCCACTCAACACATGAATCTATATTTCTTTCAACACACGACTAATCTCAACACATGAGTGCTGTCAACACATCACTATTGTTGTTATGTAAAATATTTTATAAAACTATGGTATCTATCGTTTGATTTTTAATTAGACTTCTACTGGGAAGTAGTTCTAATTTTAAATATGATAAAGATGTAAATTTCATTGTATAAAATATTTCACTCAACACATGAACATCGTCAACACATGACTATTTTTATATTCAACACATGAATTTTCTTTTATAATATTCATTATTGTCCCGATTGGAATGAGGCCCAATCAATCACCATATAATGTTAATTATATGGATTCCATACAACACATGTATATAATAGCTTTGAAAAATAATCAACCATCAACCAAAGTGCACTGCACTGTATAAGCATCAAATATAGATATCTGACGCTTATAACAACCTGTCAATTGACCGATCGACATATTTAATAAATCAGGATGAGTGAACTTCAAATTTCATCCCAACACCCGTGTGGGGTTTCAAACAATCAAACAAATATTTTATTCGTGCAGTTGGGCGATGTATAAAATTTATCGACCCAATCAATATCAGTCAAATCAGCGTATATAAACAAATCGGCCGATTTGTTTATAAATATTTATTTATTCACTTTCACGTTAAAAATTATATTTTTAACGATAATATATTTTATTTTAACACATGAATTTCTATTCATTTCATTCTTTAAATAAAATGATATTTTTATTTTTCTAACATATTTTAGAAAATTTCGGCGGCATAACGGCACGATACTAGAAACGGGACAAGGCCTAGCCTTATCCCCGGTCTAGTGAAGGCCCACGCCATTCACACATCAATCAAATCAATTCCATTTCACCAAACAATTCAATTCAAACCAATTAGACTAACCAACTACACAACCAAACAATTTAACAAACAAGCCATCCATGGTCTGTGGATGACGGGTGTCGGGTGCTACTAAGCACCGTCTGCATCCTAGTATATATATATAACTAGAAAAAGAGAATTTGAGTGAGAAGTTCTCACCAATAGCTATCCAACTTCACGACTCTTCTTTTATAGAAATCTTCTTCATTCTCGCCTTTTGTCGCTTTCGTTGTCCGCTTTCACTACATATGTAAAAATCACATTTTTATATACTGATGTCTTTAAAATAAAAATCACATTTTTATTTATTCACTTTCAATTTAAAATTCATATTTTCATAATCACTTTGTATATTTAAAAATCGAATTTTTATTCCGTTATTCAATATATAAAAATCATATTTTTACATCGATGTTCAATATATAAAAATCATATTTTTATTTTGCCACATATACAAAGATGATATTTTTATATTCCCTATCTCATAAAGATTACATTTTTATAGTTCCTACTATGTAAAAGTCATATTTTTAATCCACTACATATGTAAAAATCTCACCTTTCTCCATTTAAAAATATCGTCTTTCTTCATTTAAAAATCTAATCCTTTCATTTATAAAAATCACGTCTTTTATATTTTAAAAATCACGTCTTTTATATTTTAAAAATCACGTCTTTTATATTTTAAAAATCACGTCTTTTATATTTTAAAAATCACGTCTTTTATATTTTAAAAATCACGTCTTTTATATTTTAAAAATCACGTCTTTTATATTTTAAAAATCACGTCTTGCTTTGTTTAAAAAAAAAACTAATCTTTTGCCATATGCATACATATAAATTTCAGATTTTAATTATATACGTATATAATAAAACTGAAAATAAATAAATATAAATAAAATAATAAAAGGAAAACTCACTGGGATGGCGGTTTCAGGAGAGGGCGGCCGTCGGTGGGACGGTGGCGGAGCGAGGTTGGGCTGACTGGAGGCGTCAATGGGTGGGCTGCGGCCTTCATAAGGTGTCGCTTCGCGGTGGGGCTTGGGGCCGTTCACGTCGGTCAACAGGGGCTCGCCGAAGTCCCGATCGGCGGTGGAAGCAGGGTGCTCGAACGAGGGAGGAGAAGCTAGGGGTTTACGGTTTTCGAAGGGGGAGAGGAGCGGGGGACTGACGTGGCAGGGGGGGGGGGGGGTCGGATCGGAGGTGGCGGTGGGCGGAGGGTCTCCGACGGCGGCGAGAGTGGAAGGGGAAGGCGTGGGCGCGATTTGGGGTTTTTCTCTCTCTCTTTTTTTTTTTTGCTTTTTCTTTGAAATGAATGGTAGAAGGGGGGGGGGCAGCGGGTTAAAGGAGAGGAGGGTTTTTTATTTTATTTTATTTAATTAATTAATTTTCAAAAAGTTGACTTTTACATACGACCTCGAAACGAGGTCCACCGCCTGTCGTCCATAGCGTATTACCCCCATTCCGAACACAATGGGATATGTACCGTAGGTTGATTTGATCGTTTGAATCAGTTTCCGTTAAATTTACCTTTAAATCGCTATATTGAATTTTAAACGTACATTTCAATTTACCGGGGTCACATACTAACTCTAAAAATTCCTGAAAAATGTTTTCTAGCTTCGTATTGATGATACGGTCCTAACAAAACTAATTTCGTCGAATTCTGAGACTGTTGGAGAAATGGCCATTTTCCAGTCGATTAAAACCAACTTAAACTGGTCAAACGCGTTTTCCTTAGCCACGCTCACATATTGATTCGAAAAATTATGAAATTTGAAACCTAGCAATAATTTGACATCACGGACCCAACAAAAGTGGTTTCGTCGAAATCCGAGGTCGTTTGCAAAATGTCCATTTTTAAGGGCCTGAATTCCATAGCGACTATTCAGAAATTTCAACTGGACATATCTTTAGATTCCCGCTATGAAATTTCGATTGGTCGGATTCGTTGGAAAGATATCATCAATTAGATTCTAATGTTTTTGGTTTCACTAAAATCCGGATTGTTTTGCACCCGGTACATTCAATTGAAGTTTGAAATCGAATTATCGAACTACCGCGCCATTTTCAATTCTATTTATAATTATATATAATTATTATATTCTAACGACGACGTATATAGATATATACGTTCTAAATATATTCAAAATAAATTTCTCGTCGATATTATTTAAAATAATTCATTTTAAATAATCAAAATTCGCTAAAATTGCCAAAATAAAAATTTCAAACTGGCTCGCATTTTACGGGTTGTTACAATCTCCCCCACTTAAAACTTTTCGTCCCCGAAAAGCAACAAAGTCGAAAGTGGTTTGATTAATCAACTCTACGCTCGATCTGGCTTCCATTCTCCAACTTTTCAGTTTCTGAGAATTTTCAAAATTTCAAAAATTTGGCTAACACCCTAAATTTTTGAAAAATTTCGCCATAACCTCCCCTGCACCGGGAGCATCGGGGAATTTCAAATAGCTTCCCCGGTCCTTCAGATCTCAAAAAGAAAAAGAAAAAGCCAAGCGACTAGCCAATAGGCTCATAAAATCATCATCACCCAAACAAAACAGTAAATTATAGTAAACATGTACCTATTTGTCGGGCAAACAAATTTTATTCTTCGGCTCTAGCCTCCTTGCTATGACCTGTTCAATGTAAGTACATGTATATGCAAGCAAATGCGACCAATTTTCAATATAAGTCAAAATTCGGTTCAATTAGGCATAATGGTTAAAAATTATCAAACAAATGAACAAACAACACAAAACATCAATCTATTAGTGGATTAGAGTTTCAAATTCATAATTTTGATACATATATAAAAAATCATGTTTTTGATGCCAATTCACAACAATGAATCTATCTATATTAGTTTTGGTTCTCACACCAGTCTAATGGAAATATATAGATATCACACCTTCGAAACACGAATATAAATACTGATGATGTGGCCACATCACCAGAATTATCCCCGGGTGTCTAGAATGTGACTCTATATCTATCCAATATATTAAAACTTCGAATATACGTTCATGACGCGTATATGCAAAATCTTTATATACTCGATTGTCCATATTCAAAATAAATAAATATTCAAATACGTATAAAACGATTTAAATTTTAAAACAAAATTGTTTTCATTTGAAAAATATACTCTTCACACTCGTTCTAGGATACTACTGATCCTATCTCTAACGAGTCATTCTAATTGGATATTACTAATCCAATATCCGATGAATTCTTTCGTAGGGTTCTAATGTGTCTTGTTCTCGAGCTCTATAAACCAAAGCTCTGATACCAACTGTAAGAACCCGTAACTTCCCCGTGAAGGAAAGCACGAATACTTTGAGAACAACACACAAAAGGACGCATACGGAAGAACATTTCATTGTTATTACAACAATTCCATCAGATAAAAGAATATACAGAGTATAAATGAATAAATTACATTGGATAAATATCATAGATTACAATAAATTACATAGCAGCGGAAAATAATACAAAATACAACTGAAAGTGATACACGGATACAGAGCTTTCCGAGCATCGTTCCAGCTGTTAATCAGGACCCTGTGAATATAAATCTGCAAAACCAAAACTACTAGCTGCCCGTGTGGAAAATAGGGGCACCCAGAGTTTAGGTAAAACAATAAACTCCAGGTCAGTCATGTGACTGGTGTGAGAACTAAAACAGTTATCTAAAACTTTACTTTAAAAGAGAGTAATCCAAGGGACCACGCCGTATAACACGGAACGGGTTTCCTCCCAAGAATACTAGTGCATATACAAAACAACGCAATGCTCTTTGGAAAAATGAAGCTATTATAAGACCCAGGTCCCATCACACAATGCAACGCAAGCCGGAGGATAGGGTTTTCCCTTATAATAGCCAAATAATGCTTGATACGTTTAAAACACATTATTTGATACTATAATAGGTGTATAGTGTCAAAACAATTTCAAATCATAAATATCAATCATAGGCGGCATGGGTACCATCTATCATGTCGCCATACTAGTTCTACAATTAAAACCGCAATATCACGTATTGGAAATTGGATTCCGTCATGAGCCGAGGCAAGGGGCAAGCTCCTCTCCGCGTTCGAGACACTCTAGCAATGCCTCAGGACCCCACTCTGATCCTTTGGAACCTCCAAGCCCAGTCCTCTCTTACTTTTGAGGATTAGTTATTCCTGAACACACGTTTCCCGGTCCTTACAGACCTATATCCGAGGCGCCTCGTATCCAACAACCACACAGGTGAAAAGTATATAAATGTCAGGGCTGGTAGGTCACTGACACCACCCTAGCTAGAAAGAAACGTCGTGCACTCCTTGGGTCCGTATCCCGTTTTTGACTCATACCGAGGTGTGAGGCTCGCGAATCCACGTTATACACAAAGCTACGCCACACAGGCCGTGCTTTGATCATCAACCACAAGACTTTGCTTTTCAACAGAAGCCTTGATCAATTGCCACTTAGCATGCCACATTGGCAATTCACTCCATGCGACTGATGTCCATCAATATACAACCTCTGAGCTCGTATGTCTCAGAGAAGGGCGTTAAGCAAGAGAATAAATTCTCCGCCGCCAAACAGATGTATATTTGGTAGAGATCAATCAACACAGAATAAAATCCAATGTCGGACACACAATCCATTTACAAGTTCGTTCTGGGTCTGAACGAAACCGGAGGCACTTTCCTCGCATATCCATCCATCTCCAAGTACGTCTGGACGATCACCAACCGATTCCCTCATCCTGGGTGTACAGCCCAATCAAGATCATCAGTAATCACCCAAACGATGTGAAGACTTCCGGTCTTCAACCACCGTCTTCATCTTCGACATCTCGTCGAATCGGTTATTCAGAATGGGTATAAACCCGGCCTTTCTGAATAACCCACGTATATAATAAACGAATGTTACACAAACACCACAAACGCCTCATTCCAATTCAGAATATTCTTTTGTTCACAAAATCACATTCTTAGGGAAAGGTTCCCATTAATTTTATCAAAGATAAATTCTTCTAAACTTATTCTTTAATCTTCCTTTGGATATCATTTCAAACTAGTCGGGATTAACGAACCACACCGAAGTAATTATTTATTTTATTTCCCAATCCCAACCTATATATCCCATGGAGGAAACTGGTAATACTCCACATCTAACACCACGGTGTTATCGGTAAAATTAATTACCATTTCACGTTCAAATCTAATTAAAGATTTAACTATCGCTTTGGAGCAAAACTGGTGGTATTCCATTCTCGATCACCTTTCAGATTTGATAATTTAATATATCAATTCACATTTTAATCTAATTAAAGATTCATTAAAATTCCACTTAGTTTTAATCCTTTCAAAAATCAACATCTTGCCTTTAACTGGGGTAAAGAACCAATGTCATCTAAAACACGATTCACGATAAACCCAAATCACATTTGATATTAAATACAAGGCTCTGAATAGAAAATATATCGGCTTATATTCAATATCAAATTCTGAAACCAACAAATATCATATTGGAAATAACGATATGAAATATATCTTTCAAATCCCCATAACAATATTTGTATAGTCACGAAACCCAACATTGAAATATTCCGAAGATAATTTCGATTCAACTCCAGTCCAATTCACGTATTGGGAATATTGATTATTTTTAAAATCACTTTCAAATTCAATTTATTTATTTCAAAAATAAATTGATTCTAATTCTAGCTCAAAACTAGTTCCTTTCGATAAAAATCTATTTTTATCTTTTCAAATGTGGAATTCTCCAGCTCAATTCTTCCCAATTCACATATTATAATTTTACACAAATTATAGATATTTTTAATAATTTTATCAAGGCCCGTACAGTCGATTTCCAACAACGGCCATCGAACTGCACTTACAGCGTCCTTTTTCGAATTTGATTTGGACATAACTCCAAATCCAACCGTTAGATTTCAAATTTCTAATATTCATTGGAAAGCTCTTTTCGATACGAACCCAACGGTTCCGGTTTTAGGAGAATCCGACGGTCGGATCTCCCGCAATGTCCGTTTGAAATAAATGGTTGAAATTCACGAACTGCCGCGGCGCGGCGCGTTCTATTCAGGCCATTATATTATATATATAATATATATAATATATATTTCGTCGATTTCCATTTAAAATGAATTTTATAAATCGTTTTAAATTCGTTTCTAAAACAATTCAACTTCTACATTCAATTTCAAATCGATTTGATTTCAAATCAACTCGAATTCATTTCTATTTTATTTAATTCGAATTCAAATTTGTTTCAATTCAATTCAAATTCAAATTCGTTTCAATTCAAATTGATTTCAATTTAATTTCGATTCGAATTCAATTAAATTTCAGTTCGTTTTCAATTCAACTTGAATTTGTTTTATATTCAATTCCATTCGAAGTCCTTTTATATTCAATTCAAATTCGTTTTCTTTTCAATTCGAATTCGCTATAATATTCATTTCAATTTGAATAAAATCTATATAAATATCGTTCACGTCAAAATGGCGCAAAACTAATCAACACGGCTTTATATTTTTCACAATTTCTTTATTCTATTCAACAAATGAATATTTATCCCACTCAACACATGAATCTATATTTCTTTCAACACACGACTAATCTCAACACATGAGTGCTGTCAACACATCACTATTGTTGTTATGTAAAATATTTTATAAAACTATGGTATCTATCGTTTGATTTTTAATTAGACTTCTACTGGGAAGTAGTTCTAATTTTAAATATGATAAAGATGTAAATTTCATTGTATAAAATATTTCACTCAACACATGAACATCGTCAACACATGACTATTTTTATATTCAACACATGAATTTTCTTTTATAATATTCATTATTGTCCCGATTGGAATGAGGCCCAATCAATCACCATATAATGTTAATTATATGGATTCCATACAACACATGTATATAATAGCTTTGAAAAATAATCAACCATCAACCAAAGTGCACTGCACTGTATAAGCATCAAATATAGATATCTGACGCTTATAACAGCCTGTCAATCGACCGATCGACATATTTAATAAATCAGGATGAGTGAACTTCAAATTTCATCCCAACACCCGCGTGGGGTTTCAAACAATCAAACAAATATTTTATTCGTGCAGTTGGGCGATGTGTAAAATTTATCGACCCAATCAATATCAGTCAAATTAGTGTATATAAACAAATCGGCCGATTTGTTTATAAATATTTATTTATTCACTTTCACGTTAAAAATTATATTTTTAACGATAATATATTTTATTTTAACACATGAATTTCTATTCATTTCATTCTTTAAATAAAATGATATTTTTATTTTTCTAACATATTTTAGAAAATTTCGGCGGCATAACGACACGATACTAGAAACGGGCAAGGCCTAGCCTTATCCCCGGTCTAGTGAAGGCCCACGTCATTCACACATCAATCAAATCAATTCCATTTCACCAAACAATTCAATTCAAACCAATTAGACTAACCAACTACACAACCAAACAATTTAACAAACAAGCCATCCATGGTCTGTGGATGACGGGTGTCGGGTGCTACTAAGCACCGTCTGCATCCTAGTATATATATATAACTAGAAAAAGAGAATTTGAGTGAGAAGTTCTCACCAATAGCTATCCAACTTCACGACTCTTCTTTTATAGAAATCTTCTTCATTCTCGCCTTTTGTCGCTTTCGTTGTCCGCTTTCACTACATATGTAAAAATCACATTTTTATATACTGATGTCTTTAAAATAAAAATCACATTTTTATTTATTCACTTTCAATTTAAAATTCATATTTTCATAATCACTTTGTATATTTAAAAATCGAATTTTTATTCCGTTATTCAATATATAAAAATCATATTTTTACATCGATGTTCAATATATAAAAATCATATTTTTATTTTGCCACATATACAAAGATGATATTTTTATATTCCCTATCTCATAAAGATTACATTTTTATAGTTCCTACTATGTAAAAGTCATATTTTTAATCCACTACATATGTAAAAATCTCACCTTTCTCCATTTAAAAATATCGTCTTTCTTCCTTTAAAAATCTAATCCTTTCATTTATAAAAATCACGTCTTTTATATTTTAAAAATCACGTCTTTTATATTTTAAAAATCACGTCTTTTATATTTTAAAAATCACGTCTTGCTTTGTTTAAAAAAAAAACTAATCTTTTGCCATATGCATACATATAAATTTCAGATTTTAATTATATACGTATATAATAAAACTGAAAATAAATAAATATAAATAAAATAATAAAAGGAAAACTCACTGGGATGGCGGTTTCAGGAGAGGGCGGCCGTCGGTGGGACGGTGGCGGAGCGAGGTTGGGCTGACTGGAGGCGTCAATGGGTGGGCTGCGGCCTTCATAGGGTGTCGCTTCGCGGTGGGGCTTGGGGCCGTTCACGTCGGTCAGCAGGGGCTCGCCGAGGTCCCGATCGGCGGTGGAAGCAGGGTGCTCGAACGAGGGAGGAGAAGCTAGGGGTTTACGGTTTTCGAAGGGGGAGAGGAGCGGGGGACTGACGTGGCAGGGGGGGTCGGATCGGAGGTGGCGGTGGGCGGAGGGTCTCCGACGGCGGCGAGAGTGGAAGGGGAAGGCGTGGGCGCGATTTGGGGTTTTTCTCTTTTTTTTTTTTTTTTTTTTTTTTTGCTTTTTCTTTGAAATGAATGGTAGAAGGGGGGGCAGCGGGTTAAAGGAGAGGAGGGGTTTTTTTTTTATTTAATTAATTAATTTTCAAAAAGTTGACTTTTACATACGACCTCGAAACGAGGTCCACCGCCTGTCGTCCATAGCATATTACCTCCATTCCGAACACAATGGGATATGTATCGTAGGTTGATTTGATCGTTTGAATCAGTTTCCGTTAAATTTACCTTTAAATCGCTATATTGAATTTTAAACGTACATTTCAATTTACCGGGGTCACATACTAACTCTAAAAATTCCTGAAAAATATTTTCTAGCTTCGTATTGATGATACGGTCCTAACAAAACTAATTTCGTCGAATTCTGAGACTGTTGGAAAAATGGCCATTTTCCAGTCGATTAAAATCAACTGAAACTGGTCAAACGCGTTTTCCTTAGCCACGCTCACATATTGATTCGAAAAATTATGAAATTTGAAACCTAGCAATAATTTGACATCACGGAACCAACAAAAGTGGTTTCGTCGAAATCCGAGGTCGTTTGCAAAATGTCCATTTTTAAGGGCCTGAATTCCATAGCGACTATTCAGAAATTTCAACTGGACATATCTTTAGATTCCCGCTATGAAATTTCGATTGGTCGGATTCGTTGGAAAGATATCATCAATTAGATTCTAATGTTTTTGGTTTCACTAAAATCCGGATTGTTTTGCACCCGGTACATTCAATTGAAGTTTGAAATCGAACTATCGAACTACCGCGCCATTTTCAATTCTATTTATAATTATATATAATTATTATATTCTAACGACGACGTATATAGATATATACGTTCTAAATATATTCAAAATAAATTTCTCGTCGATATTATTTAAAATAATTCATTTTAAATAATCAAAATTCGCTAAAATTGCCAAAATAAAAATTTCAAACTGGCTCGCATTTTACGGGTTGTTACACGTAGTTAGTGAGAAACTATGCAAATCACTCACCTTAGCCACAAATAAAACTTAGATCTGAAAATATCTCTGATTTGGGTTGAATCTCTATGCAACACAGCAGCTCCATTCCCAAGTTGATGCTAATTTGCCTTGATTTGATGTAGATTAGGCTAAAACTTGATTAAATGGTGATTAGAAGGTTATTTGGGTGTTGGAGACCATTGTTAGGGTTAGGAAATGTTTTAGGCAGCTGAGAAAATGAAAATAGATAGTTTTCCTACTGTTCTCAGCCTCCCCATAACCCAAATCCCGAAATGAGTTATGGGCCCTCTTGCTAATCATCCTAATTAGGCCCGATTAAGTTGTTTTTCACCTTCTAAACCTTGTTTCAACCATATCTCCCAAAGGTGAGTCCGTTTGGCTAATGTGACCACTCTATGGAAAGGTAGACCATCGTTCGGATCTAATGGAAATGGTTTCAGGTCAAAACTCCTTACCAATCAAAAGTTATAGCCGAAATAAGATCAGCTAGGGGCAAAATGGTCATTTAAAAATCGGCAAAAATCATGAACATGGGAAATGACCCCAATAGTCGTCTCCCAAAGTTGCACGGCTATATGACTTTGCATGAGAAATAAATAAATATTCTACGATCCCTTGATACGTAGAATGCTGGTCGTTACAGTTCAGTCTTATCAGCAAAAAGAAGCTTTAATAAATTCTCATGTGTGCAATGCTCATGCCGCGCAGTAACGAACCAAGGATTTGCTGGATGTGGAGAGAAGATCGGTCAAGGATTACCATAAGAAGGTAGCAAGCCTTACCATGGCTCTTAACAACGAGAATCTTGAGACCTCGAAATTGAAGGAACAACTTGCTAGAGTCCAACAAGGGTGCGACCAAGCCCAACAGGAGTGTGATCAGGCATGGAAGGATAAGGCTGCCGTTGAGGAAAACCATGCCAACACGATGAGCACTCTCAATGCCAACATGTTTGAGTTTTATGTTCTTTGCATTATGGGCCAGGGTAGCTTGAAATTCCTAGAGGAGAGGTACCCCCCGCACCCTAGTTGAGGTGTGGGAATTAGTCCTAATACAAGTGAGTGATGGTGGTTACACATAAAAGGAGCTCCTGGCCTTTTGTTTGGATGACGACTCTTGGGCTACCCTTGCCAATGGATAAGAGGAATTAAGGCACGAGAGGGAGGTTATTATTGCTGAAGGAGCTAGCCCTTCTAACAAACCCGATTTTAGTCCCCAGACTGCTACTGAAGATTCCATTCTCCCTGATGACCTTTCTCAAACTAAAGCTGCCCCTGCCGAGGTTACTATTGATGCTACTGTTACTCCTGCTGATGTCACCCTTGTCAGTGTGGTCCTTGTCAATATTACTATTGGAGTGACCACCCCTTAGACAACAATTGTTGACGATGCCGAAGCTGGGGAGAACTTGTCAAGTGATGAAGGTAATGGCTAGGGTACACAGGATTTTGAGATTTCAACACCGTTGTCCTCAGAAGATGGTAACGATGATACTACTTGTGGCTAGGAAAACCTATTCGTTCCTATGTACAATTTGATGATTTACTCGAACAATTTTTACTTGATGTAGAGCTGGACATACCAGACTCTTTCCCTTCTACTGCCGACACAAAGGGGGTTACTGCTATTTTTACACCTTCCCTGATTGTTACGACGGATACCGTGCCAGGATTGACCGCTTCTCAGACGGCTATTGCCCTCATTATCCTTTCCTCTGCTTCCACTCCTTCTAAGGTCACAAAATGAGCAAATTGCTGCTTTAGGACCTGGATGATCTGACATTTTTTCTGGGGGAGGTAAAGATCCTACGAATGAGAGAGATATCGTGGAAGGTGGACCGGGGAGCGACAATAAATCCAAAGAAAGGCATAGTTGGAAGCGTAGGTCACGTAAGAAATCGATGGCCACCTCCATCATCGATGATGAAAGGAATCCTATAGTCTTGGCTTGCCCCCGCTTCCACTACTGATACATCGACTAGGCCTAATAAATTGACGATTTAGTCGAGTGAAACCTCCAAAGGAGGGAAGAAGAAGAACTGATGCTTTTTCCATTTTTTTGTTTTCTTGGCCATGATTGTGCGATTACCGACCCTCATTTTTGATTCTTTTTTATGATCTTGTAAATCATTGCTGTTAACGAAACATGTCTTTCTTATTGTACACCTTTGTATTACTTGTATTGAAATATTTTCTGGTGCACTTTTTGTCTCCTATATTTCTCTTTTACCGTAACCCTTATGTGTTATTTTCCTTGCTCCTACCTTGTTGTAGTGCTGGGGACGACCCTACGATATGTATCATCTTGATGCTGTTTGTGGTCACTTTAAGTAGTATTGCCCCCATATCATGGGTCATCACAGGTACTATGACGACTCCAACTCATAGCCTTTTTGCACGATGTCCGATTTCTTCAACCACTGGTCCTCGGTATTCTTTCCGACCATGTTTCTTAATATGTTAATCGAGTGCGTTGCTAGAGTGAGCCTTCTCATTCACCTAATGTTTTTCGATCACCACAAGACTTCAGTAGGGACCAGATTATGCTGGTCGCGCTTCCCGAAGTCGGACTTTATCATGATGCATATCGAGTGCCTCATTAAAGCGATGTTTTTACCCACTCGATGTTTATCGATCATCATGTGCCTTTATTCGGGGTTGGGACCAGTATGTGCTGGTCGTGTTTCCCGAGGTTGGACTCTATCGCGATGTATATCGAGCGCCTCATTGGAGCGAGGTTTCTACCCACTCAATGTTTATCGATCGTCATATGCCTTTATTTGGGGTCGGGACCAGTCTGTGCTGGTCGCGTTTCCCGAGGCCAGACTCTATCAATTTGTACATCGAGTGCCTCATTGGAGCGAGGTTTTTACCCACTCAATGTTTATCGATCGTAATGTGTCTTCATTCGGGGTCGGGACCAGTCCGTGCTGGTCGCGTTTCTCGAGACCAGACTTTATCATAATGTATATTGAGCGCCTTATCAAAGCGAGGTTTTTTTTATTTTTATTATGCGATCTTTAGCGCCTCCTTCATGCTTGCCCCCACGAATCCATATTTTCATGGCTTTTTCGCTTAGCTAATTTTTTTGTGCTTGGATGCTTATTGAGGGCAGCTTTCCTGAAGGCTATGCTATTAAATATAAATCACGCTTGCATTTTTGGACTTGTTTCTTGTAAATTTTAAATTGAATTTTAGTGTTTTGCAATTTCGAATAAAAGAATGAATTTTTTAACTAAAAGGCATAAATTCCACAAGTGTATAGTCGCAATCGTCCAACAACAGATTTTATTAATAAGTTAAATAGCATAAGTTCAAATGCAATACCCCAGCATAAGCGGCGACTTATTTTTAATAGTAAGAGGAAAGCAAATAAAGATTACAACTTCCAAACATCAGTTTTACAAAAAGTAAGGACGTAAATGGTCATTATTCCAAGCCTTGGAAATAGGGATCTCATTTGTTGCGGTTAACTTGAATGATCCATCGGAGAGGTTTTGCCCTGTTACATAAGGTTCATCCCAACTTGGTCCAAATACTCCAATGTTGTTCACTATTTTTTCAAGACGAGATCACTGACTTCAAAAGTGGGGTGGTGGACTCTAGAGTTAAAGTGTTTTTCCACCTTCCTCTTATGCACTACTAGTCTGTGTTCTTCCTCCTCCCTTTTTTCATCTAGTAGGTCGAGAGCTTCCAACATAACCCGCTCATTCTCAACTTACTAAGCGAATCCTCCGATGAGTTGGGACCTTTAATTCTACTGGAATCATTGCCTTTGCGCCGAATACCAAAGAAAATGGTGAGTGCCCAATTGCAGATTTGTGAGTTGTCCGATAGGCCCAAAAAGCGAGTGGTAATTCGTCAACCCATCCAGCTTTGGCTCTTATTAGTCACTTGTTGATGGTAGACTTGATAATTTTGTTAACAACTTCCACTTGTCCATTTTCCTACGGGTTAGCTACAACTGCGAAGCTTTTCTGAATGTGGTATCACTTGCATAAATCTTGAAACTCCCACTCTCAAAGTATGTCCCGTTGTCGGTGATGATCTTTTATGGCACGCCGAACCTATAAATGATATATTTAGTCACAAAGTTAATAACCTTCTTAGTGGTAATCCTGGCTAGCGGTTCCGCTTTGGCCCATTTTATAAAGTAATCCACGGCAACAATTGCATATTTGGCGCCTACCTTGGCTATTGGCAGCACTCCGATGAAATCGATGCCCCATATTGTGAATGGCCATGGACTGACCATTTGTGTCAAATCGGATGACGGGGTCCTCAAATTTTTGGTGGATCTCTAGCACCTATCACATTTTAGGGCATAATCTATGGCATCTCTGTTTATTTCGGGCTAGAAATAACCATACTAGAGTATTTTCTTTGATAAGGTATGGTCACTAGAATGATCTCCACACTCCGCTTCATGTACTTCAAACAAGATCCTTTTAGCCTTCTTTCAAGTCACACATCGTAGTAGTGGCATAGAAAATTCTCTTCTGTACAATATTTTGTCTTGCACGATAAATCTCGAGGTCTTCCTAAGTAGCTTTTTCCATTATGTTTGACTTGTGAGAATCGTTCCGTTACTTAGGTATTCCTTTATGGGAGTCATCCAGGACTCCGGTTTTTCCGAAGCTTCCATGACATGCTTGGCTTACATTTCATTTATGCTTAGATTACTAAGAATTTCTACCGTCACCAAGCCCAAAAAATGAGCTTCCCCTTAATTGGCATATTTTGCAAGTGAATCTGATGTTTTTCTCTCTCAGAATGTGGGTAATGGCATAATGTTCGAAGTTATCGAGAAGTTCCCAAGCTTGCAATAAATACGGAGCCAGATTCCAGCGTTTTGCTTGAAACTCTCTTTGGATCTGACACACCACGAGTTTCGAGTCACTGAATATCTGAAGAGTTCAGAGATTCAATTCTTTGGTTATCCTCAATCCAGCAATCAGAGCCTTGTATTCTACCAAATTATTGGTGGCTGAGAACTCCAATCGTAATGTGTAACAAACCAAACGTCCTTCAGGGGCCTCCAAGACTACCCCCGTTCCTGACCAGTATTTGTTAGTAGCTCCATCAATATACAACTTCCATTGAGCATTTACCTCTACCGTTTCTTCCACGTCGTCCTCCCGAAAGTTAAATTCTGCAATGAAATTGACTAAAGCCTTCCCGTTGATCGCTCTCCGTGTATAGTAGGTTATCTCGTACTGGCTTAATTCGATGTTGCACTTTAACAAACGTCCTGAAGTTTCTGGTTGGAATAAAACCTGCTTTAACGGCTGATCAGTGAGTACTTTAATTGGATGCGCTTGGAAATAGGGTTGCAATTTCCTTGACGCGATCAACAAACAATAAACGAGCTTCTCGAGCTTTGGTTTTCTGCCCCAGTGAACCGCTTGTTGATATAGTACACATGCCATTGGATCTGTGATTCCTCCCGTACTAAAGCTGTGCTAAAGGCATAGGAGGACATCACTAAATAAATAAATGGATTTTCCTCATTGCTAGATTTAGAGAGCATCGATGGGGCTGCCATATGCCTTATTAGTTCTTCAAAGGATTCTTGGCATTTTGTTGTCCATTCAAATTTTTTCTTTCCCTTCTTCAGAGTATCGAAGAAAGGAATACATATGTTGGTCGCCTTTGAGATGAATTTGCTTAGAGCTGCATTCTTTCCATTGAGACTTTTAAGTTTTCTTTTATTTCGGGGAGCCCTTACTTCTCTTAAGGCCATAACTTGTGTCGGATTGGCCTGAATACCTATTGCACTAACCATAAACCCCAAAAACTTTCTGGATGAGATGCCAGATGAACGTTTTAGTTGATTCAGCTTCATTCCATGCTTTCTTAGAATTGAAAACATCTCAGCCAGATTGTCCATGTGGTTATCCGCCGTCTTTGATTTAACTATAATGTCATCTACTTATACCTCCATGGTCTTGCCAATTTGAGATTTGAACATCATGTTAACTAATCATTGATAAGTTGCTCCGGTATTCTTTAAGCTGAAAGGCATTACCTTGTAGCAATGCAATCCAAAATCTGTAATAAAGCTGGTATTTTTCTGGTCAAGCTCATGCATCATGATTTGTTTATATCTTGAATACGCATCCACGAAAGATAATAGTTCATGACCTGCCGTTCAATCTGCAAGTTGATCAATCCATAGTAATGGGAAACTATCATTGGGACATGGCTTGTTGAGATCTGAAAAGTCAATGCATACTCACCACTTGCCATTTGCTTTCTTAACCAACACCGGTTTGGATACCCAATCTAAATATGTTTACGCCTTTATAAACCCGTTTTACATTAAACTGTCAACCTCTACTTTCAGGGACGTTGATCTTTCTATACCTTGAGTTCGTCTTTTATGTTTTAATGGCATATACCTACGATCAATATTCAGACCATGACTTGCCACCCTTGGTGAAATTGCACACATATCTGCATAAATCTAAGCGAAGACATCCAAGTTGGCTTTAAGGAAAATTATTAACTCCTTCTGTATTCTCAAAGTTGTAATCAGATATTCAACATTCGGGTTGGATCCTTTAGATCTATTGAGATAGATATTGTCATTTCTGCGGGCATTACCCAGTTATCCCTATCACTGTTCTTCTAAGAGTCCATAGTTTTCCGAGCGAGGTTGTGCCCTCTAGTGCAGGGTTTGCCCTTTAGTTGCTATAAGATGGGCTCTTGAATGCGGAGGGATCCCTTTACATTCTTCTTCTTAGCTTCCAATAATTCGGCTATGTTGCACTCTTGGGCTGTGTTTTGATCCGCTTTAACCACTCCAACACCACTTTCTGTTAGGAATTTCATTAAAGGCACTGTGGTGCTAGGGCGAACTTAAAATCCATCAACGCAGGTCTTCCCAAGAATGCGTTATATGCCGATATCTCATCAACAATGAAAAAAGTTTGAATTAACACCACTTTTTTGTTGCCCTGTAATGTCCTGGATTTTTAGCAACATAATAATTAATTTATTATTTAAATAATGAATATACTAGTTAGACGATAGTTGAACGTATTAATTATAATATAAATTATAATCGAGCTCGTAATGTCGCGGCAGTTCGTAATATTACAATTTGAACTTTAACTGAGTATACAGGATTCGTTATAAGTCGGTTTTCTTCGAAACAAGAAACGTTCAAATCTAACTAATTATATTTTTCTAGTGGAAGTGAAAAATCGAGATTTCGTCCTATAAATTGTGAGTTACGTCCAAATCAAATTTTCAAATAGTCTCTATGGATTCATTTATAAACATAACGATTATTTAATTATAATTAATTATTGGTTTCGAATTTGGATAGGATTTTTGAGTTGTATATTTAATTTAATTTATAAAAAAATTCTGTAATTTTTAATGTGAAAAAAATAAACTACTTTCGATTCAACGTATTTTGCACCCTAAAACAATGTGTCTGAATTTCACAACATAAGTTAACTTGTCTATTATGTTATATGTTTGTGATCGTGGCACGCTGTTGTACACGACGGTATTTTTATTTTTGTGGATAGTAGTCTATAAATGAATGAAATTTTTCGCAACGGGTTACCCTTAATAAATATATATATATACTGATAAAAACTTGACTTTTTTCATCGAGCTGAGTTCCTGTAGTAATCATCTTGCTCATAACGACCACATTTTCATTTTAATAACCCACTTGGAAAAATCCATGCATCATAATAAGTAACTACATTTATATCAACTCTAGGTCCCATTATCTAGTTCAACAAATTGAAGGATTGTTCGGAGACCCTTGTCCAACTAAGCCGTAAAGCAACTGGTTACGTATATGTTCTAATATTTGGCAATAACCCATGACTTTTCATCTCAACTTAAATACTTTTAGCACCATACACTCTACTAGCTGTACATAGCCCATTGATTGATGCGTGATGCACCATGTTTAGATACCTTGACATTGATTGTTATGTTTTTCTAAACTCTTATTTCTTAGACTTGAAGTATCCAACCTGTATCTTTAAAGGAAAAATAACAATCAATTGAATTAAGGACAACCTAAATACAAAGACTACACAGACAACTCCTTACCTAAAATGTGCATGAGAGGAATTTCTGCAAAGCCATTGTCATATAGACAGGAGAACAATTACCCTATAGAAGAACACGCAGACCGTATGATGTCCAAAACTTTCTCCTCTAAGAAAACTTTATGCCCGTAGCTAACCTATCTACGAAATGAAAACTCATTGCTGACTTGGTGATGGGAAAACACACCCTGTTGTGCTATGCATACCTAAGTCCCATGCTATAATTTCGACAGCAATCTACACCCTGCTCCTTGGCTTCCAAGCTTCCTCGTGCTTTAAATATACAAGCAGCTGTTTTGTTCAGTGTATTGCTTTAGAGAAACCAAAAAAACAAATCCATTTATCCATGAAAATATGAAACAACATTTGTTTGGATCCCTGCGGTCTTTTCTTCATTCCAGTATCGTTTTTAATGCTCGAACATTATGTTCATTGTCGCATGAACATCAACAGGCTAGGTTTCGACAAAGCTTGAGTTTGGAGTAGCGATTCGACGTTTCCACCATGGCATGGTGCATGAAGCCTGAGAGCTGCACTGTGAAGGACCTGTCTAGCTTAGTAAAGATCGTATAGGAGGAGTTTGGCCAGACCGAGGTGGCAGAGAAGGTTTTGAATGGCTACAGTGGGGTGCGTGGGGTTTGCAGTTGGTTATGGCCAGTTTTCTCTTATAAAGGCATGCTAGAATGGGAGGAGGGAATACGAGACATGTACTGTTCTTCACGGGTTGGTGAAGTTATGGTAAGCAGTGTTAAGAAGGAGCGGATTTGAAGCAAGGTTGTGTTTGGAGGAAAGTCAAAGGGTTATCTCAATTTTGGATTTTGGGGACATGCAATTATTTATAGAAGTTTGGTAATGCGGTGGTGGGGTGAAAGTCACAGCCTGAAGTGAGATACGTGAACATGGAAGGGAGTGGGCGTGTTTTTCACAGCATATATAAAATGGTGGAGTTTGATTTAATAAGCATGGGGTGAATATAGTATTTGAGTGTTCGACATGGTAGTATAAAAGCTCCTGTAGTTGGCACGATTCATCCACATGGGAAGGAGATACTGTAGCCAAAATTATATGGTATTGGGCCGAATAAATTTGTTAAAGCACATTAACTAAAAAGAAAAAAGATATATGTGAGGGAAGGAAAGACGTTGGCAGGAAAGGTCAAGGCAATTCCGCGTGAAATGATGAAATGGGTGAAAGGAAAATGCTACAGGGTTTTGAGATTTTGGAAATAACGGATGCTCAAAGAAGAAAACGGGGGACAACGTTTGTTAGCCCTCTTTTTGGCAAAATCTTCAATGGGTTAGATCGAAGCCCAAACGAGCAACTAGCCAAGTTAAACAGATCGCACTCCAGGAAACTCAGCAGAAGTTCGGTCCGAGTTAATCACGTATTGGGCCGAGCCACTTCTCAAATAAGCCAATAACTCACCCCAGAAGATTCTCTCTCCCGGTCGATCGAGAGAACCGCTCTCATATAGGGCATATCAACCGAATATTTCAGATCTGCATGGAAATATCCAGCTGAACTGTGAAAATACTTAGCTCGAATTTCAAGGAAGAAAAGGCGGTCAACTACATCCGGACAAAGCTCTACTTTTGATACACCTCACCATGAATGCCACGTAATCCACAACTTCCGATGATACTATTTATGAATAGTAGAACCAGACTTTACTTTTTCCGCATTTTGTAATCAGTATTCGTGTGCTCTTCACACAATTGGGGGTTGATCGTCACTAGTGACCAACTTTTGACGTCAACACTTTGGCGCGCCAGGTAGGGGCAGAGTGCATCAACCTTCAATCAGAGCATCCGCTCATCTCAATTCATGGCGATCAAGCGAAAGAAAGATCCAACATCCTCTCGTCCTGTGAACACCGATGCAGCTGATACTAATGCTACAAAAGCGAGCCACGAGGCTTCCTCTCATGAAGATATGTCTCGATTTCTTACCCGGGACGACATGGATAAAATCATGGTCGAGTTCAGAGACCATATGACATCTCAGGGTAAACTCCTTGAACGACAGCAGCAGTTGATAGATCACCTTCTCGGTCGATTGGAGACAGGATTGAATGATTCAACATCAATTCCTCCATCGGCCGGGACTAAGGAAATAGCTGATCTTTGATCTACACAAAATTAGGCCACTGATCAGACAACACCTTTATTTCATCCTGGTTCGGTCCTACCAACCAATCAATCATAGCCAGGAGTATCGCTTCCAGCAATCAGCGTGACCGTAGCTGTAGATTTGCAGGAGGCTGGCGATCGAGATCTAGGTCGTCCAGCGACTTTGCCTCCACTCTTGGAAATAACTCGACCTCCCATGCCAGTCGAGCGACCACTGGGCCCATCGGAATCAATGCCATTCCCATTACAGCCCGGGATCTTACTGCATACCATTCTAACCACTTTTCCCCCTCAACGAAGAGCAGGTGCAGCCTTCCCTCCGAACAAGGAATGTCACTCTACCATATCGGTCCTCACCATGGGGGAAGATGATGCTACTATAGACCCTTCTAACCTCGCTCCAACCAGGGGGAACCCCGAGCCCCGAACATCACATGCTATGCTAGATCAACCTGGACCCTCTGTTATGGGTACAGTTTGATCAACACTCATCAGGATCAAGAGGGGCCATTCTTCCCAGAACCACTTACAAGAACTCACCTTCCCTCACACCTTCACTCAACTCTCGGAGGACGAGCCCAGCCAACGGCCTCTCTTCCGAGCATGCTTTTGCCGGATCCTCGCACCGAAACTCTCCCAGATGCTGAACTAAATTCATGGCAATGACTCCTCGAGGATGGAAGCCAGTTTGCAAGCATCATCCGACACTTTACTCGAAGCACTTCGTTGCAGCAAAACATAGATAATGTCAATCGCAGCCCCTTTACCAGGGAAATCAGAAACTCCCAAAACCCTCCGGACTTTAAGTTCCCATATATCGAACCATACAATGGCCGCACTGATACAACCATCCACCTCGTGCGATACATGAGACATATGGAAGTACTTGGTGCATTAACCAATGTCATAGCTAAATGCTTCCCGCTCTTTCTCACAGACATAGCCGGAATGTGGTTTCGACAGCTAACAACGAAGTCAATCAGCAGCTGGAACACGCTGGTCACCTGCTTCATCAAGCAATTTAGGGTACATATCTCCCGACCAAAGAGTGTTATGTTCTTATCCACCATCAAACAGCGATCAGGAGAGATGCTTAGATCCTTCCTCGAAAGGTTCAACGCGGTAGTAGCGTCAATCAGTTGGCCCGAGCCATTGATGGTACTTATGGCCGCCATTGCAAGAGTTCAGAACCGGTCAGAATTCTTGATTTCTTTAACTAGAGATCCCCTAAGGATATAGATGATTTCTATTTCGAGGCTGAGCAATTGCTCCGACAAGAAGACGCCAACATTGAGATGGAGAGCCTAGAGGTTTTAACCACCAAGCAATAAGGTCCATCCAATAGTAATGGCCAGAATCAAGGAAGAGGAAAGGCTCCGGAAATGAGCAAGCATCATGTGCGACCTCAAATCGAAAGTAAGTACGACTAGTACACCGAACTCAAATCCTCTCTGCTCAATATCTACCTTGACATACAAGGGTCCCTTCCCACTCCAAGACCACGTCGACGAGAGCCAACCCAGATGGAGCTTGATTCCGGCAAACATTGCATATTCCACGACGTAGCTGGATATAGAACCAATGAATGCCGGCATTTGCGTGATCTCATCGAGGATCGAGTCAGAAAAGGGGAGCTACCCGAATATGTCGAGAATCGCGCCCCGGCCTAGCCGCCGTGATCTTCTACCCAAGCTCCTCAGGTCGATCCACGAGCTACTAAAAACGGAAGGGCACTTGAGACTAGCACTTGCGGCATTATCATTAATTAGATTTTTTCTGACATATTTCTTTCAATAAAAAAGACACCTTAATGTATATATGTACGGGGTTAGGATGTAGCTCCTAGGCATGCTCTGGAATCAACCACTGTCCTCTTAGAATTCCTTTTCTCTGTAACAATTATTTAGCGGCTATGAATTTTATTTTGCAAATATAGATAATGTTTGACAAATTCTAAAGTCGAGCATGGATAATGCCCGCCCCCCCTTTTTAAATGTGGTCAGCGCGAAAGCCTACCACTATTTCTAGATACCTACTCCCTAGCCGAATGTGGTATATTTCTTTAAGACGAGTATGGATTATACTCGCCCCTTCTTTTTCTACACCACGAGCATTTACCGCTCGCTGGACACATTAATCTAACATGAGTCGAGCATGAAAAACACTTGCCCTAAGCTGAGTACGGTTAATACTCGCCAATCCGAGTATGGATAATGCTCGCCCTCTCTAAGCTGAGTATGGTTAATACTCGCCATTAAGCCGAGTATGGATAATGCTTGCCCTCTCTAAGCTGAGTATGGTTAACACTCGCCACTAAGCCGAGTATGGTTGATGTAACACCCCACGCCCGCTATGGTCACTCTCTAAGGGAATGCCATAACATCGGTGGAGTATTTTGAGTGAATATAGAACAGAGTAATTACAGCAAGACAGATATAAGTAATACTTGAAAATTTTAAAACATCATTTCAACTTGCAGCGGAAAATAGAACATGTCTGGTTACATCACAAAACCATAATAGGAGTCAAGTACAAATATCCATCATGATAAATAAAAATACATAATCCCAATACATGAACTGATAGCCATAAAAGAAAAGGGTAAACTGAGCTCTACATCTAGGTCCAAGCTCCAAGAGAGAAATAAAAGAAGCCTGATCAAAGCCCACTCGTGCTGGGCCCACTCTGAGAACCTGAGGGTTGGGAAAAGGATAAAAACAACGGGGTCAGACATAAGTCTGAGCGAGTCCTATAACTTTAACAATACAATCATTAAAGTAACCAGAGAAGACATAAACTTGACATACGGTAATGTCTGGGGATGAATGGCTACACTAAGCAGCTTGGCAGACTAAGATAACTGTAAAGACGCATTTACCCACCCAAGGATAATTACTACACTGCACCACACCAGTCATTCCTACTTAAAGGTTGATCCCTCCCAAGGACTTAGAAAATTTACCCAGTAGTTTCGTGTACCCCTAGCTGACTACATAGGTGTCGTCTGCCCCTATCTCCACTAGGTGTACCCACCACTCCCAAGCGATCGGCTCCCTACCGTAGATACCCGTGCCGGCCCCACAGTGGGGTGTATCACTCCCCAAAGTGGCAACCCGATATAATTAACGGTGCACGGCTTATATCTACACGATGCAACAACGTCTTACCTACCAGCCCGGGTCCACACACGCATATGAAACCCGTTGGACTTGCGTTGCCACCGCTAACCCGTTTTGGCCTCTTATAGTCAAGCCCAGTACGCGTGTCCCGTCCTCGACATGGGTCGAGCCCAATAAGATACATATGGGTTACTGGTTGAAATGGGCCCCCACAAGCTACCCACCTAAGCTTGTCCCTTTTTCTAGTGCATCCCACTTAACCCTTTAATCATGTTTAATTACATGTTTCCACTTTGGTTAAGTATTCTAATCGTATTTTCTATTGCCACCCAAGGCAACCACTAGATTTCCACATGCCACCCAAGGCACCCACTTAACCCCTCATGTCCCACTACATGCTAATATGGTTAAGTGTTTCTTAATTAATTAATTAAGATCATGACCTCATAAAGACCTCCTACATTAGACCGTCTTTTTTGACTGTTGGATATGCCGGTTGGTTCCGGGCAGACTTCTGTCATCAAAAGGGTCTAACCTCGTGTCTTTACTTTAATCACGCATTTAATTTATGACTAAGACCTCTCACATTGGGCCAATCATTTGTAGCCGCTGGATGGCCGGTCGGTTCCGGGCAGACTTCCGCTACAAAAGGGTCCAACCTCGTGTCTTAGTTGATTAATTACACCTAATTAATCACCCCCATAATTAATTATCCCTAATTAATTACACATTTTTCATAACATGGGTAGACCTAACTCAATAGGTAAATTCCCATGGGGTAGACCTAACTCAATAGGTAAATTCCCACTTATGTTAATTTATTTTTTTATGGTATGCTTAATCATACCCAATCATACTTTTATTAACATATTTATTAACCCCATCGTTCCCCACGTAAATCGTTCTCCTTTCATGACATAATAAAGGGAAGATCCATCACAAATATCATGGGTTTAACCAAATCTTAGCATATAACTTTGTCATGGGTTAAGAGGATGTCAACTTGCATATATGAGCATATATTAACCCAACTACATTTAACCCAAACTTGCATATTATCATACACATGACTTGCATAACATGTTGAACTTGCATATAAGCATTCTCATAACTTGCATAACATGTTAAACATGCATTTAAGCATACACATAACTTGCATAAGCATTGTCATACTTGCATAAGCATGCATAACTTGCATATCATGTTAAACTTGCATTTAAGCATTCTCATACTTGCATAAGCATGCATAACTTGCATATCATGTTAAACTTGCATTTAAGCATACACATAACTTGCATAAGCATTCTCATACTTGCATAAGCATGCATAACTTGCATATCATGTTAAACTTGCATTTAAGCATATACATAACTTGCATATGAACTTGCATAACAACCTACACATAACTTACATAACATCATACACATAACTTGCATATGAACTTGCATAACTCACTTGTTAAACATGCATAAACCCACTTATTAAACATGCATAAACCCACTTGTTAAACATGCATAAACCAACTTATTAAACATGCATAAACCCACTTATTGAATATGCATAAACATAGGAAAACATAGAGTAGCATATCATTACAAATGATTCAAACTCACTAATCCGCATTCAAGACCATAAGTCTCATTACACCCAATCTACTTACTTTAGCAATTGATGTTAAAGTGATAGAAACTCACCAAAACCAAGATTAGCAAACTTATGAAGTAGAACTAGTTGCTAAATATGAAGAAGATGATGATTAGAGGTTGATTAGCTTGCAACTTCCTTCATAAACTAGTGGAGGCTCCTCTTAAGTTTGATTTTGGCGGCATGAGGCCATCATTTCTATTTTTAGTATGGATTAGGGTAGTATTAGGGTGTATTTATAGATTAGGTGAGTGTTTTAGGCCCTTAGATTAACCCTAAATTAGATTAGGACCCTTAGATTTCAGCACCTTCCAAAAACCAGCCCTAAGACCAAGCCCAAACCCCAAACTGGTGCACCCAACCACAGAACTCTCTAGAAACTGTGCAGGTTTCTTGGCTCGGCACGGGCGCACTTCCCAAGTGCGCCAGTGTATTTTTGTACTGGCGCACTTCATAAGTGCGCCAGTGCATTTTTGTACTGGCGCACTTCACAAGTGCGCCAGTGCATTTCTGGCCTGTTTCTGGTTTTTCTGCCTAACTTCGTTCGTCCATATCTCTTTCATACGGTACCCGTTTTACGCAAACTCGGACTCTATTTCGCGTATTTTTCCGAGACAAACGCAATGACGCAGCCCGTTTCCCCTAATTTCCAAATCTGGGATTAGTTATTCTTTAATTTGTGAATTTTAGCATTAACCGAAAATTCGGGGTGTTACATTCTCCCCTCCTTAAAGGATTTCGTCCCCGAAATCTCTAAGCTAAGGAGAATGCATATCCTACCATCCAAACAACCATCTACTCAATCCATCAAACACGGGCATCCATTGTCCTTAAAACAGTTTCTAATGATGTATGAGCATATGCAAAAAGTGTGTGTATATGTTCCCTATCTAATGTATGAACATATGCAAACCATGATAGTGCCATGCATCCATTATGTATGCGAGAGAACCCTATCGACACATACAATATTTACATGAGTGCACAATCATTCACCAAAATGCATCATCCATATGATAACACAATCATTACACATCCATAAATACAGCTTCCTACACACAATTTTTATGCAATATGCAATATGAAGTGATTGAGCCGATCTAGTGCCTAGAGTGTGTGTATATGCATCCACGAGCAACCACTAGCAACCACTTGCATCCACATGCATCCATCAAACATAACATGTCTCAAACACATGTTTCAACCATAGGTTTACCCTATCTAAAGGTCAAAGGTACATACTAAAGATAAGATGAGTACTAGACAAACGATAAAGGAGAAGTTAAAAGACATACCCTCAAAGAGGAACGGGTATAATGAACGCATCTTCGTTTCCGTTTCCCAAGTTGCGTTGCCCTCGTCTTCTCCCCATTGTACCTTGACTAGTTGAACCTCTCGACTCCTTAATTTCCTAGTCTCTGACCCAAGGATGCGGGTAGGAGCTCGTCGAATAGTCGCATCACGTTCTACTTCCACTTCTCTAAGCAAGCTTGGCTCTACCACCTCTGCAGTCTCATGTAGGCACTTCCTCAAATGTGACACATGGAATACATCATGTACCCCACTAAGTCTGTCGGGCAACTCCACTCTATATGCCATCCGTCCAATCCTTTCCTTAATGGGAAATGGCCCTACGAACCTTGGTGCTAACTTCCCAACAGATCCAAAGCGAACCACATTTCGTAACGGAGACACTTTGACAAAGACCATGTCCCCAACTTCAAACTCAAGATCCGTCCTTCTCTTGTCCGCATAAGATTTTTGCCTATCCTACGCTGCTTTCATCCTTCTTCGATCTTCTCAGAAGTCTCCCTAATCATATCAGGCCCAAGCAAGATCTTATCCATAGATTCCCACCAACATGTAGGTGATCGACAAGGCCTTCCATAGAGAGCTTCGAAAGGAGCCATACCAATACTGGACTGAAAGCTGTTATTATATGCGAACTCCACCAATGGAAGATGCTCTTCCCATGTACCTCCAAAATCTAAGATACAAAGCCTCAAAAGGTCTTCTAGAACACGATTCACCCTTTCAGTCTGGCCGTCCGTCTGAGGATGATATGCGGTGCTCAGACACAATTGAGTCCCCACTGCTTCTTGCAAACTTCTCCAGAACTCGCTAGTGAAGATAGGATCTCGATCACTCACTATGCTAGAGGGTACCCCATGCAATCGAACTATCTCTCGAAGATATACTGAAGCTAGCCATGGAGCAGTCCTCTTGCTCTTCACAGGTATGAAATGGGCGCTCTTAGTAAGTCTGTCTACCACCACCCAAATTCCTGTATTACCATTTCTCGATCTGGGTAACCCGTCAATAAAATCCATCGAGACGCTATCCCACTTCCATTGCGGAACTTCCAATGGGTGAAGCAACCCACCAGGTTACTTTTGCTCCGCCTTCACTTGTTGGCACACCAAGCATCGAGCGACATACTCGGCCACATCTTTCTTCATACCGGCCCAGAAGAAAACCCTCTTCAGGTCTTGGTACATCTTGTCCCCACCGGGATGAATGGTCATCCTAGAACGGTGTGCATCATCAAGAATAACCTTCCTCAAACCCTCGTCTTGCGGTACACAAAGTCTACCGTCTCTACGCAAGCACCCCCTATCGTCTAGGGTGTACCTACTCAAATGGCTGGACGACTCCCTCCTTATGAGCTTCTCCACCAACTCAACCAACTGTGGGTCGTCCCTCTGTGCTTCTCCAATCCGCCCCAAAAGAGTAGGTCTAACCTCCAAGGAAGCTAGCAAACCGGGTACATAATCAATGGAAGGTCTGAAATCAAACATCGAGATAAATTCCAAGCTTCGTTGTTCCACGAACAATGGACTCAAGGACAACCTCTTTCTGCTCAAGGCGTCCGCCACCACGTTACCCTTGCCAGGGGTATACGCTATCTCGAAATCATAGGATGCTAAAAACTCCATCCACCTTTGCTGTCTCAAATTCAAATCCTTCAGAGAAAACAAGTACTTCAATGATTTGTGGTCAGTGAACAATTCGAATCTCTCACCAAGAAGATAATGGCGCCAAATCTTAAGCGCAAAAACAATAGCGGCCAACTCTAAATCATGGGTAGGGTAATTTTTCTCATGCACTCTCAACTGCCTTCCACCATAGGCTATTACCCTTCCCTCTTGCATTAAGACTGCGCCTAGTCCTGTCCCACAAGCGTCAGTATAGACAACAAATGGCTTGCTCCCATCTGGCAACACTAAAACTGGAGCAGTGTTTAAAGCTCTCTTTAACCGCCGGAACGCATCATCACAATCTACGTCCCATGCGAAAACAAGATTCTTCTTCGTTAAGCGGGTTAATGGGGCTGATATCTTCGCGAAGTCTTTAATAAACTTCCTATAATAACCCGCCAACCCCAAGAAACTTCTTACTTCGGTAGCATTCTTCGGAACCTTCCAATCCTGAATTGATACTACCTTCGCGGGATCCACAGCTATCCCTTCCTTGGAGACCACGTGCCCCAAGAAACGCACCTCCTTCCTCCAGAAGTGACATTTAGAGAATTTAGCCTTAAGGCTATGTGCTCGAAGAGTCTTCAATACCTCCCCAAGATGTAGGGCATGCTCGTCTTCACTCTTAGAAAATACTAAGATATCATCCACAAAGACCACCACGAATTTATTAAGGAACTCCCTGAACACCCTACTCATCAAATCAACAAAATATGCAGGGGCGTTCGTCAACCCAAATGGCATCACCAGCCACTCATAGAAACCATCTGGAGTCCTAAAGGCAGTCTTGTCTATGCTATCCTCAGCCACCCTCAATTGATGAAACCCCGTGGCTAAGTCCAACTGAGAAAATACAGAAGCGCCAACCAACTGATCGAAAAGATCATCAATCCTCGGCAATGGGTGTCTATTCTTCTTTGTGAGCTTGTTGAGTTCTCTATAGTCTACACAAAGTCTGAGGGACTCATCCGCCTTCGTAGCAAAAACTACTGGAGCACCCCACTCCGATATACTTCGTCTTATGAACCCCTTCTCAAGCAACTCCCCTACTTGCTTATGGAGTTCCCTCCTCTCACGAGGAGCCATGTGGCGCACTGGTAAAGATACAGGTTTAGCATTATCCACCAGATATATTCGGAAGTCAATTTCCTGCTTCGGAGGTAAGCCCTTCACCTCCTCAAACACATCCGAGTATTCCCGGACCACTCTAACAGATTGCAAACTCTCGACCGAGCGTCAAGCGATTCAAGATAACTTAGCATAACAGAATCCATGGGATTACAAGAAATCTCGAGAGTGTTACCCAAGCAGGTCATGAGCCTAACAACTCTCCTTTCGCAATCAAGAACGGCACCATTACTGGATAACCAGTCCATGCCCAAAATCAACCCATAGCCCGTGAAGCCCAAAACAAAAGCATCACATCTAAACTCAATGCTAAGTATAGAAATCTTCAAACCCAAACATATCATGGACAAATAAGTGGAGCCCCCAATTGGGTTTGAAACAACCAAGGGATCATCTACCAGACTGGTGTCTAAGTGCAGTGACTCAACTAATGATGATGAGATAAACGAATGCGATGCGCCTGAATCAAACAATGTACGGACAGGATGATCAAATAGAAAAACCAGACTTTCAACGGAGATAGTTCTACCTCTTTCCTGAATCGGTGGAACCGCGAGAGCCTGTACTTGCCCCCTAGCCTGACTCGGTGCCATAAGAGCTTGCACCTGTCCTCCTGAGGTAGATCCCGTCCTTTGCCCCTTCTTAGGGCAATCCTTCACTAGATGCCCCGCTTCGCCACAGTGGAAGCAGCCAGTCTTCTTCTTCTTGCGACAATCCTTGCTTAGATGGCCAGGTGTCCCACAATTGAAACACTTCTTCTTGCCCTTGCCACCGTTGCCTTTCCTACCTTTGTTTTGCTGTTGTTGCTGAGGTTTCTTTTGATCTCCCTTCTTCTCAGGTGCCTTATTAGCATTGGGACCCTTCTCTTCTTCATGCATGAGTGCCATGTCAACTAGCTTCTCAAAGGTGGCCCCCATAGGGATATGAGTCATAGCCAAACCATGCATCGGTTCATTCAAGCCTTTCACGAACCTCAAAGCCTTCTTCTCCGGTGTATTCACCATGTCTAGGCCAAACCTTGCCAATTGATTAAACTTGTTGACATATTCCTTCACTGAGAGATTTCCTTGCTTTAGGGTCAAGAATCTTTCCATATACAAGTTTTCCTCCGCCCTTGAGAGAAACTTGGCCACAAATCTTTGCTTAAAATCCGCCCAAGAGTCAACAGGGCGTTCCCCATTAGTGACCTCCCACCAGAATGAGGCCTCTCCCTTCATTAACCAAGCAGCTAACTTGATTTTCTTTCCTTCTTCCATCTCAAAGATATCTATCAACTCTTCCACCTCCTTAAGCCAATCTCTAGCCTCCACAAAAGTTTCAGATCCTTGAAAAGGTTTCCCTCCCATAGCTTTGAATTCCTTGCAAGTCTTAGCAAAAGTATCCGTGCGAGGAGGAGGAGGAGGAAGATCGGGTGCTACGGTTGGTGGAGGAACATTTGCTGGACCCGCAGTGGTGGCCCTAGCCTCCATCAATCTCCTATACCATACTGGTATCGTCACACCCTCCGGAAAGTTAAGATCCTCAGCCATGCTGAAACGAAAAAGGAAAGATTCAAAACGGAGAATTCGAAGGATAAAGATATGGCTATTGGGGATTATGCTTTTCTTTCAAAAACTTTTCTCTTAAAAGACATGTTTTTGAAAATATCTCTTCCAAAAATGTTTTTAGAAAAATAGTTTTCTAAAAATTTTATCTGTTCCGGTAACCTTTGCTCTGATACCACGTGTAACACCCCACGCCCGCTATGGTCACTCTCTAAGGGAATGCCATAACATCGGTGGAGTATTTTGAGTGAATATAGAACAGAGTAATTACAGCAAGACAGATATAAGTAATACTTGAAAATTTTAAAACATCATTTCAACTTGCAGCGGAAAATAGAACATGTCTGGTTACATCACAAAACCATAATAGGAGTCAAGTACAAATATCCATCATGATAAATAAAAATACATAATCCCAATACATGAACTGATAGCCATAAAATAAAAGGGTAAACTGAGCTCTACATCTAGGTCCAAGCTCCAAGAGAGAAATAAAAGCAGCCTGATCAAAGCCCACTCGTGCTGGGCCCACTCTGAGAACCTGAGGGTTGGGAAAAAGATAAAAACAACGGGGTCAGACATAAGTCTGAGCGAGTCCTATAACTTTAACAATAAAATCATTAAAGTAACCAGAGAAGACATAAACTTGACATACGGTAATGTCTGGGGATGAATGGCTACACTAAGCAGCTTGGCAGACTAAGATAACTGTAAAGACGCATTTACCCACCCAAGGATAATTACTACACTGCACCACACCAGTCATTCCTACTTAAAGGTTGATCCCTCCCAAGGACTTAGAAAATTTACCCAGTAGTTTCGTGTACCCCTAGCTGACTACATAGGTGTCGTCTGCCCCTATCTCCACTAGGTGTACCCACCACTCCCAAGCGATCGGCTCCCTACCGTAGATACCCGTGCTGGCCCCACAGTGGGGTGTATCACTCCCCAAAGTGGCAACCCGATATAATTAACGGTGCACGGCTTATATCTACACGATGCAACAACGTCTTACCTACCAGCCCGGGTCCACACACGCATATGAAACCCGTTGGACTTGCGTTGCCACCGCTAACCCGTTTTGGCCTCTTATAGTCAAGCCCAGTACGCGTGTCCCGTCCTCGACATGGGTCGAGCCCAATAAGATACATATGGGTTACTGGTTGAAATGGGCCCCCACAAGCTACCCACCTAAGCTTGTCCCTTTTTCTAGTGCATCCCACTTAACCCTTTAATCATGTTTAATTACATGTTTCCACTTTGGTTAAGTATTCTAATCGTATTTTCTATTGCCACCCAAGGCAACCACTAGATTTCCACATGCCACCCAAGGCACCCACTTAACCCCTCATGTCCCACTACATGCTAATATGGTTAAGTGTTTCTTAATTAATTAATTAATTAAGATCATGACCTCATAAAGACCTCCCACATTAGACCGTCTTTTATGACTGCTGGATATGCCGGTTGGTTCCGGGCAGACTTCTGTCATCAAAAGGGTCTAACCTCGTGTCTTTACTTTAATCACGCATTTAATTTATGACTAAGACCTCTCACATTGGGCCAATCATTTGTAGCCGCTGGATGGCCGGTCGGTTCCGGGCAGACTTCCGCTACAAAAGGGTCCAACCTCGTGTCTTAGTTGATTAATTACACCTAATTAATCACCCCCATAATTAATTATCCCTAATTAATTACACATTTTTCATAACATGGGTAGACCTAACTCAATAGGTAAATTCCCATGGGGTAGACCTAACTCAATAGGTAAATTCCCACTTATGTTAATTTATTTTTTTATGGTATGCTTAATCATACCCAATCATACTTTTATTAACATATTTATTAACCCCATCGTTCCCCACGTAAATCGTTCTCCTTTCATGACATAATAAAGGGAAGATCCATCACAAATATCATGGGTTTAACCAAATCTTAGCATATAACTTTGTCATGGGTTAAGAGGATGTCAACTTGCATATATGAGCATATATTAACCCAAACTTGCATATTATCATACACATGACTTGCATAACATGTTGAACTTGCATATAAGCATTCTCATAACTTGCATAACATGTTAAACATGCATTTAAGCATACACATAACTTGCATAAGCATTCTCGTACTTGCATAAGCATGCATAACTTGCATATCATGTTAAACTTGCATTTAAGCATACACATAACTTGCATAAGCATTCTCATACTTGCATAAGCATGCATAACTTGCATATCATGTTAAACTTGCATTTAAGCATATACATAACTTGCATATGAACTTGCATAACAACCTACACATAACTTACATAACATCATACACATAACTTGCATATGAACTTGCATAACTCACTTGTTAAACATGCATAAACCCACTTATTAAACATGCATAAACCCACTTGTTAAACATGCATAAACCAACTTATTAAACATGCATAAACCCACTTATTGAATATGCATAAACATAGGAAAACATAGAGTAGCATATCATTACAAATGATTCAAACTCACTAATCCGCATTCAAGACCATAAGTCTCATTACACCCAATCTACTTACTTTAGCAATTGATGTTAAAGTGATAGAAACTCACCAAAACCAAGATTAGCAAACTTATGAAGTAGAACTAGTTGCTAAATATGAAGAAGATGATGATTAGAGGTTGATTAGCTTGCAACTTCCTTCATAAACTAGTGGAGGCTCCTCTTAAGTTTGATTTTGGCGGCATGAGGCCATCATTTCTATTTTTAGTATGGATTAGGGTAGTATTAGGGTGTATTTATAGATTAGGTGAGTGTTTTAGGCCCTTAGATTAACCCTAAATTAGATTAGGACCCTTAGATTTCAGCACCTTCCAAAAACCAGCCCTAAGACCAAGCCCAAACCCCAAACTGGTGCACCCAACCACAGAAGTCTCTAGAAACTGTGCAGGTTTCTTGGCTCGGCACGGGCGCACTTCCCAAGTGCGCCAGTGTATTTTTGTACTGGCGCACTTCATAAGTGCGCCAGTGCATTTTTGTACTGGCGCACTTCACAAGTGCGCCAGTGCATTTCTGGCCTGTTTCTGGTTTTTCTGCCTAACTTCGTTCGTCCATATCTCTTTCATACGGTACCCGTTTTACGCAAACTCGGACTCTATTTCGCGTATTTTTCCGAGACGAACGCAATGACGTAGCCCGTTTCCCCTAATTCCCACATCTGGGATTAGTTATTCTTTAATTTGTGAATTTTAGCATTAACCGAAAATTCGGGGTGTTACAGTTGATACTCGCCACCCCTCAAAGCAAAGTGAAATAAAATGCTCGACCCATCAGCCTTCTCCAAGCTGAGAACGGTCTATTTTTGTCTTTGCAGGAACTAACTCTCATAAAGACGGTGATCATCTTGGCATTAATACGGTTCCCATGGTTGTCGGTTTTCCAGCCTTAATATAACCTAATTCGGTTGTTAGTTTTCTGGCCTTAATACAATCATCAGAATCGTCGGGTTTCTGGCCTTAATATGGTTCAGCGTGACCATAGCTACTCGAACGATTATGCTTCGATTCATATTTCAGAACACACCTTCCTCTGTCGAATAAAATACATTCTGAGGGGAAAAGTTTTAGCCCTCTTTTTGGCAAAAGCTGCAGCGGGTTAGATCGAAGCCGAAACGCACAACCAGCCAAGTTAGACAGATCACACTCCATGAAGCCCAGTCGAAGTTCAGTCTGCGGTAATCACGTATTGGGCCAAGCCACTTCTCAAACAATCCAATAAATCACCCCGGAAGATTCGCTCCCCCAGTCGACCGAGAGAATCGCTCTCATATAGGGCATATCAACTGAACATTTCGGATCTGCATGGAAATATCAAGCTGAGTTGTTCAAATACTTAGCCCGACATTTAAGGAAGAAAAGGCGGTCAACCACATTCGGGCAAAGCTCTACTTTTGATACACCTCATCATGAATGCCATGTAAGCCGCAACTTCCGAGGATACTATTTATGAATAGTAGAATCAGTCTTCCAGACACTATTCTTCCCAAGGAATGGACTCCACGCGTCCAAGTCTTCCCCGAAAGGCCGGCCCATGTCACAACAGCCTAAGTCGCCATCTCCACCTATAAATACCTCAAAGCTTAAAGAGGAATAGGAGGACTTCTACTTCTTTCAGGAGAAACCTTTTCTGGAAGAGAGAAATAGCCATCTTCTTTATTTTCTTCAAACAGAAAAAGCATTGTATTTGTAGTCCAAAGCAGAAATAATATATAAAGTGGACGTAGGCACAGTCGTTGCCGAACCACTATAAAAAGTCTGTGCGTTTCCCCGTTTTCTTTACTTTTTCCTCATTTTATAATCAGTATTTGTGCGGTCTTCACACGATTGGGGGTTGATCGTCACTAGTAACCAACTTTTGACGTCAACAGCATTTGAATTGGGTGTATTGGGGAAGAAGCCTATTGAGTTGGGTGCGGATATAAGGTAAAAGACATGGACCGATATAAAAATGGTAAAGCCCATTTACTTAAATTAATTTAAGTTTAGTTTTAAATTAAAACAATGTATAACTTGTAAAATTTATAACCATTTGGTACATTACCAGAATCTAGCTAATTTGGTATCATCGAAATCATATGATCGCAGACCACGCAATGGAACAGTTTGGACAGTTTTTTCGAGCTTATTTGAATCTTAGGCAAACTAAAACAACGGATCAAGTCATCGAATGTTAACCGTTATTTAACGATTAACGACCATCGTGAGTAAACTCGCAAACTCTGTTCGGTTTTATAATTTTATAAGTGTTATTTAATATTGATAAAAATACTTAAATGTTGCGTGTGATGGTTGTTTTGATGATTTACTAATAAATTGGTTGATATTTATATATATGAAGTAGTTGATTAAATACTGGTTTAATAATTTCATATTGATATGAAATTAGTGTTATTTATGTTGATTAACATCTGTGGATGCAGGGAAACGGGTTGGAGGGATCCAACTGGATTCCTCAACAATTATATTGTTGTTTTTCATGTATTACATTATATGATGTGATAAATAATCTGGTGTTGATTATTGTGTGTTTGGGATGATGAATAACATTGACTTGAAATAACTAGTATTTAAATACCATAAAATATATTTGAATATACTGGAAAGGAAATTGGGGTTTTTAAAAAGGGATAATCTATCTATAGAATTGAATTTCAAATAGACTAGAATAATAACTTGTTTTAATTGTATTTAACCAAGTAGTTGATTTTTAAACGATGTTTATAAATAAAGTGGAAGATTTTTATTAAATAATTCAGGAATAAATAAATGAATTTAAAAAGGGGAAATTGGGGAATCGTTTCAAATGGAAACGACGAAGGTATTTCGTTGTTTAAAATGTGAAAAGAGTTGAGAACAAAACGATACGAATTGGTGATTAAAATTTTACGATGTCAAATGTTGTTAATATAATATATTTATAGTATATAAATTTGGAATTTGACAAGATGGTTTATATTTGATTTGAAACCAGTAAATCGAATGTGTATTTGAGATTAAGTTATAACTTATAAACTGAGTTATGAAGTGAAACATGAAGCATGAATTTATAAAATAACCAGATAAATGGAATCTTAAACTATAATGGTATTTATTGTTTAAATCAAGATTTGTTTTAATATAACAAGTTCAGATTTCTGTAAAGGAATTATATTCATATTTTAATGTGAATAATGATTTAAAGCAAACGTTTGCAGAGTTAATTAGTTATAAAATGAATTGGTAAATGTTTGGAAGTGATAAATTCAAAAATTAATTTAGAAATTAAGTTGACTAGAAATAGTGAATTGATTCTGACGTGTGGAACATTAGTCGAATATAAATCATTCGAGAGAGAATTATCGAATAGGTTATTCGAAACGAAGTTATTCATTGAAATTCGATTATATCGAATTTAGGTAAGTGATATTTACTTTCCATTTCTAAATGAAGGCTATTTGTTTATGTAATTAGTTTAATATTTTATATTTATTCTAAATAAAGAATCAAAGTTATATTTTAAATATTTTGGAAGCAGGTGTTATCGTTATGACGACTGTTTTATACAACGTTTGTTGAATTTATATAAATGGATTTTGGAAATGTTCTCCAAACATAACTAGAGATGTTTTCTAAAGTATAGAAAATGAAATGAGTTTGAAGTTAAGAATGAAGTTAAGGAAATTAGAAACTGACTGGAGATTAATTAAGTTGAATGGTTTCTTGAGTGTCGATCTGATGTTGGTTTCGGCCTTTAGGGTTGATACTTAGAGAGTTGCTCTCTTACTAATTTATGATTAGAGATTGGTGGATAATGATGTGTGAATAAGATATGGAAATGGTTTTCCATTGTTAATAACATATATTTTCTAAATATAGAAAATAAGATTTTATGGATATATGGAATTATTTTCCGATGTTAAAAAGAGATATTCTCTAAATATAGAAATTAAATAGTTCGTGATATATTGAAACATTTATAAGAAATCGTGAGAAGCTAAGTGAGTTTGGAAAATATATGGGTAAAGATATTTAAGGGAAATGGGGAAATGAAACAATTTAATGACAAATGAAATTAACAAGGGTCAGTGTTGATTGATATATCGGTAAGATTTCTATTTGTAAATACGACCGTTGTTTGTATGGATGTTTTTCCTTTTATAGTTAAACAACTGACTATCAAAGTTTTTGACCATTTTTCCGTTGTCAATACAAGAGACGGGGATCAGATTTATTATCTAAAAACCATTCTTCATGGGCATTAGCGTTGCGAATAAATATATTGGAGATAATTGAAGAAGGAGTTTATGCAAGGGCTTCTCTGGCAATCCTAGATAGAAATTGCCTAAGATGGATTTCTAATAGTGCCTTCGGTTATCCAGTCATAGGACAACGTGTATGGATGAATGTCTGACAGAGTATATCTAGTAGATCGCGTAAGTTGATCTCTTCAAACGAATTTACATTGGTGGCTGAGAAATTCGTTTCTCTTATCTTTATACCCGTGGTATTCTTAGGGAAATCAATTTTGTGATTTGGCGCGTATGACGATGTGGCATTCAAAGTGAATGGTTGCCAGGTGTTCCAAAAGACACGTTATGACCTCAAGCCTCATCAACCTGGAAATGACCAAAAATCGGGCAGGCAGCATGGCTAAGTGGGTCGCACCCAATTAGGGCATATTGTCACCATCTAGAGAATATTCATATTTGTTACTTCTTTCGCTTTTGTATCTCCCAGGAAAGGTTATGTTGATATACCAACCGTAAGGTGACAATATATTCGGAACATTCAAGCAAAATGAATGGTCGGTCATGTGTGGCTGAGATGCAAGATGTTCTTGTTGAACTCCAGTGTATCCCCTCTATAGTACACTGATCGGAAGGTGGTTCCATACCTTGTTATAATTGGACATCCATTCCCCAATAAGAGCCCGCGGTTTTTGATTGTATATTATATATGTGGAGCATGAGATGCAAGCGTTCTGCAAGATTGTTCTTTACTTGTGATTAGACACTATTATAATATCAGAAAAGTATTGACTCTTAAAATGTTTCAGTTTATCGTAAGGTAAAAACCATCTGTGTTATGTGTGGATTGATCTTACGATTATCATTTCTTTTAAAAAGATTTTTGAAAAAGTCAAACGCAAATGATTGGAGTTACTCACACCAGTCCCATGACTGACCCAGAGTTTATTTTGTTTTGTTTACCCGAAACTCTTAGGTGCCTAAATTTATATAGGCAGTCAAGTAGTCAGGATTTTACAGATATACCAAGAAGCGCTTGGAGCAGGAGGTTTCAACATTAATCATATATATAGAGTACATTTCCACTGTGATGTTATGTGTTATACTGGTATGTATATACAGTTATAGTTTTGTATTTCAAAAGTTGTTAAATAATATATTTATTCGTTCCGCAGTGAGATTCATGTTTCCTCGTATTCTGTTCTGTTGTGATCTTCTTCTTCTATTCTAACTTTCTTTCTTTCTATTTCTCACCCTTTAACTTCTTTCTATTAATGATTAGGTATTTTTATGTCTGAATAGTCGACATTGTGTTTATGTCGATTTTCGGGGTCGAAAATCCTTGGTTCGTTACACACCCTCTCGGAGCTCGACAGGCAGATCAATTGTTCCGATCGGCTGCTAGGGCTCGCCATAGAAACCCTGGATTTTGACTTGACAGGCTGACACGTCTGTCATTGATAATTTCATTTGGTTGAAGGTTTTTTTGAAGAGAATGTTTACGAATGCTCCACAGTCAATGAGCACTCTTTTCACTATGGAAGGCCCAATGCCGATTGTTACTACCAATGGATCGAGCGTGGGAGCTTCGATTCATTTCGTATCCCTAGCTTTGGAAACCATGTCATCATTGAATTTTCTCTACTGCTTTTTCCGGTCATGTCCTCCAAAACAAGGCAAGCTTTGTCCTTTGGGGGCATATGTCAAGGCACTTGAGTATCTTTCCATCTCCCTTTATCTCTTATGTGTAAGATACATGCAGCCTGGAATGGTATGAATGACCAACTTTCCATTGTTCTGGCCTCCATTTCGGTTGTTGGGTCTCGGTTGGTTTGCAGGAGAAACTTGCCCAGGGCAGTCGGGGATAGTTGCACTGCTTGTGGTTTCTAAACGTACTGTTGCAACTTATTATCTCTAATAAGATCTTCTATCAGATTCTTTAAGTGTCGACACTCGTTGGTGTTATGTCCTGGCTGATTGTGGAAGCGACAAAATCTCCCCGAATCCTTTTGGTTCTCTGTTATATTCATGGGAGGTGGCCTCGGATACTATTCCTACTCATTGGTGGCCAAGAAGATATTTTCGGGAATGTCATTTAGAGGTGTGAAGTCTTTGGGCTTGTAGTATCAAATGCATTTTCCATCCTTTTTACCCTTTCCTTTAACTTTATTGGCTTTCTTCTGACCTCCCCCTTTATTCTTTCTTCCTATGTGGATCCGCCTTCCTTATGACTATGACGGGATGATTGCAACAACATTCCCGTCTACTGGGTTTGCTTCCTCCCATCTAAGGAACTCATCATCCTTCTTATAGAACTTCTCAAGAGTGTTAGGTTCTTTAATTTTCACCCACTTTTCAAATTGAGTTTCTTTATCAATAGCCCGAACCAGGGCCATCAGCACCATCTGTAACAACCCGGAAAACCAGAACCAATTTACATTTTTTGTTTTGGCAAATTTAATGAATTTTGAATATTTAAAATGATTTATTTTAAATAATAATGACTAGAAATCTATTTTGAATAGAATTAGAACGCATATATTTATTTGGATCGAAGTTAGAATATAATAATTTATTTTAATTATAAAAGGAATTGAAAATGGCGTGGTAGTTTGAAAATTCGATTTCAGATTTCAAATAAATGTACAGGATTCAAAATAAATTGGATTTTAGCGAATCCAAAATTATTAGAATATATATGAAAATATCTTTCCAACGAATCCGAAAAATTGAAATTTCATAGCGGGAATAAAAAGTTATGTCCAGTTGAAAATTCAGAATAGTCGCTATGGAAAATATAGCCCTTAAAAATGGAAATTTTGCAAACGACCTTTGTTTTCGACGAGACCACTTTTGTTGGATCCGGAATATCAGGATATTGCTAGATTCCAATTTTCAGAATTTTTGAAATCAATATGTGAGCGTGGCGGATTTAAACGTGTTTGGTAATTTCAGTTTGAATTTAATCGACTGAAAATTGGCCATTTTTCAAACGGTCTCCAAATTCAATGAAATTAGTTTTGTTAAGACCGTATCGTCAAAACATGGCCAGGTTTATTTTTCTGGAATTTTTTGGGTCTGTATGTGGCCCTGATAAATTGAAATGTGCGTTCAAATTCAACATATAGATTTATATTTTGATTTTGACGGAAACTGATCGAAACAGTCGAATTGTCTTACCGGACATATCCCATTGTGTTCGGGATGGGGTTAATTAGCTATCTCGACAGTCATTGGGCCTCGTTTAGAGTTCGAATGTGAAATGAACTTTTTAGAATTTAAATGGATAAAATATATAAATAAATATATAAAAAATCTATTTCCACTTAAACCCCTGTCTCCACTTCAGTTTCAAATTGACCAAATAAAAAAAGGAACGGAGACCCCTCGTGATCCACCGTCACGCTCCCCCGCGTCGACCGTCGCGCCACCGCCCTCCGCTGGCGATCGCCATCGCTGGCGAGCTCTCCCCCCTTTCCTTCCAGGCGCGCGAACCCCCCTTTCCCCCAAATCAACCGACGCCACCTCCCCACATCAGCGCCGCCATACCCCTCTTTCTCACCTCCTTCCTCCTCTTCCCGCCCCTCTTCTCCTCCTCCATCAGCCGCGAGCACCCCCATTCATTGTAAGTTTTATTTTGTTTTGTTTTAATTTATTTTAAATATTTAGTTTAGTTTAATCAATTTAAAAATCTGATTTTATTTAAATTATAAAACATAGTTTAAAGTCAGTTTTATTTATATTAAAAAAATATTTTAAAATCAGTTTTTATATGTATGTAAGAGTAGAAAGATCGGATATTTCATAGTGTAAAGCCTTGATTTTTATATGCATAAAGACTAGATTTTTAGTCGTATAAAAATTGGATTTTTAGCATATAAAGTTTAGATTTTTATATGTTATAAAAACTAGATTTTTATATGTTAAAAGTAGAAGATTAGATTTTTAATGCGAGAAAGATTTGATTTTTTATCGTAACATAAGATAAAGATATAATTTTTATCGTAGACATGAAAGATTATTATATATATATGAAGTAGCGATAAAAATTGATTTTTATATATATAAAGTAGAAATAAAAATATGTTTTTTATTTATATAATAACAATGTAAAAATGTGATTTTTATCCATATAGCATTAAAATTTAAATGCGATTTTAAATATATAATCATCATAATAAAAATGTGATTTTTTACTATGAACAGCATGAAAAGGATTGCGTTGGAATTTCGGGCAAATCCAAACGGTTCAGAAATTCAGAAATGAAACTGGCATAGTGGATCCCAAAGGTTAGAACTCCTCACTCAAATTTTCTGTTTAGTTATTTATTTTATAACTGCATGTATGAATTGTTCCCCGTCGTCCACAATCCATGGACGAATTGTTTGTTTGATTGTGTTGTGAAAATTGATTGTGGTGTGAAATGGACTGTATAAATATTCATGTGTGGAATAAAATAATTTATCGTTAAAAATATAATTTTTAACGGGTATATGAATAAATTAAATATTCATTAACAAATCAGACAATTTGTTTATGTACACCCATTTTACTGATATGGATTGGGATGATAAATTTTACACATTGCCCAACTGCACAAATAAAATTCTGTGTTTGTTGGTTGAAACCCCACATGGGTATTGGGATGATATTTGACATACACTAATCCCAATTGTTTAGCTGTATGTCGATCGATTGGTTGACAGACTGTTGTAGGCATTAATTATTTATATTTAACGCTTATACAGTTGTGAAATGCACTTTAGATGATGGATGATTGCTTATCTTTGTTATGGTATACATGTGTTTTATGGAATCCATATAATTAACATTATATGGTAATTGATTGGGTCTCATTCCAATTTGGAAAATAAAGAATATTTTAAAATGATATTCAGAAAAGGATTAAAAATATTCATGTGTTGAATAAAATAAATATCCATGTGTTGAAAAGAATATTCATGTGTTGAATAAAATATTTAAACAATAAAAAAATACCTTTTTTTTATTGAATGTATAAACCGTTAAAAATATTCATATGTTGAATAAAAGTCATGTTGATTAGGTATGCGCCATTTTGACGCCAATGATATTTATATTGATTTTATTCATTTCTATAATGAATATCGAAAAGGAAATGCTTTCGAAATATAATATTTTGAAAATATTATCATTTATTTGTTAATGATATGGAATATTCAATTTTGATTTAAAATTGAATATAAAGTTGAAACCGTTTTTAAAACGATTTATAAAATTAGTTTTGAATGGAAATCCATGAAATATATATAATATATATATATATATTAATGGCCTGAATAGAATGCGCCGCGCCGCGGCAGTTCGCGAATTTCGACCATTGACTTCGAATTGACGTTATGGGAGATCCGACCATCTGATTCTCCTAAAACCGGAACCGTTGGGTTCGTATCGAAAATGGCTTTCCAACGAATATGAGAGATTTGAAATCTAACAGTTGGATTTGAAATTATGTCTAAATCAAATTTGGAAAAGGTCGTTGTAAGTGCAGTTCGTTGACCGTTTATGGAAATCGACTGTACGGACCTTGATATTAAAAATATTAATAATTTGTGTAAAATCATAACAAATAATTTGGAAAGAATCGAGATGAAAAATTCCATATTTGAAAAGATAAAAATATATTTATATAGAAATGAACTAGTTATGAACTAGAACTATAATCCGGTATTTTTAAATAAATAAATTGGATTTGAAATGGTTTTAAAAATAACCAGAATTTCCAATATATGAATTGAAATGGATTTGAATCGAAATTTTCTCCGGGATATTTCAATATTGGATTCCGTGATTATACGGACATTGTGGAGGAATTTGGAAGATATATATATATATATATCGTTATCCCAATATGATATTTGTTGATTTTAGAATTTGATATTGAATATAAGCCGATATATTTTTTGTTCAGAGCCTTGTATTTAATATAAAATGGGATTTTCGATTTGTCATGAACGGTGTCTTCACTAACACTATTCTTAAACCTAGTTGAGAAAAGATTAAATCTTTTTATTAAGATTTAATGAAGTTTACCAATTAATTAATATTTAATTGGAATTGAATTGAATTGAATTTTGGGTTTGTCGTGAATGGTATCTTTAAAAATGCTGTTCTTAAACACAATAGAGTTAAGAAAATTAGAAACTAACTGGAGATTAGCTAAGTTGAATGGTTTGTTGGGTATTGATCTGATGTTGGTTTTGGCCTTCGGGATTAATACTTAGGGAATTGTTCTCTAACTAATTTACGGTTAGAGACTGATGGAATGTGATTTTGGGTTTATCGTGAACCGTGTTTTAAATGGCATTGGTTCTTTAACCCAATTAAAGATAATATTAATTTCTTAGCTTTGAATAATCATCAATATTGATTTTTGGGAAGATTAAAACTAAGTGGAGTCTTAATAAATCTTTAACCAGATTGAAACGATCAAGAATGGAGTATCTGCAATTTTGCTCCAAAGCGATAGTTAAATCTTTAAGTAGATTCGAACGTGAAATGGTAATTAATTATACCGATAACACTATGGTGTTAGATATGGAGTATTACCAGTTTTGCTCGGGGTGAATAGGTTGGGATTGGGAAATTAAACAAATGATTACTTTGGTAAGGTGCGCTAATCCCGACTAGTTTGGAAAACCTTAATATGGTTTGAAATGATATCCAAAAAAAGATTAAAGAATAAATTTAAAGAATTTATCTTTGATAAAATTAATGGGAATCTTTCCCAAAGGATAAGAATATTTAAATAAAAGAATATTCAGAATTGGAATGAGGCGTATGTTGTGTTTTATAGCACTTGTTTATTATATACGCGAGTTATTCGGAAAGATCGGGTTTATAACCATTCTGAATAATTGATTCGATGATAAGTCGACGATGAAGATGGTGGTTGAAAACCGGAGGCCTTCACATCGTTTGGATGATTAATGATGTCTTGATTGGGCAGTCCATCCAAGACAAGGTAATAAGTGGTGATCGTCCAGACGTACTTGGAGATCGACGGATATGCTAGGGCCTCTCTTCTGTATTGGACATTTGGGACGAAGAATAAGGTGCCTCCGGTTTTGTTCAGACCCAGAATGAACTTGTAAATGGACCGCGTGTCTGAAATTGGATTTTATACTGTGTTGATTAATCTTTATTAAATATATATCTGTTTGGCGGTGGAGAATTTATTCTCTTGCTTAGCGCCCTTCTCTGAGACGTACGAGCTCAGAGGTTATATATCGATAGACATCAGTCACATGGCGTGAATTGCCCATGTGGCATGCTGAGATGAAAATGATCAAGGCTCTTGTTGAAAAGCAGAGTCTTGTGGTTGATGATCAAAGCACGGCCTGTATGGCACAACTTTGTGTATAGCATTAATTCGCGAGCCTCACACCTCAGTATGAGTCAAAAACGGGATCGTGACTACAGGGAGTGCATGGTGTTTCTTTCTAGCTATGGGTGGTGTCAGCGTTTTACAAGCCCTGAAATTTATATTATTTTTAACTGTGTGGTTGTTGGAATGCAAGGCGCCTCGGATATGTCGGTCTCTACAGAGCCGATGGATAGGTCTTATAGGACCGGGAAACGTGTGTTCAGGTACAACCAATCTGCTATGTGTGGACCGCCCCTGAAGATCCAAGGGTTCGCCAGCATCCGAATCCTGAGACATTTTCTAGAGTATCTCGAATCGGTGAGGAGACATCCTTGGCCTTGAATGGAAATGCAGTGCCCAATAATGACATTTCGGTTTTGATTGTAGAGCCTAGTATTGGCGACATAATAGATGGTACCCATGCCGCCTATGAGGATACATTTATATTTGAAGTGGATTTCTTCACTTATAGTAATAATAAAAGATAAAATTTCACGTACTAAGCATTATCTGGCTATTATAAGGAAAACTCTATCCTCCGGCTTGCGTTGCATTATGTGATGGGACCTTGGTCTTATAATAGCTTCATTGTTCTTTATTTAGCATTGCGCTGTTTGTTTTATGCACTGGTATTCTTGGGAGGAAAACCGTTCCGTGTTATACGGCGCGGTCCCTTGATTTACCTAACTTTAAAACAAAGATTTATGATTGTTTTAGTTCTCACACCAGTCACATGACTGACTTGGAGTTTATTGTTTTAACCTAAACTCTGGATGCCCCTATTTTCCACACGGGCAGCTAGTTGTTTTGGTTTTGCAGATTTATATTCACAGGATCCTATTTTACAACTTGAACGATATCTGGAAAGTTCTGTATCCGTTTATCTCTTTTAGTTGTGTTTTGTATTATTTTTCGCTGCACTATAATTTGTAAATCTCTGATATTTATCAAATGTATATTATTTGTTCATACTCTGTATATTCTTGTACTCTGATGCAAATTGTTGCAATAAGCAATGAAATGTTCTTCTGTTTGTGTTCTGATTTGTTGTGTACTCAGACAATCCGGGCTTTCCTTCGCAGGGAAGTTTGGGTCGTTACAGCATCCTTGGCTCGAAGTTGCCAACCTCCATTACTTCTATGTTCAACCAGTTCAGGAAGGACTTCAATGGTTCTCTCGGCTTTAGAACAATTCTGGATAAGGACATGATATCTTTCTCCTTCGACGTATATAGCCTAAACTCCTATTTGAACTTCCAAGACAAATCTTCAAATTTGTCAACCGAATTTGGAGTAAGTTTTGTAAACCACAACGATGTGACCCCTTCCAAGTACGCCGAAAAGTACTGGCATTTTAGTTCATCAGTTGCTCGAGCGTCGTTCATATGGCAGTCATATTTAAATAGAAACAAGTTGGAATTTGTCATCCCATTGTATGCCAGCATCGTAGGTTAAACAAATTTCTTAGGATAGTCAGCTTTCAATATCCTATTAGTAAAGGGAGTACTACTAGGAGAAAAACCACGGTCTTCCACCTCTTCTTTTCTAGCCAAAATTTCCTTTATAATCTATTTGATCATTTTTGGAATATATTCTTCACTACCGTTTTGCTCCACAGGGAGGACGCCGGGTGCTTTTCCAGGGATCTGACGTCGCAAAAGACCTAGGTTAGCTGGTCGGGGTCCTGATCCTTTGACTCATGGAGGTGCCCCTCCGGTGGTGCTTATGATTTTCTGGGAAGAGATCTTCATAGGTTGTTTCTGCTTATTCCAATCAACATTAACTTCTTTATTTTTAGCGTCGGTGTTATTGCCCCGATTAGAAGCAGACATCCTATCGAGATCGTTACCAAGATTAGCCTGATGCTCCCGATCACCTCCCATACTCAAGTTTCTGGGAATAATGCCATTACTTCTTCTCGCACTGGATTGTGTAGTATTAATACCATGTATTCTGGGGCACCCTTCGGATTTCCCTTTCTTCGATTTGCGGTCGAAGAATGCGCATGCTCTCCAAATTAATTTCTTCTCTACCGGTTCTCAGATCCAGCCTAGTGGTAAAAATAACATCCAACTTTTCCATCAACATTTGATTTACGGCTTCCATTCGCTGGTTTATTCCCTCTACTACACTATCAAGTTCTCTCCAAGTAATGGCTTACTTAGGGGTTTGAGTTGTTTCATGGTTATCGGCTATGGGAGTAACCTTGGTACCACTAGCTATGTTTCCAGAAGTTGCAGCTGCTCTAGATTTTCTCTTATTTGCATTCTTTCTAGGGGGAGCCATGATATCTACCAAGCTTCTAGTTCTTAATGTGATTTTCTCCATGGATCTATCTTGTAGACCTTGATAATATATAATAGAAGCGCACATCTAGGCCTTAAATTCATTTCTTGGTGAAAGCACCAATGATAACTCCAAAAATGGCGGTAACACCTGACTAATTACGAAAGCACCGCCCCGCGATGGGGAAACAGAATAAAGCAATAAAAATAAATGCAAATAGGAAAGAAATAAAAAAGGAAGAAAAGAGGAAGAAAATTTTATAGTGGTTCAGCCTGAGATCAAGCCTACATCCACTTTAAACAATATTATTATAATCCTTGATATGCCAAATATAATATGATATAGATGATTACAAAGATCACCAAAGTAGAAATCACAGACAATCACTAGTACTATTGGTTATTAGATAATCACGATAACCAACCTAGGTGACTTATATTTGCTATCTTTGGAGAATAAGATTCACTATAGAAGAAGATTAATGGTTGTTAGAGAAGAAGATATCTCTTTGTGGAGCTTTGGCAGAGCATGCAACGGAATCAATCCCCTTTCATGTTAGAGTATAGAGGGTATTTATAGGTGTTTCAGATGGTATTGGGACAGTTCCATTTGCAGAGGGCCTCAGAATCGTACTCAGAGTACACCCTCCAAACAATTCATGGCAAAATACGATAACTTCATGGATCGATACCGGTCTATGGAGTTAGCATATTTTATGCTTTGGACTCCATAGTCGTGATTTTCATGCTTTGTTTAGCCTCTAGGTGCAATCTGGGTTTATTTGGAAATGGTTTGGTGCCGCGTCGAACTTTAACCTTATTTCCCTTCTATCCGTTGGGTGTCGATGTCTAAGAGTGTTGGGTCGATATGGGACTTGGTCAACAGGCTTAGGAAGGAGGTAGGGACTTGCTGGTACGGGACCCGGGCCCAAATGGCTAAGCCATATGGATTGGTACCGGTCCATGATGGACCGGTACCGGCCTATAAACTCTTTGTGCTGGCTTTCCCTTGCTTTTTACTCCTTCCTGCAAAATTTCACATGGATATGATGTTGGATCTCTTTGCTTCCTGCCTAAACTCGGTGTGATTGCTTCCTAAGTTCATATCCGGGTTAACATCTACCATCCTTCATTCATGCTGTGTGATCCTTTTTCTTTTCTATTTTGTTGGCGATCGTGATGCCATATTATATTCTCCATAATCCACTACGTTAAACAATATTCATTTCATCAGTGCAAGCTGCTGAATAGAGAAATAATTTATCAACTTTTTATCTAAATGTGGGGAATAATTCCGAAAAGGGAATGATATCAACTTTTATAAACCGTATGAACTTTATATTATCTAAATAGAAAACCGTGTATTCTCTGTTCATCGGAATTATAAACTTGAGTATATAAAGTTTATAAACCCTATGAACTGTATTATCTATTAGCTATATAATATATTGACCTGAACTATATGAACTATATTATCAGTATAGTTTATAAACCCTATTGAGTTATATTTTTAGCTACGAATACATCGGTTAGCAAACAATATACTATACTGTTAGCTATATAGTGTGTATATATAAATGCCAGAGTATAGTTTATATATATATATATATATATATATATATATATATATATCAATCAGAGACGGTCCTGGGACTTTTGATGGCAGGTCAATTTTGTAAATGATGCCCGTGATTTATACTTTCGCATAACGAAACTAAACAATATTCATACTTACAAGACATGTTAATATTAAAAATTCAATATTGCTATTATATATGTTAACAGTGCAAACAGGACAAATGAAAATAACATGGTTATAATGCAAAAAATTGTAAATAATAAGTTTAAATATAAAAACTAACCAAGGTTAGATTTTACCTTTAATTTTATATGGCAACAAGAAGATGAGATCAATAACATGTGCAAAACTTCTTCCATAAATTCATGTGTTTTATTATTACAGTTTAGCGTGTTCAAATGCTATTTTTTTTATACAAATGTGCCAGTAGAAAAAGCACCATTAATTGTAGCAATTCATAATGGAAAATAGGTCTCTGATTCAGGGCAGCTTAAGTTGCATGAAGGGATAAAGAAGTCTGGCATGTGGGCTTTTGCGATCCATGCCCTGAGGAACTCAAACATTTGCTGGTAAAATAAACATTTGGTGAAGATACTAGATTTGAGGTTGTGGTTGATGATTGCAGGAATTGCAGATCATGCAAGAGAGTTACATAATTTAATTATTTTTCCTTCCAGTGGATTATTTTTTCCAATATTGCTTTGAACAATTTTGCGTGCTTCACCATGCCTTTGAGGTAACAATCCTTCTATAGTGCAACATAAGTATTCGCTGACCGTGTAATAGAATGAGGCTTCATTTGTAAAGATATGTTAAAGCATATATGCTTGTAATTTTATGGTTTTAGTCATTTTTTTTCATTTATGAAGCTAGTTTTCTTCATCTTAATATGCGTTCTCTCAGTAAATTTTTTGAAGACAACATTGCTTCCTACTAATATGTACACTGATTCCCTAAAACAACAAATGCAAATGAAAAATGGTTGTAGCTTTAAAACAACAAATACAATGAAAAATGCAAAGACTGAAATAATGTTGATAGGTGCTCCTAGACCAATATCCACTAGTGAATCCATGTTTTTCTTTTGAAACTAAGCAAATAAATAAAGTTGAAAAATAGAAAGTAGAATTTCCCTCCTTTCTCTCTTCCAGAAAAATGGAAAAGGGGAGGAGAGAATCAATGTCTTTATGGGCACTTAACTTGCTTATTGTATGTAATTTAACATCCAAAGGGTAAAAAAAAATTAGCTTAGAAAATTAAGTTTCAAAGAGAATGCACAAAGATTCTTTAATTATTTTATCATCACCAAAATTGTACCGTCTTTCGGCATAAAAGGACAACGAGAACCACAAAAAACTCCCTATTTCTCTTCTATCTCCTCCTATTCTTGCATCATGAATTCTATTTTCATACTCACTTAATCCTAAAAATAACTAAAACTAAATTTATCAAACCGAGCTACAACTTCAAATGAATCAGTATGCTGATGCTGATGGTTAATCTTAGGCCCGGCCTTTCCCCAAAGCAGATGAAGCGATTTCTTGGGGCATCAAATTTTCTAGGGCACCAATCAGCCATCACACAATAGAAAAAAATCACAAAATCAATGGCTATGCAAGCATTCAGGAATAGCTAGACGACAAGCTTCTCCATCTCAACATCGGTTCATTCAACGATTGAGGATCATTCATCTACGCACCGATTTCAATGAAATCGAATTCTCTTTTTGAAATCCTAACCCGTGTCCACCTACGCTGCTATTAAGGACAAGAAAACAGCGACGCTGGCTCTCCATCTTCAGGGCAGAAACCAGGAAACACAGGCGTAGCTAGTACATAACAAAAATCAGAAAACAACGAACATAGAAATAACAGTTTAAAGGTCTACCCTGTTGATCTGAATTTGTGTATAATACTATGATTTAAATACTTACTTTTTTTGAGTTAATTAGTTATTGCAATTGCTCTATTGATTTTCTTCAAGCTCGTCAGCATATGAGGCAGTTCCATTAATTATGTTAAATGATATATAATCGCTGATTATGCTATAAATTATGTTAAATATATAATACTAGTTCGAGCTTGAATATTTAGAGATGTGAATCTTGTTCGGTGAATGTTTTAAATGAATTCGTTTGTGGAATAAATGTGCTAAATAACTTGTGTTTTGCTTGACTTGGATTGTGAAATGGTTGTTGTTTAAACTTTAATTGGATGATAATGAGACGCTTCCTGGCATTTGTAATTAGAATTATTGAATTAGCTGTAGAGTTTAAATGGTGAATTGAGTAGCTCGAATGGTATTGAAAACAATTCATTGCCTCAAAGTCATCCTTGAATGCAAAGTTGTGCGCATCCAGGTATAAAATGATTTGTAGAAGGATGCGAAGCCACATCAAATGATTTTATTAGGAGCATCTCCACCAGATGGTTCAATTCATGTTACGGGGTTGAATAAGGCATGTTTTTGCACCCAACAGATGTTACGTGGTGTAACATTAAGAAAAATGTTACGGATTGAATTCAGAGTTCCGAATGGGACGCGCGAGCCGATTTTATCGGCTCGTGAAGGCGCGAGCCGATTTTATCGGCACGCGACTTCAGGAGCCGATAAAATCGGCTCGTGGCCATTTTTTTTCTCATCTATAATACCATATTTTGTCATATATACAACAACAAAACCCTTAATTTTTTTATAAAATAAACTTTGAAACGTAATAATAGATGATTAATAACCCTTAAAAATACAATAGAATGAGTTGGCACAATAGAAAAGGACAACATCATCACTGCATACATGATCGATAAGTTCGGACAAGCACAAAATAAAACACAAAAATAGATAATGGTTCTTCATAACTAGGTATCGCCGTAGTGGTTCCATATATGATTCATTAGATCCTTCTACAGCCTGTTATAGAGTTCTGCATCTCTATACAAAACCTGACTGGTCAAATTAATGTTGAAGTCCTCTTGTGTTAGTGGTAGGTTTTGTCAGAACACTTGTGGTGGTAGCGAAGCACCTTCGTAATCGCAGTGACGTTGTTTTTCATCCATATCTCTTTCATCTTCTATAATCATGTTGTGAAGAATGATTCAAGCAAACATGATTATAGACATCTTACTCCTAGATCACAGCCGACATGGATTACTTATCATTGCAAATCTAGATTGTAAAACACCGAAAGCACGTTCCACATCTTTCTATGTCCCTCCTGCATCGCCGCGAACAGGACTTGTTTAGGAGTTAAAGGATTTGGACATGTTCTAACAATGGTGCTCCATTTCGGGTAAATGCCATCACCTAGGGTAATAGCCATGGTTGTAAGTATTTTGGCCTAGGGTAAATGTTAAAGGAGGTACCTGGCCTTGAGCAAGATCATTGAACAGATTTGATCTTTCTATAACATTTAAGTCGTTATTAGAACCGGGTATTCCGAAGAAAGCTTGCCATATCCACAGATCGTACGATGCCACAACTTCCAAAATGATGGTTGGTCGTCTTTCCTTGCCGTTGTACGCACCTTGTAATCCCTTAGGACTGTTCTTCCATTCCAGTGCATACAGTCCAGACTTCCTAACATTCCCGGCCAACCCCTGCTTTCTTGCTTCTCTCTGATTCGCACTACATCTGCTTCGTTCGGTGACCGTAAGTATTCTGCTCCATAAACGTCCACAACTGCTTGACAGAATGTTTCAAGTGTTTCTAGTGCCATGCTCTCTGCTATGCAGTATGCATCGTCTAAAGCATCGGCTGGAGTGGCATAAGCTAACATTCTCATAGCGACCGTCATTTTTTATTCACCGGACAACCCTTGTGTCTTCGATGCATTTAGTTTGTACTTAAAATAATCATTGTTACCTTGAATACCAGCCAGTATCCGAAGAAATAGGTTTCTCTGCATCCTGAATCTTCTATGAAACATTTCAGGCCCGTAAGTGCAATCGTCATCGAAGTAATCTTGCATCAAAGACTTGTGGTATTTAGCATGATTTCGGTGTATAAACCTCCTTCTAGGAACCGATCCCCCTCTAGTTGTGGACGATGAACCATATGCTTCACGGTATAGGTCCCGTATTTCTTGTATTTCTTCTGCTTCCTCTTGAAGGATATCATCTTCCTCCAAATCGCTAGCAAAAGCCAGCATGCATTTTGTAAAGCTGGAATCCATTTATTTTTGTGAATAAGTTTTGATTTGAGATATGAAGTGGAATGTGGCTGTTATATATAAGGTATTTAGTATTGGTAAGTGGGTAGCTTTATTGGGTGGAGTGTTCTCCTTTATTGGATGATGTGCTCCTTTATTGGAAAGAGGGTTCCTTTATCGTTTACGGTGCCTGTTTATTGGTTTGAGTTCCTCTTTATTGGACAGAGTGTTCTTTATTGGACAAAGTCCTCCTTTATTGGGTAGAGTGTTCCTTTCTTTATTGGACAGATTTCTCCTTTACTGGTAAGAGTGTCTCTTTATTGTACCAAGTGCTACTTTATGTTGGATAGAGTGTTCTTCTCTTTATAGGAAAGAGTGCTCCTTTATTGGTAAGAGTGCATCTTTATTGGCTATAGTGTCTTTTATTGGACAGAGTGCCCTTTATTGGACAGAGTGTCCTTTATTAGTAAGAGGTTTATTGCTCTTTGCATCACATACGTTTAGACCGTTGGACTTTGCAATACATAAATGTTTTGCATTACATAACTTACAAGCTTACAACAACGACAATTACAACAACGACCGATTCTTCTCCACAACGGCACACAGGGTTGGATCCACCAAGACGTACTGGCTTGAGAACACGTCCTTGAAGAATCACTTCTTTTCTAGGTCTTTGAGTTGCAACCCCCCTCATCGGCACTTTCCCATTTGACCATGTTGGAGGCCACACTTTCTTCTCCCTGTTCCGCCATTACTCACAAATTTGCTTCTTTGGGGAAAGAGGATGGAGGTGGCGGCTGGAAGCAAAATATGTAGGGAAAACAAGAGTGTTGGTTAGGGTTTCAGAGAAACCGACATATATGGGAAAAACAAGAGTGTGGGTCCAGGTCGTCCACTAACCCGTATTATTTATACGTACGTACATGTCGTAGTTAAAAAGGAGTTAAAAAGGCGGGTCGCCCACTTACGCTCATAATTTAAACATTTAAGGACACGAAGGAGTTAAAAAGGAGGGTCGCCCACTTACCCGCACATAATTTGAACATTTAGCGACACGACGGAGTTAAAAAGGAGTTAAAAAGGAAGGTCGTTCACATTTGAACATTTGAACATTTGGCACTTGCCGAAGTACCAGTGTTGGCACTTGGCAAGGTGCCAAACTTGGTACTTGCAAAGTACTAGGTTTGGCACTTGCCGAAGTACTAGTGTTGGCACTTCGCCAGGTGCCAAACTTGGCACTTGCGAAGTACCAGGTTTGGCACTTGCCGAAGTACCAGTGTTGGCACTTGGCAAGGTGCCAAACTTGGTACTTGCGAAGTACCAGGTTTGGCACTTGCCGAAGTACCAGTGTTGGCACTTGGCCAGGTGCCAAACTTGGCACTTGCGAAGTACCAGGTTTGGCACTTGCCAAAGTACCAGTGTTGGCACTTAGCAAGGTGCCAGACTAGGCACTTGCGAATTACCAGATTTGGCACTTGCCGAAGTACCAATGTTGGCACTTGGCAAGGTGCCAAACTTAGCACTTGCGAAGTACCAGGTTTGGCACTTGCCGAAGTACCAGTGTCGGCACTTGGCAAGGTGCCAAACTAGGCACTTGTGAAGTACCAGGTTTGGCATTTGCCGAAGTACCAGTGTTGGCACTTGGCAAGGTGCCAAACTTGGTACTTGCGAAGTACTAGGTTTGGCACTTGCCAAAGTACCAGTGTTGGCACTTGGCCAGGTGACAAACTTGGCACTTGCGAATTACCAGGTTTGGCACTTGCCGAAGTACCAGTGTAGGCACTTGGCAAGGTGCCAAACTAGGCACTTGCGAAGTACCAGGTTTGGCACTTGCCGAAGTACCAATGTCGGCACTTGGCAAGGTGCCAAACTTGGCACTTGCGAAGTACCAGGTTTGGCACTTGCCGAAGTACCAGTGTCGGCACTTGGCAAGGTGCCAAACTAGGGACTTGCGAAGTACCGGGTTTGGCACTTGCCGAGGTACCAATGTTGGCACTTGGCAAGGTGCCAAACTTGGCACTTGCGAAGTACCAGGTTTGTCACTTGCCGTAGTACCTGTGTCGGTACATGGCAAGGTGCCAGTATTGACACTTACCTGCATATTGAAGTACCAGTGTTGGCACTTGGCAAGGTGCCAAACTTGGCACTTGCCGAAGTACCAGTGTTGGCACTTACCGAAGAACATATGGAACGACATAGAACATATGAAACGAGCAAACATTACACAGAACATATGACACGAGCAAACAATACACAGAACATATGAAACGAAACATATCACAAAACACATAATAAAATAACATACAGTCACAAACATCGAGACATACACATACATACATCGAGCCATACATCTATATACATCGTGACATACACAAATATACATCATGATAAATCTGCGGCATCATCCTCACCGTCCAAAGACATCTCGTCCCCGCAATCAGCAGGGTCATAATACGGAATATCGTCATCACTACCTCCAAGCCCGTCATCACTACCTCCAAGCCCGTCATCCTCTCCTACTCCGTCACCCCCTCCTACTCCGTCACCCCCTCCGACTCCGCCACCCCCTCCTACTCCGTTACCCCCACCAAGTCCGCCACCCCTCCTGAACCTCCAACTCCTACTCCTGAACCTCCAACTCCTAGTCTTGAACCTCCATCAGTACACGACCCTATAATGGTACCTAATGCAGAAGTATCACCACCCCCTGCTGCCGCTAATCTGGCATGTAAGTCAAAGATCTGCTCCTGTAATCCCTGAACAATCGCCTGGTGCTCCTGATACATAGACTGAGAATGTAGCAGCGCCATCTCCTGAATAGCCGCAATATGTATCCTATGCTCGTCTAATCGTGGTGCATACTGCATAAATAGACCATATAAAATCAGTATTTACAGCGTATAACATACAACGTAAATTCACAAGTACAAGCTTTACCTCATGTGACAGATATAATCCAGCAGTAGGGACACCGTGCACCATGTGTGCAGGTGGGTGAACAATAGGCAGGAGTAACTGTGCTCCGCTAACATCGAATGTCTGAAATGTATCGGCCAGAGCGAAATCCGTAGGAGGGTCGGCGATCTGTGAAGGGGTCGGGTCAAATGTGAACGGCGGAGGGTGAACTCTACCACTAACCAATCGTGGACCAATGTGATCGGAGTTCACACCCCGCATATAATCCGGCAGCAAGTACCGTCTAGGATCTACCCGAACCCAATAAGGATCAAACTCTGCGTCGGGTATGTGAAAATCGATTGTATCAACCCATCCTGCCTGTCTCAAACCAGCAACATACTGTCTCCCTATAACACGCTGCGGGCCAAACATCTCAAGTGGCAGAGGTGGATCTACAGGTATGGGAAACTGACCAGTACCCTGGTAATAACATCGGTCTCCCAAGTACCAAACAGGAAGGTGGGTCGGTGGGAAGAAGAGGACACGTCGAGTAGATATGCGACATGCAATGGCAAATGGATGGGCATCAGGTACTGGGCCATCCGCTGCAAGTAACAACCAATAAGAAGTCCAAGGTGCTCGTAGCATGTTCCCCCTCTCCCTCATATCTAACTGGGTACGAGCCTCCATCAAGTCATGTCTCACACCACCAGGAGCACGCCGAACTACATGAATACTCTCCCATCTACGCATGCGTGGGAAAAAGGTCTCAGCGGCATGACTGGCGGTCGGAAGTATGCGTGGGCGCATGTTGGCCGTGTACTCGTAGTACCAGCACGACAACATGTACCAAAAACCAAACATCTGCTAAACCTCTCCAAAAGCATAGGAGTCAAGAGCGGTGTATAGATATCCCATTGTGGCAGAGCCCCAATCAAACATATGCAGCTGCTCTAAATCGACTAGTGCTGCTAGGTAGCTGAGCCTAATCGTACTCCGTTGGTTCGTGATGAACGTCGAACCAAGGAGATATAAAATGGTAGCCCTGTATACTACGTCGTGGAAAGCTACCTCACCGGCATGCGATGTAATATACTTAAGTAGATATGTGACTGAAACGACACCATTAGCTATGTGAGCGGCCGACAAATCTGGCAAATACTATAGGTAGGAATCGGGTAACTCAAAAGAGGAATCAAAGGGAGGTGGGTCTCTATTTGGACGGCCTATCTCAATCCCCGTAAGCATGTAAAAATCGGCTGGGGTGATACCTAGCTCAAAATCCGGAAAGTGAAAGGTGTGTGTCGTAGGCCACCATCTCTCCGCTAAGGCATCGTCCAAAGGTCGATCGAAGGACTGGGGAGGTACAATACGTAAAAAATGTCCGAATGGACTACCAAGTAACCTCTCTCGAATATGCAGTGGTAATAAGTCAAGGTCATGTGAAACAAACTTCTCCCAACTCCTGCGAAGGTAGACGTACCTAGTATATTAAAATTATACTAGTTAATTTACTATAAAACCACAAGTTCATACGATTAAAACATATGACATACATGCACTAAACTATAACGTAAAACCTACAGGGTATACTTTTTAACAGTTCAGTAACTACAAATTTTAAAATAATTAAAATTAATACCTGAACGGTCTCCAACGCGGTAAATGATCGATGTGTGAATCCCTATGGTAGCTCGTGGAGGATACGTAAGTCCTCAGTCGTCGTACCCTCTGGTGGTGGAAGGTGAGCTGGACCGGAAAAATCGTCTGGCATAACTGGAACTGTGCATCTCGACATCTTCGTAACGCATGGTGGCATCCCGGCGTCGGAACGAATAAAAAAAAATAAAAAGGAGGAAATGGAGAGGAGAGGAAAATTTAAAACCAACACCCCCCCTCGTGCCATATATAGGCGCGGGAGAGGCACGAGCCGATTTTATCGGCTCGCGAGCTTGCTCGTCGATAAAATTGGCTCGTAGGCCACAACCGATAAAATCGGCTCGCGCCTATTGGGAGATATCAAAGTTATCTCCCAACATGTTACGGGTCGTAGCATTACGACCCGTAACGCTGTTGGAGATGCTCTAAGGGATGCCTCGATATTCAGAGTTCATAACAATTTTTTTTTTGTATAACATGAATTATTAATACGAAAACAATTCTTTTTTCTCTTTTTGTTTTTTTTAACAAAATAATTTTTTTTGATGTGATGTATTAGCTTATGTACAAGGGCCTTATTTTTACTTTTTTTACTTTAGGCGCTAAAAGTCCTAGGACCAGCCCTGGTTAAACTGATAAGTTAATGTTGATATTTGAAGTAGAGATGTTGCTGGAAAAAAAATTCTTAATGGAAAATACAATGCGCATGTTTCTAGATTATTTGTGTCAAATTGATATATGAACCTAAAGGAAAACAAATGCAAAAAATCTTAATTACAAAACATATAGAAGCCCTAATTCTAACCATTAACCAAAAATTAAACTAAATTAGGACAATTTTAAAAATTATAGATTAAGTTTACATGAAACAAATCAAATCTGATTGTGATATACCAAATTATTTCACTGTGCACGAATTGTCTTTGTTCTTCGAATATCCCTCATTGTATTTCCCAGAGGCGGCCCAGAGGCAAGCCCAGTAAGCCCTTGTGCTAGGGCAACCCGCTATAGCTAGGCAACAAAAATGAAAAATGTTCAAAAACAACCTATTCAACCATTGCATATTCCTGATTCTCAGTTCTCAAATGACACTTTTTGCAGACTCCAATATCATGTCTGTTGTCGTAGCTTCTCTGACGGTTCGAATATTGATCAAATCTTCTTTCTCTTGTGTCAAAATAAAAATATAGGTCAATTCCACTTTCTCTTGCATGAGAATTAATTAGAGGTTTTTTTTTGTCTCCAGACTTAGCATTGTGTTGTGCGAATTTGTTGCTCGATCCTTTCCTATTGCTTTCTATGCTTAAGTGAATGTACATTCTTTACTATTTTTGGTACTTTGAGAATCTGAGAATCTTAAGCCTTGTTTGACTTGTTGCTTTGTGTTTCATCTAGGAAAAAAAATTACACACTTCCTATTTGCTTTTGGAAAAAAGCAAATTTCAAAAATGAAATCAGCTAGAACGTAGAAAACAAGTTGATTTTATTTTTCTTGTCTCCGGACATAACAAAAGTACGGAAAACAATTCATATTCTCTGTTGTCTGTCTGTTGTCCTAATGATAAAGTATTATACATAAAAAAATTATATTTTCTTTTTCTTTGTAGTGCAAGTTGAAAACAAAGAAGTCAAACTGGAACCAGCCGTGCCGTTATTTTATTTTTTAAATTTCAAAATGAACTTATTTTGTTTTTGATGCATGAGTTGAGATAAAATAGCAAACTAAATTAGTTCCGTTTAGAGTATAGATGTTTTTATCTAGTAATGGATAACATCAAATTAGATGATTCCTTTTATTTCAGAACTGATTGCAAACACATAATTGAACATTTAAGTAAACGTTTTGTAAATATTGTAAATGCGTAGATTATATGGCTGATAAGGGTGATAAGTTATGTGCTTCCATCAGGAGAAATTTTCTTGATTCAAATTTATTAAAATAATCTTCAAACAACATGTCACAAGAACAATTGAACAAACTTGTAATAATTTAGTTGAAGAATTTATTACAAAAAAATGCAAGAAGCATTTTTCCTGTAAATCAAGGAAAAATTGTCATTATATTGCGTAAAAGGTAAAATTTTGAATTTATGTCTCTTTAAATTTAGTATTTTAGCCTATTTGATGTAAATATGTAATAACTTTTGTATGAAAAGTTAGTATCTTGCAATTTGTTGTTTTGACATTATTTTGTGCTTATGGACATTTAACAAAAACAATATATAATTAACCAGTGGGCGACAAAAATTTGATTGGCCTTGAGCAACCAAAAATTTGGATCGGCACTGGTATTTTCTCCTTATTCGAACAACCCAAGATTAGATCTGAGATGTCAATAGCATAATCGTTGTTGTCTTCTTTCAATTTCTTGCTTCTTGTTGTGCGCTTCTTGCAATTTTGCTGCGTGTTGCTGTTTTGTTTGTGCACATCTTCTACTTCTTCTTCCAATTTTCCTCCATCTGCGTTTCATTGTTTTAGGCGATCCATGATTTTGTCGATGCTGCCTTTCCGATGGATGATGCCCTGTGCGATGGCCGGTCAGGGCCGACTCTTATATATATATATATATATATATATATATATATATATATATATATATATATATAGAGAGAGAGAGAGACACAACTAACAATATAGTTCATCGATTAGCTATATACTACAAATTATATAGTATATGATAAGAGAATACATCCGTTAGTTGTATAAATGCCTGAGTATATAAAGTTTCTGCGTGAACTATATTATTAGCTATGTCAATCTTAAATGAGTATGTACAAATATATTATTAGCTACTTCGGCCTATGTCATTCAAATGTCAAAAAGATATCACTGAATGGTTTTCTTCTTTCATAAACACAAGCTGCCTTGAGATTCATGTCTATCCAAGCTAGCAGTGGAAAACATCATAATTTTTTAACTTTATATGACATTAATTTTAGACTTCAATTTAGCGTTTTATTGTCAAATCTACATATGATTTGTTATGAGAGTATATAGTTAATATTTACTTTATTTCAATTTTACCTACATGTATTAGTTATATATCACATAATTTAAGCTTCAAAAGAAATGGAAGAAGAAAGAAAATTGCTTGATAGTGTTGTAAGTGTAACAAGCAAGATCTAAGAGCAACATACAAGGTCAACCCTTAATTAGCATTTATGCTACCTGATTCTTTATGTGATAGCATGTTAACACTATGACACGTTAAACTTGAATTATGTATACATATTCCACTTATAGTAATTATGGGCATAAATTTAAAATGCATTGTTCTATAGAAATTTGGAAAGAAAGAAAATGACACTCCAGCTTTCATTCCAGATTCCAAGCCCCGAAAACGAAAAGAGAAAAAAAATTAAGTCTAACATAATTAAAGGCAGTCTGTATTTAGTCTAACTGAAATCTATACTAAAGAATTATGATCACGTTAAATATAATTTTACCCTTGCACCATTTTTTAAACATTGCAAATAAAACAAATATCCTATAATTTCTTGTAACAGAAAAAATAAATTTGAAATACGTTCAATGAAACGTAGTAGCTGTGAAAATTTGAATGTTTGTCACTCGTCCAATTTTCAGTGCAAAACCGCGCGTAGCAGTTCAAATTTTAGCGACTGTAAAATCTCTCTGAAACCAGTTTGGACAAACAGGAAAATTATTCTATTGGTTGTCACAAATCCAATAGCGCAGTTCTTTTCCTGGAAATCGGAAGTTTCGAGCTGCATAAAGATAATTTCCAATGCAAAATTTGCGCCGACAAAAATCTTTCTAAAACCAAAATGTCCCAACATGAAAAGTTTTCCTTTTTCGTTCTGTTCTTTAATTTGCAATTCGTTTCACGAAAATTGGACGTTTTGACCTCCATTTAATTGTTTTCCTGTGTCAATCTTTAATTTATAGGGGTGCGTAACGCGTTTTAAAGTGGATTATCGTGACAATGCAAACTGTATACTGTTGCATCCATCTCGCCGCGCTGATTACCGTAGTATATTCATTTTTCAGTTTTGGTGCTCCGTGCGTGATAGAATTGCAAAAGGGCTTGCGTAGTTCATTTTTAAAATGAAGTCATTTGAGTTCGACATGTCCCTATTTTGGTTCAACACATTTTTCTAGTCATTTTGGGTCTATTAACTCGATCTGTAACTTCTTATGGAACTCGAAAATGTGAAAGGTCACCCATTCACTTCATGTATTAAACTAACCCACCTCCAATCAATTTCACCTCCTTCCTCCCTTCTTTTGTTTATTTTCTTTCTTTCACCCAAGAGTCAGCAAATTCACCTATTCGTATGCATATAACTTGGCTCAATTGTTCTGTCCCCAAATAAGTTGTTTCCACGTGTGCCCAACTAATAGCAGTCCCCTGATTTCCATTTTTTGCAGTTAAACGTTTGAAATGTTGAAGGGTTTGATTGTAAAAAGTGAAAATCAGGTAAATCTCAGCCATTGAGCATATGGGAACGCCTTATTCGGGCACAGAAGAATTGAACCCCACTTATAACTCATGCCTATATTTTTTTTCTGCCTCTTCACCTAGCAACCATTTACTACGCGTTCATGATAATGAACACAGCCACCTTCTACTCCCTCTCTCTCCCTCCACCATTTAATTTTCACGCATCTTCCTCTCTTCTCCCTTTTTCTCAGTTGTTTCTTTTCCTAAAAATAAAACGCAAGCCACCCTTTTCACCTCTTTGTTATGCAAACTTTCCTTCTTTGTCTTACCATGCCATGTTGTTTGCTTTCTTGCCTTGCTGAGATGTGTTATATAAGAAAAAAATGGAAGATTTTCAAAGCTGCTTTAAAATTGTTGATAATGCTTTCAGTGCGACGTTGATTTATTCCCAGGCATGCAAGCTTTTGACATATTTGCCTTTTTTATTCGAGTTGTGAGATTTCTTTGTCTTACCTTGCTATGTCTGTCCTTGTTGATTTCTTTCGAAGCTGAAGGCTTCTTTCGTTTGTTTTGGGTTGAGAATTTTTATTTTGCCGAGTGTTGCTTTTTCATATAAAAGAAATGAAAAAGAAACATATATTGTGTTTCTTCCTTGAGGTTACTTCTCCTTTTTGGTTGTTGTCTTGTTTGAATCAATCTTGAGTTGTGCCTCGATGCCACGAAAGAAATATAGTTTATCTCACACTTGAATTACATTTTTATAGAAGTGAAATTCAACACATTTGAAATGCTATGAAATGTTTAGGATTTTCTTAGATAACCTTATTATATGTTGTGCACAGATGATGCACGTTTATGGCACGACTAATATGTATGATATTGATGTGCACATGTGACTTGTTTTATTCCATGTATATGTTTGACTTGTTGTGTTTATTTATATTGTTTATTTGTTTGTTCTCACACTAGCAGTCCCCTATGGGTTGACGAAATGATACCTACCAGAATCATTGTGTAGATTTAGGAAATGAATTGAATCGATTTGGGATGCAGGTTAAAATGATATATACCCAGGATTCAAATTTTAAATCTCAAGTTAAAATGATATATATCCGTATTACTTGGCCTATGTAGAAAATTATATACGGACACCGTTGCTCTATTTTGAAATAGTTTCTAAATGTAAATATATTTTAATTATAATATTATTTTTAAATTTTAAATAACTTAAATTATTTTATAATTAATTTAATAATTTTTTTATTAAAATTTAATATTATTTAAATCTTAAATCTAATATATAAATATAGATTTTATAAAAATATAAATATATATTTTCTTGATGCTTTACATTAAGAAAGGTTTAAAGAGAGATTTGGAATATAACTATAACTTAACGTGTTTAATGACTAAATTGAAATGGAATTCAAATTTTAGCTATATTGATTTTAAAATAAAATGTAATTTAGAAAATGATGAAATGAGTTTTATATGAAATTGATTAAGATACCGAAACTTAATAATTTGATTTGCTAATAGTTTATGAAATGAATGGTTTGAATCTAAATATAATTGAAGTAATATTTAGAATCGATTAAACTTTAAAATTTAGATTTAATTAGCTTGGATATGTTAAAATGAGATGTAAAGTAAATTTGAAATTTTAAGAATTTGATTAAAGTGATAACATGTAAACCCAACTTGAATAATTGTTGAAACGTACTGAAATTAGAATATACTACTAAGTTAAAATTAATTTGAAGCGAAATTCTGATAATTGAATTGATAATAATTTGAACTTGAACATATGGATACATAGTTCGGACTGGATTATTATTTAAACTAGATTTTAATTGATATTATTTCATACAAAACTACTTTAAATTATTTTATATAATTATTATTTTATAACTATCAACATTTAACTTAACTATTAAGCATCTATTAAGCATATTATAATTATTTTGTTTAAATATTTAACTATTATATATATACTTTATAACCATTTTAATAAAATTATTTTATATTAGCATATATATTTTTAAATTAAACTATTTTATACAATGTTAACTATTTTAAATAAAAGTCTATTTCCGTTCCAACTATTAGATCTGAAATGTTTAATATGAAGATTTTTGGATAATGATAATTGTGATAGAAATTTGAAATCAAGTGTAATTCTTGTTATCGAACTATTTGTAAATATGAAATTTGAAACCTTGAATGGAATCTAATAATGAATCAGTTGAAATAAAATTTATGACGTTTGAATATTTGAACTTAATTGTTTATCAAACTAATATTTGGAGTTATTTGATTCATGATATTTTAAGATATGATTTCAAATATAAACGACCATGGTGTGGAAAATATGAATGTTTGGTTGTTAAAGAGACCGGGATCGAGTATTATCATACTCTCTGCCAATGCCGAAAATCACTTTAACAACTGTGTACGTGGTGAAGAATCCAAAATGAAGTAGGTTGGTTTGACGAACGCTACTGAAATGAAGTAAGAGAATGATGATGGATGTCCTTGATCTTCAGGTCATAATTAAAATGACTAAAACATGTGTTATACCGTGATTAGGTGAGGTCGCACCTCCTATTGGACACACTTCTTTGAGCCATATCTATTACTTTGTGATTTGATTTGTGGCCACCCATGATTGTGGGAGTGTTGTGCAAGGTGGGCGGTAGTTGCGACTATGCGTCACCACCAGTCTGGGCGTGCATCGGTAGAATCCTACCATTAGTATTCCTCATGTACCTTGTCATATTATCCTGGTCAAGCAACCTATGTTTTGATTTAATGTTGTCGTATAGCGGTGCATCCCTATCCACCGATGGCTTACTGGTGTTCTATATGCAATGTTTACAACAATGTATAAATGATGTAAGGGCAAAAATGTAATCCCGCTTACGCTATTTTCAGTAATATATTTAACCATAGACACTATTATAATAGCATATTGTATTATATGATATCTAGTTTAACAGATTCTTAGAGGATGGAAATCCAAAGCATCCTTTAAGTTACTGATGCGTTTCATTGAATATTTCACTTGAGTTGATTCACTGATATAAGAATGTTAGTACTTATCCGAATTGTTTTTTTTCCATTATTTCTCGGATCGAACCGAGTGTTGCAGTATTGAGATTTCACCTTTCAAAGCTGGAAAGTTTTTGAAGGCAACATCTCTATCTGTTGGTTCTGGTTATTTCTCTTTGTACGAAAAACTGCTTTTTTTAAGTCTACACTGAGAGAACATTCTTTGATAAAGGATCACTATGAGTCAGACTAAATAGAATTTGATCAATCATTTTTTCTATCATTAAGGTGGAGAACTGAACCAAGAATTCTTTTTCTTCATCATCAATCGAATCACTGTTCGCGACCCGGGATTCCATTTTATCATCAATCCAATCACCGTTCACAATTTTTATTTTTTTTATCAATGAATAGAAACTGGTACATTTGAATATTGAACCCAAAGAGGAATTTTCTCATTCTTTCCCAGCTTGGGTTGTCTACCCAGATCCCTGCTTCTTATTTTGGTTGTGGATCTTCTTCTCTAGTGACAGGTGAGAGAACTACATAAGGGTTTTCTTTTAGTGAACGTGACACAACTGATTACTCCTTTTTTACATTTTAAAGGTTGGCATTCTATGTCCAATAGAATATCTCGATCTAAGTATGAAGGTAAGAATAAATCCAATAATGATAAACGGAAAAAAGAGAAAATCCTTTAGCTAGATAATGGGCGGATGTAGCCAAGTGGATTAAGGCATGAAAATAGACCGCATGCCATTCCAAAAGAATGGAGCGAAGGTGCAACAACTTATTGACCGAGAAGGCCGCACAATGGAAAATCACTAAGGCAGATGTCAACGGTTCGCGTCCACTTATCTGCAACCCGTGCACTTAGCTAATACAATGACAACACATATTTTTTTCAATTCGGCAGTTCGATTTATGATTTTTCATCCCGGTCTGCAAAAAGAAATGTTCATTCATGAGATAGTCTAAACAACCAAGGAAAGGAAATGAATAAAGACCTTTCAGAAAAAAGTTTTTTCATGTGAATTTTTTTTGGATTGATTTTCTTACCCCCAAGAGGGAAAGGGCCTTCCCTTTTGGGCTAGTTGCAACAACTCGTCTTATCGTCTACATCTGTTAATCCTTGCTTGTCAGGCATGTTTCCTCCTCTCCTTGCGGGATGTCTCAGAGAACAGTAGAAGCATTTAACGATTTTTTACCTCATTGATTGTTGACTGGTGGCATTGCACTCACTCTTCATAAATAAGCTTGAAAGAAACTGCTTTTATCAGAAATTCTTATATTTAGACTTCCGTTGTACTTAATTCTGTAACTTTGATATTATGTATAAATTTTAAAATTTTATTCAGTAGCTTCATGAACTACTATTTTATTTATTCCGCTGCAAGATATTCTTTAATTCTGTGTCTGTGTTTCTATGATTTGATTTATTAACCCCTATAGTAATAATAGTATGTCGTTTCTAACGGTCTGAGTTGGTTTAATTATCAACTTGAAGCAATCGAAAAGGAAGGTTGTTACAGGTTCGAAGTGGTTTTGGGTCCAGTTCACATCCCGGTCTCCTCGAACTGACACGTCAATAGTCCAAAAGCAATATCTACTGATAGTCGAGTTTTTAACTATCAACTCAAACGGTATGGATAAGCACATCAGCAGCTCAGGACCTTTTTAAATTACTCATTAAAACCATTTTGTTGATTCTTAAAATTGGCCTCATATGTTTTTTTAATTCCCTCATGTTTTCGTAATTTTGAAAACATAACCGTTCACTTACTCCTTTATAATAGGCATATTCACAAAACCCACCTCTTTATTTCCTTACCTCAAAAATATCGCTATACTTCCACGAAAACCCATTTATTTACTTTACTTTGGAAATATCACTGTATATACATAAAATCCCTTTCTATTTCGTTTACTTCGAAATATTTTTATATATTCACAAAGCCTCTTTTTATTTCTTACACTTTGGAAATATTTCTATATATTTATAACCAATTTGTATAGATTTAATCACCCATCCTTATATAGCTAAAATGACGTCATATGGCACATTTCTTATAGTATAAACCCAAAAGGTTTTATTTAACTTCAAAACTCTATCGAATAAGGCTTACAATAACGTTTATGGAAATAATATTTAAATTTCCATATATACTTTCATTTCTAAACCACCTTAAGCCCTTATTTCATTTCCTCGAAAATCACAACCATTTAGTATTTCTTTAAATAAGTGTATTCACAAAACAGACTATTTTCATTACTTAGAATTGCTATATACTTAACCAAACGGTATAAGTATAATTACACTTCATATCTTGTCAAACAATGTCAAGTAATACATTGTTTGTTATAAAACCCAATAGTTTTATTATATTTCTAAATCTTTGCAAAATAAGTTTCAATATCCTCCTTACGGAAATAATAATTTATTTCCCAGACCAGTACCAATCATCAGATAACCATAAAGTCTTTCAAGTTGGGGTATTTTATTTACATCTTAGACCTTGATCGATAACGTTCTTATCCTAGGACAGATAAAAGTTTGTAACTCAATAGATGATATTAACTGAAATATCATAAAATTTTCATTTACTATTTTCATTTAAGTATGATTTTATGAACAATACTTATTTTGATAATCTTTTTTTTAGTTATATACACTTTCACTTAATTCGTTGATCAAGAAAACTCTTACTTAACACAAAGCTTTAAACTTCTCTAAACATTTGTTTTATAACTCGGATTTATTACAAAAATCTTTTACCAATATTTTAAATAACTTTCCTTTTATTTATGAACATCTCCTTCCAATTAGACTCTTTTTTCTTAATTTCATTATTAAGTAAATTCTTTCCAAGACATAATCTTTTGTTTAATCCTCTTCAATAAAATTCATTTGTAACTTAGATCCATTTAGCAATTCCTTTATTCAAAACCATTAGGCATCTTAATTTGGATACTACTACTAAAATCCTTTTATCAAATTCTTTTATCTGAACTCATTTAACATTTACCCTTTGAAATTTTTGAAAAACGCTTTCCGATTAACATCTTTTCACATAATTCAATTAACAAATAATATTCATTTAAAACCACTACCTTGGTTTTAAAGATCTTTATAAACTTTGTTTATAATAATAGGATTTGTTATAAAATTTCTTTATAACCCTTTACCCGATTTAATTAAGAATCACATTATACTTAATTATTCTCTAAAATGGATTTCATTTAAGAAGGTAATTAAATTATAACAATAATTAACTTCATTATTAACTATAGTAAATGTGGTTAACCTCTTGATTAACTAAAAACATAATAGTTAATCATTTCAAAAAAGGTATAAAAATAATAATTAATTTCATTAATTATAACCAATTCAATGATTATCTTTTAACATCGTTTATTAAAAGATTAATTAACTTTTGAAAAATCTAATTAGGTTTAACAACTATTTGTTAAAATTATATTTATTAAATTAATTGAATATTTTTTAGTCTAATGACCAATTTCATTTAAAAATTGTTTACTTAGTCAACTTGAAACATCAGTCAACTTGTTAACTGAGTTTCACTAATGCTTCCTCTTAAAATAATATAACTAATAATTTCAATTAATTGTTTCATTGGAACAATTATTATAAAATTTTAACCCATAGCTTAATTTTTGACTTACTTGCTTATTAAAAATATAAGATTTTGCTACATAAAACATTTATATTAACTTTTATAATTATTAATTTATAAATACTGATTTATTTATAAAACTTCTATTTTTATATAACTTATAAAAATATCACTGAAAACCTTGCTTTGGTTATAAAAAAAGAATTTTATAACTTAAACTTTGTCAATTCTCCTAACGGTAAATTGATGTCTTAAAAAAGATGGATTTTAGGTCATCTGCTGCCAATCACTTAATCAATACTGTCCATTGATTAATAACACAATTTTTTTTAATTCAATTCAACAACCTATCTGAAAACAATAAGTTAACGCTACTTGGGTTAAACAATTCATATATGAAAAGTATGAAACAAGTAACGTACAAAATATTTGAGGAGTCCAGTTGGATCCCTCCAACCTGTTTTTCCTGCATCACAACCCATAATATCATTATGTATGTGCACACAAGATAGACAATCTAATTTAATGCATTTAAATAATGAAATATAAATAAGGACAATGAACAAATCAATTAATAATATCCAAAGCATTTTAACATCCAATTTATGCTAACAACAATAAATTATAGTTAAATGAAGTTTATCACATCATAGTATTTCAGAAAGCGTGAAAGTTAACTCACATTTCATTTTTGATTGATGATTTAGGTCGATTTATATACATTCAAAAAAGCATTCGAAATTATGTAAAAGTCCAATTTGCTCCGAATCCAACCAACACAGTTTGTATGCGTAGCCTTCGCAAATACGGTTCCAATGCCTCTTGTTTCGTGTAGTTCTGTTAACGTGTGAACAATATACATGTGTTACAAGCTTGACTAAATTAACGATCATTAATGACTTAATTAATTTAATTAACCACCCTTAATTACCGTATTAAACCTTTAATCCTCGATTACTCACTTTGTTTCTATTTTCTAGGTCAACCGAAGAATTCTTCTCCATTCATCCTCCTGTCGCACCGCCTACAACCGGTATGACTTCACCAAACCCCCATCGCGATCAGTGCCACCCTTCCAGCTTCCACCTCCCATCTGCTTCACCGCCTCTAGTGCTTTACAGACTTAGCACGAACAAGAAACCTGAAACCCATCTGAAAAACGATCAACTCCGTCTAACTACGAACACCCGCCACCTGGGACCACCCTACCACCCCCAAATGAAGCGCTGCCCTTCCATCTACCTGTGCCAGAAGTTGTGCGACCCAAAACAACCCCGGCTCGTCGAAATTCACCCCTACCTGGAAACCGTTCATCACTAAAAATCGATCGCCACAGGCGATCTCAGGCCACCCAACTACAGCATATGTCGAGCTTCCTTAGTTCTACAACTTCCTAGTTGTGACCCTTCGCCAATACTCAATGGAATGTGATATTTAATTGACTGAATAATCAACTGCGTGTCGGTCGTATTGAATAGTGAGGAAGGAATACGATAATATATTGTAAGGGTTAGGGTATTCTATTATTAAAATGTTTACATGAAATTTACGTTTGAAGGTTCACGCTTAAACGACCATAAATGAGCTCCGATCGCAATGAAAATTCAAACCCTATAATAACTTAATATTTCAGACACGATGAAATTGGTTTCGTCAAATTCCGAGATCGTTGAAAAAAATCCTTTTAATTTCACAACGTAAATTGTTACGCGTTTATATTGCTTACAATCACATAATAACTCCAATTGACCAAAAATTGGAAATCTTATAATATTTAACCATTATGGATTAATCAAATTAGTTTTATTGAAATCCGAGGTCGTTTGAAAATTGGATACCATATTTTATATTAAAACGATAAAATATAATCGATTTCAAAATAATCAAATCCATTAATAATAAATTATTATTATCATATATATTCAAACATAATCTATATAGCTTCAAAATAAACTAGTTTGGATTTTAAAATCAACATATTAAGTTCCAGGTTAGATCGACATCCGATTTAATTTAAAATCATTTCATTTTATTTAATAAATTGTTATAGTTCATAAACTATTGTAATGCGATTTTTATGGAAATTTGATTTGGACATAATTCAAAATCTACAAGGTGAAATATCGATTTTTCTCTTTCATTAGAAAACTATATTACAATAGACCTGGAATATTCTTGTTTCAAAGAATTCCGACTTATATTGGATCATGTACATTCATTTGAAGTTCAAATCGTAAAACTATGAACTATCACGACGCTGCGAGCTCGTTTTTAACTAAATTTAATTAATACCTTTAAATTCGTTGAATTAATAAATTCCTTATTATAAATTCAAATCTTAACTTCATTGGATCTTACTAAATCATCCAATTCATACGGTACCTCAAATCCAATATATTCTCAACTCTATCAAAATTAAATTTGTTATTTTACTATTCAAATTGAATAAATATTCAAAATCGTTGACTTTAGTCATTTAAATTTCCAAATCAACAGGGAAACCAAAACCATAGGACATGAGGCATGGTTTTGTTCCTTAGCTTCTGTGACACTTTTGTCACGCTTTTAGGGTGTTTCAAGCTTGCAACGCTTATATGTGTGGCTATTTTTCAATGTATACATTGTCGTTTATGATTTAAATCTAATATATTTTGTCAAATTACTTCCCAACTATATTTTATAATTCTATAAAACTTACTTTTATTTATTTAAAGCAATTCAAGTTCATTCTATTTAATTTATAAATTCAACTAAATTAATTATTTAACTAGTCGAAATTCCCAAATCATTACATTCACCCCTCCTTAAAAGAATTTCATCCTCAAAATTGCATAAGAAGGGAATAAACAAAAGGAAATAGATAAAGAAATGAGTTTACGGAGGGTTGCGATAGACTTGGACGTTAAGTCCACAGTGGGGGTAGAATTTCCGCATGGTCTCTTCCGTCTCCTAGGCACAATCCAATTGGGATCACCGCTCCAATGTATTTTAACTAACTTAATAGTCTTATTTCTCAGTCTTTTCTCGTCTTGAGCAATGATCTTAATGGGTTTCCTTTCTACTGCCAAGTTTGGAGCAATCTCTAAATCCTATTGAGCATTCTCATCAAGATTGTGAACATACTTCCGTAGATGGGATGCATGGAGAACAACGTGAACACCAGACAACCGTTCAGGCAGTTGCACTTTATAAGATATTGGCATAATTTTCTTGAGAATAGGGAATGGTCCAATATACCTAGCCGCTAGCTTAACAGTTTTTCCAAATCTCAAGACTCCTATAAACGGAGATACTTTCAGAAATACCTCATCTCCAACTGGAAACTTCAAATCTAACCTTCGATTGTCTGCATAACTCTTTTGGCAAGTCAGGGCAGCTTTCAACTTTTTTAATCAACTCAACCTTTTCTGTTACATCTCGAATAATGTCTGGACCTAGCAATAGTTTATCACCATATTCAAGCCATAAATCTAGCGATTCACACGAGCGACCATAAAGAGCTTCAAAAGGTGTCATCTTTATGCTTGCTTGATAACAATTATTGTGGGAGAATTTAGTCAAGTATAAATAAATGTAACAACCCGGTACTTCTGGCAACATATATTAATTATTAGAATTCCAAAAAATAGGAATTTCTGCAAACGATCGAAATTGGCAATGAAACTTTAACCGATGCGTTCGTCTCAGAATTCTGCTTAACTTTCATTTTTGTAGTTTCGTGAGCGGAGTCCGTATTAAAAAGTTACGGATGAAATACGAAAATGGATGGAAAATAAATAAATCAGAATTTAAATATATATTATACCTTATATAACTAGCCGACCTAGGCATTTGATGGCCCAGGTGGTCGACTATAGTGGTCGACGTACTGGGCGTCAGTTTGCCTAGTGACGACTACGTTTTATAGGGTTTGGTTTATAATATACATGAAACGGATGGACGAATATAACTTAAAACTAATCCAATGGTTTAAGGCCAATTCCATCCCTATAAATAAAGGGGTAAGGCCTCGTTCTTTTCCACAAAAATCTGTAATGGCAGCGGAGCCCTGCCATTTTCCTCCTTCTCCAAACTTAATTTCTGAAATAAAAATATATCATTACACAACAAATCAAATCCAATTCATATGAAATTGAAAGGATTAAAAAATCTAATGGAAAAGAATGCAAATTGACGCTCCAAATCAGATTCTCCCCGCTCTTCCTATTTTCTTACATCTTTATAGATGTGGAATTTTCTCCTTTCCATATAAATTGTAGATTTATAAGAATTTGGGAATTGTAGGCCTAAAGGTTAAACTTTGGATTTTGAGGCTATAAGGTGAGTAGGAAATTTATGAATATAGTTATAATAACTTACCTATTTCATTTGAATTAGATCTAAATTTTTATGCCTAATTTCTATCAAACCTGTTCATTTAATTATTGAAATTTGATTGACAACCTCTAGATCTGATTATGAATATTGTTAAAATTTGTGAATTGTAAGTTATGGTTATGCTTAATATCAATTGTAGGATTTTTAAATTTGTATACACCTGTTTCCTACAGTTATGTTGTAAAATGTATTGTAATTGTTGCAAAGCACTATAGATCTGGAAATCAGTCCCATGTAAACACCAATTAGATGTAATTACATTCCAAATCTTTAGTTCAGTGTCGAATAGTAAATTATGTGAATTTGGGTAAAAATATGCAATGGGTATATTATGTGATTGTAATATTAAAAGAAATATCCCTGCTTGTACTCAATATTGTTGGGTTTTGGCTTACTTGTTGTAAATATGTCGTTTTCCTCTTTTTGAGAAAAAGACATTATTTTGAAAGCACAAGAGATATGATATAAAGGATTAAAAAGGGAAAAGTGGTGCAAATATATGTGTGTGTGTATATATATATATTTGTGCTTAATTTGCATCGACTATTCCAAATTATATATTTACATATTCGATTTGGAAATATGTCAATTCCAATAATTTGGCGTTATTTACAATGATTATGGCTAACGGTTTTTTGTAAGATTTGAAACCTTTTAGCAAGATTGAATGCAAAAAGGAATGTTTGGTTATTGATTAAACTAAACAATTTAATTTAAAAACGATAATAATAATAAAAGATAACTACATTGACCGCACGAAAATATAAATATATACATATTATCCGTCCAAATCAGCGTAAAATGGCAAAATTATACATTGTACTGAATTTTTGAATGATGTTCAATTATGGAATTATATATGTAAATGTAATCCATATTAAATTAATATATTTGTCATGGCCATTTGTAGCAATTAATTTAATTAATTCCTATAAATAAGACCGCAAATCAATAAATAACTATTGTAACCAATGTTAATAGAGGAAAGTAAATATACTAGGATAATGGTTACAATTCCTAAGTTAATTAGGATAAATGTTGTACACCCTAAATTAGGAAATTTGAATTATAACCGCATTTAGACATGATGTTAAGCTCAAATTGTGGTATAAGCCTGCCTAGAATCGACAGACAAATCCAGCAACCACAGATAGTCAGCTAAATGTGAGGGGCATAATGAGTATGTGTAAATGTACTAAGGCACGAGGTTAAGTTCAACTTGTGGAAGATGTATGCCCGGAACAATTGGCAAATCCAGCATCCACAAATAGTCAACTTAATGTGAGAGGCCTGGAGCATGAATATTTATACATATAACAGTCAACCAATAAATAAATAAATAAGAATAGCAATTGTCTGTTGGGGTACAACAAATAGATAACTTGGGACTGATAAATGGTTGCCTTAAAAAAATATAACCATTATGGTCATAAAGGGCAATAAACAAAGAAATAGAAGTAAACGGGTGTAAAAAGGGGATTAATGGATATTGATTGTTGTTTAAATACTAAGTCCGATTAAGGAAGTAATCAAATAAATATCCTAGGGTAAAGAGGACTTAACTTTCCTTACTTATATTAATGAATATAGTACTTATAATTAAAAATAGTGTTGGACTTAGTAGGTTAATGATGTAAACTATTATCAACCTTATGACCCCGTGACAATAATGAATTGTGTACGTATAGTATTTTCGTGTAGAGGGACTAAATGAGAATAACTCAATAACTTTGCCTACTTTATTCCAATAGGGAAAGGTGCTAAAGGCTAATCGGGTACGAACCCAATAACCTTCGCGTATAGTTCGCTTCCTGGGTCTTAAGCGGCTAGGGTTGAAGAGTCCACCTGGAATAGGTCTTCCAATTTGGGGATCATAAATGGCATGTGTGTGGGCCTACCCAAACCTGGAAACTAAAAACATAGGATATGGCTACCTATCCTACAGGAAGTAATAAGAGACTGAGGGTGTTATCTAATAAGGTCAGCTAGAAGGCATAAGGAGCGAGAAAATACCATCTCCCACCTTATGTAGGGGAAGGGTATATGCGCGAATGACGAAAGCCTTAACTAGTATGGCCCGTAGCTAGTGCTCTATAGTTCATGTTAACGTTAAATAAATTATCGAGGAATAATAAGTGACCAATAGGTCCGCCTAGGGTCTTAAGCGATCAAGAAGAATCCACCCTATCTATCACTGATTGTGAGGCAATAAATGATGGAAGAGCGAATGAAAGTATATATACATATATAAACTCCGTAACTAGGGGTTTAATCTCGATATAGTAACCAGCCATGCTCTGGTATAAAGGCTTCACAAAAATATGTGTGTAAACGTCCTATCTCGATGTTATACTTTGGGAATACTACTTTAGGAAGAGTAGTAGGGTCGTGCATAAACTTTTACAAGATTAAGCTAAAATCACTAACTTTGGTAGGCATGCTTCTTGGGTTGGACCAAACGGGATACATCTGTGTATTATAATCTATGTTGTACATTTCCTGTTCACCAAAATTTTGTTGTTCTGACCCCCCCCCCCCTCCTTATTACAACCCCAGGTTTTCTAGAGAAGGTCGGGTTCTCACGGGTGTTTTATTTTGGCTATCGGTTCTTGTTCTCTCTCAGCTCGGTATTGGCAAAGTGACTTACTTTGAAAAAGGTAGTTGCTTGAGTTAATACTAGTTTATCCTATTTTGTTTCCGCTGTGAGTTATCTTATCGTACTCTGGTTATGCTCATGCTCATTTATTGCAGGTACTAGATATAAACGCTCCAATCTTGGATGCGTTCAAGTTTTAATTTTTGTCGAAATTTAGGCGTAGAAAGGTGTAGGGTGTTACAATAATCTTCCCATGATCCACCAAAGTCCGGAATGCAAGCTCGCAACATATCTTCAATAATTCGATTAACTCTTTTTGTTTATCCTTCTGTCTAAGGGTGGTATGCAGTGTTAAGATTCAATTTGGTACCTAAAGCCATTTGAAATGCTTCCCAGAAATGGCTAGTGAAGATTGGGTCATGACCACTTACTATACTACTGGGAATTCCATAAAGGTGAACAATTTCCTTCACATAAATCCCTACAAGTCTTATTTTCATTCTAGTGGCTTTGACTGGAATAAAGTGTGCACTCTTGGTTAATCGATCAACTATAACCCAAATAACTTCATTTCCATTCCTGGCCTGAGGCATGTTGTAACACCCCACACGAATTTCGACAAAAATCGAAACTCAAACCCATCCAAGCAAGGAGAGTATAAATTTGGTAACTGCAATTAATGAGCATGAGCATAATCAGAGTTAAATAAAACTAACTCATAGCGAAAACGAAAGAAAAGTAAAAAAGAAAATCGAATACGTTCTCTCACTAATCCTAATTTTTTGTATATATTTCTTACGTAATTGAAATAATGTTTGATATCTGATCCCACTTCCTGTTTGATACTTCCAATGGTTGAAGCAATCCTGCCACCTTCTATTGATCGCTCTTAACCTGCTGACATGTAGCATATATTCTGACTATTCTGATATATCCTTCTTAATAGACTTCCACCAAAATGTTTTCTTAATATCTTGATAATTTTGTTAATTTTCGGGTGATTACTAAGCTTGGATCTATTGCATTCATCTGGAACTTCCTGCTTAAGTTCTTCTATGTACCAAACACAAATTCTTCTATTTAGCCATTAAATTCCCTGATCATCAATTTTAAAACTGCAATCCTCGCAATGTTGAATCGTTTTAAGAATCTCTTGGAGAAATTTATCTTCTATCTTCTTACTAGCGATTTTATCATAAAGGGTAGGAGTGATTATTAAGTAAGCAATCATAGCATGCTTCCTACTTAATGCATCTGTGACAACATTGGCTTTTTCCACAAGTATATATAATATCTAGATTGTATGATGCTAGAAATTCTAACCAACGTTGTTGTCTTAAATTCAAATCCTTTTGAGTAAATAAATACTTAAGAGATTTATGATCCATATACAACTCAAACTTATCACCTAATAGACAATGTCGCTAGATCTTCAAAGCAAGTACTACTGCCAGCAGCTCCAAGTCATGAGTTGGATAATTCTTTTCGTGCGGTTTTAACTGTCTACACGCATAAGTTACTATCTTCCCTTCTTGCGTCAGAACTTTACCAATTCCTTCCTTACAAGCATTAGTATAAACTATTAATCCTTTATTTCCATTTGTGATTGTCAAAACTGGTGCAGTAGTTAACCTCTTCTTCAATTCTTGGAAAGCTTCTTCACACTTGGAAGTCCATACAAACTTGGTATCTTTCTTCGTTAGTCTGGTTAAAGGACATGCTGTGTTAGAGAAATCTTTAACGAACTTCTAGTAATAGCCACCAACCCTAGAAAACTTCGGACTTGTTTAGGGGTTGTAGTTTTCTTCTAATCTTGAATAGCTGAATTCTTATTGGTATCTAATGATATTCCTTCTTCTGAGACAATATGGCCCAGAAATCCGACTTCCTTTTCCCAAAAATGACATTTTGAGAATTTTTCCTTGAACACAATTGGTGCAGCGTCCAGCATCTAAACTCCACACGAATTGATGATTTCGTAGAAATAGGATCAAGGATTGGATAAATGCTCAACTCCATTAATCTTTCGGTGCCGGAATCTCGTTATCTTCAACACGTTGATTTCACAAGATACCGTGTTGTAGATCTACGATTCTTCGAATGTTGATCATTCACAAGCGATAACGTGAATCGGCTTCAAGTTCGTTGATTCGAGCGCACTCGAATATCCGAAGATGGGGAAAGGAGATCACACTCAACTTCCAATTTAATGGTGGCACAAAGCTCATACAAGGAATTTATTCAAATGTCAATAACCTTTACAACTCACACCATGGCCCTATTTATAGGCTCATACAACATGCCTTAAAAGGCAATAACGACCCAAACAGGAAAACACGACTCAAACAAACATGCGGTGTGACCTAAATGGTGCGCCCGGCCCTACTTTAATATAACACAACTCCAACACGACCTAAATAGTGCGGCACAACCAAAAAACAAATGTCCCAACCTCCCCACGATCTAGCAACGATTCTTCAAACCCGCCTCTTCTCTTTAGGCCAGAGATGTTCCTTCCTTGGTCTTTTAGCCCATAGAACGACCTGCACTTTCTCCCTTTAGGCTTTAGCTCGCAAGACACCTTAGTTAAGTCGCTAGATGACTACAGTGGCTCACTGTACGGCTCCTTTAGAGCGCTGGACGACCCGAAAACCTCTCCTTCTTGCTTTAGCTCGTTAGAACATGTATTTAGACCGTTGTACTACCCAAAACTTCTTCTTCCATCTTTTAGTTGTGGAACTCCCTCGCTAGATCGCTGGTCAACCTATAGTTCATCAATGAGAAATTTCCATGATATGTTGCATCATCCTTCCCTGGTTGACAAGAATTCAACCCCGAATTCACACACTCTTCTTCTTCGAAATGTTCATCTTCATAATATGGAATTAAATGCTTGACATTAAACATATTCGAAGTATACACACCTTCTGGCAACCTCAACTGATAGGCATTTGATTTTCTTCATGATTTCTATGGGACCAATCTTTCTAGCTTCAACTAGTTGTAAGTTCTGGTAGGAAAATGAGCTTTCGTCAATACTGCATACGCAAAATCTCCTTCTTTGAAGTTAACACTTCGTCTCTTCACATCTGCAAATTACTTGTACTTCTCATTTGTCTTATGCAATCATTCCTGCACAACTTTGTGACACTCCTGCAACTCACTAACAAAGTCATTGGCTCTCTTAACAAACCCCTTCTGTTGCGGAACTGCCGAAAAATCTGAAGGTCCTCTCGGCACGATTGAATAGACAATTTGAAATGGATTGAACCCTGTACTTCGATTAATGGCATGATGTTGTGCAAACTCAAGTTGACACAACTTTGCATCCTAACTCTTCAGATTATCCTTCACGAGGCATCTCAACAAATTTCCCAAAGATTTGTTCACCACTTCTGTTTGTCCATCTATTTGCGAATGATAAGCACTACTAAATTTCAGCTATGTCCCAATCATCTTCCACAAATTGATCCAGAAATGACTTAGAAAATGAGTATCTCTATCTAAAACAATGGATTCAGGTAGCCCATGAAGACAATAGACTTCTTTGAATAATAACAGAGCAACATTCACAACATCTACCGTCTTCTTGCTAGCAATAAAATGAACCATCTTTGAAAAACGATCTACTACCACATATATAGAATCATTGCCTCGCTGTGTCCTCGGTAATCCCAAAACGAAGTCCATACTAATATCCACCCATAGCTTAGTAGGCACAGGTAACGGCATGTATGATCCAGCATTTGTGGCAGTTCCCTTTGATACTTGGAAAACATGACATCTCTGCACGAAATTCTCGACCTCTTTCCTCATAGATGGCCAAAAATATGAGTCAGAAATCAGCTTCAAAGTACGATGACGGCCCACGTGTCCTTCGTCATGCAATTCCTTGACAATCTTCATCCTTGAAATGCAATCTAGAATACATAATTGAGTTCCCCTGAATAGTAAACCATTGATTAGCACATAACCTTCCATATTCCCTTCCTTGACTTTGTCTATGACCTGCGAGAAATATGAATTGGTTGTTAGCAACTCTGGAAGTGCATCAAAACCAACTACTTCGACTCGCATAGTCGTAAGCAAATGATTGCTTCGATTCAAGGCATCAACTACGCGATTAGTCACTCTTGATTTATGCTTCACAACAAAAGTAAAGTGTTGCAGATAGGCAATCCACGATGCATGTATTGCAACAATTTTATCTTAACCTTGCAAATGCTTCAATGCTTCGTGATCAATATATAGAACAAACTCCTTATGAAACAAGTAATGTCACCAATGCTTTACGGCTTGTACAATAGCATAGAACTCCACGTCATACGTGTTGTATCCCATCTTCGCTCCAGATATCTTCTCACTGAAATATGCAATATAATGACCCTTCTGACTCAGCACTCCTCCATTTCCAACCTTCGATGCATTTGCATGCAATTCAAATAACAAATGAAAATCTGGTAACACAAGGACTAGTGCTGCTGTCAAAAATTCTTTGATCTTCTCAAAAGAGAACTGAGCTTCCTTTGTCCACATAAACTTCTTTCCTTTCATGCAATCAGTAACAGTTGCCATTACACTACTAAAGTGTGGAATAAACCTTCAATAAAATGATGACAATCCATGGAAGCTTCTGACTTCTGTTATGGTCTTGGGCTGAGGCCAATCTCTGACCACTTTATTCTGATCCATTTGAATTCCTTCCTTGGTAATGATGTATCCCAGAAACAAAGCACTTTGCGTAATGAACACACACTTCCTCGTTGCAGCATAAAAATGTTCTTGACGAAGAATCATCAGTATCGCTTTCAAGTGCTATATATGCTCCTCCATACTAGCACTATAGATTAGAATATCATTAAAATAAACCACAACAAACTTCCCAATGTATGGTCTAAATATCTGATTCATCACTCTCATAAAAGCACTTGGTGCATTCGATAGACCAAATGGCATAACCAACCATTTATACAACCCCTCATGAGTCTTGAACACGGTCTTCCATTCATCCCCTAGTCTAATTCGAATCTGATGATAACGCTCTTTAAATCAATTTTTGAAAAGATAACAGATCCACTGATTTAATCAAATAGATAGTCAAGTCTAGGAACAGGAAATCTGTATTTAACAGCGATCTTGTTGAGAGCTCTACTATCCGTACACAATCTCCATGAACCATCTTTCTTCGGTACTAATAAGGCAGGTACGACACAAGGACTAAGACTTTCTCGTATTCGCCCTTGTTCTAGTAACTCTTCAACTTGTCTCCTCGGCTCTTTATGCTCCTTCAGATTCATCCTGTAATGTGGCCAATGCGGTAACACTACACCTGGCACCAAGTCAATCTGATGCTATATGTCCCTTAGTGGCGGTAAGTCCTTTGGCAACTCTTTAGGAAACACATCTTCAAACTCTTTTAGCGTAAGCTTAGCTTCGGCAGGTATATCAGCTCTTCATTTGATTCAAATCCAATCAATAAAAACACTTCATGACTTTCTTCTACTTCTTCAACCAATTCCTTCAAAGATAAAAGACTAGTCAAATTCACTTTCTTCTCTGCCTTGCCTTCACTTTGTTCACGTTTCTTAGGAACTAACGTGATTTTAGTGTCTTCAAACAAGAAACTATAGCTGTTGGTTCATCCATTGTGCTGAACAGCTCTGTCATACTTCCGTGATCTTCCCAAGAGTAACTGACATACGTCCATGTTAACTACATCACACCAAATTTCATCCTTGTACTTCAGCCCAATGGAAAAGATAACAAACGCTCTTCTTCCCATAGTGACTTCTCCTCCTTTCTTCAACCAAACAATCTTGTATGGTCTAGGATGTTTCTTAGTCTTTAATCCCATCTTCTTAACAACTTCTTCAGAAATCATGTTGTCATAACTTCTTGCATCAATCACAAAACGACAAACCTTCCTGAGAATAGTACAAGTAGATTGGAAAATATTGCTTCGCAACCAACTTGTCTCTTCTACATGCTTTGGAGTTAAACGTGATCTTCTCATCATTAAACTACTCCCTTCGTCCCTGACTCTATTTCTTCTACATCATTTTCGGCATCATTGTCAAATTTAGGTGGTAGAGAATAGTCTACTTCAGCTTCTACATCCTCAGCTATCATTGTACTCTTCTTTAGCTTAGGACATTCATTGCTCTTATGGCCTACCTCTTGACAATTAAAGCATCTGATATTTGAATTGACTTTATTTAACAGCTTCATTGGCAATAGGTTTAGACACTAGTTTGGACACATTAGAACTACTACTAACACTCTTGTTCTGATTATTGGAATCGTGAACACTCCTCCTCCTCGTCTCCCTTGCTCCTCCTAAGCTAGAGCCTTCTGATGAGCTTCTACATCCTCCAACATATCTAGGAGTCAACTGTTCCTCTGTTTCCATGATATCATTCCTCGTAATCAATTGATAGAATTCTTCAGTATAATCACTCACGGACTTCATCCCTTATCTCAAGTTCTGCAAATGTTGATACATAAGAGACCGATAATTGTGAGGTAAGAATGTCGCTCTCATCATCTTTCTCATCTTTTCCCATGTGACAACCTTCGGCTTTCCCATCCTTTGTCGAGTTAGCTTAGTTTGTTGCCACCAAGCAATAGCTCTTCGTCTCAAATGAGTAGCAACTAACTGAACTCTTCTAGTTTCAGGCACATTCTTGAACTCCGGAATTTCCTCTATATTAACAACCAGTCTAGAAATTTTTCAGCTAACACTCCCCCTTTGAATTCTGGAATTTCTATCTTCATTCCGGATTCCCAATTATGATTGTTCTCCAGTTGACGATATGGATCTCTGTCTCGGCTTTGATAATGAGAATGACTACTACTTCCTTCTTCTTCAAAATTTAAATGATGGCGATGTCGATCATGACCATCTTCATGTCTTTGGTCATTCATGTTCCTTCTATCTCGATCCAATGGTGGTGATCTTCTTATCCTTTCCGAATTCGATGGCGAAGTTCGATGTCCACCATGATTTGAATTGGGCAACATTCTTCTTCTAGCTTGATTCATGTCTAACATAAGCCTCTCTAATCTCCCAATTCCTTCATCAAACTTATCATTAATTCTCTTCTCCATTTGTTTGGCTTCTTTTCTCCGATACATCTCTTCCTAATTTTGATGACGGTTAGCACATCTTGGAGGCATGATCAATCATTTACCAAAAATGAATAAAACTTCAAATTAATTCTCTTGGCCAAAAATTCACTGAAGCGACCTAAAACAGCTCGAGCGATCCAAATTGGTATGGCGACGACTTGGTTAGAACGGTCGAAAATGGATTTGGTGGCTTGAATGGCGGTAGCGGATTAATGGAGATGGGGAATCTAAATGATGGTAGTGGTTCAACTGTGGCGATCCGCGGATGTCGAGCCAAATGAGGGTGACGGTCCAATGGTGTTGACGGTGGTTCGAAGGATCGTGATGGTGATTACCCGAATGGTTTCCGGCGATCCAACCATGTGATGGCGATCTAGCGTCGGCGATCCAACCAAAAATAGTGATCAAGGCTCCGACGATCCAACCAAAAGATGGAAATCTCGCTCTGATACCAATCTGGTGCAGCGTCCAGGATCTAAACTCCACACGAATTGATGAATTCGTGGAAATAGGATCAAGGATAGGATAAATGCTCAACTCCATTGATCTTTCGATGCCGGAATTTCGCTATCTTCAACAAGTTGATCTCACAAGATACCGCATTGTAGATCTACAATTTTTCGAACGTTGATCACTCGCAAGCGACAACGTGAATCAGCTTTAAGTTCGTTGATTCAAGCGCACTCGAATATCCGAAGATGGAGAAATGAGATCACACTCAACTTCCAATTTAATGATGGCACAAAGCTCACACAAGGAATTTATTCAAATGTCAACAACCTTTACAACTCACACCACTGCCCTATTTATAGGCTCATACAACATGCCTTAAAAGGCAGTAACGACCCAAAAAGGAAAATACGACCCAAACAAACATGCGGTGCGACCTAAATGGTGCGCCCCCACCCAACTTCAATACAACACAACTCCAACAAGACCTAAACAGTTCAGCACGACCCAAAAACAAACGTCCCAACCTCCCCACGGTCTAGCAATGATTCTTCAAACCCGCCTTTTCTCTTCAGGCCAGCGATGTTCTTTCCTTGGACTTTTAGCCCGCGGAACGACCTACATTTCCTCCATTCAGGCTTTAACTCGCAAGATACCTTAGTTAAGTCGCTGGATGACTTCAGTAGCTCGCTGGACAGCTCCTTTAGGGCGCTGGACGATCCGAAAACCTCTCCTTCTTGCTTTAGCTCGTTTGAAAATGTATTTAGACCACTGTATGACCCAAAACTTCCTCTTCAATCTTTTAGGTCGTTGAACTCCCTCGCTAGATCGCTTGACGATCTATAATTCATCAATGAGCAATTTCCATGTGTGTTGCATCAACAATGCTCCTTAATAATTGCAAAACTATTTTCAAATGCTGGGCATGTTCTTCTTCAGTTTTGGAATATGCAAGGATGTCGTTAGTAAAAAACCAATACAAATTTATTCCACACTTCTCTAAATACTATATTCATTAGATCCATAAAGTAGGTGGGAGCAATGGTCAGCCAGACAGGCATAACCAACCATTCATAAAAAGTGTCGGGTCCCTTGAAAGCAGTTAAGTGAATGCAATCTTTAGCAACTCTTAACTAATGGAAACCTATAGCTAAGTCTATTTTAGAGAAGACTTTGGCTCCACTTAATTGGTCAAATAAGTCATCAATTCCAGGCAAATGATGCTTATTCTTAATAGTTTGTTCATTAAAATCTCGATAATCCACGCACAACCTTAATGCTCCATCTGACTTTGGAGCTAATACAACTGCAGAACCCCAGTTTGAGCGACTTGGTCGAATAAGTCCCTTCTTCAACAATACTTTAGTTTTCCTCCTAGCTCTTCCTTTTCTGTTGAGGCCATCCTTCTATTTTGGTAAACCATCGGCCTTGCATTTTGAATGAGATTAATTCTAAATTCGATTTCTCTGTGCAGAGGAAGGCAATTTACTTCTTCGAATACATCTAGAAAATCCTTGACCGTGGGAGTAGTTTCAAAATTTGATTTACAAGAATCCAAGGCATATAGAAAACTATCCCTTCTTGAACAATTTTTACAGGATATTTCTATGGAATCTCTGACCTCTGTTTTTACTAATACTATTCTTTTCACACAACCCAAAATAGCCCCATATTTGCTAAACCAATTCATCCCAAGTAAGACATCAAACCCAGCACAATCTAAGATAAAAAGATTATAAGGAAATTGATGAAGAGAGAAGGAAATAAGGACTTGCTTACAATATAGGAAAAGATTATCAAAACCTCCTATGGGATTTTCTACACAACGTGGTTATTTGTTGAACTTTGTTTTGAGTTCTAATTCTTCAACAATCTCCTTTTAAATAAACTATGAGAAGAACCCGTATCAAATAATACTTTAACTGATTGATCCTTAATAAAAATGCTTCCTTCGAATACTCCCTTTTCCTTATTTTCCTTTTCTTCCTTTGAAGTTGAAGGATCATTCTTTAGTGCATATAATTCAGTCACTACTGCTTCCTTTTGAAGACTAAAATACTTCTTAGTTTCCTAAGTCTACTCCTCTAGCTTCACCAGTTCCTTAAAGTTACTTGCATAATGTCCTCTCGTTAGACAGCTGTAACAAGTAGCTTTCTTCTAATAACTCCCATGACTCTTTTTCTTTGGCTTCATCTTACATTCATTCGCGTTGTGACCCTTCTTCTTGCAAAAGTAGCAAGCAATTTCTGGAGTTTTCTTTTCTTTACTTTGAATTTGTTCTACTTCTACCAACTTCATTTTCTACTCTTGTGGATTTTACTTATCCAAATTCGTATAGCAATACATTATGTCTACTAATTTCGCAAAAGAACCTTTTGCATAGGTGGTCATCCTTTGTTGATACTTCTCATGAAACACCCCGTAATAATAAGGGTCATTATTAACAATAAACCAAAGGATACTTAATTAAATGTTTGGAATTAAGTAAAATGGATTCTACCGTTGTGTACATCTCGGAATTTTGGTTTAGATAGACTCCAAGTTTGCGTAAAATGGACATCGTATAAGGAAGATATAAAAGTTAGAAGATTGTATAGATATAAGAAGGATATATGTAGTATAAATTCAAAATATTTCAAAATAAATCGAGCAAACAAAGTGGGAAACCGAAGCAGCAATTAGTCCCATTAGAGGATGACCCGCTGCAGTCTGGGTTGACTTATGGGTCGACACATAGGTAGCTAGGTCAACCCTTGGGTCGACCCAGGAGATAGGTGGTTCGACCTCACCTGGATCCTTCTGAATTCTTTGAGCAAACTTGGCCTGTATTTTTGATTAGATTCACCATTTTACTGTGTAGTTGGATTTAAAAGCAGAGATCTGATGGTTAAGGATTGTCTTGAAAACTCTATATAAAGGCATGCACTTCTATCAAATCAGTTACACTTCTTCATACTTCTTCCTTAAACTCTTGTTCTAAAAATATAAAATGAAGATGGGGAGATGAAGCCGAAACTAGGATTGAATCGAGGCAATTCCTATCTGACTTATACGAGAATCCCTTCTGCAACATCAGCATGTTATCTTCTGTTTTTTAAATCCAATCTCTGTGAGTTCACGTTACTTTTTATATATAAAAATTTAACAATAACCTTGACATGTTAATAAACCAGGATCTGAGCCTATGCTTGTTAAGAAGCTGATTCATATCTAAATAGTTCTACTATAATTACATGTACTTTTCCATACTCCTGTTCTGTGGTTCAATTATTATTATATGCCTATTTCTATTCTTATTATGCCTATTTCTGTTCTTCTCCATCTCTTATTCCCTTTTTATTTTAGAATCCTAAGCCACCTTTGAGCCTAGGCGAGTCTCGCAAGAGACATACGTATGAATGAAATTGGGACAATTAGGGAATGTCTGCGAATGAAAATAAAAGAGGGAAAATTGGGGCATATCTTGTACTGTTGAATATGATAGAAAATTTGGGGAATATCTAGTACTGTGGAATATGACTAAAATTTTGGGTGTATGAACATGTAAATTTATAGGCTTAATTCAAGAATTAAGTGGAACATGTTAATGAAACTATATGAAACACCCCACCTCCGTTAGGGTCACTCTCAAAGGGAATGCCCTAATTTTGGTGGAGGTTTATAAGTACAAGTCACAGATATACAAGACAGATATAAGAACACGTATTTGTAAAACAGCGGAGGAACAACAACAAACTTTATTTCATGAAGTCAAATACGTGTTACAACAACATCCTTTCCAAAAACATAACATAACACTTTCATAATCTGTCTTGAGTACATTATTTAAAGAAGCATAAATAAAACATAGATAAACTGCAAAGCCCTCATAGTGATTGTCCAAAGCCATAGTTCAAAACAGGAAAGTCCAAGCAATACATTTCTCTTCTTCAAGCTGGATGCTAAGGCTGGTCAAGCTGCTGTGTTCCCTCCCTGAGGACCTGGGGGGGGGGGGGGAACGGAAGAAAGAAGACGAAAGAAAAATAGAGTCAGACATAAAGCCTGAGTAAGTCTAGTACTACTTTGTCTATGAATAAAGAACTGGGTATGATAAGTAAAACAGGAAGTGGGCAAACACTATGAACTTGGTTAAGTTACCTAGGGTAGAATATACTATCGTACCCCATGTTAATCTCTGAACCCATATAAACTAGTTTCCAATTTGCACCCCATAATCAGGGTGATGTGATCCATTCAATGATGATCGGCTCCTACTCGCATAGTTACATGTGTCTTACGGCCCCCGATGTCTGTAGTTACCTATGCTGGTCCCACCATGGGGTGTATCAAGTCCCATAGTGGCAACCCGACACAACCTTAGAGTGCACAGGTATGCTACTGGTGTCCAGTGCCTTATTTTTCTGCGCCGGAGTGTGTGCACGCCCGCACTCCGTTAGAACCTACACTGCTACACCACCGCCGTCGCTTTGACCTCTTACAATCAGCCCAGTAATCGTGCCCCACCCTGCCTAGCTTCAGGGTATCCTGATACACCTTTTAGGGTTACTGCTGAAAAGGGTCCCCCGTTACTAGGTTTTCTATCTCTAGCCAACATGCTAAGTTGGTTAAGTGTTTCTAACCTAACCCCCACCAGTCCGTTTAGTTTAGCATGTTCCATTTTGATTAAGTCTTTAGTCCACTTAATCCTAAAAATCCTGACTCAGCCTTAATTGTCTTATTAAGGCCCTGACCTCTCACATTAGACAGGTATTGTTGTGGCTGCCTGTTGCCGGTTGGTTCCGGGCAGTCTTACGCCACAACTCAGTCTAACCTCGGGTCCTTGCTGGGCTCCATGTTTAACCTCCCACATTGGATAGGTATTGTTGTGACTACTGGACAGCCGGGCGGTTCCGGGCAGGTTTACATCACAACTCAATCCAACCTCGGGTTAAACACATCGTATGTTCTACATTTACATATCTTGTCATTCTTCTTTATTTATATGTAAATATTTGCGGCCCATTATTAAGTTAATGGTGTAAAGGTTACACCAATCACGGGCCCAACCCATACTTGAATTTGGGCCCTTCTATTTTATATTTTCATTCATTAATTTATTTTTAACCCAACGTTATTTTCCCCCGTTTTACACGTCCGTTTATATATATATTGGGCTTAGCCTTTTAAAGCCCAATTTAGCCATGCGAAAAGGGGAGGCTTATGGCGTATACACAAAGAGGGGAAGGTGAGCGCATGAACTTGCAATACGACGTTGGAAATACAAAATAGAAATTGGTGTACTTGCATAGTGGTGACATAGGTGACATGAATCAAAGCATGTGAACTTGCATAGGTTTAACTACAACATGAACCTATATTCTTATTTAGGCATAATGTCAAACATAAACATGTCATAAATATTCCTAGCATAAGCATGGCATAATGTCAAACATAAGCATGGCATAAATACTTCTAGCATAAACATGGCATAATGTCAAACATAAGCATGGCATAGGTAAAGTTCAATTTGTTCATGGCATAAACATAAACAAGTCATGTTCATAAGGTTTCTACATGTTTACAAAGGGGATACTTTGTTACTAACACAAAAGCATAGTTCAACTTAATCATGGTTTAAGTCTAATCACATAACGATGGTATAAATATACTTATGCATAAATATTCCTAATCATGGTGTTTGCTTTAAACTTGCAAAAAAGGGATTTTTGAGTCTAACCTAGCCATGTCTCACATATGTCATCATATAATTCTTTTAAACAAGATAGACTTAATTCATAGATTTCAATTATGCCAAATATCATTCATAGCCTAGCCATATTCATAAGCATGACTTAATACATGGATTATGGTGTCAAAATTCCGACATAGTTTCATATGAACTATAACAACCAAACTTGTCTCAATTGCTTGCAAAACGATTTATGCACAAAGTATACATCATGACGACATAATAACAGAGCCCCAAACTTGCATAAATTTCACTCAACTACATACATGTAGCTTCAACATAGATTACATAATTTGCGCAATATTCCAAACGTATATTTGCATAGAACTACCGCATGTAGTTCTTTATAATGAATAACATAATTTTGCACAAACATGAATTACTTCCATCGCCACAATTCAAGCATACATATCAACACAGTTGTTTATTATACCAAAGTAATACTCTACTTACAATGGTTGCGGCAAATTCTCTAATTAAGAGATATGATTCCTTTGTTGAATTGATTAGCTTTAGGTTGCTTGAATTGCTTTAGGCTTTAGAACTTTCTTCCTAACTCTCTCTCTAGTCGGCGGCTACTCTTTGTCGTTCCTTAGCAACATGGCGGCTATAATCTTATTTTGAATGAATAGATTAGGGTTTAGTCTAGGGTTGTTTATATAGAGGTTAGGAATTGATTAGAACCATTGATGTTGCTAGGTTAGATCGTAGCCATTCATTAGATAGAGAGACCAATTAAAACTTGCCACCTAGCCCTAATGACAAAGCAACCCACAGAAATTCGACCAAACACAGACCAGGCCAGCCAGGAGGGACTGGGTTCGATTTTCAAAAATTAAACTTTAAATTGAGCTGTTTTAGTCTATTTGAATTTTATCTATTGTATACATATATTTTTGCATATATATATATATTCTCATATATATACATATATTTTCTTTATTTCCTTATATGTACGTTCTTATCCTTTCAAAATTTGAATTTGTATACGTACATGTATTTGCATGCTCAGTTGGCCCTCTCTAAAACAGAGATAAAAATTATGTCGCCGCCGGGGTTCGAACCCCCGACCTCCATGCTACAAATCCAATGCCTTAACCAACTGAGCTACAGAGGCTTTTGTTAATAAGTCTTAGAATAATAATAATTATTGTCCTCTCCTTACTTCTCTTTTTTCATGTTTTACTGTAATATTTAAATTAAAGATATCTTCTTCATACGTTATCCGTTTTGCGCAAACTCGGACTCTATCTCAAGCAGAATTCCGAGAGGAACGCAATGGTGATGTCCGTTTCCCTTAATTTTTCTGTTATAATTTAATTATACTTTAATTTGTTAATTTACTGTTAACGGAAAAATCCGGGGTGTTACATTCTCCCCCACTTAAAAGGATTTCGTCCCCGAAATCTTCAAGTTTAGGAAGAATGTAAATCCTAACATTCAATCATCCATCTACTCATCCATCAAACACGAGCATCCATTGTCCTTAAAAGATTTCTAATGCTTCATGATCATATGCGAAGTGTGTGTGTTCATGAACTTATCTAATGCAAAATCAGGCGGTCTACTGATTCAGTTGACCTCCTTAATGCGAATCATGTAAGTGCCATGTATCCATTATGTATGCAGATTTTTCCTATTCATGATTCTACATGGGTGCACAATCTTTCATACAAATGCAACATCCATATGACAACACATTACAATTCAACCATATACGAGTGCAAACATATATGCATATGCAATATGAAGTGACTGAGCCGATCTAAAACCTAGATTGTGTGTGTATATGCAGCCACGAGCAACTACTAGCAATCACTTGCAACCACTTGCAACCATCATACATAACATGTTTCAATTACATGTTTTCATCCAAAAGGTTTCTATCTAAAAGATAAGGTCGAGGAGATATTCCTAAAAAGATAGATAAAAGCGCAACTTAAGGAAAAAGAAAGATCAAGGACGTACCCTCGAAAAGAAAAGGGTAAGCAGTGCGTATTCTAGCTTCAGTTTCCCAAGTCGCGTCTCCCTCGGCGTCGCTCCACTGAACTTTGACGAGTTTGACTTCGCGGTTGCGTAGCTTCTTCACTTCCGTTCCTAGTATGCGGGTTGGAACTTTTCTTATGGTTGCTTCGCGTTCCACTTCGGCCTCTTCGAGGATATTTGGCTCTACCACTTCAGCAGACTCATGTAGACATTTTCGGAGATGTGAAACGTGAAAAACGTTGTGGACTCCGGCCAATTTCTCGGGTAGCTCTAATCTATAGGTCATTTTCCAAATTTTCTCAATGATAGGAAATGGTCCTACCTAAAGGTATAGTCGAATGATAGAAGCAAGTAAAAATTTTGTGCCCATTAGGCAATGTCAAAACTGGAAATCTATGCCACATATATATTGATTAGGAGAAGAACTCTCTAAGCATCAGCCCCGAAGACCGAAATCAACATCAGACTGACACCCAAAGAATTAATCAACCCAACCACCACATATGATTCTAGGAAACTAAGCATGATGGACTCCTTTTAGGTCACAAGGGAGTCCCTTCCTAAGTCCAACTATGTTGCCAAATGTACTTACTAAGGTGATTCTTTACAACTCATGCATAAGTGAAATGAACCTTCAGCCTTAGTGGCGAACACTCCTGGAGTGCCCTATTCTGAAATGCTCCACCTAATGAACCCCTTCTCTAGAAGCTCTTTAATCTGTTTACTGAGCTCTTTTCTTTCTCGTGGAGCCATGTGTCTAACGGGCAACGCAACGGGCTTTGCATTATCTACAAGATATATGCGGAAGTCTATTTCCCGCTTCGGAGGCAAGCCGTTCACCTCTTCAAAGACATCCGGATATTCCCGGACCACTCTAACTGATTGCAAGTTTTCAACAGAGGCATCTAGCGATTCAAGATAACTAAGCATAACCGCATACGAGGGATTACAAGAAATTTCCAAAGTATTACCGAGCTGGGTTAGGAGCCTAATAACCCTTTTCTCACAATCAAGGATGGCCCCATTACTGGATAGCCAATCCATGCCCAAAATCAAACCATACCCCGAAAAGCCCAAAACAAAGGCACTACATAGAAATTCTACACTTAGAATAGAAATTTTTAATCCCACACAGATCATAGACAAATGAGCTGGGCCCCCAATTGGGTTTGAAACAATTAAGGGGTCCTCTACCATACTAGTTTTTAGGTGCAGAGATTCTACTAAAGCAGACGAGATAAAGGAGTGTGATGCGCCAGAATCAAATAAAGTGCGAACGGGGTGATCATAAAGATAAACTACACTTTCTACAGAAGTGTTTGTACCTCGCTGTTGCAAAGGTGGCGCTTCCAGCACATGAACCTGTGCCCCTGGAGTGGATCCAGACCCCTGCCCCTGCCCTCGTTTCTTTGGGCAGTCCTTAGCTCTGTGGCCTGTCTGACCGCAAGAAAAGCACCCACCATTCTCCTTGGCCTTCTTTTTCCGGCAGTCCTTTACTAAGTGCCCCACTTTGCCACAGAAATTACACTTCCTCTTCTCTTTGTTGCCTTTTCCGCCCTTCTTAAAGTCTGTCTTCTTAGGCTGCAAACCCTCTTTCTTCCCTTGAGAGCTTTCTGCCTTGGTCTCCTTCTTGCCCTTGTCCTCTTCATTCAGCAATGCCATTTGCACCAATCTTTCATACGTGGCCCCCATGGGTATATGGGTCATGGCCAAACTGTGTAATGGCTCATTTAACCCTTTGACGAAACGGAGAGCCTTCTTGTGCGGGGTGTTGACTAGGTCAAGTCCAAACCTAGCCAGCTCATCGAACTGATTCACATACTCTCTGACAGTCTTGTCTCCTTGCTTAAGAAATAAGAATTTTTCCAACTGCAAACTTCTTTCCGCATCTGAGAGAAATTTGGTCTCAAACCTTTCCCTAAAGTCCTCCCATGTCTCCACTGGTCTTTCAGCATTGGTGACTTCCCACCAGTAGGAAGCCTCTCCCTTCAATAGCCACACCGCCAGTTGTACTTTTTGCCTATCCTCTACCTCAAAGATGATGAATAGGTCCTCCGTTTCTTTCAGCCAATTCCTAGCTGCTACGAAGGACTCAGTTCCATGGAAATCCCTTCCTCCCATAGCTTTAAAATCTTTGCATATCTTAGCAAATGTGTTTCCCCGAGGAGGAGGTGGAGGAAAAGGTGCTGCTGCAGCTGGATGATTTCCTTCCGCTGGGGGAGGAGGAATGGTAGGACCTGGCTGAGTGGCCCTTGCTTCTAAGAACCGTCTAAACCAACCAGGTATTGGCACCCCTTCAGGCAAGTTAAGTTCTTGGGACATGCTGAAACAAAAAGGATAGATTCAAAACGAAGGATAAGAGATAGTTCCTATAGCTTTGGGGGGTGGACTTTGCCTTTTAAAAATAAAATAATATTTTTCTTTTTTAAAAATGCTTCTTTAAATTTCCTTTTTGAAAATAATTTTTCAAAACTTTTTATCTTATCTGGTAAACCTATGCTCTGATACCAAGTGAAACACCCCACCTCCGTTAGGGTCACTCTCAAAGGGAATGCCCTAATTTTGGTGGAGGTTTATAAGTACAAGTCACAGATATACAAGACAGATATAAGAACACGTATTTGTAAAACAGCGGAGGAACAACAACAAACTTTATTTCATGAAGTCAAATACGTGTTACAACAACATCCTTTCCAAAAACATAACATAACACTTTCATAATCTGTCTTGAGTACATTATTTAAAGAAGCATAAATAAAACATAGATAAACTGCAAAGCCCTCATAGTGATTGTCCAAAGCCATAGTTCAAAACAGGAAAGTCCAAGCAATACATTTCTCTTCTTCAAGCTGGATGCTAAGGCTGGTCAAGCTGCTGTGTTCCCTCCCTGAGGACCTGGGGGGGGGGGGAACGGAAGAAAGAAGACGAAAGAAAAATAGAGTCAGACATAAAGCCTGAGTAAGTCTAGTACTACTTTGTCTATGAATAAAGAACTGGGTATGATAAGTAAAACAGGAAGTGGGCAAACACTATGAACTTGGTTAAGTTACCTAGGGTAGAATATACTATCGTACCCCATGTTAATCTCTGAACCCATATAAACTAGTTTCCAATTTGCACCCCATAATCAGGGTGATGTGATCCATTGAATGATGATCGGCTCCTACTCGCATAGTTACATGTGTCTTACGGCCCCCGATGTCTGTAGTTACCTATGCTGGTCCCACCATGGGGTGTATCAAGTCCCATAGTGGCAACCCGACACAACCTTAGAGTGCACAGGTATGCTACTGGTGTCCAGTGCCTTATTTTTCTGCGCCGGAGTGTGTGCACGCCCGCACTCCGTTAGAACCTACACTGCTACACCACCGCCGTCGCTTTGACCTCTTACAATCAGCCCAGTAATCGTGCCCCACCCTGCCTAGCTTCAGGGTATCCTGATACACCTTTTAGGGTTACTGCTGAAAAGGGTCCCCCGTTACTAGGTTTTCTATCTCTAGCCAACATGCTAAGTTGGTTAAGTGTTTCTAACCTAACCCCCACCAGTCCGTTTAGTTTAGCATGTTCCATTTTGATTAAGTCTTTAGTCCACTTAATCCTAAAAATCCTGACTCAGCCTTAATTGTCTTATTAAGGCCCTGACCTCTCACATTAGACAGGTATTGTTGTGGCTGCCTGTTGCCGGTTGGTTCCGGGCAGTCTTACGCCACAACTCAGTCTAACCTCGGGTCCTTGCTGGGCTCCATGTTTAACCTCCCACATTGGATAGGTATTGTTGTGACTACTGGACAGCCGGGCGGTTCCGGGCAGGTTTACATCACAACTCAATCCAACCTCGGGTTAAACACATCGTATGTTCTACATTTACATATCTTGTCATTCTTCTTTATTTATATGTAAATATTTGCGGCCCATTATTAAGTTAATGGTGTAAAGGTTACACCAATCACGGGCCCAACCCATACTTGAATTTGGGCCCTTCTATTTTATATTTTCATTCATTAATTTATTTTTAACCCAACGTTATTTTCCCCCGTTTTACACGTCCGTTTATATATATATTGGGCTTAGCCTTTTAAAGCCCAATTTAGCCATGCGAAAAGGGGAGGCTTATGGCGTATACACAAAGAGGGGAAGGTGAGCGCATGAACTTGCAATACGACGTTGGAAATACAAAATAGAAATTGGTGTACTTGCATAGTGGTGACATAGGTGACATGAATCAAAGCATGTGAACTTGCATAGGTTTAACTACAACATGAACCTATATTCTTATTTAGGCATAATGTCAAACATAAACATGTCATAAATATTCCTAGCATAAGCATGGCATAATGTCAAACATAAGCATGGCATAAATACTTCTAGCATAAACATGGCATAATGTCAAACATAAGCATGGCATAGGTAAAGTTCAATTTGTTCATGGCATAAACATAAACAAGTCATGTTCATAAGGTTTCTACATGTTTACAAAGGGGATACTTTGTTACTAACACAAAAGCATAGTTCAACTTAATCATGGTTTAAGTCTAATCACATAACGATGGTATAAATATACTTATGCATAAATATTCCTAATCATGGTGTTTGCTTTAAACTTGCAAAAAAGGGATTTTTGAGTCTAACCTAGCCATGTCTCACATATGTCATCATATAATTCTTTTAAACAAGATAGACTTAATTCATAGATTTCAATTATGCCAAATATCATTCATAGCCTAGCCATATTCATAAGCATGACTTAATACATGGATTATGGTGTCAAAATTCCGACATAGTTTCATATGAACTATAACAACCAAACTTGTCTCAATTGCTTGCAAAACGATTTATGCACAAAGTATACATCATGACGACATAATAACAGAGCCCCAAACTTGCATAAATTTCACTCAACTACATACATGTAGCTTCAACATAGATTACATAATTTGCGCAATATTCCAAACGTATATTTGCATAGAACTACCGCATGTAGTTCTTTATAATGAATAACATAATTTTGCACAAACATGAATTACTTCCATCGCCACAATTCAAGCATACATATCAACACAGTTGTTTATTATACCAAAGTAATACTCTACTTACAATGGTTGCGGCAAATTCTCTAATTAAGAGATATGATTCCTTTGTTGAATTGATTAGCTTTAGGTTGCTTGAATTGCTTTAGGCTTTAGAACTTTCTTCCTAACTCTCTCTCTAGTCGGCGGCTACTCTTTGTCGTTCCTCAGCAACATGGCGGCTATAATCTTATTTTGAATGAATAGATTAGGGTTTAGTCTAGGGTTGTTTATATAGAGGTTAGGAATTGATTAGAACCATTGATGTTGCTAGGTTAGATCGTAGCCATTCATTAGATAGAGAGACCAATTAAAACTTGCCACCTAGCCCTAATGACAAAGCAACCCACAGAAATTCGACCAAACACAGACCAGGCCAGCCAGGAGGGACTGGGTTCGATTTTCAAAAATTAAACTTTAAATTGAGCTGTTTTAGTCTATTTGAATTTTATCTATTGTATACATATATTTTTGCATATATATATATATTCTCATATATATACATATATTTTCTTTATTTCCTTATATGTACGTTCTTATCCTTTCAAAATTTGAATTTGTATACGTACATGTATTTGCATGCTCAGTTGGCCCTCTCTAAAACAGAGATAAAAATTATGTCGCCGCCGGGGTTCGAACCCCCGACCTCCATGCTACAAATCCAATGCCTTAACCAACTGAGCTACAGAGGCTTTTGTTAATAAGTCTTAGAATAATAATAATTATTGTCCTCTCCTTACTTCTCTTTTTTCATGTTTTACTGTAATATTTAAATTAAAGATATCTTCTTCATACGTTATCCGTTTTGCGCAAACTCGGACTCTATCTCAAGCAGAATTCCGAGAGGAACGCAATGGTGATGTCCGTTTCCCTTAATTTTTCTGTTATAATTTAATTATACTTTAATTTGTTAATTTACTGTTAACGGAAAAATCCGGGGTGTTACATTCTCCCCCACTTAAAAGGATTTCGTCCCCGAAATCTTCAAGTTTAGGAAGAATGTAAATCCTAACATTCAATCATCCATCTACTCATCCATCAAACACGAGCATCCATTGTCCTTAAAAGATTTCTAATGCTTCATGATCATATGCGAAGTGTGTGTGTTCATGAACTTATCTAATGCAAAATCAGGCGGTCTACTGATTCAGTTGACCTCCTTAATGCGAATCATGTAAGTGCCATGTATCCATTATGTATGCAGATTTTTCCTATTCATGATTCTACATGGGTGCACAATCTTTCATACAAATGCAACATCCATATGACAACACATTACAATTCAACCATATACGAGTGCAAACATATATGCATATGCAATATGAAGTGACTGAGCCGATCTAAAACCTAGATTGTGTGTGTATATGCAGCCACGAGCAACTACTAGCAATCACTTGCAACCACTTGCAACCATCATACATAACATGTTTCAATTACATGTTTTCATCCAAAAGGTTTCTATCTAAAAGATAAGGTCGAGGAGATATTCCTAAAAAGATAGATAAAAGCGCAACTTAAGGAAAAAGAAAGATCAAGGACGTACCCTCGAAAAGAAAAGGGTAAGCAGTGCGTATTCTAGCTTCAGTTTCCCAAGTCGCGTCTCCCTCGGCGTCGCTCCACTGAACTTTGACGAGTTTGACTTCGCGGTTGCGTAGCTTCTTCACTTCCGTTCCTAGTATGCGGGTTGGAACTTTTCTTATGGTTGCTTCGCGTTCCACTTCGGCCTCTTCGAGGATATTTGGCTCTACCACTTCAGCAGACTCATGTAGACATTTTCGGAGATGTGAAACGTGAAAAACGTTGTGGACTCCGGCCAATTTCTCGGGTAGCTCTAATCTATAGGTCATTTTCCAAATTTTCTCAATGATAGGAAATGGTCCTACCTAAAGGTATAGTCGAATGATAGAAGCAAGTAAAAATTTTGTGCCCATTAGGCAATGTCAAAACTGGAAATCTATGCCACATATATATTGATTAGGAGAAGAACTCTCTAAGCATCAGCCCCGAAGACCGAAATCAACATCAGACTGACACCCAAAGAATTAATCAACCCAACCACCACATATGATTCTAGGAAACTAAGCATGATGGACTCCTTTTAGGTCACAAGGGAGTCCCTTCCTAAGTCCAACTATGTTGCCAAATGTACTTACTAAGGTGATTCTTTACAACTCATGCATAAGTGAAATGAACCTTCAGCCTTAGTGGCGAACACTCCTGGAGTGCCCTATTCTGAAATGCTCCACCTAATGAACCCCTTCTCTAGAAGCTCTTTAATCTGTTTACTGAGCTCTTTTCTTTCTCGTGGAGCCATGTGTCTAACGGGCAACGCAACGGGCTTTGCATTATCTACAAGATATATGCGGAAGTCTATTTCCCGCTTCGGAGGCAAGCCGTTCACCTCTTCAAAGACATCCGGATATTCCCGGACCACTCTAACTGATTGCAAGTTTTCAACAGAGGCATCTAGCGATTCAAGATAACTAAGCATAACCGCATACGAGGGATTACAAGAAATTTCCAAAGTATTACCGAGCTGGGTTAGGAGCCTAATAACCCTTTTCTCACAATCAAGGATGGCCCCATTACTGGATAGCCAATCCATGCCCAAAATCAAACCATACCCCGAAAAGCCCAAAACAAAGGCACTACATAGAAATTCTACACTTAGAATAGAAATTTTTAATCCCACACAGATCATAGACAAATGAGCTGGGCCCCCAATTGGGTTTGAAACAATTAAGGGGTCCTCTACCATACTAGTTTTTAGGTGCAGAGATTCTACTAAAGCAGACGAGATAAAGGAGTGTGATGCGCCAGAATCAAATAAAGTGCGAACGGGGTGATCATAAAGATAAACTACACTTTCTACAGAAGTGTTTGTACCTCGCTGTTGCAAAGGTGGCGCTTCCAGCACATGAACCTGTGCCCCTGGAGTGGATCCAGACCCCTGCCCCTGCCCTCGTTTCTTTGGGCAGTCCTTAGCTCTGTGGCCTGTCTGACCGCAAGAAAAGCACCCACCATTCTCCTTGGCCTTCTTTTTCCGGCAGTCCTTTACTAAGTGCCCCACTTTGCCACAGAAATTACACTTCCTCTTCTCTTTGTTGCCTTTTCCGCCCTTCTTAAAGTCTGTCTTCTTAGGCTGCAAACCCTCTTTCTTCCCTTGAGAGCTTTCTGCCTTGGTCTCCTTCTTGCCCTTGTCCTCTTCATTCAGCAATGCCATTTGCACCAATCTTTCATACGTGGCCCCCATGGGTATATGGGTCATGGCCAAACTGTGTAATGGCTCATTTAACCCTTTGACGAAACGGAGAGCCTTCTTGTGCGGGGTGTTGACTAGGTCAAGTCCAAACCTAGCCAGCTCATCGAACTGATTCACATACTCTCTGACAGTCTTGTCTCCTTGCTTAAGAAATAAGAATTTTTCCAACTGCAAACTTCTTTCCGCATCTGAGAGAAATTTGGTCTCAAACCTTTCCCTAAAGTCCTCCCATGTCTCCACTGGTCTTTCAGCATTGGTGACTTCCCACCAGTAGGAAGCCTCTCCCTTCAATAGCCACACCGCCAGTTGTACTTTTTGCCTATCCTCTACCTCAAAGATGATGAATAGGTCCTCCGTTTCTTTCAGCCAATTCCTAGCTGCTACGAAGGACTCAGTTCCATGGAAATCCCTTCCTCCCATAGCTTTAAAATCTTTGCATATCTTAGCAAATGTGTTTCCCCGAGGAGGAGGTGGAGGAAAAGGTGCTGCTGCAGCTGGATGATTTCCTTCCGCTGGGGGAGGAGGAATGGTAGGACCTGGCTGAGTGGCCCTTGCTTCTAAGAACCGTCTAAACCAACCAGGTATTGGCACCCCTTCAGGCAAGTTAAGTTCTTGGGACATGCTGAAACAAAAAGGATAGATTCAAAACGAAGGATAAGAGATAGTTCCTATAGCTTTGGGGGGTGGACTTTGCCTTTTAAAAATAAAATAATATTTTTCTTTTTTAAAAATGCTTCTTTAAATTTCCTTTTTGAAAATAATTTTTCAAAACTTTTTATCTTATCTGGTAAACCTATGCTCTGATACCAAGTGAAACACCCCACCTCCGTTAGGGTCACTCTCAAAGGGAATGCCCTAATTTTGGTGGAGGTTTATAAGTACAAGTCACAGATATACAAGACAGATATAAGAACACGTATTTGTAAAACAGCGGAGGAACAACAACAAACTTTATTTCATGAAGTCAAATACGTGTTACAACAACATCCTTTCCAAAAACATAACATAACACTTTCATAATCTGTCTTGAGTACATTATTTAAAGAAGCATAAATAAAACATAGATAAACTGCAAAGCCCTCATAGTGATTGTCCAAAGCCATAGTTCAAAACAGGAAAGTCCAAGCAATACATTTCTCTTCTTCAAGCTGGATGCTAAGGCTGGTCAAGCTGCTGTGTTCCCTCCCTGAGGACCTGGGGGGGGGGGGGAACGGAAGAAAGAAGACGAAAGAAAAATAGAGTCAGACATAAAGCCTGAGTAAGTCTAGTACTACTTTGTCTATGAATAAAGAACTGGGTATGATAAGTAAAACAGGAAGTGGGCAAACACTATGAACTTGGTTAAGTTACCTAGGGTAGAATATACTATCGTACCCCATGTTAATCTCTGAACCCATATAAACTAGTTTCCAATTTGCACCCCATAATCAGGGTGATGTGATCCATTCAATGATGATCGGCTCCTACTCGCATAGTTACATGTGTCTTACGGCCCCCGATGTCTGTAGTTACCTATGCTGGTCCCACCATGGGGTGTATCAAGTCCCATAGTGGCAACCCGACACAACCTTAGAGTGCACAGGTATGCTACTGGTGTCCAGTGCCTTATTTTTCTGCGCCGGAGTGTGTGCACGCCCGCACTCCGTTAGAACCTACACTGCTACACCACCGCCGTCGCTTTGACCTCTTACAATCAGCCCAGTAATCGTGCCCCACCCTGCCTAGCTTCAGGGTATCCTGATACACCTTTTAGGGTTACTGCTGAAAAGGGTCCCCCGTTACTAGGTTTTCTATCTCTAGCCAACATGCTAAGTTGGTTAAGTGTTTCTAACCTAACCCCCACCAGTCCGTTTAGTTTAGCATGTTCCATTTTGATTAAGTCTTTAGTCCACTTAATCCTAAAAATCCTGACTCAGCCTTAATTGTCTTATTAAGGCCCTGACCTCTCACATTAGACAGGTATTGTTGTGGCTGCCTGTTGCCGGTTGGTTCCGGGCAGTCTTACGCCACAACTCAGTCTAACCTCGGGTCCTTGCTGGGCTCCATGTTTAACCTCCCACATTGGATAGGTATTGTTGTGACTACTGGACAGCCGGGCGGTTCCGGGCAGGTTTACATCACAACTCAATCCAACCTCGGGTTAAACACATCGTATGTTCTACATTTACATATCTTGTCATTCTTCTTTATTTATATGTAAATATTTGCGGCCCATTATTAAGTTAATGGTGTAAAGGTTACACCAATCACGGGCCCAACCCATACTTGAATTTGGGCCCTTCTATTTTATATTTTCATTCATTAATTTATTTTTAACCCAACGTTATTTTCCCCCGTTTTACACGTCCGTTTATATATATATTGGGCTTAGCCTTTTAAAGCCCAATTTAGCCATGCGAAAAGGGGAGGCTTATGGCGTATACACAAAGAGGGGAAGGTGAGCGCATGAACTTGCAATACGACGTTGGAAATACAAAATAGAAATTGGTGTACTTGCATAGTGGTGACATAGGTGACATGAATCAAAGCATGTGAACTTGCATAGGTTTAACTACAACATGAACCTATATTCTTATTTAGGCATAATGTCAAACATAAACATGTCATAAATATTCCTAGCATAAGCATGGCATAATGTCAAACATAAGCATGGCATAAATACTTCTAGCATAAACATGGCATAATGTCAAACATAAGCATGGCATAGGTAAAGTTCAATTTGTTCATGGCATAAACATAAACAAGTCATGTTCATAAGGTTTCTACATGTTTACAAAGGGGATACTTTGTTACTAACACAAAAGCATAGTTCAACTTAATCATGGTTTAAGTCTAATCACATAACGATGGTATAAATATACTTATGCATAAATATTCCTAATCATGGTGTTTGCTTTAAACTTGCAAAAAAGGGATTTTTGAGTCTAACCTAGCCATGTCTCACATATGTCATCATATAATTCTTTTAAACAAGATAGACTTAATTCATAGATTTCAATTATGCCAAATATCATTCATAGCCTAGCCATATTCATAAGCATGACTTAATACATGGATTATGGTGTCAAAATTCCGACATAGTTTCATATGAACTATAACAACCAAACTTGTCTCAATTGCTTGCAAAACGATTTATGCACAAAGTATACATCATGACGACATAATAACAGAGCCCCAAACTTGCATAAATTTCACTCAACTACATACATGTAGCTTCAACATAGATTACATAATTTGCGCAATATTCCAAACGTATATTTGCATAGAACTACCGCATGTAGTTCTTTATAATGAATAACATAATTTTGCACAAACATGAATTACTTCCATCGCCACAATTCAAGCATACATATCAACACAGTTGTTTATTATACCAAAGTAATACTCTACTTACAATGGTTGCGGCAAATTCTCTAATTAAGAGATATGATTCCTTTGTTGAATTGATTAGCTTTAGGTTGCTTGAATTGCTTTAGGCTTTAGAACTTTCTTCCTAACTCTCTCTCTAGTCGGCGGCTACTCTTTGTCGTTCCTCAGCAACATGGCGGCTATAATCTTATTTTGAATGAATAGATTAGGGTTTAGTCTAGGGTTGTTTATATAGAGGTTAGGAATTGATTAGAACCATTGATGTTGCTAGGTTAGATCGTAGCCATTCATTAGATAGAGAGACCAATTAAAACTTGCCACCTAGCCCTAATGACAAAGCAACCCACAGAAATTCGACCAAACACAGACCAGGCCAGCCAGGAGGGACTGGGTTCGATTTTCAAAAATTAAACTTTAAATTGAGCTGTTTTAGTCTATTTGAATTTTATCTATTGTATACATATATTTTTGCATATATATATATATATTCTCATATATATACATATATTTTCTTTATTTCCTTATATGTACGTTCTTATCCTTTCAAAATTTGAATTTGTATACGTACATGTATTTGCATGCTCAGTTGGCCCTCTCTAAAACAGAGATAAAAATTATGTCGCCGCCGGGGTTCGAACCCCCGACCTCCATGCTACAAATCCAATGCCTTAACCAACTGAGCTACAGAGGCTTTTGTTAATAAGTCTTAGAATAATAATAATTATTGTCCTCTCCTTACTTCTCTTTTTTCATGTTTTACTGTAATATTTAAATTAAAGATATCTTCTTCATACGTTATCCGTTTTGCGCAAACTCGGACTCTATCTCAAGCAGAATTCCGAGAGGAACGCAATGGTGATGTCCGTTTCCCTTAATTTTTCTGTTATAATTTAATTATACTTTAATTTGTTAATTTACTGTTAACGGAAAAATCCGGGGTGTTACACTATAAGTAACCTGTGTAATATGTTAAATATGTAGGGTTAAGTAAATCAATTAAAAACTATAGGGTTAAGTAGATCTGTTTAGTCTGTTGGGGTTATATAAACATGTTAAGCTGTAATACTTAACCTGTTTAATCTGGTGGGATAATATGAACCTGTTAACCTGAACTTAATCGGTTAATCTGTGGGGTTAGGTGAACCTTTTAATCTGAAAGGCTTAACCTGTTAAAAATCCTAGTTAATTGGGGGACACAAATTTTAGGGGTTTAGCTTGTGTCATCTGTTGTGTGGGTCCCATATCAGTCGGTAACCCATTATGGTATTAAAAGGGGACCCCGCACTAGGTAGAGGTCAGGGCACGTATATTGAACTAATAATAAGAGGTTCATATGAAAAGGGGGTGTATAGGGCGATTTCCAACGGAATCATGACCGTGCATGGGTCAGGTCTGTGGGGGAAAGTAAGCCACTGTAGCACCAATAAATAGGTCCGTGTCCTTCTATAGGTTGCCACTTTAGTAAGTAATACACCCTACAATGGGGCCGACACAGGGTATTTACACATTAGGGAGCCGATCGCTTAAGGGTAGTAATCATGGTACATCTAGACCTATCTGTTTCTGTTAGGGTACCCGTTATTTCAGTTTGGGGGTAACACCCGTTATTTCTATAGAGGTACATGTTATTTCTGTTTGGGGTAAAACCCGTTATGAAACTAGAGTACACCTAAAACTACCATTATGTTTCTGTTGGGATCATTCTGTTTTTGTTATATTAGGGAACACCTAATCCTGTCACATATACGTTGTACTAGTATTGATGCAAAGAAATGTAACTGAGAAGCATAGTTTACTCCGTTTATTCTACTTATCATGTTCATCCTGTTTATACCTGTTATATATTACCATTATCTCTCATCCAGTTTATTTACATATCTTGATACTTTTACTTCTTTATATGCTAAAAGTCACTGGACTCACAAGACTTTATGTCGGACCCTTTTTGTTTCTCTTTCTCCCTTTCCTTCCCCCTAGGTTCTCAGGGTAGAAACGCTCAGGCATGATTAGGACTTTCTCTCTCTTCTATTTCTGCTTGGATTTGGATCTGCTTTGATGTATCGCTTCGGCTACTTGTCTAGTTTGTTATGGCTATTATTGGGGATTATGATTTTACATTTCTGTATTCTGATGGTTTTTAGCACATGACAGATGTTTTGGTTTCATGTATTTGGCTTCAGTATTTTATCTTGATGTTGTAACTGGTTTTGAGACTATGATGTTTATCTACTGAATAGTGAAGTTTTAAATTTTCGCTGCTATATTTTATATTTGTCTTATGAGATTCTGTTTTTGTTTACCTATAACACTTCATGAAACTTAATGTAATCTAATAAAGAGTAACATTAACGGACGTGGTGTGTCACATTTGAAATCACAGCTGAAGGATACAAGATCGAATAAAAGTTTTGAAAATTGTTTTAAAAAATAAAGTGTTTTCAAAGAAAGTTCTGTTTTTGAAAAACATATTCCACAAAGATATATAAAATATCTTTCTGATAATTTTACTTTCAAATGAACTTAAATAATTTTAATTTCAAATAAACTCGGAATGGTAATAACACATCAGAACGGTAATAACTTTACTTCATCTTGTTTCTGTAAATAAAATAATTTTACTTCATCTGAACGGTAATAACACATCAGAACAGAAACAAAATGAACTTTTATTACTTTCAAATAATTTTACTTCATTTACATTGATTTATCTAAGTACATATCATAGTATAAGCGGAATAACTAAATCTATAGATGTCCAAAGTGCTCCAATTCCAGCTCCAACTTAAATCCAGTATTGCTCCAAAATATAGCTCCAATTTATAACTACCTAACTACCAGGTTGCCCATGTGGAAAAAAAGGAAACCTAGAGTTTAGTGGGAAAAACAATAAACTCCGAATCAGTCACGAGATTGGTGTGAAAACTTAAAATAGTTATAAGTTAGGTAATTCATAAGACCACATCGTATAAAGGAGGAACGGGTTTTTCCCTTATGAATACCAATGCAAAAAAATTGTAATACTTTTTAGAAAATGAAGCAATCATAAGGCTCGTCCCACATCACACAATGCAAGTGCACTCTATACGGAGAGTTTTGTCCTTATGATAACCAAAAATGCTTGATACGCGAAAACCATTTGATATTATTATTAGTGCATAGTGTGGAAAACCATTTCGTAAATAAATATATCAATCATAGCCAATGTAATTCTGTATCCTATTATGTTGACGTATAAGTATACAACTGAAATTGTATGGGCACGTAGTGGAAAATTGGATAACAACAATAAACAAGGTAAAGGATCTTTCCTTATCCGACGGGAACACCTCTAGAGGGATGTGCCTGTGAAAAAACAGCTCATGCTTTCTCAACTACACAAGGCTGGACCATCTCTATATGCTGACTGTGCTAGATGGCAACATGATGATTACATTCCTCGGTGGTAACCAACCTTTAACCGAGCACTCGTTTCCATTATCCACATAAAGTAGAATTCCATACAAGTAAATACCTGTGCTCCATACGATGGTACATTTTTTTATCTAGAAGGGAATGACCATACCCTAATGGGCGTGACCCACATACTATTGCTACCATAATCCTGTTTTAGGCCATTACCGCGTTGTGATGCTTGACGAAGTCTCGTTACACAAAGTTATGCTTTATCCTAAAGCCATGCTTTAATCATATACAACTCAATCACTTGGCATCCCGCATTGTCATTTCATAATATATAATTGATAATTACTAACCATAAAATCTTTGAGATTGTACGTCTCAATGAAGGGCGTTAAGATAAGAGAACATATTCTGCTACCAACAGAAAACTATTTAGTAAATATCAATCGCACATTACACAATACAATGTCAGACACACATCCGCACAAATCCGTTCTGGGTCTGAACGAAACCGAAGGCGCTTTATTCCTTGTCCAATAAAGGATATACGCCCTTGCAAATCCGAAAATTCTCCAAATATGTCCGGACTTATCATTAGATATATATAATCTCAATATTGGAGCAACCTAGTGAAGAGAAAGTCAGTAGGCTAGTTCTTTTAATGTGAAGATTTCCGGTCTTCAATCACTATCTTCAAATATCCTTTCTTGTTTCATCACATTATATTATTATTTGGAATGGTTTTCAGACGTAAGTTCCGATCTCGGACTTTCCGAATAACAAGCTACATTTTAAAACGATATGGATATATCAGATTTTAGTTAATTCTCAACGCATATTAACTTTTGAAACTTCTATTCATCATTAAAAACACTCCATTATTTATTTGAAATGATTTAACAAAGGTTGGATATCGATTATCAGTTTTAAACCCTTCAAACTCAATTTCTAAGTAAAAGCGTTTTAAAGACGTTACTAAAAGCGTTACAAATATGCTATTTAAATTAGTTTGATGACAATAACTTTAAAAATCTATAATTTCTACCCAAGTAATTTATTATGATTTACCAAAAAATTCCTTATTTTTAATAATTTTAATATAGCCATTTTAGTTGATTTCCAAATACGGTCACTATACGACACTACCGCGATTTTTATTGAAAATCGTTTTGGACATAACATGAAAACTATACTAAATTAGAAAATTATTTTTATATTTTAAAACTATTGTTATAAGAAAGCAAAAAAAAAATTGTTTTAGGAAAATCCAATTTTAAATGAATCTGTTATAGCAGTAAACTGTACGGTCGTATTTCGCGAACTACCGCAGCGTGACAAACACTACTGTAACCGTATTTTGAATTTATATTAAAAATAATCCGATTTACTTCAAAATTGTTTAGAAATTTTTTAAAAACTTATATAAAACTTTTCAAAACAAAATTTCATAGTTTCAACTTAAAATTCGAATATTCATTTTTTTATTCATATTATATTATTATTTAATCATTAAAATACTATTATTTTTCGAAAATTAATCTTTTGAAACCCAACGTTTAGACCAAAAAATGGTTCTAACACGTAATAGACTAGGATTTGAAGAGATTAATGAAGAAATATAAATTAAAAAAGTGAAACAATCAGAAAACACACAATATTTATAGTGGGTCGACGTTAACGAGCCTACGTTCACTTTATAATTCTTCTATTCAACAAAGAATACAATTACAACACTTGAAATCCTTCTACACTCAAGATACAATCTAAATGATCTCAAATGTATGGAAATTCACTCAAATATTTTTGGAAATGAGTTTGGGTGGAGTTTCAATGGTGGATGGTGTATGGAGCTCCATTGTTTCAAGTATCAAAAGTCCTTCTCCAGGCCTTCAGATCGTATTTTTATAGGATCAAGCTAGGAAAAATAAGGGAACAGTTATGTTTGTATGGCATTCGACCCACATTCTTCGGTGGTGAGTGGAAGGCGTTTCATGTGGAAGGTAGGATCGGGTCGTGGAACATGTGGTAGAGATCTCTGGCATTCAGACGGTCGTGGAGTACGTGGGCAACTGTTTTGTGCGGGGTCGAGATGAGGGATGGGATCGAGCTGTTCGACCCAATATTACTCGAATCGAGAACGTGCGATCTAAATCCCTGCTTCTTTTAATTCTATGGTGTAGGAAGTTATCTGGGTGGTGGCAACTTCGATCCAACCCGAAATAAGTTATTTGCATAATCATGACTTTTGATATCTAAAACTTGTGAGTATGATTATTAGAACCTTGGACCGCCTTGCTAAATGGCATGCTAACATTTTTGCCCCTCCAGAAGTATGTCTTATCACGAATGAGATGTGCTTTGAACTTGTCGCGCTGTCCATTCCTTAATAAGCAACAGTCAAGTCTTTCCGTGAAGTTGTGACTCTTGATTTCGCATACCATATATAAATAGAAGATTACATATATGATTGTCTTTGTTGTAATTGGCAATTCATGGTCTTCAGTTAGAGCACAGATAGATTTACAGGCAAATCCTTCAACCTTTGTCGAATCAAAATGTCAGAGTTACCTATTTAAATCGTGTTAATTTGTCGGTTCTCATATATGATCACATACATACAAGTCAATCTGAATAATTCCTTTTTGATTATTGAAATTCAATCAAAACATATGTATATGACACATCACCATGAACATGAAGTAGTTGTTAAGTATGTCCCTTATTTCTTTCAATTTTCAACTCTTCCTGGTTTGCAATTTTTTCAGATCGAAAATTTACTGTTCTTAGGATCAGATAACTTAATCCAGTGTAATGCTCGATCTGATCTGTTCCCTCACTTATCATATTGGCCTTAAACAATGTGGTCAACCTGTCTATTTAAGGAATACGAACGGTAAACCACTCCACCTGTCTTTTTACCATTTACTCTGTTCTGCCATCGAATTCCGAGCTTGGAAAACCCTATCCCTGAAAATATCTAAAATCCGCTTCTATCTCGATCTTGATTCGAAGGTGGGTTGTTGATTCCCTTGATTCATGTGTTAACTTAAAGTCTCGTATGACTTCAAACCCAAAATCACTCAATTTCCTTTGATTTCTTCATAACGCTGATGTTTTGGGCCTTCGGGATTGTCATCGTCACCAGTGAAGTCAGAATCGCCACGGATGATGGTGACGGTGTTTCTGGTCTCCTAGAAACATTGAAGGTGTCGGCTCAGAGCTTGTTCTTCATTTCAGTGGGTTGGAGACGAAGAGGAATACGATGGGTCTTCGATGATGAAGGAGGGGAGGAAGGAAGGTAGTTGGGTTTAATTCATATGAATGGGTGAACCAAAGAGTCAGAGAGGCTACATATGCCTAGAGCTTCGTGGGATCGGATCGAGTATTTTCGATCCGAAGCTACTCGACTTGAGTTGTTCAACCAAATAAGAACGCCTGGAGTACTCGATCCGGAAATTTTGACCCAAACATAAGCAACCAATTATGACTTTCACATACATATGCATATATCCAGATCGAAAAGCGAGGCAATACAACAACTATCCATCATATACATACAGTTTGATCGATACCAACATATTGCACATTCTCGTGGACAATTAGGATAGAGCTTTTCAGAATTCAAACTTAAATAGTACATCATATTTACTCAGAAATCCTGGACTTAAGGACATAAATTTTCGCAACACTACGATGCATATTAAACAATTTCATATTTTCGTCGCTGCTTTCCTTTACGTAATTTATCACATCTGCACACACACATGGGGGTACAAGATATTTTACTCTAATCTTCAACTTTTCTTGGATAGTACAAGCTTGTCTATAAGGTATCCCATAAGGTATTCTGAGTCTGAGAAAGGAAAGGCTCCAGAGACATCAACCAATCACAATATTCTTCCATTGGATTCTAATCAAATAGTATTGATCCAGAATTTGAAGTTGATATCCATGTGGAGGTAGAATCCTCCAAAGAAGGAATTTCAATGGATGAGGAAGTAAGAGTAGGAGACAATAGAGTTCCCAACACTTTCAATGATACAATCTTTCTGGAAGAGCCCAACGACTCTTGTGTATCCACTACCAATGAGTCAAGCCTTCGACGATTATGTCTGAAACATGGGATATCTTGGGATGAGGTTTGAGTTGCCGATAATATCTTAGACAAAGCTCACAATCCTCTAGAGGGATATACGGCGATAAGTCGACAGATGTGCTTGGTCGGAAGCATTCCTCTAGTTTCCCCTTTCGTCGTCGATTTTCCTAGACGATTGAAAAAAGCTCGCATGCAACTTCATCAGACAACATATTCATATTTGTACACCATATACATTGCATATATGGAAGTGCTAGGTGTGGATCCCACCTATACAGATATAACTTTCTTCTAAAATTTCAAGCATCAAAAGGACGGGAATCCTTCCTTTATTTTGAATATGCACCTAAAAGGAAGATTATCATTGAGGGAACTAGTAATGTGGGCAACATAAGGCCCAATTGGTTCTACATTCGACATCAAGTTGGATTGCCAGGAGATGGCTTCAATCAGGTGAGCTCCAAGTCTTGCTTTCCTTACTTTAACCTTGCTTACAAGCTTTCTAACTTTCTTTAATGTTTTCAGTTCCGAATCCAAAGAAACTGCAAGGCCAAGTGTATCAAGATCATCTGACCACTCTATTGAATGCCCCCATTGGCTTTGTTATGTGTTAAGAGCTGCTTAGTTGATGAATTTCTTCACCGGTACCACTTTCTTAGTCCGCAACGAAGTATATGAGTTGGTAGAGGCGTGCTCCTATATATGTGCCCCCATCTCAGATTCCCTGGCGCCAGCATGGATTAGAAGTGTGCCCCAGTCGAGGGACAGGCAGCAATGTCATATGAGGCTGGGGATGGCTCAGATAGTAATGATCACATAAGTTCCTGTTAAGAACCCCAATCGAGAGAGAGTGAAATCTCCTAAGAAAGAGACTGGTGAAGTACTCAAGATTCTCTAATAAACATATTTATAGAGGAGCTTCTGGAAAAGACAACCAAGGAGGAGTGTAGCGGTCTTTCTCCTAAACATACATCTACTGCAGAGAAGCAACCTTCTCCCATGATTCCACCTCCTGCTAGATCACCAGCCTACGAACCCCATCAAGAGAAATTAGTGCCTCCATTTAAAGGCTTCGGTGATCTTCCTTTGCCAGATACTATACATTCTTCCCAAGATATCGGCTCCGGTTCGTTTATCCCAGCTTCCAAGGAAGAAATCACACCTACTAACACGGGGAAGACGACACCTATTAGCTGAATTCTGGGCTTCGGTCCGTCGGGGGGACCACTTAGGACTCACACGACACGAACACTGCACGTCACAACACTTGTGCGCTATACTATTTCTTGATTCTAATATTAGCTTGTGTTAACTTGCATGTACGATGTCTCCCCGAAGTTACGACCCTAGAAAGCTCTGTCAGTCTCTCGAAATCTTATTCCAACGTCGAGCATGATTATGAATATGATCGCGAGTGATATAAGGCGTTATCAACAAAGGTATTTTCCTACCTCACACTCATGCTCTCTAGTTCGTTTTGATTCTAACAAGCATAAAAGCTATCAAAGCCACCGTAAAGGGGATAAGCATATTTCCAAAGCCCTAGTTCCTCCAAAAAGAGTCACATCCTCAGGGAAAACCTCCAAGAAACATTCTGATCCCAGGGAAAATCCAAAAATAAGGATAGTGCATCTATCGTTCCATCCAAGCGTAAATCCATCGATATTTCCAAGACAAGGCCCATGGTTCTTGATGCCTCAACTACTAAGAGGGTAAATTTTTTGAAGGAACAATTTCTTAACTATCACTTTGGGAATATGCATTTCGTGCCTAAACTCCAACCAATCCCTGCGATTTGTCCGTTAGTGTCAAGGCACAAATAGACTTTGTTGACCAATAGTACAAGGAAACCTGTAAGTTTGCCCGAAAGCTATCCAAAATCATAAAGAACCTCTAGCTGGACTTGGACAATCAAAGGCATATGTGGGAATGCGATATGTCGCATGTCAAATTCAGTGAGAAAGAATGCAAAGACGTTCAGGCAGAACTTGCACTCGTAGAACATGACACCGAGAAATATAAGAAATTGCACGACGAGCTACAACAACGCTTCCATAACGAGCTTGACGTCAATGGCAAAGAGCGTACAACCCTCAAGGGATAATGTTAAAGTGTTACGGCTGAAAATACTAATTTGAAACTATCTTGCACTCGGCTTGAACAGGAGAAGGCCGAACATGATAAGGAAGTTGCCAATCTAAAAGCCAAGCTGGCTAAGGATGAGGAGAGGGAAAGAAAAGCTGAGGATAACTCACTAAAGCCTAAGAAGATCTAAATGGCGTGGGACATCTTATAATGTCTTTCTTTGCAAAGTCTTTCGAACCCATGACATATACTAGGTGCAGGACTATCCCATGACACTAGTTGATGCATGGGGTGAGCTTGTTGACGAAGAGAAGCATAAGTTAATGGTGGAAACTGTGGATAAAGAGGAGTTGATGAGAATGATCTAAGGGGTGATGAGCTTGAGCGTCTGGCAGAAGGAAGTAGGCTACCAACGGAAGTTGAGGAAGTCGTGAAGCATTAGAATAAAGGCAAAGATGCCATTAAAGGTAGCTCTTCCTCTACAGTGCAAAAGGCTTGGAAGATAGAGGGGTACGACTGTGAGCGTCCAGGATTTACCGCACACACACTCCTATCCCCTATTACTGAAGCTACTATGGTGTGTCATCTGTTATGAGGCTTCCAATTGAGAGGCCTGTTATTTCTCCGGAGCTAATAAACATTGCTCTCCCTGCTTTAGGTACAAAGCCTGTTGATGTGGCTAAGGAGTAGGAGACAAAGTCACCTGATGAGCCTTTAGTGCTTCCCAGTGGTGATGCTCCGAAAGAGGGAGAGATGATAACTGCACAGAAAGATCTTGACACAAAAGATAGCGATGACGATGTCATTTATGTTGAGGAGTTCGGTAAGACCAGGGAGCTAACACTTGCTAATATGATGGCAAAAAATGAAGGCAAGCTCTTACAAATCAAGATCGAAACCTTATATGTGCCACTTCTTGCTAATCCCCTTAACATGGTCCTCCCTTCCAGCATAAAAGTTTCCGCTGATACCCCCCATTACAGGACCTAAGCTCTAAGCCTAATCATGAACATGAAGAATCTTCATTTGGGAAGAAACAAAGGAAGAAACGTATACTTACCAAGACAGAGTAAGAGGAGCAAAAGAAGCTCAGGGAGCTCAAGAAGAACAAGACATCTAAGTCTTAAATGTTGTCGAACTTATTTCCTTTAGTTTTCCAGTGGCCTGTTGTGGTTGTTGTGAGTGCGACCCTTACATTTTTGTTTTGTTGTCCTATATAAACCTACGACTTGTAAATAAAGAAAAGTTTTTGCAATATCATATATTTGCAAGTTTATTTATCGTTTTCCATTCAATGTACTTGCAATCAAAATATTACTAAGTTAAGTAGTAAACTATGAATCACAATGCAAATTGTTGTAGCCTGGAGGTGTGGTATGTATGCCCCTAATCAATCTTGAACTAAGAGCCAAGTCAGTGGCTTGTTCGAGATTGATTAATAAATCCATGCCCATGCCCCCAGCGTTGGTAGGGGAGTATATGAGGTTCATGCTCCTACCCCCACCCTTTTATGGGTCATAAGCTAAGTGTATTGGACGTCTGATCCAAATGTCTTTATACTCTCCCATCACGATTTTGAGTTAGCTTCACTATTTACAGTGATCTTAAACTATGGCCCACCATTCACGCTTACCCCGATATTACATACTCTCTCAAGTCACGAGAGTTAGAGACACGTGTGTGAACGGTCATGTCATTTGCTTTGGGTATTAATTCTGCACTTTGAGTCTTAAAGTGAGATCTACTGATTCGAGTGTCAGTATCAAACTTGAATCTAGTCCATACTCCTTTCAATCTCCAAGAACCGGAATTGGTCAGGTAAGCGGTTGAGCTTCGCTTTCCTAGGCTTCATTCTTCTGTCCCCATATCTGGGGCAGAGTTCGCAATTAGAGACAAGAGGATCATATCCTTACTTTTTGTACTCATCTTGTCGAAATGCGGGAAGAGTTAATGTAACACACGTAAAATTCATAAGTACTAATAATAAATAAATAATTAAAAATAAGTAATTAAATAGTATGGTTGGAAAATGAAATTTTGCAGTTTTAGGATTTTGGCTATGAAATTCTTTTATTTGGATTCGTGGCAAAATTCTAAATCGTTTTCATATATATTTTGCTGAATGATCAATGTATGAAGAAGTTATGAACAAATTAATTTGGACAGTAAACGTAGAATATATATATATATATATATATATATATATATATATATATATCTATGTGTATGTGTCCAAGATAAATTCAAAAGAAAGAGGGAGAATTTAAATTTTGAATTAAAGATAAGATTAGGCGAACAAAATATATTGTATATATGGAATAAGAATAAGAGATTAAGGAATGTATTAATTAAAATAAACAACTCCGCAACGTAGCTTAAGGGGCGGTCGACCGCCAAGATTGACCGCTCGGCGCTGGACAACCCAATAAATCTAGCTGGTTAGGGTTTTTCTAAGAGGTTATATATACAAAAAAGGCTTGGATTAATTCTTAATAATCCAATGGTTTATGCTCACATGGGAAACTATATATAGCCCCTCATATCACACTATAAAAATCCTAATCATTCTCTATCCCTGCCTCCATGCTGCCTCACTGCCATTACTAAAGTCCAGAGAAAAATAAAAGGAAGGGTTAAGGATTTCTACTATTCCTCCAATCCTATTCTTAATCTCTCTCTATTCTAATTCATATAAGTTTAGTATTCTGGAATTTGGCATATATATATATATATATATATATATATATGAGATTCTAATACATGTCTCTTATATATATATATATATATATATATATATATATATATAATTAGGAGGATTATCGGAGCACGTTTGACCATAGAGGTTAAAGCACAGATCTAGATCTACTATAGATTTGTCTCTATTCTACCTAGATATGTGAGTGGAATATCATTTACTTAGGCATATTCATATTTTTATTAGGTTATCATGTTGAAAGATATACCTAGGAGGATTTCGAAATCTAATAATATAAATATTAAAACCCCAAATCCTCTGTCTTGTATTTGCGTATGAATTGACATGATTATTTGGGTTTGGTGGACTTTTTGGATTTTAATATTGGGTTAAACATGAAAATGGGCGTTGCTGCTATTATTTCTATTTTGTATAATTCCCCTTTATCAATCATTTGATTATAACCTAAAGGGGTTTAGATATGGGTATTTCATGATTTGATTAGGTTTGGATTATATTTTGAATCCATACGTATTCATACTTGAAATATGTCAAATATAAACGTTTTTATGTGCATAATACCCGAAAAGGGGTGAAATTGACAAAGTGGAAATTATAAACATACATATGTAAATGTATGTAATACTGCATTTTTAATCCAGTATTGAAATCATTCCAATAAGCCTAGGATGCAAGTTGAAAGTTTGTATGAATGTATATTTTCCATCCACTACTATATGTTATCTTGTTATTATGCCATCATGCCTAAGTTGTAGCGGTAAAAGTATGGAAAAATTAACTTGTATACCTTGATTTGGACAAATTGACAATTGGCACCTCGTTAGAACGTTTCCTCATTTATACGAATATTTACATTAATTAGGCGATATAATTATTTTACTTATATAAACGCAATCGATGTTGTACTAACATAATAAATGCGATTAGGTTAGAATTCGAATTTGAAATGTCCCTGTAATAAATATATATGTTTGATTGCTTGTGTGTGCGTATATAGAATGACTTTAAATACATATAAATAGTGACACATAGACACGAGGTTAGCTGCCAATTGTGGTAGAAGTCTGTCTGGAACCGACCGACAAAATTCAGCAACCACAAGTAGGCCCAAATAGTGTGAGATGTCTAGGTGCCATAGGCTATTCAAAAACTTAGTACACTAGACACGAGGTTAAACCAACTTGTAGTAGAAGTCTGCCCGAAACCGACCAGCATGTCCAGCATCTACAGATATACAGTTTAATGTGAGAGGTCTAGTGTGTGTGTGTGTGTGTAACTATATATATAAGTCTATTGCGTGTGAAAATAAGTAGGTTTACCCTTGAGAAGGTCTGAAGTGGCTGACTCTCTTTCTATCTAGTTTGGATCTTAATTGGTTGGGACTAGGATCCCTCTGAAGGTTTTACTCCTTGGAGAGGAACCAAAGTCATGGGACCCCACCCTTATTAGATTTGAAGTAAGTCTTTGGGTCCTCCTTCTCTAAAAGTGGTTAGGCATAAATGGTAATGGAGTAGGGTAGTTCATGGAGATGTCCACTTCCTCTAGAGGCTTGTAAGGGCTCAACTGGGGACAGTTTGGTATTTGAAAGATATGTGGCCATTGCATGCTCACCAACTGTCTAAGAGAAATCTTAAGCGATATAGGTGTCCTACTATAATATTAGTTAAGTAGTAACGTTCGCAATAATACTTCTCGTATTACAAGTGAGAGTATAGATCTAAGAACATTAACATATTAGGACGGAGTCAAAAAGGGCTAGGGGTCCACTTCAGGGTTATAAGAGATCATAGGAATCCACCTTTAATAAGGCCATAAGTGACACAGAATGCCACTTCGTTGGTTCTTTACCCTAAAAATACTAATGAGCGATTGACTTGGATATCCACCCCATTGGTTAGATACTTGGTGTTTGTTTGAATCTTATGTGCTATGTAGACATACCTTGACATATGTAACCTACTAAAAATATAGGGTATGGATTAAGTAACACCATATTTCAATCACGCAGAACTTTATGTTCTGACCCCTCTCCTTAACGTCTCCAACAGGTCAGTAGATGGGGTAAAAGCCATGGACGAAGTCATGATTGAAGCTAATGAAGAAGACAAAGTTGTTATGCTATTGTTAATAATTATTGCTTTACTTTTTTGGAAACTTGTCAGAATGATCTATTTGATGTACCCATTAAAGTGATGTAACTATGCCTGTTGTATTTCTATGATTTTTAAATAAGTGGTACATCTTATTTCAGTATTATATTTTCTCTTTCTGCTGACTAAGAATTCCATTCAAAGTATATGTTAGTATTATCTGTGCAAATGTAATCTTTATAATAGTTGAAGTAAGTAATATTGAGTAATTAATAATCAGTAATTCGTTAATAAATTAATAATCAATAATAAATAAATTAATACTAAATATTTAATTAATAAATAATAATTTATAAGTAAATCGCTATTGAATACTGTAATAGTTATTAATTACAAAATTTTATAAAAAATGTTGATTAATTGAATGATAATTAAATAATAATAGTTGAAGTTAATATTAAAAAATTATAAAGATGGTACATATTAATATATTTTACTTACATAAAATGGTAAATGACAACAATTTTATTTATATAATTACACAAGAATAGCTATAACTTAACACTGCTGATTTCGATTTCTCATATCATTTTATTTCAAAATGGAACAATTCTGGCCTCGCACTACTTATTTTCTAATTTCCTTGTAACTGGTCGTGAATTAACACGATCTCCGATGTTACCGCACTCCATATACTTCTCAGCTTGTTTTTCCACTGAAAGATAATTGCCTTCGTTCCACCAAACCCTAATACCTAAAACGAGAATGCTGTTTCAACCGGTGAAATCTTCACCGGGATAATGCGGAACGAAGGCGAACCGCATGATTTAGAATTTTCAACAGGATATTTGCTGTGTATTTACAATTCTGCCCCTGAATTTCTTGCTTTTTCTACTGCATCGTGCATTTCCACCGCTTTTCATGCTGGTCGAACAAGCAATGTCCTACCTAAAATTGCAAACCAAATTTCTGTTTTTGGTTTGCTACCGACAAAATTATGTCTCTACATCTCCTACATACGACCTCGATGCTTATTCCTCTTCGTCTACTATCATCCTCTTTTCCGTTAAGCCAACCCTAAGCAAAATTCGACAAGGCGACCTGTACTTGCAGCACCAATGTGCCGAATTGATGACGATCAATGTTTGATTCTATCGATTGCAAACTCAATTGCCCATCGGTATATGCGAAACTGTGGAATTCTACATTAAAGTTTCTGTGTTGCTCAAACAAAATAATGCGCAGGTATTACGACTCAAGTACTAATTGTTTATCCACCCATATGCTGATCTTCATTCACTCTTTTATTACATTTTTTTTTCTCCTGAAAAAATCAATTTTGACCGTCCTATATTCAGTATGAAATTTAGAGTAATATTACCATGTTAATCATTGTCAACCCTGTTTTATGAATTTTTGATTTTATTGTGTAATCACTTGCTGTAGTCTAATGAAAAATATCCATAGCTAAATCAAATAGTTTACGAATTTTGTTGTTGGTTTATCATTCATAAAAATATTTTTCCTTGAACAACCGAAACTGTTTCTTATCTATGAGGATATGATGCATCTATTTTGTAATTAGTTATCTACTACATGTAACTATATTAGAGAGTGTATTTTCTTAGCGAAAAAAGCAATTCCATTTTGTCCTTAATGTTGTCTCCATATAACGGACTATTTTCAAAAGGATTACTTCAGTGATTTAATTATGTAATGTCCTTAATGTATCTATTACATCGTGGAAGTTCATGTACCCAAAAGGGTTTTGATATTAGGTGATGTCTGCAAATAGGAGAAGAAAAACAAATAGATATGGTACATTTATTTTTCTTTCGGAATTCTAATTTGTTGATCTGCATGATTTAATTTTTTGTGCACACGAACTTGGTTCTGAGGAGAAATTTCTATCATTTGAATTGTATTGGAAGTTCATGTTCCCATAGGTTTTTGATATCAGGTGACCACCGAATATGAGAGGAAATCAAATTGATATGGTTATTTTTTTATCTTATGAAATTCTAAGTTGTGCGCAATTTCATTTTTTTTTTTTTTTGGCATTGCTGAACTTGCTTCTGCGGGGAGCATCCTAAGTTTGTGCATTTGAATTGTATTGCGTTATTTTTTAATACCCGCGATGACAATAAAAAGGTTGGAATAATCTTGTTATTTTTTACTTATAAACGTTGACCTTTACTATCACAATGATTCTTAAATCACCTTGGGTGTTAAGCAATCTAGCAGGAGCTGTCCACAAGCAGCATTGAACTGATTTTATTTTTTAACCCAGAACAGTGTTACGTGTGTGATGAGTTACTTGAGCATAGGCTCTGATGTTTTGCCTTCCTTCTAGCACTATAACCTGCTTCTACTTCGCCTTTTATAAGCTATCATGTGTCTTTATTTCAATACTTTTTATACTATTTCTTTGGTAAAGGTTTCTACAACTTGATTATTTGTAGTATAAGATACTGTTCTCAAGTTAGGATCAACTACTAATGAAACATCAAATCATTTAATGAATTAGTTTTAGTATATGGCAACAGATATACGCACCAGAAATTTATGTGGAATACCGTCATCTGCTCTAAAAAAACGAATATTTTGTAAGTTAGTTCTGTAGGTGGTAAATGTCATTGGCAGTTGTGAACTTTGCATGAGTTATTTGATTGCAAATTATGTCGCATAATAGCACAGCCTACTCCTACAGTTTTTGTTAAAATAACAGAGAGGGCGGAAATAGAGAATGATCGAAAGCCTTGAGGCGTGTTAAACACTGTCCGAAAACAATATTTCCGTAGCACAGGAAATTTGTTCGCAGGATACAACAAGGCTCGAGATTTCTTGTGAGAGAGAAGGAGAAGAGATCGGTACATGTATATATACTGTGCGGAGAGAGCCGCATTTTATAGAGAAGATGGTATCGTTTGGGAAAAGGCACGTCTGTTCAGAAAGATGCAACTGATTTTATTTTTTAACCCAGAACAGTGTTACGTGTGTGATGAGTTACTTGAGCATAGGCTCTGATGTTTTGCCTTCCTTCTAGCACTATAACCTGCTTCTACTTCGCCTTTTATAAGCTATCATGTGTCTTTATTTCAATACTTTTTATACTATTTCTTTGGTAAAGGTTTCTACAACTTGATTATTTGTAGTATAAGATACTGTTCTCAAGTTAGGATCAACTACTAATGAAACATCAAATCATTTAATGAATTAGTTTTAGTATATGGCAACAGATATACGCACCAGAAATTTATGTGGAATACCGTCATCTGCTCTAAAAAAACGAATATTTTGTAAGTTAGTTCTGTAGGTGGAAAATGTCATTGGCAGTTGTGAACTTTGCATGAGTTATTTGATTGCAAATTATGTCGCATAATAGCACAGCCTACTCCTACAGTTTTTGTTAAAATAACAGAGAGGGCGGAAATAGAGAATGATCGAAAGCCTTGAGGCGTGTTAAACACTGTCCGAAAACAATATTTCCGTAGCACAGGAAATTTGTTCGCAGGATACAACAAGGCTCGAGATTTCTTGTGAGAGAGAAGGAGAAGAGATCGGTACATGTATATATACTGTGCGGAGAGAGCCGCATTTTATAGAGAAGATGGTATCGTTTGGGAAAAGGCACGTCTGTTCAGAAAGATGCAACTGTCGCGTATTCGAAATTTAAAAAATAAAATTCGAATTCTGGACCGAAGCGTCTTTGTACGAACAGTCAAGCCCCAAGATGCCCCAAGTGCCCAAGTGCCTATCTATGACTATTAAAATGTAAGCCCAATTAGTTAGCCCATCTCTTATTTATGGGCTTTACTCAATTTGTTTATCATATTGGACAAAACAATATATACTTTCAATTTCCATCTTCTTCTATCATGTGGGACATTTGAACTTCTCCACTATACACAAATTACATAACATTCACCCACTAATTTGTGTATGATATTTTTTTTTTTTCTTTGGATAAACGTTATCCATACAAAAAGGTATCTTTCGATTTGGACCTTTAATTAGTGTACATTAGTAAAAGTTTTAACGAAGTTGTAGGTGTCTGTAAAAGATTGAACCACAACTCTTATCGTAAAACCGAACAGATGACACAGACAAGTTTATCCACTAGATCTCACAAGATTCTCAACACAACCTTAGCACTATTACATACGGCCATGTGCTAATCCTGAATTCATGAACATTTATAAATGTAACACATACATTTATTGAAGCGGCACCACTTCTATGTTCAAATTTGTAAAACCTAATAAATGCAAACTCTGCATTATGCATTTACTCACAAACTAGCCATGATCAATAAATCATATATGGAACTGTGCTAGTTCTTTTAAGCGCTTATCAATAACTTGTTGTTACCCATTTAACTTGAAAACTAACATATTAGTCTGAAGTTGGGTTCCCGTCATTGGCGCTTAGGATTTTAAGTCCCATAAATTTTGTTGTACTTTGCACTAAGTCTCTAGCAAGTGCTTTTGTGAGAGGATCCGCTAAGTTTTCGCCGGATTTTACATATATGATGGTGATCACCCCCTTAGTAATTAAATCTCTCACAAACGTATGTCTTAAACTAATATGTCTAGATTTTCCATTGTAAACATCACTATATGCTCTAGACAATGTTGCTGAACTGTCGCAGTAAATAGAAATAGCAGATAACGAGTGTGGCCATAAATCAATGTCTAATAACAAGTCTCGTAACCATTCTGCTTCCTTAGCTGCGGCGCCAAGAGCTATGAATTATGATTCCATAGTTGAATGTGCTATACATGTTTGTTTCTTAGATGCCCAACTTATGGCTCCTCCCCCTAATGAGAATATCCATCCAGATGTTGATAAGCTCTCATTAGTACTAGACATCCAACTTGCATCGCAATACCCTTCTAGCACACTTGGATAATCAGCATAAACTAATTTCAATTCTTTTGTTCTTTTGAGATATCCAAGGATCCTATTAATTGCTTTCCAATGAAGTATGCTAGGTTTAGACGTAAATCTTGACATCATGTTAACAGCAAAAGCTATATCTGGCCTTGTGCAATATGTGACATACATAAGACATCCAATGGCACTGGCATATTCCAGTTGAGCAATGATTCGACCTTTATTTTCTTGCATTTTCACACTAGAATCAACTGGAGTACTAGCATCTTTGATATTAAGATGTTTGAACTTATCAAGTATTTTTTCAATATAATGGGTTTGGTTCAAGGCATATCCTTTTTCATGTTTTTCAACTTTGATTCCCAATATTGTATCTACCTCATTAAGGTCTTTCATTTTAAAAACTGAAGTTAGATACTTTTTGGTATCGATAATTCCTTTCATGTTGTTACTAGCAATTATCATGTCATCAACATATAAACATAATATCACTATGTAATCATTGGTTTTCTTACAATAAACACATTTATCAGCATTACTATGCCCAAAACCATTTGCCAGAATTGCCTCATCAAACTTCTTATGCCATTGCTTTGGAGCTTGCTTTAAGCCATATAATGACTTGACTAATTTGCATACTTTGTTCTCATTTCCTGGTAGGACAAAACCTTCAGGCTGTTCCATATATACTTCCTCGGTTAAGTCACCATTCAAAAAAGCCGTTTTAACATCCATCTGATGAATGTACAGTTTATATATAGATGCCAACGCAAACAGAGCTCTTATGGATGTGGTTCTTGCAACTGGAGCATAGGTATCAAAATAATCTATGCCTTCTTTTTGTCTAAAGCCTTTTGCTACTAGTCTTGCTTTGTAAGTTTGTATAGAACCATCTGTTCTATATTTCTTTCGAAACACCCATTTACACCCGATTGCCTTTGAACCGGGTGGAAGATCTACTAAAACCCAAGTCTTGTTGGATAGTATAGAATCCATCTCATCATTTATTGCTTCTTGCCAAAAAGCAGAATCTCGTGAAGTCATAGCTTCTTTAAATGTTTTAGGATCGTCATTAATAGCGAGTACCATAGGTGTAACTTCTATGACTTTTGATCTAGTAGCCTCAACCAAAAAAGTAATTGAATCAGAGGAAATGAAATCAGAACTCAAGTGTTTTTCTTTTCTAGTACGCTGACTTCTCCTAGGCTCACTTGGTTCACTATGTACTCTTTTTCCTCCACCAATGTTTTTAGAAGTTTCTTCTTCTATAGACTCAACTGTGCTATGTAGAAATTTATCTTCAAAGAAATCTACATGTATGGATTCCACTATCACATTGGATTCTAAATCCAGTAATCTATATGCTTTTGAGTTTTGTGCATAGCCAACGAATACACTTTTAATACCCCTTGGTCCTAACTTTGTCTTATGGGGATCTTGGACTTTGTAAAATGCTAAACACCCCCATACTTTAAAATAATTTAAGTTAGGTTTTCTTCCATTATTCCAAAGTTCATAAGGTGAAGCCCCAAATTTCTTAAAGGGCACTTTATTATAAATATGACATGCTGTCAACAAAGCTTCACCCCACAAGTAAAACGGTAATTTTGCATTCATAAGCATTGAATTAACCATATCTACCAAAGATCTATTTTTTCTTTCAGCCACCCCATTTTGTTGGGGTGTGTATGGGGCTGTTCGTTGGTGAATAATTCCATTATCCTCACAAAACTGATTGATGATATCTGAAAAATATTCACCTCCTCTATCACTTCGAAGCACTTTAATTCTTTTTTCTTTCTGATTTTCAACTTCAGATTTAAATTCTTTGAATTTGTCAAATGCTCCATCCTTGGTTTTCAACAAGTATACATAAGTGTATCTTGTATGGTCGTCAATGAAAGTGATAAAATATCGCTTTCCTCCTCTTGTTAGTTGACCATTCAATTCACAAATATCGGAATGCACAAGTTCTAGCAAATCACTGTTTCTTTCAACTTTAGAAAATGGTTTTTTAGTCATCTTGGCTTCAACACAAATGTTACATTTTCTGAAATCGTTAACAGAATAGTTAATATAGCCATGTTTCGACATATACTTTAAGCAACTAAAATTTAAATGTCCTAATCTAGCATGCCATAAAGAACTAGGAGAATCAACAACATAAGCAACAGTAGCAATTTTATTAATTGACAACTTAAACATACCATCACATGAGTATCCCTTTCCTACGAATACTCCATTCTTAGATACAATAACTTTATCGGATTCTAGAACAACTTTAAATCCCTTCTTGCATAAAAGATTTGCAGAAACTAAGTTCTTTCTCAAGTCCGGAACATGGAGAACATTGACAAGGGTGAGTTTTTGGCCAGAAGTAAACTTCAATTCCACACTTCCCTTGCCTATAACCTTAGCCGAAGCATGATTTCCCATGAGGACTTCTTCAGGCTCTTTTAATTCATTATAGGACTTGAACAAATTCTTATCATTGCACACATGTACGGTAGCGCCAGAATCAAGCCACCAATCTGCAGATTTTGCCACAGAGGCCATATGAAGTTCTGTGATCATCGCAACAAATTCTTGTCCAGCATCTTCCACAACATTTGCTTTATTATTTCCAGAACCAGATTTGGAGTTCTTTTCTGCCTTTGCCTTGAATCGACAATCTTTGATAAGATGTCCTTTAATGCCACAATAAAAACAAGGCCGATTCTTAGATTTATTCTTGAAATCTTTCTTGTTTGGTTTCAAACTATTGTTTGAATTTCCTGAATTTCCAGAAGTTGGTTCTTTGGAAGAAATGTGATGAACTTTCGATCCTAAGATCGACTCATCTCTGACACGATTTTCACTTTCAATTTGCAAGTGAGTCAAGAACTTGTCAATAGAGAAACTATCTGATGAATGAAGAATTTTCCTTCTGTAATCATTCCAAGCGGGAGGAAGTTTTGACAGAATTGCTCCAACTTGTAGAGCATCAGGAATAGTAATCTGCAGTTCTCTCATTTGGGAAACCAGAATCTCTAATTCACGGATTTGATCCATGATTGGTATGTTATCAACAAACTTAAATTCAAAATATTTTAAGGCAAGAAAACGATCGGTACCTTCCTTCATGTGTTTGTATTTAGACTCAAGAGCAGACCATACCTCTTTTGGCGTCTTATAATTTCGGTACACATCATACAGCCTGTCGGTGAGGGCGTTTAGAATATAGCCCCTGCATAGCTTTTCATCCGTCTCACGCTTCGCTTTGTCTGCCGCAATTTTCTTTTTAACTTCCTCAGAGTCGGTAGGCTTAGAATCTGCAATTGGTTGCAGCGAAGGATCGAGCAAGTAGTGAAGATTCAAAGATAGCAGAAGCCATGTCATTCTGTCTTGCCACCTAGTATAATTTGTCCCATCAAACCTGTCAAGCCTGATGGATTCCTTTCCGTGAATTTGAAGTTGGACATTGGATTTCAGATCTGTCTCCATTGCGGAAGATATTGTTTTCGATTTTTAAAATAACAGAGAGGACGGAAATAGAGAATGATCGAAAGCCTTGAGGCGTGTTAAACACTGTCCGAAAACAATATTTCCGTAGCACAGGAAATTTGTTCGCAGGATACAACAAGGCTCGAGATTTCTTGTGAGAGAGAAGGAGAAGAGATCGGTACATGTATATATACTGTGCGGAGAGAGCCGCATTTTATAGAGAAGATGGTATCGTTTGGGAAAAGGCACGTCTGTTCAGAAAGATGCAACTGTCGCGTATTCGAAATTTAAAAAATAAAATTCGAATTCTGGACCGAAGCGTCTTTGTACGAACAGTCAAGCCCCAAGATGCCCCAAGTGCCCAAGTGCCTATCTATGACTATTTAAATGTAAGCCCAATTAGTTAGCCCATCTCTTATTTATGGGCTTTACTCAATTTGTTTATCATATTGGACAAAACAATATATACTTTCAATTTCCATCTTCTTCTATCATGTGGGACATTTGAACTTCTCCACTATACACAAATTACATAACATTCCCCCACTAATTTGTGTATGATATTTTTTTTTTCTTTGGATAAACGTTATCCATACAAAAAGGTATCTTTCGATTTGGACCTTTAATTAGTGTACATTAGTAAAAGTTTTAACGAAGTTGTAGGTGTCTGTAAAAGATTGAACCACAACTCTTATCGTAAAACCGAACAGATGACACAGACAAGTTTATCCACTAGATCTCACAAGATTCTCAACACAACCTTAGCACTATTACATACGGCCATGTGCTAATCCTGAATTTATGAACATTTATAAATGTAACACATACATTTATTGAAGCGGCACCACTTCTATGTTCAAATTTGTAAAACCTAATAAATGCAAACTCTGCATTATGCATTTACTCACAAACTAGCCATGATCAATAAATCATATATGGAACTGTGCTAGTTCTTTTAAGCGCTTATCAATAACTTGTTGTTACCCATTTAACTTGAAAACTAACATATTAGTCTGAAGTTGGGTTCCCGTCATTGGCGCTTAGGATTTTAAGTCCCATAAATTTTGTTGTACTTTGCACTAAGTCTCTAGCAAGTGCTTTTGTGAGAGGATCCGCTAAGTTTTCGCCGGATTTTACATATATGATGGTGATCACCCCCTTAGTAATTAAATCTCTCACAAACGTATGTCTTAAACTAATATGTCTAGATTTTCCATTGTAAACATCACTATATGCTCTAGACAATGTTGCTGAACTGTCGCAGTAAATAGAAATAGCAGATAACGAGTGTGGCCATAAATCAATGTCTAATAACAAGTCTCGTAACCATTCTGCTTCCTTAGCTGCGGCGCCAAGAGCTATGAATTATGATTCCATAGTTGAATGTGCTATACATGTTTGTTTCTTAGATGCCCAACTTATGGCTCCTCCCCCTAATGAGAATATCCATCCAGATGTTGATAAGCTCTCATTAGTACTAGACATCCAACTTGCATCGCAATACCCTTCTAGCACACTTGGATAATCAGCATAAACTAATTTCAATTCTTTTGTTCTTTTGAGATATCCAAGGATCCTATTAATTGCTTTCCAATGAAGTATGCTAGGTTTAGACGTAAATCTTGACATCATGTTAACAGCAAAAGCTATATCTGGCCTTGTGCAATATGTGACATACATAAGACATCCAATGGCACTGGCATATTCCAGTTGAGCAATGATTCGACCTTTATTTTCTTGCATTTTCACACTAGAATCAACTGGAGTACTAGCATCTTTGATATTAAGATGTTTGAACTTATCAAGTATTTTTTCAATATAATGGGTTTGGTTCAAGGCATATCCTTTTTCATGTTTTTCAACTTTGATTCCCAATATTGTATCTACCTCATTAAGGTCTTTTATTTTAAAAACTGAAGTTAGATACTTTTTGGTATCGATAATTCCTTTCATGTTGTTACTAGCAATTATCATGTCATCAACATATAAACATAATATCACTATGTAATCATTGGTTTTCTTACAATAAACACATTTATCAGCATTACTATGCCCAAAACCATTTGCCAGAATTGCCTCATCAAACTTCTTATGCCATTGCTTTGGAGCTTGCTTTAAGCCATATAATGACTTGACTAATTTGCATACTTTGTTCTCATTTCCTGGTAGGACAAAACCTTCAGGCTGTTCCATATATACTTCCTCGGTTAAGTCACCATTCAAAAAAGCCGTTTTAACATCCATCTGATGAATGTACAGTTTATATATAGATGCCAACGCAAACAGAGCTCTTATGGATGTGGTTCTTGCAACTGGAGCATAGGTATCAAAATAATCTATGCCTTCTTTTTGTCTAAAGCCTTTTGCTACTAGTCTTGCTTTGTAAGTTTGTATAGAACCATCTGTTCTATATTTCTTTCGAAACACCCATTTACACCCGATTGCCTTTGAACCGGGTGGAAGATCTACTAAAACCCAAGTCTTGTTGGATAGTATAGAATCCATCTCATCATTTATTGCTTCTTGCCAAAAAGCAGAATCTCGTGAAGTCATAGCTTCTTTAAATGTTTTAGGATCGTCATTAATAGCGAGTACCATAGGTGTAACTTCTATGACTTTTGATCTAGTAGCCTCAACCAAAAAAGTAATTGAATCAGAGGAAATGAAATCAGAACTCAAGTGTTTTTCTTTTCTAGTACGCTGACTTCTCCTAGGCTCACTTGGTTCACTATGTACTCTTTTTCCTCCACCAATGTTTTTAGAAGTTTCTTCTTCTATAGACTCAACTGTGCTATGTAGAAATTTATCTTCAAAGAAATCTACATGTATGGATTCCACTATCACATTGGATTCTAAATCCAGTAATCTATATGCTTTTGAGTTTTGTGCATAGCCAACGAATACACTTTTAATACCCCTTGGTCCTAACTTTGTCTTATGGGGATCTTGGACTTTGTAAAATGCTAAACACCCCCATACTTTAAAATAATTTAAGTTAGGTTTTCTTCCATTATTCCAAAGTTCATAAGGTGAAGCCCCAAATTTCTTAAAGGGCACTTTATTATAAATATGACATGCTGTCAACAAAGCTTCACCCCACAAGTAAAACGGTAATTTTGCATTCATAAGCATTGAATTAACCATATCTACCAAAGATCTATTTTTTCTTTCAGCCACCCCATTTTGTTGGGGTGTGTATGGGGCTGTTCGTTGGTGAATAATTCCATTATCCTCACAAAACTGATTGATGATATCTGAAAAATATTCACCTCCTCTATCACTTCGAAGCACTTTAATTCTTTTTTCTTTCTGATTTTCAACTTCAGATTTAAATTCTTTGAATTTGTCAAATGCTCCATCCTTGGTTTTCAACAAGTATACATAAGTGTATCTTGTATGGTCGTCAATGAAAGTGATAAAATATCGCTTTCCTCCTCTTGTTAGTTGACCATTCAATTCACAAATATCGGAATGCACAAGTTCTAGCAAATCACTGTTTCTTTCAACTTTAGAAAATGGTTTTTTAGTCATCTTGGCTTCAACACAAATGTTACATTTTCTGAAATCGTTAACAGAATAGTTAATATAGCCATGTTTCGACATATACTTTAAGCAATTAAAATTTAAATGTCCTAATCTAGCATGCCATAAAGAACTAGGAGAATCAACAACATAAGCAACAGTAGCAATTTTATTAATTGACAACTTAAACATACCATCACATGAGTATCCCTTTCCTACGAATACTCCATTCTTAGATACAATAACTTTATCGGATTCTAGAACAACTTTAAATCCCTTCTTGCATAAAAGATTTGCAGAAACTAAGTTCTTTCTCAAGTCCGGAACATGGAGAACATTGACAAGGGTGAGTTTTTGGCCAGAAGTAAACTTCAATTCCACACTTCCCTTGCCTATAACCTTAGCCGAAGCATGATTTCCCATGAGGACTTCTTCAGGCTCTTTTAATTCATTATAGGACTTGAACAAATTCTTATCATTGCACACATGTACGGTAGCGCCAGAATCAAGCCACCAATCTGCAGATTTTGCCACAGAGGCCATATGAAGTTCTGTGATCATCGCAACAAATTCTTGTCCAGCATCTTCCACAACATTTGCTTTATTATTTCCAGAACCAGATTTGGAGTTCTTTTCTGCCTTTGCCTTGAATCGACAATCTTTGATAAGATGTCCTTTAATGCCACAATAAAAACAAGGCCGATTCTTAGATTTATTCTTGAAATCTTTCTTGTTTGGTTTCAAACTATTGTTTGAATTTCCTGAATTTCCAGAAGTTGGTTCTTTGGAAGAAATGTGATGAACTTTCGATCCTAAGATCGACTCATCTCTGACACGATTTTCACTTTCAATTTGCAAGTGAGTCAAGAACTTGTCAATAGAGAAACTATCTGATGAATGAAGAATTTTCCTTCTGTAATCATTCCAAGCGGGAGGAAGTTTTGACAGAATTGCTCCAACTTGTAGAGCATCAGGAATAGTAATCTGCAGTTCTCTCATTTGGGAAACCAGAATCTCTAATTCACGGATTTGATCCATGATTGGTATGTTATCAACAAACTTAAATTCAAAATATTTTAAGGCAAGAAAACGATCGGTACCTTCCTTCATGTGTTTGTATTTAGACTCAAGAGCAGACCATACCTCTTTTGGCGTCTTATAATTTCGGTACACATCATACAGCCTGTCGGTGAGGGCGTTTAGAATATAGCCCCTGCATAGCTTTTCATCCGTCTCACGCTTCGCTTTGTCTGCCGCAATTTTCTTTTTAACTTCCTCAGAGTCGGTAGGCTTAGAATCTGCAATTGGTTGCAGCGAAGGATCGAGCAAGTAGTGAAGATTCAAAGATAGCAGAAGCCATGTCATTCTGTCTTGCCACCTAGTATAATTTGTCCCATCAAACCTGTCAAGCCTGATGGATTCCTTTCCGTGAATTTGAAGTTGGACATTGGATTTCAGATCTGTCTCCATTGCAGAAGATATTGTTTTCGATTTTTAAAATAACAGAGAGGACGGAAATAGAGAATGATCGAAAGCCTTGAGGCGTGTTAAACACTGTCCGAAAACAATATTTCCGTAGCACAGGAAATTTGTTCGCAGGATACAACAAGGCTCGAGATTTCTTGTGAGAGAGAAGGAGAAGAGATCGGTACATGTATATATACTGTGCGGAGAGAGCCGCATTTTATAGAGAAGATGGTATCGTTTGGGAAAAGGCACGTCTGTTCAGAAAGATGCAACTGTCGCGTATTCGAAATTTAAAAAATAAAATTCGAATTCTGGACCGAAGCGTCTTTGTACGAACAGTCAAGCCCCAAGATGCCCCAAGTGCCCAAGTGCCTATCTATGACTATTTAAATGTAAGCCCAATTAGTTAGCCCATCTCTTATTTATGGGCTTTACTCAATTTGTTTATCATATTGGACAAAACAATATATACTTTCAATTTCCATCTTCTTCTATCATGTGGGACATTTGAACTTCTCCACTATACACAAATTACATAACATTCCCCCACTAATTTGTGTATGATATATTTTTTTTTTCTTTGGATAAACGTTATCCATACAAAAAGGTATCTTTCGATTTGGACCTTTAATTAGTGTACATTAGTAAAAGTTTTAACGAAGTTGTAGGTGTCTGTAAAAGATTGAACCACAACTCTTATCGTAAAACCGAACAGATGACACAGACAAGTTTATCCACTAGATCTCACAAGATTCTCAACACAACCTTAGCACTATTATATACGGCCATGTGCTAATCCTGAATTTATGAACATTTATAAATGTAACACATACATTTATTGAAGCGGCACCACTTCTATGTTCAAATTTGTAAAACCTAATAAATGCAAACTCTGCATTATGCATTTACTCACAAACTAGCCATGATCAATAAATCATATATGGAACTGTGCTAGTTCTTTTAAGCGCTTATCAATAACTTGTTGTTACCCATTTAACTTGAAAACTAACATATTAGTCTGAAGTTGGGTTCCCGTCATTGGCGCTTAGGATTTTAAGTCCCATAAATTTTGTTGTACTTTGCACTAAGTCTCTAGCAAGTGCTTTTGTGAGAGGATCCGCTAAGTTTTCGCCGGATTTTACATATATGATGGTGATCACCCCCTTAGTAATTAAATCTCTCACAAACGTATGTCTTAAACTAATATGTCTAGATTTTCCATTGTAAACATCACTATATGCTCTAGACAATGTTGCTGAACTGTCGCAGTAAATAGAAATAGCAGATAACGAGTGTGGCCATAAATCAATGTCTAATAACAAGTCTCGTAACCATTCTGCTTCCTTAGCTGCGGCGCCAAGAGCTATGAATTATGATTCCATAGTTGAATGTGCTATACATGTTTGTTTCTTAGATGCCCAACTTATGGCTCCTCCCCCTAATGAGAATATCCATCCAGATGTTGATAAGCTCTCATTAGTACTAGACATCCAACTTGCATCGCAATACCCTTCTAGCACACTTGGATAATCAGCATAAACTAATTTCAATTCTTTTGTTCTTTTGAGATATCCAAGGATCCTATTAATTGCTTTCCAATGAAGTATGCTAGGTTTAGACGTAAATCTTGACATCATGTTAACAGCAAAAGCTATATCTGGCCTTGTGCAATATGTGACATACATAAGACATCCAATGGCACTGGCATATTCCAGTTGAGCAATGATTCGACCTTTATTTTCTTGCATTTTCACACTAGAATCAACTGGAGTACTAGCATCTTTGATATTAAGATGTTTGAACTTATCAAGTATTTTTTCAATATAATGGGTTTGGTTCAAGGCATATCCTTTTTCATGTTTTTCAACTTTGATTCCCAATATTGTATCTACCTCATTAAGGTCTTTCATTTTAAAAACTGAAGTTAGATACTTTTTGGTATCGATAATTCCTTTCATGTTGTTACTAGCAATTATCATGTCATCAACATATAAACATAATATCACTATGTAATCATTGGTTTTCTTACAATAAACACATTTATCAGCATTACTATGCCCAAAACCATTTGCCAGAATTGCCTCATCAAACTTCTTATGCCATTGCTTTGGAGCTTGCTTTAAGCCATATAATGACTTGACTAATTTGCATACTTTGTTCTCATTTCCTGGTAGGACAAAACCTTCAGGCTGTTCCATATATACTTCCTCGGTTAAGTCACCATTCAAAAAAGCCGTTTTAACATCCATCTGATGAATGTACAGTTTATATATAGATGCCAACGCAAACAGAGCTCTTATGGATGTGGTTCTTGCAACTGGAGCATAGGTATCAAAATAATCTATGCCTTCTTTTTGTCTAAAGCCTTTTGCTACTAGTCTTGCTTTGTAAGTTTGTATAGAACCATCTGTTCTATATTTCTTTCGAAACACCCATTTACACCCGATTGCCTTTGAACCGGGTGGAAGATCTACTAAAACCCAAGTCTTGTTGGATAGTATAGAATCCATCTCATCATTTATTGCTTCTTGCCAAAAAGCAGAATCTCGTGAAGTCATAGCTTCTTTAAATGTTTTAGGATCGTCATTAATAGCGAGTACCATAGGTGTAACTTCTATGACTTTTGATCTAGTAGCCTCAACCAAAAAAGTAATTGAATCAGAGGAAATGAAATCAGAACTCAAGTGTTTTTCTTTTCTAGTACGCTGACTTCTCCTAGGCTCACTTGGTTCACTATGTACTCTTTTTCCTCCACCAATGTTTTTAGAAGTTTCTTCTTCTATAGACTCAACTGTGCTATGTAGAAATTTATCTTCAAAGAAATCTACATGTATGGATTCCACTATCACATTGGATTCTAAATCCAGTAATCTATATGCTTTTGAGTTTTGTGCATAGCCAACGAATACACTTTTAATACCCCTTGGTCCTAACTTTGTCTTATGGGGATCTTGGACTTTGTAAAATGCTAAACACCCCCATACTTTAAAATAATTTAAGTTAGGTTTTCTTCCATTATTCCAAAGTTCATAAGGTGAAGCCCCAAATTTCTTAAAGGGCACTTTATTATAAATATGACATGCTGTCAACAAAGCTTCACCCCACAAGTAAAACGGTAATTTTGCATTCATAAGCATTGAATTAACCATATCTACCAAAGATCTATTTTTTCTTTCAGCCACCCCATTTTGTTGGGGTGTGTATGGGGCTGTTCGTTGGTGAATAATTCCATTATCCTCACAAAACTGATTGATGATATCTGAAAAATATTCACCTCCTCTATCACTTCGAAGCACTTTAATTCTTTTTTCTTTCTGATTTTCAACTTCAGATTTAAATTCTTTGAATTTGTCAAATGCTCCATCCTTGGTTTTCAACAAGTATACATAAGTGTATCTTGTATGGTCGTCAATGAAAGTGATAAAATATCGCTTTCCTCCTCTTGTTAGTTGACCATTCAATTCACAAATATCGGAATGCACAAGTTCTAGCAAATCACTGTTTCTTTCAACTTTAGAAAATGGTTTTTTAGTCATCTTGGCTTCAACACAAATGTTACATTTTCTGAAATCGTTAACAGAATAGTTAATATAGCCATGTTTCGACATATACTTTAAGCAATTAAAATTTAAATGTCCTAATCTAGCATGCCATAAAGAACTAGGAGAATCAACAACATAAGCAACAGTAGCAATTTTATTAATTGACAACTTAAACATACCATCACATGAGTATCCCTTTCCTACGAATACTCCATTCTTAGATACAATAACTTTATCGGATTCTAGAACAACTTTAAATCCCTTCTTGCATAAAAGATTTGCAGAAACTAAGTTCTTTCTCAAGTCCGGAACATGGAGAACATTGACAAGGGTGAGTTTTTGGCCAGAAGTAAACTTCAATTCCACACTTCCCTTGCCTATAACCTTAGCCGAAGCATGATTTCCCATGAGGACTTCTTCAGGCTCTTTTAATTCATTATAGGACTTGAACAAATTCTTATCATTGCACACATGTACGGTAGCGCCAGAATCAAGCCACCAATCTGCAGATTTTGCCACAGAGGCCATATGAAGTTCTGTGATCATCGCAACAAATTCTTGTCCAGCATCTTCCACAACATTTGCTTTATTATTTCCAGAACCAGATTTGGAGTTCTTTTCTGCCTTTGCCTTGAATCGACAATCTTTGATAAGATGTCCTTTAATGCCACAATAAAAACAAGGCCGATTCTTAGATTTATTCTTGAAATCTTTCTTGTTTGGTTTCAAACTATTGTTTGAATTTCCTGAATTTCCAGAAGTTGGTTCTTTGGAAGAAATGTGATGAACTTTCGATCCTAAGATCGACTCATCTCTGACACGATTTTCACTTTCAATTTGCAAGTGAGTCAAGAACTTGTCAATAGAGAAACTATCTGATGAATGAAGAATTTTCCTTCTGTAATCATTCCAAGCGGGAGGAAGTTTTGACAGAATTGCTCCAACTTGTAGAGCATCAGGAATAGTAATCTGCAGTTCTCTCATTTGGGAAACCAGAATCTCTAATTCACGGATTTGATCCATGATTGGTATGTTATCAACAAACTTAAATTCAAAATATTTTAAGGCAAGAAAACGATCGGTACCTTCCTTCATGTGTTTGTATTTAGACTCAAGAGCAGACCATACCTCTTTTGGCGTCTTATAATTTCGGTACACATCATACAGCCTGTCGGTGAGGGCGTTTAGAATATAGCCCCTGCATAGCTTTTCATCCGTCTCACGCTTCGCTTTGTCTGCCGCAATTTTCTTTTTAACTTCCTCAGAGTCGGTAGGCTTAGAATCTGCAATTGGTTGCAGCGAAGGATCGAGCAAGTAGTGAAGATTCAAAGATAGCAGAAGCCATGTCATTCTGTCTTGCCACCTAGTATAATTTGTCCCATCAAACCTGTCAAGCCTGATGGATTCCTTTCCGTGAATTTGAAGTTGGACATTGGATTTCAGATCTGTCTCCATTGCAGAAGATATTGTTTTCGATTTTTAAAATAACAGAGAGGACGGAAATAGAGAATGATCGAAAGCCTTGAGGCGTGTTAAACACTGTCCGAAAACAATATTTCCGTAGCACAGGAAATTTGTTCGCAGGATACAACAAGGCTCGAGATTTCTTGTGAGAGAGAAGGAGAAGAGATCGGTACATGTATATATACTGTGCGGAGAGAGCCGCATTTTATAGAGAAGATGGTATCGTTTGGGAAAAGGCACGTCTGTTCAGAAAGATGCAACTGTCGCGTATTCGAAATTTAAAAAATAAAATTCGAATTCTGGACCGAAGCGTCTTTGTACGAACAGTCAAGCCCCAAGATGCCCCAAGTGCCCAAGTGCCTATCTATGACTATTTAAATGTAAGCCCAATTAGTTAGCCCATCTCTTATTTATGGGCTTTACTCAATTTGTTTATCATATTGGACAAAACAATATATACTTTCAATTTCCATCTTCTTCTATCATGTGGGACATTTGAACTTCTCCACTATACACAAATTACATAACATTCCCCCACTAATTTGTGTATGATAATTTTTTTTTTCTTTGGATAAACGTTATCCATACAAAAAGGTATCTTTCGATTTGGACCTTTAATTAGTGTACATTAGTAAAAGTTTTAACGAAGTTGTAGGTGTCTGTAAAAGATTGAACCACAACTCTTATCGTAAAACCGAACAGATGACACAGACAAGTTTATCCACTAGATCTCACAAGATTCTCAACACAACCTTAGCACTATTATATACGGCCATGTGCTAATCCTGAATTTATGAACATTTATAAATGTAACACATACATTTATTGAAGCGGCACCACTTCTATGTTCAAATTTGTAAAACCTAATAAATGCAAACTCTGCATTATGCATTTACTCACAAACTAGCCATGATCAATAAATCATATATGGAACTGTGCTAGTTCTTTTAAGCGCTTATCAATAACTTGTTGTTACCCATTTAACTTGAAAACTAACATATTAGTCTGAAGTTGGGTTCCCGTCATTGGCGCTTAGGATTTTAAGTCCCATAAATTTTGTTGTACTTTGCACTAAGTCTCTAGCAAGTGCTTTTGTGAGAGGATCCGCTAAGTTTTCGCCGGATTTTACATATATGATGGTGATCACCCCCTTAGTAATTAAATCTCTCACAAACGTATGTCTTAAACTAATATGTCTAGATTTTCCATTGTAAACATCACTATATGCTCTAGACAATGTTGCTGAACTGTCGCAGTAAATAGAAATAGCAGATAACGAGTGTGGCCATAAATCAATGTCTAATAACAAGTCTCGTAACCATTCTGCTTCCTTAGCTGCGGCGCCAAGAGCTATGAATTATGATTCCATAGTTGAATGTGCTATACATGTTTGTTTCTTAGATGCCCAACTTATGGCTCCTCCCCCTAATGAGAATATCCATCCAGATGTTGATAAGCTCTCATTAGTACTAGACATCCAACTTGCATCGCAATACCCTTCTAGCACACTTGGATAATCAGCATAAACTAATTTCAATTCTTTTGTTCTTTTGAGATATCCAAGGATCCTATTAATTGCTTTCCAATGAAGTATGCTAGGTTTAGACGTAAATCTTGACATCATGTTAACAGCAAAAGCTATATCTGGCCTTGTGCAATATGTGACATACATAAGACATCCAATGGCACTGGCATATTCCAGTTGAGCAATGATTCGACCTTTATTTTCTTGCATTTTCACACTAGAATCAACTGGAGTACTAGCATCTTTGATATTAAGATGTTTGAACTTATCAAGTATTTTTTCAATATAATGGGTTTGGTTCAAGGCATATCCTTTTTCATGTTTTTCAACTTTGATTCCCAATATTGTATCTACCTCATTAAGGTCTTTCATTTTAAAAACTGAAGTTAGATACTTTTTGGTATCGATAATTCCTTTCATGTTGTTACTAGCAATTATCATGTCATCAACATATAAACATAATATCACTATGTAATCATTGGTTTTCTTACAATAAACACATTTATCAGCATTACTATGCCCAAAACCATTTGCCAGAATTGCCTCATCAAACTTCTTATGCCATTGCTTTGGAGCTTGCTTTAAGCCATATAATGACTTGACTAATTTGCATACTTTGTTCTCATTTCCTGGTAGGACAAAACCTTCAGGCTGTTCCATATATACTTCCTCGGTTAAGTCACCATTCAAAAAAGCCGTTTTAACATCCATCTGATGAATGTACAGTTTATATATAGATGCCAACGCAAACAGAACTCTTATGGATGTGGTTCTTGCAACTGGAGCATAGGTATCAAAATAATCTATGCCTTCTTTTTGTCTAAAGCCTTTTGCTACTAGTCTTGCTTTGTAAGTTTGTATAGAACCATCTGTTCTATATTTCTTTCGAAACACCCATTTACACCCGATTGCCTTTGAACCGGGTGGAAGATCTACTAAAACCCAAGTCTTGTTGGATAGTATAGAATCCATCTCATCATTTATTGCTTCTTGCCAAAAAGCAGAATCTCGTGAAGTCATAGCTTCTTTAAATGTTTTAGGATCGTCATTAATAGCGAGTACCATAGGTGTAACTTCTATGACTTTTGATCTAGTAGCCTCAACCAAAAAAGTAATTGAATCAGAGGAAATGAAATCAGAACTCAAGTGTTTTTCTTTTCTAGTACGCTGACTTCTCCTAGGCTCACTTGGTTCACTATGTACTCTTTTTCCTCCACCAATGTTTTTAGAAGTTTCTTCTTCTATAGACTCAACTGTGCTATGTAGAAATTTATCTTCAAAGAAATCTACATGTATGGATTCCACTATCACATTGGATTCTAAATCCAGTAATCTATATGCTTTTGAGTTTTGTGCATAGCCAACGAATACACTTTTAATACCCCTTGGTCCTAACTTTGTCTTATGGGGATCTTGGACTTTGTAAAATGCTAAACACCCCCATACTTTAAAATAATTTAAGTTAGGTTTTCTTCCATTATTCCAAAGTTCATAAGGTGAAGCCCCAAATTTCTTAAAGGGCACTTTATTATAAATATGACATGCTGTCAACAAAGCTTCACCCCACAAGTAAAACGGTAATTTTGCATTCATAAGCATTGAATTAACCATATCTACCAAAGATCTATTTTTTCTTTCAGCCACCCCATTTTGTTGGGGTGTGTATGGGGCTGTTCGTTGGTGAATAATTCCATTATCCTCACAAAACTGATTGATGATATCTGAAAAATATTCACCTCCTCTATCACTTCGAAGCACTTTAATTCTTTTTTCTTTCTGATTTTCAACTTCAGATTTAAATTCTTTGAATTTGTCAAATGCTCCATCCTTGGTTTTCAACAAGTATACATAAGTGTATCTTGTATGGTCGTCAATGAAAGTGATAAAATATCGCTTTCCTCCTCTTGTTAGTTGACCATTCAATTCACAAATATCGGAATGCACAAGTTCTAGCAAATCACTGTTTCTTTCAACTTTAGAAAATGGTTTTTTAGTCATCTTGGCTTCAACACAAATGTTACATTTTCTGAAATCGTTAACAGAATAGTTAATATAGCCATGTTTCGACATATACTTTAAGCAATTAAAATTTAAATGTCCTAATCTAGCATGCCATAAAGAACTAGGAGAATCAACAACATAAGCAACAGTAGCAATTTTATTAATTGACAACTTAAACATACCATCACATGAGTATCCCTTTCCTACGAATACTCCATTCTTAGATACAATAACTTTATCGGATTCTAGAACAACTTTAAATCCCTTCTTGCATAAAAGATTTGCAGAAACTAAGTTCTTTCTCAAGTCCGGAACATGGAGAACATTGACAAGGGTGAGTTTTTGGCCAGAAGTAAACTTCAATTCCACACTTCCCTTGCCTATAACCTTAGCCGAAGCATGATTTCCCATGAGGACTTCTTCAGGCTCTTTTAATTCATTATAGGACTTGAACAAATTCTTATCATTGCACACATGTACGGTAGCGCCAGAATCAAGCCACCAATCTGCAGATTTTGCCACAGAGGCCATATGAAGTTCTGTGATCATCGCAACAAATTCTTGTCCAGCATCTTCCACAACATTTGCTTTATTATTTCCAGAACCAGATTTGGAGTTCTTTTCTGCCTTTGCCTTGAATCGACAATCTTTGATAAGATGTCCTTTAATGCCACAATAAAAACAAGGCCGATTCTTAGATTTATTCTTGAAATCTTTCTTGTTTGGTTTCAAACTATTGTTTGAATTTCCTGAATTTCCAGAAGTTGGTTCTTTGGAAGAAATGTGATGAACTTTCGATCCTAAGATCGACTCATCTCTGACACGATTTTCACTTTCAATTTGCAAGTGAGTCAAGAACTTGTCAATAGAGAAACTATCTGATGAATGAAGAATTTTCCTTCTGTAATCATTCCAAGCGGGAGGAAGTTTTGACAGAATTGCTCCAACTTGTAGAGCATCAGGAATAGTAATCTGCAGTTCTCTCATTTGGGAAACCAGAATCTCCAATTCACGGATTTGATCCATGATTGGTATGTTATCAACAAACTTAAATTCAAAATATTTTAAGGCAAGAAAACGATCGGTACCTTCCTTCATGTGTTTGTATTTAGACTCAAGAGCAGACCATACCTCTTTTGGCGTCTTATAATTTCGGTACACATCATACAGCCTGTCGGTGAGGGCGTTTAGAATATAGCCCCTGCATAGCTTTTCATCCGTCTCACGCTTCGCTTTGTCTGCCGCAATTTTCTTTTTAACTTCCTCAGAGTCGGTAGGCTTAGAATCTGCAATTGGTTGCAGCGAAGGATCGAGCAAGTAGTGAAGATTCAAAGATAGCAGAAGCCATGTCATTCTGTCTTGCCACCTAGTATAATTTGTCCCATCAAACCTGTCAAGCCTGATGGATTCCTTTCCGTGAATTTGAAGTTGGACATTGGATTTCAGATCTGTCTCCATTGCAGAAGATATTGTTTTCGATTTTTAAAATAACAGAGAGGACGGAAATAGAGAATGATCGAAAGCCTTGAGGCGTGTTAAACACTGTCCGAAAACAATATTTCCGTAGCACAGGAAATTTGTTCGCAGGATACAACAAGGCTCGAGATTTCTTGTGAGAGAGAAGGAGAAGAGATCGGTACATGTATATATACTGTGCGGAGAGGGCCGCATTTTATAGAGAAGATGGTATCGTTTGGGAAAAGGCACGTCTGTTCAGAAAGATGCAACTGTCGCGTATTCGAAATTTAAAAAATAAAATTCGAATTCTGGACCGAAGCGTCTTTGTACGAACAGTCAAGCCCCAAGATGCCCCAAGTGCCCAAGTGCCTATCTATGACTATTTAAATGTAAGCCCAATTAGTTAGCCCATCTCTTATTTATGGGCTTTACTCAATTTGTTTATCATATTGGACAAAACAATATATACTTTCAATTTCCATCTTCTTCTATCATGTGGGACATTTGAACTTCTCCACTATACACAAATTACATAACATTCCCCCACTAATTTGTGTATGATATATTTTTTTTTTCTTTGGATAAACGTTATCCATACAAAAAGGTATCTTTCGATTTGGACCTTTAATTAGTGTACATTAGTAAAAGTTTTAACGAAGTTGTAGGTGTCTGTAAAAGATTGAACCACAACTCTTATCGTAAAACCGAACAGATGACACAGACAAGTTTATCCACTAGATCTCACAAGATTCTCAACACAACCTTAGCACTATTATATACGGCCATGTGCTAATCCTGAATTTATGAACATTTATAAATGTAACACATACATTTATTGAAGCGGCACCACTTCTATGTTCAAATTTGTAAAACCTAATAAATGCAAACTCTGCATTATGCATTTACTCACAAACTAGCCATGATCAATAAATCATATATGGAACTGTGCTAGTTCTTTTAAGCGCTTATCAATAACTTGTTGTTACCCATTTAACTTGAAAACTAACATATTAGTCTGAAGTTGGGTTCCCGTCATTGGCGCTTAGGATTTTAAGTCCCATAAATTTTGTTGTACTTTGCACTAAGTCTCTAGCAAGTGCTTTTGTGAGAGGATCCGCTAAGTTTTCGCCGGATTTTACATATATGATGGTGATCACCCCCTTAGTAATTAAATCTCTCACAAACGTATGTCTTAAACTAATATGTCTAGATTTTCCATTGTAAACATCACTATATGCTCTAGACAATGTTGCTGAACTGTCGCAGTAAATAGAAATAGCAGATAACGAGTGTGGCCATAAATCAATGTCTAATAACAAGTCTCGTAACCATTCTGCTTCCTTAGCTGCGGCGCCAAGAGCTATGAATTCTGATTCCATAGTTGAATGTGCTATACATGTTTGTTTCTTAGATGCCCAACTTATGGCTCCTCCCCCTAATGAGAATATCCATCCAGATGTTGATAAGCTCTCATTAGTACTAGACATCCAACTTGCATCGCAATACCCTTCTAGCACACTTGGATAATCAGCATAAACTAATTTCAATTCTTTTGTTCTTTTGAGATATCCAAGGATCCTATTAATTGCTTTCCAATGAAGTATGCTAGGTTTAGACGTAAATCTTGACATCATGTTAACAGCAAAAGCTATATCTGGCCTTGTGCAATATGTGACATACATAAGACATCCAATGGCACTGGCATATTCCAGTTGAGCAATGATTCGACCTTTATTTTCTTGCATTTTCACACTAGAATCAACTGGAGTACTAGCATCTTTGATATTAAGATGTTTGAACTTATCAAGTATTTTTTCAATATAATGGGTTTGGTTCAAGGCATATCCTTTTTCATGTTTTTCAACTTTGATTCCCAATATTGTATCTACCTCATTAAGGTCTTTCATTTTAAAAACTGAAGTTAGATACTTTTTGGTATCGATAATTCCTTTCATGTTGTTACTAGCAATTATCATGTCATCAACATATAAACATAATATCACTATGTAATCATTGGTTTTCTTACAATAAACACATTTATCAGCATTACTATGCCCAAAACCATTTGCCAGAATTGCCTCATCAAACTTCTTATGCCATTGCTTTGGAGCTTGCTTTAAGCCATATAATGACTTGACTAATTTGCATACTTTGTTCTCATTTCCTGGTAGGACAAAACCTTCAGGCTGTTCCATATATACTTCCTCGGTTAAGTCACCATTCAAAAAAGCCGTTTTAACATCCATCTGATGAATGTACAGTTTATATATAGATGCCAACGCAAACAGAACTCTTATGGATGTGGTTCTTGCAACTGGAGCATAGGTATCAAAATAATCTATGCCTTCTTTTTGTCTAAAGCCTTTTGCTACTAGTCTTGCTTTGTAAGTTTGTATAGAACCATCTGTTCTATATTTCTTTCGAAACACCCATTTACACCCGATTGCCTTTGAACCGGGTGGAAGATCTACTAAAACCCAAGTCTTGTTGGATAGTATAGAATCCATCTCATCATTTATTGCTTCTTGCCAAAAAGCAGAATCTCGTGAAGTCATAGCTTCTTTAAATGTTTTAGGATCGTCATTAATAGCGAGTACCATAGGTGTAACTTCTATGACTTTTGATCTAGTAGCCTCAACCAAAAAAGTAATTGAATCAGAGGAAATGAAATCAGAACTCAAGTGTTTTTCTTTTCTAGTACGCTGACTTCTCCTAGGCTCACTTGGTTCACTATGTACTCTTTTTCCTCCACCAATGTTTTTAGAAGTTTCTTCTTCTATAGACTCAACTGTGCTATGTAGAAATTTATCTTCAAAGAATTCTACATGTATGGATTCCACTATCACATTGGATTCTAAATCCAGTAATCTATATGCTTTTGAGTTTTGTGCATAGCCAACGAATACACTTTTAATACCCCTTGGTCCTAACTTTGTCTTATGGGGATCTTGGACTTTGTAAAATGCTAAACACCCCCATACTTTAAAATAATTTAAGTTAGGTTTTCTTCCATTATTCCAAAGTTCATAAGGTGAAGCCCCAAATTTCTTAAAGGGCACTTTATTATAAATATGACATGCTGTCAACAAAGCTTCACCCCACAAGTAAAACGGTAATTTTGCATTCATAAGCATTGAATTAACCATATCTACCAAAGATCTATTTTTTCTTTCAGCCACCCCATTTTGTTGGGGTGTGTATGGGGCTGTTCGTTGGTGAATAATTCCATTATCCACACAAAACTGATTGAAGATATCTGAAAAATATTCACCTCCTCTATCACTTCGAAGCACTTTAATTCTTTTTTCTTTCTGATTTTCAACTTCAGATTTAAATTCTTTGAATTTGTCAAATGCTTCATCCTTGGTTTTCAACAAGTATACATAAGTGTATCTTGTATGGTCGTCAATGAAAGTGATAAAATATCGCTTTCCTCCTCTTGTTAGTTGACCATTCAATTCACAAATATCGGAATGCACAAGTTCTAGCAAATCACTGTTTCTTTCAACTTTAGAAAATGGTTTTTTAGTCATCTTGGCTTCAACACAAATGTTACATTTTCTGAAATCGTTAACAGAATAGTTAATATAGCCATGTTTCGACATATACTTTAAGCAACTAAAATTTAAATGTCCTAATCTAGCATGCCATAAAGAACTAGGAGAATCAACAACATAAGCAACAGTAGCAATTTTATTAATTGACAACTTAAACATACCATCACATGAGTATCCCTTTCCTACGAATACTCCATTCTTAGATACAATAACTTTATCGGATTCTAGAACAACTTTAAATCCCTTCTTGCATAAAAGATTTGCAGAAACTAAGTTCTTTCTCAAGTCCGGAACATGGAGAACATTGACAAGGGTGAGTTTTTGGCCAGAAGTAAACTTCAATTCCACACTTCCCTTGCCTATAACCTTAGCCGAAGCATGATTTCCCATGAGGACTTCTTCAGGCTCTTTTAATTCATTATAGGACTTGAACAAATTCTTATCATTGCACACATGTACGGTAGCGCCAGAATCAAGCCACCAATCTGCAGATTTTGCCACAGAGGCCATATGAAGTTCTGTGATCATCGCAACAAATTCTTGTCCAGCATCTTCCACAACATTTGCTTTATTATTTCCAGAACCAGATTTGGAGTTCTTTTCTGCCTTTGCCTTGAATCGACAATCTTTGATAAGATGTCCTTTAATGCCACAATAAAAACAAGGCCGATTCTTAGATTTATTCTTGAAATCTTTCTTGTTTGGTTTCAAACTATTGTTTGAATTTCCTGAATTTCCAGAAGTTGGTTCTTTGGAAGAAATGTGATGAACTTTCGATCCTAAGATCGACTCATCTCTGACACGATTTTCACTTTCAATTTGCAAGTGAGTCAAGAACTTGTCAATAGAGAAACTATCTGATGAATGAAGAATTTTCCTTCTGTAATCATTCCAAGCGGGAGGAAGTTTTGACAGAATTGCTCCAACTTGTAGAGCATCAGGAATAGTAATCTGCAGTTCTCTCATTTGGGAAACCAGAATCTCCAATTCACGGATTTGATCCATGATTGGTATGTTATCAACAAACTTAAATTCAAAATATTTTAAGGCAAGAAAACGATCGGTACCTTCCTTCATGTGTTTGTATTTAGACTCAAGAGCAGACCATACCTCTTTTGGCGTCTTATAATTTCGGTACACATCATACAGCCTGTCGGTGAGGGCGTTTAGAATATAGCCCCTGCATAGCTTTTCATCCGTCTCACGCTTCGCTTTGTCTGCCGCAATTTTCTTTTTAACTTCCTCAGAGTCGGTAGGCTTAGAATCTGCAATTGGTTGCAGCGAAGGATCGAGCAAGTAGTGAAGATTCAAAGATAGCAGAAGCCATGTCATTCTGTCTTGCCACCTAGTATAATTTGTCCCATCAAACCTGTCAAGCCTGATGGATTCCTTTCCGTGAATTTGAAGTTGGACATTGGATTTCAGATCTGTCTCCATTGCGGAAGATATTGTTTTCGATTTTTAAAATAACAGAGAGGACGGAAATAGAGAATGATCGAAAGCCTTGAGGCGTGTTAAACACTGTCCGAAAACAATATTTCCGTAGCACAGGAAATTTGTTCGCAGGATACAACAAGGCTCGAGATTTCTTGTGAGAGAGAAGGAGAAGAGATCGGTACATGTATATATACTGTGCGGAGAGAGCCGCATTTTATAGAGAAGATGGTATCGTTTGGGAAAAGGCACGTCTGTTCAGAAAGATGCAACTGTCGCGTATTCGAAATTTAAAAAATAAAATTCGAATTCTGGACCGAAGCGTCTTTGTACGAACAGTCAAGCCCCAAGATGCCCCAAGTGCCCAAGTGCCTATCTATGACTATTTAAATGTAAGCCCAATTAGTTAGCCCATCTCTTATTTATGGGCTTTACTCAATTTGTTTATCATATTGGACAAAACAATATATACTTTCAATTTCCATCTTCTTCTATCATGTGGGACATTTGAACTTCTCCACTATACACAAATTACATAACATTCCCCCACTAATTTGTGTATGATATATTTTTTTTTCTTTGGATAAACGTTATCCATACAAAAAGGTATCTTTCGATTTGGACCTTTAATTAGTGTACATTAGTAAAAGTTTTAACGAAGTTGTAGGTGTCTGTAAAAGATTGAACCACAACTCTTATCGTAAAACCGAACAGATGACACAGACAAGTTTATCCACTAGATCTCACAAGATTCTCAACACAACCTTAGCACTATTATATACGGCCATGTGCTAATCCTGAATTTATGAACATTTATAAATGTAACACATACATTTATTGAAGCGGCACCACTTCTATGTTCAAATTTGTAAAACCTAATAAATGCAAACTCTGCATTATGCATTTACTCACAAACTAGCCATGATCAATAAATCATATATGGAACTGTGCTAGTTCTTTTAAGCGCTTATCAATAACTTGTTGTTACCCATTTAACTTGAAAACTAACATATTAGTCTGAAGTTGGGTTCCCGTCATTGGCGCTTAGGATTTTAAGTCCCATAAATTTTGTTGTACTTTGCACTAAGTCTCTAGCAAGTGCTTTTGTGAGAGGATCCGCTAAGTTTTCGCCGGATTTTACATATATGATGGTGATCACCCCCTTAGTAATTAAATCTCTCACAAACGTATGTCTTAAACTAATATGTCTAGATTTTCCATTGTAAACATCACTATATGCTCTAGACAATGTTGCTGAACTGTCGCAGTAAATAGAAATAGCAGATAACGAGTGTGGCCATAAATCAATGTCTAATAACAAGTCTCGTAACCATTCTGCTTCCTTAGCTGCGGCGCCAAGAGCTATGAATTATGATTCCATAGTTGAATGTGCTATACATGTTTGTTTCTTAGATGCCCAACTTATGGCTCCTCCCCCTAATGAGAATATCCATCCAGATGTTGATAAGCTCTCATTAGTACTAGACATCCAACTTGCATCGCAATACCCTTCTAGCACACTTGGATAATCAGCATAAACTAATTTCAATTCTTTTGTTCTTTTGAGATATCCAAGGATCCTATTAATTGCTTTCCAATGAAGTATGCTAGGTTTAGACGTAAATCTTGACATCATGTTAACAGCAAAAGCTATATCTGGCCTTGTGCAATATGTGACATACATAAGACATCCAATGGCACTGGCATATTCCAGTTGAGCAATGATTCGACCTTTATTTTCTTGCATTTTCACACTAGAATCAACTGGAGTACTAGCATCTTTGATATTAAGATGTTTGAACTTATCAAGTATTTTTTCAATATAATGGGTTTGGTTCAAGGCATATCCTTTTTCATGTTTTTCAACTTTGATTCCCAATATTGTATCTACCTCATTAAGGTCTTTCATTTTAAAAACTGAAGTTAGATACTTTTTGGTATCGATAATTCCTTTCATGTTGTTACTAGCAATTATCATGTCATCAACATATAAACATAATATCACTATGTAATCATTGGTTTTCTTACAATAAACACATTTATCAGCATTACTATGCCCAAAACCATTTGCCAGAATTGCCTCATCAAACTTCTTATGCCATTGCTTTGGAGCTTGCTTTAAGCCATATAATGACTTGACTAATTTGCATACTTTGTTCTCATTTCCTGGTAGGACAAAACCTTCAGGCTGTTCCATATATACTTCCTCGGTTAAGTCACCATTCAAAAAAGCCGTTTTAACATCCATCTGATGAATGTACAGTTTATATATAGATGCCAACGCAAACAGAACTCTTATGGATGTGGTTCTTGCAACTGGAGCATAGGTATCAAAATAATCTATGCCTTCTTTTTGTCTAAAGCCTTTTGCTACTAGTCTTGCTTTGTAAGTTTGTATAGAACCATCTGTTCTATATTTCTTTCGAAACACCCATTTACACCCGATTGCCTTTGAACCGGGTGGAAGATCTACTAAAACCCAAGTCTTGTTGGATAGTATAGAATCCATCTCATCATTTATTGCTTCTTGCCAAAAAGCAGAATCTCGTGAAGTCATAGCTTCTTTAAATGTTTTAGGATCGTCATTAATAGCGAGTACCATAGGTGTAACTTCTATGACTTTTGATCTAGTAGCCTCAACCAAAAAAGTAATTGAATCAGAGGAAATGAAATCAGAACTCAAGTGTTTTTCTTTTCTAGTACGCTGACTTCTCCTAGGCTCACTTGGTTCACTATGTACTCTTTTTCCTCCACCAATGTTTTTAGAAGTTTCTTCTTCTATAGACTCAACTGTGCTATGTAGAAATTTATCTTCAAAGAATTCTACATGTATGGATTCCACTATCACATTGGATTCTAAATCCAGTAATCTATATGCTTTTGAGTTTTGTGCATAGCCAACGAATACACTTTTAATACCCCTTGGTCCTAACTTTGTCTTATGGGGATCTTGGACTTTGTAAAATGCTAAACACCCCCATACTTTAAAATAATTTAAGTTAGGTTTTCTTCCATTATTCCAAAGTTCATAAGGTGAAGCCCCAAATTTCTTAAAGGGCACTTTATTATAAATATGACATGCTGTCAACAAAGCTTCACCCCACAAGTAAAACGGTAATTTTGCATTCATAAGCATTGAATTAACCATATCTACCAAAGATCTATTTTTTCTTTCAGCCACCCCATTTTGTTGGGGTGTGTATGGGGCTGTTCGTTGGTGAATAATTCCATTATCCTCACAAAACTGATTGAAGATATCTGAAAAATATTCACCTCCTCTATCACTTCGAAGCACTTTAATTCTTTTTTCTTTCTGATTTTCAACTTCAGATTTAAATTCTTTGAATTTGTCAAATGCTTCATCCTTGGTTTTCAACAAGTATACATAAGTGTATCTTGTATGGTCGTCAATGAAAGTGATAAAATATCGCTTTCCTCCTCTTGTTAGTTGACCATTCAATTCACAAATATCGGAATGCACAAGTTCTAGCAAATCACTGTTTCTTTCAACTTTAGAAAATGGTTTTTTAGTCATCTTGGCTTCAACACAAATGTTACATTTTCTGAAATCGTTAACAGAATAGTTAATATAGCCATGTTTCGACATATACTTTAAGCAATTAAAATTTAAATGTCCTAATCTAGCATGCCATAAAGAACTAGGAGAATCAACAACATAAGCAACAGTAGCAATTTTATTAATTGACAACTTAAACATACCATCACATGAGTATCCCTTTCCTACGAATACTCCATTCTTAGATACAATAACTTTATCGGATTCTAGAACAACTTTAAATCCCTTCTTGCATAAAAGATTTGCAGAAACTAAGTTCTTTCTCAAGTCCGGAACATGGAGAACATTGACAAGGGTGAGTTTTTGGCCAGAAGTAAACTTCAATTCCACACTTCCCTTGCCTATAACCTTAGCCGAAGCATGATTTCCCATGAGGACTTCTTCAGGCTCTTTTAATTCATTATAGGACTTGAACAAATTCTTATCATTGCACACATGTACGGTAGCGCCAGAATCAAGCCACCAATCTGCAGATTTTGCCACAGAGGCCATATGAAGTTCTGTGATCATCGCAACAAATTCTTGTCCAGCATCTTCCACAACATTTGCTTTATTATTTCCAGAACCAGATTTGGAGTTCTTTTCTGCCTTTGCCTTGAATCGACAATCTTTGATAAGATGTCCTTTAATGCCACAATAAAAACAAGGCCGATTCTTAGATTTATTCTTGAAATCTTTCTTGTTTGGTTTCAAACTATTGTTTGAATTTCCTGAATTTCCAGAAGTTGGTTCTTTGGAAGAAATGTGATGAACTTTCGATCCTAAGGTCGACTCATCTCTGACACGATTTTCACTTTCAATTTGCAAGTGAGTCAAGAACTTGTCAATAGAGAAACTATCTGATGAATGAAGAATTTTCCTTCTGTAATCATTCCAAGCGGGAGGAAGTTTTGACAGAATTGCTCCAACTTGTAGAGCATCAGGAATAGTAATCTGCAGTTCTCTCATTTGGGAAACCAGAATCTCCAATTCACGGATTTGATCCATGATTGGTATGTTATCAACAAACTTAAATTCAAAATATTTTAAGGCAAGAAAACGATCGGTACCTTCCTTCATGTGTTTGTATTTAGACTCAAGAGCAGACCATACCTCTTTTGGCGTCTTATAATTTCGGTACACATCATACAGCCTGTCGGTGAGGGCGTTTAGAATATAGCCCCTGCATAGCTTTTCATCCGTCTCACGCTTCGCTTTGTCTGCCGCAATTTTCTTTTTAACTTCCTCAGAGTCGGTAGGCTTAGAATCTGCAATTGGTTGCAGCGAAGGATCGAGCAAGTAGTGAAGATTCAAAGATAGCAGAAGCCATGTCATTCTGTCTTGCCACCTAGTATAATTTGTCCCATCAAACCTGTCAAGCCTGATGGATTCCTTTCCGTGAATTTGAAGTTGGACATTGGATTTCAGATCTGTCTCCATTGCGGAAGATATTGTTTTCGATTTTTAAAATAACAGAGAGGACGGAAATAGAGAATGATCGAAAGCCTTGAGGCGTGTTAAACACTGTCCGAAAACAATATTTCCGTAGCACAGGAAATTTGTTCGCAGGATACAACAAGGCTCGAGATTTCTTGTGAGAGAGAAGGAGAAGAGATCGGTACATGTATATATACTGTGCGGAGAGAGCCGCATTTTATAGAGAAGATGGTATCGTTTGGGAAAAGGCACGTCTGTTCAGAAAGATGCAACTGTCGCGTATTCGAAATTTAAAAAATAAAATTCGAATTCTGGACCGAAGCGTCTTTGTACGAACAGTCAAGCCCCAAGATGCCCCAAGTGCCCAAGTGCCTATCTATGACTATTTAAATGTAAGCCCAATTAGTTAGCCCATCTCTTATTTATGGGCTTTACTCAATTTGTTTATCATATTGGACAAAACAATATATACTTTCAATTTCCATCTTCTTCTATCATGTGGGACATTTGAACTTCTCCACTATACACAAATTACATAACATTCCCCCACTAATTTGTGTATGATAATTTTTTTTTTCTTTGGATAAACGTTATCCATACAAAAAGGTATCTTTCGATTTGGACCTTTAATTAGTGTACATTAGTAAAAGTTTTAACGAAGTTGTAGGTGTCTGTAAAAGATTGAACCACAACTCTTATCGTAAAACCGAACAGATGACACAGACAAGTTTATCCACTAGATCTCACAAGATTCTCAACACAACCTTAGCACTATTATATACGGCCATGTGCTAATCCTGAATTTATGAACATTTATAAATGTAACACATACATTTATTGAAGCGGCACCACTTCTATGTTCAAATTTGTAAAACCTAATAAATGCAAACTCTGCATTATGCATTTACTCACAAACTAGCCATGATCAATAAATCATATATGGAACTGTGCTAGTTCTTTTAAGCGCTTATCAATAACTTGTTGTTACCCATTTAACTTGAAAACTAACATATTAGTCTGAAGTTGGGTTCCCGTCATTGGCGCTTAGGATTTTAAGTCCCATAAATTTTGTTGTACTTTGCACTAAGTCTCTAGCAAGTGCTTTTGTGAGAGGATCCGCTAAGTTTTCGCCGGATTTTACATATATGATGGTGATCACCCCCTTAGTAATTAAATCTCTCACAAACGTATGTCTTAAACTAATATGTCTAGATTTTCCATTGTAAACATCACTATATGCTCTAGACAATGTTGCTGAACTGTCGCAGTAAATAGAAATAGCAGATAACGAGTGTGGCCATAAATCAATGTCTAATAACAAGTCTCGTAACCATTCTGCTTCCTTAGCTGCGGCGCCAAGAGCTATGAATTATGATTCCATAGTTGAATGTGCTATACATGTTTGTTTCTTAGATGCCCAACTTATGGCTCCTCCCCCTAATGAGAATATCCATCCAGATGTTGATAAGCTCTCATTAGTACTAGACATCCAACTTGCATCGCAATACCCTTCTAGCACACTTGGATAATCAGCATAAACTAATTTCAATTCTTTTGTTCTTTTGAGATATCCAAGGATCCTATTAATTGCTTTCCAATGAAGTATGCTAGGTTTAGACGTAAATCTTGACATCATGTTAACAGCAAAAGCTATATCTGGCCTTGTGCAATATGTGACATACATAAGACATCCAATGGCACTGGCATATTCCAGTTGAGCAATGATTCGACCTTTATTTTCTTGCATTTTCACACTAGAATCAACTGGAGTACTAGCATCTTTGATATTAAGATGTTTGAACTTATCAAGTATTTTTTCAATATAATGGGTTTGGTTCAAGGCATATCCTTTTTCATGTTTTTCAACTTTGATTCCCAATATTGTATCTACCTCATTAAGGTCTTTCATTTTAAAAACTGAAGTTAGATACTTTTTGGTATCGATAATTCCTTTCATGTTGTTACTAGCAATTATCATGTCATCAACATATAAACATAATATCACTATGTAATCATTGGTTTTCTTACAATAAACACATTTATCAGCATTACTATGCCCAAAACCATTTGCCAGAATTGCCTCATCAAACTTCTTATGCCATTGCTTTGGAGCTTGCTTTAAGCCATATAATGACTTGACTAATTTGCATACTTTGTTCTCATTTCCTGGTAGGACAAAACCTTCAGGCTGTTCCATATATACTTCCTCGGTTAAGTCACCATTCAAAAAAGCCGTTTTAACATCCATCTGATGAATGTACAGTTTATATATAGATGCCAACGCAAACAGAACTCTTATGGATGTGGTTCTTGCAACTGGAGCATAGGTATCAAAATAATCTATGCCTTCTTTTTGTCTAAAGCCTTTTGCTACTAGTCTTGCTTTGTAAGTTTGTATAGAACCATCTGTTCTATATTTCTTTCGAAACACCCATTTACACCCGATTGCCTTTGAACCGGGTGGAAGATCTACTAAAACCCAAGTCTTGTTGGATAGTATAGAATCCATCTCATCATTTATTGCTTCTTGCCAAAAAGCAGAATCTCGTGAAGTCATAGCTTCTTTAAATGTTTTAGGATCGTCATTAATAGCGAGTACCATAGGTGTAACTTCTATGACTTTTGATCTAGTAGCCTCAACCAAAAAAGTAATTGAATCAGAGGAAATGAAATCAGAACTCAAGTGTTTTTCTTTTCTAGTACGCTGACTTCTCCTAGGCTCACTTGGTTCACTATGTACTCTTTTTCCTCCACCAATGTTTTTAGAAGTTTCTTCTTCTATAGACTCAACTGTGCTATGTAGAAATTTATCTTCAAAGAATTCTACATGTATGGATTCCACTATCACATTGGATTCTAAATCCAGTAATCTATATGCTTTTGAGTTTTGTGCATAGCCAACGAATACACTTTTAATACCCCTTGGTCCTAACTTTGTCTTATGGGGATCTTGGACTTTGTAAAATGCTAAACACCCCCATACTTTAAAATAATTTAAGTTAGGTTTTCTTCCATTATTCCAAAGTTCATAAGGTGAAGCCCCAAATTTCTTAAAGGGCACTTTATTATAAATATGACATGCTGTCAACAAAGCTTCACCCCACAAGTAAAACGGTAATTTTGCATTCATAAGCATTGAATTAACCATATCTACCAAAGATCTATTTTTTCTTTCAGCCACCCCATTTTGTTGGGGTGTGTATGGGGCTGTTCGTTGGTGAATAATTCCATTATCCTCACAAAACTGATTGAAGATATCTGAAAAATATTCACCTCCTCTATCACTTCGAAGCACTTTAATTCTTTTTTCTTTCTGATTTTCAACTTCAGATTTAAATTCTTTGAATTTGTCAAATGCTTCATCCTTGGTTTTCAACAAGTATACATAAGTGTATCTTGTATGGTCGTCAATGAAAGTGATAAAATATCGCTTTCCTCCTCTTGTTAGTTGACCATTCAATTCACAAATATCGGAATGCACAAGTTCTAGCAAATCACTGTTTCTTTCAACTTTAGAAAATGGTTTTTTAGTCATCTTGGCTTCAACACAAATGTTACATTTTCTGAAATCGTTAACAGAATAGTTAATATAGCCATGTTTCGACATATACTTTAAGCAATTAAAATTTAAATGTCCTAATCTAGCATGCCATAAAGAACTAGGAGAATCAACAACATAAGCAACAGTAGCAATTTTATTAATTGACAACTTAAACATACCATCACATGAGTATCCCTTTCCTACGAATACTCCATTCTTAGATACAATAACTTTATCGGATTCTAGAACAACTTTAAATCCCTTCTTGCATAAAAGATTTGCAGAAACTAAGTTCTTTCTCAAGTCCGGAACATGGAGAACATTGACAAGGGTGAGTTTTTGGCCAGAAGTAAACTTCAATTCCACACTTCCCTTGCCTATAACCTTAGCCGAAGCATGATTTCCCATGAGGACTTCTTCAGGCTCTTTTAATTCATTATAGGACTTGAACAAATTCTTATCATTGCACACATGTACGGTAGCGCCAGAATCAAGCCACCAATCTGCAGATTTTGCCACAGAGGCCATATGAAGTTCTGTGATCATCGCAACAAATTCTTGTCCAGCATCTTCCACAACATTTGCTTTATTATTTCCAGAACCAGATTTGGAGTTCTTTTCTGCCTTTGCCTTGAATCGACAATCTTTGATAAGATGTCCTTTAATGCCACAATAAAAACAAGGCCGATTCTTAGATTTATTCTTGAAATCTTTCTTGTTTGGTTTCAAACTATTGTTTGAATTTCCTGAATTTCCAGAAGTTGGTTCTTTGGAAGAAATGTGATGAACTTTCGATCCTAAGGTCGACTCATCTCTGACACGATTTTCACTTTCAATTTGCAAGTGAGTCAAGAACTTGTCAATAGAGAAACTATCTGATGAATGAAGAATTTTCCTTCTGTAATCATTCCAAGCGGGAGGAAGTTTTGACAGAATTGCTCCAACTTGTAGAGCATCAGGAATAGTAATCTGCAGTTCTCTCATTTGGGAAACCAGAATCTCCAATTCACGGATTTGATCCATGATTGGTATGTTATCAACAAACTTAAATTCAAAATATTTTAAGGCAAGAAAACGATCGGTACCTTCCTTCATGTGTTTGTATTTAGACTCAAGAGCAGACCATACCTCTTTTGGCGTCTTATAATTTCGGTACACATCATACAGCCTGTCGGTGAGGGCGTTTAGAATATAGCCCCTGCATAGCTTTTCATCCGTCTCACGCTTCGCTTTGTCTGCCGCAATTTTCTTTTTAACTTCCTCAGAGTCGGTAGGCTTAGAATCTGCAATTGGTTGCAGCGAAGGATCGAGCAAGTAGTGAAGATTCAAAGATAGCAGAAGCCATGTCATTCTGTCTTGCCACCTAGTATAATTTGTCCCATCAAACCTGTCAAGCCTGATGGATTCCTTTCCGTGAATTTGAAGTTGGACATTGGATTTCAGATCTGTCTCCATTGCGGAAGATATTGTTTTCGATTTTTAAAATAACAGAGAGGACGGAAATAGAGAATGATCGAAAGCCTTGAGGCGTGTTAAACACTGTCCGAAAACAATATTTCCGTAGCACAGGAAATTTGTTCGCAGGATACAACAAGGCTCGAGATTTCTTGTGAGAGAGAAGGAGAAGAGATCGGTACATGTATATATACTGTGCGGAGAGAGCCGCATTTTATAGAGAAGATGGTATCGTTTGGGAAAAGGCACGTCTGTTCAGAAAGATGCAACTGTCGCGTATTCGAAATTTAAAAAATAAAATTCGAATTCTGGACCGAAGCGTCTTTGTACGAACAGTCAAGCCCCAAGATGCCCCAAGTGCCCAAGTGCCTATCTATGACTATTTAAATGTAAGCCCAATTAGTTAGCCCATCTCTTATTTATGGGCTTTACTCAATTTGTTTATCATATTGGACAAAACAATATATACTTTCAATTTCCATCTTCTTCTATCATGTGGGACATTTGAACTTCTCCACTATACACAAATTACATAACATTCCCCCACTAATTTGTGTATGATATTTTTTTTTTCTTTGGATAAACGTTATCCATACAAAAAGGTATCTTTCGATTTGGACCTTTAATTAGTGTACATTAGTAAAAGTTTTAACGAAGTTGTAGGTGTCTGTAAAAGATTGAACCACAACTCTTATCGTAAAACCGAACAGATGACACAGACAAGTTTATCCACTAGATCTCACAAGATTCTCAACACAACCTTAGCACTATTACATACGGCCATGTGCTAATCCTGAATTTATGAACATTTATAAATGTAACACATACATTTATTGAAGCGGCACCACTTCTATGTTCAAATTTGTAAAACCTAATAAATGCAAACTCTGCATTATGCATTTACTCACAAACTAGCCATGATCAATAAATCATATATGGAACTGTGCTAGTTCTTTTAAGCGCTTATCAATAACTTGTTGTTACCCATTTAACTTGAAAACTAACATATTAGTCTGAAGTTGGGTTCCCGTCATTGGCGCTTAGGATTTTAAGTCCCATAAATTTTGTTGTACTTTGCACTAAGTCTCTAGCAAGTGCTTTTGTGAGAGGATCCGCTAAGTTTTCGCCGGATTTTACATATATGATGGTGATCACCCCCTTAGTAATTAAATCTCTCACAAACGTATGTCTTAAACTAATATGTCTAGATTTTCCATTGTAAACATCACTATATGCTCTAGACAATGTTGCTGAACTGTCGCAGTAAATAGAAATAGCAGATAACGAGTGTGGCCATAAATCAATGTCTAATAACAAGTCTCGTAACCATTCTGCTTCCTTAGCTGCGGCGCCAAGAGCTATGAATTATGATTCCATAGTTGAATGTGCTATACATGTTTGTTTCTTAGATGCCCAACTTATGGCTCCTCCCCCTAATGAGAATATCCATCCAGATGTTGATAAGCTCTCATTAGTACTAGACATCCAACTTGCATCGCAATACCCTTCTAGCACACTTGGATAATCAGCATAAACTAATTTCAATTCTTTTGTTCTTTTGAGATATCCAAGGATCCTATTAATTGCTTTCCAATGAAGTATGCTAGGTTTAGACGTAAATCTTGACATCATGTTAACAGCAAAAGCTATATCTGGCCTTGTGCAATATGTGACATACATAAGACATCCAATGGCACTGGCATATTCCAGTTGAGCAATGATTCGACCTTTATTTTCTTGCATTTTCACACTAGAATCAACTGGAGTACTAGCATCTTTGATATTAAGATGTTTGAACTTATCAAGTATTTTTTCAATATAATGGGTTTGGTTCAAGGCATATCCTTTTTCATGTTTTTCAACTTTGATTCCCAATATTGTATCTACCTCATTAAGGTCTTTCATTTTAAAAACTGAAGTTAGATACTTTTTGGTATCGATAATTCCTTTCATGTTGTTACTAGCAATTATCATGTCATCAACATATAAACATAATATCACTATGTAATCATTGGTTTTCTTACAATAAACACATTTATCAGCATTACTATGCCCAAAACCATTTGCCAGAATTGCCTCATCAAACTTCTTATGCCATTGCTTTGGAGCTTGCTTTAAGCCATATAATGACTTGACTAATTTGCATACTTTGTTCTCATTTCCTGGTAGGACAAAACCTTCAGGCTGTTCCATATATACTTCCTCGGTTAAGTCACCATTCAAAAAAGCCGTTTTAACATCCATCTGATGAATGTACAGTTTATATATAGATGCCAACGCAAACAGAACTCTTATGGATGTGGTTCTTGCAACTGGAGCATAGGTATCAAAATAATCTATGCCTTCTTTTTGTCTAAAGCCTTTTGCTACTAGTCTTGCTTTGTAAGTTTGTATAGAACCATCTGTTCTATATTTCTTTCGAAACACCCATTTACACCCGATTGCCTTTGAACCGGGTGGAAGATCTACTAAAACCCAAGTCTTGTTGGATAGTATAGAATCCATCTCATCATTTATTGCTTCTTGCCAAAAAGCAGAATCTCGTGAAGTCATAGCTTCTTTAAATGTTTTAGGATCGTCATTAATAGCGAGTACCATAGGTGTAACTTCTATGACTTTTGATCTAGTAGCCTCAACCAAAAAAGTAATTGAATCAGAGGAAATGAAATCAGAACTCAAGTGTTTTTCTTTTCTAGTACGCTGACTTCTCCTAGGCTCACTTGGTTCACTATGTACTCTTTTTCCTCCACCAATGTTTTTAGAAGTTTCTTCTTCTATAGACTCAACTGTGCTATGTAGAAATTTATCTTCAAAGAATTCTACATGTATGGATTCCACTATCACATTGGATTCTAAATCCAGTAATCTATATGCTTTTGAGTTTTGTGCATAGCCAACGAATACACTTTTAATACCCCTTGGTCCTAACTTTGTCTTATGGGGATCTTGGACTTTGTAAAATGCTAAACACCCCCATACTTTAAAATAATTTAAGTTAGGTTTTCTTCCATTATTCCAAAGTTCATAAGGTGAAGCCCCAAATTTCTTAAAGGGCACTTTATTATAAATATGACATGCTGTCAACAAAGCTTCACCCCACAAGTAAAACGGTAATTTTGCATTCATAAGCATTGAATTAACCATATCTACCAAAGATCTATTTTTTCTTTCAGCCACCCCATTTTGTTGGGGTGTGTATGGGGCTGTTCGTTGGTGAATAATTCCATTATCCTCACAAAACTGATTGAAGATATCTGAAAAATATTCACCTCCTCTATCACTTCGAAGCACTTTAATTCTTTTTTCTTTCTGATTTTCAACTTCAGATTTAAATTCTTTGAATTTGTCAAATGCTTCATCCTTGGTTTTCAACAAGTATACATAAGTGTATCTTGTATGGTCGTCAATGAAAGTGATAAAATATCGCTTTCCTCCTCTTGTTAGTTGACCATTCAATTCACAAATATCGGAATGCACAAGTTCTAGCAAATCACTGTTTCTTTCAACTTTAGAAAATGGTTTTTTAGTCATCTTGGCTTCAACACAAATGTTACATTTTCTGAAATCGTTAACAGAATAGTTAATATAGCCATGTTTCGACATATACTTTAAGCAATTAAAATTTAAATGTCCTAATCTAGCATGCCATAAAGAACTAGGAGAATCAACATCATAAGCAACAGTAGCAATTTTATTAATTGACAACTTAAACATACCATCACATGAGTATCCCTTTCCTACGAATACTCCATTCTTAGATACAATAACTTTATCGGATTCTAGAACAACTTTAAATCCCTTCTTGCATAAAAGATTTGCAGAAACTAAGTTCTTTCTCAAGTCCGGAACATGGAGAACATTGACAAGGGTGAGTTTTTGGCCAGAAGTAAACTTCAATTCCACACTTCCCTTGCCTATAACCTTAGCCGAAGCATGATTTCCCATGAGGACTTCTTCAGGCTCTTTTAATTCATTATAGGACTTGAACAAATTCTTATAATTGCACACATGTACGGTAGCGCCAGAATCAAGCCACCAATCTGCAGATTTTGCCACAGAGGCCATATGAAGTTCTGTGATCATCGCAACAAATTCTTGTCCAGCATCTTCCACAACATTTGCTTTATTATTTCCAGAACCAGATTTGGAGTTCTTTTCTGCCTTTGCCTTGAATCGACAATCTTTGATAAGATGTCCTTTAATGCCACAATAAAAACAAGGCCGATTCTTAGATTTATTCTTGAAATCTTTCTTGTTTGGTTTCAAACTATTGTTTGAATTTCCTGAATTTCCAGAAGTTGGTTCTTTGGAAGAAATGTGATGAACTTTCGATCCTAAGATCGACTCATCTCTGACACGATTTTCACTTTCAATTTGCAAGTGAGTCAAGAACTTGTCAATAGAGAAACTATCTGATGAATGAAGAATTTTCCTTCTGTAATCATTCCAAGCGGGAGGAAGTTTTGACAGAATTGCTCCAACTTGTAGAGCATCAGGAATAGTAATCTGCAGTTCTCTCATTTGGGAAACCAGAATCTCCAATTCACGGATTTGATCCATGATTGGTATGTTATCAACAAACTTAAATTCAAAATATTTTAAGGCAAGAAAACGATCGGTACCTTCCTTCATGTGTTTGTATTTAGACTCAAGAGCAGACCATACCTCTTTTGGCGTCTTATAATTTCGGTACACATCATACAGTCTGTCGGTGAGGGCGTTTAGAATATAGCCCCTGCATAGCTTTTCATCCGTCTCACGCTTCGCTTTGTCTGCCGCAATTTTCTTTTTAACTTCCTCAGAGTCGGTAGGCTTAGAATCTGCAATTGGTTGCAGCGAAGGATCGAGCAAGTAGTGAAGATTCAAAGATAGCAGAAGCCATGTCATTCTGTCTTGCCACCTAGTATAATTTGTCCCATCAAACCTGATGGATTCCTTTCCGTGAATTTGAAGTTGGACATTGGATTTCAGATCTGTCTCCATTGCGGAAGATATTGTTTTCGATTTTTAAAATAACAGAGAGGACGGAAATAGAGAATGATCGAAAGCCTTGAGGCGTGTTAAACACTGTCCGAAAACAATATTTCCGTAGCACAGGAAATTTGTTCGCAGGATACAACAAGGCTCGAGATTTCTTGTGAGAGAGAAGGAGAAGAGATCAGTACATGTATATATACTGTGCGGAGAGAGCCGCATTTTATAGAGAAGATGGTATCGTTTGGGAAAAGGCACGTCTGTTCAGAAAGATGCAACTGTCGCGTATTCGAAATTTAAAAAATAAAATTCGAATTCTGGACCGAAGCGTCTTTGTACGAACAGTCAAGCCCCAAGATGCCCCAAGTGCCCAAGTGCCTATCTATGACTATTTAAATGTAAGCCCAATTAGTTAGCCCATCTCTTATTTATGGGCTTTACTCAATTTGTTTATCATATTGGACAAAACAATATATACTTTCAATTTCCATCTTCTTCTATCATGTGGGACATTTGAACTTCTCCACTATACACAAATTACATAACATTCCCCCACTAATTTGTGTATGATATATTTTTTTTCTTTGGATAAACGTTATCCATACAAAAAGGTATCTTTCGATTTGGACCTTTAATTAGTGTACATTAGTAAAAGTTTTAACGAAGTTGTAGGTGTCTGTAAAAGATTGAACCACAACTCTTATCGTAAAACCGAACAGATGACACAGACAAGTTTATCCACTAGATCTCACAAGATTCTCAACACAACCTTAGCACTATTATATACGGCCATGTGCTAATCCTGAATTTATGAACATTTATAAATGTAACACATACATTTATTGAAGCGGCACCACTTCTATGTTCAAATTTGTAAAACCTAATAAATGCAAACTCTGCATTATGCATTTACTCACAAACTAGCCATGATCAATAAATCATATATGGAACTGTGCTAGTTCTTTTAAGCGCTTATCAATAACTTGTTGTTACCCATTTAACTTGAAAACTAACATATTAGTCTGAAGTTGGGTTCCCGTCATTGGCGCTTAGGATTTTAAGTCCCATAAATTTTGTTGTACTTTGCACTAAGTCTCTAGCAAGTGCTTTTGTGAGAGGATCCGCTAAGTTTTCGCCGGATTTTACATATATGATGGTGATCACCCCCTTAGTAATTAAATCTCTCACAAACGTATGTCTTAAACTAATATGTCTAGATTTTCCATTGTAAACATCACTATATGCTCTAGACAATGTTGCTGAACTGTCGCAGTAAATAGAAATAGCAGATAACGAGTGTGGCCATAAATCAATGTCTAATAACAAGTCTCGTAACCATTCTGCTTCCTTAGCTGCGGCGCCAAGAGCTATGAATTATGATTCCATAGTTGAATGTGCTATACATGTTTGTTTCTTAGATGCCCAACTTATGGCTCCTCCCCCTAATGAGAATATCCATCCAGATGTTGATAAGCTCTCATTAGTACTAGACATCCAACTTGCATCGCAATACCCTTCTAGCACACTTGGATAATCAGCATAAACTAATTTCAATTCTTTTGTTCTTTTGAGATATCCAAGGATCCTATTAATTGCTTTCCAATGAAGTATGCTAGGTTTAGACGTAAATCTTGACATCATGTTAACAGCAAAAGCTATATCTGGCCTTGTGCAATATGTGACATACATAAGACATCCAATGGCACTGGCATATTCCAGTTGAGCAATGATTCGACCTTTATTTTCTTGCATTTTCACACTAGAATCAACTGGAGTACTAGCATCTTTGATATTAAGATGTTTGAACTTATCAAGTATTTTTTCAATATAATGGGTTTGGTTCAAGGCATATCCTTTTTCATGTTTTTCAACTTTGATTCCCAATATTGTATCTACCTCATTAAGGTCTTTCATTTTAAAAACTGAAGTTAGATACTTTTTGGTATCGATAATTCCTTTCATGTTGTTACTAGCAATTATCATGTCATCAACATATAAACATAATATCACTATGTAATCATTGGTTTTCTTACAATAAACACATTTATCAGCATTACTATGCCCAAAACCATTTGCCAGAATTGCCTCATCAAACTTCTTATGCCATTGCTTTGGAGCTTGCTTTAAGCCATATAATGAATTGACTAATTTGCATACTTTGTTCTCATTTCCTGGTAGGACAAAACCTTCAGGCTGTTCCATATATACTTCCTCGGTTAAGTCACCATTCAAAAAAGCCGTTTTAACATCCATCTGATGAATGTACAGTTTATATATAGATGCCAACGCAAACAGAACTCTTATGGATGTGGTTCTTGCAACTGGAGCATAGGTATCAAAATAATCTATGCCTTCTTTTTGTCTAAAGCCTTTTGCTACTAGTCTTGCTTTGTAAGTTTGTATAGAACCATCTGTTCTATATTTCTTTCGAAACACCCATTTACACCCGATTGCCTTTGAACCGGGTGGAAGATCTACTAAAACCCAAGTCTTGTTGGATAGTATAGAATCCATCTCATCATTTATTGCTTCTTGCCAAAAAGCAGAATCTCGTGAAGTCATAGCTTCTTTAAATGTTTTAGGATCGTCATTAATAGCGAGTACCATAGGTGTAACTTCTATGACTTTTGATCTAGTAGCCTCAACCAAAAAAGTAATTGAATCAGAGGAAATGAAATCAGAACTCAAGTGTTTTTCTTTTCTAGTACGCTGACTTCTCCTAGGCTCACTTGGTTCACTATGTACTCTTTTTCCTCCACCAATGTTTTTAGAAGTTTCTTCTTCTATAGACTCAACTGTGCTATGTAGAAATTTATCTTCAAAGAATTCTACATGTATGGATTCCACTATCACATTGGATTCTAAATCCAGTAATCTATATGCTTTTGAGTTTTGTGCATAGCCAACGAATACACTTTTAATACCCCTTGGTCCTAACTTTGTCTTATGGGGATCTTGGACTTTGTAAAATGCTAAACACCCCCATACTTTAAAATAATTTAAGTTAGGTTTTCTTCCATTATTCCAAAGTTCATAAGGTGAAGCCCCAAATTTCTTAAAGGGCACCTTATTATAAATATGACATGCTGTCAACAAAGCTTCACCCCACAAGTAAAACGGTAATTTTGCATTCATAAGCATTGAATTAACCATATCTACCAAAGATCTATTTTTTTCTTTCAGCCACCCCATTTTGTTGGGGTGTGTATGGGGCTGTTCGTTGGTGAATAATTCCATTATCCTCACAAAACTGATTGAAGATATCTGAAAAATATTCACCTCCTCTATCACTTCGAAGCACTTTAATTCTTTTTTCTTTCTGATTTTCAACTTCAGATTTAAATTCTTTGAATTTGTCAAATGCTTCATCCTTGGTTTTCAACAAGTATACATAAGTGTATCTTGTATGGTCGTCAATGAAAGTGATAAAATATCGCTTTCCTCCTCTTGTTAGTTGACCATTCAATTCACAAATATCGGAATGCACAAGTTCTAGCAAATCACTGTTTCTTTCAACTTTAGAAAATGGTTTTTTAGTCATCTTGGCTTCAACACAAATGTTACATTTTCTGAAATCGTTAACAGAATAGTTAATATAGCCATGTTTCGACATATACTTTAAGCAATTAAAATTTAAATGTCCTAATCTAGCATGCCATAAAGAACTAGGAGAATCAACAACATAAGCAACAGTAGCAATTTTATTAATTGACAACTTAAACATACCATCACATGAGTATCCCTTTCCTACGAATACTCCATTCTTAGATACAATAACTTTATCGGATTCTAGAACAACTTTAAATCCCTTCTTGCATAAAAGATTTGCAGAAACTAAGTTCTTTCTCAAGTCCGGAACATGGAGAACATTGACAAGGGTGAGTTTTTGGCCAGAAGTAAACTTCAATTCCACACTTCCCTTGCCTATAACCTTAGCCGAAGCATGATTTCCCATGAGGACTTCTTCAGGCTCTTTTAATTCATTATAGGACTTGAACAAATTCTTATCATTGCACACATGTACGGTAGCGCCAGAATCAAGCCACCAATCTGCAGATTTTGCCACAGAGGCCATATGAAGTTCTGTGATCATCGCAACAAATTCTTGTCCAGCATCTTCCACAACATTTGCTTTATTATTTCCAGAACCAGATTTGGAGTTCTTTTCTGCCTTTGCCTTGAATCGACAATCTTTGATAAGATGTCCTTTAATGCCACAATAAAAACAAGGTCGATTCTTAGATTTATTCTTGAAATCTTTCTTGTTTGGTTTCAAACTATTGTTTGAATTTCCTGAATTTCCAGAAGTTGGTTCTTTGGAAGAAATGTGATGAACTTTCGATCCTAAGATCGACTCATCTCTGACACGATTTTCACTTTCAATTTGCAAGTGAGTCAAGAACTTGTCAATAGAGAAACTATCTGATGAATGAAGAATTTTCCTTCTGTAATCATTCCAAGCGGGAGGAAGTTTTGACAGAATTGCTCCAACTTGTAGAGCATCAGGAATAGTAATCTGCAGTTCTCTCATTTGGGAAACCAGAATCTCCAATTCACGGATTTGATCCATGATTGGTATGTTATCAACAAACTTAAATTCAAAATATTTTAAGGCAAGAAAACGATCGGTACCTTCCTTCATGTGTTTGTATTTAGACTCAAGAGCAGACCATACCTCTTTTGGCGTCTTATAATTTCGGTACACATCATACAGCCTGTCGGTGAGGGCGTTTAGAATATAGCCCCTGCATAGCTTTTCATCCGTCTCACGCTTCGCTTTGTCTGCCGCAATTTTCTTTTTAACTTCCTCAGAGTCGGTAGGCTTAGAATCTGCAATTGGTTGCAGCGAAGGATCGAGCAAGTAGTGAAGATTCAAAGATAGCAGAAGCCATGTCATTCTGTCTTGCCACCTAGTATAATTTGTCCCATCAAACCTGATGGATTCCTTTCCGTGAATTTGAAGTTGGACATTGGATTTCAGATCTGTCTCCATTGCGGAAGATATTGTTTTCGATTTTTAAAATAACAGAGAGGACGGAAATAGAGAATGATCGAAAGCCTTGAGGCGTGTTAAACACTGTCCGAAAACAATATTTCCGTAGCACAGGAAATTTGTTCGCAGGATACAACAAGGCTCGAGATTTCTTGTGAGAGAGAAGGAGAAGAGATCAGTACATGTATATATACTGTGCGGAGAGAGCCGCATTTTATAGAGAAGATGGTATCGTTTGGGAAAAGGCACGTCTGTTCAGAAAGATGCAACTGTCGCGTATTCGAAATTTAAAAAATAAAATTCGAATTCTGGACCGAAGCGTCTTTGTACGAACAGTCAAGCCCCAAGATGCCCCAAGTGCCCAAGTGCCTATCTATGACTATTTAAATGTAAGCCCAATTAGTTAGCCCATCTCTTATTTATGGGCTTTACTCAATTTGTTTATCATATTGGACAAAACAATATATACTTTCAATTTCCATCTTCTTCTATCATGTGGGACATTTGAACTTCTCCACTATACACAAATTACATAACATTCCCCCACTAATTTGTGTATGATATTTTTTTTTTCTTTGGATAAACGTTATCCATACAAAAAGGTATCTTTCGATTTGGACCTTTAATTAGTGTACATTAGTAAAAGTTTTAACGAAGTTGTAGGTGTCTGTAAAAGATTGAACCACAACTCTTATCGTAAAACCGAACAGATGACACAGACAAGTTTATCCACTAGATCTCACAAGATTCTCAACACAACCTTAGCACTATTATATACGGCCATGTGCTAATCCTGAATTTATGAACATTTATAAATGTAACACATACATTTATTGAAGCGGCACCACTTCTATGTTCAAATTTGTAAAACCTAATAAATGCAAACTCTGCATTATGCATTTACTCACAAACTAGCCATGATCAATAAATCATATATGGAACTGTGCTAGTTCTTTTAAGCGCTTATCAATAACTTGTTGTTACCCATTTAACTTGAAAACTAACATATTAGTCTGAAGTTGGGTTCCCGTCATTGGCGCTTAGGATTTTAAGTCCCATAAATTTTGTTGTACTTTGCACTAAGTCTCTAGCAAGTGCTTTTGTGAGAGGATCCGCTAAGTTTTCGCCGGATTTTACATATATGATGGTGATCACCCCCTTAGTAATTAAATCTCTCACAAACGTATGTCTTAAACTAATATGTCTAGATTTTCCATTGTAAACATCACTATATGCTCTAGACAATGTTGCTGAACTGTCGCAGTAAATAGAAATAGCAGATAACGAGTGTGGCCATAAATCAATGTCTAATAACAAGTCTCGTAACCATTCTGCTTCCTTAGCTGCGGCGCCAAGAGCTATGAATTATGATTCCATAGTTGAATGTGCTATACATGTTTGTTTCTTAGATGCCCAACTTATGGCTCCTCCCCCTAATGAGAATATCCATCCAGATGTTGATAAGCTCTCATTAGTACTAGACATCCAACTTGCATCGCAATACCCTTCTAGCACACTTGGATAATCAACATAAACTAATTTCAATTCTTTTGTTCTTTTGAGATATCCAAGGATCCTATTAATTGCTTTCCAATGAAGTATGCTAGGTTTAGATGTAAATCTTGACATCATGTTAACAGCAAAAGCTATATCTGGCCTTGTGCAATATGTGACATACATAAGACATCCAATGGCACTGGCATATTCCAGTTGAGCAATGATTCGACCTTTATTTTCTTGCATTTTCACACTAGAATCAACTGGAGTACTAGCATCTTTGATATTAAGATGTTTGAACTTATCAAGTATTTTTTCAATATAATGGGTTTGGTTCAAGGCATATCCTTTTTCATGTTTTTCAACTTTGATTCCCAATATTGTATCTACCTCATTAAGGTCTTTCATTTTAAAAACTGAAGTTAGATACTTTTTGGTATCGATAATTCCTTTCATGTTGTTACTAGCAATTATCATGTCATCAACATATAAACATAATATCACTATGTAATCATTGGTTTTCTTACAATAAACACATTTATCAGCATTACTATGCCCAAAACCATTTGCCAGAATTGCCTCATCAAACTTCTTATGCCATTGCTTTGGAGCTTGCTTTAAGCCATATAATGACTTGACTAATTTGCATACTTTGTTCTCATTTCCTGGTAGGACAAAACCTTCAGGCTGTTCCATATATACTTCCTCGGTTAAGTCACCATTCAAAAAAGCCGTTTTAACATCCATCTGATGAATGTACAGTTTATATAGATGCCAACGCAAACAGAACTCTTATGGATGTGGTTCTTGCAACTGGAGCATAGGTATCAAAATAATCTATGCCTTCTTTTTGTCTAAAGCCTTTTGCTACTAGTCTTGTTTTGTAAGTTTGTATAGAACCATCTGTTCTATATTTCTTTCGAAACACCCATTTACACCCGATTGCCTTTGAACCGGGTGGAAGATCTACTAAAACCCAAGTCATGTTGGATAGTATAGAATCCATCTCATCATTTATTGCTTCTTGCCAAAAAGCAGAATCTCGTGAAGTCATAGCTTCTTTAAATGTTTTAGGATCGTCATTAATAGCGAGTACCATAGGTGTAACTTCTATGACTTTTGATCTAGTAGCCTCAACCAAAAAAGTAATTGAATCAGAGGAAATGAAATCAGAACTCAAGTGTTTTTCTTTTCTAGTACGCTGACTTCTCCTAGGCTCACTTGGTTCACTATGTACTCTTTTTCCTCCACCAATGTTTTTAGAAGTTTCTTCTTCTATAGACTCAACTGTGCTATGTAGAAATTTATCTTCAAAGAATTCTACATGTATGGATTCCACTATCACATTGGATTCTAAATCCAGTAATCTATATGCTTTTGAGTTTTGTGCATAGCCAACGAATACACTTTTAATACCCCTTGGTCCTAACTTTGTCTTATGGGGATCTTGGACTTTGTAAAATGCTAAACACCCCCATACTTTAAAATAATTTAAGTTAGGTTTTCTTCCATTATTCCAAAGTTCATAAGGTGAAGCCCCAAATTTCTTAAAGGGCACTTTATTATAAATATGACATGCTGTCAACAAAGCTTCACCCCACAAGTAAAACGGTAATTTTGCATTCATAAGCATTGAATTAACCATATCTACCAAAGATCTATTTTTTCTTTCAGCCACCCCATTGTTGGGGTGTGTATGGGGCTGTTCGTTGGTGAATAATTCCATTATCCTCACAAAACTGATTGAAGATATCTGAAAAATATTCACCTCCTCTATCACTTCGAAGCACTTTAATTCTTTTTTCTTTCTGATTTTCAACTTCAGATTTAAATTCTTTGAATTTGTCAAATGCTTCATCCTTGGTTTTCAACAAGTATACATAAGTGTATCTTGTATGGTCGTCAATGAAAGTGATAAAATATCGCTTTCCTCCTCTTGTTAGTTGACCATTCAATTCACAAATATCGGAATGCACAAGTTCTAGCAAATCACTGTTTCTTTCAACTTTAGAAAATGGTTTTTTAGTCATCTTGGCTTCAACACAAATGTTACATTTTCTGAAATCGTTAACAGAATAGTTAATATAGCCATGTTTCGACATATACTTTAAGCAATTAAAATTTAAATGTCCTAATCTAGCATGCCATAAAGAACTAGGAGAATCAACAACATAAGCAACAGTAGCAATTTTATTAATTGACAACTTAAACATACCATCACATGAGTATCCCTTTCCTACGAATACTCCATTCTTAGATACAATAACTTTATCGGATTCTAGAACAACTTTAAATCCCTTCTTGCATAAAAGATTTGCAGAAACTAAGTTCTTTCTCAAGTCCGGAACATGGAGAACATTGACAAGGGTGAGTTTTTGGCCAGAAGTAAACTTCAATTCCACACTTCCCTTGCCTATAACCTTAGCCGAAGCATGATTTCCCATGAGGACTTCTTCAGGCTCTTTTAATTCATTATAGGACTTGAACAAATTCTTATCATTGCACACATGTACGGTAGCGCCAGAATCAAGCCACCAATCTGCAGATTTTGCCACAGAGGCCATATGAAGTTCTGTGATCATCGCAACAAATTCTTGTCCAGCATCTTCCACAACATTTGCTTTATTATTTCCAGAACCAGATTTGGAGTTCTTTTCTGCCTTTGCCTTGAATCGACAATCTTTGATAAGATGTCCTTTAATGCCACAATAAAAACAAGGCCGATTCTTAGATTTATTCTTGAAATCTTTCTTGTTTGGTTTCAAACTATTGTTTGAATTTCCTGAATTTCCAGAAGTTGGTTCTTTGGAAGAAATGTGATGAACTTTCGATCCTAAGATCGACTCATCTCTGACACGATTTTCACTTTCAATTTGCAAGTGAGTCAAGAACTTGTCAATAGAGAAACTATCTGATGAATGAAGAATTTTCCTTCTGTAATCATTCCAAGCGGGAGGAAGTTTTGACAGAATTGCTCCAACTTGTAGAGCATCAGGAATAGTAATCTGCAGTTCTCTCATTTGGGAAACCAGAATCTCCAATTCACGGATTTGATCCATGATTGGTATGTTATCAACAAACTTAAATTCAAAATATTTTAAGGCAAGAAAACGATCGGTACCTTCCTTCATGTGTTTGTATTTAGACTCAAGAGCAGACCATACCTCTTTTGGCGTCTTATAATTTCGGTACACATCATACAGCCTGTCGGTGAGGGCGTTTAGAATATAGCCCCTGCATAGCTTTTCATCCGTCTCACGCTTCGCTTTGTCTGCCGCAATTTTCTTTTTAACTTCCTCAGAGTCGGTAGGCTTAGAATCTGCAATTGGTTGCAGCGAAGGATCGAGCAAGTAGTGAAGATTCAAAGATAGCAGAAGCCATGTCATTCTGTCTTGCCACCTAGTATAATTTGTCCCATCAAACCTGATGGATTCCTTTTCGTGAATTTGAAGTTGGACATTGGATTTCAGATCTGTCTCCATTGCGGAAGATATTGTTTTCGATTTTTAAAATAACAGAGAGGACGGAAATAGAGAATGATCGAAAGCCTTGAGGCGTGTTAAACACTGTCCGAAAACAATATTTCCGTAGCACAGGAAATTTGTTCGCAGGATACAACAAGGCTCGAGATTTCTTGTGAGAGAGAAGGAGAAGAGATCAGTACATGTATATATACTGTGCGGAGAGAGCCGCATTTTATAGAGAAGATGGTATCGTTTGGGAAAAGGCACGTCTGTTCAGAAAGATGCAACTGTCGCGTATTCGAAATTTAAAAAATAAAATTCGAATTCTGGACCGAAGCGTCTTTGTACGAACAGTCAAGCCCCAAGATGCCCCAAGTGCCCAAGTGCCTATCTATGACTATTTAAATGTAAGCCCAATTAGTTAGCCCATCTCTTATTTATGGGCTTTACTCAATTTGTTTATCATATTGGACAAAACAATATATACTTTCAATTTCCATCTTCTTCTATCATGTGGGACATTTGAACTTCTCCACTATACACAAATTACATAACATTCCCCCACTAATTTGTGTATGATATTTTTTTTTTCTTTGGATAAACGTTATCCATACAAAAATGTATCTTTCGATTTGGACCTTTAATTAGTGTACATTAGTAAAAGTTTTAACGAAGTTGTAGGTGTCTGTAAAAGATTGAACCACAACTCTTATCGTAAAACCGAACAGATGACACAGACAAGTTTATCCACTAGATCTCACAAGATTCTCAACACAACCTTAGCACTATTATATACGGCCATGTGCTAATCCTGAATTTATGAACATTTATAAATGTAACACATACATTTATTGAAGCGGCACCACTTCTATGTTCAAATTTGTAAAACCTAATAAATGCAAACTCTGCATTATGCATTTACTCACAAACTAGCCATGATCAATAAATCATATATGGAACTGTGCTAGTTCTTTTAAGCGCTTATCAATAACTTGTTGTTACCCATTTAACTTGAAAACTAACATATTAGTCTGAAGTTGGGTTCCCGTCATTGGCGCTTAGGATTTTAAGTCCCATAAATTTTGTTGTACTTTGCACTAAGTCTCTAGCAAGTGCTTTTGTGAGAGGATCCGCTAAGTTTTCGCCGGATTTTACATATATGATGGTGATCACCCCCTTAGTAATTAAATCTCTCACAAACGTATGTCTTAAACTAATATGTCTAGATTTTCCATTGTAAACATCACTATATGCTCTAGACAATGTTGCTGAACTGTCGCAGTAAATAGAAATAGCAGATAACGAGTGTGGCCATAAATCAATGTCTAATAACAAGTCTCGTAACCATTCTGCTTCCTTAGCTGCGGCGCCAAGAGCTATGAATTCTGATTCCATAGTTGAATGTGCTATACATGTTTGTTTCTTAGATGCCCAACTTATGGCTCCTCCCCCTAATGAGAATATCCATCCAGATGTTGATAAGCTCTCATTAGTACTAGACATCCAACTTGCATCGCAATACCCTTCTAGCACACTTGGATAATCAGCATAAACTAATTTCAATTCTTTTGTTCTTTTGAGATATCCAAGGATCCTATTAATTGCTTTCCAATGAAGTATGCTAGGTTTAGACGTAAATCTTGACATCATGTTAACAGCAAAAGCTATATCTGGCCTTGTGCAATATGTGACATACATAAGACATCCAATGGCACTGGCATATTCCAGTTGAGCAATGATTCGACCTTTATTTTCTTGCATTTTCACACTAGAATCAACTGGAGTACTAGCATATTTGATATTAAGATGTTTGAACTTATCAAGTATTTTTTCAATATAATGGGTTTGGTTCAAGGCATATCCTTTTTCATGTTTTTCAACTTTGATTCCCAATATTGTATCTACCTCATTAAGGTCTTTCATTTTAAAAACTGAAGTTAGATACTTTTTGGTATCGATAATTCCTTTCATGTTGTTACTAGCAATTATCATGTCATCAACATATAAACATAATATCACTATGTAATCATTGGTTTTCTTACAATAAACACATTTATCAGCATTACTATGCCCAAAACCATTTGCCAGAATTGCCTCATCAAACTTCTTATGCCATTGCTTTGGAGCTTGCTTTAAGCCATATAATGACTTGACTAATTTGCATACTTTGTTCTCATTTCCTGGTAGGACAAAACCTTCAGGCTGTTCCATATATACTTCCTCGGTTAAGTCACCATTCAAAAAAGCCGTTTTAACATCCATCTGATGAATGTACAGTTTATATATAGATGCCAACGCAAACAGAACTCTTATGGATGTGGTTCTTGCAACTGGAGCATAGGTATCAAAATAATCTATGCCTTCTTTTTGTCTAAAGCCTTTTGCTACTAGTCTTGCTTTGTAAGTTTGTATAGAACCATCTGTTCTATATTTCTTTCGAAACACCCATTTACACCCGATTGCCTTTGAACCGGGTGGAAGATCTACTAAAACCCAAGTCTTGTTGGATAGTATAGAATCCATCTCATCATTTATTGCTTCTTGCCAAAAAGCAGAATCTCGTGAAGTCATAGCTTCTTTAAATGTTTTAGGATCGTCATTAATAGCGAGTACCATAGGTGTAACTTCTATGACTTTTGATCTAGTAGCCTCAACCAAAAAAGTAATTGAATCAGAGGAAATGAAATCAGAACTCAAGTGTTTTTCTTTTCTAGTACGCTGACTTCTCCTAGGCTCACTTGGTTCACTATGTACTCTTTTTCCTCCACCAATGTTTTTAGAAGTTTCTTCTTCTATAGACTCAACTGTGCTATGTAGAAATTTATCTTCAAAGAATTCTACATGTATGGATTCCACTATCACATTGGATTCTAAATCCAGTAATCTATATGCTTTTGAGTTTTGTGCATAGCCAACGAATACACTTTTAATACCCCTTGGTCCTAACTTTGTCTTATGGGGATCTTGGACTTTGTAAAATGCTAAACACCCCCATACTTTAAAATAATTTAAGTTAGGTTTTCTTCCATTATTCCAAAGTTCATAAGGTGAAGCCCCAAATTTCTTAAAGGGCACTTTATTATAAATATGACATGCTGTCAACAAAGCTTCACCCCACAAGTAAAACGGTAATTTTGCATTCATAAGCATTGAATTAACCATATCTACCAAAGATCTATTTTTTCTTTCAGCCACCCCATTTTGTTGGGGTGTGTATGGGGCTGTTCGTTGGTGAATAATTCCATTATCCTCACAAAACTGATTGAAGATATCTGAAAAATATTCACCTCCTCTATCACTTCGAAGCACTTTAATTCTTTTTTCTTTCTGATTTTCAACTTCAGATTTAAATTCTTTGAATTTGTCAAATGCTTCATCCTTGGTTTTCAACAAGTATACATAAGTGTATCTTGTATGGTCGTCAATGAAAGTGATAAAATATCGCTTTCCTCCTCTTGCTAGTTGACCATTCAATTCACAAATATCGGAATGCACAAGTTCTAGCAAATCACTGTTTCTTTCAACTTTAGAAAATGGTTTTTTAGTCATCTTGGCTTCAACACAAATGTTACATTTTATGAAATCGTTAACAGAATAGTTAATATAGCCATGTTTCGACATATACTTTAAGCAATTAAAATTTAAATGTCCTAATCTAGCATGCCATAAAGAACTAGGAGAGTCAACAACATAAGCAACAGTAGCAATTTTATTAATTGACAACTTAAACATACCATCACATGAGTATCCCTTTCCTACGAATACTCCATTCTTAGATACAATAACTTTATCGGATTCTAGAACAACTTTAAATCCCTTCTTGCATAAAAGATTTGCAGAAACTAAGTTCTTTCTCAAGTCCGGAACATGGAGAACATTGACAAGGGTGAGTTTTTGGCCAGAAGTAAACTTCAATTCCACACTTCCCTTGCCTATAACCTTAGCCGAAGCATGATTTCCCATGAGGACTTCTTCAGGCTCTTTTAATTCATTATAGGACTTGAACAAATTCTTATCATTGCACACATGTACGGTAGCGCCAGAATCAAGCCACCAATCTGCAGATTTTGCCACAGAGGCCATATGAAGTTCTGTGATCATCGCAACAAATTCTTGTCCAGCATCTTCCACAACATTTGCTTTATTATTTCCAGAACCAGATTTGGAGTTCTTTTCTGCCTTTGCCTTGAATCGACAATCTTTGATAAGATGTCCTTTAATGCCACAATAAAAACAAGGCCGATTCTTAGATTTATTCTAGAAATCTTTCTTGTTTGGTTTCAAACTATTGTTTGAATTTCCTGAATTTCCAGAAGTTGGTTCTTTGGAAGAAATGTGATGAACTTTCGATCCTAAGATCGACTCATCTCTGACACGATTTTCACTTTCAATTTGCAAGTGAGTCAAGAACTTGTCAATAGAGAAACTATCTGATGAATGAAGAATTTTCCTTCTGTAATCATTCCAAGCGGGAGGAAGTTTTGACAGAATTGCTCCAACTTGTAGAGCATCAGGAATAGTAATCTGCAGTTCTCTCATTTGGGAAACCAGAATCTCCAATTCACGGATTTGATCCATGATTGGTATGTTATCAACAAACTTAAATTCAAAATATTTTAAGGCAAGAAAACGATCGGTACCTTCCTTCATGTGTTTGTATTTAGACTCAAGAGCAGACCATACCTCTTTTGGCGTCTTATAATTTCGGTACACATCATACAGCCTGTCGGTGAGGGCGTTTAGAATATAGCCCCTGCATAGCTTTTCATCCGTCTCACGCTTCGCTTTGTCTGCCGCAATTTTCTTTTTAACTTCCTCAGAGTCGGTAGGCTTAGAATCTGCAATTGGTTGCAGCGAAGGATCGAGCAAGTAGTGAAGATTCAAAGATAGCAGAAGCCATGTCATTCTGTCTTGCCACCTAGTATAATTTGTCCCATCAAACCTGATGGATTCCTTTCCGTGAATTTGAAGTTGGACATTGGATTTCAGATCTGTCTCCATTGCGGAAGATATTGTTTTCGATTTTTAAAATAACAGAGAGGACGGAAATAGAGAATGATCGAAAGCCTTGAGGCGTGTTAAACACTGTCCGAAAACAATATTTCCGTAGCACAGGAAATTTGTTCGCAGGATACAACAAGGCTCGAGATTTCTTGTGAGAGAGAAGGAGAAGAGATCAGTACATGTATATATACTGTGCGGAGAGAGCCGCATTTTATAGAGAAGATGGTATCGTTTGGGAAAAGGCACGTCTGTTCAGAAAGATGCAACTGTCGCGTATTCGAAATTTAAAAAATAAAATTCGAATTCTGGACCGAAGCATCTTTGTACGAACAGTCAAGCCCCAAGATGCCCCAAGTGCCCAAGTGCCTATCTATGACTATTTAAATGTAAGCCCAATTAGTTAGCCCATCTCTTATTTATGGGCTTTACTCAATTTGTTTATCATATTGGACAAAACAATATATACTTTCAATTTCCATCTTCTTCTATCATGTGGGACATTTGAACTTCTCCACTATACACAAATTACATAACATTCCCCCACTAATTTGTGTATGATATTTTTTTTTTCTTTGGATAAACGTTATCCATACAAAAAGGTATCTTTCGATTTGGACCTTTAATTAGTGTACATTAGTAAAAGTTTTAACGAAGTTGTAGGTGTCTGTAAAAGATTGAACCACAACTCTTATCGTAAAACCGAACAGATGACACAGACAAGTTTATCCACTAGATCTCACAAGATTCTCAACACAACCTTAGCACTATTATATACGGCCATGTGCTAATCCTGAATTTATGAACATTTATAAATGTAACACATACATTTATTGAAGCGGCACCACTTCTATGTTCAAATTTGTAAAACCTAATAAATGCAAACTCTGCATTATGCATTTACTCACAAACTAGCCATGATCAATAAATCATATATGGAACTGTGCTAGTTCTTTTAAGCGCTTATCAATAACTTGTTGTTACCCATTTAACTTGAAAACTAACATATTAGTCTGAAGTTGGGTTCCCGTCATTGGCGCTTAGGATTTTAAGTCCCATAAATTTTGTTGTACTTTGCACTAAGTCTCTAGCAAGTGCTTTTGTGAGAGGATCCGCTAAGTTTTCGCCGGATTTTACATATATGATGGTGATCACCCCCTTAGTAATTAAATCTCTCACAAACGTATGTCTTAAACTAATATGTCTAGATTTTCCATTGTAAACATCACTATATGCTCTAGACAATGTTGCTGAACTGTCGCAGTAAATAGAAATAGCAGATAACGAGTGTGGCCATAAATCAATGTCTAATAACAAGTCTCGTAACCATTCTGCTTCCTTAGCTGCGGCGCCAAGAGCTATGAATTCTGATTCCATAGTTGAATGTGCTATACATGTTTGTTTCTTAGATGCCCAACTTATGGCTCCTCCCCCTAATGAGAATATCCATCCAGATGTTGATAAGCTCTCATTAGTACTAGACATCCAACTTGCATCGCAATACCCTTCTAGCACACTTGGATAATCAGCATAAACTAATTTCAATTCTTTTGTTCTTTTGAGATATCCAAGGATCCTATTAATTGCTTTCCAATGAAGTATGCTAGGTTTAGACGTAAATCTTGACATCATGTTAACAGCAAAAGCTATATCTGGCCTTGTGCAATATGTGACATACATAAGACATCCAATGGCACTGGCATATTCCAGTTGAGCAATGATTCGACCTTTATTTTCTTGCATTTTCACACTAGAATCAACTGGAGTACTAGCATCTTTGATATTAAGATGTTTGAACTTATCAAGTATTTTTTCAATATAATGGGTTTGGTTCAAGGCATATCCTTTTTCATGTTTTTCAACTTTGATTCCCAATATTGTATCTACCTCATTAAGGTCTTTCATTTTAAAAACTGAAGTTAGATACTTTTTGGTATCGATAATTCCTTTCATGTTGTTACTAGCAATTATCATGTCATCAACATATAAACATAATATCACTATGTAATCATTGGTTTTCTTACAATAAACACATTTATCAGCATTACTATGCCCAAAACCATTTGCCAGAATTGCCTCATCAAACTTCTTATGCCATTGCTTTGGAGCTTGCTTTAAGCCATATAATGACTTGACTAATTTGCATACTTTGTTCTCATTTCCTGGTAGGACAAAACCTTCAGGCTGTTCCATATATACTTCCTCGGTTAAGTCACCATTCAAAAAAGCCGTTTTAACATCCATCTGATGAATGTACAGTTTATATATAGATGCCAACGCAAACAGAACTCTTATGGATGTGGTTCTTGCAACTGGAGCATAGGTATCAAAATAATCTATGCCTTCTTTTTGTCTAAAGCCTTTTGCTACTAGTCTTGCTTTGTAAGTTTGTATAGAACCATCTGTTCTATATTTCTTTCGAAACACCCATTTACACCCGATTGCCTTTGAACCGGGTGGAAGATCTACTAAAACCCAAGTCTTGTTGGATAGTATAGAATCCATCTCATCATTTATTGCTTCTTGCCAAAAAGCAGAATCTCGTGAAGTCATAGCTTCTTTAAATGTTTTAGGATCGTCATTAATAGCGAGTACCATAGTGTAACTTCTATGACTTTTGATCTAGTAGCCTCAACCAAAAAAGTAATTGAATCAGAGGAAATGAAATCAGAACTCAAGTGTTTTTCTTTTCTAGTACGCTGACTTCTCCTAGGCTCACTTGGTTCACTATGTACTCTTTTTCCTCCACCAATGTTTTTAGAAGTTTCTTCTTCTATAGACTCAACTGTGCTATGTAGAAATTTATCTTCAAAGAATTCTACATGTATGGATTCCACTATCACATTGGATTCTAAATCCAGTAATCTATATGCTTTTGAGTTTTGTGCATAGCCAACGAATACACTTTTAATACCCCTTGGTCCTAACTTTGTCTTATGGGGATCTTGGACTTTGTAAAATGCTAAACACCCCCATACTTTAAAATAATTTAAGTTAGGTTTTCTTCCATTATTCCAAAGTTCATAAGGTGAAGCCCCAAATTTCTTAAAGGGCACTTTATTATAAATATGACATGCTGTCAACAAAGCTTCACCCCACAAGTAAAACGGTAATTTTGCATTCATAAGCATTGAATTAACCATATCTACCAAAGATCTATTTTTTCTTTCAGCCACCCCATTTTGTTGGGGTGTGTATGGGGCTGTTCGTTGGTGAATAATTCCATTATCCTCACAAAACTGATTGAAGATATCTGAAAAATATTCACCTCCTCTATCACTTCGAAGCACTTTAATTCTTTTTTCTTTCTGATTTTCAACTTCAGATTTAAATTCTTTGAATTTGTCAAATGCTTCATCCTTGGTTTTCAACAAGTATACATAAGTGTATCTTGTATGGTCGTCAATGAAAGTGATAAAATATCGCTTTCCTCCTCTTGTTAGTTGACCATTCAATTCACAAATATCGGAATGCACAAGTTCTAGCAAATCACTGTTTCTTTCAACTTTAGAAAATGGTTTTTTAGTCATCTTGGCTTCAACACAAATGTTACATTTTCTGAAATCGTTAACAGAATAGTTAATATAGCCATGTTTCGACATATACTTTAAGCAATTAAAATTTAAATGTCCTAATCTAGCATGCCATAAAGAACTAGGAGAATCAACAACATAAGCAACAGTAGCAATTTTATTAATTGACAACTTAAACATACCATCACATGAGTATCCCTTTCCTACGAATACTCCATTCTTAGATACAATAACTTTATCGGATTCTAGAACAACTTTAAATCCCTTCTTGCATAAAAGATTTGCAGAAACTAAGTTCTTTCTCAAGTCCGGAACATGGAGAACATTGACAAGGGTGAGTTTTTGGCCAGAAGTAAACTTCAATTCCACACTTCCCTTGCCTATAACCTTAGCCGAAGCATGATTTCCCATGAGGACTTCTTCAGGCTCTTTTAATTCATTATAGGACTTGAACAAATTCTTATCATTGCACACATGTACGGTAGCGCCAGAATCAAGCCACCAATCTGCAGATTTTGCCACAGAGGCCATATGAAGTTCTGTGATCATCGCAACAAATTCTTGTCCAGCATCTTCCACAACATTTGCTTTATTATTTCCAGAACCAGATTTGGAGTTCTTTTCTGCCTTTGCCTTGAATCGACAATCTTTGATAAGATGTCCTTTAATGCCACAATAAAAACAAGGCCGATTCTTAGATTTATTCTTGAAATCTTTCTTGTTTGGTTTCAAACTATTGTTTGAATTTCCTGAATTTCCAGAAGTTGGTTCTTTGGAAGAAATGTGATGAACTTTCGATCCTAAGATCGACTCATCTCTGACACGATTTTCACTTTCAATTTGCAAGTGAGTCAAGAACTTGTCAATAGAGAAACTATCTGATGAATGAAGAATTTTCCTTCTGTAATCATTCCAAGCGGGAGGAAGTTTTGACAGAATTGCTCCAACTTGTAGAGCATCAGGAATAGTAATCTGCAGTTCTCTCATTTGGGAAACCAGAATCTCCAATTCACGGATTTGATCCATGATTGGTATGTTATCAACAAACTTAAATTCAAAATATTTTAAGGCAAGAAAACGATCGGTACCTTCCTTCATGTGTTTGTATTTAGACTCAAGAGCAGACCATACCTCTTTTGGCGTCTTATAATTTCAGTACACATCATACAGCCTGTCGGTGAGGGCGTTTAGAATATAGCCCCTGCATAGCTTTTCATCCGTCTCACGCTTCGCTTTGTCTGCCGCAATTTTCTTTTTAACTTCCTCAGAGTCGGTAGGCTTAGAATCTGCAATTGGTTGCAGCGAAGGATCGAGCAAGTAGTGAAGATTCAAAGATAGCAGAAGCCATGTCATTCTGTCTTGCCACCTAGTATAATTTGTCCCATCAAACCTGTCAAGCCTGATGGATTCCTTTCCGTGAATTTGAAGTTGGACATTGGATTTCAGATCTGTCTCCATTGCGGAAGATATTGTTTTCGATTTTTAAAATAACAGAGAGGACGGAAATAGAGAATGATCGAAAGCCTTGAGGCGTGTTAAACACTGTCCGAAAACAATATTTCCGTAGCACAGGAAATTTGTTCGCAGGATACAACAAGGCTCGAGATTTCTTGTGAGAGAGAAGGAGAAGAGATCAGTACATGTATATATACTGTGCGGAGAGAGCCGCATTTTATAGAGAAGATGGTATCGTTTGGGAAAAGGCACGTCTGTTCAGAAAGATGCAACTGTCGCGTATTCGAAATTTAAAAAATAAAATTCGAATTCTGGACCGAAGCGTCTTTGTACGAACAGTCAAGCCCCAAGATGCCCCAAGTGCCCAAGTGCCTATCTATGACTATTTAAATGTAAGCCCAATTAGTTAGCCCATCTCTTATTTATGGGCTTTACTAAATTTGTTTATCATATTGGACAAAACAATATATACTTTCAATTTCCATCTTCTTCTATCATGTGGGACATTTGAACTTCTCCACTATACACAAATTACATAACATTCCCCCACTAATTTGTGTATGATATTTTTTTTTTCTTTGGATAAACGTTATCCATACAAAAAGGTATCTTTCGATTTGGACCTTTAATTAGTGTACATTAGTAAAAGTTTTAACGAAGTTGTAGGTGTCTGTAAAAGATTGAACCACAACTCTTATCGTAAAACCGAACAGATGACACAGACAAGTTTATCCACTAGATCTCACAAGATTCTCAACACAACCTTAGCACTATTATATACGGCCATGTGCTAATCCTGAATTTATGAACATTTATAAATGTAACACATACATTTATTGAAGCGGCACCACTTCTATGTTCAAATTTGTAAAACCTAATAAATGCAAACTCTGCATTATGCATTTACTCACAAACTAGCCATGATCAATAAATCATATATGGAACTGTGCTAGTTCTTTTAAGCGCTTATCAATAACTTGTTGTTACCCATTTAACTTGAAAACTAACATATTAGTCTGAAGTTGGGTTCCCGTCATTGGCGCTTAGGATTTTAAGTCCCATAAATTTTGTTGTACTTTGCACTAAGTCTCTAGCAAGTGCTTTTGTGAGAGGATCCGCTAAGTTTTCGCCGGATTTTACATATATGATGGTGATCACCCCCTTAGTAATTAAATCTCTCACAAACGTATGTCTTAAACTAATATGTCTAGATTTTCCATTGTAAACATCACTATATGCTCTAGACAATGTTGCTGAACTGTCGCAGTAAATAGAAATAGCAGATAACGAGTGTGGCCATAAATCAATGTCTAATAACAAGTCTCGTAACCATTCTGCTTCCTTAGCTGCGGCGCCAAGAGCTATGAATTCTGATTCCATAGTTGAATGTGCTATACATGTTTGTTTCTTAGATGCCCAACTTATGGCTCCTCCCCCTAATGAGAATATCCATCCAGATGTTGATAAGCTCTCATTAGTACTAGACATCCAACTTGCATCGCAATACCCTTCTAGCACACTTGGATAATCAGCATAAACTAATTTCAATTCTTTTGTTCTTTTGAGATATCCAAGGATCCTATTAATTGCTTTCCAATGAAGTATGCTAGGTTTAGACGTAAATCTTGACATCATGTTAACAGCAAAAGCTATATCTGGCCTTGTGCAATATGTGACATACATAAGACATCCAATGGCACTGGCATATTCCAGTTGAGCAATGATTCGACCTTTATTTTCTTGCATTTTCACACTAGAATCAACTGGAGTACTAGCATCTTTGATATTAAGATGTTTGAACTTATCAAGTATTTTTTCAATATAATGGGTTTGGTTCAAGGCATATCCTTTTTCATGTTTTTCAACTTTGATTCCCAATATTGTATCTACCTCATTAAGGTCTTTCATTTTAAAAACTGAAGTTAGATACTTTTTGGTATCGATAATTCCTTTCATGTTGTTACTAGCAATTATCATGTCATCAACATATAAACATAATATCACTATGTAATCATTGGTTTTCTTACAATAAACACATTTATCAGCATTACTATGCCCAAAACCATTTGCCAGAATTGCCTCATCAAACTTCTTATGCCATTGCTTTGGAGCTTGCTTTAAGCCATATAATGACTTGACTAATTTGCATACTTTGTTCTCATTTCCTGGTAGGACAAAACCTTCAGGCTGTTCCATATATACTTCCTCGGTTAAGTCACCATTCAAAAAAGCCGTTTTAACATCCATCTGATGAATGTACAGTTTATATATAGATGCCAACGCAAACAGAACTCTTATGGATGTGGTTCTTGCAACTGGAGCATAGGTATCAAAATAATCTATGCCTTCTTTTTGTCTAAAGCCTTTTGCTACTAGTCTTGCTTTGTAAGTTTGTATAGAACCATCTGTTCTATATTTCTTTCGAAACACCCATTTACACCCGATTGCCTTTGAACCGGGTGGAAGATCTACTAAAACCCAAGTCTTGTTGGATAGTATAGAATCCATCTCATCATTTATTGCTTCTTGCCAAAAAGCAGAATCTCGTGAAGTCATAGCTTCTTTAAATGTTTTAGGATCGTCATTAATAGCGAGTACCATAGGTGTAACTTCTATGACTTTTGATCTAGTAGCCTCAACCAAAAAAGTAATTGAATCAGAGGAAATGAAATCAGAACTCAAGTGTTTTTCTTTTCTAGTACGCTGACTTCTCCTAGGCTCACTTGGTTCACTATGTACTCTTTTTCCTCCACCAATGTTTTTAGAAGTTTCTTCTTCTATAGACTCAACTGTGCTATGTAGAAATTTATCTTCAAAGAATTCTACATGTATGGATTCCACTATCACATTGGATTCTAAATCCAGTAATCTATATGCTTTTGAGTTTTGTGCATAGCCAACGAATACACTTTTAATACCCCTTGGTCCTAACTTTGTCTTATGGGGATCTTGGACTTTGTAAAATGCTAAACACCCCCATACTTTAAAATAATTTAAGTTAGGTTTTCTTCCATTATTCCAAAGTTCATAAGGTGAAGCCCCAAATTTCTTAAAGGGCACTTTATTATAAATATGACATGCTGTCAACAAAGCTTCACCCCACAAGTAAAATGGTAATTTTGCATTCATAAGCATTGAATTAACCATATCTACCAAAGATCTATTTTTTCTTTCAGCCACCCCATTTTGTTAGGGTGTGTATGGGGCTGTTCGTTGGTGAATAATTCCATTATCCTCACAAAACTGATTGAAGATATCTGAAAAATATTCACCTCCTCTATCACTTCGAAGCACTTTAATTCTTTTTTCTTTCTGATTTTCAACTTCAGATTTAAATTCTTTGAATTTGTCAAATGCTTCATCCTTGGTTTTCAACAAGTATACATAAGTGTATCTTGTATGGTCGTCAATGAAAGTGATAAAATATCGCTTTCCTCCTCTTGTTAGTTGACCATTCAATTCACAAATATCGGAATGCACAAGTTCTAGCAAATCACTGTTTCTTTCAACTTTAGAAAATGGTTTTTTAGTCATCTTGGCTTCAACACAAATGTTACATTTTCTGAAATCGTTAACAGAATAGTTAATATAGCCATGTTTCGACATATACTTTAAGCAATTAAAATTTAAATGTCCTAATCTAGCATGCCATAAAGAACTAGGAGAATCAACAACATAAGCAACAGTAGCAATTTTATTAATTGACAACTTAAACATACCATCACATGAGTATCCCTTTCCTACGAATACTCCATTCTTAGATACAATAACTTTATCGGATTCTAGAACAACTTTAAATCCCTTCTTGCATAAAAGATTTGCAGAAACTAAGTTCTTTCTCAAGTCCGGAACATGGAGAACATTGACAAGGGTGAGTTTTTGGCCAGAAGTAAACTTCAATTCCACACTTCCCTTGCCTATAACCTTAGCCGAAGCATGATTTCCCATGAGGACTTCTTCAGGCTCTTTTAATTCATTATAGGACTTGAACAAATTCTTATCATTGCACACATGTACGGTAGCGCCAGAATCAAGCCACCAATCTGCAGATTTTGCCACAGAGGCCATATGAAGTTCTGTGATCATCGCAACAAATTCTTGTCCAGCATCTTCCACAACATTTGCTTTATTATTTCCAGAACCAGATTTGGAGTTCTTTTCTGCCTTTGCCTTGAATCGACAATCTTTGATAAGATGTCCTTTAATGCCACAATAAAAACAAGGCCGATTCTTAGATTTATTCTTGAAATCTTTCTTGTTTGGTTTCAAACTATTGTTTGAATTTCCTGAATTTCCAGAAGTTGGTTCTTTGGAAGAAATGTGATGAACTTTCGATCCTAAGATCGACTTATCTCTGACACGATTTTCACTTTCAATTTGCAAGTGAGTCAAGAACTTGTCAATAGAGAAACTATCTGATGAATGAAGAATTTTCCTTCTGTAATCATTCCAAGCGGGAGGAAGTTTTGACAGAATTGCTCCAACTTGTAGAGCATCAGGAATAGTAATCTGCAGTTCTCTCATTTGGGAAACCAGAATCTCCAATTCACGGATTTGATCCATGATTGGTATGTTATCAACAAACTTAAATTCAAAATATTTTAAGGCAAGAAAACGATCGGTACCTTCCTTCATGTGTTTGTATTTAGACTCAAGAGCAGACCATACCTCTTTTGGCGTCTTATAATTTCGGTACACATCATACAGCCTGTCGGTGAGGGCGTTTAGAATATAGCCCCTGCATAGCTTTTCATCCGTCTCACGCTTCGCTTTGTCTGCCGCAATTTTCTTTTTAACTTCCTCAGAGTCGGTAGGCTTAGAATCTGCAATTGGTTGCAGCGAAGGATCGAGCAAGTAGTGAAGATTCAAAGATAGCAGAAGCCATGTCATTCTGTCTTGCCACCTAGTATAATTTGTCCCATCAAACCTGATGGATTCCTTTCCGTGAATTTGAAGTTGGACATTGGATTTCAGATCTGTCTCCATTGCGGAAGATATTGTTTTCGATTTTTAAAATAACAGAGAGGACGGAAATAGAGAATGATCGAAAGCCTTGAGGCGTGTTAAACACTGTCCGAAAACAATATTTCCGTAGCACAGGAAATTTGTTCGCAGGATACAACAAGGCTCGAGATTTCTTGTGAGAGAGAAGGAGAAGAGATCAGTACATGTATATATACTGTGCGGAGAGAGCCGCATTTTATAGAGAAGATGGTATCGTTTGGGAAAAGGCACGTCTGTTCAGAAAGATGCAACTGTCGCGTATTCGAAATTTAAAAAATAAAATTCGAATTCTGGACCGAAGCGTCTTTGTACGAACAGTCAAGCCCCAAGATGCCCCAAGTGCCCAAGTGCCTATCTATGACTATTTAAATGTAAGCCCAATTAGTTAGCCCATCTCTTATTTATGGGCTTTACTCAATTTGTTTATCATATTGGACAAAACAATATATACTTTCAATTTCCATCTTCTTCTATCATGTGGGACATTTGAACTTCTCCACTATACACAAATTACATAACATTCCCCCACTAATTTGTGTATGATATTTTTTTTTTCTTTGGATAAACGTTATCCATACAAAAAGGTATCTTTCGATTTGGACCTTTAATTAGTGTACATTAGTAAAAGTTTTAACGAAGTTGTAGGTGTCTGTAAAAGATTGAACCACAACTCTTATCGTAAAACCGAACAGATGACACAGACAAGTTTATCCACTAGATCTCACAAGATTCTCAACACAACCTTAGCACTATTATATACGACCATGTGCTAATCCTGAATTTATGAACATTTATAAATGTAACACATACATTTATTGAAGCGGCACCACTTCTATGTTCAAATTTGTAAAACCTAATAAATGCAAACTCTGCATTATGCATTTACTCACAAACTAGCCATGATCAATAAATCATATATGGAACTGTGCTAGTTCTTTTAAGCGCTTATCAATAACTTGTTGTTACCCATTTAACTTGAAAACTAACATATTAGTCTGAAGTTGGGTTCCCGTCATTGGCGCTTAGGATTTTAAGTCCCATAAATTTTGTTGTACTTTGCACTAATTCTCTAGCAAGTGCTTTTGTGAGAGGATCCGCTAAGTTTTCGCCGGATTTTACATATATGATGGTGATCACCCCCTTAGTAATTAAATCTCTCACAAACGTATGACTTAAACTAATATGTCTAGATTTTCCATTGTAAACATCACTATATGCTCTAGACAATGTTGCTGAACTGTCGCAGTAAATAGAAATAGCAGATAACGAGTGTGGCCATAAATCAATGTCTAATAACAAGTCTCGTAACCATTCTGCTTCCTTAGCTGCGGCGCCAAGAGCTATGAATTCTGATTCCATAGTTGAATGTGCTATACATGTTTGTTTCTTAGATGCCCAACTTATGGCTCCTCCCCCTAATGAGAATATCCATCCAGATGTTGATAAGCTCTCATTAGTACTAGACATCCAACTTGCATCGCAATACCCTTCTAGCACACTTGGATAATCAGCATAAACTAATTTCAATTCTTTTGTTCTTTTGAGATATCCAAGGATCCTATTAATTGCTTTCCAATGAAGTATGCTAGGTTTAGACGTAAATCTTGACATCATGTTAACAGCAAAAGCTATATCTGGCCTTGTGCAATATGTGACATACATAAGACATCCAATGGCACTGGCATATTCCAGTTGAGCAATGATTCGACCTTTATTTTCTTGCATTTTCACACTAGAATCAACTGGAGTACTAGCATCTTTGATATTAAGATGTTTGAACTTATCAAGTATTTTTTCAATATAATGGGTTTGGTTCAAGGCATATCCTTTTTCATGTTTTTCAACTTTGATTCCCAATATTGTATCTACCTCATTAAGGTCTTTCATTTTAAAAACTGAAGTTAGATACTTTTTGGTATCGATAATTCCTTTCATGTTGTTACTAGCAATTATCATGTCATCAACATATAAACATAATATCACTATGTAATCATTGGTTTTCTTACAATAAACACATTTATCAGCATTACTATGCCCAAAACCATTTGCCAGAATTGCCTCATCAAACTTCTTATGCCATTGCTTTGGAGCTTGCTTTAAGCCATATAATGACTTGACTAATTTGCATACTTTGTTATCATTTCCTGGTAGGACAAAACCTTCAGGCTGTTCCATATATACTTCCTCGGTTAAGTCACCATTCAAAAAAGCCGTTTTAACATCCATCTGATGAATGTACAGTTTATATATAGATGCCAACGCAAACAGAACTCTTATGGATGTGGTTCTTGCAACTGGAGCATAGGTATCAAAATAATCTATGCCTTCTTTTTGTCTAAAGCCTTTTGCTACTAGTCTTGCTTTGTAAGTTTGTATAGAACCATCTGTTCTATATTTCTTTCGAAACACCCATTTACACCCGATTGCCTTTGAACCGGGTGGAAGATCTACTAAAACCCAAGTCTTGTTGGATAGTATAGAATCCATCTCATCATTTATTGCTTCTTGCCAAAAAGCAGAATCTCGTGAAGTCATAGCTTCTTTAAATGTTTTAGGATCGTCATTAATAGTGAGTACCATAGGTGTAACTTCTATGACTTTTGATCTAGTAGCCTCAACCAAAAAAGTAATTGAATCAGAGGAAATGAAATCAGAACTCAAGTGTTTTTCTTTTCTAGTACGCTGACTTCTCCTAGGCTCACTTGGTTCACTATGTACTCTTTTTCCTCCACCAATGTTTTTAGAAGTTTCTTCTTCTATAGACTCAACTGTGCTATGTAGAAATTTATCTTCAAAGAATTCTACATGTATGGATTCCACTATCACATTGGATTCTAAATCCAGTAATCTATATGCTTTTGAGTTTTGTGCATAGCCAACGAATACACTTTTAATACCCCTTGGTCCTAACTTTGTCTTATGGGGATCTTGGACTTTGTAAAATGCTAAACACCCCCATACTTTAAAATAATTTAAGTTAGGTTTTCTTCCATTATTCCAAAGTTCATAAGGTGAAGCCCCAAATTTCTTAAAGGGCACTTTATTATAAATATGACATGCTGTCAACAAAGCTTCACCCCACAAGTAAAACGGTAATTTTGCATTCATAAGCATTGAATTAACCATATCTACCAAAGATCTATTTTTTCTTTCAGCCACCCCATTTTGTTGGGGTGTGTATGGGGCTGTTCGTTGGTGAATAATTCCATTATCCTCACAAAACTGATTGAAGATATCTGAAAAATATTCACCTCCTCTATCACTTCGAAGCACTTTAATTCTTTTTTCTTTCTGATTTTCAACTTCAGATTTAAATTCTTTGAATTTGTCAAATGCTTCATCCTTGGTTTTCAACAAGTATACATAAGTGTATCTTGTATGGTCGTCAATGAAAGTGATAAAATATCGCTTTCCTCCTCTTGTTAGTTGACCATTCAATTCACAAATATCGGAATGCACAAGTTCTAGCAAATCACTGTTTCTTTCAACTTTAGAAAATGGTTTTTTAGTCATCTTGGCTTCAACACAAATGTTACATTTTCTGAAATCGTTAACAAAATAGTTAATATAGCCATGTTTCGACATATACTTTAAGCAATTAAAATTTAAATGTCCTAATCTAGCATGCCATAAAGAACTAGGAGAATCAACAACATAAGCAACAGTAGCAATTTTATTAATTGACAACTTAAACATACCATCACATGAGTATCCCTTTCCTACGAATACTCCATTCTTAGATACAATAACTTTATCGGATTCTAGAACAACTTTAAATCCCTTCTTGCATAAAAGATTTGCAGAAACTAAGTTCTTTCTCAAGTCCGGAACATGGAGAACATTGACAAGGGTGAGTTTTTGGCCAGAAGTAAACTTCAATTCCACACTTCCCTTGCCTATAACCTTAGCCGAAGCATGATTTCCCATGAGGACTTCTTCAGGCTCTTTTAATTCATTATAGGACTTGAACAAATTCTTATCATTGCACACATGTACGGTAGCGCCAGAATCAAGCCACCAATCTGCAGATTTTGCCACAGAGGCCATATGAAGTTCTGTGATCATCGCAACAAATTCTTGTCCAGCATCTTCCACAACATTTGCTTTATTATTTCCAGAACCAGATTTGGAGTTCTTTTCTGCCTTTGCCTTGAATCGACAATCTTTGATAAGATGTCCTTTAATGCCACAATAAAAACAAGGCCGATTCTTAGATTTATTCTTGAAATCTTTCTTGTTTGGTTTCAAACTATTGTTTGAATTTCCTGAATTTCCAGAAGTTGGTTCTTTGGAAGAAATGTGATGAACTTTCGATCCTAAGATCGACTCATCTCTGACACGATTTTCACTTTCAATTTGCAAGTGAGTCAAGAACTTGTCAATAGAGAAACTATCTGATGAATGAAGAATTTTCCTTCTGTAATCATTCCAAGCGGGAGGAAGTTTTGACAGAATTGCTCCAACTTGTAGAGCATCAGGAATAGTAATCTGCAGTTCTCTCATTTGGGAAACCAGAATCTCCAATTCACGGATTTGATCCATGATTGGTATGTTATCAACAAACTTAAATTCAAAATATTTTAAGGCAAGAAAACGATCGGTACCTTCCTTCATGTGTTTGTATTTAGACTCAAGAGCAGACCATACCTCTTTTGGCGTCTTATAATTTCGGTATACATCATACAGCCTGTCGGTGAGGGCGTTTAGAATATAGCCCCTGCATAGCTTTTCATCCGTCTCACGCTTCGCTTTGTCTGCCGCAATTTTCTTTTTAACTTCCTCAGAGTCGGTAGGCTTAGAATCTGCAATTGGTTGCAGCGAAGGATCGAGCAAGTAGTGAAGATTCAAAGATAGCAGAAGCCATGTCATTCTGTCTTGCCACCTAGTATAATTTGTCCCATCAAACCTGTCAAGCCTGATGGATTCCTTTCCGTGAATTTGAAGTTGGACATTGGATTTCAGATCTGTCTCCATTGCGGAAGATATTGTTTTCGATTTTTAAAATAACAGAGAGGACGGAAATAGAGAATGATCGAAAGCCTTGAGGCGTGTTAAACACTGTCCGAAAACAATATTTCCGTAGCACAGGAAATTTGTTCGCAGGATACAACAAGGCTCGAGATTTCTTGTGAGAGAGAAGGAGAAGAGATCAGTACATGTATATATACTGTGCGGAGAGAGCCGCATTTTATAGAGAAGATGGTATCGTTTGGGAAAAGGCACGTCTGTTCAGAAAGATGCAACTGTCGCGTATTCGAAATTTAAAAAATAAAATTCGAATTCTGGACCGAAGCGTCTTTGTACGAACAGTCAAGCCCCAAGATGCCCCAAGTGCCCAAGTGCCTATCTATGACTATTTAAATGTAAGCCCAATTAGTTAGCCCATCTCTTATTTATGGGCTTTACTCAATTTGTTTATCATATTGGACAAAACAATATATACTTTCAATTTCCATCTTCTTCTATCATGTGGGACATTTGAACTTCTCCACTATACACAAATTACATAACATTCCCCCACTAATTTGTGTATGATATATTTTTTTTTTCTTTGGATAAACGTTATCCATACAAAAAGGTATCTTTCGATTTGGACCTTTAATTAGTGTACATTAGTAAAAGTTTTAACGAAGTTGTAGGTGTCTGTAAAAGATTGAACCACAACTCTTATCGTAAAACCGAACAGATGACACAGACAAGTTTATCCACTAGATCTCACAAGATTCTCAACACAACCTTAGCACTATTATATACGGCCATGTGCTAATCCTGAATTTATGAACATTTATAAATGTAACACATACATTTATTGAAGCGGCACCACTTCTATGTTCAAATTTGTAAAACCTAATAAATGCAAACTCTGCATTATGCATTTACTCACAAACTAGCCATGATCAATAAATCATATATGGAACTGTGCTAGTTCTTTTAAGCGCTTATCAATAACTTGTTGTTACCCATTTAACTTGAAAACTAACATATTAGTCTGAAGTTGGGTTCCCGTCATTGGCGCTTAGGATTTTAAGTCCCATAAATTTTGTTGTACTTTGCACTAAGTCTCTAGCAAGTGCTTTTGTGAGAGGATCCGCTAAGTTTTCGCCGGATTTTACATATATGATGGTGATCACCCCCTTAGTAATTAAATCTCTCACAAACGTATGTCTTAAACTAATATGTCTAGATTTTCCATTGTAAACATCACTATATGCTCTAGACAATGTTGCTGAACTGTCGCAGTAAATAGAAATAGCAGATAACGAGTGTGGCCATAAATCAATGTCTAATAACAAGTCTCGTAACCATTCTGCTTCCTTAGCTGCGGCTCCAAGAGCTATGAATTCTGATTCCATAGTTGAATGTGCTATACATGTTTGTTTCTTAGATGCCCAACTTATGGCTCCTCCCCCTAATGAGAATATCCATCCAGATGTTGATAAGCTCTCATTAGTACTAGACATCCAACTTGCATCGCAATACCCTTCTAGCACACTTGGATAATCAGCATAAACTAATTTCAATTCTTTTGTTCTTTTGAGATATCCAAGGATCCTATTAATTGCTTTCCAATGAAGTATGCTAGGTTTAGACGTAAATCTTGACATCATGTTAACAGCAAAAGCTATATCTGGCCTTGTGCAATATGTGACATACATAAGACATCCAATGGCACTGGCATATTCCAGTTGAGCAATGATTCGACCTTTATTTTCTTGCATTTTCACACTAGAATCAACTGGAGTACTAGCATCTTTGATATTAAGATGTTTGAACTTATCAAGTATTTTTTCAATATAATGGGTTTGGTTCAAGGCATATCCTTTTTCATGTTTTTCAACTTTGATTCCCAATATTGTATCTACCTCATTAAGGTCTTTCATTTTAAAGACTGAAGTTAGATACTTTTTGGTATCGATAATTCCTTTCATGTTGTTACTAGCAATTATCATGTCATCAACATATAAACATAATATCACTATGTAATCATTGGTTTTCTTACAATAAACACATTTATCAGCATTACTATGCCCAAAACCATTTGCCAGAATTGCCTCATCAAACTTCTTATGCCATTGCTTTGGAGCTTGCTTTAAGCCATATAATGACTTGACTAATTTGCATACTTTGTTCTCATTTCCTGGTAGGACAAAACCTTCAGGCTGTTCCATATATACTTCCTCGGTTAAGTCACCATTCAAAAAAGCCGTTTTAACATCCATCTGATGAATGTACAGTTTATATATAGATGCCAACGCAAACAGAACTCTTATGGATGTGGTTCTTGCAACTGGAGCATAGGTATCAAAATAATCTATGCCTTCTTTTTGTCTAAAGCCTTTTGCTACTAGTCTTGCTTTGTAAGTTTGTATAGAACCATCTGTTCTATATTTCTTTCGAAACATCCATTTACACCCGATTGCCTTTGAACCGGGTGGAAGATCTACTAAAACCCAAGTCTTGTTGGATAGTATAGAATCCATCTCATCATTTATTGCTTCTTGCCAAAAAGCAGAATCTCGTGAAGTCATAGCTTCTTTAAATGTTTTAGGATCGTCATTAATAGCGAGTACCATAGGTGTAACTTCTATGACTTTTGATCTAGTAGCCTCAACCAAAAAAGTAATTGAATCAGAGGAAATGAAATCAGAACTCAAGTGTTTTTCTTTTCTAGTACGCTGACTTCTCCTAGGCTCACTTGGTTCACTATGTACTCTTTTTCCTCCACCAATGTTTTTAGAAGTTTCTTCTTCTATAGACTCAACTGTGCTATGTAGAAATTTATCTTCAAAGAATTCTACATGTATGGATTTCACTATCACATTGGATTCTAAATCCAGTAATCTATATGCTTTTGAGTTTTGTGCATAGCCAACGAATACACTTTTAATACCCCTTGGTCCTAACTTTGTCTTATGGGGATCTTGGACTTTGTAAAATGCTAAACACCCCCATACTTTAAAATAATTTAAGTTAGGTTTTCTTCCATTATTCCAAAGTTCATAAGGTGAAGCCCCAAATTTCTTAAAGGGCACTTTATTATAAATATGACATGCTGTCAACAAAGCTTCACCCCACAAGTAAAACGGTAATTTTGCATTCATAAGCATTGAATTAACCATATCTACCAAAGATCTATTTTTTCTTTCAGCCACCCCATTTTGTTGGGGTGTGTATGGGGCTGTTCGTTGGTGAATAATTCCATTATCCTCACAAAACTGATTGAAGATATCTGAAAAATATTCACCTCCTCTATCACTTCGAAGCACTTTAATTCTTTTTTCTTTCTGATTTTCAACTTCAGATTTAAATTCTTTGAATTTGTCAAATGCTTCATCCTTGGTTTTCAACAAGTATACATAAGTGTATCTTGTATGGTCGTCAATGAAAGTGATAAAATATCGCTTTCCTCCTCTTGTTAGTTGACCATTCAATTCACAAATATCGGAATGCACAAGTTCTAGCAAATCACTGTTTCTTTCAACTTTAGAAAATGGTTTTTTAGTCATCTTGGCTTCAACACAAATGTTACATTTTCTGAAATCGTTAACAGAATAGTTAATATAGCCATGTTTCGACATATACTTTAAGCAATTAAAATTTAAATGTCCTAATCTAGCATGCCATAAAGAACTAGGAGAATCAACAACATAAGCAACAGTAGCAATTTTATTAATTGACAACTTAAACATACCATCACATGAGTATCCCTTTCCTACGAATACTCCATTCTTAGATACAATAACTTTATCGGATTCTAGAACAACTTTAAATCCCTTCTTGCATAAAAGATTTGCAGAAACTAAGTTCTTTCTCAAGTCCGGAACATGGAGAACATTGACAAGGGTGAGTTTTTGGCCAGAAGTAAACTTCAATTCCACACTTCCCTTGCCTATAACCTTAGCCGAAGCATGATTTCCCATGAGGACTTCTTCAGGCTCTTTTAATTCATTATAGGACTTGAACAAATTCTTATCATTGCACACATGTACGGTAGCGCCAGAATCAAGCCACCAATCTGCAGATTTTGCCACAGAGGCCATATGAAGTTCTGTGATCATCGCAACAAATTCTTGTCCAGCATCTTCCACAACATTTGCTTTATTATTTCCAGAACCAGATTTGGAGTTCTTTTCTGCCTTTGCCTTGAATCGACAATCTTTGATAAGATGTCCTTTAATGCCACAATAAAAACAAGGCCGATTCTTAGATTTATTCTTGAAATCTTTCTTGTTTGGTTTCAAACTATTGTTTGAATTTCCTGAATTTCCAGAAGTTGGTTCTTTGGAAGAAATGTGATGAACTTTCGATCCTAAGATCGACTCATCTCTGACACGATTTTCACTTTCAATTTGCAAGTGAGTCAAGAACTTGTCAATAGAGAAACTATCTGATGAATGAAGAATTTTCCTTCTGTAATCATTCCAAGCGGGAGGAAGTTTTGACAGAATTGCTCCAACTTGTAGAGCATCAGGAATAGTAATCTGCAGTTCTCTCATTTGGGAAACCAGAATCTCCAATTCACGGATTTGATCCATGATTGGTATGTTATCAACAAACTTAAATTCAAAATATTTTAAGGCAAGAAAACGATCGGTACCTTCCTTCATGTGTTTGTATTTAGACTCAAGAGCAGACCATACCTCTTTTGGCGTCTTATAATTTCGGTACACATCATACAGCCTGTCGGTGAGGGCGTTTAGAATATAGCCCCTGCATAGCTTTTCATCCGTCTCACGCTTCGCTTTGTCTGCCGCAATTTTCTTTTTAACTTCCTCAGAGTCGGTAGGCTTAGAATCTGCAATTGGTTGCAGCGAAGGATCGAGCAAGTAGTGAAGATTCAAAGATAGCAGAAGCCATGTCATTCTGTCTTGCCACCTAGTATAATTTGTCCCATCAAACCTGTCAAGCCTGATGGATTCCTTTCCGTGAATTTGAAGTTGGACATTGGATTTCAGATCTGTCTCCATTGCGGAAGATATTGTTTTCGATTTTTAAAATAACAGAGAGGACGGAAATAGAGAATGATCGAAAGCCTTGAGGCGTGTTAAACACTGTCCGAAAACAATATTTCCGTAGCACAGGAAATTTGTTCGCAGGATACAACAAGGCTCGAGATTTCTTGTGAGAGAGAAGGAGAAGAGATCAGTACATGTATATATACTGTGCGGAGAGAGCCGCATTTTATAGAGAAGATGGTATCGTTTGGGAAAAGGCACGTCTGTTGAGAAAGATGCAACTGTCGCGTATTCGAAATTTAAAAAATAAAATTCGAATTCTGGACCGAAGCGTCTTTGTACGAACAGTCAAGCCCCAAGATGCCCCAAGTGCCCAAGTGCCTATCTATGACTATTTAAATGTAAGCCCAATTAGTTAGCCCATCTCTTATTTATGGGCTTTACTCAATTTGTTTATCATATTGGACAAAACAATATATACTTTCAATTTCCATCTTCTTCTATCATGTGGGACATTTGAACTTCTCCACTATACACAAATTACATAACATTCCCCCACTAATTTGTGTATGATATATTTTTTTTTCTATGGATAAACGTTATCCATACAAAAAGGTATCTTTCGATTTGGACCTTTAATTAGTGTACATTAGTAAAAGTTTTAACGAAGTTGTAGGTGTCTGTAAAAGATTGAACCACAACTCTTATCGTAAAACCGAACAGATGACACAGACAAGTTTATCCACTAGATCTCACAAGATTCTCAACACAACCTTAGCACTATTATATATGGCCATGTGCTAATCCTGAATTTATGAACATTTATAAATGTAACACATACATTTATTGAAGCGGCACCACTTCTATGTTCAAATTTGTAAAACCTAATAAATGCAAACTCTGCATTATGCATTTACTCACAAACTAGCCATGATCAATAAATCATATATGGAACTGTGCTAGTTCTTTTAAGCGCTTATCAATAACTTGTTGTTACCCATTTAACTTGAAAACTAACATATTAGTCTGAAGTTGGGTTCCCGTCATTGGCGCTTAGGATTTTAAGTCCCATAAATTTTGTTGTACTTTGCACTAAGTCTCTAGCAAGTGCTTTTGTGAGAGGATCCGCTAAGTTTTCGCCGGATTTTACATATATGATGGTGATCACCCCCTTAGTAATTAAATCTCTCACAAACGTATGTCTTAAACTAATATGTCTAGATTTTCCATTGTAAACATCACTATATGCTCTAGACAATGTTGCTGAACTGTCGCAGTAAATAGAAATAGCAGATAACGAGTGTGGCCATAAATCAATGTCTAATAACAAGTCTCGTAACCATTCTGCTTCCTTAGCTGCGGCGCCAAGAGCTATGAATTCTGATTCCATAGTTGAATGTGCTATACATGTTTGTTTCTTAGATGCCCAACTTATGGCTCCTCCCCCTAATGAGAATATCCATCCAGATGTTGATAAGCTCTCATTAGTACTAGACATCCAACTTGCATCGCAATACCCTTCTAGCACACTTGGATAATCAGCATAAACTAATTTCAATTCTTTTGTTCTTTTGAGATATCCAAGGATCCTATTAATTGCTTTCCAATGAAGTATGCTAGGTTTAGACGTAAATCTTGACATCATGTTAACAGCAAAAGCTATATCTGGCCTTGTGCAATATGTGACATACATAAGACATCCAATGGCACTGGCATATTCCAGTTGAGCAATGATTCGACCTTTATTTTCTTGCATTTTCACACTAGAATCAACTGGAGTACTAGCATCTTTGATATTAAGTTGTTTGAACTTATCAAGTATTTTTTCAATATAATGGGTTTGGTTCAAGGCATATCCTTTTTCATGTTTTTCAACTTTGATTCCCAATATTGTATCTACCTCATTAAGGTCTTTCATTTTAAAAACTGAAGTTAGATACTTTTTGGTATCGATAATTCCTTTCATGTTGTTACTAGCAATTATCATGTCATCAACATATAAACATAATATCACTATGTAATCATTGGTTTTCTTACAATAAACACATTTATCAGCATTACTATGCCCAAAACCATTTGCCAGAATTGCCTCATCAAACTTCTTATGCCATTGCTTTGGAGCTTGCTTTAAGCCATATAATGACTTGACTAATTTGCATACTTTGTTCTCATTTCCTGGTAGGACAAAACCTTCAGGCTGTTCCATATATACTTCCTCGGTTAAGTCACCATTCAAAAAAGCCGTTTTAACATCCATCTGATGAATGTACAGTTTATATATAGATGCCAACGCAAACAGAACTCTTATGGATGTGGTTCTTGCAACTGGAGCATAGGTATCAAAATAATCTATGCCTTCTTTTTGTCTAAAGCCTTTTGCTACTAGTCTTGCTTTGTAAGTTTGTATAGAACCATCTGTTCTATATTTCTTTCGAAACACCCATTTACACCCGATTGCCTTTGAACCGGGTGGAAGATCTACTAAAACCCAAGTCTTGTTGGATAGTATAGAATCCATCTCATCATTTATTGCTTCTTGCCAAAAAGCAGAATCTCGTGAAGTCATAGCTTCTTTAAATGTTTTAGGATCGTCATTAATAGCGAGTACCATAGGTGTAACTTCTATGACTTTTGATCTAGTAGCCTCAACCAAAAAAGTAATTGAATCAGAGGAAATGAAATCAGAACTCAAGTGTTTTTCTTTTCTAGTACGCTGACTTCTCCTAGGCTCACTTGGTTCACTATGTACTCTTTTTCCTCCACCAATGTTTTTAGAAGTTTCTTCTTCTATAGACTCAACTGTGCTATGTAGAAATTTATCTTCAAAGAATTCTACATGTATGGATTCCACTATCACATTGGATTCTAAATCCAGTAATCTATATGCTTTTGAGTTTTGTGCATAGCCAACGAATACACTTTTAATACCCCTTGGTCCTAACTTTGTCTTATGGGGATCTTGGACTTTGTAAAATGCTAAACACCCCCATAATTTAAAATAATTTAAGTTAGGTTTTCTTCCATTATTCCAAAGTTCATAAGGTGAAGCCCCAAATTTCTTAAAGGGCACTTTATTATAAATATGACATGCTGTCAACAAAGCTTCACCCCACAAGTAAAACGGTAATTTTGCATTCATAAGCATTGAATTAACCATATCTACCAAAGATCTATTTTTTCTTTCAGCCACCCCATTTTGTTGGGGTGTGTATGGGGCTGTTCGTTGGTGAATAATTCCATTATCCTCACAAAACTGATTGAAGATATCTGAAAAATATTCACCTCCTCTATCACTTCGAAGCACTTTAATTCTTTTTTCTTTCTGATTTTCAACTTCAGATTTAAATTCTTTGAATTTGTCAAATGCTTCATCCTTGGTTTTCAACAAGTATACATAAGTGTATCTTGTATGGTCGTCAATGAAAGTGATAAAATATCGCTTTCCTCCTATTGTTAGTTGACCATTCAATTCACAAATATCGGAATGCACAAGTTCTAGCAAATCACTATTTCTTTCAACTTTAGAAAATGGTTTTTTAGTCATCTTGGCTTCAACACAAATGTTACATTTTCTGAAATCGTTAACAGAATAGTTAATATAGCCATGTTTCGACATATACTTTAAGCAATTAAAATTTAAATGTCCTAATCTAGCATGCCATAAAGAACTAGGAGAATCAACAACATAAGCAACAGTAGCAATTTTATTAATTGACAACTTAAACATACCATCACATGAGTATCCCTTTCCTACGAATACTCCATTCTTAGATACAATAACTTTATCGGATTCTAGAACAACTTTAAATCCCTTCTTGCATAAAAGATTTGCAGAAACTAAGTTCTTTCTCAAGTCCGGAACATGGAGAACATTGACAAGGGTGAGTTTTTGGCCAGAAGTAAACTTCAATTCCACACTTCCCTTGCCTATAACCTTAGCCGAAGCATGATTTCCCATGAGGACTTCTTCAGGATCTTTTAATTCATTATAGGACTTGAACAAATTCTTATCATTGCACACATGTACGGTAGCGCCAGAATCAAGCCACCAATCTGCAGATTTTGCCACAGAGGCCATATGAAGTTCTGTGATCATCGCAACAAATTCTTGTCCAGCATCTTCCACAACATTTGCTTTATTATTTCCAGAACCAGATTTGGAGTTCTTTTCTGCCTTTGCCTTGAATCGACAATCTTTGATAAGATGTCCTTTAATGCCACAATAAAAACAAGGTCGATTCTTAGATTTATTCTTGAAATCTTTCTTGTTTGGTTTCAAACTATTGTTTGAATTTCCTGAATTTCCAGAAGTTGGTTCTTTGGAAGAAATGTGATGAACTTTCGATCCTAAGATCGACTTATCTCTGACACGATTTTCACTTTCAATTTGCAAGTGAGTCAAGAACTTGTCAATAGAGAAACTATCTGATGAATGAAGAATTTTCCTTCTGTAATCATTCCAAGCGGGAGGAAGTTTTGACAGAATTGCTCCAACTTGTAGAGCATCAGGAATAGTAATCTGCAGTTCTCTCATTTGGGAAACCAGAATCTCCAATTCACGGATTTGATCCATGATTGGTATGTTATCAACAAACTTAAATTCAAAATATTTTAAGGCAAGAAAACGATCGGTACCTTCCTTCATGTGTTTGTATTTAGACTCAAGAGCAGACCATACCTCTTTTGGCGTCTTATAATTTCGGTACACATCATACAGCCTGTCGGTGAGGGCGTTTAGAATATAGCCCCTGCATAGCTTTTCATCCGTCTCACGCTTCGCTTTGTCTGCCGCAATTTTCTTTTTAACTTCCTCAGAGTCGGTAGGCTTAGAATCTGCAATTGGTTGCAGCGAAGGATCGAGCAAGTAGTGAAGATTCAAAGATAGCAGAAGCCATGTCATTCTGTTTTGCCACCTAGTATAATTTGTCCCATCAAACCTGTCAAGCCTGATGGATTCCTTTCCGTGAATTTGAAGTTGGACATTGGATTTCAGATCTGTCTCCATTGCGGAAGATATTGTTTTCGATTTTTAAAATAACAGAGAGGACGGAAATAGAGAATGATCGAAAGCCTTGAGGCGTGTTAAACACTGTCCGAAAACAATATTTCCGTAGCACAGGAAATTTGTTCGCAGGATACAACAAGGCTCGAGATTTCTTGTGAGAGAGAAGGAGAAGAGATCAGTACATGTATATATACTGTGCGGAGAGAGCCGCATTTTATAGAGAAGATGGTATCGTTTGGGAAAAGGCACGTCTGTTCAGAAAGATGCAACTGTCGCGTATTCGAAATTTAAAAAATAAAATTCGAATTCTGGACCGAAGCGTCTTTGTACGAACAGTCAAGCCCCAAGATGCCCCAAGTGCCCAAGTGCCTATCTATGACTATTTAAATGTAAGCCCAATTAGTTAGCCCATCTCTTATTTATGGGCTTTACTCAATTTGTTTATCATATTGGACAAAACAATATATACTTTCAATTTCCATCTTCTTCTATCATGTGGGACATTTGAACTTCTCCACTATACACAAATTACATAACATTCCCCTACTAATTTGTGTATGATATTTTTTTTTTCTTTGGATAAACGTTATCCATACAAAAAGGTATCTTTCGATTTGGACCTTTAATTAGTGTACATTAGTAAAAGTTTTAACGAAGTTGTAGGTGTCTGTAAAAGATTGAACCACAACTCTTATCGTAAAACCGAACAGATGACACAGACAAGTTTATCCACTAGATCTCACAAGATTCTCAACACAACCTTAGCACTATTATATACGGCCATGTGCTAATCCTGAATTTATGAACATTTATAAATGTAACACATACATTTATTGAAGCGGCACCACATCTATGTTCAAATTTGTAAAACCTAATAAATGCAAACTCTGCATTATGCATTTACTCACAAACTAGCCATGATCAATAAATCATATATGGAACTGTGATAGTTCTTTTAAGCGCTTATCAATAACTTGTTGTTACCCATTTAACTTGAAAACTAACATATTAGTCTGAAGTTGGGTTCCCGTCATTGGCGCTTAGGATTTTAAGTCCCATAAATTTTGTTGTACTTTGCACTAAGTCTCTAGCAAGTGCTTTTGTGAGAGGATCCGCTAAGTTTTCGCCGGATTTTACATATATGATGGTGATCACCCCCTTAGTAATTAAATCTCTCACAAACGTATGTCTTAAACTAATATGTCTAGATTTTCCATTGTAAACATCACTATATGCTCTAGACAATGTTGCTGAACTGTCGCAGTAAATAGAAATAGCAGATAACGAGTGTGGCCATAAATCAATGTCTAATAACAAGTCTCGTAACCATTCTGCTTCCTTAGCTGCGGCGCCAAGAGCTATGAATTCTGATTCCATAGTTGAATGTGCTATACATGTTTGTTTCTTAGATGCCCAACTTATGGCTCCTCCCCCTAATGAGAATATCCATCCAGATGTTGATAAGCTCTCATTAGTACTAGACATCCAACTTGCATCGCAATACCCTTCTAACACACTTGGATAATCAGCATAAACTAATTTCAATTCTTTTGTTCTTTTGAGATATCCAAGGATCCTATTAATTGCTTTCCAATGAAGTATGCTAGGTTTAGACGTAAATCTTGACATCATGTTAACAGCAAAAGCTATATCTGGCCTTGTGCAATATGTGACATACATAAGACATCCAATGGCACTGGCATATTCCAGTTGAGCAATGATTCGACCTTTATTTTCTTGCATTTTCACACTAGAATCAACTGGAGTACTAGCATCTTTGATATTAAGATGTTTGAACTTATCAAGTATTTTTTCAATATAATGGGTTTGGTTCAAGGCATATCCTTTTTCATGTTTTTCAACTTTGATTCCCAATATTGTATCTACCTAATTAAGGTCTTTCATTTTAAAAACTGAAGTTAGATACTTTTTGGTATCGATAATTCCTTTCATGTTGTTACTAGCAATTATCATGTCATCAACATATAAACATAATATCACTATGTAATCATTGGTTTTCTTACAATAAACACATTTATCAGCATTACTATGCCCAAAACCATTTGCCAGAATTGCCTCATCAAACTTCTTATGCCATTGCTTTGGAGCTTGCTTTAAGCCATATAATGACTTGACTAATTTGCATACTTTGTTCTCATTTCCTGGTAGGACAAAACCTTCAGGCTGTTCCATATATACTTCCTCGGTTAAGTCACCATTCAAAAAAGCCGTTTTAACATCCATCTGATGAATGTACAGTTTATATATAGATGCCAACGCAAACAGAACTCTTATGGATGTGGTTCTTGCAACTGGAGCATAGGTATCAAAATAATCTATGCCTTCTTTTTGTCTAAAGCCTTTTGCTACTAGTCTTGCTTTGTAAGTTTGTATAGAACCATCTGTTCTATATTTCTTTCGAAACACCCATTTACACCCGATTGCCTTTGAACCGGGTGGAAGATCTACTAAAACCCAAGTCTTGTTGGATAGTATAGAATCCATCTCATCATTTATTGCTTCTTGCCAAAAAGCAGAATCTCGTGAAGTCATAGCTTCTTTAAATGTTTTAGGATCGTCATTAATAGCGAGTACCATAGGTGTAACTTCTATGACTTTTGATCTAGTAGCCTCAACCAAAAAAGTAATTGAATCAGAGGAAATGAAATCAGAACTCAAGTGTTTTTCTTTTCTAGTACGCTGACTTCTCCTAGGCTCACTTGGTTCACTATGTACTCTTTTTCCTCCACCAATGTTTTTAGAAGTTTCTTCTTCTATAGACTCAACTGTGCTATGTAGAAATTTATCTTCAAAGAATTCTACATGTATGGATTCCACTATCACATTGGATTCTAAATCCAATAATCTATATGCTTTTGAGTTTTGTGCATAGCCAACGAATACACTTTTAATACCCCTTGGTCCTAACTTTGTCTTATGGGGATCTTGGACTTTGTAAAATGCTAAACACCCCCATACTTTAAAATAATTTAAGTTAGGTTTTCTTCCATTATTCCAAAGTTCATAAGGTGAAGCCCCAAATTTCTTAAAGGGCACTTTATTATAAATATGACATGCTGTCAACAAAGCTTCACCCCACAAGTAAAACGGTAATTTTGCATTCATAAGCATTGAATTAACCATATCTACCAAAGATCTATTTTTTCTTTCAGCCACCCCATTTTGTTGGGGTGTGTATGGGGCTGTTCGTTGGTGAATAATTCCATTATCCTCACAAAACTGATTGAAGATATCTGAAAAATATTCACCTCCTCTATCACTTCGAAGCACTTTAATTCTTTTTTCTTTCTGATTTTCAACTTCAGATTTAAATTCTTTGAATTTGTCAAATGCTTCATCCTTGGTTTTCAACAAGTATACATAAGTGTATCTTGTATGGTCGTCAATGAAAGTGATAAAATATCGCTTTCCTCCTCTTGTTAGTTGACCATTCAATTCACAAATATCGGAATGCACAAGTTCTAGCAAATCACTGTTTCTTTCAACTTTAGAAAATGGTTTTTTAGTCATCTTGGCTTCAACACAAATGTTACATTTTCTGAAATCGTTAACAGAATAGTTAATATAGCCATGTTTCGACATATACTTTAAGCAATTAAAATTTAAATGTCCTAATCTAGCATGCCATAAAGAACTAGGAGAATCAACAACATAAGCAACAGTAGCAATTTTATTAATTGACAACTTAAACATACCATCACATGAGTATCCCTTTCCTACGAATACTCCATTCTTAGATACAATAACTTTATCGGATTCTAGAACAACTTTAAATCCCTTCTTGCATAAAAGATTTGCAGAAACTAAGTTCTTTCTCAAGTCCGGAACATGGAGAACATTGACAAGGGTGAGTTTTTGGCCAGAAGTAAACTTCAATTCCACACTTCCCTTGCCTATAACCTTAGCCGAAGCATGATTTCCCATGAGGACTTCTTCAGGCTCTTTTAATTCATTATAGGACTTGAACAAATTCTTATCATTGCACACATGTACGGTAGCGCCAGAATCAAGCCACCAATCTGCAGATTTTGCCACAGAGGCCATATGAAGTTCTGTGATCATCGCAACAAATTCTTGTCCAGCATCTTCCACAACATTTGCTTTATTATTTCCAGAACCAGATTTGGAGTTCTTTTCTGCCTTTGCCTTGAATCGACAATCTTTGATAAGATGTCCTTTAATGCCACAATAAAAACAAGGCCGATTCTTAGATTTATTCTTGAAATCTTTCTTGTTTGGTTTCAAACTATTGTTTGAATTTCCTGAATTTCCAGAAGTTGGTTCTTTGGAAGAAATGTGATGAACTTTCGATCCTAAGATCGACTCATCTCTGACACGATTTTCACTTTCAATTTGCAAGTGAGTCAAGAACTTGTCAATAGAGAAACTATCTGATGAATGAAGAATTTTTCTTCTGTAATCATTCCAAGCGGGAGGAAGTTTTGACAGAATTGCTCCAACTTGTAGAGCATCAGGAATAGTAATCTGCAGTTCTCTCATTTGGGAAACCAGAATCTCCAATTCACGGATTTGATCCATGATTGGTATGTTATCAACAAACTTAAATTCAAAATATTTTAAGGCAAGAAAACGATCGGTACCTTCCTTCATGTGTTTGTATTTAGACTCAAGAGCAGACCATACCTCTTTTGGCGTCTTATAATTTCGGTACACATCATACAGCCTGTCGGTGAGGGCGTTTAGAATATAGCCCCTGCATAGCTTTTCATCCGTCTCACGCTTCGCTTTGTCTGCCGCAATTTTCTTTTTAACTTCCTCAGAGTCGGTAGGCTTAGAATCTGCAATTGGTTGCAGCGAAGGATCGAGCAAGTAGTGAAGATTCAAAGATAGCAGAAGCCATGTCATTCTGTCTTGCCACCTAGTATAATTTGTCCCATCAAACCTGTCAAGCCTGATGGATTCCTTTCCGTGAATTTGAAGTTGGACATTGGATTTCAGATCTGTCTCCATTGCGGAAGATATTGTTTTCGATTTTTAAAATAACAGAGAGGACGGAAATAGAGAATGATCGAAAGCCTTGAGGCGTGTTAAACACTGTCCGAAAACAATATTTCCGTAGCACAGGAAATTTGTTCGCAGGATACAACAAGGCTCGAGATTTCTTGTGAGAGAGAAGGAGAAGAGATCAGTACATGTATATATACTGTGCGGAGAGAGCCGCATTTTATAGAGAAGATGGTATCGTTTGGGAAAAGGCACGTCTGTTCAGAAAGATGCAACTGTCGCGTATTCGAAATTTAAAAAATAAAATTCGAATTCTGGACCGAAGCGTCTTTGTACGAACAGTCAAGCCCCAAGATGCCCCAAGTGCCCAAGTGCCTATCTATGACTATTTAAATGTAAGCCCAATTAGTTAGCCCATCTCTTATTTATGGGCTTTACTCAATTTGTTTATCATATTGGACAAAACAATATATACTTTCAATTTCCATCTTCTTCTATCATGTGGGACATTTGAACTTCTCCACTATACACAAATTACATAACATTCCCCCACTAATTTGTGTATGATATTTTTTTTTTTTCTTTGGATAAACGTTATCCATACAAAAAGGTATCTTTCGATTTGGGCCTTTAATTAGTGTACATTAGTAAAAGTTTTAACGAAGTTGTAGGTGTCTGTAAAAGATTGAACCACAACTCTTATCGTAAAACCGAACAGATGACACAGACAAGTTTATCCACTAGATCTTACAAGATTCTCAACACAACCTTAGCACTATTATATACGGCCATGTGCTAATCCGGAATTTATGAACATTTATAAATGTAACACATACATTTATTGAAGCGGCACCACTTCTATGTTCAAATTTGTAAAACCTAATAAATGCAAACTCTGCATTATGCATTTACTCACAAACTAGCCATGATCAATAAATCATATATGGAACTGTGATAGTTCTTTTAAGCGCTTATCAATAACTTGTTGTTACCTATTTAACTTGAAAACTAACATATTAGTCTGAAGTTGGGTTCCCGTCATTGGCGCTTAGGATTTTAAGTCCCATAAATTTTGTTGTACTTTGCACTAAGTCTCTAGCAAGTGCTTTTGTGAGAGGATCCGCTAAGTTTTCGCCGGATTTTACATATATGATGGTGATCACCCCCTTAGTAATTAAATCTCTCACAAACGTATGTCTTAAACTAATATGTCTAGATTTTCCATTGTAAACATCACTATATGCTCTAGACAATGTTGCTGAACTGTCGCAGTAAATAGAAATAGCAGATAACGAGTGTGGCCATAAATCAATGTCTAATAACAAGTCTCGTAACCATTCTGCTTCCTTAGCTGCGGCGCCAAGAGCTATGAATTATGATTCCATAGTTGAATGTGCTATACATGTTTGTTTCTTAGATGCCCAACTTATGGCTCCTCCCCCTAATGAGAATATCCATCCAGATGTTGATAAGCTCTCATTAGTACTAGACATCCAACTTGCATCGCAATACCCTTCTAGCACACTTGGATAATCAGCATAAACTAATTTCAATTCTTTTGTTCTTTTGAGATATCCAAGGATCCTATTAATTGCTTTCCAATGAAGTATGCTAGGTTTAGACGTAAATCTTGACATCATGTTAACAGCAAAAGCTATATCTGGCCTTGTGCAATATGTGACATACATAAGACATCCAATGGCACTGGCATATTCCAGTTGAGCAATGATTCGACCTTTATTTTCTTGCATTTTCACACTAGAATCAACTGGAGTACTAGCATCTTTGATATTAAGATGTTTGAACTTATCAAGTATTTTTTCAATATAATGGGTTTGGTTCAAGGCATATCCTTTTTCATGTTTTTCAACTTTGATTCCCAATATTGTATCTACCTCATTAAGGTCTTTCATTTTAAAAACTGAAGTTAGATACTTTTTGGTATCGATAATTCCTTTCATGTTGTTACTAGCAATTATCATGTCATCAACATATAAACATAATATCACTATGTAATCATTGGTTTTCTTACAATAAACACATTTATCAGCATTACTATGCCCAAAACCATTTGCCAGAATTGCCTCATCAAACTTCTTATGCCATTGCTTTGGAGCTTGCTTTAAGCCATATAATGACTTGACTAATTTGCATACTTTGTTCTCATTTCCTGGTAGGACAAAACCTTCAGGCTGTTCCATATATACTTCCTCGGTTAAGTCACCATTCAAAAAAGCCGTTTTAACATCCATCTGATGAATGTACAGTTTATATATAGATGCCAACGCAAACAGAACTCTTATGGATGTGGTTCTTGCAACTGGAGCATAGGTATCAAAATAATCTATGCCTTCTTTTTGTCTAAAGCCTTTTGCTACTAGTCTTGCTTTGTAAGTTTGTATAGAACCATCTGTTCTATATTTCTTTCGAAACACCCATTTACACCCGATTGCCTTTGAACCGGGTGGAAGATCTACTAAAACCCAAGTCTTGTTGGATAGTATAGAATCCATCTCATCATTTATTGCTTCTTGCCAAAAAGCAGAATCTCGTGAAGTCATAGCTTCTTTAAATGTTTTAGGATCGTCATTAATAGCGAGTACCATAGGTGTAACTTCTATGACTTTTGATCTAGTAGCCTCAACCAAAAAAGTAATTGAATCAGAGGAAATGAAATCAGAACTCAAGTGTTTTTCTTTTCTAGTACGCTGACTTCTCCTAGGCTCACTTGGTTCACTATGTACTCTTTTTCCTCCACCAATGTTTTTAGAAGTTTCTTCTTCTATAGACTCAACTGTGCTATGTAGAAATTTATCTTCAAAGAATTCTACATGTATGGATTCCACTATCACATTGGATTCTAAATCCAGTAATCTATATGCTTTTGAGTTTTGTGCATAGCCAACGAATACACTTTTAATACCCCTTGGTCCTAACTTTGTCTTATGGGGATCTTGGACTTTGTAAAATGCTAAACACCCCCATACTTTAAAATAATTTAAGTTAGGTTTTCTTCCATTATTCCAAAGTTCATAAGGTGAAGCCCCAAATTTCTTAAAGGGCACTTTATTATAAATATGACATGCTGTCAACAAAGCTTCACCCCACAAGTAAAACGGTAATTTTGCATTCATAAGCATTGAATTAACCATATCTACCAAAGATCTATTTTTTCTTCCAGCCACCCCATTTTGTTGGGGTGTGTATGGGGCTGTTCGTTGGTGAATAATTCCATTATCCTCACAAAACTGATTGAAGATATCTGAAAAATATTCACCTCCCCTATCACTTCGAAGCACTTTAATTCTTTTTTCTTTCTGATTTTCAACTTCAGATTTAAATTCTTTGAATTTGTCAAATGCTTCATCCTTGGTTTTCAACAAGTATACATAAGTGTATCTTGTATGGTCGTCAATGAAAGTGATAAAATATCGCTTTCCTCCTCTTGTTAGTTGACCATTCAATTCACAAATATCGGAATGCACAAGTTCTAGCAAATCACTGTTTCTTTCAACTTTAGAAAATGGTTTTTTAGTCATCTTGGCTTCAACACAAATGTTACATTTTCTGAAATCGTTAACAGAATAGTTAATATAGCCATGTTTCGACATATACTTTAAGCAATTAAAATTTAAATGTCCTAATCTAGCATGCCATAAAGAACTAGGAGAATCAACAACATAAGCAACAGTAGCAATTTTATTAATTGACAACTTAAACATACCATCACATGAGTATCCCTTTCCTACGAATACTCCATTCTTAGATACAATAACTTTATCGGATTCTAGAACAACTTTAAATCCCTTCTTGCATAAAAGATTTGCAGAAACTAAGTTCTTTCTTAAGTCCGGAACATGGAGAACATTGACAAGGGTGAGTTTTTGGCCAGAAGTAAACTTCAATTCCACACTTCCCTTGCCTATAACCTTAGCCGAAGCATGATTTCCCATGAGGACTTCTTCAGGCTCTTTTAATTCATTATAGGACTTGAACAAATTCTTATCATTGCACACATGTACGGTAGCGCCAGAATCAAGCCACCAATCTGCAGATTTTGCCACAGAGGCCATATGAAGTTCTGTGATCATCGCAACAAATTCTTGTCCAGCATCTTCCACAACATTTGCTTTATTATTTCCAGAACCAGATTTGGAGTTCTTTTCTGCCTTTGCCTTGAATCGACAATCTTTGATAAGATGTCCTTTAATGCCACAATAAAAACAAGGCCGATTCTTAGATTTATTCTTGAAATCTTTCTTGTTTGGTTTCAAACTATTGTTTGAATTTCCTGAATTTCCAGAAGTTGGTTCTTTGGAAGAAATGTGATGAACTTTCGATCCTAAGGTCGACTCATCTCTGACACGATTTTCACTTTCAATTTGCAAGTGAGTCAAGAACTTGTCAATAGAGAAACTATCTGATGAATGAAGAATTTTCCTTCTGTAATCATTCCAAGCGGGAGGAAGTTTTGACAGAATTGCTCCAACTTGTAGAGCATCAGGAATAGTAATCTGCAGTTCTCTCATTTGGGAAACCAGAATCTCCAATTCACGGATTTGATCCATGATTGGTATGTTATCAACAAACTTAAATTCAAAATATTTTAAGGCAAGAAAACGATCGGTACCTTCCTTCATGTGTTTGTATTTAGACTCAAGAGCAGACCATACCTCTTTTGGCGTCTTATAATTTCGGTACACATCATACAGCCTGTCGGTGAGGGCGTTTAGAATATAGCCCCTGCATAGCTTTTCATCCGTCTCACGCTTCGCTTTGTCTGCCGCAATTTTCTTTTTAACTTCCTCAGAGTCGGTAGGCTTAGAATCTGCAATTGGTTGCAGCGAAGGATCGAGCAAGTAGTGAAGATTCAAAGATAGCAGAAGCCATGTCATTCTGTCTTGCCACCTAGTATAATTTGTCCCATCAAACCTGTCAAGCCTGATGGATTCCTTTCCGTGAATTTGAAGTTGGACATTGGATTTCAGATCTGTCTCCATTGCGGAAGATATTGTTTTCGATTTTTAAAATAACAGAGAGGACGGAAATAGAGAATGATCGAAAGCCTTGAGGCGTGTTAAACACTGTCCGAAAACAATATTTCCGTAGCACAGGAAATTTTTTCGCAGGATACAACAAGGCTCGAGATTTCTTGTGAGAGAGAAGGAGAAGAGATCAGTACATGTATATATACTGTGCGGAGAGAGCCGCATTTTATAGAGAAGATGGTATCGTTTGGGAAAAGGCACGTCTGTTCAGAAAGATGCAACTGTCGCGTATTCGAAATTTAAAAAATAAAATTCGAATTCTGGACCGAAGCGTCCTTGTACGAACAGTCAAGCCCCAAGATGCCCCAAGTGCCCAAGTGCCTATCTATGACTATTTAAATGTAAGCCCAATTAGTTAGCCCATCTCTTATTTATGGGCTTTACTCAATTTGTTTATCATATTGGACAAAACAATATATACTTTCAATTTCCATCTTCTTCTATCATGTGGGACATTTGAACTTCTCCACTATACACAAATTACATAACATTCCCCCACTAATTTGTGTATGATATTTTTTTTTTCTTTGGATAAACGTTATCCATACAAAAAGGTATCTTTCGATTTGGACCTTTAATTAGTGTACATTAGTAAAAGTTTTAACGAAGTTGTAGGTGTCTGTAAAAGATTGAACCACAACTCTTATCGTAAAACCGAACAGATGACACAGACAAGTTTATCCACTAGATCTCACAAGATTCTCAACACAACCTTAGCACTATTATATACGGCCATGTGCTAATCCTGAATTTATGAACATTTATAAATGTAACACATACATTTATTGAAGCGGCACCACTTCTATGTTCAAATTTGTAAAACCTAATAAATGCAAACTCTGCATTATGCATTTACTCACAAACTAGCCATGATCAATAAATCATATATGGAACTGTGCTAGTTCTTTTAAGCGCTTATCAATAACTTGTTGTTACCCATTTAACTTGAAAACTAACATATTAGTCTGAAGTTGGGTTCCCGTCATTGGCGCTTAGGATTTTAAGTCCCATAAATTTTGTTGTACTTTGCACTAAGTCTCTAGCAAGTGCTTTTGTGAGAGGATCCGCTAAGTTTTCGCCGGATTTTACATATATGATGGTGATCACCCCCTTAGTAATTAAATCTCTCACAAACGTATGTCTTAAACTAATATGTCTAGATTTTCCATTGTAAACATCACTATATGCTCTAGACAATGTTGCTGAACTGTCGCAGTAAATAGAAATAGCAGATAACGAGTGTGGCCATAAATCAATGTCTAATAACAAGTCTCGTAACCATTCTGCTTCCTTAGCTGCGGCGCCAAGAGCTATGAATTCTGATTCCATAGTTGAATGTGCTATACATGTTTGTTTCTTAGATGCCCAACTTATGGCTCCTCCCCCTAATGAGAATATCCATCCAGATGTTGATAAGCTCTCATTAGTACTAGACATCCAACTTGCATCGCAATACCCTTCTAGCACACTTGGATAATCAGCATAAACTAATTTCAATTCTTTTGTTCTTTTGAGATATCCAAGGATCCTATTAATTGCTTTCCAATGAAGTATGCTAGGTTTAGACGTAAATCTTGACATCATGTTAACAGCAAAAGCTATATCTGGCCTTGTGCAATATGTGACATACATAAGACATCCAATGGCACTGGCATATTCCAGTTGAGCAATGATTCGACCTTTATTTTCTTGCATTTTCACACTAGAATCAACTGGAGTACTAGCATCTTTGATATTAAGATGTTTGAACTTATCAAGTATTTTTTCAATATAATGGGTTTGGTTCAAGGCATATCCTTTTTCATGTTTTTCAACTTTGATTCCCAATATTGTATCTACCTCATTAAGGTCTTTCATTTTAAAAACTGAAGTTAGATACTTTTTGGTATCGATAATTCCTTTCATGTTGTTACTAGCAATTATCATGTCATCAACATATAAACATAATATCACTATGTAATCATTGGTTTTCTTACAATAAACACATTTATCAGCATTACTATGCCCAAAACCATTTGCCAGAATTGCCTCATCAAACTTCTTATGCCATTGCTTTGGAGCTTGCTTTAAGCCATATAATGACTTGACTAATTTGCATACTTTGTTCTCATTTCCTGGTAGGACAAAACCTTCAGGCTGTTCCATATATACTTCCTCGGTTAAGTCACCATTCAAAAAAGCCGTTTTAACATCCATCTGATGAATGTACAGTTTATATATAGATGCCAACGCAAACAGAACTCTTATGGATGTGGTTCTTGCAACTGGAGCATAGGTATCAAAATAATCTATGCCTTCTTTTTGTCTAAAGCCTTTTGCTACTAGTCTTGCTTTGTAAGTCTGTATAGAACCATCTGTTCTATATTTCTTTCGAAACACCCATTTACACCCGATTGCCTTTGAACCGGGTGGAAGATCTACTAAAACCCAAGTCTTGTTGGATAGTATAGAATCCATCTCATCATTTATTGCTTCTTGCCAAAAAGCAGAATCTCGTGAAGTCATAGCTTCTTTAAATGTTTTAGGATCGTCATTAATAGCGAGTACCATAGGTGTAACTTCTATGACTTTTGATCTAGTAGCCTCAACCAAAAAAGTAATTGAATCAGAGGAAATGAAATCAGAACTCAAGTGTTTTTCTTTTCTAGTACGCTGACTTCTCCTAGGCTCACTTGGTTCACTATGTACTCTTTTTCCTCCACCAATGTTTTTAGAAGTTTCTTCTTCTATAGACTCAACTGTGCTATGTAGAAATTTATCTTCAAAGAATTCTACATGTATGGATTCCACTATCACATTGGATTCTAAATCCAGTAATCTATATGCTTTTGAGTTTTGTGCATAGCCAACGAATACACTTTTAATACCCCTTGGTCCTAACTTTGTCTTATGGGGATCTTGGACTTTGTAAAATGCTAAACACCCCCATACTTTAAAATAATTTAAGTTAGGTTTTCTTCCATTATTCCAAAGTTCATAAGGTGAAGCCCCAAATTTCTTAAAGGGCACTTTATTATAAATATGACATGCTGTCAACAAAGCTTCACCCCACAAGTAAAACGGTAATTTTGCATTCATAAGCATTGAATTAACCATATCTACCAAAGATCTATTTTTTCTTTCAGCCACCCCATTTTGTTGGGGTGTGTATGGGGCTGTTCGTTGGTGAATAATTCCATTATCCTCACAAAACTGACTGAAGATATCTGAAAAATATTCACCTCCTCTATCACTTCGAAGCACTTTAATTCTTTTTTCTTTCTGATTTTCAACTTCAGATTTAAATTCTTTGAATTTGTCAAATGCTTCATCCTTGGTTTTCAACAAGTATACATAAGTGTATCTTGTATGGTCGTCAATGAAAGTGATAAAATATCGCTTTCCTCCTCTTGTTAGTTGACCATTCAATTCACAAATATCGGAATGCACAAGTTCTAGCAAATCACTGTTTCTTTCAACTTTAGAAAATGGTTTTTTAGTCATCTTGGCTTCAACACAAATGTTACATTTTCTGAAATCGTTAACAGAATAGTTAATATAGCCATGTTTCGACATATACTTTAAGCAATTAAAATTTAAATGTCCTAATCTAGCATGCCATAAAGAACTAGGAGAATCAACAACATAAGCAACAGTAGCAATTTTATTAATTGACAACTTAAACATACCATCACATGAGTATCCCTTTCCTACGAATACTCCATTCTTAGATACAATAACTTTATCGGATTCTAGAACAACTTTAAATCCCTTCTTGCATAAAAGATTTGCAGAAACTAAGTTCTTTCTCAAGTCCGGAACATGGAGAACATTGACAAGGGTGAGTTTTTGGCCAGAAGTAAACTTCAATTCCACACTTCCCTTGCCTATAACCTTAGCCGAAGCATGATTTCCCATGAGGACTTCTTCAGGCTCTTTTAATTCATTATAGGACTTGAACAAATTCTTATCATTGCACACATGTACGGTAGCGCCAGAATCAAGCCACCAATCTGCAGATTTTGCCACAGAGGCCATATGAAGTTCTGTGATCATCGCAACAAATTCTTGTCCAGCATCTTCCACAACATTTGCTTTATTATTTCCAGAACCAGATTTGGAGTTCTTTTCTGCCTTTGCCTTGAATCGACAATCTTTGATAAGATGTCCTTTAATGCCACAATAAAAACAAGGTCGATTCTTAGATTTATTCTTGAAATCTTTCTTGTTTGGTTTCAAACTATTGTTTGAATTTCCTGAATTTCCAGAAGTTGGTTCTTTGGAAGAAATGTGATGAACTTTCGATCCTAAGATCGACTCATCTCTGACACGATTTTCACTTTCAATTTGCAAGTGAGTCAAGAACTTGTCAATAGAGAAACTATCTGATGAATGAAGAATTTTCCTTCTGTAATCATTCCAAGCGGGAGGAAGTTTTGACAGAATTGCTCCAACTTGTAGAGCATCAGGAATAGTAATCTGCAGTTCTCTCATTTGGGAAACCAGAATCTCCAATTCACGGATTTGATCCATGATTGGTATGTTATCAACAAACTTAAATTCAAAATATTTTAAGGCAAGAAAACGATCGGTACCTTCCTTCATGTGTTTGTATTTAGACTCAAGAGCAGACCATACCTCTTTTGGCGTCTTATAATTTCGGTACACATCATACAGCCTGTCGGTGAGGGCGTTTAGAATATAGCCCCTGCATAGCTTTTCATCCGTCTCACGCTTCGCTTTGTCTGCCGCAATTTTCTTTTTAACTTCCTCAGAGTCGGTAGGCTTAGAATCTGCAATTGGTTGCAGCGAAGGATCGAGCAAGTAGTGAAGATTCAAAGATAGCAGAAGCCATGTCATTCTGTCTTGCCACCTAGTATAATTTGTCCCATCAAACCTGTCAAGCCTGATGGATTCCTTTCCGTGAATTTGAAGTTGGACATTGGATTTCAGATCTGTCTCCATTGCGGAAGATATTGTTTTCGATTTTTAAAATAACAGAGAGGACGGAAATAGAGAATGATCGAAAGCCTTGAGGCGTGTTAAACACTGTCCGAAAACAATATTTCCGTAGCACAGGAAATTTGTTCGCAGGATACAACAAGGCTCGAGATTTCTTGTGAGAGAGAAGGAGAAGAGATCAGTACATGTATATATACTGTGCGGAGAGAGCCGCATTTTATAGAGAAGATGGTATCGTTTGGGAAAAGGCACGTCTATTCAGAAAGATGCAACTGTCGCGTATTCGAAATTTAAAAAATAAAATTCGAATTCTGGACCGAAGCGTCTTTGTACGAACAGTCAAGCCCCAAGATGCCCCAAGTGCCCAAGTGCCTATCTATGACTATTTAAATGTAAGCCCAATTAGTTAGCCCATCTCTTATTTATGGGCTTTACTGAATTTGTTTATCATATTGGACAAAACAATATATACTTTCAATTTCCATCTTCTTTTATCATGTGGGACATTTGAACTTCTCCACTATACACAAATTACATAACATTCCCCCACTAATTTGTGTATGATATATTTTTTTTTCTTTGGATAAACGTTATCCATACAAAAAGGTATCTTTCGATTTGGACCTTTAATTAGTGTACATTAGTAAAAGTTTTAACGAAGTTGTAGGTGTCTGTAAAAGATTGAACCACAACTCTTATCGTAAAACCGAACAGATGACACAGACAAGTTTATCCACTAGATCTCACAAGATTCTCAACACAACCTTAGCACTATTATATACGGCCATGTGCTAATCCTGAATTTATGAACATTTATAAATGTAACACATACATTTATTGAAGCGGCACCACTTTTATGTTCAAATTTGTAAAACCTAATAAATGCAAACTCTGCATTATGCATTTACTCACAAACTAGCCATGATCAATAAATCATATATGGAACTGTGCTAGTTCTTTTAAGCGCTTATCAATAACTTGTTGTTTCCCATTTAACTTGAAAACTAACATATTAGTCTGAAGTTGGGTTCCCGTCATTGGCGCTTAGGATTTTAAGTCCCATAAATTTTGTTGTACTTTGCACTAAGTCTCTAGCAAGTGCTTTTGTGAGAGGATCCGCTAAGTTTTCGCCGGATTTTACATATATGATGGTGATCACCCCCTTAGTAATTAAATCTCTCACAAACGTATGTCTTAAACTAATATGTCTAGATTTTCCATTGTAAACATCACTATATGCTCTAGACAATGTTGCTGAACTGTCGCAGTAAATAGAAATAGCAGATAACGAGTGTGGCCATAAATCAATGTCTAATAACAAGTCTCGTCACCATTCTGCTTCCTTAGCTGCGGCGCCAAGAGCTATGAATTATGATTCCATAGTTGAATGTGCTATACATGTTTGTTTCTTAGATGCCCAACTTATGGCTCCTCCCCCTAATGAGAATATCCATCCAGATGTTGATAAGCTCTCATTAGTACTAGACATCCAACTTGCATCGCAATACCCTTCTAGCACACTTGGATAATCAGCATAAACTAATTTCAATTCTTTTGTTCTTTTGAGATATCCAAGGATCCTATTAATTGCTTTCCAATGAAGTATGCTAGGTTTAGACGTAAATCTTGACATCATGTTAACAGCAAAAGCTATATCTGGCCTTGTGCAATATGTGACATACATAAGACATCCAATGGCACTGGCATATTCCAGTTGAGCAATGATTCGACCTTTATTTTCTTGCATTTTCACACTAGAATCAACTGGAGTACTAGCATCTTTGATATTAAGATGTTTGAACTTATCAAGTATTTTTTCAATATAATGGGTTTGGTTCAAGGCATATCCTTTTTCATGTTTTTCAACTTTGATTCCCAATATTGTATCTACCTCATTAAGGTCTTTCATTTTAAAAACTGAAGTTAGATACTTTTTGGTATCGATAATTCCTTTCATGTTGTTACTAGCAATTATCATGTCATCAACATATAAACATAATATCACTATGTAATCATTGGTTTTCTTACAATAAACACATTTATCAGCATTACTATGCCCAAAACCATTTGCCAGAATTGCCTCATCAAACTTCTTATGCCATTGCTTTGGAGCTTGCTTTAAGCCATATAATGACTTGACTAATTTGCATACTTTGTTCTCATTTCCTGGTAGGACAAAACCTTCAGGCTGTTCCATATATACTTCCTCGGTTAAGTCACCATTCAAAAAAGCCGTTTTAACATCCATCTGATGAATGTACAGTTTATATATAGATGCCAACGCAAACAGAACTCTTATGGATGTGGTTCTTGCAACTGGAGCATAGGTATCAAAATAATCTATGCCTTCTTTTTGTCTAAAGCCTTTTGCTACTAGTCTTGCTTTGTAAGTTTGTATAGAACCATCTGTTCTATATTTCTTTCGAAACACCCATTTACACCCGATTGCCTTTGAACCGGGTGGAAGATCTACTAAAACCCAAGTCTTGTTGGATAGTATAGAATCCATCTCATCATTTATTGCTTCTTGCCAAAAAGCAGAATCTCGTGAAGTCATAGCTTCTTTAAATGTTTTAGGATCGTCATTAATAGCGAGTACCATAGGTGTAACTTCTATGACTTTTGATCTAGTAGCCTCAACCAAAAAAGTAATTGAATCAGAGGAAATGAAATCAGAACTCAAGTGTTTTTCTTTTCTAGTACGCTGACTTCTCCTAGGCTCACTTGGTTCACTATGTACTCTTTTTCCTCCACCAATGTTTTTAGAAGTTTCTTCTTCTATAGACTCAACTGTGCTATGTAGAAATTTATCTTCAAAGAATTCTACATGTATGGATTCCACTATCACATTGGATTCTAAATCCAGTAATCTATATGCTTTTGAGTTTTGTGCATAGCCAACGAATACACTTTTAATACCCCTTGGTCCTAACTTTGTCTTATGGGGATCTTGGACTTTGTAAAATGCTAAACACCCCCATACTTTAAAATAATTTAAGTTAGGTTTTCTTCCATTATTCCAAAGTTCATAAGGTGAAGCCCCAAATTTCTTAAAGGGCACTTTATTATAAATATGACATGCTGTCAACAAAGCTTCACCCCACAAGTAAAACGGTAATTTTGCATTCATAAGCATTGAATTAACCATATCTACCAAAGATCTATTTTTTCTTTCAGCCACCCCATTTTGTTGGGGTGTGTATGGGGCTGTTCGTTGGTGAATAATTCCATTATCCTCACAAAACTGATTGAAGATATCTGAAAAATATTCACCTCCTCTATCACTTCGAAGCACTTTAATTCTTTTTTCTTTCTGATTTTCAACTTCAGATTTAAATTCTTTGAATTTGTCAAATGCTTCATCCTTGGTTTTCAACAAGTATACATAAGTGTATCTTGTATGGTCGTCAATGAAAGTGATGAAATATCGCTTTCCTCCTCTTGTTAGTTGACCATTCAATTCACAAATATCGGAATGCACAAGTTCTAGCAAATCACTGTTTCTTTCAACTTTAGAAAATGGTTTTTTAGTCATCTTGGCTTCAACACAAATGTTACATTTTCTGAAATCGTTAACAGAATAGTTAATATAGCCATGTTTCGACATATACTTTAAGCAATTAAAATTTAAATGTCCTAATCTAGCATGCCATAAAGAACTAGGAGAATCAACAACATAAGCAACAGTAGCAATTTTATTAATTGACAACTTAAACATACCATCACATGAGTATCCCTTTCCTACGAATACTCCATTCTTAGATACAATAACTTTATCGGATTCTAGAACAACTTTAAATCCCTTCTTGCATAAAAGATTTGCAGAAACTAAGTTCTTTCTCAAGTCCGGAACATGGAGAACATTGACAAGGGTGAGTTTTTGGCCAGAAGTAAACTTCAATTCCACACTTCCCTTGCCTATAACCTTAGCCGAAGCATGATTTCCCATGAGGACTTCTTCAGGCTCTTTTAATTCATTATAGGACTTGAACAAATTCTTATCATTGCACACATGTACGGTAGCGCCAGAATCAAGCCACCAATCTGCAGATTTTGCCACAGAGGCCATATGAAGTTCTGTGATCATCGCAACAAATTCTTGTCCAGCATCTTCCACAACATTTGCTTTATTATTTCCAGAACCAGATTTGGAGTTCTTTTCTGCCTTTGCCTTGAATCGACAATCTTTGATAAGATGTCCTTTAATGCCACAATAAAAACAAGGCCGATTCTTAGATTTATTCTTGAAATCTTTCTTGTTTGGTTTCAAACTATTGTTTGAATTTCCTGAATTTCCAGAAGTTGGTTCTTTGGAAGAAATGTGATGAACTTTCGATCCTAAGATCGACTCATCTCTGACACGATTTTCACTTTCAATTTGCAAGTGAGTCAAGAACTTGTCAATAGAGAAACTATCTGATGAATGAAGAATTTTCCTTCTGTAATCATTCCAAGCGGGAGGAAGTTTTAACAGAATTGCTCCAACTTGTAGAGCATCAGGAATAGTAATCTGCAGTTCTCTCATTTGGGAAACCAGAATCTCCAATTCACGGATTTGATCCATGATTGGTATGTTATCAACAAACTTAAATTCAAAATATTTTAAGGCAAGAAAACGATCGGTACCTTCCTTCATGTGTTTGTATTTAGACTCAAGAGCAGTCCATACCTCTTTTGGCGTCTTATAATTTCGGTACACATCATACAGCCTGTCGGTGAGGGCATTTAGAATATAGCCCCTGCATAGCTTTTCATCCGTCTCACGCTTCGCTTTGTCTGCCGCAATTTTCTTTTTAACTTCCTCAGAGTCGGTAGGCTTAGAATCTGCAATTGGTTGCAGCGAAGGATCGAGCAAGTAGTGAAGATTCAAAGATAGCAGAAGCCATGTCATTCTGTCTTGCCACCTAGTATAATTTGTCCCATCAAACCTGTCAAGCCTGATGGATTCCTTTCCGTGAATTTGAAGTTGGACATTGGATTTCAGATCTGTCTCCATTGCGGAAGATATTGTTTTCGATTTTTAAAATAACAGAGAGGACGGAAATAGAGAATGATCGAAAGCCTTGAGGCGTGTTAAACACTGTCCGAAAACAATATTTCCGTAGCACAGGAAATTTGTTCGCAGGATACAACAAGGCTCGAGATTTCTTGTGAGAGAGAAGGAGAAGAGATCAGTACATGTATATATACTGTGCGGAGAGAGCCGCATTTTATAGAGAAGATGGTATCGTTTGGGAAAAGGCACGTCTGTTCAGAAAGATGCAACTGTCGCGTATTCGAAATTTAAAAAATAAAATTCGAATTCTGGACCGAAGCGTCTTTGTACGAACAGTCAAGCCCCAAGATGCCCCAAGTGCCCAAGTGCCTATCTATGACTATTTAAATGTAAGCCCAATTAGTTAGCCCATCTCTTATTTATGGGCTTTACTCAATTTGTTTATCATATTGGACAAAACAATATATACTTTCAATTTCCATCTTCTTCTATCATGTGGGACATTTGAACTTCTCCACTATACACAAATTACATAACATTCCCCCACTAATTTGTGTATGATATTTTTTTTTTCTTTGGATAAACGTTATCCATACAAAAAGGTATCTTTCGATTTGGACCTTTAATTAGTGTACATTAGTAAAAGTTTTAACGAAGTTGTAGGTGTCTGTAAAAGATTGAACCACAACTCTTATCGTAAAACCGAACAGATGACACAGACAAGTTTATCCACTAGATCTCACAAGATTCTCAACACAACCTTAGCACTATTATATACGGCCATGTGCTAATCCTGAATTTATGAACATTTATAAATGTAACACATACATTTATTGAAGCGGCACCACTTCTATGTTCAAATTTGTAAAACCTAATAAATGCAAACTCTGCATTATGCATTTACTCACAAACTAGCCATGATCAATAAATCATATATGGAACTGTGCTAGTTCTTTTAAGCGCTTATCAATAACTTGTTGTTACCCATTTAACTTGAAAACTAACATATTAGTCTGAAGTTGGGTTCCCGTCTGTGAAGACCCGTAACTTCCCCGTAAAGGAAAGCGTCGGATAGTTCGAGAACAAACCACAACAGAACGCATATAGAAGAACATTTCATTGTATATAACAACAATGCATCAGATTACAAGAATATACAGAGTATAAAAGAATATTACACAGAAATATCAGAGATTTAAATTACATTTAAATACATAGCAGCGGAAAATAATACAATACACAACTAGAATGAGATATACGGATACAAAGCTTCCCGGATATCGTTCCAGTCGTAAACCAGGATCCTGTGAATATAAATCTGCAAAACCAAAACTACTAGCTGCCCGTGTCAAAATAAGGGCACCCAGAGTTTAGGTCAAAACAATAAACTCCAGGTCAGTCATGTGACTGGTGTGAGAACTAAAGCAGTTATAAATCTTTATTTTCAAAGCTAGGTAAAACAAGGGACCACGCCGTATAACACGGAACGGGTTTCCTCCCAAGAATACCAGTGCATAAGACAAACAACGCAATGCTAAATAAAGAAAAATGAAGCTGTTATAAGACCCAGGTCCCATCACACAATGCAACGCAGTCGAGGATAGGGTTTTCCCTTATAACAGCCAAAGAATGCTTGATACGTTTAAAACAAATCATTTGATACTATTATAAGTGCATAGAGTATAAAACAACTTCAAATCATAAGTATCAATCATAGGCGGCATGAATGCCCCATACCACTATGTCGCCATATATAGGTTTACAAATAAAACCGCAAATGTCACGTATTTGGAAATTGGGTTTCCATCTATGAACCGAGGCTAGGGGCAAGATCCTCAACCGATTCGAGACGCTCTAGCCCGCCCCTCAGGAACAGCCGCAACTGCCCCTTGGATCGTCAGGGCCGGTCCACACGGAGTGGATTATTATGCCTGAACAATACGTCTCCCCACCCTATGGGGTGTAAGTCTGGTCCGTCAGCCGACCAGAATGCATTCGGCCGAAACCGATATAACCGAGGCGCCTCGCAACAGCAACAACAACATAAGTCAAACTCGTCAGGGCGTGTAAAACCACTGACGCCACTTCTAACTAGAAAGAAACGCATGCCCTCCCTGAGGTCCGTCTCCCGTTTTTGATTCATACCGGGTGTGAAACTCGCGAATCAAACGTTACACAAAGCTACGCCACAAAGGTCGTGCTTTGATCATCAACCACAAGACTTTGCTTTTCAACAGAAGCCTTGATCATTTGCATCTTAGCATGCCACACAGGCAAGCCATCCTATGCAACCGATATCAGTCACACAGAATGAAATCCGATGTCAGACACACAGTCCATTTACAAGTCCGTTCTGGGTCTGAACGAAACCGGAGGCACCTAGTACCCCGCATATCCATCGATCTCCAAGTACGTCTGGACGATCACTAACTGTTTCCATCTTCTTGGGTGTACAGCCCAATCAAGATCATCAGTTATCACCCAAACGACGTGAAGACCTCCGGTCTTCGACCATCGTCTTCGTCTTCGACTTATCGTCGTATCAGTTACTCAGAATGGGATAAACCCGGTCTTTCCGAATAACTCGCGTATATTTTAAATAAGTGTTACACAAACACAACATACGCCTCATTCCAATTCATTAGTCACTAACCGTAAATTAATCAAGAGAATAATTCCCCAAATATTAACCCCGAAGGCCGAAACCAACATCAGATCAATATCCAGAAAACCATTCTGCTTGGCTAACCGCCAGTTAGTTTCTAAATTTCACATTCAAATCTAATTACAGATTTATCTATCGCCTGGAGCAAAACTGGTGATACTCCATTCTCGATCTTTTCAATCTAATTAAAGATTCATTAAAACTCCACTTAGTTTTAATCATTATCTGGGTTAAAGAATCAGTGTCATTTAAAACACGATTCACGATAAACCCAAAATCACCTTCCATTAATTATCGGGTTAAAGAACAAGTGTTATTTAAAACACTGTTCACGATAAACCCAAAAATCAATACCAATTCAATTCCAATTAAATATCATTTAATTGGTACACTTCATTAAATCTAAATAAAAAGATTTAATCTTTTCTCAACTGGGTTCAAGAACAGTGTTAGTGAAGACACCATTCACGACAAACCCAAATCACATTCGATATTCAATACAAGGCTCTGAATAGAAAATATATCGGCTTATATTCAATATCGAATTCTACGACTAACAAATGTCGTATTGGAAATAACGATACAAATATATATCTTTCAAATTTCCATAACAACACCTGTAATGTCACGAATTCCAACATCGAAATATTCCGAAGACAATTTCGATTCAAATCCACTCCAATGCAATCATTGGAAATTTTGGTTATTTTCAAAACCATTTCAAATTCAATTTATTTATTTAAAAATAAATAGAATTATAATTCTAGTTCAAAACTAGTTCATTTCGATAAAAATCCATTTTTTTATCTTTTCAAATATGGAGATTTTCACCCCAAACTTTCACAAATCATTTCTTATGATTTTACACAAATTATTACTATTTTTAATAATTTTATCAAGGCCCGTACAGTCGATTTCCAACAATGGCCATCGAACTGCACTTACAACGACCTTTTTCGAATTTGATTTGGACGTATCTCCAAATCCAACCGTTAGATTTCAAATTTCTAACATTAATTAGAAAGCTCTTTTCGATACGAACCCAACGGTTCCGGTTTTAGGAGAATCCGACGGTCGGATCTCCTGTAATGTCCGTTTGAAATAAATGGTCGAAATTCGCGAACTGCCGCGGCGCGGCGCGTTCTATTCAGGCCATTATATTATATATAATATATATAATATATATTTCGTCGATTTCTATTTAAAACGAATTATATAAATAGTTTTGAATTCGTTTCAAAAACATTTTCAACTTCCATTTCAATTCAAATCAAAATTGAATTCTTCTCTATAAATTCGTTTTAAAATTCATTTCTATTCAATTCGAATTTCAATTCAATTTGAATTCATTTCAATTCGCTTTCTATTCCATTTGAATTCGTTTTCAATTCAATTCATTTCGAAATCGTTTTCAATTCATTTCATTTCGAAATCGTTTTCAATTCAATTCATTTCGAAATCGTTTTCAATTCATTTCATTTCGAAATCGTTTTCAATTTATTTCATTTCGAAATCGTTTTCAATTCAATTCATTTCGAAATCGTTTTCAATTCAATTCATTTCGAAATCGTTTTCAATTCATTTCATTTCGAAATCGTTTTCAATTCGATATAAATATCGTTCACGTCAAAATGGCGTCCATACACGGCTTCATAAATTTCTATTTTCAAATATTCTATTTCAAATATTTCTTTTTCAAAATAGTTGTTATTATCAAAATATTTCGTTCAACACATGACCAATCTCAATGAATGAGTACTGTCAACACATGAACTTTTATTTTATAATATTCTTTATTTTTCAAATTGGAATGAGGCCCAATCAATTACCATATAAAGTTAATTATATGGATTTTCATACAACACATGTATATCATAGCATTGAAAAATAATCAACCATCAACCAAAGTGCACTACACTGCATAAGCATCAAATACAGATATTCAACGCTTATAACAGCCTGTCAATCAATCGATCGACATATTTAATCAATCAGGATGAGTGAACTGCATATTTCATCCTAACACCCGTGTGGGGTTTCAAACAATCAAACACAGATTTTATTTGTGCAGTTGGGCGATGTGTGAAATTTATCGACCCAATCAATATCATTCAAATAAGTGTACATAAACAAACCATCTGGTTTGTAAATGAATATTTATTTATTCACTTCACTATTTTCATATTCACGTTAAAAATTATATTTTTAACGATAAAACATTTTATTTCAACCTATGAATTTCTATTCAATTCATTTATTCAATAAAATGATATTTTTATTTTTCTAACATGTTTTAGAAAATTTCGGCGGCATAACGGCACGATACTAGAAACGGGACAAGGCCTAGCCTTATCCCCGGTCTAGTGAAGGCCCACGCCATTCACACATCAATCAAATCAATTCGTTATGCAAACCGCAAACTTTGGAGTAAGGATCTAACCTAGCCTTACTCCTTCGCCTTATAACGGCGCACGTCTAATCCTAACCAATTTATCGATTCGATTTTTCACACCACAAACCACATTCAAACAATATCGCAATCAATCACCAAACTGTCAAACAAACAAGTCCATGGTCTGTGGACGATTGTGTCGGGTGCTACTAAGCACCGTCTGCATCCTAGTATATATATATAACTAGAAAATAAATAGAAAGGTGAGAAATTCTCACCGATTAGCTATCCTAGCTCCACGGCACTTCATTGATAGAAATCTTCATCGCTATCGCATCTTCGTCATCTTCGCTGCCCGTAGCCACTACATATGTAAAAATCGAATTTTTACTATGCTATTCAATATATAAAATCGAATTTTGACTTCGCTATTCAATATATAAAAATCGAATTTTTTTTCTTTTGCAAGTTCAAATCTTTTTCTACTAAAAGATTAAACTTTTTTTCCTATTTTAAAGTTCAAAATAAAATCAGTTTTTCGCTTTCATAAAAATGCAGTTTTTTCATAACTTAAAAAATAAAAATACAGTTTTTGCCTTATTTAAAAATTCAGTTTAAAAATCATTTAAAAATCAGTTTTCTAATCTAAAATAAAATTCAGTCTTAAACCTAAAATAAAATTCAGTTTTAAACCTACCTAAAATCAGAATTTTAAAAACATAAAAATCGGTTTTTAATATTAACAAAATCAGTTTTATAAATTAAGTAAAAATCAGTTTTATAAATAAAGTAAAAACTTACAGTTCGAAAGGGGGGGGTTCACCACCATCGGAGAGGCTTCGGGTGGCTCTGGGTCGGCGGCAGGAGGAGGCGGAGGGTTGGGGCGGCCTTCAGTTCGTCGGCGGTCATCACTGTGGGGGGGGAAAGCTCTGGCGTTTTCGTCTTCGATTCGAAGGGAGGAAGGAGATGAGCTAGAGGGGAGAGGAAGGCGCGACTTTAGGGGGGAGCGGCGGTCCATCGTCGGCGTCAGCAAGGGGGAGGAAGAGGCGTCGCGATCTGAAACTGGAAGGGGTTTTTTTTTTTTTTTTTTTTTTTATATTTTGACCGTGGTTTGACTTGTGAGGAAAGAGAGAGCTCAAGGGGGTTATATAATATTTTAATTATTTAAATAATTAATTTCTCCATAAAGTAACTTTAAATTTCGATCTCCGAACGAGGCCCAATGACTGTCGTCCCTAGCTAATTACCCCCATTCCGAATACAATGGGATATGTTTCATAAGCCAGTTCGGCTGTTACGCTCAGTTTTCGCTGAAATTAATGTATAAATCTATATATTCAATTTTAAACGTACATTTCAATTTACCGGGGTCACATACTAACTTTAAAAATTCTAGAAAAATATTTTCTAGCTTCGTATTGACGATACGGTCCTAACAAAACTAGTTTCGTCGAAATCTGAGACCGTTAGAAAAATGGCCAATTTCCAGTCGATTAAAATCAACTGAAACTGGTCAAACGCGTTTTCCTTTGCCACGCTCACATATTGATTCGAAAAATTATGAAATTTGAAATCTAGCAATAACTTTACATCACGGACCCAACAAAACTGGTTTCGTCGAAATCCGAGGTCGTTTGCAAAATGTCCATTTTTAAGGGCCTGAATTCCATAGCGACTATTCAGAATTTTCAACTGGACATATCTTTTGATTCCCGCTAAGAAATTTTGATCATTCGGGTTCGTTGGAAAGATATTCACTATTAGATTCCATTATTTTTGGTTTCACTAAAATCCGGATTGTTTTGCACCCGGTACATTCAATTGAAGTTTGAAATCGAATTATCGAACTACCGCGCCATTTTCAATTCTATTTATAATTATATATAATTATTTATATTCTAACGACGACGCGTATAATATATACGTTCGAATATATTCAAAATAAATTTCTCGTCGATATTATTTAAAATAATTCATTTTAAATAATCTAAATTCGCTAAAATGGCCAAAATAAAAATTTTAAACTGGCCCAGATTTTACGGGTTGTTACAATCTCCCCCACTTAAAACTTTTCGTCCCCGAAAAGGAACAAAGTCGAAAGTGGTTTGATTATTCAGCTCCACATTTGATCTGGCTTCCATTCTCCAACTCTTTAGTTTCTGAGAATTTTTAAAATTTCAAAAATTTGGCTAACACCCTAAATTTTTGAAAAATTTCGCCATAACCTCCCCTGCACCGGGAGCATCGGGAAATTGCAAATAGCGTTCCCGGTCCTTCAGATCTCAAAAAGAAAAAGAAAAAGCCAAGCGGCTAGCCAATAGGCTCATAAAATCATCATCACCCAAACAAAACAGTAAATTATGTAATAAACATGTACCTATTTGTCGGGCAAACAAATTTTATTCTCTGCTCTAGCCTCCTTGCTATGACCTGTTCAATGATATATATGTATATGCAAACAAATGCGACCAATTTTCAATAGAGTTCAATATTTGATTCAATTAGGCATAATTGTTCAAAATTAGCAAACAATTAAACAAACAACACAAACTTCAATCAATTAGTGGATTAACGTTTCAAATTCATAATTTCGATATATATACAAAAATCAGATTTTTGATGCCAAATCACAACAATTAGCCCTATCTAATTTTGGTTCTCACACCAGTCAATAGGAAATATATAGATATCAAACCTTCGAAACACGAACATAAATGTTGATGATGCGATCGCTATCATCAATATCATCTCCGGGCGACTAGGGTGTGGTGCTATATCTATCCAATATATTAAAACTTCGAATACACGCTAGCTAGGCGCATACGCAAAAATCTTTATATTTTGGATTGTCCTAATCAATATAAAATAAATAATCAAATACGAATAATTGATTTAAATTTTCAAATCAAAAATCGTTTTCATTTTAAAAATATACTCTTCACACTCGTTCTAGGATACTACTGATCCCATCTCTAACGAGTCATTCCATTGGATATTACTAATCCAATATCTGATGAATTCCTTCGTACGGTTCTAATGTGTCTTGTTCTCTGCTTTGTAAACCAAAGCTCTGATACCAACTGTGAAGACCCGTAACTTCCCCGTAAAGGAAAGCGTCGGATAGTTCGAGAACAAACCACAACAGAACGCATATAGAAGAACATTTCATTGTATATAACAACAATGCATCAGATTACAAGAATATACAGAGTATAAAAGAATATTACACAGAAATATCAGAGATTTAAATTACATTTAAATACATAGCAGCGGAAAATAATACAATACACAACTAGAATGAGATATACGGATACAAAGCTTCCCGGATATCGTTCCAGTCGTAAACCAGGATCCTGTGAATATAAATCTGCAAAACCAAAACTACTAGCTGCCCGTGTCAAAATAAGGGCACCCAGAGTTTAGGTCAAAACAATAAACTCCAGGTCAGTCATGTGACTGGTGTGAGAACTAAAGCAGTTATAAATCTTTATTTTCAAAGCTAGGTAAAACAAGGGACCACGCCGTATAACACGGAACGGGTTTCCTCCCAAGAATACCAGTGCATAAGACAAACAACGCAATGCTAAATAAAGAAAAATGAAGCTGTTATAAGACCCAGGTCCCATCACACAATGCAACGCAGTCGAGGATAGGGTTTTCCCTTATAACAGCCAAAGAATGCTTGATACGTTTAAAACAAATCATTTGATACTATTATAAGTGCATAGAGTATAAAACAACTTCAAATCATAAGTATCAATCATAGGCGGCATGAATGCCCCATACCACTATGTCGCCATATATAGGTTTACAAATAAAACCGCAAATGTCACGTATTTGGAAATTGGGTTTCCATCTATGAACCGAGGCTAGGGGCAAGATCCTCAACCGATTCGAGACGCTCTAGCCCGCCCCTCAGGAACAGCCGCAACTGCCCCTTGGATCGTCAGGGCCGGTCCACACGGAGTGGATTATTATGCCTGAACAATACGTCTCCCCACCCTATGGGGTGTAAGTCTGGTCCGTCAGCCGACCAGAATGCATTCGGCCGAAACCGATATAACCGAGGCGCCTCGCAACAGCAACAACAACATAAGTCAAACTCGTCAGGGCGTGTAAAACCACTGACGCCACTTCTAACTAGAAAGAAACGCATGCCCTCCCTGAGGTCCGTCTCCCGTTTTTGATTCATACCGGGTGTGAAACTCGCGAATCAAACGTTACACAAAGCTACGCCACAAAGGTCGTGCTTTGATCATCAACCACAAGACTTTGCTTTTCAACAGAAGCCTTGATCATTTGCATCTTAGCATGCCACACAGGCAAGCCATCCTATGCAACCGATATCAGTCACACAGAATGAAATCCGATGTCAGACACACAGTCCATTTACAAGTCCGTTCTGGGTCTGAACGAAACCGGAGGCACCTAGTACCCCGCATATCCATCGATCTCCAAGTACGTCTGGACGATCACTAACTGTTTCCATCTTCTTGGGTGTACAGCCCAATCAAGATCATCAGTTATCACCCAAACGACGTGAAGACCTCCGGTCTTCGACCATCGTCTTCGTCTTCGACTTATCGTCGTATCAGTTACTCAGAATGGGATAAACCCGGTCTTTCCGAATAACTCGCGTATATTTTAAATAAGTGTTACACAAACACAACATACGCCTCATTCCAATTCATTAGTCACTAACCGTAAATTAATCAAGAGAATAATTCCCCAAATATTAACCCCGAAGGCCGAAACCAACATCAGATCAATATCCAGAAAACCATTCTGCTTGGCTAACCGCCAGTTAGTTTCTAAATTTCACATTCAAATCTAATTACAGATTTATCTATCGCCTGGAGCAAAACTGGTGATACTCCATTCTCGATCTTTTCAATCTAATTAAAGATTCATTAAAACTCCACTTAGTTTTAATCATTATCTGGGTTAAAGAATCAGTGTCATTTAAAACACGATTCACGATAAACCCAAAATCACCTTCCATTAATTATCGGGTTAAAGAACAAGTGTTATTTAAAACACTGTTCACGATAAACCCAAAAATCAATACCAATTCAATTCCAATTAAATATCATTTAATTGGTACACTTCATTAAATCTAAATAAAAAGATTTAATCTTTTCTCAACTGGGTTCAAGAACAGTGTTAGTGAAGACACCATTCACGACAAACCCAAATCACATTCGATATTCAATACAAGGCTCTGAATAGAAAATATATCGGCTTATATTCAATATCGAATTCTACGACTAACAAATGTCGTATTGGAAATAACGATACAAATATATATCTTTCAAATTTCCATAACAACACCTGTAATGTCACGAATTCCAACATCGAAATATTCCGAAGACAATTTCGATTCAAATCCACTCCAATGCAATCATTGGAAATTTTGGTTATTTTCAAAACCATTTCAAATTCAATTTATTTATTTAAAAATAAATAGAATTATAATTCTAGTTCAAAACTAGTTCATTTCGATAAAAATCCATTTTTTTATCTTTTCAAATATGGAGATTTTCACCCCAAACTTTCACAAATCATTTCTTATGATTTTACACAAATTATTACTATTTTTAATAATTTTATCAAGGCCCGTACAGTCGATTTCCAACAATGGCCATCGAACTGCACTTACAACGACCTTTTTCGAATTTGATTTGGACGTATCTCCAAATCCAACCGTTAGATTTCAAATTTCTAACATTAATTAGAAAGCTCTTTTCGATACGAACCCAACGGTTCCGGTTTTAGGAGAATCCGACGGTCGGATCTCCTGTAATGTCCGTTTGAAATAAATGGTCGAAATTCGCGAACTGCCGCGGCGCGGCGCGTTCTATTCAGGCCATTATATTATATATAATATATATAATATATATTTCGTCGATTTCTATTTAAAACGAATTATATAAATAGTTTTGAATTCGTTTCAAAAACATTTTCAACTTCCATTTCAATTCAAATCAAAATTGAATTCTTCTCTATAAATTCGTTTTAAAATTCATTTCTATTCAATTCGAATTTCAATTCAATTTGAATTCATTTCAATTCGCTTTCTATTCCATTTGAATTCGTTTTCAATTCAATTCATTTCGAAATCGTTTTCAATTCATTTCATTTCGAAATCGTTTTCAATTCAATTCATTTCGAAATCGTTTTCAATTCATTTCATTTCGAAATCGTTTTCAATTTATTTCATTTCGAAATCGTTTTCAATTCAATTCATTTCGAAATCGTTTTCAATTCAATTCATTTCGAAATCGTTTTCAATTCATTTCATTTCGAAATCGTTTTCAATTCGATATAAATATCGTTCACGTCAAAATGGCGTCCATACACGGCTTCATAAATTTCTATTTTCAAATATTCTATTTCAAATATTTCTTTTTCAAAATAGTTGTTATTATCAAAATATTTCGTTCAACACATGACCAATCTCAATGAATGAGTACTGTCAACACATGAACTTTTATTTTATAATATTCTTTATTTTTCAAATTGGAATGAGGCCCAATCAATTACCATATAAAGTTAATTATATGGATTTTCATACAACACATGTATATCATAGCATTGAAAAATAATCAACCATCAACCAAAGTGCACTACACTGCATAAGCATCAAATACAGATATTCAACGCTTATAACAGCCTGTCAATCAATCGATCGACATATTTAATCAATCAGGATGAGTGAACTGCATATTTCATCCTAACACCCGTGTGGGGTTTCAAACAATCAAACACAGATTTTATTTGTGCAGTTGGGCGATGTGTGAAATTTATCGACCCAATCAATATCATTCAAATAAGTGTACATAAACAAACCATCTGGTTTGTAAATGAATATTTATTTATTCACTTCACTATTTTCATATTCACGTTAAAAATTATATTTTTAACGATAAAACATTTTATTTCAACCTATGAATTTCTATTCAATTCATTTATTCAATAAAATGATATTTTTATTTTTCTAACATGTTTTAGAAAATTTCGGCGGCATAACGGCACGATACTAGAAACGGGACAAGGCCTAGCCTTATCCCCGGTCTAGTGAAGGCCCACGCCATTCACACATCAATCAAATCAATTCGTTATGCAAACCGCAAACTTTGGAGTAAGGATCTAACCTAGCCTTACTCCTTCGCCTTATAACGGCGCACGTCTAATCCTAACCAATTTATCGATTCGATTTTTCACACCACAAACCACATTCAAACAATATCGCAATCAATCACCAAACTGTCAAACAAACAAGTCCATGGTCTGTGGACGATTGTGTCGGGTGCTACTAAGCACCGTCTGCATCCTAGTATATATATATAACTAGAAAATAAATAGAAAGGTGAGAAATTCTCACCGATTAGCTATCCTAGCTCCACGGCACTTCATTGATAGAAATCTTCATCGCTATCGCATCTTCGTCATCTTCGCTGCCCGTAGCCACTACATATGTAAAAATCGAATTTTTACTATGCTATTCAATATATAAAATCGAATTTTGACTTCGCTATTCAATATATAAAAATCGAATTTTTTTTCTTTTGCAAGTTCAAATCTTTTTCTACTAAAAGATTAAACTTTTTTTCCTATTTTAAAGTTCAAAATAAAATCAGTTTTTCGCTTTCATAAAAATGCAGTTTTTTCATAACTTAAAAAATAAAAATACAGTTTTTGCCTTATTTAAAAATTCAGTTTAAAAATCATTTAAAAATCAGTTTTCTAATCTAAAATAAAATTCAGTCTTAAACCTAAAATAAAATTCAGTTTTAAACCTACCTAAAATCAGAATTTTAAAAACATAAAAATCGGTTTTTAATATTAACAAAATCAGTTTTATAAATTAAGTAAAAATCAGTTTTATAAATAAAGTAAAAACTTACAGTTCGAAAGGGGGGGGTTCACCACCATCGGAGAGGCTTCGGGTGGCTCTGGGTCGGCGGCAGGAGGAGGCGGAGGGTTGGGGCGGCCTTCAGTTCGTCGGCGGTCATCACTGTGGGGGGGGAAAGCTCTGGCGTTTTCGTCTTCGATTCGAAGGGAGGAAGGAGATGAGCTAGAGGGGAGAGGAAGGCGCGACTTTAGGGGGGAGCGGCGGTCCATCGTCGGCGTCAGCAAGGGGGAGGAAGAGGCGTCGCGATCTGAAACTGGAAGGGGTTTTTTTTTTTTTTTTTTTTTTTATATTTTGACCGTGGTTTGACTTGTGAGGAAAGAGAGAGCTCAAGGGGGTTATATAATATTTTAATTATTTAAATAATTAATTTCTCCATAAAGTAACTTTAAATTTCGATCTCCGAACGAGGCCCAATGACTGTCGTCCCTAGCTAATTACCCCCATTCCGAATACAATGGGATATGTTTCATAAGCCAGTTCGGCTGTTACGCTCAGTTTTCGCTGAAATTAATGTATAAATCTATATATTCAATTTTAAACGTACATTTCAATTTACCGGGGTCACATACTAACTTTAAAAATTCTAGAAAAATATTTTCTAGCTTCGTATTGACGATACGGTCCTAACAAAACTAGTTTCGTCGAAATCTGAGACCGTTAGAAAAATGGCCAATTTCCAGTCGATTAAAATCAACTGAAACTGGTCAAACGCGTTTTCCTTTGCCACGCTCACATATTGATTCGAAAAATTATGAAATTTGAAATCTAGCAATAACTTTACATCACGGACCCAACAAAACTGGTTTCGTCGAAATCCGAGGTCGTTTGCAAAATGTCCATTTTTAAGGGCCTGAATTCCATAGCGACTATTCAGAATTTTCAACTGGACATATCTTTTGATTCCCGCTAAGAAATTTTGATCATTCGGGTTCGTTGGAAAGATATTCACTATTAGATTCCATTATTTTTGGTTTCACTAAAATCCGGATTGTTTTGCACCCGGTACATTCAATTGAAGTTTGAAATCGAATTATCGAACTACCGCGCCATTTTCAATTCTATTTATAATTATATATAATTATTTATATTCTAACGACGACGCGTATAATATATACGTTCGAATATATTCAAAATAAATTTCTCGTCGATATTATTTAAAATAATTCATTTTAAATAATCTAAATTCGCTAAAATGGCCAAAATAAAAATTTTAAACTGGCCCAGATTTTACGGGTTGTTACACCGTCATTGGCGCTTAGGATTTTAAGTCCCATAAATTTTGTTGTACTTTGCACTAAGTCTCTAGCAAGTGCTTTTGTGAGAGGATCCGCTAAGTTTTCGCCGGATTTTACATATATGATGGTGATCACCCCCTTAGTAATTAAATCTCTCACAAACGTATGTCTTAAACTAATATGTCTAGATTTTCCATTGTAAACATCACTATATGCTCTAGACAATGTTGCTGAACTGTCGCAGTAAATAGAAATAGCAGATAACGAGTGTGGCCATAAATCAATGTCTAATAACAAGTCTCGTAACCATTCTGCTTCCTTAGCTGCGGCGCCAAGAGCTATGAATTATGATTCCATAGTTGAATGTGCTATACATGTTTGTTTCTTAGATGCCCAACTTATGGCTCCTCCCCCTAATGAGAATATCCATCCAGATGTTGATAAGCTCTCATTAGTACTAGACATCCAACTTGCATCGCAATACCCTTCTAGCACACTTGGATAATCAGCATAAACTAATTTCAATTCTTTTGTTCTTTTGAGATATCCAAGGATCCTATTAATTGCTTTCCAATGAAGTATGCTAGGTTTAGACGTAAATCTTGACATCATGTTAACAGCAAAAGCTATATCTGGCCTTGTGCAATATGTGACATACATAAGACATCCAATGGCACTGGCATATTCCAGTTGAGCAATGATTCGACCTTTATTTTCTTGCATTTTCACACTAGAATCAACTGGAGTACTAGCATCTTTGATATTAAGATGTTTGAACTTATCAAGTATTTTTTCAATATAATGGGTTTGGTTCAAGGCATATCCTTTTTCATGTTTTTCAACTTTGATTCCCAATATTGTATCTACCTCATTAAGGTCTTTCATTTTAAAAACTGAAGTTAGATACTTTTTGGTATCGATAATTCCTTTCATGTTGTTACTAGCAATTATCATGTCATCAACATATAAACATAATATCACTATGTAATCATTGGTTTTCTTACAATAAACACATTTATCAGCATTACTATGCCCAAAACCATTTGCCAGAATTGCCTCATCAAACTTCTTATGCCATTGCTTTGGAGCTTGCTTTAAGCCATATAATGACTTGACTAATTTGCATACTTTGTTCTCATTTCCTGGTAGGACAAAACCTTCAGGCTGTTCCATATATACTTCCTCGGTTAAGTCACCATTCAAAAAAGCCGTTTTAACATCCATCTGATGAATGTACAGTTTATATATAGATGCCAACGCAAACAGAACTCTTATGGATGTGGTTCTTGCAACTGGAGCATAGGTATCAAAATAATCTATGCCTTCTTTTTGTCTAAAGCCTTTTGCTACTAGTCTTGCTTTGTAAGTTTGTATAGAACCATCTGTTCTATATTTCTTTCGAAACACCCATTTACACCCGATTGCCTTTGAACCGGGTGGAAGATCTACTAAAACCCAAGTCTTGTTGGATAGTATAGAATCCATCTCATCATTTATTGCTTCTTGCCAAAAAGCAGAATCTCGTGAAGTCATAGCTTCTTTAAATGTTTTAGGATCGTCATTAATAGCGAGTACCATAGGTGTAACTTCTATGACTTTTGATCTAGTAGCCTCAACCAAAAAAGTAATTGAATCAGAGGAAATGAAATCAGAACTCAAGTGTTTTTCTTTTCTAGTACGCTGACTTCTCCTAGGCTCACTTGGTTCACTATGTACTCTTTTTCCTCCACCAATGTTTTTAGAAGTTTCTTCTTCTATAGACTCAACTGTGCTATGTAGAAATTTATCTTCAAAGAATTCTACATGTATGGATTCCACTATCACATTGGATTCTAAATCCAGTAATCTATATGCTTTTGAGTTTTGTGCATAGCCAACGAATACACTTTTAATACCCCTTGGTCCTAACTTTGTCTTATGGGGATCTTGGACTTTGTAAAATGCTAAACACCCCCATACTTTAAAATAATTTAAGTTAGGTTTTCTTCCATTATTCCAAAGTTCATAAGGTGAAGCCCCAAATTTCTTAAAGGGCACTTTATTATAAATATGACATGCTGTCAACAAAGCTTCACCCCACAAGTAAAACGGTAATTTTGCATTCATAAGCATTGAATTAACCATATCTACCAAAGATCTATTTTTTCTTTCAGCCACCCCATTTTGTTGGGGTGTGTATGGGGCTGTTCATTGGTGAATAATTCCATTATCCTCACAAAACTGATTGAAGATATCTGAAAAATATTCACCTCCTCTATCACTTCGAAGCACTTTAATTCTTTTTTCTTTCTGATTTTCAACTTCAGATTTAAATTCTTTGAATTTGTCAAATGCTTCATCCTTGGTTTTCAACAAGTATACATAAGTGTATCTTGTATGGTCGTCAATGAAAGTGATAAAATATCGCTTTCCTCCTCTTGTTAGTTGACCATTCAATTCACAAATATCGGAATGCACAAGTTCTAGCAAATCACTGTTTCTTTCAACTTTAGAAAATGGTTTTTTAGTCATCTTGGCTTCAACACAAATGTTACATTTTCTGAAATCGTTAACAGAATAGTTAATATAGCCATGTTTCGACATATACTTTAAGCAATTAAAATTTAAATGTCCTAATCTAGCATGCCATAAAGAACTAGGAGAATCAACAACATAAGCAACAGTAGCAATTTTATTAATTGACAACTTAAACATACCATCACATGAGTATCCCTTTCCTACGAATACTCCATTCTTAGATACAATAACTTTATCGGATTCTAGAACAACTTTAAATCCCTTCTTGCATAAAAGATTTGCAGAAACTAAGTTCTTTCTCAAGTCCGGAACATGGAGAACATTGACAAGGGTGAGTTTTTGGCCAGAAGTAAACTTCAATTCCACACTTCCCTTGCCTATAACCTTAGCCGAAGCATGATTTCCCATGAGGACTTCTTCAGGCTCTTTTAATTCATTATAGGACTTGAACAAATTCTTATCATTGCACACATGTACGGTAGCGCCAGAATCAAGCCACCAATCTGCAGATTTTGCCACAGAGGCCATATGAAGTTCTGTGATCATCGCAACAAATTCTTGTCCAGCATCTTCCACAACATTTGCTTTATTATTTCCAGAACCAGATTTGGAGTTCTTTTCTGCCTTTGCCTTGAATCGACAATCTTTGATAAGATGTCCTTTAATGCCACAATAAAAACAAGGCCGATTCTTAGATTTATTCTTGAAATCTTTCTTGTTTGGTTTCAAACTATTGTTTGAATTTCCTGAATTTCCAGAAGTTGGTTCTTTGGAAGAAATGTGATGAACTTTCGATCCTAAGATCGACTCATCTCTGACACGATTTTCACTTTCAATTTGCAAGTGAGTCAAGAACTTGTCAATAGAGAAACTATCTGATGAATGAAGAATTTTCCTTCTGTAATCATTCCAAGCGGGAGGAAGTTTTGACAGAATTGCTCCAACTTGTAGAGCATCAGGAATAGTAATCTGCAGTTCTCTCATTTGGGAAACCAGAATCTCCAATTCACGGATTTGATCCATGATTGGTATGTTATCAACAAACTTAAATTCAAAATATTTTAAGGCAAGAAAACGATCGGTACCTTCCTTCATGTGTTTGTATTTAGACTCAAGAGCAGACCATACCTCTTTTGGCGTCTTATAATTTCGGTACACATCATACAGCCTGTCGGTGAGGGCGTTTAGAATATAGCCCCTGCATAGCTTTTCATCCGTCTCACGCTTCGCTTTGTCTGCCGCAATTTTCTTTTTAACTTCCTCAGAGTCGGTAGGCTTAGAATCTGCAATTGGTTGCAGCGAAGGATCGAGCAAGTAGTGAAGATTCAAAGATAGCAGAAGCCATGTCATTCTGTCTTGCCACCTAGTATAATTTGTCCCATCAAACCTGTCAAGCCTGATGGATTCCTTTCCGTGAATTTGAAGTTGGACATTGGATTTCAGATCTGTCTCCATTGCGGAAGATATTGTTTTCGATTTTTAAAATAACAGAGAGGACGGAAATAGAGAATGATCGAAAGCCTTGAGGCGTGTTAAACACTGTCCGAAAACAATATTTCCGTAGCACAGGAAATTTGTTCGCAGGATACAACAAGGCTCGAGATTTCTTGTGAGAGAGAAGGAGAAGAGATCAGTACATGTATATATACTGTGCGGAGAGAGCCGCATTTTATAGAGAAGATGGTATCGTTTGGGAAAAGGCACGTCTGTTCAGAAAGATGCAACTGTCGCGTATTCGAAATTTAAAAAATAAAATTCGAATTCTGGACCGAAGCGTCTTTGTACGAACAGTCAAGCCCCAAGATGCCCCAAGTGCCCAAGTGCCTATCTATGACTATTTAAATGTAAGCCCAATTAGTTAGCCCATCTCTTATTTATGGGCTTTACTCAATTTGTTTATCATATTGGACAAAACAATATATACTTTCAATTTCCATCTTCTTCTATCATGTGGGACATTTGAACTTCTCCACTATACACAAATTACATAACATTCCCCCACTAATTTGTGTATGATATTTTTTTTTCTTTGGATAAACGTTATCCATACAAAAAGGTATCTTTCGATTTGGACCTTTAATTAGTGTACATTAGTAAAAGTTTTAACGAAGTTGTAGGTGTCTGTAAAAGATTGAACCACAACTCTTATCGTAAAACCGAACAGATGACACAGACAAGTTTATCCACTAGATCTCACAAGATTCTCAACACAACCTTAGCACTATTACATACGGCCATGTGCTAATCCTGAATTTATGAACATTTATAAATGTAACACATACATTTATTGAAGCGGCACCACTACTATGTTCAAATTTGTAAAACCTAATAAATGCAAACTCTGCATTATGCATTTACTCACAAACTAGCCATGATCAATAAATCATATATGGAACTGTGCTAGTTCTTTTAAGCGCTTATCAATAACTTGTTGTTACCCATTTAACTTGAAAACTAACATATTAGTCTGAAGTTGGGTTCCCGTCATTGGCGCTTAGGATTTTAAGTCCCATAAATTTTGTTGTACTTTGCACTAAGTCTCTAGCAAGTGCTTTTGTGAGAGGATCCGCTAAGTTTTCGCCGGATTTTACATATATGATGGTGATCACCCCCTTAGTAATTAAATCTCTCACAAACGTATGTCTTAAACTAATATGTCTAGATTTTCCATTGTAAACATCACTATATGCTCTAGACAATGTTGCTGAACTGTCGCAGTAAATAGAAATAGCAGATAACGAGTGTGGCCATAAATCAATGTCTAATAACAAGTCTCGTAACCATTCTGCTTCCTTAGCTGCGGCGCCAAGAGCTATGAATTATGATTCCATAGTTGAATGTGCTATACATGTTTGTTTCTTAGATGCCCAACTTATGGCTCCTCCCCCTAATGAGAATATCCATCCAGATGTTGATAAGCTCTCATTAGTACTAGACATCCAACTTGCATCGCAATACCCTTCTAGCACACTTGGATAATCAGCATAAACTAATTTCAATTCTTTTGTTCTTTTGAGATATCCAAGGATCCTATTAATTGCTTTCCAATGAAGTATGCTAGGTTTAGACGTAAATCTTGACATCATGTTAACAGCAAAAGCTATATCTGGCCTTGTGCAATATGTGACATACATAAGACATCCAATGGCACTGGCATATTCCAGTTGAGCAATGATTCGACCTTTATTTTCTTGCATTTTCACACTAGAATCAACTGGAGTACTAGCATCTTTGATATTAAGATGTTTGAACTTATCAAGTATTTTTTCAATATAATGGGTTTGGTTCAAGGCATATCCTTTTTCATGTTTTTCAACTTTGATTCCCAATATTGTATCTACCTCATTAAGGTCTTTCATTTTAAAAACTGAAGTTAGATACTTTTTGGTATCGATAATTCCTTTCATGTTGTTACTAGCAATTATCATGTCATCAACATATAAACATAATATCACTATGTAATCATTGGTTTTCTTACAATAAACACATTTATCAGCATTACTATGCCCAAAACCATTTGCCAGAATTGCCTCATCAAACTTCTTATGCCATTGCTTTGGAGCTTGCTTTAAGCCATATAATGACTTGACTAATTTGCATACTTTGTTCTCATTTCCTGGTAGGACAAAACCTTCAGGCTGTTCCATATATACTTCCTCGGTTAAGTCACCATTCAAAAAAGCCGTTTTAACATCCATCTGATGAATGTACAGTTTATATATAGATGCCAACGCAAACAGAACTCTTATGGATGTGGTTCTTGCAACTGGAGCATAGGTATCAAAATAATCTATGCCTTCTTTTTGTCTAAAGCCTTTTGCTACTAGTCTTGCTTTGTAAGTCTGTATAGAACCATCTGTTCTATATTTCTTTCGAAACACCCATTTACACCCGATTGCCTTTGAACCGGGTGGAAGATCTACTAAAACCCAAGTCTTGTTGGATAGTATAGAATCCATCTCATCATTTATTGCTTCTTGCCAAAAAGCAGAATCTCGTGAAGTCATAGCTTCTTTAAATGTTTTAGGATCGTCATTAATAGCGAGTACCATAGGTGTAACTTCTATGACTTTTGATCTAGTAGCCTCAACCAAAAAAGTAATTGAATCAGAGGAAATGAAATCAGAACTCAAGTGTTTTTCTTTTCTAGTACGCTGACTTCTCCTAGGCTCACTTGGTTCACTATGTACTCTTTTTCCTCCACCAATGTTTTTAGAAGTTTCTTCTTCTATAGACTCAACTATGCTATGTAGAAATTTATCTTCAAAGAATTCTACATGTATGGATTCCACTATCACATTGGATTCTAAATCCAGTAATCTATATGCTTTTGAGTTTTGTGCATAGCCAACGAATACACTTTTAATACCCCTTGGTCCTAACTTTGTCTTATGGGGATCTTGGACTTTGTAAAATGCTAAACACCCCCATACTTTAAAATAATTTAAGTTAGGTTTTCTTCCATTATTCCAAAGTTCATAAGGTGAAGCCCCAAATTTCTTAAAGGGCACTTTATTATAAATATGACATGCTGTCAACAAAGCTTCACCCCACAAGTAAAACGGTAATTTTGCATTCATAAGCATTGAATTAACCATATCTACCAAAGATCTATTTTTTCTTTCAGCCACCCCATTTTGTTGGGGTGTGTATGGGGCTGTTCGTTGGTGAATAATTCCATTATCCTCACAAAACTGATTGAAGATATCTGAAAAATATTCACCTCCTCTATCACTTCGAAGCACTTTAATTCTTTTTTCTTTCTGATTTTCAACTTCAGATTTAAATTCTTTGAATTTGTCAAATGCTTCATCCTTGGTTTTCAACAAGTATACATAAGTGTATCTTGTATGGTCGTCAATGAAAGTGATAAAATATCGCTTTCCTCCTCTTGTTAGTTGACCATTCAATTCACAAATATCGGAATGCACAAGTTCTAGCAAATCACTGTTTCTTTCAACTTTAGAAAATGGTTTTTTAGTCATCTTGGCTTCAACACAAATGTTACATTTTCTGAAATCGTTAACAGAATAGTTAATATAGCCATGTTTCGACATATACTTTAAGCAATTAAAATTTAAATGTCCTAATCTAGCATGCCATAAAGAACTAGGAGAATCAACATCATAAGCAACAGTAGCAATTTTATTAATTGACAACTTAAACATACCATCACATGAGTATCCCTTTCCTACGAATACTCCATTCTTAGATACAATAACTTTATCGGATTCTAGAACAACTTTAAATCCCTTCTTGCATAAAAGATTTGCAGAAACTAAGTTCTTTCTCAAGTCCGGAACATGGAGAACATTGACAAGGGTGAGTTTTTGGCCAGAAGTAAACTTCAATTCCACACTTCCCTTGCCTATAACCTTAGCCGAAGCATGATTTCCCATGAGGACTTCTTCAGGCTCTTTTAATTCATTATAGGACTTGAACAAATTCTTATAATTGCACACATGTACGGTAGCGCCATAATCAAGCCACCAATCTGCAGATTTTGCCACAGAGGCCATATGAAGTTCTGTGATCATCGCAACAAATTCTTGTCCAGCATCTTCCACAACATTTGCTTTATTATTTCCAGAACCAGATTTGGAGTTCTTTTCTGCCTTTGCCTTGAATCGACAATCTTTGATAAGATGTCCTTTAATGCCACAATAAAAACAAGGCCGATTCTTAGATTTATTCTTGAAATCTTTCTTGTTTGGTTTCAAACTATTGTTTGAATTTCCTGAATTTCCAGAAGTTGGTTCTTTGGAAGAAATGTGATGAACTTTCGATCCTAAGATCGACTCATCTCTGACACGATTTTCACTTTCAATTTGCAAGTGAGTCAAGAACTTGTCAATAGAGAAACTATCTGATGAATGAAGAATTTTCCTTCTGTAATCATTCCAAGCGGGAGGAAGTTTTGACAGAATTGCTCCAACTTGTAGAGCATCAGGAATAGTAATCTGCAGTTCTCTCATTTGGGAAACCAGAATCTCCAATTCACGGATTTGATCCATGATTGGTATGTTATCAACAAACTTAAATTCAAAATATTTTAAGGCAAGAAAACGATCGGTACCTTCCTTCATGTGTTTGTATTTAGACTCAAGAGCAGACCATACCTCTTTTGGCGTCTTATAATTTCGGTACACATCATACAGCCTGTCGGTGAGGGCGTTTAGAATATAGCCCCTGCATAGCTTTTCATCCGTCTCACGCTTCGCTTTGTCTGCCGCAATTTTCTTTTTAACTTCCTCAGAGTCGGTAGGCTTAGAATCTGCAATTGGTTGCAGCGAAGGATCGAGCAAGTAGTGAAGATTCAAAGATAGCAGAAGCCATGTCATTCTGTCTTGCCACCTAGTATAATTTGTCCCATCAAACCTGTCAAGCCTGATGGATTCCTTTCCGTGAATTTGAAGTTGGACATTGGATTTCATATCTGTCTCCATTGCGGAAGATATTGTTTTCGATTTTTAAAATAACAGAGAGGACGGAAATAGAGAATGATCGAAAGCCTTGAGGCGTGTTAAACACTGTCCGAAAACAATATTTCCGTAGCACAGGAAATTTTTTCGCAGGATACAACAAGGCTCGAGATTTCTTGTGAGAGAGAAGGAGAAGAGATCAGTACATGTATATATACTGTGCGGAGAGAGCCGCATTTTATAGAGAAGATGGTATCGTTTGGGAAAAGGCACGTCTGTTCAGAAAGATGCAACTGTCGCGTATTCGAAATTTAAACAATAAAATTCGAATTCTGGACCGAAGCGTCTTTGTACGAACAGTCAAGCCCCAAGATGCCCCAAGTGCCCAAGTGCCTATCTATGACTATTTAAATGTAAGCCCAATTAGTTAGCCCATCTCTTATTTATGGGCTTTACTCAATTTGTTTATCATATTGGACAAAACAATATATACTTTCAATTTCCATCTTCTTCTATCATGTGGGACATTTGAACTTCTCCACTATACACAAATTACATAACATTCCCCCACTAATTTGTGTATGATATTTTTTTTTTCTTTGGATAAACGTTATCCATACAAAAAGGTATCTTTCGATTTGGACCTTTAATTAGTGTACATTAGTAAAAGTTTTAACGAAGTTGTAGGTGTCTGTAAAAGATTGAACCACAACTCTTATCGTAAAACCGAACAGATGACACAGACAAGTTTATCCACTAGATCTCACAAGATTCTCAACACAACCTTAGCACTATTATATACGGCCATGTGCTAATCCTGAATTTATGAACATTTATAAATGTAACACATACATTTATTGAAGCGGCACCACTTCTATGTTCAAATTTGTAAAACCTAATAAATGCAAAATCTGCATTATGCATTTACTCACAAACTAGCCATGATCAATAAATCATATATGGAACTGTGCTAGTTCTTTTAAGCGCTTATCAATAACTTGTTGTTACCCATTTAACTTGAAAACTAACATATTAGTCTGAAGTTGGGTTCCCGTCATTGGCGCTTAGGATTTTAAGTCCCATAAATTTTGTTGTACTTTGCACTAAGTCTCTAGCAAGTGCTTTTGTGAGAGGATCCGCTAAGTTTTCGCCGGATTTTACATATATGATGGTGATCACCCCCTTAGTAATTAAATCTCTCACAAACGTATGTCTTAAACTAATATGTCTAGATTTTCCATTGTAAACATCACTATATGCTCTAGACAATGTTGCTGAACTGTCGCAGTAAATAGAAATAGCAGATAACGAGTGTGGCCATAAATCAATGTCTAATAACAAGTCTCGTAACCATTCTGCTTCCTTAGCTGCGGCGCCAAGAGCTATGAATTATGATTCCATAGTTGAATGTGCTATACATGTTTGTTTCTTAGATGCCCAAGTTATGGCTCCTCCCCCTAATGAGAATATCCATCCAGATGTTGATAAGCTCTCATTAGTACTAGACATCCAACTTGCATCGCAATACCCTTCTAGCACACTTGGATAATCAGCATAAACTAATTTCAATTCTTTTGTTCTTTTGAGATATCCAAGGATCCTATTAATTGCTTTCCAATGAAGTATGCTAGGTTTAGACGTAAATCTTGACATCATGTTAACAGCAAAAGCTATATCTGGCCTTGTGCAATATGTGACATACATAAGACATCCAATGGCACTGGCATATTCCAGTTGAGCAATGATTCGACCTTTATTTTCTTGCATTTTCACACTAGAATCAACTGGAGTACTAGCATCTTTGATATTAAGATGTTTGAACTTATCAAGTATTTTTTCAATATAATGGGTTTGGTTCAAGGCATATCCTTTTTCATGTTTTTCAACTTTGATTCCCAATATTGTATCTACCTCATTAAGGTCTTTCATTTTAAAAACTGAAGTTAGATACTTTTTGGTATCGATAATTCCTTTCATGTTGTTACTAGCAATTATCATGTCATCAACATATAAACATAATATCACTATGTAATCATTGGTTTTCTTACAATAAACACATTTATCAGCATTACTATGCCCAAAACCATTTGCCAGAATTGCCTCATCAAACTTCTTATGCCATTGCTTTGGAGCTTGCTTTAAGCCATATAATGACTTGACTAATTTGCATACTTTGTTCTCATTTCCTGGTAGGACAAAACCTTCAGGCTGTTCCATATATACTTCCTCGGTTAAGTCACCATTCAAAAAAGCCGTTTTAACATCCATCTGATGAATGTACAGTTTATATATAGATGCCAACGCAAACAGAACTCTTATGGATGTGGTTCTTGCAACTGGAGCATAGGTATCAAAATAATCTATGCCTTCTTTTTGTCTAAAGCCTTTTGCTACTAGTCTTTCTTTGTAAGTTTGTATAGAACCATCTGTTCTATATTTCTTTCGAAACACCCATTTACACCCGATTGCCTTTGAACCGGGTGGAAGATCTACTAAAACCCAAGTCTTGTTGGATAGTATAGAATCCATCTCATCATTTATTGCTTCTTGCCAAAAAGCAGAATCTCGTGAAGTCATAGCTTCTTTAAATGTTTTAGGATCGTCATTAATAGCGAGTACCATAGGTGTAACTTCTATGACTTTTGATCTAGTAGCCTCAACCAAAAAAGTAATTGAATCAGAGGAAATGAAATCAGAACTCAAGTGTTTTTCTTTTCTAGTACGCTGACTTCTCCTAGGCTCACTTGGTTCACTATGTACTCTTTTTCCTCCACCAATGTTTTTAGAAGTTTCTTCTTCTATAGACTCAACTGTGCTATGTAGAAATTTATCTTCAAAGAATTCTACATGTATGGATTCCACTATCACATTGGATTCTAAATCCAGTAATCTATATGCTTTTGAGTTTTGTGCATAGCCAACGAATACACTTTTAATACCCCTTGGTCCTAACTTTGTCTTATGGGGATCTTGGACTTTGTAAAATGCTAAACACCCCCATACTTTAAAATAATTTAAGTTAGGTTTTCTTCCATTATTCCAAAGTTCATAAGGTGAAGCCCCAAATTTCTTAAAGGGCACTTTATTATAAATATGACATGCTGTCAACAAAGCTTCACCCCACAAGTAAAACGGTAATTTTGCATTCATAAGCATTGAATTAACCATATCTACCAAAGATCTATTTTTTCTTTCAGCCACCCCATTTTGTTGGGGTGTGTATGGGGCTGTTCGTTGGTGAATAATTCCATTATCCTCACAAAACTGATTGAAGATATCTGAAAAATATTCACCTCCTCTATCACTTCGAAGCACTTTAATTCTTTTTTCTTTCTGATTTTCAACTTCAGATTTAAATTCTTTGAATTTGTCAAATGCTTCATCCTTGGTTTTCAACAAGTATACATAAGTGTATCTTGTATGGTCGTCAATGAAAGTGATAAAATATCGCTTTCCTCCTCTTGTTAGTTGACCATTCAATTCACAAATATCGGAATGCACAAGTTCTAGCAAATCACTGTTTCTTTCAACTTTAGAAAATGGTTTTTTAGTCATCTTGGCTTCAACACAAATGTTACATTTTCTGAAATCGTTAACAGAATAGTTAATATAGCCATGTTTCGACATATACTTTAAGCAATTAAAATTTAAATGTCCTAATCTAGCATGCCATAAAGAACTAGGAGAATCAACAACATAAGCAACAGTAGCAATTTTATTAATTGACAACTTAAACATACCATCACATGAGTATCCCTTTCCTACGAATACTCCATTCTTAGATACAATAACTTTATCGGATTCTAGAACAACTTTAAATCCCTTCTTGCATAAAAGATTTGCAGAAACTAAGTTCTTTCTCAAGTCCGGAACATGGAGAACATTGACAAGGGTGAGTTTTTGGCCAGAAGTAAACTTCAATTCCACACTTCCCTTGCCTATAACCTTAGCCGAAGCATGATTTCCCATGAGGACTTCTTCAGGCTCTTTTAATTCATTATAGGACTTGAACAAATTCTTATCATTGCACACATGTACGGTAGCGCCAGAATCAAGCCACCAATCTGCAGATTTTGCCACAGAGGCCATATGAAGTTCTGTGATCATCGCAACAAATTCTTGTCCAGCATCTTCCACAACATTTGCTTTATTATTTCCAGAACCAGATTTGGAGTTCTTTTCTGCCTTTGCCTTGAATCGACAATCTTTGATAAGATGTCCTTTAATGCCACAATAAAAACAAGGTCGATTCTTAGATTTATTCTTGAAATCTTTCTTGTTTGGTTTCAAACTATTGTTTGAATTTCCTGAATTTCCAGAAGTTGGTTCTTTGGAAGAAATGTGATGAACTTTCGATCCTAAGATCGACTCATCTCTGACACGATTTTCACTTTCAATTTGCAAGTGAGTCAAGAACTTGTCAATAGAGAAACTATCTGATGAATGAAGAATTTTCCTTCTGTAATCATTCCAAGCGGGAGGAAGTTTTGACAGAATTGCTCCAACTTGTAGAGCATCAGGAATAGTAATCTGCAGTTCTCTCATTTGGGAAACCAAAATCTCCAATTCACGGATTTGATCCATGATTGGTATGTTATCAACAAACTTAAATTCAAAATATTTTAAGGCAAGAAAACGATCGGTACCTTCCTTCATGTGTTTGTATTTAGACTCAAGAGCAGACCATACCTCTTTTGGCGTCTTATAATTTCGGTACACATCATACAGCCTGTCGGTGAGGGCGTTTAGAATATAGCCCCTGCATAGCTTTTCATCCGTCTCACGCTTCGCTTTGTCTGCCGCAATTTTCTTTTTAACTTCCTCAGAGTCGGTAGGCTTAGAATCTGCAATTGGTTGCAGCGAAGGATCGAGCAAGTAGTGAAGATTCAAAGATAGCAGAAGCCATGTCATTCTGTCTTGCCACCTAGTATAATTTGTCCCATCAAACCTGATGGATTCCTTTCCGTGAATTTGAAGTTGGACATTGGATTTCAGATCTGTCTCCATTGCGGAAGATATTGTTTTCGATTTTTAAAATAACAGAGAGGACGGAAATAGAGAATGATCGAAAGCCTTGAGGCGTGTTAAACACTGTCCGAAAACAATATTTCCGTAGCACAGGAAATTTGTTCGCAGGATACAACAAGGCTCGAGATTTCTTGTGAGAGAGAAGGAGAAGAGATCAGTACATGTATATATACTGTGCGGAGAGAGCCGCATTTTATAGAGAAGATGGTATCGTTTGGGAAAAGGCACGTCTGTTCAGAAAGATGCAACTGTCGCGTATTCGAAATTTAAAAAATAAAATTCGAATTCTGGACCGAAGCGTCTTTGTACGAACAGTCCAGCCCCAAGATGCCCCAAGTGCCCAAGTGCCTATCTATGACTATTTAAATGTAAGCCCAATTAGTTAGCCCATCTCTTATTTATGGGCTTTACTCAATTTGTTTATCATATTGGACAAAACAATATATACTTTCAATTTCCATCTTCTTCTATCATGTGGGACATTTGAACTTCTCCACTATACACAAATTACATAACATTCCCCCACTAATTTGTGTATGATATTTTTTTTTTCTTTGGATAAACGTTATCCATACAAAAAGGTATCTTTCGATTTGGACCTTTAATTAGTGTACATTAGTAAAAGTTTTAACGAAGTTGTAGGTGTCTGTAAAAGATTGAACCACAACTCTTATCGTAAAACCGAACAGATGACACAGACAAGTTTATCCACTAGATCTCACAAGATTCTCAACACAACCTTAGCACTATTATATACGGCCATGTGCTAATCCTGAATTTATGAACATTTATAAATGTAACACATACATTTATTGAAGCGGCACCACTTCTATGTTCAAATTTGTAAAACCTAATAAATGCAAACTCTGCATTATGCATTTACTCACAAACTAGCCATGATCAATAAATCATATATGGAACTGTGCTAGTTCTTTTAAGCGCTTATCAATAACTTGTTGTTACCCATTTAACTTGAAAACTAACATATTAGTCTGAAGTTGGGTTCCCGTCATTGGCGCTTAGGATTTTAAGTCCCATAAATTTTGTTGTACTTTGCACTAAGTCTCTAGCAAGTGCTTTTGTGAGAGGATCCGCTAAGTTTTCGCCGGATTTTACATATATGATGGTGATCACCCCCTTAGTAATTAAATCTCTCACAAACGTATGTCTTAAACTAATATGTCTAGATTTTCCATTGTAAACATCACTATATGCTCTAGACAATGTTGCTGAACTGTCGCAGTAAATAGAAATAGCAGATAACGAGTGTGGCCATAAATCAATGTCTAATAACAAGTCTCGTAACCATTCTGCTTCCTTAGCTGCGGCGCCAAGAGCTATGAATTATGATTCCATAGTTGAATGTGCTATACATGTTTGTTTCTTAGATGCCCAACTTATGGCTCCTCCCCCTAATGAGAATATCCATCCAGATGTTGATAAGCTCTCATTAGTACTAGACATCCAACTTGCATCGCAATACCCTTCTAGCACACTTGGATAATCAGCATAAACTAATTTCAATTCTTTTGTTCTTTTGAGATATCCAAGGATCCTATTAATTGCTTTCCAATGAAGTATGCTAGGTTTAGACGTAAATCTTGACATCATGTTAACAGCAAAAGCTATATCTGGCCTTGTGCAATATGTGACATACATAAGACATCCAATGGCACTGGCATATTCCAGTTGAGCAATGATTCGACCTTTATTTTCTTGCATTTTCACACTAGAATCAACTGGAGTACTAGCATCTTTGATATTAAGATGTTTGAACTTATCAAGTATTTTTTCAATATAATGGGTTTGGTTCAAGGCATATCCTTTTTCATGTTTTTCAACTTTGATTCCCAATATTGTATCTACCTCATTAAGGTCTTTCATTTTAAAAACTGAAGTTAGATACTTTTTGGTATCGATAATTCCTTTCATGTTGTTACTAGCAATTATCATGTCATCAACATATAAACATAATATCACTATGTAATCATTGGTTTTCTTACAATAAACACATTTATCAGCATTACTATGCCCAAAACCATTTGCCAGAATTGCCTCATCAAACTTCTTATGCCATTGCTTTGGAGCTTGCTTTAAGCCATATAATGACTTGACTAATTTGCATACTTTGTTCTCATTTCCTGGTAGGACAAAACCTTCAGGCTGTTCCATATATACTTCCTCGGTTAAGTCACCATTCAAAAAAGCCGTTTTAACATCCATCTGATGAATGTACAGTTTATATATAGATGCCAACGCAAACAGAACTCTTATGGATGTGGTTCTTGCAACTGGAGCATAGGTATCAAAATAATCTATGCCTTCTTTTTGTCTAAAGCCTTTTGCTACTAGTCTTGCTTTGTAAGTTTGTATAGAACCATCTGTTCTATATTTCTTTCGAAACACCCATTTACACCCGATTGCCTTTGAACCGGGTGGAAGATCTACTAAAACCCAAGTCTTGTTGGATAGTATAGAATCCATCTCATCATTTATTGCTTCTTGCCAAAAAGCAGAATCTCGTGAAGTCATAGCTTCTTTAAATGTTTTAGGATCGTCATTAATAGCGAGTACCATAGGTGTAACTTCTATGACTTTTGATCTAGTAGCCTCAACCAAAAAAGTAATTGAATCAGAGGAAATGAAATCAGAACTCAAGTGTTTTTCTTTTCTAGTACGCTGACTTCTCCTAGGCTCACTTGGTTCACTATGTACTCTTTTTCCTCCACCAATGTTTTTAGAAGTTTCTTCTTCTATAGACTCAACTGTGCTATGTAGAAATTTATCTTCAAAGAATTCTACATGTATGGATTCCACTATCACATTGGATTCTAAATCCAGTAATCTATATGCTTTTGAGTTTTGTGCATAGCCAACGAATACACTTTTAATACCCCTTGGTCCTAACTTTGTCTTATGGGGATCTTGGACTTTGTAAAATGCTAAACACCCCCATACTTTAAAATAATTTAAGTTAGGTTTTCTTCCATTATTCCAAAGTTCATAAGGTGAAGCCCCAAATTTCTTAAAGGGCACTTTATTATAAATATGACATGCTGTCAACAAAGCTTCACCCCACAAGTAAAACGGTAATTTTGCATTCATAAGCATTGAATTAACCATATCTACCAAAGATCTATTTTTTCTTTCAGCCACCCCATTGTTGGGGTGTGTATGGGGCTGTTCGTTGGTGAATAATTCCATTTTCCTCACAAAACTGATTGAAGATATCTGAAAAATATTCACCTCCTCTATCACTTCGAAGCACTTTAATTCTTTTTTCTTTCTGATTTTCAACTTCAGATTTAAATTCTTTGAATTTGTCAAATGCTTCATCCTTGGTTTTCAACAAGTATACATAAGTGTATCTTGTATGGTCGTCAATGAAAGTGATAAAATATCGCTTTCCTCCTCTTGTTAGTTAACCATTCAATTCACAAATATCGGAATGCACAAGTTCTAGCAAATCACTGTTTCTTTCAACTTTAGAAAATGGTTTTTTAGTCATCTTGGCTTCAACACAAATGTTACATTTTCTGAAATCGTTAACAGAATAGTTAATATAGCCATGTTTCGACATATACTTTAAGCAATTAAAATTTAAATGTCCTAATCTAGCATGCCATAAAGAACTAGGAGAATCAACAACATAAGCAACAGTAGCAATTTTATTAATTGACAACTTAAACATACCATCACATGAGTATCCCTTTCCTACGAATACACCATTCTTAGATACAATAACTTTATCGGATTCTAGAACAACTTTAAATCCCTTCTTGCATAAAAGATTTGCAGAAACTAAGTTCTTTCTCAAGTCCGGAACATGGAGAACATTGACAAGGGTGAGTTTTTGGCCAGAAGTAAACTTCAATTCCACACTTCCCTTGCCTATAACCTTAGCCGAAGCATGATTTCCCATGAGGACTTCTTCAGGCTCTTTTAATTCATTATAGGACTTGAACAAATTCTTATCATTGCACACATGTACGGTAGCGCCAGAATCAAGCCACCAATCTGCAGATTTTGCCACAGAGGCCATATGAAGTTCTGTGATCATCGCAACAAATTCTTGTCCAGCATCTTCCACAACATTTGCTTTATTATTTCCAGAACCAGATTTGGAGTTCTTTTCTGCCTTTGCCTTGAATCGACAATCTTTGATAAGATGTCCTTTAATGCCACAATAAAAACAAGGCCGATTCTTAGATTTATTCTTGAAATCTTTCTTGTTTGGTTTCAAACTATTGTTTGAATTTCCTGAATTTCCAGAAGTTGGTTCTTTGGAAGAAATGTGATGAACTTTCGATCCTAAGATCGACTCATCTCTGACACGATTTTCACTTTCAATTTGCAAGTGAGTCAAGAACTTGTCAATAGAGAAACTATCTGATGAATGAAGAATTTTCCTTCTGTAATCATTCCAAGCGGGAGGAAGTTTTGACAGAATTGCTCCAACTTGTAGAGCATCAGGAATAGTAATCTGCAGTTCTCTCATTTGGGAAACCAGAATCTCCAATTCACGGATTTGATCCATGATTGGTATGTTATCAACAAACTTAAATTCAAAATATTTTAAGGCAAGAAAACGATCGGTACCTTCCTTCATGTGTTTGTATTTAGACTCAAGAGCAGACCATACCTCTTTTGGCGTCTTATAATTTCGGTACACATCATACAGCCTGTCGGTGAGGGCGTTTAGAATATAGCCCCTGCATAGCTTTTCATCCGTCTCACGCTTCGCTTTGTCTGCCGCAATTTTCTTTTTAACTTCCTCAGAGTCGGTAGGCTTAGAATCTGCAATTGGTTGCAGCGAAGGATCGAGCAAGTAGTGAAGATTCAAAGATAGCAGAAGCCATGTCATTCTGTCTTGCCACCTAGTATAATTTGTCCCATCAAACCTGATGGATTCCTTTCCGTGAATTTGAAGTTGGACATTGGATTTCAGATCTGTCTCCATTGCGGAAGATATTGTTTTCGATTTTTAAAATAACAGAGAGGACGGAAATAGAGAATGATCGAAAGCCTTGAGGCGTGTTAAACACTGTCCGAAAACAATATTTCCGTAGCACAGGAAATTTGTTCGCAGGATACAACAAGGCTCGAGATTTCTTGTGAGAGAGAAGGAGAAGAGATCAGTACATGTATATATACTGTGCGGAGAGAGCCGCATTTTATAGAGAAGATGGTATCGTTTGGGAAAAGGCACGTCTGTTCAGAAAGATGCAACTGTCGCGTATTCGAAATTTAAAAAATAAAATTCGAATTCTGGACCGAAGCGTCTTTGTACGAACAGTCAAGCCCCAAGATGCCCCAAGTGCCCAAGTGCCTATCTATGACTATTTAAATGTAAGCCCAATTAGTTAGCCCATCTCTTATTTATGGGCTTTACTCAATTTGTTTATCATATTGGACAAAACAATATATACTTTCAATTTCCATCTTCTTCTATCATGTGGGACATTTGAACTTCTCCACTATACACAAATTACATAACATTCCCCCACTAATTTGTGTATGATAATTTTTTTTTTCTTTGGATAAACGTTATCCATACAAAAATGTATCTTTCGATTTGGACCTTTAATTAGTGTACATTAGTAAAAGTTTTAACGAAGTTGTAGGTGTCTGTAAAAGATTGAACCACAACTCTTATCGTAAAACCGAACAGATGACACAGACAAGTTTATCCACTAGATCTCACAAGATTCTCAACACAACCTTAGCACTATTATATACGGCCATGTGCTAATCCTGAATTTATGAACATTTATAAATGTAACACATACATTTATTGAAGCGGCACCACTTCTATGTTCAAATTTGTAAAACCTAATAAATGCAAACTCTGCATTATGCATTTACTCACAAACTAGCCATGATCAATAAATCATATATGGAACTGTGCTAGTTCTTTTAAGCGCTTATCAATAACTTGTTGTTACCCATTTAACTTGAAAACTAACATATTAGTCTGAAGTTGGGTTCCCGTCATTGGCGCTTAGGATTTTAAGTCCCATAAATTTTGTTGTACTTTGCACTAAGTCTCTAGCAAGTGCTTTTGTGAGAGGATCCGCTAAGTTTTCGCCGGATTTTACATATATGATGGTGATCACCCCCTTAGTAATTAAATCTCTCACAAACGTATGTCTTAAACTAATATGTCTAGATTTTCCATTGTAAACATCACTATATGCTCTAGACAATGTTGCTGAACTGTCGCAGTAAATAGAAATAGCAGATAACGAGTGTGGCCATAAATCAATGTCTAATAACAAGTCTCGTAACCATTCTGCTTCCTTAGCTGCGGCGCCAAGAGCTATGAATTATGATTCCATAGTTGAATGTGCTATACATGTTTGTTTCTTAGATGCCCAACTTATGGCTCCTCCCCCTAATGAGAATATCCATCCAGATGTTGATAAGCTCTCATTAGTACTAGACATCCAACTTGCATCGCAATACCCTTCTAGCACACTTGGATAATCAGCATAAACTAATTTCAATTCTTTTGTTCTTTTGAGATATCCAAGGATCCTATTAATTGCTTTCCAATGAAGTATGCTAGGTTTAGACGTAAATCTTGACATCATGTTAACAGCAAAAGCTATATCTGGCCTTGTGCAATATGTGACATACATAAGACATCCAATGGCACTGGCATATTCCAGTTGAGCAATGATTCGACCTTTATTTTCTTGCATTTTCACACTAGAATCAACTGGAGTACTAGCATCTTTGATATTAAGATGTTTGAACTTATCAAGTATTTTTTCAATATAATGGGTTTGGTTCAAGGCATATCCTTTTTCATGTTTTTCAACTTTGATTCCCAATATTGTATCTACCTCATTAAGGTCTTTCATTTTAAAAACTGAAGTTAGATACTTTTTGGTATCGATAATTCCTTTCATGTTGTTACTAGCAATTATCATGTCATCAACATATAAACATAATATCACTATGTAATCATTGGTTTTCTTACAATAAACACATTTATCAGCATTACTATGCCCAAAACCATTTGCCAGAATTGCCTCATCAAACTTCTTATGTCATTGCTTTGGAGCTTGCTTTAAGCCATATAATGACTTGACTAATTTGCATACTTTGTTCTCATTTCCTGGTAGGACAAAACCTTCAGGCTGTTCCATATATACTTCCTCGGTTAAGTCACCATTCAAAAAAGCCGTTTTAACATCCATCTGATGAATGTACAGTTTATATATAGATGCCAACGCAAACAGAACTCTTATGGATGTGGTTCTTGCAACTGGAGCATAGGTATCAAAATAATCTATGCCTTCTTTTTGTCTAAAGCCTTTTGCTACTAGTCTTGCTTTGTAAGTTTGTATAGAACCATCTGTTCTATATTTCTTTCGAAACACCCATTTACACCCGATTGCCTTTGAACCGGGTGGAAGATCTACTAAAACCCAAGTCTTGTTGGATAGTATAGAATCCATCTCATCATTTATTGCTTCTTGCCAAAAAGCAGAATCTCGTGAAGTCATAGCTTCTTTAAATGTTTTAGGATCGTCATTAATAGCGAGTACCATAGGTGTAACTTCTATGACTTTTGATCTAGTAGCCTCAACCAAAAAAGTAATTGAATCAGAGGAAATGAAATCAGAACTCAAGTGTTTTTCTTTTCTAGTACGCTGACTTCTCCTAGGCTCACTTGGTTCACTATGTACTCTTTTTCCTCCACCAATGTTTTTAGAAGTTTCTTCTTCTATAGACTCAACTGTGCTATATAGAAATTTATCTTCAAAGAATTCTACATGTATGGATTCCACTATCACATTGGATTCTAAATCCAGTAATCTATATGCTTTTGAGTTTTGTGCATAGCCAACGAATACACTTTTAATACCCCTTGGTCCTAACTTTGTCTTATGGGGATCTTGGACTTTGTAAAATGCTAAACACCCCCATACTTTAAAATAATTTAAGTTAGGTTTTCTTCCATTATTCCAAAGTTCATAAGGTGAAGCCCCAAATTTCTTAAAGGGCACTTTATTATAAATATGACATGCTGTCAACAAAGCTTCACCCCACAAGTAAAACGGTAATTTTGCATTCATAAGCATTGAATTAACCATATCTACCAAAGATCTATTTTTTCTTTCAGCCACCCCATTTTGTTGGGGTGTGTATGGGGCTGTTCGTTGGTGAATAATTCCATTATCCTCACAAAACTGATTGAAGATATCTGAAAAATATTCACCTCCTCTATCACTTCGAAGCACTTTAATTCTTTTTTCTTTCTGATTTTCAACTTCAGATTTAAATTCTTTGAATTTGTCAAATGCTTCATCCTTGGTTTTCAACAAGTATACATAAGTGTATCTTGTATGGTCGTCAATGAAAGTGATAAAATATCGCTTTCCTCCTCTTGTTAGTTGACCATTCAATTCACAAATATCGGAATGCACAAGTTCTAGCAAATCACTGTTTCTTTCAACTTTAGAAAATGGTTTTTTAGTCATCTTGGCTTCAACACAAATGTTACATTTTCTGAAATCGTTAACAAAATAGTTAATATAGCCATGTTTCGACATATACTTTAAGCAATTAAAATTTAAATGTCCTAATCTAGCATGCCATAAAGAACTAGGAGAATCAACAACATAAGCAACAGTAGCAATTTTATTAATTGACAACTTAAACATACCATCACATGAGTATCCCTTTCCTACGAATACTCCATTCTTAGATACAATAACTTTATCGGATTCTAGAACAACTTTAAATCCCTTCTTGCATAAAAGATTTGCAGAAACTAAGTTCTTTCTCAAGTCCGGAACATGGAGAACATTGACAAGGGTGAGTTTTTGGCCAGAAGTAAACTTCAATTCCACACTTCCCTTGCCTATAACCTTAGCCGAAGCATGATTTCCCATGAGGACTTCTTCAGGCTCTTTTAATTCATTATAGGACTTGAACAAATTCTTATCATTGCACACATGTACGGTAGCGCCAGAATCAAGCCACCAATCTGCAGATTTTGCCACAGAGGCCATATGAAGTTCTGTGATCATCGCAACAAATTCTTGTCCAGCATCTTCCACAACATTTGCTTTATTATTTCCAGAACCAGATTTGGAGTTCTTTTCTGCCTTTGCCTTGAATCGACAATCTTTGATAAGATGTCCTTTAATGCCACAATAAAAACAAGGCCGATTCTTAGATTTATTCTTGAAATCTTTCTTGTTTGGTTTCAAACTATTGTTTGAATTTCCTGAATTTCCAGAAGTTGGTTCTTTGGAAGAAATGTGATGAACTTTCGATCCTAAGATCGACTCATCTCTGACACGATTTTCACTTTCAATTTGCAAGTGAGTCAAGAACTTGTCAATAGAGAAACTATCTGATGAATGAAGAATTTTCCTTCTGTAATCATTCCAAGCGGGAGGAAGTTTTGACAGAATTGCTCCAACTTGTAGAGCATCAGGAATAGTAATCTGCAGTTCTCTCATTTGGGAAACCAGAATCTCCAATTCACGGATTTGATCCATGATTGGTATGTTATCAACAAACTTAAATTCAAAATATTTTAAGGCAAGAAAACGATCGGTACCTTCCTTCATGTGTTTGTATTTAGACTCAAGAGCAGACCATACCTCTTTTGGCGTCTTATAATTTCGGTACACATCATACAGCCTGTCGGTGAGGGCGTTTAGAATATAGCCCCTGCATAGCTTTTCATCCGTCTCACGCTTCGCTTTATCTGCCGCAATTTTCTTTTTAACTTCCTCAGAGTCGGTAGGCTTAGAATCTGCAATTGGTTGCAGCGAAGGATCGAGCAAGTAGTGAAGATTCAAAGATAGCAGAAGCCATGTCATTCTGTCTTGCCACCTAGTATAATTTGTCCCATCAAACCTGATGGATTCCTTTCCGTGAATTTGAAGTTGGACATTGGATTTCAGATCTGTCTCCATTGCGGAAGATATTGTTTTCGATTTTTAAAATAACAGAGAGGACGGAAATAGAGAATGATCGAAAGCCTTGAGGCGTGTTAAACACTGTCCGAAAACAATATTTCCGTAGCACAGGAAATTTGTTCGCAGGATACAACAAGGCTCGAGATTTCTTGTGAGAGAGAAGGAGAAGAGATCAGTACATGTATATATACTGTGCGGAGAGAGCCGCATTTTATAGAGAAGATGGTATCGTTTGGGAAAAGGCACGTCTGTTCAGAAAGATGCAACTGTCGCGTATTCGAAATTTAAAAAATAAAATTCGAATTCTGGACCGAAGCGTCTTTCTACGAACAGTCAAGCCCCAAGATGCCCCAAGTGCCCAAGTGCCTATCTATGACTATTTAAATGTAAGCCCAATTAGTTAGCCCATCTCTTATTTATGGGCTTTACTCAATTTGTTTATCATATTGGACAAAACAATATATACTTTCAATTTCCATCTTCTTCTATCATGTGGGACATTTGAACTTCTCCACTATACACAAATTACATAACATTCCCCCACTAATTTGTGTATGATATTTTTTTTTTCTTTGGATAAACGTTATCCATACAAAAAGGTATCTTTCGATTTGGACCTTTAATTAGTGTACATTAGTAAAAGTTTTAACGAAGTTGTAGGTGTCTGTAAAAGATTGAACCACAACTCTTATCGTAAAACCGAACAGATGACACAGACAAGTTTATCCACTAGATCTCACAAGATTCTCAACACAACCTTAGCACTATTATATACGGCCATGTGCTAATCCTGAATTTATGAACATTTATAAATGTAACACATACATTTATTGAAGCGGCACCACTTCTATGTTCAAATTTGTAAAACCTAATAAATGCAAACTCTGCATTATGCATTTACTCACAAACTAGCCATGATCAATAAATCATATATGGAACTGTGCTAGTTCTTTTAAGCGCTTATCAATAACTTGTTGTTACCCATTTAACTTGAAAACTAACATATTAGTCTGAAGTTGGGTTCCCGTCATTGGCGCTTAGGATTTTAAGTCCCATAAATTTTGTTGTACTTTGCACTAAGTCTCTAGCAAGTGCTTTTGTGAGAGGATCCGCTAAGTTTTCGCCGGATTTTACATATATGATGGTGATCACCCCCTTAGTAATTAAATCTCTCACAAACGTATGTCTTAAACTAATATGTCTAGATTTTCCATTGTAAACATCACTATATGCTCTAGACAATGTTGCTGAACTGTCGCAGTAAATAGAAATAGCAGATAACGAGTGTGGCCATAAATCAATGTCTAATAACAAGTCTCGTAACCATTCTGCTTCCTTAGCTGCGGCGCCAAGAGCTATGAATTATGATTCCATAGTTGAATGTGCTATACATGTTTGTTTCTTAGATGCCCAACTTATGGCTCCTCACCCTAATGAGAATATCCATCCAGATGTTGATAAGCTCTCATTAGTACTAGACATCCAACTTGCATCGCAATACCCTTCTAGCACACTTGGATAATCAGCATAAACTAATTTCAATTCTTTTGTTCTTTTGAGATATCCAAGGATCCTATTAATTGCTTTCCAATGAAGTATGCTAGGTTTAGACGTAAATCTTGACATCATGTTAACAGCAAAAGCTATATCTGGCCTTGTGCAATATGTGACATACATAAGACATCCAATGGCACTGGCATATTCCAGTTGAGCAATGATTCGACCTTTATTTTCTTGCATTTTCACACTAGAATCAACTGGAGTACTAGCATCTTTGATATTAAGATGTTTGAACTTATCAAGTATTTTTTCAATATAATGGGTTTGGTTCAAGGCATATCCTTTTTCTTGTTTTTCAACTTTGATTCCCAATATTGTATCTACCTCATTAAGGTCTTTCATTTTAAAAACTGAAGTTAGATACTTTTTGGTATCGATAATTCCTTTCATGTTGTTACTAGCAATTATCATGTCATCAACATATAAACATAATATCACTATGTAATCATTGGTTTTCTTACAATAAACACATTTATCAGCATTACTATGCCCAAAACCATTTGCCAGAATTGCCTCATCAAACTTCTTATGCCATTGCTTTGGAGCTTGCTTTAAGCCATATAATGACTTGACTAATTTGCATACTTTGTTCTCATTTCCTGGTAGGACAAAACCTTCAGGCTGTTCCATATATACTTCCTCGGTTAAGTCACCATTCAAAAAAGCCGTTTTAACATCCATCTGATGAATGTACAGTTTATATATAGATGCCAACGCAAACAGAACTCTTATGGATGTGGTTCTTGCAACTGGAGCATAGGTATCAAAATAATCTATGCCTTCTTTTTGTCTAAAGCCTTTTGCTACTAGTCTTGCTTTGTAAGTTTGTATAGAACCATCTGTTCTATATTTCTTTCGGAACACCCATTTACACCCGATTGCCTTTGAACCGGGTGGAAGATCTACTAAAACCCAAGTCTTGTTGGATAGTATAGAATCCATCTCATCATTTATTGCTTCTTGCCAAAAAGCAGAATCTCGTGAAGTCATAGCTTCTTTAAATGTTTTAGGATCGTCATTAATAGCGAGTACCATAGGTGTAACTTCTATGACTTTTGATCTAGTAGCCTCAACCAAAAAAGTAATTGAATCAGAGGAAATGAAATCAGAACTCAAGTGTTTTTCTTTTCTGGTACGCTGACTTCTCCTAGGCTCACTTGGTTCACTATGTACTCTTTTTCCTCCACCAATGTTTTTAGAAGTTTCTTCTTCTATAGACTCAACTGTGCTATGTAGAAATTTATCTTCAAAGAATTCTACATGTATGGATTCCACTATCACATTGGATTCTAAATCCAGTAATCTATATGCTTTTGAGTTTTGTGCATAGCCAACGAATACACTTTTAATACCCCTTGGTCCTAACTTTGTCTTATGGGGATCTTGGACTTTGTAAAATGCTAAACACCCCCATACTTTAAAATAATTTAAGTTAGGTTTTCTTCCATTATTCCAAAGTTCATAAGGTGAAGCCCCAAATTTCTTAAAGGGCACTTTATTATAAATATGACATGCTGTCAACAAAGCTTCACCCCACAAGTAAAACGGTAATTTTGCATTCATAAGCATTGAATTAACCATATCTACCAAAGATCTATTTTTTCTTTCAGCCACCCCATTTTGTTGGGGTGTGTATGGGGCTGTTCGTTGGTGAATAATTCCATTATCCTCACAAAACTGATTGAAGATATCTGAAAAATATTCACCTCCTCTATCACTTCGAAGCACTTTAATTCTTTTTTCTTTCTGATTTTCAACTTCAGATTTAAATTCTTTGAATTTGTCAAATGCTTCATCCTTGGTTTTCAACAAGTATACATAAGTGTATCTTGTATGGTCGTCAATGAAAGTGATAAAATATCGCTTTCCTCCTCTTGTTAGTTGACCATTCAATTCACAAATATCGGAATGCACAAGTTCTAGCAAATCACTGTTTCTTTCAACTTTAGAAAATGGTTTTTTAGTCATCTTGGCTTCAACACAAATGTTACATTTTCTGAAATCGTTAACAGAATAGTTAATATAGCCATGTTTCGACATATACTTTAAGCAATTAAAATTTAAATGTCCTAATCTAGCATGCCATAAAGAACTAGGAGAATCAACAACATAAGCAACAGTAGCAATTTTATTAATTGACAACTTAAACATACCATCACATGAGTATCCCTTTCCTACGAATACTCCATTCTTAGATACAATAACTTTATCGGATTCTAGAACAACTTTAAATCCCTTCTTGCATAAAAGATTTGCAGAAACTAAGTTCTTTCTCAAGTCCGGAACATGGAGAACATTGACAAGGGTGAGTTTTTGGCCAGAAGTAAACTTCAATTCCACACTTCCCTTGCCTATAACCTTAGCCGAAGCATGATTTCCCATGAGGACTTCTTCAGGCTCTTTTAATTCATTATAGGACTTGAACAAATTCTTATCATTGCACACATGTACGGTAGCGCCAGAATCAAGCCACCAATCTGCAGATTTTGCCACAGAGGCCATATGAAGTTCTGTGATCATCGCAACAAATTCTTGTCCAGCATCTTCCACAACATTTGCTTTATTATTTCCAGAACCAGATTTGGAGTTCTTTTCTGCCTTTGCCTTGAATCGACAATCTTTGATAAGATGTCCTTTAATGCCACAATAAAAACAAGGCCGATTCTTAGATTTATTCTTGAAATCTTTCTTGTTTGGTTTCAAACTATTGTTTGAATTTCCTGAATTTCCAGAAGTTGGTTCTTTGGAAGAAATGTGATGAACTTTCGATCCTAAGATCGACTCATCTCTGACACGATTTTCACTTTCAATTTGCAAGTGAGTCAAGAACTTGTCAATAGAGAAACTATCTGATGAATGAAGAATTTTCCTTCTGTAATCATTCCAAGCGGGAGGAAGTTTTGACAGAATTGCTCCAACTTGTAGAGCATCAGGAATAGTAATCTGCAGTTCTCTCATTTGGGAAACCAGAATCTCCAATTCACGGATTTGATCCATGATTGGTATGTTATCAACAAACTTAAATTCAAAATATTTTAAGGCAAGAAAACGATCGGTACCTTCCTTCATGTGTTTGTATTTAGACTCAAGAGCAGACCATACCTCTTTTGGCGTCTTATAATTTCGGTACACATCATACAGCCTGTCGGTGAGGGCGTTTAGAATATAGCCCCTGCATAGCTTTTCATCCGTCTCACGCTTCGCTTTGTCTGCCGCAATTTTCTTTTTAACTTCCTCAGAGTCGGTAGGCTTAGAATCTGCAATTGGTTGCAGCGAAGGATCGAGCAAGTAGTGAAGATTCAAAGATAGCAGAAGCCATGTCATTCTGTCTTGCCACCTAGTATAATTTGTCCCATCAAACCTGATGGATTCCTTTCCGTGAATTTGAAGTTGGACATTGGATTTCAGATCTGTCTCCATTGCGGAAGATATTGTTTTCGATTTTTAAAATAACAGAGAGGACGGAAATAGAGAATGATCGAAAGCCTTGAGGCGTGTTAAACACTGTCCGAAAACAATATTTCCGTAGCACAGGAAATTTGTTCGCAGGATACAACAAGGCTCGAGATTTCTTGTGAGAGAGAAGGAGAAGAGATCAGTACATGTATATATACTGTGCGGAGAGAGCCGCATTTTATAGAGAAGATGGTATCGTTTGGGAAAAGGCACGTCTGTTCAGAAAGATGCAACTGTCGCGTATTCGAAATTTAAAAAATAAAATTCGAATTCTGGACCGAAGCGTCTTTGTACGAACAGTCAAGCCCCAAGATGCCCCAAGTGCCCAAGTGCCTATCTATGACTATTTAAATGTAAGCCCAATTAGTTAGCCCATCTCTTATTTATGGGCTTTACTCAATTTGTTTATCATATTGGACAAAACAATATATACTTTCAATTTCCATCTTCTTCTATCATGTGGGACATTTGAACTTCTCCACTATACACAAATTACATAACATTCCCCCACTAATTTGTGTATGATATTTTTTTTTTTCTTTGGATAAACGTTATCCATACAAAAAGGTATCTTTCGATTTGGACCTTTAATTAGTGTACATTAGTAAAAGTTTTAACGAAGTTGTAGGTGTCTGTAAAAGATTGAACCACAACTCTTATCGTAAAACCGAACAGATGACACAGACAAGTTTATCCACTAGATCTCACAAGATTCTCAACACAACCTTAGCACTATTATATACGGCCATGTGCTAATCCTGAATTTATGAACATTTATAAATGTAACACATACATTTATTGAAGCGGCACCACTTCTATGTTCAAATTTGTAAAACCTAATAAATGCAAACTCTGCATTATGCATTTACTCACAAACTAGCCATGATCAATAAATCATATATGGAACTGTGCTAGTTCTTTTAAGCGCTTATCAATAACTTGTTGTTACCCATTTAACTTGAAAACTAACATATTAGTCTGAAGTTGGGTTCCCGTCATTGGCGCTTAGGATTTTAAGTCCCATAAATTTTGTTGTACTTTGCACTAAGTCTCTAGCAAGTGCTTTTGTGAGAGGATCCGCTAAGTTTTCGCCGGATTTTACATATATGATGGTGATCACCCCCTTAGTAATTAAATCTCTCACAAACGTATGTCTTAAACTAATATGTCTAGATTTTCCATTGTAAACATCACTATATGCTCTAGACAATGTTGCTGAACTGTCGCAGTAAATAGAAATAGCAGATAACGAGTGTGGCCATAAATCAATGTCTAATAACAAGTCTCGTAACCATTCTGCTTCCTTAGCTGCGGCGCCAAGAGCTATGAATTATGATTCCATAGTTGAATGTGCTATACATGTTTGTTTCTTAGATGCCCAACTTATGGCTCCTCCCCCTAATGAGAATATCCATCCAGATGTTGATAAGCTCTCATTAGTACTAGACATCCAACTTGCATCGCAATACCCTTCTAGCACACTTGGATAATCAGCATAAACTAATTTCAATTCTTTTGTTCTTTTGAGATATCCAAGGATCCTATTAATTGCTTTCCAATGAAGTATGCTAGGTTTAGACGTAAATCTTGACATCATGTTAACAGCAAAAGCTATATCTGGCCTTGTGCAATATGTGACATACATAAGACATCCAATGGCACTGGCATATTCCAGTTGAGCAATGATTCGACCTTTATTTTCTTGCATTTTCACACTAGAATCAACTGGAGTACTAGCATCTTTGATATTAAGATGTTTGAACTTATCAAGTATTTTTTCAATATAATGGGTTTGGTTCAAGGCATATCCTTTTTCATGTTTTTCAACTTTGATTCCCAATATTGTATCTACCTCATTAAGGTCTTTCATTTTAAAAACTGAAGTTAGATACTTTTTGGTATCGATAATTCCTTTCATGTTGTTACTAGCAATTATCATGTCATCAACATATAAACATAATATCACTATGTAATCATTGGTTTTCTTACAATAAACACATTTATCAGCATTACTATGCCCAAAACCATTTGCCAGAATTGCCTCATCAAACTTCTTATGCCATTGCTTTGGAGCTTGCTTTAAGCCATATAATGACTTGACTAATTTGCATACTTTGTTCTCATTTCCTGGTAGGACAAAACCTTCAGGCTGTTCCATATATACTTCCTCGGTTAAGTCACCATTCAAAAAAGCCGTTTTAACATCCATCTGATGAATGTACAGTTTATATATAGATGCCAACGCAAACAGAACTCTTATGGATGTGGTTCTTGCAACTGGAGCATAGGTATCAAAATAATCTATGCCTTCTTTTTGTCTAAAGCCTTTTGCTACTAGTCTTGCTTTGTAAGTTTGTATAGAACCATCTGTTCTATATTTCTTTCGAAACACCCATTTACACCCGATTGCCTTTGAACCGGGTGGAAGATCTACTAAAACCCAAGTCTTGTTGGATAGTATAGAATCCATCTCATCATTTATTGCTTCTTGCCAAAAAGCAGAATCTCGTGAAGTCATAGCTTCTTTAAATGTTTTAGGATCGTCATTAATAGCGAGTACCATAGGTGTAACTTCTATGACTTTTGATCTAGTAGCCTCAACCAAAAAAGTAATTGAATCAGAGGAAATGAAATCAGAACTCAAGTGTTTTTCTTTTCTAGTACGCTGACTTCTCCTAGGCTCACTTGGTTCACTATGTACTCTTTTTCCTCCACCAATGTTTTTAGAAGTTTCTTCTTCTATAGACTCAACTGTGCTATGTAGAAATTTATCTTCAAAGAATTCTACATGTATGGATTCCACTATCACATTGGATTCTAAATCCAGTAATCTATATGCTTTTGAGTTTTGTGCATAGCCAACGAATACACTTTTAATACCCCTTGGTCCTAACTTTGTCTTATGGGGATCTTGGACTTTGTAAAATGCTAAACACCCCCATACTTTAAAATAATTTAAGTTAGGTTTTCTTCCATTATTCCAAAGTTCATAAGGTGAAGCCCCAAATTACTTAAAGGGCACTTTATTATAAATATGACATGCTGTCAACAAAGCTTCACCCCACAAGTAAAACGGTAATTTTGCATTCATAAGCATTGAATTAACCATATCTACCAAAGATCTATTTTTTCTTTCAGCCACCCCATTTTGTTGGGGTGTGTATGGGGCTGTTCGTTGGTGAATAATTCCATTATCCTCACAAAACTGATTGAAGATATCTGAAAAATATTCACCTCCTCTATCACTTCGAAGCACTTTAATTCTTTTTTCTTTCTGATTTTCAACTTCAGATTTAAATTCTTTGAATTTGTCAAATGCTTCATCCTTGGTTTTCAACAAGTATACATAAGTGTATCTTGTATGGTCGTCAATGAAAGTGATAAAATATCGCTTTCCTCCTCTTGTTAGTTGACCATTCAATTCACAAATATCGGAATGCACAAGTTCTAGCAAATCACTGTTTCTTTCAACTTTAGAAAATGGTTTTTTAGTCATCTTGGCTTCAACACAAATGTTACATTTTCTGAAATCGTTAACAGAATAGTTAATATAGCCATGTTTCGACATATACTTTAAGCAATTAAAATTTAAATGTCCTAATCTAGCATGCCATAAAGAACTAGGAGAATCAACAACATAAGCAACAGTAGCAATTTTATTAATTGACAACTTAAACATACCATCACATGAGTATCCCTTTCCTACGAATACTCCATTCTTAGATACAATAACTTTATCGGATTCTAGAACAACTTTAAATCCCTTCTTGCATAAAAGATTTGCAGAAACTAAGTTCTTTCTCAAGTCCGGAACATGGAGAACATTGACAAGGGTGAGTTTTTGGCCAGAAGTAAACTTCAATTCCACACTTCCCTTGCCTATAACCTTAGCCGAAGCATGATTTCCCATGAGGACTTCTTCAGGCTCTTTTAATTCATTATAGGACTTGAACAAATTCTTATCATTGCACACATGTACGGTAGCGCCAGAATCAAGCCACCAATCTGCAGATTTTGCCACAGAGGCCATATGAAGTTCTGTGATCATCGCAACAAATTCTTGTCCAGCATCTTCCACAACATTTGCTTTATTATTTCCAGAACCAGATTTGGAGTTCTTTTCTGCCTTTGCCTTGAATCGACAATCTTTGATAAGATGTCCTTTAATGCCACAATAAAAACAAGGTCGATTCTTAGATTTATTCTTGAAATCTTTCTTGTTTGGTTTCAAACTATTGTTTGAATTTCCTGAATTTCCAGAAGTTGGTTCTTTGGAAGAAATGTGATGAACTTTCGATCCTAAGATCGACTCATCTCTGACACGATTTTCACTTTCAATTTGCAAGTGAGTCAAGAACTTGTCAATAGAGAAACTATCTGATTAATGAAGAATTTTCCTTCTGTAATCATTCCAAGCGGGAGGAAGTTTTGACAGAATTGCTCCAACTTGTAGAGCATCAGGAATAGTAATCTGCAGTTCTCTCATTTGGGAAACCAGAATCTCCAATTCACGGATTTGATCCATGATTGGTATGTTATCAACAAACTTAAATTCAAAATATTTTAAGGCAAGAAAACGATCGGTACCTTCCTTCATGTGTTTGTATTTAGACTCAAGAGCAGACCATACCTCTTTTGGCGTCTTATAATTTCGGTACACATCATACAGCCTGTCGGTGAGGGCGTTTAGAATATAGCCCCTGCATAGCTTTTCATCCGTCTCACGCTTCGCTTTGTCTGCCGCAATTTTCTTTTTAACTTCCTCAGAGTCGGTAGGCTTAGAATCTGCAATTGGTTGCAGCGAAGGATCGAGCAAGTAGTGAAGATTCAAAGATAGCAGAAGCCATGTCATTCTGTCTTGCCACCTAGTATAATTTGTCCCATCAAACCTGTCAAGCCTGATGGATTCCTTTCCGTGAATTTGAAGTTGGACATTGGATTTCAGATCTGTCTCCATTGCGGAAGATATTGTTTTCGATTTTTAAAATAACAGAGAGGACGGAAATAGAGAATGATCGAAAGCCTTGAGGCGTGTTAAACACTGTCCGAAAACAATATTTCCGTAGCACAGGAAATTTGTTCGCAGGATACAACAAGGCTCGAGATTTCTTGTGAGAGAGAAGGAGAAGAGATCGGTACATGTATATATACTGTGCGGAGAGAGCCGCATTTTATAGAGAAGATGGTATCGTTTGGGAAAAGGCACGTCTGTTCAGAAAGATGCAACTGTCGCGTATTCGAAATTTAAAAAATAAAATTCGAATTCTGGACCGAAGCGTCTTTGTACGAACAGTCAAGCCCCAAGATGCCCCAAGTGCCCAAGTGCCTATCTACGACTATTTAAATGTAAGCCCAATTAGTTAGCCCATCTCTTATTTACGGGCTTTACTCAATTTGTTTATCATATTGGACAAAAAAATATATACTTTCAATTTCCATCTTCTTCTATCATGTGGGACATTTGAACTTCTCCACTATACACAAATTACATAACATTCCCCCACTAATTTGTGTTTGATATTTTTTTTTTCTTTGGATAAACATTATCCATACAAAAAGGTATCTTTCGATTTGGACCTTTAATTAGTGTACATTAGTAAAAGTTTTAACGAAGTTGTAGGTGTCTGTAAAAGATTGAACCACAACTCTTATCGTAAAACCGAACAGATGACACAGACAAGTTTATCCACTAGATCTCACAAGATTCTCAACACAACCTTAGCACTATTATATACGGCCATGTGCTAATCCTGAATTTATGAACATTTATAAATGTAACACATACATTTATTGAAGCGGCACCACTTCTATGTTCAAATTTGTAAAACCTAATAAATGCAAACTCTGCATTATGCATTTACTCACAAACTAGCCATGATCAATAAATCATATATGGAACTGTGCTAGTTCTTTTAAGCGCTTATCAATAACTTGTTGTTACCCATTTAACTTGAAAACTAACATATTAGTCTGAAGTTGGGTTCCCGTCATTGGCGCTTAGGATTTTAAGTCCCATAAATTTTGTTGTACTTTGCACTAAGTCTCTAGCAAGTGCTTTTGTGAGAGGATCCGCTAAGTTTTCGCCGGATTTTACATATATGATGGTGATCACCCCCTTAGTAATTAAATCTCTCACAAACGTATGTCTTAAACTAATATGTCTAGATTTTCCATTGTAAACATCACTATATGCTCTAGACAATGTTGCTGAACTGTCGCAGTAAATAGAAATAGCAGATAACGAGTGTGGCCATAAATCAATGTCTAATAACAAGTCTCGTAACCATTCTGCTTCCTTAGCTGCGGCGCCAAGAGCTATGAATTATGATTCCATAGTTGAATGTGCTATACATGTTTGTTTCTTAGATGCCCAACTTATGGCTCCTCCCCCTAATGAGAATATCCATCCAGATGTTGATAAGCTCTCATTAGTACTAGACATCCAACTTGCATCGCAATACCCTTCTAGCACACTTGGATAATCAGCATAAACTAATTTCAATTCTTTTGTTCTTTTGAGATATCCAAGGATCCTATTAATTGCTTTCCAATGAAGTATGCTAGGTTTAGACGTAAATCTTGACATCATGTTAACAGCAAAAGCTATATCTGGCCTTGTGCAATATGTGACATACATAAGACATCCAATGGCACTGGCATATTCCAGTTGAGCAATGATTCGACCTTTATTTTCTTGCATTTTCACACTAGAATCAACTGGAGTACTAGCATCTTTGATATTAAGATGTTTGAACTTATCAAGTATTTTTTCAATATAATGGGTTTGGTTCAAGGCATATCCTTTTTCATGTTTTTCAACTTTGATTCCCAATATTGTATCTACCTCATTAAGGTCTTTCATTTTAAAAACTGAAGTTAGATACTTTTTGGTATCGATAATTCCTTTCATGTTGTTACTAGCAATTATCATGTCATCAACATATAAACATAATATCACTATGTAATCATTGGTTTTCTTACAATAAACACATTTATCAGCATTACTATGCCCAAAACCATTTGCCAGAATTGCCTCATCAAACTTCTTATGCCATTGCTTTGGAGCTTGCTTTAAGCCATATAATGACTTGACTAATTTGCATACTTTGTTCTCATTTCCTGGTAGGACAAAACCTTCAGGCTGTTCCATATATACTTCCTCGGTTAAGTCACCATTCAAAAAAGCCGTTTTAACATCCATCTGATGAATGTACAGTTTATATATAGATGCCAACGCAAACAGAACTCTTATGGATGTGGTTCTTGCAACTGGAGCATAGGTATCAAAATAATCTATGCCTTCTTTTTGTCTAAAGCCTTTTGCTACTAGTCTTGCTTTGTAAGTTTGTATAGAACCATCTGTTCTATATTTCTTTCGAAACACCCATTTACACCCGATTGCCTTTGAACCGGGTGGAAGATCTACTAAAACCCAAGTCTTGTTGGATAGTATAGAATCCATCTCATCATTTATTGCTTCTTGCCAAAAAGCAGAATCTCGTGAAGTCATAGCTTCTTTAAATGTTTTAGGATCGTCATTAATAGCGAGTACCATAGGTGTAACTTCTATGACTTTTGATCTAGTAGCCTCAACCAAAAAAGTAATTGAATCAGAGGAAATGAAATCAGAACTCAAGTGTTTTTCTTTTCTAGTACGCTGACTTCTCCTAGGCTCACTTGGTTCACTATGTACTCTTTTTCCTCCACCAATGTTTTTAGAAGTTTCTTCTTCTATAGACTCAACTGTGCTATGTAGAAATTTATCTTCAAAGAATTCTACATGTATGGATTCCACTATCACATTGGATTCTAAATCCAGTAATCTATATGCTTTTGAGTTTTGTGCATAGCCAACGAATACACTTTTAATACCCCTTGGTCCTAACTTTGTCTTATGGGGATCTTGGACTTTGTAAAATGCTAAACACCCCCATACTTTAAAATAATTTAAGTTAGGTTTTCTTCCATTATTCCAAAGTTCATAAGGTGAAGCCCCAAATTTCTTAAAGGGCACTTTATTATAAATATGACATGCTGTCAACAAAGCTTCACCCCACAAGTAAAACGGTAATTTTGCATTCATAAGCATTGAATTAACCATATCTACCAAAGATCTATTTTTTCTTTCAGCCACCCCATTTTGTTGGGGTGTGTATGGGGCTGTTCGTTGGTGAATAATTCCATTATCCTCACAAAACTGATTGAAGATATCTGAAAAATATTCACCTCCTCTATCACTTCGAAGCACTTTAATTCTTTTTTCTTTCTGATTTTCAACTTCAGATTTAAATTCTTTGAATTTGTCAAATGCTTCATCCTTGGTTTTCAACAAGTATACATAAGTGTATCTTGTATGGTCGTCAATGAAAGTGATAAAATATCGCTTTCCTCCTCTTGTTAGTTGACCATTCAATTCACAAATATCGGAATGCACAAGTTCTAGCAAATCACTGTTTCTTTCAACTTTAGAAAATGGTTTTTTTAGTCATCTTGGCTTCAACACAAATGTTACATTTTCTGAAATCGTTAACAGAATAGTTAATATAGCCATGTTTCGACATATACTTTAAGCAATTAAAATTTAAATGTCCTAATCTAGCATGCCATAAAGAACTAGGAGAATCAACAACATAAGCAACAGTAGCAATTTTATTAATTGACAACTTAAACATACCATCACATGAGTATCCCTTTCCTACGAATACTCCATTCTTAGATACAATAACTTTATCGGATTCTAGAACAACTTTAAATCCCTTCTTGCATAAAAGATTTGCAGAAACTAAGTTCTTTCTCAAGTCCAGAACATGGAGAACATTGACAAGGGTGAGTTTTTGGCCAGAAGTAAACTTCAATTCCACACTTCCCTTGCCTATAACCTTAGCCGAAGCATGATTTCCCATGAGGACTTCTTCAGGCTCTTTTAATTCATTATAGGACTTGAACAAATTCTTATCATTGCACACATGTACGGTAGCGCCAGAATCAAGCCACCAATCTGCAGATTTTGCCACAGAGGCCATATGAAGTTCTGTGATCATCGCAACAAATTCTTGTCCAGCATCTTCCACAACATTTGCTTTATTATTTCCAGAACCAGATTTGGAGTTCTTTTCTGCCTTTGCCTTGAATCGACAATCTTTGATAAGATGTCCTTTAATGCCACAATAAAAACAAGGCCGATTCTTAGATTTATTCTTGAAATCTTTCTTGTTTGGTTTCAAACTATTGTTTGAATTTCCTGAATTTCCAGAAGTTGGTTCTTTGGAAGAAATGTGATGAACTTTCGATCCTAAGATCGACTCATCTCTGACACGATTTTCACTTTCAATTTGCAAGTGAGTCAAGAACTTGTCAATAGAGAAACTATCTGATGAATGAAGAATTTTCCTTCTGTAATCATTCCAAGCGGGAGGAAGTTTTGACAGAATTGCTCCAACTTGTAGAGCATCAGGAATAGTAATCTGCAGTTCTCTCATTTGGGAAACCAGAATCTCCAATTCACGGATTTGATCCATGATTGGTATGTTATCAACAAACTTAAATTCAAAATATTTTAAGGCAAGAAAACGATCGGTACCTTCCTTCATGTGTTTGTATTTAGACTCAAGAGCAGACCATACCTCTTTTGGCGTCTTATAATTTCGGTACACATCATACAGCCTGTCGGTGAGGGCGTTTAGAATATAGCCCCTGCATAGCTTTTCATCCGTCTCACGCTTCGCTTTGTCTGCCGCAATTTTCTTTTTAACTTCCTCAGAGTCGGTAGGCTTAGAATCTGCAATTGGTTGCAGCGAAGGATCGAGCAAGTAGTGAAGATTCAAAGATAGCAGAAGCCATGTCATTCTGTCTTGCCACCTAGTATAATTTGTCCCATCAAACCTGTCAAGCCTGATGGATTCCTTTCCGTGAATTTGAAGTTGGACATTGGATTTCAGATCTGTCTCCATTGCGGAAGATATTGTTTTCGATTTTTAAAATAACAGAGAGGACGGAAATAGAGAATGATCGAAAGCCTTGAGGCGTGTTAAACACTGTCCGAAAACAATATTTCCGTAGCATAGGAAATTTGTTCGCAGGATACAACAAGGCTCGAGATTTCTTGTGAGAGAGAAGGAGAAGAGATCAGTTTATGTATATATACTGTGCGGAGAGAGCCGCATTTTATAGAGAAGATGGTATCGTTTGGGAAAAGGCACGTCTGTTCAGAAAGATGCAACTGTCGCGTATTCGAAATTTAAAAAATAAAATTCGAATTCTGGACCGAAGCGTCTTTGTACGAACAGTCAAGCCCCAAGATGCCCCAAGTGCCCAAGTGCCTATCTATGACTATTTAAATGTAAGCCCAATTAGTTAGCCCATCTCTTATTTATGGGCTTTACTCAATTTGTTTATCATATTGGACAAAACAATATATACTTTCAATTTCCATCTTCTTCTATCATGTGGGACATTTGAACTTCTCCACTATACACAAATTACATAACATTCCCCCACTAATTTGTGTATGATATATTTTTTTTTTCTTTGGATAAACGTTATCCATACAAAAAGGTATCTTTCGATTTGGACCTTTAATTAGTGTACATTAGTAAAAGTTTTAACGAAGTTGTAGGTGTCTGTAAAAGATTGAACCACAACTCTTATCGTAAAACCGAACAGATGACACAGACAAGTTTATCCACTAGATCTCACAAGATTCTCAACACAACCTTAGCACTATTATATACGGCCATGTGCTAATCCTGAATTTATGAACATTTATAAATGTAACACATACATTTATTGAAGCGGCACCACTTCTATGTTCAAATTTGTAAAACCTAATAAATGCAAACTCTGCATTATGCATTTACTCACAAACTAGCCATGATCAATAAATCATATATGGAACTGTGCTAGTTCTTTTAAGCGCTTATCAATAACTTGTTGTTACCCATTTAACTTGAAAACTAACATATTAGTCTGAAGTTGGGTTCCCGTCATTGGCGCTTAGGATTTTAAGTCCCATAAATTTTGTTGTACTTTGCACTAAGTCTCTAGCAAGTGCTTTTGTGAGAGGATCCGCTAAGTTTTCGCCGGATTTTACATATATGATGGTGATCACCCCCTTAGTAATTAAATCTCTCACAAACGTATGTCTTAAACTAATATGTCTAGATTTTCCATTGTAAACATCACTATATGCTCTAGACAATGTTGCTGAACTGTCGCAGTAAATAGAAATAGCAGATAACGAGTGTGGCCATAAATCAATGTCTAATAACAAGTCTCGTAACCATTCTGCTTCCTTAGCTGCGGCGCCAAGAGCTATGAATTATGATTCCATAGTTGAATGTGCTATACATGTTTGTTTCTTAGATGCCCAACTTATGGCTCCTCCCCCTAATGAGAATATCCATCCAGATGTTGATAAGCTCTCATTAGTACTAGACATCCAACTTGCATCGCAATACCCTTCTAGCACACTTGGATAATCAGCATAAACTAATTTCAATTCTTTTGTTCTTTTGAGATATCCAAGGATCCTATTAATTGCTTTCCAATGAAGTATGCTAGGTTTAGACGTAAATCTTGACATCATGTTAACAGCAAAAGCTATATCTGGCCTTGTGCAATATGTGACATACATAAGACATCCAATGGCACTGGCATATTCCAGTTGAGCAATGATTCGACCTTTATTTTCTTGCATTTTCACACTAGAATCAACTGGAGTACTAGCATCTTTGATATTAAGATGTTTGAACTTATCAAGTATTTTTTCAATATAATGGGTTTGGTTCAAGGCATATCCTTTTTCATGTTTTTCAACTTTGATTCCCAATATTGTATCTACCTCATTAAGTTCTTTCATTTTAAAAACTGAAGTTAGATACTTTTTGGTATCGATAATTCCTTTCATGTTGTTACTAGCAATTATCATGTCATCAACATATAAACATAATATCACTATGTAATCATTGGTTTTCTTACAATAAACACATTTATCAGCATTACTATGCCCAAAACCATTTGCCAGAATTGCCTCATCAAACTTCTTATGCCATTGCTTTGGAGCATACTTTGTTCTCATTTCCTGGTAGGACAAAACCTTCAGGCTGTTCCATATATACTTCCTCGGTTAAGTCACCATTCAAAAAAGTCGTTTTAACATCCATCTGATGAATGTACAGTTTATATATAGATGCCAACGCAAACAGAACTCTTATGGATGTGGTTCTTGCAACTGGAGCATAGGTATCAAAATAATCTATGCCTTCTTTTTGTCTAAAGCCTTTTGCTACTAGTCTTGCTTTGTAAGTTTGTATAGAACCATCTGTTCTATATTTCTTTCGAAACACCCATTTACACCCGATTGCCTTTGAACCGGGTGGAAGATCTACTAAAACCCAAGTCTTGTTGGATAGTATAGAATCCATCTCATCATTTATTGCTTCTTGCCAAAAAGCAGAATCTCGTGAAGTCATAGCTTCTTTAAATGTTTTAGGATCGTCATTAATAGCGAGTACCATAGGTGTAACTTCTATGACTTTTGATCTAGTAGCCTCAACCAAAAAAGTAATTGAATCAGAGGAAATGAAATCAGAACTCAAGTGTTTTTCTTTTCTAGTACGCTGACTTCTCCTAGGCTCACTTGGTTCACTATGTACTCTTTTTCCTCCACCAATGTTTTTAGAAGTTTCTTCTTCTATAGACTCAACTGTGCTATGTAGAAATTTATCTTCAAAGAATTCTACATGTATGGATTCCACTATCACATTGGATTCTAAATCCAGTAATCTATATGCTTTTGAGTTTTGTGCATAGCCAACGAATACACTTTTAATACCCCTTGGTCCTAACTTTGTCTTATGGGGATCTTGGACTTTGTAAAATGCTAAACACCCCCATACTTTAAAATAATTTAAGTTAGGTTTTCTTCCATTATTCCAAAGTTCATAAGGTGAAGCCCCAAATTTCTTAAAGGGCACTTTATTATAAATATGACATGCTGTCAACAAAGCTTCACCCCACAAGTAAAACGGTAATTTTGCATTCATAAGCATTGAATTAACCATATCTACCAAAGATCTATTTTTTCTTTCAGCCACCCCATTTTGTTGGGGTGTGTATGGGGCTGTTCGTTGGTGAATAATTCCATTATCCTCACAAAACTGATTGAAGATATCTGAAAAATATTCACCTCCTCTATCACTTCGAAGCACTTTAATTCTTTTTTCTTTCTGATTTTCAACTTCAGATTTAAATTCTTTGAATTTGTCAAATGCTTCATCCTTGGTTTTCAACAAGTATACATAAGTGTATCTTGTATGGTCGTCAATGAAAGTGATAAAATATCGCTTTCCTCCTCTTGTTAGTTGACCATTCAATTCACAAATATCGGAATGCACAAGTTCTAGCAAATCACTGTTTCTTTCAACTTTAGAAAATGGTTTTTTAGTCATCTTGGCTTCAACACAAATGTTACATTTTCTGAAATCGTTAACAGAATAGTTAATATAGCCATGTTTCGACATATACTTTAAGCAATTAAAATTTAAATGTCCTAATCTAGCATGCCATAAAGAACTAGGAGAATCAACAACATAAGCAACAGTAGCAATTTTATTAATTGACAACTTAAACATACCATCACATGAGTATCCCTTTCCTACGAATACTCCATTCTTAGATACAATAACTTTATCGGATTCTAGAACAACTTTAAATCCCTTCTTGCATAAAAGATTTGCAGAAACTAAGTTCTTTCTCAAGTCCGGAACATGGAGAACATTGACAAGGGTGAGTTTTTGGCCAGAAGTAAACTTCAATTCCACACTTCCCTTGCCTATAACCTTAGCCGAAGCATGATTTCCCATGAGGACTTCTTCAGGCTCTTTTAATTCATTATAGGACTTGAACAAATTCTTATCATTGCACACATGTACGGTAGCGCCAGAATCAAGCCACCAATCTGCAGATTTTGCCACAGAGGCCATATGAAGTTCTGTGATCATCGCAACAAATTCTTGTCCAGCATCTTCCACAACATTTGCTTTATTATTTCCAGAACCAGATTTGGAGTTCTTTTCTGCCTTTGCCTTGAATCGACAATCTTTGATAAGATGTCCTTTAATGCCACAATAAAAACAAGGCCGATTCTTAGATTTATTCTTGAAATCTTTCTTGTTTGGTTTCAAACTATTGTTTGAATTTCCTGAATTTCCAGAAGTTGGTTCTTTGGAAGAAATGTGATGAACTTTCGATCCTAAGATCGACTCATCTCTGACACGATTTTCACTTTCAATTTGCAAGTGAGTCAAGAACTTGTCAATAGAGAAACTATCTGATGAATGAAGAATTTTCCTTCTGTAATCATTCCAAGCGGGAGGAAGTTTTGACAGAATTGCTCCAACTTGTAGAGCATCAGGAATAGTAATCTGCAGTTCTCTCATTTGGGAAACCAGAATCTCCAATTCACGGATTTGATCCATGATTGGTATGTTATCAACAAACTTAAATTCAAAATATTTTAAGGCAAGAAAACGATCGGTACCTTCCTTCATGTGTTTGTATTTAGACTCAAGAGCAGACCATACCTCTTTTGGCGTCTTATAATTTCGGTACACATCATACAGCCTGTCGGTGAGGGCGTTTAGAATATAGCCCCTGCATAGCTTTTCATCCGTCTCACGCTTCGCTTTGTCTGCCGCAATTTTCTTTTTAACTTCCTCAGAGTCGGTAGGCTTAGAATCTGCAATTGGTTGCAGCGAAGGATCGAGCAAGTAGTGAAGATTCAAAGATAGCAGAAGCCATGTCATTCTGTCTTGCCACCTAGTATAATTTGTCCCATCAAACCTGATGGATTCCTTTCCGTGAATTTGAAGTTGGACATTGGATTTCAGATCTGTCTCCATTGCGGAAGATATTGTTTTCGATTTTTAAAATAACAGAGAGGACGGAAATAGAGAATGATCGAAAGCCTTGAGGCGTGTTAAACACTGTCCGAAAACAATATTTCCGTAGCACAGGAAATTTGTTCGCAGGATACAACAAGGCTCGAGATTTCTTGTGAGAGAGAAGGAGAAGAGATCAGTACATGTATATATACTGTGCGAAGAGAGCCGCATTTTATAGAGAAGATGGTATCGTTTGGGAAAAGGCACGTCTGTTCAGAAAGATGCAACTGTCGCGTATTCGAAATTTAAAAAATAAAATTCGAATTCTGGACCGAAGCGTCTTTGTACGAACAGTCAAGCCCCAAGATGCCCCAAGTGCCCAAGTGCCTATCTATGACTATTTAAATGTAAGCCCAATTAGTTAGCCCATCTCTTATTTATGGGCTTTACTCAATTTGTTTATCATATTGGACAAATCAATATATACTTTCAATTTCCATCTTCTTCTATCATGTGGGACATTTGAACTTCTCCACTATACACAAATTACATAACATTCCCCCACTAATTTGTGTATGATATTTTTTTTTCTTTGGATAAACGTTATCCATACAAAAAGGTATCTTTCGATTTGGACCTTTAATTAGTGTACATTAGTAAAAGTTTTAACGAAGTTGTAGGTGTCTGTAAAAGATTGAACCACAACTCTTATCGTAAAACCGAACAGATGACACAGACAAGTTTATCCACTAGATCTCACAAGATTCTCAACACAACCTTAGCACTATTATATACGGCCATGTGCTAATCCTGAATTTATGAACATTTATAAATGTAACACATACATTTATTGAAGCGGCACCACTTCTATGTTCAAATTTGTAAAACCTAATAAATGCAAACTCTGCATTATGCATTTACTCACAAACTAGCCATGATCAATAAATCATATATGGAACTGTGCTAGTTCTTTTAAGCGCTTATCAATAACTTGTTGTTACCCATTTAACTTGAAAACTAACATATTAGTCTGAAGTTGGGTTCCCGTCATTGGCGCTTAGGATTTTAAGTCCCATAAATTTTGTTGTACTTTGCACTAAGTCTCTAGCAAGTGCTTTTGTGAGAGGATCCGCTAAGTTTTCGCCGGATTTTACATATATGATGGTGATCACCCCCTTAGTAATTAAATCTCTCACAAACGTATGTCTTAAACTAATATGTCTAGATTTTCCATTGTAAACATCACTATATGCTCTAGACAATGTTGCTGAACTGTCGCAGTAAATAGAAATAGCAGATAACGAGTGTGGCCATAAATCAATGTCTAATAACAAGTCTCGTAACCATTCTGCTTCCTTAGCTGCGGCGCCAAGAGCTATGAATTATGATTCCATAGTTGAATGTGCTATACATGTTTGTTTCTTAGATGCCCAACTTATGGCTCCTCCCCCTAATGAGAATATCCATCCAGATGTTGATAAGCTCTCATTAGTACTAGACATCCAACTTGCATCGCAATACCCTTCTAGCACACTTGGATAATCAGCATAAACTAATTTCAATTCTTTTGTTCTTTTGAGATATCCAAGGATCCTATTAATTGCTTTCCAATGAAGTATGCTAGGTTTAGACGTAAATCTTGACATCATGTTAACAGCAAAAGCTATATCTGGCCTTGTGCAATATGTGACATACATAAGACATCCAATGGCACTAGCATATTCCAGTTGAGCAATGATTCGACCTTTATTTTCTTGCATTTTCACACTAGAATCAACTGGAGTACTAGCATCTTTGATATTAAGATGTTTGAACTTATCAAGTATTTTTTCAATATAATGGGTTTGGTTCAAGGCATATCCTTTTTCATGTTTTTCAACTTTGATTCCCAATATTGTATCTACCTCATTAAGGTCTTTCATTTTAAAAACTGAAGTTAGATACTTTTTGGTATCGATAATTCCTTTCATGTTGTTACTAGCAATTATCATGTCATCAACATATAAACATAATATCACTATGTAATCATTGGTTTTCTTACAATAAACACATTTATCAGCATTACTATGCCCAAAACCATTTGCCAGAATTGCCTCATCAAACTTCTTATGCCATAGCTTTGGAGCTTGCTTTAAGCCATATAATGACTTGACTAATTTGCATACTTTGTTCTCATTTCCTGGTAGGACAAAACCTTCAGGCTGTTCCATATATACTTCCTCGGTTAAGTCACCATTCAAAAAAGCCGTTTTAACATCCATCTGATGAATGTACAGTTTATATATAGATGCCAACGCAAACAGAACTCTTATGGATGTGGTTCTTGCAACTGGAGCATAGGTATCAAAATAATCTATGCCTTCTTTTTGTCTAAAGCCTTTTGCTACTAGTCTTGCTTTGTAAGTTTGTATAGAACCATCTGTTCTATATTTCTTTCGAAACACCCATTTACACCCGATTGCCTTTGAACCGGGTGGAAGATCTACTAAAACCCAAGTCTTGTTGGATAGTATAGAATCCATCTCATCATTTATTGCTTCTTGCCAAAAAGCAGAATCTCGTGAAGTCATAGCTTCTTTAAATGTTTTAGGATCGTCATTAATAGCGAGTACCATAGGTGTAACTTCTATGACTTTTGATCTAGTAGCCTCAACCAAAAAAGTAATTGAATCAGAGGAAATGAAATCAGAACTCAAGTGTTTTTCTTTTCTAGTACGCTGACTTCTCCTAGGCTCACTTGGTTCACTATGTACTCTTTTTCCTCCACCAATGTTTTTAGAAGTTTCTTCTTCTATAGACTCAACTGTGCTATGTAGAAATTTATCTTCAAAGAATTCTACATGTATGGATTCCACTATCACATTGGATTCTAAATCCAGTAATCTATATGCTTTTGAGTTTTGTGCATAGCCAACGAATACACTTTTAATACCCCTTGGTCCTAACTTTTTCTTATGGGGATCTTGGACTTTGTAAAATGCTAAACACCCCCATACTTTAAAATAATTTAAGTTAGGTTTTCTTCCATTATTCCAAAATTCATAAGGTGAAGCCCCAAATTTCTTAAAGGGCACTTTATTATAAATATGACATGCTGTCAACAAAGCTTCACCCCACAAGTAAAACGGTAATTTTGCATTCATAAGCATTGAATTAACCATATCTACCAAAGATCTATTTTTTCTTTCAGCCACCCCATTTTGTTGGGGTGTGTATGGGGCTGTTCGTTGGTGAATAATTCCATTATCCTCACAAAACTGATTGAAGATATCTGAAAAATATTCACCTCCTCTATCACTTCGAAGCACTTTAATTCTTTTTTCTTTCTGATTTTCAACTTCAGATTTAAATTCTTTGAATTTGTCAAATGCTTCATCCTTGGTTTTCAACAAGTATACATAAGTGTATCTTGTATGGTCGTCAATGAAAGTGATAAAATATCGCTTTCCTCCTCTTGTTAGTTGACCATTCAATTCACAAATATCGGAATGCACAAGTTCTAGCAAATCACTGTTTCTTTCAACTTTAGAAAATGGTTTTTTAGTCATCTTGGCTTCAACACAAATGTTACATTTTCTGAAATCGTTAACAGAATAGTTAATATAGCCATGTTTCAACATATACTTTAAGCAATTAAAATTTAAATGTCCTAATCTAGCATGCCATAAAGAACTAGGAGAATCAACAACATAAGCAACAGTAGCAATTTTATTAATTGACAACTTAAACATACCATCACATGAGTATCCCTTTCCTACGAATACTCCATTCTTAGATACAATAACTTTATCGGATTCTAGAACAACTTTAAATCCCTTCTTGCATAAAAGATTTGCAGAAACTAAGTTCTTTCTCAAGTCCGGAACATGGAGAACATTGACAAGGGTGAGTTTTTGGCCAGAAGTAAACTTCAATTCCACACTTCCCTTGCCTATAACCTTAGCCGAAGCATGATTTCCCATGAGGACTTCTTCAGGCTCTTTTAATTCATTATAGGACTTGAACAAATTCTTATCATTGCACACATGTACGGTAGCGCCAGAATCAAGCCACCAATCTGCAGATTTTGCCACAGAGGCCATATGAAGTTCTGTGATCATCGCAACAAATTCTTGTCCAGCATCTTCCACAACATTTGCTTTATTATTTCCAGAACCAGATTTGGAGTTCTTTTCTGCCTTTGCCTTGAATCGACAATCTTTGATAAGATGTCCTTTAATGCCACAATAAAAACAAGGCCGATTCTTAGATTTATTCTTGAAATCTTTCTTGTTTGGTTTCAAACTATTGTTTGAATTTCCTGAATTTCCAGAAGTTGGTACTTTGGAAGAAATGTGATGAACTTTCGATCCTAAGATCGACTCATCTCTGACACGATTTTCACTTTCAATTTGCAAGTGAGTCAAGAACTTGTCAATAGAGAAACTATCTGATGAATGAAGAATTTTCCTTCTGTAATCATTCCAAGCGGGAGGAAGTTTTGACAGAATTGCTCCAACTTGTAGAGCATCAGGAATAGTAATCTGCAGTTCTCTCATTTGGGAAACCAAAATCTCCAATTCACGGATTTGATCCATGAATGGTATGTTATCAACAAACTTAAATTCAAAATATTTTAAGGCAAGAAAACGATCGGTACCTTCCTTCATGTGTTTGTATTTAGACTCAAGAGCAGACCATACCTCTTTTGGCGTCTTATAATTTCGGTACACATCATACAGCCTGTCGGTGAGGGCGTTTAGAATATAGCCCCTGCATAGCTTTTCATCCGTCTCACGCTTCGCTTTGTCTGCCGCAATTTTCTTTTTAACTTCCTCAGAGTCGGTAGGCTTAGAATCTGCAATTGGTTGCAGCGAAGGATCGAGCAAGTAGTGAAGATTCAAAGATAGCAGAAGCCATGTCATTCTGTCTTGCCACCTAGTATAATTTGTCCCATCAAACCTGATGGATTCCTTTCCGTGAATTTGAAGTTGGACATTGGATTTCAGATCTGTCTCCATTGCGGAAGATATTGTTTTCGATTTTTAAAATAACAGAGAGGACGGAAATAGAGAATGATCGAAAGCCTTGAGGCGTGTTAAACACTGTCCGAAAACAATATTTCCGTAGCACAGGAAATTTGTTCGCAGGATACAACAAGGCTCGAGATTTCTTGTGAGAGAGAAGGAGAAGAGATCAGTACATGTATATATACTGTGCGGAGAGAGCCGCATTTTATAGAGAAGATGGTATCGTTTGGGAAAAGGCACGTCTGTTCAGAAAGATGCAACTGTCGCGTATTCGAAATTTAAAAAATAAAATTCGAATTCTGGACCGAAGCGTCTTTGTACGAACAGTCAAGCCCCAAGATGCCCCAAGTGCCCAAGTGCCTATCTATGACTATTTAAATGTAAGCCCAATTAGTTAGCCCATCTCTTATTTATGGGCTTTACTCAATTTGTTTATCATATTGGACAAAACAATATATACTTTCAATTTCCATCTTCTTCTATCATGTGGGACATTTGAACTTCTCCACTATACACAAATTACATAACATTCCCCCACTAATTTGTGTATGATAATTTTTTTTTCTTTGGATAAACGTTATCCATACAAAAAGGTATCTTTCGATTTGGACCTTTAATTAGTGTACATTAGTAAAAGTTTTAACGAAGTTGTAGGTGTCTGTAAAAGATTGAACCACAACTCTTATCGTAAAACCGAACAGATGACACAGACAAGTTTATCCACTAGATCTCACAAGATTCTCAACACAACCTTAGCACTATTATATACGGCCATGTGCTAATCCTGAATTTATGAACATTTATAAATGTAACACATACATTTATTAAAGCGGCACCACTTCTATGTTCAAATTTGTAAAACCTAATAAATGCAAACTCTGCATTATGCATTTACTCACAAACTAGCCATGATCAATAAATCATATATGGAACTGTGCTAGTTCTTTTAAGCGCTTATCAATAACTTGTTGTTACCCATTTAACTTGAAAACTAAAATATTAGTCTGAAGTTGGGTTCCCGTCATTGGCGCTTAGGATTTTAAGTCCCATAAATTTTGTTGTACTTTGCACTAAGTCTCTAGCAAGAGCTTTTGTGAGAGGATCCGCTAAGTTTTCGCCGGATTTTACATTTATGATGGTGATCACCCCCTTAGTAATTAAATCTCTCACAAACGTATGTCTTAAACTAATATGTCTAGATTTTCCATTGTAAACATCACTATATGCTCTAGACAATGTTGCTGAACTGTCGCAGTAAATAGAAATAGCAGATAACGAGTGTGGCCATAAATCAATGTCTAATAACAAGTCTCGTAACCATTCTGCTTCCTTAGCTGCGGCGCCAAGAGCTATGAATTATGATTCCATAGTTGAATGTGCTATACATGTTTGTTTCTTAGATGCCCAACTTATGGCTCCTCCCCCTAATGAGAATATCCATCCAGATGTTGATAAGCTCTCATTAGTACTAGACATCCAACTTGCATCGCAATACCCTTCTAGCACACTTGGATAATCAGCATAAACTAATTTCAATTCTTTTGTTCTTTTGAGATATCCAAGGATCCTATTAATTGCTTTCCAATGAAGTATGCTAGGTTTAGACGTAAATCTTGACATCATGTTAACAGCAAAAGCTATATCTGGCCTTGTGCAATATGTGACATACATAAGACATCCAATGGCACTGGCATATTCCAGTTGAGCAATGATTCGACCTTTATTTTCTTGCATTTTCACACTAGAATCAACTGGAGTACTAGCATCTTTGATATTAAGATGTTTGAACTTATCAAGTATTTTTTCAATATAATGGGTTTGGTTCAAGGCATATCCTTTTTCATGTTTTTCAACTTTGATTCCCAATATTGTATCTACCTCATTAAGGTCTTTCATTTTAAAAACTGAAGTTAGATACTTTTTGGTATCGATAATTCCTTTCATGTTGTTACTAGCAATTATCATGTCATCAACATATAAACATAATATCACTATGTAATCATTGGTTTTCTTATAATAAACACATTTATCAGCATTACTATGCCCAAAACCATTTGCCAGAATTGCCTCATCAAACTTCTTATGCCATTGCTTTGGAGCTTGCTTTAAGCCATATAATGACTTGACTAATTTGCATACTTTGTTCTCATTTCCTGGTAGGACAAAACCTTCAGGCTGTTCCATATATACTTCCTCGGTTAAGTCACCATTCAAAAAAGCCGTTTTAACATCCATCTGATGAATGTACAGTTTATATATAGATGCCAACGCAAACAGAACTCTTATGGATGTGGTTCTTGCAACTGGAGCATAGGTATCAAAATAATCTATGCCTTCTTTTTGTCTAAAGCCTTTTGCTACTAGTCTTGCTTTGTAAGTTTGTATAGAACCATCTGTTCTATATTTCTTTCGAAACACCCATTTACACCCGATTGCCTTTGAACCGGGTGGAAGATCTACTAAAACCCAAGTCTTGTTGGATAGTATAGAATCCATCTCATCATTTATTGCTTCTTGCCAAAAAGCAGAATCTCGTGAAGTCATAGCTTCTTTAAATGTTTTAGGATCGTCATTAATAGCGAGTACCATAGGTGTAACTTCTATGACTTTTGATCTAGTAGCCTCAACCAAAAAAGTAATTGAATCAGAGGAAATGAAATCAGAACTCAAGTGTTTTTCTTTTCTAGTACGCTGACTTCTCCTAGGCTCACTTGGTTCACTATGTACTCTTTTTCCTCCACCAATGTTTTTAGAAGTTTCTTCTTCTATAGACTCAACTGTGCTATGTAGAAATTTATCTTCAAAGAATTCTACATGTATGGATTCCACTATCACATTGGATTCTAAATCCAGTAATCTATATGCTTTTGAGTTTTGTGCATAGCCAACGAATACACTTTTAATACCCCTTGGTCCTAACTTTGTCTTATGGGGATCTTGGACTTTGTAAAATGCTAAACAGCCCCATACTTTAAAATAATTTAAGTTAGGTTTTCTTCCATTATTCCAAAGTTCATAAGGTGAAGCCCCAAATTTCTTAAAGGGCACTTTATTATAAATATGACATGCTGTCAACAAAGCTTCACCCCACAAGTAAAACGGTAATTTTGCATTCATAAGCATTGAATTAACCATATCTACCAAAGATCTATTTTTTCTTTCAGCCACCCCATTTTGTTGGGGTGTGTATGGGGCTGTTCGTTGGTGAATAATTCCATTATCCTCACAAAACTGATTGAAGATATCTGAAAAATATTCACCTCCTCTATCACTTCGAAGCACTTTAATTCTTTTTTCTTTCTGATTTTCAACTTCAGATTTAAATTCTTTGAATTTGTCAAATGCTTCATCCTTGGTTTTCAACAAGTATACATAAGTGTATCTTGTATGGTCGTCAATGAAAGTGATAAAATATCGCTTTCCTCCTCTTGTTAGTTGACCATTCAATTCACAAATATCGGAATGCACAAGTTCTAGCAAATCACTGTTTCTTTCAACTTTAGAAAATGGTTTTTTAGTCATCTTGGCTTCAACACAAATGTTACATTTTCTGAAATCGTTAACAGAATAGTTAATATAGCCATGTTTCGACATATACTTTAAGCAATTAAAATTTAAATGTCCTAATCTAGCATGCCATAAAGAACTAGGAGAATCAACAACATAAGCAACAGTAGCAATTTTATTAATTGACAACTTAAACATACCATCACATGAGTATCCCTTTCCTACGAATACTCCATTCTTAGATACAATAACTTTATCGGATTCTAGAACAACTTTAAATCCCTTCTTGCATAAAAGATTTGCAGAAACTAAGTTCTTTCTCAAGTCCGGAACATGGAGAACATTGACAAGGGTGAGTTTTTGGCCAGAAGTAAACTTCAATTCCACACTTCCCTTGCCTATAACCTTAGCCGAAGCATGATTTCCCATGAGGACTTCTTCAGGCTCTTTTAATTCATTATAGGACTTGAACAAATTCTTATCATTGCACACATGTACGGTAGCGCCAGAATCAAGCCACCAATCTGCAGATTTTGCCACAGAGGCCATATGAAGTTCTGTGATCATCGCAACAAATTCTTGTCCAGCATCTTCCACAACATTTGCTTTATTATTTCCAGAACCAGATTTGGAGTTCTTTTCTGCCTTTGCCTTGAATCAACAATCTTTGATAAGATGTCCTTTAATGCCACAATAAAAACAAGGCCGATTCTTAGATTTATTCTTGAAATCTTTCTTGTTTGGTTTCAAACTATTGTTTGAATTTCCTGAATTTCCAGAAGTTGGTTCTTTGGAAGAAATGTGATGAACTTTCGATCCTAAGATCGACTCATCTCTGACACGATTTTCACTTTCAATTTGCAAGTGAGTCAAGAACTTGTCAATAGAGAAACTATCTGATGAATGAAGAATTTTCCTTCTGTAATCATTCCAAGCGGGAGGAAGTTTTGACAGAATTGCTCCAACTTGTAGAGCATCAGGAATAGTAATCTGCAGTTCTCTCATTTGGGAAACCAGAATCTCCAATTCACGGATTTGATCCATGAATGGTATGTTATCAACAAACTTAAATTCAAAATATTTTAAGGCAAGAAAACGATCGGTACCTTCCTTCATGTGTTTGTATTTAGACTCAAGAGCAGACCATACCTCTTTTGGCGTCTTATAATTTCGGTACACATCATACAGCCTGTCGGTGAGGGCGTTTAGAATATAGCCCCTGCATAGCTTTTCATCCGTCTCACGCTTCGCTTTGTCTGCCGCAATTTTCTTTTTAACTTCCTCAGAGTCGGTAGGCTTAGAATCTGCAATTGGTTGCAGCGAAGGATCGAGCAAGTAGTGAAGATTCAAAGATAGCAGAAGCCATGTCATTCTGTCTTGCCACCTAGTATAATTTGTCCCATCAAACCTGATGGATTCCTTTCCGTGAATTTGAAGTTGGACATTGGATTTCAGATCTGTCTCCATTGCGGAAGATATTGTTTTCGATTTTTAAAATAACAAAGAGGACGGAAATAGAGAATGATCGAAAGCCTTGAGGCGTGTTAAACACTGTCCGAAAACAATATTTCCGTAGCACAGGAAATTTGTTCGCAGGATACAACAAGGCTCGAGATTTCTTGTGAGAGAGAAGGAGAAGAGATCAGTACATGTATATATACTGTGCGGAGAGAGCCGCATTTTATAGAGAAGATGGTATCGTTTGGGAAAAGGCACGTCTGTTCAGAAAGATGCAACTGTCGCGTATTCGAAATTTAAAAAATAAAATTCGAATTCTGGACCGAAGCGTCTTTGTACGAACAGTCAAGCCCCAAGATGCCCCAAGTGCCCAAGTGCCTATCTATGACTATTTAAATGTAAGCCCAATTAGTTAGCCCATCTCTTATTTATGGGCTTTACTCAATTTGTTTATCATATTGGACAAAACAATATATACTTTCAATTTCAATCTTCTTCTATCATGTGGGACATTTGAACTTCTCCACTATACACAAATTACATAACATTCCCCCACTAATTTGTGTATGATAATTTTTTTTTTCTTTGGATAAACGTTATCCATACAAAAAGGTATCTTTCGATTTGGACCTTTAATTAGTGTACATTAGTAAAAGTTTTAACGAAGTTGTAGGTGTCTGTAAAAGATTGAACCACAACTCTTATCGTAAAACCGAACAGATGACACAGACAAGTTTATCCACTAGATCTCACAAGATTCTCAACACAACCTTAGCACTATTATATACGGCCATGTGCTAATCCTGAATTTATGAACATTTATAAATGTAACACATACATTTATTAAAGCGGCACCACTTCTATGTTCAAATTTGTAAAACCTAATAAATGCAAACTCTGCATTATGCATTTACTCACAAACTAGCCATGATCAATAAATCATATATGGAACTGTGCTAGTTCTTTTAAGCGCTTATCAATAACTTGTTGTTACCCATTTAACTTGAAAACTAAAATATTAGTCTGAAGTTGGGTTCCCGTCATTGGCGCTTAGGATTTTAAGTCCCATAAATTTTGTTGTACTTTGCACTAAGTCTCTAGCAAGAGCTTTTGTGAGAGGATCCGCTAAGTTTTCGCCGGATTTTACATTTATGATGGTGATCACCCCCTTAGTAATTAAATCTCTCACAAACGTATGTCTTAAACTAATATGTCTAGATTTTCCATTGTAAACATCACTATATGCTCTAGACAATGTTGCTGAACTGTCGCAGTAAATAGAAATAGCAGATAACGAGTGTGGCCATAAATCAATGTCTAATAACAAGTCTCGTAACCATTCTGCTTCCTTAGCTGCGGCGCCAAGAGCTATGAATTATGATTCCATAGTTGAATGTGCTATACATGTTTGTTTCTTAGATGCCCAACTTATGGCTCCTCCCCCTAATGAGAATATCCATCCAGATGTTGATAAGCTCTCATTAGTACTAGACATCCAACTTGCATCGCAATACCCTTCTAGCACACTTGGATAATCAGCATAAACTAATTTCAATTCTTTTGTTCTTTTGAGATATCCAAGGATCCTATTAATTGCTTTCCAATGAAGTATGCTAGGTTTAGACGTAAATCTTGACATCATGTTAACAGCAAAAGCTATATCTGGCCTTGTGCAATATGTGACATACATAAGACATCCAATGGCACTGGCATATTCCAGTTGAGCAATGATTCGACCTTTATTTTCTTGCATTTTCACACTAGAATCAACTGGAGTACTAGCATCTTTGATATTAAGATGTTTGAACTTATCAAGTATTTTTTCAATATAATGGGTTTGGTTCAAGGCATATCCTTTTTCATGTTTTTCAACTTTGATTCCCAATATTGTATCTACCTCATTAAGGTCTTTCATTTTAAAAACTGAAGTTAGATACTTTTTGGTATCGATAATTCCTTTCATGTTGTTACTAGCAATTATCATGTCATCAACATATAAACATAATATCACTATGTAATCATTGGTTTTCTTACAATAAACACATTTATCAGCATTACTATGCCCAAAACCATTTGCCAGAATTGCCTCATCAAACTTCTTATGCCATTGCTTTGGAGCTTGCTTTAAGCCATATAATGACTTGACTAATTTGCATACTTTGTTCTCATTTCCTGGTAGGACAAAACCTTCAGGCTGTTCCATATATACTTCCTCGGTTAAGTCACCATTCAAAAAAGCCGTTTTAACATCCATCTGATGAATGTATAGTTTATATATAGATGCCAACGCAAACAGAACTCTTATGGATGTGGTTCTTGCAACTGGAGCATAGGTATCAAAATAATCTATGCCTTCTTTTTGTCTAAAGCCTTTTGCTACTAGTCTTGCTTTGTAAGTTTGTATAGAACCATCTGTTCTATATTTCTTTCGAAACACCCATTTACACCCGATTGCCTTTGAACCGGGGGAAGATCTACTAAAACCCAAGTCTTGTTGGATAGTATAGAATCCATCTCATCATTTATTGCTTCTTGCCAAAAAGCAGAATCTCGTGAAGTCATAGCTTCTTTAAATGTTTTAGGATCGTCATTAATAGCGAGTACCATAGGTGTAACTTCTATGACTTTTGATCTAGTAGCCTCAACCAAAAAAGTAATTGAATCAGAGGAAATGAAATCAGAACTCAAGTGTTTTTCTTTTCTAGTACGCTGACTTCTCCTAGGCTCACTTGGTTCACTATGTACTCTTTTTCCTCCACCAATGTTTTTAGAAGTTTCTTCTTCTATAGACTCAACTGTGCTATGTAGAAATTTATCTTCAAAGAATTCTACATGTATGGATTCCACTATCACATTGGATTCTAAATCCAGTAATCTATATGCTTTTGAGTTTTGTGCATAGCCAACGAATACACTTTTAATACCCCTTGGTCCTAACTTTGTCTTATGGGGATCTTGGACTTTGTAAAATGCTAAACACCCCCATACTTTAAAATAATTTAAGTTAGGTTTTCTTCCATTATTCCAAAGTTCATAAGGTGAAGCCCCAAATTTCTTAAAGGGCACTTTATTATAAATATGACATGCTGTCAACAAAGCTTCACCCCACAAGTAAAACGGTAATTTTGCATTCATAAGCATTGAATTAACCATATCTACCAAAGATCTATTTTTTCTTTCAGCCACCCCATTTTGTTGGGGTGTGTATGGGGCTGTTCGTTGGTGAATAATTCCATTATCCTCACAAAACTGATTGAAGATATCTGAAAAATATTCACCTCCTCTATCACTTCGAAGCACTTTAATTCTTTTTTCTTTCTGATTTTCAACTTCAGATTTAAATTCTTTGAATTTGTCAAATGCTTCATCCTTGGTTTTCAACAAGTATACATAAGTGTATCTTGTATGGTCGTCAATGAAAGTGATAAAATATCGCTTTCCTCCTCTTGTTAGTTGACCATTCAATTCACAAATATCGGAATGCACAAGTTCTAGCAAATCACTGTTTCTTTCAACTTTAGAAAATGGTTTTTTAGTCATCTTGGCTTCAACACAAATGTTACATTTTCTGAAATCGTTAACAGAATAGTTAATATAGCCATGTTTCGACATATACTTTAAGCAATTAAAATTTAAATGTCCTAATCTAGCATGCCATAAAGAACTAGGAGAATCAACAACATAAGCAACAGTAGCAATTTTATTAATTGACAACTTAAACATACCATCACATGAGTATCCCTTTCCTACGAATACTCCATTCTTAGATACAATAACTTTATCGGATTCTAGAACAACTTTAAATCCCTTCTTGCATAAAAGATTTGCAGAAACTAAGTTCTTTCTCAAGTCCGGAACATGGAGAACATTGACAAGGGTGAGTTTTTGGCCAGAAGTAAACTTCAATTCCACACTTCCCTTGCCTATAACCTTAGCCGAAGCATGATTTCCCATGAGGACTTCTTCAGGCTCTTTTAATTCATTATAGGACTTGAACAAATTCTTATCATTGCACACATGTACGGTAGCGCCAGAATCAAGCCACCAATCTGCAGATTTTGCCACAGAGGCCATATGAAGTTCTGTGATCATCGCAACAAATTCTTGTCCAGCATCTTCCACAACATTTGCTTTATTATTTCCAGAACCAGATTTGGAGTTCTTTTCTGCCTTTGCCTTGAATCGACAATCTTTGATAAGATGTCCTTTAATGCCACAATAAAAACAAGGCCGATTCTTAGATTTATTCTTGAAATCTTTCTTGTTTGGTTTCAAACTATTGTTTGAATTTCCTGAATTTCCAGAAGTTGGTTCTTTGGAAGAAATGTGATGAACTTTCGATCCTAAGATCGACTCATCTCTGACACGATTTTCACTTTCAATTTGCAAGTGAGTCAAGAACTTGTCAATAGAGAAACTATCTGATGAATGAAGAATTTTCCTTCTGTAATCATTCCAAGCGGGAGGAAGTTTTGACAGAATTGCTCCAACTTGTAGAGCATCAGGAATAGTAATCTGCAGTTCTCTCATTTGGGAAACCAGAATCTCCAATTCACGGATTTGATCCATGATTGGTATGTTATCAACAAACTTAAATTCAAAATATTTTAAGGCAAGAAAACGATCGGTACCTTCCTTCATGTGTTTGTATTTAGACTCAAGAGCAGACCATACCTCTTTTGGCGTCTTATAATTTCGGTACACATCATACAGCCTGTCGGTGAGGGCGTTTAGAATATAGCCCCTGCATAGCTTTTCATCCGTCTCACGCTTCGCTTTGTCTGCCGCAATTTTCTTTTTAACTTCCTCAGAGTCGGTAGGCTTAGAATCTGCAATTGGTTGCAGCGAAGGATCGAGCAAGTAGTGAAGATTCAAAGATAGCAGAAGCCATGTCATTCTGTCTTGCCACCTAGTATAATTTGTCCCATCAAACCTGTCAAGCCTGATGGATTCCTTTCCGTGAATTTGAAGTTGGACATTGGATTTCAGATCTGTCTCCATTGCGGAAGATATTGTTTTCGATTTTTAAAATAACAGAGAGGACGGAAATAGAGAATGATCGAAAGCCTTGAGGCGTGTTAAACACTGTCCGAAAACAATATTTCCGTAGCACAGGAAATTTGTTCGCAGGATACAACAAGGCTCGAGATTTCTTGTGAGAGAAAAGGAGAAGAGATCAGTACATGTATATATACTGTGCGGAGAGAGCCGCATTTTATAGAGAAGATGGTATCGTTTGGGAAAAGGCACGTCTGTTCAGAAAGATGCAACTGTCGCGTATTCGAAATTTAAAAAATAAAATTCGAATTCTGGACCGAAGCGTCTTTGTACGAACAGTCAAGCCCCAAGATGCCCCAAGTGCCCAAGTGCCTATCTATGACTATTTAAATGTAAGCCCAATTAGTTAGCCCATCTCTTATTTATGGGCTTTACTCAATTTGTTTATCATATTGGACAAAACAATATATACTTTCAATTTCCATCTTCTTCTATCATGTGGGACATTTGAACTTCTCCACTATACACAAATTACATAACATTCCCCCACTAATTTGTGTATGATACTTTTTCTTTTTTTTTCTTTGGATAAACGTTATCCATACAAAAAGGTATCTTTCGATTTGGACCTTTAATTAGTGTACATTAGTAAAAGTTTTAACGAAGTTGTAGGTGTCTGTAAAAGATTGAACCACAACTCTTATCGTAAAACCGAACAGATGACACAGACAAGTTTATCCACTAGATCTCACAAGATTCTCAACACAACCTTAGCACTATTATATACGGCCATGTGCTAATCCTGAATTTATGAACATTTATAAATGTAACACATACATTTATTGAAGCGGCACCACTTCTATGTTCAAATTTGTATAACCTAATAAATGCAAACTCTGCATTATGCATTTACTCACAAACTAGCCATGATCAATAAATCATATATGGAACTGTGCTAGTTCTTTTAAGCGCTTATCAATAACTTGTTGTTACCCATTTAACTTGAAAACTAACATATTAGTCTGAAGTTGGGTTCCCGTCATTGGCGCTTAGGATTTTAAGTCCCATAAATTTTGTTGTACTTTGCACTAAGTCTCTAGCAAGTGCTTTTGTGAGAGGATCCGCTAAGTTTTCGCCGGATTTTACATATATGATGGTGATCACCCCCTTAGTAATTAAATCTCTCACAAACGTATGTCTTAAACTAATATGTCTAGATTTTCCATTGTAAACATCACTATATGCTCTAGACAATGTTGCTGAACTGTCGCAGTAAATAGAAATAGCAGATAACGAGTGTGGCCATAAATCAATGTCTAATAACAAGTCTCGTAACCATTCTGCTTCCTTAGCTGCGGCGCCAAGAGCTATGAATTATGATTCCATAGTTGAATGTGCTATACATGTTTGTTTCTTAGATGCCCAACTTATGGCTCCTCCCCCTAATGAGAATATCCATCCAGATGTTGATAAGCTCTCATTAGTACTAGACATCCAACTTGCATCGCAATACCCTTCTAGCACACTTGGATAATCAGCATAAACTAATTTCAATTCTTTTGTTCTTTTGAGATATCCAAGGATCCTATTAATTGCTTTCCAATGAAGTATGCTAGGTTTAGACGTAAATCTTGACATCATGTTAACAGCAAAAGCTATATCTGGCCTTGTGCAATATGTGACATACATAAGACATCCAATGGCACTGGCATATTCCAGTTGAGCAATGATTCGACCTTTATTTTCTTGCATTTTCACACTAGAATCAACTGGAGTACTAGCATCTTTGATATTAAGATGTTTGAACTTATCAAGTATTTTTTCAATATAATGGGTTTGGTTCAAGGCATATCCTTTTTCATGTTTTTCAACTTTGATTCCCAATATTGTATCTACCTCATTAAGATCTTTCATTTTAAAAACTGAAGTTAGATACTTTTTGGTATCGATAATTCCTTTCATGTTGTTACTAGCAATTATCATGTCATCAACATATAAACATAATATCACTATGTAATCATTGGTTTTCTTACAATAAACACATTTATCAGCATTACTATGCCCAAAACCATTTGCCAGAATTGCCTCATCAAACTTCTTATGCCATTGCTTTGGAGCTTGCTTTAAGCCATATAATGACTTGACTAATTTGCATACTTTGTTCTCATTTCCTGGTAGGACAAAACCTTCAGGCTGTTCCATATATACTTCCTCGGTTAAGTCACCATTCAAAAAAGCCGTTTTAACATCCATCTGATGAATGTACAGTTTATATATAGATGCCAACGCAAACAGAACTCTTATGGATGTGGTTCTTGCAACTGGAGCATAGGTATCAAAATAATCTATGCCTTCTTTTTGTCTAAAGCCTTTTGCTACTAGTCTTGCTTTGTAAGTTTGTATAGAACCATCTGTTCTATATTTCTTTCGAAACACCCATTTACACCCGATTGCCTTTGAACCGGGTGGAAGATCTACTAAAACCCAAGTCTTGTTGGATAGTATAGAATCCATCTCATCATTTATTGCTTCTTGCCAAAAAGCAGAATCTCGTGAAGTCATAGCTTCATTAAATGTTTTAGGATCGTCATTAATAGCGAGTACCATAGGTGTAACTTCTATGACTTTTGATCTAGTAGCCTCAACCAAAAAAGTAATTGAATCAGAGGAAATGAAATCAGAACTCAAGTGTTTTTCTTTTCTAGTACGCTGACTTCTCCTAGGCTCACTTGGTTCACTATGTACTCTTTTTCCTCCACCAATGTTTTTAGAAGTTTCTTCTTCTATAGACTCAACTGTGCTATGTAGAAATTTATCTTCAAAGAATTCTACATGTATGGATTCCACTATCACATTGGATTCTAAATCCAGTAATCTATATGCTTTTGAGTTTTGTGCATAGCCAACGAATACACTTTTAATACCCCTTGGTCCTAACTTTGTCTTATGGGGATCTTGGACTTTGTAAAATGCTAAACACCCCCATACTTTAAAATAATTTAAGTTAGGTTTTCTTCCATTATTCCAAAGTTCATAAGGTGAAGCCCCAAATTTCTTAAAGGGCACTTTATTATAAATATGACATGCTGTCAACAAAGCTTCACCCCACAAGTAAAACGGTAATTTTGCATTCATAAGCATTGAATTAACCATATCTACCAAAGATCTATTTTTTCTTTCAGCCACCCCATTTTGTTGGGGTGTGTATGGGGCTGTTCGTTGGTGAATAATTCCATTATCCTCACAAAACTGATTGAAGATATCTGAAAAATATTCACCTCCTCTATCACTTCGAAGCACTTTAATTCTTTTTTCTTTCTGATTTTCAACTTCAGATTTAAATTCTTTGAATTTGTCAAATGCTTCATCCTTGGTTTTCAACAAGTATACATAAGTGTATCTTGTATGGTCGTCAATGAAAGTGATAAAATATCGCTTTCCTCCTCTTGTTAGTTGACCATTCAATTCACAAATATCGGAATGCACAAGTTCTAGCAAATCACTGTTTCTTTCAACTTTAGAAAATGGTTTTTTAGTCATCTTGGCTTCAACACAAATGTTACATTTTCTGAAATCGTTAACAGAATAGTTAATATAGCCATGTTTCGACATATACTTTAAGCAATTAAAATTTAAATGTCCTAATCTAGCATGCCATAAAGAACTAGGAGAATCAACAACATAAGCAACAGTAGCAATTTTATTAATTGACAACTTAAACATACCATCACATGAGTATCCCTTTCCTACGAATACTCCATTCTTAGATACAATAACTTTATCGGATTCTAGAACAACTTTAAATCCCTTCTTGCATAAAAGATTTGCAGAAACTAAGTTCTTTCTCAAGTCCGGAACATGGAGAACATTGACAAGGGTGAGTTTTTGGCCAGAAGTAAACTTCAATTCCACACTTCCCTTGCCTATAACCTTAGCCGAAGCATGATTTCCCATGAGGACTTCTTCAGGCTCTTTTAATTCATTATAGGACTTGAACAAATTCTTATCATTGCACACACGTACGGTAGCGCCAGAATCAAGCCACCAATCTGCAGATTTTGCCACAGAGGCCATATGAAGTTCTGTTATCATCGCAACAAATTCTTGTCCAGCATCTTCCACAACATTTGCTTTATTATTTCCAGAACCAGATTTGGAGTTCTTTTCTGCCTTTGCCTTGAATCGACAATCTTTGATAAGATGTCCTTTAATGCCACAATAAAAACAAGGCCGATTCTTAGATTTATTCTTGAAATCTTTCTTGTTTGGTTTCAAACTATTGTTTGAATTTCCTGAATTTCCAGAAGTTGGTTCTTTGGAAGAAATGTGATGAACTTTCGATCCTAAGATCGACTCATCTCTGACACGATTTTCACTTTCAATTTGCAAGTGAGTCAAGAACTTGTCAATAGAGAAACTATCTGATGAATGAAGAATTTTCCTTCTGTAATCATTCCAAGCGGGAGGAAGTTTTGACAGAATTGCTCCAACTTGTAGAGCATCAGGAATAGTAATCTGCAGTTCTCTCATTTGGGAAACCAGAATCTCCAATTCACGGATTTGATCCATGATTGGTATGTTATCAACAAACTTAAATTCAAAATATTTTAAGGCAAGAAAACGATCGGTACCTTCCTTCATGTGTTTGTATTTAGACTCAAGAGCAGACCATACCTCTTTTGGCGTCTTATAATTTCGGTACACATCATACAGCCTGTCGGTGAGGGCGTTTAGAATATAGCCCCTGCATAGCTTTTCATCCGTCTCACGCTTCGCTTTGTCTGCCGCAATTTTCTTTTTAACTTCCTCAGAGTCGGTAGGCTTAGAATCTGCAATTGGTTGCAGCGAAGGATCGAGCAAGTAGTGAAGATTCAAAGATAGCAGAAGCCATGTCATTCTGTCTTGCCACCTAGTATAATTTGTCCCATCAAACCTGTCAAGCCTGATGGATTCCTTTCCGTGAATTTGAAGTTGGACATTGGATTTCAGATCTGTCTCCATTGCGGAAGATATTGTTTTCGATTTTTAAAATAACAGAGAGGACGGAAATAGAGAATGATCGAAAGCCTTGAGGCGTGTTAAACACTGTCCGAAAACAATATTTCCGTAGCACAGGAAATTTGTTCGCAGGATACAACAAGGCTCGAGATTTCTTGTGAGAGAGAAGGAGAAGAGATCAGTACATGTATATATACTGTGCGGAGAGAGCCGCATTTTATAGAGAAGATGGTATCGTTTGGGAAAAGGCACGTCTGTTCAGAAAGATGCAACTGTCGCGTATTCGAAATTTAAAAAATAAAATTCGAATTCTGGACCGAAGCGTCTTTGTACGAACAGTCAAGCCCCAAGATGCCCCAAGTGCCCAAGTGCCTATCTATGACTATTAAAATGTAAGCCCAATTAGTTAGCCCATCTCTTATTTATGGGCTTTACTCAATTTGTTTATCATATTGGACAAAACAATATATACTTTCAATTTCCATCTTCTTCTATCATGTGGGACATTTGAACTTCTCCACTATACACAAATTACATAACATTCACCCACTAATTTGTGTATGATATTTTTTTTTTTCTTTGGATAAACGTTATCCATACAAAAAGGTATCTTTCGATTTGGACCTTTAATTAGTGTACATTAGTAAAAGTTTTAACGAAGTTGTAGGTGTCTGTAAAAGATTGAACCACAACTCTTATCGTAAAACCGAACAGATGACACAGACAAGTTTATCCACTAGATCTCACAAGATTCTCAACACAACCTTAGCACTATTATATACGGCCATGTGCTAATCCTGAATTTATGAACATTTATAAATGTAACACATACATTTATTGAAGCGGCACCACTTCTATGTTCAAATTTGTAAAACCTAATAAATGCAAACTCTGCATTATGCATTTACTCACAAACTAGCCATGATCAATAAATCATATATGGAACTGTGCTAGTTCTTTTAAGCGCTTATCAATAACTTGTTGTTACCCATTTAACTTGAAAACTAACATATTAGTCTGAAGTTGGGTTCCCGTCATTGGCGCTTAGGATTTTAAGTCCCATAAATTTTGTTGTACTTTGCACTAAGTCTCTAGCAAGTGCTTTTGTGAGAGGATCCGCTAAGTTTTCGCCGGATTTTACATATATGATGGTGATCACCCCCTTAGTAATTAAATCTCTCACAAACGTATGTCTTAAACTAATATGTCTAGATTTTCCATTGTAAACATCACTATATGCTCTAGACAATGTTGCTGAACTGTCGCAGTAAATAGAAATAGCAGATAACGAGTGTGGCCATAAATCAATGTCTAATAACAAGTCTCGTAACCATTCTGCTTCCTTAGCTGCGGCGCCAAGATCTATGAATTATGATTCCATAGTTGAATGTGCTATACATGTTTGTTTCTTAGATGCCCAACTTATGGCTCCTCCCCCTAATGAGAATATCCATCCAGATGTTGATAAGCTCTCATTAGTACTGGACATCCAACTTGCATCGCAATACCCTTCTAGCACACTTGGATAATCAGCATAAACTAATTTCAATTCTTTTGTTCTTTTGAGATATCCAAGGATCCTATTAATTGCTTTCCAATGAAGTATGCTAGGTTTAGACGTAAATCTTGACATCATGTTAACAGCAAAAGCTATATCTGGCCTTGTGCAATATGTGACATACATAAGACATCCAATGGCACTGGCATATTCCAGTTGAGCAATGATTCGACCTTTATTTTCTTGCATTTTCACACTAGAATCAACTGGAGTACTAGCATCTTTGATATTAAGATGTTTGAACTTATCAAGTATTTTTTCAATATAATGGGTTTGGTTCAAGGCATATCCTTTTTCATGTTTTTCAACTTTGATTCCCAATATTGTATCTACCTCATTAAGGTCTTTCATTTTAAAAACTGAAGTTAGATACTTTTTGGTATCGATAATTCCTTTCATGTTGTTACTAGCAATTATCATGTCATCAACATATAAACATAATATCACTATGTAATCATTGGTTTTCTTACAATAAACACATTTATCAGCATTACTATGCCCAAAACCATTTGCCAGAATTGCCTCATCAAACTTCTTATGCCATTGCTTTGGAGCTTGCTTTAAGCCATATAATGACTTGACTAATTTGCATACTTTGTTCTCATTTCCTGGTAGGACAAAACCTTCAGGCTGTTCCATATATACTTCCTCGGTTAAGTCACCATTCAAAAAAGCCGTTTTAACATCCATCTGATGAATGTACAGTTTATATATAGATGCCAACGCAAACAGAACTCTTATGGATGTGGTTCTTGCAACTGGAGCATAGGTATCAAAATAATCTATGCCTTCTTTTTGTCTAAAGCCTTTTGCTACTAGTCTTGCTTTGTAAGTTTGTATAGAACCATCTGTTCAATATTTCTTTCGAAACACCCATTTACACCCGATTGCCTTTGAACCGGGTGGAAGATCTACTAAAACCCAAGTCTTGTTGGATAGTATAGAATCCATCTCATCATTTATTGCTTCTTGCCAAAAAGCAGAATCTCGTGAAGTCATAGCTTCTTTAAATGTTTTAGGATCGTCATTAATAGCGAGTACCATAGGTGTAACTTCTATGACTTTTGATCTAGTAGCCTCAACCAAAAAAGTAATTGAATCAGAGGAAATGAAATCAGAACTCAAGTGTTTTTCTTTTCTAGTACGCTGACTTCTCCTAGGCTCACTTGGTTCACTATGTACTCTTTTTCCTCCACCAATGTTTTTAGAAGTTTCTTCTTCTATAGACTCAACTGTGCTATGTAGAAATTTATCTTCAAAGAATTCTACATGTATGGATTCCACTATCACATTGGATTCTAAATCCAGTAATCTATATGCTTTTGAGTTTTGTGCATAGCCAACGAATACACTTTTAATACCCCTTGGTCCTAACTTTGTCTTATGGGGATCTTGGACTTTGTAAAATGCTAAACACCCCCATACTTTAAAATAATTTAAGTTAGGTTTTCTTCCATTATTCCAAAGTTCATAAGGTGAAGCCCCAAATTTCTTAAAGGGCACTTTATTATAAATATGACATGCTGTCAACAAAGCTTCACCCCACAAGTAAAACGGTAATTTTGCATTCATAAGCATTGAATTAACCATATCTACCAAAGATCTATTTTTTCTTTCAGCCACCCCATTTTGTTGGGGTGTGTATGGGGCTGTTCGTTGGTGAATAATTCCATTATCCTCACAAAACTGATTGAAGATATCTGAAAAATATTCACCTCCTCTATCACTTCGAAGCACTTTAATTCTTTTTTCTTTCTGATTTTCAACTTCAGATTTAAATTCTTTGAATTTGTCAAATGCTTCATCCTTGGTTTTCAACAAGTATACATAAGTGTATCTTGTATGGTCGTCAATGAAAGTGATAAAATATCGCTTTCCTCCTCTTGTTAGTTGACCATTCAATTCACAAATATCGGAATGCACAAGTTCTAGCAAATCACTGTTTCTTTCAACTTTAGAAAATGGTTTTTTAGTCATCTTGGCTTCAACACAAATGTTACATTTTCTGAAATCGTTAACAGAATAGTTAATATAGCCATGTTTCGACATATACTTTAAGCAATTAAAATTTAAATGTCCTAATCTAGCATGCCATAAAGAACTAGGAGAATCAACAACATAAGCAACAGTAGCAATTTTATTAATTGACAACTTAAACATACCATCACATGAGTATCCCTTTCCTACGAATACTCCATTCTTAGATACAATAATTTTATCGGATTCTAGAACAACTTTAAATCCCTTCTTGCATAAAAGATTTGCAGAAACTAAGTTCTTTCTCAAGTCCGGAACATGGAGAACATTGACAAGGGTGAGTTTTTGGCCAGAAGTAAACTTCAATTCCACACTTCCCTTGCCTATAACCTTAGCCGAAGCATGATTTCCCATGAGGACTTCTTCAGGCTCTTTTAATTCATTATAGGACTTGAACAAATTCTTATCATTGCACACATGTACGGTAGCGCCAGAATCAAGCCACCAATCTGCAGATTTTGCCACAGAGGCCATATGAAGTTCTGTTATCATCGCAACAAATTCTTGTCCAGCATCTTCCACAACATTTGCTTTATTATTTCCAGAACCAGATTTGGAGTTCTTTTCTGCCTTTGCCTTGAATCGACAATCTTTGATAAGATGTCCTTTAATGCCACAATAAAAACAAGGCCGATTCTTAGATTTATTCTTGAAATCTTTCTTGTTTGGTTTCAAACTATTGTTTGAATTTCCTGAATTTCCAGAAGTTGGTTCTTTGGAAGAAATGTGATGAACTTTCGATCCTAAGATCGACTCATCTCTGACACGATTTTCACTTTCAATTTGCAAGTGAGTCAAGAACTTGTCAATAGAGAAACTATCTGATGAATGAAGAATTTTCCTTCTGTAATCATTCCAAGCGGGAGGAAGTTTTGACAGAATTGCTCCAACTTGTAGAGCATCAGGAATAGTAATCTGCAGTTCTCTCATTTGGGAAACCAGAATCTCCAATTCACGGATTTGATCCATGATTGGTATGTTATCAACAAACTTAAATTCAAAATATTTTAAGGCAAGAAAACGATCGGTACCTTCCTTCATGTGTTTGTATTTAGACTCAAGAGCAGACCATACCTCTTTTGGCGTCTTATAATTTCGGTACACATCATACAGCCTGTCGGTGAGGGCGTTTAGAATATAGCCCCTGCATAGCTTTTCATCCGTCTCACGCTTCGCTTTGTCTGCCGCAATTTTCTTTTTAACTTCCTCAGAGTCGGTAGGCTTAGAATCTGCAATTGGTTGCAGCGAAGGATCGAGCAAGTAGTGAAGATTCAAAGATAGCAGAAGCCATGTCATTCTGTCTTGCCACCTAGTATAATTTGTCCCATCAAACCTGTCAAGCCTGATGGATTCCTTTCCGTGAATTTGAAGTTGGACATTGGATTTCAGATCTGTCTCCATTGCGGAAGATATTGTTTTCGATTTTTAAAATAACAGAGAGGACGGAAATAGAGAATGATCGAAAGCCTTGAGGCGTGTTAAACACTGTCCGAAAACAATATTTCCGTAGCACAGGAAATTTGTTCGCAGGATACAACAAGGCTCGAGATTTCTTGTGAGAGAGAAGGAGAAGAGATCAGTACATGTATATATACTGTGCGGAGAGAGCCGCATTTTATAGAGAAGATGGTATCGTTTGGGAAAAGGCACGTCTGTTCAGAAAGATGCAACTGTCGCGTATTCGAAATTTAAAAAATAAAATTCGAATTCTGGACCGAAGCGTCTTTGTACGAACAGTCAAGCCCCAAGATGCCCCAAGTGCCCAAGTGCCTATCTATGACTATTAAAATGTAAGCCCAATTAGTTAGCCCATCTCTTATTTATGGGCTTTACTCAATTTGTTTATCATATTGGACAAAACAATATATACTTTCAATTTCCATCTTCTTCTATCATGTGGGACATTTGAACTTCTCCACTATACACAAATTACATAACATTCACCCACTAATTTGTGTATGATATTTTTTTTTTTCTTTGGATAAACGTTATCCATACAAAAAGGTATCTTTCGATTTGGACCTTTAATTAGTGTACATTAGTAAAAGTTTTAACGAAGTTGTAGGTGTCTGTAAAAGATTGAACCACAACTCTTATCGTAAAACCGAACAGATGACACAGACAAGTTTATCCACTAGATCTCACAAGATTCTCAACACAACCTTAGCACTATTATATACGGCCATGTGCTAATCCTGAATTTATGAACATTTATAAATGTAACACATACATTTATTGAAGCGGCACCACTTCTATGTTCAAATTTGTAAAACCTAATAAATGCAAACTCTGCATTATGCATTTACTCACAAACTAGCCATGATCAATAAATCATATATGGAACTGTGCTAGTTCTTTTAAGCGCTTATCAATAACTTGTTGTTACCCATTTAACTTGAAAACTAACATATTAGTCTGAAGTTGGGTTCCCGTCATTGGCGCTTAGGATTTTAAGTCCCATAAATTTTGTTGTACTTTGCACTAAGTCTCTAGCAAGTGCTTTTGTGAGAGGATCCGCTAAGTTTTCGCCGGATTTTACATATATGATGGTGATCACCCCCTTAGTAATTAAATCTCTCACAAACGTATGTCTTAAACTAATATGTCTTGATTTTCCATTGTAAACATCACTATATGCTCTAGACAATGTTGCTGAACTGTCGCAGTAAATAGAAATAGCAGATAACGAGTGTGGCCATAAATCAATGTCTAATAACAAGTCTCGTAACCATTCTGCTTCCTTAGCTGCGGCGCCAAGAGCTATGAATTATGATTCCATAGTTGAATGTGCTATACATGTTTGTTTCTTAGATGCCCAACTTATGGCTCCTCCCCCTAATGAGAATATCCATCCAGATGTTGATAAGCTCTCATTAGTACTAGACATCCAACTTGCATCGCAATACCCTTCTAGCACACTTGGATAATCAGCATAAACTAATTTCAATTCTTTTGTTCTTTTGAGATATCCAAGGATCCTATTAATTGCTTTCCAATGAAGTATGCTAGGTTTAGACGTAAATCTTGACATCATGTTAACAGCAAAAGCTATATCTGGCCTTGTGCAATATGTGACATACATAAGACATCCAATGGCACTGGCATATTCCAGTTGAGCAATGATTCGACCTTTATTTTCTTGCATTTTCACACTAGAATCAACTGGAGTACTAGCATCTTTGATATTAAGATGTTTGAACTTATCAAGTATTTTTTCAATATAATGGGTTTGGTTCAAGGCATATCCTTTTTCATGTTTTTCAACTTTGATTCCCAATATTGTATCTACCTCATTAAGGTCTTTCATTTTAAAAACTGAAGTTAGATACTTTTTGGTATCGATAATTCCTTTCATGTTGTTACTAGCAATTATCATGTCATCAACATATAAACATAATATCACTATGTAATCATTGGTTTTCTTACAATAAACACATTTATCAGCATTACTATGCCCAAAACCATTTGCCAGAATTGCCTCATCAAACTTCTTATGCCATTGCTTTGGAGCTTGCTTTAAGCCATATAATGACTTGACTAATTTGCATACTTTGTTCTCATTTCCTGGTAGGACAAAACCTTCAGGCTGTTCCATATATACTTCCTCGGTTAAGTCACCATTCAAAAAAGCCGTTTTAACATCCATCTGATGAATGTACAGTTTATATATAGATGCCAACGCAAACAGAACTCTTATGGATGTGGTTCTTGCAACTGGAGCATAGGTATCAAAATAATCTATGCCTTCTTTTTGTCTAAAGCCTTTTGCTACTAGTCTTGCTTTGTAAGTTTGTATAGAACCATCTGTTCTATATTTCTTTCGAAACACCCATTTACACCCGATTGCCTTTGAACCGGGTGGAAGATCTACTAAAACCCAAGTCTTGTTGGATAGTATAGAATCCATCTCATCATTTATTGCTTCTTGCCAAAAAGCAGAATCTCGTGAAGTCATAGCTTCTTTAAATGTTTTAGGATCGTCATTAATAGCGAGTACCATAGGTGTAACTTCTATGACTTTTGATCTAGTAGCCTCAACCAAAAAAGTAATTGAATCAGAGGAAATGAAATCAGAACTCAAGTGTTTTTCTTTTCTAGTACGCTGACTTCTCCTAGGCTCACTTGGTTCACTATGTACTCTTTTTCCTCCACCAATGTTTTTAGAAGTTTCTTTTCTATAGACTCAACTGTGCTATGTAGAAATTTATCTTCAAAGAATTCTACATGTATGGATTCCACTATCACATTGGATTCTAAATCCAGTAATCTATATGCTTTTGAGTTTTGTGCATAGCCAACGAATACACTTTTAATACCCCTTGGTCCTAACTTTGTCTTATGGGGATCTTGGACTTTGTAAAATGCTAAACACCCCCATACTTTAAAATAATTTAAGTTAGGTTTTCTTCCATTATTCCAAAGTTCATAAGGTGAAGCCCTAAATTTCTTAAAGGGCACTTTATTATAAATATGACATGCTGTCAACAAAGCTTCACCCCACAAGTAAAACGGTAATTTTGCATTCATAAGCATTGAATTAACCATATCTACCAAAGATCTATTTTTTCTTTCAGCCACCCCATTTTGTTGGGGTGTGTATGGGGCTGTAGGTTGGTGAATAATTCCATTATCCTCACAAAACTGATTGAAGATATCTGAAAAATATTCACCTCCTCTATCACTTCGAAGCACTTTAATTCTTTTTTCTTTCTGATTTTCAACTTCAGATTTAAATTCTTTGAATTTGTCAAATGCTTCATCCTTGGTTTTCAACAAGTATACATAAGTGTATCTTGTATGGTCGTCAATGAAAGTGATAAAATATCGCTTTCCTCCTCTTGTTAGTTGACCATTCAATTCACAAATATCGGAATGCACAAGTTCTAGCAAATCACTGTTTCTTTCAACTTTAGAAAATGGTTTTTTAGTCATCTTGGCTTCAACACAAATGTTACATTTTCTGAAATCGTTAACAGAATAGTTAATATAGCCATGTTTCGACATATACTTTAAGCAATTAAAATTTAAATGTCCTAATCTAGCATGCCATAAAGAACTAGGAGAATCAACAACATAAGCAACAGTAGCAATTTTATTAATTGACAACTTAAACATACCATCACATGAGTATCCCTTTCCTACGAATACTCCATTCTTAGATACAATAACTTTATCGGATTCTAGAACAACTTTAAATCCCTTCTTGCATAAAAGATTTGCAGAAACTAAGTTCTTTCTCAAGTCCGGAACATGGAGAACATTGACAAGGGTGAGTTTTTGGCCAGAAGTAAACTTCAATTCCACACTTCCCTTGCCTATAACCTTAGCCGAAGCATGATTTCCCATGAGGACTTCTTCAGGCTCTTTTAATTCATTATAGGACTTGAACAAATTCTTATCATTGCACACATGTACGGTAGCGCCAGAATCAAGCCACCAATCTGGAGATTTTGCCACAGAGGCCATATGAAGTTCTGTGATCATCCCAACAAATTCTTGTCCAGCATCTTCCACAACATTTGCTTTATTATTTCCAGAACCAGATTTGGAGTTCTTTTCTGCCTTTGCCTTGAATCGACAATCTTTGATAAGATGTCCTTTAATGCCACAATAAAAACAAGGCCGATTCTTAGATTTATTCTTGAAATCTTTCTTGTTTGGTTTCAAACTATTGTTTGAATTTCTTGAATTTCCAGAAGTTGGTTCTTTGGAAGAAATGTGATGAACTTTCGATCCTAAGATCGACTCATCTCTGACACGATTTTCACTTTCAATTTGCAAGTGAGTCAAGAACTTGTCAATAGAGAAACTATCTGATGAATGAAGAATTTTCCTTCTGTAATCATTCCAAGCGGGAGGAAGTTTTGACAGAATTGCTCCAACTTGTAGAGCATCAGGAATAGTAATCTGCAGTTCTCTCATTTGGGAAACCAGAATCTCCAATTCACGGATTTGATCCATGATTGGTATGTTATCAACAAACTTAAATTCAAAATATTTTAAGGCAAGAAAACGATCGGTACCTTCCTTCATGTGTTTGTATTTAGACTCAAGAGCAGACCATACCTCTTTTGGCGTCTTATAATTTCGGTACACATCATACAGCCTGTCGGTGAGGGCGTTTAGAATATAGCCCCTGCATAGCTTTTCATCCGTCTCACGCTTCGCTTTGTCTGCCGCAATTTTCTTTTTAACTTCCTCAGAGTCGGTAGGCTTAGAATCTGCAATTGGTTGCAGCGAAGGATCGAGCAAGTAGTGAAGATTCAAAGATAGCAGAAGCCATGTCATTCTGTCTTGCCACCTAGTATAATTTGTCCCATCAAACCTGTCAAGCCTGATGGATTCCTTTCCGTGAATTTGAAGTTGGACATTGGATTTCAGATCTGTCTCCATTGCGGAAGATATTGTTTTCGATTTTTAAAATAACAGAGAGGACGGAAATAGAGAATGATCGAAAGCCTTGAGGCGTGTTAAACACTGTCCGAAAACAATATTTCCGTAGCACAGGAAATTTGTTCGCAGGATACAACAAGGCTCGAGATTTCTTGTGAGAGAGAAGGAGAAGAGATCAGTACATGTATATATACTGTGCGGAGAGAGCCGCATTTTATAGAGAAGATGGTATCGTTTGGGAAAAGGCACGTCTGTTCAGAAAGATGCAACTGTCGCGTATTCGAAATTTAAAAAATAAAATTCGAATTCTGGACCGAAGCGTCTTTGTACGAACAGTCAAGCCCCAAGATGCCCCAAGTGCCTATCTACGACTATTTAAATGTAAGCCCAATTAGTTAGCCCATCTCTTATTTATGGGCTTTACTCAATTTGTTTATCATATTGGACAGAAAAATATATACTTTCAATTTCCATCTTCTTCTATCATGTGGGACATTTGAACTTCTCCACTATACACAAATTACATAACATTCCCCCACTAATTTGTGTATGATATTTTTTTTTCTTTGGATAAACGTTATCCATACAAAAAGGTATCTTTCGATTTGGACCTTTAATTAGTGTACATTAGTAAAAGTTTTAACGAAGTTGTAGGTGTCTGTAAAAGATTGAACCACAACTCTTATCGTAAAACCGAACAGATGACACAGACAAGTTTATCCACTAGATCTCACAAGATTCTCAACACAACCTTAGCACTATTATATACGGCCATGTGCTAATCCTGAATTCATGAACATTTATAAATGTAACACATACATTTATTGAAGCGGCACCACTTCTATGTTCAAATTTGTAAAACCTAATAAATGCAAACTCTGCATTATGCATTTACTCACAAACTAGCCATGATCAATAAATCATATATGGAACTGTGCTAGTTCTTTTAAGCGCTTATCAATAACTTGTTGTTACCCATTTAACTTGAAAACTAACATATTAGTCTGAAGTTGGGTTCCCGTCATTGGCGCTTAGGATTTTAAGTCCCATAAATTTTGTTGTACTTTGCACTAAGTCTCTAGCAAGTGCTTTTGTGAGAGGATCCGCTAAGTTTTCGCCGGATTTTACATATATGATGGTGATCACCCCCTTAGTAATTAAATCTCTCACAAACGTATGTCTTAAACTAATATGTCTAGATTTTCCATTGTAAACATCACTATATGCTCTAGACAATGTTGCTGAACTGTCGCAGTAAATAGAAATAGCAGATAACGAGTGTGGCCATAAATCAATGTCTAATAACAAGTCTCGTAACCATTCTGCTTCCTTAGCTGCGGCGCCAAGAGCTATGAATTATGATTCCATAGTTGAATGTGCTATACATGTTTGTTTCTTAGATGCCCAACTTATGGCTCCTCCCCCTAATGAGAATATCCATCCAGATGTTGATAAGCTCTCATTAGTACTAGACATCCAACTTGCATCGCAATACCCTTCTAGCACACTTGGATAATCAGCATAAACTAATTTCAATTCTTTTGTTCTTTTGAGATATCCAAGGATCCTATTAATTGCTTTCCAATGAAGTATGCTAGGTTTAGACGTAAATCTTGACATCATGTTAACAGCAAAAGCTATATCTGGCCTTGTGCAATATGTGACATACATAAGACATCCAATGGCACTGGCATATTCCAGTTGAGCAATGATTCGACCTTTATTTTCTTGCATTTTCACACTAGAATCAACTGGAGTACTAGCATCTTTGATATTAAGATGTTTGAACTTATCAAGTATTTTTTCAATATAATGGGTTTGGTTCAAGGCATATCCTTTTTCATGTTTTTCAACTTTGATTCCCAATATTGTATCTACCTCATTAAGGTCTTTCATTTTAAAAACTGAAGTTAGATACTTTTTGGTATCGATAATTTCTTTCATGTTGTTACTAGCAATTATCATGTCATCAACATATAAACATAATATCACTATGTAATCATTGGTTTTCTTACAATAAACACATTTATCAGCATTACTATGCCCAAAACCATTTGCCAGAATTGCCTCATCAAACTTCTTATGCCATTGCTTTGGAGCTTGCTTTAAGCCATATAATGACTTGACTAATTTGCATACTTTGTTCTCATTTCCTGGTAGGACAAAACCTTCAGGCTGTTCCATATATACTTCCTCGGTTAAGTCACCATTCAAAAAAGCCGTTTTAACATCCATCTGATGAATGTACAGTTTATATATAGATGCCAACGCAAACAGAACTTTTATGGATGTGGTTCTTGCAACTGGAGCATAGGTATCAAAATAATCTATGCCTTCTTTTTGTCTAAAGCCTTTTGCTACTAGTCTTGCTTTGTAAGTTTGTATAGAACCATCTGTTCTATATTTCTTTCGAAACACCCATTTACACCCGATTGCCTTTGAACCGGGTGGAAGATCTACTAAAACCCAAGTCTTGTTGGATAGTATGGAATCCATCTCATCATTTATTGCTTCTTGCCAAAAAGCAGAATCTCGTGAAGTCATAGCTTCTTTAAATGTTTTAGGATCGTCATTAATAGCGAGTACCATAGGTGTAACTTCTATGACTTTTGATCTAGTAGCCTCAACCAAAAAAGTAATTGAATCAGAGGAAATGAAATCAGAACTCAAGTGTTTTTCTTTTCTAGTACGCTGACTTCTCCTAGGCTCACTTGGTTCACTATGTACTCTTTTTCCTCCACCAATGTTTTTAGAAGTTTCTTCTTCTATAGACTCAACTGTGCTATGTAGAAATTTATCTTCAAAGAATTCTACATGTATGGATTCCACTATCACATTGGATTCTAAATCCAGTAATCTATATGCTTTTGAGTTTTGTGCATAGCCAACGAATACACTTTTAATACCCCTTGGTCCTAACTTTGTCTTATGGGGATCTTGGACTTTGTAAAATGCTAAACACCCCCATACTTTAAAATAATTTAAGTTAGGTTTTCTTCCATTATTCCAAAGTTCATAAGGTGAAGCCCCAAATTTCTTAAAGGGCACTTTATTATAAATATGACATGCTGTCAACAAAGCTTCACCCCACAAGTAAAACGGTAATTTTGCATTCATAAGCATTGAATTAACCATATCTACCAAAGATCTATTTTTTCTTTCAGCCACCCCATTTTGTTGGGGTGTGTATGGGGCTGTTCGTTGGTGAATAATTCCATTATCCTCACAAAACTGATTGAAGATATCTGAAAAATATTCACCTCCTCTATCACTTCGAAGCACTTTAATTCTTTTTTCTTTCTGATTTTCAACTTCAGATTTAAATTCTTTGAATTTGTCAAATGCTTCATCCTTGGTTTTCAACAAGTATACATAAGTGTATCTTGTATGGTCGTCAATGAAAGTGATAAAATATCGCTTTCCTCCTCTTGTTAGTTGACCATTCAATTCACAAATATCGGAATGCACAAGTTCTAGCAAATCACTGTTTCTTTCAACTTTAGAAAATGGTTTTTTAGTCATCTTGGCTTTAACACAAATGTTACATTTTCTGAAATCGTTAACAGAATAGTTAATATAGCCATGTTTCGACATATACTTTAAGCAATTAAAATTTAAATGTCCTAATCTAGCATGCCATAAAGAACTAGGAGAATCAACAACATAAGCAACAGTAGCAATTTTATTAATTGACAACTTAAACATACCATCACACGAGTATCCCTTTCCTACGAATACTCCATTCTTAGATACAATAACTTTATCGGATTCTAGAACAACTTTAAATCCCTTCTTGCATAAAAGATTTGCAGAAACTAAGTTCTTTCTCAAGTCCGGAACATGGAGAACATTGACAAGGGTGAGTTTTTGGCCAGAAGTAAACATCAATTCCACACTTCCCTTGCCTATAACCTTAGCCGAAGCATGATTTCCCATGAGGACTTCTTCAGGCTCTTTTAATTCATTATAGGACTTGAACAAATTCTTATCATTGCACACATGTACGGTAGCGCCAGAATCAAGCCACCAATCTGCAGATTTTGCCACAGAGGCCATATGAAGTTCTGTGATCATCGCAACAAATTCTTGTCCAGCATCTTCCACAACATTTGCTTTATTATTTCCAGAACCAGATTTGGAGTTCTTTTCTGCCTTTGCCTTGAATCGACAATCTTTGATAAGATGTCCTTTAATGCCACAATAAAAACAAGGCCGATTCTTAGATTTATTCTTGAAATCTTTCTTGTTTGGTTTCAAACTATTGTTTGAATTTCCTGAATTTCCAGAAGTTGGTTCTTTGGAAGAAATGTGATGAACTTTCGATCCTAAGATCGACTCATCTCTGACACGATTTTCACTTTCAATTTGCAAGTGAGTCAAGAACTTGTCAATAGAGAAACTATCTGATGAATGAAGAATTTTCCTTCTGTAATCATTCCAAGCGGGAGGAAGTTTTGACAGAATTGCTCCAACTTGTAGAGCATCAGGAATAGTAATCTGCAGTTCTCTCATTTGGGAAACCAGAATCTCCAATTCACGGATTTGATCCATGATTGGTATGTTATCAACAAACTTAAATTCAAAATATTTTAAGGCAAGAAAACGATCGGTACCTTCCTTCATGTGTTTGTATTTAGACTCAAGAGCAGACCATACCTCTTTTGGCGTCTTATAATTTCGGTACACATCATACAGCCTGTCGGTGAGGGCGTTTAGAATATAGCCCCTGCATAGCTTTTCATCCGTCTCACGCTTCGCTTTGTCTGCCGCAATTTTCTTTTTAACTTCCTCAGAGTCGGTAGGCTTAGAATCTGCAATTGGTTGCAGCGAAGGATCGAGCAAGTAGTGAAGATTCAAAGATAGCAGAAGCCATGTCATTCTGTCTTGCCACCTAGTATAATTTGTCCCATCAAACCTGTCAAGCCTGATGGATTCCTTTCCGTGAATTTGAAGTTGGACATTGGATTTCAGATCTGTCTCCATTGCGGAAGATATTGTTTTCGATTTTTAAAATAACAGAGAGGACGGAAATAGAGAATGATCGAAAGCCTTGAGGCGTGTTAAACACTGTCCGAAAACAATATTTCCGTAGCACAGGAAATTTGTTCGCAGGATACAACAAGGCTCGAGATTTCTTGTGAGAGAGAAGGAGAAGAGATCGGTACATGTATATATACTGTGCGGAGAGAGCCGCATTTTATAGAGAAGATGGTATCGTTTGGGAAAAGGCACGTCTGTTCAGAAAGATGCAACTGTCGCGTATTCGAAATTTAAAAAATAAAATTCGAATTCTGGACCGAAGCGTCTTTGTACGAACAGTCAAGCCCCAAGATGCCCCAAGTGCCCAAGTGCCTATCTATGACTATTAAAATGTAAGCCCAATTAGTTAGCCCATCTCTTATTTATGGGCTTTACTCAATTTGTTTATCATATTGGACAAAACAATATATACTTTCAATTTCCATCTTCTTCTATCATGTGGGACATTTGAACTTCTCCACTATACACAAATTACATAACATTCACCCACTAATTTGTGTATGATATTTTTTTTTTTTCTTTGGATAAACGTTATCCATACAAAAAGGTATCTTTCGATTTGGACCTTTAATTAGTGTACATTAGTAAAAGTTTTAACGAAGTTGTAGGTGTCTGTAAAAGATTGAACCACAACTCTTATCGTAAAACCGAACAGATGACACAGACAAGTTTATCCACTAGATCTCACAAGATTCTCAACACAACCTTAGCACTATTATATACGGCCATGTGCTAATCCTGAATTCATGAACATTTATAAATGTAACACATACATTTATTGAAGCGGCACCACTTCTATGTTCAAATTTGTAAAACCTAATAAATGCAAACTCTGCATTATGCATTTACTCACAAACTAGCCATGATCAATAAATCATATATGGAACTGTGCTAGTTCTTTTAAGCGCTTATCAATAACTTGTTGTTACCCATTTAACTTGAAAACTAACATATTAGTCTGAAGTTGGGTTCCCGTCATTGGCGCTTAGGATTTTAAGTCCCATAAATTTTGTTGTACTTTGCACTAAGTCTCTAGCAAGTGCTTTTGTGAGAGGATCCGCTAAGTTTTCGCCGGATTTTACATATATGATGGTGATCACCCCCTTAGTAATTAAATCTCTCACAAACGTATGTCTTAAACTAATATGTCTAGATTTTCCATTGTAAACATCACTATATGCTCTAGACAATGTTGCTGAACTGTCGCAGTAAATAGAAATAGCAGATAACGAGTGTGGCCATAAATCAATGTCTAATAACAAGTCTCGTAACCATTCTGCTTCCTTAGCTGCGGCGCCAAGAGCTATGAATTATGATTCCATAGTTGAATGTGCTATACATGTTTGTTTCTTAGATGCCCAACTTATGGCTCCTCCCCCTAATGAGAATATCCATCCAGATGTTGATAAGCTCTCATTAGTACTAGACATCCAACTTGCATCGCAATACCCTTCTAGCACACTTGGATAATCAGCATAAACTAATTTCAATTCTTTTGTTCTTTTGAGATATCCAAGGATCCTATTAATTGCTTTCCAATGAAGTATGCTAGGTTTAGACGTAAATCTTGACATCATGTTAACAGCAAAAGCTATATCTGGCCTTGTGCAATATGTGACATACATAAGACATCCAATGGCACTGGCATATTCCAGTTGAGCAATGATTCGACCTTTATTTTCTTGCATTTTCACACTAGAATCAACTGGAGTACTAGCATCTTTGATATTAAGATGTTTGAACTTATCAAGTATTTTTTCAATATAATGGGTTTGGTTCAAGGCATATCCTTTTTCATGTTTTTCAACTTTGATTCCCAATATTGTATCTACCTCATTAAGGTCTTTCATTTTAAAAACTGAAGTTAGATACTTTTTGGTATCGATAATTCCTTTCATGTTGTTACTAGCAATTATCATGTCATCAACATATAAACATAATATCACTATGTAATCATTGGTTTTCTTACAATAAACACATTTATCAGCATTACTATGCCCAAAACCATTTGCCAGAATTGCCTCATCAAACTTCTTATGCCATTGCTTTGGAGCTTGCTTTAAGCCATATAATGACTTGACTAATTTGCATACTTTGTTCTCATTTCCTGGTAGGACAAAACCTTCAGGCTGTTCCATATATACTTCCTCGGTTAAGTCACCATTCAAAAAAGCCGTTTTAACATCCATCTGATGAATGTACAGTTTATATATAGATGCCAACGCAAACAGAGCTCTTATGGATGTGGTTCTTGCAACTGGAGCATAGGTATCAAAATAATCTATGCCTTCTTTTTGTCTAAAGCCTTTTGCTACTAGTCTTGCTTTGTAAGTTTGTATAGAACCATCTGTTCTATATTTCTTTCGAAACACCCATTTACACCCGATTGCCTTTGAACCGGGTGGAAGATCTACTAAAACCCAAGTCTTGTTGGATAGTATAGAATCCATCTCATCATTTATTGCTTCTTGCCAAAAAGCAGAATCTCGTGAAGTCATAGCTTCTTTAAATGTTTTAGGATCGTCATTAATAGCGAGTACCATAGGTGTAACTTCTATGACTTTTGATCTAGTAGCCTCAACCAAAAAAGTAATTGAATCAGAGGAAATGAAATCAGAACTCAAGTGTTTTTCTTTTCTAGTACGCTGACTTCTCCTAGGCTCACTTGGTTCACTATGTACTCTTTTTCCTCCACCAATGTTTTTAGAAGTTTCTTCTTCTATAGACTCAACTGTGCTATGTAGAAATTTATCTTCAAAGAATTCTACATGTATGGATTCCACTATCACATTGGATTCTAAATCCAGTAATCTATATGCTTTTGAGTTTTGTGCATAGCCAACGAATACACTTTTAATACCCCTTGGTCCTAACTTTGTCTTATAGGGATCTTGGACTTTGTAAAATGCTAAACACCCCCATACTTTAAAATAATTTAAGTTAGGTTTTCTTCCATTATTCCAAAGTTCATAAGGTGAAGCCCCAAATTTCTTAAAGGGCACTTTATTATAAATATGACATGCTGTCAACAAAGCTTCACCCCACAAGTAAAACGGTAATTTTGCATTCATAAGCATTGAATTAACCATATCTACCAAAGATCTATTTTTTCTTTCAGCCACCCCATTTTGTTGGGGTGTGTATGGGGCTGTTCGTTGGTGAATAATTCCATTATCCTCACAAAACTGATTGAAGATATCTGAAAAATATTCACCTCCTCTATCACTTCGAAGCACTTTAATTCTTTTTTCTTTCTGATTTTCAACTTCAGATTTAAATTCTTTGAATTTGTCAAATGCTTCATCCTTGGTTTTCAACAAGTATACATAAGTGTATCTTGTATGGTCGTCAATGAAAGTGATAAAATATCGCTTTCCTCCTCTTGTTAGTTGACCATTCAATTCACAAATATCGGAATGCACAAGTTCTAGCAAATCACTGTTTCTTTCAACTTTAGAAAATGGTTTTTTAGTCATCTTGGCTTCAACACAAATGTTACATTTTCTGAAATCGTTAACAGAATAGTTAATATAGCCATGTTTCGACATATACTTTAAGCAATTAAAATTTAAATGTCCTAATCTAGCATGCCATAAAGAACTAGGAGAATCAACAACATAAGCAACAGTAGCAATTTTATTAATTGACAACTTAAACATACCATCACATGAGTATCCCTTTCCTACGAATACTCCATTCTTAGATACAATAACTTTATCGGATTCTAGAACAACTTTAAATCCCTTCTTGCATAAAAGATTTGCAGAAACTAAGTTCTTTCTCAAGTCCGGAACATGGAGAACATTGACAAGGGTGAGTTTTTGGCCAGAAGTAAACTTCAATTCCACACTTCCCTTGCCTATAACCTTAGCCGAAGCATGATTTCCCATGAGGACTTCTTCAGGCTCTTTTAATTCATTATAGGACTTGAACAAATTCTTATCATTGCACACATGTACGGTAGCGCCAGAATCAAGCCACCAATCTGCAGATTTTGCCACAGAGGCCATATGAAGTTCTGTGATCATCGCAACAAATTTTTGTCCAGCATCTTCCACAACATTTGCTTTATTATTTCCAGAACCAGATTTGGAGTTCTTTTCTGCCTTTGCCTTGAATCGACAATCTTTGATAAGATGTCCTTTAATGCCACAATAAAAACAAGGCCGATTCTTAGATTTATTCTTGAAATCTTTCTTGTTTGGTTTCAAACTATTGTTTGAATTTCCTGAATTTCCAGAAGTTGGTTCTTTGGAAGAAATGTGATGAACTTTCGATCCTAAGATCGACTCATCTCTGACACGATTTTCACTTTCAATTTGCAAGTGAGTCAAGAACTTGTCAATAGAGAAACTATCTGATGAATGAAGAATTTTCCTTCTGTAATCATTCCAAGCGGGAGGAAGTTTTGACAGAATTGCTCCAACTTGTAGAGCATCAGGAATAGTAATCTGCAGTTCTCTCATTTGGGAAACCAGAATCTCCAATTCACGGATTTGATCCATGATTGGTATGTTATCAACAAACTTAAATTCAAAATATTTTAAGGCAAGAAAACGATCGGTACCTTCCTTCATGTGTTTGTATTTAGACTCAAGAGCAGACCATACCTCTTTTGGCGTCTTATAATTTCGGTACACATCATACAGCCTGTCGGTGAGGGCGTTTAGAATATAGCCCCTGCATAGCTTTTCATCCGTCTCACGCTTCGCTTTGTCTGCCGCAATTTTCTTTTTAACTTCCTCAGAGTCGGTAGGCTTAGAATCTGCAATTGGTTGCAGCGAAGGATCGAGCAAGTAGTGAAGATTCAAAGATAGCAGAAGCCATGTCATTCTGTCTTGCCACCTAGTATAATTTGTCCCATCAAACCTGTCAAGCCTGATGGATTCCTTTCCGTGAATTTGAAGTTGGACATTGGATTTCAGATCTGTCTCCATTGCGGAAGATATTGTTTTCGATTTTTAAAATAACAGAGAGGACGGAAATAGAGAATGATCGAAAGCCTTGAGGCGTGTTAAACACTGTCCGAAAACAATATTTCCGTAGCACAGGAAATTTGTTCGCAGGATACAACAAGGCTCGAGATTTCTTGTGAGAGAGAAGGAGAAGAGATCAGTACATGTATATATACTGTGCGGAGAGAGCCGCATTTTATAGAGAAGATGGTATCGTTTGGGAAAAGGCACGTCTGTTCAGAAAGATGCAACTGTCGCGTATTCGAAATTTAAAAAATAAAATTCGAATTCTGGACCGAAGCGTCTTTGTACGAACAGTCAAGCCCCAAGATGCCCCAAGTGCCCAAGTGCCTATCTACGACTATTTAAATGTAAGCCCAATTAGTTAGCCCATCTCTTATTTATGGGCTTTACTCAATTTGTTTATCATATTGGACAAAAAATATATACTTTCAATTTCCATCTTCTTCTATCATGTGGGACATTTGAACTTCTCCACTATACACAAATTACATAACATTCCCCCACTAACTTGTGTATGATATTTTTTTTTTCTTTGGATAAACGTTATCCATACAAAAAGGTATCTTTCGATTTGGACCTTTAATTAGTGTACATTAGTAAAAGTTTTAACGAAGTTGTAGGTGTCTGTAAAAGATTGAACCACAACTCTTATCGTAAAACCGAACAGATGACACAGACAAGTTTATCCACTAGATCTCACAAGATTCTCAACACAACCTTAGCACTATTATATACGGCCATGTGCTAATCCTGAATTTATGAACATTTATAAATGTAACACATACATTTATTGAAGCGGCACCACTTCTATGTTCAAATTTGTAAAACCTAATAAATGCAAACTCTGCATTATGCATTTACTCACAAACTAGCCATGATCAATAAATCATATATGGAACTGTGCTAGTTCTTTTAAGCGCTTATCAATAACTTGTTGTTACCCATTTAACTTGAAAACTAACATATTAGTCTGAAGTTGGGTTCCCGTCATTGGCGCTTAGGATTTTAAGTCCCATAAATTTTGTTGTACTTTGCACTAAGTCTCTAGCAAGTGCTTTTGTGAGAGGATCCGCTAAGTTTTCGCCGGATTTTACATATATGATGGTGATCACCCCCTTAGTAATTAAATCTCTCACAAACGTATGTCTTAAACTAATATGTCTAGATTTTCCATTGTAAACATCACTATATGCTCTAGACAATGTTGCTGAACTGTCGCAGTAAATAGAAATAGCAGATAACGAGTGTGGCCATAAATCAATGTCTAATAACAAGTCTCGTAACCATTCTGCTTCCTTAGCTGCGGCGCCAAGAGCTATGAATTATGATTCCATAGTTGAATGTGCTATACATGTTTGTTTCTTAGATGCCCAACTTATGGCTCCTCCCCCTAATGAGAATATCCATCCAGATGTTGATAAGCTCTCATTAGTACTAGACATCCAACTTGCATCGCAATACCCTTCTAGCACACTTGGATAATCAGCATAAACTAATTTCAATTCTTTTGTTCTTTTGAGATATCCAAGGATCCTATTAATTGCTTTCCAATGAAGTATGCTAGGTTTAGACGTAAATCTTGACATCATGTTAACAGCAAAAGCTATATCTGGCCTTGTGCAATATGTGACATACATAAGACATCCAATGGCACTGGCATATTCCAGTTGAGCAATGATTCGACCTTTATTTTCTTGCATTTTCACACTAGAATCAACTGGAGTACTAGCATCTTTGATATTAAGATGTTTGAACTTATCAAGTATTTTTTCAATATAATGGGTTTGGTTCAAGGCATATCCTTTTTCATGTTTTTCAACTTTGATTCCCAATATTGTATCTACCTCATTAAGGTCTTTCATTTTAAAAACTGAAGTTAGATACTTTTTGGTATCGATAATTCCTTTCATGTTGTTACTAGCAATTATCATGTCATCAACATATAAACATAATATCACTATGTAATCATTGGTTTTCTTACAATAAACACATTTATCAGCATTACTATGCCCAAAACCATTTGCCAGAATTGCCTCATCAAACTTCTTATGCCATTGCTTTGGAGCTTGCTTTAAGCCATATAATGACTTGACTAATTTGCATACTTTGTTCTCATTTCCTGGTAGGACAAAACCTTCAGGCTGTTCCATATATACTTCCTCGGTTAAGTCACCATTCAAAAAAGCCGTTTTAACATCCATCTGATGAATGTACAGTTTATATATAGATGCCAACGCAAACAGAACTCTTATGGATGTGGTTCTTGCAACTGGAGCATAGGTATCAAAATAATCTATGCCTTCTTTTTGTCTAAAGCCTTTTGCTACTAGTCTTGCTTTGTAAGTTTTTATAGAACCATCTGTTCTATATTTCTTTCGAAACACCCATTTACACCCGATTGCCTTTGAACCGGGTGGAAGATCTACTAAAACCCAAGTCTTGTTGGATAGTATAGAATCCATCTCATCATTTATTGCTTCTTGCCAAAAAGCAGAATCTCGTGAAGTCATAGCTTCTTTAAATGTTTTAGGATCGTCATTAATAGCGAGTACCATAGGTGTAACTTCCATGACTTTTGATCTAGTAGCCTCAACCAAAAAAGTAATTGAATCAGAGGAAATGAAATCAGAACTCAAGTGTTTTTCTTTTCTGGTACGCTGACTTCTCCTAGGCTCACTTGGTTCACTATGTACTCTTTTTCCTCCACCAATGTTTTTAGAAGTTTCTTCTTCTATAGACTCAACTGTGCTATGTAGAAATTTATCTTCAAAGAATTCTACATGTATGGATTCCACTATCACATTGGATTCTAAATCCAGTAATCTATATGCTTTTGAGTTTTGTGCATAGCCAACGAATACACTTTTAATACCCCTTGGGCCTAACTTTGTCTTATGGGGATCTTGGACTTTGTAAAATGCTAAACACCCCCATACTTTAAAATAATTTAAGTTAGGTTTTCTTCCATTATTCCAAAGTTCATAAGGTGAAGCCCCAAATTTCTTAAAGGGCACTTTATTATAAATATGACATGCTGTCAACAAAGCTTCACCCCACAAGTAAAACGGTAATTTTGCATTCATAAGCATTGAATTAACCATATCTACCAAAGATCTATTTTTTCTTTCAGCCACCCCATTTTGTTGGGGTGTGTATGGGGCTGTTCGTTGGTGAATAATTCCATTATCCTCACAAAACTGATTGAAGATATCTGAAAAATATTCACCTCCTCTATCACTTCGAAGCACTTTAATTCTTTTTTCTTTCTGATTTTCAACTTCAGATTTAAATTCTTTGAATTTGTCAAATGCTTCATCCTTGGTTTTCAACAAGTATACATAAGTGTATCTTGTATGGTCGTCAATGAAAGTGATAAAATATCGCTTTCCTCCTCTTGTTAGTTGACCATTCAATTCACAAATATCGGAATGCACAAGTTCTAGCAAATCACTGTTTCTTTCAACTTTAGAAAATGGTTTTTTAGTCATCTTGGCTTCAACACAAATGTTACATTTTCTGAAATCGTTAACAGAATAGTTAATATAGCCATGTTTCGACATATACTTTAAGCAATTAAAATTTAAATGTCCTAATCTAGCATGCCATAAAGAACTAGGAGAATCAACAACATAAGCAACAGTAGCAATTTTATTAATTGACAACTTAAACATACCATCACATGAGTATCCCTTTCCTACGAATACTCCATTCTTAGATACAATAACTTTATCGGATTCTAGAACAACTTTAAATCCCTTCTTGCATAAAAGATTTGCAGAAACTAAGTTCTTTCTCAAGTCCGGAACATGGAGAACATTGACAAGGGTGAGTTTTTGGCCAGAAGTAAACTTCAATTCCACACTTCCCTTGCCTATAACCTTAGCCGAAGCATGATTTCCCATGAGGACTTCTTCAGGCTCTTTTAATTCATTATAGGACTTGAACAAATTCTTATCATTGCACACATGTACGGTAGCGCCAGAATCAAGCCACCAATCTGCAGATTTTGCCACAGAGGCCATATGAAGTTCTGTGATCATCGCAACAAATTCTTGTCCAGCATCTTCCACAACATTTGCTTTATTATTTCCAGAACCAGATTTGGAGTTCTTTTCTGCCTTTGCCTTGAATCGACAATCTTTGATAAGATGTCCTTTAATGCCACAATAAAAACAAGGCCGATTCTTAGATTTATTCTTGAAATCTTTCTTGTTTGGTTTCAAACTATTGTTTGAATTTCCTGAATTTCCAGAAGTTGGTTCTTTGGAAGAAATGTGATGAACTTTCGATCCTAAGATCGACTCATCTCTGACACGATTTTCACTTTCAATTTGCAAGTGAGTCAAGAACTTGTCAATAGAGAAACTATCTGATGAATGAAGAATTTTCCTTCTGTAATCATTCCAAGCGGGAGGAAGTTTTGACAGAATTGCTCCAACTTGTAGAGCATCAGGAATAGTAATCTGCAGTTCTCTCATTTGGGAAACCAGAATCTCCAATTCACGGATTTGATCCATGATTGGTATGTTATCAACAAACTTAAATTCAAAATATTTTAAGGCAAGAAAACGATCGGTACCTTCCTTCATGTGTTTGTATTTAGACTCAAGAGCAGACCATACCTCTTTTGGCGTCTTATAATTTCGGTACACATCATACAGCCTGTCGGTGAGGGCGTTTAGAATATAGCCCCTGCATAGCTTTTCATCCGTCTCACGCTTCGCTTTGTCTGCCGCAATTTTCTTTTTAACTTCCTCAGAGTCGGTAGGCTTAGAATCTGCAATTGGTTGCAGCGAAGGATCGAGCAAGTAGTGAAGATTCAAAGATAGCAGAAGCCATGTCATTCTGTCTTGCCACCTAGTATAATTTGTCCCATCAAACCTGTCAAGCCTGATGGATTCCTTTCCGTGAATTTGAAGTTGGACATTGGATTTCAGATCTGTCTCCATTGCGGAAGATATTGTTTTCGATTTTTAAAATAACAGAGAGGACGGAAATAGAGAATGATCGAAAGCCTTGAGGCGTGTTAAACACTGTCCGAAAACAATATTTCCGTAGCACAGGAAATTTGTTCGCAGGATACAACAAGGCTCGAGATTTCTTGTGAGAGAGAAGGAGAAGAGATCGGTACATGTATATATACTGTGCGGAGAGAGCCGCATTTTATAGAGAAGATGGTATCGTTTGGGAAAAGGCACGTCTGTTCAGAAAGATGCAACTGTCGCGTATTCGAAATTTAAAAAATAAAATTCGAATTCTGGACCGAAGCGTCTTTGTACGAACAGTCAAGCCCCAAGATGCCCCAAGTGCCCAAGTGCCTATCTACGACTATTTAAATGTAAGCCCAATTAGTTAGCCCATCTCTTATTTATGGGCTTTACTCAATTTGTTTATCATATTGGACAAAACAATATATACTTTCAATTTCCATCTTCTTCTATCATGTGGGACATTTGAACTTCTCCACTATACACAAATTACATAACATTCACCCACTAATTTGTGTATGATATTTTTTTTTTTCTTTGGATAAACGTTATCCATACAAAAAGGTATCTTTCGATTTGGACCTTTAATTAGTGTACATTAGTAAAAGTTTTAACGAAGTTGTAGGTGTCTGTAAAAGATTGAACCACAACTCTTATCGTAAAACCGAACAGATGACACAGACAAGTTTATCCACTAGATCTCACAAGATTCTCAACACAACCTTAGCACTATTATATACGGCCATGTGCTAATCCTGAATTCATGAACATTTATAAATGTAACACATACATTTATTGAAGCGGCACCACTTCTATGTTCAAATTTGTAAAACCTAATAAATGCAAACTCTGCATTATGCATTTACTCACAAACTAGCCATGATCAATAAATCATATATGGAACTGTGCTAGTTCTTTTAAGCGCTTATCAATAACTTGTTGTTACCCATTTAACTTGAAAACTAACATATTAGTCTGAAGTTGGGTTCCCGTCATTGGCGCTTAGGATTTTAAGTCCCATAAATTTTGTTGTACTTTGCACTAAGTCTCTAGCAAGTGCTTTTGTGAGAGGATCCGCTAAGTTTTCGCCGGATTTTACATATATGATGGTGATCACCCCCTTAGTAATTAAATCTCTCACAAACGTATGTCTTAAACTAATATGTCTAGATTTTCCATTGTAAACATCACTATATGCTCTAGACAATGTTGCTGAACTGTCGCAGTAAATAGAAATAGCAGATAACGAGTGTGGCCATAAATCAATGTCTAATAACAAGTCTCGTAACCATTCTGCTTCCTTAGCTGCGGCGCCAAGAGCTATGAATTATGATTCCATAGTTGAATGTGCTATACATGTTTGTTTCTTAGATGCCCAACTTATGGCTCCTCCCCCTAATGAGAATATCCATCCAGATGTTGATAAGCTCTCATTAGTACTAGACATCCAACTTGCATCGCAATACCCTTCTAGCACACTTGGATAATCAGCATAAACTAATTTCAATTCTTTTGTTCTTTTGAGATATCCAAGGATCCTATTAATTGCTTTCCAATGAAGTATGCTAGGTTTAGACGTAAATCTTGACATCATGTTAACAGCAAAAGCTATATCTGGCCTTGTGCAATATGTGACATACATAAGACATCCAATGGCACTGGCATATTCCAGTTGAGCAATGATTCGACCTTTATTTTCTTGCATTTTCACACTAGAATCAACTGGAGTACTAGCATCTTTGATATTAAGATGTTTGAACTTATCAAGTATTTTTTCAATATAATGGGTTTGGTTCAAGGCATATCCTTTTTCATGTTTTTCAACTTTGATTCCCAATATTGTATCTACCTCATTAAGGTCTTTCATTTTAAAAACCGAAGTTAGATACTTTTTGGTATCGATAATTCCTTTCATGTTGTTACTAGCAATTATCATGTCATCAACATATAAACATAATATCACTATGTAATCATTGGTTTTCTTAGAATAAACACATTTATCAGCATTACTATGCCCAAAACCATTTGCCAGAATTGCCTCATCAAACTTCTTATGCCATTGCTTTGGAGCTTGCTTTAAGCCATATAATGACTTGACTAATTTGCATACTTTGTTCTCATTTCCTGGTAGGACAAAACCTTCAGGCTGTTCCATATATACTTCCTCGGTTAAGTCACCATTCAAAAAAGCCATTTTAACATCCATCTGATGAATGTACAGTTTATATATAGATGCCAACGCAAACAGAACTCTTATGGATGTGGTTCTTGCAACTGGAGCATAGGTATCAAAATAATCTATGCCTTCTTTTTGTCTAAAGCCTTTTGCTACTAGTCTTGCTTTGTAAGTTTGTATAGAACCATCTGTTCTATATTTCTTTCGAAACACCCATTTACACCCGATTGCCTTTGAACCGGGTGGAAGATCTACTAAAACCCAAGTCTTGTTGGATAGTATAGAATCCATCTCATCATTTATTGCTTCTTGCCAAAAAGCAGAATCTCGTGAAGTCATAGCTTCTTTAAATGTTTTAGGATCGTCATTAATAGCGAGTACCATAGGTGTAACTTCTATGACTTTTGATCTAGTAGCCTCAACCAAAAAAGTAATTGAATCAGAGGAAATGAAATCAGAACTCAAGTGTTTTTCTTTTCTAGTACGCTGACTTCTCCTAGGCTCACTTGGTTCACTATGTACTCTTTTTCCTCCACCAATGTTTTTAGAAGTTTCTTCTTCTATAGACTCAACTGTGCTATGTAGAAATTTATCTTCAAAGAATTCTACATGTATGGATTCCACTATCACATTGGATTCTAAATCCAGTAATCTATATGCTTTTGAGTTTTGTGCATAGCCAACGAATACACTTTTAATACCCCTTGGTCCTAACTTTGTCTTATGGGGATCTTGGACTTTGTAAAATGCTAAACACCCCCATACTTTAAAATAATTTAAGTTAGGTTTTCTTCCATTATTCCAAAGTTCATAAGGTGAAGCCCCAAATTTCTTAAAGGGCACTTTATTATAAATATGACATGCTGTCAACAAAGCTTCACCCCACAAGTAAAACGGTAATTTTGCATTCATAAGCATTGAATTAACCATATCTACCAAAGATCTATTTTTTCTTTCAGCCACCCCATTTTGTTGGGGTGTGTATGGGGCTGTTCGTTGGTGAATAATTCCATTATCCTCACAAAACTGATTGAAGATATCTGAAAAATATTCACCTCCTCTATCACTTCGAAGCACTTTAATTCTTTTTTCTTTCTGATTTTCAACTTCAGATTTAAATTCTTTGAATTTGTCAAATGCTTCATCCTTGGTTTTCAACAAGTATACATAAGTGTATCTTGTATGGTCGTCAATGAAAGTGATAAAATATCGCTTTCCTCCTCTTGTTAGTTGACCATTCAATTCACAAAAATCGGAATGCACAAGTTCTAGCAAATCACTGTTTCTTTCAACTTTAGAAAATGGTTTTTTAGTCATCTTGGCTTCAACACAAATGTTACATTTTCTGAAATCGTTAACAGAATAGTTAATATAGCCATGTTTCGACATATACTTTAAGCAATTAAAATTTAAATGTCCTAATCTAGCATGCCATAAAGAACTAGGAGAATCAACAACATAAGCAGCAGTAGCAATTTTATTAATTGACAACTTAAACATACCATCACATGAGTATCCCTTTCCTACGAATACTCCATTCTTAGATACAATAACTTTATCGGATTCTAGAACAACTTTAAATCCCTTCTTGCATAAAAGATTTGCAGAAACTAAGTTCTTTCTCAAGTCCGGAACATGGAGAACATTGACAAGGGTGAGTTTTTGGCCAGAAGTAAACTTCAATTCCACACTTCCCTTGCCTATAACCTTAGCCGAAGCATGATTTCCCATGAGGACTTCTTCAGGCTCTTTTAATTCATTATAGGACTTGAACAAATTCTTATCATTGCACACATGTACGGTAGCGCCAGAATCAAGCCACCAATCTGCAGATTTTGCCACAGAGGCCATATGAAGTTCTGTGATCATCGCAACAAATTCTTGTCCAGCATCTTCCACAACATTTGCTTTATTATTTCCAGAACCAGATTTGGAGTTCTTTTCTGCCTTTGCCTTGAATCGACAATCTTTGATAAGATGTCCTTTAATGCCACAATAAAAACAAGGCCGATTCTTAGATTTATTCTTGAAATCTTTCTTGTTTGGTTTCAAACTATTGTTTGAATTTCCTGAATTTCCAGAAGTTGGTTCTTTGGAAGAAATGTGATGAACTTTCGATCCTAAGATCGACTCATCTCTGACACGATTTTCACTTTCAATTTGCAAGTGAGTCAAGAACTTGTCAATAGAGAAACTATCTGATGAATGAAGAATTTTCCTTCTGTAATCATTCCAAGCGGGAGGAAGTTTTGACAGAATTGCTCCAACTTGTAGAGCATCAGGAATAGTAATCTGCAGTTCTCTCATTTGGGAAACCAGAATCTCCAATTCACGGATTTGATCCATGATTGGTATGTTATCAACAAACTTAAATTCAAAATATTTTAAGGCAAGAAAACGATCGGTACCTTCCTTCATGTGTTTGTATTTAGACTCAAGAGCAGACCATACCTCTTTTGGCGTCTTATAATTTCGGTACACATCATACAGCCTGTCGGTGAGGGCGTTTAGAATATAGCCCCTGCATAGCTTTTCATCCGTCTCACGCTTCGCTTTGTCTGCCGCAATTTTCTTTTTAACTTCCTCAGAGTCGGTAGGCTTAGAATCTGCAATTGGTTGCAGCGAAGGATCGAGCAAGTAGTGAAGATTCAAAGATAGCAGAAGCCATGTCATTCTGTCTTGCCACCTAGTATAATTTGTCCCATCAAACCTGATGGATTCCTTTCCGTGAATTTGAAGTTGGACATTGGATTTCAGATCTGTCTCCATTGCGGAAGATATTGTTTTCGATTTTTAAAATAACAGAGAGGACGGAAATAGAGAATGATCGAAAGCCTTGAGGCGTGTTAAACACTGTCCGAAAACAATATTTCCGTAGCACAGGAAATTTGTTCGCAGGATACAACAAGGCTCGAGATTTCTTGTGAGAGAGAAGGAGAAGAGATCAGTACATGTATATATACTGTGCGGAGAGAGCCGCATTTTATAGAGAAGATGGTATCGTTTGGGAAAAGGCACGTCTGTTCAGAAAGATGCAACTGTCGCGTATTCGAAATTTAAAAAATAAAATTCGAATTCTGGACCGAAGCGTCTTTGTACGAACAGTCAAGCCCCAAGATGCCCCAAGTGCCCAAGTGCCTATCTACGACTATTTAAATGTAAGCCCAATTAGTTAGCCCATCTCTTATTTATGGGCTTTACTCAATTTGTTTATCATATTGGACAAAAAAATATATACTTTCAATTTCCATCTTCTTCTATCATGTGGGACATTTGAACTTCTCCACTATACACAAATTACATAACATTCCCCCACTAATTTGTGTATGATATTTTTTTTTTCTTTGGATAAACGTTATCCATACAAAAAGGTATCTTTCGATTTGGACCTTTAATTAGTGTACATTAGTAAAAGTTTTAACGAAGTTGTAGGTGTCTGTAAAAGATTGAACCACAACTCTTATCGTAAAACCGAACAGATGACACAGACAAGTTTATCCACTAGATCTCACAAGATTCTCAACACAACCTTAGCACTATTATATACGGCCATGTGCTAATCCTGAATTTATGAACATTTATAAATGTAACACATACATTTATTGAAGCGGCACCACTTCTATGTTCAAATTTGTAAAACCTAATAAATGCAAACTCTGCATTATGCATTTACTCACAAACTAGCCATGATCAATAAATCATATATGGAACTGTGCTAGTTCTTTTAAGCGCTTATCAATAACTTGTTGTTACCCATTTAACTTGAAAACTAACGTATTAGTCTGAAGTTGGGTTCCCGTCATTGGCGCTTAGGATTTTAAGTCCCATAAATTTTGTTGTACTTTGCACTAAGTCTCTAGCAAGTGCTTTTGTGAGAGGATCCGCTAAGTTTTCGCCGGATTTTACATATATGATGGTGATCACCCCCTTAGTAATTAAATCTCTCACAAACGTATGTCTTAAACTAATATGTCTAGATTTTCCATTGTAAACATCACTATATGCTCTAGACAATGTTGCTGAACTGTCGCAGTAAATAGAAATAGCAGATAACGAGTGTGGCCATAAATCAATGTCTAATAACAAGTCTCGTAACCATTCTGCTTCCTTAGCTGCGGCGCCAAGAGCTATGAATTATGATTCCATAGTTGAATGTGCTATACATGTTTGTTTCTTAGATGCCCAACTTATGGCTCCTCCCCCTAATGAGAATATCCATCCAGATGTTGATAAGCTCTCATTAGTACTAGACATCCAACTTGCATCGCAATACCCTTCTAGCACACTTGGATAATCAGCATAAACTAATTTCAATTCTTTTGTTCTTTTGAGATATCCAAGGATCCTATTAATTGCTTTCCAATGAAGTATGCTAGGTTTAGACGTAAATCTTGACATCATGTTAACAGCAAAAGCTATATCTGGCCTTGTGCAATATGTGACATACATAAGACATCCAATGGCACTGGCATATTCCAGTTGAGCAATGATTCGACCTTTATTTTCTTGCATTTTCACACTAGAATCAACTGGAGTACTAGCATCTTTGATATTAAGATGTTTGAACTTATCAAGTATTTTTTCAATATAATGGGTTTGGTTCAAGGCATATCCTTTTTCATGTTTTTCAACTTTGATTCCCAATATTGTATCTACCTCATTAAGGTCTTTCATTTTAAAAACTGAAGTTAGATACTTTTTGGTATCGATAATTCCTTTCATGTTGTTACTAGCAATTATCATGTCATCAACATATAAACATAATATCACTATGTAATCATTGGTTTTCTTACAATAAACACATTTATCAGCATTACTATGCCCAAAACCATTTGCCAGAATTGCCTCATCAAACTTCTTATGCCATTGCTTTGGAGCTTGCTTTAAGCCATATAATGACTTGACTAATTTGCATACTTTGTTCTCATTTCCTGGTAGGACAAAACCTTCAGGCTGTTCCATATATACTTCCTCGGTTAAGTCACCATTCAAAAAAGCCGTTTTAACATCCATCTGATGAATGTACAGTTTATATATAGATGCCAACGCAAACAGAACTCTTATGGATGTGGTTCTTGCAACTGGAGCATAGGTATCAAAATAATCTATGCCTTCTTTTTGTCTAAAGCCTTTTGCTACTAGTCTTGCTTTGTAAGTTTGTATAGAACCATCTGTTCTATATTTCTTTCGAAACACCCATTTACACCCGATTGCCTTTGAACCGGGTGGAAGATCTACTAAAACCCAAGTCTTGTTGGATAGTATAGAATCCATCTCATCATTTATTGCTTCTTGCCAAAAAGCAGAATCTCGTGAAGTCATAGCTTCTTTAAATGTTTTAGGATCGTCATTAATAGCGAGTACCATAGGTGTAACTTCTATGACTTTTGATCTAGTAGCCTCAACCAAAAAAGTAATTGAATCAGAGGAAATGAAATCAGAACTCAAGTGTTTTTCTTTTCTGGTACGCTGACTTCTCCTAGGCTCACTTGGTTCACTATGTACTCTTTTTCCTCCACCAATGTTTTTAGAAGTTTCTTCTTCTATAGACTCAACTGTGCTATGTAGAAATTTATCTTCAAAGAATTCTACATGTATGGATTCCACTATCACATTGGATTCTAAATCCAGTAATCTATATGCTTTTGAGTTTTGTGCATAGCCAACGAATACACTTTTAATACCCCTTGGTCCTAACTTTGTCTTATGGGGATCTTGGACTTTGTAAAATGCTAAACACCCCCATACTTTAAAATAATTTAAGTTAGGTTTTCTTCCATTATTCCAAAGTTCATAAGGTGAAGCCCCAAATTTCTTAAAGGGCACTTTATTATAAATATGACATGCTGTCAACAAAGCTTCACCCCACAAGTAAAACGGTAATTTTGCATTTATAAGCATTGAATTAACCATATCTACCAAAGATCTATTTTTTCTTTCAGACACCCCATTTTGTTGGGGTGTGTATGGGGCTGTTCGTTGGTGAATAATTCCATTATCCTCACAAAACTGATTGAAGATATCTGAAAAATATTCACCTCCTCTATCACTTCGAAGCACTTTAATTCTTTTTTCTTTCTGATTTTCAACTTCAGATTTAAATTCTTTGAATTTGTCAAATGCTTCATCCTTGGTTTTCAACAAGTATACATAAGTGTATCTTGTATGGTCGTCAATGAAAGTGATTAAATATCGCTTTCCTCCTCTTGTTAGTTGACCATTCAATTCACAAATATCGGAATGCACAAGTTTTAGCAAATCACTGTTTCTTTCAACTTTAGAAAATGGTTTTTTAGTCATCTTGGCTTCAACACAAATGTTACATTTTCTGAAATCGTTAACAGAATAGTTAATATAGCCATGTTTCGACATATACTTTAAGCAATTAAAATTTAAATGTCCTAATCTAGCATGCCATAAAGAACTAGGAGAATCAACAACATAAGCAACAGTAGCAATTTTATTAATTGACAACTTAAACATACCATCACATGAGTATCCCTTTCCTACGAATACTCCATTCTTAGATACAATAACTTTATCGGATTCTAGAACAACTTTAAATCCCTTCTTGCATAAAAGATTTGCAGAAACTAAGTTCTTTCTCAAGTCCGGAACATGGAGAACATTGACAAGGGTGAGTTTTTGGCCAGAAGTAAACTTCAATTCCACACTTCCCTTGCCTATAACCTTAGCCGAAGCATGATTTCCCATGAGGACTTCTTCAGGCTCTTTTAATTCATTATAGGACTTGAACAAATTCTTATCATTGCACACATGTACGGTAGCGCCAGAATCAAGCCACCAATCTGCAGATTTTGCCACAGAGGCCATATGAAGTTCTGTGATCATCGCAACAAATTCTTGTCCAGCATCTTCCACAACATTTGCTTTATTATTTCCAGAACCAGATTTGGAGTTCTTTTCTGCCTTTGCCTTGAATCGACAATCTTTGATAAGATGTCCTTTAATGCCACAATAAAAACAAGGCCGATTCTTAGATTTATTCTTGAAATCTTTCTTGTTTGGTTTCAAACTATTGTTTGAATTTCCTGAATTTCCAGAAGTTGGTTCTTTGGAAGAAATGTGATGAACTTTCGATCCTAAGATCGACTCATCTCTGACACGATTTTCACTTTCAATTTGCAAGTGAGTCAAGAACTTGTCAATAGAGAAACTATCTGATGAATGAAGAATTTTCCTTCTGTAATCATTCCAAGCGGGAGGAAGTTTTGACAGAATTGCTCCAACTTGTAGAGCATCAGGAATAGTAATCTGCAGTTCTCTCATTTGGGAAACCAGAATCTCCAATTCACGGATTTGATCCATGATTGGTATGTTATCAACAAACTTAAATTCAAAATATTTTAAGGCAAGAAAACGATCGGTACCTTCCTTCATGTGTTTGTATTTAGACTCAAGAGCAGACCATACCTCTTTTGGCGTCTTATAATTTCGGTACACATCATACAGCCTGTCGGTGAGGGCGTTTAGAATATAGCCCCTGCATAGCTTTTCATCCGTCTCACGCTTCGCTTTGTCTGCCGCAATTTTCTTTTTAACTTCCTCAGAGTCGGTAGGCTTAGAATCTGCAATTGGTTGCAGCGAAGGATCGAGCAAGTAGTGAAGATTCAAAGATAGCAGAAGCCATGTCATTCTGTCTTGCCACCTAGTATAATTTGTCCCATCAAACCTGTCAAGCCTGATGGATTCCTTTCCGTGAATTTGAAGTTGGACATTGGATTTCAGATCTGTCTCCATTGCGGAAGATATTGTTTTCGATTTTTAAAATAACAGAGAGGACGGAAATAGAGAATGATCGAAAGCCTTGAGGCGTGTTAAACACTGTCCGAAAACAATATTTCCGTAGCACAGGAAATTTGTTCGCAGGATACAACAAGGCTCGAGATTTCTTGTGAGAGAGAAGGAGAAGAGATCAGTACATGTATATATACTGTGCGGAGAGAGCCGCATTTTATAGAGAAGATGGTATCGTTTGGGAAAAGGCACGTCTGTTCAGAAAGATGCAACTGTCGCGTATTCGAAATTTAAAAAATAAAATTCGAATTCTGGACCGAAGCGTCTTTGTACGAACAGTCAAGCCCCAAGATGCCCCAAGTGCCCAAGTGCCTATCTACGACTATTTAAATGTAAGCCCAATTAGTTAGCCCATCTCTTATTTATGGGCTTTACTCAATTTGTTTATCATATTGGACAAAAAAATATATACTTTCAATTTCCATCTTCTTCTATCATGTGGGACATTTGAACTTCTCCACTATACACAAATTACATAACATTCCCCCACTAATTTGTGTATGATATTTTTTTTTTCTTTGGATAAACGTTATCCATACAAAAAGGTATCTTTCGATTTGGACCTTTAATTAGTGTACATTAGTAAAAGTTTTAACGAAGTTGTAGGTGTCTGTAAAAGATTGAACCACAACTCTTATCGTAAAACCGAACAGATGACACAGACAAGTTTATCCACTAGATCTCACAAGATTCTCAACACAACCTTAGCACTATTATATACGGCCATGTGCTAATCCTGAATTTATGAACATTTATAAATGTAACACATACATTTATTGAAGCGGCACCACTTCTATGTTCAAATTTGTAAAACCTAATAAATGCAAACTCTGCATTATGCATTTACTCACAAACTAGCCATGATCAATAAATCATATATGGAACTGTGCTAGTTCTTTTAAGCGCTTATCAATAACTTGTTGTTACCCATTTAACTTGAAAACTAACATATTAGTCTGAAGTTGGGTTCCCGTCATTGGCGCTTAGGATTTTAAGTCCCATAAATTTTGTTGTACTTTGCACTAAGTCTCTAGCAAGTGCTTTTGTGAGAGGATCCACTAAGTTTTCGCCGGATTTTACATATATGATGGTGATCACCCCCTTAGTAATTAAATCTCTCACAAACGTATGTCTTAAACTAATATGTCTAGATTTTCCATTGTAAACATCACTATATGCTCTAGACAATGTTGCTGAACTGTCGCAGTAAATAGAAATAGCAGATAACGAGTGTGGCCATAAATCAATGTCTAATAACAAGTCTCGTAACCATTCTGCTTCCTTAGCTGCGGCGCCAAGAGCTATGAATTATGATTCCATAGTTGAATGTGCTATACATGTTTGTTTCTTAGATGCCCAACTTATGGCTCCTCCCCCTAATGAGAATATCCATCCAGATGTTGATAAGCTCTCATTAGTACTAGACATCCAACTTGCATCGCAATACCCTTCTAGCACACTTGGATAATCAGCATAAACTAATTTCAATTCTTTTGTTCTTTTGAGATATCCAAGGATCCTATTAATTGCTTTCCAATGAAGTATGCTAGGTTTAGACGTAAATCTTGACATCATGTTAACAGCAAAAGCTATATCTGGCCTTGTGCAATATGTGACATACATAAGACATCCAATGGCACTGGCATATTCCAGTTGAGCAATGATTCGACCTTTATTTTCTTGCATTTTCACACTAGAATCAACTGGAGTACTAGCATCTTTGATATTAAGATGTTTGAACTTATCAAGTATTTTTTCAATATAATGGGTTTGGTTCAAGGCATATCCTTTTTCATGTTTTTCAACTTTGATTCCCAATATTGTATCTACCTCATTAAGGTCTTTCATTTTAAAAACTGAAGTTAGATACTTTTTGGTATCGATAATTCCTTTCATGTTGTTACTAGCAATTATCATGTCATCAACATATAAACATAATATCACTATGTAATCATTGGTTTTCTTACAATAAACACATTTATCAGCATTACTATGCCCAAAACCATTTGCCAGAATTGCCTCATCAAACTTCTTATGCCATTGCTTTGGAGCTTGCTTTAAGCCATATAATGACTTGACTAATTTGCATACTTTGTTCTCATTTCCTGGTAGGACAAAACCTTCAGGCTGTTCCATATATACTTCCTCGGTTAAGTCACCATTCAAAAAAGCCGTTTTAACATCCATCTGATGAATGTACAGTTTATATATAGATGCCAACGCAAACAGAACTCTTATGGATGTGGTTCTTGCAACTGGAGCATAGGTATCAAAATAATCTATGCCTTCTTTTTGTCTAAAGCCTTTTGCTACTAGTCTTGCTTTGTAAGTTTGTATAGAACCATCTGTTCTATATTTCTTTCGAAACACCCATTTACACCCGATTGCCTTTGAACCGGGTGGAAGATCTACTAAAACCCAAGTCTTGTTGGATAGTATAGAATCCATCTCATCATTTATTGCTTCTTGCCAAAAAGCAGAATCTCGTGAAGTCATAGCTTCTTTAAATGTTTTAGGATCGTCATTAATAGCGAGTACCATAGGTGTAACTTCTATGACTTTTGATCTAGTAGCCTCAACCAAAAAAGTAATTGAATCAGAGGAAATGAAATCAGAACTCAAGTGTTTTTCTTTTCTGGTACGCTGACTTCTCCTAGGCTCACTTGGTTCACTATGTACTCTTTTTCCTCCACCAATGTTTTTAGAAGTTTCTTCTTCTATAGACTCAACTGTGCTATGTAGAAATTTATCTTCAAAGAATTCTACATGTATGGATTCCACTATCACATTGGATTCTAAATCCAGTAATCTATATGCTTTTGAGTTTTGTGCATAGCCAACGAATACACTTTTAATACCCCTTGGTCCTAACTTTGTCTTATGGGGATCTTGGACTTTGTAAAATGCTAAACACCCCCATACTTTAAAATAATTTAAGTTAGGTTTTCTTCCATTATTCCAAAGTTCATAAGGTGAAGCCCCAAATTTCTTAAAGGGCACTTTATTATAAATATGACATGCTGTCAACAAAGCTTCACCCCACAAGTAAAACGGTAATTTTGCATTTATAAGCATTGAATTAACCATATCTACCAAAGATCTATTTTTTCTTTCAGCCACCCCATTTTGTTGGGGTGTGTATGGGGCTGTTCGTTGGTGAATAATTCCATTATCCTCACAAAACTGATTGAAGATATCTGAAAAATATTCACGTCCTCTATCACTTCGAAGCACTTTAATTCTTTTTTCTTTCTGATTTTCAACTTCAGATTTAAATTCTTTGAATTTGTCAAATGCTTCATCCTTGGTTTTCAACAAGTATACATAAGTGTATCTTGTATGGTCGTCAATGAAAGTGATAAAATATCGCTTTCCTCCTCTTGTTAGTTGACCATTCAATTCACAAATATCGGAATGCACAAGTTTTAGCAAATCACTGTTTCTTTCAACTTTAGAAAATGGTTTTTTAGTCATCTTGGCTTCAACACAAATGTTACATTTTCTGAAATCGTTAACAGAATAGTTAATATAGCCATGTTTCGACATATACTTTAAGCAATTAAAATTTAAATGTCCTAATCTAGCATGCCATAAAGAACTAGGAGAATCAACAACATAAGCAACAGTAGCAATTTTATTAATTGACAACTTAAACATACCATCACATGAGTATCCCTTTCCTACGAATACTCCATTCTTAGATACAATAACTTTATCGGATTCTAGAACAACTTTAAATCCCTTCTTGCATAAAAGATTTGCAGAAACTAAGTTCTTTCTCAAGTCCGGAACATGGAGAACATTGACAAGGGTGAGTTTTTGGCCAGAAGTAAACTTCAATTCCACACTTCCCTTGCCTATAACCTTAGCCGAAGCATGATTTCCCATGAGGACTTCTTCAGGCTCTTTTAATTCATTATAGGACTTGAACAAATTCTTATCATTGCACACATGTACGGTAGCGCCAGAATCAAGCCACCAATCTGCAGATTTTGCCACAGAGGCCATATGAAGTTCTGTGATCATCGCAACAAATTCTTGTCCAGCATCTTCCACAACATTTGCTTTATTATTTCCAGAACCAGATTTGGAGTTCTTTTCTGCCTTTGCCTTGAATCGACAATCTTTGATAAGATGTCCTTTAATGCCACAATAAAAACAAGGCCGATTCTTAGATTTATTCTTGAAATCTTTCTTGTTTGGTTTCAAACTATTGTTTGAATTTCCTGAATTTCCAGAAGTTGGTTCTTTGGAAGAAATGTGATGAACTTTCGATCCTAAGATCGACTCATCTCTGACACGATTTTCACTTTCAATTTGCAAGTGAGTCAAGAACTTGTCAATAGAGAAACTATCTGATGAATGAAGAATTTTCCTTCTGTAATCATTCCAAGCGGGAGGAAGTTTTGACAGAATTGCTCCAACTTGTAGAGCATCAGGAATAGTAATCTGCAGTTCTCTCATTTGGGAAACCAGAATCTCCAATTCACGGATTTGATCCATGATTGGTATGTTATCAACAAACTTAAATTCAAAATATTTTAAGGCAAGAAAACGATCGGTACCTTCCTTCATGTGTTTGTATTTAGACTCAAGAGCAGACCATACCTCTTTTGGCGTCTTATAATTTCGGTACACATCATACAGCCTGTCGGTGAGGGCGTTTAGAATATAGCCCCTGCATAGCTTTTCATCCGTCTCACGCTTCGCTTTGTCTGCCGCAATTTTCTTTTTAACTTCCTCAGAGTCGGTAGGCTTAGAATCTGCAATTGGTTGCAGCGAAGGATCGAGCAAGTAGTGAAGATTCAAAGATAGCAGAAGCCATGTCATTCTGTCTTGCCACCTAGTATAATTTGTCCCATCAAACCTGTCAAGCCTGATGGATTCCTTTCCGTGAATTTGAAGTTGGACATTGGATTTCAGATCTGTCTCCATTGCGGAAGATATTGTTTTCGATTTTTAAAATAACAGAGAGGACGGAAATAGAGAATGATCGAAAGCCTTGAGGCGTGTTAAACACTGTCCGAAAACAATATTTCCGTAGCACAGGAAATTTGTTCGCAGGATACAACAAGGCTCGAGATTTCTTGTGAGAGAGAAGGAGAAGAGATCAGTACATGTATATATACTGTGCGGAGAGAGCCGCATTTTATAGAGAAGATGGTATCGTTTGGGAAAAGGCACGTCTGTTCAGAAAGATGCAACTGTCGCGTATTCGAAATTTAAAAAATAAAATTCGAATTCTGGACCGAAGCGTCTTTGTACGAACAGTCAAGCCCCAAGATGCCCCAAGTGCCCAAGTGCCTATCTACGACTATTTAAATGTAAGCCCAATTAGTTAGCCCATCTCTTATTTATGGGCTTTACTCAATTTGTTTATCATATTGGACAAAAAAATATATACTTTCAATTTCCATCTTCTTCTATCATGTGGGACATTTGAACTTCTCCACTATACACAAATTACATAACATTCCCCCACTAATTTGTGTATGATATTTTTTTTTTTCTTTGGATAAACGTTATCCATACAAAAAGGTATCTTTCGATTTGGACCTTTAATTAGTGTACATTAGTAAAAGTTTTAACGAAGTTGTAGGTGTCTGTAAAAGATTGAACCACAACTCTTATCGTAAAACCGAACAGATGACACAGACAAGTTTATCCACTAGATCTCACAAGATTCTCAACACAACCTTAGCACTATTATATACGGCCATGTGCTAATCCTGAATTTATGAACATTTATAAATGTAACACATACATTTATTGAAGCGGCACCACTTCTATGTTCAAATTTGTAAAACCTAATAAATGCAAACTCTGCATTATGCATTTACTCACAAACTAGCCATGATCAATAAATCATATATGGAACTGTGCTAGTTCTTTTAAGCGCTTATCAATAACTTGTTGTTACCCATTTAACTTGAAAACTAACATATTAGTCTGAAGTTGGGTTCCCGTCATTGGCGCTTAGGATTTTAAGTCCCATAAATTTTGTTGTACTTTGCACGAAGTCTCTAGCAAGTGCTTTTGTGAGAGGATCCGCTAAGTTTTCGCCGGATTTTACATATATGATGGTGATCACCCCCTTAGTAATTAAATCTCTCACAAACGTATGTCTTAAACTAATATGTCTAGATTTTCCATTGTAAACATCACTATATGCTCTAGACAATGTTGCTGAACTGTCGCAGTAAATAGAAATAGCAGATAACGAGTGTGGCCATAAATCAATGTCTAATAACAAGTCTCGTAACCATTCTGCTTCCTTAGCTGCGGCGCCAAGAGCTATGAATTATGATTCCATAGTTGAATGTGCTATACATGTTTGTTTCTTAGATGCCCAACTTATGGCTCCTCCCCCTAATGAGAATATCCATCCAGATGTTGATAAGCTCTCATTAGTACTAGACATCCAACTTGCATCGCAATACCCTTCTAGCACACTTGGATAATCAGCATAAACTAATTTCAATTCTTTTGTTCTTTTGAGATATCCAAGGATCCTATTAATTGCTTTCCAATGAAGTATGCTAGGTTTAGACGTAAATCTTGACATCATGTTAACAGCAAAAGCTATATCTGGCCTTGTGCAATATGTGACATACATAAGACATCCAATGGCACTGGCATATTCCAGTTGAGCAATGATTCGACCTTTATTTTCTTGCATTTTCACACTAGAATCAACTGGAGTACTAGCATCTTTGATATTAAGATGTTTGAACTTATCAAGTATTTTTTCAATATAATGGGTTTGGTTCAAGGCATATCCTTTTTCATGTTTTTCAACTTTGATTCCCAATATTGTATCTACCTCATTAAGGTCTTTCATTTTAAAAACTGAAGTTAGATACTTTTTGGTATCGATAATTCCTTTCATGTTGTTACTAGCAATTATCATGTCATCAACATATAAACATAATATCACTATGTAATCATTGGTTTTCTTACAATAAACACATTTATCAGCATTACTATGCCCAAAACCATTTGCCAGAATTGCCTCATCAAACTTCTTATGCCATTGCTTTGGAGCTTGCTTTAAGCCATATAATGACTTGACTAATTTGCATACTTTGTTCTCATTTCCTGGTAGGACAAAACCTTCAGGCTGTTCCATATATACTTCCTCGGTTAAGTCACCATTCAAAAAAGCCGTTTTAACATCCATCTGATGAATGTACAGTTTATATATAGATGCCAACGCAAACAGAACTCTTATGGATGTGGTTCTTGCAACTGGAGCATAGGTATCAAAATAATCTATGCCTTCTTTTTGTCTAAAGCCTTTTGCTACTAGTCTTGCTTTGTAAGTTTGTATAGAACCATCTGTTCTATATTTCTTTCGAAACACCCATTTACACCCGATTGCCTTTGAACCGGGTGGAAGATCTACTAAAACCCAAGTCTTGTTGGATAGTATAGAATCCATCTCATCATTTATTGCTTCTTGCCAAAAAGCAGAATCTCGTGAAGTCATAGCTTCTTTAAATGTTTTAGGATCGTCATTAATAGCGAGTACCATAGGTGTAACTTCTATGACTTTTGATCTAGTAGCCTCAACCAAAAAAGTAATTGAATCAGAGGAAATGAAATCAGAACTCAAGTGTTTTTCTTTTCTGGTACGCTGACTTCTCCTAGGCTCACTTGGTTCACTATGTACTCTTTTTCCTCCACCAATGTTTTTAGAAGTTTCTTCTTCTATAGACTCAACTGTGCTATGTAGAAATTTATCTTCAAAGAATTCTACATGTATGGATTCCACTATCACATTGGATTCTAAATCCAGTAATCTATATGCTTTTGAGTTTTGTGCATAGCCAACGAATACACTTTTAATACCCCTTGGTCCTAACTTTGTCTTATGGGGATCTTGGACTTTGTAAAATGCTAAACACCCCCATACTTTAAAATAATTTAAGTTAGGTTTTCTTCCATTATTCCAAAGTTCATAAGGTGAAGCCCCAAATTTCTTAAAGGGCACTTTATTATAAATATGACATGCTGTCAACAAAGCTTCACCCCACAAGTAAAACGGTAATTTTGCATTTATAAGCATTGAATTAACCATATCTACCAAAGATCTATTTTTTCTTTCAGCCACCCCATTTTGTTGGGGTGTGTATGGGGCTGTTCGTTGGTGAATAATTCCATTATCCTCACAAAACTGATTGAAGATATCTGAAAAATATTCACCTCCTCTATCACTTCGAAGCACTTTAATTCTTTTTTCTTTCTGATTTTCAACTTCAGATTTAAATTCTTTGAATTTGTCAAATGCTTCATCCTTGGTTTTCAACAAGTATACATAAGTGTATCTTGTATGGTCGTCAATGAAAGTGATAAAATATCGCTTTCCTCCTCTTGTTAGTTGACCATTCAATTCACAAATATCGGAATGCACAAGTTTTAGCAAATCACTGTTTCTTTCAACTTTAGAAAATGGTTTTTTAGTCATCTTGGCTTCAACACAAATGTTACATTTTCTGAAATCGTTAACAGAATAGTTAATATAGCCATGTTTCGACATATACTTTAAGCAATTAAAATTTAAATGTCCTAATCTAGCATGCCATAAAGAACTAGGAGAATCAACAACATAAGCAGCAGTAGCAATTTTATTAATTGACAACTTAAACATACCATCACATGAGTATCCCTTTCCTACGAATACTCCATTCTTAGATACAATAACTTTATCGGATTCTAGAACAACTTTAAATCCCTTCTTGCATAAAAGATTTGCAGAAACTAAGTTCTTTCTCAAGTCCGGAACATGGAGAACATTGACAAGGGTGAGTTTTTGGCCAGAAGTAAACTTCAATTCCACACTTCCCTTGCCTATAACCTTAGCCGAAGCATGATTTCCCATGAGGACTTCTTCAGGCTCTTTTAATTCATTATAGGACTTGAACAAATTCTTATCATTGCACACATGTACGGTAGCGCCAGAATCAAGCCACCAATCTGCAGATTTTGCCACAGAGGCCATATGAAGTTCTGTGATCATCGCAACAAATTCTTGTCCAGCATCTTCCACAACATTTGCTTTATTATTTCCAGAACCAGATTTGGAGTTCTTTTCTGCCTTTGCCTTGAATCGACAATCTTTGATAAGATGTCCTTTAATGCCACAATAAAAACAAGGCCGATTCTTAGATTTATTCTTGAAATCTTTCTTGTTTGGTTTCAAACTATTGTTTGAATTTCCTGAATTTCCAGAAGTTGGTTCTTTGGAAGAAATGTGATGAACTTTCGATCCTAAGATCGACTCATCTCTGACACGATTTTCACTTTCAATTTGCAAGTGAGTCAAGAACTTGTCAATAGAGAAACTATCTGATGAATGAAGAATTTTCCTTCTGTAATCATTCCAAGCGGGAGGAAGTTTTGACAGAATTGCTCCAACTTGTAGAGCATCAGGAATAGTAATCTGCAGTTCTCTCATTTGGGAAACCAGAATCTCCAATTCACGGATTTGATCCATGATTGGTATGTTATCAACAAACTTAAATTCAAAATATTTTAAGGCAAGAAAACGATCGGTACCTTCCTTCATGTGTTTGTATTTAGACTCAAGAGCAGACCATACCTCTTTTGGCGTCTTATAATTTCGGTACACATCATACAGCCTGTCGGTGAGGGCGTTTAGAATATAGCCCCTGCATAGCTTTTCATCCGTCTCACGCTTCGCTTTGTCTGCCGCAATTTTCTTTTTAACTTCCTCAGAGTCGGTAGGCTTAGAATCTGCAATTGGTTGCAGCGAAGGATCGAGCAAGTAGTGAAGATTCAAAGATAGCAGAAGCCATGTCATTCTGTCTTGCCACCTAGTATAATTTGTCCCATCAAACCTGATGGATTCCTTTCCGTGAATTTGAAGTTGGACATTGGATTTCAGATCTGTCTCCATTGCGGAAGATATTGTTTTCGATTTTTAAAATAACAGAGAGGACGGAAATAGAGAATGATCGAAAGCCTTGAGGCGTGTTAAACACTGTCCGAAAACAATATTTCCGTAGCACAGGAAATTTGTTCGCAGGATACAACAAGGCTCGAGATTTCTTGTGAGAGAGAAGGAGAAGAGATCAGTACATGTATATATACTGTGCGGAGAGAGCCGCATTTTATAGAGAAGATGGTATCGTTTGGGAAAAGGCACGTCTGTTCAGAAAGATGCAACTGTCGCGTATTCGAAATTTAAAAAATAAAATTCGAATTCTGGACCGAAGCGTCTTTGTACGAACAGTCAAGCCCCAAGATGCCCCAAGTGCCCAAGTGCCTATCTACGACTATTTAAATGTAAGCCCAATTAGTTAGCCCATCTCTTATTTATGGGCTTTACTCAATTTGTTTATCATATTGGACAAAAAAATATATACTTTCAATTTCCATCTTCTTCTATCATGTGGGACATTTGAACTTCTCCACTATACACAAATTACATAACATTCCCCCACTAATTTGTGTATGATATTTTTTTTTTTTCTTTGGATAAACGTTATCCATACAAAAAGGTATCTTTCGATTTGGACCTTTAATTAGTGTACATTAGTAAAAGTTTTAACGAAGTTGTAGGTGTCTGTAAAAGATTGAACCACAACTCTTATCGTAAAACCGAACAGATGACACAGACAAGTTTATCCACTAGATCTCACAAGATTCTCAACACAACCTTAGCACTATTATATACGGCCATGTGCTAATCCTGAATTTATGAACATTTATAAATGTAACACATACATTTATTGAAGCGGCACCACTTCTATGTTCAAATTTGTAAAACCTAATAAATGCAAACTCTGCATTATGCATTTACTCACAAACTAGCCATGATCAATAAATCATATATGGAACTGTGCTAGTTCTTTTAAGCGCTTATCAATAACTTGTTGTTACCCATTTAACTTGAAAACTAACATATTAGTCTGAAGTTGGGTTCCCGTCATTGGCGCTTAGGATTTTAAGTCCCATAAATTTTGTTGTACTTTGCACCAAGTCTCTAGCAAGTGCTTTTGTGAGAGGATCCGCTAAGTTTTCGCCGGATTTTACATATATGATGGTGATCACCCCCTTAGTAATTAAATCTCTCACAAACGTATGTCTTAAACTAATATGTCTAGATTTTCCATTGTAAACATCACTATATGCTCTAGACAATGTTGCTGAACTGTCGCAGTAAATAGAAATAGCAGATAACGAGTGTGGCCATAAATCAATGTCTAATAACAAGTCTCGTAACCATTCTGCTTCCTTAGCTGCGGCGCCAAGAGCTATGAATTATGATTCCATAGTTGAATGTGCTATACATGTTTGTTTCTTAGATGCCCAACTTATGGCTCCTCCCCCTAATGAGAATATCCATCCAGATGTTGATAAGCTCTCATTAGTACTAGACATCCAACTTGCATCGCAATACCCTTCTAGCACACTTGGATAATCAGCATAAACTAATTTCAATTCTTTTGTTCTTTTGAGATATCCAAGGATCCTATTAATTGCTTTCCAATGAAGTATGCTAGGTTTAGACGTAAATCTTGACATCATGTTAACAGCAAAAGCTATATCTGGCCTTGTGCAATATGTGACATACATAAGACATCCAATGGCACTGGCATATTCCAGTTGAGCAATGATTCGACCTTTATTTTCTTGCATTTTCACACTAGAATCAACTGGAGTACTAGCATCTTTGATATTAAGATGTTTGAACTTATCAAGTATTTTTTCAATATAATGGGTTTGGTTCAAGGCATATCCTTTTTCATGTTTTTCAACTTTGATTCCCAATATTGTATCTACCTCATTAAGGTCTTTCATTTTAAAAACTGAAGTTAGATACTTTTTGGTATCGATAATTCCTTTCATGTTGTTACTAGCAATTATCATGTCATCAACATATAAACATAATATCACTATGTAATCATTGGTTTTCTTACAATAAACACATTTATCAGCATTACTATGCCCAAAACCATTTGCCAGAATTGCCTCATCAAACTTCTTATGCCATTGCTTTGGAGCTTGCTTTAAGCCATATAATGACTTGACTAATTTGCATACTTTGTTCTCATTTCCTGGTAGGACAAAACCTTCAGGCTGTTCCATATATACTTCCTCGGTTAAGTCACCATTCAAAAAAGCCGTTTTAACATCCATCTGATGAATGTACAGTTTATATATAGATGCCAACGCAAACAGAACTCTTATGGATGTGGTTCTTGCAACTGGAGCATAGGTATCAAAATAATCTATGCCTTCTTTTTGTCTAAAGCCTTTTGCTACTAGTCTTGCTTTGTAAGTTTGTATAGAACCATCTGTTCTATATTTCTTTCGAAACACCCATTTACACCCGATTGCCTTTGAACCGGGTGGAAGATCTACTAAAACCCAAGTCTTGTTGGATAGTATAGAATCCATCTCATCATTTATTGCTTCTTGCCAAAAAGCAGAATCTCGTGAAGTCATAGCTTCTTTAAATGTTTTAGGATCGTCATTAATAGCGAGTACCATAGGTGTAACTTCTATGACTTTTGATCTAGTAGCCTCAACCAAAAAAGTAATTGAATCAGAGGAAATGAAATCAGAACTCAAGTGTTTTTCTTTTCTGGTACGCTGACTTCTCCTAGGCTCACTTGGTTCACTATGTACTCTTTTTCCTCCACCAATGTTTTTAGAAGTTTCTTCTTCTATAGACTCAACTGTGCTATGTAGAAATTTATCTTCAAAGAATTCTACATGTATGGATTCCACTATCACATTGGATTCTAAATCCAGTAATCTATATGCTTTTGAGTTTTGTGCATAGCCAACGAATACACTTTTAATACCCCTTGGTCCTAACTTTGTCTTATGGGGATCTTGGACTTTGTAAAATGCTAAACACCCCCATACTTTAAAATAATTTAAGTTAGGTTTTCTTCCATTATTCCAAAGTTCATAAGGTGAAGCCCCAAATTTCTTAAAGGGCACTTTATTATAAATATGACATGCTGTCAACAAAGCTTCACCCCACAAGTAAAACGGTAATTTTGCATTTATAAGCATTGAATTAACCATATCTACCAAAGATCTATTTTTTCTTTCAGCCACCCCATTTTGTTGGGGTGTGTATGGGGCTGTTCGTTGGTGAATAATTCCATTATCCTCACAAAACTGATTGAAGATATCTGAAAAATATTCACCTCCTCTATCACTTCGAAGCACTTTAATTCTTTTTTCTTTCTGATTTTCAACTTCAGATTTAAATTCTTTGAATTTGTCAAATGCTTCATCCTTGATTTTCAACAAGTATACATAAGTGTATCTTGTATGGTCGTCAATGAAAGTGATAAAATATCGCTTTCCTCCTCTTGTTAGTTGACCATTCAATTCACAAATATCGGAATGCACAAGTTCTAGCAAATCACTGTTTCTTTCAACTTTAGAAAATGGTTTTTTAGTCATCTTGGCTTCAACACAAATGTTACATTTTCTGAAATCGTTAACAGAATAGTTAATATAGCCATGTTTCGACATATACTTTAAGCAATTAAAATTTAAATGTCCTAATCTAGCATGCCATAAAGAACTAGGAGAATCAACAACATAAGCAACAGTAGCAATTTTATTAATTGACAACTTAAACATACCATCACATGAGTATCCCTTTCCTACGAATACTCCATTCTTAGATACAATAACTTTATCGGATTCTAGAACAACTTTAAATCCCTTCTTGCATAAAAGATTTGCAGAAACTAAGTTCTTTCTCAAGTCCGGAACATGGAGAACATTGACAAGGGTGAGTTTTTGGCCAGAAGTAAACTTCAATTCCACACTTCCCTTGCCTATAACCTTAGCCGAAGCATGATTTCCCATGAGGACTTCTTCAGGCTCTTTTAATTCATTATAGGACTTGAACAAATTCTTATCATTGCACACATGTACGGTAGCGCCAGAATCAAGCCACCAATCTGCAGATTTTGCCACAGAGGCCATATGAAGTTCTGTGATCATCGCAACAAATTCTTGTCCAGCATCTTCCACAACATTTGCTTTATTATTTCCAGAACCAGATTTGGAGTTCTTTTCTGCCTTTGCCTTGAATCGACAATCTTTGATAAGATGTCCTTTAATGCCACAATAAAAACAAGGCCGATTCTTAGATTTATTCTTGAAATCTTTCTTGTTTGGTTTCAAACTATTGTTTGAATTTCCTGAATTTCCAGAAGTTGGTTCTTTGGAAGAAATGTGATGAACTTTCGATCCTAAGATCGACTCATCTCTGACACGATTTTCACTTTCAATTTGCAAGTGAGTCAAGAACTTGTCAATAGAGAAACTATCTGATGAATGAAGAATTTTCCTTCTGTAATCATTCCAAGCGGGAGGAAGTTTTGACAGAATTGCTCCAACTTGTAGAGCATCAGGAATAGTAATCTGCAGTTCTCTCATTTGGGAAACCAGAATCTCCAATTCACGGATTTGATCCATGATTGGTATGTTATCAACAAACTTAAATTCAAAATATTTTAAGGCAAGAAAACGATCGGTACCTTCCTTCATGTGTTTGTATTTAGACTCAAGAGCAGACCATACCTCTTTTGGCGTCTTATAATTTCGGTACACATCATACAGCCTGTCGGTGAGGGCGTTTAGAATATAGCCCCTGCATAGCTTTTCATCCGTCTCACGCTTCGCTTTGTCTGCCGCAATTTTCTTTTTAACTTCCTCAGAGTCGGTAGGCTTAGAATCTGCAATTGGTTGCAGCGAAGGATCGAGCAAGTAGTGAAGATTCAAAGATAGCAGAAGCCATGTCATTCTGTCTTGCCACCTAGTATAATTTGTCCCATCAAACCTGTCAAGCCTGATGGATTCCTTTCCGTGAATTTGAAGTTGGACATTGGATTTCAGATCTGTCTCCATTGCGGAAGATATTGTTTTCGATTTTTAAAATAACAGAGAGGACGGAAATAGAGAATGATCGAAAGCCTTGAGGCGTGTTAAACACTGTCCGAAAACAATATTTCCGTAGCACAGGAAATTTGTTCGCAGGATACAACAAGGCTCGAGATTTCTTGTGAGAGAGAAGGAGAAGAGATCAGTACATGTATATATACTGTGCGGAGAGAGCCGCATTTTATAGAGAAGATGGTATCGTTTGGGAAAAGGCACGTCTGTTCAGAAAGATGCAACTGTCGCGTATTCGAAATTTAAAAAATAAAATTCGAATTCTGGACCGAAGCGTCTTTGTACGAACAGTCAAGCCCCAAGATGCCCCAAGTGCCCAAGTGCCTATCTACGACTATTTAAATGTAAGCCCAATTAGTTAGCCCATCTCTTATTTATGGGCTTTACTCAATTTGTTTATCATATTGGACAAAAAAATATATACTTTCAATTTCCATCTTCTTCTATCATGTGGGACATTTGAACTTCTCCACTATACACAAATTACATAACATTCCCCCACTAATTTGTGTATGATATTTTTTTTTTTTCTTTGGATAAACATTATCCATACAAAAAGGTATCTTTCGATTTGGACCTTTAATTAGTGTACATTAGTAAAAGTTTTAATGAAGTTGTAGGTGTCTGTAAAAGATTGAACCACAACTCTTATCGTAAAACCGAACAGATGACACAGACAAGTTTATCCACTAGATCTCAGAAGATTCTCAACACAACCTTAGCACTATTATATACGGCCATGTGCTAATCCTGAATTTATGAACATTTATAAATGTAACACATACATTTATTGAAGCGGCACCACTTCTATGTTCAAATTTGTAAAACCTAATAAATGCAAACTCTGCATTATGCATTTACTCACAAACTAGCCATGATCAATAAATCATATATGGAACTGTGCTAGTTCTTTTAAGCGCTTATCAATAACTTGTTGTTACCCATTTAACTTGAAAACTAACATATTATTCTGAAGTTAGGTTCCCGTCATTGGCGCTTAGGATTTTAAGTCCCATAAATTTTGTTGTACTTTGCACTAAGTCTCTAGCAAGTGCTTTTGTGAGAGGATCCGCTAAGTTTTCGCCGGATTTTACATATATGATGGTGATCACCCCCTTAGTAATTAAATCTCTCACAAACGTATGTCTTAAACTAATATGTCTAGATTTTCCATTGTAAACATCACTATATGCTCTAGACAATGTTGCTGAACTGTCGCAGTAAATAGAAATAGCAGATAACGAGTGTGGCCATAAATCAATGTCTAATAACAAGTCTCGTAACCATTCTGCTTCCTTAGCTGCGGCGCCAAGAGCTATGAATTATGATTCCATAGTTGAATGTGCTATACATGTTTGTTTCTTAGATGCCCAACTTATGGCTCCTCCCCCTAATGAGAATATCCATCCAGATGTTGATAAGCTCTCATTAGTACTAGACATCCAACTTGCATCGCAATACCCTTCTAGCACACTTGGATAATCAGCATAAACTAATTTCAATTCTTTTGTTCTTTTGAGATATCCAAGGATCCTATTAATTGCTTTCCAATGAAGTATGCTAGGTTTAGACGTAAATCTTGACATCATGTTAACAGCAAAAGCTATATCTGGCCTTGTGCAATATGTGACATACATAAGACATCCAATGGCACTGGCATATTCCAGTTGAGCAATGATTCGACCTTTATTTTCTTGCATTTTCACACTAGAATCAACTGGAGTACTAGCATCTTTGATATTAAGATGTTTGAACTTATCAAGTATTTTTTCAATATAATGGGTTTGGTTCAAGGCATATCCTTTTTCATGTTTTTCAACTTTGATTCCCAATATTGTATCTACCTCATTAAGGTCTTTCATTTTAAAAACTGAAGTTAGATACTTTTTGGTATCGATAATTCCTTTCATGTTGTTACTAGCAATTATCATGTCATCAACATATAAACATAATATCACTATGTAATCATTGGTTTTCTTACAATAAACACATTTATCAGCATTACTATGCCCAAAACCATTTGCCAGAATTGCCTCATCAAACTTCTTATGCCATTGCTTTGGAGCTTGCTTTAAGCCATATAATGACTTGACTAATTTGCATACTTTGTTCTCATTTCCTGGTAGGACAAAACCTTCAGGCTGTTCCATATATACTTCCTCGGTTAAGTCACCATTCAAAAAAGCCGTTTTAACATCCATCTGATGAATGTACAGTTTATATATAGATGCCAACGCAAACAGAACTCTTATGGATGTGGTTCTTGCAACTGGAGCATAGGTATCAAAATAATCTATGCCTTCTTTTTGTCTAAAGCCTTTTGCTACTAGTCTTGCTTTGTAAGTTTGTATAGAACCATCTGTTCTATATTTCTTTCGAAACACCCATTTACACCCGATTGCCTTTGAACCGGGTGGAAGATCTACTAAAACCCAAGTCTTGTTGGATAGTATAGAATCCATCTCATCATTTATTGCTTCTTGCCAAAAAGCAGAATCTCGTGAAGTCATAGCTTCTTTAAATGTTTTAGGATCGTCATTAATAGCGAGTACCATAGGTGTAACTTCTATGACTTTTGATCTAGTAGCCTCAACCAAAAAAGTAATTGAATCAGAGGAAATGAAATCAGAACTCAAGTGTTTTTCTTTTCTGGTACGCTGACTTCTCCTAGGCTCACTTGGTTCACTATGTACTCTTTTTCCTCCACCAATGTTTTTAGAAGTTTCTTCTTCTATAGACTCAACTGTGCTATGTAGAAATTTATCTTCAAAGAATTCTACATGTATGGATTCCACTATCACATTGGATTCTAAATCCAGTAATCTATATGCTTTTGAGTTTTGTGCATAGCCAACGAATACACTTTTAATACCCCTTGGTCCTAACTTTGTCTTATGGGGATCTTGGACTTTGTAAAATGCTAAACACCCCCATACTTTAAAATAATTTAAGTTAGGTTTTCTTCCATTATTCCAAAGTTCATAAGGTGAAGCCCCAAATTTCTTAAAGGGCACTTTATTATAAATATGACATGCTGTCAACAAAGCTTCACCCCACAAGTAAAACGGTAATTTTGCATTTATAAGCATTGAATTAACCATATCTACCAAAGATCTATTTTTTCTTTCAGCCACCCCATTTTGTTGGGGTGTGTATGGGGCTGTTCGTTGGTGAATAATTCCATTATCCTCACAAAACTGATTGAAGATATCTGAAAAATATTCACCTCCTCTATCACTTCGAAGCACTTTAATTCTTTTTTCTTTCTGATTTTCAACTTCAGATTTAAATTCTTTGAATTTGTCAAATGCTTCATCCTTGGTTTTCAACAAGTATACATAAGTGTATCTTGTATGGTCGTCAATGAAAGTGATTAAATATCGCTTTCCTCCTCTTGTTAGTTGACCATTCAATTCACAAATATCGGAATGCACAAGTTCTAGCAAATCACTGTTTCTTTCAACTTTAGAAAATGGTTTTTTAGTCATCTTGGCTTCAACACAAATGTTACATTTTCTGAAATCGTTAACAGAATAGTTAATATAGCCATGTTTCGACATATACTTTAAGCAATTAAAATTTAAATGTCCTAATCTAGCATGCCATAAAGAACTAGGAGAATCAACAACATAAGCAACAGTAGCAATTTTATTAATTGACAACTTAAACATACCATCACATGAGTATCCCTTTCCTACGAATACTCCATTCTTAGATACAATAACTTTATCGGATTCTAGAACAACTTTAAATCCCTTCTTGCATAAAAGATTTGCAGAAACTAAGTTCTTTCTCAAGTCCGGAACATGGAGAACATTGACAAGGGTGAGTTTTTGGCCAGAAGTAAACTTCAATTCCACACTTCCCTTGCCTATAACCTTAGCCGAAGCATGATTTCCCATGAGGACTTCTTCAGGCTCTTTTAATTCATTATAGGACTTGAACAAATTCTTATCATTGCACACATGTACGGTAGCGCCAGAATCAAGCCACCAATCTGCAGATTTTGCCACAGAGGCCATATGAAGTTCTGTGATCATCGCAACAAATTCTTGTCCAGCATCTTCCACAACATTTGCTTTATTATTTCCAGAACCAGATTTGGAGTTCTTTTCTGCCTTTGCCTTGAATCGACAATCTTTGATAAGATGTCCTTTAATGCCACAATAAAAACAAGGCCGATTCTTAGATTTATTCTTGAAATCTTTCTTGTTTGGTTTCAAACTATTGTTTGAATTTCCTGAATTTCCAGAAGTTGGTTCTTTGGAAGAAATGTGATGAACTTTCGATCCTAAGATCGACTCATCTCTGACACGATTTTCACTTTCAATTTGCAAGTGAGTCAAGAACTTGTCAATAGAGAAACTATCTGATGAATGAAGAATTTTCCTTCTGTAATCATTCCAAGCGGGAGGAAGTTTTGACAGAATTGCTCCAACTTGTAGAGCATCAGGAATAGTAATCTGCAGTTCTCTCATTTGGGAAACCAGAATCTCCAATTCACGGATTTGATCCATGATTGGTATGTTATCAACAAACTTAAATTCAAAATATTTTAAGGCAAGAAAACGATCGGTACCTTCCTTCATGTGTTTGTATTTAGACTCAAGAGCAGACCATACCTCTTTTGGCGTCTTATAATTTCGGTACACATCATACAGCCTGTCGGTGAGGGCGTTTAGAATATAGCCCCTGCATAGCTTTTCATCCGTCTCACGCTTCGCTTTGTCTGCCGCAATTTTCTTTTTAACTTCCTCAGAGTCGGTAGGCTTAGAATCTGCAATTGGTTGCAGCGAAGGATCGAGCAAGTAGTGAAGATTCAAAGATAGCAGAAGCCATGTCATTCTGTCTTGCCACCTAGTATAATTTGTCCCATCAAACCTGATGGATTCCTTTCCGTGAATTTGAAGTTGGACATTGGATTTCAGATCTGTCTCCATTGCGGAAGATATTGTTTTCGATTTTTAAAATAACAGAGAGGACGGAAATAGAGAATGATCGAAAGCCTTGAGGCGTGTTAAACACTGTCCGAAAACAATATTTCCGTAGCACAGGAAATTTGTTCGCAGGATACAACAAGGCTCGAGATTTCTTGTGAGAGAGAAGGAGAAGAGATCAGTACATGTATATATACTGTGCGGAGAGAGCCGCATTTTATAGAGAAGATGGTATCGTTTGGGAAAAGGCACGTCTGTTCAGAAAGATGCAACTGTCGCGTATTCGAAATTTAAAAAATAAAATTCGAATTCTGGACCGAAGCGTCTTTGTACGAACAGTCAAGCCCCAAGATGCCCCAAGTGCCCAAGTGCCTATCTACGACTATTTAAATGTAAGCCCAATTAGTTAGCCCATCTCTTATTTATGGGCTTTACTCAATTTGTTTATCATATTGGACAAAAAAATATATACTTTCAATTTCCATCTTCTTCTATCATGTGGGACATTTGAACTTCTCCACTATACACAAATTACATAACATTCCCCCACTAATTTGTGTATGATATTTTTTTTTTTTTCTTTGGATAAACGTTATCCATACAAAAAGGTATCTTTCGGTTTGGACCTTTAATTAGTGTACATTAGTAAAAGTTTTAACGAAGTTGTAGGTGTCTGTAAAAGATTGAACCACAACTCTTATCGTAAAACCGAACAGATGACACAGACAAGTTTATCCACTAGATCTCACAAGATTCTCAACACAACCTTAGCACTATTATATACGGCCATGTGCTAATCCTGAATTTATGAACATTTATAAATGTAACACATACATTTATTGAAGCGGCACCACTTCTATGTTCAAATTTGTAAAACCTAATAAATGCAAACTCTGCATTATGCATTTACTCACAAACTAGCCATGATCAATAAATCATATATGGAACTGTGCTAGTTCTTTTAAGCGCTTATCAATAACTTGTTGTTACCCATTTAACTTGAAAACTAACATATTAGTCTGAAGTTGGGTTCCCGTCATTGGCGCTTAGGATTTTAAGTCCCATAAATTTTGTTGTACTTTGCACTAAGTCTCTAGCAAGTGCTTTTGTGAGAGGATCCGCTAAGTTTTCGCCGGATTTTACATATATGATGGTGATCACCCCCTTAGTAATTAAATCTCTCACAAACGTATGTCTTAAACTAATATGTCTAGATTTTCCATTGTAAACATCACTATATGCTCTAGACAATGTTGCTGAACTGTCGCAGTAAATAGAAATAGCAGATAACGAGTGTGGCCATAAATCAATGTCTAATAACAAGTCTCGTAACCATTCTGCTTCCTTAGCTGCGGCGCCAAGAGCTATGAATTATGATTCCATAGTTGAATGTGCTATACATGTTTGTTTCTTAGATGCCCAACTTATGGCTCCTCCCCCTAATGAGAATATCCATCCAGATGTTGATAAGCTCTCATTAGTACTAGACATCCAACTTGCATCGCAATACCCTTCTAGCACACTTGGATAATCAGCATAAACTAATTTCAATTCTTTTGTTCTTTTGAGATATCCAAGGATCCTATTAATTGCTTTCCAATGAAGTATGCTAGGTTTAGACGTAAATCTTGACATCATGTTAACAGCAAAAGCTATATCTGGCCTTGTGCAATATGTGACATACATAAGACATCCAATGGCACTGGCATATTCCAGTTGAGCAATGATTCGACCTTTATTTTCTTGCATTTTCACACTAGAATCAACTGGAGTACTAGCATCTTTGATATTAAGATGTTTGAACTTATCAAGTATTTTTTCAATATAATGGGTTTGGTTCAAGGCATATCCTTTTTCATGTTTTTCAACTTTGATTCCCAATATTGTATCTACCTCATTAAGGTCTTTCATTTTAAAAACTGAAGTTAGATACTTTTTGGTATCGATAATTCCTTTCATGTTGTTACTAGCAATTATCATGTCATCAACATATAAACATAATATCACTATGTAATCATTGGTTTTCTTACAATAAACACATTTATCAGCATTACTATGCCCAAAACCATTTGCCAGAATTGCCTCATCAAACTTCTTATGCCATTGCTTTGGAGCTTGCTTTAAGCCATATAATGACTTGACTAATTTGCATACTTTGTTCTCATTTCCTGGTAGGACAAAACCTTCAGGCTGTTCCATATATACTTCCTCGGTTAAGTCACCATTCAAAAAAGCCGTTTTAACATCCATCTGATGAATGTACAGTTTATATATAGATGCCAACGCAAACAGAACTCTTATGGATGTGGTTCTTGCAACTGGAGCATAGGTATCAAAATAATCTATGCCTTCTTTTTGTCTAAAGCCTTTTGCTACTAGTCTTGCTTTGTAAGTTTGTATAGAACCATCTGTTCTATATTTCTTTCGAAACACCCATTTACACCCGATTGCCTTTGAACCGGGTGGAAGATCTACTAAAACCCAAGTCTTGTTGGATAGTATAGAATCCATCTCATCATTTATTGCTTCTTGCCAAAAAGCAGAATCTCGTGAAGTCATAGCTTCTTTAAATGTTTTAGGATCGTCATTAATAGCGAGTACCATAGGTGTAACTTCTATGACTTTTGATCTAGTAGCCTCAACCAAAAAAGTAATTGAATCAGAGGAAATGAAATCAGAACTCAAGTGTTTTTCTTTTCTGGTACGCTGACTTCTCCTAGGCTCACTTGGTTCACTATGTACTCTTTTTCCTCCACCAATGTTTTTAGAAGTTTCTTCTTCTATAGACTCAACTGTGCTATGTAGAAATTTATCTTCAAAGAATTCTACATGTATGGATTCCACTATCACATTGGATTCTAAATCCAGTAATCTATATGCTTTTGAGTTTTGTGCATAGCCAACGAATACACTTTTAATACCCCTTGGTCCTAACTTTGTCTTATGGGGATCTTGGACTTTGTAAAATGCTAAACACCCCCATACTTTAAAATAATTTAAGTTAGGTTTTCTTCCATTATTCCAAAGTTCATAAGGTGAAGCCCCAAATTTCTTAAAGGGCACTTTATTATAAATATGACATGCTGTCAACAAAGCTTCACCCCACAAGTAAAACGGTAATTTTGCATTTATAAGCATTGAATTAACCATATCTACCAAAGATCTATTTTTTCTTTCAGCCACCCCATTTTGTTGGGGTGTGTATGGGGCTGTTCGTTGGTGAATAATTCCATTATCCTCACAAAACTGATTGAAGATATCTGAAAAATATTCACCTCCTCTATCACTTCGAAGCACTTTAATTCTTTTTTCTTTCTGATTTTCAACTTCAGATTTAAATTCTTTGAATTTGTCAAATGCTTCATCCTTGGTTTTCAACAAGTATACATAAGTGTATCTTGTATGGTCGTCAATGAAAGTGATAAAATATCGCTTTCCTCCTCTTGTTAGTTGACCATTCAATTCACAAATATCGGAATGCACAAGTTCTAGCAAATCACTGTTTCTTTCAACTTTAGAAAATGGTTTTTTAGTCATCTTGGCTTCAACACAAATGTTACATTTTCTGAAATCGTTAACAGAATAGTTAATATAGCCATGTTTCGACATATACTTTAAGCAATTAAAATTTAAATGTCCTAATCTAGCATGCCATAAAGAACTAGGAGAATCAACAACATAAGCAACAGTAGCAATTTTATTAATTGACAACTTAAACATACCATCACATGAGTATCCCTTTCCTACGAATACTCCATTCTTAGATACAATAACTTTATCGGATTCTAGAACAACTTTAAATCCCTTCTTGCATAAAAGATTTGCAGAAACTAAGTTCTTTCTCAAGTCCGGAACATGGAGAACATTGACAAGGGTGAGTTTTTGGCCAGAAGTAAACTTCAATTCCACACTTCCCTTGCCTATAACCTTAGCCGAAGCATGATTTCCCATGAGGACTTCTTCAGGCTCTTTTAATTCATTATAGGACTTGAACAAATTCTTATCATTGCACACATGTACGGTAGCGCCAGAATCAAGCCACCAATCTGCAGATTTTGCCACAGAGGCCATATGAAGTTCTGTGATCATCGCAACAAATTCTTGTCCAGCATCTTCCACAACATTTGCTTTATTATTTCCAGAACCAGATTTGGAGTTCTTTTCTGCCTTTGCCTTGAATCGACAATCTTTGATAAGATGTCCTTTAATGCCACAATAAAAACAAGGCCGATTCTTAGATTTATTCTTGAAATCTTTCTTGTTTGGTTTCAAACTATTGTTTGAATTTCCTGAATTTCCAGAAGTTGGTTCTTTGGAAGAAATGTGATGAACTTTCGATCCTAAGATCGACTCATCTCTGACACGATTTTCACTTTCAATTTGCAAGTGAGTCAAGAACTTGTCAATAGAGAAACTATCTGATGAATGAAGAATTTTCCTTCTGTAATCATTCCAAGCGGGAGGAAGTTTTGACAGAATTGCTCCAACTTGTAGAGCATCAGGAATAGTAATCTGCAGTTCTCTCATTTGGGAAACCAGAATCTCCAATTCACGGATTTGATCCATGATTGGTATGTTATCAACAAACTTAAATTCAAAATATTTTAAGGCAAGAAAACGATCGGTACCTTCCTTCATGTGTTTGTATTTAGACTCAAGAGCAGACCATACCTCTTTTGGCGTCTTATAATTTCGGTACACATCATACAGCCTGTCGGTGAGGGCGTTTAGAATATAGCCCCTGCATAGCTTTTCATCCGTCTCACGCTTCGCTTTGTCTGCCGCAATTTTCTTTTTAACTTCCTCAGAGTCGGTAGGCTTAGAATCTGCAATTGGTTGCAGCGAAGGATCGAGCAAGTAGTGAAGATTCAAAGATAGCAGAAGCCATGTCATTCTGTCTTGCCACCTAGTATAATTTGTCCCATCAAACCTGATGGATTCCTTTCCGTGAATTTGAAGTTGGACATTGGATTTCAGATCTGTCTCCATTGCGGAAGATATTGTTTTCGATTTTTAAAATAACAGAGAGGACGGAAATAGAGAATGATCGAAAGCCTTGAGGCGTGTTAAACACTGTTCGAAAACAATATTTCCGTAGCACAGGAAATTTGTTCGCAGGATACAACAAGGCTCGAGATTTCTTGTGAGAGAGAAGGAGAAGAGATCAGTACATGTATATATACTGTGCGGAGAGAGCCGCATTTTATAGAGAAGATGGTATCGTTTGGGAAAAGGCACGTCTGTTCAGAAAGATGCAACTGTCGCGTATTCGAAATTTAAAAAATAAAATTCGAATTCTGGACCGAAGCGTCTTTGTACGAACAGTCAAGCCCCAAGATGCCCCAAGTGCCCAAGTGCCTATCTACGACTATTTAAATGTAAGCCCAATTAGTTAGCCCATCTCTTATTTATGGGCTTTACTCAATTTGTTTATCATATTGGACAAAAAAATATATACTTTCAATTTCCATCTTCTTCTATCATGTGGGACATTTGAACTTCTCCACTATACACAAATTACATAACATTCCCCCACTAATTTGTGTATGATATTTTTTTTTTTTTCTTTGGATAAACGTTATCCATACAAAAAGGTATCTTTCGATTTGGACCTTTAATTAGTGTACATTAGTAAAAGTTTTAACGAAGTTGTAGGTGTCTGTAAAAGATTGAACCACAACTCTTATCGTAAAACCGAACAGATGACACAGACAAGTTTATCCACTAGATCTCACAAGATTCTCAACACAACCTTAGCACTATTATATACGGCCATGTGCTAATCCTGAATTTATGAACATTTATAAATGTAACACATACATTTATTGAAGCGGCACCACTTCTATGTTCAAATTTGTAAAACCTAATAAATGCAAACTCTGCATTATGCATTTACTCACAAACTAGCCATGATCAATAAATCATATATGGAACTGTGCTAGTTCTTTTAAGCGCTTATCAATAACTTGTTGTTACCCATTTAACTTGAAAACTAACATATTAGTCTGAAGTTGGGTTCCCGTCATTGGCGCTTAGGATTTTAAGTCCCATAAATTTTGTTGTACTTTGCACTAAGTCTCTAGCAAGTGCTTTTGTGAGAGGATCCGCTAAGTTTTCGCCGGATTTTACATATATGATGGTGATCACCCCCTTAGTAATTAAATCTCTCACAAACGTATGTCTTAAACTAATATGTCTAGATTTTCCATTGTAAACATCACTATATGCTCTAGACAATGTTGCTGAACTGTCGCAGTAAATAGAAATAGCAGATAACGAGTGTGGCCATAAATCAATGTCTAATAACAAGTCTCGTAACCATTCTGCTTCCTTAGCTGCGGCGCCAAGAGCTATGAATTATGATTCCATAGTTGAATGTGCTATACATGTTTGTTTCTTAGATGCCCAACTTATGGCTCCTCCCCCTAATGAGAATATCCATCCAGATGTTGATAAGCTCTCATTAGTACTAGACATCCAACTTGCATCGCAATACCCTTCTAGCACACTTGGATAATCAGCATAAACTAATTTCAATTCTTTTGTTCTTTTGAGATATCCAAGGATCCTATTAATTGCTTTCCAATGAAGTATGCTAGGTTTAGACGTAAATCTTGACATCATGTTAACAGCAAAAGCTATATCTGGCCTTGTGCAATATGTGACATACATAAGACATCCAATGGCACTGGCATATTCCAGTTGAGCAATGATTCGACCTTTATTTTCTTGCATTTTCACACTAGAATCAACTGGAGTACTAGCATCTTTGATATTAAGATGTTTGAACTTATCAAGTATTTTTTCAATATAATGGGTTTGGTTCAAGGCATATCCTTTTTCATGTTTTTCAACTTTGATTCCCAATATTGTATCTACCTCATTAAGGTCTTTCATTTTAAAAACTGAAGTTAGATACTTTTTGGTATCGATAATTCCTTTCATGTTGTTACTAGCAATTATCATGTCATCAACATATAAACATAATATCACTATGTAATCATTGGTTTTCTTACAATAAACACATTTATCAGCATTACTATGCCCAAAACCATTTGCCAGAATTGCCTCATCAAACTTCTTATGCCATTGCTTTGGAGCTTGCTTTAAGCCATATAATGACTTGACTAATTTGCATACTTTGTTCTCATTTCCTGGTAGGACAAAACCTTCAGGCTGTTCCATATATACTTCCTCGGTTAAGTCACCATTCAAAAAAGCCGTTTTAACATCCATCTGATGAATGTACAGTTTATATATAGATGCCAACGCAAACAGAACTCTTATGGATGTGGTTCTTGCAACTGGAGCATAGGTATCAAAATAATCTATGCCTTCTTTTTGTCTAAAGCCTTTTGCTACTAGTCTTGCTTTGTAAGTTTGTATAGAACCATCTGTTCTATATTTCTTTCGAAACACCCATTTACACCCGATTGCCTTTGAACCGGGTGGAAGATCTACTAAAACCCAAGTCTTGTTGGATAGTATAGAATCCATCTCATCATTTATTGCTTCTTGCCAAAAAGCAGAATCTCGTGAAGTCATAGCTTCTTTAAATGTTTTAGGATCGTCATTAATAGCGAGTACCATAGGTGTAACTTCTATGACTTTTGATCTAGTAGCCTCAACCAAAAAAGTAATTGAATCAGAGGAAATGAAATCAGAACTCAAGTGTTTTTCTTTTCTGGTACGCTGACTTCTCCTAGGCTCACTTGGTTCACTATGTACTCTTTTTCCTCCACCAATGTTTTTAGAAGTTTCTTCTTCTATAGACTCAACTGTGCTATGTAGAAATTTATCTTCAAAGAATTCTACATGTATGGATTCCACTATCACATTGGATTCTAAATCCAGTAATCTATATGCTTTTGAGTTTTGTGCATAGCCAACGAATACACTTTTAATACCCCTTGGTCCTAACTTTGTCTTATGGGGATCTTGGACTTTGTAAAATGCTAAACACCCCCATACTTTAAAATAATTTAAGTTAGGTTTTCTTCCATTATTCCAAAGTTCATAAGGTGAAGCCCCAAATTTCTTAAAGGGCACTTTATTATAAATATGACATGCTGTCAACAAAGCTTCACCCCACAAGTAAAACGGTAATTTTGCATTTATAAGCATTGAATTAACCATATCTACCAAAGATCTATTTTTTCTTTCAGCCACCCCATTTTGTTGGGGTGTGTATGGGGCTGTTCGTTGGTGAATAATTCCATTATCCTCACAAAACTGATTGAAGATATCTGAAAAATATTCACCTCCTCTATCACTTCGAAGCACTTTAATTCTTTTTTCTTTCTGATTTTCAACTTCAGATTTAAATTCTTTGAATTTGTCAAATGCTTCATCCTTGGTTTTCAACAAGTATACATAAGTGTATCTTGTATGGTCGTCAATGAAAGTGATAAAATATCGCTTTCCTCCTCTTGTTAGTTGACCATTCAATTCACAAATATCGGAATGCACAAGTTCTAGCAAATCACTGTTTCTTTCAACTTTAGAAAATGGTTTTTTAGTCATCTTGGCTTCAACACAAATGTTACATTTTCTGAAATCGTTAACAGAATAGTTAATATAGCCATGTTTCGACATATACTTTAAGCAATTAAAATTTAAATGTCCTAATCTAGCATGCCATAAAGAACTAGGAGAATCAACAACATAAGCAACAGTAGCAATTTTATTAATTGACAACTTAAACATACCATCACATGAGTATCCCTTTCCTACGAATACTCCATTCTTAGATACAATAACTTTATCGGATTCTAGAACAACTTTAAATCCCTTCTTGCATAAAAGATTTGCAGAAACTAAGTTCTTTCTCAAGTCCGGAACATGGAGAACATTGACAAGGGTGAGTTTTTGGCCAGAAGTAAACTTCAATTCCACACTTCCCTTGCCTATAACCTTAGCCGAAGCATGATTTCCCATGAGGACTTCTTCAGGCTCTTTTAATTCATTATAGGACTTGAACAAATTCTTATCATTGCACACATGTACGGTAGCGCCAGAATCAAGCCACCAATCTGCAGATTTTGCCACAGAGGCCATATGAAGTTCTGTGATCATCGCAACAAATTCTTGTCCAACATCTTCCACAACATTTGCTTTATTATTTCCAGAACCAGATTTGGAGTTCTTTTCTGCCTTTGCCTTGAATCGACAATCTTTGATAAGATGTCCTTTAATGCCACAATAAAAACAAGGCCGATTCTTAGATTTATTCTTGAAATCTTTCTTGTTTGGTTTCAAACTATTGTTTGAATTTCCTGAATTTCCAGAAGTTGGTTCTTTGGAAGAAATGTGATGAACTTTCGATCCTAAGATCGACTCATCTCTGACACGATTTTCACTTTCAATTTGCAAGTGAGTCAAGAACTTGTCAATAGAGAAACTATCTGATGAATGAAGAATTTTCCTTCTGTAATCATTCCAAGCGGGAGGAAGTTTTGACAGAATTGCTCCAACTTGTAGAGCATCAGGAATAGTAATCTGCAGTTCTCTCATTTGGGAAACCAGAATCTCCAATTCACGGATTTGATCCATGATTGGTATGTTATCAACAAACTTAAATTCAAAATATTTTAAGGCAAGAAAACGATCGGTACCTTCCTTCATGTGTTTGTATTTAGACTCAAGAGCAGACCATACCTCTTTTGGCGTCTTATAATTTCGGTACACATCATACAGCCTGTCGGTGAGGGCGTTTAGAATATAGCCCCTGCATAGCTTTTCATCCGTCTCACGCTTCGCTTTGTCTGCCGCAATTTTCTTTTTAACTTCCTCAGAGTCGGTAGGCTTAGAATCTGCAATTGGTTGCAGCGAAGGATCGAGCAAGTAGTGAAGATTCAAAGATAGCAGAAGCCATGTCATTCTGTCTTGCCACCTAGTATAATTTGTCCCATCAAACCTGATGGATTCCTTTCCGTGAATTTGAAGTTGGACATTGGATTTCAGATCTGTCTCCATTGCGGAAGATATTGTTTTCGATTTTTAAAATAACAGAGAGGACGGAAATAGAGAATGATCGAAAGCCTTGAGGCGTGTTAAACACTGTCCGAAAACAATATTTCCGTAGCACAGGAAATTTGTTCGCAGGATACAACAAGGCTCGAGATTTCTTGTGAGAGAGAAGGAGAAGAGATCAGTACATGTATATATACTGTGCGGAGAGAGCCGCATTTTATAGAGAAGATGGTATCGTTTGGGAAAAGGCACGTCTGTTCAGAAAGATGCAACTGTCGCGTATTCGAAATTTAAAAAATAAAATTCGAATTCTGGACCGAAGCGTCTTTGTACGAACAGTCAAGCCCCAAGATGCCCCAAGTGCCCAAGTGCCTATCTACGACTATTTAAATGTAAGCCCAATTAGTTAGCCCATCTCTTATTTATGGGCTTTACTCAATTTGTTTATCATATTGGACAAAAAAATATATACTTTCAATTTCCATCTTCTTCTATCATGTGGGACATTTGAACTTCTCCACTATACACAAATTACATAACATTCCCCCACTAATTTGTGTATGATATTTTTTTTTTTTTTCTTTGGATAAACGTTATCCATACAAAAAGGTATCTTTCGATTTGGACCTTTAATTAGTGTACATTAGTAAAAGTTTTAACGAAGTTGTAGGTGTCTGTAAAAGATTGAACCACAACTCTTATCGTAAAACCGAACAGATGACACAGACAAGTTTATCCACTAGATCTCACAAGATTCTCAACACAACCTTAGCACTATTATATACGGCCATGTGCTAATCCTGAATTTATGAACATTTATAAATGTAACACATACATTTATTGAAGCGGCACCACTTCTATGTTCAAATTTGTAAAACCTAATAAATGCAAACTCTGCATTATGCATTTACTCACAAACTAGCCATGATCAATAAATCATATATGGAACTGTGCTAGTTCTTTTAAGCGCTTATCAATAACTTGTTGTTACCCATTTAACTTGAAAACTAACATATTAGTCTGAAGTTGGGTTCCCGTCATTGGCGCTTAGGATTTTAAGTCCCATAAATTTTGTTGTACTTTGCACTAAGTCTCTAGCAAGTGCTTTTGTGAGAGGATCCGCTAAGTTTTCGCCGGATTTTACATATATGATGGTGATCACCCCCTTAGTAATTAAATCTCTCACAAACGTATGTCTTAAACTAATATGTCTAGATTTTCCATTGTAAACATCACTATATGCTCTAGACAATGTTGCTGAACTGTCGCAGTAAATAGAAATAGCAGATAACGAGTGTGGCCATAAATCAATGTCTAATAACAAGTCTCGTAACCATTCTGCTTCCTTAGCTGCGGCGCCAAGAGCTATGAATTATGATTCCATAGTTGAATGTGCTATACATGTTTGTTTCTTAGATGCCCAACTTATGGCTCCTCCCCCTAATGAGAATATCCATCCAGATGTTGATAAGCTCTCATTAGTACTAGACATCCAACTTGCATCGCAATACCCTTCTAGCACACTTGGATAATCAGCATAAACTAATTTCAATTCTTTTGTTCTTTTGAGATATCCAAGGATCCTATTAATTGCTTTCCAATGAAGTATGCTAGGTTTAGACGTAAATCTTGACATCATGTTAACAGCAAAAGCTATATCTGGCCTTGTGCAATATGTGACATACATAAGACATCCAATGGCACTGGCATATTCCAGTTGAGCAATGATTCGACCTTTATTTTCTTGCATTTTCACACTAGAATCAACTGGAGTACTAGCATCTTTGATATTAAGATGTTTGAACTTATCAAGTATTTTTTCAATATAATGGGTTTGGTTCAAGGCATATCCTTTTTCATGTTTTTCAACTTTGATTCCCAATATTGTATCTACCTCATTAAGGTCTTTCATTTTAAAAACTGAAGTTAGATACTTTTTGGTATCGATAATTCCTTTCATGTTGTTACTAGCAATTATCATGTCATCAACATATAAACATAATATCACTATGTAATCATTGGTTTTCTTACAATAAACACATTTATCAGCATTACTATGCCCAAAACCATTTGCCAGAATTGCCTCATCAAACTTCTTATGCCATTGCTTTGGAGCTTGCTTTAAGCCATATAATGACTTGACTAATTTGCATACTTTGTTCTCATTTCCTGGTAGGACAAAACCTTCAGGCTGTTCCATATATACTTCCTCGGTTAAGTCACCATTCAAAAAAGCCGTTTTAACATCCATCTGATGAATGTACAGTTTATATATAGATGCCAACGCAAACAGAACTCTTATGGATGTGGTTCTTGCAACTGGAGCATAGGTATCAAAATAATCTATGCCTTCTTTTTGTCTAAAGCCTTTTGCTACTAGTCTTGCTTTGTAAGTTTGTATAGAACCATCTGTTCTATATTTCTTTCGAAACACCCATTTACACCCGATTGCCTTTGAACCGGGTGGAAGATCTACTAAAACCCAAGTCTTGTTGGATAGTATAGAATCCATCTCATCATTTATTGCTTCTTGCCAAAAAGCAGAATCTCGTGAAGTCATAGCTTCTTTAAATGTTTTAGGATCGTCATTAATAGCGAGTACCATAGGTGTAACTTCTATGACTTTTGATCTAGTAGCCTCAACCAAAAAAGTAATTGAATCAGAGGAAATGAAATCAGAACTCAAGTGTTTTTCTTTTCTGGTACGCTGACTTCTCCTAGGCTCACTTGGTTCACTATGTACTCTTTTTCCTCCACCAATGTTTTTAGAAGTTTCTTCTTCTATAGACTCAACTGTGCTATGTAGAAATTTATCTTCAAAGAATTCTACATGTATGGATTCCACTATCACATTGGATTCTAAATCCAGTAATCTATATGCTTTTGAGTTTTGTGCATAGCCAACGAATACACTTTTAATACCCCTTGGTCCTAACTTTGTCTTATGGGGATCTTGGACTTTGTAAAATGCTAAACACCCCCATACTTTAAAATAATTTAAGTTAGGTTTTCTTCCATTATTCCAAAGTTCATAAGGTGAAGCCCCAAATTTCTTAAAGGGCACTTTATTATAAATATGACATGCTGTCAACAAAGCTTCACCCCACAAGTAAAACGGTAATTTTGCATTTATAAGCATTGAATTAACCATATCTACCAAAGATCTATTTTTTCTTTCAGCCACCCCATTTTGTTGGGGTGTGTATGGGGCTGTTCGTTGGTGAATAATTCCATTATCCTCACAAAACTGATTGAAGATATCTGAAAAATATTCACCTCCTCTATCACTTCGAAGCACTTTAATTCTTTTTTCTTTCTGATTTTCAACTTCAGATTTAAATTCTTTGAATTTGTCAAATGCTTCATCCTTGGTTTTCAACAAGTATACATAAGTGTATCTTGTATGGTCGTCAATGAAAGTGATTAAATATCGCTTTCCTCCTCTTGTTAGTTGACCATTCAATTCACAAATATCGGAATGCACAAGTTTTAGCAAATCACTGTTTCTTTCAACTTTAGAAAATGGTTTTTTAGTCATCTTGGCTTCAACACAAATGTTACATTTTCTGAAATCGTTAACAGAATAGTTAATATAGCCATGTTTCGACATATACTTTAAGCAATTAAAATTTAAATGTCCTAATCTAGCATGCCATAAAGAACTAGGAGAATCAACAACATAAGCAACAGTAGCAATTTTATTAATTGACAACTTAAACATACCATCACATGAGTATCCCTTTCCTACGAATACTCCATTCTTAGATACAATAACTTTATCGGATTCTAGAACAACTTTAAATCCCTTCTTGCATAAAAGATTTGCAGAAACTAAGTTCTTTCTCAAGTCCGGAACATGGAGAACATTGACAAGGGTGAGTTTTTGGCCAGAAGTAAACTTCAATTCCACACTTCCCTTGCCTATAACCTTAGCCGAAGCATGATTTCCCATGAGGACTTCTTCAGGCTCTTTTAATTCATTATAGGACTTGAACAAATTCTTATCATTGCACACATGTACGGTAGCGCCAGAATCAAGCCACCAATCTGCAGATTTTGCCACAGAGGCCATATGAAGTTCTGTGATCATCGCAACAAATTCTTGTCCAGCATCTTCCACAACATTTGCTTTATTATTTCCAGAACCAGATTTGGAGTTCTTTTCTGCCTTTGCCTTGAATCGACAATCTTTGATAAGATGTCCTTTAATGCCACAATAAAAACAAGGCCGATTCTTAGATTTATTCTTGAAATCTTTCTTGTTTGGTTTCAAACTATTGTTTGAATTTCCTGAATTTCCAGAAGTTGGTTCTTTGGAAGAAATGTGATGAACTTTCGATCCTAAGATCGACTCATCTCTGACACGATTTTCACTTTCAATTTGCAAGTGAGTCAAGAACTTGTCAATAGAGAAACTATCTGATGAATGAAGAATTTTCCTTCTGTAATCATTCCAAGCGGGAGGAAGTTTTGACAGAATTGCTCCAACTTGTAGAGCATCAGGAATAGTAATCTGCAGTTCTCTCATTTGGGAAACCAGAATCTCCAATTCACGGATTTGATCCATGATTGGTATGTTATCAACAAACTTAAATTCAAAATATTTTAAGGCAAGAAAACGATCGGTACCTTCCTTCATGTGTTTGTATTTAGACTCAAGAGCAGACCATACCTCTTTTGGCGTCTTATAATTTCGGTACACATCATACAGCCTGTCGGTGAGGGCGTTTAGAATATAGCCCCTGCATAGCTTTTCATCCGTCTCACGCTTCGCTTTGTCTGCCGCAATTTTCTTTTTAACTTCCTCAGAGTCGGTAGGCTTAGAATCTGCAATTGGTTGCAGCGAAGGATCGAGCAAGTAGTGAAGATTCAAAGATAGCAGAAGCCATGTCATTCTGTCTTGCCACCTAGTATAATTTGTCCCATCAAACCTGATGGATTCCTTTCCGTGAATTTGAAGTTGGACATTGGATTTCAGATCTGTCTCCATTGCGGAAGATATTGTTTTCGATTTTTAAAATAACAGAGAGGACGGAAATAGAGAATGATCGAAAGCCTTGAGGCGTGTTAAACACTGTCCGAAAACAATATTTCCGTAGCACAGGAAATTTGTTCGCAGGATACAACAAGGCTCGAGATTTCTTGTGAGAGAGAAGGAGAAGAGATCAGTACATGTATATATACTGTGCGGAGAGAGCCGCATTTTATAGAGAAGATGGTATCGTTTGGGAAAAGGCACGTCTGTTCAGAAAGATGCAACTGTCGCGTATTCGAAATTTAAAAAATAAAATTCGAATTCTGGACCGAAGCGTCTTTGTACGAACAGTCAAGCCCCAAGATGCCCCAAGTGCCCAAGTGCCTATCTACGACTATTTAAATGTAAGCCCAATTAGTTAGCCCATCTCTTATTTATGGGCTTTACTCAATTTGTTTATCATATTGGACAAAAAAATATATACTTTCAATTTCCATCTTCTTCTATCATGTGGGACATTTGAACTTCTCCACTATACACAAATTACATAACATTCCCCCACTAATTTGTGTATGATATTTTTTTTTTTCTTTGGATAAACGTTATCCATACAAAAAGGTATCTTTCGATTTGGACCTTTAATTAGTGTACATTAGTAAAAGTTTTAACGAAGTTGTAGGTGTCTGTAAAAGATTGAACCACAACTCTTATCGTAAAACCGAACAGATGACACAGACAAGTTTATCCACTAGATCTCACAAGATTCTCAACACAACCTTAGCACTATTATATACGGCCATGTGCTAATCCTGAATTTATGAACATTTATAAATGTAACACATACATTTATTGAAGCGGCACCACTTCTATGTTCAAATTTGTAAAACCTAATAAATGCAAACTCTGCATTATGCATTTACTCACAAACTAGCCATGATCAATAAATCATATATGGAACTGTGCTAGTTCTTTTAAGCGCTTATCAATAACTTGTTGTTACCCATTTAACTTGAAAACTAACATATTAGTCTGAAGTTGGGTTCCCGTCATTGGCGCTTAGGATTTTAAGTCCCATAAATTTTGTTGTACTTTGCACTAAGTCTCTAGCAAGTGCTTTTGTGAGAGGATCCGCTAAGTTTTCGCCGGATTTTACATATATGATGGTGATCACCCCCTTAGTAATTAAATCTCTCACAAACGTATGTCTTAAACTAATATGTCTAGATTTTCCATTGTAAACATCACTATATGCTCTAGACAATGTTGCTGAACTGTCGCAGTAAATAGAAATAGCAGATAACGAGTGTGGCCATAAATCAATGTCTAATAACAAGTCTCGTAACCATTCTGCTTCCTTAGCTGCGGCGCCAAGAGCTATGAATTATGATTCCATAGTTGAATGTGCTATACATGTTTGTTTCTTAGATGCCCAACTTATGGCTCCTCCCCCTAATGAGAATATCCATCCAGATGTTGATAAGCTCTCATTAGTACTAGACATCCAACTTGCATCGCAATACCCTTCTAGCACACTTGGATAATCAGCATAAACTAATTTCAATTCTTTTGTTCTTTTGAGATATCCAAGGATCCTATTAATTGCTTTCCAATGAAGTATGCTAGGTTTAGACGTAAATCTTGACATCATGTTAACAGCAAAAGCTATATCTGGCCTTGTGCAATATGTGACATACATAAGACATCCAATGGCACTGGCATATTCCAGTTGAGCAATGATTCGACCTTTATTTTCTTGCATTTTCACACTAGAATCAACTGGAGTACTAGCATCTTTGATATTAAGATGTTTGAACTTATCAAGTATTTTTTCAATATAATGGGTTTGGTTTAAGGCATATCCTTTTTCATGTTTTTCAACTTTGATTCCCAATATTGTATCTACCTCATTAAGGTCTTTCATTTTAAAAACTGAAGTTAGATACTTTTTGGTATCGATAATTCCTTTCATGTTGTTACTAGCAATTATCATGTCATCAACATATAAACATAATATCACTATGTAATCATTGGTTTTCTTACAATAAACACATTTATCAGCATTACTATGCCCAAAACCATTTGCCAGAATTGCCTCATCAAACTTCTTATGCCATTGCTTTGGAGCTTGCTTTAAGCCATATAATGACTTGACTAATTTGCATACTTTGTTCTCATTTCCTGGTAGGACAAAACCTTCAGGTTGTTCCATATATACTTCCTCGGTTAAGTCACCATTCAAAAAAGCCGTTTTAACATCCATCTGATGAATGTACAGTTTATATATAGATGCCAACGCAAACAGAACTCTTATGGATGTGGTTCTTGCAACTGGAGCATAGGTATCAAAATAATCTATGCCTTCTTTTTGTCTAAAGCCTTTTGCTACTAGTCTTGCTTTGTAAGTTTGTATAGAACCATCTGTTCTATATTTCTTTCGAAACACCCATTTACACCCGATTGCCTTTGAACCGGGTGGAAGATCTACTAAAACCCAAGTCTTGTTGGATAGTATAGAATCCATCTCATCATTTATTGCTTCTTGCCAAAAAGCAGAATCTCGTGAAGTCATAGCTTCTTTAAATGTTTTAGGATCGTCATTAATAGCGAGTACCATAGGTGTAACTTCTATGACTTTTGATCTAGTAGCCTCAACCAAAAAAGTAATTGAATCAGAGGAAATGAAATCAGAACTCAAGTGTTTTTCTTTTCTGGTACGCTGACTTCTCCTAGGCTCACTTGGTTCACTATGTACTCTTTTTCCTCCACCAATGTTTTTAGAAGTTTCTTCTTCTATAGACTCAACTGTGCTATGTAGAAATTTATCTTCAAAGAATTCTACATGTATGGATTCCACTATCACATTGGATTCTAAATCCAGTAATCTATATGCTTTTGAGTTTTGTGCATAGCCAACGAATACACTTTTAATACCCCTTGGTCCTAACTTTGTCTTATGGGGATCTTGGACTTTGTAAAATGCTAAACACCCCCATACTTTAAAATAATTTAAGTTAGGTTTTCTTCCATTATTCCAAAGTTCATAAGGTGAAGCCCCAAATTTCTTAAAGGGCACTTTATTATAAATATGACATGCTGTCAACAAAGCTTCACCCCACAAGTAAAACGGTAATTTTGCATTTATAAGCATTGAATTAACCATATCTACCAAAGATCTATTTTTTCTTTCAGCCACCCCATTTTGTTGGGGTGTGTATGGGGCTGTTCGTTGGTGAATAATTCCATTATCCTCACAAAACTGATTGAAGATATCTGAAAAATATTCACCTCCTCTATCACTTCGAAGCACTTTAATTCTTTTTTCTTTCTGATTTTCAACTTCAGATTTAAATTCTTTGAATTTGTCAAATGCTTCATCCTTGGTTTTCAACAAGTATACATAAGTGTATCTTGTATGGTCGTCAATGAAAGTGATTAAATATCGCTTTCCTCCTCTTGTTAGTTGACCATTCAATTCACAAATATCGGAATGCACAAGTTTTAGCAAATCACTGTTTCTTTCAACTTTAGAAAATGGTTTTTTAGTCATCTTGGCTTCAACACAAATGTTACATTTTCTGAAATCGTTAACAGAATAGTTAATATAGCCATGTTTCGACATATACTTTAAGCAATTAAAATTTAAATGTCCTAATCTAGCATGCCATAAAGAACTAGGAGAATCAACAACATAAGCAACAGTAGCAATTTTATTAATTGACAACTTAAACATACCATCACATGAGTATCCCTTTCCTACGAATACTCCATTCTTAGATACAATAACTTTATCGGATTCTAGAACAACTTTAAATCCCTTCTTGCATAAAAGATTTGCAGAAACTAAGTTCTTTCTCAAGTCCGGAACATGGAGAACATTGACAAGGGTGAGTTTTTGGCCAGAAGTAAACTTCAATTCCACACTTCCCTTGCCTATAACCTTAGCCGAAGCATGATTTCCCATGAGGACTTCTTCAGGCTCTTTTAATTCATTATAGGACTTGAACAAATTCTTATCATTGCACACATGTACGGTAGCGCCAGAATCAAGCCACCAATCTGCAGATTTTGCCACAGAGGCCATATGAAGTTCTGTGATCATCGCAACAAATTCTTGTCCAGCATCTTCCACAACATTTGCTTTATTATTTCCAGAACCAGATTTGGAGTTCTTTTCTGCCTTTGCCTTGAATCGACAATCTTTGATAAGATGTCCTTTAATGCCACAATAAAAACAAGGCCGATTCTTAGATTTATTCTTGAAATCTTTCTTGTTTGGTTTCAAACTATTGTTTGAATTTCCTGAATTTCCAGAAGTTGGTTCTTTGGAAGAAATGTGATGAACTTTCGATCCTAAGATCGACTCATCTCTGACACGATTTTCACTTTCAATTTGCAAGTGAGTCAAGAACTTGTCAATAGAGAAACTATCTGATGAATGAAGAATTTTCCTTCTGTAATCATTCCAAGCGGGAGGAAGTTTTGACAGAATTGCTCCAACTTGTAGAGCATCAGGAATAGTAATCTGCAGTTCTCTCATTTGGGAAACCAGAATCTCCAATTCACGGATTTGATCCATGATTGGTATGTTATCAACAAACTTAAATTCAAAATATTTTAAGGCAAGAAAACGATCGGTACCTTCCTTCATGTGTTTGTATTTAGACTCAAGAGCAGACCATACCTCTTTTGGCGTCTTATAATTTCGGTACACATCATACAGCCTGTCGGTGAGGGCGTTTAGAATATAGCCCCTGCATAGCTTTTCATCCGTCTCACGCTTCGCTTTGTCTGCCGCAATTTTCTTTTTAACTTCCTCAGAGTCGGTAGGCTTAGAATCTGCAATTGGTTGCAGCGAAGGATCGAGCAAGTAGTGAAGATTCAAAGATAGCAGAAGCCATGTCATTCTGTCTTGCCACCTAGTATAATTTGTCCCATCAAACCTGATGGATTCCTTTCCGTGAATTTGAAGTTGGACATTGGATTTCAGATCTGTCTCCATTGCGGAAGATATTGTTTTCGATTTTTAAAATAACAGAGAGGACGGAAATAGAGAATGATCGAAAGCCTTGAGGCGTGTTAAACACTGTCCGAAAACAATATTTCCGTAGCACAGGAAATTTGTTCGCAGGATACAACAAGGCTCGAGATTTCTTGTGAGAGAGAAGGAGAAGAGATCAGTACATGTATATATACTGTGCGGAGAGAGCCGCATTTTATAGAGAAGATGGTATCGTTTGGGAAAAGGCACGTCTGTTCAGAAAGATGCAACTGTCGCGTATTCGAAATTTAAAAAATAAAATTCGAATTCTGGACCGAAGCGTCTTTGTACGAACAGTCAAGCCCCAAGATGCCCCAAGTGCCCAAGTGCCTATCTACGACTATTTAAATGTAAGCCCAATTAGTTAGCCCATCTCTTATTTATGGGCTTTACTCAATTTGTTTATCATATTGGACAAAAAAATATATACTTTCAATTTCCATCTTCTTCTATCATGTGGGACATTTGAACTTCTCCACTATACACAAATTACATAACATTCCCCCACTAATTTGTGTATGATATTTTTTTTTTTTTCTTTGGATAAACGTTATCCATACAAAAAGGTATCTTTCGATTTGGACCTTTAATTAGTGTACATTAGTAAAAGTTTTAACGAAGTTGTAGGTGTCTGTAAAAGATTGAACCACAACTCTTATCGTAAAACCGAACAGATGACACAGACAAGTTTATCCACTAGATCTCACAAGATTCTCAACACAACCTTAGCACTATTATATACGGCCATGTGCTAATCCTGAATTTATGAACATTTATAAATGTAACACATACATTTATTGAAGCGGCACCACTTCTATGTTCAAATTTGTAAAACCTAATAAATGCAAACTCTGCATTATGCATTTACTCACAAACTAGCCATGATCAATAAATCATATATGGAACTGTGCTAGTTCTTTTAAGCGCTTATCAATAACTTGTTGTTACCCATTTAACTTGAAAACTAACATATTAGTCTGAAGTTGGGTTCCCGTCATTGGCGCTTAGGATTTTAAGTCCCATAAATTTTGTTGTACTTTGCACTAAGTCTCTAGCAAGTGCTTTTGTGAGAGGATCCGCTAAGTTTTCGCCGGATTTTACATATATGATGGTGATCACCCCCTTAGTAATTAAATCTCTCACAAACGTATGTCTTAAACTAATATGTCTAGATTTTCCATTGTAAACATCACTATATGCTCTAGACAATGTTGCTGAACTGTCGCAGTAAATAGAAATAGCAGATAACGAGTGTGGCCATAAATCAATGTCTAATAACAAGTCTCGTAACCATTCTGCTTCCTTAGCTGCGGCGCCAAGAGCTATGAATTATGATTCCATAGTTGAATGTGCTATACATGTTTGTTTCTTAGATGCCCAACTTATGGCTCCTCCCCCTAATGAGAATATCCATCCAGATGTTGATAAGCTCTCATTAGTACTAGACATCCAACTTGCATCGCAATACCCTTCTAGCACACTTGGATAATCAGCATAAACTAATTTCAATTCTTTTGTTCTTTTGAGATATCCAAGGATCCTATTAATTGCTTTCCAATGAAGTATGCTAGGTTTAGACGTAAATCTTGACATCATGTTAACAGCAAAAGCTATATCTGGCCTTGTGCAATATGTGACATACATAAGACATCCAATGGCACTGGCATATTCCAGTTGAGCAATGATTCGACCTTTATTTTCTTGCATTTTCACACTAGAATCAACTGGAGTACTAGCATCTTTGATATTAAGATGTTTGAACTTATCAAGTATTTTTTCAATATAATGGGTTTGGTTCAAGGCATATCCTTTTTCATGTTTTTCAACTTTGATTCCCAATATTGTATCTACCTCATTAAGGTCTTTCATTTTAAAAACTGAAGTTAGATACTTTTTGGTATCGATAATTCCTTTCATGTTGTTACTAGCAATTATCATGTCATCAACATATAAACATAATATCACTATGTAATCATTGGTTTTCTTACAATAAACACATTTATCAGCATTACTATGCCCAAAACCATTTGCCAGAATTGCCTCATCAAACTTCTTATGCCATTGCTTTGGAGCTTGCTTTAAGCCATATAATGACTTGACTAATTTGCATACTTTGTTCTCATTTCCTGGTAGGACAAAACCTTCAGGCTGTTCCATATATACTTCCTCGGTTAAGTCACCATTCAAAAAAGCCGTTTTAACATCCATCTGATGAATGTACAGTTTATATATAGATGCCAACGCAAACAGAACTCTTATGGATGTGGTTCTTGCAACTGGAGCATAGGTATCAAAATAATCTATGCCTTCTTTTTGTCTAAAGCCTTTTGCTACTAGTCTTGCTTTGTAAGTTTGTATAGAACCATCTGTTCTATATTTCTTTCGAAACACCCATTTACACCCGATTGCCTTTGAACCGGGTGGAAGATCTACTAAAACCCAAGTCTTGTTGGATAGTATAGAATCCATCTCATCATTTATTGCTTCTTGCCAAAAAGCAGAATCTCGTGAAGTCATAGCTTCTTTAAATGTTTTAGGATCGTCATTAATAGCGAGTACCATAGGTGTAACTTCTATGACTTTTGATCTAGTAGCCTCAACCAAAAAAGTAATTGAATCAGAGGAAATGAAATCAGAACTCAAGTGTTTTTCTTTTCTGGTACGCTGACTTCTCCTAGGCTCACTTGGTTCACTATGTACTCTTTTTCCTCCACCAATGTTTTTAGAAGTTTCTTCTTCTATAGACTCAACTGTGCTATGTAGAAATTTATCTTCAAAGAATTCTACATGTATGGATTCCACTATCACATTGGATTCTAAATCCAGTAATCTATATGCTTTTGAGTTTTGTGCATAGCCAACGAATACACTTTTAATACCCCTTGGTCCTAACTTTGTCTTATGGGGATCTTGGACTTTGTAAAATGCTAAACACCCCCATACTTTAAAATAATTTAAGTTAGGTTTTCTTCCATTATTCCAAAGTTCATAAGGTGAAGCCCCAAATTTCTTAAAGGGCACTTTATTATAAATATGACATGCTGTCAACAAAGCTTCACCCCACAAGTAAAACGGTAATTTTGCATTTATAAGCATTGAATTAACCATATCTACCAAAGATCTATTTTTTCTTTCAGCCACCCCATTTTGTTGGGGTGTGTATGGGGCTGTTCGTTGGTGAATAATTCCATTATCCTCACAAAACTGATTGAAGATATCTGAAAAATATTCACCTCCTCTATCACTTCGAAGCACTTTAATTCTTTTTTCTTTCTGATTTTCAACTTCAGATTTAAATTCTTTGAATTTGTCAAATGCTTCATCCTTGGTTTTCAACAAGTATACATAAGTGTATCTTGTATGGTCGTCAATGAAAGTGATTAAATATCGCTTTCCTCCTCTTGTTAGTTGACCATTCAATTCACAAATATCGGAATGCACAAGTTTTAGCAAATCACTGTTTCTTTCAACTTTAGAAAATGGTTTTTTAGTCATCTTGGCTTCAACACAAATGTTACATTTTCTGAAATCGTTAACAGAATAGTTAATATAGCCATGTTTCGACATATACTTTAAGCAATTAAAATTTAAATGTCCTAATCTAGCATGCCATAAAGAACTAGGAGAATCAACAACATAAGCAACAGTAGCAATTTTATTAATTGACAACTTAAACATACCATCACATGAGTATCCCTTTCCTACGAATACTCCATTCTTAGATACAATAACTTTATCGGATTCTAGAACAACTTTAAATCCCTTCTTGCATAAAAGATTTGCAGAAACTAAGTTCTTTCTCAAGTCCGGAACATGGAGAACATTGACAAGGGTGAGTTTTTGGCCAGAAGTAAACTTCAATTCCACACTTCCCTTGCCTATAACCTTAGCCGAAGCATGATTTCCCATGAGGACTTCTTCAGGCTCTTTTAATTCATTATAGGACTTGAACAAATTCTTATCATTGCACACATGTACGGTAGCGCCAGAATCAAGCCACCAATCTGCAGATTTTGCCACAGAGGCCATATGAAGTTCTGTGATCATCGCAACAAATTCTTGTCCAGCATCTTCCACAACATTTGCTTTATTATTTCCAGAACCAGATTTGGAGTTCTTTTCTGCCTTTGCCTTGAATCGACAATCTTTGATAAGATGTCCTTTAATGCCACAATAAAAACAAGGCCGATTCTTAGATTTATTCTTGAAATCTTTCTTGTTTGGTTTCAAACTATTGTTTGAATTTCCTGAATTTCCAGAAGTTGGTTCTTTGGAAGAAATGTGATGAACTTTCGATCCTAAGATCGACTCATCTCTGACACGATTTTCACTTTCAATTTGCAAGTGAGTCAAGAACTTGTCAATAGAGAAACTATCTGATGAATGAAGAATTTTCCTTCTGTAATCATTCCAAGCGGGAGGAAGTTTTGACAGAATTGCTCCAACTTGTAGAGCATCAGGAATAGTAATCTGCAGTTCTCTCATTTGGGAAACCAGAATCTCCAATTCACGGATTTGATCCATGATTGGTATGTTATCAACAAACTTAAATTCAAAATATTTTAAGGCAAGAAAACGATCGGTACCTTCCTTCATGTGTTTGTATTTAGACTCAAGAGCAGACCATACCTCTTTTGGCGTCTTATAATTTCGGTACACATCATACAGCCTGTCGGTGAGGGCGTTTAGAATATAGCCCCTGCATAGCTTTTCATCCGTCTCACGCTTCGCTTTGTCTGCCGCAATTTTCTTTTTAACTTCCTCAGAGTCGGTAGGCTTAGAATCTGCAATTGGTTGCAGCGAAGGATCGAGCAAGTAGTGAAGATTCAAAGATAGCAGAAGCCATGTCATTCTGTCTTGCCACCTAGTATAATTTGTCCCATCAAACCTGATGGATTCCTTTCCGTGAATTTGAAGTTGGACATTGGATTTCAGATCTGTCTCCATTGCGGAAGATATTGTTTTCGATTTTTAAAATAACAGAGAGGACGGAAATAGAGAATGATCGAAAGCCTTGAGGCGTGTTAAACACTGTCCGAAAACAATATTTCCGTAGCACAGGAAATTTGTTCGCAGGATACAACAAGGCTCGAGATTTCTTGTGAGAGAGAAGGAGAAGAGATCAGTACATGTATATATACTGTGCGGAGAGAGCCGCATTTTATAGAGAAGATGGTATCGTTTGGGAAAAGGCACGTCTGTTCAGAAAGATGCAACTGTCGCGTATTCGAAATTTAAAAAATAAAATTCGAATTCTGGACCGAAGCGTCTTTGTACGAACAGTCAAGCCCCAAGATGCCCCAAGTGCCCAAGTGCCTATCTACGACTATTTAAATGTAAGCCCAATTAGTTAGCCCATCTCTTATTTATGGGCTTTACTCAATTTGTTTATCATATTGGACAAAAAAATATATACTTTCAATTTCCATCTTCTTCTATCATGTGGGACATTTGAACTTCTCCACTATACACAAATTACATAACATTCCCCCACTAATTTGTGTATGATATTTTTTTTTTTTCTTTGGATAAACGTTATCCATACAAAAAGGTATCTTTCGATTTGGACCTTTAATTAGTGTACATTAGTAAAAGTTTTAACGAAGTTGTAGGTGTCTGTAAAAGATTGAACCACAACTCTTATCGTAAAACCGAACAGATGACACAGACAAGTTTATCCACTAGATCTCACAAGATTCTCAACACAACCTTAGCACTATTATATACGGCCATGTGCTAATCCTGAATTTATGAACATTTATAAATGTAACACATACATTTATTGAAGCGGCACCACTTCTATGTTCAAATTTGTAAAACCTAATAAATGCAAACTCTGCATTATGCATTTACTCACAAACTAGCCATGATCAATAAATCATATATGGAACTGTGCTAGTTCTTTTAAGCGCTTATCAATAACTTGTTGTTACCCATTTAACTTGAAAACTAACATATTAGTCTGAAGTTGGGTTCCCGTCATTGGCGCTTAGGATTTTAAGTCCCATAAATTTTGTTGTACTTTGCACTAAGTCTCTAGCAAGTGCTTTTGTGAGAGGATCCGCTAAGTTTTCGCCGGATTTTACATATATGATGGTGATCACCCCCTTAGTAATTAAATCTCTCACAAACGTATGTCTTAAACTAATATGTCTAGATTTTCCATTGTAAACATCACTATATGCTCTAGACAATGTTGCTGAACTGTCGCAGTAAATAGAAATAGCAGATAACGAGTGTGGCCATAAATCAATGTCTAATAACAAGTCTCGTAACCATTCTGCTTCCTTAGCTGCGGCGCCAAGAGCTATGAATTATGATTCCATAGTTGAATGTGCTATACATGTTTGTTTCTTAGATGCCCAACTTATGGCTCCTCCCCCTAATGAGAATATCCATCCAGATGTTGATAAGCTCTCATTAGTACTAGACATCCAACTTGCATCGCAATACCCTTCTAGCACACTTGGATAATCAGCATAAACTAATTTCAATTCTTTTATTCTTTTGAGATATCCAAGGATCCTATTAATTGCTTTCCAATGAAGTATGCTAGGTTTAGACGTAAATCTTGACATCATGTTAACAGCAAAAGCTATATCTGGCCTTGTGCAATATGTGACATACATAAGACATCCAATGGCACTGGCATATTCCAGTTGAGCAATGATTCGACCTTTATTTTCTTGCATTTTCACACTAGAATCAACTGGAGTACTAGCATCTTTGATATTAAGATGTTTGAACTTATCAAGTATTTTTTAAATATAATGGGTTTGGTTCAAGGCATATCCTTTTTCATGTTTTTCAACTTTGATTCCCAATATTGTATCTACCTCATTAAGGTCTTTCATTTTAAAAACTGAAGTTAGATACTTTTTGGTATCGATAATTCCTTTCATGTTGTTACTAGCAATTATCATGTCATCAACATATAAACATAATATCACTATGTAATCATTGGTTTTCTTACAATAAACACATTTATCAGCATTACTATGCCCAAAACCATTTGCCAGAATTGCCTCATCAAACTTCTTATGCCATTGCTTTGGAGCTTGCTTTAAGCCATATAATGACTTGACTAATTTGCATACTTTGTTCTCATTTCCTGGTAGGACAAAACCTTCAGGCTGTTCCATATATACTTCCTCGGTTAAGTCACCATTCAAAAAAGCCGTTTTAACATCCATCTGATGAATGTACAGTTTATATATAGATGCCAACGCAAACAGAACTCTTATGGATGTGGTTCTTGCAACTGGAGCATAGGTATCAAAATAATCTATGCCTTCTTTTTGTCTAAAGCCTTTTGCTACTAGTCTTGCTTTGTAAGTTTGTATAGAACCATCTGTTCTATATTTCTTTCGAAACACCCATTTACACCCGATTGCCTTTGAACCGGGTGGAAGATCTACTAAAACCCAAGTCTTGTTGGATAGTATAGAATCCATCTCATCATTTATTGCTTCTTGCCAAAAAGCAGAATCTCGTGAAGTCATAGCTTCTTTAAATGTTTTAGGATCGTCATTAATAGCGAGTACCATAGGTGTAACTTCTATGACTTTTGATCTAGTAGCCTCAACCAAAAAAGTAATTGAATTAGAGGAAATGAAATCAGAACTCAAGTGTTTTTCTTTTCTGGTACGCTGACTTCTCCTAGGCTCACTTGGTTCACTATGTACTCTTTTTCCTCCACCAATGTTTTTAGAAGTTTCTTCTTCTATAGACTCAACTGTGCTATGTAGAAATTTATCTTCAAAGAATTCTACATGTATGGATTCCACTATCACATTGGATTCTAAATCCAGTAATCTATATGCTTTTGAGTTTTGTGCATAGCCAACGAATACACTTTTAATACCCCTTGGTCCTAACTTTGTCTTATGGGGATCTTGGACTTTGTAAAATGCTAAACACCCCCATACTTTAAAATAATTTAAGTTAGGTTTTCTTCCATTATTCCAAAGTTCATAAGGTGAAGCCCCAAATTTCTTAAAGGGCACTTTATTATAAATATGACATGCTGTCAACAAAGCTTCACCCCACAAGTAAAACGGTAATTTTGCATTTATAAGCATTGAATTAACCATATCTACCAAAGATCTATTTTTTCTTTCAGCCACCCCATTTTGTTGGGGTGTGTATGGGGCTGTTCGTTGGTGAATAATTCCATTATCCTCACAAAACTGATTGAAGATATCTGAAAAATATTCACCTCCTCTATCACTTCGAAGCACTTTAATTCTTTTTTCTTTCTGATTTTCAACTTCAGATTTAAATTCTTTGAATTTGTCAAATGCTTCATCCTTGGTTTTCAACAAGTATACATAAGTGTATCTTGTATGGTCGTCAATGAAAGTGATTAAATATCGCTTTCCTCCTCTTGTTAGTTGACCATTCAATTCACAAATATCGGAATGCACAAGTTTTAGCAAATCACTGTTTCTTTCAACTTTAGAAAATGGTTTTTTAGTCATCTTGGCTTCAACACAAATGTTACATTTTCTGAAATCGTTAACAGAATAGTTAATATAGCCATGTTTCGACATATACTTTAAGCAATTAAAATTTAAATGTCCTAATCTAGCATGCCATAAAGAACTAGGAGAATCAACAACATAAGCAACAGTAGCAATTTTATTAATTGACAACTTAAACATACCATCACATGAGTATCCCTTTCCTACGAATACTCCATTCTTAGATACAATAACTTTATCGGATTCTAGAACAACTTTAAATCCCTTCTTGCATAAAAGATTTGCAGAAACTAAGTTCTTTCTCAAGTCCGGAACATGGAGAACATTGACAAGGGTGAGTTTTTGGCCAGAAGTAAACTTCAATTCCACACTTCCCTTGCCTATAACCTTAGCCGAAGCATGATTTCCCATGAGGACTTCTTCAGGCTCTTTTAATTCATTATAGGACTTGAACAAATTCTTATCATTGCACACATGTACGGTAGCGCCAGAATCAAGCCACCAATCTGCAGATTTTGCCACAGAGGCCATATGAAGTTCTGTGATCATCGCAACAAATTCTTGTCCAGCATCTTCCACAACATTTGCTTTATTATTTCCAGAACCAGATTTGGAGTTCTTTTCTGCCTTTGCCTTGAATCGACAATCTTTGATAAGATGTCCTTTAATGCCACAATAAAAACAAGGCCGATTCTTAGATTTATTCTTGAAATCTTTCTTGTTTGGTTTCAAACTATTGTTTGAATTTCCTGAATTTCCAGAAGTTGGTTCTTTGGAAGAAATGTGATGAACTTTCGATCCTAAGATCGACTCATCTCTGACACGATTTTCACTTTCAATTTGCAAGTGAGTCAAGAACTTGTCAATAGAGAAACTATCTGATGAATGAAGAATTTTCCTTCTGTAATCATTCCAAGCGGGAGGAAGTTTTGACAGAATTGCTCCAACTTGTAGAGCATCAGGAATAGTAATCTGCAGTTCTCTCATTTGGGAAACCAGAATCTCCAATTCACGGATTTGATCCATGATTGGTATGTTATCAACAAACTTAAATTCAAAATATTTTAAGGCAAGAAAACGATCGGTACCTTCCTTCATGTGTTTGTATTTAGACTCAAGAGCAGACCATACCTCTTTTGGCGTCTTATAATTTCGGTACACATCATACAGCCTGTCGGTGAGGGCGTTTAGAATATAGCCCCTGCATAGCTTTTCATCCGTCTCACGCTTCGCTTTGTCTGCCGCAATTTTCTTTTTAACTTCCTCAGAGTCGGTAGGCTTAGAATCTGCAATTGGTTGCAGCGAAGGATCGAGCAAGTAGTGAAGATTCAAAGATAGCAGAAGCCATGTCATTCTGTCTTGCCACCTAGTATAATTTGTCCCATCAAACCTGATGGATTCCTTTCCGTGAATTTGAAGTTGGACATTGGATTTCAGATCTGTCTCCATTGCGGAAGATATTGTTTTCGATTTTTAAAATAACAGAGAGGACGGAAATAGAGAATGATCGAAAGCCTTGAGGCGTGTTAAACACTGTCCGAAAACAATATTTCCGTAGCACAGGAAATTTGTTCGCAGGATACAACAAGGCTCGAGATTTCTTGTGAGAGAGAAGGAGAAGAGATCAGTACATGTATATATACTGTGCGGAGAGAGCCGCATTTTATAGAGAAGATGGTATCGTTTGGGAAAAGGCACGTCTGTTCAGAAAGATGCAACTGTCGCGTATTCGAAATTTAAAAAATAAAATTCGAATTCTGGACCGAAGCGTCTTTGTACGAACAGTCAAGCCCCAAGATGCCCCAAGTGCCCAAGTGCCTATCTACGACTATTTAAATGTAAGCCCAATTAGTTAGCCCATCTCTTATTTATGGGCTTTACTCAATTTGTTTATCATATTGGACAAAAAAATATATACTTTCAATTTCCATCTTCTTCTATCATGTGGGACATTTGAACTTCTCCACTATACACAAATTACATAACATTCCCCCACTAATTTGTGTATGATATTTTTTTTTTTCTTTGGATAAACGTTATCCATACAAAAAGGTATCTTTCGATTTGGACCTTTAATTAGTGTACATTAGTAAAAGTTTTAACGAAGTTGTAGGTGTCTGTAAAAGATTGAACCACAACTCTTATCGTAAAACCGAACAGATGACACAGACAAGTTTATCCACTAGATCTCACAAGATTCTCAACACAACCTTAGCACTATTATATACGGCCATGTGCTAATCCTGAATTTATGAACATTTATAAATGTAACACATACATTTATTGAAGCGGCACCACTTCTATGTTCAAATTTGTAAAACCTAATAAATGCAAACTCTGCATTATGCATTTACTCACAAACTAGCCATGATCAATAAATCATATATGGAACTGTGCTAGTTCTTTTAAGCGCTTATCAATAACTTGTTGTTACCCATTTAACTTGAAAACTAACATATTAGTCTGAAGTTGGGTTCCCGTCATTGGCGCTTAGGATTTTAAGTCCCATAAATTTTGTTGTACTTTGCACTAAGTCTCTAGCAAGTGCTTTTGTGAGAGGATCCGCTAAGTTTTCGCCGGATTTTACATATATGATGGTGATCACCCCCTTAGTAATTAAATCTCTCACAAACGTATGTCTTAAACTAATATGTCTAGATTTTCCATTGTAAACATCACTATATGCTCTAGACAATGTTGCTGAACTGTCGCAGTAAATAGAAATAGCAGATAACGAGTGTGGCCATAAATCAATGTCTAATAACAAGTCTCGTAACCATTCTGCTTCCTTAGCTGCGGCGCCAAGAGCTATGAATTATGATTCCATAGTTGAATGTGCTATACATGTTTGTTTCTTAGATGCCCAACTTATGGCTCCTCCCCCTAATGAGAATATCCATCCAGATGTTGATAAGCTCTCATTAGTACTAGACATCCAACTTGCATCGCAATACCCTTCTAGCACACTTGGATAATCAGCATAAACTAATTTCAATTCTTTTGTTCTTTTGAGATATCCAAGGATCCTATTAATTGCTTTCCAATGAAGTATGCTAGGTTTAGACGTAAATCTTGACATCATGTTAACAGCAAAAGCTATATCTGGCCTTGTGCAATATGTGACATACATAAGACATCCAATGGCACTGGCATATTCCAGTTGAGCAATGATTCGACCTTTATTTTCTTGCATTTTCACACTAGAATCAACTGGAGTACTAGCATCTTTGATATTAAGATGTTTGAACTTATCAAGTATTTTTTAAATATAATGGGTTTGGTTCAAGGCATATCCTTTTTCATGTTTTTCAACTTTGATTCCCAATATTGTATCTACCTCATTAAGGTCTTTCATTTTAAAAACTGAAGTTAGATACTTTTTGGTATCGATAATTCCTTTCATGTTGTTACTAGCAATTATCATGTCATCAACATATAAACATAATATCACTATGTAATCATTGGTTTTCTTACAATAAACACATTTATCAGCATTACTATGCCCAAAACCATTTGCCAGAATTGCCTCATCAAACTTCTTATGCCATTGCTTTGGAGCTTGCTTTAAGCCATATAATGACTTGACTAATTTGCATACTTTGTTCTCATTTCCTGGTAGGACAAAACCTTCAGGCTGTTCCATATATACTTCCTCGGTTAAGTCACCATTCAAAAAAGCCGTTTTAACATCCATCTGATGAATGTACAGTTTATATATAGATGCCAACGCAAACAGAACTCTTATGGATGTGGTTCTTGCAACTGGAGCATAGGTATCAAAATAATCTATGCCTTCTTTTTGTCTAAAGCCTTTTGCTACTAGTCTTGCTTTGTAAGTTTGTATAGAACCATCTGTTCTATATTTCTTTCGAAACACCCATTTACACCCGATTGCCTTTGAACCGGGTGGAAGATCTACTAAAACCCAAGTCTTGTTGGATAGTATAGAATCCATCTCATCATTTATTGCTTCTTGCCAAAAAGCAGAATCTCGTGAAGTCATAGCTTCTTTAAATGTTTTAGGATCGTCATTAATAGCGAGTACCATAGGTGTAACTTCTATGACTTTTGATCTAGTAGCCTCAACCAAAAAAGTAATTGAATCAGAGGAAATGAAATCAGAACTCAAGTGTTTTTCTTTTCTGGTACGCTGACTTCTCCTAGGCTCACTTGGTTCACTATGTACTCTTTTTCCTCCACCAATGTTTTTAGAAGTTTCTTCTTCTATAGACTCAACTGTGCTATGTAGAAATTTATCTTCAAAGAATTCTACATGTATGGATTCCACTATCACATTGGATTCTAAATCCAGTAATCTATATGCTTTTGAGTTTTGTGCATAGCCAACGAATACACTTTTAATACCCCTTGGTCCTAACTTTGTCTTATGGGGATCTTGGACTTTGTAAAATGCTAAACACCCCCATACTTTAAAATAATTTAAGTTAGGTTTTCTTCCATTATTCCAAAGTTCATAAGGTGAAGCCCCAAATTTCTTAAAGGGCACTTTATTATAAATATGACATGCTGTCAACAAAGCTTCACCCCACAAGTAAAACGGTAATTTTGCATTTATAAGCATTGAATTAACCATATCTACCAAAGATCTATTTTTTCTTTCAGCCACCCCATTTTGTTGGGGTGTGTATGGGGCTGTTCGTTGGTGAATAATTCCATTATCCTCACAAAACTGATTGAAGATATCTGAAAAATATTCACCTCCTCTATCACTTCGAAGCACTTTAATTCTTTTTTCTTTCTGATTTTCAACTTCAGATTTAAATTCTTTGAATTTGTCAAATGCTTCATCCTTGGTTTTCAACAAGTATACATAAGTGTATCTTGTATGGTCGTCAATGAAAGTGATTAAATATCGCTTTCCTCCTCTTGTTAGTTGACCATTCAATTCACAAATATCGGAATGCACAAGTTTTAGCAAATCACTGTTTCTTTCAACTTTAGAAAATGGTTTTTTAGTCATCTTGGCTTCAACACAAATGTTACATTTTCTGAAATCGTTAACAGAATAGTTAATATAGCCATGTTTCGACATATACTTTAAGCAATTAAAATTTAAATGTCCTAATCTAGCATGCCATAAAGAACTAGGAGAATCAACAACATAAGCAACAGTAGCAATTTTATTAATTGACAACTTAAACATACCATCACATGAGTATCCCTTTCCTACGAATACTCCATTCTTAGATACAATAACTTTATCGGATTCTAGAACAACTTTAAATCCCTTCTTGCATAAAAGATTTGCAGAAACTAAGTTCTTTCTCAAGTCCGGAACATGGAGAACATTGACAAGGGTGAGTTTTTGGCCAGAAGTAAACTTCAATTCCACACTTCCCTTGCCTATAACCTTAGCCGAAGCATGATTTCCCATGAGGACTTCTTCAGGCTCTTTTAATTCATTATAGGACTTGAACAAATTCTTATCATTGCACACATGTACGGTAGCGCCAGAATCAAGCCACCAATCTGCAGATTTTGCCACAGAGGCCATATGAAGTTCTGTGATCATCGCAACAAATTCTTGTCCAGCATCTTCCACAACATTTGCTTTATTATTTCCAGAACCAGATTTGGAGTTCTTTTCTGCCTTTGCCTTGAATCGACAATCTTTGATAAGATGTCCTTTAATGCCACAATAAAAACAAGGCCGATTCTTAGATTTATTCTTGAAATCTTTCTTGTTTGGTTTCAAACTATTGTTTGAATTTCCTGAATTTCCAGAAGTTGGTTCTTTGGAAGAAATGTGATGAACTTTCGATCCTAAGATCGACTCATCTCTGACACGATTTTCACTTTCAATTTGCAAGTGAGTCAAGAACTTGTCAATAGAGAAACTATCTGATGAATGAAGAATTTTCCTTCTGTAATCATTCCAAGCGGGAGGAAGTTTTGACAGAATTGCTCCAACTTGTAGAGCATCAGGAATAGTAATCTGCAGTTCTCTCATTTGGGAAACCAGAATCTCCAATTCACGGATTTGATCCATGATTGGTATGTTATCAACAAACTTAAATTCAAAATATTTTAAGGCAAGAAAACGATCGGTACCTTCCTTCATGTGTTTGTATTTAGACTCAAGAGCAGACCATACCTCTTTTGGCGTCTTATAATTTCGGTACACATCATACAGCCTGTCGGTGAGGGCGTTTAGAATATAGCCCCTGCATAGCTTTTCATCCGTCTCACGCTTCGCTTTGTCTGCCGCAATTTTCTTTTTAACTTCCTCAGAGTCGGTAGGCTTAGAATCTGCAATTGGTTGCAGCGAAGGATCGAGCAAGTAGTGAAGATTCAAAGATAGCAGAAGCCATGTCATTCTGTCTTGCCACCTAGTATAATTTGTCCCATCAAACCTGATGGATTCCTTTCCGTGAATTTGAAGTTGGACATTGGATTTCAGATCTGTCTCCATTGCGGAAGATATTGTTTTCGATTTTTAAAATAACAGAGAGGACGGAAATAGAGAATGATCGAAAGCCTTGAGGCGTGTTAAACACTGTCCGAAAACAATATTTCCGTAGCACAGGAAATTTGTTCGCAGGATACAACAAGGCTCGAGATTTCTTGTGAGAGAGAAGGAGAAGAGATCAGTACATGTATATATACTGTGCGGAGAGAGCCGCATTTTATAGAGAAGATGGTATCGTTTGGGAAAAGGCACGTCTGTTCAGAAAGATGCAACTGTCGCGTATTCGAAATTTAAAAAATAAAATTCGAATTCTGGACCGAAGCGTCTTTGTACGAACAGTCAAGCCCCAAGATGCCCCAAGTGCCCAAGTGCCTATCTACGACTATTTAAATGTAAGCCCAATTAGTTAGCCCATCTCTTATTTATGGGCTTTACTCAATTTGTTTATCATATTGGACAAAAAAATATATACTTTCAATTTCCATCTTCTTCTATCATGTGGGACATTTGAACTTCTCCACTATACACAAATTACATAACATTCCCCCACTAATTTGTGTATGATATTTTTTTTTTTTTCTTTGGATAAACGTTATCCATACAAAAAGGTATCTTTCGATTTGGACCTTTAATTAGTGTACATTAGTAAAAGTTTTAACGAAGTTGTAGGTGTCTGTAAAAGATTGAACCACAACTCTTATCGTAAAACCGAACAGATGACACAGACAAGTTTATCCACTAGATCTCACAAGATTCTCAACACAACCTTAGCACTATTATATACGGCCATGTGCTAATCCTGAATTTATGAACATTTATAAATGTAACACATACATTTATTGAAGCGGCACCACTTCTATGTTCAAATTTGTAAAACCTAATAAATGCAAACTCTGCATTATGCATTTACTCACAAACTAGCCATGATCAATAAATCATATATGGAACTGTGCTAGTTCTTTTAAGCGCTTATCAATAACTTGTTGTTACCCATTTAACTTGAAAACTAACATATTAGTCTGAAGTTGGGTTCCCGTCATTGGCGCTTAGGATTTTAAGTCCCATAAATTTTGTTGTACTTTGCACTAAGTCTCTAGCAAGTGCTTTTGTGAGAGGATCCGCTAAGTTTTCGCCGGATTTTACATATATGATGGTGATCACCCCCTTAGTAATTAAATCTCTCACAAACGTATGTCTTAAACTAATATGTCTAGATTTTCCATTGTAAACATCACTATATGCTCTAGACAATGTTGCTGAACTGTCGCAGTAAATAGAAATAGCAGATAACGAGTGTGGCCATAAATCAATGTCTAATAACAAGTCTCGTAACCATTCTGCTTCCTTAGCTGCGGCGCCAAGAGCTATGAATTATGATTCCATAGTTGAATGTGCTATACATGTTTGTTTCTTAGATGCCCAACTTATGGCTCCTCCCCCTAATGAGAATATCCATCCAGATGTTGATAAGCTCTCATTAGTACTAGACATCCAACTTGCATCGCAATACCCTTCTAGCACACTTGGATAATCAGCATAAACTAATTTCAATTCTTTTGTTCTTTTGAGATATCCAAGGATCCTATTAATTGCTTTCCAATGAAGTATGCTAGGTTTAGACGTAAATCTTGACATCATGTTAACAGCAAAAGCTATATCTGGCCTTGTGCAATATGTGACATACATAAGACATCCAATGGCACTGGCATATTCCAGTTGAGCAATGATTCGACCTTTATTTTCTTGCATTTTCACACTAGAATCAACTGGAGTACTAGCATCTTTGATATTAAGATGTTTGAACTTATCAAGTATTTTTTAAATATAATGGGTTTGGTTCAAGGCATATCCTTTTTCATGTTTTTCAACTTTGATTCCCAATATTGTATCTACCTCATTAAGGTCTTTCATTTTAAAAACTGAAGTTAGATACTTTTTGGTATCGATAATTCCTTTCATGTTGTTACTAGCAATTATCATGTCATCAACATATAAACATAATATCACTATGTAATCATTGGTTTTCTTACAATAAACACATTTATCAGCATTACTATGCCCAAAACCATTTGCCAGAATTGCCTCATCAAACTTCTTATGCCATTGCTTTGGAGCTTGCTTTAAGCCATATAATGACTTGACTAATTTGCATACTTTGTTCTCATTTCCTGGTAGGACAAAACCTTCAGGCTGTTCCATATATACTTCCTCGGTTAAGTCACCATTCAAAAAAGCCGTTTTAACATCCATCTGATGAATGTACAGTTTATATATAGATGCCAACGCAAACAGAACTCTTATGGATGTGGTTCTTGCAACTGGAGCATAGGTATCAAAATAATCTATGCCTTCTTTTTGTCTAAAGCCTTTTGCTACTAGTCTTGCTTTGTAAGTTTGTATAGAACCATCTGTTCTATATTTCTTTCGAAACACCCATTTACACCCGATTGCCTTTGAACCGGGTGGAAGATCTACTAAAACCCAAGTCTTGTTGGATAGTATAGAATCCATCTCATCATTTATTGCTTCTTGCCAAAAAGCAGAATCTCGTGAAGTCATAGCTTCTTTAAATGTTTTAGGATCGTCATTAATAGCGAGTACCATAGGTGTAACTTCTATGACTTTTGATCTAGTAGCCTCAACCAAAAAAGTAATTGAATCAGAGGAAATGAAATCAGAACTCAAGTGTTTTTCTTTTCTGGTACGCTGACTTCTCCTAGGCTCACTTGGTTCACTATGTACTCTTTTTCCTCCACCAATGTTTTTAGAAGTTTCTTCTTCTATAGACTCAACTGTGCTATGTAGAAATTTATCTTCAAAGAATTCTACATGTATGGATTCCACTATCACATTGGATTCTAAATCCAGTAATCTATATGCTTTTGAGTTTTGTGCATAGCCAACGAATACACTTTTAATACCCCTTGGTCCTAACTTTGTCTTATGGGGATCTTGGACTTTGTAAAATGCTAAACACCCCCATACTTTAAAATAATTTAAGTTAGGTTTTCTTCCATTATTCCAAAGTTCATAAGGTGAAGCCCCAAATTTCTTAAAGGGCACTTTATTATAAATATGACATGCTGTCAACAAAGCTTCACCCCACAAGTAAAACGGTAATTTTGCATTTATAAGCATTGAATTAACCATATCTACCAAAGATCTATTTTTTCTTTCAGCCACCCCATTTTGTTGGGGTGTGTATGGGGCTGTTCGTTGGTGAATAATTCCATTATCCTCACAAAACTGATTGAAGATATCTGAAAAATATTCACCTCCTCTATCACTTCGAAGCACTTTAATTCTTTTTTCTTTCTGATTTTCAACTTCAGATTTAAATTCTTTGAATTTGTCAAATGCTTCATCCTTGGTTTTCAACAAGTATACATAAGTGTATCTTGTATGGTCGTCAATGAAAGTGATTAAATATCGCTTTCCTCCTCTTGTTAGTTGACCATTCAATTCACAAATATCGGAATGCACAAGTTTTAGCAAATCACTGTTTCTTTCAACTTTAGAAAATGGTTTTTTAGTCATCTTGGCTTCAACACAAATGTTACATTTTCTGAAATCGTTAACAGAATAGTTAATATAGCCATGTTTCGACATATACTTTAAGCAATTAAAATTTAAATGTCCTAATCTAGCATGCCATAAAGAACTAGGAGAATCAACAACATAAGCAACAGTAGCAATTTTATTAATTGACAACTTAAACATACCATCACATGAGTATCCCTTTCCTACGAATACTCCATTCTTAGATACAATAACTTTATCGGATTCTAGAACAACTTTAAATCCCTTCTTGCATAAAAGATTTGCAGAAACTAAGTTCTTTCTCAAGTCCGGAACATGGAGAACATTGACAAGGGTGAGTTTTTGGCCAGAAGTAAACTTCAATTCCACACTTCCCTTGCCTATAACCTTAGCCGAAGCATGATTTCCCATGAGGACTTCTTCAGGCTCTTTTAATTCATTATAGGACTTGAACAAATTCTTATCATTGCACACATGTACGGTAGCGCCAGAATCAAGCCACCAATCTGCAGATTTTGCCACAGAGGCCATATGAAGTTCTGTGATCATCGCAACAAATTCTTGTCCAGCATCTTCCACAACATTTGCTTTATTATTTCCAGAACCAGATTTGGAGTTCTTTTCTGCCTTTGCCTTGAATCGACAATCTTTGATAAGATGTCCTTTAATGCCACAATAAAAACAAGGCCGATTCTTAGATTTATTCTTGAAATCTTTCTTGTTTGGTTTCAAACTATTGTTTGAATTTCCTGAATTTCCAGAAGTTGGTTCTTTGGAAGAAATGTGATGAACTTTCGATCCTAAGATCGACTCATCTTTGACACGATTTTCACTTTCAATTTGCAAGTGAGTCAAGAACTTGTCAATAGAGAAACTATCTGATGAATGAAGAATTTTCCTTCTGTAATCATTCCAAGCGGGAGGAAGTTTTGACAGAATTGCTCCAACTTGTAGAGCATCAGGAATAGTAATCTGCAGTTCTCTCATTTGGGAAACCAGAATCTCCAATTCACGGATTTGATCCATGATTGGTATGTTATCAACAAACTTAAATTCAAAATATTTTAAGGCAAGAAAACGATCGGTACCTTCCTTCATGTGTTTGTATTTAGACTCAAGAGCAGACCATACCTCTTTTGGCGTCTTATAATTTCGGTACACATCATACAGCCTGTCGGTGAGGGCGTTTAGAATATAGCCCCTGCATAGCTTTTCATCCGTCTCACGCTTCGCTTTGTCTGCCGCAATTTTCTTTTTAACTTCCTCAGAGTCGGTAGGCTTAGAATCTGCAATTGGTTGCAGCGAAGGATCGAGCAAGTAGTGAAGATTCAAAGATAGCAGAAGCCATGTCATTCTGTCTTGCCACCTAGTATAATTTGTCCCATCAAACCTGATGGATTCCTTTCCGTGAATTTGAAGTTGGACATTGGATTTCAGATCTGTCTCCATTGCGGAAGATATTGTTTTCGATTTTTAAAATAACAGAGAGGACGGAAATAGAGAATGATCGAAAGCCTTGAGGCGTGTTAAACACTGTCCGAAAACAATATTTCCGTAGCACAGGAAATTTGTTCGCAGGATACAACAAGGCTCGAGATTTCTTGTGAGAGAGAAGGAGAAGAGATCAGTACATGTATATATACTGTGCGGAGAGAGCCGCATTTTATAGAGAAGATGGTATCGTTTGGGAAAAGGCACGTCTGTTCAGAAAGATGCAACTGTCGCGTATTCGAAATTTAAAAAATAAAATTCGAATTCTGGACCGAAGCGTCTTTGTACGAACAGTCAAGCCCCAAGATGCCCCAAGTGCCCAAGTGCCTATCTACGACTATTTAAATGTAAGCCCAATTAGTTAGCCCATCTCTTATTTATGGGCTTTACTCAATTTTTTTATCATATTGGACAAAAAAATATATACTTTCAATTTCCATCTTCTTCTATCATGTGGGACATTTGAACTTCTCCACTATACACAAATTACATAACATTCCCCCACTAATTTGTGTATGATATTTTTTTTTTTTTCTTTGGATAAACGTTATCCATACAAAAAGGTATCTTTCGATTTGGACCTTTAATTAGTGTACATTAGTAAAAGTTTTAACGAAGTTGTAGGTGTCTGTAAAAGATTGAACCACAACTCTTATCGTAAAACCGAACAGATGACACAGACAAGTTTATCCACTAGATCTCACAAGATTCTCAACACAACCTTAGCACTATTATATACGGCCATGTGCTAATCCTGAATTTATGAACATTTATAAATGTAACACATACATTTATTGAAGCGGCACCACTTCTATGTTCAAATTTGTAAAACCTAATAAATGCAAACTCTGCATTATGCATTTACTCACAAACTAGCCATGATCAATAAATCATATATGGAACTGTGCTAGTTCTTTTAAGCGCTTATCAATAACTTGTTGTTACCCATTTAACTTGAAAACTAACATATTAGTCTGAAGTTGGGTTCCCGTCATTGGCGCTTAGGATTTTAAGTCCCATAAATTTTGTTGTACTTTGCACTAAGTCTCTAGCAAGTGCTTTTGTGAGAGGATCCGCTAAGTTTTCGCCGGATTTTACATATATGATGGTGATCACCCCCTTAGTAATTAAATCTCTCACAAACGTATGTCTTAAACTAATATGTCTAGATTTTCCATTGTAAACATCACTATATGCTCTAGACAATGTTGCTGAACTGTCGCAGTAAATAGAAATAGCAGATAACGAGTGTGGCCATAAATCAATGTCTAATAACAAGTCTCGTAACCATTCTGCTTCCTTAGCTGCGGCGCCAAGAGCTATGAATTATGATTCCATAGTTGAATGTGCTATACATGTTTGTTTCTTAGATGCCCAACTTATGGCTCCTCCCCCTAATGAGAATATCCATCCAGATGTTGATAAGCTCTCATTAGTACTAGACATCCAACTTGCATCGCAATACCCTTCTAGCACACTTGGATAATCAGCATAAACTAATTTCAATTCTTTTGTTCTTTTGAGATATCCAAGGATCCTATTAATTGCTTTCCAATGAAGTATGCTAGGTTTAGACGTAAATCTTGACATCATGTTAACAGCAAAAGCTATATCTGGCCTTGTGCAATATGTGACATACATAAGACATCCAATGGCACTGGCATATTCCAGTTGAGCAATGATTCGACCTTTATTTTCTTGCATTTTCACACTAGAATCAACTGGAGTACTAGCATCTTTGATATTAAGATGTTTGAACTTATCAAGTATTTTTTAAATATAATGGGTTTGGTTCAAGGCATATCCTTTTTCATGTTTTTCAACTTTGATTCCCAATATTGTATCTACCTCATTAAGGTCTTTCATTTTAAAAACTGAAGTTAGATACTTTTTGGTATCGATAATTCCTTTCATGTTGTTACTAGCAATTATCATGTCATCAACATATAAACATAATATCACTATGTAATCATTGGTTTTCTTACAATAAACACATTTATCAGCATTACTATGCCCAAAACCATTTGCCAGAATTGCCTCATCAAACTTCTTATGCCATTGCTTTGGAGCTTGCTTTAAGCCATATAATGACTTGACTAATTTGCATACTTTGTTCTCATTTCCTGGTAGGACAAAACCTTCAGGCTGTTCCATATATACTTCCTCGGTTAAGTCACCATTCAAAAAAGCCGTTTTAACATCCATCTGATGAATGTACAGTTTATATATAGATGCCAACGCAAACAGAACTCTTATGGATGTGGTTCTTGCAACTGGAGCATAGGTATCAAAATAATCTATGCCTTCTTTTTGTCTAAAGCCTTTTGCTACTAGTCTTGCTTTGTAAGTTTGTATAGAACCATCTGTTCTATATTTCTTTCGAAACACCCATTTACACCCGATTGCCTTTGAACCGGGTGGAAGATCTACTAAAACCCAAGTCTTGTTGGATAGTATAGAATCCATCTCATCATTTATTGCTTCTTGCCAAAAAGCAGAATCTCGTGAAGTCATAGCTTCTTTAAATGTTTTAGGATCGTCATTAATAGCGAGTACCATAGGTGTAACTTCTATGACTTTTGATCTAGTAGCCTCAACCAAAAAAGTAATTGAATCAGAGGAAATGAAATCAGAACTCAAGTGTTTTTCTTTTCTGGTACGCTGACTTCTCCTAGGCTCACTTGGTTCACTATGTACTCTTTTTCCTCCACCAATGTTTTTAGAAGTTTCTTCTTCTATAGACTCAACTGTGCTATGTAGAAATTTATCTTCAAAGAATTCTACATGTATGGATTCCACTATCACATTGGATTCTAAATCCAGTAATCTATATGCTTTTGAGTTTTGTGCATAGCCAACGAATACACTTTTAATACCCCTTGGTCCTAACTTTGTCTTATGGGGATCTTGGACTTTGTAAAATGCTAAACACCCCCATACTTTAAAATAATTTAAGTTAGGTTTTCTTCCATTATTCCAAAGTTCATAAGGTGAAGCCCCAAATTTCTTAAAGGGCACTTTATTATAAATATGACATGCTGTCAACAAAGCTTCACCCCACAAGTAAAACGGTAATTTTGCATTTATAAGCATTGAATTAACCATATCTACCAAAGATCTATTTTTTCTTTCAGCCACCCCATTTTGTTGGGGTGTGTATGGGGCTGTTCGTTGGTGAATAATTCCATTATCCTCACAAAACTGATTGAAGATATCTGAAAAATATTCACCTCCTCTATCACTTCGAAGCACTTTAATTCTTTTTTCTTTCTGATTTTCAACTTCAGATTTAAATTCTTTGAATTTGTCAAATGCTTCATCCTTGGTTTTCAACAAGTATACATAAGTGTATCTTGTATGGTCGTCAATGAAAGTGATTAAATATCGCTTTCCTCCTCTTGTTAGTTGACCATTCAATTCACAAATATCGGAATGCACAAGTTTTAGCAAATCACTGTTTCTTTCAACTTTAGAAAATGGTTTTTTAGTCATCTTGGCTTCAACACAAATGTTACATTTTCTGAAATCGTTAACAGAATAGTTAATATAGCCATGTTTCGACATATACTTTAAGCAATTAAAATTTAAATGTCCTAATCTAGCATGCCATAAAGAACTAGGAGAATCAACAACATAAGCAACAGTAGCAATTTTATTAATTGACAACTTAAACATACCATCACATGAGTATCCCTTTCCTACGAATACTCCATTCTTAGATACAATAACTTTATCGGATTCTAGAACAACTTTAAATCCCTTCTTGCATAAAAGATTTGCAGAAACTAAGTTCTTTCTCAAGTCCGGAACATGGAGAACATTGACAAGGGTGAGTTTTTGGCCAGAAGTAAACTTCAATTCCACACTTCCCTTGCCTATAACCTTAGCCGAAGCATGATTTCCCATGAGGACTTCTTCAGGCTCTTTTAATTCATTATAGGACTTGAACAAATTCTTATCATTGCACACATGTACGGTAGCGCCAGAATCAAGCCACCAATCTGCAGATTTTGCCACAGAGGCCATATGAAGTTCTGTGATCATCGCAACAAATTCTTGTCCAGCATCTTCCACAACATTTGCTTTATTATTTCCAGAACCAGATTTGGAGTTCTTTTCTGCCTTTGCCTTGAATCGACAATCTTTGATAAGATGTCCTTTAATGCCACAATAAAAACAAGGCCGATTCTTAGATTTATTCTTGAAATCTTTCTTGTTTGGTTTCAAACTATTGTTTGAATTTCCTGAATTTCCAGAAGTTGGTTCTTTGGAAGAAATGTGATGAACTTTCGATCCTAAGATCGACTCATCTCTGACACGATTTTCACTTTCAATTTGCAAGTGAGTCAAGAACTTGTCAATAGAGAAACTATCTGATGAATGAAGAATTTTCCTTCTGTAATCATTCCAAGCGGGAGGAAGTTTTGACAGAATTGCTCCAACTTGTAGAGCATCAGGAATAGTAATCTGCAGTTCTCTCATTTGGGAAACCAGAATCTCCAATTCACGGATTTGATCCATGATTGGTATGTTATCAACAAACTTAAATTCAAAATATTTTAAGGCAAGAAAACGATCGGTACCTTCCTTCATGTGTTTGTATTTAGACTCAAGAGCAGACCATACCTCTTTTGGCGTCTTATAATTTCGGTACACATCATACAGCCTGTCGGTGAGGGCGTTTAGAATATAGCCCCTGCATAGCTTTTCATCCGTCTCACGCTTCGCTTTGTCTGCCGCAATTTTCTTTTTAACTTCCTCAGAGTCGGTAGGCTTAGAATCTGCAATTGGTTGCAGCGAAGGATCGAGCAAGTAGTGAAGATTCAAAGATAGCAGAAGCCATGTCATTCTGTCTTGCCACCTAGTATAATTTGTCCCATCAAACCTGATGGATTCCTTTCCGTGAATTTGAAGTTGGACATTGGATTTCAGATCTGTCTCCATTGCGGAAGATATTGTTTTCGATTTTTAAAATAACAGAGAGGACGGAAATAGAGAATGATCGAAAGCCTTGAGGCGTGTTAAACACTGTCCGAAAACAATATTTCCGTAGCACAGGAAATTTGTTCGCAGGATACAACAAGGCTCGAGATTTCTTGTGAGAGAGAAGGAGAAGAGATCAGTACATGTATATATACTGTGCGGAGAGAGCCGCATTTTATAGAGAAGATGGTATCGTTTGGGAAAAGGCACGTCTGTTCAGAAAGATGCAACTGTCGCGTATTCGAAATTTAAAAAATAAAATTCGAATTCTGGACCGAAGCGTCTTTGTACGAACAGTCAAGCCCCAAGATGCCCCAAGTGCCCAAGTGCCTATCTACGACTATTTAAATGTAAGCCCAATTAGTTAGCCCATCTCTTATTTATGGGCTTTACTCAATTTGTTTATCATATTGGACAAAAAAATATATACTTTCAATTTCCATCTTCTTCTATCATGTGGGACATTTGAACTTCTCCACTATACACAAATTACATAACATTCCCCCACTAATTTGTGTATGATATTTTTTTTTTTTTCTTTGGATAAACGTTATCCATACAAAAAGGTATCTTTCGATTTGGACCTTTAATTAGTGTACATTAGTAAAAGTTTTAACGAAGTTGTAGGTGTCTGTAAAAGATTGAACCACAACTCTTATCGTAAAACCGAACAGATGACACAGACAAGTTTATCCACTAGATCTCACAAGATTCTCAACACAACCTTAGCACTATTATATACGGCCATGTGCTAATCCTGAATTTATGAACATTTATAAATGTAACACATACATTTATTGAAGCGGCACCACTTCTATGTTCAAATTTGTAAAACCTAATAAATGCAAACTCTGCATTATGCATTTACTCACAAACTAGCCATGATCAATAAATCATATATGGAACTGTGCTAGTTCTTTTAAGCGCTTATCAATAACTTGTTGTTACCCATTTAACTTGAAAACTAACATATTAGTCTGAAGTTGGGTTCCCGTCATTGGCGCTTAGGATTTTAAGTCCCATAAATTTTGTTGTACTTTGCACTAAGTCTCTAGCAAGTGCTTTTGTGAGAGGATCCGCTAAGTTTTCGCCGGATTTTACATATATGATGGTGATCACCCCCTTAGTAATTAAATCTCTCACAAACGTATGTCTTAAACTAATATGTCTAGATTTTCCATTGTAAACATCACTATATGCTCTAGACAATGTTGCTGAACTGTCGCAGTAAATAGAAATAGCAGATAACGAGTGTGGCCATAAATCAATGTCTAATAACAAGTCTCGTAACCATTCTGCTTCCTTAGCTGCGGCGCCAAGAGCTATGAATTATGATTCCATAGTTGAATGTGCTATACATGTTTGTTTCTTAGATGCCCAACTTATGGCTCCTCCCCCTAATGAGAATATCCATCCAGATGTTGATAAGCTCTCATTAGTACTAGACATCCAACTTGCATCGCAATACCCTTCTAGCACACTTGGATAATCAGCATAAACTAATTTCAATTCTTTTATTCTTTTGAGATATCCAAGGATCCTATTAATTGCTTTCCAATGAAGTATGCTAGGTTTAGACGTAAATCTTGACATCATGTTAACAGCAAAAGCTATATCTGGCCTTGTGCAATATGTGAAATACATAAGACATCCAATGGCACTGGCATATTCCAGTTGAGCAATGATTCGACCTTTATTTTCTTGCATTTTCACACTAGAATCAACTGGAGTACTAGCATCTTTGATATTAAGATGTTTGAACTTATCAAGTATTTTTTAAATATAATGGGTTTGGTTCAAGGCATATCCTTTTTCATGTTTTTCAACTTTGATTCCCAATATTGTATCTACCTCATTAAGGTCTTTCATTTTAAAAACTGAAGTTAGATACTTTTTGGTATCGATAATTCCTTTCATGTTGTTACTAGCAATTATCATGTCATCAACATATAAACATAATATCACTATGTAATCATTGGTTTTCTTACAATAAACACATTTATCAGCATTACTATGCCCAAAACCATTTGCCAGAATTGCCTCATCAAACTTCTTATGCCATTGCTTTGGAGCTTGCTTTAAGCCATATAATGACTTGACTAATTTGCATACTTTGTTCTCATTTCCTGGTAGGACAAAACCTTCAGGCTGTTCCATATATACTTCCTCGGTTAAGTCACCATTCAAAAAAGCCGTTTTAACATCCATCTGATGAATGTACAGTTTATATATAGATGCCAACGCAAACAGAACTCTTATGGATGTGGTTCTTGCAACTGGAGCATAGGTATCAAAATAATCTATGCCTTCTTTTTGTCTAAAGCCTTTTGCTACTAGTCTTGCTTTGTAAGTTTGTATAGAACCATCTGTTCTATATTTCTTTCGAAACACCCATTTACACCCGATTGCCTTTGAACCGGGTGGAAGATCTACTAAAACCCAAGTCTTGTTGGATAGTATAGAATCCATCTCATCATTTATTGCTTCTTGCCAAAAAGCAGAATCTCGTGAAGTCATAGCTTCTTTAAATGTTTTAGGATCGTCATTAATAGCGAGTACCATAGGTGTAACTTCTATGACTTTTGATCTAGTAGCCTCAACCAAAAAAGTAATTGAATCAGAGGAAATGAAATCAGAACTCAAGTGTTTTTCTTTTCTGGTACGCTGACTTCTCCTAGGCTCACTTGGTTCACTATGTACTCTTTTTCCTCCACCAATGTTTTTAGAAGTTTCTTCTTCTATAGACTCAACTGTGCTATGTAGAAATTTATCTTCAAAGAATTCTACATGTATGGATTCCACTATCACATTGGATTCTAAATCCAGTAATCTATATGCTTTTGAGTTTTGTGCATAGCCAACGAATACACTTTTAATACCCCTTGGTCCTAACTTTGTCTTATGGGGATCTTGGACTTTGTAAAATGCTAAACACCCCCATACTTTAAAATAATTTAAGTTAGGTTTTCTTCCATTATTCCAAAGTTCATAAGGTGAAGCCCCAAATTTCTTAAAGGGCACTTTATTATAAATATGACATGCTGTCAACAAAGCTTCACCCCACAAGTAAAACGGTAATTTTGCATTTATAAGCATTGAATTAACCATATCTACCAAAGATCTATTTTTTCTTTCAGCCACCCCATTTTGTTGGGGTGTGTATGGGGCTGTTCGTTGGTGAATAATTCCATTATCCTCACAAAACTGATTGAAGATATCTGAAAAATATTCACCTCCTCTATCACTTCGAAGCACTTTAATTCTTTTTTCTTTCTGATTTTCAACTTCAGATTTAAATTCTTTGAATTTGTCAAATGCTTCATCCTTGGTTTTCAACAAGTATACATAAGTGTATCTTGTATGGTCGTCAATGAAAGTGATTAAATATCGCTTTCCTCCTCTTGTTAGTTGACCATTCAATTCACAAATATCGGAATGCACAAGTTTTAGCAAATCACTGTTTCTTTCAACTTTAGAAAATGGTTTTTTAGTCATCTTGGCTTCAACACAAATGTTACATTTTCTGAAATCGTTAACAGAATAGTTAATATAGCCATGTTTCGACATATACTTTAAGCAATTAAAATTTAAATGTCCTAATCTAGCATGCCATAAAGAACTAGGAGAATCAACAACATAAGCAACAGTAGCAATTTTATTAATTGACAACTTAAACATACCATCACATGAGTATCCCTTTCCTACGAATACTCCATTCTTAGATACAATAACTTTATCGGATTCTAGAACAACTTTAAATCCCTTCTTGCATAAAAGATTTGCAGAAACTAAGTTCTTTCTCAAGTCCGGAACATGGAGAACATTGACAAGGGTGAGTTTTTGGCCAGAAGTAAACTTCAATTCCACACTTCCCTTGCCTATAACCTTAGCCGAAGCATGATTTCCCATGAGGACTTCTTCAGGCTCTTTTAATTCATTATAGGACTTGAACAAATTCTTATCATTGCACACATGTACGGTAGCGCCAGAATCAAGCCACCAATCTGCAGATTTTGCCACAGAGGCCATATGAAGTTCTGTGATCATCGCAACAAATTCTTGTCCAGCATCTTCCACAACATTTGCTTTATTATTTCCAGAACCAGATTTGGAGTTCTTTTCTGCCTTTGCCTTGAATCGACAATCTTTGATAAGATGTCCTTTAATGCCACAATAAAAACAAGGCCGATTCTTAGATTTATTCTTGAAATCTTTCTTGTTTGGTTTCAAACTATTGTTTGAATTTCCTGAATTTCCAGAAGTTGGTTCTTTGGAAGAAATGTGATGAACTTTCAATCCTAAGATCGACTCATCTCTGACACGATTTTCACTTTCAATTTGCAAGTGAGTCAAGAACTTGTCAATAGAGAAACTATCTGATGAATGAAGAATTTTCCTTCTGTAATCATTCCAAGCGGGAGGAAGTTTTGACAGAATTGCTCCAACTTGTAGAGCATCAGGAATAGTAATCTGCAGTTCTCTCATTTGGGAAACCAGAATCTCCAATTCACGGATTTGATCCATGATTGGTATGTTATCAACAAACTTAAATTCAAAATATTTTAAGGCAAGAAAACGATCGGTACCTTCCTTCATGTGTTTGTATTTAGACTCAAGAGCAGACCATACCTCTTTTGGCGTCTTATAATTTCGGTACACATCATACAGCCTGTCGGTGAGGGCGTTTAGAATATAGCCCCTGCATAGCTTTTCATCCGTCTCACGCTTCGCTTTGTCTGCCGCAATTTTCTTTTTAACTTCCTCAGAGTCGGTAGGCTTAGAATCTGCAATTGGTTGCAGCGAAGGATCGAGCAAGTAGTGAAGATTCAAAGATAGCAGAAGCCATGTCATTCTGTCTTGCCACCTAGTATAATTTGTCCCATCAAACCTGATGGATTCCTTTCCGTGAATTTGAAGTTGGACATTGGATTTCAGATCTGTCTCCATTGCGGAAGATATTGTTTTCGATTTTTAAAATAACAGAGAGGACGGAAATAGAGAATGATCGAAAGCCTTGAGGCGTGTTAAACACTGTCCGAAAACAATATTTCCGTAGCACAGGAAATTTGTTCGCAGGATACAACAAGGCTCGAGATTTCTTGTGAGAGAGAAGGAGAAGAGATCAGTACATGTATATATACTGTGCGGAGAGAGCCGCATTTTATAGAGAAGATGGTATCGTTTGGGAAAAGGCACGTCTGTTCAGAAAGATGCAACTGTCGCGTATTCGAAATTTAAAAAATAAAATTCGAATTCTGGACCGAAGCGTCTTTGTACGAACAGTCAAGCCCCAAGATGCCCCAAGTGCCCAAGTGCCTATCTACGACTATTAAAATGTAAGCCCAATTAGTTAGCCCATCTCTTATTTATGGGCTTTACTCAATTTGTTTATCATATTGGACAAAAAAATATATACTTTCAATTTCCATCTTCTTCTATCATGTGGGACATTTGAACTTCTCCACTATACACAAATTACATAACAGTTTTGTTACAGGTTATATGAAGCAGTGCATTAATTATTTCAATTACTTCAGTCGACCATAATCAACATCCCGAAGCTCTTCCCCATTGAACTAATTAAATAGCAGAATTTTTTAAGAATTTTTTTAAATTGTATTTTTTGACTGCTTGGAAGCCACATATAACTCTTATTCTATCATTTCTTAGCTGATAGCCATTAGAAATGCATTAGTAGACATCCAGCATTTGTATGCACCGGTGAATGAATGTTCATCTAGTTTTTAAAATTTTCAAACCTGTTCGTTGGTAGAAAATCCAGTCTTGAATTTTGACAAAGTTTTTGTTAACATGTGGCTTTTTATTTCTTTCCGACATGTGCTTTAATAATAGATGTTAAATTAAAAACTGGTTGCATTATGAGGTCTAAACACAGAGCACATTAAATAGATATTTAAAATCAAAAGTCCAGAAAATGAACATCTAGAAACTCTAAATAAACTATTTTTTGACCTTTTTTGCTTTTGGAATCAAACCTACATTTTTTGGATGCATGAATTTTAGGTTCATAAAACAGCATTTGGTCTTGGATGCTTAAATGAACTTTCAAACCCAATTTGGTGGTCTAAATTGAAAACTAAATATCATCATTAATCTTTAACCATAATATATTTAACTGAGTGCCCGAACTAAATAACTTAGTCTAGAATGCCTCTATTGGAGATGCTATAAGAATATCCATAAAAAGAAAACATAACAGTAAGATTAAGTATTCAAGAGAAGTGGAGATTGCGCAATTTTCTATCTGTCAACAACCTTAAGCATCAATATGTGGGACATATCACGCCCTGTTGAGCCTTCAGCTTCCATATTACCTTCAGTCCTTTCAGAACTTCTGTAAACATTTCCAGAATTTGGAGGATGTTATTAATACACAAGAACATCAAAATTTAGCATTATGTATGAGACGCAAGATGTGTACATAGATGCATGAAATGCAATATGCAGGCAGTTCCAACCTGTTCATGTTTTTCATACTCCACTACTGCTTTAAAAAGAACCTTGAACTAGCTTTTTAGTTGCTTCGGTATGATTTCAATCCTCATACTAATAGTCTTTGATGTTTCTTTTAAATAGCTATACCACCACCCTTAAATAATATATTTTTGTAATTTATCATCTCGTTGGAAGCAAAATGCTACATATGCCACCTTCTAAGTTAGGTTAGCAAATGCTACAAATGTCTCTTTTAAACCATTTCATTTTCTGACATTTTAAATATCTATTGAATTTTGACAAAGTTTCTGCAATTCCAGTTCGATTGGTCGGATAGATGCAAGCACACAAGAACTGGTACACATATTGGGAAGCAAAGGTTTTGGAAATTCCGTTGCATTTGATAATACCTACTTCAAAATACTCATTGACAGACCATGTGACTATGTACGTGTATATGAATGAATAAGTGTGTAGTGAAGAGTCAATGTATACGAGTGAAATGTGGTGAGAAAGTGTATGTACAAGTGATTGTGTAAATAGAAAGGAAACAATATGTGTACTATTTGAAAGTGTAATAAATATTTATTTGAATAAATATTTGTTTAAAAATAATTTTTGAATTAAATATTCAATTCTTGTAAATATTGTTAACATTATGTGTAATATTCAAATCCATTGCAACTTTTAGCATTTTACAACGGGCATTAATTGTTGTCATAGAAGATATTACAACGGACTGCTATTCTATTGAAGGAACATACAACAACGTATGAACGTTGTAAAGTAAAAAGTCTATTACAACTGTCTGTTACCACGTTCATTGCCCATTGTAAAAGAGGACATATTACAACAAGACCTAATACAACGGACGGGGCGGCCGCTGTAAAACCCCTACTACAACGGGCATTGCCTGTTGTAATAGATCTGTTTTGTTGTAGTGGAATTATACGTATGAGAGGCATATTTGTATATTGAAAAGGATTTTTCAAACTATACATACATACATATACATACATATATACATACATACATACATACATACATATATATATATATATATATATATATATATATATATATATATATATATATATATATATTATTTACCCCAGTAAGCATACGCATTTATATTAGGCATCTTTTTTGTTTTCTTCCTTTTTCATCTTATATATTATCTCAGGAGTGTCCATTAAAGGATTCTTCCTTTTCTTTTCAGATAGTAGAATGGCTGAAAACCCAACTGAGCTGGGTAACCTGGCAAGGCCCAGTTACTTGCCAAAATGGTTTCAATAGTATCTTCGTACTATTGAACAAGTCCTTGTTACTAATCCTGCCCCAGCGGCTTCTGCAGCTCCTGCTGCTGAGGTAGCTTTTGACTTCTCTCGCTACTGTAAGACCTTTACGAAGCTTGGAGGGAAATCGTTTTCTGGGAAAGAAAGTTTTACTAGTGACCAGTCCTAGCTAATGGGCTGTGAAATAATTTTCGAAGCTAATGGGTAGCCTGATTTGGTGAAGAGGAGAATTGCAGCCTGACATTTAAAGGATTTGACCCTTGACTGGTGGAACTTAGTATCGGTGGAGAACGAGGGCCGGATATTTACGTGGGCCGAATTCAAAACCCGTTTTGAAGCGAAGTTTTTGCCAAGGGTAGAAATGATTATCCAGCTTGAGAAATTCATCCACCTCAAGCACGGAAGCTAGAGCTTGCAAGAGTAAGTATCCAAATTTACCGAATTATGTATGTTTGGAAGAGGATTGGTAGACACCCCATGAACAAAGCCCTTAGATTTATTAGAGGATTGAACTCCCCGTTGAAGGAAACCTTATTAGCCCAAGTAACATTTTTAAGGCAACTTTTGAAACTCTAGTTGAGATAGCTACCCTATGCACGGTTGAAAGCGCCAAGGAGGACAAAGAAGGAGAGAAAGGAGAAAACTCCAACAAGAATGAGAAAAAGGAATGGTGGAAAAATAAGAAGAAGAACAAATTCTAAAAGGACGCAAAGACTTGTAAGAGGTGCAACCGCAAGGGCCATAAGGCCAAGGATTGTAGGACCTCGTTGGCAAAATAGGAGTTCAAGGGAAAATGTTACAACTACCATGAAGGAGAACACATGTCCAAAGACTGCCCAAAACCCAAAGTTTTCAAGTGTGGCCAGAACTATGCAATAGAGGCAACACCAATTCAAAGAAGACCCTCAAGAGATCAACAACAGCGTGCACTGGAAGGTATAACCTTTGTTTTATGAAATTCTGTATACGCCTTGTTCGATTCCGTAGCGACCCATTCTTTTATCTCCAAGCGATTAGTAAATCTGTTGAACCTTTCAATATTTGTCTCTAGTAGTCCGATAGAGGTGGCCAACCCTATCGAAGGATCTAAGTATCATGAGCTGTTATGCAAAGACCAAGTATTGGAGGTCAACAATTTCGAGTTCCATTGCGAAGCGTATGTGTTGGATATTATGGGGTATGACCTTATCCTAGGTATGAACTAGCTATCGTTTTATGGGGACATCCTAGATTGCGATAAGAGGATCGTTCGTCTTAGGAGCCGACGAGGATGTAGTTTGAATATTCATTGTAATGTTAGAAACATGGATAAAGCCTTATTTTATTCCTTATCTCCTAGTTCTAAAGGACCATCTTCGGTCCCTATAGTTTGTGAATTCTTGGATGTCTTTGAGGAAGTCAAGGGACTTCCACCCCGTAGAGAAATCTCTTTTCGTATTGACCTTGAGAAGGATGCTAGACCTGTAGCACTACCTTTGAGGCACATGACACCTAAGGAAAGAAAGGAGTTAGATAAGCAGTTTCAGAGCTATTGCAAAAAAGGTTTCGTTCGACAAAGTACCTCATAATAGGGTGCACCTGTCATATTTTCCACCAAAGAAGATGGATCTTTGAGACTTTGTGTGGACTATAAGAAACTCAATAAATTGACCAAGAAGAATAGGTACCATTTACCTAGAATCGATAACCATTTTGACCACTTGGGAGGAGCCCGAGTGTTTTACCAACTAGACCGTGCTACTGGATTTCACCAGTTAAAAATTTCGTAGGATAGCAAGGACAAAACTGCGTTTAGGACGCCAGACGGATTGTTCTAATGGGAAGTTATTCCCTTCGGACTAATGAATGTGCCCTCCTTCTTTGTTGACCTCATGAGTAGAGTTTTTAGGGGCATTCTTAGTAAAATTGTGGTAGTCTTCGTAGATGATATCCTTATATTTTCAAAAGACCATATAGAGCATGAAGATCACTTGAGACAAGTGTTAGGGATATTGAGAAATAACCAATTGAAAGCAAAATTCTCGAAGTTCCATTTCCAGAGGGAAGAAGTAAGATTTTTAGGATATATTGTGTCAAGTAAAGGATTAACCGTAGACCCCACGTAGATCGAGGCAATCAAAGAATGGAGGATACCTCGAAATGCTACGGAAGTGAGAAGCTTCCTTGGATTGGCCAGATATTATAGGAAATTCATTAAAGACCCAATTAATGAAAAAGAATTTGGTATTCGCTTGGAGTAATAAAAGTGCTATAGCCTTTAAGAAATTAAAGAAAGTATTAACTAGTGCACCAGTCCTAATTATACCCGACGATTCAAAATTGTTCGCCGTTTACACCAACACATGTGGGACCGGTTTTGGAGTAGTCCTTACGCAAGAAGCAAGAGTAGTTGCATATGCTAGTAGACAACTCAAGGATCCAGAGAAAAGATACCCAGTTCATGACCTTGAGTTAGCCGCAATAGTGTTCGCCATGATTCGGTAAATATAGAAGATAAGCCGCAATAGTGTTCGCAATAGCGCAATAATGTTGGGAAAAACACGAAGTTACATGTTATTGGCATATTTTAAATGATTAGTGGCATTGAAATGGTATAATTTATATACCTAAAATTACGAACATGATTTAGAGAGAAATTGGGCATGACTTGAATGACAATAATTTACATATAAATATAGAAGATAAATATGTAAATTTAGAAAAGACAAATATGCCTAACCCGAGGTTAGATTGAGTTACGGTGTAAGAATGCCCGGAACCGCCCGACACTTCCAGCAACCGTAACAATATATATCTAATGTGAGAGGTTAGTGCATCAAGCCCAAAAAACCCCAAGGTTAGACTGAGTTGCAGTGTAAAACTGCCCAGAACCGTCCGGCACATCCAGTAACCGCAACAATACCTGTCTAATGTGAGTGGTTGGTGCTTCAATGAATGAATTAAAGCTAAGACAGGAATGGTAGGATTAAGTTAATTAAGGTAACACTTAATCAATATAACAAGATGAATGACCAGGGTTAAGTTAATAGGAAACACTTAACCATAATAGCATGAAGAATGGGTAGGGTTAAGTAATAAGAAACACTTAACCAATATAACTTGATTTGTGGTAAGGTTAAGTTAAAACAAGAGGGCAACACTTAACCAATATAACTTGATTTGTGGTAAGGTTAAGTTAACACAAGAAGGCAACACTTAACCAAAGTAATATGACAAGTAGGTGGGGTTAAGTTAACTTGAATTGATTGATGACACTTAACCAATACAACACGATGAACACGTGGGGTTAAGTTAACTTGAATTGATTGATGACACTTAACCAATACAACATGATGAACACGTGGGGTTGAGTTCACAAAGAACACTTGACCAATATAACTTGATGGGCGAACGGGGTTATGGTAATAGGAAACACTTAACCAATTCATCATGATAAGTGAGGAGGGTTAAGTTAAGAAACACTTAACCAACATGACATGATTAATGGGTGGGTTAAGTTAATATGAACGGGCGACACTTAACCAATATGGCATAATGTGCAGGAGGGTTAAGTAAATATCGGGTTGGTGGGTAATATTAGTAAATATAGGCTCACAAACTTAACCGTTAAATAAACATGCTTGAATCGATGGGAGGGTTAAGTACCTATCTTGTAGGTGGGTAATATTAGTACATATAGGCCCGCAAACTTAACCGTTAAATAAACATGCTTGAATCGATGGGAGGGTTAAGTACATCTCATGTAGGTGGGTAATATTAGTACATATAGGCCCACAAACTTAACCGTTAAGTAAACATGCTAGTATCGGTGGGAGAGTTAAGTACATCTCGTGTAAGTGGATAATACTTGTATATATAGGCCCACGAACTTAACCAACAGGAAACCCAAGTAATGGGGACCCATTTCAGCAGTAACTCATATAGATGTATCATGGTACCCTGAACTAGGCAGGGTGGCGCACGATTACTGGGCTGATTATAAGCGGTCAAAACAACGGCAGGGGGTACGTCATTGTAGGTTCCAACAGTTTACGGGTGTGCACGTACTCCGGAGTGGGAAAAAGCAGGCACTGGGTACCAGTATTATACACTGTGCATATTAAATCGTGTCGGGTCGCTATCATAAGGATTGATACAACTTATGGTGGGACCAACACAGGGTATCTACATGCAAGAGAGAGTCGGTCGACACAGACACATGGAACATGAATACTAGTAGGGAGCCGATCGATAGGGTAGTAAGGGTACATCTAACATGTTCATGGCAATTAGGCTGTTTGAGTTGGAATCCTCACGATAGATGTACACCTGAAGGCTACCACAATTACGGGGATTGGGATCACGTTATAATTTTATACAGATTACTAGTCGGGACACCAGTTACGTGGTGCAAAGATAGATATAAAAATCAGAATAACAAGGTAGTAGCGCAGCAGAGAAAGAGTAGGGGCGCATTCAATTTATCTTGCCTTATCATACCTTATGCTTATCCTATGTTACCTTATTCCTTTGTTATTGTCCTGCGTCCAGTTTAGTCATGTCATGATTCTCTTACCAGTTTATATGCTGAATAATCACTGTACTTACCAGACTTATGTCTGACCTAGTTTTGTTTCGCCTCTTTTCTTCCGTTTCCCCCCGCCCCCAAGGTTCACAGGGAGGAAATGTTACCACTTAGCTCAGTTTTCTTTTCAAGCTCGAAGATGGTCGACGTTTTTCTCTGGACTCTCTCTTCCACTGCTATGGCTGGTTCATGCTTTACGGGGGAATATCATTGTTATTTTTGTGCTTCTTTTATACTTGGAAGTTAATAAATCAAGACAGAAGTTCTATGTATTACTTTTAAGTATGATTTGAGAAAATTGTTGTAAAAGCTTGACTGAATTAAGTTTCTTATAAAATGACTTTATTTTTCGCTGCTTTATTTGTCTGTCTTATAATTTATCTACATTTTTAACCTGTAATGTTCCATCGAAGTTAAGGCATTCCCTTTGTGAGTGACCTTAACGGAGGCGGGGTGTTTCACTTGGTATCAGCGCTGAAGGTTACCGTATCAGATAAAAGATTTGAAAAATTATTTGCAAAACGGTTTTTAAAGAAGCATTTTCAGAAGAAAAGTTTTGTTTTAAAGTCATATTCCCCAAAGCCATATGCACTATCTTTTGATCCTTTGTTTGAATCCTTGTTTCCCTCTTTCCTGAGTCTCCGGGGCTCCTGGCTTTCTGGAAGGTAACCTCATCGTGGCATGGTTTCATAGGCTCGACAGGACTACGACACCTGCCAAGGGCAAATAAGTGCCCAACTTCCATCTATAGCCGTAGTAGTTTCACCTGCGGCTAATTTTCTTTCGAGCTTTGTAGGATTCTCTGTGCGATGGAGGCAGCTTTCGGGAGACTTGTCAACGTGTTACACAAGAATAGTAAAGATGAGACTGAGGGAGTTTGGCTAAGGAGCACAACCCAAGGATTAGGAACTCATGGATATAGACTTGGTTCACAAAGGAGGGGAGGAAAGAATAGTAAAATCTAAGATGAGAGGAAGTATCTTTATTATGGTATAACGGGTCATATAATTAAGAACAAGGGAAAGAACTAAGGATAGAATTTTCAGGAGGACAAGTGCATGCCGCCAGCATACCTGAGAGAGAGGTAGGAAGGCTTCGGTTGAAAAAAAGCTTAGTTTTTCTTGTTGATCATCCTGCTAGTACTCTTTTTATTTTAGCTCTTCACATTCGTTTATATCTGCTTCCATAGTTGAGTCTCTGCACCTTAGTACTTGTATAGTTGAAGATCCAATTATCGTCTCAAATCCAATTTGTGGTTCGGCTCATTTATCTTTGGTTTGTAAGGGTTTGAGATGCTTATGTTTCCGGGTTTCATGGGCTATCGGTTGATTCTAGGCAAGGATTGGTTAGCTAGTAACTGTGAAAGAAGGGTAGTTAGACTTTCGACTTGCCTCGGGAATACCCTTGAAATTTCGTGCAATACTAAGGAATCAGTTTGTCTTAGCTACCTAGAATCACTTTATGTATTTATCAACGATTTTCGATTCGTTGGAGTGGTCCATGAGTACGCAGATGTTTTTGATTAAGGTTAGGGGTTTGTCCCCTAAAACGTGAGGTAGACTCCCACATATATCTAGATGACAATGCAAATCCAGTTATGCGATCAACAATAGTTTTGGAGCAAGATTGGCGAGGATAGCTGAGTCGGTTAAGTGCTCAATTGTTTTGCTAGTATCATCTCACATAAATCGTCCAAATTCGGAGGAGGTATTCCTTGGGTGCTTGTCTGATATTGGTTTAGGCCTTTGGGGCTTGTACTCAAGGGATGTCAAGTTCGACTAGGATGGTTTGCGTGACAGATATCGACCCTCAGATTTGTGACATGATGGATAAGCTAAGTAGAAGAGAGACCTCTAATCATCTTAGTATATACACTTGGTATCATGGTTAACACCTGTTTATCTTGGAAATGTAGTTCGACTACATTGGATACCCTTTAGCATAGTAAGTGATCGAGGTCCTATCTTTACTAGTGAGTTTTGGAAATGGAGGTCAAGAAGCTTCGCAACTGTGAAGTTAAATTAAGTGGAGGAAACTCAAGAAGATGCGATGTGGGAGACTGAAGATAAGACACGCGCATCATACCCTTTTTCTTGAGGGTATATCCTTGATCTCTTTTTCTAGGAATTCTATGCATGTTTGTTTCTATCTTTTTAGGTATATCCTCTAGATCATATCTTCAATCCTTAGGTAGAAACCAATGGATGTAAACATGTGTTTGAAACATGTTATGATTGGTGGTTGCAAGTGGTTGCTAGTGGTTGCTCGTGGATGCATATACACACAGTAGGCACTAGATCAGCTCAGTCACTTTCATATTGCATATGCATGAGTGCACTTTTATATATATATATATATATATATATATGGATTAAAACTTGGTGTGTTATTATATGGATGTTGCATTTGTATGAGTGATGAAGCACTCATGTAAAAATTATAATGTACAATTAGGAATACTTGCATACATGATGGACTCATGGCACCAACATAATCAGCATTAAGGAGGTCAACTGAATCAGTAGACCGCCTGATTTTGCATTAAATAAGGACATGTACACACACTATGCATATGATCATGAAGGCATTAGAAATCTTTTTAAGGACAATGGATGCATGTGTTTGATGGTTGAGTAGATGGATGATTGGATGGTCGACCTCCTCCTCGGGTCAGATCTGGGGGTCGACCTACTCCAGGCCAGGTCGACCAGGGGGTCGACCTCCTCCTCGGGTCAGATCTGAAAACTGACGTGTTTTCTCTTGTGATGAATTGCTGTGTCATTAGGGCTTGCGTGGCAAGTTCTGGTTGGTTCTATTAGGTTTGAATGACTTTGATTTGCTCTAGGTTAATTTGGCGGCTCCTATTAAATCAAACTTCTATATAAGCAACCTAAATCTAAATCCTAAGCCACAAAAAAATATTCCTAAGACCGTCATGCTGTCAACACTCAATCTAGAGTAGCCGCCATTCTCATTCAACTAGAAAGCAAGTGGGAATTACAAATCAAATCTGATTCAACTAAGAGAATTCAATGTCTACAACAAAGGGGATCTATTCAATTTCAGAATACAGATCCCAGAACTCAAGACTAGCCTCCTTTTTGTAAGTCCAGTTATCATTTAGACCTAAACGATATTAGAATTGTGACTAAATGACTAGATGTAGAACAACACCCTATGTAAATTTATGCCTATCCTTTTTGTTAAACTGAATTGATTAAGACTATGACTCTTATCATGATTAAGTTTGTGGCCATGTTGTATGTGATTTGATGATAAATGTTAAATGCTTGGCAATGAATCCATATGTTGTATAATTTGGCAAATATATATATGCTGTGTAATTTAGCGATGACATATTATGTTGTATACTTTGGCGATGACATATCATGTTGAATAAATTGGCGATGACATATTATTGTATAATTTGGAAATGGTATATCATGTTGTGTAATTTGGCGATGACATACCATGTTGTATAATTTTGGCAATGACATATCATGATGACAACTATATGTTGTATGTCAATTTGGGAATTTTGCTATGTTTATGTAAGTTGTTAGGCTAAGACATGTATTATGTTTAGATCTACATTTAGATCTATGTTTATTGAATCATGCAAGTTGTTAGGCTAAGACATGTATTATTTTTAAATTCACATTTAGATCTATAAAAAATGGATTCAAAAATTAAAGCTCATATTACATGCCTTGTTAAAAACCACATGCTTAAGATTCATGTTTGTTGGATCCAAGATAAAAGTTCATATTTACATGCCTTGTTAAACCTGTGTAATTCCATATGTTTAAGATTCATGATTATTGGATCCAAATTAAAGTATACATTCACATTTCTAGTAGAACTTGTGCAATTCTATATGCTTAAGGTTTATGTTCATTGGACCCAAAATAAAAGTTTGCATATACATGCCTAGTTGGATTTGGGTAATTTCGTATGTTTAAGACCCATGTTAATTAGATGCAAAAATGCAAGTTCACCTTTATATGACTAATTGGAATTGTGTAGTTCTATGTAAACTCCCATCCATATGCGTATGGTTCATGTTGATTAGGTTCAAAAATTGCAAGTTCATATTTAAACATATATTTATTCTATGCCAAATTTATGTGACATATGTTGGATCCATATTATGCTTGTCTTAAATGCTACATGTCTCTTCCTTTCCCCTCTTGATTTTGAGTTAGGCTAAATTGCGAAGCCTAACATTCTACGAAATTTATTCGAATGTTTAGCGGAGGTAACATTGGGAAAAACATGAAGTTACATGTTATTGGCATATTTTAAATGATTAGTGGCATTGAAATGGTATAATTTATATACCTAAAATTATGAACATGATTTAGAGAGAAATTGGGCATGACTTGAATGACAATAATTTACATATAAATATAGAAGATAAATATGTAAATTTAGAAAAGACAAATATGCCTAACCCGAGGTTAGATTGAGTTACGGTGTAAGACTGCCCGGAACCGCCCGGCACTTCTAGCAACCGTAACAATATATATCTAATGTGAGAGGTTAGTGCATCAAGCCCAAAAAAACCCGAGGTTAGACTGAGTTGTAGTGTAAAACTGCCCAGAACCGTCCGGCACATCCAGTAACCGTAACAATACCTGTCTAATGTGAGTGGTTGGTGCTTCAATGAATGAATTAAATCTAAGACAGGAATGGTAGGATTAAGTTAATTAAGGTAACACTTAATCAATATAACAAGATGAATGACCAGGGTTAAGTTAATAGGAAACACTTAACCAGTATAGCATGAAGAATGGGTAGGGTTAAGTAATAAGAAACACTTAACCAATATAACTTGATTTATGGTAAGGTTAAGTTAAAACAAGAGGGCAACACTTAACCAATATAACTTGATTTGTGGTAAGGTTAAGTTAACACAAGAAGACAACACTTAACCAAAGTAATATGACAAGTAGGTGGGGTTAAGTTAACTTGAATTGATTGATGACACTTAACCAATACAACACGATGAACACGTGGGGTTAAGTTAACTTGAATTGATTGATGACACTTAACCAATACAACATGATGAACACGTGGGGTTGAGTTAACAAAGAACACTTGACCAATATAACTTGATGGGCGAACGGGGTTAAGTTAATAGGAAACACTTAACCAATTCAACATGATAAGTGAGGAGGGTTAAGTTAAGAAACACTTAACCAACATGACATGATTAATGGGTGGGTTAAGTTAATATGAACGGGCGACACTTAACCAATATGGCATAATGTGCAGGAGGGTTAAGTACATATCGGGTTGGTGGGTAATATTAGTAAATATAGGCTCACAAACTTAACCGTTAAATAAACATGCTTGAATCGATGGGAGGGTTAAGTACCTATCTTGTAGGTGGGTAATATTAGTACATATAGGCCCGCAAACTTAACCGTTAAATAAACATGCTTGAATCGATGGGAGGGTTAAGTACATCTCATGTAGGTGGGTAATATTAGTACATATAGGCCCACAAACTTAACCGTTAAGTAAACATGCTAGTATCGGTGGGAGAGTTAAGTACATCTCGTGTAAGTGGATAATATTTGTATATATAGGCCCACAAACTTAACCAACAGGAAACCCTAGTAATGGGGACCCATTTCAGCAGTAACCCATATAGATGTGTCATGATACCCTGAACTAGACAGGGTGGGGCACGATTACTGGGCTGATTATAAGCGGTCAAAACAACGGCAGGGGGTACGTCATTGTAGGTTCCAACAGTTTACGGGTGTGCACGTACTCCGGAGTGGGAAAAAGCAGGCACTGGGTACCAGTATTATACACTGTGCATCTTAAATCGTGTTGGGTCGCTGTCATAAGGATTGATACATGTAACAACCCGCATTCTACGCATCATAGGATCGTAGAATATTTATTTCTTTCACATATGAAGTCGTATGGTCATGTAACTTTGGGAAACATCTATTAGAGTCATTTCCCATGTTCATGATTTTTCCCGATTTTTAAATGACCATTTTGCCCCTAGTTGGAACTGTTTTGGCCATAACTTCTGATTGGAAAGGAATTTTGACCTGAAACCACTTCCATTAGATTCGTTTGATGGTTTACCTTTCCGTAGAGTGGTCATAATAGTCAAACGGATTTACCGTTTGGAGATATGGCTGAAATAAGGTTTGGAAGGTGAAAAACTGCTTAACCGGGCCAAATAGGGTGATTAGTGAATAGGCCCATAACCCATTTCGGGATTAGGGTTATGTGGAGGCTGAAATGAGTTAGAGAATCATTCCATTTCAGTTTTCTAGCCTCCACTTATCTCCAAGAAACCCTAGAAATGGCCTCTAACCTCTAAATCACCTCCAAATCATCTTTTGATCAAGGATTGAGCTTAGCAACATCAAATCAAGGGAGATCTACACCAAAGCAGCATTGGAGCTGCTGTTTAGCATTGGGATTCGCATCAAATCAGAGATTTATTTCAGATCTTAGTTTTGTTTATGGCTAAGGTGAGTGATTTGCATAGTTCCTCACTAATTATGGCTAATTAAGGGTAATTAGTGTTAATTAGCAAATTTAAACATGATAAAATTTTGGAAAATGTTCATAAATTCCTAAATGATGTTTTAGACCTTTGATATGAATTTGGGTTAATTTGGTTAAGTTTTGCTAATCCTATCATTAGTTTCACCTAAACATGCTTAAGGGGAAATATGGGGTTTTGGGTATGTTTGATCCACTTTAACCTATCATACTGATGTTTTGATGTTTGTGGTTGATTATGCATGTTGCTATGACTGTATGATATGCTTTGTGATTGATTTCAATAGTTAGAATGGTCGAAAACGTCATCGAACGGCGTAAACACTTGCTGGAAAAGTCTCAGGAAACAGTGCAGGTTTCGGATCGGATCGGATATGGTGGCTCGGATCGGATAAGTTGAACTGGGCAAGGGATTCGATCGGATCGGAACTTGACACTTGGGAAACCTGGCAAAAAGGAAGGCCATGCTAATCAAACTGGGGTCGGATCGGATAAAGGAGGAGGGATCGGATCGGAGCAGGTGAAGAACAAGGGAGCGGATCGGAACGGAAGCACGAACGGGATGAAAGATGGCACCTGACCCGACCCGAAGTGGGACACCCGACCCGACCCGATGGAGTGGACCCGAACCGAACCATACCAGAGGAGGACCAGGAACGACGCAACGAGGTGGGACAGCCGATCCGAACCGATGGCTTGAAGGAAACCCGACCCGACCCAGTATTGACCTATAACTCGAGATGCAAAGGTAGTCCGATATGGGAAGTTAGAGCTCAGGATCCAATTGGGAACCGATGAGTTCACTTCATGGTTGGACTTTGCTGCGGGACGTGTGCTAAGGAGTTGTCGGCGTTCATAACTTCGATTCACCACTAAAAATGGATGACGGGCTACTTATCAGTGCAGTAGAGTCATTATGATTCGAGGGGCAAGGTGATGGTAGCAAGACTATGAGCCAGCGCAGATGAGGTGAATAACTCCATGGGGCAAGTGGACATAGTAAAGGATTGGTAAAACTATGAGCCAGCGTAGATGGGGTGAATAACTCCATGGGGCAAGTGGACATAATAAAGGATTGGTAAAACTATGAGCCAGCGCAGATGGGGTGAATAACTCCATGGGGCAAGTGGACATAGTAAAGGATTGGTAAGGCTATGAGCCAGCGCAGATGGGGTGAACAACTCCATGGTGCAAGTGGACATAGCTAAGGATTAGTGGCTACGTTATCAGTGCAGTGAAGCCATTTATGACTTCATGGGGCAAAGTGATCGTAGCAAGGTATGTGGGGTGATCGAAGTGGTGAATATCGTATGCTTTACGCACTGAGTGAGAGATATGAGGATGGATGCTATGTTTGATTACTTACCATCACTACGACATGTACACCCCCGCCTCCGTATCTTTACACCGTTGATATGGCACCTTAGAGTGTTGTACAGTATGTAGTGCTAACTCTTTGGTTGCAGGTCCAGGTTCAGGTATGTTTCTAGTCTACCTGTTATTGTTCACTTTAGATGCTTATCGCTCATACCAGGCTTTATGTCTGACCCAGAGTTTTATGTCTCCTCTTATTACTCTGGGTGCTCACACGAGCAGACTAGAGACATGTTAGCTGGTGATGCGCGAGTAGCTGATTCAGAGGCGGGCAGGAGGCTTCCACGTATTATATATATATATTCTCCCTGTGTCGTTGGTGGTCGGTACTTGGGCATTAGTAGTGTGCCTCCTTTATCTTGCTTTTGCTTTGAGACAGTTTGAAAAGTTGTAATAATGTTTAACTTTGGATCTTAAGCTGTACTTACATTTTCCGCTGCTATGTTAGTTGTTTCAGCTTATGCACTGTCTCACCTGTTTTATGTCAAGTATGTTATTATTATATTTTATCCTATGCGCTGTGAGACATTTTACAGGTTCCTTGTTAGTTCATTTCCTTCTTCCTTTTTCCTTCTGACGACCCGTTCCGTGCTAACCGGACATGTGTACAGCGCACCTTTGGAGTAAATGTCGGTTGGTGCGGGGCGGGCCGTCACATTTGGTATCAGAGCTCTAGGTTGCGTAGTTAACCTAGGGAAAGACACTAGGGAGAGATAGTACATATATGAGAGCGCGTATTTGTGATTACTTTGGTTTTCAAAGCTATATATGTATATACTATTAGTAGTATAAAGATGAAGTCGTACTGCACTAGCACCACTATGAGGTCGTTAATCGTTTCCCTTTTTCCAGATTGACGATGAGTCGAGACACGAGGGGTGTTGGTAGAGGGACCAACCATGGGAATGCTGCTGACATGAGGGCAATGTTTACGGACCTCATGAGAGACATGCTTAGAGAAGTGCAAGGGGCAGTTCCCAACCCCGGAGTTGGTGTTGGCCCAGTAGTGCAGGCGCCTAGGGTCGATTTCGCTAAGTTGTGCAAGGATTGCACTAACCTTGGTGGGAAGCCGTTCCACGGGACGGAATCAGCCACAGATGTTCAAGACTGGATGGATAGCTGTGATCGTATCTTCGACGACTTGGGTCTTGAGGATGCGATGAAGAGAAGGCTAGCGTCTCGTCAGCTGCAAGGGCGAGCGATGAATTGGTGGAATGCCATTAGAACAGCTACTCCAGAAGATCATGTTACTTGGGATCAGTTCAAGGCTCGCTTTAGCGAGAAGTTCATTCCAGCTGCCCAGAAGTCAGTGTTGTTCAAGAGATTCTTGAAACTCAAGCAGAGTGTCAGGGCAGTTTCTGACTATATTGCTGAGTTCGACACCTTATCGAAGTATGGGCTATCTCTTATCGATACTCCTGAGAAGAAGAACGAGAAGTTCATTACTGGTTTGGATGGATACTTGGGGGAAAGGCTTATCTACCACATCGATGAGACTTTTGAATCGATTGTGGGGAAAGCTTTGAGATCAGAGAGCCTTTACCCTAAGTCAAAGACTGAGGCTGCATCTGCAGAAGGGCCAAAGCCGCAAGCAGGCGGTGGAGGCAAGAATAACTCTCAGAATAAGAGGAAGCAGGACCAATCTAAAGGTGGCCAGAAAAAGAAAAAGAAAGATGTTGAGTGCTTCAGCTGTGGTAAGAAGGGCCATTATTCCAAAGATTGTTGGGCCAAGACAGCAGATAAGAAGTGCTTCAACTGTGGTCAAGTGGGACATTTCAAGGATAAGTGTTCGCAACCCCTGAAGGAGAAGCAGATTGTGAAAGCATATGCTATTGATGTTGTTCCTTCTTCGTCGAATGCCCCAACTGCGGCGGAGAAAGGAAAGAATGTTGTTATTCAAGGTATGCTTTCTATTTATGATGTACCAGTTCGAGTTTTGTTTGATACTGGGGCTTCCCGTTCCTTCATATCTAGTGACCTGGTAGATAGGTTGGGACTGGAACCCGAGATAGTCAATAGACCATTGGTTGTGACGAACCCGATTGGTGGTTCGACTAGCCTTAGTATGATTTGCAGGAATTTGGTCTTATCGAGTCATGGATGTATGTTTGTTTGTGATTGCTTTGTTTTGGGCTTTACTGGGTATGGCATCATATTGGGAGTCGATTGGCTCCAAAGATACGGGGTGGTGGTAGATTGTGAGGGCTTTCTGGTGACAGTTAGGGCGGATGATGGGCGAAGGGTAGTGTTTGGTAGTCTACATAGTGATGGGGTTATGGCTAGTTTTGTAAATTCCCTCGACATCCCGTAGGATGAGCTGTTAGATGTGCCCGTGGTTGGCCAGTATCCGGACGTCTTCGAGGAGGTGACCGGGCTTCCACCACACCGAGAGATTGAGTTCCATATTTATTTAGTGAAAGATGCCAGACCTATAGTGATGCCACTTCGTCGCATGACACCAAGGGAGCAGCGAGAGCTCGAGGTGCAAGTCAGCAATCTTTTGAAGAAGGGATTTATTAGAAGAAGTGTCTCCGAGTGGGGAGCACCGGTTGTGTTTGCCACTAAGGCAGATGGTTCCCTTCGTTTGTGTGTGGATTATCGCGAGTTGAATAAGGTAACGAGGAAGAATAAGTATCCTCTACCGCGGATAGATGATTTTTTTGATCAACTGGAAGGAGCAAGAGTGTTCTCCCAGTTGGACCTCGCGACAGGATTTCATCAGCTTCGAGTAGCGGATGAGAGTGTTCCGAAAACGGCATTTAGGACGCCGTCTGGATTTTATGAGTGGTTGGTCATGCCATTTTGGTTGACCAATGCACCAGCCTACTTTGTGGATCTTATGAATCGAGTATTCAGAGATCAGTTGAACAAGTTTGTTCATGTGTTCGTAAACGATATCCTTGTTTATTCAAGGACAGAGGAGGAACACAAGGGACACTTGAGGATAGTGATGGAGGTGTTGAGGAAACACCAATTGAAAGCGAAATTCTCTAAGTGTCATTTTTGGAGAAGGGAAGTGAGATTCTTGGGTCATGTTGTTTCAGAGAGTGGTATTGCCGTGGACCCTGCGAAGGTGGCTACGATACAGGATTGGCCTACACCCAAGAATGCAACAGATGTAAGAAGTTTCTTGGGGTTAGCTGGATATTATCGTAAGTTTATCCGGGACTTCTCCAAGATAGCAGCACCGTTGACTCAGTTGACTAAGAAGAATCAGTCCTTCGTCTGGGACGGAGTGTGTGAGAATGCCTTCAAGATTCTAAAGGAGAAGTTGACGCGTGCGCCAGTATTAGTCATTCCTAAGGGGAATGAAGAGATGACGGTATACACGGATGCTTGTGGAACCGGACTAGGTGCTGTATTGATGCAAGGAGGTAGGGTTGTAGCTTATGCTAGTCGACAGCTAAAGCCGCATGAGAAGAAATATCCTACCCATGATTTGGAATTAGCAGCAATCGTGTTTGCGCTGAAGATGTGGAGACACTATCTCTTGGGAGAAAGATTTGAGTTGTTCACCGATCATAAATCGTTAAAGTATCTCTTCTCCCAGAAGGATCTGAATCTCCATCAGCAGAGATGGTTAGAGTTCTTGGCTTCGTATGATTTTGATATCGCATACACACCTGGGAAAGGTAATGCGGTAGCCGATGCCTTGAGTAGGAGACATGCCAGTTTAGGGGCAATGTTTCTTGAATGGAAGCAACTGGAGTATATCGCGGGGTTTGATTTCAGACCAAAGTGCGAATTGGATCCAGTCATACTAGCTAGTTTGGCGATCAGACCCACTTTGATATAGCGGATTGGTTCCAGCCAGAGGGACGATCCTAATCTATTGGAAATCATCTCCAAGTTAGAGATGGACATCGATGGTGAGGAGATGAATGTGTATGGGCTTGATCGAGATGGATGGCTTAGAAAGAATGGAAGGCTAGTTGTACCCAACGTAAATGGTTTGAGAGATGAAGTGCTTAGAGAATGTCATCACTCAAAACTGACTATACACCCCGGTGGTAATAAGATGTATCGAGACATGAGACAGACTTACTACTGGGAAGGGATGAAAAGAGACGTTGGGAAGTTTATATCCAAATGCATGAATTGCCAGCTAGTTAAAGCCGAGCAAAAGAAGCCTAGTGGTTTATTGCAACCATTAGAAATTCCCGAATGGAAATGGGAGCAAGTCTCGATGGATTTCATCGATGGTTTACCAAGGACTAGATCGGGATATGATAGCATTTGGGTAATTGTGGATCGATTGACTAAGAGCGCAAGATTTATACCAGTCAAATCGACCAGAACTGTAGCTAAGTTAGCAGAATTGTACATGAAGTGGGTAGTGAGATTTCATGGAGTACCTAAAAGCATTGTGAGTGACCGATACCCGTTGTTCACTAGTGGATTTTGGAAGAGCTTACAAGAGGCTCTAGGGTCAGGATTACATCTCAGTACCGCATATCATCCTCAGACCGATGGTCAGACGGAGAGGGTGAATCGTATATTGGAAGATCTCTTGAGAGCTTGTATATTGGATTTTGGTGGATCATGGAATGACCATTTGCATCTAGTAGAATTTGCATATAATAATAGCTACCAATCCAGTATCGGTATGGCTCCATATGAAGCTTTATACGGAAGACCGTGCAACTCACCATCATGTTGGATAGAGACTGGCGAGAAGTTTATGCTTGGACCAGATGTGGTGAGGGAAACTTCGGATAAGATTAAGATCATTCAACAATGAATGAAGGCTGCCCAAGATAGCCAGAAGAGTTATGCTGATAAAAGGAGAAGAGATTTAAAATTCTCCGTTGGTGACTTGGTGTTTGTCAAGATTTCTCCGTTGAAGAGCGTGATACGGTTTGGCAGGAGAGGCAAGTTAGCACCAAGATTTGTTGGCCCATTCCCTATTCTTGAATTAGTCGGGAATTTGGCGTATAGAGTTGGCTTACCAGAAAAGATGGCGGGAGTTCACAATGTATTTCATGTTTCCCAACTAAGGAAGTTCGTTCACGACTCAGATATGACTATTTCACCTGATCAGTTAGAGGACTTCGAAGTAGAACCCGAGGCGGTTGGGGACCGCAATCCGATTCGTATTGTGGGGCACGATACGAAGCAACTTCGAAGGAAGGCGGTGAAGCTAGTCAAGGTTCAGTGGGGCGAGGACGAGAGTGACTGTACTTAGGAGACAGAAGAGAGCATTAGGAAGACGTACCCAGAACTCTTTGCCTGGTAAGATCTACTTCGTAATTTAGTTATTCCGCAAGCTAGGATAGACTTATCTTGCTTGTTTTGCATGGTTGATTGTTGTTGCATGGTTGATAGGCATGCGGGACCCTTTGTGTGTTTTGATTAAGGAATTTCGGGGGCGAAATTTCTTAAGGGGGGGGGGGGGGGGAGAATGTAACAACCCACATTCTACGCATCATAGGATCGTAGAATATTTCTTTCTTTCACAAATGAAGTCGTATGGTCATGTAACTTTGGGAAACATCTATTAGAGTCATTTCCCATGTTCATGATTTTTCCCGATTTTTAAATGACCATTTTGCCCCTAGTTTGTACTGTTTTGGCCATAACTTTTGATTGGAAAGGAATTTTGATCTGAAACCACTTCCGTTAGATTCGTTTGATGGTTTACCTTTCCGTAGAGTGGTCATAATAGTCAAACGGACTTACCGTTTGGAGATATGGCTGAAATAAGGTTTGGAAGGTGAAAAACTGCTTAACCGGTCCAAATAGGGTGATTAGTGAATAGGCCCATAACCCATTTCGGGATTAGGGTTATGTGGAGGCTGAAATGAGTTAGAGAATCATTCCATTTCAGTTTTCTAGCCTCCACTTATCTCCAAGAAACCCTAGAAATGACCTCTAACCTCTAAATCACCTCCAAAACATCTTTTGATCAAGGATTGAGCTTAGCAACATCAAATCAAGGGAGATCTACACCAAAGCAACATTGGAGCTGCTGTTTAGCATTAGGATTCATATCAAATCAGAGATTTATTTCAGATCTTAGTTTTGTTTGTGGCTAAGGTGAGTGATTTGCATAGTTCCTCACTAATTATGGCTAATTAGTGTTAATTAGCGAATTTAAACATGATAAAATTTTGGAAAAATGTTCATAAATTCCTAAAATGACGTTTTAGACCTCTGATATGAATTTGGGTTAATTTGGTTAAGTTTTTCTAATCCTATCATTAGTTTCACCTAAACATGCTTAAGGGGAAATATGGGGTTTTGGGTATGTTTGATCCACTTTAACCTATCATACTGATGTTTTGATGTTTGTGGTTGATTATGCATGTTGCTATGACTGTATGATATGCTTTGTGATTGATTTCAATAGTTAGAATGGTCGAAAACGTCGTCGAACGGCGTAAACACTTGTTGGAAAAGTCTCAGGAAACATTGCAGCTTTCGGATCGGATCGGATATGGTGGCTCGGATCGGATAAGTTGAACTGGGCAAGGGATTCGATCGGATCGGAACTTGACACTTGGGAAACCTGGCAAAAAGGAAGGCCACGCTAATCAAACTGGGGTCGGATCGGATAAAGGAGGAGGGATCGGATCGGAGCAGGTGAAGAACAAGGGAGCGGATCGGAACGGAAGCACGAACGGGATGGAAGATGGCACCCGACCCGACCCGAAGTGGGGCACCCGACCCGACCCGAAGTGGGACACCCGACCCGAACCGACGCGATGGAGTGGACCCGAACCGAACGGTACCAGAGGAGGACCAGGAACGACGCAACGAGGTGGGACACCCGATCTGAACCGATGGCTTGAAGGAAACCCGACCCGACCCAGTATTGACCTATAACCCGAGATGCAAAGGTAGTCCGATATGGGAAGTTAGAGCTCAGGATCCAATTGGGAACCGATGAGTTCACTTCATGGTTGGACTTTGCTGCGGGACGTGTGCTAAGGAGTTGTCGACGTTCATAACTTCGATTCACCACTAAAAATGGATGATGGGCTACTTATCAGTGCAGTAGAGTCATTATGACTCGAGGGGCAAGGTGATGGTAGCAAGACTATGAGCCAGCACAGATGGGGAGAATAACTCCATGGGGCAATTGGACATAGTAAAGGATTGGTAAAACTATGAGCCAGCGCAGATGGGGTGAATAACTCCATGGGGCAAGTGGACATAGTAAAGGATTGGTAAAACTATGAGCCAGCGCAGATGGGGTGAATAACTCCATGGGGCAAGTGGACATAGTAAAGGATTGGTAAGGCTATGAGCCAGCGCAGATGGGGTGAACAACTCCATGGGGCAAGTGGACATAGCAAAGGATTAGTGGCTACGTTATCAGTGTCGTGAAGCCATTTATGACTTCATGGGGCAAAGTGATCGTAGCAAGGTATGTGGGGTGATCGAAGTGGTGAATATCGTATGCTTTACGCACTGAGTGAGAGATATGAGGATGGATGCTATGTTTGATTACTTACCATCACTACGACATGTACACCCCCGCCTCCGTATCTTTACACCGTTGATATGGCACCTTAGAGTGTTGTACAGTATGTAGTGCTAACTCTTTGGTTGCAGGTCCAGGTTCAGGTATGTTTCTAGTCTACCTGTTATTGTTCACTTTAGATGCTTATCGCTCATACCAGGCTTTATGTATGATCCAGAGTTTTATGTCTCCTCTTATTACTCTGGGTGCTCACACGAGCAGACTAGAGACAGGTTAGCTAGTGATGCGCGAGTACCTGATTCAAAGGCGGGCAGGAGGCTTCCACGTATTATATATATATATATTCTCCCTGTGTCGTTGGTGGTCGCTACTTGGGCATTAGTAGTGTGCCTCCTTTATCTTGCTTTTGCTTTGAGACAGTTTGAAAAGTTGTAATAATGTTTAACTTTGGATCTTAAGCTGTACTTACATTTTCCGTTGCTATGTTAGTTGTTTCAGCTTATGCACTGTCTCACCTGTTTTATGTCAAGTATGTTATTATTATATTTTATCCTATGCGCTGTGAGACATTTTACAGGTTCCTTGTTAGTTCATTTCCTTCTTCCTTTTTCCTTCTGACGACCCGTTCCGTGCTAACCGGACGTGTGTACAGCGCACCTTTGGAGTAAATGTCGGTTGGTGCGGGGCGGGCCGTCACAATACACCTTATGGTGGGACCAGCACAGGGTATCTACACGCAAGAGAGGGCCGATCGACACAGACACATGGAACATGAATACTAGTAGGGAGCCGGTTGATAGGGTAGTAAGGGTACATCTAACATGTTCATGGCAATTAGGCTGTTTGAGGTGGAATCCTCACGATAGATGTACACCTGAAGGCTACCACAATTACGGGGATTGGGATCACGTTTTAATTTTATACAGATTACTAGATGGGACACCAGTTAGGTGGTGCAGTGATAGATATAAAAATCAGAATAACAAGGTAGTTGCGAAGCAGAGAAAGGGTAGGGGCGCATTCAGTTTATCTTGCCTTATCATACCTTATGCTTATCCTATGTTACCTTATTCCTTTGTTATTGTCCTGCGTCCAGTTTATTCATGTCATGATTCTCATACCAGTTTATATGCTGAATAATCACTGGACTTACCAGACTTATGTCTGACCTAGTTTTGTTTCGCCTCTTTTCTTCCGTTCCCCTCCGGTTCGCAGGGAGGAAATGTTACAACTTAGCTCAGTTTTCTTTTCAAGCTCGATGATGGTCGATGTTTTGCTTTGGACTATCTCTTCCACTGCTATGGCTGGTTCATGCTTTATGGGGGAATATCATTCTTACTTTTGTGCTTCTTTTATACTTGGAAGTTAATAAATCAAGACAGAAGTTCTATGTATTACTTTTAAGTATGATTTGAGAAAATTGTTGTAAAAGCTTGACTGAATTAAGTTGTTTATAAAATGACTTTATTTTCCACTGCTTTATTGGTCCATCTTGTAATTTATTTGCATCTTTTACCTATAATTCTCCATCGAAGTTAAGGCATTCCCTTTGTGAGTGACCTTAACGGAGGCGGGGTGTTTCAATGACCTATGTTCCTAGCAATGTTTCCATCTGAAATGTTAAGCATTGAAGCTTCTTGTTGAAGGGGAATTCCCCCGAGTCCATTTGGATTTGAACCGCCTGCTGTTCGGATTGGTCCAACCCGATCTGGTCTTTTGCTCCTGATGGGGCTCATTCCGTTGCTGCGTCTATTTGTGCAACATTGTTTCTAACATGTTGAAAGTTGCCCGACCTTCCATCCATCCGACCAAAGAATTTGTCTATCATCTCCTGTTGCTTCCTGAGGAGATCATCATGCATTGCCATTTGAGCTCTCAGTTTAGTGAGAACTCCATCTCTTCTCTTATCATGTATGCTGACGGATTTCCATCAGAGGAAGCCTCTTGGCTTGCCTCGTTCCTTGCTCCTTCAGTGCCAACATCCTCAGCTCGAGAGAAGGTTTCATCTTTCTTTTGTTTTTCCATTTATCCAACAGCCAAGTAATCTGATTCCTTTAGAGCCAGAAATTGAAGTAGTATCGTATGCCCCCTTCCTGGCACGCCAAAGTGTTAGACCAAATTTTGGTACTAACACCCAAATACAGTGTGAAATCCTCATAATCACATATCACAGAGTGAAGAAATAGAAAAATAAGAGGAGACACATGAGGTCTTTATAGTGGTTCGGCTCAATCCAAGCCTACATCCACTTTATAATCTTATTGTTATACTAACAGATTACAAGAATCGGTTACAAGGAGACACACAATCCGTGTGTCGAATGAGAATATAAGGGTTTATACATGTACTTTACATGTTAATTTAGTTTGAGAAGCATGAGGTTCTTGTCTCGTAGCAATGGTGGATTCCATGAAGAACAAGTGCCATAAGTCCTTTGAAAATACTTCAAATGGTGTATTTATAGTTGTAGGCGGATTCCGGCTTGGATGCCACATGGAGGGCATCCCATTAATATCGAAATATCATAAAAAAACATGGAAAAAGCCTCTCCAAGTCGTGGTATGCCATGTATGAGTCGATCTGGATAATTAGGAGGGGTTATGCCATTAGAATAGGTCAAAATAGATATGTGCAGGAAATTTTAGGTCGGTCGGATTGGTACCTTCTATCCGAACCGAACTGGTGTCCTATAGCCGAAGACTTCATGCTCTTCTGAGCAATTAGTGCAAGTCGGGTCGGATCGGGCCTCCTTTCTTCGATTCGAACCGAGATGCCAATGTGCGAGCCAGAAACCAAGGTTATGCGAGGTTGTTTTCCATGATGGGATCAGGTTCTCCTTCGTTGATCCGACCCAGCTCGTATGATCCGACCCAGCTCGTATGATCCGACCCGGTTGGGTCAAGTGAATTCCAAAATCCAAGCTTCTAGTTCTGTGCGCGTTCATGGAAACAGGCTTACCTTCCAAACCGTAAGTCCATTTTGATCAAACGAAAGATCTATTTGAAGCTGATTCAGAGGGCTACAAGAGTTACTAGGAAAAGCCCAGAATTGGTGTTTTCAGGCCCAAAAGAGATAGTTTGAAAGGAGCTTTGGGTTGTTCTTCGTTTGAGTTGTGACTTCAAACAAATCGCTTCATGTCTTCTGATGATGCTCTTAATGCTTGAGTTCATTGTTTATTAGAAGTTTCACGTGTGACTACTTTGACTAAAAAGCATGTCAATAATGGCATCCCATCAAGTATTGGGAGTGACAGAGACCCCTTATTCATAAGTGAATTTTGTAGAAGCCCACAAGCAGCATTGGGAATGACCCTCAGACTAAGCACAACTTATCATCCGTAGACAGATGGACAGACAGAAAGAGCAAAACGAATCATGGAAGACTTACTCAGTGCTTGCATCATCGACTTTGGAGGAGTTTGGGAGCAGTAACTACCGCTCGTATAGTTCACGTACAATATTAATTTTCAAACGACGATTGATATGGTCCCTCTCGAAGCGTTATACGGGAGGCCATGCAAATTGCCAACTTGTTGGTGGGAAACTACCGACAAGGTTATACTCGGACCAGATTTCGTCCGTAATTCCACAGAGAAGATATATTTGATTAGGCAGAGGGTGAAGACAGCCCAAGACTGTCAGAAATTGTGTGCCGATAAGCGAAGGAGTAACTTGAGTTTAATGTTGGAGACTTAGTATTGATAAAATTAATCCCTCTTAAGAGGACTGTTCGGTTTGGGAAGACTGGAAAGTTGGCACCTAGATTTATTGGGCCGTTTTTATATCATTGAGATGATAGGATCTTTTGCTTATTGAGTGGATCTCACCATAATGTTTTCATGTATCTCATCTAGTGAAATGCCTTCATGATTCTGCTATCATACTCCAGCTTCATGAAATTGGGGGCATAGAAAAAACTCAAATTGGAGTCCAGGGTGCCCCATGCCACTGCAAGGCATGTAGAGCACGGAATCAAGAGACTACGCAACAAAAGTGTTCGCCTCATCTGAGTCCAATGGGGAAATGACCCTGCGGAAAGCATATGGGAGACCGAGAATAAGATGAGACAGACTCACCTAGAGCTTTTCTTGGGTAAATTTTTCCTTAAATTATCATTTATGGATGCATCGTGCTTTCTAGATTTAAAGTTAGGAAATGGTGCAACACCATTGCACCGCGAACTCTTATAGAATTATATGCATATTTAGGTTGTTTGCATATATATTGCATCGCCTATTAAACCTACATGCTAGGGTAGAGCTTACTTTAGTGGGTCTGCAATTCATAATCATTGCGAGTAATGGATGTTTATGGGTGAATTATAAATAACATGGGTGTACAACATGGATGTTTTCGAGCGAGTTGTGTTTTTCGCCCCTTAAACAGATTTCTAGATGAAATCTATTTTTTAAGCAAGAAAGGATGTAGTACCCCGTAAAATTCAGAAGTATTAATAAATTAATAACTAAAAATAAGTAATTAAATAATATGGATGGAAAATGAGATTTTGCAGCTTAAGGAATTTGGCTGAGAAATTCTTTTATTTGGATTCATGGCGAAATTCTGAATCGTTTACATATATAATATGTTGAAAACTGTCAACGTATGAAGAAGTTATGAACAAATGAATTTGGATAGTAAACGCAGAATATATATATATATATAATTATATGGATAATATATGTACATATATATGTCCAAGATATATTCAAAATAAAGAGGGAGAATTCAAATTTTGAATTGAAGATAAGATCAGGGGGACAAAACATATTGTATATATGGAATAAGATTAAGAGATTAAGGAACTTATTAATTAAAATAAACAACTCTGCAACATAGCCTTATTGAACATTCCAGTCCCGAAGGGGTCGACCGCCCCCCTTAAGTGGTGTCGACTGCCGATCGACTGCGAGGGTCGATGGTTGGATAACCCAATAAATCTAGCCAGTTAGGTTTTTCTAAGAGAATATATATAAATAAAAGGATTGGAATAATTCTAAGTAATCCAATGGTCTATGCTCACACGGGCAACTATACATAGCCCCTTATATCACACTATGAAAACCCTAATCATTCTCTATCCCTGCCTCCATGCTGCCTCCCTGCCATTACTAAATTGCGTAGAAACATAAAAGAAAAGGTTAAGGGTTTCTTCTATTCCTCCAACCTTATTCTTAATCTCTCTATTCTAATTCATATAATTTTAGTATTCTAGAATTTAGCATAAACGTGTATGTGTGTGTGTATATAAGATTCTAATACATGTCTCTTATATGTATAATTATGAGGATTATTGGAGCACGTCTGACTGTAGAGATTAAAGCATAAATCTAGATCTACTACATATTTGTCTTTATATATCCAAGATATGTGAGTTGAATATCATTTACTAAGGCATATTCATATTTTTATTAGATTATCATGTTGAAAGATATGCCTAGGAGGATTTGGAAATCCGATAATATAAATATTAAAATCCCCAAATCCTCTATCTTTTATTTGCATATGAATTGTCATGATGATTGGGTTTGGTGGACTTTTTGATTTTAATATTGGGTTAAAGATGAAAATGGGTGTTGCTACTATTGTTTCTATTTTGTATAATTCACCTTTACCAAACATTTGATTGTAACCTAAAAGGGTTTAGACTTGGGTATTTCATGATTTGATTAGGTTTGGATTCTATTCTGAATCCACACGCATTCATGCTTGAAGTATGTCAAACATAAATATTTTTATGTGCATAATACCCAAAAAGGGGTGAATTAGACAAAGTGGAGATTATAAACATACATGTGCAAATGTAATTAATACTCTATTTTTAATCCAATATTGAAATCATTCCAATGTGCCTAGGATGCAAGTTGAAAGTTTGTATGAATGTATGTTTTCCATCCACTCCTATATGTTATCTTGTTATTATGCCATCATGCTTAAGTTGTTGCGGTAAAAGTATGGAAAAACTAATTTGTATACCTTGATTTGGAAAAATTGACAATTGCCACCTCGTTCGAACGTTTCCTCGTTTATATGAATATTTACGTTAATTAGGCGATATAATTATTTTACTTACATAAACGTAATCGGTGTAATTAATGTTATATTAGCGTAATAAATGCAATTAGGTTAGAATTCGAATTTTAAATATCCCCATATTAAATATATATATATATATATATATATATTTGATTACTTGTGTGTGCGTATATAGAATGGCTTTAAATATATTTAAATAGTGACACATAGACATGAGACTAGTTTCCAATTGTGGTAGAAATCTGCCCCGAACCGACCGACAAAATCCAGCAACCCCAAGTAGGCCCAACTAATGTGAGATGTCTAGGTGCCATGGGCCATTCAAAAACTTAGTACGCTAGACACGAGGTTGAACCAACTTGTAGTAGAAGTCTGCCCGGAACTGACCGGCATGTTCAGCATCTACAGGTATACGGTTTAATATGAGAGGTCTAGTATATATATAACTATATATATAATTCTATTGCGTGTGAAAATAAGTAGGCTTACCCATGAGAAGGTCTTAAGTGCTGACTATCTTTTTATCTTGTTTGGGTCTTAAATGGTTGGGACTAGGATCCTTCCGAAGTTTTACTCCTTGAAGATGAACCAAAGTCATGGGGCCCACCCTTATTAGATTTGAAGCAAGTCTTTGTGTCCTCCTTCTCTAAAAGTAGTTAGGAATGAATGGTAACGGAGTTGGGTAGTTCACGGGGATGTCCACTTCCTCTAGAAGCTTGTAAGGGCTCAACTAGGGATAGTTTGGTATTTGAAAGATATATGGTCATTGCATGCTCATCAACTATCTAAGGGAAGTCTTAAGCGATATAGGTGTCCTACCGTAATATCAGTTAAGTAGTAACATTCACAATACTACTTCTCATATTACAAGTAAGAGTATAGATCTAAGAATGTTAACGTATTAGGACGGGGTCAAAAAGGGCTAGGGGTCCGCCTTAGGGTTATAAGAGATAATAGGAATCCACCTTTGATAGGGCCATAAGTGACCGAGAATGCCACATCTTTGGTTCTTTATCCTAACAACATTAATGGGCGATTGACTTGGATACCACTCCATTGGTTAGATACTTGGTGTTTGTTTGAATCTTATGTGCTGCGTAGACATACCATGACATATGTAACCTGCTAAAAATATAGGGTATGGATATTAAGTAACACCATATTTCAGTCACACAGAACTTTATGTTCTGACACCTCTCTTTAACATCTCCTAAAGGTCAGCAGATGGGGTAAATGCCATGGACAAAGTCGTGATTGAAGCTAATGAAGAAGACGAAGTTATTATGCTATTGTTAGTAGCTATTTCTTTACTCCTTTTGGAAACTTGTGAGAATGATGTATTTGATGTGCCCCTTGAAGTGATGTAACTATGCCTGTTGTATTTATGTGATTTATTTCAGTATTATATTTTTCTTTCCGCTGAAGAGAATTCCATTCAGAGTATATGTTATTATTATCTTTGCAAATGTAATTCTTATAGGAACCAACAACCCATTTAGAATGGCTCTAAGTTTTGATGGGCCTTTTCTAGGTTGAAATTTATGCCCATTCCAGGCGAGTTGTTACAGTTAATGCGATATCTAGGTATCGTACTCTCACTTTGGTCTGCAAAGTGGGGATTACCACGCCGAGCACTAGACTCTAATTAACCCAAGTCCGATAAGCTACAGTCTTGAGTCTGCTCCTCGAAACGTGAGCAAGCAAACATTGTCAAGGGGAACATTGTTCCCTTTATTCAAGCATGGCGTAAGCGGGCCGTATCACAATACTTAGCCAAATTAACATAAACAGTTACAGAGCAAAGAAAGAACTTTTATTTTAAACAATAATTTCTAGCAAGTCATACCTCACAACATACATCAAAAACAAAAATAAAAGTTCAAACCAAATAAACCGTAGGTGCTCAACATTCCATGCTCCTAGAAGATGATCGCCATCAACGGTCGATAGCCTGAAAGATCCATTATCAAGCTTTTGATGAAAGACATATGATCCTTCCCATTTCGGGCCCATGTAGGAAGGGGCGGGGAATACTCACTTTAGAACTAGGTCACCTAATTCGATGTTTCTGAGCCGGACATTTCGATTGTAATATCGAGCATCCTGAAGTCCGTGCTCCGAAGCACGCAGAACCATCTCATCTCTCTTCTCGTCGGTCATATCCAATCACTCAAGGAGAAGAGACTTGTTAGTTAAAGTATGGTAATATGTCGTCCTATGAAAGGGGACTTCAAGCTCTACCGGGATGACTGCCTCCGAGCCACAGGAGAGCGCGAAAGGAGTATGGCCAGTCGCTGACTTATAGGTTGTTCGATACACCCATAGGGCCAATGGTAACTCATCAACCCACTTGGCCTTCGCCTGCTCCAATAGCTTTTTTATAATTGGCTTGATGATCTTGTTCATGGCTTCTACTTGTCCATTGTGTGTGCGCAACATCGGTGTGTCTCTTCTCGATGCGATATCGCCGAAAGAAATCTTTGAACTCCATGCTATCATATTGGGTCTCGTTATAAGTTATCATAGTTCTGGGGATGCCAAATCGACATATAATGTTTCTGACAGTAAAGTTGATCACTTTTTTTGTCATGATTGTGGTTAGCTGCTCAGCTTTGGCCCATTTTGCGAAGTAGTCCACAGCCACGATTGAATATTTCACTCCGCCTTTAGAAATTGGAAGGCCTCCAATAATGTCCACTACCCATACTTCAAATGGCCATAGAATCACCAATGAGGTGAGTTGGTTGGGTGAAGCTCTAGGAATCTTAGAAAATTTATAGCACTTGTCACAACGTCGTGAACAATCAAACACGTCTCGATTTTTTGTAGGACAAAAATATTCGTACCGCCATATCATTTTTGCCAAAGTCTGCACTTCGGTGTGGTCACCACAGTCTCCTACATGCACTTCCCTCAATACATGCTTGACGTTGTTATGGGCTAAGCACCAGAGTAAGGGAACTGAGAACCCCTTCTATAAAGCACTTAGCGCTGCATAACATATCTTGATGCTTTACGCATAATGGCATACCTTTCATTTATCCTCTCTGGAAGGGCTCCATGCTACAGGAAGTTCTTTATGGGTATCATCCGGGACTCTGTCTCAGATTCAGCTTCCAACCCTTAATCAATTTCCATCTGATCGATGCTCGGAGCGTCCAGTGTTTCAATCAGAACCATTTCTGTCTCTAGCGGGCTATCGAAACTTGCTAATTTGGCTGATTTGTCGGCACTCTAGTTTTCTGCTCGCAGGATGTGGGAAATGCTATGCTACTCGAAGCCATATAACAGTTCCTCTACCCGCCCTATATAAGCAGCAAGCCGCGGTTCCTTTGTCGGAAACTCTTTCCGAACCTGAAATACAACAATTTGAGAGTCACAGAAAAATGTCCAACGCCACTGCTCCTAATTCCTTCGCGAGTCTCAGCCTAACAATCAGTGCCTTGTACTCAAAATCATTGTTAGTAGCGGGAAAATTAAGCCTCAAGTCATAATAGATTGATCGTCCCTCTAGAGCTACCAAAATAATCCCGGTGCCGAAATGTCGATCCTTAGGAGCACCATTTGTAAGTAACGTCCAAATGCCTGATTCTGACTTGGATTTTGGTGGGCCAATTCCTTCATCCAATGCATCTTCCTTAGGAATTGTAAATTCGGCTAAAAAGTCAGCCAGTTCTTGCCATCTGATGGATTTCCTTGGAATAAAAGTGAGATCAAACTAGCTTAGTTCAATATTCCACTTAAGCAATCTCCCTAACGCCTCAGGTTGCTGAAGGACCTGTCCTAGCGACTGGTCAGTGTATATCATGACTGGATGAGCCTGGAAGTAGTAGCGAAATTTCCTCAAAGTGATTAACAAACTATAAGCAAGATGCTCGATCTTCGGGTAATTGAGTTCTGCCGCTGTCAGATTCTTCCTCACATAATACACTGGTCTCTGGACCTTATCCTCCTCACGGAAGAGAGCTGAACTGGTTGCATGCAACGATACCACTATGTATACGAACAAGTCTCCATGATCTACAAGCTTGAATGATATCAGGGGGGTTCTCCCAATGACTTAGCAGATTCTGAAAGGCTTCAACAAAATCTGGGGTCCATTCAAAATTACGCCTCCCCTCTTTATTAAGTCAAAGAAGGGAATGCAATTATCGGTAGCCTTAGAAATGAATCTGCCTAGAGCTGCAACCTTTCCCGCCAAGTACTGTACATCCTTGATTTCTCGAGGTTTTCGGGTATTCCTGATTGCTACAATCTGGTCCAGGTTGATTTCAATCCCACGCGAACTGACGTTGAAACCCAAAAACTTTGCTGATGCAATGACAGAAGAGCATTTCAAAGGGTTAAGCTTCATTCCGTAATGTGGGAGTATATTGAACATTTTTGCCAAGTCTGAAACACGTTCAGCCTATTGCTTGGACTTCATAAGCATGTCATCTACATATACTTTCATAGACTTCCCAATCTGGTTAGGAAACATACATTTCACCAGACGTTGGTACATTGCCTCATCGTTTTTCAGGTCAAAAGGCATTACTATGTAACAATATAACCCAAGATCCATGATAAATCTAGTATGTTCTTGGTCTGGTACATGCATTGGAATCTGGTTGTACCCTGAGTACGCATCCATAAACAAAAGAAGTTCGTGTCCAGCTATTGAATCTACTAGCTGTCAATTATTGGAAGCAGAAAGCAGTCTTTCGGGAAAGCCTTGTTCAGATCTAAGAAATGTTGCATGTTCGCCTCTTCCCATTAGCTTTCTTTACAAGAACTATATTTGATATCCATTCAAGATATGTTGCATTACGAATAAAGTCGTTGCCTTCCATCTTTTCAAATTCTTCCTTCGAAGCTGCCGACCTCTTTGCGCCAAGCATATATGCTTGACTGAGACGTATTCTGGGTTAATGTTCAACGAATGGCTTATGATTGATGGAGATATCGCACACATGTCAGCATGGGTCCACGCAAATAGATCTAGATTGGATCGCAATAAGTCTGTCAATTCCCTCGTTCGGAGGGGGTCTAGGTGGGATTCGATTTTCAAGACCTTAGTCGGTCGTCATTATCAATTGGAATATCCACCGTTGTTTTATTTGGTGGCCCTTATACATCCCGGTTCCTTATCCTCTCCTGGATCAATGTCTTCGGACTGACAATCAAGCAAACCTGGCCAGGATGTTTCCTTTACTTGCTATGTTGATGTCTCCTTGGCAGAAGGGGAGGCATCTTTGGGCTCTTCACCAAATCCATCGCTGATAATTTTCCACTCTACTAAATAACAAGCTCTTCCTGTCACTTGGTCTCCATGGACCATTCACACTCCGACCTTAGTTGGGAATTTCAGAAGAAAACACAAGGTGCGATGCATGCTCTAAACTCTACCAGAGCTGGTCGACCCAAGAAGTCATTATAGGGAGAATCTATTTTCATCACGAGGAATAGGAGGATTCACACTCTCCTATAATCTCCCTTATCGAGCTCCACTGGTAAATCGACCACTCCTATCGACATAGTTGTCAAACCATTGAAACCACCTATCCACCCAGTGCATGGTTTCAAATCTCTTTCTTCTAGCATCATTTAATCAAAATCTTTTTTGAATAAGATATTGATAGAACTTCTGCAATCAACACGGACCTTCTGCACAGTCATTGGGTCAATAATGGTCTATATTACCAATGGATCTGTACTTGGAGTTTCCACTCCCACACTTTCTCGATCGCGGAAAACGATGTCGTCCATTATTGTTTTCTGCTGATTGATCGGGGTAGCATATTCGGGAACAATGTACTCCCCTATATCCAGAGCTTCGCAGCATTAACGTACTGCTCCATTTTTCGTGTGCTAAACTCTGCTGGAAGTGGTCCTCCTTCAATGGTGTTAATAACAATTCCTTTTTATTTTTGCTGGGCGGTGGCTCTAGGAGCCACTTGACCTTGGTTAGGGGCCGAACCCCCTTGCCCCCTGTCCCTCGGGGCTACCATAGATTCGTCAAGCTTTCGTTCGCGTAATAAATTCTTTATAACATCTCCCAAATGTCAACATTCATTCGTCAAATGGCCGTGGGTTTCATGAAACAAAAGAAACTTTCCTATCTCCCGCTCTTTCTCCGTCGAGTCTCTCGGAGGTGGTTTCTTGTATTGAATCACATTGCATATATCCAAATAAATATTTTCCAAGGTGTCGTTCAATGGCGTATAACTCTCAAAGGACTAGAATCGGGGATGTTTCTTTAAATCACCCTTCCGATTCTTATTCCCTCTGTTGTCATTCTTACCTGGCGGCCATTCTTTTCATTCTGATGTCCAACATTAACTTCTACTTTACCGAGACTACCGCCAGACTATCTTAAAGAGACATTGCTTTGAATCTCCTCCTTCACAATTTTGCTGGATCTCCCTTTTCGGTTCCGGTACACATCTTCTTGTCGCTGACATATGTTTGCTTTCTAATTTAATAACTCAATAGTCATAGAAGGTTTTCCAACCAAATATCTTCTGAATTCTGTTTCTTTGTCTACCTCATCAATCATTGCTATCAGAACAACCTCTGGAATAGGGTTGTTTACTTCAATGACAACCATATTGAAGCGGTTTAGGTACTCCCCCAAAGTTTCCCCAACGGCTTGTTTACTTAAGGAAAGCTCTAAAACATTCTTAGACTTTAGTGCATGTAATCAGAATTGATTCAAAACCTTCTCGTTTATATGTTTGAAGTTAGGAACCAATCCATAAGGAAGTCTGGTAAATCACATCATAGCGATCTTCTTGAGATATACCAGGATACCCTTACACATTATGGCGTCCAGAGCTGCCGCAACATTCATATACCACGAGTAACGCATCAAATGCTATCGTGTATTAGTTTTACCCAAATAGTGACTCACTATGGGTAAAATAAATTGCTTCGGGAATTATGCTTCCAAGATGTCGTCTGTAAAAGGAGTGTGGCTACACTCTATGCCCAATCCTTGTTTGTGTATCCTTTACTTTTGTTCATTATCTGTCGCACCATTGTCGTTACCTCTACATTGGTCAATACATGTTTCTGCTCAGTGCTCTCAGCTCTCCGAGATTTCCTTACCGCTGTTTCAGGAAATGTCGCTTGATCCACTGTCCGAGAAGAACTTCCTTGCCCCCTCTGACCCCGGTCAATCACAGGACGAGTGGGTGGAAGCATGGGAGCATGAGTGGTTTGGGAAGTGCCATGTTCTTTAGGAATGACTCAGGACCCACAGATTGGCATGAACATAGGTTCTGCTAAGCTAGGGCCATTAGGGCCAAGCCGAGTCGTCGCTTCTTCATGGGAAGGCGGTGTACCGAATCGGAGTTGTCGAAGATTCTCAGGCCTTTTATAGGGGCTCATCTGACGTGGTGAGTGCACATTCTCCTCAGATGAATACGAACCCTCTACTACCTGGCGATGGGGCAGAGATGACATTCTTTGTCTTCGGAATTCCTCTCATTACCTGACCATTGCATCCATGTCATTTCTCATTGTAGCATTATCCCATCTCTGAGATTCCAAGACTGCGTTTGTCTCTTCCACTCTGTAGAATAGACGTGCAAAGTCATCTCGCGTAATGTGTGCTGAAGAAGGAGGCTGATCAGTGGTGGAAGCGGTAATCCCAGAAGCCAATTTCTTGGTCGGATCGAACTCGAGCTTAGTATAGTCGACCCTGGATCGTTTGATCTAGGGAATCATGTTGCTGGTTCAACTTGCAAATTGATGTGCTGCTCTTCGTTGGCCGCCGCCCCATTGGAAGCTTGTTGGTTCCTATCTCTCTTTGAAACCATATGTTAACTCCATAAAACATAGGTCGTGTAAAGTTAAGGATGTTGTTGAAAAGTTATCATGGATAGTCCTCTGTTCTAACGCATTGCTCAGTTCCAAGCTTTTTGGACCGTATACGATCCGGCATAGTGGATCGTCCAAGCCCAGATGCCTGGGTCGTTACTAAAGATCAGCCATGGATCGCCTTCCTTTTTTTAGTTGATGGGTCATTCATGTTGCCCATGGATCATTCACCACAAATGATGGATCGTGGCATATTGTGCCTGTACTTGATGGAGCACAAAACATAGTGGATTGACTACTTCATAAATGGTAGGTTGTTAATCATATGGGTTGTGTAACATGTGTGAACCGCGTAGATCACGAGCCAATCAAGTCTACTATATGAAATGTAATGTAGCTGACATGGAAAAATATGTGCTCTGGACCATATAAAGCAGGGATCATGGATCGTGCATTGTTCAGATGGATCCTCAAGTATGTTGTATGGATCAGCATAATAATATAAAGTAAATGCATGGATCGTGTGTCAAGCCACAGAACATATATAAAGTGGAATAGTTCAGAAATTTGTATGGATCGTATATGGGTTAGAGAGCACATGTATAAGATAATGGATCGTGTAACATATAAAGGCGGGCTGTATTCATTGTTCAAATGCAAGGATCGCTTAATAATTATATGGATTGTGATTCAACAACCTTGGATCATGAAGCTTGTATATGGATCGACTATAACCAAATCTCCTATGAACCATGCATATATAATCGGCCGATCCCTCATCGGGCGATGCATAATTACCGCTTCGCCACTCCACTCCAACCTCATCAATAAATACCACACCTCCACACAATTTAGAGGAGGGAATTTTCCAAGAACGAAGTGTTTTCCAATTCATTTCTCAACAACTCAAGATTAACTCCAACTCCATTAAAGTTCTTCCAAGCTTTGATCATACATATCAACCACCATGAAATCATCAAGAATCATCTAAGTGCTCAATTTTTGAAGATATACTCCAACAATCATCGCAAATGAAGAGATCTCATCATTTCAACGGTGGATTCAAGAGAATTGAAAGATCTGAGATTGAAGAATTTAGAGAAGTTAGAGAAGAAATAGATATTTTTATTGCAAATGAGAAAATGTATAAAGCAATGACAATTTTGTACCTTGTAATCATTGGAAAGCTAATGAAATCTTCTCTCATATTGGACGTAGGTCAATATTGAGACCGAACCACTCTAAATCGCCTCCATTGTACTTTTTCCTCACATTTATTTGCTCTTAACTTTGTGTTTGGTTAATTTTGAAGTGTTGATAAGCACTTTGTGGTGTTAGTGCCACTTTTTGCATTAACAATTTTGGTGCCCACTATGTGGCTCGAACCCACGACCACAAGGTTAAGAGCCTTGGTAGGGGTTTGCTAAAGTGTTTTGTGAAAGCCTGATTTCTATGATAGGCTCCCGAAGTTTAAAGAGTGAGCCCGTTGAATAGTTTGCTTTAAAGTTTAGAAAGTTGTCGGAATTAATGGCTGCTTCGAAGAAGAATTACAAGTCTGCTAGAGCTTCCAGAAATACTAATAATAATGCAGCTACACCACATACTCTAAATGAAGATGGTGGTCAATCGTCGAGACCTTCCATAACTCTAGAAGAATTGGATGTGATCGTAGTTAGTTTAAACGAGAGAATGGATTCTACAACCAAGATGATGATGGAAAATCTTGATGCCCTTCTTAATGCTCAAGCTAACCCCCCACATCCGAAGGTTGTAGTTAACGTCAAAGAGAAAAAGGGTTCCTCCACCTCAGATCCTAGTCATTCTTATTTTGAAGTTGAAGTCAATAATGAAGGCAATGATGAAGAGGAAGCCAAGGTCGAAGACTCCAAAGTTAAAACGAGACAACATGTTCATGGAAAGAATCCATAAGGCAAAATTCCCTAAGAAATTTACACCTCCAACAATAACGGCTTATGGAGGGATCGGAGATCCAAAAATCTTTTTGTTCAAGAACGATCAACATATGAACGGAGCAAGGGCAACCGATGAAATAAAGTCCTTGTACTTCCCAGTTACTTGGAGAGTGTAGCTTCATTATGGTTTACTAGACTTCAGCCAAAGCCCGTGGACCAATTTGCTGATCTGGTAAAGAAATTCAAAGAACCATTCCGACTATACTCTATGAGAGTGAAGGATGTGATGTCACTCAATGACATAGAACAGGATCCTAGAGAGTAAGTCGAAGCCTTCCTCACATGATTTAATGCTACAGCAGCAGAAGTTGTGGATCCGAAACATCGGTTTGTATTGATGGCATTGAAGCATGCTATAAACAAAAATTCAGAGTTCGGGAGGTGGGTCAAGATGATGAAGCCTAAGACCCTAGAGAAATTCTATAAAAAAGAAGAGGAATTCATCAGCGTGGAGGATGACCCTCCACTTGCGTAAAATGTTGCGGAAAGAAGTGCTGCAGGGGCAGGGAAAAGTAGTGAAGTTTAAGCTGAGTAGAAAAATATTTCTGGGCAGAAGAGAGGGAATGAAGGGAAAGACAATAAATCTTACAAAAAGATGCAATTATTAAAGCCTTCGGAGTTGACCCCTCTGAATGAAACTCCTGAAACAATCTACTTTGCTACGAAGGAATCAGGTATCTTTCCCGAAGTGAAGCCGGAGAGAATCACAGAGAAAAACGTTAATTCTAGGATGTTCTGTCGCTTTCATAATCAACCAGTTCATAATACCAATGAGTGCAAGCACTTAAAGAGTCTGATTGAAGAGTTGATTAGTAAAAACTAGCTTCAGCAGCATGTGAGAAGTCAACAAAATGCTCAAGTTGCCCAGGAGAAAAATGCATTCGCAAATCAATCTGGATTAGGAGAGAAAGCTCCAGTGCCCGTCAACTGGAGACCAGTTATCAATACCATACTAAGAGGACCATACCCAGCCGGAAAAGGCTAGGGAGACAATGAGAGGTGTGCTGGTGAATTGGGGAATGCTTCGAAAAAAGAGAAATGCTTTGTCCTAAGTAACATATTTCCAGTGAAGGTGCCAAAGACTTCGTATAAAGATATGGTGTTTAAAGAAAATGATTTTGACGGAGTGGTTAAACCAATGGTTGATCCTATAGTGGTCACAATTGACATTGGCTCGGCGATAGTGAAGAGGGTGTTGGTTGATTGTGGTGCTTCTATTAATGTGCTCTTCATAAATACATTCAATAGAATGAGGCTCTCTATGTTAGAAGTGCGGGCATGCCAAAATAAAATACACGGGTTCACTAGTGAAACAAAGCAACCAATTGGCGTGATTGACTTGCTTGTGGAGCTTGGGGATGGTGAGCAGAAAGTGGTAATGATGTAAACCTTCGCCTTGGTGGATGAACTCTCGACTTATAATGTGTTCTTAGGAAGGGCAATATTGGTGGGTTTTAAGATTGCATTGGCTCCATGGCGTCTGACCATGAAGTTTCAAACAGAAAAGGGAGTAGGTGTAAATAAGGGTGACCAAGACACAACTAGGGAGTGCTACATGATGGAGTTGCATGGAACCAAAAAGAAATACTTGGGAAAGAACGTGGAGGTTCCCCTCCCATTCATGATACCGCCTTATAACAATTAGGGCGGGGACCCTGTACTGGTGAGCATAGCGGAGCATAGAAAGAGATGGATCCAAGAAAAGCCAATTCAGGGGAAGGAAGAGCGACTCCAGCTGAGACTACAATTCCCATTGCGGTTCATCTTAAAGATCCCGATCGAGTGCTAAATATAGGATCTCAACTGAGTAGGAAATTGTAAAGTGAATTGATTGTTTTCTTAAAAGAAAATTTGGATGTGTACGCGTGTAGCCACTCGGACATGTGCAGAATATCTCCAAAAGTTGTGTTCCATAGGCTCAATATTGATCCACGTGTTCCATTTGTAAAGCAAAAAGGTAAAATCCAAGGTCCAGAAAGATCAATAGCTCTGGAAGAAGAAATTGACAGACTAATGGAGAATGGTTTCTTTAGAGAATCTACTAATACAGACAGGGACTTCAACCCAGTGCTTGTGAAAAAGTCAAATGGCAAGTGGCGAGTTTTCACAGACTACTCAGATCTCAACAAAGCCTATCATAAGAATTGCTTTCCTCTTCCTAGGATAGATCAGCTTGTGGATTCTATAGCTGGGCATGAATTACTTTTATTATGGATGCTTATTCAGGATATAATCAGATTATGATGTACGCTTCAGATCAGGAAAATACAAGCTTCATCATGAACGTAGGCTTATATTGCTATAAAGTAATGCCGTTCGGATGAAGAATGCGGAAGCAACTTATCAACGACTTTTTAATGCTATGTTTAAAGCTCAAATGGGCAAGACGATGAAAGTGTATGTCGATGATATGTTAGTTAAGTCAAAAATGGTCACTGATCACTTAGAAAATTTAGTCGAGATGTTTGATATTTTTCGCAAGTTTGGTATAAAGTTGAATCCATTGAAGTGTTCATTCAGAGTCGCATCAGGGAAATTTTTGGGATTCATGGTCAATTCCAGGGGCATAGAAGCCAACCTAGCTCAAATTTCAGCTCTGGGAGAGATGCGTGCTCCTAGAACCAAGAGAGAGCTTCATTGCTTGAATGGAAAGATTGCTTCTCTAAACCGCTTCATATCAATAGCAACTGACAGGAGTATTCCTTTCTTAGATGCTTTAAGAAAAGGGAAGAAAGATTTTCAGTGGACTCCTGAACGCCAGAAAGAATTTGAGGATCTAATCCAGCACATGGCGACATCTCTGATGCTATCCAAGCCCAATGATGGGGAAGACTTATTCTTGCTTTAGGTAGTGTCTGCTCACGTGCTAAGCGCTGCTTTGGTATGGGAGGAATCAAAGGTTCAGAGGCTAGTGTACTATATCAGCAAGAGACTGGCTGGAGTAGAGTTGAACTACTCAAAGTTGGTAAAGCTCGCTTATTGTCTGCTCATAGCCTCGAAGAAGACCAGGCCGTACTTTCAAGCACACTCTGCTAAAGTCCTTACCGGTTATCAATTAAAGAAATTTCTGTTCTATTCAGAGACCTCAGAGGGATTGCTGAAACGGAATATTGAGCTTGATCAGTATGACATCACCTATCATCCCCGGAGAGCAATCAATGGAGAGGCACTTGCAGATTTTATCGTAGAGTCTATGGACCGAGGAGAGGAGAAGGAAGAACATGTCAAAGCATTAATTCAGTGGAAGTTATTTGTTGATGGGCTATCAAACGATTATTGTTCTGGAGAAGGAGTGATTCTGGAAACTCCTGAAGGAAGATCAGTTTTCTATGCGCTAAGGTTTCTTATTAACCTAAGGCTTGGGAACTATTTGACAGTCTTTATTTCTACACCATATCACATATTCCCAAGGAGGAAAACATGAAGTCGGATTCACTGGCAAAGTATGCTAGTACATGAGATGCATAATTGCTGGGGTTAGTACAGAGCAGATCGATGTAGATTGGATCATGGAAATGGTCAAAGAGCCGGACTCATGGATGACTCTAATCAAAGAATATTTCCTCAATGGTGCACTCCTAATGGATTCTAAGAAGTGAAGAAAGATATTGGAAGGCTTTCATGTATCTCATTCAAGATGGTCGACTATACAGGCGAGGATTCTCTATGCCACTGCTCTGGTGTGTCATGAAGGAGGAGTCAAAAGCAATCCTGATGGAATTGCATAAAGATGAATGTGGAGGTCATACTGGTAGTCAGACATTGACTAAGAAAATTCTGCGATATGATTACTTCTAGCCAGATGCAAATCGAGTCTCCGCAACATACATCAGAAAGTGTGATGATGTCAGAGATTTGCAAAGATCCCAAGAGCGCCATCGATAGTAATAACTCAGATGGTCAGTCCATGACCATTTGTTGTCTGGGGTACATATTGCAAAATCCAGGTTCAAATATGCCATTGTAGGCATTGATTACTTCACCAAATGAGCTAAAGCAGAACCGTTGGCCACCATCACCTCAAAGAAAGTCATCAACTTCGTCTTGAAGAACATTATCTGCAGGTTTGGTGTTCCGTAGAAGATAATCACAGACAATGGGACCTAGTTTGAGAGTGAAGAATTTTAGGGCTTCTATGCCAGGTATAAAATCCAGAAAAGCTCGCACTAGTGGCTCATAAGCAAGCAAACCTGTAGGTAGAAGCAGTGAACAAAATCATAAAGTCAACCATCAAGAAGCACCTAGAGAAGGTCAAAGTGGTTGGGTAGACGAGCTTCCACTTGCACTATGGGCATACCGCACAACTCATAAAACTGTGACTAGGAACACTCCTTTCTCTCTGGCTTTTGGTTCTGGAGCAATGATTCCTGTAGAGCTAGAGGTTTCCAGTTATAGAAGGATTCACTTCAATAAGGAGGAAAATGAAAAGTTGCAGCTTGAAGCCCTCTATCATCTTGAAGAAAAGAGAGACGAAGCAGAGCTCAGAGTTGCTTCTCACCAAAGAAGGGTAGTCAGGCATTTCAACTCCATAGTCAAACAGAGGACCTTCGAGATCAGATACCTTGTGCTAAAGAGAGTGATGACTAGAACTGGAGTCTTTGGGCCAAATTGGGAAGGACCCAATGTAATAACCCAGAAGCTCCGAGATGGCACCTTCAAGTTACCAACGACGGATGGAATCCGGATTCATAGAGCTTTGAATAGCGAGCATATCTTCCGATACTTTGCATGATACTCAATTCATACTTGTTGTAAAAGTTGTAAATACTTTCCAAGCATTATAGTTGAACTCTGTATACATGATTGAGAAGTATGATTGCTTGCTTTAATTGACTGCATTCTTGTTAATAGTTCAAAAGTTGTTAAAATCGACTTTTGATTACAAACTATATAAAGAATGCTAGCTCATTTACAATCCAATAAGACCTAGAAGCTTTCCAAGCATATCTCGATAGGGACAGCTCAAGCGTTGAGTGCTGAAAGCATCATATGAAATAAATGAGATGATGTAGTGCACCGCCTTGCAAATCAGAAAAGAAAGAGATATACAAAGTCAAGTGGTGAAAAGCGTAGCAAATTGGCACAAAGTCGAAAAGCTGCATGTTTCATTAAGAGGGCAAATCTCCAACTGTGATTGCTTGCAAAGATAAGCGTCCAGTAGAAAGATTTGCGTTGGACCCAAGAGACAATGCAAAAGAGGAAGTAGCTCAACCAAGCTAATGATTAAAAGGTTGTAAGCCCCATCGTAGGGGCACCTTCCCAAGTGCAAAGTCCAGGACATCGGTTCTTTATCCGTGATAGCTTGCCAAGTCGAAGCATTCGATGGAAGGACTAGCATCCGCCCCATGGAATGATGCAGCACAACAAGAAAACCTCACCTGAAGGAGACAACCGTTTTGGCTTCACCAATGCCAATTCTATTTGGCGGGAAGTGCAACGAACAGCGGATTCCTAGCTGGACGGGGTGTTCTGGGAAGTTCCTTCGAGGCTTTGCTTAACAGGCCGAAGGAATGCTCACCTTGGACCCAAGCCTGAAAGACCAATACATAATGAAATCCTAGCCTATAGGTGGTGCTTGGCCCAGTTCCTTCGAGGCCTGGCGTAGCAGATCATAGAAAAGTTGAGTTTGGGTTCACTGAAGGGGGTGTTCAATTTAGTTTCGACGATGTTGGATTTATCCAGCGAAAGGATAAACAAACAACAGATAAAATACTGGAAGGACCAGTAAACCCAAGCTGAAAGGACCAGCAAAAACAGAAATACCCACCCAAAAGGGTGAATCCAGTGTAGTCTTTATGAGTTATGTTTCGTCAGGTCGGTAAAGACGAACATTGGATTGAATTCAAACTCAAGACCTTTCCAAGGGCATGTGTTCAATCTAATCTTCAAAGAGCCCGAACTTCCAGGTTAGTAGGTCAAATGATTAAATGCATTGTAAACATAAGACCTTCCAAGTGGGGGCATGAAATCCAAAGACCTCCCCAAGCGGGGGCACAGGAAACAAAAGCTTATGCAATTAGAAGTACAACATCGATCGACAAAGATGAACCTCCTGAAAAGGCACTAAGGCAAGCTCAAAGGCTTTGAGCCAGTGGCAAGAAAAAAAGGTTGTTACCCACAGAATAGAAGTCTCGCGTGCCTCAACTAAAATTGAAGAAGATCAACAGAGCTGGTCATGTAGATTCCAAGCAGCTCATGATGATCTATGGTATGAGGGCAACACAGGCACACTAGAAGGACCAGTATTCACAAAACATACCACAAGCTCATCATGGCACTGCAGCAGTTAAAGACTTGTAATCTGAAAAGAAGAAAATGTACATAAAAGTACGACAGAGCTGAAATAAAAAGCAAAAGTACATAAGGCAATAACAACTTCATGTCATCCAAACACAAGTCGCAGATACGAGTTTCCACAAATCACAAAACACAAGTCACAAGCACAAGTTTCCATCAAGTCATAAGCGAGGGCCGGTACTCGTTTAAACATCCGGTCCGAATAAACGGTATAAAGAAAAGCGAACAACTAAAAAGGAACCAGTCAGTCCTTCTTCCCACCATTAGAGGAACAACTGGATGGAGTTAAAAGCTTCCTAGGCTTGGAAGAAGAAAGATGAGTGTCTGGCAAGCTGGCGTCCTTGTCTTTATCTTTGTCCATCTTGGTCGCAGAGGAAGGAGCCAGTGACTTTTTATGTGTTGATTGCTTCCCTTTGCATTTTATGGATGAAGCCTTAATCACTTTACCAGAAGAATTATTTTTCACTTTAGCTGGGCTATCATCCAAAGTCTCATCGTCTTCGTCCATGTCTCCAGGCAAACTGATTGCGTCATGCAGATCTCGGATAGTCGCAACCATTTCTGACTATGACCCAGGTTGTGAGGCAAAAGCTGGAGTCGATACTAGAGTAAGTGATGTATCGCCTTACGAATGAGTGGTAGCGACCGGGGTAGATTCAATAGTAATGGATCCAACACCTATTACAATGGCAGAAGGCTTCGGTGTAACAGGGCCTATTGTGTATGAAAAATAAAAAAGGAAATCATCGTACCCTTGTGGGGAGAATAAAAGACCAAAATCCAAGGTTAGTGATTTAGTCCTGGTTTTACCTGGGGTGACTGGAAGAGTAAGTGGTTCAGTCCCAGTTTTACCTGAAGTGGCTGGAAGGCTTCTGTAACAGCCCGCATTTTACATATCGCAGGATCGTAAAATATTTTGATTTTGTTCCCTATGGGTTGGATGATTTTCATATTTTAATATGTTGCTTATGGGGAGTGAGACATATCCATAATTTTTACCAATTTTGTTTATGACCTTTTCCCCCTATCAGTCTTGTATATGGCATAACTTTTGACTCAGGATGAATCAGGTGCTGAAACCTGTTCCATTAGAAAGGAAATGATGTTTCCCTTTCCTTAGAATGGTCACATTAAAGATTTAGATCAGCGGTTTGGTAGGAATCGTTGTTTTAAGGTTTAACAGTTAGCTGTTCAGGTTTTGCAAGCCATAATGGGCTGATTTGGGGAGGCCAATTAGTGGGCTGGTGGAAAGCTATAAATAAGGGGTGCGAGATATGTGGAATAGTTTACTTTCTCCATTCTCTCATTTGGTGGCCTTGTGTTCCTCCTTCCTCTAACATCTTTCCACCATTAAAGTTAAGATCTAAGGAAGAGAATCATAGATCTACACCGATTGAAGCTAGATCTACATCATTTCAAGTGAGAGTTCATCGAATTCAAGTTCTTTGATGTTCGGAATCTAATTTCACCATTTTTGCTTTGGTTTGGAGATCCGTTGAGAGATATGCATCTCCTAGACTGATTCAATCAAGTATTTGAGTGTTTGATCTTGTTTTCCATCAAATTCAAGTCGTTTTCCTTAGATCTACATCATGGTAAGTTTAATTTCATATGAATCAATATAGGATCTATTTTACAACGTAAAACAGGTAATTTCTTTGCTATTTCACATGTTTATGCAAGTTAGATCCATAATTATGTTTATATATCATGATTTTAGTGAAATTGCATAATTTTGGTGAAAATCGTCATATTCATGTTGTTAATTATTTCATAACGTGTTTATGGTTGCAATTAATGAATTAGATGAGTAGATTTCATCGATATAGTTGTTTGGCAAAGTTTTGGTCGAAATTGGAGTTGGATTGGTGCTGTATAGTGGAACGATCGGTCAAGAAGGATCGGTTGGTCAGGACCGATTGGGTCGGTCGGCTCCAACAGGGTCAATTTTGAAGAAAAAAAATCGGGTACGGCCTAGATTTAAAAAAAGGTCCGGAAAAAAATTTTGGCGGCAACCCCCCAAACCCTAGCCGCAACGCAATGATGTAATTGGGTTCAGTGATGTTGTGACTTTGAAGTAAGTTCAAGTAGGAATATTCGAAGTGTTGAATGTGTTTGTTGATCGGCGTAGAACAATGAATGAGATGGCAACTCAAATGTCGTGAGTTGGTGGATAATGGTTGCTCGAGAAGGTTTCTTGAGCTATGAAAAATCATCAGGTTGGATGACTAGAGATGCGAAGGCCGAGAAGTTATCGTTTTCATAAGTTCTAGCAGGTTCACGGCAAGGGTACAATATGGGCAACTAAAAGACCGAAAAGTTTCTGGTCGAGTACCCTGGGTATCGTTGAAGGCCTAGTTGTCAAGGTTAGACAAAAATACATATTGTTGAAAGGCGTATGGAGTTTATGCTAGAAATGGGGCTACCATTAGCCCTTGATACATGGCAAGGTTGGTCATCATACGATTAACGATGGTTTCAAAGCAGGATCGGCGGTGATAGCCAAAGTCTGTCATGCATGTTGTATGTTTTGTTTGTACTGTCTCACATAGATTATCCAACATCGAAGGAGATGTTCCTTGGGTGCTTGTCTGATATTAGTTTAGGCCTCGGGGGCTTGTGCTTGGGGGAAGTTGAATTTGGTTAGGATGGTTTATATGAGGTCTATAATCTGGATGTTATAAGTGTTATTATTTACTGTTCTATTGCCATGAATGGATTGTTACTCCTTTGGTTGAATGAATTGTAAAGGCTATTACTGTCCGATGTGGGGAAGACAGGGTTGAGTTCTTCTTTGGTGTTGTGGGTAGATTAGTATGTTTATCTATCCCTTTTCATATACTTTGTTGTTGAGGTTTGTTAGCTGTTTTATCGCTCACTAAGGCTATTGACTGACTCAAGGTTTTACGTTTCCCTCTTATTACCTTGGGATGTTCATCCGGTTGTGGATGGGCAAACTAGGTGGTAGGTGATAGCATAGTAGGGACGATATTGCCATTTGGAGGCGAGCAGGAGGCTGGCGTATTATCTTTCTTACTATCTAGTATTTGGATTTCCGTTGTTTATTATTCTTCTCTGAGTGCTATAGTAAGGAAATTTGTGTAGACAATATTGTTGTTATCCTAGTGTATGGGTATTACTTTCTAGTTGTTATGGAGGATTAATGTTTTCTGCTTCACTAATAATACATGTTGTATGTGTACTATTATATTTTATCCTTGCATTGTGTGATTTATGACAGGTTCAGATGGTGTTGTTTACCTATGATGATCGACCACAGCTGCCTGGCACATCTTTCAGCGCATTATTCCTATTGTTTAGTGCAGGGGTTGTGGGTGGTCGCCACAGCTTATGCTCCTTAGCATGTGTCGGTTTACAGCATCTTCCCCATCATCATCATCATTCAGATACTCCTTAGCGAGATCTTTTTCCTATTCAAGAGAAATGGAAGGGTCGATGGTAGAGGCTTCAGTAACCTTTGGGTCGGAGCAGTAACATCAGTGAGGAGTTACAACAGTGGTGGTAGTCTCTATTTCTGGAACGGTTCCACCAGAGGGTCCAACCCAGAATATGAAGCACGGTCTTTTCGGAGTTGTTCCCAACCTTTGGCAAGCGCCTTATGGGAGTCATCATCTGAAAGAGCATCCACAAGATCCTCTTCCTTCCAACCAGAACCATCATATTTTCTAAACACATTTTCCTAGATTTCAGCAAGTGTGATCGGGAATGTATCTTGTAAAAAGCACAAGCTGCCTCTATTCGCAACATTCAATGTGTAAAAGTCAAATAAAGAGGCATTAAAGAGGTCATCCTGAATGTGTGTGGCCTCAGCAGTGGTCTTAGGCAATAGAGCGTTATCCCTTTCCTTCTCAAGTCCAACAATCTGAACTTCCAATTGAGAAATCTTCAAGTGTTGAGCTTCTTTCTCCCTTAGCGAACTGACATTAGATTCTCTATAGGACGCTATAGATTGCAACTTTGTAGCCAATTTAAGCTCAACCTGTTTCTGAGCTGAATGAGCATCTTTCACCCAGGAATGAAGAAAGGCCTCTCTGGTTCTAGCAGCAGTAAGTTCAATCTTAAGGCGCTTGTTTTCCGCCACGAGCTCGACATTGTGCTGAGAAAGGGGTGCAATGTTGGCATCGCGAGAATTAAGTGTTCTCTCCTATTCATCCTTACCATTCTCCATCATAATCATATAAGAAAGATGGCATTGGTTAGCTTGCTGAAGCTCATCACACAATCTGTACCATTCGGCCATCTTCTCAGCCTCCTTCCTAGCTGCATCCATATGCTTGTTCATATTCTCCTTCGTTGGGTCTATCTCCTTAAGTATATTATCCATATATGAGTGATGGATATCTACATTAAAACGAACCCCTCTAAAGCACCACTTGTCACCGATTCTTCGGGAAAGCTCCTTTGGACCAGATCCGACATGATAAGGGGGTCTCCTAATGATTGTTAGAATATCGGCAGGAGATGGTGTAACATGTAGGGGTTCGAGAGATAGGATATGTGAAGAAATAGCAGAGGCAGTAGTGGCATCTTTGCGAGCTCTGGAGTACTTGTATTCGGTGATAGCACCCATGTTGGTTTTAGAATGCTTGTCTTTAGCCGTAATGCCTTCATCGCCTTTAGGACACTTGCTTTCTTGACCGTGATCTCTGTCTTTATCATCATTAGGCCTCTACTCTTTGCGGTCAACTGCATCGTACTTTTCGCGATCATGCACATGTTGCTTTTCGCGATCATGATCATGTTTCTTCTTGCGATCATGCTTTTAATGGCCATGCATTTCGTGCCGATATGGATCATCATGGGGTTGCTTATCTCGTCCCTTCCGGCCTTGGTAATCATGCTCTATGGCTTCTTGTTCCTTCCTCGCACTTCTCTGAGCCTCAGTTTCTGAGTGATAGCGACCAAGATTGCGTCGGGGGTGGTAGGAACTCAAATAACGTTTGAGATCGCCTATATAGGAGCGGTGCATGGTTGGACCTGAAAAAATGAAAAGCAGGAAGTTTAGTTTTCTAGGAACAATAAGTGCTAGGATAGAACGGTAAACACATGAGCAAGGCGGGAATCCTAAGTCTGTGTAGCATGCAGTCTAGTGTAACAAACCACTCGGTGTTATTGGAGATAGAGACACTCCAATTTCTGTGACAGGCTTAACAGGTGGAGTTTGTGAAGTTCAGATAGATTAAGAAGACGTTTGCGTGATCACTAAGGAAGAAGTTTTAAGAGGCAATACAAGTTGTGAGGTGTATACGTCTCTTGTGAACTCTTCACCGAAAGTCACATTAAGATCACCTAAATTTGCAAACGTATCAGAGATGACATCCTATGTAGTAACGGGAAGTGTGGGATCAACTTCAGTCATTTCGACATCAAAACTACCTCCAGTTGCAATCCCTCCTTTGTCGGTTTGCCCACTAATGTCAGCTGAACCCTTACCCTCATGATGCTCAGTCTCCCCTTCTACAGGCAAAGGAAGTTCAGGATGGTTGGATGTCTCAGCTCCTGTAGCGGCATCCGAGCACTTCTTTAAAGAACTTTCTCCTATAGAATTCTTGTCAATTGTATCATCTTTAGCACTCGGGGAATCAGATGTTTCAGTAATTGATGGCAAATTTGAAGGTTAACCAGAAGCAAAGGATCTGGAAGGTTCAAGCAAAGAAAGTTCCCGAAGGGACTATTCTATGATAAGAAACCTTTTGGTATCCTTCTTATGATCTATAACCTTTAAAGACTCAAGCATAGAACTGCGAGCTTCAGAATCTTTAACAAGCTGTGAGACTTTTGTAAAGAGAAAGAAGGATGTTTAATAGTTGAAACTCAAAACAAATTGGGTAGTAAATGTTCTCACCTCCTTCTATCCAAGCGCTATGAAAGCTCTCAGTACATTGAACATAAAAAAGTTTGCTAACAAACCCAGAAATACTCTCTGGCAGGCCAAATACAACTTTATGGTTCTAAGCAGCTTCAGTAGAGAATATAGAGGGGTAACCCTTCCTTGTCTTGAAAATGCAAAAATAACAGAGGTCTTCAAAGATAGGCGCGTAATGACATGCCCTCATGAACAGTATATATATAGCCCCATGAAAGTGACATACCAATTAGGGTTTAATTTAAAAGGAGCAATGGCTAAGCGACCAAGAACCATCCATTAAAAATCATTGAAGGGGGGACATCCCCACTTAGTTGCATCTAACAGTCGACAGTTATGAACCAGGAGGTGGCTGGTTAAGGTTATCGTCTTTTCCAGGCAAAATGGCGTCATCCTTGGAGACGCTAAACTACTTACACATCTGTTTATAAATATGTAAAGTCATGGTTGTAGAGCATCTTTCCGGAGGCGGCTTGCTCAAAGGCCAAGGATCGGGAAAAGGCTGATCTTCCACTAGCTAATGTTGTATAGTTGTGGCAGCCTCAGAATATTATAGAGAAACTCTGATTTGACTAGGAGTTGTTGCCTCTTTATCCGTATGACGACTTGATTTTGGGGAATCTCCATTCTACATAAACAATTTGGTTTACAAACACATCACAAGTGCGCGTTTCCTATGTGCAAAGTGCAGTGCATGATTGTGCATATCATTGGAAAAGCGTGCTTGAAATCTACAGCTAATTTGTTGACGACGCGGGAAGTTGATGGAAAAAAATTGAGCCTAAGTTTTGTGCAAGTGTTGGTTTACCACAGATGTTTGGTGAAGAAAGAAGTGCATCCAGGATTTTGAGTCAAAGCTTTGAAACGATCAAGGCTGAGTTGCTCGAAGCTGATTCAATGTTGATCACTAAGGATTCATATGCTTTGGAATGATCGGAGCCTTAATCTTAACTGTACGGAGTAGTCTTTATTCATCTATGGATCGTTTACAAGTCACATATGGATAGCATATATGGATAACGATCCGTAGAAGGATCATATGCGATCCGTGGATCCTTAACAGTCCATAGATGGATCACTCAAGATTCATGGACTGCTAACGATTCATACATGGATCGTATATGATCCATGAATCGCCCGTGATTCACTGAAGGGCTGTATATGTTTCCTAGATCGAGAGTGTTCCATTGCTCTGTGGTCCATTGCTTGACTACAAGCACTTCAGGAAAGTGATTAAAAACGAAGCCATACTCCATGGCATCGTGAACTTGTAATCAACATTAAGCATCAAGCGTTAGAAGTCGGTCCTCAACCCTTCAAAACTTGGACATAGCTTTTGCATTAGACGAGCACTTCATTCCTTCATCAAATTACACAATAATCTTGCGATTATAAAAAACCAACAAGCTAACTACACATGTCAAACAATCTGATCCAAATTATGGTTATGGATCAATCACGCAACATTGAAATGCAATCCAACATCATCACCAACTGTAAAGTTTGCATACGAAGGCAATACTAGAAATTGTACACACAAGCAAAAAAATGCAGAAATTTTATGCAAATTCAACAAAAAATCAAGTTATTTTAGTAACAAAATTCATGATTATCACCGAAAATGCTGAATGCATCATACAAGTGCAGAATCAAGTTGATATTGCAGATCAATCATTTAATATCAATGTAAAGACATATGCAAGAATGATTCGAAATGAAAATTCCTGGCTGTTTTTGATCAAAAGGAAATCCATAGCAGACTAATTGCATAATCAAGCCAAAATCGTGGATCAATCACATGGTTTCAAATTGTTTTTCAGAAAAAATACACGAGACAATTTTGACTTCCAAAAACTCAGATCAAACCTATAATCTCTAAAGACAAATCCTCAAACTCGATTTCAAACAACATAAAAATGCAGTTTCGAACAACCATCATGACTTCACCTCAAACATTCATCTAACCAAAAATCATTTCGACCTCAAAAAAAGTTACAAATAACCCAAAACCCTAGGAGGATCAACAGAAAACTGGTAGAGGGCATATAAAAAGTAGAAATAAATAATACAATACCCTACGGTAGGTAATTTGATCCATATCTGGAGGTAAGAAGGTTATATGACTTGGAGTATTTGAAATCGAGCAGATTTGAGAAGATTAAAGCTAAAGTTAGCTCGAGTTAGAGGCCGAGATGACAGGCTCTGGGGGATGAAAGTAACGACGAAAAACTCGATTGCAATAGCGATCGGAAGGCGGCTTAAATTTTTCTGGCAATTAACAAAGCTTTGATGAGCCATAGCGTCTATGTTGATGAACTCGGCGGGAGAAAGAACCACGAAATCAACTGCGAGAATTTTTCTTCAGAGAAGATTATGCACCATTAATTTTCTTTTTTACTAAGTAAGGTGAAAGTGCGGAAATGAACTAAGTTCAGGAATATAAGGAGACACCGATTGACTGGGCTATCCAATACAAGATGTTGGGTCGGGTTAAAGACCACCTAAAACGAGCGTAATTCAAAATAAAGGCATTTCTGGTCTAGCTGTTCAAATTTCCTGTGATCCATCCAGGGTTAAAATGAACCGTCGAAGCTAAGTCGTACTGAAGTGATTGAAGAATAAAATGCATAGATGGTCAACATGGGATCAAGACTGTTCAAGCATAAATACACTCCATTCAAAAGAATAAATAGTCAAAGCGCATATTTTTCTAGGAAAATACGAGCTTCGAGGGGTAAATGTTAAATCCATAAAATCATAGATTGTGTGAAGTTAGGGATGCATGGATCGTTTTGAAAAGTCATCATTGATCGTCCCCTGTTCTAATGCGTTGCTCAGTTCCAAGCTTTCTGAACCGTATACGATCCAACATAGTGGATCTTCCAAGCCCAGATGCCTGGTTGTTACTAAAGATCAGGTATGGATCACTTTTCTTTTTTAGCCGATGGATCATTCATATTGCCCATGGATCATTCACCACAAAGGACGGATCATGGCATGTTGTGCCTGTACTCGATGGCGCGGAAAACATGGTGGATTGACCACTTCACAAATGGTAGGTTGTTAATTTTATGGGTCATGTAATATGTGTAAATCGCGTGGATCACGAACCAATCGAGTCTACTATATGAAACGTAATGTAGCTGACGTGGCAAAATATGTGCTCTGGACCGTATAAAGCAAGGATCATGGATCGTGCATTTTTTAGGTGGCTCCTGAAGTATGTTGTGGGAATCAACATAATAATATAAAGTAAACACATGGATCACGTGTCAAACTATGGAACATATATAAAGTGGAACAGTTCAGAAATTTGTATGGATCGTATACGGGTTAGAGAGCACGTGTATAAGTTGATGGATCGTGTAACATATATAGGCGGGCTATATTCATTGTTCAAATGCAAGGATCACTTACTAATTAAATGGACCGTGACTCAACAACCATGAATCATGAATCTTATATATGGATCGGCTATAACCAAATCTCCTATGAACCGTGCATCTATAATGGGTCGATCCCTCATCGGGCAACGCATAATTACCACTTTGCCACTCCACTCTAACCTCATCTATAAATACCACACCTCCACATACAATCAGATGAGGAAATTTTCCGACAACGAAGTGTTGTCCAATTCATGTCAACAACTCAAGATCAACACCAACTCCATTAAATTTCTTCCAAGCTTTGATCATACATCTCAACCACCATGAAATCATTGAGAATCATCTAAGTGCTCAATTTTTGAAGATATACTCCAAGAATCATCGCAAACGAAGAGATCTCATCATTTCAACAGTGGATTCTAGAGAATTGAAAGATCAGAGATTGAAGAATTTAGAGAAGTTAGAGAAGAAAGAGATATTTCGATTGTAAAAGAGAAAATGTATAAAGTAATGACAATTGTGTACCTTGTAATCGTTGGGAAGCTAATGAAATTTTCTCTCCTAGTGGACATAGGTCAAAATTGAGACCAAACCACTCTAAATTGCCTTCACTTTACTTTTTCCTCCCATTTATTTTCTCTTAACTTTGTGTTTGATCAATTTTGAAGTGTTGATAAGCACTTTGGGGTATTATTGCCACCTTTTGCATTAACACCATACTGATCGAAATTGTCTAAATTGCTGAAAATCTAGGTAGTGATGGAAATAAGGACTATTCCTTCGAACTTGGAAAACGGTAGAAAAATAATCCCAAAAGCCGAGAATTCGAAGTTTCTCAGTGTTGATCCAAATAGTAGACAAATAATCCCAAAAGCTGAGAATTCGAAATTTCTAATGTGAAAGCACCAAAATGTTAGAGCAAAAATGGTTCTAACACGCAATAGACTAGGATTTGAGGAGACGAATGAAGAAATATAAATTAAAAATGAGAAACAATCAGAAAACACATAGGATTTATAATGGTTCGGCATTAACCAACCTACGATCACTTTACAATTCTTGTATTCAACAAAGAATTACAATTACAAAACTTGAAATCCTTTAACACTCAAGATACAATCTAAACTCCTTCGAAAATATGTAAATCCACTCGAATATTGTTAGAAATAAGTTCGAGTCGAGTATTAATGGTCGATGGTGTATGAGGCTCCAATGTTTCAAGTGTCAAAAGTCCTTCTCTAGGCCTTCAGATCGGATCGATATTTATAGGATCAAGCTAGGAAAAAGGCGGGAACAGTTATGTTTGCATCGCATTCGACCCATATTCTTCGGTGCTGAGTGGAAGGCATTTCATATAAAAGGTGGAATCGGGTCGTGGCACATGTGGCAGAATCCGGGCATTACGCCAATTGTGGAGTACGTGGAAACTGCCTTGTGCGGGTCGAGATGGGGGATCAGATCGAGCTGTTCTACCCAACATTATTCGACCTGGGATGTGGGGTTTAAAGCCCTACTTCTTTTCATTATGTGTTGCAGGAAATTATCTGGATGGTGGCAAGCTCGATTCAACCCAAAACCAGTTATTTGCATAAGCATGACTTTTGATATCTAAGGCTCGTGAGTATGATTATTCGAACCTTAGACGACCTTGCTACAAGGCAGACTAACACAAACTTTCTTGAACTCAAATTAAATATTATATAAGCTATATGGAACAACAGATTTGAGTTAAAACATCTTCTACATAGTCAAACCAAACTTCAATTTTAAAATCGAATTTAATATTAACCGATTTAACTTGGACACATCTTTAATATAAAAATCTTGTTTAGTAAAATTTCAAACTTTACAAAAGTTTCTCAAAATCACTTCAGTTTCATTTGTATCCTGTTTCGAGTATAAAATTCCAAAATTTATTGTTTTCCACTACATTTTAATAAAAGAAATATTCATTTATATTACCCGATAAGCATGAGACTTAACCAGTACCCAAATATCTCTATATAAGTGGGTGTAACAGGTGCAGTTTGAACTAGTATCACTACTAAAAAACATTACAACATTCATAGCATCCACTCATCTATCACATAACATATATGTCATAGTATATACATATAAGCATTTGATAATTAACGCATATACTATGTTTAACAGCTAGTTAAATATCAGTCCACAACAGTCATCAATATAGCATACATAATAAACAAATATAAGCAAAGAGTTTCTCAACAAGGGTTCTACTTTGCCAATCTTCACAATAGGACTGCCTAGCAATATCAGACTGCTACGAACTTACTTTTGAGCTGCACTGACTCCTTTAATAATAATACTATTATTATTAAATAAGATATATTTTTTTAGGAGGAGGAGGAGGGTGACGCAAGGGGTGATAATGAGGCAGGCTTAGGACCATCTTAGGTGTGGGGATGGTGGTATTTTAGATGCAAGGAGGCAAGGATGCTAAGGGTGTGATGTTGGTGGATTAGAGGACGAGGTGGCTGGCTTTAGGACGACGTGGGGTGGGGTCGTGAATGGGAGAGTGTGACTGAGGTAAGGCCGAGTTGGTGGGTGCTAGGGAAGGGAGAAGGTGGTGATTTAAGATGGTGGAAGAGGAGGGAAGGAAGGTTCAAATTGAGGTAGAGGGTGGAGGAGCTAGGGTCTGAACCTAGGTGGAAGGAAAAGGGAAAAGAAGAGAGAGAGAGGAGGAGGATTAGGCTAGGAAGCTGTGAAAACTATGAAGAAGAAGTCGTAGAAAAGGAGAATGGAAAGGAATGATAAAAGGGGAAGGGTGGAGGGATCCTTATATAGGATGAAATGAGGGTAAAAAGGTAAAAAAGGAAGAGAAAAACCACGGGCTAGGAAAATAAAGCCATGGGCCATGGACATGGTTTTGTTCCCAATCTTTTGTGACACTTTTAGGGTGTTTCAAGCTTGCAACGCTTATATGTATTGCTACTTTCAGTGTATATGTTATCGTTTATGATCAAAAGCTAATATATTTTGTCAAAATACTTCCCAACTATATCTTATAATTCTAAACAACGTATTTTTATTTATTTAAAACTATTCAAATTCATTCTATTTAAGTTATAATTTTAACTAAATTTATTATTTAACTAGTCATGATTTCCAGATCATTACATACTATCAACTACTATGTGCAATTATATTATTCAATGTTGAATAATTAATAATCTAATGATATTTATTTCTTAGATGGTAATACATAAGAGATGAATAATAGAAGGAGACAAAATATAAATTCTATCATTTTAACTGATGAACAAAGAGAAATGCGGCGTATGAGGGATAGAGAATGAAGAAGGGTTATGAGTCAAAAACAATGAGAAAATTATCTAGCTCGGCATCATGAAATGTATCGACAAAGAAGAGAAATATCCTAAAATGCATCTTTAGAAGCACAACCAAATACTATAGCCAATGAATCTCATACTTACCAACAAGAAAGGAAGCCAAGAATACAGATTGAATAAACTGAAACTGCATCAATTGAGGAAAAATAACGTATATTAAATAATTGTTCATAGCCTATCCAAGAACACATATAATCATCACAAACTAATAATCAACTACATGAAGAAATGTTAGAACTCATAATGCTGCAAAAAGTTTCATAGACTGCATTGGATTTCATAAATATTTATTAAAATAGCCAACATTTTGTCAGCATTATTTTGCAAAATTATTTCAACATGAAAGTGGAAAATTGTGTTGTTTAGATGGAAGAACTAATCTTCCTCCAGTGGATTCACCTAATGAACTTTCGAAGCTTTTCAATGATACAAGTGATGATGATGTATAGTTCAAAAGGAATATTCAATTGTATAACCATGTATTTTCCTTCACTTCAACGGGAGTGCATGTCGATGATAATCTAGCAAGTGGAAGATCTAGTATTTACACATTATGTGCTCTAGGTTGTATAAATCGCAATATTGGAAGCCTACTTCCTAAAGAAAGAGACAAACCAAGATTTCTAAAACTATGGAAATTATGGTTGGGATCTTAACAACCACAATGTTAATGGAACTCCTGTTACATGTTGTGAGTATTATGCTTATATTTTGTAGGTGCCATATAGTTTTATCTTCATACAAAATTTATAAGTTCATAGCTAGCATCATCGTATAATAAAAAGCGATTAACCAAAGACATCGATTTTATAATTCAAATCAACTTAAATTTCAGATTTGACTCGAGGATGCTTCCCTTTTCATTCATGGTGGACGTTTATTACAGCAATACGTCGTGAATAATTATGTGAAAATCAAAAGTGATAGAATGAGATGGTTTCGCCAACAATAGCATCATATTAGATCATAATTGCATGTGGAACTTCAAGCTGCATTAAACACTAGAGAAAATAATTCAAGTATGACACTTTTACCTTCTTTTTCGTATATTTATATAATATATACATACATATATATATATATATATATATATATATATATATATACTTATGTTATTTTTTTTCTAATATAGGTAACATGGGCAAAAGAGTAATATTACCCTATTCGTTTAATGGAAGTCCCAGAAATATGTACCAACATTATAAAGATGCAATGGTTTAGTACAAAAGTTTGGAAAACCAGACTTGTTCCTTACAATAACATGTAATCCAACATGGGATGAAATTACATATGAACTGTCAAATGGACAAACTTTACAAGATCGCCTCGATCTTACTACTAGAATATTTCGTGCTAAATACTGTAACACCCCGTAATTTTAACAACACTAAAAAGGATAAATTAAAGAATAATTAATTTAATATTTAGAATTAAGTCAAACGGACTATGTCGTTGCATTCATCTCGGAATTATGGTCAAAATAGACACCTGGGTTGCGTAAAACAGACAACGTATGAAGAAGTTATGAAGTTTTGAAGTTTGTGTACGTGCGAGAACAATATATATATATATACACATAGAGTGCAGAAATTCAAAAATTAGGTCCAGAATTTCAAAATCGCTCAGAAAAAAGGGAGGCGGGAATTTTCCTGCTCAGGGGTGTCGACCCCTCAAGGGGGGTGTTGACCCCTGGGTCGAACCCTCAAGGGGGGTGTCGACCCCTGGGTCGCCCCCTAAGGGAGGGTCAACCCCCCTAAAGCAGACGTGGAAGATTAGGGTTTGGGGCTAGCAGCTATATATATGGCCTCATTTCTCATGTTTTGCACACTGAAAAAATGGAGGACTAGATGTTGTCGCTGCCCGGATTGGATCAAACCTTTTTCTTCTTCTTCGATTGAGTTAATCAAGTTTAGAGTTATTCAAGTGTAGATCTATGATTCAACATCTTATATTCTCCTTCTATTTTCTAGATTCAAATATTGTGAATTTAAGTTACTTTTAGATCTAAATAATTAAAAAGCAGAACTTGATATGACTATAATTTGGGTCTATGCTTATGACTGCTTGAATCATATCAAATCTGTTATAACTTGTGTATATATGATATCCTGATATGACTATGACTTAGATCTTAACCTTTATCATGTCAGATCTTCCTTTGATTGGAGATCTAATTCATTGTTTATATCACCTTTTTCCTGTTCTATTATGTTTATGGCTAAATCAGATCTGTTGTTAGTTGGACATCTAAATCATTGTTTAGATCACATCAGGCCTATCCTTATTATGCTAGAATCAATGCTATTGTCACATGTTCATCCTGTATGCTTATCTTGCCATTATGCCACTATATGTTTATGCCATTACATGTCAATCTTTTTAGTATGATCATCTCTGTTCTTTTCCCTCTATCTTTTCCCTTTTATTTTTATATAGCTAGGCTACCTTCGAGCCTAGGCATGCCGCTAAAATATGCGAATGCATTAGAATGGGAACAAGGGGAAAACGTTACTATTGGGCATAACTTGTAACTGGGAATTTGGGCATAACTAGAATAAAGTGTAATAATATGAATTTGGGGCATATAGTTTATTATGAACATAACTTGGGAAAAGGGGCATGAAAATCTACAACGACATAGGTAAATTTGTTAAGCAATTGGAATGACTAGGATTACAGTAATTAGAAACTGTAACCGCGCCTAGACATGAGGTTAGATTACACTTGTGGTGGAAGTCCTCCCGGAACTGCCCGATATATTCAGCGACCACAAGTGGTGAATCTAATGTGAGAGGTCTAGGTGCACAAACACGAGATGTGCTAAGACACTAGGTTAAGCCCGACTTGTGGAAGAAGTCTGCCTGGAACCGACTGGCATATCCAGCATCCCCAAGTGGTAGGCTTAATGTGGGAGGTCTAGCATTTTATAACCATTAATGGACATGGTAATGAATTGGAATACTTAACATAGTTGAATCCATAGGGATTGAATGAACATGAACCTGAACTTGATTAGGGGTTAGGTAAACTTGTTTGAAACAGTGAGTGGGTTAAGTAAATCTAGGGTGGGTGGGTAATATTTTTATATATAGGCCCGCAAACTTAACTTGTTGGGATTACGTAATTTGATGACACTAGTAGGTAGGCATAATCTGTGGAAAACCTAGTAGTCGGGATGCAAGATAAAGGGGGGAGCTTGCATCATCTTGTATGTGGGACCCATTTCAGTCAGTAACCCATATATAGATATCAGACGAGTACTCTAAACTAGGTCGGAGTCGGGGCACGCTTACCAAGCTAATTGTAAGTGATCCAAAAGTGGGGACGGTGTTCGACGACGCGTTCCATTGGGGCCATGTGCGTACATGACTCTGCCTGCTCGGGAAAATAAGACGCTGACATCTGTAGATATGGTTGTGCACATCCGAAAAATGAAGGGTTGCCACTTTAGGGAGTGATACACCCTTACTGTGGGGCCAACATAGGGTATCTACGGAGTAGGGAGCTAACTGATTAGGGTAGTTACTAAGGTACACTTAGACACCAGTATATTTAGGAGCCCACTAATACCCATAGGGGTAACTCTGGTACATTGGGCTGCCTGTTGAATGTATGGGGTAAAAACCTCTCACTAGAAGTATGCCTAAGTATACCATCTTATAGTTGTTGGGATCATCTCATTTCGGTTATACTAGTATCGGTGCAGAGTAATCATTAGAGAAGAGTACATTCAATCATGTTTACCTTGTCATACCTGCCTTTTGGGATGTTATCTTTCTCATCCACTTTATATGCCTGTCATGATACTTTTACTTATTTATTTTCTAAAAGTAACTAGACTCGCCAGACTTTATGTCTGACCCATTTTGTTTCCTCTTCTTTCTCTTCCGTTCCCCCTACCCAGGTTCTCAGGGTGGGAATACTCAAGCTTGATCTGGATTCTGCTATCATTTTGCTGGAGCTGCTTAGATATATTGCTCAAGCTCTTATCTTTGCTACTATGGCTAAGTTTTTATTTGGGGATTATGCTTCTTTTATTTTTGTGCTCTGATGTTTTAAGTGCAAGACAAAAGTTTTGATGATGTACTGGGTTTATGTATTTTCAGATATATGATGTTTTGAACCACGATGCTTTATGATTAATAAAGTTTTAATTTCCTCTGCTATTTTATATCTGTCTTGTAATGTTTCTATTTCTGTTTACCTATAACGCTTCATAAAACTTAATGCATTCTCTTAGTGAGTGACATTAATGGATGTGAGGTATCACAAATACGAAGAACTAAAGCATGATATATAAACAAAAAAACAAGTTCTTGTATTCGTTGCAGCACATGTTCATGTCATTGAATTTCAAAAGGAGGACTACCACATGAATGTATGCTTATTATTCTAGACAATGAAGATAAATTTCGTAGCCTAGATGATTATGATGTTGTTGAAAGAGTAGAAATCCCGAATCATGTTGAAGAACTAGAGTTGTACAATGTTGTTGTTAAATGGATGCTTCATGGACCATGTGGCAGACAACGGCCAAATGCTCAACGTATGAAAGAAGGAAATTGCAAAAAAAAAAAAAAAAAAAAAAAAAAAAAACCTAAAGCATTTTTTGCCATGTACAGTTCAAGGCAATGATTCATACCTTCTATATCGAAGGCGAGATAATGGTGTAAACATCACAATAGACAATGATGGTGATATTATAATGGATATTCAACGGGTTGTTCCATATAACCCATGGTTGCTGAAAAAAATATGATTGTCACATAAACTTTGAAATTGGTAGTAGTTTAAACTGTTAATTACTTATATAAGTATGTATACAAAGTTACGGAATGTGTGGCAGTTGAAATTCAGCCGACGTCCAAAAACCATGAGATTAAAAAGTTTTTAGATGCAAGACGGATATGGCCCCATGATGCCTTTTGGAGAAATTTTGAACTCTCATTGTACACAATTTATCCTTCAGTTCAATGTCTACAAATACATCTTCCAAACAAGCATCAACTGACTTATCATGTTAACCAAGTAGTGTCAGATGGATTATTAGATGAGAACCTCTCTACATCAATGTTAATTAAATTATTCAAAACAAACTCTCTAAATTCAGAAGCAAGGAATTTCTAGAAAAGTACGCATGGGTATCAAAAATTAAAATGTGACGACGAAGGACATCACATAAAAAGGTCATACGACAAATTTACGATGTTTTCCTATCAAATGGAGAACGTTAATTTTTCCGTATTATTTTAAACCATGTAAAGGGACCAATGACATTTGACTATCTTCTTACCACCGACGTTGTCGAATTTCCAATGGCAAGCAGCAAAAAATATGGGATTACTTGAAGAAAACCAAAGTATAAGATAATGTTTGATTGAAGCATCAACCACACAAATGTCATCATCTTTAAGAAGATATTCGCAATGACCTTAATTTATCGTGCACCAACGAGGGTCAAAAAATTATGGGAAGATTTTTTTTATCATACGGTTGAAGAATATCCAAGTTCAAGCACAATGAATCGACCTTTAATTGAATATCGACTTCTATATGATCTTAATGAGCTATTAATGAACCATTATAAACAAATATCTGATTTTGATCTTCCAAGAACTAGTAATGATATTGATGTTAATTATCTCACTTCAAAATTAGTAGAGGAGCAATATTCAATTGTAACTCCTATACATGACATTACATCTATTGGAAATTTAAAAGAATGTCAAAAATATACATAAAGGACCATTACTAATGTAGTTTATAATAAGGAGAGTAAAATATATTTCATAGATGGTCCTGGTGGGATAGGAGAGACCTTTCTTTATCGAGCAATACTTGCGAAACTAAGACAAGATAGTTACTTGAGTTAATACATGTTACCCTATTTTGTTTCCGCTTTGAGTTATCTTATTGTGCTCTAATTATGCTCATGCTTCTTTATTGTAGGTGCCAGATATACATGCTCCATACTTGGATGTGTTTAAGTTTTGATTTTTGTCGAAATTTGGGTGCAGAAAAGTGTGAGATGTTACATTTGGTATCAGAGCTTAGGTTAGATGACCAGAGGAAATATTTAAATTAGTAATAGTGAGAGAATGTAAATCGATTTTCTTTTATGTTTTTCTTCATCTTTCTTACTCGACTTTAATTTATTTTGCCAATGAAATTAGTCGTGGGCCTAATTATATAAAATGGGCCTTGAGCGACTAAGGGTTGAAATATGTCGTGAAGAGCATGAGGACGACATATGGTGGATCCCGATGATTCAAGTTTGGAGAATGAAAAAAATCTAGCTACAACCGAGATAGTCATCATTCCTGGTTTGGTTTCGTTGATAGTTCCAGTTAGTACCATTACCCAATCTAGAACGGGGAAAAATCCCACATTATAATGTCGTATCCATTTCAGAAATATAATTACGAGGTGTATCAATTTGTTACTTTGTTAAAATTCCGAATCTACCTTTGTTGAAACATTTATTTGAGTTCTTTGCCTTGTATCCAAGGAAATTTATTTTAAAAACTATTTGAGAAATAAAAATGGATTTCAATGGTTTTAAAATATGGTATCGGAAAATAGATGTGAAAATATTGTTTTAAATTCTTAATATATTCTTGTTTTAAAATTTTCGGGCCCATTAAGTAATACTAATAAATATGGTCTGATTGTTAGGAAAGAAGTCATTAAAAATAACAAGGAATATACCACTAAAACTCTAGAATAATAAATATCTATTCCTTATGATTTTAATTATCCATCTTCCTATATATATTGGATAATTTATTAAAGTTAGCAAAATTAATCTAAATTGTTTTAAAGCTCCAACATTTTTAAACATGATAAGGTTTTTTCAATTTAAAATATAAACTGGAATAATAATACAAAAAATGGATTTATAAATACGAAATCGTTAGTGTACAATAAAATTCAATTTTTGGAAAAGTTACAAAATTTTCTTTGAAAAGGCTAAGGAAAATCCTTCATTTGGATTTTGGGATATTTGATTTCATGAATCATCTGTTTGTTGTCAGCCAGGCAAGGGGAAAATCCATTTTATTTTATATCACGGACTTCTAGCTGAGTTATTTTTGGAATTCGTTCATTCGTGGTGTAGTTGCAGCATCGCTACAGAGACTATATATCCTTGGAGTTGGTTCAGAGTTTAACTACGGTCTTTAAATACCGTGGTGATGAGGACAATTATTCGAATCGCATGAAATCTTAAAAGATAATGTAGGACAATTAATATTTTAATATGGCCTAATAAGGTCAAGGTTCAACCCCTATCCAAAACCCATTTGGTAGTTGACCGTTTAGTGCTATACTAGGACGGTCAATTAGTTGACAAGTTTGGTACAACTTGGACCGAGGACTCAACCGTAAAACTTGCATCCAAATTTCTCCTTAACTTCCTTCTTTCATCCTTTCTTCCTCATCTAGCCAAACCATATCTCTATTCTTCTTCTCCTTCCTTGACGTCGCCTAGTCCCCTCCTCTTCGCGCTTATTAGCGCATTAGATCTTGCCTCACTAATACTCCAAGATCTAATTTCTTCTCTCTGACCATTTCTTGGCCTATAATACCTAAGTTGCAATATTCAATCTTACTCACACCATTTATGTCTCCTCCTTAGGTAGTGGTCATTTGGTTGGATCGGAATGAGCAAAATGGTCTCACCTCTTTAGGGCTGAGAAAATTTGTCAAGGCTGTTGGACTTGCATCTGTCCATTGCTCGAGATCTTAGAATAGGGTTGTTCTTTGTGCTACATCCGTCTTTGTTATACCTTGTTTGAATAAGTTCTTACGAAGGTGATCATCGTTTCAGAGATGAAGATAAGTTATCTTTGGATGGATTTTCTAAGGATAGTCTCGATGAGATTTTAGAGGAATTCATTTTGTAAGCGGACTTGTATGGTCTCTAGTTTGACTGGCTTTGGAGATTTTGCAGCAAATCTCTTTTTCTTTGTGTCGGTTTTAGTGTTCAGGAATCTATTTTGAACTACCCATGTAGAGGCTTGACCTGTTTAGCACATCACTCTATAAATGGGAAGTTATGACTGGATTTGTCTCATGATGCAAAAATCAATCCTTTATTTGATCGGTGGCATAACCATCATTTAGTACCACATCATATTTGATTCAGCTTGTTGTGCTTGTGTGTTGTCTCATGGAATTATTTTCTATAAATTCACCAATCTGCTTTGTCTTTAGATAATATTAGTTGGGTTTCCATGAGAAACAGTTTTATGGTAGGTTTCTTTTCTCATCATAAATTCTCTCTTAGAAGAGATGGTGATGTGGGAACCTCCAACAACACCAGCAGTGTTGGTAATGCGAGACTGAGCATTTTGCTACCATGATATGGTTAATCAAAGATCATAAAAATTGGTTTGAGCTCCAGCCGGAGAGCAAGGCATCTCATTGTTTATAACCATTGTTTTGGTGTTGTTTTGTTGTCCCTTTCCAGCATCGGGTTCTTCACATTGCGGTAATTCGTGCTTGTAATTATTAGTGTTGTTTAAATCGCACGACTTAGGTTAATGAGATTTCTATGTCTGGAAATGTTTATGTCATTCATGCATGCCAGTTTGGATGAAATCTCATTTTTCTTATCTTAATTAACAGTTGTCCTAGGGTTGGAAAGAATATAATTCTTGTTGGATAAATTTTAGTAAAGGATCGATTTTACGTCACGGGTATATAAATAAATAAATCATCGTTCCTTGTTAAAGCTAAAATTTATTTTGGTCTTTTGTGTGTGATTTCAGTTTTCGCATTTTTGGCATAACTGACTCCCTTCTTTGCCAATATGTGACTTGAATCGTTTAAGTTTCCGCAAAATACATTTTTGAAAGTTTTAGAAAATGTTGCTTGAAAAAAAAATTCTATCATTTTCTTATTTTATGGAAAGTGAAACGGTTTTCAAAGAAATTTTTTCAAAAATAAACATTACAAGTTTCCAAGCGGAAATTTATTTTTGTGAAAAATCTTGATTTTTGGTCTCATGAATAGCATAAGGAAGATGTTTAGATGCTTTGTGTGCGTGTGGACTGACGATGAGATAATAACATTAACAGTAACATGGAAAGGCTGTTTTAGTTTTGGAAATGTTGTTTCCATACCTTGCCAATAATGCAGGTGAGCTATTAAATAACTCGTTTAACATTTTAGAGCTTGTTTTAAGCCTCCTTTACAGTCTACAGATGATTTTTTTTTAGTATTTTGGGTAACTGGGGCGAAAATTCCACTGTAGGGCGGGAAATGGAAAAGATGTAAGCGGGAAAAATGTTAGAATTCTTCGCTTTGATTTCCTTTTTCCGGTTTAGGAGAAATTAAATTGGAAACATTAGATTGCGTGACGTTCTGGTTGGTAGGGACTGGATGCAAAACTACTTGCTTCACATTTTTATTCGTAATTGTGTGAAGTTAATGGATGAAAAAGAGTTTTCAAAATTTGCATTCATATAGAACTGCCAGTATATTTGGATGTTTTGCATCATGTTTTCAAAAGTGTTTTAAAAATCTCAATGCACACATATAGATGGCCCGATTTAGATTCATCTTGCATGCATGTTTTATGGTTGAAATGCATTATGTACACCTTGCACATATACACATAGCAGCAAAGTGGATGCGCACAAATTGGTTTTGCAGGATAGGATAACTAGTTATCAGAATTTCGGGACGAAATTACTTTTAAGGGAGGAAGAATGTAACAACACGGAATTTTGCCAATAAATAGTTATTTAATTAGAAGCTTAAAAATAGGAATTTTTGCAAACGATGGAATTTGACCATGAAACTTTAACCGTTGCATTCGTCTCAAAATTTCTATCAACTTTCATGTTTGGAGTTTCGCGAACGGGGTCCATATGAAAAAGTTACGGACGAAATACGGAAACGGACGGAAAACAAATAAACCAAAATTTTTATTCAATATACTACCTAATTTTACCAAGCCAACTTGGGCGATCTAGTGCCCAGGTAGTCGACCATGAGGGTTGATCGGCGGTTGACCGTCCAGGACGACCTACTGGGCGTCAGATCGCCCAGTGGCGGCTAGGTTCTGAAGGGTTAGCTTAAATTTTTTATCTAACGAATGGACGGATATATCTTAAAGCTAATCCGAGGGTTCTAAGCCATTTTCACCCCTATAAATAAGGGGGTAGAGCCTCATTCTTTTTCCACATAAATCTGCAGAGGCAGCGAAGCTCTGACATTTTTCTCTTCAAACCTAAATTCTAAAACAAAAATATATTCATACATATCTAATCAAATCTGATTCATATGAAATTGAGAGGGCAAACAGATCTACTTGAAAGGAATGCAAAGTGATGCTCCAAATCATATTCTCCCCTCCTTTCCTGTTTTTTTACATTTCTACAGATATGGAATTTTACCCTTTCCAGTTAAATTATAGTTTTATAAGAATTTGGGGAATGTAGGCCTAAAAGGTTCAGAACATAGAATCTAGAGGCTATAAGGTGAGTGAGAAATTTACTAATACAATTATAATGACTTTTCTATTTCGTTTGAATTAAAATAATGTATTTATGCATGTCGGATCTATTCATTTAAATATTGTAAATTTATTGGCAACCATCTGATCTGATTATAAATATGGTTAAAACTTGCGAATGATAAGTTGTGATTATGTATAACATGAATTGTAGGATTTTCAAATATTTTTCCCACATATGCCTACAGTTATGTCATGAAATATGTTATACATGTTACATAGCACTGTAGATCTGGAAATTAGTTCCATTAAACACAAAATAGTTGTGGTTACATTTCAGATCTTTAGTTCAGTGTTGAAAAAATATATATGCGAATTTGGGTAAAAATATGAAATCGGTAAATTATGTGAATTTGGGAAGATATGATTGTTAAATTATGTGATTGTAATTATACGTATTTGTATTCAATATTGGGTTTTGGCTTAATTGTTGTAAATATGTCATTTTCTTCTTTTTGAACAAAAAGATGTCATTTTGAATTCACAAGAGGTATGACAAAAAAATCTGAAAAGGAAAAGTAGTGCATACGTTCGTATAAATATAAAAATAAATATTTGTGTGTAGTTTTCATTGACTATTCTTAAAATATATATAAACATATATATATTTCTTGTGAATTTGAATTGTGTCTATTCCACAAATTTGGCATAAGTTACAATAATTACCGCTAATGGTCATTTTGGATGATTGGAAACCTTTTAGCAAGACTGAATGAAAAAAAGGAATATTTGATTATTGATTAAAACAAATCATTTAAATAAAAATTAATAATAATAATAAAAGATAACTATGTTGACCATACGAAAACATAAAATATCAATATATTAATATTATCCATATAAATCAGAGTAAAATGGTAAAATATACATTGTATTGAATGCTTGAATGGTATTCATTTATGAAATCATATATGTAAATTGTATTCCATATTAAATGAATATGTTTGTGCACTGCAAAAAAACACTGAATTAGCATCAAATTTTTAGAAGCAGAAATTTCCGTCGCTAATTTGCAATGGATTTCCATGTGATTTACAAGGGATAGTTTTTTGTATTTTTAAACTTTTTTCTTTCATTTATTACCATCGTATTCTGTCATTCCTCAATAATCTGTTGCAAATTTCATCAAATTACCGATACAAAATTTCTATCACTATTTTCTGCTGTAAATATAGGCAGATTACCGATGAATATTAATAGAAGCTATTTTGCAGCAGAATTCCGACAAATTTGCAAGAGATGTTTATAATTTTTTTAAGATATACAATGAGCAATCAACATCCTTACACCACTATTAATTTGATCCATTGAGATTGAACTATCTAACGGCTGTAATTGGTCATCCGCATGGATTGAAGACCTTCAAATTCATTGGATCACATGGTTATAGACCGTTTATTTTACTTTTACCGATCTGCCCATTTTATTCCATCGTCTTCCTCATTCGCGCAGCTTACTTTCAAACAAAAGTAGGGTTTCTTCCATTGATTTAAATCAATTCTTATAACAATTCAGCAACTCGTCTTGAATCGTTCAAAAATACAAGGTTGTTATTGCATCGTCCGCCTTCTCTTCAATTTTAGGATTTACACTTCTGGTTGCCAACCTTTAGCCTATATCGACTAAATCGATCCCTCATTGGCGCAAGATGACATAATTACTAGGAATGCTCTTCAATTTACTTCCATTGTTTCTAACTAGTAGGTAATCTCCCTCCGTATCTGCTTGCTCTTATGAATCTCGGCCTTTTTCCTGTTGCTAAAATTGTACTCGTCTCATTCTTTCCTAATGTGATAGATTGTTGTAGTTCTAGCTAGCTGAGAATGCAAGATCTCCGAGCTAGTCATTTTGAGTGAAAGTTGAAACTAAAAGCTTTTCTTCATCTTGCAATGAGGACATGTCAGGTATAAGATTAAGTCTAGTTTCAGTTGAGCTGCATATGTATTTGTTGTAGGGAGATTCGAAAAATAGATGTGTTCCATTCTCTAATACAATTTCATATAATTTCAACTACTTAGCTACAAGCAACGTCCTGTTATTTAATGAAGTCATGATCCACTACATCACATAGGACATCGTTTTAACAATATTGATAATATTAACAGTCAACCGATATATAATCATGGTTAACGGTTAATCGATATTTAACCATGGTTAACCATTAACTGAACTAATTTTGATTGGTTAACGTCAATCGGTTAGCCGATTTTTTTGATTAAGGTGGTTCGGTTAAGGTCGATTATATCGTTTCGGTCAGTTAACCTAGTCTAATGCCCACCCCTATGTCTAAACTTCTGGTTGAAATTACTATATCCTGTGTGTCTTAGGGATTATAGAGCAAACACTTGTTTATAAACTCCTCACCAAATTCTAGGCGTATGGCTGGTATTATTGAGAATTATAGAGCAAACACTTGTTTATAAACAACAAATACTTGAAGTATAATTTCCATTTATGTTATATATGCATATTTCTAATGAAGTGCAGTAACTTGTAACTTGTTAAACCTTAATTTAGTCACAGTTGTGGATTTTGCAATGTTATACTATCATGTATGTTTTATCAAATTTATTCTTGAAGTATTTGTCTAAGGTAAGGATACTACATGATGAAATTAAGTATTTATTTTTCTAAAAGATTCGAAACAGGAAGTCACATTCAATCGTAGATTGATTTGAACTTTCTGGTAATTTGATAGTTCTAAGTTTGTCGGGGTTAAGTGAAACACTATATAGTTGCCCACTTTTTTGTTGGAAGTTTCATATGATTTCAGTGGGCAAAAACATGCCATGCTTGTTTGTAGTTGTGCCCTCTTGTTTGTAGCAGTACTTTGTATTGTACATCATACTTGGCTTAATTATTATATTATTAGATGCATAAACTAGAATTGTGATTAGCAATAGTCTTTGGTAACCAAAACGCTAATCGAAAATTCATAACATGTTGTCGCGTGGCTCATCATGCTAGCATAGGCAACGAAATTGATTTTATAAATAACTGGATGGTATAGAAATAATAATTGTTTTACCTTTTTCGTTTTCTTTTTTGTAGAGGAAGTTTGATATGAATAATAGTTATCATCGCTCTTGTATGCTATTTAATGTTTTATGCTTTTTTTGTTACTCTATTTTATTAACTAATTTTGATTATTGTTGATTTAGTTGATCATTTGCGTGTATGGTAGTTTGTGTGTTAGTTATAGTTTCTTGTTGTTCTGCAAGTTCTGTTCATTTGCGTGTTTGATCCTTTTCTTGATCCATAATTTTCTGAGGAGCTCTCAAACATGCTCTAAAATTAGTGTGATTGAAGAATACCCAAATTATGTACCTCAAAGCCGATGAAACCTCACTTTAGGATCCTTAATTAATCAAACATTCATCAAAGAAACTATATGGACTTGTGATAAATATGATACATAATAAAAAGAATACTCAAATAAGTCAAAGCAACCCCTTAACTAATCAAATCCAACTCAAATCTAACTAAGTGTTGGAATTTAAAGAGGTTATGTAGTAAAAAACCTGAATAGTAAAGTCCACAAAGATGGGTTGGTTCATGACTTGACTATCAACCGCCATACAAACTGGACTCGGACCACCAAATGATTTGCTATAAAGTCCAAATAATAATAGTTGAAGTGCATAATTAACACCATCGCATGGGAGGCACAACGTAACAATGCCACTTCAGTAAAAGACTCAGAGATGAATCATTTTACAATTTTATTATGTTTGAAAGAGATGTCTGATGCTATGGCAGCAATAATAGAGAAAAGTATCATAATGTGCTAAGTAATTTTACTACATGTTCATATATACCAAAATATTTACTATTTGTGTGCACATGTAGAGAATGAAAATAAAAATGCTATATAATGCAGTTATGTTCTTTCACAAACTGATTGGTTAAATAAAGCCAATCTAGCTTTTATGAAGGTTAAAACTTTTAACTTTCATGACAGTTTTTGTTATACTATACAATCACAATTGACGATATGAAACTTTAACACTGTCTAATTAGTTAAGTTCCAGTCCTGAAGAGTAGGCAGAGGATGATGCCTTCAATTCTTCTTTCTCGTCTTTGATTTAATCAGGTACGTGTAGATTTGTGTGGTTAATATGCATGTTTATCTTAGAAAAAGGTTCATATATCAACTATTCTATATTTTCTACTATATTGGTCATAATTTTGAGATTTATTCATTGTCATTTAACCAAAATCAAAATATGTACATCAGATCTTATAAGTTAATTTTGAGTGGGTATCGGTACATGAGGTCATGTGGATAAAAGTTGGCCCTTAGTTGTACATAAATTAGGCCAGCTCACTTCATAGAGTAAAATAAGACGTTTTATTTTAAGGGCTGATTTTATTTCTATTTACATGTAATAACCCAACAATTAAACACTAATTAATTGAGATAATTAAAGGGATTAAGCATTAGAAAAGGATGTGTGTGTGTGATTAAATAGAGATATAAGGAGAAATTACTTAAATACTTATAATAAGAAACAAAGCACAAATGATAGATAATGCCAGTGTTAGAGTATTAAGCCATTGGATGATATGTTTAAGTGTTTTGTTTGTTTAAAAGCTTGGCTAAATACCCAGTTTACTAATTGCATGACTAGCACGAAAAGTGTAACGAGCTAATTATTTACAATATAAAAACTGTGTTTATTAATAACTTCGAACTAAGCTTAAGTTAAATAATCTGTGTAACACCTCACGTACATTAATGTCACTCACAAAGGGAATGCATCAACTTTCATGGAGCATTATAAGTGTATAGAACAGAACATCACAAGACAGATATATAGAAATGGTACTTCAAAATTTAAAATAACTTCATTGCAGCGAAAACGGAACATAGTTTGGTTACATAATCAAAACCAACTTTAAAACCAAGCACACAAATATACATCTTGGACGAATTATTAGACGAAAACCAAAAGCATAATCTCGTTACAAATAGCCATAATAAAAAAGAAGATAAAGCTGAACATTACTTTCAGCAACTCCAAGCACTTCCAAAAGAGAGAGAAAGAGATCCAAGTCAAGCTCCACTAGTCCGACCCTGAGAACCTAGAGGGAGGGAAAAAGAAAGAAAAGAGGCAAAACAAATGAGGTCAGACATAAAGTCTAGCAAGTCCAGTGACTTTAACAATATAATCATTAAAGTAACAGGATAAAAACATAAACTGGATATAAAAAATGACGGTAACATAAACAGGTATGACAAGGTAAGCAAGACGGACAAGATAAATGTTGATTGCGCTTCTAATCACTATAAGATAATTCCTCCACCGCACTAATGCTAATTACACCGCACCATTACTTGTCCCATACTGGAAGTTGATCCCTCTGACTAATCATAATAATGGTAGCTTCGTGTACTCCTAGCTGCTCTCTAGGTGCCCCCTTGCTCCTACACCCACTAGTTGTACCCACTATCCTCCCTACTAATCATAATAGTAATAACGATAATGGTAGTTTCGTGAACTTCTAGCTGCTATCATAGGTGCTGCCTGCTCCTATCTCCACTAGTTGTACCCACTACCCTCCCCATTCGATCGGCTCCAAAACTCGAAGATACCCATGCTGGCCCCACAGTAGGGTGTATCACTCCTTAAAGTGGCAACCCGATACTACTAACAAGACACAACTTATATCTACACGATGCAACAACGTCTTACCTACCAGCCAGGACCCATGCACGCACATAACTCCGTTGGACTTGCGTTGCCACCGCTAAACCGTTTGACCTATTACAATCAATCCCAGTAAGCGTGGCCCATCCTCGACCTAGTTCGAGCTCACATAGATACTAAATGGGTTACTGGTTGAAAAGGGTCACCACACTTGACACAAGCTTCCCGTTTATGCTTGGTCCCCACTAGGATTTCCCACTTAACCCCTTCTTATTCATGTCTTCTTACATTTTTCAACTTGGTTAAGTGATCCTAATTATATTTCACATGTCACCCATGTCACCCACTTAACCCCATGTCCCACTACATGTATTATCTTGGTTAAGTGTTATTTAATTCATTATAACCGTAATCTTGCAAAACCTCTGACATTAGATTCCGTTTTGCAGTTGCTGGATTTGCCGGGCGGGTCCGGGCAGGCTTATACCGCAATCCGAATCAAACCTCGTGTCTTTGCCTTATTATGCATCTAGTTTATGCCTTTGACCTCTCGCATTAGACTGCCGTTTGTGGTTGCTGGATGTGCCGAGCGGGTCTGGGCAGGCTTATACTACAAACCAAGTCTAACCTCGTGTCTTAGGCGTTCATTATCGCATTCTATTATTCAAAACCCAATTTGAATTAATATTCATATTCCAATTTGTCCATAATTCCAAATTTAGGCTATGTTCATAATTCTCATTCTAATTATTTTTATAATTCAATGTACATAAATTATATCAATTTATGCCCCATGTTAATTACATGATTACAAACCAATTTATGCCGATTATATAATATTCAATGTTTTTCCCAAACTTTTCCCCAACGTTCCTACGTCATTCGTACGTATAATTCACATAATATGTTAGGCTCGTCGTTAGCCTAACTCATAAGAAAGAGGAAAAGAAGAGGGAAAGAGACATCATTCACACAATATAAATCCAATAATCATAAGGAATATGAACTTGCATTGAATTAGATAAATCTAATCAACATAAACTTGCATAGATCTAATTAACATAAACTTGCATAGATCTAATTAACATAAACTTGCATAAAATAGGATAGATCTAATCAACATAAACTTGCATAGATCTAATTAATATAAACTTGCATAGATCTAATTAACATGAACTTGCATAGCATTGAATACAGTAGATTTAATACGCATATGAATCTACAAAATAGATCCAATAACATATGATAACAAAACTGGCATATCTCAACATAATAGATTTAATAGCATATGTTACAGGCATAGTCATACAGTCAAATTCACAATTATCACCATTATTTTTAATTAATTATCTTGTGAAAGTAACTGTACTCACTATGGTAAAAGAATAAAGAATATAGATCTGAATTAAGCATTTGTTGTTGTTCTAGAATCGTTCCCCTTTTTCACAATTCCTATGCTTTGATTCATGGAAGAAGAGAAACTAGTTCAGTTTTGGATGCAGCAGCATGGAGGCTTACAAATGAATTTAGTTTAGATTAGGGTTAGATTAGATGTGCTTATATAGATGTATTAGCTTAGTTAGAGCCTTTAGATTAACTAGGAGATCATCAGAACCACATAGCTCAAAGACACGTCATCCACCCAATCAGAAGAGGCCACGTCAGCCCTAAAACTCAAAAATCGTCATTAACAAATAAAAATGCGCCATGTGTGTAAAATGATGCGCAGCAGCAGGGGTGTTGACACCCACATGTCATATATGTATTATATATACTTTTTTATTTATTTTTCTTTTTAACTATCTTTCCAATTAACCCCTTTCACACTAAACCGCTTTTTTAATTGTACTGCATTCAAATTAGACCGCTTTTTAGCCATTCCCCTAAAAAAAATATGGCACTGGCGAAGATTAAACACAGAAGCTCTTGTGTACAAGTCACATGTACTAACCAAATGAGCTACTAAGTCTTTTGCTAACAAGACTTAGGACAAAGCTACACGTTATTCTCTCATTCCTCTTTTTCATGTTTTGCTGCAATATTTAAATTAAAGATATCTTCTTCATTTTAAATCAGTTTTCTACAAATTAGAGGTCTAAATTGACTAGAAAATCGCCACGAACGCAATGACACTAATTTCATGACAAAATTTTTGAAGTTTCTCAAATTTCCCTTTTTATTTCTATTTAATTGTTCGCATGCATTTCTTTGCATTTCATGTATTGCATTAATCTCTTTTATTAATCTTTTTCCTTCATTTCACTGCATGAACTTATTACATGCAATTTTATTATCATTATTTAATTTTTCTTTTGAATATATCCATGTGTATAATATATATACATATTTCCACATTTTTAATTTCATTAAAAATGCAGGGTGTTATATTCTCCCCTACTCAAAGGATTTCGTCCCCATAATCTTCAAGTTAAGAAGAATATACCCTACCATCTATCATTCATCTACTCATCCATCATCCACAAGTATCCATTATCTTTAAAAGATTTCTAATGTTATATGTACATATGCAAAGGTGTGTGTGTATATGTTCCTTATCTAATGCAAAGATCAGGCGGTCTACTGATTCAATTTACCTCCTCAATGCAAATTATGTCAGTGCCATGAGTCCAACATGTATGCAAAGGAATCCTAATGATGCATATCATTTCTATATGAGTTCACAACCATTCATTCAAATACAACATCCGTACGATAACGCATTCGATATACGTCCATTAGTTTAAATATGCACACTCATTCATATGCAATATGAAAGTGATTGAGCCTATCTAGTGCCTATTGTGCGTGTAAATGCATCCACGAGCAACCACTAGCAAATACTTGCATCCACCAAACATAGCATGTCTCAAACACATGTTTACAACCATAGGATGTTCCGACCTAAAGTTCGAAGATGTAATTGAGAGGATATACTAAACGATAGAACAAGTATAAACAAAGCGGTAGTAAAAGGAGAAGTTAAGAACATACCCTCAAAAAGGAAAGAGTACGACGCACGTATCTTGTCTTCCGTTTCCCAAGTCATGTCTCCTTGATCATCTCCCCATTGGACTTCAACCAACTTGACCTCTCGGTTGCGTAACTTCTTAACCTCCGATCCATGGATGCATGTAAGAGCTCGTCTAATCGTGGCATCTCGCTCCACTTCTACTTCCCTAAGCATGCTCGGCTCCACTACCTCCGTGGTATCGTGTAAACACTTCCGCAAATGCGACACGTGAAATACGCCATGAACACCACTAAGCTTCTCTGGCAACTTCATTCTGTACGCCATCTATCCAATCCTCTCTGTAATGGGGAATGGCCCTACGAACCTCGGTGCCAACTTCTTTACAGATCCAAAACAAACTACATTCCTCAATGATGATAATAAAAACCATGTCCCCAACACCGAACTCAAGATCACACCTTCTATTATCAACATATGACTTTTTTCAGCCCTGTGCCATATTTAAAAATTGTCTTTCTCAAGCTCTCGTCTCGTGAAACGCAAAGTCTTTAATGAATTTCCTATAATAACCCGCCAACCTTAGAAAACTTCTTACTTCCGTTGCATTTCTAGGAACCTTCCAATCTTGGATTGCTACCACCTTCACGGGATCCACTGCTATCCCCTCCTTAGAGACCATGTATCCTAAGAACCTCACTTCCTTCCTCCAAAAATGGCATTTAGAGAACTTAGCCTTGAGTTGATGTGCTCGAAGGTTCTCTAAGACTTCCCTAAGATGTAGGGTATGTTCTTCCTCGCTTCTAGAGAATATCAAAATGTCATCCACAAAGACTACTACGAACTTGTTTAGAAACTCCCTAAACACCCTACTCATTAAGTCTACGAGATATGCGGGTGCATTCATCAAACCAAAAGGCATGACGAGCCACTCGAAGAAACCGTCGGGAGTACTAAAAGTAGTCTTATCTATACTCTCCTCAGCTACCCTCAGCTGATGAAATCCTATAGCTAAGTCCAACTATGAGAAAACCAAAGCGCCAACCAACTGATCGAACAAATCATCTATCCTCGGTAATTGGTGTCTATTTTTCTTTGTGAGTTTATTTAGCTCCCTATAGTCCATACACAATCGAAGTGAACCGTCTGCCTTTGTAGCAAAAACAACTGGAGCACCTCATTCCGAAATACCTCTTCTTATGAACCCTTCCTCAAGTAACTCCCCTACTTGCTTAATGAGTTCCCTCCTCTCTCACGGAGCCATGTGGCGCACTGGCGATGCAACTGGCTTTGCATTATCTGCTAAGTATATATGGAAGTCTATCTCGCGCCTCGAGGTAAACCCCGAACCTCATCAAAGGCGTCATTGGACTACATGAATAGATTTCAAATCATCGATGAATGCGTCAAGTGATTCTAGGTATCTAAGCATTACTGAACCTCTAGGGTCACAAGAAATATCAAGGGTCTTTCCCCAACGAGTCAATAGTCTAACTACCTACTTTTCACAGTCTAGGATGGCACCATACCTGGCTAGCCAATCCATCCCTAGAATCAAGCCATAGCCCATGAAACCAAGAACGTAGGCGTTGCATTCAAACCCAACGCCCAAGATAGACACTCTCAAATCCCGACAAAGCATACATAAATGAGCCGAAACACCAATTGGATTTGAGACTACAATGGGATCTGTAACTAGATTAGTAGTTTAGGTGCAGTGTTTCAACTAACGAAGCATATATAAATGAATGTGAAGCGCAAGAGTCGAGAAGAGTCCTAGGAAAAAGAAATCAAATCTTCAACCGAAACTTCCTATCTTTTTCCGGTATATTGACCACGAGAACACAATCTGCCCTCCAGAAGATCCTGCCCTCTGTCCTTGCCCTTGCCTCCTCGGGCAATCTTAAATCATATGTCTTGCCTCACCGCAATGGTAACAACCAGTCTTCTTCTTCTTTCTAACGTCTTTCTTTAAGTGGCCAGGTATTTCACAATTGTGGTACTTCCTTTTCTCTTGGCCCTTTTTATCCTTTCCACCTTTCTTAGGTTCTACTTTCTTATCTTATGTCATGTCCATACCTCCACTGCACATTCTCCATTCGTGACCTCCCACTAAGATGGAGCTTCATCCTTCATTAACCAAGCAGCTAGTTGAACCTTTCTTCCATCTTCTATTTCAAAGATACCAAACAAGTCCTCTACTTCCTTGAGCCAATTTCTAGCCTCGACAAACGTCTTAGTCCATGAAGCGGTTTTCTGCCCATCGCACAGAAGTCCTTACATATCTTAGAAAAAACATCTATACGCGGAGGAAGAGATTTAAAAGGGAAAGAGGAAGAGATTCGAAACAAACAATCGAAAGAAAGTTATATGGCTTTTGGGGATTATGTTTATCAATAATAAACATTTCTCTTGAAAAAATCTCTCGTTAAAACATGTTTTTGAAAATACTTCTTCATAAAGATGCTTTTGAAAACGGTTTTCAAAATCTTATACCTGTTCTGGTAACCTTCAGCTCTGATACCACGTGTAACACCCCACGTCCATTAATGTCACTCACAAAGGGAATACTTCAACTTTCATGGAGCATTATAAGTGTATAGAACAGAACATCACAAGATAGATATATAGAAACGTTACTTCAAAATTTAAAATAACTTCACTGCAGCGAAAACGGAACATAGTTTGGTTACAACATCAAAACCAACTTGTAAAACCAAGTACACAAATATCCATCTTGGTCAAATTATTACATGAAAACCAAAAGCATAATCCCATTACAAATAGCCATAATAAAAAAAGAAGATAAAGCTGAACATTACTTTCAGCAACTCCAAGCACTTCCAAAAGAGAGAGAAAGAGATCCAAGTCAAGCTCCACTAGTCCAACCCTGAGAACCTGGAGGGGGGAAAGGAAAGAAAAGAGACGAAACAAACGAGGTCAGACATAAAGTCTGGCGAGTCCAGTGACATTAAAAATATAATCATTAAAATAACAGGATAAAAACATAAACTAGATATAAGAAATGACTGTAACATAAATAGGTGTGACAAGGTAAGCAAGATGGACAAGATAAATGTTGATTGCGCTTCTAATCACTATAAGATAATTCCTACACCGCACCAATGCTAATTAAACCGCACCATTACTAGTCCCATACTGGAAGTTGATCCCTCTTACTAATCATAATAATGGTAGCTTCGTGTACTCCTAGCTACTCTCGTAGGTGGCCCCTTGCTCCTACCCCCACTAGTTGTACCCACTACCCTCCCTACTAATCACAATAATAATAATGATAATGGTAGTTTCGTGTACTTCTAGCTGCTGTCATAGGTGCCGCCTGCTCCTATCTCCACTAGTTGTACCCATTGCCCTCCCCATTCGATCGGCTCCCTAACTCATAGATACCCATGCTGGCCCCACAGTAGGGTGTATCACTCCCTAAAGTGGCAACCCGATACTACTAAAAAGGCACGACTTATATCTACATGATGCAACAATGTCTTACCTACCAGCCTAGACCCATGCACGCACATGACTCCGTGGGACTTGCGTTGCCACCGCTAACCCTTTTGACCTCTTACAACCAATCCTAGTAAGCGTGTCCCGTCCTCAACCTAGTTCGAGCTCACATGGATACTAAATGGGTTACTGGTTGAAAAGGGTCCCCACACTTGACACAAGCTTCCCGTCTATGCTTGGTCCCCCCTAGGATTTTCCACTTAACCCCTTCTTATTCATGTCGTCTTACATGTTTCAACTTGGTTAAGTGTTTCTAATTATATTTCACAATGTCACCCACTTAACCCCATGTCCCACTACATGTTTCATCTTGGTTAAGTGTTATTTAATTCATTATAACCGTAATCTTGCAAGACCTCCCACATTAGATTCCGTTTTGCGGTTGCTGGTTTTGCCGGGCGGGTCCGGGCTGGCTTATACCACAATTTGAATCTAACCTCGTGTCTTTGCCTTCTTACGCATCTAGTTTATGCCTTTGACCTCTCACATTATACTGTCGCTTGCGGTTGCTGGATGTGCCGGGCGGATCCTGGAAGGCTTATACCGCAAATCAAGTCTAACCTCATGTCTTAGGCGTTCATTATCTTATTCTATTATTCAAAACCCAATTTGAATTAATATCCATATTCCAATTTGTCCATAATTCCAAATTTAGGCTATGTTCATAATTCTCCTTCTAATTATGTCCATAATTCCATGTACATAAATTATACCAATTTATGCCCCAAGTTAATTACATGATTACAAACCAATTTATGCCAATTACATAATATTCAATGTTTTTCCCAAACTTTTCCCCAACGTTCCTACGTCATTCGTACGTGTAATTCACATAATATGTTAGGCTCGTCGTTAGCCTAACTCATAAGTAGAAGGAAAAGAAGAGAGAAAGAGACATCATCCACACATAATATAGATCCAATAATCATATGAAATATGAACTTGCATAGGATATGATAGATCTAATCAACATAAACTTGCATAGATCTAATTAGCATAAACTTGCATAGATCTAATTAACATAAACTTGCATAGAATAGGATAGATCTAATCAACATAAAGATGTATAGATCTAATTAACATAAACTTGCATAGATTTAATTAACATGAACTTGCATAGCATAGAATAAAGTAGATTTAATGACGCATATGAATCTACAAAATAGGTCCAATAACATATGATAACAAAACTGACATATCTCAACATAATAGACCTAATAGCATATGATACAGGCATAGTCATACAGTCCAATTCACACTTATCACCATTATTTTTAATTAATTATCTTGTGAAAGTAACTGTACCTACTTTGGTAGAAGAAGAAAGAATATAGATCTGAATTAAGCGTTTGTTGTTGTTCTAGAATCGTTCCCCTTTTTCAACATTCCTAAGCTTTGATTCGTTGAAGAAGAGAAACTAGTTTAGTTTTGGATGCAGCAGCATGGATGTTTATGAATGAATTTAGTTTAGACTAGGGTTAGATTAGATGGGCTTATATAGATGTATTAGCTTAGTTAGAGCCTTTAGATTAATTAGGAGATCATCAGAACCACATAGCTCAAAGACACATCATCCAGCCAATCGGAAGAGGCCATGTCAGCCCTAAAACTCAAAAATCGTCATTAACAAATAAAAATGCGCCATGTGTGCAACATGATGCGCAGCAGCAGAGGTGTTGACACCCACGTGTCAATATATATATTATATATATATATATTATATATATATTTATTTATTTTTCTTTTTAACTATCTTTCCAATTAACCCTTTTCACACTAAACCGCTTTTTTAATTGAACTACTTTCACACTAGACCGCTTTTTAGCCATTCCCCTAAAACAAAAAATATGGCACTGGCGAGGATTAAACACTGAATCTCTTGCGTACAAGTCACATGTACTAACCAAATGAGCTACTAAGTCTTTTGCTTACAAGACTTAGGACAAAGCTACACATTATTCTCTCATTCCTCTTTTTCATGTTTTGTTGCAATATTTAATTTAAAGATATCTTCTTCATTTTAAATCATTTTTCTACAAATTAGATGTCTAAATTGACTAGAAAATCGCCACGAATGCAATGATGCTAATTTCATGACCAAATTCCTGAAGTTCTCAAATTTTCCTTTTTATTTCTATTTAATTATTCGCATGCATTTCTTCGCATTTCATGTATTGCATTAATCTCTTTTATTAATCTCTTTCCTTCATTTCACTGCACGAACTTATTACATGAAATTTTATTGTTATTATTTGATTTTTCTCTTAAATATATCAATGTATATAATATATATACATATTTCCACATTTTTAATTTAATTAAAAATGCAGGGTGTTACAATCTAGATATAGGGCTCGTTTGAATATGATAAACCTGGGAGATAGTAGATGGATATATACACGTATATAAAGTGATTTGTAGTAAACATATATATATATATAAATATATTTAACTGTCATAAAATGTACGAGCAAAGAAGACTAATTGTGTAGGTCTCTGTTACTGGATCTGAATTGCATTCATGTAATGGAGATTTAATATAGTGAATCCTGCTTTGATATTATACATACTAGTATACAATGGATATTGAAGGTATGTCCACTGTTTTGTGGGAAAAACATATGTAACCTATAGGAATATATTCAGTAAATCATATGTTGTTTTGTATAGTGACTACTTTTTATTCCTAAAACTTATTTTAGTGTTATGTTACAGAGTTACAGTTCCAAGATCAAGGAGCAAATTGGAGGACAAACATTCGAGCCCTTTCAGGATAGATCCATGCAGAAAATGAGAAGCTTATATATATATATATATATATATATATATATATATATATGCAGGTTCGTTTTTTTTTTAAATGTAGACATTATGATGCATAGATTCATCAACTATGTAAACATAACTTTTGTTTAGATTTTTGATTATGTGACAATAGTTTTTAGTTGTATCGGATAATGTTATGAATGTTGGGTGTTATGTGAATTTTTTATCGATTATTGTATCATTTTTTATTGTTATATAATGTTTTGCGACATTAATTTTTGTTGTTGATATATATGCATATATGTTTCATTGCACAATGAGTATTGAATGTTGAGTATTGTTGAAATGAATGTATTTGATGTCTAAACCGATGGTTAAAAATGCTGCAAAATGTTAGCTATATATTTCCGTCGGTAATCCATCGTTGTATATCTGTAACAACCCAGTTTTCTACATCGGGATTATATGTATGCTTTTGATTTGTAGCAATTTGTTAAAATAAATAAATGTATTAAATTAAAGGAATTTGTTTGCAATATTGAATAATTTTATTTTATAGATAACTGAAATAGTTGGCAAATAAATATGTTATGATTGAATGTTAAATTGACAAATAAATTAGAACAGCATCGAATGAAGTAAAATTGTTAATTGTCTAGTTGCAACGTGTGTCAAGGATCGTGTACTGCTTTATACAAGGATTGAGTTGATGATGATTCATTAGTTGAAAGGAATAAATTATATTAGATATAACTGTATGTATATTTAAAAATAGACAGAAAATATATTTATTATTAATTAAAATGGTTAAGTTATATCCTTATATATATGAATATTTATGTCTCAAATGATTAAATGCCTTTTTGAAAGATAAGTTGTATTGCTTATATATATGGAATGTGAAAAGAGATAATAAGCATCCAATATTCATTAAAGCCCAAGCCCACTTAAGTAAGTGTCCATTTAATTCTTACGTCTTCTGGAGTATGCCCGAAACTATCTTCCCCTAATCAGATGGATACAAACAAAAGCCCTTATTCTTCGTCTCAAGGAAAAATAGAGATCGAAAGAAAAAAATCCCGAGCTCGTCGCTCTCGTCAGACAAGCACGGAGGAGGGAGAGGCCACAACTGACGTGATGGTGGAGGCGTGCCTGGCCGTAAAAGGCGACGCATCAAGTGATGGAGCATGACAATGGCCGAAGCTTTAGAAAATAGAGTCACATGTAAACATCTTTATTTGAAGGAGGAGGTGGTTTACTTCGGCTGCGAGCTGAGGTGTGGGGTTGCAAGGGTAGCAGCCGATGGTTTAGGGATTCAAGCATCAATCGAAGTGAGTTTTTCTTCAATCACATCTATGTTTTCTTCCATAATAGTTATTTACATTATTATGTTATTGTTTGAATTAGATTGTTTTTCTTGGATGATTGAATTGGATGTATGTTTGAATTAGATGCTGTGCTATTGATCATTTGGTTACATGGATTGATGTTGGTTGCATGTTTGTTTGTAGAGAGGATGTTGTCCGATTCATAATTGAAATATATATATATATATATATATATATATATATATATATATATATATATATATAAATTGTTCAACTTGACAACTGATTAATCATGTAATTTTAAATTAGTTGCGGAAGTTCATATATAAATATATTTATATAAACAATAGTAATACGACGCTTTAGAATATAAATAATAAATTTTTTGTATAGCATGTAACTTTAAATATTAATTTATTGTTTGAATTAGAAATAGACCAAATTTAACAAATATGTATACATATGTAATTTGCTTTTAAGCAAATAATATTGTTTCTAATTTATATTATAAAATCGTATTTTGTTGAGTTTAGATCTCTTAACTGGACGTCTTCATTTAGAATACACCTATTTGGTTTGCTAGACTACTTAACGTATTATGTAATTATTCTAAATAAGTCGCTTAAGAAGTTCTTTTTTTATGATAATATGAAATAATGTTAGATAATAATTGACATGTTATTGTGTGTAGTTTGTTACATATTATTCTTTTATAGATTTATACCAATTTGTAATGAATATTTATATATTTCAACTATCTGAATTTTCTTTTGAGTAATATTTTTATTTGAGCCTTGTTTATGAGTTATGTTGAAATTTCATGTACTCCTTGAATCATACTTTAGTTCTCTCATCATTGTTTAATTCTTGTTTTTCCAAGTTCTTGTATGAATTTTTATATTATGAATAATTCACAATTAATTTAATTTGATTGATGATTTGTATGTGATACAGTGATGACATTTTTATATGATTTATGATATTTACATTCTATGTAATGAGAAATTTGAGTAAACGGTTTGGTGAAACCGTCTGGTATTGGATTTTCGGTTTCACTTTTCTGGTTATACATTGGACTTGTTGTATAGAGCATTGAAGGATAAGTGTTATATGCGAGTGATTAGCAAACCAGACAGTGAGAATGTGTGGTATGGAATGCATGTTACCACTTTTTGGGTTACTAATTGTAAGTTGATGACGCATATAAACCATTGTCTATACTGAGAAGTCCTGAGCGACTCTCTGCTTACCAATACTAGATAGTCCTGTGCGGCTATCGAGGTAGTCCTAAGTGACTATTCTATATTAGACCTGAGAGTCTAGCTTATGGAGATTTGAGTATCTTCCATTATAGGCACCAAAAATTGTTTAGTATTGGTATATGATATTTCCATTGCACTTGCGGCGTTGCTGAGTCTCGCCAATGTTGATATGGATCCATATGACCTTTTATAATTTTTCTTATATTTTGATGTGATTTACATATATGATTCTCCTTTATGATTTCATCATATTATTGTATTTTGATGGCCTGTGAGCTATCATGTGAGTATATGATTCTTGTTTATGATTTCATCATGTTATTGTATTCTGATGGCCTGTGAGCTATCAAGTGATTATACGATTCTCGTTTATGATTTTATCATATTATTGTATTTTGATGGCCTGTGAGCTATCATGTGAGTATATGATTCTTGTTTATGATTTCATCATGTTATTGTATTCTGATGGCATGTGAGTTATCAATTGATTATATGATTCTTGTTTATGATTTCATCACATTATTGTGTTTTGACGGCCTGTGAGCTATCATGTGATTGTGATGTCTGGCCTATTTTATAATGCATTATAACTCTTGAATGAAATTCATTTGAATAAGATTATGATGTCGTTTGCATATGTTCCTATATGGTAATGCTTCCATAATATTTAGCCATGAGGAATGAATAATCAATGTTGATATTTGAGTTAACCTAATGATTAAGTTTATGTCTTGGATGCTCTTTCGAGTTTAGAGCACCCAAACATTTTATATTAACTATAATGGAATTAAACATAGACTGATCTGTTTATTTATCTATATAATACTCGGGTCAGACGGAGACATTACAGGTGTAAAGACCTTGAGACCAGCTTGTATTTATTGGGCTTAGAAGAGTATAATAACTTAGTATATCATTTATTATCATATATTGTATGGATTGATGTATACATTGATATGTAACGAGTAGCGTGTATAAAACGTAAATATTATGCATTATATTTTATCAATGCAATTAACTCTGTGATCTCTATATTCATATATATTATGTAATGTTCTGTCCTGGGGGCACATGCGTAATTGTTTTGTACCGACATTGAGTACGTAAAGGTAAGTGATATTTCAGAAATTTTAATATATACCAGTGTTAGTCCAAGATAATTTGCACATGTGTGCCCCCTACATCCTCATTCTCCGTATTATCTGACGATATTACTTAGTAATACTCTTGGAGTGAGTATAGAGGTGAGGTGTTACAAAATGGTATCAGAGCAGTTTTAGAACAATACATTATATATATGTATATATATATATAAGCCTAAGAGACACGAGTCTAGACCTTAGAAGAGACTTAGAGCTCCTATCCGCATGGGTGCACGGTAGATTTTATTGTAATTATATGATAATATGTGTATAGGATGATTACTGGATAATCATCCGAGGACGTATTAGTTATTTTTGTTAAGCCTACGACAGGGAAAACTGCGTTGGTACAGAGAATAGTGTAGCAACTGCAGAAAACTTATAGTAATCTGGAAACGTAGTCACAGCAATGCAACAAAAAAGAGAATATACAATCGCAGTTGATTAGATAGGAAATAATAATCCGAGTCCAGTCCGAAACGACTGTTTCCTTACATCATATTTGCGCCCCTTTGTAGCACTTGAGGGTTTTGATGCAAATCGATTCCCAAGATAAAACGGATCAACTTCGTCGTACAGTGCAATATGCGAAGCAACGGCGAGTGCAAGGTTGTTTATTTTCAGAGCAGAGCGGTGGAGGAAGAAGGAGCGCGAAAGGCAGAAAAAATTAATACTGATTTGATTTTTCGTTGCCCCTTATATAGGCTGTGAAGAGGTTTGGGGTGCCACTGTTCGATTTGCAACGGTAACGACTGTTGGAAAGGTTGTGACCCTTTACCAACAGTTATTTCCGTTGGTGTTTGCGCGGCTGTATTCAAAAAATAGCCGTTTGAACAGCACAATAGGCCTGACGGCATCCAGAGGCCCTATATGATCACGAGACCCCAAGAGCCCCAAGGCCCAAGGCCCTAATCTTTGACCTTTTTTAATTTAATATTAAAGATGTGCATGCTTTGTTCATGCTATTCCATTGCCTCTCTCTGTTCCGTTTCTTTTGATATAACATATCAAGCTTTTGTATATGTAGTGAATTAATGCACAAGTTTTCCCGATGCGGGACTTAGTGATTTTGCCAAAATTTGCCAAATCCACTTATTCACTTCCAACAATCCCCCACATGAATGAGCGGTTATCTGATCTGTTCTTAATATGCAAAACATTTATCATATCGGTAAAAGTAGCCCAGTGGCCTTGAACTTTTCCTAGTGTTATATCATTATAACTAACTAGCGAATTAGTGGACTAGAATGTCTTTGAACAGTAAGCCGTTTGTGTAAGTCTATAAAGATAACACATGATAAACGTTATTTTTTAACTCCTTGGTTCTCTGTTTGTGTTCGTTTTTTCCATGAACACCATCTTGGTTTCATGAGTGCTTGAAGAATTCGACCTTACAATTCTTCTTGAAGCGGCGCCTTCACACTCACATAGGTGATTCTATAAAGAGTATCCCGTTATACCCCACTTGGTTCGTTAAAACACCATAGTATAGACATCATTAAAAGCCAAGCTTATCCTATTCTCCGACGGGTTGTGCACTGACTTATCATAGGAATGGTTTATATTTAACAGTGCCGTCAAGTTTATCTTAAACTTAGTTGTCCCTTTGAACCTAGATCTTGGGATCTCCAGTCAACTAGGTGGGGTTTCCGTTTTAGAAAACTTTTTAGTTTATAGGTCTTTAGCCCATTCCCATCGATAAGCTTTGAACTTTCTCTCTTGGCAAGCCTTTTGTTAGTGGATCCGCTCTGTTATCCTTTGACCTTACATAGTCTATAGTGACAACTCCATTAGAGAGAAGTTGTCTTATGGTTTTATGTCTACGATGAATATGTCGAGACTTACCATTATACAATGTACTATTTGCCCTTCCTATAGCAGATTGACTATCACAATGTATATATATTGGAGGTACGGGTTTTTCCCAATTCGGAATATCTTCCAAGAAACTCCTAAGCCAATCTGCTTCTTCTGCGGCTTTATCTAGAGCAATGAATTCTGATTCCATTGTCGACCTTGCTATGCAAGTCTATTTGGATGATTTCCATGAGATTGCTCCATTTCCTAATGTAAACACATATCCACTTGTGGATTTTGTGTCATTTGAGCCTGTTATCCAATTGGCATCACTATATCCTTCTATTACTGAAGGATACTTCTCATATTGCAACACACAGTTTTGTGTGTACTTTAGATATCCTAGGATCCTGATTATTGCTTTCCAGTGATGTTTGCCAGGATTACTGGTATATCTACTCAACTTGCTTATGGCGTATGCAATATCAGGCCTAGTACAATTCATGACGTACATAATACTTCCTAAGTATACGAGAATATTCAAGCTGATATATTCCATCACCGGTGTTCTTTACCCAATTTTGGTTCATATCCACTGGTGATTTTGCTATATTATATTATACTGCTTGAACCTTTCAAGTAATTTGGCAATGTAATGTGACTGAGATAATGCATATCTCTGTGGTGTCTTTATAATTTTTACACCCAAAATTACATCGGCCGCTCCTAGGTCCTTCATATCAAATCTAGAGGATAACATGTCCTTCGAAGATTTTATTATGACCTTATTATTTCCTAGGATCAGTAAATCATCAAAGTAGAGACAAACAATGACATATCCAACATCTATACATTTTATATAGACGCATTTATCTGATTCGTTTATTTTGAATCCATTTGATAACGTTGTTTCATCAAATTTCTCATGCCATTGTTTTGGTGCTTGTTTAAGGCCATAAAGAGATTTCACTTACTTACACACCTTATTTTCATTTCCTGGGCTTAGAAACCCTTCTGGTTGTTGCATATATATTTCCTCTTCCAGTTCACCATTCAAAAACGCAGTTTTCACATCCATTTGGTGTATTTCCAAATTCAATATAGATGCGATTGCAATAAGCATCCTGATTGATGTTATTCTGGTAATTGGAGAGTATGTATCAAAGTAATCCAGATCTTGCTTCTGTCTGAATCCTTTTATTACAAGTCTTGCTTTATACTTGTCTATTGAGCCATCAGCCTTTAGTTTCTTCTTAAATATCCATTTATATCCTAGTGGTTTTGATCCTTTAGGGAGATCCACTAGTTCCAACATATGGTTTTGTAGAATGGATTCTATTTCATTATTGACGGCTTCTTTCCAGTAAGGAGCATCGGAAGATGACATTGCTTGTTGGTAAGTTAGAGGTTCATTTTCTATCATATATGCATAGAAATCAGGTCCAAAGGATTTAGAGGTCCTTTATCGTTTGCTCCTTCTTGGTTCCTCTATCTCAGGTTCATCATTCATTTTTCTTTGATCAGCATTATCCTCGGGAGTATCTGGATCTCATGGCCTCTTGTGAGTACTTGTTTCAGTAGAGGTTTTTAGAGGACAAATGTGTTCAAAGAATCTAGCATTTCGTGACTCGATAATGGTGTTTTCATGAATGTCATCAATTTCAGATTTGTACACCAAAAATCGATATGCACTACTATTATGAGCATATCCAATGAATATGAAATCTATAGTCTTTGGTCCAATTTTGACCTTTTTCGGTTTTGGTATTTCTACTTTGGCAAGACACCCCCACACTTTCAAGTATTTGTAGGATGGTGGTCTGTTTTTCCAAAGTTCATGGGGAGTCTTAGACGTTTTCTTTCGTGGTATTTTATTCAAAATGTGATTTGCCGAAAGAATAGCTTCTCCCCAAAAGTTATCTGGCAATCCAGAACTAATTAGTAAGGCATTCATCATTTCTTTAAAAGTTCTATTTTTTCTTTCGGCTATACCGTTGGATTGAGGAGAATACGGAGCTGTAGTTTGATGTATAATTCCATGCTCAGCACAAAATTCCTCAAATGGAGACTCGTATTCTCCTCCTATATCACTTCTTAAAGATTTTATTTTCTTATTAAGTTGATTCTCAACTTCTGCCTTATATTGTTTAAACATGTCGATTTCTTTGTCCTTACTTCTAAGGAGATATACATGACAGTATCTGGTACAATCATCAATGAATGTGATAAAGTACCTCTTTCCACCTCTAGTTTGACACATTTTCAAATTGCATACATCAGTATGTATTAGTTCTAGAGGTTCGGTTTCTCGTTCAATGTGATGAAACGAGGTTCTAGTCATTTTCGCTTCTGCACAGATTTGACATTTATAGTTGGAGTCTATGTTACATTTTGGTATAAAGTCTAGATTAATCAATTTTCGCAATGTTTCAAAGTTAACATGCCCTAATCTAGAATGCCAAATATTAGAAGAGTCTACGATATAAACAGAAGATTCAACTTTATTCATATCGTCTTTTGGAACCATGGTAGTTACATTAGCTTTAAATAAGCCATCACTAACATAGCCCCTTCCCACATACACCCCATTTTTCGATAATACAAATTTATCAGCCACAAATATGAGTTTGAAACCATGCTTGCTAAGAAGCGATCCAGAAATCAAGTTTTAACGAATGTCTGGAACATGAAGGACATCGGTCAAGGTAAGTTCCTTTCCAGAAGTCAATTTGAGCACAACCTTTCCTTTTCCTTTAACTTTTGATGCAGATGAGTTGCCCATAAACAACTGTTCCTCTTCGGTAGCAACTTTGTAAGTCATGAACATCCATTTACTTGCACAAATGTGGCGAGTGGCCCCGGTGTCCACGAACCATTCCTTGTTGTTGCCAACAAGGTTACATTCAGAAACTACCGCGCATAAGTCCATGTCAGAAATGTCATCAGAAACTTCAGCCACATTTGCTTCAGACTTCTTTTTCTTCCCACGACATTCTGCTGCATTGTGTCCTTTCTTTCCGCAGTTATGACAAGATCCTTTAAATCTTTTAGCCTTTTTATTTGGACCATTTTCGCGCTTTCTTTTGTTGGGCTTCTCTTCTTCAACAACATTAGCCTTTGCTGTAATATTGAAGGACCCCTTTTTCTCTGATTTTCGATTGTCTTCCTCAATCCTCAATCGAACCACCAATTCTTTAATAGTCATTTCCTTGCGCTTGTGCTTTAAGTTATTTTTGAAATCCTTCCAAGAAGGCGGAAGTTTTTCAATAGCAGCAGCGACTTTGAATGATTCGCTGAGCGTCATTCCTTCGTCATTTAACTCGTGGAAGATGACTTGTAGTTCTTGCATTTGACTGATAACAGTTTTGCTATCAATCATCTTGAAGTCGAGGAATTTTCCTGTTATGAACTTCTTCATTCCTGTATCCTCAGATTTGTATTTCTTGTCGAGTGTAGTCCATAGTACTTTGGAAGTTGCAGCAGTATAGTAGACATTATACAGAGAATTATCCAGGCCGTTAAGTATATAATTCTTGCACATAAAATCTGCATTCTTCCAGACATTGAGGGCTTCAACCTTCGTTGCATCTGGTTCCAATTTAGCCACAGTTGGAGCATCTTCCGTCAGATATTTTGCAAGGCCCAGAGTTGTCAAATAGAACAACATCTTTTGCTGCCACCTTTTGAAATCTATCCCCGTAAATTTTTCAGGCTTTTCGCCATGGGATAGACTTACCGGTGGGAAGACATGCAGAGGCTGAGTTGTAGTCAGCACTGGTGCAGAAGGGTTTGTTTGCTTAGCCATATTCGTCTGTACAATGCAATACAGCAACAACAAATACGATTTAAGATTGTTAAGCCTACGACAGGGAAAACTACGTTGGTACAAAGAATAATGTAGCAATTGCAGAAAACTTATAGTAATCTGGAAACGTAGTCACAACAATGCAATAGAAAAGAGAATATACAGTCGCAGTTGATTAGATAGGAAATAATAATCCGAGTCCAGTCCGAAACGACTGTTTCATTAAATCGTATTTGCGCCCCTTTGTAGCACTTGAGGGTTTTGATGCAAATTGATTCCCAAGATAAAACGGATCAACTTCGCCGTACAGTGCAATATGCGAAGCAACGACGAATGCAAGGTAGTTTATTTTCAGAGCAGAGCGGTGGAGGAAGAAGGAGCGCGAAAGGTAGAAAAAATTGATACTGATTTGATTTTTCGTTGCCCCTTATATAGGCTGTGAAGAGGTTTGGGGTGCCACTGTTCGTTTTGCAACGGTAACGACTGTTGGAAAGGTTGCGACCCTTTACCAACAGTTATTCCCGTTTGAACAGCGCAACAGGCCTGACGGCATCCAGAGACCCTATATGATCACGAGACCCCAAGAGCCTCAAGGCCCAAGGCCCTAATCTTTGACCGTTTTTAATTTAATATTAAAGATGTGCATGCTTTGTTCATGCTATTCCATTGCCTCACTCTCTTCCTTTTCTTTTAATATAACATATCAAGCTTTTGTATATGTAGTGAATTAATGCATAAGTTTTCCCGATGCGGGACTTAGTGATTTTGCCAAAATTTGTCAAATCCACTTATTCACTTCCAACAACTTTTCTATTATATAATAATGTATTGATTACTTCCCCCACAATTTCGGTATTTAATTTATTTGGCATGTAAATATTTGTGCGATTAAGAAATAAGAAGTTGCGCAGCATACATATATACATATATATATATATATATATATATATATATGTATGTATGTATGTATGTATGTATGTATGTATTTTCTCTGGGCGTTGTTTGTTTGTTATTTGATTGTTGATTGTTTAATAATTGTTATGGATGCTGAATTTAATGTTAAAGCGAGTTTAAGATAGTTATTAGATTTAAAAAAACAAATAAGTTAACAACGATAACAATGTAAATAATGCGAATTGCTAAAGAATATACTCACAACTTAATAGTTGAAGAAATCTGTTTATGTTAATTGGCTTGGGAAGAAGTTTAAATATTCTGATCGATTCGTCTGATCAACATTCCCGATAGGGATTCCTAAACACTTGTATGAGACAGTCCTATACAATATTATGGAAATTGAAATTAAAAAGTGATCGGTAAAAGAAAGATGCAATTATATTTGAACATAATTTTTACAATCAAATAAAATAATTCAAGATACGAAATTTATATAAGATATAAAAATAAAAATTGTGTCGACGTATCCATTGGGTGTGGTAAGAGAATTTATCAATACGGGTGCACACATATTTGATAAGGGTTCTTAAACACTTAGATGGAACATTAGACATAATTTTTGAAAAAAGAAGAAGAAAAAGAGAACTTGGCATTTTAGTTCTCATCCTTTTGCTGGGCTGTTTGAGCATGTGGCCATTTTGCTGTACTTGCATTTGTTGTTGCAATTGTTTGCAGTACTATGCCATGCTAAGCATATTTGTCGTCTGACTTATGCAGCGAGAGATCTTAAATAAATAAATAAATATACACACACATACAAACTGATTGATTTTTACAGGGAAAACTGATTGATTTTTTTTACAACATAGACACTACTCAAGATTGATCTTATCTGAGTGATTGAACAACAGAGTGTGTTTTCCACGAAAGTCAGAATAAATTCTTAGCAAGAAGTGGACGACCACTTTAAGTTGGGATGTTATTTTTTTTGTTAATCCTATGTGGCAGTGTAATTGGGAAAATTAACTGTTGAACTTGAAATTGCGTTGGAAAAATTAATTAGGCTTCTTACAATTGAAATTCAACATGTTGTGCTGTTAATTATGTCATTTAGTTTAACAAACTTTTACACCATGTCAGCTGGTATACCAACATGAAGTATACCTCTTTTCAACTTACAGTAAAAGCATTATCCATCTTTTATTAGCAAGTTGCTAGGGTAATATATTGCTAAACAAACTTCCTATTAGTCCATTTTGACTTCTTAAGTCATTTCTAACAGTAGTTACACGACAAACTACACACTGACTATTTTTCTAGCTAAATATTACACTCATTGTTTTAATGCATGGATTATCATAAATCTTGCATGTTTTGCTGTATTATTGGATATGGTGTTCTTGAATTTTTTATGTATTACTTCGTCGAGGGTACTTACAAAACTAATCTCCAATAAAACCCAACAGTGGGTAAAATACTAAGGATTTTTTTATGTATTGCAGCTTGCTTCATATTTCCATGTTTATTATTGATCTTTGCTATGCCATATCAGCTATTCTGCTTCTACAACTTCAAAATGAATCTCGCCCTTGTGCTAATTATCATACCTTTGTCCATGAAGACATACATACATATTTATTTTGCTTCAGCTAGCAATATAAGTTTACATTGCCATTTTACAATCTTTGTCTAAGTTTAACCTTTCCTATACCATGTCGACATCTTCACATATTTAGGCTTGCTCTGTCAGTGCTTACTACTTTTGGATTCCCACGTTATTTTACATTATATTCATGATATGAATGGAGTATGCTACACAAATTGATTACTGGTTTAATTTACCATCTGTCTTTTAGTTTATGTTAAATGCTTCAACAATCAAAGCTATGATATGCTAAGATCATCAACCTTTGATCTCTTGATTAAAGCATGTATTCTAGAGAGGATGGCAATAATTTGATGGCAAGCAAAAACATCATCTTCCAGGTCGGCGACACCTACTAACTAATTATGTAAGAATTGGCCATGGTCATCCAATAGTCCCTCAATTTTTTTAGTAGAATTTGGGTAGATTATTTATTGGTCGGTGTCTTGTAATCGCATCTGCATCATTCTTTAACCTTCACTTTACATACTTCGACGAGTTTTTGGTTTTTGCAATTGCATTCAAGCGACCTTTTATTTTTCATGGCATACCTTGGTCGGTGTTTGGTATGTGTAGCATCCTTACTCCTTAGTGTTAACTATTGGTTGTTGTCATTGCTGGGATTTTCTGATCTCTAATAAGAGCGGATCTGAATGTAAGTTTTAAGTGCTAGACTTTTAGTACTGAAAGCAGATTTATAGGAAGGACATTTCGATTAAAGAAAAAAAAAATTAAGGATGTAAATTATAATGTGCAATGGTTGTGTGTGTATGAACGGTAGTTGGTATTCCGACGCGTAAATTTCCTAAAACTGAACTGTTTTAGATGTAACTTTTGAATGGTTAGTCCGACTTTGATGAATTTACACTTTCCAGAATGCTCAAAACTTAAGTAACAACTTTCATTTAAAGAATTTTACAAAATTTTATCATTCGTTAAGCCAAAAAAATATACAATCAAATTGCTGTCCCGGAGTGGAATCTCATAAAAATCTGAGCTAAATTAAAATATTTATAATCTTTGCACCGCTTATCCGATTTTGATGGTCTTATACATTCCAGAAAGCTTAAACCTTAAAGTACAACTTTTATTTTAAGTGTTTCGTGTAATACTGCTATTTACTAGGCTAAAAACGCGCATTTACATGGAAGGCTTAAAATGAAATTTGTGCATTTTGTTAAACGAAATTAAATTATCTCTTATATTTGTCACTAATATTAGAAAATGAGTTAGTACAGACCCATATGGAGCTTGTGTGAGAGATTTGCATGATTTGCCGCTAATGCTCACTAAGTAATAAGCTAAATAGCTTATAAATACTAATGAAAGGTACGTTTTCAGATTAAATACCACTTAATGTTTAGTATATTGTGTTATTGGTTTATTTTCCCCGTGTTTCGGGATGCCCCGTGTTGGGATGCCCTTTTGGAGATGTATAGTTTGTGACTATATTGTATTGGAATTTTCCAAACGTCCTCCGTATAAAGGAGACTTTGCCGAAATTTTTCAAAATTTCGGTAGTTAGAAAATTTTCATAAACTGAAGAATTGTAAATAGAAAATATAGGACATTAAATTAATTCAATTAAAACTCGTGTGTATGCAATTAAATCGAGTATGTAAACTGCATATTGATACAATTTATGTACGACATACATAGTACATAAGGATTAGAATATAAGCTACTTACTTTTCCCGATAAGAAATTGCGATGACGCAATTTTGTTAAGGGGAGAAGTCTGTAACAACCCTTGCTTCGACATCGGGATTATATGTATGCTTTTGATTTGTAGTGGTTTGTTAAATTAAATAAATGAATTAAATTAAAGGAATTTATTTGTGATATTGAGTAATTTTATTTTATAGATAATTGAAATAGTTGGCAAATAAATTTGTTATCATTGAATGTTAAATTGACAAATGAATTATAAGAGCGTCGAATGAAATAAAATTGTTAATTGTCCGGTTGCAACGTGTGTCATGGATCGTGTATTGCTTTATACAAGGATTGGGTTGATGATGATTCATTAGTTGAAAGGAATAAATTATATTAGATATAACTGTATGTATATTTAAAATTAGTCGGAAAATATATTTATTATTAATTTAAATGATTAATTTGTATCCTTATATATATATATATATATATATATATATATATATATATATATATATATATAAGTATAAATATTTATGTCTCAAATGATTAAATGCCTTTTTGAAAGTTAAGTTGTATTCCTTATATATATGGAATGTGAAAAGAGATAATAAACATCCAATATTCATTAAAGCCCAAGCCCATTTAAGTAAGTGTCCATTTAATTCTTGTGTCTTCTGGAGTATGCCCGAAACTATCTTCCCCTAATCAGATTGATACAAACGAAAGGCCCAATTCTTCATCTCAAGGAAAAATAACGATCGAAAGAAGAAAAAATCGTGAGCTCGTCGCTCTCGTCAGATAAACGCGGAGGAGGGAGAGGCAGCAACTGATGTGATGGTGGAGGTGTGCCTAGCCATGAAAGATGACGCGTCAAGTGATGGAGCGTGACGATGGCTGAAGTTTCAGCAAATAGAGTCACATGTGAACATCGTGATTTGAAGGAGAGGGTGGTTGCCTTCGGCTGCGAGCTGAGGTGTGGGGTTGCAAGGGTAGCAGTCAATGATTTAGGGATTTAAGCATCAATCAAAGTGAGTTTCTCCTTGCTCACATCTATGTTTTCTTCCATAAAAATTATTTACTTTTTTATGTTATTGTTTGAATTAGATTGTTTTTCTTGGATGATTGAATTGGCTGTATTTTTGAATTAGATGTTGTGTTATTGATCATTTGGTTACATGGATTATGTTGGTTGCATGTTTGTTTGTAGAGGGGATGTTGTCCGATTTATAATTGAAATACATATATATGTAAATTGTTCAATTTGACAATTGATTAATTATGTAATTTTAAATAAGTTGCGGAAGTTCATATATAAATATATTTATATAAACAATAATAATACAACGTTTTAGAATATAAATTACAGAATTTTAGTATAGCATGTAACTTTAAATATTAATTTATTGTTTGAATTAGAAATAGACTGAATTTAACAAATATGTATACGTATGTAATTTGCTTTTAAGCAGACAATATTGTTTCTAATTTATATTATAACATCGTATTTTATTGATTTTAGATCTTTTAACCGAACGTCTTCATTTAGAATAATCCTATTTGGTTTGCCTGATTACTTAACGAATTATATAATTATTCTAAATAAGTCGCTTAAGAAGTTCTTGTTCTTATGGTAATACGAAATAATGTTAGATAATAATTGACATGTTGTTGTGTGTAGTTTGTTACATATTATGCTTTTATAGATTTATACCAATTTGTAACGAATATTTATATATTTCAACTATCTGCATTATCTATTGAGTAATATTTTTATTTGAGCCTTGTTTATGAGTTATTTTGAAATTTCGTGTACTCCTCGAATCATACTTTAGTTCTCTCATCATTGTTTAATTCTTCTTTTCCAAGTTCTTGTATGAATTTTTATATTATGAATAATTCACTGTTAATTTAATTAGATTAATGATTTGTATGTGATATAATGATGACATTTTTATATGATTTATGATATTTACATTCTACTTAACTAGAAATTTGAATAAACGGTTTGGTGAAACCGTCTGGTATGGGACTTTCGGTGTCGCCTTTTTGGTTATTCAATATTGGACTTGTATATTGAGTATTGAAGGATAAGTATTATATGCGAGCGATTAGAAAACCAAACAGTGAGAATGTGTGGTATGGAACGCATGTTACCACTGTTCTGGTTATTAACTGTAAGTTGATGGCGCATATAAACCGTTGTTTATACTGAGAAGTCCTGAGTGACTCTCTCCTAACCAGTACTAGATAGTCCTGAGCGGCTATCGAGGTAGTCCTGAGTGGCTATCCTATATTAGGCCTGAGAGTCTAGCTTATGGAATTCTGAGTATCTTCCATTATACGCGTTAAAAATTCTTTAGTACTGGTATACGATATGTCCATTGCACGTGCGGCGTTGCCGAGTCTCGCCAATGTTGATATGGATCCATATGACCTTTTACAATTTTTCTTATATTTTGATGTGATTTACATATATGATTCTCTTTTATGACTTCATCATATTATTGTATTTTGATGGCCTGTGAGCTATCATGTGAGTATATGATTCTTGTTTATGATTTCATCATGTTATTGT